>JALIRH010000027.1:4943890-7343890 GCA_023055505.1 Callipepla californica brunnescens | reverse complement strand
TACACCATGAATACCATCAGGTCTTCCAGAAATGGCAGTTAGTAGTTCCGTGAGTAGGATTATTCTTTTACTTTTTTTTTTTTTTAATTTCAGAAAGTAGCATTTTTTCACAAAAGCTTTTTGATTAAATGTCCATTAAGTTATTCGTTTATAGCTGTTTTTTATTTAGGAAACACCATACCAAGAATTTAACTCAGTGTCACTGGATTTGGAGAACATGCTCCTGTCCAAGGAAGCATTCTCCTGAACTGAAAATGCAGATCTAATGCTAGCACGACTTCACACAGTGTTAACAAGGGGATCTCCTCAGCAGCAGTTACAAAAAGCCACCAAATGCCAAAAACCCACACACGTGGCATTCTTTTACATGTCATAAAAATCTGCCACGTGAAATGCTGCTAACTCAGCAGATCAGGTTTGTTTGTGTAAACGAGTTATTAGAAAAATTAACTCTTAGCAAGCAAACTGGTTCCAAAAACAACAGAGTAAAACTACAAGTTAATTTGAAATAGCCTGAATAATACGTATAAAGATAGATAGATATCTGGATACTTGGGACAACTGAGGATGATAGAATCATTTGAGGTTGGAAAGGACCTTCAGGATCATCGTGTCCAGCCATCAAGGTGCCCTACCATGACCCATCAGTACAGCATGTCATGTGTCACATTTAATACTTGAAACTTTCCTGTAGCTGAACAAAATGTTATTATTTATAAACTTGGAATTCTATGACTGATGATTTACTCTCTGTACCTCCAACAAAGATGATGTTACAAGTATGCATACTTCTGGAACTACTGCCTTCCCCAAATATTTAGTTCTTCCTGATATTAATGCATATTTTACTGCTGCAGTTACTGTGTTTTAGCACTAAGAGCAGCTCTCTGTGACACTCAGCAATGACTTCAGCTATCTTCCTTTGTGAACTGTTCAAATCTAACATGATAATACAGCTGAGTTTTAGGTAAACCGGATTTCACCTTTCATCTCAGTGCAGGGGATGTATTGTGACTGGGAACATGAGAGGGAATAAAGCAGGCAGTCACAGATAAAAATGGCAAAGCGAAAATAGAGTGTTTTTTGTGAAGTGCCTTTTACAGAGTGTACTGTGCTGTTTTGGTGAGCAGCTCCACACTACTGCTCTTTGTACTTTTCAGACTGTAAGCAGCAGCGACCTAACTCTCATCAGTTGTTTTGTTAAACAATTGCTTCTGTAGCAACAGAAGTTTAAGCAGCTGAGAAAGCCGGCTCTTAATTTGGACTTCCTAAGCCAGCGCTGAATGAGACCAGAGAGAGCAATGAACATCAGTGTGCAGTTATGCAAGTAGGCAGAACCACTGATAACCAGTTCTTCCAAATTTGAGACTGCTGCACTGAAAAGCCCAGAAAAATGTGAAGCTGTCACCCCTTGCAATGACAGACATTAACTTCTTTTCCCAAATGCAATGTTACTTAAGGTCAAATGTAGAAATAAGCTGGAAATTAAATACAAGTTCAGTAATGGAAGTGTGCGAAATACAACATTAAGGTGTACTTGTTCTTGAAACATGCCTGAGCCTGTTTAACTTCCAAGAAATATCAATGAAGAAAAACAGTCACTATAATAATAAGTCTGACATATATTCTTGATATGCTTAAAAACACCTTCTCCTGCATTACTCTTTGAGGTGCACTCTGAGCAGTTAATTACATTTCAGCCAACTGCTGTTCACAGCCTGCACAGATCCTTTCTGTTCCAAAATCCTGCCAGAATTAAATACCTACAACAGAGGTTTGGTCAGTACAGCTTCGTCACCTCCGGTTTCTAAAGGCATGGATGTCTTTCTTTCAACTCCAGTGGTGCAAAAACCATCTCAGCTCTTATTACTGTCTGAGAACAAATTCACTCACCAGTTACAGTCGCTGAGGATGGCCATGACCTCGTCTATAACGGCAGGATCAGCTATTTCACTGTAGGTTATCAACATTTCATAAACTTGGCTGGCCGTTGTTTTCCGTATCTATATGGAAGAGGCAGAGGAAGCTTTAGTGAAGTACCCACAGTGCTGCACAGCAGAGCCCTGCAGGCAGCTCTGTTCATATTGGTGCTGGCTGAGGGAAGAAGGGATGAGGGTCAGAAAAGTTCCTTTTGGAAAACATCTGCTTTTCAGATCTGTCCCTCACAAGGATTAAATTCAAATGCTAAGAAGAGCCTAACTGGAACACTTCCTAATATGATTCGCTGAGCAAAAGCCTGCTCCAGTGCTGGCTGCTGTAGGACTACAAAGTGAGGTTCCTCACCCCTCAGCAAAACTCTAAAAAGCTGTCTGGAGACAGCTGATGATGTGAGTAACGTGAGCGTTTAGAGCCCGGAATCAGAGGCAGATACCCAAGCCTTTTTTCCCACTGTTCAGCTGCGATGTGATGTGCATAGAGGAAAAGCAAGCAAGGCTGGTTCCTGAAATACAGCACGTGGAAAGGAAGAATTTTGCTTGGAAGGCTGCAAAATTATAGCAGGAACAAATTGTGACTGATTCATTTTTATTTTTTTTAAGGAAGCCTGATGATAATGGAGGCAAAGAAATAAATTACAGGCTTATTTCCTGAGCAGCGTTACCAATTCAAACCGACCACTGATCTAAAACATGGAATGATTTCTCTTCAGGTCTTACATTCCCCTCCCGCAAAGTGTTCTTCCTGTAAGAACATTAAGGCAACATTCTTTATATCAAGTTTAAAAAAATTGTGTAATTGATACTATGCAATGTCTTCAGGACTTACTACAGGAAACGGATGGCAAAGGAGGAGAAGCAGCTGGAACAAAACTTTCTCCCTCATATCTCCTTGGAATTGAATCAGGCCACAAAACCTGCAAAACAAAAGACAGTACAGATCTGTGGTGATACTTGTTCATGCCATAACTGTAAACATACATTCTGAGGATCAGAATGAAGGTGTATGTTGGAAGAAACGACGGGGAGAGAAGGAAGAACTGCTGTCCCCAGGAAATCTCAGCTGATATTCTAAGAAGTGCTGTGGGAAAGCAAACAGTGAGGGTGAGTGTACTGAAATCCTTAAGGGTTACCAAGATGCCACACATTTATGCCAAATACAAATATGGCTTTAAAGCTGCTGAAGGCAGCCCTGAAGTCTCTGCACAAAAACCCACATCCTGACTCCAACTCGCAGATAAAGCAAGAGACCACCAAGATAAGAGAGAAAGACAAATTAAAGGTGTGGGTTCCTTTTCATTTTAGGCATTCCTGCAGTCTTAAAATAATGTCCATAAAGGAATGAAACTCAAGTCAGTGTTACCAGTGAGCATTCATTCAGCTCCGCAGCACTTGGTCTTTCTGTCCCCTCATCCAGGTTTGCTTTCATCTCTTTGCTATCTGAACTGGGTGTTTTTCCCCTACAACCAGGTGATAACTGTGCTGGTGCTTTCAGCTACTTCTGGTGTACCTGTAAGGTGTACTCAATTACAGGTACTTGCCACTGGCAGCATTTGAACTGAGCTCAAAGGCAACGACTGACACCACCTTTAAAAGCAGCATCACCATTTTAAAAGCAGCTGATGCTTTCCAGGTCCTTCAGGAGCTTCCGCTGCCACCACTTAACTTTCTACTCCACGTATCTGTATGCACTCTTCATTCCCATCGTTTTTACACCTGCTGTGTACTGCAGTTACATTTTCACCACGAGCAGACAAAAGCTGAACTCTGTTAAAGCTGAACTCTGTTTATCTGACAGACTCACACTCCTATGCTGCAGCGCAGCTTCCGGATGTCTTTGGATCCTTTGATCTCTTCTTTACAGAGGTGAAGTAACTTCACTGGAAATGGATGGCTGAAAATGGGAAAGAGAAAAGGATGAGAAATGGGCTTCGGCAGAATTTCAGATACACTTAATGACTGCAAAAATGACAAATTAACATTCAAAAGAGAAGAAAGACACTGCCAGAGCTGTCTGTGGCACTGCAGCATGCCCTGCCTGGGGCAGGCTTCTGCTGAAGACACAGCCTCGTTTGGCCACATCAGGACACGACTTCTTTCCCTTTTCTTTATTATTATGGAAGTGAAGAAATTCCTATTGATGACATTACCTGCGTGCTGAGGGGGGAACTGCATTTCTCATGAGTGGTTCAGTGTAAGAATCAGCTGGGCAGGGCTCATGTTTACAGCAAAGCTCCGAACAATCAGAAATGCTGAGCCAGGAGTAAAATACTCCGTAAGAACCGAACACGCCACGTAACACTGCAGTGCCCTGGTGGTCCAACAAGGTCCTCAGCCAAACTTTCCTCAGAAGGGGATAAACACCGTTCTCAAAAAATACTCCAGCAGTCCTTAAGCCCCGATTCCTTCAGTGGCTGCAGACAACACAATCAAACCCGGGGCTTGCAGCTCTGCTGGGAGTACGAGTCATGGAGGCATCTCTACACAGAGCGAGTCCTTTTTGTTTTTCTACACAGCCTGGGAAATACAGTTCACACAGCTCTGGCCCAGACACCCACACAAACACAAGTGCTGTTAGTGTTATTTCAAGGGCCTATTAAGGAAAAGCAAAGAGGGAATATTACTTTTATTTCAACACAGATTATTGAATCTTTTACTCACTGCGCTCAAAGTTGAAGTGCAGTAGATGCAAAAAAAACCATTTCATCTTTACTGCTGAGCACAGCTACTTCTGATGGCATAGCTAGCAAACCTCTGTACTGCGTGAAGCAGCAATTCTAACATTTATTTCCTGCCACCGTGATTCAAAACTGGATATAAATTATTCAAAAGAGCCATATAATGCAATCTGTGGAATAACAGTACATTAAAAACAAGGTAATAAGATGGTTAGAGGAGTGACGTTAAGTGACTGTGCCTTGTAGGTGTAGTTTTCCAGGCAAGATTCATGGAGCTAAAGAACACTGCCTCATACTGCCCTGAAAAGCACCCTAAAGAAAACGCTGATGCATTTACACAGCTGGTACTGAGGGTCCACAGAAGTTTTCAGAGCTGGTAGCAGCTTTCAGGACCACAGGCTCTCAGCAGGGCTGATTTAAAATACTCCCACAGGACGCTGAAAGGGCAAATTCCTCACCATCCATTGCCTGCAGCCACATCGGCACTGCTTCCACATTTTAAGGACTAAGAGAAGTGCAGAACGTACATGCATATGAGACACCTTACAAGAAAGGCATCACCATGAATGAGCCTGTGTGTGCCCACTGACATCGGTTTGTTGTGTGGATGAGTGGGGAGAGCATCTGCATTCTTAAGGTAGATTTTTTTTCTTACTGTGGTGGAACTGCCCTTCCTCCCACTCCCCCACGACGACACACAGACATTGTGCAGGCAGCTAATTACAGTACCTGCAATACATGCCTGGCTTTCAGCACAGAACAGCTGTGACAGTGAATTAGGTGAGATTTTAAATTGGCCCAACAACATGGACATTGCCAACAAAGAGACCAATGGAGCGAGAGCATCTGGAATAAATTCAGCACGCATAACCTTGTGTGTGCAGCATTTTGTGTTTAAAACAGATGCACTGTCATTCGCCAACTTCACGTTTGTAATAGCTACACCTAACCTACGTGTGATCTCAGATGACTCCAACAGCTTGGCCCCCTTAAAGGAAATTGAGAAAATTCCTTCTCCTGTGTGGTCACAGTGCCAGCAGAAACAGAGCCCGCATCTGCAGCCTTCCCACAGTGTGAGTGGGCACACATGGCACTGCAGGAAGGCCTGGCCCTTCCCTCTGCCCTTAGCTGACATCAGCCCATGAAACCAGAGGACAGCTGCTGCCATGCTCCTTTGCACTATGGTTTATTGGGCAGTAAGAGTGCAGCTACTTCTGGCAGGATCCACGGAAGCACATAATACATAGAACTGGTTCATTTCGAACCCCACCAGCCAGGCCCTTGCTCTGACTTCTTCTCTCTGCCAGGTCCAGCAGGGCCCTGGCACAGATGAGGTGCTAAGGGATTTGATTTAGTAGCTTGGTGGGTAGGGATGGTGGTGGGAGGATAGTTGGACTAGATGATCTTGTAGGTCCTTTCCAACCTAATGAATCTATAAAACCAGATCGCTGTAAGCACAGGCACTCACAGTGCATTAAGAGGAGGAGCACCCAGCGCTCCATCTGCACACACACTCTCACAATGCAGCGAGGTCCATCCAAGTGCTGTGGCAGAAAGGTAACACTGCATTCTGGACTTCATAAGCCATGGTGTGAGGAGGCAGGAAACCCCTCAGTGAGGCAGGGCTGACACCATGTGGCACTCTGCTTCTGTTGAGCTGCTGAGCTCCCATGAGCAGCAAAGGGATCCAGCTGACAGCCATTAATCCCAGTTAAACTCACCCAGGTACAGCATTACCTGCACTGTGCTGCTAGTGTTCCATCGTTATTATTACTTAAAATGTCCTGTGTACTGCACAACATGCACGTGAAACCTCAAACTGCACCTGTAAGCACCACTTCTCATGGAGTGGCAGTTAACTATTCAGCAGTGGCATAGGCACGGTGCTGGGGCAGGCCACGCTATGGCCTGAGTCCCCTCACACCCCACTCAGCACAACCAGGAAAAAAACAAACAGGAGAGAGAAGAAATGGGAGCCAGGAGGACATTGTATAAGAGCATCTGTAGCCAAATGCACCAGTGGCCTTTCGTGCCACGAAGCAGTGCCTGAAATGTCAGGCTCATTTTGCTTTGTTTCTACACTTTCATGGCGTGGTTCTTGGGAAAAGTGGGTAACTGGTCCCACTCAAGAATCCAGACCCAGAAGTCACATTTGTTCACGTTCTATGCAAAAAGAAGGTGTCAGCCAACAGCGCAGGCCTCAGAGCCAGGATCCACATTTCCCCATCCCTTAACTGCAGCCAAATGGCATACGCCTAAGTAGGAAAATGCAGACATTGTCCTAAATGCAGTTCTGGACCCAACTGAATGCACACGGGCAAAGCCCAGCACTGCAGGCTCAGCTGGCTCTCAGTGACGGGCACACAGTTCATGCCTGCAGCTCTGGCCACAAGGTAAACCACCACCACAAAACTGTCACAGGCAGGACCTAAATTCTCTAAATCTTTCTATCTCCAAATTTCCTTGGGGAGGACCTTTCATATGGTAATTAGTTCCTGCAATTCATGCCCTCCATTCCAACATGCATTCCCTTTCCATCAGAATGAAGTATTGGGCTGTAGTAAATAATTTTTTACTTTTCTTTTTTGGTTTCATCATCCAACTGGAATCAAATTCATTTGGATCAACTTCAAAACCTCTCCCACCCCCAGGAATCCTCCTGCATTCAGTTTCAAACCTTTTTAACAAAGCATTACAATGGCAACACAGGACTGAGCCTGAGTGTCACTTACACAGATAGCTACACAGTAATCTTACTCTGTGTTTCTTTCATGACCCACATGGGACACAGAGTGTACCTGGGATTTACACCACAACCCTCTGTCCTCCCCAGCAGAGAGCACTGGGACCTGCACGCTCCAGGTCATGGCATGGTTACCAAACCCAACTGTAACACTCATTCTGTCCCTGAATATTTGATGAATTGTAACTTCTTACTCAAAAAGATACTGCCAGAATTAAGACCGATGTACTCTTGAAAACAAGACTAGATTCATTTAAAACTTTTAAAGTGATAAAATTATTTCAAATGTATCTGCTGTCAGCAAGTCTTCAATCAGCAGATCCAAATCCTTTACCTATGGGGCAGCATACACGTTGCATAGTTCTGCACATCTGTCTGCAGACGTGCCAAGATGCTGCTCAGGAGAGTTTGTGGAATTCATTTCAATATTACTGAAATTGAAATCATTCTCTTAACCTCCTGCAAAAAAACAGTATCTTACTCACGTGCATCCATTCCTCATGTAAATAATCTCCAGAAGCAGAACACCATGTGGAAAAGCTGAGACACAACTTTCTTATTTTTCCTATTAGAATCTTAGATAACTTCTTTGGAGGTACAGTAACAGAAGCAGTGAAGGTTTTGGAGGCAGTTGCCAGCGAGCATGCTGCTCTGCAGGAGCACAACAGGATTCTGCCACTGCTGGAGGCTCCCAGCACAGTGAGACTGCACTCAGCACCCAAACGCTGCTGTTTAGGATGCTGTTCAAGGGACCTGATGTGGCTCAAGCCAGCCAGGTGAAACAAGCAAAGTGAATCTGATTAACGTACAGGTCATTAAACAATGAATCCACAACGAACTTCTACACTGCTATGAGTCACAGGTTTCAGTAAGACCCTTCTGAGGCTATCACAGCTATTAAACATTACAGCCATATGTCCACGACGACGTAAGACTCCTGTGCACTCACAGCAGCATCAGCATAAGATTTAAGAGAGCCATTGCACAGTGAAAAGTAAACAATAAAGACTTGCAGTGACTTACTTCCCCTGCATGGTAAATATCTCAAAGCAGCCGTTTGCCAGCATTTGGTCCAGCATCGTCAGGAGTGGTACAGACACCCTGAGGAAAGAGAAGAATTCACCAACGTAAATAAACCTCTTGGCATGCAGATGTACACTATTTTTAATTAGAAGCAAAGAAAGAGACTTCCTATCTATCTACCTACATGTATTTAAATTAGAACTCTAATCTGCACTGAGGAGGGTTGCTTGGTAACTTCTGTGTGTTGGCTGAATCATCCTCCTTGGCTGAGAGGAGGACATGGTGCTGCAGCCAAAAGGAAAAAACCTCATTAACAAATGCCTGGTTTAAACTGGCAGCGTCCTGAGAGCACAGCTAAAAGCAGGAGAGGAAATAAATACATTTTCTAGTATCTACACATACTGCACAAAGTCTATCAGAAGTCACAAAGCCCTCTTAGCAAATAAGCCAACACACAATGTGCCAGGTGGAGAAATCTACGGCCATGGATTCTATTTCAACAGGTGCAAGAAGAACAAAACTACTATAAAATACCATCTAAAATTCTGCTCACAGTTGCACTGCTTGTTTTTCTAATTCCTAAGGAGGATCTCCCATTGCACGTTTGGTACATAAGGCTTAAAGAAAGAAACTTCCAGGGAGAATCACCCGTAAGGAATATCCACATCACGGTTATATTTGATGTGTTATGTGGAAACCACTGCCTAAATAACACACAGCACAGCATGCAGCGGTGTATAATCCCCAGAAAACTGAAACACTGTGCTTCGTATCGAACTACAATCAGTGAAAGTGTTCACCAGCACTTCCTTGCTAGCAGCTTTAGCAGTGGTGTGCTGTCCCAAACGAGGATACTGACACAGTTCAGGCACAGTGAAAAAGCTGTTCTGTGCCTCTGAACTCAAGTGGCCACGTTCAGGTTCCACAAAGCAAAGTTACCGGTCGTTCCGCAGGTTGTCCTCGAAGACCTTCAGCAGTGTCTCACAGAAGCCCTCCATGGCACCGGAATCGTTCTGGATTTTCTTCATGTAGTCAAAAAGGCTCTGGGCAGAGTACCTGAGCTGCAGCAGAACAAAGCTCAGTGGGAGGGCTCAGGGACCCACTGCACTGCACTGCACACCGTGCTGCTCTTCTGACGGCAGCTGAGCACAGCGATGCTGTACCAACCTCTGGCAGGGAGATTACATTTTGCTTTCATTAATCCTCGTTCAAAGTGGGGTATTTTTAATCCTTTTTAAGTTTGGCCATTGTAACAAGAAAGACCACATTAAAGATGCCTTATTTTCTTTCTTTCCAAAGAAAACATCCCTACAGCACCATCATTATCCTGCTGCACTTCAAATCACATTGGAGTTATGGCTCTGGATGTTCAGAGTGCACAAGAAGTTTGAGGGGTAATACTGAACAAGCTGATGTGACTGAAAACACAGCAAGCTCTCCACACACAGTGCTTTCCAGCAGTAAACTCAGTTAAAAATTAAAGCCAGCTCAGAAACAAGGACACCTGGTTTAACTTCAGATGGGAATCAGCTGGTTCAGAGCAGGGCAGGAGGAGGTTTCAGTGCTGGTGTTTAAGGTTCAGCTGTGCACAGTCCCTTCGGACCATGTGCAATTAAACTTCAGGGCAGTTCGTTCCTCCTGGGGCACTGCACAGGATGCTACTTCAGCAGTTTGCTCTGTACAAAAGAAAAGAGCACACCTATGTGTGGACTGCTGGGAGGCTGTGCAGAACTGAGACACAGCAGTGTAACCAGAAGAACTGCGGGAGGAAGGCAGCCTGCTTCGCCAGGCACTAAGCCACAGCAAAGTGAAGGTGTGGACAGAACACTCCTGCTCAGCAGAGTTAAAACCAGGACGTTTTTCAGACAGTGAGGACCATAGGAACCTTAACACAACGTAGTAATACTTTATCAACAAGTTACATCCCCATTTCCTCCTCAGATGAATGCTTACTTTTTAATGCAGACAGCCTCCAAAGAGGCCCTGAGCCACCACCCTAACAGCACGTGGGGATTACAGAGAAGGCCTCTGGAGGTCCCTTCCAACCCCTACAGTTCTGTGATTCTGTGATTTTAATGCTGGAACCAGGGGAAAAATATGAGCAAGCTCCTTAAGGAGTGCAGCTACAGCAAGGGAAGAAGCACATACAGCTCGGGATAAAAAAGGTGTCTAAACAAACTGTCATGAAAACATTTCCCAATCAGCTTGCTGTAAAATTGAAGTACAGTACTTCTGAGGATAGTCTTGAGGCAACAACTGGGTGAATCTGTTCAAAGGAGACTGGTTCAGACATTTGATTTGCAGCTGAGCATGGCAAGCTCAGCTACCTGTCAGCTCTACGGGAGCCTGATCCCTGAAGGGCTGCGATTCCTTGCATTCCTACCTTGGCCAGACCAATAAAGCTGTCTGCAGGGCACGATAAGAAAGGAAGATACTGCACTGAAGATGTTCTGGACACTCACATGCCCTAAAGGTCTTGTACCCAAGCAGTCTCCTTAAAGACCCTGGTACCTCAACAGGCACCCAGTACTGTAACTGAACTACACAGCAACTCCAGAAGGTAAAGAAGGAAAAAAGGATCTGAGCAGAAGTCAAAAGCATGGCTTCTGGAGGGGGAACAGCAGCACTGGAAAGCATTCAGTCTTCTGCACCGAACTCACAGGAACTGTGGGAAGAGCTTCCACAAAACCAGCGTGTTTCTGTGACTGCAAAATGCTCCTGCCTTCAAAGAAGCACTGAAACAGAGAGACCTGCAGAGAACATGCAAACCTTCCTGTAACATGTGCATGGCACCACGTCAGTGCTCAGGAACACTGGTTTGGGATCATTCCTAATCCTGACAAATTTACAGCACTGGAGTGGCAGTAGCCTGTTTTCACAGTCACAAAAGCAAACTGCACATCGCTCAGATTTTAGCACAAGTGAAACCGTGTCTCCTTCGCTCTGCTCAGAACACTCCTCATAATTCATCAGGTCTTTGGAGGGCAATAACTAAGATTCAAGTCTGGGATACTTTAAGAAAAGCAGGGACATAATAATTCACACTCTTTCCTTCTTTGTAAAAAAGGATGCCAGAAATGAATCCTGAATGCATTTTGCTGGAGAGCTGTCATTTAGTAAAGTGGCATTTGCAGGCTGTTTGTTCAAACAAATGCTTTGATCCACACACCATCAGTCACCGACACCACGTGGCTCAGAGCTGGATGACATTCTCACTTCTCATATCTACAACTGTCACAGTATTTTCATTTGTAACAACCAAGATATCTGTTCAAAGTCTAATAACGTTTTCTCCAAACCATACCCAAATGTTCACTGGTCTCTGTGGGGGTGGAGAATCACTGGACAAAATTTTGCACGTAGTGTGGTTCAGTGATCACAGAATTATACCCCAGCCCCTGAAACCACAGCGTCTGTGACCTGCAGGGAGATCACCGTTGCTCAGTTCGTATCCTGGGAGGATATTTATGCAGCTGTAAAAGCACACATCACTGCAGGGCCACATACACAACTGGAGGATGCTTTTACACAGAGACAGTGCCTACAGCAGCGATGCCAAATGCCAAAGGGAACGATGCCTTCTGGTTTTTTCACCTCACTTCAGATGCTCCAAGCTGGAATGCTTTCAGCCACCACTCTGCCACCACAATGGCTCTGGGACTCTCCATGCTGCACGTTTCAGAAATGCAAACTAAAAACTGCTCTCACTGAGCAGTTGTTAACTATGGAAGAAAAGGACTGAACTGCAGTGCAGCCTTTCTTCCACTAACACCTTGAGAAGAGTTAAAGGCAAAGTGAAACAGTAAAGCATTCGGTCATGCAGCATGCACGCAAGCTGAACTTTCTAACTCTTATACCCATGCATGAATTTGTGTACATAATTTTCTTAAGTGAGAGAGGGAAGAAAGAAGCGATGGCAGAACACACAGTGCTGCACAACACATATCTGAATAATCCTTTTCTTTAACCTAAGATTTTTAAACTTGCTTCTTTCATATGGGCTTAATAGGAACAGCTCTTAAAATTGACAACTTCTGTTTTAAATTGTGTCTCTGAATAATCAGCAAAGACCACTGCGGGCTTTGATGGAACTGTTTCAAGCATAAGTCACTACAAGAATCATCGGTTCTAATTTATACATTTAAGTATTAAACGTAAAACTCCACACGCTGTTTAATCCCGAGTGTGAATAGCATGCACTCCTAGCCTCTCCTGCACTTCTATTTGGCTGAAAAAAGAATGAGGTCACTCTCTTTCCAGAGCCAAACCCCCTGAGAATATTGTAACCGGAACGAGCCCTTAGTGCTAACGACAAGCGCAGGGTCACACAAAGTTAACACTGCAAAATCCTAATTCTGAAACAAGGACAGAAGGTTTCCCTTAAACACACGGTGGAGGGCAGGCAGGGCAGCAGCCAGCATCGAGCACACGCAGAGCCAAGCACAAGCAGAACTTAAAAAAAGAAAAAAAAAACAGAAGAAAGATACAGTGTTGAATAAGAATTTTCATCCGACCTTGGCAGCAGTCAGAGTGTCTGTCCCTCCACCACTTTCCTCCCCTTTTATGCTTACAAGAACAACTTTGGTTTTGGTGGAGCCTCCGTAATTAGCTGTTTGACTGGAAGCTGAATTTCATGAGCATGTCTGCTATTATAAAAATCTGCTCAGAGTTACACTGTCTATCCACTAATTATTGTCACCAACCAATAAACATATGTTTCCAAAGTTTCAAAAATAGCAGTTTCTATCTAATTAGCTGACATTCTGGAAACGTTAAAATTGTCAAAATTGCCCTAAATATGTGATGCTTGCAGACACCGGATCCTCAGCTACAGGAACCCCTGGGGATATGGAAATCTTAGATCACAAATTCAAAACCTATGGCACCAGGCAAACCCCATCACTGGGACGTACTCCAAACAAGTCATGGGAAGCCTGAGAAGTGGCAGCCACAGGAGACAGCACCACCATTCCCTCCTTCCTTCTGTGAGCAGCAGGAGCTGTTCTCTCTCAACAAAAACTGCATTTCCTGACACCTACCACTCTTCCAGTGTCCTTAATTACAGACAGCACTTTTATTTAGAAACACATAAACACTGACAGTGTTCTGACTCATGCTTTAGACCACCATCAGCTCTTAGAGGACTGCTGCAATTTAAAGGTTTAACTGAGACCAAAATATTCTCCTGCTGGTCAGTACTTCTCCGCAGAGTGCACTGAATTGTGTCCCCACTGCAGTATATTGTTTTCATATGCATTATATTTTCAGCTAAACCAAGTAACGAGAATGCTTCAGGCCAAACATCCTGAAATAAGTCATTCTGAAAATAATACAAACTGTAGGAGGACAGGATAATTTAAATGGTAAAGTCTTGAAGGTTGTGGCAGCACAACAGACTGCCAAAACCAGTGATAAGGGTGAAGTCTGTACTCAGAAGAATGAAACAGACTGCACAACTCAGAGGGTCCAGATCAACATCTGAATGATAGTTCTTTGTAATGTACTTCTTGCTATCTCTTTGGTACTTTTTAAGGAATCAAAGCAAAAACTGTGAATCTTCTAAACGTACTGTAAACACACACTGACAAATAATTAATATCCTATATACTTTTCTTTTTAAGGATATTTTTAACAAGGGTTAAAACCAGGCATTAAGTAAATACATCCTCCTATCAAACAGGAAAGCCACGCTACTTTCTTACCGTTGTCTCTGTTAATCCACCAACAGACACTGAGAGACCCAAAAGCACATAGTATTGGTATACAGGCAAGCCTAAGAGCTGAGTGATCCGAGGGAAAGCTTCTGATGCAGCATTCCAGTTTAGAGTTTCTGCCTCTGACCTGGGGATAGGGAAAAGGAAAAAAATCGTCTGTGTGTACTTCCATCTCCATACAGTCCTACGACAGCTCCTCATCCTCAAGCAACATCAGTAAGGAAGTCTCTGAATTGCCTAAAAACCCCAAAAGAATCACTGTTCTTAATCGTATGAGGAAATGCACACCAAGACTATAGGCACCACCAGTGAAGTGAAGCAGCATTCAGCTCTGTGTACTGATTCAGGACTTCAAACAACAGTTTCCTCTTCCAAAGCATTTTTCTCTGTGCCAGGAAAACAAGTACTCTTTCTTCCAGTGTTTAAGAGGCATTTGGATGATGCCCTTCATAATATGCTTTCATTTTTGGTTAGCCCTGAAGTGCTCAGACAGTTGGACTTGATCTGTGAATGTTCCTTCCAATCCAACTATCCCATTGTTCAATCTCCAGCAGATATGCCCTCTACCATCCCCAGTCTACTATGAAACTGACCAGTGGGTTCAGAAATTACTGGAGCTGATCCACAGGAAAACTTAAGCAGCATACCATAAAAGCCCTCTCTCCTTATGGACTCATGGTTTTCACACACACTCATGCCATAAGTTCTTTTTTGGGGTCTGTTTTGTACGTTTACATATATTCAATAAACAATTCAATGAAATTTTGACAACCAGCACCAAATATTCCTCAATAAAATATACATTTCATCTCCGCTGGTTTAGGAAAGCTTCTTCAATCTATTACCTTGGAAATATCCTCTCTAGTTCTTCTCGATGAGGTATGTGTGGAACCGGAGGATTGTCAAAATGTAGAAGAGTAAGGAACACAGATCCTGCATGAGCTCGAAATTTGTCAATTTTTTCAGCTGACTGTTGGGCCAACCAGCACATAATCTGTTTGCAGCTATGAAAGAAACAGACAGTGAGAGAGAATAATTCCTCATATACAATGCATTTAAATTTTAAATCATTGCACCAATATCAAAATCACACTGATGTGAAAGAAGTCTGGTTTAACACTTCGTGATGAATACACAGATGATTTATGAAATCAAGGTGGTGACAGCATCTTTAGAGATTTGTTTCCCACGTATCAATCAAAAAATGCCATGACTCTAACATTACACAGCATTTGATATTCACATATCACCTTTCAGTTGAGAATATACAGCACTGCTTTTTGGATTGGATGAACTAGCACATTTCAGATGGAAGTAGAACAGGATCCTTGGGAAAAGCATATTTTCAAGCAGAAAACTGCAAACACACCAGTGGACAAGGTCTATTCCCAGATCACATGTCCCAGATGAGGATTCAGCTCTGGTTAGTTAAATTTAACTATATCCCAATTAGCTTGCATCTATAATTAAACTCTCAGCTACGAAATCACGTTCTACAAGGCCCTTTATGCTTTCAAAAGGAAAACTAAGCACAAAGAGGTAGAACTCTTAGCTACAGTATGACATACAACACCAAGCAAATGTAATTATTTCTCTTTTGATCAAGCTGGAAGGAATTCTTTATGTTTCATGTGAATAATTTCTGCAGAAGTCCAACAGGAGGAAACCCCTGTACAACAGGCATTGGTTGAGCACTGTATTCCTACAGAACCCAATGTTTTCCTTCCAAGCATCTGTTTCACCAGCTAACAGTCATTCACTTGTTCTTCAATGCCTCCATTAGAAATCACGTAGCTATTCAGCCAACATGGGCAAGCTCTGTCCATAAAGCATCATCTATTTTGCTTCACCTCAAGCTGTACTTAAAAATCAGTGAGTATTCTTTCTTTCACTACTAGGAACACTAACAAATTCTCATGAGATCAAAAATCTGGATCTCAGTGTAAATTTTGTTTTTCCTGTATATCCTTATTAATAATTCTGCAAAGATGACAGAAATGAAAACAAATTCATCTTCACATTTCACCGCATTCCAAATTAATGATGCAATGCTCTGTGCAAGTGGATGAATTTGCTTTCTATTTAAGTGAATAATGCTGGCAATGTGCACAGAGGCTGATGCACTGTGTTATATATACTCAGATATTTTTATAAGGTGAGACTGCCATCCAGGTTCTCTCACTAAGATTTGCCTCTCTTAAACAGAGATTCAATATTCTCAGCAGCTGTATGGTGTAAAATCCATGCATTTCTATCAAAGGTTCCATATGCTCAATACGTGAGTAAGTATACAATATATAAGCAACACTTTCTTGTATGGACTGGAATGTAATTATAGGAGATAAGACAAAACGAGAACAAGTAGCATACATGTTGGCATTAATTAACTCTGCTTCATTCTGAACCAGCAAAAGCGTCACTTTCATCAGACTCTTCATAGCAGCTTCACGTACCCTGTTGAAACAGGAATATGTTAGAGCAGTTACATCAGTACTTAAATAAATACAGCAGCAGTTAGGCTGAACAGGCACTGGCAGAAATACCAGCAGGTACAAAACATTGAAAACACTGAACTGTGAGAGCAGTTATCATATATGGGAGGAAGGCGTGCATACGATACATAAATCCCCACTGGGATTTATTGGGGATACAGTACATAAATCCCCATTCCATAAAGCAAAGCCCACATTTGCACTGAGGGTACGAGAGCCATCCCAGCTCCCAGGCAGATCCACAACCTCACCATCTTAGCTTTCGTTCCAGCCAGGTATCATCAGGTTAATCCTTTATTATAAGGAGCCCCAAATTGATAGCCATGAGTTATATTTAGTGTGCAAAAGGAGGCTTTTACAATGAAGTCTTTTGTCTACCTCAAATTCTCTTCTTCTACAAAACCTAATCAACATCTTTGCAACCACTTCTGAAACTGTCATGTTATTACAAATATTCAGGTTTAGTACTTCCAACAGAAACTGTGACTCAGAATGGCTCAAATCCCTATCCTGTAATAATTATTCCTGTTAAAAACATCAGCTTAAATAACATCGAGGTGTGCTTCATGGCCACCTTCCTGACCAGAGGCAGCACATCCATCTGTCCTCAGTAAAAAGTAAATACATATACAGAGAGAGAAATGTACAAAAGGGAACACCTGTCTACTGTGAAATTTCCAAAATGAACTGAAAGAAAAGTTGCCTATGTAATCTAAAACTGGGTGAGACACTTGTCATAACGGTAAAAAAAACATAAATTACATCATTTTTTCCTAAGTGGTTTAATACAAATTTGGCAATCTTTCATCAAAGGATGTTTTTCTCCCTTTTTCATACAGTATCCGACTTCTAGATACTCACGTCTAACACCTGTAGACAGATTGGACAAGTCCTAGCAAACTATCTGTCAAAATAAATGTGAAGTTTGCATATGGAAAGTACGGTTGGTTATACTTTCCCACGATTCCATTAAAGAAAGACAAAAATTACACACCAAAGAGAAGGTCTCTCCAGAGAATGGCAATTCTCTCCATATCTTTCCATCTCAGTCAACAATTCAAAAGAAACAGAATGAGAAAGCATATCTAAGAGGCCACAAAAGTATTCAGCAGGCTCTAGTTTGCTATGAGAAAGGCTTCCCCTCCCCTCTTTAATTTACATGTTTTGGGACTGTTGATTTTGGCTGACGTTGTCAAAGAAGGTTTAAAAAAAATGTGGGGCTCAAAGCACAACTGAATTTTAATGGCAGTTCGATTTCCTTAGGATTTCTTTGTAAATTTCCACTTTGTAGAATTTCGTTTTTAAATTAAGACACAGACAAAAAGATCAGCAATAGGGAACTTATGTGAGCATGTACATACAGAAGTTCACTTGAGTAACTATTGTACTCAACCAATTTCCTCCTTATCAGCTTCAGCAACTCACCTAATTTTGTAAGCAGAAAGCTCAGTATCTCTTCCTTTCTCTGACTCATCACCCTACACGTTTGCCCTCACATTTTCTTTAAGCTACTCTTGTGTCACTCGTGTGTTATTACACACTCTAAGCTACAGACCCACTCACCTCCTCCTTGCTGTCTGACAGCTGACAAAGGAGGATAAGGAATGCCAAGATGCTTCCTCTCCCCAGCGCATACTGGAATGACCTGTTCTTGATCCTTAAATTAGTTTGCATTCTTGTTTCTTCTTCTAAGTTTGAGATGTCAAACACATACACTATTCTCTGACTTCCTGCCCTGTGTTACTTCCCTTTCTTTTGAATTTTCATTTGCACCATATATTCCATTCCCCAGCAAACCTTGCTGTCATGAGACAATCAGTATTGAAGACTGAGGGGCAGGGCACTGTTACATCAAAAATAAAACTGCAAACACACGAACAGTAACTCAGGCTGACAGGAGTGATCATTTTCACTCTACTCTTTTTCAGTGAGTTTGTAAATACTGAGTGAAAAACTTAAAGGTTGCTCCAGGGCTGGGCTGTTTTGCTCACAGCAGGGGGAAGGAGGCAAATCACTGAGGCTGTTCTGGCCACAGAAAGAAGGTGATGAGGAGGAAGGCACCCTACCACGCCTGCCTGCAAGGCGAGCTAACTTCATGCCCACTGCAGCCGTCCTAAGACAGGCATTGCAACCATGGTTTGCAACAATTCTTTCAAAAATCCTTGAAAATTCGTCACTCACAAATTAAGCAACTGCTCCCTCTCCTGGCAAAAAAAAAAAAAAAAAACACATGAACGTAAAAGGAGCTCAGTAACAAGGAGTCAATGCACTGTTTCAAACAAGAAAATACAGCTTAAACCACTGTACTTTTAACAGCTAAATACATTCCTAATACACAATACCATCATCCACACAAAAAGGCTGAACTCTAATTTCACATCTTCTTGGTGTGAAGGGACAGATTTCCCTTTCTACACTTCTTTTACCAGTGTATTTCCAAACTCAAATCACAACAAGCTTGGAGTTATCTATTTAATTTCTAATAAGTTTTCAGAGTATTTTTAATTAGACATAGCACACTAAGCTGAAGTCTCCCATTGTGATGCATCTTACCACCCTCCAACATCTCCTCGGCTGTCCGTGGTGTAGTCAGTCACACAACTGAGCAAGGTAGCATAAATCTGAGTAACATTATCTTTGCAGATATATTCTTCCTGGGATCCTTCTGCCTTTACACCCATTGTCTGGCAAATACTTTAAAAAGAGAAAACAGAGGGGGAAAAAATACAGTATTAGCAAGGGGAACCAATAAGATCAAAGCTTTGTTCTGTTGCTTAATAAAATTCACTAGATGTAAGAGCATCCTGAGCACCTGTAATAACTCCCACAAACAGAAATACAGTATGCAGAGTGTTTCTGAGAATGCTGTAGATTTGAGGATTTCTTATCAGTGTTCAGATTAAAAAAAAATACCATCCAAACTGAAATCTCAGCAGAGTGCTGTATGTCTGATATGTCTAAGATAAAAAGTGCTATTTCTTTGAACAAATTCAATTACTATTTTTTTAATTAAGTGGAAAAATCTGTGCTGTTCATTTTCACTGAAGCTCAAGAAATTGCTGCCCACGATAAAGGGGAACTTTGAAATATATTCTAGCTATTTTTTTTCATTGATTTAAAACTCCATCCTCAGACGTGAGACAATCCTCTGAATCAAAGGTGTACTGGATAATGGAGATGGTCCCACATTAAAAATTATTATATTTTTTCACAGTGTAACTGATTTCAAGATCCATGCAGTGAATTTTTATTAAAAAGTGGAGTGAACAGTAGAAAACTTCTTCAGAAAGAATCAGAATTAAATAAAAAATAAAGATGATAAGCATACTTTGCAATTGCTATTAGGGCATCTCTTCTGGATTCCACAAAGTTCACATCTCTGGGGGTAATTAAGGTAACTTTTCTCAGACCTTCCAAAACCTGAAAGAAACAAGGAGTATTTCAAGTCAGTATAATATTATGATAAGTGACCTACATATAGAAATAGAAGGAAAATAGGTGAATTACAGACAGGAGAACCAAGCAGTCGATAGCTTTGACCTGTCGATGTGCCTCAGTGTTCCCTTGGGACAAGTGTTCCACACCAAAGGGATAACTCAACCTGTTTTCTCCATTAACACCACCAAAGCAGGACTGAACTTTAATTACCAGAATCTATGCCAAGTTAAACTCATGACTTTCTGGTGTTACTGTACATTACAATCCAAAACCGTTTCTCAAAGACCTTTAATTATGATCATTAATATTTATTTCATTACGATCACAGGTTTCATTCAGAATACCTTGTGCCCTCTCGTCTCACCTGTTGAAGCCTGCCCTTCAGCAGAAACCTTGGGAGGGCTCCAAGGGCGAGTGAAAAGCCACAACGAATCATCTGCTCTGTGTTTTGCAGTTCTGAAATGTACTGTGTCACCAGCTCATCTGAAAAAAATAAAAATAATAAAAAAAAAACAATTGCAAAGCAACTTTTACATCGTTATCTTTACATCTTTGGCTGAATGGAAAGCCAGCCTCTGAACACAGCACCAAGAAAATGTTACAATTCGTTATCCAAAACACAGAATATTTTACATTTCCTACAGAAAAAAATAAAAATACTAAGACCATAGAACGCTTTGGACTGGAAGGGACCTTAAAGAATCCCCAGTTCCATATCCTGCCATGCGTTGGCTGCCCCTTCCCTTCCCTTCCCTTCCCTTCCCTTCCCTTCCCTTCCCTTCCCTTCCCTTCCCTTCCCTTCCCTTCCCTTCCCTTCCCTTCCCTTCCCTTCCCTTCCCTTCCCTTCCCTTCCCTTCCCTTCCCTTCCCTTCCCTTCCCTTCCCTTCCCTTCCCTTCCCTTCCCTTCCCTTCCCTTCCCTTCCCTTCCCTCCCCTCCCCTCCCCTCCCCTCCCCTCCCCTCCCCTCCCCTCCCCTCCCCTCCCCTCCCCTCCCCCCAGCTCAGTCTGCCCAGGGTCCCTCCATGGCCTGGGCCATCCTTGTGACCCTCTCCAGGCCCCACTCCAACAGCTCCACATCATTCTTGTGCTGGGGACCTGGGCCTGGACACAGCACTGCAGGTGGGGGCTCCTGAGAGCAGAGCAGAAGGGCACAATCACATCCCTTGCCCTGCTGGCCACCCCTCTTTTGATGATATTCACAGTTGCATGAATGTTTATTTTCCAAATATAAAGTCAGAATTTTAGGCACACCAACTCCAGTCATTCAGAAGGAGGACAGAATTCTCAATTTTAAAAAATTAGCATTTTATAAAAATGCACAGAATAAGTCCAAGCATGAATTTCAGTGCAAAGCCAGAGGAACAATCCCTCTTGTATTTATAGGCCATCATTTTCTGTCATCAGACAAACGCTTTGTGTGAGGAAATTTCTGTCTCAGATGGATTCATCAAGGCCTGTTACTCAACTGTTCTCTTCAAGAAGTCTAAATTGGACTGGCGATCCAAACACACACAGCTCATTCCTAAGCAATGAGATGTTGTCATTTTTTATGCAGAAACAAACAAACGAACAGAAAAGTTGGGACCTTTTAAAGGAGAAAGCTCAAACAGAAGTGGCCATCTGGAACAGTGGGTGCTGTGCTCAGGTTCTTTGAATTGCGACATGACCACGGCAAACAACAGTGCAGAGGATGGAACAAAAATAAACTGAACTGTGTAAAGGAAAGGGCAGCTCACCAATGAAGTAAAGTGACATGAAGAAGAACATGAGCAAGAGTTTAAGTAGTCAGGAATCCATATTTCTACTGTAGATTTTGCCATAGACTTAACAGCCAATACTTCCTTTGTGCAATTTCTCAGCTAATATATTCAACTCCTCTGTGAAATGCAGAGGAAAACAAGGTAACTCCAGAAGAGACCTCTATGAACAACCAAGACAGCTGCAATAAACACAGCTCCAACTCAAAAAAGGAGAAAGGCGGTCTCCCTCACCTTACCAAACATTCACTTTATCTTGAAAAGGAGAAAGTCAAAGATCCCATGAAAACTACTTAACTGTGCCATTGCTTACTGACATCTAAGACTGAAATGATTGAGCAATATTTGCTAGAGGAAGAAAGATCAGTTGCCATAAGAAACTGCACTTTAATCATACCTCATGACTTTTTTTTTTAATCCCTACGCAATTCAACAGGTCTCAACTAGTTCCTCACATCAGGAAATCAGTTCTCTGTCCAGAGGTTAGCAATACCTTTACATGAGCACTTCTACCATTCAGAATCTTCCAAACAAGTGGCATGTAAGAGTCTTCAGGCCATAGGAAGACGCAGGGCTTGCTTAGACAGCAAGATGATCTTGGACAGTAACACTGCCACAGCCTTCCTTTAATCAGCGCAACCTGAAGACTGAAATTTCAGCTATATGGCAAACTTAAGACGCGATGAAAAATGAACAGTTTGTCTAAAAATCTAACTTCAGTTACATCCCTAGACTACCATGGCTTGTGTGATTCCTCCAGGCCCATGCTAGATGAAAACCTCACCTAGAACCTGGTGAAAAATGAAGATTCATAGGCATGTAACAGTACAGCAAAAACAGAACAAGTGCAACCATCTCTGGAACGTTCTTACAGTATATCCTCTCTTCTCTTGATTTTGAAACATAGCTGACTTCTCTCTTCAACTTTTACAGAAGCGTCACACTCCAATCTCACAGCCTTCTTTCACCCACTGTTGGGTTGTTGGCTGTTCTGGGCTTTTTGTAGGTTTTGTTTGTTTGTTTGTTTGTTTAATACAAGAACATAAATGCTGTTATTCTTAACATACCTATTCCATATGACACAGTAAAATTAGTTAAAAATCAGTGATGTTCCTCTCGCCCCCATTTTACTCAGTTCCTCCAAGCGTAAGTTAGGTACAGCCCAGCATCTTCTACCTCTGCTGTAAATATGAATCCTTACCCTGCAGAGCTGGATCAGCTTCTCCATTTTCACTGATGTAATATTCATTACACAATGCGTTCAGTGCAGACACTGCAGATTCCTGAAACAAAGGCAAAATTGTGAACTTCATATCATCAAATGTGACCTCAGTAAATATAACTGTGCTTACAGTTAAGAGAAAGATGACAGGTTTTTTATGGTTGTTTTTTTGTTTTAACTACTACCCTCAGCTATTGCCATTAACTTTGTTAAATTGTTCCCTACCCTGGTTTAAGAACAGCTGAAGAGGAAAATTATGGAAGAACAAAACAGATTCTTCCCTTACTCTTTTAAAAGTACCAGTAAGCTAAATTAATATTTAACACATTGACAGCAACGCGCTTGCTGCGTTTCCAGCTCCCTTGTAGCCCCTGCAGGATGACACAGTATTACCAAATACAGAAGTTCTTTTTTCATCTTCAATATAGTGATTTCAGACTGGTAAGAAATAAGTTTCCTCTCCGACAGAAAGGAAATGGTACAAAAACATGGATTTCCTAATTGCCACAGGTCCCTCACTCCCTAAAATGGTTTTCCTCTTAAAGGTATATTCTGTTACAAGAAGGCACTGTATGTGAGAAAAGATGATGACTTTTCAGTGTCTCATGGAACGCCCTCAACATTATTTTTCTCTAAAATATAAAAAGAAACCAAGTAAGAATCAGCATTTACTAAACACAGTTTAATGTAAATTAATGTTAAACCAAACAAGTCAAAATTATCTACAGTCTATAATTAATTTTCTCGCTAGGTTTAGAAGTACCAGTAAAGACGTACAAACTCTTTGAATGAACTGAAAATACCAAAGGAATATTCCAAGAATTTAATTTCACCTTTCATCAGTGATTTGGATGCATTTTAGTCTGCTCTGTTGTCTGAGGAAACTTTTAAAAGCTGCACCACCAACTACTCCCAATGGCTGTTTATCTAATTTTAAGAAATGAACAAAATGAATGCAGTATTTTATATTCAAATAGTGTCTGCGACAGCTATAATCTCTAACAGGGCGGACTAAAATTATCTTTTTAATTTGGTAGAATCTTAAATAAGAGTACAAGATCAAACTTACATGGCATTACTCAGGAAAATCAAGGTAAATAGCTGGAGTCATGAAGACCATACATAAAATAGCACAAAGAAAATGAGAACAGCATCCATCAATGGATGTTTAATACTCAGAATTAGTGCTGCTGGTGAGCACAGTAAAAGGATTTTACTACAGATGAATGGAAAATTTAAGTGCTACGCCCCAAATATCTCCTATTGTTTCAAACCAATTTTCTCCCTGTTAACAATGCTGCCCTGAGCACACCAGACCTGAGGATGCTTTCCAGAGACACAAATTTATCTGAAACCATTACAAACAACCCAAATCAACATCTCTTACACACAGAACACATCCATACATTGATGCAGTAGGTTTCCTTAGAACTGAGCAAGGTGGCAAAAACAGACATTTTATCCATGGTCTGTTTCTTTGAGACAGGATAAGATTTAAAAACTTTGTATTTATATAAAAAAATGGCATTGGGTGGCTCAGTAAAAACAGGAATTACAGCTGCAGTCACGTATGAAGCAAGTCAAAATCATACACTGAAATGGAAGGAAAATGTTAAACTGATGTACTCAGATGGCAGACTGAGCAGTTTCACGTGTCAGGGACTGCTCGCTGCCAGGCCCACATCAGTGTCAGAGACCAGCAAGGACTCTGGTGGAATGTACACACAAGAATGAGCTCTGTAGTAACTACTTGAATATTAAACAGGAAGCCTCCTGAATTGAGGAGAACTCATCTTTTGGTTTGTTTTTAAATTCCCCTTCTCAGCAATCTAAGAAACAAGCACACAAGAAGTAATCAAATTCCATGGAAAATACTCTGATGGAAAGGAAAAATATTTCCATATGGCAAGTGATGGCATGAAGAAGGAATGGCTACTGTACCTTTACATGCTGTTGTGCAGCGCAGGAAACAAGAGGAAGACTTCTTAGACTGTCATTTATTAGCCACTGCCAGCCCTCTGAAACAGTGCAGAACATACATGGTATTACCTTCCCACTTTACAAACTTCAACATTTAATCTCTTACAGCAAAAAGAAGAGCAGCCATCAATATTCACTCACTTCCCTGCCTTTCCAAAATTAACAAGCTTGTGACTCAGTACAGCTATCCTGGCTCGTGTTACAAAGGACATACTGCAAATGGTGTCAGATGATACTGAAAACTTGGAAAAGGCTGCAACGCCACAAACCTTGCAGTAACATCTCTGTCTGTTGCAGCTTTTGTGGATCTTCCTGATACTTTATTTGTTAGCCCAGTCAAGTTTGCTGATCTCATTGTTCCTTTGTAAAACACCATGCATGGGTGTTTTACAGCTTAATGAATAACTACTTGAAAATGAAAGGTTATTTAAAACTCTACGTACCAATTATCGGATCTCCTTTAAACGGCATTTTTGACAGTGACAGCTTTTCAATTAAAGTGCAGACTGTAAGAAAGTAAAATTGGCAACCAGATAAATAATAAAAAAGACAATTTGCAGCTACTTTAAATATACAGCCACGTTACATTAGCATTAAATTTAAATCAAAGAAAATGCGCAAAGAGAATCCAAGACATGTTAGTTGTCAAGTCTACATTACTTTATGTCTATACCCTTACATGAGTATTAAACTTATGGAGTAGTATTTTTTAGGGCCTCAAAGCTGTTTTGGGGAATAGAGATAATAACACTAAGCACTGCAGCATTTTACCATACCAACAACTGACCACACTGCTCAGTGAAAGCCCAGCACTCAGGGAATACACATCTTCCCCCTCCTGGTGATCTGCTGAAGACACAGGTCAGTGCAGAATCATTATCTGACTGCTTTAGAGTTGATGGAGAGTAGGGACAAGACAGAACAAGCTACTACATAGTGCCACTTAATTTTGTTTCTCTCAGCTCCCACACTTTCATCTCTGAATCTTACTCCAGTCTCTGTACACAGTTCATAGCCACCTTAATTTATACCTGACTTACTGGGCTCCAAATCTACTCCTCAATTCAGTCCTCACTAAAGCAATGTCATGCAGGCTCCCTGTGCTCAAATACCATTCAATACCGTATGCCAGCTTCTTTGTCCTGATATTTATTCACAGACAGATTGAGTACAATGTGACTAAAGCCAATCTTAGGGTCCCTCCTCAATTCTCTAAGCTTCTTTTATGCTCTATTGTGGATGCGACCATCACCTTAATTAGGCATACAATTTGTGGAACGTTTTCAGTTCTTCCCTTATTCCACCTACACAGCCATATCTTGCCAATATACTGCCATTTCCTCTACTTAAACACATGAAGCATTCAGCTGCTGAGCTGTTAAAACAGATTATGAAAACCAGCAGCTGTAAATGTGTTCTTTCAGCATTACCATGTCACATCTGTAAACTCAGAGTTCCTTTGCTCCTCCACTCTATCTGATTGCCTTTCAGTATTGGTACTGATTTACCTTACCCACTAAGTTTGAAGATGTGATTTAAGATATCCCAAGCCAGAATCTGCAATCCAGCACTTACTTTTCTTTTCAACTAATGAGCAGGAAACTAAAGTTGGCATCATTTCCTTATCCACCCAAGTTACTTTCTTTTCCCTGCAATGCCCTTAGTTTTTACCTAGTTTCTGTACATAACAATCATTGAACTCAACATTAATGCATTAAAACCCTTTCCACAAACTGTTGTTTATATGTTCTTTATTCTCCACCTTCACTTACACATGAATTATGATAAAATCGTCAGTCACATGAGCACTTCTACCACATCTCTTCTGTAGAGGAACTGGGGCATATCAGGAAATCAAATTCAACCCCAAAGAAAGTTAGTTCTGCAGTACAAGTGAAGTGTGTGCCATAAAACCAAGAACTGCCTTCAACTCTTACACAAACAAGGTTACTCCCAGATGTGCTGGTAAATAATATTCTGCCATATCTGACTTCTGATTAGCTTTCAAACCTCGTATTTTTAATTACTATGCATATTCTATTTATGCATTCAATATAATGTACACAAGACAAACTGAAAAAAAGTAAACAGAAGAACTATTTACTGTACATTCTCTGTTTCACTCCTTTGCTGTGATACTTACCAGCTGGTCTCATCAGTTCTCCGCCTAACCCCCTGCAAAGCAAAAAGAGAGGCTCTGTCACAAGCAGTTTGAATGCATTGCCTGATGAGGAAATAAAGGTCTCTAAACCATTTTAGAAAGCAGTTAACAAAGTATCTTCAGCTTTAGTAACTGACCAGAGCAAACCTACTTATTTTTAATTAGCTGTTGCCTCAGCAGGATGTGCACAAAGCCTTCCTGAATATTCAGCTTTCTGCTTCCAAAGAAGGCAAACTCAATCTTTCTAGTTATTAATGTGTATAATAAAAGATTGTCAAGTTCATTCTTCTTTTCTTCTTACTTGCTTCAGAAGCATGAGAAACTGTCAGCTTTTCAGCCCTACGGTTTTTGACTTTCAGAACTGAAAAGCAATTACATACAAAGTTTTAACAAAATCTTCATTTCTGGAACATTAAGTGGAAACATCCCGTAGCAGTTTCCACTTTCACAAACTTCAACTGGTTCACCTCCCTGGCAAAGTTTCTCACCCTATCCCCTTTACCCTCTTCTTCCCTGCTAAAGCTCTCTCAGATGACTTTGCATTCATCACAACATGGAAAGCAGTAACAATTTCAACTCATCAGAAGGGGGAGAAACAAAAGGCCTAAGACATTTAAGACCATCCTGAAAAAGAGAACATCACAGAAGAATGGTCTTAACAGCTCAGAGCTGAGGCCTACCTATGCCAGCCTATTAACCTGGCCACTGGTGGCCCCATGAGGAGAAAGTCTGAGCAAGGCACAAAGCAGAGAGGGAGAAGCATCCTTGTACTGCAGAGCCTGTTTCCATTCCCAGCCTGTCACCCCTGGGCAGAGACCTGTCTCCTCACAGCACTGAGCAACATCTGCTGGTTCCTTGGGATATCCCCAAGGCATCATGAGCATTGCCTGGGGTGTTCTGCTCACTGGCACCCTCTGTGGCATAATTTTCCCATTTTTTGAACCTTTGACCCCTGCCCTTCCTTTGGATATTTCCTCCCCTGGCGCCTTATTCTTGTCTCCCTTCACTTCTGTTGGAACATTTCCTCCCTGAGGTGTGCCAAACCCATAATCACCTGTTTGTACGACTACACTCTGGCAGAAACTCCCTGCAAGGGGGAGGAACAACAAAGGCTTTCTGTTTATTTGCTTGTGTTGTTTTTTTTTTTTTTGTTTTGCTTTTTAAAAAGAACTTTTTCTTCCCTCCTGCCTCCCACAATAAAATTAGTAGCTATGCTCACAAGGCAAACCATAGCAACCCTAACAACTCTTAGAACTTCATTCTCCAATTCATCCTTTTATATGAGCTTCAAAAGCTCCAACATTGTAAACGAGTTTTTCCATTCCATGCAGTAGGTGCCTCCTGTTAGCACACTTGGGTTTCTGACTGCTCAACATTTTCACTGGTTTTTCAGGTGACAGAGAGGTGCCAACTCAACACTATTGCAATATGCCACACATCAACATTAACTGGCAAACTTTTGCTTTCAACAGTCAACACATTAAGCTCTATGTCATGATCTGCAGCTCAGTTTATCACCATAGGATGCAAGAAGAGATTCCACATCCCCACACTGATAAGCTCTTTGTGTTACCTACTCCACCTTCCTGCCATGCTGTCTGCTCTCCAGCTTCTAAAAAACTCAATTAGAAAACAAAGCGATGCAAGGAGTTGATACAGTGGCAAAAATAGAAGAATGATGTGGCAAGGGTTGCTTCCTCTTCAGTGTTTCTTTTCCCTCCATTTTGTACCTCACCCATTCCTTGCCTTTTGTCTGTTGTCTTACTGTAAATGAGTATAAAATAATGATCTTGTGAATCTGTTTGGTGTGCAACAGAGTCTGCTGATGCAAGGATTCAGATACGGACTTTGTTCCAACTACAAAGCAAGAAGTGAGTCACAAAGGCTGCTCTTCTCCACTTCTTCTGACTGCCAACAAGGAAGTCAGGCCACACAAAGCTACTCTTATGTTAATAACTTGTCAGCTATCCCTTCCTTTGGCATTACATCAATTTAATTTAATTTCAGAGTTTAGAGCTTCGCTGAGGATTGCTGGCCCTGTGGAAAATGAAGAATGGTGACACTGAATTGCACATTAAGACTTCTATGTAACACAGAAACTTCAATCAAACTTCTATCTGCAAAGGCACTGTCATCCCGTGCTCTCTGCACAACTTTTCACGCCGTGTCTTGCCTACACATCACCATATGTCTGACAATTTACCTTTCTTTTTTGCTTTTCCACAACACATATTTCCATTTTAGGAACTGAGAACTTTATTGTAATTCTAGATCTTTTCTCAGTCAGTGTTTACTCTGTCAAACTAGATGTGCACCTTCCTATTATCTCACCCTGTAGCATGTCACTAAATTAAGAAGATAGGGATCTCCCTATTCCAGAGATTCTGAATTTTGCTGTACCATCAGTATTTTCTCTTTTCTAAAGACACATCCAGAAGTTACAGCACACCCACAGATGTGCCCGTTTCAAGGTTTATTAACTCAGTTTGTAAATCGACTCCTAATTTTCGAATTAATTTCAATTTATTTGTGGAAAACAATCAAAAGACATAATCCCCTTCTGAATCAATGGATTGAGACTGCTGATCAAAGTACACCAGTATACATTGCAAAATTATGGAGGTGTGACTCAGAACAGTTTCCAGTTCCTATACAAATTCAAGGTACTTCTGTAGATTCTTAAAATTTTATTCAAAACTCAATTTTTGGGAGGAGTTCAGAATCCATCTTTATGATTATAAATATAACATCAATTGCAACAGTTCTGAATGAACAGATCCATGTTTTCATCAACATCCAAATCAGAAGTTTAAGCTACGAATAGCTAAAGAGATTCAGTTATAAACACTAAACTTCCAGAAAGCCAAGTAGAGTTTTCACATCTACGTGAGTAGTAACAAAGTATTTGGGAACAATTTGTCCCACATAGAATTGAGGCACCTTAAAGATCCAGTTTGTCCATGTACAGGGCTTACAAACTGGCTCCATGAAAGGTACACAGAGGCAGCAATAGATACCCTTAAGCTCAGATTAAAAAATAAAAACCTGCCCATTTAATAAAGCTGCAATAGTCATCCTTTAAAGATGAGAGGATACACAATACAAAGCTGACAAATATCTGCTTTAGGTTACTGTAAGCTCAGATCCTGAGCGTACACATTTGCATTGTATTCTCACAGCAGAAAACTACACAGAATCCTGTCTCTATGGAATAAGTTCTACCAGTGACTTCAGCTGGTTGAAACAAATTTTTACCTCAAAGCTCTTTTAGGTGAATGAAACTATATAGCACAAAGCATTACTTTGCAACAAGAATAAAAGAGAACAGAAAACAGCAGTGAATGTCTCACACAACACCCTGTTTTACATGCTCATCCTTCTCAGCCCACAATATTTCATAAGGCACAGCACCACCATCCAGATAAAAAAAAATCCAAAAGCAGTTGTATTTTTTCCAGTAACACCTCGAGCATCCCCTCAGTACATAGAATGGCACGAACTCCTCAAACCACCACATTACTGGACGCAAAAAGTAGTTTAAACTTGGAAGAATTTTTAAGGTGAACCTTGTTGCAAGGCTGGACATTTCCCGATGAAGCTTCTACGTCCAAAAATCTCTTTTGCATAAATGACTGCCAAGAAACACATCTGCCCTGAAACCATCAAGATTTGCTGCAACCTTAAAGGTCTTTGCAATGAGAGAAGCTTTTCTTCCACCTAGCACTGGCCAGCACCTACAGGCTGCCCTACTCTTGGGAAGGTTCAAACACTGAAGATGACCATCCAACTTACGTTGGTTACTATGTAAAATAAAGTGTGCTGCCTGGCCACAGCTGACATGTATATAGAGAATCTGGCTGTGTGTGTACTACAGGAACGAGATCATAGAAAAACTCAGCATGCTGCACACTGCACCGACTGAATCACCCAGTGTGGGAGTTGCCAATAAACACAGTGCTTCCTGTCACAGGCAGTTCTGATGTGAACCCTGAAGGCCCAACAACAGCCCGTGTGCTGAAATACACAAGGGAAACGCAGCCACCTGGGAGAAGTGCAGTCAATCTGTCTGCAGCACTTCCATCTCCATCCCTCAATTACCTTGTTACAACAACCCTGTGTGTTAAGACCTATACTGCCAGCCTCAGACGTGGCTACAAGAAAGGAGACAAGAAGTACTACACATTACTCAGGTGGATATACAGTGAAGAATCGTATATCAGATGATGCATTTTAAAAGAATCTTAACAATTACTAAAAACAATTCTTGTGAACTAAAAACAATTCTTGGATCTTCAATATTGAGAACTAGCACGAGGTCTTAGATGCACTACACAAGGATCTGCTTCAAGAAAAGATTCCATGCTGGTTCAACTGAGAAGTAGGCATTAAGGGTTAGCAGCCATGTGCTTTTGCCTCAAGTTCCCATGTACAAAAGCAATGTTTAAAGGAAAAGTCCTTTTTTTGTTTAATCTAGCTCTCGAACACTGCCCATAAAGCACAAAACAGACCAATACTCTATGCAGCATGGTTTGCATGGCTTCCCTGACTTGCTATAATTAGTGATCATTTAATATGGAAAACCAGGCCCGCTGTGCAATACTCAGCTGGAAGTGCATATGCAAATGTTTAAAGCAACCAACTCCTCAAGACAAACCTGTGCATCAAATGTGTCAGAAACAGAGCTCATGGAAGGAAGTACACACTGGATGTGCCTGGACTTGTATTCTCCTATTTCAGCACACTATGGTAAGTCCAGAAAAACACTTTACAGGAAAACAGAAAGATACCAACATTTTTCAAAGACAGTAATAAAGCAGAGAACAAGACTTCCTTCAGTCAGCATTAACAAATTTGATTAACTTCAAATGTACCCAAAGAGAGACTGTGCAGTGTAACTTAAAACTTCACCTGCGTCTCGTCTGAAGGAAAATTCATGGCCATTATCCAAATGAAGTTAAAGGTACTACAAGAGATGCTGAACGAGGTAGGTATGCTGAATGAAGGTATCCATTACAGTGCTGTGGCTTTAGCTTTTTTGACTTGAGCTTCTCAGGGTTCCAATAGGATCCTAAGAGCTAGGCAGTCAGCATCACCACAGCCCACCTGCCGCTCAACATCTACAGTTTATCAAAAGATAAATTTATGAATTTATCTAAACAGAAATTTGGATGCTTTTGCTTTCTCACAGGTCGAAGTAGTTCATGAAAATAGCTTGACCAACACACTGAAATCCACGTAATACAGAAAGATGGCTGTTTTGTTCCCAGAAGTGAAAGCAAAAGGTCTCAATCAGTTGAGAAACGTGACCCCAGAGCTTTTGTTTCAGGAGTTTAAAAACTAGAAACCCAAATAAAACACACAGGTTTTCAACATTCCTGTAAGCCATCATTAAACTGAAAATTCCCAGTAGCAATTTCTCAAATGGAAATCTTTGGAATATTACGTGCAATAATTACTCATCATGAAACAAGTTGGGCTTGTTTCACTAAGTGCTTGCCCAGCAATACTCAAATGGCTGTTTTGTTTTTATAACCTAGTTTATTTTTCTTGTCCAATCTTAATATGCATGCCAATATTTTAAAATATGGATTATAGCAGACATCTGCATCTCTGCCCAACTATTAGAGTAAACAGCACTGAATCAATTTTGCTTGGAGTTGAACTTTAAGTCTTATCTAGGACGAAAACATTTCTGTAGGCATCTTATAAATACCATTAAGTGCAAGAAGTGCACATTATGACAAAAACAAATTACACTCAAGCTCCACCCTGACATTAAAGAATTTATGGGAGCCAAGACAGCCACCCACAAAGACACTAATATACAGTATCAGCATGAAAACCATCCTCCCCTGCAAGCTGGCTTTGGAATGGAGGATTCACATCAGTGCACACAGCCATGAAAAAAGTAAATTAGCACTTTTTTTCAGAAAGTTTGAGAACGTGAAGACTTACATAAAAATGATTTAATGTATAAATAAATAAAAATTACACAAAAAAGCTAGTCCTCCTGTTCTACCATCTACAGGTACATCATGTGTAAAGGAGTGAATTAGATCAACACCTAAAAACTCCAACAATTTGTCAGTTAAAAAATTCATTTGCATATCGAATCATTAGAGAATAAAAGTCCTTAATTATGTTTTGAATTCCTTAAATTTATGACTAAAGCCTTAAGTCACGTACCAGTTTTAATTCGCCTTTATTTAACAGTTACGTAGCCAAGTTCCCTTTTACTTCCTGGAAGCTTCAATAAATAGGAACAACTCAGCGAAAGCTCATTTACATTTTCTTTGGCTCAAGAATTAAAAAATTATATAGAACCTTTTGTAATACTTCTGGCCTACTCATTACACAGGATTCTAGAATTTAGCTAGAAGCTCCTTTTGAAAAGAAAAAGCCATACTAACTTTGTAGTGACAGGTCATTTCTACCATACAAGTACCGTAGTACAGGTGAATAATAGGAAAGAAATCCATTAGGCACTGCTGGAGCCATGGCTTAGTGCCATATTGTTTCACATTCCTTCCTTTCTTTAACTGTCTCTATCACAGTGTTGAGACCAGTACTTACCACTTTCCCATTAATCTAACATGCCTGTAAGTCACACACTCTAAACTCCCCATACATTATAAAAACAGCACTGGTCTCTGTAATAGGTAGACAAAGCCAAAAGAATGCATGTGCTTGCATTCTGATGAGCTGTGATACGCTGGCAGTCTATGTGAGGTATAATACAAAACCATCCCCCGCCCTTGATGCTACTGTTTTCATTAGCCTGATTGATATCCTCCAATACATAAAATAATTTTGCTTCAGTCCATTTTCTTACCTGTACAACTGTCGACTGCAAAGCTGGGGGGAAAAAAGCACAAGAACATTTAGGAATTTAGGAAGTTATTTTGGAATAAGTGTGTTATTTTTCCTCCTCACACGCAGTGTCTACATACCATGTACTAAGCCACATTTAACACTTTTATAAAGCACTGTGTTTCTTCATTCCAAATCCCAGCTGCCTTTGCTCTGTCTTTTTAAAATACATTTGTTTTCCATATTTGGCCCTTTAAAAATGGCAATACACTATGCTGACTGAAAACTGAAAGTATTTGTCAGCTACTGTTGAAGAATAAAAATAAGAACATTTATCAGACAACCTCCTGGACTATGTGTCCAGATTCTTACTTGCAAGATCATTCACGTTTTGGCAGGTGGAAGAAGGTGGAGAATAATAACTGCCTTAATTGCAAATATTTCTATAAATATAATCTAACATGCCACACTATAAAATACATTAACTCTTGCTACAAACCTCTTGGTGGATTTGCTTAAGTCCCTCCAAAGATTTTCCACTGAAATAGCATGTTAGAGATCTGCAAAGATATACAATTTTTTTTTTAAGTCTGGTTGCCAAGTCATCCTCAGAGTTATTTTTTTTCAACAGAAATAGGTATACTTAACTTTACATATTAATTTTAAATATCTCTGTATAAATGGATAAGAATGCTTTTAGAAATAAAACAAAATGTTAGTCAGAGTAATTACTCAACATTTACCTGAAAAAAGTCATTTATTTAAATATATGTTCTTCAGTGTATATATATACACACACCCATGACCGCTGTAGCACGGTATTTTCAGTAAAGTCTGCATTTTGGGATTTTATCATCTGCTGCTTTGATCTTAAACAGCTGTTCATCACTACTTAATTCGAACCATTACAAAATCCTACCACAACGCAGCTCCCAAATTCTAGTTCTGCAACAATGATTTCAACCATTTTTCACAAATGATTCATGTAAAAGAAAGAAAAAGGTAAATTACTTTTCTTTAACCACAACACTAAAGCAAAGAGAACTCCAAATAATTCTGACAGTTATTCTGGGTTCATCTCCTAATTGTAATATGAGTTTTTGTGTGTATACATAACACCCTTTTCCATTCAGCAGTAATATTTAACTCAGTCCAACTCAAAAGGCTATTTCTTTAAAGATGAGAGACTGCCCCCTCAGCAGGAAGACAAAATAAAAGGGAAGGGCTGCTGGGAGGGGTTGATATCTTTGAATTCTCCGAGTAAGGCAATAAATGATCTCACATTTCTAATGATGAATTTAGACTTCAGTATGCAGTATCACCAAATAAATTGTGAAGGCTTGGCAAGACTGATCATTATCATATAAAAATTCAGTTGAACAGATGTTCAATAAGATTCAATAATTACACTCAGGAAGCTTTCAATAGATCAGACATGAAAGGAAAATGTATAGTGAAGATAATCTTGCATTTATACCTATTGTTTTCTTCTGCTAGTTTACACAACGCATGGGTGATCTCAGCACAGGCAAGAATTGCCCCGTGGCGTGTGTGCAGATCTATGCCCACTGATAAAGGCAGCAGTTTTGGCAAAACTGAAAGAGATTAAATAATTATTTTATTTAAACAAGGCATATTGACAGATTACAGTTCTACATGTAAACACGTTGGCCTAGAAATAACATGAGAAAACCATTTCTTGAAACTCTGGACAATAAATCCTCACCACTACCTGAAAAAAAAAAATTAAATTCTGAGCAAGCATACTGAACTATACCTACAAAGGTCACACTTACTACTAGCTCCATGTTTGGAGTCAATAAAAGAAATATGCTTGCTACACATTAGGTTGGCTGAGCAGTACAGAAAACGAGGCTTATAGCCACTAGTTTTACTTCCATGTAAACTGCCCCTGCCCCTTCCCTAACCCCATCTATGGAGTCTAAGTAACATCTGTAAGGGTTTCAGCTGCTGGCTTGCATGCATAACAGAAAGCAGCTAATACATCCCTGGAATCTTGAGTACGCCAAGCAATTCTGAATTCATGCTAAGTAACCTTTGATTCCATACACAGCAGTCAAAAGGAATTCCTCTGAAGATGTCAGACTGGACAAGATAAAACAGATTTGTTCTTCCATCCCCGTTGTTATGACATCAATAGAACAACAAAACAAAACTAGGAATTTGAAGGCTAGTAGCCTGAATTGCTGCAACAAACCTACACCCATTTGTTCACCTCACAGAGGTGCAGACCTGTGTAACCAGGCTACAAATGACTAGTCCCTAGATTAAAACCATCCAGTACTTTTTCAACAATTCTGCATGAAGATTGAAAGCTGGTAAATTATCAGTGTCAATACACTGCACTAAGTTGTAGGGAAAATCTTATTTTTGATTAAGTCATGGTGTCTGTTTAAGTCATTGCGATGTGATTTTTTTGTTACATAAGCTCGAATGCTTGGTATGACACACTGTGCAGAACATGTTAGGTGTTACCTACCCACATTTGCCATGTACTCAGGAGCCCGTGGGGTAAGGTTATGCAGAGCCTTGGTTGAAAGTTCTCGAATAGCACTGAAGAGGCAAAAAAAAAAGAAAAAGAAAAATATGTTCAGGAAGGGAATCCTGTCCACAACCTGATAAAGACCCCAGAAATACTGAATTATTACCCTTCCTCTCTTAAAAAATACAGCCAACAAAACAACCCAGCAGACCAAACAGACAGCCTACAGCTAGCTTTCAGCTATATGAATAGAACTTATTGCTGAAAGAGACAAAGAAAAACACACTGGATGGTAGAACCTGAGGGCTCATTCTGTGCATTGGCAGGGAAACTGCAGTAAACTATTATTATTTCTCGTGATGCAAACTATTATCAGCACTGATATAATCTCGTTTGTGTTATATGTACATGTTCTAATCTTCACGAACATTGAATATGACTAAGCTCTATCTCCATGCATGAAATCAACTTTAATTATTATAATTGTATGGTGATGGTGTTTACCCCTCACATACACTATATACCATATAAATGTATTTTATTAATCTATTAACAGATTGAGGTCATGGCAGAAAGTCAAAATTCATAAACACACTTTAAGTGACAATGTGCTAGGAGGTATGGGTGACATTTACTACTTCTTGCCTAGTTTCCATCAAATAGCACAGAAAACATGCTTTAAATGCAGAAAAATCAGTTCCTGGATGTGAACACAATTAGACTTTATGAACTTACCTATCCCAGTGGTTAATCTTCATGTTAACTAAATGATCTATCATTGGTTGTGTATACTCAGGAAAGCCAGCAATATACACACTGAAAAAGAAGGTTCATATGACAGAGTACAGAATCAACATACGTGGTTACTTTAATACAAGCTGCTCCAAAGATGAAAATCCTCCAGTTTTAAGGCAATGAAACAACTGTTTAATCATGCCTTATCCCAGATGAGATGCAGCCAAATGAAATAATACAACGGTCATTACATTACATGCACTGTCAAATATTTAAATCACATTTGCAAAAGTTTTTCACGTTCTCTCTAAAAGCACAACACCAACAAAAAGCTTGACAGCAATGACAAGCAAAAATAAATACACAGTTCCTGTTGTTACATTTCAGAAAACTGAGAAGTGTATATTAACACCCATAATAATTTTTAGATTGGAAAAATGCGTGCTAACATGTAAGCCAAATGACAGAGTAAAATTAAATTATAGAAACGTGCTTCATCTTCCTAAATACAATGATTGAAAATTGAGAAACTGTTTTCCATTTTTTCTTTTTAAAAATCAAACATACAAAAAGTTAATTACGACAAAAACATACTAAAGGTGCAGAGTCAGGACCTAAGATGTGAAGGAATGCCAGAAGCTAGGTAGCCAGGGTAACTATCTGACTGTACAGCTCCACTGGCTTTCCAGACTTCAGAAGCATCTGCTGGTGGAAGCTAAGGTCAACAGAAGCCAAGTGAATTGTCTTCTCACTACATCTGATGTAATTTCAATAATCTTGGAAAGTTAAAACCACCAGCAGAATGTGTCAAGATGGCACGCACACAGGGACAACACTAGGGACACATGAATTAGCTTAATTTCACCTTTTTGTGTCATGTAATTCTCAACTTCAATAGCGTTCCATAAATACATGCATAGTTAGAAACAAAAGTAGAAACTAAATACTGTTGCATGTTAATGCACTAATATCTGTGTAATTCACTAGAACAGTAGTCCTTAAACCCACAGCACAGACCTCAGCCACCTGAGCCAGCACAACACAGAAGCAGCACGGAGGGAGATGAGACACAATCTGCCAGCTGCACTGCCCAGCTGCTGCCAGCAAAGAAGTGGCCAAATTCATTGTTCTTTTGTTCCACTGTAAAGATTTTTCTGCTCCTTTCTATTTAGTTTACGAACCTACCTATCCCAGTGGTTAATCTTCATGTTAACTACAGGGTTCCTTAACTCTATTTTGACACAGCCCAGAACTCCTGAAATCACAGCCTCTTTAATCCCAGTTCATACAAAGTCAGAGTAGGTTTCCTCTGCCTTCACTCCATCAACAGATTAACAGATTCTAGCTGAGCCTTCCAAAGAACTCCTGGCAAAGCCTCCAAAGGAACACTGGCATGAAAACTTGTGTAAAAATACATGCATTTTGAAGGATATAAGCAACATACACACACACATAGCTCGTATACCTAAAAAAACCATGTCTGGTACAGGCTCTCTGTAATAATATATCATTTATTATAAAAAAAAAAATACTCAACTGTAGAAACATGCACACATTTATCAGGCCTTTACGGCCCCAAGTAGATTCACTAGCACGGACTTTCACACCTGCACGGTTTCCTTTCACACAGTGGCATCATAGTGACATGCACAGTGTCTCAGGATTGGTTTTTATCTGGGTCAGGGAGCGACAGCTGAAGATTCCACATGTGGAATATGAACCCCAACTACCTTTTTTCCAGCTACATAAACAATTCCACCACCCAAAGGCATACTGATCCAAAACGTACATTTTTTCCTACCACATCATAAGGATATGTGTTTTCTGTACAGCCAAATGTATGCTTACGTGCTTTTGCTTTGATGTTAACTCAGACAAAAATAAGGAAATAAATAAGTATTGACCCAAATAATTATATCCTCTTTGAAAAGCAATGTGGTGAAGATCGGAGCAAGTAATGTTATGGATGAGATGACAAACGATTTGCAAAGAGCTCGATTAACAACACTGAATTTGGTCTCAAGGAACCATGGGATGAACTGCACACTCCTACAAAAACCTCCCAAATCACAATGAAGAAATAAATGTACATGAGACAAAACCTCACAATTCAGCTCTGAAGAAGTAGGGACAACATAAACTTCAAACTAAAATTACAGAAGAGAGTAAATGAAAATGGTGTGTGCTAATTTTGCATATTGTCTATTTTTTTATTTCTTTTTTTACTACTATAGGAAGCCACACTTCCCGAAGTCCTACGGGCACCTGGCAGTGCAGGGCAGCAGCACACACCGAGCCCTGCGTGTGCCCAGCCCTGCTCAGCAGGCAGGAGTGCTGGGAAGAGTGTGGGAGGAGGGTGTGGAGCATGGAAGGAAAGACAGTAGGTGAGAGGTGAGGAAAGGCACAGACCAGAGTGATTATCCACAAAAGGGACAAGATGGAGGTTGAAAAATCAATTAAAAAAAAAGTCAGGGAGGCAGAGGCATTCGGTGCCAAGTATCTTAAAAAAAATAACAGAAGTTCATTAGAAGCTATGAAGCTGAAAAGGAAGCAGAACCCATCATGTTTGCTGTTTCTATTCCCAAAGGATCAAATCTTTTTGAACCTCTCTAACCTGTAGGCTTCTACAAGCAACTCAGCTCCACGGGCCACGTATCTCACCTACCTTACAAGGCCTGAATCACCCTCTGCAGGTGCCTGCTCTGCCTACAGAGAGACCAGACAGCAAGGCTAGACTGCCTGTCTTAGGCAGACAACTGAAGTTAGGACCCAGCCCTCAGCCTTTTTCATCTTCTCATGAGGAAGTGCAGTCTTTGGTTCATTCATTCATCCTATGCACAGAGCTTGCACCTCAAACCCCCACACTTCAGCTTCCCTGTATCTGCAGCAAGCAGATCAGAACAGCACACAGCACTCCACCACAAGCCACTGACTTATACAGCACCACTCCAGCACTGGTGCTTCCCACTACACTCTCTGCAGACTCCACGCTGCAGTCATCAGTTTGGGTTTTTTTGCACACTGTGCTACCTAGGAGAAACACAACTATTAAGGTCCTATGCAGAGACAACGAATTCAACAACGGTTTTAAAATGGACCTAAGTTTATTGCTGTACCAATGCTGGAGTCTTATCTGCAATTGTAACAGACACCATTTTGCTGCAGATCTTCAAAATCCTCTTGTCTTCTCTAGTCTCTACCTGCCCAGATAGATCTGTGATGCCCATGAATATTGCCCCTTGCCTGCCTCCTTGCCTTTCCCTCTATGAACAGACAGCCCAGATAAGCTGGAGGAACACTGCGGTCACATTTTCATTAGGCACAATTAGCAGTCTGATGCAGAAAATAGAAAAAACAAAATTACATTTATTAAAAGATAATAATAGATACAATACGCAGTAAGGTCAAGCAGTCAGACAAGTATTTCAATAAATAAGAGAGATTCTTCATGTTTAGGAAAGCAAGTGCTCGGAGCTTACCTTATAGTCAGGTAACAGTTCACTCTGTTACCAACAGCAAAGTAATCAGCTGCAGTGAGAATTTCTGTGCCGTGTGGAAAAGTGCCCTACAAACAGTGCATGGAAGAGGGGACAAAAAAAGAAAACATTAAAAAATGGAAAGCATTTCCTGAGTATGCAGCACATTGAAAATTACTTCCCACTACTGCCCAAGTACTGGAAAACACAATTCACTTTCTAACGTACACTTAAATCACTTGTACTGAAGATATAAAGGATATCAAACAGCAAAACGCCTCACTCCCCTTATAGGTCAGTGATAAGCAAAGCAAACAGCAGCAGATAGCAAACTGCAATAGCAATTGAACACCTTCAGCTTGAAGCCACAAATATATCTGGTGAATGCAGTATATATGCACAAAATGATCTCCCTACAAAGTTCAGATCAACGTAAACACCTTTTTGGATGACGCAAAGGAACTCACTTCTGCTGGGAGCTTTGTGGGGTACAAAAGGAGAGATAACGCACAAAAAAAAATCCACTGCATGTAAAATAAATGGGAGTTCAGTTACGTTTGTTTCTTACAAATATGCATATGCTTTTTGAGTTACTCGTTAATGAACCAGGAGTTGATTATTTTTCTTTAAAAAAGAACATTAGTTCCTTGCAAAGCCCAACATGAGCAATGCTTCTGACATCAGTGCTCAAAAAACTCTGATATTAGACAATTATTATAATTCTATGTTGTCATCACCTAAAATTTGCCTTTTTAAAATACAAACAGTAGAGTAAAATGTCAGATATTCAGAATTTTTATTGGTTATGACTAATTTAATATGGCATTATGCAGTATGGCTGTGCTTTGGGATGGAGGAGGCAGCACAGCCTCCACAAGCCATAATTAAGTGCAAATGGAAAACAGCCAACTGAAAGACACTATGATCATTTACAAAAGGGACAATCATATGATATTTAAGCAATAAGACTATGTGGAAGTACAGGTTCTGGATATGATACAGTTTGGTTTGTTTACAGTTCACTCATCCCTTCCACATGAGGTTACAGCCATGCAAAAATAGCAGAAAATATCTTTAGATCTAAGCCTGAATAATTAAAGCATCTAGTGCAAGCAGTGGGAAGCTGTCGGTTACTGCAGAGGTCTTTTTCTGGGAAGCATACCACCAACTGCCCAAAAAAAAATCAACCAACAAGGCTTGTAATCTGACTGCAGCAAGGACAGACAGAATACTTATGGCTTAATCCAGCCACCATCTAAGAAAAGACCCAGTTAACTCAATGAAACACTGATTAGGGGGAAAAACATACAGGAGAAATACCTAAATATGATTTATAGCCAAACAAGATGCCAGAAAGATGCTAGAACATATTGTTGCACATGAGGCAGATCACAGCTAAACCATTTCTCTTCTAGCTGCTAGCTGAACCGTGCTCTGTGTAACTGTAAGCATGCCAGTTTGATGCTGTCACACCACAGCTCACAGTGCCACAGTGTATGTCAGTGAGGCAGTGAAATTCCTGAAACTGAGAACTGAAGAGGAAATGCCAACAGTTTCTATTCTGTCAAGTTACTTAGAACTTACTTCTCCAATACATAGTTTGCATTATTAGATGCACATGCATTTATCAAGATCTTTGCTAGAAAAACGGGAATTTTCCAGAGTTTTCCCTTACATTAAGTGTATGGCTTATAAGGCTTATTTTTCTGAGGCTGTAAGTGCAACTTCTCAGACTCAGAACGTGTGGCACTGCAAAGGTGAAGCAGGCAGCAAGCAGGAAGCAAGCAAAGTCAACTTTTTTCTCCACCTATTTAGTACCAGTTCTGTTACTTCAGAGGGAGAACGTGTTTTAGCTTCTTCCAATTCAGAGAAAGGGTGACTCTTTCAACACCTTATACCCAGGTGAAGTGCTACAGAGGGTGTATCCACTGATTAAGTAATCCTTTTCCTAGGCAGTAGGGAATGGTTCAATCAATACAACTTTTGAACTTCTACTGGAACCAGCTGAGGAACTGATGCTGCTCTTCATGCCGTGGCAACATATTACCCTACTACAAACTCCTTTTTAAACACATTTCCTAAATTTGCTGGGTATTCCATCAATATTAAAGACATATCAAACTAGCGTCATTAATTTCTGGTTGTAAACTCACTCAGACTGATCTCCACCTGCTAAGCACAAAGAAAAAACCTCCACAAAACTGTTCCTATGGGAAAGCATTTCTAAACCTACAGCACTAGAAGCCCTGTCTCACCTGGAAGTGCAGGCACAGTAAGGTGTTTACTTCATTCAGTGCCTCATGATGTGGAATGAGTAGGAGTTGCTTTGTGATGACTAACTCTAACCTCTCCAGAGCAGTAACTACAGACCCAGGGAAGAAGCAAGCTGGCTCCTACTTATCACGGACCTAGTTGGGTCAGGTCATCAGAAGTACTTACCCTCTTCCTGCTGGTCTTGCACCCTTTCTCTGCTATTAACCTAATTCTATCTAGAAATACATACAGTACTTTAGGACACAGTGCTTAATAACCATAGTGTTAAAGGAATAATACCCTGGCTAGTAACAGAGATCTTCAGGAATGATATCTGGGAAAGCCAGACACGGCATTTTAACAAAGATCCCTTACAGAATTGAAATCCTCATTCTATTTGTTTCCCCAGCAAGTTTGCAAATCAAAATTGTTTGACCCTTTCAACTACTTAATGCAGCTAAGTCACACAGGAGCCTACCACAAGGTGTAGAATGGCTGCTATTGTGCTGATTTTGCTTTTCCAAACAAGTCATAATGAACAGAAAACTCATTTTCTTCCCAAACCAGAACATTAAAATAAACCCACATCTCGGGAAAACACTCCACAAGAACCTGTTTTCTGACAGTGAAAATAAATATTTTGTAACCTTCTTCTACTCCACTTCTCTGAAGCCACAGACTAATTCTGATTTGAGGTACAACACACTCACAGTAATCTCCAGGACGCACTAATGAATGAAGATGCAGGGAAGTTACTGTACCTGTCTCCCAACATTCTCCTGGAAAGCAGCCTGAAGAACAGAGAACAAACACACCAAAACGAGTTAGGTTTGCTTTTTGATAAACACCAGATGATGAATTCAAAACACACAACAATATAAATGACCCATGGCTTTTCTTTTTTAAATAAAGTAAGCTTTGTTAATAGAACAAGCCCACAGGGCTTTTTTGTTTCAGCGTCTCTATGCTCTTGTGTTCTTAAAGTCGTATGTTGCATGACAGCAGTTTAAGAACGCAAGTTTATTAAACTAGTCACACCCACAGGAGCGCTTTTGAGCACTGACACAAGGCTTTGCACTAGAACTGAAAGTCAATACCTGCAGACAACAGAAATTGAGACAGCTCACATTTGTCCAACAACTTCAACATCACTGGATTATAGCAGGCAAAGTGTGATTCTTGGTCAATCAGTACTTCAGACAAATAATATTAAGAACACGATACTTGTTGGAAAAACACAATCTGAAACCATGTTGAAACACTGATGTTACAAAACCTGAAGGCAAGATTCTGGCACATTTGTTGTGCTTTACATTGAAGAAACTCAAAATCCTGCCAATTTCAATATGACCCTAAGTTTCTCTCTCTATATGCACTGTATATAGAATAAAATCCACTCCATACTCCACAAACCCCTACTACACCTTGACATTTCTCTCTCAAAAATCCTCCACTTTTCCTCAAAAAGTGATTGTTGCTGTACTTGTGATTGTATATATCCACATTTTAACTCCTTTCAGAGAGAAAAAAAACATTATTTGAACACTTTTCTTTTGTAATGCCTCTCTGTCTACAAACAAATCTTCAGGAAGGAACAGCATTTGCCACCTGACAACTGTATTTCATATGCTGAAGTCCCAGTCTTGTCTGAAATTGCCACAGTAACTTTGTCAAATAAGAGTTTCCCTATTTCCTACATAAGTATGATACACATGATAACCCACCTGTAAAAACAAAAGGTTAAGCTCACCAAGGCATCATAAGCTACATATGGAGCAAACAGCCAGAACACAAGTGAAGCAAGGCCTCATGAAACCTGCCTCCCACTGCACTTCTGAGGTTAGGTCTGTTTAGGATAATGACTGCAGTTCCTGCAGACCTGCCCAGGCTAGTTCAGCTGCTGCTCACAGCACATCCATCGCAGGACAGCCAGCAAGGCCAGCTCTCAGCAGCTTCCCCTCCTCCTAGGCAGGTTCTGGAGCCCACCTTTACCCTTGCTGCAGTGCCCCAAGCTAGCTGCTTTAAGATCCCCTCAGGTAGCACTGCATGGGCTGTCCTCTGCAGCGACTGCAATGTACATACACCCTTGGGCAACTCATGAGGCAATCTTCCAGAGCAGGAACAGAAGCTGCAGCAGTGCCCCAGACTTTCTCGTTATTGTATGCTGTAGCCCAGTTTCTGATGCCTCTTTTTCCCCACTCCTTACCTTTCTACCAACTTATGCCCACAGACAGGATTGGCAAGGATATCTTTTCAAGTCATCCTCCATTATTTATTCTGTTTTGCATACACATAAGCTTCAGATCCCCGTCTAAGCTACGGAGACCCTTTTACTCAGTATTGGGAGGTTTCAGCAAGGATGATCAATGTATATCAATTTCAATTTAGGAGCTTTTGAGGAGAGTACTCAGTTTGCCTTGAAATGTTGTTTGAAGGTACTACCAAGTTCTCTAAGCCGTGATTTTAAAGAGCACCAACCAAGCAGAAGGAAAGAAAACCCCTTCCTGAACACATCAGAGCAGAACAGAGGCTTATCCAAGGTCTCTCATTCCTGCAATCGTTCTTCATAATGATTATTCATGAAAGAGTTGCAAAAGTCAACTCAGAATGTTTTCAGAGCTTCAAAAGAACAGTCAGAGCAGTCCTGTTTTATTCTCCCTGACCTCGGGGTTCAAAATATCTCTAGATGCTATTCTGTTTTATTGGTGCTCCACTTTATAATACGTTGCATATTGTAATAAATGGAAAATCTAGTAAAACGTGTTGTTTATTTAAACATGTATTTAACTATGCAGTGACTGGGAATAATTATCACTCCCAGGTATTCTCCTTCAAAACTGCAGCAATGCCTGGAAAACACAAAATGTTTGCTTGCCCAACTTTCTAAAATGAGAAAAAATAACCCTAAATATCCATCAAAACTATTCCAAATTCTGACTGGCATTAAATCAGAACGTACAAAATAGATAGATAGATAGACAGACAGACAGACAGACAGATAGACAGATAAAGCCTTTTTTGATTGGAAACAATCAAAATGCAGAGCTTTTGATAGCCTGGTTTAAACTGGAAGTAGAAAGTGACACGGAAATGTCTGTGCTATATTTTGCACTCTTCAGAAACACGGAAGAAGATTCTACTGCTCTGCACTTAATGGTTTGTATCGTTCTCAGTTAAGATGCTTTCAATTTTCTCTAAGGATTTTATTTGAGTAAAGTGACTTAAATAGCCAAGCATGGTAAATTCTACAGTTCTGTAACACAGGAGCTGAGGTCTGGGGAAGAAGTAGCTGTAGTTATTTGTCCCTCACACATTATGCAAAGAATATGTGCCGTGAGTGCTCAGCAACCTGCAGCAGCTCAGCTCCCATTCTTTGCTTTAAGCCTATTTGGACACGGCGCTTTGAGGTGCGATTACGGCTGACTCACTTCACCAGCAGTTATGCTGCAGCTTCATTCCGTGGCTTAAACTCTCAAGCAGAGGTGTGGCTAGAAAAATACGGATACTGTACAGGGAAACCCTCTTTTTATTATTATTATTTTTTTAAGGCATTCTCAAGGAAGTTTGTTCTAGCTGACACCTGGTGCTTGGGCAGGCATCGTTTGGCCCCGAGTTTGCTTCCCAGGAGCAGCTGTCAGTACAGCCAGAGGGTCCTGTTTTTCAATTTGCACAATAATTTTTCTGTAAACTGTTGAAGCAAGCAACCTTTTCTCTTTTTACATTTATTCACAAGAAAGCAAATGCAATATATGTAACACACGACTGAGATCTTCAAAACTAAGATGTTCACTCTTTTTTTCCTGTAAACTTCTATCCCCTAGCCCTCACAGATGCCCTTCTCTTTAGAAGAATCATGCTTTTTTTTTTTTTTTTCCCCTCCAATTCTCAACAGCATTAACTATTTCTTACACAAAAATTCACAGAATAAACTTTGGTGTCAGACTCATTACACAGGGAGCAATCTCTGCTTCACATATTGCTTTCTTTAAAAAAAAATCCCAGTCTTTTGGAAAGAGTTTTGTAAAATAACTGAATATATTTTGAGTTGAATTTGAAGGAGAAATATCATTCTAAATTTTTTAATTTCCTGCAATGAGAGAGTAACAGTGATGGACAAGTAGAAAAACATGTCCTCATACAGCTAATCATCTTGGAGACTTCCTTACAATACAGGAGCTTTTGTCTTTTACACTGTGACTACAGATGCAAAATACCTCTCAAATACTTTATCTTACCCAACATGATAACAATACAGCAGGCTGTAAACTGCGGCCTTAAATCAAGATATGCAACCATGGATTAATTCATTTAAAATCTAAATTCATACCACATTTCTTAAGGATTTAAAAAGCATTATTTTCTTCATATATATATTTTTGCTCAGAAGTGTGGTCCCAGAACGTGCAGAGCTACAAATCATGACACTAAAGAATGACACCCAAGAGCCCCACCCAACCAGAAACGTGTACGACAGAATGTGGTAACTTACAGAAGCCGCTTTTCTGCAGTTAATATCGCGGTCAAACACTGCTCCGATAACCAATGCACTGAGGAAAGAAATTAAATCAAGCAAATAAATTAATTAAATAAATATTTATTAATTAATTCAATTACCATGAGTACCAAAAATACAAGAAAGTTGTGCAATGTCATCATTTCAACACTTAGCTTTCCAAGCAGAACACTCTTTTGCTGCAGAGCTTATTTCTTATAAATACACATCTAAACTATAATTTGGGCTGAAATAAGCATGCACTTCACAGCTCCCATAGCTTTCTGCAGAGTAAGCAGACAACTGCTGTTCTATCAAAGCAGAACTGCTTAAAGAACATACAAATACACTTAACTTCATAGGAAGCTTTGCACTGTAAACCTAGCAAGAGTTTAAAAGTTGAACATATCTAACATCTCTCACATAGATTCACTGCAGTTTTAACTTAAACTTGGAAATACAGTTTCTCAATATCCAAATGCACAGTAAGTCTTATGTAAGGCTTAGGCAAAACTAGAAGTTAAGCAACAGAAACTTTAGTCCATCTGGAAAAGCACACTCACATGCCTTAAGTACCAAAAAACAATATGCAAATTAAATTGTGACACTTTAAAATACATTGCAAAAAAGGTCTTTTAAGGGTGACCTGCAGATACAGAAGTGTGATTATACCAAAATATTTCTCTGTGCATGACGTCTGGTATTCCTTCACAGTTCAATTGCCTTTACATTAACAGAACTGCTTTTAAAAAGGTGCCACGGAACAGAAGAGGGAATACATCCCAAGACACAAAGTCTGCAGCCTCAGAAATCCACCTCCAGCATTCAATTAACTCCGGTGACAAATAAACATCACTTCAGGAGGATCATTTAAGCAGAAAATTATTCCTTTCAAACTCTGAAACTCTTCATTACATTACTTATTGTCTCCAGGCAAAACAGGAAATAAATACCGGCTGAAAAGTAATTCCAAATAGCTTTGCTTTAGCATAAAGATATTAATTACACTGATAATATCAAACTTCCCTGGGTAGAGGCTATCAGTTTCCTACAGTGCTGAATACTGCGTTGTTGAAATTCACTGAAATGCATAAACTGAATGTATAGAGGCAGCATTGATTATCTCCATTAAGGAAAACAGGAGACAAAAAGCAAGAATGAAACTGAACACAAACCCCCCAAAATTCAGTATTTTACTACAGAGGTGTAAAAATTATTCTAAAGACAATCAGTGTTTTCTGTTGCTATTTGCACAAGCATCTGCTCTCCCTGCCACAAAGAAATTGTGCAACTATGAGACAAAAGGAGGTCTTTCTGTGACTGGAAGAGCAAATGTTCATGACTCGTTCCATTAGGAAGGAGCCTGCACAGCTAACAGCTGAAAGAGGGCTGGATCAAACATCTTCCTATGTCTGTTAATTTTCTACCCTCGCATACAGAGGAACTCCAAAATCTTTTAGAAAAGAACATTTCAGAAGTATATACTTTTAATTGTAGAAGAGAACACTCAAAATTAAGGAACTAGTTGGGAGTAATCCTGGAAAGCAAAACGAAGCCCATTTCTGCCTGAAGTTTCCAATTATTTGGGCCGTATGGTAAAGCGTCATTTTGTCCGTTGTGCAACGTTTCCAGACTGTTCTCTTCCAAAAAAACAAATCTCATCAAGCCTCAAAGATGAGAATGCAAAGTGCTGCCTTAGGTATGTCAGAGGCACTATAAAGTTGAGTGTTGCAGCATATCTCAGAAGAGCTTTGCTGGGTCATACCAAATTTCTTCTAAGCCACTGTTTTGCCTCTGACTGTGGCCAGAAGAGACACTTTGAGGCAAATGTAAGGAAACAAAATTAAATATTAATATTTAACTTATATAAAATTAATACAAGTTTTTTCCAAAGAACAAATGTTAAAAGGAAAACCACTACTGTTCCTTACATTTCACACTTAGCCTTAAAATCTGGTTCATTACATATAATGGAAAACAGTTTCAGGTTATTATGATGATCTCTGGAGGTCCCTTCCAACCCCTATGTTGTGCTTCTGTGATTACAAACGTGAGTTTCTGGCCGATATTCCTTCTCCTAATTAATCTGTACTTCTGGATTTTTTTCTTCTACTTCTGTTACTTTAAGACAAACCAGTATAAGTAAAACCAGCAGAACGACATACTCTGTGATGCCACCTGAGCTATTCAGTTCTAGCACTGAATCTAACACTGAAAATCATGTTTAAGAAAAACAAAAGGAATTCTGTCACAACTCCCCAGCCCTATTTATAGTCATAAATCATACTGCAGTTATTGTATCCAAGTATTTTAAGCTTATCAAACTGCATGAATAGATGTTTTGAGCTAAATCATATTTTAAAACGCAGGCACAGTCTGCTATAACACATGGATTAGCAAGGAAAGCAACAAGGCAAAGATGAAACATGTTAAAGGTGTCTTCACCTGTCTGCATTGTCGTGGGAGTTTATGTGATACTCCACCAGGATTTCCTAACATAAAGAAACTGTTTATGTCAAACAAAGTGGGATTTTTTTTAAGCCAGGTAGAGAGTCATGTCTTGACTTGCCTGAAGTGTACCACACCTGACTGCTAACAGGTAGGGCAAAGAATGGTTTTGCATCTTGCAGTCTCTATGAAACACTTTTGTAGTTCACTGAGATATATTTAGCCTGTGAGCACAACAAGCAGCTGCTGAGGGTACAATACGAACACAGAAGGATTTTAAAAAGCAAGTTGCAAATCCATCAGTTTATTGATAATTGTTTTTTCCTCCTGGTCCTTTCCCTGTCCCCTGAACACTCAGCTAGCTCTGGGGAAAGCTACCAGCACTCAGAGCACCCTACCAGCTTATATCCTCAACACAGCACTGATCTCATTTCCTTGCCCACAAACCAGAAAGAATGAGCAAGCAGAGGCCAGCCAGATGATGGACATCAGAACACAGAAATCTCAGGTTACGCTCTGCCCTGAATACTGGATGTACCAGAAAATAATCTGAATTTCCTTTATCACCTGTAGCAGTTATGCTATTTCAATCACAAGCAGCTAGAAGTTTATACTGCTGCTAACTTCTGAGAATATACTGCTATTCAAACATACCACCCTGAAGCTGTGGGAAGCAAAAAAAATAAACTCTCTTGCCAACTTGGCACAAAAACAAAATTACCTTCCTGAACCCAAAAAAGGGAAAAGCCTGTCTCCCTTCCTTACTACAGCAGCAGAGGAGAGAAGGCACAACAATCATCAGAAGGTACATGGTTTAACAATCTCGGCAAGTCAAAAAAGGAGGCATGAGCAGAATGGGAAGGAAGCCTGCTGAGGCTGCTGTGGCAGACAGCCCTCTTCATGCCACTCCAACTGGGGCTATCTGCTGAACTGGGTGTTGAAAGCAGATCTAGGCTCAATTAATTTTTCTTGTGCTAGATGTTGTTTTGTTGTTTGCTTGTTTTTTCAAACCAGAGCAGCTACCCTATTCGCTTTCTCACCTTCTTGGAGCTGTGAACTGCAGGAGCAGCAGAGGTGAAGAAGCAAAATTGTCTGCTTCTGCCAGGACTACATGCAGAACGGCACTACTGGTGCCATGGGACAATACAGGTATTTCAGTTAATCAGATGAATTTGCTCAGGAAGAAAAGTATCACACGGGACCTGTCCCATATTCAGCTTCATCCAGTAGCTGGCAACCTAACCCATGGCAAAGGGTTGGGGCTCGATGATCTTTAAGGTCCCTGCCAACCCAAGGCATTCTATGATTCTATGACCAGTAGGGGAGAAGGCCCTTCAGCCCCATCTCAAGTTTAATACCTCCTGCTTAGAGAGGCAAAGAGAAGAGCTGAAGGAGAAATACAGTAACCAGTCCCACTCTCAAAGTTCTTCCTGCTGAACAGAGTCAAAGAGATAAATATGTTGGCATCTTCAGTGTGTTACTCCAATCTCAAAGTTCTGGGCTAAAATGATGTAGAAAAGAACAAAGAAAACGCTTAGGAACTGCACATTAAAATGCTGTTTAGAAAAAGGCATCTGATGCCCCTGCAGGAAGTAAGTTTACACAAGTGCAAGACACAGTAGGCACACAACTCTCTTCTGAAGGCAACATTCAAATACATGAAAGAAAAACCTATTCTCAATATTTCATCATGATACAAGATGTAGCTCAAAGCAATGCTTCAGATTTCCCCAGTTCTGCAGGACAATCTTGCCCTGGAGCAAGCTACATCATCTATCCGTAGCCACACCTTCCTCTTTTACCTCTCCAAAAACAACGCACCACCGCAGGGAAGACAAAGCTGCCTGCACTCCTACACTGCACGCACGACTTGTATTCGTGTTCTGCTGAGCAGGGGAAAACAATTAGATTTTTCTAAATAATGACCAATTCATTGATCACCTAAGCCAATGAGTGTTAAATAAAACTATATTCTGACTATGCAATAGTTTCATATGTCAGGTGGCAGCAATTTGATTTAAAATTGTGTAAGAGAGCAAAAACATACTTTCCCCTTTAGTTTTTGTTTAGATTTTAAATGAAACAGCTCGACTTCTTCACGTGGATCTGCCACTATACAGACAGTAATTCCCACACCCAAGGACAGGAATCAAATTGCCTGCTTCTCCACGTTATTAAATTATGTCCTACTTTTCTCATAGGAAAGCTTAAAAACAGCGTATGCATGTGCAGACTGGGAGAGGAAAAATAATATCAATCAAGCCATGTTTTTATAAAGATACACCTGAATAGAAACTTCAGTGCATGAGAGTATTTCAAAATGTAGTAAGCTGATCCTCACTTCACTTAAAAAGTGAAATTTCATCTATTCTGCCAAGAACTTCCTTCTTGTGGTCCTGAAGTTCCAAGAGATCAGGCAGAGTTTTAGAAACCAGTTTAACAGGACTTAAAAAAAAAAAAAAAAAAAAAAAAAAAGTGTATCTTGTTAAAATGTGGATCAGGGAAAATATCAGCATACATGGAAAATAATGCTCAGGCAAGTGTTTCTAGTAACTGGTTTCTAGCTCTCTATCTGTAATTTTTCTTAGGAGTGATAAGGTCAGGAAGGAAGAAGCTTGATCTATGATCTACAGCAGTCTAAATTTCTAACAAACATTCAGACAATTTCATTACTCAGTAACAACATTCATAAGAAACCACTGAATAAGGAAACAGAAACTTACTTCAAAGTGTTGTCACAATTTTATTTAAAAAAAAAAATAGGATTCCTATGCACTTTAAGGTGATTTTTTTCACTAACCATAAGTGGAATATTTACATTCCCTGACTACAAAAAATAATGGCTTTCTATTACACAATCCTACAGGTTTGCAGACAAGGAAAAAAAGGAAAGCACCACCAAATTGCAGTGTTTTATTCTCTAACTGCTGTACCATAGTCTGAATGGGTCATGAGGCAAGACCTAAGCATTCTGGTACTGGTGTACCTGACAAGATACTCTAACATGACATGAAACAGGAAAGTGTGAATCAGATCACTGCTCAGCTATCACGCCCATCAGCACATTCTGGTTACCAGCAGCTTTTCAGAGCGCTTACTCTGCCACAATGACCAAGCTGCCTTTCGAGCTGAGTGCTCTTAATAAGCAGCCAGCTGCTCCTGTTCCACGTCCAGCACTACTGGGGCTCTTCCAGCCAGTTCAACCTGGTGTTAAAGACTAGGAATGAAGGACAAACCATTTGCAATTGTTTTTTTTTGACGTTTTTTCTTTTCCCTATACAAATCTAATAGCTTGCATTCTCACACAGACAGATGCTTTTGCTGTGTAATTCAGCTCACAATGGATATCATGTACTTTGTTTCAAGATGCTGAGTTCTGCATTTTTTAAGGGCAGCAACAATTTGCTTGTGGCTAGAAGTATGACTCTTCTTTAAGTAAAAGAGTGACACACCTAAGGCTAGATTAAAAAAAAAAAAAAAAAGAGCTGTATGTAATTATCAGCTTGCTGACACAATAGGTGAAACTGTGTGTCATAATGTATTTGAATATTTTTTTCCACCGTTTCTCTTTGGAGTGGCAAATCTACCTTTGAGACCTGATCGTATTTAGAAAAGGTTCGGGCAACATAACGAGAAAGATTTTTAAGCATAACCTTACTACAGCATTAATACTGGATAAAATATTGAGCAGCTCTGTTATAAAACTGAACATATATAAATCACAACACCTTACAACTGAAAATAAGAAATTCTCAGCTTTCCCTCTGCCCTCCATGCCTCTGCTCCACCAACTTATTCCAGACAAGTGAAGCTGCAACCCACAAAGATGCAGTGTTAATGTGCATCACCTTAGGTAGGGGAAAAAAAATAAGAATGGTTTCCAAAACATACTGGAATATAACAGACAGGAGCTTTCTCAGAAACACAGTATTCATTGTCCAAAAGCTGTGTGACCGGAGAACAAAAAGCCACCAATCAGGTAAAACCAAAACACTGAGCTTGTACCTAACGCGGTAGGGCAGATGGAGTCAAAGAAACACATTGCTCAAAGTATCACAAAAGGAAGAAAAATTCTGATAAATAGAACAGCAGAAAATAAATCTGCACTTAGGCCTTAGGAACGTGGAATGAGCTTGCCAGAACTTAAAAGAAACTGAAGTATTTCAACTTAGAGGATGGAAATAAAGGATTTATTTCAATGAGGTTGACCAAATCTACAAAAAGCACTAGTTTTGAACAAGACCTGATGTACTGGTAAGGCTACACTCCTCCTGATGATCAGCTTGTGGCCTGAATGTAAGTGTATTCCTACCAGGTTAAAGACAGCAATGAATAATAACTTTGCACAGCTTATAACAGTCTCTTAGAATGCCTGGTAACGTTCAGCTCCTCCTGTCACCATGCCTTCACTGCTACCATTATCTGTTCTGGTTAGACTTTTAAAAAAGCTAGTAGGATTAATAACAAACCAAGATGTGATCACTATTATTTCATTGTGCAAGAACACCTTTATGTTAACAAGTTCATATGTGACTTACAATGAAATCAGCTTGAGCCTTGAAAGTAATTATTTCCTTAATAACTCACTATGGCAAGCATCACAACTTCTAGCATGCTTAACTAAAACAGATATTTCTTAGGCTCCCAAGTTCTCTTTCTGAAAATCAGCCAGAAGCAGTGGATGGCTTCATGTCCTCACACAGCTTGGTATTACATCTCTCCTTGAGTCTCTAGTCTGCTATGGATGAAATGCATTAAAATACCACAATGCTGTTTTATCAGACCATTTCTGCCTCTTCAGTTTGGAGAAAAGACGTGACAGCTTAAAAAAAAAAAGAAAGAAAAGCAGCATTTGGCCTCAAGAAATGTGACAGCAGATCCTTAGAAAGATTTTATCAAAGTTTCAAAAAACGCCAAGGGCAAGTACCACCACTGTCCTGTGACCCTGTGTGAAAAGGACAGCATGGGAAAGCAAGAATACAAGGACGAAGAACGGCAGACACCAGCAAGGGGAAGGTGCACTACAATAAAGAAATAAAAATGGACACTGTAGGGCCTACAGATGACCCCTGAAAGCTTTCAGAACAGGTTTTAAAAAGAAAGAACAAGTCTCATCTTCTGTGGGCACCTGCTGAGCTAAGTAAGCAGTCCCTTGTCCCCAGAAAAGGCAGTTTCAATGTGATTGAAACAGTTCTGTCAGCAACCTAGAATCAAGACCTAGAAATAGGATGAGGTTCCCAGGACATAAAATCACTGTATAGTCCACGCTTTATTATTATTAAGGTAATACTGACTGACTACTGATCCAAACTCCTTCAATTGAGACAAAAGTCTGTGAGCTGCTGATATATTATAGATAGATAGATAGATAGATAGATAGATAGATAACAACTCCTTGGAACCACAGAATCACAGAATTGTAGGGGTTGGAAAGGACCTCTAGAGATCATCCGGTCCAACCCCCCTTGCCAAAGCAGGCTCACTAGTCCAGGTTGGAAAATAACGTCTAGAGATGAAAGAATTCCATACATATTATATGAGATACCAGAAACTTTTAAAGCATTAAGACACTTCCCCTAGCATTGGTTGCCAATATCTTGTTTTAAATATCTTAAAGACAGAGAATTTTGGCTCTGGAATTTTAGCCACTAGAAGATATAGCATTAGATTGCTCTGTTAATGCCTATCTCCACCTTAATTCTAAGCAGATTTCAGAAATTAACAGGAAGTAGCTCAGTTTATTATCACAGACACTTACCTTGCAATCTGATTAATAAATGGTAAAAGTTCTGAGGGATCATAAGCACGAGCAAAGGCCCAGGACAGATAGCACGCTGCATCTCTCACGTTGGAACCCACACTGCATGACCCCCTCTTTTCATCATATGTCAGAGCTTTCAAAACGACAGGAACAACTGTGAAACACAGAAGCACACAAAAGCAACAATTAGGACCATACAGTGAACACGAAGAAAGGTTTAAGGGCATGAAGTGGTCAGCAGATAAAAGACAGTGAATCATGTGTTCTGAAAGAAAAATAAGCAAGGCTCTTAATACACACTACATTTCACACTGATTAGAAAGAACTCTTAGTTTAAAATGTTATGTCCTTGCAACTAGTATTTTATTTTAAACAACTTACACATAACATTCAATGAGGATTAAGACAAGGGAGTAACATCAGTAAAAGCACTGCAGAACATTATAAAAAAAATGTACAAGTTCTGTCAGAGAGTTACTATCATAAAGAAAAGCTTAAGTGCTTCAGCCTTGATACACTGCTAAAGATTGTCAGCACTGCCAAACTGCATAGGCCATGAAGTCAGAATTTGTGTTAAACTGCAAAGAAACCTGGAAATGCAGACAGGGGCCTTTACATTTCTGCTTACATATCCAAAACTGTGAAGTCTGCATGCCTCTCAGCAGTAAATAATGATTTAAAGTAAGGCCTGGCACCTCTGATGAAGGAAAACTCAGTTCCAAAAATAAGATTTGCAAGCACTCTTCCCTATCATTCATGTTAATAATATCAGATTCACCAGTACTTAAGGTTTCAGTAAGGAAATAAGATGGAGAGGAATATACATCTTAAACAACAATTCAGAATCGCACACTGCACTTCAAAATATACAGAAGAAGCACTTAGAATAATTCTAATCTCAAAATACACACGTGCCATCTCATAAGGCCATGGCAGAAGAGATGTAAGAGGAAGCTGCCCTTTATTTCTCATTCAGGCTTATCTCGGGTGGTGGGGACAGAGCAGAACACTGTAACGCACAACAAAATCTAACAGAAACTAAACTAAACCCCAGACTGTTAAAGCTGAGCTAGTTGAATCCCACAGCTTACAAAAAGGAATGTTGTTCAGCAGTGTTTCCTGATGTAATAGATAACCCGAGTGACTTCAGATTGGGCACATCTTAGCCAAAAAAGACCTAAAAGCCACATCAGTATAACATCTCTGTGCCAAATTTTGTTTTCTTTAAATCTTACGTGAGGAAATAAGAGAAAACAGAATGGTCAAACAGAAGTAAAGGCAAATGAAAATCCCAGGATCTTATCATAAAGGCACAGGTGCTGTTATTTTAAGCAACAGAAAAAAAAAGAAAAAAAAAAAAGGATCAGAAAAACAAATAGAATGAATCCCTTCTTCCATGCTTATGCACCCATCAAACAGTAAGTCAATGTGTAAGGCAATTGCATCTTCTACAGATAAGAGAGCTTCCAAAAAGTTGAAGTGTTCTCTTATATAGTCCTACCAATACACTGCCACAGTTTAACAACATTTCACGTAAGCAAGGCTCCCCAGGGGGCTTCCTTCTGGTACCTGCAAATCCAGAAATACAATTTGAATACATCCCTCTCCAGATGGGACATCTTTACTAAGTGAACAATGCCAGTACAAAAAAAAAACCAAAAAAAACAAAAAAACCAGCCTTTAGGGGAAAAAAATAATTTTTCTGTTAATTTATTTCTTGTATCAAATTTATCAAGTGCATCTTTATTCCCAGTAGATGTTTGTCTCAAGGTAATACCATTGGACTAGGACTGAATTTCATCAGCAAACGGTGCCTGGACATACCTGAGTAGATACAACCACTAAATAATTAAACGTCAGTGTTCAGAACATCGCTGTTTGAATGCTATCTTAATGAAAAAATGTGCCCCAGAAATGGAGCTGGAAAATGTTAAAATACCATTCAAATTCATTTTAAGCTAATGAGAAAAAAAGCAGTAATCAGAGGGGTAGGCAAGATGTGTCTGTTAGGACCACAAGCACCCAACAGGGAGAAATTCCCATTCAGGAACAATGATGGAGCAAAGATGGATGGGTATTTTAGCACTTCTCAGGTCTGACAGAAACTACAATAAAAGTTTAAAAATGTTGACTAGCTTGTTTTGAAAAACGCTACACCAACTGATGGAAAAAAATAAATGGAATTAGCTGGTTCTACAGGAACACTAAAAGAGATGCCAAGGGCAATTCTGCAAAGCTGCTGCAAATTTCCTTCAGCACAAGGTGAGTGCTGCAGCTGCTTCAGACAGCTGTGTGCTCTCATCTCTCCGCACACTGAACAAAAGGTGGAAGGAGGACTCACAAGCAGGCCACTGCACCGTGCTGTTTGTATGAAAATAAAAACATGTGCTTTTCAATTGAGGGTATTAATTTTCCAAATGGTAGGGACAATACCAATTAGTAGTTGGATCTATAGTCTCCAAGACAGAGGTGATGCAGCAGACACTTAACAACAAAAACTAAGGAAGTGCGAGGAAGAACACCATTACTATGAGCAGCTCAGGCCACTCCATTATCCTGCAGCAGTGCTTGGGACTCAGTGATGTTCTACTCTTGTGGCTGGGACTCAAAACACTGCTGCTGCTGCAAAAAAAAGAGTGTGACTGGAAGTCTGGAGAGTAAACACAGACAATGTGCAGAAAGGAAACAAAGTGAACATTTAGAAGGTGTAGAAAAAAGGGAAACTAAGGTAAAGTATCTTGCAGTTAAGTAAACACAAACACAACAAGAGTAAAAAGAAATACTGCTGTGGACAACCTGGTCTAAAGGAAGGTGTCCCTGCCCATGGCGAGTGGTTGGACTGGACTGTCCCTTCCAAAACAGAGTCATAGAATAGTTTAAGTCATGGAAGAGCAGTAGAGGCAAAACATCTGTAGCACTCAGCCCACTGTAATCAAGACATCTTACTAAAGACCTTCCTCACCCACAGTATGGAAGGCTCTGTGTTTGCAGTATCTCATGTACACAACTTTTCATCTTCAGTCTTAACACAGAAAGCCAACCTGAATTTTATTTGTCTTTCTCTGATTTAAAATGTTCACAACCATGTTATTGCCGAGCTTTACTTGACACACAGTGCAGCAATGAAGTTTTAAAGCTCTACAGTCAGCTTCTTTATTTTTTATCTGCTGTGCAGTTCATCAGATAACCACCTCTTCAGTCCTCAGTGTGGTCACAGTGTTGTACTGTGCTGCTCTCCGTTGTTTCAAATGTTCAGATTTAAAAATCACATCCAACTGACACCTGAAATCAATTCCACTAAAAAGTACATGTGTAGAAGACCTTCACAAAAATAATCCAGAAGAAACTGCTGTTGGTTTAGAAAGGCAGAGATTAATTTATTCTTGAAATTAACTAATATGCTATTTAGTTCCTATTTAAATGTAGGGTGCTGAGAGACAGAACATGGGGAAGACCTGAAGAGTTACTTAATTTTGAAAGCTGCCATTCTTTTTTCATAGTTCTGTATTAAAAGTTTGCCATTAAAAACAGAGAATAGGTAGTGTCCACTCTCAACCCAATTATTAAAACAATATCCACCTGTTTAGTTCTGTGAACGCTCAAGAGAATACAGTCACCTTTACCTGTAGCCTAGAGGTATTAATAAGCACCTGTTACGCTCCACCCTGCCTTACCTAACAACATAACTGCAGGTTGCAACACAGCCCTTTGCTCAAGCCTTATGAAAATAAAGAAACAACTCCTGGCTTCAAAGCATTACAGGCAGATTTTCTCTCTACTAGAAACGAGCTGCACAGATACTGTGCTTTTTAAACACAGATTTTAAACAATGAGATGGTTAGCACATTTCAGGTGCAGATGATAAACACTAAATAATTAGTGATGAAAACTAATAGAGGATACTGGTTAGTGAAGGGTCATAAGTAACTAAACCCATTCTCTTCGCTTCCTAAAGGTACTTTTATTTAAAGCATCCACATACCTAAGCTATAACACATGCCATCAGAAGTCAAATATGACTTTAACTTGTCATGGTTTCTACATATTACAATGTTTACCATATAAAATATACAAATACAGCAATTAAACAAACAACAACAGAAACCTGTTCTTTAGCCCTAGGTCTCGTCTACACGAGAAAATTGCAAAATTCCACGTCAACTCTAGTTCATTTAGAACAGATACGTGCACTGAATCTCAAGTTAAGACCTGAGAAAATTTAGTTTAAAACCAGAATTATGTCACTCAGATTAAGCCACTGTTACCCTTTTGATATAAGGCCTACACTTTGCAATGGAAGGTTTATTCAGAGAATAAACTGAAATTATAATTAATATACTGGAAAATCCTTTATTTCAGAAGGACAGAATGCATCAAAAATATTTCAGTTAAAATGAGTTTTGAGTAATAAGTCTATTCAGATTTTTCTCCAACAAAACTAACTCCTTGAAGAAGGAGTCTGTCATCTGTAGGTTCACCTTGTTTGTGAGCCTCAGGCATAAAGAAGTGTAAACACACCATATCTACAGTATGTCAACTTCCCGTGTTTTACATACCTGTACTTATCATTCATATGCCAGAAGAGAAAAAGAGAGAGCGAGAAAAAAGGAACTCTGAGTTATTACTTGCAAAGAATTCCGGATTTAAGACCACATGCTCTTACATGGCCCTCTAACCTCTCTTAGAAATAGAGACATCATAATCAGAACTTTGTTATGGCTGCTATACTAATATTTAATATACCAACAGATACAAACGTAGGTAATTTTAGGTTAGGCTCATTATCAGAAATAAATATTTGCTTAAAGCTCTGCCAAACATATATGATTTGTTCTCTTGTTTTCTATACAAACTACATACTTGAGAATTTATGCTTAAAGGACTATTTCATCCAGAGGGTAACTTCTCCAGTGAGGATTCTCAAACATTCTGTTAAATACTCTACTACTGCATCCTGTAGGACAAGTGCCTAGGAACTGTCAACAGGTGGCCTCCCTTCTCCCAACCCTGTGCCCAAGTGTGACCCAGTTAGGAGCCTGCCAGAGGAGGGGAAAGTATCACAATTCAGGCAAGTTCACACAACATGGTTGAATTTAACAGCTGAAGCATCATAAGCTGCCATAAGTTTCTCACAATTCTTAATGCTGACCACGTACATAAGGCTATATATATGCATATCCTCAGACCAAATAGGCTTTTTCTAACCCGTGACTATGGAGGAGTATGTATGTCTGGTTGCAATCTCAGTTCAGTCTCTCACTACGTAATGAATTAAGAGAGTCTTTAATTATATGATCACGTGATATTTTTTTCCATGGACCTATCTCAGTCAGCACACAGGAAAGACCTGCTCTAGCAGTGAATCACAGCTGGGCTGCAGAGGAGATTGTTGTCTGCCTCGCTGCTGAGGGTGGAAAGTATGTAATGCAAAGCCTGGCTCTCAGGCAGAAGAGAAGGGATTGCTGGTTAAGGTGGATGCTGCCCTAAAGAACTGCATTCTAACTACATCTGTGCTGAAGACTTGCTGTTTGATACCACTCATATTACTTAAATATAGTATTTAAAGAAATGGACGTTAACGCTCATTTCCCAGGCAGCTGCTTCATAACTAATGTCGGGTTTGCCAAAGTGCTACAACTCTGAAATTGGAGCAAGCTTCTGAGGATGGCAGAGGCCCAACGTGGAAGCAGACAGAACTGGATTTTGGCCAGTCTAAATCAGCATCATTATGTAATGCAGACATAAAAACGCACAATCTGTAAGAATCCCTACCTGGTTACACCAGAAGAACTACAGCTGACCTACAGCAGCAGCGATCTCCCTTCACTTCAGTGCTGAAGCACCAAGCACTGGATGTTTCAGGGATTAACCTACACACTGATGCCCAAGGCCATATGAGAGCTAAACAGAGGCCTCCATACAGGTTACAGCTAACAGCTCTTCCTTTAACTCCAGCAATAGCAAACAGCAGTTTAAGGACACATAAAAAAACAGGTTTATGAAGGAATCCTACCGAGTGAATGACTTGCTCTGAAGGAGTATAAAAATTTTGCAAATTCATAACACTGCATGTCAGAAAAGAAAAATCACCAGAGAAACCCCAACCTTTAGGCTAAGGTTGTGCAATACTGAGATAAACCCTGCAGTGAAAAAGCTAGAAGCAATTCATTGTCATTTATTCCCTGCTTAGCATTTATGCCATTTCCCAGTTGCACGGAGGGAGGGACTTTTCCTGCTCCAGCTTCAGCTATTTCGTTTAATCTCACCAGAAGAAAAAAAAGGTATTTATAATACCTTCTTGCTAATTTGAAAACCACTATGATGACATTCCCATTACAACTTTTTAAAATATTATTTTCACTATCAATATCATATATCATTTTTCAAGTTCACCTGGGTGTTAGAGAAAAGAAATTCTTCTGCAACCAGCCTTTCAGGTTTGGGTGTTCTCTCCATTCTAGGAGTCCACCTAAGACAGGCAGATCTTTTTTCATTTCTTCCTGTACCAGCGATGAAAAGTACCTGGGTGCTTGCCAAAAGCCTCACAATTAACTACCACTTCAGGATAGATTAGCACATTTCAGGAGCCTGACTTCCTGATGCATCCTCCCTCAAAAACCGACGCAGCTGCGAGTCAGTATCAAATAACTTACTCTGGAATATGAAAATACAGAAGCCAATCCTTAAAAATAGGGCACACAAGCAGGTTTAAGACCTACACTTCTATTAGGCTACTTAAATGCATAACTTAAACCACATTCTAGAGCACTCTTGAAATCAGTATTATTGTTTTTATTTAGTCACTTCTATTTTTTTTATTCTTAACAGGTGGCACAAAGGAGCTGCACAAGCAGGTGTTCCTTTTCCATTTTAAGTAGAGTTTTTCAGACTTTTTTTCCTTTTCAAAGGACACTAATTCTGGTTTACAACAACCAGGAAGCACCATTCTCCATACTGTCAGAGCAACCTACTGTCTTATTGAATACCAGCCAACACGTGGGCATTTTCTGTACCAGACACATCACCAATAATCTGGTACAGCCACAGAGCACATACTCACTCTGCTCACTCTAACCAAATTAATAATATTTGCAACAGAAGCTGAGGGAATGACAGAAGTTGTGCATACAATGATATTCTTTCAAAGCTGTAACATCTGCTAGTAAGGTTAAGATATCTATCTGAAATCTTCTGGCAGCAGAAGATGCTTCATGTTCATTTCATCAAAGCATATATGACAATGTGACATTTTTAAGAGAGAGAAAATGCCGATTGAAATAAACAACATTTCCTATTTAAGCAACATGGTTACTATTCAGCACAAATAACACACAAATATTTCCTTGTGCCAGGGTCTTTCTGGATACCAGCAGCACTGTGTCTGCCCTCCTTGCCTGAAACAGTAAAAATCATTCCGATTTCCACAGCAAATACCAACACATCCTAAATCCCACCTCAGTTCCACCTCACTAACAGTATTTTTTGAGTGCAAACTTAAACATCCTTTAATGTCTTCTTACATACTTTTCTGCCTTTATTCTGAAAGTAATCGACAAATGGAAAAAATAAATGATGGTTCTTCACAAGTTGTTTTTTTTCCACCCTTCTCTATTTATTCTGAGAGGAACATGTGGATTCAAGATCTGGATCACTCACACTGACCCACCAATGTTACACTTCTGAATTAGCCACTGTTCATCCATCTCATCAGCATCATAAGTTTGAATGCCGCTCTCATTGTTTCCACAGTTTAAAAAGTGGGAGAGGGATTGTTTCAGTCAATTCACTGTGAATAGGTAAAGGCACATAAGAATGTAGGCCGACCAAAAATAATGCCTTCCTGGCTGGAATCCTTCCAAAATAAGCACTACTCCAGTGCAAATTTACCAGTGCAGTTCTTCCACACTTCTTGCCCTGGATTCCTCTTCTTGCTCCTCCGAGATGGCAGTGTTACCAACCTTACACACATCTGTTTTTACAGTTATCTTTATATGATGGCACTATAGGTGCCATTTAACAGATACAGCTGTGACTTACCAGCAGTCAATGAGCTTTTGAGACAATTTAGCATGAGAACACCATTAGTCTCGCCACTGACATATTAAGAACACCTAGGAAGTTTCATGTTCCTATATATGACACACCTTATTAGCTAGAAAGTTTATACTATGCTGTCATCAAGAGAAATTTTAATAACGTCCTTTCACAAGCAAACCAGAAATTCAAGTAAACTAGGATTCTCTTGTTTGTTTAGTATTTATCCCCACCCAATTAAATAAAAAACTCTATAAGTAATACTCTAAAGCCTACAAAACCACAAATTTAGCACAAAACAAAAGATGTGAAATCATACTGAAACCACACTAAAATGCAAGTTTTTGGCCCTGACATACACTGTACGGTAAGAAATGTTTCATTTACGAGTGCTACAATTCCAAACACAGAGATTCACAAAAATACAACAGCAGAACATAAAATTTTGATGACTTCTTATCTGAAGAATGCCTTCTCTGTAACGTAAATGTAGCTGCACAACCCACGTTAAAAAGACTAAGCTAAATGGTAAACACGTTTTCCAACTCAAAAAGACAGACAACTGCAGCTCAAGAACTTTGGATTTAAATAAAAAAAGAATAAAGTAGCAGATTTCACTTGCTCTTCTATATTCTTTACTTTTGAAATTTTAGTAGACGACATTAATCATCTAAAGCTTTACAAATTTGACATCTTTCAAACGATAAGTGAAAGCTAAAAACCTTTCAAGTCCAGAAATTCTCACTGCACGCCTCCATGCTCTCCCCTTCGTGAGACCAGCACCGCTGCAGACATGCAATGACAGCTCAAAGAAAATGTGTGGGACTAATCTCACATAAACTCGAACTGCACGTGGCACAATTCATTTCAGATCCTCCAACTGGATTCCATGAGAAAAAACTTTACTTCACATGGGTGAGAAAACTGTCTTAGAATCTCTGGTGTAAATCTTGAAATCAAAGCAAAAACACTCTGCATGAAAAACACCAGGAATAATAAATTTTAAAAGGCAATTATAACCAAAACATCAAGTTGAAACTCAAGAAAAGCATATTTCACATCTCTGTTAAAAGGACTGATAATGAGAAGAATGACTACCCTAAGCTCCTTTTTATAAACAGTTCCCAGTTTTGCCTACAGTCTCAGTTTCTGATGTTACCAACTTCCCCTGAGATGTTTCACTGCCCAAGGGTGAGGATGGGAACTAGAAGGAAGATCATTCCAGTTCCAGGCCAAGCACTAACAATGCAGGCCACAGTAAATATCTAAAAATATGATCTGCAGTTGCTATTAACTGCTGAGCTTTTATTCTTTTCCCATACAAATAATTTGCTCTAGTAATCATGAACAAGTGGCTCACAAACATCAGCAAGGTAATCTGCCCAGACATATCTCCAAAGTCAGGGACTGGAATCATTATGAGAAACAAAGACACATTTCAAAGCTGTTATTTGAAAAGCATTAAGACTAATGACTATTCATATGGGATAGAAGAAAATAGTTATGAGAATATTGTACAAGAATCACGTAATGTTTTGGTGCACAGCATGAACTACACCAATTACATTCAAATCCATCTGCCCCCTCCCGGGACCGTAGAACAACCGAGTTCAGACATGTTAATACAGATAGCAAAATCTGTCAATAACTTCAGTTTGAGTAACCAGAGAACAAAAAGGGCTTTCTTGAACATTTAGCTCGAAGCCACTCATGCAGACGCACAACAAAGGTGACAAGGACAGAAGTGGCTGCCAGTCACACAGTCCCAAGGCACCTCTACAAGGCAGGCTCCAAGCTTCACGAGATACGTGTCCACCACTGCTCAGCTGAGTGACTTTATTCTCATTCATCTCTGATCATTCCACTTTCTTGGAACAAAAATTACATGCATTTGTAAAGCATCTCTAGATAGATTTGGCAGTCCTGCTGGTGCTCTGAAACCGAGCAGCAGCTCTGGCTGATCCAAGACCTCAGAAAAGCAGAACAATTCAGGCACCAGGGCTGCTCAGTGCCTTAGAACAGAAGGCTGAGAACGACATGATTAACAGAGGGCTTGATAACGACCAGAGTAACACCAAGCACTCGCTCATACATCCAGGGAGTTCAGTTTTGAACTGCAAGGACAAATATAAAAATTATGTAGGCAGCTTATCAAGAACAGGTTAAGTTTATCCCATTTGTATGTATGACTTCTGATAGCAACATCTGTGTTTAATGCCAAACTTAAGGAAAAGTCCATATAAAAACATGAAGTCATAAGTTTGTAACACTTACAGAGTGGTATTTTATGCTACAGTTATTAAACATGAAATTTAACTACAGCTATGCAACACATCCCTGGTAATGTCCAGGAAACAAAATTTTATATGGAATTTAGAACAAAAAAAACATATGTTAAACTACACAAAGAAGCTATAATACTACAGCTTCAGACCATCAGAGGTATAAAAATAATCACAACTGGGGGGAAGGAAAAGAAACAACAAAAACATTTGGGAAAAAAATTAATAAACATGTTATTATGTCCATTCTGCTGCTCATGTCAATTAATCTGAGCACTGTACTCAAGTAAACTAAGGAGGGTGTTACTAACAGGCAACTGGGTTCCGTTTACCAAATACTCCAGATGCAAGTATAATGAGTTAACAAAAGTGATGAAACCACGTCACTGCAATCAAGATTTATTACTTCCAGGAGCACAAACAAGAAGGAGCTATTGTGTTCCTCTTCCAGGGTCCATCAATGAATCTTCTCCCCCAGACTTGAATTCTTAATATCATATAAGCACCAAGAATACCACCAACCACATTCTGTTCTATTTTTCCAGTTTTCCTTCATCTACAGCAGATTCCAGGTGATCTTGCAGAAAGTAGCTCGATTTAAAACAAGCTCTGTATTTTCCTTGGAACAAGGAAGCAATTAGACATCACGTTCATCTCCACCTTCCACACACTAGATCAGGGAAGGGGGCTGCATTGCCTCTCAACCCAATTCAATCTCATGTATTGAAGGATTCACCTTCAGTAGCTTTTTCTAGTTGACAAAATATGCAGTTTTCTTTCAAAACAAAAATATGTGATCAGATTCTTCCCCCTCTCATGCCAAAAAATACAAGCAAAAAAGAAACCTTCCTCAAGCTACAGAAAACAAAACACCAGAGATTGTGGACCACTAACATCTTCAACTGCTGAACCAAAGGTCTTCTCCCTACAGGTCTTTTCAGAGCAAAAGAATTTACAGCTAGACAGTAATATGACATCTTTTTACACTGCTGGGCTACATTATAATAAAGCAAATATTAAAACAAAAAGCAAAGAAAAAAAGCAAGCACTTCCAGATCCACCTTTCTTTCTTAAAATTATCAACTGCCTGTACTCAGAAAAAAAAACGTCCAGAAAACTACACTGGCAGAACAACAGGAAGGATGGTAAGCTGCATACCTAGGTAGGAAAGTACACGTCCATAAGACATCCACACCTCCGTATTTAAAAGTTTCAAAATGTAATGGTTCAAAACCATCAGAAATTGTAGGCAGAAACCACTTGGGTCTCACTTACAGTAACAAATGGATTTTTGGAGACAACCAGAAAGAAGTACCAAAAGATTCCTTTTAAAGGGCCAGTATGTGAGACACTATTTCACCAAGCTTCCAGATAATTGGTAGATACATTAATAAAGTTGTCATTAATAATCTCCAAATAAAATGCAACTAGGAGCAAGGGCTGGCACTAATCAGTGGATGATGAGGCTTCCTTCTTTCCCCATGCAGTTTTACCACTCCTGAGTAAACGTTCAGACGTGATAATCAATTTCTCAGCGAGGTGACTCCTTCCCATTTGCAGGATCTGTACATTTGACTGCTGATTATAGGCAAGCTTTGGCAGGTTCCTGTGGCAAGCTTAGAGTTAGCTCAGTCCCGCCTTCAGAGAGGAGACTCATGAAGGACAAAAAGATTTAAATAAAAATGGAGAGGGTGAGGGAAAAAAAAATAAAAGCAAGAATATTAAAGCTCCAAAGGCATTTAATATAAAACATCAGCTCCTAATAGCAATACAGAATTCCTATTTTTAAGCTTAGCTACACTCTGTGTGCTGTTGATTCTGCTGCTCACAAAGTCATTTCTACCGAAGTCAAGTAGGTTGGAAGCTCAGCGTATCACACCTAACCATTTCTGACCCCACACTGCAGACTGCTGCTCAGAGGAGAAGACATGAGAGTTCAGAGCAAAACTTGGTTGTTGGAGGGCACAAAAGCAACAAGAGCTCTCTTCGATAGCCGAGATGCTGAGGTAATGCTGAATGAAAGCAGTGGACGCAAACAAATGAATCGTAGCTTCAGGCTGGAGTAATATCAGGTGCATCTCTACACCCTGAGGGCTCAACTCCTACACTTCTTAAGTCCCTCCCCCTGAAACAACCTCCTGCAGTTTCACTTAGGGAGCCGGCAGCGAACAGGTACTTCTCTCTCAGCAGTGACAGCTACAGGGTAGCCACAGTGATCACCTGGAAGGTTTCACACACCTATGTCTCTGGTAAGTACTCTTCTTTAGAGATTTTTTTTCAAATAAAAATGTGTTTATATTACAGCTGAAAAGTAAATGGGAGGTTTTCCTTTTTGAGCTGGCTCGGAAGCCTGGGTTCCTCCCAGCAGGTGCATTTACTGCACCACTTTAAGCTTTCGGCACAAAGTTTCAGCAGGAGAGGGAAAGATTTTAGACTGTGCCAAGAAGGGACATTTAGTTTTTACAGTAACTTACTTTTATTGGTGAAAAATGCTTTAAGCATCTTTTTATGTAGAGAAAGTTAATGTATTATATTGAAGAATGACAGAGAAGCTGTACTGCCTGGAACTGCTGCTTATTCTGCCAACTATTTGTTGTATAGTAGGACTGGGTTAATCTGAGAAGCTTGCGTGAAAACCAGGGATTCCATTTCAGTTTCGATTTGTTAGTTTTCCAGCTTGTGGGAACGCAGTAAAGAAAACTGGATTGTTCTGAGTTACCCTTTCTCTCGCCAATTAAAGTGCATTAAGATGGGGAGTTATTAAGTTAATATTTACGAAGATTTTGTGTTCTCATCCCCACCACCTAACCCAGCTGGTCGGTCCCCAGCGCCGCGCTGCCCTACGCGAGCACACAGCCCTTGATCCCCGCACGCACACTTCCTTCCCAGCCCTCGCCAACCCACTCCTCTCGCCCATGTTTCCTCCTAATTAACAAACAGTTGTGTTAAAATTTATCTTTCAGTTTAAAGGAACTGGAAGTTTAGAAGGGAGTGGTAGTTAATCACTGGAAAATCTCAACCAGAATAAACCTCACAAATCTTGTTCTTGCAACACTCTAGGTAGGTGACAATGGCATGTCCTTGAGTTATGCAATAATGCCACATCACAATATTTTAATTATAGCATGTCCTTCAAAACGTTTCCACCCCAGTGAGTGCTCCTGGTCAGAGAGATCAACATCACCAAAGGATACTGCAATAATAATGGAGTGTGCATGACAAACTGTTACGTAGTTTGCTAAAGCAGTGTCCTAAAAAGACGCCTAATTACTATCCCTGCTTGTAATAAAAGGCATTTTGAAATTTCCCCTTTGATCAACTGGACATCTTAAACAATTTAGACTGCTTTAAAAACTAAAAACCAGCATGCATATATATATATATATGTTCATGCATATATACATGTGTGTATGCATGTGTATGAATACATATGTATAAGTATATACACACAAGTATACACAGAAATACATTTTAATGTACTTACACATACACACACACAATTCTAAATAATATCCTTATTTTCTGGGCTTGCTATCCTTTGTAAAAGCAAGGAGGTAGCACCAGCATCGTTAATAAACTGAAAGGAAGAAATGGTGCAGCTCTCGGTCTCCAGATGGACAGGGCTGTAAGAACGTGTGCTGTCGACAGAGCACACTGAGACAGCCCCAGGTTTAACCCACGATCTCAGTAGGCTATTATCAATAATAAAAAAATCAATCAATACTGTGACTGCACTACAAAACTAAAAAGATTTCTTATTTAATTATCCACACTTCTAAAAATCTGGAACTTCTAAATTCAGGAACTAAATTCTCAGTTAACAAAAGGTATGGAAGCTATCGTCCTGCTACTCAAGAATTTTTTCCCCATTTTGTAAATGAAATCACAGGTTATGGTATTCCAGTCTAAGTCGATAGGAACTACTTTTTTTTTTTTTTTTTCTAATTCTAAAATTTAATTTCAGTACTCTGAAGTATGCACCGTACAACTGCAAGTAACTGATATTTACATACATACAGTCTTAATTAGTTCCAGCTTTTTCAAACCATTAATATTTTTCCAGTTTTATATGTGGGATCGAATAGTTTTAAATTTCTGTAGTTACGAAATAAGTACTTTGCCAGATCCTCCTGCGTTTTACTTAGAAACAGAAAGTGTTCTTTTTGGCGTAGTGTACAAATGTTTTACTACTGGCACGTTTAAGTCATAAGATAAAAAAAAAGGATTAACCATTAAAAGAGCAAAACACGACGTTCCTCTGGCTGACATTAGTTTACTAAAGGGTGAACACCCTTTCCAAACCAGCTCCTCGCTGTACCCCCTCAGGTGAGCACGGCAGGTCCCGGGCGCGCTCTGTCTGCAGGCTGAGCATGCCATCAGAAAGCATTTGCAATTCTCTCCTGCTCCACACACTGCAAAGAAGCCGCCAGCGCTCTAAATTTCTAACATTAGAACTGCAACAGCGCATTTTATCTTATTAAGAAATGATACTGAATATTCTGTGGAACAGGAATAACTTGAATCAAAGTTAAATGCCAAGTACGACGTCGGGGTGGGGGGGAACAGGACGCACTGGAATTTACACTATTAAGCAAAGGAAAGCTAGAAGTACAAGAACATCTAATTAACATCTCTTTATTATAAGTGCTGCACCTGAATGCAAATTCAGACTGTTATCATAAATGGCCAAACTAAGAATGCAATGGAGTTTTGACAACAATATCTTTTTTTCAAGAACTATCACTGCAAGGACTTCTGAGAAGATATAAAGAACAAGTACAAACTGACACGATCAAGTCCATTACAAGCTGTCCAACTTAGCTATACACCATTAGTCAAAAATAAATTCACTTAAGGCAAGAAAACAACCAACCAACCAGCTACCTATCCACACCTCCCATCACAAGCCTCAATTTTTATTTTTATGTATTTATTAAATAAAAGCATTATCCTTAATCTTTCACAGGAATTCAGGCTATTAGTTTTTAAATACTAGGTTGCAGGCTTGTTTGTTTGTTTAAGTTTGAGCTGCTATTTTAACCAGATTTCAGTGACAGGATTTTAACATGCTGCTCTACACTTCCGAGTGATTTTCTTCTGCATTGTAACAATATCAGTGTCTGCTAACTCAAACAAAAAGAGCTTTGTTAAAAGCTGAGAATTAAAAAGCGACTCCTCTCCACGCTCCTGCTTCCCCACACTGCCACACATTTAATCGCTTGTTAATTCTAATTAAAAGTCTGATTTTATTTCTATTTATAAAGCAGGCTGCATTTTCCAGAGTGCTTTCACAATTACCGTTCAAATACAGATTAATATTTCTATGACATCAGAAACAATATGTAATACGATTTCCTAGAATTACTATACCTGATAAAACAAGCAGCAATTCTGTAGCTTTGCCTTCAGTTTTCATAACGTGTTGCATGCCATTTTCTATTAAATAATCTCGGATTTAAGAAATGCAAAACATTCCTACTTTAACTAAAATCTCGCAGCATTTAATGACTAACAATTCTTTCCATAAACTTGATATTTTAACACTACTAATCCAAACCTCTATGTAAAAAGCTTAAAAAAAAAAAAAATCAAGCTCTACTAGTCACTCCTACAATTAGTATTCCTGCAGTTTCGGGTAACACAATAGATAGAGTACGTGGTTTTGCAACAGTCATCATTTTGATAATGATGCTTGTAGTTCATGATGAAATCATCAGTTTTTAGATCTCTGCCATAACACATCCTATAAAATCATGAGAACTTGACTCTGAGAGTTTCTCACGCCTTCAGAATCAGCGAACATAATGGAACAAGCTGATACAAGCCCTCCTGACTTATCTACTGAGCAAATCATTAGGCTGTACAAAGTATCCACAAGCTTACTTTTTCTGAAGAAAGGCAGATAGATCATGCCCCTGTAAATCAATTGCTGTCAGATGCTTTTTTTTTAAAGCCTGAATTAATATACTTCTGTATTGCACTGACAGACGCGCAAGGTGCTACACAGCAGAAGAATGTGAAATGTGTTTATCAAGCAGAATACTCTATTAGTCAGATACTTCAGGACTCATTTCTCTTAATTGAATTAGGAAGACGAAGAAAATTGGTGTGGTTTTACCCTTCGAGAGATTGGCCACTTTTGAGGCACCCATCGAGATTAGGCTGTTAGGAAACGCCATGCAGTTAAAAGAGAGGGGCTGGTCAGTCCCTGAAAGAGCCGAGTCAGCTCCAGAGTGCAGCCAATCCACTCCACCCTCATTTCACCAAGCAGGAAACTCCCTCCTCTCTTCCCCTAACCGGCCTGACTGGCTTGCCCCATACCCAGCCGCTGCCAGGACCTGCCTCTTCTCATTCTACCCACCTCCACCTCTCTCAATAGCTCCACCTAGATTTCTGCTTTCATCTTCTGAATGAATGTTCCTTCAATTTTCAGAGAAAATGCCTTCAAGTCCCCAGCAGCGGCAGGTGACAGCACTGCTGCACGCTGGGTCACGTCTGCCAATATGTGGAGGGGCTGAACAACGTTTCAGTTTAATGTGTCTATAAACATGTTTGTATTTAGTTCCAATCTTCCAGTGCAGCTAATTTTGAACTTTGTATTCCAGTTCCTGCGCTACCAGTTAGAGAAGGGCTGCTTGCCGGCACCCCCTCTTCCCTGAGACGCCCTGGGAGTTGGCTTCCTCTCTTCACCTGGGAAGAAGGATTCTAGAAACTCGATAAACTGGAAACATCAAGAGGCTAAAACTAAGGAAAGCTAACCACAAGAAAGATTTTATAAAGAATCATTACATTTAATTGTTTAAAGCAGAAGAAAAGATGAGTCTCCTCAAAGAGCGTAAACCAAAGAAGCCTCATTACATCCCAAGACCGCCAGGAAAGCCATTTAAGTATAAGTGCTTTCAGTGCCCCTTTACTTGCAATGAGAAATCCCATCTTTTTAACCACATGAAGTATGGCCTCTGCAAAAACTCCATTACTTTAGTATCAGAGCAGGACCGCGTTATCAAGTGCCCAAAGAGCAGTTCCTTGGAGCCCAAGCAGATCAATCACATAGAGCCTACAGTCAAGCCCACGTCTTCCAAGTCAGCCACAAATGGACTGTCAAATCTCGATTCAAAGCCTCAATATGCTTTTCCAAAAGAAGATGCCAAGGAAAACGTTGAGTTACAGAACCAAGCAACAAACACAGCAATCCAAGGACAGAAACCTGCAGTCCAGAAGGAACTAACCCCTGCCAGCACTGCAGCAGAAAGCACCCTTGGCATGCAGCCTCTTCTGGACAGCATCGTGAGGCCCTCAGCTTTTGTTCCTGTAGGAGAACACAGAGATAGCAAAGGCCCAGAAACAAGTGAAGTACCTGAAATTCTATCACTCTCTAACAAAAGTTCACCTTTTCACACTAAATCTGCATTTCATGCACCAAGTCATCCTTGGAAAGCAGGTTCTCCTTTCCTCCCTGAATTTCCACATAAAGTTCCTCCCACAAAAGGCTTTGGTTCCATTCCACCTTACATGCAACCGATGATTCCAGAGTACTCGCCCCACTTCTATGAGCATAGGCTGGCCATCTACACGCCGTACTTGCTTCCAGGTAACTCCGAGTGCGAAAGCTCTGCTCTGTCTGTCTATGGCACGCAAGACCAAAGGCACTTTCTTCCCCACCCCGGGCCACTTCCAAAACACATAAATCCATCAGCATATGAACACTATCGACTGTTCCAACAATATCATTCCACTCCTCCAATACCATATGGATTTTGTAGGCCAACGGATCCTCCTTTTTATCGATTTTCACACGTAGCTGGTATTAATAGAGATCAAAGTTCACATCTGATGGAAGAAACTACCTTGCTATATCCAGCTTCTCTAAGTCCTTCCCAACAATATCCTCTAGGTTCACATAAAAAACAAGCAGACTATGAAAAGGAAATAACATTACTGCATGCCAAAAGTCATTCCAAAGATGACCAAAATGAAAGAGAGAATGCTAAAATGAGCCCTCTCGCGGGAAGCGCAGCAACGGGCTCCCCTGGCAGGCCCAGCCCCACCAACTTCACTCAGACCAGCCATGCGTGTGAGGGCTTATTTGACCTCTCCAACAAGTCGTCTTCCACATCGCTTGGTAAATATGATCAACCAGAAGAAAACTTCACAGCTTTCAGACCTGTGAGAAAAAGCACTGACCAACCAACTCTGCTTTCAAGTGCGCCAGCACAGCAAGACAGAGAAGATTCACCTTCCAGGTAAAGTAATAACATCCCTTTGCAAATTCGTCTTAGATTTATTAGGGTCACATAAGGACAACGTGCATATATTTCATGCAATCCCCCTAAAATACATGCACATTTATAGCACTAGGATAATTGTTCTATAAGATATGTCCACAGAACAGATATATGTACAACAGATATATGTACAAATCCCAGTTGCTGCATGAGTAGGCCACTTGTTCATCTGAATGCATCGGGTATCTCTAACTCCATTAGCTGTGTATTTCAGGAAAACACTTCTATTACAGAGATATGTATGATGAAAGAGACTGGGGGGGGAGGGGGAGAAGGATAAAAAACAAGATTGTAAGACTATCAACACCAGATTTTTTTCTTTTTCTCTTCTTCATTTCTTCAGCCTCAGTTTAAAAAAAAAGCAACAGACACTGAATTCTCTTCTCTCCTCATTTCTTTCAGCATTAACGTCACTGATGAAGATTCATATACACCGAGTGAAAGCCATAACAATGAAGGTTCACTGTCCAACACAGAAGACGACGCTGGAATAGCTCCCCTTAATCTTTCCAAAAAGGCTGACACAAATGCAGGACCCACTCATGAACATGCATACAAAGCCACAACCAAAACAGAAAGTCAGAACTTTCTAGAATTGCAAGATATGCCTCTGAACCTCTCAGTAAAAGATTCCTGTAACACAGTGAGCCTGAAAACGTCATCCCACAGTCCATCTCATGATAACGGTGCTGCTACTTCTCCAAAGACAGAAAATGAAAACTCAGGAGCAGAAAGCTCAGGAGCATGTAACCCCAAGAACCCCATTAGCAGTGTCTGTGACAAACCCTTCCTGGCTCACCGTAATGAAGCTCAAGACTTACGCATCATTGACAGCTGTGATGAACAGAAACAAACAGCGGCTGTGGCACTCTGTCAGCTAGCTGCATACAGCCCGAGCAAAGTTAGGATGGACAATGAAGGGCAGAGTCCTCAGGACTGTAATACTTTGAGTACAGAATCAACTTCTAACTCTTCTGATACTCAGGATACTCAGTGCAATCAAAAAGTAAAAGGACAAAAAAGGACAAATCAAAAAGAATCAGCAAAATCACAGCAAAGCACTAAAAGAGCAAGGTCAAATGACTGTAGCAGAGTCTTCACTTTGAGGAAGAGAACAAGAGTATCTTAATATTCCGCTTTCCAATTCGTTCATAACCATAGAAATTAGTTGCCACCTACACCAGAAATTTTCTACTAACCATCTCTTTTTAGATTTGGTCCTTGACAAGATCCATTCAAACACACCTATGTAAATAATGTTCATAATTTTATATTAATGTTTTTAAATAATTGAGCTTTCCCTTCTCTAAGCTCAGGTTTTGATGAGTGAATTTTTGCATTCGTTACTAAAGTCAAAGTCCATTAGACAAACCTCCAAGTTTTTTGTTTTTTTTTTTTTTCAATTGTATTAATGTAAAATAATAACTTCTTTTTCTTATAAGACGTTTAAACTCTAGAAACAATACTGTTCAATAATACAGTCAGTATTTTTCAGGATTAATTTTTATTTAATAGAGTTTTTTGTCTTTTTTTCTTTGAACAACTTTATATTTTGTGGTTCAGTAGTGTAAAAAAGCTTAAGATCCACTGGTCAGCGGATGAACGCACTTCGCCATTTTGCCGTAATGCAGAACAGTCCTAATTACTCAGAGGCAGATGCCACCTAGAACAGACTGACCCAAACCTTGTACAAGCAAGCTTTTCTCATGTTGGCTAAAAACAAGACTTCAGATAAACCAGAAACAGCCTGCACCGAGTTAACAAGCACTGGTTAGCTTTAACTGAACCACTATGAAAGCAATACTGAAAATATGAAGAGCTAAATGATTTAGGTGCTTAATGCTCTGAGCTTAGACAGACACTGGGCAACCTTCAAACTCCAAGCCTTGAAGGATATTTATATAATTTATTTCACCTGAGAAAACTCTCCTGGTGAAGGTTGTACTTCATAAAACATGCATCACCCATTATCAGTTTCAGCATGCATCTAAATAGACCTTAAAACTGTTTTCTGCTTCTACAACTGTGTACATAAACTTGTAATTTTTCAAATAAATCTGTAACCTGTGCCTAAAATATATGTAAAGTCATTAATGAACACAAAAGCATTCACTATACCATCTGTAACACATTCTGGGAAAAACAAAAAAAAAAACAGTAGCATGGAATCAAGTACCAACTCTAAAAAATGGAATTTCCTTCAATGAATACATAATTCAGCAGAGTAATACCTCTGCACTTCAGCTCCATGTGAGAAACCCTTGCAATAATGCTGCTGTCCAGAATATCCAGAACTTCTCCAAAAGGCATATGTGAGCCTGTTCCACTGTATAAACATCTCACATACATCTCAATATTATCTAATATCAGACTAAGTAAAATGAATCCAGATGAACCATTATTCACTCAAAAACGTGGATACATAAGTCATTATTCAGATAAGAGGGACTCATCTGCCTATACATTATTAGCAGGCACAAATTGGTTAAGGAAACAGAGCTGCACTGAATGCAGAATTTACTAATTTTCATGCAATAGAGTTTTGACTTTTTAGAATGTTCTGACTAAGAGTTAACAAACAGAAACTTTTGGGAATTAAGTTCTGAGATTGAGTCTCTGAGCTGTTAAAGAAACAGAAGAATAACACTATAGTTCTTTAATCTTCCATAGAGAAAGCTTTTCAGGTTGTCAAAAAGACAAAAATATCAATCTCAGTTTGAACACAGGGAATATGGTACCAGAAAAAGTCCAGCGAAATTGTAACAGTCAGGCTGTTCTGATTCCCTGACAGAGCTCTACAGCTTCTGTACAACTGGAAATGAAATACAGACTTACCTTTGGATTACTTCCCCTTCTTAAAATTGCTTTGATTTTTTTAATCATTTTTACAACACAGGGGCAAAAGTAATTAGAAATGGAAAACCTGGTCTGCAGAAAAATTCTCACATTCAGAACAGATAGTATTTTGGATGTGAACTCTTTTCATGGAGACAAAATGAGGAAATACATTAAAGTATCGTATTTTGCACTTTCTCCTGGAAGTCAACAGATCTCCAGAACAGAAAAAATGTAGCAACCAAACTCACTAGTATGAAATAACAGTTGTGGAACATTGCAGAAAATTAGCGTTCAGTCTCTCTGTTCAAACAAGAACACAAGAGTACTAGGTGTCACCAAACCACACAGCCCAACTCACTGCCCAGACATGCCCAAATGTCAGTGTGTTCAGTTTTTGTCATTTTAAAGCTGTAACAAATTAACCAAAATCACATAAGACAGAACTACTACACTCACACTGATATCTCTGTACTTCAATGAATGTTGATACAGACAGAAGGATGCAAAGAAACAGCTCCTCTTGCCCTGTTATTTCTTTCCATACTGATACTGCAAGAACCCATTAAAAAAAAAAAAAAGCTTACAGCAGTTCACTGTCTAAATTAAATCAAACTGATTTCTAAAATTTCATGAGAAACAAACAGAATAAGCTACCAGCCTTGTTGTGCAAGTTAGCCACTGATTATTTCATATGTTCTATTCAAATACTGGCACTGACACAATACAGAAGCATACATTTTTACATGACTGCACGAAGAAACATGGAAGAGAGGGAGAAAAAAAACCCCAAGAAACTATTTTCGTTTTGGAAAGAAAAATTTATTAAATATAAAGAAAGCACACCCAAAACAGTGCTTTTGACAGAAGTACCTTCAGTATCCCCATAGGCACATGTTTTACTCCAGAATTAATACTCCAGTCATTCAGCACACTCAGATCAGCAAATTCCAGTCTACTGCCACCTATTACCACCCTAAAATCAACAATTCAGGAACATAGTAACATTCAGCAACTACAACTTACCATCTGCAATTCGGGAAGGGAGTAACAATCCTCTCCTGCCTAATTCAGCCAGAGCCAGGCATCCACCGTGCCACGCGTTGTCGGTTTCCTGGAAACTAATTTAAAATAAAAACTGTTGAGACTAGCTTCACCTTTCTGGATTTCATTTTTTTCATGGTGAATTACTAACAATTTAAGACACAAACTTTTATCTTCATTCCTGTTATGCTTTTAAAATAAGAACAATGAATTGAACATGTTTCCTTCCCCATTTTGTACAACATAGATACTGCTATAAATTCGATCAAATAAGCAATGATGCGTAAGCAAAAAAGTGAGGGGGAAAAAAAAAACAACCCACCAAGTACCAATACAAATTTAAACTTCTTTAAGGAAGACTGCAATACACGAGACTAATCCAGAAAAGGACCTTCTACAGCACTGCCTAAGATGCAGGTTTACAGAATATACCCAAGACAACTAAGCAATTTAATGCCAAACACAATTCTCAAACAGAAGGAGAGGTTCAAGCACTATGACAAAAACATCATTCAAGCTTGTGCATTTCGAATGAGCAGACAGTGGTGTTTAGAGGCCTCCAATAAAATTTAAACCAAAAAAGTCTTGCAATGAACACAGCAAGAAAAAATATCAGTGCTGAGTTTTTGATGGACTGGGAGATAAAGGAGAGAAAAGGGGAAGTTTGTATGCTGCATGATTAACCATACAATAAGTTAATTTTGTGTTAAACTAGGAATAGGAATCTAAGAATAAGATACTAAATAGCTAAACTAGGTCATATCAAAGCTTCATCTCTCCCAGGCACACTGTCTCTGACATGGACCAATAGCAGATGCTTAGCCAAAGACAAAGCACAAAGCATCCTTCCCCTATTAGCCTCCTCCTGGCTTTGGCAATCCAAAGTACGGGACTTCCCAAGCCAGAATGTCATATTTAATAACCTCTGATGGGACTCTCAGTAATTTGGATAATCCCTTTTTGAACTCCCTTAACACTTCTGGCTTCCACAACATCCTATGGCAATGACTTCCACAGTTTAATTGCGTGAAAATGGACTTCCTGATGGTTCCCAGTTCTCATGTTACGAGAAAGAGTGAACAGTAAGCAATTACCTGCTTTCCCTTTTTCTTTCATATTCATGGTTTTATCCATGTTTGTTATATCCTTCTACTTTTTCTTTCCCACATGGAACAATCTCCATCAGATATATCTCATGTAATGATTCAGCTTTGTCACTTCTTCCTTTCCTCGTACCTAATACCCCACTTGCCTTCTTTTTTTTCCACTGACAGCTGCCCCATTGACATGTTCACAGAACCATCAAACTATGAAAAGTGAATCCAGGATCTCTTTCCTGAGTAATATTAACTGGTTTATAGCTGTCCTTGTTCTTCCCTAGGTGCATTAGTTTGCATTCATTAGGCATTATATATGTCATTTATAGTCCAGTTACTTAATCTAGGCTGATATATTTTCTCTCCGTCACCTTTAGTTTTCAAAATATTAGCTAATTTAAATTACTACCCAATGTAATCTCCCCACCGTTCACCATTTTTCCAGAATAGCTGTTGAATATTTTGGACAGGACAAGGCTCATACAGATCCCCTCAAGACCGTGCTGAAAACCTCACTGCACTGTGAAAAACTTTGATTTATTTCTTCCCTGTCACCTGCCTTTGAGTCTACGTATGCAGTAATAGGACATCCTCACTTCCTATTCTCAGAAATACAATTTAAACTGCTTGAGACGAACAGCTGACTTATTTTCATTTTATTCACTAGATATTTAGTGCAAAGCATACAGAAGAGATTCCCTTTCTCCTTGTCTTCATTTGTTCCAGACTGTTTCTGAAGAAAGCAGGTCACTCAATTACTAGCTGAATTACTCACCGCTATGACTTGAAAAACAAGGAAAGAAAACGCAGTGAGTACATGCCTTTGAAGCTCCAGGGATAATTGAGATCAGCTGCACCTCTTGAATTAATCACAGTACTGCAGTGGAGGTATTGGCTAAGCAGATACTTTCGTTGCGAGTTTTTAAGACTCTGCATTTTCTTTTCTCAAAGTGGTATTTTTTGAGCTCACATTTTTCATTTGCACTCTCAACCAGTGTGAGACTTTTAAAAAAAGAATAAATTTGAACGGTAAACTAAAGATTACCAGTATTTTTTGCCAATAAGGAAATTACTATCTTTGCTGTTAGTCCAAAGCACTGGTAGAGATCTTAAAGTCTTTAGCAAGCCCACAAGCCTCTGTCTGACACAGCCAAGAACAGACTCTTGGTCTAGTAACAGAACAATAAAAATATATTGCAACATTCTCAAAAACACTTCCAGACTATGGAAGAATATCAACAAGAGTGCATAAAGTTTTTTTTCATCGTGTATAATCTGCTAGCATCAACATCCTGGTACAAAACTTTTGGTGTTTTACTGTTTGAATGTGCTTTGTCCAGTGTGAATGACCACCATCTTTTCTTTATCCCAAACCAGCCACTTGCTACTTTGGTTTGTTTCAAATAACATGAAATCCAGAGGGCAATAATCCAAGTCACTCACAAGCTTGTAAATTTCTGATTTACGCCTTCCATTCATCAATCGTCCTGGACATTTCAGCCTCCCCTGCCATAGCATAGTAAGGAATATTCTGAGTTGGAACCATCATGGATATCATTTCTGTTCTACTGTGTGCACACAACATTCAAGCTGTGAGCACACAGGGAATTTTTAAAGCAGCAAATTAATGGTACTTCTGTTCAGTACTTCTGGTTTAAAAGATTAGGAACAGTTTCCTCATTGAACACCCTGAGTGCAACAAGAATTTAAAAATAGAAAGGCAACAAAATCTACAAACTTTCAGATCCATTTTCTTAAAGGTCGTCCTCCTATTTCATAAATGGACATTTCAGATGCACACAAAACGTGAAGCAAGATTTTTACCTGAAACACTCCAACAGAGACCCGACCACATCATCCGCTAATTCTTTTGGAAGTCTTCCAGTAATTCTACCAATTCTACAGAAGTTGAAAGAAAAGAAAAAAAAGCATACAGTGAGTCATTAGTCATGTCATTCAGTGAGTAAACCCAATAAAAAAACTTACTGGGAACTGAGAACTTAGAATAAGATGAGCAAATTCAAGAGGACTATGCACTATGCTAACACCATTATCCCAAAACACCAAATCTCAAGCTTGGAGCAGAAGCTACAAATTAGAAAACTTGAGACAGAAGTGTGGGTGTATACATATTTATTTAAGAAGAAAAAATAAATCAATAAATGATACCTCAGAGTCTTTAACTGAAGTCGTACCCAAAATATTTATTTTACTAGTTCACTTCATTTACTTTATTAGTTTAGAGTAACAAGAAACCTACCCTTTTGATGCAGACCACCTGACAATGGTGTCTTTGTCTTTCAGTCCAACCAACAGTTGCTCTGCAGATAATTTTATTAAAACAAAACAGATAATTCAATAGATTTATTCAACAGTGGAAATACTTCTTAAAATGTTACAAATTCGTTTTCATCCTAACATTGCTGCTACCTAATTTAAATTTCTTACATTTCCAGATAAGCGTAAAAAATTGTTATTTAGTTATAAAAAGTCTTCAGATACAATTTTTAACTTTTAATTAAAGCATATTCATTAGCAAGCTAGCAGAAGGCCTTCCTTACAAGTACATACTAATACAAAATACTGTTGCTCTGATAGTACCATAGCTTAAGAATTTCCTCCAGAATTTTTAGCTTTAATGTAATACCATTTGTCATTACAGATTTTAACACAACCTTCCATCTGTGAAAGGCTCAAGTTGCCACTTTTATATTACCAGTAAAATGTATGTCAGAAACTCCTTCTCTTTATGCCACAGTAACACCAGAATAGGGAATTTCTGCTTGAGATGCCAACATTTAAATCATTCAGTAAACACGTGACTATTTTAACCAGTTGCTCAGATTGAAATGTTAGTCTTTCCAATTGTTCACATTAGTGCAGATATCCACAACACTTTCTTAGCTCTAAGCATGTTGTTTTCCTGGCGTACGTGCAATGTATAGACCTTACAATAATTTCTGCCCTGTTTCAACACACCTACAACATTTTCAATCTCTCCTGGAATGTCATATTCCTCATCTTCCTCATCTTCACTAGGAGCAGCAGTTATCTTTTGATTCTGTGTAACTGAACCCTGAGCCTGCAAAAAGGTTCCCAGAGATCGACTGCCACGCTGGTACCTGCACAAGAAACAGAGACAGCACAGTTATTTTTCTGATGTAAGTTTCAACTGAAATAGGCGCATACCATCACAAAACCTGCTTGTCAAGTTATACCTCACAGTGCACAGTTTTCCAGTTATTCAGTGCTTTAAAGGAAAGGGAAAAAATATCCCATTCTCCTTTCTCCTCACTGAGCTGTTACTTTTCCAGGTGGAGAAGAGCTAGACTATTTATATGGCTCCTGTGCAAAACTCTTTTGTACCTCACATCATCCGTCTCCATTTCCTGTCTCAATGTAACCCACTTCCCACCACTGACAACGAGAGGCAAAATTCCCATGCCCTGAAAAACTCTCCAAAACCTTTTAAAAAATAAAAATCAACTTATTAAAAACTGTTGTAGAAGGTAAAGCTAGCTCAGTGCTTTCTGCACAGCCTGTACTCACATATCTAGCCTGTGGTGCAAATACACCCTTACAAAAGAGATAATTTTCATGCTAAACTAACTTTTGCCACTGGGCAAGGCACACTCTCCACCTAAAAAGAATATTCTATGCCTGAGGACGTTCTCAAAAGTTAGTAAAAGAAACACAGTTAAAAAAAGTCACCAATGGAGCCTGCAATTTTAAAATATCAGTGCGAGAAATCTGAAAAATGGATTGCCCTCTGGCAAAAAGGAAAACCAGACACCAAAACCTGACTAATATGCAAAACTGAAGTGGGATTGCAAACCACTTTTCCCCTGTGAACTTTCTATCGAATCAGGATAGAACAATGTAATGGAAATGTTAAGTTCACTCTTACAAAACTGAACTACGTCAACTTCAGTACCAAAGGTCGCTGTCTTCCCATTTTCACCAGGTTGTGCATTACATAAGAACAGAACTCTGCTTTGGTGAAGTACAACATTAAATGTCACAGTACTGCTTTGCTATAACTGTAAAAAGTACAGGAATTTAAAAAAATGGACAAAAGTCTGCAAATGAAAGATATATTCATTCATTAATAACATAAGGATTTCTTTCTTTTTCTTTTAGGAGAGGGCAGGTAGGACAGAGACTGTAACCAGACAGATGGATTTAGGCATTATTCAGTTTCCAGAGTGATTCTGGATTACTGTTTCTTTGTTGTTTTTGTTTTGTTTTGTTTGGGTTTTTTTAGAAATTTTTCTTTCTTTTAAATCTATTTCAACTTGAAACTAACCTCCATTTTGCTACCCTTGGTTTCACAAACGTCAGTCCAAGCCGTTGAACAAGTTTCATCCCTAGCTTGCGAAGAACCATCTGATTACATTCTGACAGCTTGCAGTTATCAAGACACTCAAGTACAGTAGCAGCTGTAAGACAAAAACAGGCTGGAAAAATGCTTAACAACAACTCAGATTAACAAAAAAAAAGTTTAAAGCTTACAAAATTCTTCTGATTTTGATTAAGAAGGTATTATGAAATGTAAATGTCTTATTACCTACTGGTAGCAGTTTTGATTCTGGCCACATAAATGCAGTATCCTTCACCTACCAGACAGGAAGGACTGCTTTAAGGATTACTTTTGACTGTGAAAATCATAATGAATCTAGCTCAGGAGGAGTAGTTATGCCCCTAATTCTCACTGGAAGCAACATATTCAAGGATCTGTGTCTAACAATCTTCTGCAGTCTAACAGAACCAAGTCTGAGAAAATCTCAGTCAGTTATTCTGTAAGCAGCCTCTGCACACTTAGCATTCACTTCCCTCACCTATGAAGAACTTCATGTATTGAAGAAAGATCAGTAATTAATACAAACTAACTACTCAGGCTCTGAAGGATGCATTGCTCTTAGTGTAAGTGCTGCAAACAGGTGGTTATGTCCTTTTTGTCCAGGCCAATATCAGGTTTTCAAAAATACCAAGAGATCGAGGGTGCAGCAATTGCTTCCAAGTCTGAGAAGTTGTAGGGCACATGACTTAAAATCTACTCAAATTTTTGAACTCGCTTACTCAGCTTTCAGTAACATAAAACATACAAGCAAAAAGGTAAATCACTATTATTCCAATATCTTACTGCAACCTGCAGTTCGTAAGCCTAAGTAACATGTATTTTAAGAGACTGAAGAAATATCAATACTTAAAGAAAGAAAAAAGTTAAGAATATATAAATACAAGCCTTTTTCAAGTCTAACTCCTCAATTACTGCAGGTCATCTACAGAGCCTGTTCATAATTCTAGTTATGTGATAATGTTCTTAATTACTCCTTAAGCTTCCATACTGCTGCTTTCTACTGCTAGGCAATAACATTCCTCAGTATTTTCTATTTCCTCCTGACCAGCTCTGCAACACATCTGTCACTCCATTTTGTCTGTCTGCACTGCCTTATCTCCAGCTTTACCCATATCTGAGGTGTTTTGTAAGGAATGTCTTCGTTACCGGGAGAATCAAAACTGCTTCCAGCTCTACATCTCTAGGGTTTCTTGTCTAGAGTCAAAACAATTCCGTTAAGTCAAAGCATTCTAATGTGAGTTTACATCATTACTCGATTCTTGTGAACAGCATAAACCACATATTTTGACAGCCATTTCTGTGGAGCTTCTCTCTTCTGCAGTGAACCGTAATTAGCCATCATCTTTCTATACCTCTCTTTATCACTACCAACAAAAAAACAAGCTAGTACTGTGCAGTCCATTCTGAATATATTCCAGGATGTGCCATGAAAAGAATATAATTCCAACACGTAAATAGAACATTACAGTACTTCTGTCTTCTCCTTACAGGTACCTGCCTATCTCTAATTCCATCCACTATAATCTCTTTCCACTAAAACCTTTTTCTCTTTTCAGCAGTACCACTAGATGACTCCAACCAGATTCGGTACACAGCAGGTTCTTTAAACCTGGTATTAGTTGCTTTATCTTTAAACCTGGTATGAATATGTTCTACATCCTACAGTTTGTATGTTCTGTGCTCAGCTCCTGAGGCCCAGCAGCCAAGCTGACCACCTGCCAAATTGTTAATTCTTTGATGAGATTTTCCAGCATAACATACTTCATTTGCATCTTCTCATCCCTCACTTTGTTATCTCTTCTTCTTTTCATTTTGCATGCTTTAAAACTTCCCTGTTGATTTTACTCTTTATAGCACCACTCATTAACAGCATATCTTTCTCTTTCCTTTTTTACTGGAATGACTTTAAAAAATACCCCATGATATTACAAACTTACCATATGGTAAACAATCTTCTCTCTTGCCATGTTTAAATAACTGTGCCTACAATTAAATAGGGAAAATAAATTTAACAATACAGAGAGTCTACAGCTTAATATATCAGGTATAAAGTTCTAAAATAGTTTGTCAACTTCCCGCAATAATCTGTAGTGTTTACTAATTAAAACTGCATTAAAGAGTCTCTGGGTGCAGTTCTGCTTCTTTTTAAGTCAATACATGTCAAGGCTACTGTAGCCCAACCTGCCCCTCCCATTTATACAGTCACGAAAGCACTTAACCCGGGGAGCTGAGCTGGACAAAAAGCACAAACTCAAAAAAAGGTGGGGGAGGGGGAAAGCCACTCTTTCAGCCAGCTCAGCTCCCAGAACCATCCAGCTCAGCGCTCGGTCACACAAGTCCAATGCACGTGCAACCACAGCAGCTATTATCTAACAGCTCACGTTGCTTTGAACCTCTAAAAGTGAGGAATGTGAATGAAGAACATCTGCAGAACATGAATAAAGACAGGTGAAACAGATGAACTCTTGTGTCCCCTTTGGGACCTTGTGACATCAAACAATGCCCCAAACTAAACAAGCCTTGCTTGTAATTTGGGCAGAGCACAGCACATGGAGCACATCAATGCTTCAGTCACTGTGAGAAGCAGGAAAGGTGGACACTGGTGAGCAAGCACGGTTATAAGTGGCAATCAAATTCAGACAAGACAGGACACAATACAGGCTAAATTGCTCAGCATTTTATCCTATTTCTAACAGCTTTCAAGAACTTCATGCAAAACTAAACAAAGTTAGCTACTCTGACTGCAAATATAACTCCATCAGGCATATTTTAGTTCCCATACCAAGGGATTTTAAGAAGAGTTCAAGCACTCAGTCTTCCAAATAGCTTCCAAATCATTCACAAACAGTTAAAAATCCCGTTAAGATTAAGCCTCAACACTCCAGTGAGAAGAACAGACTATTCATACCAGACAGAAACATGTTACACATTAAAACGTCCCCAGTACACCTAGCACACATCAAAACTACTACAATCAGTCACTTAGTTTTCCTTGAACTTCGTCATTCACCGTAAGAAAAATCTTTCTCACTAAACATGCCTAGGAGTTAAACAAGAACAGATTTACCTTAAAAACATGTACTTTCTCACACATACCAAATACACATGCCTCCTGCACTGCAGGTGTGGTTAAGAGCAACAAAAGCAATAAAGACACCTCCAGGCTATGTACCCATTATATTTTGTTGTGTAACTAAATTACATTTCAGAATCCTAAATTAGCATTTCTGATCAGCCCTACTACAAGCTATATGTATAGTGGAATTTGACAACATATCTCGAATAATTCAAGATTTGTAATGCTTTGCTGAAGTAACCACATAAATATAAGACATCCACTAGAAAGTACATCTAAAGAGCAGGAATGCTACAGAGCTGCTTGGGCCTCAGAAGAGCAGCTGACTGAAACAACCTCTGACAAAAGCAGCAGAAATACAGAATAGCTTTCATCAAGATTCCAGACTGATATAAAAAATCTACTAATACATGACACAGCTGCTTGCACTAGGAAGTGTAAGGAAGAGCAAAGTAAAGGCGAGCAAAAATCTCAAAACCACCCGTGTTACAGACAACTCTCGAGTGACTTCACTTTCTTTTCTATCTCTTCACCAAAATAAACATTTCTTTGCAACTTTGCTCCTGTGCTCAAAACAGATGGCTTCACGAGGTCAGCAACTTTGTCGTGGATGCCAGGAGACAGCACCTCATTCCCACAATTGCTTCTCGGTTCTGTATAAATGCCCAGGGAAGAGCAAATACTGTCTCTAAATTATTAAGACTCTACTCAAGTGTATTCAAACACTATAATTCCTACAGCAATGATAACTCAGAGAAGCAGCTTTTTTGTATGGCCTTGGGAACGTTCCTGGACAAGTTCTTTTGGAGATTCACCCCCACATCTCTTAGCAAACCACCTGGCAAGCTCCAGAAAAGACTCAACAGAAGAACCCTCAGTACACCAATCCATTTTCCATCTTACACAGCTCCTAAATCCTGGCACCTGTCTACGAGTCTCTCCAGGAGTTTTCACGTCCTCGAGGCCAACTTGGAATTCAGTTCTGACTCCTCAGGAATAATGTAACTAGGAGGTATTGCCTCCAAGCAAAAAGTGGGAAGAAGTTAACCAACACAAAAGCAGCAAATAAGAAAACTCTACACAGTTTTAGATGTTAAAATCACCACAGCAACTGCTGTAAAAACCAAATGAGAACACACTAAGATATGCAGGTTAAGTATTCTCTCAGATAACAAATCAGGCTTCAGACCTTGAGTCCACACCTCCTGCTGTACTCTGGTCATGCAGCAGCAGGGGTATAACCAGGGTTAAGCATGGGTTAAGGGAACTCTGAAGGTTTATACAAGAAAACTTCAAGGAAGAGCATTTTATTACTCAAGAATCAGTTACACATAATGTGGACTCCCATTAATCATATACTTTCTTCATTTCCCAGTGAACCTTCTCTTTATAAAGCACATAAATGAAGCAGATTTCTAATGTCAAAAAGCGTTCAGCTGCACACACCACAGTAGCTCACTCCTTTCTCTGAGAAGGGCAGCACCTGGTTCCAGTGGTCTCCCTTACTCCTGCATGAGGATTAAGGGATTTTATTTCATCAACGCACATTTTTAGCGGAAGTTCAAATTAATCAAATAACGCTGTGGCTATATACTGATTTTTTAATAACCACAGAAGGAAAAAGAAATCCATGAAAGGGAAGAAGCTGTGTTTGCACTGACCACTGTCTATCACTGGCAGAATATCACCTTCCTCCTGGATTACTGGCACTTTAGCAAGTGACATCAGGTATTTCTCTCCATCAGAGAAAAGCTTAAAGGTCATTTTTAGCAAAAAACACTTCTTAAAAAAGTAGGTGATAACCAAACTGTTGGGAACTACTTTTCAGATATTCAACAAATCAGGAAATTCAGTTGTTTGGGCTTTTCTTCTTATCGTAGAAACATCAAGAAAAAAAAGGTTTTTGTGACTTCTTTCTGAGTTAGAAAAGGCAAAAGCCTTCAGAAATCCCAAATCTCCTGAACATTTGAGCTTACTAGGGATATTCTTTGGGGGAAATAAAAGAGCACTTTTTCTGATGTTGGCCTCTATAATAAAAGATACGCACTTTTTTCTGGCAGATGCTACTAACATTCATGTGCATGAAGCAGTTATTGTGTGGGAAGAATCCCACAGCTCTGACTCGTCCCAGGTTCACACTAAAAAGCCAAGTACAGGACACATCACCACAAACAAACAGAAAATGGAGAGGAAAAAAAAAATCAATTCAAAAAGGAAAAGTGAACAAATCAGCATTACAGACTGCATTTTAAATTTCCTGCCTTGCAGGATGAAAAGCAACCGAGGCACATCGATTCAGAAAAATCTGATACAAACAAAATAATTAATTAAGCTTGATTTGCCAACTGTATAGGCACTTCAGTGTCAGCACCTAATGATACTAAAAGCAAAGAGCCTGGTCTGCTGGAGCATCCACGCAGCCAAAGTTACGCCACGGTCTCTCCACTTTAATGAGGACACACAGCAACTCACCCAACCTGTTGAACTGTTGAAAAGTATGTGACTCCCTCTCTTATAAATAATTAAGCCACCTACAAATTAGAGAAAATCAGTGGTGTGCAAGCGATGACGACTGTCAAGTCTGGTTTTGCTTTAGAAATAGCATGGTGCAAGGAAAACAAAACCTAGTTTCTTAGTAATCACCGAAGAAACACACCACACCTTCCAATTGTCTGCATAACCCACTTTGGGCTCCACGAGATATATCAACCAGGATCATCTCTGGGACATGTTCCCCAAGCTATACAAATCACCATTAAGGGTGGCCTGACTGCTAGCAAGTATATCTTCCTGTCGAGCAGGAGCCACCAGTCTGAATCTACCCTCTGGTTGTAACCAACCAAGTTGAGGATGGGAGGATAATTTCAGCCTCTATGGGACGAGAAGAAAATGGTATCTTTCATTGCTCTGGAGCACCCCCTAGTAGTCACACAGCATCCAGGTCGAGGGAAAGCTATCACTCATTCCTGCCTCCGGGCTAGATGTGGGGAAGTAAACAAGGTGAGGGAGGACATGCTGTCAGAATAATAAATTTGCTTGAAAGTAGAGAGTGTTTAATGCGCTCTACGTGCAACAAATGGAAAAACAGATCAGAGCTCTTGTTCTTCATACTCCTTCAATGCAAAGAGTAGACTGCATGCATTTGTCAGGGTATCGATAATGGTAACTAGACTGACAAACTTTAACACAGAGCACAGTAGAACAGTTCGTAGGAGTTCAGTTTTCATCTGATCTTTGTTATTTATCAATCAAAAATTCACAGCAAGAGATGGGGGACCTCCACCACAACAAGACTGACAAAATACAGATTTGAAAGCTCTGCTTTCTGAACACCTTTATCTCCAAACCATTATTAGGTGATAACATCTCTTAAAAAACTAACGCCACTGGACAACACCAGCATCGGTAATTCTTCAAGAATGCCAAAAATACAGAGACTTGGGAAACATTCTATTTGGAAATAGTCTATTTTTGTGCCTCTGGGTCTGAAAGAATAGAGTTGGAGAGTTCTTTCTTCCCCGCAGCAAAATTTACATAAGCACACAGCTATTGCTAAATAACCTTCGCATTAGAGACAGCTCAGGGAAATGCCCTGTTCTTAAGACTCTCGAGTTTCATCAGATCACTGCGTAGGGCGTTTTATTTTTTTTAATTATTACTCACACTTGTATACTGAATCACCTATAAAACAAATAAGGTTTAATAAGTTTCAGCGCCCAAGGCTACCTCAACATGATGACATCTCTGTCACGCAAGAATTGGGAGTGCTACACCCTGCAGCAATAACTAAAAAGCTGCTTGATATAATGGCAGGTTTAAAAGCAAACCTCCAGACCAAGAGAATTTAAAATGCAGATTCTTAAAACAGGTTAGACATTTCTTTCAAGTAAACAACTATTAGAAAAAAAAAAATTGTCAATTTCTTATGAATCTAACATTTATAATCCTTCAAATTACGTATGCATACAACAAACCCAAGTGCAAAAATGAACTCAATTCAACAATGCAATTTTAGTTTCAACAGAAGAAAGCCGTTTTAAAAAACAAATCTGAAACACTGAAAGCAAAGATTCCTACTGGTGCACACCTGTTGTGAAATGATATATTACTGACGACAGGTGTAAAGAAAAAAAAAAAAGAAAAAAGCAGTGGAATTAAAATGTGTAATGCAGGCTGCGTGTTCCAACAAGAATCATGAAACAGTAGTACTTGTTCCACACATAATGCTGAATTAGATTAAACAGTAGCATACCTAATCACCGAGACTTCAGGCCACGGAGAGGCAGATCAAAGTGCAGCAGCACAGAACTGCTCACCGTGTACAGAACTTGCAGTTTCAGTTCATTGAAATGCAAGAGTTTTGTGTGATTTTAGAGCAGCTTTGTCATGCCAATCTCACTAAAAGTTATCTCCTAAATGCAGACCAAAAACAGCATGGTTCTGCTGAAATCCACACTGTCAGGGGAGGCACCAAACTGATCCAGGGTGTTGGGGGCAAAGGGAGAAGAGAGAAAGAGAGAGCAAGCCTTTTTCCACCCACCCTGTTCCACTGCATCCCCAAAACCTGCCTTGCTGCATGGACTGGAACTTGAAACATATTCTTCTTTCTCCTGCTCCTTCAGGATGAAATGCCCCGGTAACAAGAATGTGATTCCTAAACAAGTTGCTGGAGGAATCCAAGGGCAAAGAATTCTGAAGCGTGGTGAATTCTGAAGTTTTAGTTGCCCCCCCATGGATGTATTTTGCTTTATACAATTAGCAATTCTTGTTTTGTTTCTGGACAGACTGCTAACACCACAGATGTTTAAGGGAACAGGTTTACTTACTTTAAATACTGCTTTTACTTTCAGCTAATATTTTTGGTTTAGCAACATGCTATTGTTATAAATGTGTTACTGAATCATTACACTGAACTCTTATGCTTCCTACTCCAGTTAAACACGTCCCACATGTGTATATTTCTGAAAACCTTACTCTCTAATGATGTCATCTGGGCTCACACTGCAGTAATTGAAATTAAAAATTCAAGACTGGATGCAAGAAAAGGCTTTAAAAATTCAGCCTGCTCATACCTACCAACTGGAACAAAGTTACGAGCTATCAGCCACTAACGAAACTAGCTCGATAAATATTTTCTCCCAGCCTACAATGTAGAGGAGGAAAAAAAAAAATCATACAAATGATACAAATGCAAGAAGGAAGAGTTCAGCTTCCAGGTATATTATATCACATTGTAGTTTCGATGCTACTTGTTAAGTATTCACCTGTTTCGCTTAGTATGCACTAATGAACAGGTGGATAGAGCCAAAGCCAAGGGAATTATGACAAAACACTAATGTATTATACATCCTGCAGGTCTCATCATGCACCTAGGATGGCAAGCAGTCAGTCTCCCTTTCCAGATCTGACAATAAAGTGATGAAACATCATTCTGCCTTTTGAAACAGACTGCAACACAAATAATGCTTCCTCTTGCTTAAGCAGCAAGTCCTAAGTTATTCTAAATATAGACTGTTTCTTGTATCTTCTGATTTGGAAGAGCTGCTAGAGAAGAAGAAAAATATTAAGAAACCAACAACACACACACACTTGTTCCACAACTTCGCTTTGATGTTTAGGAACATGCTGCACACAAGTCCTCACAGCAATTATGTAAAAAAGCTGCAAATTCATGCAAATTATAGAAACTCATACAAATGCCAGCAAATCCTTAAATCTGTGCTAAGAATGTACAAGTGTATGCCTTTCACTTGACTTCAGCTTATTAACAACAAAAACAAGAAAACTCCACAAAATCCCCTCTCTGCCCAGATATACTCGACACTGCAAATGGAACAGATATCTGAACTGTTACCCAAGTGAATCAAAATACACACCAACAAGAGTGTAAAACTACTAGACAGGTGCTATAATGAGATATTCTCAGAATGTACAGGAGGAGTTCTGCATAGCATTGGTTCAGGAAATAAAGTTTCTCCCCAAGCTGAGCTGTTCTATGATCCTACAGTGAATTACTTCATGAACTGAACTAAGAATTCAGCTCTCTGAATGGTTTGGGGTTGGAAAGGACCTTCAAGATCATCTGGCTCCAATCAATCTCCCATGAGCTATTATTACCACAACATGAAGCATTAAATATGAAGATTAACTAATACAAGGATCAGTGTATTCTTCCAGCCTAGCCAAGGACACTGCCTAGTAACTTTTGCATGTCCTAATGAAACTGTTGAGAAGAAATATTTAAGAAGAGCGGCTAAAACTTTCCCAAATCACATGCATTTGGGCTAATAATTCTAAAAAGCCTACTGCTATACCAGAAACCCAGCTTTTTCATTTTTTATAGTTCAGATTATTTTTTCCCACATGTTTGGTAGAAAGCCAAACAAAATCTGAGCTACAAGAAGACAAATAATAAGCAGTCAGATACTTAATGGAATTTTTCAGCTATTTCTCAGCAATTTCTGGCAATTCTCAGCAGTTACTGGCAAATTCACTTGCTGATGTTAGAGAAAAGACACACATGAGGTTACAATACATGAGAAGTTACATCTTCATAGCTGCCACTGAGCCAAGCCTGACTTTATATTACTTTATCATTTTTAAAGTGCACTTTTTATTAAAGGTCTACCATAACAGAATCACAAGGAAAAATAATATATAAATAAAACCATTCATCTTTTAAGAGAAAAACAGTACCTACCAGGGCCTGCAGCATGCCATTCATAACAACAGTCCCCTCCATACTATGAAAGGAGGATTTAGATAACATTGAAAGTGCCCAGTCTAAGAAGTCTTCCATCCTCTTCCGTCTGACATCAGGGCGAACAATAAATCTGTCACGGGGAAAAAAAATACAAAATAAAAACAAAAAACACTTCAGTTGTTATCTTTTGCCAGTGTAAAAACTATTTTTCCTGCTGTCCAAATTGGTTGCAGTTTATAAATACAATTTTCCAATGGACATTTTCCTAAATTGCTGAGGGGAATAACATTCCAAATCATTATGTTTCTGTTCCTGAGGGAGGCTCTGACCCAGGATTTCCACTGGTATCAACTTGTAAACTAGAATCTTTAAGATTTCCCATCTTAATTGCAAAGCAACAAACATCCCAGTTCCAAAATAAAAATTATTTCTATTAAAATTAGTGAAAAGCTGAAGTGAACACAAGGATTCTCCACTATTCTCATCAAGAACAGATGGAATATTGGCATAAATCAACAACAGGTCCACGTGGCACTCATTATCAGCAAAACCAGCTTAACCATCAGTGCTGTATCTGTTTGTTCAGATACTTGGTAAGGTCAAACATCTAATATTTAACATGCTGAATGGGTCATGAAATGCACTCTTACGGAGGACCAGAGAATTTTATCCTGCAGAAACTACTTTTCTAAACCTATAAGCTCACCCATAATCAGGGCCAGCCAAGCCACAGTTACGGCATCTACTTCAGTCACCATATTTAGTCACTGTGCATGTAAAAGTAAGGTTTCTAGTCCAGCAGTTTCAGGCTAAATTAAGAAACTTTCTCCTAAACTGCAATCCAAGGAAAGGTACAAGAAAAAGCCCACACAGTAGACTTCCTAGTGTTTAAAGCAGAACACGTACAGAGGTACAGAGCCTATATCTGGTTAACTTATACACCTAGAGATTAAATGGGAACTGCATCAAGAGCCACTAAATCAGGAACACAAAGAACACAAACACTGAAAAGACATGATCATTTGAATTGTCTTCAAAGTCAGCATCCACCGTGTTCAGCAGAACAAGGAGGATCTGCAAGAGGCATTAGTTGAGGGGGCTTGTTTTTTGTTTGACAATAGTGCACGAAGGATGAAGCCTTCTTTTCTACAATGGCAGAGGTAACAGAACAAACCAGCAAAGTAGATGAACTGGTTCCTAGACCCTTTCTCAGCCTAAAGGAGTTTAAATCTTAATTGCTCAAAGGAGTGCCCTAACCTCCAGACTAGAAGCAGGACAGGATATGCCTCATCTCCTCTGACTGCAGCCAGGTCACTGAGCAGACAGGAGAGAGAACTCATGGAACAAACTCCAGCTCCTCTGCCCTATGAAAAGGGAATTGCTGAAAAATGGGAAGTCTTGGATTTTTATGCTTATGAATTTTACTTGAAATGTATAAATCCTAAAGCATGAACTAGTACAGACTTCCCCTACTCTCCTCCTTCCCCGTCTCTAGGAAGTTTACAGGCAGGTTACAAAGTTAAAATCCAGTACTTATCTCCCCATGCATCCTAGAGCTCTTGCATTCCTGTCCACCTAACTGCTTCATCTTCCTGAAGCGAAACTGTTATCTCAGAATATCTGTGCCCCGCTCATTAGAAGATTGGTTTTGGTTGTGAAAGTAGTGAATTTAAGTGCACCAAAAGGCCCTAGACTCAGGTCTTCTAACTCCTAGAGAAGTATTTTAATCACTACAGTATTTAAACTGGTGTTTTCATAATAAACTAATTATAACTACATTAAACAGTCATTCTGCTTCCATTATCGCCCTACACATCTTGATCCAGTCAGCACTAAACATATTTTCAATGTTGGTTAATGGATTCTATCACTTTATGTGTGATGAGAAAACACAAGACAACTGCTAATGAAATGCCTGCGTAGTAATAAACAATTATTTATTACAGAATATCCTGATGATTCATGCATTCATTTCAATATTGCTATGAAATATTTCAGAATAAGTTAAAAAAAAAAAAAAATACAAAACAGTCACCAGAATGTTATCACCTCAGGACAAGTCTTCCACAATTTTCTGCTTGACACAAAAGAGAGTGACTGTTTTGTCAGTGGATTCACAACTGGAGCACTGAAATCACTAAATATGGCTTTTTAAAGAATTTTGAGTCCTGTGACTGAAACTCCAAATAAATTCAGAATGAAGTAAGCACAAGGACAGCTGTTTCCTGAAAGGACAGTTAGAACCTGCTGTACTAAAAGTTATATGCAACAACTATTTTGATCCAATTAAGCCTTATAAATGCAGTGCATCTTTCAGTGCAGAGAAAAATGCTAACGCTGATTTTATTTTTCACAGTAACTACACTCATCCAGCATAATTATTCCATTCTGCTCCTCCCCAGAGCCTCTGCTCCTGCAGCTGTCCCAGCAAAACTTTGTTGGCAGAGCCCCCTAGCGTGTATGAGAACACACGCCAGCATGAAGACAGTCGTCCTTGCTTAGTAAAGGAAGAAAACAGAAAAACAGAAAAAAGTGACAAACTAAGCTGACTCAAGCTCTCAGTCATTACAGTATAATAGAATAAGACATGCACTGTGATAAACATAGTAAAAAAGATACGCATGTACTGGTGTAGTTTGCATTCTATGCAATTTACTTTCATGTGTACATCAAATAGAACCAATCTTCACTGATGTACTGCAGAAGAAGAGAATTTCATTATTTCAGGTTTATAAACAACCCTAGCAGAGATGCAGAGATTGAAGAGATGCAAAAGAAGTCAGAAAAACTGCATCTCCTTCACAAATGGTCTGCTGCCTGAACACCAATCCTTGCAACAGTTGGATTTAGAAAGTCCCATTATGCTCGGTTTTATCTAACGAATTGACAACTAACCTATGAAAATCACAGTAGTGTTTTCTGGACAAGAAAATGAAGAGACAGTAGGGATATTAAGAAAAAAATTGAGTAAACATCCAGCCCATAGCACTGAATTTGCCTACAATGCAAAACACTGCAAAACTAAGCAGCAACACAGAGTAATTTCATCATTTTCAAACTCTGTAGCAATTAGAAGAGAATCCCATCAGCCCTAAGGAACTTCTAGCATTGCTTGTGATGGACAGCTGTTCTTCTAGCACAACAACATTCCCAGTAACAATAAACAGGCTATTGGATATGATTCAAGCAGGTTCAACATCCCATACACAGCTGATAACTTCCAGTCCTCCCAACACTATCGTTACTGCTATGTCAGACTCAAAAATGACACAAGAAAGGGGAGCTAGCTTTTTTCCTTTCCATCAAGCACAGTATGGACTTACTTTGAAACCAGCACAGCAGCCGCATCTCGAGCCTTATCACTGACAACCAAGTAACACTAAAGACAAAAGAAAACTCCTTGTAAAAGAATTTAAATGTAGATTTAATAACACAGCTACCTAGCAACTTTACACATTAGGCTTTAATATTCATGTACAGACATTGTACTGACTTTAAGACAGTAAAAACAAATAAATAAATTTTCCATTTAACAAACAGCATCACATCCAGTTCCTTTTAGAGCAAGTTTATCTTTACTGAAGCCTTACGTTACTATCACGCCTGTGCTACTACAGTTCTGCAAGTGATGAGCCACTTCAGCACTGCAAGTGCTAAAAAGCACAAGCTGTTCAGGTGTCTGCGGAAAAGGGGCCATTTATTTTTATCTTAAAGAGATGACACATCAGCCATTTCAAGCTTACACCAAGTATAATTTTCTTACTTTTGATGAAAACTCTTCAGGCAGTCATAGCTTCTTCATATGTTTCTCATGCTGACCAAAGAATAAATTTCTGTATAAATTATCAAACTTGGCTCTCAGAAAACTTAGCTGATACTTTTAAACTCTAAAAGCTGTTAACACAGTCAAAAGCATACACTCCTACCAGAAATCCATAACTCTCTGTAGAAAAAAAAAAAGCTATCATTCTCACTAGACACTGAAGAATTGCATATTAAAGATTCCAAAACTGTAATTTCTTAAAGTAGACCTGAATTTGTTATATATTGACAAAAATAAGCCAAAGAAAAATGCCACACGTCTGAGCATTTTACACAATGCACTACACCTACTTTAACTATTTCAAGTATGCGATCCATTGTTGGCATACAAGCACGACCTTCTTCAGAAGGAATATTTCCGTCAAACAGAGCCAGATCAAAAGGAGTCAAGCATATCATGGAGAGCCATAATAAAAGCATGTAGCGAGTTTCCCAAGTCTGGAAAAGAAGAGTCAAACAAAATCCAAGCTTGGTTTTCTGGAAGGTATTCCAACAAAGTGCTTAGAGCAAAAGATCTACTAACTCCCACAGAGCTTTCATAGTAAGGAGACAGAAACACTGCATCTGAAGGTTCTGATGTTCTGAAATACCAACTGAGACAGGATTACAAGAGATCTCAAGTTGGAAAACCAGGAATGTTAACGGATCCTCTCCTCCCAAGTCTAGACACGTTACATCTTCCCCACAGGGAAATTGCATTTCCCTATTTTCCTGTTTTCTCCTTCCCTCAGCCCATTTGTGCTTTTGGTCCTGTCACACGGGAAGAAAACAAAATGCAAACAAACAAAAATCCACCATAAATTAACAGGAAAAGTGACTCACAATCTGGAGGAAGGGAAAGGTGAAGAAGAAAAAGACCTAGAGAGAAATACGTTGTTCTTCCTTATTTTTCTGCAGTGTGTGGTGACAGGACGAGGGGAAATGGCCACAAACTGAAGCATAAGAAGTTCTGCACAAACGTGTGTGGGAACTTCTTCACAGTGCAGTGACGGAGCACTGGAACAGGTTGCACAGAGAGGTGGTGGGGTCTCCTCTGAAGACATTCAGGACCCATCTGGACACCTACCTGTGCAACCTGGGCTGGGGACAGCTCTGCAGGGGGGTTGGATTTGATGATCTCTAGAGGTCCCATCCAACCCCTACAATTCTGTGATTCTGTGATATATTACATATTCTTTTCACAGGCTTCATGAAACAACTTGAGATGTTTGAAGAGTCAAATAGAGAAAAAGAAACTTCTATAGAGCCTCTATAGAAAGGTTTCGTAATAAAAATTACTATAAACTATGAACGCATAACAACTATGAAAAGTAATATGAACAATGATTAGCTTTGTGACAATTGCTATTTAAGAAATAAAATCTGTGTCACTATATCAGCGTCAACAGTATTACTGGCACAAGCAATTTATTACAAATCTACTTGAATTTAGAGCAGCAGTAAAATTATAGTCTGCATATGCACAGCTTTGGCTATCTTCATAAGCCTTCTGCAATCATACTTTTTTCCTCATTCAAAAAGATAATGATATGAGCTACATTATTTCAACTTTCAGAAATCATTTGCTTATATAATGTTTCAGTCAATACTTATTCAAGACATCCCAGCTACGCTACATTTCGATGATATCCTCACTTTTGCATTGTCTAGCTGTTAAGTTAATGCTGCACAGAGCATACCACAGCTTTACGCACTGTTTTTTGAGAACAATTTTCTATATCGTTCCATTGTTCCTCATTTATTTTGTGCTGGGAGGCAGGAAAGGATGGCAGATTCTTACCTCACAGTCTTTTGGATCCTGACCTGCAATCATATCCAAAACAGGCTGTAGATCAGTGACTTCATGAGGAAACTGCCGGATGAAATGTTTGTATCCTCTCACCTGCAACACAAAGTTTCAAAATCTAGTAAGCCATCAGTCATCATGAAGCACTGAAGAAAAAGAAATGGCCCACTGAGCAGTTACTATACAATCCTTGTGGAATAAGAACAGCAAGGATAAGAATTAACCTCGAGAATTTGCATTTTTCCAAACTTAGTGAGAATTAATGAAAAGTCACTTCTTCATAACAAAGGAACTCCAAAGATCGTCTAGCTCACCTCCTTTGCCCATGCAAGGTCACAGAACCATAGGGATTGGAAGGGACCTCTGGAGATCACCTAGTCCAATCCCCATGTGAAAACAGGTTGCCTACAGTAGGTTACACAGGAAAGCATCCACGTGCGTTCTGAATATCCCCAGAGGATGAGAGCCCACAGACCCTCTGGGCAGCCTCAACCCTCAAAGGAAAGAAACTTCTCCTCATGTTGGTAGCACATTATCCAGAACAACAACTATTCAGCAGGGTTTGGAGTATCTCTGTGGATGGAGACTCCACAATCTCTTAGAGCAATCAATTCCATTGTTCAGTCCTTACAGTAAAAAGCATGGGTGGAATTTCCATCTGAAATTCCGAACACCTGAATCTTCACCATGCATTACTTTTCTTTTTAACATAATGACTCTGTACCTCACAGCCTGCATTTTTCATGCATTCTGACCTTGCTTTTCACTATTCTGTAGCAATAAATTGGATTAAATATCATGAAAATAATGCTTTACTCCCTCGCCCCCAAAAAACCACCCTAATCTTTCAGAATACAATTTAAAATGTTTTACTGCATTATTCAGACAATAATTACTTTTATTCTATTTTTGAAGTATCATGTTTTCAAGTTACTTAAACAGCAAAGAAAGATACTGGAAATCCACGTACTTTCAGTTACAGAACTTTTAATTTGGGTTTTTGTACCTTTGTAATGATGTAAAGAAATTTAAAAGCCAAGTGAAAAAGCACAGGAGGAGATCCGCTGTCTCGTATTATATCCAGCAACATATTCATCATCCATTCTAATAAAAGGAAAGGAGAAAAGGTGAGAACACATACAGTTTGATGACAGTTTCTAATACTTCTAAGAGTTGGGAGAGATAGAGTCACACAGTGTATCTAATATTAACCACAGCAATCTCTCAATGCACATATGGACTCTCTAGTTTAAGAGATTTTCAAGTGTATGCACAAAAATCATTTTAAAAGATGACATTCCTACCTAAGTGGTGATCCAGTAAGCGAGGCTGCTCCTGGTACTTGTCCATTATAGCTGAAAAGGAAGAGGTATCTGTGATTAACAACTGAAATTAAAGGCCCTTAAAGCCATTAATTGTGAGAGATGCACTCCTGGTTCTTTACAGTTTCAGTTTAAGATTTCAATATCCTCAAGCTAACTGTTGCCACACCTTTAAATGAGGTCAAAGAGCAAGAAGACAAAAGAGAAATTAGTGTAAAAATACAAGCTCTCTGCAGCAACATCATTTACCTACACTGACTCAAAAACTCTCTTCTAGGAGTCTCCCAAATTACTGTTAAATAAGAGTTATACTTCAGAAAGAGATCATTAAATATCAGTATTGCCTGGTGACTGCCTATGTCATTTTAGGTATTTGGTCAGAAAACTGCTTTTTAATTAGAAATCTTCCCTTTCATTTTCCTGCGCTTGTTTCTCTCTCAAACAATTTTGCTCTTTGCCCCTTTCTCCTTCTCACATTAAACTTTGCTTTTACGTAATACAGCTCCAACAGTGCTGTGCCCAACCGCTGGATGACACTGCACAGCCACATTCAAAACACCGTCCAGTCCAACAGTATCCCTGCAATAACTTGCACAACTCCAATGGGATTCCATGGTGCTGTCTCCTAACGAGACAGAAGCCTGCATTCCCCGTTATCATTACAGCATCTGAAGCTGTGTACCAATAACAGAGCCATGGAATACAAGACATTCTATCAACGCTCAAAGCAATAGCCTGAAGCATAAGTGGAATTTAACTACAATTCACTATCCAATCAAACTGTTTTCCCAGATCACAAAATAAAACCCCAAGTAAAAACACTGAACTGCAAAAAAATAAAAATAAAACAAAAAATTATTCCAGCGTTATTATGAAAAAAACAACTTCCAAAATTCTCCTACAAAATCGTTGCTGCAAATCAAATTACCTAAATCCAGGCTTCTGTATCAACGGCTCACAAAAAAGCATCACGTGTTTTTGTGAACACGCTGGAGACCTGTGTCAGAGTCCTCTGTAACAGACTCTTACTGCACGGCCTGGATATAGATTAAGATATTCCCTAACCCTCCAGTCTGTAAGCCACTCACTTACCCTGCCACCACATTCGGGACATTCTCCTATGAAAGGTCACACGACAATCTGTAACACTAAGTATGAGAACTGTTTTGAAGGTGTACAGTGCCTGCCTGTTTCTATGGTTTGTTCTAAGCAATGCGTTCTTCCATGAGGAACCTACATCCCCTTCTTCAACCGACACGTTCCCAAGAAGCACAGAAGTCAGTCTTGCAGTGGGCAGGAATGTAATTTTTCTCTTAAGAACTTGTGATAAGAGCAGAGATGCACACAGGAAGACCACAGATACAGCCCGAATAAACAGAGCCTATGACGTGCATCAGCTGGAAGGGATGACAGCTTCTCAGCAGCGGATGACTTCCACTATATGCTCTCCTGCCCTGTGACACGGAATGTTCAGCACACGCGTGTTCTTACTGCTGCATTCTGAGCAGTTCCATTCACCATCGAGCTCCTCAGTGGACCACAGCCAGCTGATCCAATAGAGCACCTCCTGCTGGGTCAGATTTCTGAACCCGAGGTCTTCTGGTTTATTATCAGCCTAACTAGATCTGACAAAAGCACAGACAACAAAGCAGCTTTCAGCATCTTCACCGTCTCTCCGAATACGTGACGCTAATTGCGCTCCATTTGATTTTGGACGTGCAGAACTTTGAGTTTTCCGAGCTGCTCGGTCGGGACATGGCACGAAGCACAGGTGGGCACCGGAGAACCGCCCCGAGCCGGGCACAGCCGCACCTGGAGCGGTGCGGGAGCAGAAGCGCTTCCGCCGCCCAGCACAGCGCGGCGGTCACACCATCCCCCGCAGCTAGAGATTAAAGAGTAATAATTAAAAAAAAATAAAGACTAAAAGCGTCAGCGCCTCACCGACGAATCTCTCCACCACCACCTCCCGGGCCACCGGGTCCTCGTACAGGCTTCTCAGGCTCCCGAAGAGCTCCTTCACCTCCTGGCTCTCGGTGAAGCTCTGGAAGATGTTTCCCCGGGAGATGACGTCCCCCTCCGGGCTGCCGCTCTCCCGCGGCGCGGCGCCATCCTCCTCTCCCACAGCCATGGCCCCTCAGCTCCCACACAGAGCGCGGCGCGCGGAGATGGCGACACTTCCGGCACCTCGAGCCGCCCCTCCCCGCCGGGTTACCCGGGCAACGGGCGCGGAGCTCTGGGGGCGGCCCCGCTCCTCCGGAGCGCCGCGCGGGGCCGCGTTGTGCCCCTCAGAGCACCGCCACCCCACGCAGCTGCACGGAACCCAAAGCATCACTGAGTAAGGCGCATCGCTTCTGCTTCACAGGGCCCAGAGGTGCTCACTCATCGCCTGTCGGATGCCAAAGGAAACCCGGGGCACGCAGCACAGCACAGGCGGTTTTCTCCGCCCCAGGTTCTGACAGCTCCAGCTGTACTCAAAACCCATCTTCAGGATCGCGTTAATTAACACAAAACACAACCGCAGCCGGCAGGTACACCAAGCGCTTAGTTGCCACAGCATGGTATTTTATTGGACAACAACAAATCTTAAGCTCGTTTGCAATTCAGCTATTACATTGAAAATACAAACAGGAATAAATGCTAGTATTCAGCACTCCGTTGCTTTGTCAGACCTCCGGCTATCAGCTACAACTGTATTCTCACTCTGGTTTTCCACTTTCCCGCTGAATCAAGTGTTGTAACCCCACTACCCGTAGCCCAAGATCAAATAATAATAATAAAAAGCCTACACAATTGTTATATTTAGAGGATTACATTATTTTTTTAGTAGTATAAATTACAATCTAAGAAATCCTTATGGCACATCCACTGAAAACTTCAAAAACTTCAATCATTTGATACTTCTGAATATAATATTTTGGGCATTAGTCACTACAACCATCTGACTCCTGAAATCCTAAGTTCCATCATTCTCATTTCCTGATTCACTTAAGCATTTGTTGGACAATACTTATTTTTTTCCTATTTTAATTAAAATATATATATATATGTTGTCAGTGTACCCTAGCTCACACCGTACACTTGCACCTTTCTCCCCACATCCTCACTGCCTATTTACTATAAAAATAGAGCATTAGAAATACTACAAAAATAAAGCCCTCCAGTCTGACACCACTCCTTCAATAACACAGCAGTGGCAGAACAGACTAGCTTTGCTTACTGTACGTTGCCTTCTAGACTTGAAATACATCAGGCACCAACCAACACAGCAAAATTGATACTCGTTATGCAAACGTGTATCCTCCTCCTGTTTGCTATGTCTTCACAGTTATTTAAACGTTACTATCAGAGCATGACACATAATAAAGCCTATGCTCAAACTTGAGGTAACAAACCATTTTCTGACCATATCACTAATTACTAAGGAACTACAGCAGTATCACTTAAGAAAAACTATTCAACTGAATTTCACAAGGAAGCACACACACACACACAAATTACATTAAATTAAAATAAATATTAGGAATGCTAGAATCAGTTGCAGTCCAAAGGGCCCTGCCTACCTTTAAATCAAAAGAATGTTTTCACATTCATAAAATAACTCAGATTTTGGATCATAACCCTCACACAGGAAAGAAACAAAGGCAAACATAAATGGGTAGAAGGATAGAAACATAGATATAAAACTAAAGGGGGGGGAGATAAGAAACCAATGATTACTTCCAGCACCACAGTCCCACAACAGTAACTCTCAGTAATGAGCTGCTGAGACACCAACAGAAGTGGCAAGTTTCAAACGGTGGAAATGAAGCAGCTAGGGAGTGAGAGTATCTGTACAGAATGAGGTTAGGTTGACTGTAATGCCACTTCCCAACCTAGCGGGGTCTTCATAAGCAGTGCAGTCTTTTTCATTGTATGAATCTGTGCTGGTAAACTACTGTGTAAGTTAAAAAATAGGCAATCACTTTTAACATTTAGTGAGGCTCAAAAGTATACCAAGCCTTGTCACATGTCTTATCATCAGCAATGATTCCTAGCTTGTGTTACTTCTGATAAGAAGAGGCTGCAAATTACTTAGGTTTGAGAAATTACCGAGTCCCTGTCTGGTTACTTTAAAAGCTTTCTCATTACATTTATCGTAGATCCTCTGTACCCTGTCCCAAAATGGTTCCAGTGATTTATGTAATTAAAGAGCTGATACAATTTATTTCGTTTCTCAAATCCTGGAGCTTTGGGTATTTTACTGTGATAGGCAGAGAAAAATGAGCTGCTAAACCCACCAAACATTCCAGCAATGGCCAGTTCAAACTCTGAGTGGCCATAAAAGGAAGCAGGGTCAAAGATAATCGGCCCGGAGTCATCCTCAGCCACATTTCCTGCCCACAGGTCCCCATGCAGGAGAGCAGGAACAATCTCCACATCAGAGAACATTTCAGGAATCTTTACCTAAAATATATGAATAAAAATGTAAAAATTAAAGAGCTTTAAAAGAAAATACTAAATAAAGTACAATAACAAATAAAACACTAGGCTGCTCAAATAGTACCTGTCCTCAGTCCTTATTAAGCACTTTTGAAGTTGATGGCTATAAGCATAAACCTAAACTGTAAACCAGTATGTGTGTTTTGACTATTGCTGACAGAGCTTAGCAACTCAATTAATTCTAGTATCAACATCTATAATTATGTATTGTTTCTAATATTAATAGTACAGGTAGTCACAAGAAATATAAAATAAAAGGTTTCAGTGGCAAAAGGGACACAGTAGATATATGGAAACTATTTGTGCTGAGGAGCTTGAAGAGGAATACTTTCCTGGTTCTTTCTTAAGTGTACAGAGTATGATTGAAACAGACTCAGCTGTGAGCATGGATCAATTAAAAATTATTCCTGGGCAGCAGAACCTTATGCTGTTTGCAACACCAAGTTCTTAGACAGGATTTAACACATTACTATTAGCTACATTCCAAGAAATACACATCAGTGCTGACTTGCAGGTTTATTTAAAAAAAAAAAAAAAAAAAAAAAAAAAAAAGGGGAAGAGTAACATGAATTCCTTCAGCTGACTGTGTTGTTAGACCATCCACAAAACTAATCTAATTTGTTGTTCATAAAGAACTACATAAACCTGTTATAACACATTTAGAATTCCACTGATACATATTGTCTAAAAAACCCACACATTTAAGATTCAGGTCACACCTTCAGCTGTGACCAAAGTTCTCTTGCTTCTCTGTCTCCATAATCTTTTTCAATCAAATCCATCTGAGCTTGGAGTCTGTGACGAATAAAGAAAGAAGGCCAATCACTCTGCCATTCATTCACCTGGAAAACACGATGCAGACACTTAGAACTACTTTCACATATTCACAGCCAGGATAAATAATACCTATCAAGTTGAGGTGTTTGATAGTGACAGTGTCAGTATTAGACATGCTGATTAGAATTCTATCAGACATCCAGTCAATTGCTCAGTTTGAAGTGCTGCTTTCTGCCATCCCCAAGTGAATGTGTCTTTAAAATGAGGGGTAAGTTCAGATTCTGCCTATTTTCATTCACTAACAGTTTCTTACCATATTTGAAGGTATAGTTTCCGGTGAGCCCATTTTAGATGCTCCATATTATATTCCAAAGCCTTCTGGAAATGCAAAAGGTTAATTTTTACTAGGCAACGTGTTTCTAATTTGGTATGAAGCTGTACTTAATAAGGTCTTCCAAATAATGGCACGCTGATTCAGTTAATTAGCAGGATGAAACTGTCACACACAGTGACCAAATGACTGATTCATCTCAGATATAGTTCCAATGTCTTATGTGATAAAGTCCTCTAAGAACATTTACCATTTGAGATCTACATAGTAGGAATTTATAAAACCCAAAACAAAGACACGGTTGGGGAAGAGATGCTTATTTTATTAAGTAACACAAGGCTAAAGAACCACCAAGTAACTTCAAATTCTTATTCAATCCATTCTGTTTAAACACACTGAAGAGCCATCATATTCCCTTTACCATCAGGTCAAAATGAAGCTGTGAATGCAAAGCAGTTATCCTAAAGCTGAAGGCCAATGAAACAATCCTTTATATAAAGAGTTTACAGAACCATGTGAGTATGTCAGCTTTCACAAATGGGCAACGTACCTGTGGTATATAACCACAGCAAGTGGCCTTATGGAATCCAAACTTATCCACATACTGAAATTCAGAGTAACTGGCTCCTTTACCTAAGAAACATAAACACCAGGAACTTTGAGATTTCTATTTAGTAAGGTCTGCAAACACAGAACTACGTTACAGAGAATAAGCATAAAAAATAAAGCATTGGCAAATATAAGTCACAGTTATTTCACTGTCTTAATGCTCTCTAAAAATGAGAAGAACGTAAAAAGCATGTAAAAATTACAGAGCTTTAAACAATAAACTAAATAAAGTACAGTAGTGAATAAGAGACTAAGCACTCCCAACACTACCTATTTGCAATCTTCATGAAGTAATTCTGAAGTTCATTGCATAAACCTAAACTGCAAACCATAATTAGTATTCTTAATTATTCTTGACAGAGCTTAGCAACTCAGGAGTGTCCTACTGCAGCTAGTATAACAACACACTACTATACCACAGCCAAACCAATTATTTTTCTTTTAGTACACGAAATCGATACTCTACCAATTGTATTTCCTTCCTTTCTCAATTTCTCCCCAAGTCTCTGGTTATAAAGATGAAGATCTGCTATCTGCTCTCCAAGCTTTGAAGAGTATCTGTAGGATCAAAGAACAAAACAAAACTGAAACTAAACAAATGGGTAAAACATTACAGGGTAAAAAAATCTCAATTCTCTGAGACCAATTGTAAGGTTTTATATTTACCAGAAATAATGAACTTCACAGATACATAATAGGGAGCAAATAGATAGACAGTGCCTCTGATTAGGTAGTAAATAAGAACGTGAAGTCATTGTGAAAAAGAAAAAACACCCACAAGATTGCATACATAAACACAGAAACAAACACATGGTGTATCTCTAAGAGAGAAATGAGCTTCTTTACAGGAAGCTTTCTGACAAATGCTGTGGTTTAACCCACGAGGCAGCTAAGCACCACAGTCTTCACTCACTCTCCCCAGAGTGGGTTAGGGAGAACATCAGGAAAAAAATGAAACAACAACAAAAACTCATAATTTGAAATAAAAGACAGAACTAGAAAAAATATTAACGATGAAAAAAAAATGTACAAAACAGTTGATGCACACTGTTGTATGCAACTTAATGTTGACTTAACACCCAGCCAGACCCTGAGCAGTGCCTCCCCCCCACCAACTCCCCCACTGTTACTGTTTAGCTTCTTGTGTACCCCAGCCTCCTTTCTGCAGGGTAGTGTGAGTAGCTGAAAAAGTCCCTGTCTTAATGTAAGAGCTGCTGTGCAACAACAGCATTATCAACGTTATTCTCATCCAAAACACTGCAGCATACCAGGAGCAAAAATAATTCACTCCCCGCTGCAAACAGGACAGAAAATGCAAGATATAAGAAAATATTCCAGAGAAGAAAAAGATGTGCAGACATACTTGTTGAGGTGCTTCATCTTTAGGTACTCCATGACAAACACTGCTCCTCCTCCAGGCAAGTCAATTACTTTAATAGGCTGAGGCACTCTCACAATATTGGTTTTCTGAATTGCTTCTAAACTTGCCATTTCCCCCTCAAACATTTTTCTAGCCTGTCAAGAAAGAAGAATATCCTCCAGCTAAAATACAGACGCTTGCAACAATTATTATAGAAAAGCAAAGTACTGTCCATAAATTTACAACAATTAAATTTATCTTGATAAAAGAATGTAGCCTTCAATCCATACAGTGAGACTCCAGTACCTTATTTTGTTTATTATCTTCATTAATTTTTGCCAAGCTGTCCCAGGGTAGTAGGATATGTAGTATTTCACCTTGAACTCCCAGTTGTTTATGGAGTTAAACTACTCAGACATAACAAGATCTCTAAGGATAAAACCCAAGACATTCTCCTTCAAAGCCAGCTGGCCACTACTCCGTGAAGTAAAAGACCAAATCCTTAAGCTGGTTCCCTTTTCCATACAAGTCAGTGGCCACCAGATATACAGAAGTAGAGTCTAACCCCCTGCTCTGCATTTCTGAAGGGAAAATGGTTTTCTTCACAGCAATTTTAAGGTGCTTTTAGATAACTGATAAAACAAGTTTCTTCTGCACTGCAAAACAAACAAGCAATTGAGTACTTTATTCATTTAGTAACAGAATATCCAAGAGCTTGGCCTGAAAATCTGCAATAATCTAATTGTAAAATACTCAACAACAAAGGAAAAGTGTGAAACCTCTACAGCTTAAACAAACCAAATCAACCAAGCAAAAAACCACAGTTCTAGTACTGACATTCTTTGTTCCCTCCCTTCCCACTGAAACATGAAAAGGAATGCAGTGAATGCAAATTCAGCTGTAGGCTTTTCCAAACTAACTGCTACAATAACAGCTCTGTACTCAGCCCCTTGTTTACATGTAGCAATGAGGATTCCTGTTGTTGATGATTATTATAATGCATTATATCTCGTTTTGCATTAATTAGACCCAATATGTAAACACTTGATGTAAAGTAAACTACAGCTTTTAAAATAAAACTGAAACAAAAGCTGTAATCAGCCTGAAAATGCAGGACTGTAAAATCATCAATCACCTGCTTTTACAAGAAAGAAGCTCTCTACATACAGTAACATTAATAGTTAAATATCTGCTAGCGTTAACCTGAGGCTTGTGGTTGATTTTAACAAATACTCGTCCACTGTCTGTTTCGTAAGCTTGACCTTGGCTAATATATCCTCCTCCCGAGCTCCCAAAGGCCTTCAGAACTGAAGTTTTCAATTCTGTTTTCAGGATCTTCTCCATGTTAATTCCCAAGCTTCTGCAACTGCCTCTTGCTAAATCCAGTGCAAAACAAGATTAAAGGTTTGGGTCCTTCCTTCACTGTCACGCTGCTATGAGGTAGGAAGGGCTGTCCACCCAATTAAAGAAAAAAACAAAACAGCAGCCAAAAATAAAAACAAGTTAATCCAGAGATAATGTTCCGAAGTGCCTTGCTTCCCATCGGCAAGCATAGAAGAAAAAAAATATTCGTAGAATAAAACTGCGAGGTGTGTCCTGGGTCCTTTCTCAACGGCGCTGGGAGCTGCTGGTATTTGTAGTTTGAACCCGTTTTTCTTTTTTAAGCCCTGCGTTTGCTTCGGTAGAAGAGTAATTCTTAAACGAATCCACTAGAGGGAGTTTCAATGCAACACTGCGAACTGCGCTCGTCCGTTGCATTGCTGCGGTTCCCGAGGACACGAGTACCAAACGTTCAGCCCGCTGTTAAATCGTGCTGCTGGCTGTAAGTCAGCCAACACAAACACGGACAAGTATTTTCATTTTCTCTCTGCTCTGCACGGAATGGAGTTCTGCTGTCACTGCTGAGATCTGTCCCAGGACATAATCCTGCAAGAAACAAGAGCTTTTTATTGTCTGAAAGTAGCTTCAGCTCAGTAAAACAGCAAGGTGCTTGTGGCTGGATGTTATGAAGTGAAAATTCAGAGTAAAAGCATAAAACTGCTAAGAAAGAAATTGGGGTCATTAGTGTTCCTATGTGCTTCTCCTGATTTAATGTGACTTTTTAGGAAATAATTTCACCTTTTTATCTTATTTTATAACCATTCATAAATGGAATCATTTCAGAATACACAGAAAGAAGAGCCCTAAGTACCACTCGACTTAACCCTTTAATACTCTCAGTTATCAGCTCACTACTCTCATAACCCACACCCTACAACGTGTGTTCAAATAATAGATGGATTAATACACCACAGATTTCTCTCCTACAAATTCCAGCAAAGATGTCAATAGTCATTTATGACAACACTTCTTTCAGCATTCTAGCATTTTATTTTTGTTTAAACCAAGAATAGGATTGTGTTGATCCAAATATATCACTTCACTTATGAAGAAAGACAGACTTCAGTTTGCTTCAACTCTTTGTCAATATTTAACCAGAAACGTGCACATGAGTGCCCCGGTTTCTTAACATTCACGTTCATACAGACAAGCAGCCTCAAACATCATTTCAAGCACAAAATAAAACGATCTGTAAGCATCCCAGATGGCCTCGAAGTGTTCTAGAACACCCACCAGTACCAACTGCGGCCTCCACACACGGTCACTTCAGCACCAAGGTCAAGTCCCACGAGTGCTCCAGCTCCCTCGTCTGTGCTTGTCCTCGAGTGACATAGTGGAGGTAGTAATTGTTTTGTTTCCCCTGCTCTTTTCTTTTTTTTTTGTTCACTACTACGTTTAGCATCTGTTTTTAGATACTTTTGAAGATGCAGAAGACAGATATTCCAATGAATATGAAGAATCTTTTTCCTCATATGGGAGAAAATCAGCTGAAAAATGAATGAAAATAAAAAAGATGCTATGTAAAGCAGTCTAAATCAAGAACAAGAAAAGATTTTTTCATCAGAAAGACATTTCCCTTCTTTTGACAGACAGCATCATCACTCAATTAAGAGCTATCCAAGGACAAGTAATTCAGAGCTCCTTTAATAGCACAGATCTGATCTTCAGTATAATAGCACAGGCTGTAGCTCAGTACAAAATACCACGGGAAATTTCAGTTTATTTCTTGAGATTTCAATGAGGAGTGGATTAAAATTAAATTAAGAAGCAGCTGTTTTGTTTCTGGTGTGCTTTAATTACCAGATATTTTCTCCTTAAATCTTGGCACAAACACTGCCTACAAGACAAGCCAGCTATACATCACTTCCTATGTTTTTATTTCTGCTGGAACAGTGCAGCATCAATTAAAAAATCACCAGATCAATTACGGAACAGTTGTGAAGATGAAAAGCAGGAAGAGAAACAGTATTAGAGAGCAACATTCCTACCTACATCAGAGAGGATACACAAGCAAACAGATGACAGTATCCTGTGAGAATGACTATCAGGTGCAGGGTATATAAGCGCAAATAATTCAGCAGAACCAGGCTCAAAGCAGAGCACATTCACTAGGACAGCTGAGACACAGAGCAGTTGTGCAGCCTCCACACTGGGAAGTTTTGAAGATCAAAGCAGATAAAGACCTGAACAGCTTGGTCTGTGCTCACAGGTGTACCTGCCTTAAGAACAAAGCTTCACTAGATGACCTCCTCCCAAACCTAAATTTTCCTAGAAACCAATGTTATTGAAATTATGCACATTATATCCTAACTCACTAAAGGAATCAGTGTGGAGGTAATTCCAGAGTTTCTGGGTGTTCTGCTTGCTTGTTCTGAGGCAAAGATGCAGAAGATCTAATATTCAAAGTATTAAAAAAAAAAAAAAGTGCAGATACTAAAATAAGTGCAGCTGGCAAGGACTGAAACAACATTCTGAGATGCCTTAATCTCTATGTGCTACACAAAAACAGTAATCTGTCTTGAGAAAGGACACAAACAGCAATATCTCAACATGTTTTCACAAGGGTATGTACACCACGTTAAAATGCTCCTTTTTCCTTCTTCACATAGGAATGCAGAGTCAGCAAAACTATGAGACAGGACGAAGGAATATTAAATGAAAACACAGGCAGAAGGACACATGCCTGCCAGGTTCAGAATGTGTGGAAGGAGATAGAGGAAGGAAAAGTTGAGAAGGAAAAGCAGGACACACCAACTTTAAACCAAGAGAAAAAGAGTAATAGAGATGTACCTGGGACACAAAATGCAACAAAATGATTGAGGACAAGAATTTTAAGAGTGGTAGAGTGAACTATACAATATACATATACAAAAAAGAAAAATGACCTTACAGAACTGGAACAGTTTCTTCTTCAGGTTTCACCAGCAGCCTGCTTTCAGAAACAACCTCATCCGCTTCTCCATCCTTTAGTTAAGCTGCTGGTTTTGAGAACACAGAACTAACAATGCATGGTACAGTTCTCTGCTAGGCCCTGTTTCTATTCCTCTTCACATACCCCTATCATCTTAAATTGGTACTTAAAATAGGTTCCCTCTTTAAAAAAAAAAAAAAAAAACAAAAAAAACAACTAATATGCTGAAAACAAAGTCTAAGCAAAATTGCATTGTATATAGGTCATGCAAGTAGAAGCAATTTTCCTACAATTACAAAAATATTTTTTGTCTTATTGGGAAAAGGTGATCCTTGAAGATCTAGCATTTATCACTCTTGCCTGTGACTGACAGAAAACACACTTTTGTTATGGTCATAAGGTGAGAAGTTAAAAATATTTACGTATTTCAGCAATATAAACACATTGAAGAGTCACAAACCCAGAAACTTTGATGAGCAACTTTTAAATTTTTATGACGTTATATGAAAATGAAGCATTAAGAAATCTAAACAGATTGACTTCTGGCCAAAACTCTTCAATCAGCTGTATTATGGGATGTTGAGACTGCATGACTGGTGTAAGGATAGGAGCACAGTGAGAACAGTTCATCAGCAGCATCCAAATAGCTGAGGAAACACACACAGCCAGAAAACAGAATCATTTGAGGTCCTATCTGTAACTAAACAACAACTTATGATTTCTTCAGTGAGACAGTACTCCAAACAAAACTCTATGACTGTGCTTCCACCATCTTCGTGGACCACTATTCCAACAAGTCCCTAGTGAGACTTAACAGACTAGACAAGGATCTCCCCAGGAATGAAAGCAACCTGTAATGTTTTACTTCAGAAAAGAGAGACAACAATAACCAACAAGGAAAACTTTTTATTATGTAACAAGACAGAAGTAACAGCTATCCTACCAAGCAAGGCCTTACAACTTTTTGTAGCAAAAGTTTAAACAGCCAACAAGTAGAGCAGAACTAAGCAGAGTTATATCAAGTGATTGTCTTCTCCAAAATTGCTTCCAATCCTTACAAAACTGAAAAAACAACAAGAAAACCTTCAATAATCATCCAACATCCAGTGAATAACATTTTTAATTAAAATCATTCACAAACACTCAAAGATCACGTTAGGAATCACGCATTTATCTCACCTACCTGGCACACCTGCACTACAATTTCCTTATCAGCCTATATCAAAAACAGCAGGGTCACAGTTTAGCATTATCTTGCAAGTACAACAAACAGTCTGTAAAGCCATAATTAAATCATTTCTGGCAGGGATGAAGAGTCACTGCTCTGCAAGTTAAAATGTAACTTCTTTTGGTTCCACATCTATTATTCTGAGAGCTAAAAAAGTGCACTTAGTGGGAACTGAAAAAAATAAGTTAACTTAGGGCACCTGCAGGATGAACTACATAAATTATGTGAGGACCATACTGCAGTTTAATTGCATTACTCTGTGGGCATAGAAAGTGCATCTTCCTGTTAATGGGAGTACATCTTCACATAATGTACACAAGCAGAGCATCTTACCTAAGAAGTGAAGTTAACAAATGAATACCAAATGGTATTGTTAGATGATATATTTTATAGATGGCGTAATTAGAAAGATTATTGGAATGGAAAGGAGACAATCAATATAAAGAGAAATGCTCACCCAACACGAGGATCAAGGCTCTTAGGGGAAAACTCCACAAAGGAAGGATCTCCAACAAGAGATCCTTGCCATTGGTGGTCAGCCTTTAAATGGGGTCTGGGAGAGGTGGAGCCAAACTCCACCCCTTCTGGTCACACAGGTGCACTGCCTTCCCCTGTGCTCCTGTGGCTGACTCAGTGCTCACCTCAGGTGACCCAGCAGTGGTTCAGGCTGTGATCCAACAGCTCCCATATACTGAGAAAAACCTGCTTTAAGAATGCACACTATCAGACAAAAGTGTAACTAGAGCTAGTTCCAGTAAAAATAAAATCACTCTAGGTGGGAACTGGCTGACAGCCAAGCACAGAGCAGCCTACAGGAAGGTCATACGGCATCAAAATGCATGTTAGAAAAAAAAAAATTTGCAGTCATCTATAACAGAATGAGAAGCACTCTCCATTCAATGAAATCACATTATCAAAATGATTAGCGAGTCCAAATCCCTTTTTACAGTTTCAATTAGACAACTGTCTTGCTGGCTGTCCAAATATTTTGTTAATACTGAGTCCATGCACCTAACTGGAAATTAAGACTTGAAATGATCTAAGCAGTCTATCATGGAATAGCAGGAGGAACAGCAAAAAAACAATGAGCATGTTTTTTAGCCATTTAATCAGTAATTCAGAAAAGCAGATTTGCATTTCGCAAACACTTCTCTAATATCTTCCATTAGGGTACAAATGCAATCCCTGGCATTTCTCTACTCGTGAAAGCAACTGGTCCCTAAGAAAACTCCTTACAAATAGTTTATGCTTGAGGGCTTTTACTTCTATTAATTTGCCTTATCTCAAGCATCCAGTGCCTTCTTAACATCAGTGGATCCTTTATACAACTGAATAAACTCCTTCCTCAGACAATTCCCTCTCCGACTACACTAAAAAGGAATGAGTGTGCCACACCTGGTACTCAGTAGGACTCACCGGTTCTAGGTCTTAAGCAGGGCAGCAGGACTAAGGGTCTAAGTTGCTATTTTAACATTACTGCTCCTGTAGTTGCATCACCAAGTGTATGGTCTTCCAAGCAACACAGGCAACATCCTGCTTGAGCAGGAAGTCACTTTACCAGGTTTCTCATAATGTTTAGAGAGGACCCTCTGTACCCTGTACCAAAATGGTTCCAATGATTCATGTAGTGAAAAAGCTGATAAAGCTTCAGACGCTTTTCAAATCCTGGAGCTTTGGGAATTTTACTGTGATAAGCAGAGTAAAAAGAACTGCTGAAACCACCAAACATTCCTGCTATCGCAAGCTCATACTCTGAATGGCCATAGAAGGAAGCTGGATCAAAAATAATTGGACCGGAATCATCCTCTGCAACATTTCCTCCCCAGAGATCTCCATGCAGGAGAGCAGGAACAATTTCTACATCACAGAACAAACTGGGTATCTTCAGCTGCAGGGGAAGAAAAGCAAGACATGTAAATAATACATTTAGCAGTGAATGATTATAGGGTTTTATCCACACACATGCAAAGGTTGCAGAGCATGAATTCAACCTTATTAAAAATCAGTTAAAAAATTAGATTTGAACACCACAGGACCTGATCAACAAGGACACTGATAAAATTAAGAATTTCTATTTTTACACAAAAGCAAGCAGATAACAACTAGCCATTGAACTGTTCAGGTGGGTTTGTTTGTTTTTTTTTAGCATTCAAAGTTTAAAACCACATTCAGTAATGTGGCATTTATCAGATCTAAAAAAATAATATTAAGCAAACTCACTTCACCAGCGCTAGAAAGCTCAGGATACTCCTGACAATTTTGAGATTTCTACTAAACAGCACCCAAACACCTAACACTGCAGTCACTTAATCAGATACAAACCTAAAAGAGCACTCCATAAATACATTTCCTATCACCAATGTTGGTGAGCACCAGAAGCATGAACTTGATCTACAATTTCCAAACAGTAAGGCCAAGCACTACTTGGCATACAATCACGTTGGAGCATAGGGTGACTTGCAAAAGCCAGTGAAACTTAAAATAAAAGGCATTTTAACCTCTAAAAGCTGGAGTCTTTGAGTCTCTTACCAACAGTACTGAGGCATAACAAGTAGGAACTTTGTCTTACGAGAACATCTAAGCAACTGAGAGAACTTTTACCTGAAGTCGTGCCCACAGTTCTCTTGCTTCCCTGTCTCCTGAATTCTTTTCAATCATATCCATCTGGGGCTGGATCCTTTGCTTGGCAAAGAAAGTCACCCAGTCAGTCTGCCAGTCATTCACCTGAAAGAAGAGGGTTGCAGATGTTGATTCGATATCACACACAATTTTTTTTTTATTATATAAAACTTTGGGGGCGTTATGCCAAAAACACCCTGAATAATAACTGTTACAACTATAATAAAAAGTATCTTAAAATATAGGGAAAACAGCTTTCACTGAGCAATGAAATATGAAAAAAATGGAAATACATGGATGTCCAATACATTTCTAAGTGGTGTCCAAGGCACAAGTTTCTTCTGCGGGCTAAACAATGATTTCTCTTTTTCTAACATCACAGATATAAATGAATTCCTATTAGAATATTTTTGGCTCTTTGTGCATTACTCAAGGCAAAGTAAGATAAAATTGTCCACTCTCATGAAGTGCAACCTACCTGTGGAAGATAGCCACAGCAGGTAACTGTATGAAAGCCAAATTGATCCACAAACTGGACTTCCATTTGCCCTTGCCCTTTACCTTTCAAACCAAAGACAAAAATCCAATACCAATGACAAGATTCTAGGCATCTAAATTACAAATGGCCCTTAAAACTACATAATGAAGGGTACAAAGCTTTTCCTACTGAGACTTTAAAAAAATAATTGCAAGTTAATACAGTTTTGTTACAATGTTTGCTGCTATTGCTTAACTCTAGAGTTTAATGTAAATTAAGTACATCATAAATTCAACATTGTATTTTGAGGTAATATAACTGCTGCAATACCCTGTCCTTGCAGAAACCATGGTTCAGGATTCCAAGGGTCCAACCTGAATAATCGCTTTGCTTTCAGAAGTCCAAAATAAAACAAACAGGAGCAAAACAAACAAACAAACCCATCCCCTCTCAGCCTCAGAATTTCTTCCACAAATATTCTTAGGACATCTTCAGTGGAAGAAATAAATGTACCCCGAAACAGCAGAAGCTAATTTAACTGTTTGCAGATTACTAACTAGATTAAACTCATAAACAGCTGTGCACTTTACCAACTGTGCTCTCTTCTTTCTTCAGCTTCTCTCCAAGTCGCTGGTTATGAAGGTGGAGATCAGCCAGTTGCGTTCCCAGCTTTGATGAATGTCTAGAAATAAAAGTATCCTTACCAAAAAGGCTCAGACTCTTCTTCATATCTGTCACTCAATTCTGCTGCCTTCTCTCTAAAAGGCCTATGAGACCAGAGAGTATGACAGCCCCCATGCATCTTCTCTTTGTCATTTTTAAATAGAAGTTTGCCCTCCACACAGTTCACAGAAGTCTTGTCGTAACTACAAACAACTCTCACAGCCAGTTGCCTCCCACGTGAATGACACCATGCTACTTTCCCACTCTCTCACCTCTCATCTCTCCCTAGTTCTAAAGGCACTGTCATTTAAGGCAAGGTCATTTCTCCGTTTTCTTCTTGTTAACACAGACCACAGCTATCCCCTGAAATTGGTAGGTCAGAGCGCGCATTTATACACTTCTCAACTTAGTCAGCAAAAATTATTAATAAAGTTACATAAATATAAATATATAGTAAAATAAAAATAAGTATTATAACAATAAACAAGAATACACACACTTATTGATGTATGATTGACTTGCTAGCTGAAGTATTCTGACATATGTTATGAAGTTCTCTGCTATATAATTTCCTCAAGGTACCTTGACTTGATACAAAAAAAATCCCCTCCTCCCTGAAAAAAAGTTATTTAATTGCCATGACAGTCAACATTTCTAACAGAAGAAGCAATGATGCTGCTTTGTTTTACCTGTTTAAGCCTCTCATTTCCAAATGTTCCATCACAAACAGAGTACTGACCCCAGGCAGGTCTATAACTTTGATGGGCTTAGGCACTTTTATCGTCTCTGTTTTCAGGATGGCTTCTAGGCTTGCCATTTCTCCCTCAAACATTCTTCTAGCCTGACCAATATTAGAAGAAATCATTAATTGCTATTAACAACAGTCACAAATTATTATTATTTCACAAAACCAATCAAGGCTGTAAAAAAGCAAGGAACAAGTAGGTTACTGCACGTATAAGATAGAGATAGATCCAAACAACCCAATCTGACAAGCAGTTGAGAATTAGATTTCACTTCATAAAACGATTCCATTGAAGGGATTTAATTTCTGCCACGCTCTACAAATGCAAAAGCAACTTAGTCTGCTTACAATTGAAGGAATGTAGCTTGCATACATAAAATGTAAGCAGTAATTTATTAATTGATCATGAAGCGAATGACTGGAAAGATACTTTTCTGCAACCACTATCTGCTTTGAGTAACATTCTTCTCTTGAGTCGCTCCACTGAAATCAGTGGCACTGATCACATGAAGAAATACTGCTCTGGAAGAGTTACATGGAAGTTCAGAAGACAACACATGGGAAACTGGTAATCCTTGCTGACAGTAAAAGCAATGAAATATAACAAATAAAACAGAATACAAGCCCTCCATTACTAACACACAGAATTCAGAGAGGGGAATGCTTACAACAGACATCAACTTAGAATTCCTCAACCTACAGAAGATCAAGAACGAAATACAGTTGCAATATCTTTAGCAGCAATTACAGATTTCCTCTGAGCATTCTATCGACATCATCACAACAGGTTCAAGTCGGGTGTTAACTTCAACAATTAAAAAAAATAGCATTTTCTAAAGGATTGTTTTTTCGATAAACTGCTGACATACACCCATTGCTGCACACGCTGCACAGTGTTACAGCAGCTCGACAAAGTTTGCTTTAATCAGCATTTGGAATCCACGGACGTAGGCAAAATAATAATAAAAAGATCGACTGAATAGAAAATCTTTCCAGATCTTTTTCCACGGCCCTATCTTGTAGTTCAGTGCCCTGAATACCTCAACACGCGTTTAACAGAAGCCTCAGCATTAAGGACGAGTTCCAAGTCAAAGTATTTCCAGCCCCACACAGAGCAGAACCGCCTGTGGGTATTGCGCTGCATTACCGCCTCAGTGCATCCATCCCCTGCCTGGTTCCTGACACAACCACAGCGCGTCAACAAATTCAGGAGTTAAACATCAGCGCGTACAAATATACAAATATCTGTTTGCTATTAGATTTAAACATAAGTTCTGCCTTTGGCAGAAGTGAACCTATTCACCTGGCTGCCACAAGCAGAGAGCAGCTTTAAAGTAAAGGCCTGCGTTGAAGAGGACCTCAAAAACCATCGGGTTTCAACCCCTCTGCCTCACGGCAGGGTCACCATCCGAGCCCAGCCCGCCGCCCGCCTCCACAGCTCCCAAGCCAGGGGGCCTCCACACGCACCCCCAGCTCAACCCCCGCCCCCACCTCCGGCTTGGAGTTGCTCTTCACATACACCCGTCCGCCGTCCGTCTCATAGCTCTGGCCCTGGCTGATACAGCCTCCCCCGGAGTGCCCGGTAGCGCGGAGCACCGCGGTGCCCAGCTCCCGCCTCAGCGCCTCCTCCATGCCGCCCGCCGCGGCCGGCGCCGAACCGAGCGTGCGCGGAGCAGCTGCGCCTGCGCGGTGCGATGAGGGGCGGGTGAGCGGGCGGGGCCGGCAGGATGGCGGCCGTGAGGTGAGGGGCGGTGGGCGGGAAGTGTCGCTGCCCGGAGCGGGCTGGGGAAAGGCGGGAGCTCCGCTGTGGTGGCTGAGGGGGACGGCTCTTCATTTATTTACTTATTTATTTTTGGTGTGTGGGGGGGGGGGGGGGTTAGCTTCTCTGCAGCCCGTTGGACAAGGGTCTGAAGTAAATCAATAAATTCCTCTCAGGGCTTGTCGCCTGTTAAGGTGACCTCGGTGAACTTCGGTTACCCCGTAGGTCACTCTGTTAACTGTCGAGTCAGCTTCAGCTAAAACTCACGTTTCTAAGCGTAGAATATGGAAGAGTTCCTACTGGAGTTCCTACTGATGTGTTTTTTATTCGTGGCTTTGTCAGTGTGAGATACGTATTTTGGTTTTATAGCATGCCCTTAAAGCCGTGGTCTCGCTGCTTCCAACTCCTTGTTCCCAGAAATCTCCCTACCTTTCATTTCCACGCTTTCCCGTCTGACTTTATTATTATTATTATTTAAATCTGCACTGTCTTTGATGGCGAAAGTGATGTTTTGACTTTGGCAGAAGATCTGAATCTATAGCAGTCCAGGCAGAGCCACTGTGAATGTTTGTGCTATGCTGATACCTTTCTGTTTCTGCAGCACTGCATCGATGATCTGCATGATGCATTTGTACCAAACGCAGTCCTTGTGAGCTGTACTCATCTTACCACATACGCTGTTGTTTCAACTCAGAGTGTGAAGATACCGTCAGGAGCAAATGAGCCACACGTTTCGTGCACAAGAAATACACCATCTCCATTTTTGTCAGCTTTACTGCATCTGCCAAGACTATTCACCTGGTAAATTTGTAATGCAATTGGTGCTTTTTAGAAGTATATATTCATTGCCAGTCTAAAAAATTACAGATTGACACGATGGCTTCAGCTTGGGCTTTCATTCGTTCCAGATGCATCAGAAGCATGCTAAGTTTTGCTTGCAGAAGATTGTAGTATTGCCCTTTTGTGTAGCTGAGCAGTATTTCACTTAATAGTGTTGTCTGTAAAAGGTGTTAACCATTTGTGGATGTGACAGTGACAGCTTTACCCTGTGTCTCAATCAGAACCAGGGATAAAATTGTACCACGAGAGTATGGGAATAAGGTTAGAATGTTTTTGCATTCCTGAATTCATTTTCTGATGTATATTGGCTCTCCTGATTTGTTGTAAAATATATCCTTAAACCTGCACTGCAAATGTTGGATTCAGGTAACCGTAGTGGTTGTTGAAGAATGAGGTCATGCTGAAGGAAACCTAATTCTCTATTTGGAGTTTAGGTAGGTAATATGGAAAAGGCTGTTCTTCAAGAAGACATGCTCTTTCCTTCTTACGAGGTTTGAAAGGACCATCACCTATTTGTATTTCTTTTATTTTTGTAAATAAATGACATGTCTGCAAGTTTTTAAATTTCAAGATTGTTGTTTTTTTTTAATTTCTTATATTGACAAAGCATTTAAATCTATGAATCGTAAATTCTAATTGATTTCTAATGGGATTAAAGTAGCATTTAACGTGTGTGGTTCAGTCTTCAAACACTAAGCTGCAGATGTTCCACACTGTCGTGTTTTGCATGCTGCACTAAAGGACAGCGTAAGGAGCAGAAAGCATTTGTGTTTAGCTCCACAGAATTTAATTGGATTGTACGGCCTTCTGATTGCATCTGATCAGATAGGATGTAACAGAAGTTTGGCCAAAATTGTAATGTCAAACTCATTATGTGATGGACATAATCTGGGGGAGGAAGTGCAGCTTGCTTTACGAACTAGAGGTTAAGCATTCTGGGAGAAACTCAGCAAGACCCACAAGATGTAGCATACCTAGAGCTGGCTCCCAGCTCCAGCGGGTGTTGGAGAACTAGGATCTGGGAGCTGTGCCCTCACAGATAACCTTTGTAGTGCAACTTGTAGCTTCGAGCTTGTCTTCAGGTCGCCTTCAGCCTCTGTTCCACAGTTCATTGTCCCCGTTTGAAATAAACCACTGAGTCAAGCTGCAAATGTACTTAGAGAGGATTATAAAGCAACCCTTAGCCCTGTACTGAAATTGTTCATGCAGTGCAGGTCTGTATGCCACAAAAGGCATGTAGCAGTGTGGGTTGACTTTGCAGTAATCCTTTCTTGCCTGCCTCCGCTCTTTCCCCCGCCCGTATCATTCATTCCTATTTGAGTATTTTGAAAAGCTTGCAGTAGGCTGTTGAAACCACCCACTTTCCTCTGCACTGTTGGGGTTCACCAGCAATATTTATCTTGTTCTGGTGCCTGCAAGATCTGTAGCAGTTAACCTCCTGTTTAAAATAGTATTTCTTTCTGCGCAGGAAAAGATAACTGCTATGCTGGGCTGCAAATTATTTGGTGAGTCACCAGTGAATACATGTGTCCTCAATAGAGAAGTACCGCAGCTGCTAATTGCTGTTTACTGCTTGACAATATGCACAAGAAAAGAAAAGGTAATTGGTGTGTACAGCCTTTTATTAGGTGGTTTATGTATACAAGTGGCAAATAGGCGTAAGGGCTTTTCAGGCTCAGCTTCTGTGAACAAGAAATGTGCTGTGAGCTCGTTTTGTCTTCTTTCCTCTCCCACATCCATGGATAAGCTGAGGGGGTGGATCAGGAAGGATGTAGGACTTTCCATTAGAGAAAAGAAATGATTTATAAGACAGTCATTGGCATTCGTTGTTAGAGCTCGTTTTTTTCTCTCTAAACATAATTTGCCCTGAGAGATAAACTGGAATTCCTCAGGTCATCTGTGTGAGCAGATAAGTGGAAATGAACAGAGAATTTTCATTACCGAAATAAGACAGACCTTAAAAGTGGAATTTTGCTATTGTTCTGATTATGCAGAAACACTGAAATCACTGTTAGGGTGTGTGTTTCTTTGCAGAGCTCATGCCTCCATGGATTCATTTTCATCTGTTCCTGAAGTCACTTCATGGGTGTGATTTGGGGTGGAATCGGAATGAAAGTGAGAGAAGTGCCAAAGGGCTTGTTCTTACTTGCTGCAGAACCAGGAACCAGGGAGCGTTCTGTTGTTTTATTTTTGTTGCTGTTTTTCCCCAGGGATGAGTATTTGGGCTTTGTCTCCCTCTGGTTTTGGTAACAGCCTATGCCATGTTGCCAGCGTGTTTGATTGCTCACAGATTTCTGCCGTTTCAATGAGCTGAGGAAGAAAAGTATATATACAGAGAGAGAAATACATATATATATAATGACATGTATTTTCTATAAAACTTTAATAATGAGAAGATTTTATGCTATTTGTGAGGGTAAAAAGAAAAAGAGAAAAGGTGTTGAGTTTTGATCGCTTTTTTCGTTTGCTTCTTTTCAATAAAGATAGTTGTCACTTCGCGTGTTTGATAGTTTCTGGTTTGTTTCTTTGTTTGTTTTTTCTTCGTTGATCCTGACTAAGGTGTTATTTGCAATTCTAACTCGGGCTTTGCCTACTTCTGTATGGCACAGTCAAAGAGCTCGATATGTATCACTGCTCCTTTGTATTTCAATCATGCTGCTGCCCTTCACAAGCTGTCTTAGTGCTTCTAAGTGGGTTACAAAACGCATTTTCTTCTCTGTCATTCGGGCAGGCGATGGGTTAAAGATTTGGGGGTGTATCCAAGTTTCCTAGTTCCTGTATGAAGTACTGGCACCAGCTGCCCTCAGAATAAACCTGGGCTCGGCACACATGGGTTCTAAACACGATCAGATAGAAATGCTAGGTGGGTGGAACTGGTTGGGAAATGGAAACATCTCAGAATTGTACTGTTTGAGGCATCCAAACAGCTATTTGAAAAGCATTAGTTCTTCACCTTTAACAACTGACAACTGAAAACCTTCATATTAAAAACAAACAAACAGAGTTTAGTTTACAAGTTCAGGATTATTCAAATGCTTGGTCGTTCTTTTTATCTCTTCTTCAGTGAACTTTGGGAAAAATTAAACACAATTTCAGTAAAGCAGGATATGATTAGTTTGCACTTAATTTTTTTCTCTTGCAGCACCACTGAGAGCTGCGGTTTGAATCCCGTGACACCCCTTTTGTGAGCACTGGCAAATAGCTCTGGAAAGCTGAGGCAGAAAGAATTGGAATACACTGGCTGGGTTTGTAAGGAAATGTCTGCTGGAAGTGGGATGGGAGCACAGTTTCGGGATGCCCAGGGCTGTAAGTGCTGGGTGCAGCAGTACATCAGTGAGGGTACTGTGTGTCCTGCACTGGGAACGCGATGTGACGCCCACAGCTGAGCGCTGCAGCGTGCTTCGTCTGTGCCGCACAGCATTAGCAGTAGCAATTGCTGACGCGGTGGTGTGTTTGAGTTGGCAGCTCTCTTTGCAATTCTGAAATGGGCACATGATGTATTTTCAGATGAGCAGCGGCTCTCCGGGGCTCGAACGCGTGGCCCTGCAATCCGGGGAGGTGGGACTTATCCTGATTGATGGGCGAGCGAGCCAATGGCTTTCTTGAAGCCCTCTAGCAACCGAGTCGCTGTCTCCCGCTGGAAACACGAGGAGGGGGCGCCCGAGGTGTGCGGCCACCAATGGGAACCGAGGAGGGCGGGGCTACCTCAGACGGGTGAGCCAATGGGTGGCAGCAGGGCGGCCGCAGACAGAGAGGGGCGGGGCAATGAATGCCGGCGGGGGCGGGGCAAAGAAGGAACGCCCCAATAGCGCGGCTCGGGGGGCGGGGCTCGGCGTCCTGTCAGAGCGCCGCGGCGGCGGGCTGAGCGGGGACGCGCTGACAGGTGGAGGAGCGGGACGGGGCGGCGGAGGCCGAAGGAGGACCGCCGGCATGACGCGCTCCGCCGCCGTCCGCCGCCGCTGACGCGGGCTCCGGGCGCGGCGCTGCCCCCGTGACGGGACCGCCGGGCATGCCGCTGCCCGCCCGCGCCGCTGCCCGCCGCCGTGCCCTCGCCCCCCCGGGCCCCGGGATGGGCCGCGGGAGCTGAGCCGGCGCGGAGGATGAGCCAGGCGGGCAGCCCGGGGAGAGCCTACGACTTCCTGCTGAAGTTCCTGCTGGTGGGCGACAGCGACGTGGGCAAGGGCGAGATCCTGGCCAGCCTGCAGGACGGCGCCGCCGAGTCGCCCTACGGATACCACATGGGTAAGGGCGCCGGGCCGGGCCGGGCCGGGCCGCGGAGCTCGGGGCCGCGGGGCCGTGTGGCTGCAACGCGCCGTGAGGACCATCTGCGCTGTGCTCCGTGCTCCCACGGCACAGCGACGGCTCCGTACGCGGAACGCGTTGTCACGGTGGCGAGGTTGATGTTACTAAGCGGTTATCCATAAGTGCTCCTGAAACTGCTTCTCAAGTGAAGAACATTTGTAAAATAGCAAATGTATGTGCTCGGAAACCGCTTTCGCTGGAAGAAGAGGAGATTGCTCTTTTTTTCTCCCTGTTTATCACTGTTCCTCATCAGGAGAGTGTCCCTTTAAGACCAAGGTTCGCGGTTGTAGTGTGTTCTTTCATTTGAGCTTTTTAAAGGGCAAGACAGAGCAGCCTCATCCGTGCCAGATATGTTCTGTCTGCGAACCACACTTGCAAACATTGCAAGTTGATTTAAAACTGAACCGATGGCTCTGGGAAGAGGGCTTTTTATTTTCCTTCTCTCTCCCTATTCTCTTCATTTCCCCTGACATATTTTCCTAGAACACAGCTCTAGTTTCCCCTATTCCTTCCTACTGCGGATCTATTATGTGAGTTATTAAAAAAAAAGTGATCTTGCATACTGCTTTAAATTGCTGCTACTATAAGTCTCTGAGTAGTTAATTCATCTGGAATGCTTTACATTGACTCAGGATTTGTTATTATATTGAGTTCATTGCACCGAATCAAAGCAAAGAAGTGGGTGGGGGTGGAGAGTTCTTTGTGTGGTTGTTTATGAGTCACACTGCACCTTGAAGGTATCTGTGTGTGTTTTAAGATGTTAATAGCTTTTGCTACATTACTCCTTGGGATGTTGAAGTCTCCTCAGTCTGGGTTCTTCAGGTGGTTGGAGAAAGGGGCAGAGGGCTCCAGGGGAGCGTGCTGAGTCTGGCCCTGTTCTGTACGTGCGGTCTAAGTTCATAATTTCTCCTACAGAAGCAGCACTATAGTCTCCAGTGTGTCTTAACATAATACTGTGATCCCCCCTAATAACGTATCTAAAATATTTCCATACGAGGTTGTATGTTCTGTGCAGCGCTTTGTGGATCGCAGTCTCTTCGCTGATGTGTTCATCATCACACATTTAGATCCAGTTACTCAAGTCTCAGCAAACCTCTTATGCATAGGCTGCTGTTCCAGGGAGAGAGAAAGGAGTTCTAGCCATGAGATGATGTGCACATGTGAAGGGAGGGGTGTGAGTCAGGAGCAGAGGGCAGGTGTAATGGAGGATGTGGTTGTGGGCTATAAGGGAATACGATCTGCCCTTACATTTTGTGCAACTGGTGTAATTATTTTCTTTCCACGTACTGATCTGCAGTGTTTACATGATTGCGGCAAACTGCATCCCACTTAATGAGAGATGCTGACTTCTGCTGTGAAAATACGTAGAAAATACTTTCTTGCTCTTCATCCATCGCTCTTTTTCAAGCTATAATGCTGTCCAGTGTCCCAGATTTGGAGTGATTTTGAACACCTGCATGTATACTTAGCAGTTGTTGTCCCTTGATATCCCTTCAGCCCTTCTTGTATCGCTTGAGTATAGCAACGTAGGATGCAGTTGTGGGGGACCTGTGCAGGCTATGAGAATAGAGATGCTGGGAGGGAGCAAGCTAAACATCCTGTTAGTGTTATGATTTGCTTTCTAATTTGACTTAGAAGCTTGATAAACAGGAGGAGAATTGAAGTGAGCCCTGCAGGATGTGAAGAGAGGTAGGAGGAGGATGTGATGAGGATGGGCTGATCAGCAAAGATCACTTGTTGTCTTCAGCAGCATCAAATTATTTGAGCAGGCAAGGAGAATGAGGATACAGAAAAATACAGAGTTGACCAGAACAGCACATGCTATCGTTTGTTTTTCGATTTTTTTTCCTGGTGTGATGCTCTGTTGGGGTTTTTCGTTTACCTGTTGAATTCCTGAAGACAGTGTGCAGCTCTGAGCTATGTAACTGTGCCATCTCACCTGTATGGGCTCGAACTTCAGTTGCATAAACCAGAAATAATTTTTTCAGACACTTAGACTAGTTATTCAAAAATAAACCCGCGCTCTTTCCCATTCCTGGGAAAATACAGCAGTCATATGCCTCGCTATTTTTTGTCAGTACACAAAGCTGATATAAAATCTGGAGGCAGGAAGGGAAATCAGCTTCGAGTGATCAGTCAAGTCCCTGCAAGCTGCTGCTGGTCCAGGAGCCGTGGTATGAAAGCGTTTGGCATAATACAGCTAGTAAGAAGAAATACAGCCTCTTGGTCTCTGATTTTTTCTTAACGACCAGAGGGCTCTGGCTTGGAAAGAAGAGAGGAAGCTTTATTAACATAACAAAGTAGGGACTCCTATGGAGGATTCATTAGTGAGCATGAATCATAGGGATAATCAGGAAAGCAGTTATTCTGAAGATGGGCGGTAGGCAGTGAGGTTAGTTGTCTGGGTAACCTGCTGTTAGAGGTTTCCCACATCTTGCTGAAAAATGAAATATTATAGGTTGGACGTGCTTGGTAAGAAAAAATGCACGCACAAAAACGATCTTGGGGAGCTGCAGAAACTTTGCTGTTTAGTACTGCTAATTTATCATCGGATTCAGAGGAAATAGAACATAATACCTTAGATGTTCTGCCACTGGGCAGAAAAATATTTTTGCGTCTTGCACCAACAGATTTTTTTTCAGCTGTGTTCTGTTTTTGCTTTCATATTAAAATAGAGAAAATTGTGCTTGCAGTGCGATTGCTTGACACGGGGGCTGAGAAGAATGACTGCTTACATTCATGCACTCTTACTCCTTTTCTTGCAGGAACCCCAGCTTTACACTGGCAAATTTTTTCATCCTTCTCCCTCCGTGACCTCTTTATGTCTCAACAGCAGGAGAACAACAATTGATCACTTTGCTGTTATGGGGTAACCTTTTCCAAAAGGCATGAATTCCACCCCCTGCCTTTAAATGTTGTTAAAATTCATGTGTGCCCATTGATCTCTGTTAGAAAGATGCAATCTGTGTTTTCGTAGAAAGGAAAAGCAGGAGGGATTTGATCTCATGCACGAGCTAAGTGCCTACAAGGCAGCTGGTTTCTTACCTCCTTACTGTAGGCTTCTGTGGGGGAAAAAAAAAAACAGCACTTGCTGTTGACTGGACTATGTGATGCATGTGGAGAGAGAACCCCCCTGAATTACTTTGTGAGAAATGCCCACTTCGTGAGAGCAGTGTGTTTTTCCTGGTACCCCTTTTTAACCCTTTTTCTATATATTATTATTGTGATCAAGGATCCTTTCACATTTTCTTTGTCAGGTCAGTCAGTCCAGTGGAGTTGTTTTGTTGGGGTTTTCTTGTTTCTCTTTTTTACTCGTTAGCTGGCCTTGCACATCTGTTAATCTGTTGAAACAATGAATGTTCTCCATTAAATCAAACAAGGTGAAGTAGTAATCCTAGGCATGAGTGATAGTTCATTTGAAACGTCTATAAAATTAGTTTTTCTTTCTTCTCAATCAGCTTCCTTCAGCCTAATATAGCAGAAACACTTCTTGGGCTTAATGTTACTCAGCAGCTTAGGTGTCAGGTGCTTGCATCCTTCTCTTGGCCACAAATTAGTTTGATGAAGGTGAGGAGCTAATCCATCTCACGGTGAGGTCTGCAAACCCACTCCATCAGCAGGTGAGAAGTGCTTTTCTGCCCTGTGCTCTCCTCACACTGTCAGTATTGGTGGGTTTTTGTGAGCAGAGGAGAAGTCAGCACCGTGTACATAAGCCCATGTTCAAATTTGGTATCAATAATTTCCTTTTATATGTTTCTTAATAAGGCTCATTCAACAGTTTAAAAAAAAAAATCAAAGAAAACAGTTTTTGGTTAAGTGTGTTGTATGATTTCAGATGGAAGAAGCCTTTAAATCTTGCAAATCATGCAGATATTTTTCAAATTCCTGCCTAAAACTAACCTGCACAGACAAGTCTGAATTTGATATCTGCTATAGCTGCTTCAGTTTGTTGTGGCAAAAAAGGATTACAGCAGTAGCTCCTTTTCTTCTTTGTGTTTCTCATGCCCATGCTGTAGCACACTGTGCTCCTTTTTTTTTGTTCTCCCTTTAATTTTTCACAGATGTGTAGGAGTGGGAAAGAGACCGTAAATAAACAAAACTACCAAGTTCTCAGACAGGTGTGCAACATGAAAGAGAAAGTCCAGGTTAGTTTGGAAAGTGGTCAGACTTCAAGCTCAGTTCAGTCTTTCAAGTTGCTTTGACCTAACCCAAGCAGCGTTCACCTGTGCCAGGAGTAAGTTTTATCCAGTATGTTGATTAAAATGTATTTGCATACTGCTGTAAGTTTGTTTTTGTTCTGGGAACATAACGAGGATAGAAAATATGATGAAGAATAGAAATGGGCTACTTTTAGAAGTTTTATTTCTATCCAGTATTATTTAGCTCCTCTGAATTTTGTTTAACTGGTACCATTTTATGGTCTCCTCAACATGGGCTGGAGTCCGTCATGCTAGTTTTATTTAAGGAAAATCTCCAGCAAGGTTGTGATATGCCAAAGGAACTGTTTTGAGCTTGCTGTGGTTTTTTCCATCCATGTCTCAATCTGTTGATACAGTGGAACACGTCTATACAAGTAATTATTCCTTTCTGATAAGCCTTCATCTGTTGTAATAAACTATGAACTGGTTGAGTAGGCAGATACTCAAAACTTCAGGCTCCTCAGCTAAGTGAAGCTGCTACAGCTAAAGCACTGATTTACTGATCATTGATCTAGCACATGGGGAATATCCAGTCTTTGAGAAGGGTGAAATAAAATCATCTGTGTCAGCACGGACTATAATTCAGTACCTACTCAGGGCAAAGTCCACAAAAACACTGCTGTGTTTTGCAGCTCGTTACGTATCTACACTGCTGCTCAAATCTAAGGAGAAATTGAAAGCTAATTAGTAGGAAGTTCAAATCTCATGTCTGCTCAGGAGTGGAGGAGGTTTAAAGGTCCAGAAACTGACGTATTTATAGTAGCCTAAGGCTTTAAAATAGTACATAGCTGCTATGGGATAATTGCATCTTTGTTTGATCTGTTAGTCAGACTGTTATTCTGGCTTCATGTATTGGAAGAAGTTACCAAGGAAGCTGCTCTTCTGTTTGCATTAGTTGAACCAAATCTCTGAGCTGTGCTGAAGGTAAGGTGAGAATCCTCACAGTAAACAAATTAACTGTTTTTTGAAGTGTGGAAGAAGAGGGAGTGGGACCTAGCAGGGAAAACACCCTTACACGCATACAGAAACTTCTCTGTCAGGTCAGTAAATAATATGTGATGGTTCTGTAGGCATCCAAATGTGAAAGAGCATTTTGGAATCACGCTTGTTATCAGAAGCAGGGAAATGGGAAAGCTCTTCATTGTTTGTGAGGTACAGCCTCGTGCTAAGCTGGAAGCTGCTATAACAGCTTTGCTGTTTTTCTTTGTGGTGTGGGATTTGCCATTGAAAGGTGCTGGGGTGTTGGTACTGCATGCAGCCAGCAAGGGCTGTCAGGAGACAGAGGTGAGTGCAGTGTGGGGAGCACACAGGAGGCAGGGGAGCACAGGGCTGTTGGCCCAGAGGTACCTGGGGCATTGACATCTTTTCTGGAACACTGGATTTCAACGTAGAAACAGATAGTTTTATATATGAGGGAGTGAAGAAGCTGGGAATTTCTAGAGGGGATATTTCCATCTGTTTTGTCAGTTTGTTTTTAAGAACGTAAGATGTGATCTCGAGCTCAAAATCATGCTATCCAGAGTTTCTCCAGTGTATCACTTTTGGATCTCAGCTTCACGTTCACATAACATGAACTCCTGGCAATACCTGTTTTAATAGTGCTTGTTAAAATAGCACCTATTCTTTAAGTGTACTTGTGTGCACAGAGCTGTTTTTACCCTTGACTCAGGAGATGACGACCTATCTAATGAAAACTCCCTGTGATTCTAAATATGCAGCTAGTTTCAGACTCGTGTTTATGTGCAGATGGAATAGAGGAGACTGAACATGTGGCCACATTTAAAGTGACCTGCAGTCCAAGAGTGACGTGTTTGCCCTAGATGAATTGTGCCTCATCTCTTGCACTTCCAAGTGCAGGCTGATGGCCTGTGCCTAGTGGCTGTAATTCATTTAGTGTGCAGTGTGTTCCAGGCTCAGATTTTACCTCTCTCTGCTCTTCACTCTGGTTTTAAACCCTACTTGTTCAGCACAACGTGGCAGTTTGTACCTCACCAGGAAGCTCCTGCTACTGCCCTTGTTTTTCCTGTGGGCTGTGAGCCCTGCCCTGGCCTTAATGATGTATGCTTTGTTGTAATCCCACATCAGCAAACTGAAATAGCAACGGATGTTTGTGTATTCCAAGTGAATAAATTGAAGAAACTGTCATAAGTCTATTTGAGAATTGTATCTTAAATGTACCTACTGTTTTGGAAAGCGAGCTGTTATAGATATTTATATGAAACAGAAAAGATACTAACTAAAAAAAAAAGCTTAATTTAAAAAGCAGGCTATTATTCCATGGACTTCAAAACAAAATAACTTAAAAAGTGTAGAGGTCAAATGGATTAATGCAGCTCCTGTGCCCTTGTGCTTTGTTTGCAAGCTGACTTTACTGCAGTGCCTCAACATGGGATATTTAAGTGCATGAAACATGAAACTGCCAGCTGGAAAACTCAGACCCAGCACGTCTGGCTGCCTTCCTAATGCTCTCTCACAGGCAGGCTGAGGAGAAGAGGCTCCTGTAGATGATGAGTTCAGTGGAATGATTAAGTCAGTGCAAGGAGAATCTTGTGGTGCGGAATCTCTACATGGATATCTGGTGTCTATATTTCCATTCCAATTGCTTTAGCAAGGAAGTGCTTTCCCTGTACATGCTGCAAAATCCCACTCAGTCCGTGACTATCCATCTGATCTTTCTCTGTGTTTACTTTAATAACATGCCAAGTGAAGTTTGCACAACCTTGACTTTTCAAACCACTTCAGAATTTATAGACTGTGGTTTAACTTGAACACATACTTTATAAAATAGAAGTGTGATAAATGGGACTTAAAACAAGCTTATAACCTCTAAGCTTTTATTTTCCTTTTCAGTTCATTCTGAAAGGAACTGTGTCATTTACCTGTTCTTAATCTTGGAGAAAAGAGGATTGTGGAGTCCAAGAATACACATAGTGTAATGATTTTTCCATGTAAATAGTAGTTCTTGTCTCCAAACAGGAGTTTAATGCAGTGGTATTTGAGAACTGCAGTTTTACAGGCAGTATCCCTTCTCAGTCTCCATCATACTTCAGCATCTGCAGGACAGCTAATTCAGTGCAGAAGGCTACATAAGAGGTGACTGCATGATTTTTGGGTGAGGAAAAGTTTGCAGTTGTAATAACTTAAATGAAGCTTGGCCTCAGACTCCAGAGTTACCTCTGGGTAGCAGAGGGAGAGCGGCCTTCTTGCACCACGGGCTGGTCATCAAGGGGACAGAGTCATTCCCCATAGAGAGCCCACAATTTTAAATTGAAATGAGAGGTTCAGAATTGGTATAAGGAAAAATATTTTATTTTCTTTAACTGAGGAGAAGGGTCAAGCTGTGGGACAGGTTGTGCAGATGGATCCCCAGACCTCACAGCAGGAGATCACAACAGGAGCTGGATCTAACTGACCTCCTGGTGTTGGACCAAACCTGAAATTTCTTTCCATCCTATTCACCTGAATTTAATGGAAAAATGAAGCCAACTAAATGATGAATAGTGCAAGGTCTTTGTAATGTATAGTCTGCCTTTTTCCTCTAAATCTTAATACCAAATGCTAGCAAAAAAATCTTTCTGAATTTTTTTTCCTGGAAAAAAAGAGTACAGTTAGAATACTGGCAGCTATTCTGCTGGGATAGCTGGGGAGGAGAGAACTGGAAACGGAATCCAAACCAAACTTCATTTCCTCCATTTTTATAATGGAGGATATGTTGTGACTTGGTAATTCTTCAAATTATTGTTGACATTATCTAGAAAGCCCACTTCACTTCAGGATGTGTTTTGCTTGGAATTTTGAATCTAAAAAGTGGAATGGGTCTTCTGTTTTGGTTTGGTGGTATAGTTTCAAAGTTGTTCCTCTTCAAGTATCTGTGCTTTTGCTCTTCTGTATTTTTAAAGCAAAACTATGGTGCTTACATTTTACTCCACTTTGTGAATTTCAACTTTGATCTTCATCGTAATGACAGAATTCATAATATACAGGAGTATGCTTCTGAAAAAGAATTCCTATTTTCTAATTGTTATGACGTGTTAATATGCTTAACTAATAACGGTGGTTAAATTTCTCAGAAGCATTTATTTGCAACTTGATTTAAAGCCAGGGGAGGTTTTGGAGAGGTTTCTAACTCTTCTCTGAGCTCTTAGACCTACAACTCAGAATAATGACTGCTGGATGGTCTTGTGATTCTTGTCATGCCAAGTATTTTTGAGCTGGTTTACTGCTAATGAAGTGTCAAGACATAAAAGATTATTGTTCTCTTCTGGAAAATGTCGTAAAATGAGAAGTATTGCAGCTGCTTTTAATATTTTTATGGTAGCTTTGAAGCTATTCTGGCCATATTTCAAGCCTAGCATTCTAGATAGAAGGGCAAGTTGTACGTGGCTGCTTCTCATTTCTTTCTCACTGTGTAGAACTTGTAAAAGATATATAAATAAGGGAAGAAGCAGAAGGTGGCATATCAGGATGATTTGTCCTTAGCTGTGAAGCTGAATTACTCTATCAGAAAGATACCCGTCAGCACAAGGAGTATTGACAGGCAGTTCTTACAGAAAACCTATTCGACTTTTCTGTGGTTAGCTACCTTACCCTGATGAAGCTTCTCTTCATGCTGCTTTCCATGGATGTGCAGAACAGTATGTCATGGCTTGAGATACGTGCATATGTCAAAAAAGGTGAAATGATCGTGCTTCGATGTGGTTTAGTTGCAAGGAATGTGGAAGACGTGTGATATCTGGAATGACAGACCACCCTTGAGAGCTGATGCTCGTTGAAAGTGATGTAATGTCTCTTTAGGATAAGAGAACATTGTTAATAGCATGCTCCTTTCTCATGTCACATTCCAGCTCTTACCTGCAGGAACTGGAGAACAGTAGAAGTGTGAAGATGCTAGGTTATGGCAGAAGTCTGATCCAAATTAAAGCTGAGCTGACATCTTTTACTTCAAAGGAGAGTACCACTGTCTCTTGAGGTAGCAAACTTACCTTATGCCTCTGATAGCCTTTCCTTTGGAAGAGTGAAGAGGGGAGATGATGAACTGAAGCTGTGGCTTCTTCACATGGGGGAGGTGGGGACATGTTTTTGTTCTTGTGGAGTAAATTCAGACTGTAAGGAGGCTATATATATATATTTTTTTGGTTGACAGTTAAATTTAAAGACAGGGAAGAATGGAATGTGGTCACAGAATCCTGATTTTCTTTCCTCTTAGCATGAATAGAAAGATATCGTTCTCAAGTTTTGTCTCTTTATTTAGGCACCCTAGCAGAAATACTGCAAACCAAGGCATGATTTTAAATATGAAATCATTTTAAAATCACGTAAAAAGCAGACTGCAAGTTTTTGGAGGTAGGATGCAAATTCAGCATGCAAAGTACTGGGTTTCGTTTGCTGAGAGAGTGAATAGAAACTTAGGTACTGTTTCTGTAAATTAGCCATCTGGGTAATTAAATCTTGTGGCTTGATCTGGTTTTGGAGTGGTGCAGTTGTTAACCTGGCTTTCAGCTAAGCATTGGAGGTGTGCTGTGAAATGGTGACAAACTTCTTAATCCTGTACCAATCCCTTTGCAAAGGACAATGGTCTGGGACAACAAGAAGTGCTCTGAGTTTTCTGGATTCTAACCTGGTGCCCTAGGAGCCTGCAACCATGAAAAACTTCTGTGCAGTAGTTTGATATTTTTAAGGGTATTTTTTTTTGTAAGCTTGATTCCTTTAAAGATTTGAAGGAGAACAAATCTGCTGCATATCTGACCATATCCAAGCTGAAACATAAAAGCTGAGCTTTCTGATCCAAATATTTTATTTTAAAAAACAAATGTAAAAATGTCACATCTTTGAAAAGAGTGCAAGACTTATGTGTAGTTGTGGTTTATGATACGGTTAATGAATTGAAGGCAGTCTAGATGTAAAATTGTAGTGTCCTTATTTCAATATGAATATACAATCTGTGCTTTTCAAACACATGGCTTTTATTGCAGTAATTAAGTGTGATAGAAGAGACTGGAATTTGGAAAATGATGGAGATTTGGAAATGAGAAGCAGAAGATGAGTCTGGCTGTCACACAGCCTGACCTTTGTGCCTGCATATTAAATTCTACGGTCCAGTTTTATTGTAAGGAGTTCATTGGCAGTAAGAAGTTTCAAACATCAGTGTATTTGAATTTTGAATCAAAAGCATGCTGTGGGTCTCCGTCCTTGGGATGATAAATGAGTGGCCTTGGAAGCTTCTCAGATTTATTTGAGACAGTTTTGATCGTGTTTTTAACAGAAATATTAAGCTGCAATTTTGCCATCAATAGAGAAAAGCAGATACCTTAGAAAGCTTGAAACAGGAACTGATGCATGAAAACATTTTAAGCTCTCTCTAAAACCTACCTCCTGTGTTCTTAGTGCAGGCAGCAGTCTTTGAAGGACGCCTTTGCTCAACTCTGTTGAACATCCCAAACCTGGAATCCCACTGAGTGCATGCATCTATTTGTGGTTTTGTTTGTTTTGTAGAATCTTAAAGTTTGGCACAGAAACAGATGATGGGAAAGACATTAATATGTGTCTGATATATGGAGACTTTGGACGGACCAGTGGAAGCCTCTGAAATGTGGCCAGGTCGTGGAAGGAGATGGAAGGTGCTTTTTGTTTTCCTCGTTCTGATTATTTTGAAATAGAGAAAATGCATTTGAATTCAAACTGAAAACTGTTAATCTGACACCAGTCACCTTCAGGGACCAGCATGCTTTAAAATTTAAAGAAAGGACAAACCAGCAGAAGGAACAGGTGGAAAACCACGAAGCCAGTTCTTGTAGTAACTGTGAACTAAAATGTGAGGGTTCACCCAGTTCAGAGATGCCCTGTGAAAATGCAGGTGAAAAAAACAATTGTCATTATGGGCAAATGTGCCACTGAATGAAATCTCTCACTGCTCTGCAGAAACAAGTCTTAAGGTCTTAGGGGCTTTTCCCCTGTTCTTCTTTCTCTGCTCTCCCATCAGTTATTAAAATACAGATAGAAAGAAAACTCAGAACAACCTCCAAATCATTACAATGTTGGGCTAACATATAGTTCCTGTGAAAAATGCTGGGTCTACTATTTGTCTTTTTTTTCTTTTTTTCATCAAAATAACGACTGCTGATGTGTCTATAACCAGTTACATTCAAACTTTGAGTTAGTGTGTTCTTCACTACTGCAAAGCAGTACAGTCACACTGTGAATTACTGAATCTCAGTAACAGAAAACATTTTTGGTGAAGTAATCTTGCCTTTGCTGGAGGACAAAATGAGCAACTTAAATATTCTCCCCTGAAGAGGCACATCGCAGGAATGCTACTGCATGCTTTGAGAGAAATAGAAATCGTACAGGGAACATTAAAATAATTGGTGTTGACAAGAGTGCAGTGCAGTCAGTGAAGTGTAAGTGATGGTACAGAGTGGCTACCGAGCATCGCTGCGGGAGGATGCCTTGCTGCTAATGCTGTTGCTACCAACAGCTGATTTATTCTGGGGGGGATTTTATTGCGTTCCTGAATTTAGCAGTACTTCTTTCAGTTTTGCTTTGTGTTTCAGAAGAAAAATATATATGAACAAAGCAATAAAATAATTAAAAAAAAAAAAAAAACAACAACTCTCCAGCAAGGGATGTGGCTTGTCTGAGGTTCTTTAATTTCAGTTTGTGGCTTGAGGTGTATATAACTTTGATTTATTAAAAAAAAAAAAAAAAGCAAAGCAGTCTACACGAAAGTGTAAAGCACTGAGAGGTTTTTCTGGTTCTCTTCACGCCGCTGAACTCTGGGATCCTGTTTCTTCCCTTTCCTCCATGGTGACACTTCCCGCCTGTGTGGCCCAACAAAGCTATTCTGTATTTCTAAACGAGTGAATAATGTTCTGGAGGGACATTTGATTTCTGCCACAGCACAACCCACATCTGTTGGTCTCATTGTTGTAGCTGCGTGCTGCTCCTGATAATTCATGGCAAAAAAGGCCTTTTGTTTTGATTCTTCCACAGTGGCAAATGCTAACTGTGGAGACATTCAGGTTATATTCAGGGCATCTTATCAACTGCTCTATCTGTGGTACAGATGAAGTATACAAAAGTTTCTGACCTTCTCTCTTCTTCAGACATCTTCTGAAAAGTCCATAGGTGCTTTCATAAGCAGCAGCTGGTAGTAGTATGTCTTTGGGGTGTCTTATGGGTGTCATCTTAAAGAAAAATATGTAATAATTTGCCTTATGTGCAGCTAAACCACAACAGCTTGCAGTGGTGTATGCTCTGTGGTGCCTGGTTTACTCAGCTGTGTATCCTCCAGCTGTGCAACTCTGACTTCCTATGTTTGGTATGTCTTTAATAAGAAGGATGGATGTCCGTGCCCTGCGTGGGATGTCAGTGTTTGCTAATCATGGTCTGTGTCCCCATGAACTTTTAGATAAACTAGTGGAAGTATTTCACCCTGAGGGAAATAGCAGTGGCAGCACAGGGTGCTGGAACAAGCTGTGCAGTGTTGGGCAGGGTTTGTTCTGTTTTTTGTGTTCTTCAGAATTTCTGAAATGGTGAAACTTGTTCTTTCAGTACACAAACAGTTCTTCTGTATCGGTCGGTTCAGTGGCCCAAGGCACTGTCTATAGGTTGGATTTAAAAAAATAACAAAATATATCTCTTTATGTAGAGATATATAGAGATAGAGAGCTATAGGTAGACATATCTGCTTCTGGTTTGTAGGTTTGACTGTATCCTAATACTGCTGGAGAACTGGAACGCCTTGACTGCTGAATGAAAATAAATCTTCCCTAATTGATGCTTATGACTCTTCCTCTATCTGGACTTACAGATAAGGTCCTAAACTTGAAGGCAAGAGACTTTTCAGTTCACACCTCTGCAGTGAGCTAGGGGTTTGAATGACCACTGCTGCTGTAGGTTCTTTCAGTTTGGTGCGTGTCAGGAGCTGAGGATTGGTGTGGGGTGATTTGAGTGCTTGTGCTCAGAAGAACTTGGCTCTCTCTCTGTGCTGCTGGACTGGAAAAAACTCTGTCAAGAGGGTTTTTTCTGATGAACTCCTACTTGTCAGTAGGATGTATTGATATCCGTTTGTTTGTTCTTAAATGTGAACCAGTACTCTGATGTGACTCAGAGGGAATGTCCTGCAGGCAGGTGATGTAAGTGGAGTGTCATCTTTGAAATACAGATCCCAGTAACGTGGGACTTAGTGCTGAGGTCAGTGCCTCTGTGTTCCTTGCTACTTAACTGGTGTGCGTATCACACCAGGGCTGTTTGAGCTTGCTGTCACCTCTGTTCACTCCTTATCTTGGCAGCAGTAAGTTCTCCTCTCAGCTTCTGGTAGGTAACTGCTCCGCGTGGCTGTGCACTGACCTCTGGCAGGAGTCTGTTTGGATCCGCATCCAGGGGAACGTTTCCTGTTCCACATAATCCAAACTGTATTTCAAACACCAGTGTCTCGTGTTTTGTAGTTCAGTGAAGTCTGATGCTTTTCATCATGCCTCGTGTTTCTTTCACCTACACACAACAAATACTGTTTGAGCAGTACAGTGTGGGGCAGACACAAGTGCAGAAGGAGTACACCATCTCTGCCTCTTGTTGAGGTGAGTTACTGATAGGGAGCAGCAGCTCCTGGGCAGTACCTTGTGTTTGGTAATGTAACACCTCCGTGTCTTTATTCCAGGGCTAGTCTTGGGAATTCCTTTTCTGGTGGGAAAGGAGTCGGGTAGGAGCTTACCTCGTAACAGGGTTTAAAACCTATTTGTTGGCCTTAAGGTCCTTCTCCAGCAGCTCAGCCGCGCCAGCGCCCTTTGGCTGAACCCTCATAAGGTGAACAACTCCACCTGTCCAGGTCTTGTTTACCTGCAGGATGTGAAGGGAGGCAGCGGTAAGGTTGAAGTCCGCGTACACACAGCTGTACCCACACCGCTATTCTGCTATTCTGCTATTCTGCGCTCCCTGTTTTCCCTGGATGAGGGTGAAAAAAGGAAAGCTGCGTTGGCCGGGAATCGAACCCGGGTCAACTGCTTGGAAGGCAGCTATGCTCACCACTATACCACCAACGCTGTGCTTATTGGGACAGCCAGCGCATCCTCGTTGTGCCGTGCTCTGTATGAGTAACACTATTATAAATCTCTTACTAAGCTTTAAAACTTCCCAACCCGCCTCCCCAGTTAAATATAGCACGAAAAAATAATCTTATTGGTAAGCGTTTGTTATATACATCATTATGAACACTGTTATATACACAGTTAATCTATCTATCTATCTATATATATTATTCTGGGTGTTAATGCTGCCCATAGTAATGAATCTCTGCCCTGCCTTATCGCAGCCAGTAAAACCCAGAGCCTTCAGCAGGCACTGAAACTCCCTCCAGCCTGTCTACACAGTGACTGCAATCCGTCTGTGTGCCCACGTCCTGGCTGCTGGCAGGGCTGCTCCCCGTGGTAGCACAGGGCTGCCGCTGCTCGGATGCAGACGTGCCAGGACAGGCAGTGCTGGCAGCTCTCAGCTTGTGCTCTTCATCCCGTACCCAACAGCTGGTAAGGCTGCAGAAGGATGGCAGGCTCACAGCGCAGCAGGTGAAGGGATTCTTTTGTTTCTTTCCAAGTGCTGGCACCTCCGATGGTTTGCTGCTGTGTGTCTGCCCACCGGTACTCTCCTGCAGTGCACGGAGTGTCTCCTCACACCTCCGTGGTTTGTAGCTGTCTGTCTGCAGTATAAGCACAGGCAATTAATGGTGTTATCATCGGCACTCTTCCTCTGAAGATATGCTGAAGTCTTAAGAATTGTTAGGACACTCTTCCCACTACTTTTGTCCTTCTGCATCAATGTGTTTTTGCTCATCCCCTTGTTTTGTTTATGCTCAGAAAAAATAAGACCTCTCTATTCTTTAGGACAGAGGTCTTGTTATATTTTAGGATGCTTTCAGTTTTCATGCTTTTAAAACTTCATTTGGAGGCTCTGATGAGTAAATGTTCAGTTCAGGAGGTTACTTGTCTATGAAAAAGTCAATAAACATGAGAAATATGCACACGTACCAGTGCAGTTGTGTTGCATGGCTGCACACTGTGAATACAGAATGCACACCTTTCAAACAATAAAGGCCTCTGTCTTATTAAAGTTTGTTTGTTTTGTTTTTGACTTTTATGATGTACTTTGAGGATGCGGTGTTAAAGCACAGCCTTCAAAGCCACTGACCTGAGCATTGTGGTGGATATTTTCAGGGGTTAACTGTAACTGTGTGACTGCTGCTGATTAGTTGTACCTCACACCCGTTTTGCCCAAGAAAACTGCTAAGATAGACCTGAGCATATTTTTGCATAGTTTCTTTCTGGGAGCTGTACAGCTTATACCAGTAAAAACAACCAACCATAGGTGTGGGGTTTGCTATGGGAAGGAAGAACTGGAACTTGCCTGCGTGCTGCTGGGCAGTAACTGAGTAGGTCTTGGGGGCAGAGAAGGCTGTTATCAGTAGCAATGGAAAAGTCTAGAAAACAAAGGCCAGAAACTTTTTGCGCCATTTTTGCACTCTTTATATGAAAGACACACACAGGCACCTCATAAGAGCTGCTTGTGAATCAGAACTGATGAGAAAGGAAGAAATACTAGAGGCAGTAAAGCTGCAGAACAGAGGAAGCAAATAGTATGTAGTTCACAATATACATATGAGAGGAAGGGCTTACACCTGGTTCTACCTTCTTTTGCTGAAAATAAATAGCGCTTTAAATGTCTGTTGTCATGATAATGAATAAAAGAGATATTGGTCATCAGCATGAAGGGATCCTGAGAGATCTACTTTGAACAGACCTTGCTTAAGTAATATGAAAACTCTTCTAAGCTTTGTGTGAACAAGTTTTTTGTTTTTTTTTTACACTCACTTCATTGAGTACTAATGAATAAATTCTCTTATGGTCAGCTTCTTCAAAACCCACAACTACTGTCTGCATATAAATGATTTCAGGCTGATCTAAGATTTGTATGTGTGTGTTCCCCCCAGGTATAGACTACAAGACTACAACCATTCTGCTGGATGGCCGACGAATCAAGCTGCAGCTCTGGTATGTCTTCCACCATTCCTCATAGCTTATATTTCAGAGACATAAAGAATGCAGCTCTTTGGGGTTTGAGCTTTCCCTTACACTTCAGAAATATTTAGTCAGATGAGGAATCTAGCTAGCCATCACTTTGGGCAAGTCACTTATTTAGTATTTATTTCCATTTTTCATCTACTTCATATAAAATGGTGGGCCCTACAATTTATCTAAATGAGAGGTGTGTAATAAATGCAGGAGGAAGGCACAAAAGATTCCAAGCATCTTCAAGAGATGAAATGTACCTTCGAAAATTGTAAGATACGCTTCTAATGAGAACTGTGAAAAAAACTTTAGAAAACATTCAGTGATTGTACAGCAACATCCCTGTGGTCAATTTATTGGTAGTATTTGCCTTTATGAACATCAAGGTAATGTTTCAAATGTTAAATGCAATGAAGTATCATAATACTCTGGCATATGGTGTCTTGATTACTTGCTATATCATTTGTCCACATACTTTCTTTTTCTACTGCCTTTAATTTTATTATAGCTTTGTAAAAATAACATATCTCACTCATCTGTGAGATGCTGTAATCCTTTTTCTGAAGGGAAATGATCTTCTTAAGACTCCTGAAAATAATGGGTTGGACAGTTGACAGCTCGGTGCAGTTGACCACATATGGAAATATATGTCCTGCATTTAAAGATCTGTAATCTACCTCAAAAACTCTTTATGTAGTTTTGTTTCTTTGTGTGACTGTCACTAGGATTCTGTACCCTTTAAAATTTCAATCTCAAATATTTCATGCACTTTTTTTTGCTGTGCTTGGTGTTCTAAAAGTCCATGCTCTCACTGTCTCCATAAAGATTGCTTCCTCATACTGGACTCATAAGCTATTGCTGCTGTAATCAAGAATTTACTGCTCTTCCATTAGTTTCCTTGGTGATAACTATTGTTTCCTCCCACTTTTTTTTCTGCTGCAAAAACAGAATGTTTCTTCAAGCTGAGCTAAATGCAAAGTCTGTTGGTGTATGTACTCTTGACTAATAGCCTTTGTTTTCCAAGGACAACCACAAGAATAAAGTTCAGTTTTTGTCCTCTCATCTGAAAAGTCTGAAAAATTTAAAAGGCAGAATTGCAGTGGGGGGAGAATCTGCTGAGAGCAAGGACAGCTCTTACACATTAGTGACTACTATCACTGATGCAGTAAGGGGTGATATCGATCAGTACAAATCTAGCTGAGCTCTTATTGTTGGAGTCCATCTACTTCTTTTAAAAATATATGTAACTTCTTTTGCTTAGGGATACATCGGGGCAAGGGAGATTCTGCACCATATTTCGGTCATATTCAAGAGGTGCTCAGGTGAGTGATGCACAGCTCTCACAGTGATGAGTAACGGTCATTACATGAGTGAGTCATCACATTGTTGTGATGGCTGTTGTAGCTCACTTGTAGACTGTCTGCAGTTGCACTGACAGTCTAAAGATAACACGAAACGTGGGAAATAATAAGGGGGAGGATTTTCTTGGGTGGGAGGAGGGAGGCAGAAATCAAGGAAATGGAAGTTAAACCAGTATATGTTATAATGACAAATATCTTCAGGCCATCTTGTTGGCTACATCAACAACTTAAGCCTGTTTAACCGTGTGAATACATCTGCTAATGCTGCCTTTTAAAGCTGTGTGCCAGGTAGGGTGAACTGGCAACACAAAACTCGGGAGCAATAGGAAAATAGAAACATAATCAGAAATGTAATGAAGTTTACTGACTTGTAATGAAATCTCTTAAAAAATGATTATAAAAAATAATTAAAAAACAGTATAGTGATTTTTAGTGTTTCAGATTTCAAATTATTCCTTTAATTCACGACAGGTAGAACTGTATGATTTACGTTCCAGAACTGTATAGAGCATTGAACCGTCAACCTACTGAATGTGACCAGTGATATTTATTTACTGTGACTTGTGCTGTGTGTAGGGTCAATCACAACTGTCCACTGTAAAAAGAAATACTTACTACTGCATAACCCCTGCAAAAAAATGTCTGGGACTACCTGTCCCTTTCCATATCAGTAATCTACGCAGAGAGTTGGGGCTTGGCGTCTAAGAACGTTGGCATTCTGCTTCATTAAGAATTTTCTCAGCATCTTTGGGGATTGTTTCAGAATCAGAGAATTTGCAGATAGTATTTTCTGTGTTGTGCCTCTGTTAATTTTTTTTTTTTAATTATATATCTATTTAAAAACAGGGAGTAATACTAGTGTACGACATTACCAATCGCTGGTCATTTGATGGGATCGATCGATGGATAAAAGAAATAGATGAGGTAAGGTACAATTTAAGACTGTCACTAGTCTCTTGCAGATGACTGACAGCATATGATATTTTCTGCTGTTTTTACTGGCATTTGCAGGCAGTGCTTACTACACAGTTAACCAAGATGCCAAGTTTACCATTCTGTTCCTATGTTTGTAATTCTAGAAGCTGGAAACATATCAGCTTGAAGTGTCTGATTTCTTTAAAGGTGTTGACAGTAAGCATATGGAGGGCAAAGATTTCATATTGTAGTCCCACTCTCGCTATAGATTTGCCACATCATCTCTGCAAGTGAGAAAGGGATGTTTTTAGATCATAGAATCATAGAATTTTGTCCAACCAGCCACTCAGGCTCAACTCTGGAAAAATCTTTTGTTTCGCTTGACGGAAGGGAGAAATTAGAGCCGATTTTTTTTCCTGCTTTTCTTTTCTCAGCATGCTCCTGGTGTACCAAAAATCCTGGTTGGAAACCGCCTTCACTTGGCATTCAAGCGCCAAGTGTCCACTGAACAAGCACAAACCTACGCTGAGCGGCTGGGCATGACGTTTTTTGAAGTCAGCCCACTTTGTAATTTCAATATTACAGAGTCCTTTACTGAGCTAGCAAGAATAGTATTGATGAGACATGGAATGGACAGGCTCTGGAGGCCAAACAAGGGTAAGCAAAATACACTGCAGATATTTAAAATTAGTCCTGGCAAAGGTTTGTGGTTCCTTGATATAAAAAAATTTCCAGAGGATTGATTCCTTGGCTGACATCAAAATGAAGAGGCAGAAATCCTGCACAATTCGTTTTCTAAACAGAAAATACGTATCTGCAGGCATAACCGTTCCTGCTTTTGTAGGGAATGGATGTCTTTCCTAGAACAAAGTACTAAGATGTAACTAGGAAATGGAAGCAGCAGATATTTTGTGATAATAAAGATGTGGGAAAGGGTGTGGGAAAAGAGATGAGAGTTCATCCTAGAAATAAAGCATGCATGCAGAGTGCTGGTTACTCTACTAGTGTTTGGCTGACAAAAGCAAACTATTATAATGGAAGTTTTCTGTCTGTTTTCAAGTACTGAGTCTGCAAGACCTCTGTTGCCGTGCCATAGTTTCCTGTACCCCTGTGCATCTTGTTGACAAGCTCCCTCTCCCGGTTGCCTTAAGAAGCCATCTCAAATCTTTCTCCATGGCCAATGGTCTTAATGCCAGGATGATGCACGGACGCTCATATTCGCTCACATCCAGCAACATCAGTAAAAGGAACAGCTTAAAGAAAGCCAAAATTATCCGTCTACCACAGAGCCCACCAAAAAGCTGCACAAGGAACAGCTGTAAAATTTCTTAAGCTCTGTGAGAAGAGGAACCTGGATGGAATCCCCTCGTGCAAAGCATTGAATGCAAGGACTCCTTTTTCATATAGAGCGTGCTCTGTGTAGGTGTCACAGTGCACAGACAAAACTAAGAAAAACAAGTCCTATTTTAGAGCTTGCTCACTACAGTAATGCTGCTTTGGAATGAGTGACTTGTTCAGTGCAGCTGAAAGGATGTGATGTTCTGCTGTTGAACTTGCACACTTTAGTTTCTGCCATGCATGACGCCATTGTTTTCACTACTTGATGTATTTTCCTATGGGGAATAATTATTGTTATATTGAGTTCTTAATTCCATTAAATCTGGAATGTGGCTTACTGTGTAATTGTTTCAAAAAGAATCCTGTCTTTTTGCAAACTGTTAAAAACACAAGACTTTGGTTTACATATTCGGGCAGAGGTTTTTAAATGCAATGTATTGTATACATTGTACATTCTACAGATAGTGCAACCAGTTCTGGGAATACTGCAGTTGTGTATTTGGATATCTGGTGAAAGCTTCCTTGATGACTTCAAAGCATTAACTTAACTGAGCTAAAAATGTGTGTAGAATTATGATGAACATACTCAACGAGCTTTCGTCCTATTAGAATATGTCACAGATTTGATAAAGTTTTTTGGTATGTTATTTAATACTTCGGGGAATTAATTTGTGGTTTAAATACTTATTTTTCTGTAAAGAAAAAAATATATATATTAAATTTTATACCACTCTGCAGGAAAGCTCTAGGAGGAAAATGCCAAAGATACTGTGGTTAAGGGAACATGACTTTAAAAGCTGCTTTATAAGAAAAAGAGCACTATTTAAAAAAAATAAATGCTTCTGGAAAATAAATCCTATTAAGCTTTATTTAATTGGATAAAGTTCTCTTTATCTTCCTTGAGAAGAATCTGAAGGACAGTACACCCGAAATGGACAGCAGGAACACAAAGCCATGCTGAAAGCAGTATGTAATGCTGTGGATGCAACATCTGCCTTCAAGAGTGTGAACTGACACGCAGAGGAATACGTGCAGGGGGAATGCCTCGAGGTGATGCTGTGCTTTGACTCGTTTCTTCTAGGCATCTCCACAACGTGGAGATGATACCATCAAGTCAGGTCGTTAATGTTCCCCCTGGATCAGACCAGCTGCTGTGAGTGGGGAGAATCAAAAGCTACGTCGGGGCCTGGACCGATAAATGCAGCGCTACTGTACAAGAAAAGCGTCATCCGTGTGCCGCCTCACGCTTAAAGACCGAACAGCGCAGCACGGTGCAGCGGGAGCAATTTCTGCCGGGCTCTCCTCAGTGCCGCAGCCCCGTGACGGGCAGGCTCCATCTGCCGGGCTGCGCGGAGCCGCAGAGCAGCGCGGCCCACAGCCCCGGGGAGCAACGCAGCGCTTCGTTAGCGGCTGCGTGCGCAGCCCCGCGCACGGTGGCAGCCCGTTCTGAGCGAGGCTGCTCCACGCCTTGGCCGCTCCGCTCGGCGCGTTGGTTTCCGTGCCCGGGTCGGCTCCGCTCCCTCAGGCGGAGGAGGCGCGGGGCGGCCCGGCGCCACACGGAGCGCCGCCATCGCTCGGGGCGGGGCACCGCTCGCTCGCTCGGCGCTCCCGCCCCGCCCGGCGGATCTCTCGGCGCTCGCGTCGCGGCCTGCCGGGGTCGGAAGTCGCCGCCGTTGTGTCCGCCGCGGTTGCGTTCGGTTCGGGCTCCCGCGGCGGGGCCGAGGCGGGCGGGCGCCGCCATGGTCTAAAGGCCCGCGGGACGAAGCGAGCGGGCGGCAGCCATGAACCTGCTCCCGGCCAACCCGCACGGCAACGGGCTGCTGTACGCCGGCTTCAACCAGGACCACGGTGAGGCGGCGGGGCCGGGCCGGGCAGCGCGGGGCGCTCGGGGCCGGGAGCGAAGCGGTTTGGGCGGCCGCGTGTGGAGGGACGAGCGGATCCCGTGCCATCCCCGAGGAGGGCCGCGCTGCCTCAGAGAGCTGGCTGTGCGCGGCGGGGCGGGAGGCACGCATCGCTCCGCTCCTCGGGGCGGCCCTCCCCGCACCGCCGCCCTCCGGTGCAGCGGGGCCGGGCACGGCGTGCTGCGGCCTTCAGAGCCCGGCCCGTGCTGTGTTTGCCCGCCGGGAGAGAAGGGAGAAGCGAACGCGGTCCGTGTGCCTCCTTTCGCAATGTGCCGGCCCTATGAGTAAGCGTCCTTCTGTGGAAAGCCGTGGTTTTGTAACATCCTTGGGGCTCGCCATGCCGTGCTGCTGCCCAAGGCGGCCCCGCCGCTCGTGCTGCTGCGTGCGGGGCTCCGTGTACCTGTTGCTGTCCGGCCGCTCGGTGCATCCGAGCCGGTAGCGGAGGGAGCTGCCGGGTAGTTGTGTGCAAGCAGTGCTGGTGGCTTGGAAGTCATGGAGCCGTGTTTTTTCAGCAGCTCGGTTTCTGCTTGTTTTCATCTTGTGTCTGCAGCAGAGGGGAAAGAGGAGGTGAGGTCGGTTGTGCTTCATTTCTGAGCTGCGGGGGTCTGTGACAGTGCTGTGTAGCTGACCTGTGGTGGGGTTGGGTCACCGAGGGAGCAGCACAAGGAGATGGGGTTCTGTTCTCCCACAGAACGCTTTTGGAGCAGCACATAACACTTCTTCTTTGTTGTAAGGGATCTGTTAAATTTACTAGCAGTAAACAGCAATTTGGCTTTTTTTCTTCTTTAATGAAGTGTTAAATCCGAAGTACGTTAAGGAACTTGTCTTTGGAGTCTGCACGCTGTGAGCTGGGCACTTTGTTCTAACAGTACTGACATCCTACTGGGCAGTGACCAGTGCACACCTGGAGCAAAGACCACGGTTGGTTTTCATTTGCAGGTTCCCAGAGCTCTTCCTGCGTAGGAACGGCAGCTTTTGGACCGTAGGTAGCATGTAAACTCTGTATTCACTTAGAGCCTCAGAGTGCTTTAAAAAATGATCATTCTTTGGTTGCTCAGAGTCAGTACGAGGAAAAGCTCACTTCTTCCATGTTGCTTCTGCCAAAAATAGAAATGTGAGTCACTTGAGTGCTGAAGCTCAGTAGTGTGGGTGTCTGCATATATTGCCACAATAACCTAATTTCTCACTAATTGAAGACTAGCCAACCCCACAGAGTCTGGGGGATGGGAGGAATGACCTCATGCATCTCTCCCAGTCTTCACTTCCGTGATGGGCAAGTGATAAAACGCGTCCGCTGCTTTCCTGCGCTGCCCTTCCCTTGCTCTGTTTTGAGCAATGCTTTGTTTTTATGCTGCTCAACTTTGCCACTTTCTTATTTTCAACTTTAGGAACAAACAGTGGCCGTAGTGCAGGGTGATCTCTCTTGTCTTAAAACAGAGCGCTCTTTGGATCTTTGTCTTTGTAATGCTTCCAAAGGAACATTAAAGCACTTTATGGAAATGAGTAGATTAAACACTGTAATGAATTAACATACCAGAAGATAGACACGTCCCCTGCTTCTGTCACTGGATTAATCTGGAGCTGGTTTGAGGGCAGGGGTGTGGACTTGTTTTGGTGTTGAAACACTTATCCATTTGATCTCAGTGTACTGTAATGCTTAGTTAGAGGACCCAGAGTGGGATGTGAGTTGGATTCTGTGCTCTCTGTTATGGCTTCAGACAAAATTTTCTGTTGCAGAGAACAGCAGCCTGCTTGGATCTGCTCCTGCCATGCTCCTCAGGCTTCACTAGCTATTTCTGGGTTCTTTGCCTGTGTTCCCACTTCAGCTTCTGACACTTTCTTGGTCAGTTGTGAAAGTACAAAACCCACCCTGGTGCCTCGGGGCTGCTTCCTTAAAGCAGCAGCAGGCACAGCTGTGGGCTGGGGCCGTGGTCCCGTGGAGGTTTACCTGGGATTCCAATGAGAATTTTTACAAGCATCTGAATTGCCCTCTGTCAGTGGCTCTGTGACTGCACGCCTGTCCCTTCTCCAGAACGAGGTGTGATGAGGCTTCCCTCAGCAGCAGGATTACTGCAGCAGTTCCCACCTCCTGTTCTGGCGGCCCCTCTCCATCCGCGTGCCAGGTTACAAGCCGTGGCTGTGTACCTGAGCTATCAGACTTGAGATCCCACCAGCAGATGCTGTGATCAGGTTGGAAATGCTGGGCTCCAGAGCTGCTTCTGTACCCTGGGATCAGTGGTGTAGCAGTAATCTTCTGTGTCTTTTTCCCTTGGTCTCAGAGATTGCCACGACAAATAACTTTGTATGCCAATAGTGATCGACTGCATATGGAATACCAACCTTTATCCCCTTCCCTCAGTTCTGATGCACTGTCTCCAGCTAAAAATGGAGCCAGTGCCAAGAAATAAAAGCAGCCCACGTCTTGTTCCCAAGGTTAACCCTGCAGAAAAGCTGCAGCAGTGTGACAGGAAATGGTGTGTCTGCGTTGTATTGCGCTAGGAATGCTCTTGGATTGGGTGTGTAAGAAGCTGCTATGTTAATGTGAGGAAAACCCAGCGCCCTTCTGGTGCAGAGCAGGTTTGCCTTCCCTCCTCTTCTTCTCTCTTGGAAATAAAATACTTGGTTTTAAGGCTGTCACTAGAAAAATGATTGTATGAATACACCTCCAGCTGCAAGAAACAGCCTTGTTCTCATCCTGCACAGTATTGTGTAGTGAGGTACATTTCCATTACGATTTGCTTTCTGGTTATCCCAGCAGAGTAGATTGGAAGAGGTTTATTGCTGCTGTGGTCTCTACAAAGGGCACCGTGTGTAGCACCAGCAGAGCAAACTGAAGAGTGGTGCACGGAGAAGGGGCTGAAACTTCATTTAAAAGCTTCTGCTTCATGTGGTATCAGTGTGTCAGAACCCCGAGGATGGTTCTGTGCTTCCAGCTTACATCTCCAGGCTTGTACTGTGCCGGTCTGTGAAGCAGTGCCTTGCTGAGTCCTGCCAGGAATGAAACTGCTCCAGTGCCCTTAAGACTTTACCCAGATTTTTGATGTGGCATTTATAAGTTGCGTAGCAGCTGTTGTTCTGTCAGCCAGTCTCTGGTGACACTTGCTGCTTCTTAATGACTTTTAATTGCTCCAGCTTCACACTGGCATTTACTTCCATTAGTAACTGTGTGCACCCTTAGCGGGTAAGTCAGGATGCTGCTGGCTCCACCAAAAAGCACATCTGTGCTTCTGTACATATATATTCTAAAACATTACATTTCCACAGGCTCCTTTCTGATCCTCCCTGGATTAGACTCACGCTGTGGGCATCTGTCACTAGTGGGCTCTCATTCAGATATTCTTTAGGAGCTACATTGGGTGAGCTCTCTTCTGTAGGAACACGGACAGCAGGTCGCTGTTCTCATGTGTTGTGTCCTCGGAGTAAATCCTGACCTAGTAAGAGATGGGAGGGGGTTGCTTAATTGTGTCTCTTGGACCATAAAAGTGAAAATGTTTCTGTCCCTCTAGTACTGTGGCAGAGGATTCCAGTGGGTGTGAATTGCTCTCCTTTCCTTCTGTTGTTTCCTCACCTGTCTGAAAAGAATGCTAAGAATGTGCCACTTGCAGCAGAGGCCAGCACAGAGCACAGCTTGTCCAAGTGCTTTCTGCTTGCAGACACTAGCAAAGCTGGCCGGTGCTCTTCAGCTTACGTTTAACAACGTTTAATTACTGAGTGATGCTCCCCTAACCCTCTGGCGCTACTTGAAATCTTCAGCATATCTCCCAGTTACTGTATATGTGTATATGTATAATGTGCTTTTTACTGCAGGATGCTTTGCATGTGGAATGGAAAATGGATTCCGAGTTTATAATGCAGATCCACTCAAAGAAAAAGAGAAACAAGGTAAAATGCTTCATTATTATACCTTGCTAGCTTTGTGTACCTTGCTAGCCTCATGTATATATATTTTTTCTGAAAAGATTCTTGCTTTTACATCCCTAGAAGGCTCAGGACAAAGCATTATGAAAGAAATCCCTGCTGGTGTCAGAGGGACTGTCACTTACAGCACTGCCTTGTCAGGTGGTCGTCTGTGTGCTGCTAATTGGCACAGTGCTGGCTGCTGGTTAAGTGATCTCACCTTGCAGCAGCTGAACTGCAGGAGCTGCTGCTGCTGCTTGTGGTCCCCAGCAGGACACGAGTTGTCTGGCTGCTCACAAGTGGGAGAAGAGTTGCTTGCTGCAGCACTGTCGTGTGCCATCATGGGAAGTTGTGGTGTCCTTGTGCTGTACTCAGGATGATTTAGCACAGCAGTAAAACTGCCGCTGTGTCACTGGAGGTGTGAACGTGGAGCTGCTTGTACTTGTGTGCAGTACTGCAGGAGCACTGTGAATCCAGACCTCTAATACTCATAGCTGTATGTTCTCCTTATGCTTAAAAAAATCTGGGAGTGTCTCAAAGCAGTAAATGTCCCACTGTGCCTTCACAGGAAGGTTTTGATGTGGACAGATAACGGGGTTTTATCAGCAGGCATTCACAACTGAGTCACAGTGAGGGGAAAATGAAATCCAGATTCTAACCTTACCTACAGAAGGAAAGCTGATACAGTGAACACGTTTCCCTGTGCTGTCACTGTGGCGATAAACTAGAACACAGATTTGTAAGAGGAAGAATTATCTTAGGTAGCCCTGCAGTTCCTATGAAACCAGGCCTGCTTTCTGGTGCTGTCAGAGATTTCAGTCAGTGTTCATGTGGCCAAAGCTGGCAAACAATTGTCTATTCCTAATAGTAAACTTTTCTGCAAATATCATGTACTTGATCTATCATCTGTGGTGGTATGCTACAGAATCAGAAGTCACTTTTAAGTCATGCTGAGGTAGCTGTCAAAACTCTCCCTGATGAGAGCTCTGAATGTATTTCCAGGGCTCTAGAAAACTGTTGTGAAAGGTTTTCTATCCTCAGTGTTGTGTGGTCGAGTCCTGACATAAACTCCCCGTGCAGATGCATGGTAGTGCCTCTTCATGTCTAACTAAACCTCCTTAATCCTGTCAGTTGTGTACACGTCTAAATCTTTCCTCTGTAGTACTCCCACCTTCATCTTCTGATGCTTTTGCCATTCTTTCCCATCCCTGTTTCTGACAGCAGTTCTCAGTTGATTACTTGTGAGATTTCTGCTTTCTCTGTAGCTTTGGAAAAGCTACCCAGTTCCATCCATCTTTCTTACTGGGATGTGGAGGTGTTGTACAGTGTTAAAGGAGAGGTTTGGGTGTTGAGTTGGATCATCTGAAGGCCGCAGTTGTGGTCTCTTCCTGGCAGTTGAATGCCAAACTTCCCTCTAAGCTACGTGAGCAAAACCAAGACCCAGCTCAGATGGCATCACATGGCAAATCCTCTGCTTGCTGCTCGATTCTTCCACGAGCATGGAGTCTTATTCTACTTTCCCTCCATTTAAGGTTATATGAAGAAGAAAATGAACAAAGCTGTATTCCTAGCACTCAGTAAGGCACTGTCTGTGCCAGCTGCTCATTCCTGCATCACATCCAGCTGGAGTGTGGGCTCTGTGCAGGTGGGCCATTCTTCTCAGGTGTCCCAGCAGCTGGGGACAGAAGTAAAGATCCTACTTCAGTTACATATGTGTACATTTTTTCTTCTTTCCTCAAATGCACCAAGGCTATACGGACAAGTCCCCTTGCAAATAAAGAAGTTCATGACCTCGTTGGTCGTAGTGTTTGGTATTCTTAAAATCCACACTATTGGTGTAAGAGCAACACAGCACGCAGACTCAGACTGTGTGTGTGAGGGATATTAGTTGGGGAAAGAATTAGAATTAACCAGTCATTCTTTTTAAGCACATTTACAAAATTTCTGTGTAGCAGGAACGATCCAGCTGCCGTGACGTTGCTTCTCTCATGCAGCGTGTTTCTGTAGAATTTTAAAATCTTGGTTCTTTCTTTCTGTGTATGAAATGAGGGCTGTCCCAGCTGACGAGCAGCAGTGATCTGAGCTGTGAAGAACAGAACAAGTTTACTGTGACTGCTAGTCCTAAAGAAAACAGACAAACCCTTTCCAGTCGTGCAGTGTTGCCTCAACTCGGTGGCTCTGAATTCTTTGGTTTGGTTTTTATATGAGGGTAAGAAGAGACCATTGTTTGTGGATGCCTGAGCAGCACGGCAGATAACTTGAGCTCTCCCTGTAACTTTAGTAAGAATAAAAAGACATTTTAACAGATCCTGGTGCTTCTAAATGAAATACATTTGTCTTCCAGAATTTCTAGAAGGTGGTGTTGGCCATGTGGAAATGTTATTTCGCTGCAACTATTTAGCACTAGTGGGTGGAGGAAAGAAGCCCAAGTACCCACCCAACAAAGGTACGGTCTTGAGCCTCAAGGGATAGTGTGTAAACATTTGTCTTGCTGAGCTCTGAGAAACCACCCAGGGAACTGTGGAACTGTCAGCCTTGAGCTGGGCCCTGCTATCCTGCAGGTGGGAAGGGAGGGGCTGTTGCAGCAGGTCTCAGTATTTGTTAGCAAACAGTACCTGCAGTCTCTCAGATCTGATTTGTTGCAGTGGCACTCGGTGCTTGGTTAGCTTTGCGAAGGCTCAGCGACTCTGGGGGGAAACGGGCCTGGGTTGGCAGGGAAACCTTGCCTTGCTGGGAGGACAGTCAATGAAATAAAGAGACAGACCCCAAAAAAGTTGTCTTTAGTAAAAGACACTTCTGTAATCAGCTTTTGCATTTCGAGTTTTCCAGCTCCTGACTGCAGGAGCCATAGCATAGAAGAACGGGTTGGTGGGTTGGTGTTAGGGAGGCTGCCAACCTGCAACTGCTTCGCTGCTGAAGGGACCTCTTGGTCTTCTCAGAAACTGGAAGCTGTTCTAAGGGGGACACGGTGCATCTTCAGATATGCTTTGGTGAACTAACACCATCTTCTCTGCACTGTTCCAGTGATGATCTGGGATGACCTGAAGAAGAAGACTGTCATCGAGATAGAATTTTCTACAGAAGTCAAAGCAGTTAAGCTGCGGAGAGATAGGTATGTGCCATGCTTGTTCCAGGTGGTTGGCCTGACACATCACATGCACTGCTCTAACTCATCTGCAGCTATTCACAGAAATAAAAAAGTTTTGCTGTAATACTTAGCTTTCATTGCTGACGTTCTTTATTCAAAACTGTATTTTGGGGCAGGCATGTAGGCTAACAGCTGGAGTGTATTGAAACCTGATAAAAAGCCTCTAGGACTTGTGGCCTTCCTGCACAGGGCTGTGTCCTCATATGGCTGCTGCTGCTGACTGGTTTCTGTAGGTGTGGTATATGAGGGAAAATCCAGTGAGTCTCTGAAGCCAGAGCATTTGTTAGCAGCTGGAGTCCTGTGTATGTGTGGGTGGATGGGTTCTGTTCTCACAGCTTCAGATAGAGGTGCTTTGCAGACTCAGTGTGGGACTTTTATTTATTTTTTTTTAGGGCTGGGAGTCTGTAGAGTAGGAACAAATAATACAGTTGTTCAGTCTGTTGAGAGCCTCTGCAGATCTGAGTTAATACGTATGTCTCTCTTCTACATCCCACCAAGTCATAAGAGCTTCTTGTGTCTTTCAGAATTGTGGTAGTCTTGGACTCCATGATTAAAGTTTTCACATTCACACACAATCCCCATCAGCTGCACGTCTTCGAAACCTGCTACAATCCTAAAGGTCAGTGGTATGTGTGGGCTGGGGAATGGAAGCAGTTTTATTTTGTTATGTAATGCTATTTATCTATAGATGTCTGATTTCGTTCCACTTTGTAAATCGTTTAACAGTTTACTTACAGTAGTGTAGCTGTGCCCTCTGAAGGTGATCTGTATGGCATTAAATGGTTGTTGCATTATAACCACGCTTGGCACTGAAAAGCTTTCTTGTACTGCTGTGATGTTACTGCTTTGATTTCTCTGGGTGCTGTATGCTTTCTTATGTAAAGAATCTGTGAATGTAATGCATTTTATGCTGAAATGATCAGCAAGAAAATATTCAAGGGCGTAATTCTTCTTTCCTAATGAAGTTAGAACTGTCCAGAGACGTTCTCTACAGCGTCAGAAAGGGACTAATCAGCAAGGGATGACTTTGGCCTCTTGTTTAAATGAGCTGAACTGTAAATAGCAGCCAGTGGCCCAGGCAGGCTGAGCTGCAAGGATAGCAGCTGTGGCACAGGTGGGTAGGGCTCAGGTTTGGCTTAAGGAGTGGGTTAGTTGCAGTGTCTTATCAAGAAATGGAGCTGCTTTCTGGAAGAAGAGCCTCGAGAATGAAGAGATGAGCACGTTCCCAGGTCAGCTGCAGGCTTATGATGAGCTGTGTAAAGTGCTGGACTAAAACTGGAAAAGTAAATGCTGGCTGAGTGAATATCTAAACTAAAATGTCACCTGCTGCAAACTCTTTCCTTTCTTGAGCTGCTAAGGAGTCTTTTATTTTATTTTAAAATGGCTCTGCTCTAACAGCCTGATGGGGTGGATCTCTGAAAAGGTGGTGGATAGCAAATAGATTACTTTGGAAGTAATAATGGGAGTGAGTTAAAATTACACTGTCCTCCTTTATGCTGTGCACTTAGGGATGTGTTTTGGGATACTGATTTAGCCATTGCAATGAGTTTCTGATTGACGGCGTGTGCTTGTGTGTTCTCAAATTACTGATGTTTCAGGAACTTGTTTGAAAAATGTATTAATTATGGCAGGTGCAAAGTTGTTTTCCTTTTTTTGTTTTGCAGGTCTCTGTGTCCTTTGTCCAAATAGTAATAATTCCCTCCTTGCATTTCCTGGAACACATACTGGGCACGTGCAGATCGTGGATCTGGCCAACACAGAAAAACCTCCTGTGGACATCCCAGCCCACGAAGGTGTGCTGAGCTGTATAGCTTTGAACCTGCAGGGAACAAGAATTGCAACAGCATCAGAAAAAGTAAGGATGGTGACCACGTGCCTCTGACTTTTACTGTCCATTCTGGTGTAGTAACTCTTCCAAAATGGGAAATTGTGTCCTTTTGTGGGACAGGCACACAAGTAACTAGCTAGTTGGTTTGTCTTTGAAATATGCATTCTCAGTTTTTCCTTACTGCTCCTTCAGGATACCCAAGCAGCACTGCAAATGCTGTGCTTGAGGTAGCATTCATATTCCAGCTAACCGTAGCTCTGACCCTTCAGTGGAGTTTTTGTGAGCTTTGGCCCAAGCAGTTCATCAGTTCATGCTTTCTTCAGTAAATACTGTTCAGTGGGTTTTCTTTGTTTTGCTTTTTCTTTTTTTTTTTTGTTGTTTTTGGTTGGTTGTTACGGTTTTTTTTAGACCTTTCTTAGGTTCTATTTAAGTTTTCTTTCCTCACTGGCTTTGAAGTTACACCTGCCACCAGGGCTGTCATACTGGAGGACTTCAGTTTTCCTCACATGCACGTTGCAGGTGTTTCATAGTGTGTAAAATACATCAGTAAAAAGGTTCTTGGAGCACTGACTGCACTTCGTGTGCTCTTGAGTTTCATAGGGCCAAAGAATTCACTGTCAAAACCCTGACATTCCTGCACAGTACAGATCCCTTTGGGATTGGTGCAGATGTGTAGAGGGAATGCAAAGCGTCTCCTTCTGAGTGTCAGTGGGGTCTGCTCTGCTGGTGAGCTTCATCTCCCCGGGGAGGGCTCCCAGGTGTCCCAGTGACTGTAAGGCAGATGGGTAGGGGGCAGCTTGGGTGCTTGCTACCTTCCTTCCCTCAACTAAAACAAGTTTCTCAAGGATGATCTGAAATTAATTCAGCTCGTGTTTGGAATAGGTTCCGCTGTACCATAGCTCAAAGCAGCTTGGAAAAAAGCAGCCGTAGTCTCTCTTAACTCTGCATAGCTACCGGAATTCTTCTGAACAGAGCTCGTCAAGCTGCAAACTCCACTGCTAAAAAGAGTATTGAGCTACTGGATGATGACAAGAGACTGTTTCTGTGGTTTCCAATTTTTTCTTTTTTTGTTTTTTGATAGAGAGTAAGTTCTAACAGCATTTTCAGATAGCTTGTTTGAGGCAAACAGCCATATTGAACGTACTGTATGTCCTAATATAATGCTTGATTCTTCTCAAGGGGACCCTCATAAGAATATTTGATACTTCATCAGGGCATTTAATCCAGGAGCTACGCAGAGGATCGCAGGCAGCCAATATATACTGGTATGCTTCATTGCTTCTGCTTTGTCTTCTTGGGGGATGGTGGGGGAATGACAGCCAGGCCTCTTTCAAAAAGCAAAGGAGAGCTGCACTGCCACGGGCACAAAGCAAAGTTCAGTGCTGCTCTGGGCACTGACTGCACTGTGCTGCTTCCTCTGCTCAGTGTGGGTGAGGAGCAGCAGTAGCAGCAGGACTGTGCTGAGGTGCACTGTGGTAGATCCACTGTTCTGCATGGAATGGGCTGTAGCTGGGTGGGAATTTCACACAGGAACGTGGGGAGGGCAGCAATCCTGTTGAATGCTTCCTAGAGAGAGCAGGAGGGTGAGTACCTGAGTACCTGGGTTGAGCATAACGTGTGTCATAACGCATTGCTACCCTGTGCACAAGAGCCTGAGGCAGAAGGTTGGCTCTTAGTCCACCACCTGAAACACTCTCCTGGGAGGGGGGGAAGATTGCTTTCTTCTACTTAGCCTCAGCCTTTGGGTGTAGGAATGCCTCGCCTTGTATTTAATTCCCACCTGTCTGCTGATTGGAACAGCAACCATGCATTTTCTTTCAGTGGCAGAACAGATCACACCAGTTGTGCCCATCCCAGGGCAGTCTGCTGCTTGGCTGTTTCTGATAAACCACGTCCTCCATGTTCTGATGTGTACTCACTCCTGAGGGGGTGTTCATTCCAGTCAGCAAAGCTGTGCTGAACTGAGGGAGGCATTAACACCAGGCAGGGTGACAGCTGCTCCACACAACTGCAGAAGTGGGATGGTACACACGGGAAATGGGGGGAGAATATGTTTCAATGGAAACACTGCAGCTGTCCTCATTCCCTACAGCATTAACTTCAATCAGGATGCTTCCTTAATCTGCGTGTCCAGTGACCACGGCACAGTACATATTTTTGCTGCAGAAGACCCCAAAAGAAATAAGCAGTCAAGGTGGGTTTTAAGCCGTTCTGAGTTCTGATGGAGGGAGGGGTTCTCCATGAAATACAGCGCTGGGCCTGTCAGCTAACAGCTCCCTGAGCAACAGCAGCAACTGATACCTGCACCTCTTGAGCTGGCAGTAGTGATGCGTTGTTCTGCTTGAATGTGGTTGTAAATTTAGGACTGCTGAGCAACTGCCATGTTTCTGCTGCCCTTCATGGAGCTGTGGAGTTCTTCCAGTAGGAGGGTGAGGTTTTTCTGAGGAATTCATTCCTAGCATGAACTTACACAAAGGAATCCCTACTAAGATCGGTCCTCCTGGCAGTTCTGGCAGTCCTTTAAAACCGTGGAAAAGCAGAAAGGCCTTTGTGTGGTCACCCTTCCTTCCCTGGGAGCAGAACCATGTAGGTGCTGCCTGGTGCTTAGCTGAAGGAAACAGGAAGGCAGTCAGCAACAGGAGGAGCCCCGAGACTTGTTCCAACGTGCTAGCAGTTCTAACTCTTCTCTAGTCAGCACCTCACTAAGTTACCCGTTTCTTTCTTTCTTTCAGTTTGGCCTCTGCCACCTTTCTCCCCAAGTACTTCAGTTCCAAGTGGAGTTTCTCCAAATTTCAGGTCCCCTCGGGCTCTCCGTGCATTTGTGCCTTTGGGACAGAGCCAAATGCTGTCCTAGGTGAGTGCCGGGGGCTCCCCCAGCTTCTGCATGGAGGAGCGCGTTCTGAACCGTGCTCGCTTTGAGCTGGAAGGAGCGTTCATGCGATACAAACACAGGGTGTGAGCAGGAGCTGCTGCTGGGCCGCCTGCAGGGGGGCAGGGCTGACACACACCGCGCGGGGACGGTGTATCTCAGGCTCTTCACATCCCTGCAGAACACCTCTGTCAGTTTAACTGAGGTAAGAGAACGGCGCTTCTCAGACGGCTGAACTGAAAACGCCTTTGTTTTTGTTGCAGCGATATGTGCAGACGGCAGCTACTACAAGTTCTTATTCAACCAAAAAGGGGAATGCTCAAGGGACGTCTATGCTCAGTTTCTAGAAATGACTGATGACAAGCTCTGACTGGATCGAGGGAGTGCGCAGGTCAGAGTTCTGCCTTGGCTATTCTGCATCTTTGGGAGGACACTGTATGAATGTCCAATGCTGATCAAGAAGTTTAGCAGACCTCAGTGAGAAGCCTGGCCCACCGTGATCAGAACAAGCTCTGAGGATGGGACTACATTTGTTTATTCTCATTTCTGCAAGCTTTCATCATTAAAATCTCTTTGGGTTACTGTCATCAACTCAAGTTTTCAAGTCGTGGCTTTCAACAAGCTTGTGCCTATTGGGTTTCTCTTTAAACTGTGAAATGACTTCAGTTAAACACGAGTGCCTGCCACACTGAAAGATTTGCAGGGGCCGTGCACGCGTCAGGACTAGCATTAGGAAAAGGGATGTGAAAGCAGATTTTAGGCAGTGCTGGAAGTGGGGGGCAGTACTTCCACTCAGACCGAAACAGAACTCCACCAGCTGGGCTAGAACAGGAGTCTGGCCTTTCCCCTCTCCCTGAACACATCTCAGCAGGTCAGAGGACAGGACGGTGTGCAGCTACGGAGCTGTGCTCGCTGGCTGGGGGTAGCCCTGTGGCTGCTGCTCGTGTGCACCCACAGTGGTTCAGTTATCAATCAGCACTAATGGTGGAAAGGTGCCAAACTGTACATAGTAGCTGAGGGCACGTTCAGGCATTTGCTCACCCAGCTAACCTCTCCTCAGTGCGCGAAGCAAGCAGCAGGACACGGGCACGTGGAGCTCCTGCAGCTGTCGGTGCAGTTCCTCCTGTGAGTGAACAGCCCGTCCAGGTCTGAAAAGAAAAGCCACCACCCGTGGTCCCGGTGTCACAACAGCACCGACCGCTCAGATCCCTCTGTGCTTCAGCTGGAAGATGAGAGCAGCACGGGAGCCAGGAGCACAAAGCAGGCTGCCCCGGCTTTACACGTGCGAACTTTTTTCTTTGAGATGTTGTGTATTTACCTAAGGAGGGGGAGGTTAGACTCAGATCAACTGCAAATCTTTCCCCACGCTGTGCAGCAGTTACTCTTCACTGCTGGGTTAAGGCACAAGACACTGAACTAGGAACTGAAACAGACACAAGCTCTGGGCACTGAGTATCTGGGAGAGGGAAGTCCTGCTCTCCTGAAATTGAATTCCACAGACGCTCCAAATTGGACATCCCAGTTCACGCTGAGATTGTTTAGGTGCAAACTCTAAATTGACAGAAGTTTCTTTAGTGTCATGTAACGTACTGAGGACTAACAGAGCTCGATGTCAAGGCTGCATGTTGCTTTTATGTGTATTTAATCACAAATTGTTTTGCACACTTATTTGTAATATGTTATTTCTTTTAAATAAAAGTGACTAATTTTGCTGTAATCACGAGCGCAGCCCAAGCTCCCCTTGCCACGCGCTTCAGGGAAAGGTCACCTGAGTCAGCAGTGGTGTCTGGAGGAGGACGAAGTGATTTGTGCTGCCTGGGGCCTGGGAAATGAGACCACCTCAGCCGCAGTCGCACTCCAGTGCAAACCCGTGCTGTCCTCGTTCCCCGCTAATGCAGCACTGCTGTGCTGAAGTCTCTCTGCATTATGGCAGTGACCAGACTGCAGCCTCCGTGTGCAGGAAGCTATCGCAGGCTGTGCCCTGAGTGATCCTTCCTGCTGGGCAGGGATCCAGTCAGCTGCACTCAGAGCGAGGAAACATTTCAACTAGAACCTGGAGCTCTGAAGGTTTTACACCTCATCGTCCATTGAAGCACTGCCCTTCCTTGAAACCAACCTGCAGCGGTGACCAGGGACACCACGGGCAGACTGCCTGGACAGCTGAAGCTGCCCCAAACACGTGAGACGTTCCCTGTTCTGCTGTGACCCAGCTCGCACGCAGACGCTGACACTGCTGCTGGAACCCTGAGCGCCCTGAAGATCCTGTGCCATGCCACGGCCTCGCAGATCCATGAGGCACACGGGCAACTTCACAGCGACTGAAACCAAGTTAAAAACCAGTGCTCCCTGCAGGGTGCCCAGCCCACACATCACCGCGCTCCTTCTGCAAGTACAGCGTTCTGATTTCAACCAAAACTGACTGCACTAAGAGCACTACTTCATCAACACACCTCTGCTGTGCACTAAACTGTTTTGGTTACTTTTCCCAATAAGGCACAGTGCTCCAGGAACCACCCCGCGTCTCCACCCTGCTGAGTTACTGTGGCACTCAGCAGCACTCACCCACGTCCCCTTTTCTGAGCCACGTTTCTGTTTGTTGTCATTCACACAGAACCCAGCACCCCTGCCCCATTCTCTTGTCTGTCCACACTGCCCGTGTCCGACCTGAAAGGAAAAGATTAACCAGCACAGTGAATCTGAGGTAATTCCAAGCATTTGGCAGCAGAAGCCACAGTGTTTCCTTCAGAGCCTTCAGACATTGACACTGAAGCAGAAATGAGCAGAGCTGGGAGCTGCAGGCTGCGTGTGTGTGGGACGAAGGACTGAAACACAGAGGCAGCAGAAAAAGGGGTCCTCCAGGAGTCTGCTTTTACCATCACGAGTGACTGCCGCCTCCTTACTGAGCCTCAGTTCTACCACTGCTTTTTCCTTCTTCTCCACAGAGTGCGTTTATTTAAACGAGGCAGCGACTCCGCTCTCCTCTGCAGGACATCCTGTGGGTACCACACAACCGTCCGTTCTTCTCCTGGAAGGAACAAGTTACGCTCTTTCAGCTTCACACAGCCCAGGCCCCGCACCGCTGCGGCCCTCCCTCCATTTCTGCCCCAACATTTCCACGGCTTTCAGGAAAGCATCACCACGAAGGCCGCACCCAGCACCGCTCATTCACCTGCTCCGACTTACGGCCGTGTGTGCTGAGCCAGTACATCTGCAGCCAAAGTCCAACCCCAAAGCTGCTGCCGCTCCGGGGCTACGTACCCGACATCAGCCTCAAACGCAGCACAAAGACACGGAAAGAAAGGGGAAATCAGATAGGAAAGTCCGGCTTGGATATTCACTGGGGGAGAAAACTCCACAAAGATGAGAAGAACCCGATGGGTAAAGCAGCCCCTGCACTCACCAACCTCAGGTGCTCTTTACCGACTCATTTTGTGTCAGACTTTAACAAAGCAGAACTGCTTCAGGAAGCTGAGCAGACCTCGGCAGAGCCGTCACAAAGGACGGCCGCGTGCTTTACGTGCACCAGAGCTGGGGAAAGGCTGGGAGCTGCAGCACGCAACGACAGCACTGCACATAAACACATCTGTCACCGGAACCAAACACTGGGGCCTTAGAATCCCAAATCTGTTTGAAAAAGGGAGGAAAGCAACTGGACACAGTGAGAGCTGGATCAGAGTCACGAATCATTTACGCCTAGCGGCAAACCCAACAACACACAATGAAAACCAGGGCAGCTCTGAAGAAAATTAAGTTGGGTTAATTTTGTTAAAGCTGTCCTTACATTCTGGTTGGAATACCATATGGTGGTTGCACACACAGCCATTTTCCACATAAGCTTCCACAGAGACACCGAGCTGCTGCCGGAGCACGAGAGCAAATCGCTGCGAGCACTGCAGCGCTGAAACGAAGCGGGCAGAGGACATCGATGCTGGGTGCTGCAAGCAAGAGCCATCTCGAGACGTTTTCCATTTGCAGAAGAAAACCCGGAGCGCACAGAGCAGTGCCCTCAGCTCCCGCACCGCACCAACGGCCTCGGGAACATCAGAACACACACGTGCTGAGCCACGGCCGCTCGGTTAATTTGCTGAATAAAATTTAATTTTATTTAAAAAAATCTTATACACTATTATTCACCTAGCCCTAGTCGTGAACAGATTCTCACTTCTGAAAATAAACCACATTCTAATCAATCCATTCAACACCAAATTAAATTACTAGTACTGGATCTTTTTTTTTTTTTTTCTTAAAAAAAGTTATGTTAAAACTTTACTTTTTTTATTTTTTAAAACCTCTAAAGAAAACCTTGCAATCTTACAGAAATGCTTTTTTTTTTTTTTTTTTTTTTCGGGTTATGCTTTTTTAAATGCCTGTTATAAACTGTGTAGAGTTCTGTCGTCGTCGTTGTTTTTTTTAATAGCTTTTTAATACGTACTATCTGCAGAGACACTGTAACAGCTCCGTTCGGTGGGTGAACACACAACTTGTACAGATTTCTCATATTTGGTCTTTAGGTAATCAGTTCCAAAAGCTGCCTCAATAAACCACTCCAAACTGCTCAGTCCGTCCAGAGAAACACAGCTCCTTTCCCTTCGCAGCGGAGAAGGAAACAGAAGCAATGCTCTGTTACAGAGATGGGGCCGCCCGGCTCCCACCCCGCCCTGCGCCTTCTGGAGTGGAACCATTACCACAACTACAGCGAGAAATCACCAATACGCCTTCGGACGTTCAACTGCAGAACACACAGCACAGTCTTTTTTTTATTGTGATGGTACGGAGCCACTGCTGGAAACCACAGCAGCGGCCGCGCGGGGAGACCCCGCGAGCCCACGGCATCCCGCTGCCACGGAGAAGCTGCTCGGGTTCCTTCCTACAGATGGGTGCTTCGGCTTAAAAATATCCAATAGAGCTCTGACAAGATAATTTTAACTCTCTTTTTAAAAGGACGCGTGATAAAGAATTTCATCTTTTCTAAATGAAGAACAGTCTGTTATCTTAAACATACACGATATTAAGCGAGACTCTCGTTTTACTTTTAGACTGGAAAAATATGCCAGGGACAGTCAAAGTCAACACAAAGTAACAAACAGCAAAAGGTAGCAGAGAGAGAAACAGATAAGTGCAGCTCTGGTCAAATTCATAGCAGTTCTTTACGTCAGTTAACGGCTCATTTACATCGTAATTTCTAATCAGTTACATGCAAGCCCAAAGAAGCGTTTGATCACTACACATGGTAATAAAATCTGATTAAATTTATCAGGCAACTGCTAAAATATGAAAATTTGCAGATGTAATAAAGTAGCTTTATCTGAACTTCGAGAGGACAGACAAAAGTAAATCATTCCGTTGGTTAAAAAAACCCTACATTCAGTTTTTTACCAAACAAAATTTCACATGAAAAGTATTGTGTGATTCCAAAGTTTCCGGAGTAGAAATGGAGTGATTTGAAATGTCAAAGACCCCATCGTTTCGCAGAGAAATGAAAATACACCTCAAAAATTTCTAATTCCACATGTGAACAACAAAATACTGCATATCTACCAACAACTGCATCGGGTAGGTCGTTGTGAAAGGCTAGCTGCCAAGATGTAGGAAATGGCTCCTTGCCTCTGTTCCCTTTGAGGAATATACAATCGTCTGAAACCAGTTCACACTAAGCGCTCATCATGCTGCCGTTACACTGAGATGCTCAGTCCTTAAAATGATCTGATCAAGACTTTTTTAAAGCTGCAGCCCTCCCCAGCACTGCACTCCTCAGCGCACGCGGTTCGTAGGGGCGGGGAGGAGCGGGGTCACAGCCTCTGAACGACGTTGTTTTGCGGTCTGACTGAAGTTACCGAGTTTTAAGGCCACCTGTGTTGGTTTATTTTTCAGTGCTGAACGTTGAAGTCTGATCACAGGGCCCCTTTCCCCACTGCGTGAGAACATGTTCCAAGATTTTAGGTGTTATATTTAAGTGTCTCCTTTTGGCACCATGGAGTTTCTTGTTGGTTTTTTTTTTTTTTTTCTGTTTGTTAAAAAAAAAAAAAAAAGAAAAAGAAAAAGAAAGAAAGAAAGCAAACTCTAAGTTTCTAGTTCTGGCTGCCTTTATCGCTCACTGCCACAGGCGGGGTGTCCACGTTAACAGCTATGACTATGCTCTCTCCATCCTCTGTTTTGATCCGTTTCAGTTCCTGCGGTTCCGCCTGGTCTCCGTTCTGACGCTTCGTTGGCAGCGACGCCGACGCGGACGCATGGGTTGCTAACATGTGCAAAGGACTTGCAGCAGCTGCAAAAAGACAAGAACACTTCAGCACCTCGTCCCCGTTGAAGCGGGGGATGCTGAAAGCACACAGGCAGGGGATCAGACAGCCCACGGCAGCTTCAGCTCCCAACATTTCACCTCGGCACAAACCTGGAGACGTTGCTCTGAATCACACAGATACGGACAAAAGGGAAAGTATCTCAGTTTTGTCAGTGGGGAACTGAGAACAGAGAGATGGAATGATTTAAAACCAATCTACGAGATATCTGTGACAGATGTGGGAATTCAAAACCCCCCTGAAGGAGCACGTGGCCATGTCTGTGACCTGCAGCTCCTGCTACACAGCGCAGTGCTGGCAGGACGGGGACCACCACCAGTTCACACTCACTGCTGGCCACCAGCTACTCAACAAAAGCTGTGCAGAGCACACGGCCAGGAGATGCAGTCATCTGCCTCTCTGTGAGACAGTTAATCACTCACAAGGAAAAAAAGAGTGCTTAGCGAGAAGGTTCAAGAAATTACAATCTGACCAAAGTGAACGAATGAATCAGATAACAGAAATGGAAGTGTTTAAAACACACAACAGCACAGCAGTCACCATTAGCAGGTGAGCGTGGTCCCTGCAGGCTTCTGAGACATCCAAAGGCTCTCCCTCTGTCAAGAGTTCGTTTCTCAGCTTTGACTCTCTTCACCTGACTATTCAAATGTCTTGGCAAAGCACACAAAATACCGATTATACATTCACTTGTTCACTGCATTTCATGAGCGCTCATCCAAACACCGTCAGCTGACCTGCTTTCTACACACCACCTCCTCACCTTTGGCATCACTGCTTTGCTCAGAATCCTACACAATTCCATCAGTGGAACGTGAACAGAAGCACTCAAGGAATTCTTATTTGCTGATTTGTTCTCAGTAAATCATTCTAGTGAATACCTGCAAGCACCACTGCAGGAACCCACGGGTCTGCACCCACTGTGCACCTGCAGAACAAACTGCAAAATACTTCACGTGACTCTTGGCTCAGCTCTCAGTAACTGCTTTTGCTTCACCTGTGCTGAAATGACGAAGCAGAGAACACTGATCCATCAGCACTACACTTCAGTAAGAAAACCAATGTCAGAGGTGGAAGAGTAACACAAATATGAAACAAATCATTCACTCCACTAGTAAGATTTTACAGGAATACGTGTAATGAAAAGTCTGGGGCTATGTCAGATCCATTTCCAGAAGTGTAATCTATGACCAGATAATGCATCCAAGTGGAACTGTGAGAACAAACAACGTTCGTCTGCAAACCAAAACTGAATCTAACTGGAAATTATGAAAAAGCCTGAGTAATGACAGCTGTGAGGAAGTACCACTGCCCACACACGCACACAGCAGCACCTCAGCATCTTACAGAAACCCTGTCAGTGTCAGTGCCCTGCTCCAGCACTAACAGAAGGAAAAAAGTAACAGTCCAAAAAGCCAGTGGGTTTAACCACAGAGCATGCCAGGATGGAAGGGACCCACGAAGATGACCGAGTCCAACTCCTGATGATGAGAGAGGATGGGCTGTGACCACGGGTACATCCCCACAGCGACTACAAAGCGAACAAACAGCACTCAGGTAATCACCAGCGAAAAGCACGAGCTCCTACCAGGAGAGAGAACAACCCCACACAGAGCTGTGGGCAAGATTTTTTGTACAACTTATGTTTTCAGAACAACTACGAAACACAAGAGAGCGTAGGAGGAAAACACTCAGCAGTGGCCACGCTGAGGTCCTGCACGGACACAATACTCACCAGCATTGCCCTGCCCCTGGATTGCAGTGGTGATAGGTACTATGTGCGTTCCGTTCTGCGTTACAGTTTTTATTGGTAGCTGGTGTTGACCTAGAGGTGCTTGTTGCACTATAGTGACTGTCTGTAAAGGTGCAGTCTGAGATGTCTGAATGATACGACTAGCAGCTCCGATTGCAGCATGACTGATAGCAGGTATGGGCTCCACTTTAACTGAAAAACAGATGAGAAGGCATAGGTGAAAAAACAGAAAGCATTAAAAAAAAAAACACCTCTACATTTACTCTGTCAGCCCTCAGAAGATGCATACTGATATATTATGAGCTCCAAGCTGCTGAGAAATTATGATGCAAAGCTTGGATTTTAGCACAGAAACAGTTTTTGAATAATAACCCACTGGAGCAGCTACGAGAGCAGCTGAGTTCTCACCTTTGACTTCCTTGTGGTCTCCATTCTCTTGAGGTTCTACCTTGGGCTGGGTCACCATTGCAGCTTGCGTGACCACTGCCTGCCCAGCTACAGTGTAAGTGTTTGCTGGTGCTAATCCAGTCACGTTTGTGACAGACACAGCTGGTATCTGGTGAACGACATGAACTGTCTGAACTACAGGCTGCTGGGATGTGGATGTTGTCACAGGAGTTGCAACAGTGTAGGTGACGGGTTTAATAGTTTGTGGTAGCTGCCGTTGTACAGTAATTAAAACTGGTTGGCTAGATAGAGGTGATCCTAGCAAGGAAGAGAAAAAAAATCAGGCTGCTTAATTCTTTCATTTTAACGAGCCATTCTATTAAACTTACTGCTAAAGCTTCAGAGCATTAACGACCTCCTTTGCTCACACCTGCCAGAAGCAGACACACGTATTCCAGGTCAGCCCTCGTCAGCTCAGTAAGAGCTGCACACCATTGGGCAACAGCTCCTCCCACCACCACACCCCCGCCCACCACAGCTGTGCCTGACATCCATTCAGTTCCCCTTCCACAGATGGGAACTGATGTGTGCTCCAGCACTGCAGGAAGGCTCCTGCAGAGGCACAGCTCCCAGCTGCTGAGGGCTGAGAAGGTGGATGGCAAAGAGCATCAGCTGAGGGAATTAAACACAATCTCACCTTCCCCCCCTCCCCCACACCCACTTTTTTTTTTTAAAGAAAACTCCTATCATGCAGATCTGTGCCTCGTGTCTTTAGCCCTGATTTATGTCCAGCATCAAACGGATGAAATGACCACAGATGTGTGCAGCACACCTGCTCATTTCTGTCACTGCAGTGAGGTTGGGTTTCTGTTTGGTTTTTTTCCTCTCAAGCAGGAGGAGCACATCCCAAACAGAGCGACACTGACTGAAGGCAATGGAAGCACAGACTGCTAACAAAGCTACCGAGGCTTCTGGAGCCCACAGGTAACACTGCTGTGGGTCTGCAATTTACCTGGAATACGGGCATGCTGTTCAACGCATGCTCTAAATGTTAAGACATTAAATCCTTCCTGCTTTGCTGTTCTTGTTTTCGTGCAGCCCTGGCAGTGCTGCCATGCCAGCCCTCTCCCACCTCCAACCCCCGGGCACTTATTTCGGGCACTCACCTGGGGCACTCTGTGCAAATCGTGCTTCTTGTATTACTGCTAGTTTTGGCTGGATAGCACTGGGCTCAGGTTCCATGGGGACTGGAGATCCTTCCCTGGACAGACTCTCGGGGGTCTGGACTCCACTGGAGTGTGCAGACAACACTCCAGAGTGATTAGGAGAGGCTGGGGCACTTCTGTATTCAAAAACGAAAGCAGCAGCTGATGTGTTTTAACTTCGGAACTGTGAAACACAGCGACCTTCCTCTACAGAGACTGTAACACACACTGCCCACAGGAGGGCACTTTGTGCCTTCTGGCAACAACAGTTACAACCCAGAGCAGTTTTGAAAAAGCTTCTGTTAAACAAGAACAGAATTTAAAAGCAAACTTCAGGTGCAGTTAATGAACGGAAGCGGCTGGATGCCTTCCTAGGGAGACTCCCTAAAAGCATCTGTGAAATACAAACATTTCTTTTGGTGGAGGAGGATGTAAGCGTATCGCTCCATGGGGCAACTCAAAAAGGAATGCACCGCCAGAAAGGTCGTAACTTTACCAAGGGAGCAATTAAAAGCCATGTATTTCCCCATCACAAATTCTGCTTGAACATTATCAAATTAAAATGCACAGCTGTCACCTCTGGGTGCGATACAGTGGTAGCTGGAAGCTGACTATTGCCTTTGTAAACCATTTTACAACTCTGTAGATGGCAGTTAGAAATTAAAACCATAATTCTGTAAAGAAAAGAGCAACACAACAAGGGTTCAGCAAGGCTTGCCTACGTTAACATCTGACAGTTAGTTAGGCATACAGAGTCAGTTCTTTATCACAAAGCAATAAAAACAAACCTGGCGTATGGGGCAGCCTCCTAGCAAAGTTTATCATACAGAATTCAAACACTGAGCCTGGATTAAATTAAATTACTGAACTCGTGACTGTACCCACAGCTATCAAGTCTGTATCAGCCTGAAGATTAAACAACAGCCATAGTCTTTTCGTTCATCTGTTTTTCCTTACCTAGAAGAGAGTGGTCCCAGAGGGGTTCTAAAGCAAGGTACTCCCCTAGGCCGCCTTTTCCTAAAAGCCTGCTCTATTAATTTGCTTTCAGAGGCAGGGTCTATCCTCCAGAATGAGCCTTTGCCTGGTTCTTCCTGGGAACGTGGTACTTTGATGAAATAACGATTCAGAGAGAGATTGTGACGTATTGAATTCTATGGAACATAAAAAAATATGTAGAATTCATATAACTTTTTCAAGTCAGAATGTGGCCTACTGCAGCAATGTGTACTACAGGAGACTCGGGGTTCAGGTTTTTAATTCCATACTTCACCAGGGGTCAGAGCACCGCCAGCGCAGCGCCATCGACCTGAAAGGACCCTCACATTTTCCAAATCCTTCCCAGCAGTTAAAACCCAATATGTTAACGTGGTACACGGTGACTTTAACAGTGAGCACACTACAGGTATCTGAGCAGAATGCAGTGTAAAAAAAAAAATATAGCAGCCCTCGTGTCCTCATACACCACCCTTCCCCAGGTGTCAGGAAAACAGCAGACTGTACTGAGGGCCAGCAAAATGGAGAATGTGCTGATACTGATCTTACACCATTACGCTTTGTTTCTGTTCCAAAATACAGAAGGAAAAGGTTAAATTTCACAAGTTCCAAGCAGAGCTAGATTGCTGGGAGTTCACCCACAGTCCAGCCTGTCTCAGCAGAGCAGCCAAGGACTTAGCACGTCTAGCAAAACAACAAATGGCAGCAGCTCCTCACACAGCTCGGCAGTGAGATCCCTGTTTCTCCAGCTTGGTTTGCACGTTACCTTATCCTCACGTGGCTGTGTTTGTGTTACAACTCACACAACTCTGATCAAAGAGATGCAGAGAACTGCTAACACTCCAACGTGTACCTCACTCTGCTTGCCTTTGTGCACATCCTTCTTTCTTTTTTTACCCCCTGATATAAACCCAAAATCTTTCTAAACAACGTCACTGAATTAGAAGGAAGTGTCAGGGGAAGTACTGAAAACCTTGCGAGAGAAGAGGGGGGAATGGAGAAAAAGCTTTCCATTAACAAACACTCCTAACATTTCCAAGATCAAATGTGAATGTGACCCTGGTGCTAAGTTCAGAAAACCTAACAAGAAATAAATGATAACCATGCACGGCTTCTTGAATACAAACTGATGAAACCAGAAATCTTTTCCCTGCCAAAAACTGAAAAAGAACTGAAAAGATGCCAAGGACATGTTTATAAGTTGTATTTACTTCTCCATATGCTAGAACAAAAAAGTAGATCCAAAAGCACCTGCTAAAATAAGCTCACAAAGAGGAGTCCTCGAGTCCTCAACAAAATGAGTTTTATGTAACAGGGGATATAAATACCACAGTGCTGCTCATTAAGGATCGGATCCGGATGTACACATGCAGGTACTGTCTGGTTTGAACAATATTCAAATATAGCCTCGCATTCTTTTAAGGCATCAATCAGATAAGTCACCTTAGCTATCACCTCATACCTGCTAGCTGAAAGCTGGCAGAGCTGCTCTGCCCCTGTCAGTGTTCCAGCACTGTGTATGTGACTAACGACGTAACAGCATCTAATTCTCAGCTGCTTTTTGTCTGTGTTTTTCAGTAGAAATAGGTGCTAATTATTTGTTCTGGAACACGTCTGCTTTGCTGCGCCCATCACCTCGGATCAGTGAAGTATTTTTGTCCTAAGGCCGAATTCTGTGCCTTACAATGTATGTGCACGTGTGACTAAATGAGGCTTGCTCACATAAGGAAGCACGTGCACACAGACAGTGATTCCACAACAGGAGGCAAAAAGCATGCCAACATCTTATAAGCAGAACCCTATTGCTAAAACATATCTGTCAGTATTTCTGCAACCAGAATTCTTCACTGACTGAGAAAGGGAGAAAAAAAAAAATCTTACAGGCCCTCCCTGGTCACCCTAAGAGTGAAGTCCCTTCCTAGCCACAGCACTACAGAAAGCCTGGAGGAGCAACATTCCCCATAACCTTGAAATTCTCCTCAGAGTGACTCAACTTCCACACAGGCTCAATGACAAATCAGTATGTAACTCATGTTTAAAATCTATGCCTCTACTGAGAAGGCGTGCAGTCTTTGGCCTCCTACAAGTACAGCAAGCAGAGCATTAACACTTCCTCACTTTTACAGTCTTTCGGTCCCTGAAAATGTTACTCCCCTGGGAAGCTCAGAGCACGTCCCTGGTGTACATCACGGCTGCGCCAAGAGCAGCGCTGCGAAACTGATCCTTCGTGATGGACAGTGCAGCCTGGATGCTACACATGCAAACTTGCCAGTCCTGATAATTGTGCTCCTCTGTCCTTCACTGACACTAAAAACAGCAGCAAAGGCATTGAACCCTTATGTGTATCTGGAAAGACTGTGCCAGACTGATTCATACTCCGTTAGTCATCCTGGCAAATGCTGAGGAGAGGCTCTTTGAGGATGAAAAGAAAGCAGAAATCACTTCTGCGGGGTTTGGTCTAACTCAGAACAGAAACAACCAAGTTCACAAATGGAGAACTGCAGAAATGCATCGGGGCACACAGTGCAGGGGAACAGTAGATAATCCGAACTCCTTCACTGCTCTGCACGGTCCAAACAAACCTGAACCTCCAACATTAGGTATCTTGGTTTTATCCCACGATACCCACATGCGTGCCTACACTACGTTAAGTCACAGAACGTAACTGCATTCCCAGACAGTATACACAGACTTAAATCCACAGTTCTAGCTACACTTTTCTTCCCCAAAAGTCTGTGTGTGTCGCTGCCAGAGCTTTAGAGAGCACTATTCCATAAATAGAGCAATGCTCCAAAGACAACATAATGCAAACTGCCTACTTTGTTGGAGATGTCAATCAGAAAAAAAGATAAATTTCAACACACACTGATTTGAGAAGTTCTATTTACAGAGGGCCTCTAGGGTCTCAGGACCAAGTATTCAGCCAGCACTACTCTCAACTAAAAAGACCTTCTGAAAATCAGGCTTACCTGCCAGCCCTTGTCTGCTGTCCTGTAGTACGGGTAGTTTTTAGTTATGTGCGTATAGATTCCATTTAGTGTAAGCTGCTTATCAGGTGCCATTGTAATTGCTTGTACTATTAACTGTGCATAGGAGTAAGGTGGCTTAGAGTCGTCCTGCAGAAGGAAGGGAAAATTCTCCATCAATAAAAACAAACATCCCCCTATGAAACAGAAGTTACAGAACAATTAATCAAATGCCGTAAGCGCTTCTGGACAACCAGAATATTCAAACAGGAAAAACTAAGACAATTTCACTCTTCTGTTTTGCAAATTGTAAGCTAGCACTCATAAAACTGGAGAAATCAACAGCAGCAAAGAATGCCTACAAATACACACACATATATATACCCACACACACACACGGACACACAGACCCGCTCTGAGGGCGAGGGGGGAACAGGAGCATCAAAATCAACATGATGTCTCATCACAGGGAATTAGAAATTCATTTCTGATGTCTGAAACGTTGGGCTATGCCTTAATGCTTATACTGCAGCTAACGAGAATTCAGAAGCACTGCATTCACCTCAAACTTAACGTCCGGGTTTTATTTCAAGCAGCATTTACCTTTGGGCTGTCTCCACCCGATGCCTCCTTGTCATTTTCTGACTGAGAGTTGTCAGCCATTAAATGTAGGTCAGATGGGATGACACGACTCATTTTGTACCCTGAAGAGCCTGCACCACGGGGGCTAGATGGGCAGGAATTTGCAGCACTGTTGAGCATAAAAAGAAGATCCTACTATTTTGTTATACAGTATATCACCACATTATATTTAATCAAAAAGTTCTTATTGCAGAGAAGCCCACCATCAGAGCTTCCAGACCACAGTTAAGGGTCTGTCAGTGTTTCCATTATAAAACCCATTTTCCAAGCCGTTCTAACTCATCCATGAGCATTAAAATCACCGCAGGAAGAAACCTGTCAGATGAAGCTCAGGCTCTCCTCCTCAAAGGAAAAGGGATTAACTGATTTATTAGCTTGTACTGTATTTGGGTGAGATTTGCCAACACAGAAGTCCATTTTAACTACATAAGCAACCACACATTTTAAGACACTCATCTGAAACAAGAAACACATCCTGCCAGAGATCTCTGCCATATGCTTGTATTTTGTCTACTCAGAGTCAGCTTCCCCTGTGCAGTATTTTTGCATAAGAGAAATTATAAAATGCAGCGAGGCAAAAAAAAAGTTTTGATTCTCATTAAAATCTAAAACATTATTTTAAACATTTGCAATAAACTCCATGAACAGGAAGCATCAGCACTGACTGTTGTGGTTTCACTCAGTATTACATCAACAGAGCAAATGCAGCACCAAAAAGTGAAAGCACCAATGACAGAGGTGCTGCCCCCTGCCACCTCATGCTCTGCCATCACAGAGCAGCACTGCTGCAATTGGAGCAGCTCCCCTGAACAGCTTTCCCATGGGCTGCTCTCCTGCCCTGCAGAGCACACAGGAACTACAGGAATGGTTTTTCAGCTATTTCATTTTGCCAACAGGAATGACAAAGTCGCTGAGCAATGTCTGCCTCCTCCTCCAAAACAAACCCCAAACTCTGGCAGTTCTCTGTAAGGGCACGCACTTCTCAGCGATTTATACTGGAAGTAACTTCAGCAGAGTCCCCAGCAATTCCAAAATTCAACTAAAAATCAGAACTGTAAAAACTGGTGCAGCCTCATCTGCAAAGACAGCCTCAGAAATGCAACCTCCTGCTACCTGCCAGCAACACAAGGAAGGCACGAGGAAGGCTGCATCTCTCACGGGCTGCGAGGAAGAATCCCTGACTGGAACCAAAATACCTGACTAGTTTTATTTATTCTTATTAATATAGGTCATTGCTGCTCTGTGTTTTTACAGCTCAACTGACAACATCCTTCTACTGTGCTCACTTTAGCATATATTGACAAAGCAACACATATGGTAGATACAAAGCAAGCTCACAAGTCCTGCACAGAACAGGATGATTGGAAGGGAAACTGTCAAGCTCTGCTCTCAAAATAGACACAGAACTGTCACCTTCTTTTTCTTGTAATAAAGTGTGCTCAACAGGTGCACAAAAGCCCTGAAGAGAATTACAAAGTGCACAGCGAGGCAGCGTGCAGCCACACAGGTAACACGGCCTGAAATATTCACCAGTTGCTCTGTCACTTCATGAACAAAAAATATTTTCCCTGAATTTTAATAAGAAAGCAAACCTGCCATATAGTCACATCTAAATCTCTACTTCCACCATCTGTACAGATCTCAGTAAACACTACGATGCTGAGAACAAGGTCTCGGCAAGCAGGAAACAAGTGGAATTATCCCTACATTCAGATTTCATTATCAGTAAGCACGTTTTTAAAATCAATCATTAACAGCCCATCACTCCAGCTGCAGGAAGCACGGAGCACGTACACGCTTTGCAAAAGCAACTTTCAGTGCCTTTAAGTGAAGTTTCTGCTCCCGAACTTTCTATGGCTCTTCCAAATTCTATCCAAACTATCAGCTTGTGAGGACAGCTGCTGTTTGGTTCATTACTTTGGTCCCAAATAAACAGACAACAACTGCAGTTATCACATGAAGCAGCACAGCAAGTAAAAATCCCAGGTTGGCCTCCCTTGCAGATGACCTCCCTACACTGAACTTCTCACGCTGAGTTTCAGTTTAAGAGCTTTGTTTACTTTCAGTAATGGCTGATCAGTACAAACTCATCCTTCAGAATAAGAAATCAGTCTGTTTTCCACACCAATGATAACCAAAGTGTATAAAAACACCACCTAAGTCACTTGGAAAGCAAGTAACACATATGCTCCTTTCTTGTAAGAACGTTACGCTCCTGAGCAAACTGTTACACGTCTGAGAAATCACATTTAAGCACCCAAGGCTGCTGAGGCACTGCACTCACACACAGCAGAACTGCAGCAGATTAAAGATTCACCACAAAAACAAAATACTGAAAACAAAGGAGAAAACTGTCTGAATTCTGCAACCACGTCTTCTGCCCTATGTTTCATCCGCAGGGTTTAAATACCTGATAGTTCCTGTGGGAGAAGGGAGAGGGCTGATCAGGTGAGCCATGTTGTCTGGAATGTTTATTGTTAAGGGAGAGATCTGGGGTTGCACAGGCTTCACTGGGGACTCCGGGGCCTCCTGTTTTTCTCTCTTCTCATTGGACAGAGCAGTGAATGTTATCTTAATGTTTGTGCTGGGAAACCTGAAAGTACAGCTGAAAATGAAAAACAAACACGTAAGCCACTTGTTTACACAGTGCAGGATTTTTTTTTGCATCATTTGTACATATCACCATTCTAGAAATTAAAAGGTACCCTATCTTGCATTGTAACCACCTTCGTTTTACTGATCACACAAGGACCAGCATGACCAGAAAAAGATTCCCAAGTGAGCAAGTTCAGAATTTGGAAAGATAGAAGCAAAGGCAGTTATCTGTAATGAGAGCACTTCATGTGCAGTCTCTATGTTTCCTGAGGTCCATCCTAATCATGCAACTGCCCCTACCAGGTATTATTTTGAAGACTAAAGGCTCTCACGTCCTCAGGTCAAATTACAGCACCTGCAAACAAGCGAGCACGTCCATGATAAGCAGAAGCCATCAGGACATAAAGATATGCACATCTGAGGCCTGAGCATCTCCACGGACTGCTGCAGCTAAAAGCTCTGGACCATTTTCTCTTAAAACACACGAAATCAAACACCTATCAAACCCAAGGCTGCCATTTTCAGAGTACGTGGTTGCTGCAGTATCACCTTCAGGTGCGTTTTGGTAAAGCTGAATTTAAGAGCCAAGTGTGGTGAACTTCCCACTACAGAAATGGCCAAATTCTGTACCCCCAAATTTAAAGACTGATAGTAACCTGGCAGTAATTTAATGATGTGTTAGCTGCTGGTTTTTTTTTAACAGATGGAAAACGAAGTCCAACTGTTGCATTCTGCTTCTTTCCCCCATCTTTCCATACGGGTACGTCGAAGTTAACCCAATTACACAGAACAGGCTATTTATAACTTCTCCTAACTAAAGAGACCAAGTAAACAAGAAACTTCATTTTCTCTCTACAAAAGGATCTACAAAGACTCAGTTCAAGTAATGGTATCTCGTCTCTTTTAATTAAGCTGTCAGAGCACACTCAGCACTAAGCCCCCGCTGTATTTACACACCTCTGCCAAACGAAGAAGAGAGCTTTGAAATGCTGTGTTACCCAGAAACAAACCCTCAAAATAGTTTGTAAAACGATTCTGTGTAGATGCGCTTTAAAAGAATGGGAACTAACATACTGGAAGACGTCTGAAGAATGCGCACTGCGAACAAATGCCATCATTGCTTTGAGAAAACTGTATCCAGCATGAGAATTATGTGAGAATTGGAAGGCTGAGCTCTGCAGTACCCCTGAAAGTATTAATTGTTGTACACTTTGGGTTCTATTCCTTAAAGCAGATTTATAAAGCAAAGGAAGCATTTGCCTTTTGTTACCCTTCTTGTGACGCACGCACACGTCGCAGTGATTCTTTTTTCCCATACAGCTGGCACTGAAGCATCAGGGCAAAAAGCAAGCAGCAATGCTGACCTCCCTTTTGTCTCTGCCTTACTTCTCACTATGGACTCTGCCCGGATTTAACAGACGACCTACTTCCGAAACACGCTCGATGTACTAAATTAGGAACAGAATCCATGCCAAAAAAATGCAGATGTACTTCAGCTAGAAAGTTGAGCGGACCAAATTCTGCTTTTTCAGTATCTCCAGCTCACTATGCTTTCCCTTCAGAGCATCTTCTGCCTGCACCGTTTTAGCAACAAGTGAAAGAGGCCTCAGCTGCTGTGCTAATAAAAATGAGATGCTGAGAAATATTGGTGACAAACGTCAATCTGATTTGGCAGAACAAAATAAAACCCATGAGCTCTGACCACACAAAGGTCAGACAGCAGTGTCATGTGAATGTGGAACTGCATTAAAACCCATCAGCGTTGGAGAGCACATCTCACACACTGAGCTTCACAGGACGGTGTGTTCAGGGACCATGCAGCACACTCACAGATCACTGCTCTGCTTCAAACGTGAACGCCCGAACCGTGTGTTACCAAAAGACATCTGTCAATTGATTCCTATTTTAAAGCGAAGTATTTTGATGGCTGGAACGCAGCCCAAAAGGTGGACCAGGAGGAGCACATTAGCTAACAGATTCTCTGAGCAATCTGTGTCAGTACAAACACATTACATTTACTTTCAAAATCCAAACAAGGTGCATTTTCTAAGGTGAGGGGAATCCAGTTGGTTTGGGCATGTATTTCTTTTAATCATACAACAAACCAAAGGAAGCACGCAGAGGCAGAGAGCTGCTCACACACAGTGCCTAAAGCACAATGAACTCTGTTTTCCCCACTCTTAAAAAAGCAGACAGTACTTATACAATGTGTTAGGATGGCTGCTACAGAATAACTGAGCTATGCATCCCACTTCTAAATAAATAAATGAATGACTGAATGAATGTAGCTGTACTGCTGTCACTCATCTACTCAACTAACTCCCAATACTCCATCATACAATGATACAGTTCAGAGCTGGAAATCAAACAGAGCCACAAGTGGTCCAATAGATTCTTTAAATAATAAACCTGAGGGAAGATCTGTGTTTGAAGAGCTGCATGATGACAAGCTCACATGGAAGGGATGAAAACAAAAGCACCGATATTTTATCTAACTAATATGCCACTGATATTAAAGTGATGTGCCACTGTTATACTTCACGTGTTTCAAACAACTATTCATGGGAGCACGTTTAAATAGTTTTGTTATGTTTATTACAAGAGTACTTACATCTTCCTACAGAGCATCAGAAAGGAAGCCAGCCAGCCTACAATCCAGCAACCCGCAGCACAGGACTCACATCTGCAATGCCACTACTGGTCCTAAGCATTGTTTCAAAAGTTCATTCTGTCTTAACTACTGGAAAATCTGAGATGGAAGAAAACAGATAAGCAGCCTCAAAACATTCACAACTATTCCTTAGGAAGCCACTAGTATCTCTACAGCTCCCAGCAAAACTGAGGCTCATTTATTTCAAATGCTTTAAGGGTCAAGCATAGGTGACAGAGTAGGTCATCTCCAGGAGAAACTGAGGTAATTAATAACAATACCATTAAACAGCTCCCATCCAACTTAGGTTCCCTCTGACCATACAGCAGACTAAGACGATGCTATCGTACCTGCTTCTCCTACTCTATTTTGATCAGTAAACCAAGAAAACACAGAAATCACTGCATTTCAAGATACGTTCTCCTTTCCATGGAAGGAAGATTTGTAACTAACCCCTTTCCTAACTCTTCTTGTCTACTTCTTATTTAAGACCCATCTCCTAGCTGATCCTTCCCCACTGCACTGCTCCAGGAAAACCAATTTGATGACCCATTGCTTTATTTACACTCCTGGCAGAAGACGCACATGCTTTGAAGCTTAAGCCACCAGCAAGATACAACAACGCGCAGTACCACGTGCACAATGGATTCCATTGTACTTTAGAAGGAAAACCTGTTTTTACATCATTCACATCAAACAGCAGAGAAATCAAGTTGGGAGGAGAGCTCCGAAGGCCTTCAGTCCCCTGCCTTATTCACAGCAGGGCTAACTTCCCAGTGACATCAGTTTTCTTGGGGCCTTTTCTCATCCAATGGCGAAGCTGTCCATGGCTGTAGTTGGGCGATTCATTCCCCTAATTAGCCATCATAATAAGGAATGGTTTCATGGAATCATGGCATGGCTTGTGTTGGAAGGGACCTCAAGGATCACCAAATTCCAACCCTCCTGCCGCAGGCAGGGCTTGTACAAATTGGCTGGGTATAATTCTTCAGCTGCAACTCGTTCATCAGGCTGATCCTCTCAGTACTGCCTTGCCCCATCTTTCCTATAACCACACCTTAGGCAGGAGAGGGCTGCAGTGAAATCCACACAGGGATCCTCCAGCTCGCATTTTTGTTAGCAGTGGTTTTTGTACTAGACACAGTTACTGCCCAGTACCAGGCTGCCCTTCATCACCACAGGGGTGCAGCTTTGATATGTGCACCCTGCCCTCCCCCACCAGGAACCCACAGTCATTCCCAGGCTTCAGTGACCCCAGATGCAGAATTTTACATCTCTATTTCCTGAACTTCCCAAGGTCCCTGCCAGCCCACGTCTCCAGTCCATCCATGTCCCTGTGAGTGCCAGCTCTGCCCTCCAGCTGTTAACTGCTCCCCCCAGTCTGGAGTTATCTGCAAACTGCTGTGGGTGCTGTCTTCATATCCCAGGCCACTGATGAATAACAGCACTGGCTTCAGTTCTATATGACTGGAAAGCTACATGAGAGTCCCACCACCTCTGTGCTGCTCTGAGCAACATCTGCAAACGAAATCCAAGACACCAGCACATCAAAACCAGGCAGGATTCAAACATCCACAGGAACACAGTGTTCGGAGACCAAAGCTGCTTCAGCTCCTGCTAATGGTAAATTTCAGCACGCAACAACAGAGGCCACAATTTCTCTTCTCCATTTGCCGCTCCATTTATTATTGACATCACAACAGATTAATAGGTAATTAATTATGAATTAAGCTAGAACTAACAATTATTTTTAACAAATTTTTAAACAAGCAAGGCATAAAAGACGAGCCTCTACAAATGCAGCTATGCACACCACGGGAAAAAAGCCTCTAAGAAGTACAACCACAAATAAATCCAGCCTGTAGAGTCAGCGTGTTGTGCCTCTGTACCCTGGGAAAAGCTGCATCGCTCACTGGAGAGACAACTGAACTTGGTTCCTCTCACAGATCAAACCGACACATACAAGAGTAGGGTAAGAAGAAACACAACTCAAATTCTTTGGGAAGCCTGAAAGCAGCGACTGCTGCCTGCTTGGAAAGGTGATTTCATTACCAAGGAGAAAGTGGCTGCTTCACTCAGCCCATACTTTTCCAGACTTCTTGTAGTAAGGATTTCCTTGAGTACTGAAACACAAGCAGGGCACCCGAGGTTTGTTTAATGAAGGGTTTCCTACAGTTCCTCAAGAGAATTCCAAACGAAGAACAATGCTCAGAGTACACTGTGCTGTACGACAGGTACGCTGAAAAGGGGCGATCCACTACAACGCTCACCACAATGTCATTATTTTCCTACTGTCCTGAACAGAGGGAGCTCGTTCACTGGGTGATTTCTGATGCACAGATTCATTAAGGTTGGAAAGAACAACAAGATCCCTCAGTGCAACGACCACCCCATGCCTGGGACCACCCCAGACCACTCCAGCTGCTTGTCCACCTGCAGGAGGTGCATCGCTGTGCTGCCCTCACAAACGTCAGCTTTACCATCATCGCCTCTGTAACACTCTTCTAACCATCCACAGTAGTAAAAAGCAATATCCAATTTTCCCCACTGACTTTTTCACTTATCAAATCTGAAGCACAGGAACTTAAAAGCACACATCCTTCACTGGCTTTTGAAAAGGGAAGTGTTTAAGGTGTTTGTGTGCTCAGTTGACCACACCCTGCAGAGCAATGTGAAAAAGCAAAGCAGCAAGAACCCAGCACTGCTTCCTACAAGCACATGTGCACACACACACACACATATTGTCTTCATACATCTGCCTCCTACCTACCTCCATGATTCAAACTAGGCCCTCATTTGGTCAATTTACCATAAATGTACCTGCAATTAAGCGTGGTTATCACTAGTCAGGACATTTCTAGAGGTTACCCAAAAAAGCAAGTGTTGTTTAAGAAGTGGCAACTCCTTCCTCCGGGGAATCAATCACAGCCTCACACGTGCTTCCCTTAATTCTCTGTGTCCTTTGCAATTGATTTCTGCTGACTACAGATCAATAGTTGAAAAGCATGCCCTCCACAAACAGAAAACGAGGGCTCTGAAGCAATCTCAACCAGCAGTGAGACGTTTTATGCTGTGCACTGATTTCCACAAGCACTCCAGCACCTTTTCCAGGCGTGCCATCGTTGCCAACACAATGCCATAAACCACCATGAAAAACTGCACTGGAGGAAAATGCCACAGATCTTTCTATCCACTCAGCTGCAATTCAAAGCATTCCAAAGCAAAGACCCATGCATCATCAGAAGTGATGAAATACTGCTGCAGACTCGTGCTAATTCAAGTACACCAACATGATAGTTTTATCAAGTTCTAAGTGAAAGCTGGAAACACCATCCAGCAGTGAATTACCGACTTTCCAGCAGGAGACCTACCTTACATACTTCCCCACTCACATTCTAGCAACAGCATAAGAAGTCTGAACATTTCTGGGGGAGACATTTCAGGAATGGTGTTAACCCCCTTTCAGAAGGGGCTGGAACAAGCCTGGCTGCAACAACACATCCTATGACAAGACTGCACCCATGATGACAGGAGAACATTCCCAAACCACTGCTACTGCACAAAAAGTGAGTAAACACTGCTCCTTGACATGCTTTAATGCTTCTTTCTTGTTTAGAAAGTTAACTTTGTGAGAAAGGGTACAATTTTAATCTTACGCTGACAACAATTTAAGAGTCAAGACCGAAATAGTCAGTGCATCCTCAAGCTGTTGGACAAAGGTTGCTACTCAGTGCCGACCTCCCCCCTCCCTCCTGCACTACAAATCGAGCATTAGTAACAGCAGCATTACAAATTTTCAGAGGTTCCTGCTTCAGCAGTCACACATTTCACTTCCTTTTGATCCTAAGCACACAGATCAGTAGCAAGAACACTCAGGTTATCCTACAGTCATGGAAGTATGCCACGATTAATTAAAACCATGGATCTCAAAATCACAAATTTCCACCGTATTCTGCTTTCTTCTTACACGGTAAAACACTTCTGCCAGAGAGAAGGGGGAAAAAAAAAAAGCCAACAACCCAAACCCTACAGAAATTCAATACAGTAGCCCTGCACAGGCTGCAGGAACTGAGAAAGAAATTGGCCTGCAGGCAAGAATGTAGGCAGCAGTTACTGTAGAAACCAAGCTCTTCGCTGCTTTTCTCTAAGCAAAAGAAAGACACAAAAGAGCTGGAAAACAGCGATCGATGGGAAACAGCTTATAAAGCTGCTTGTCACATCTGCTGCAGGAAAACCAGACACTAATTCATTAAAACTGCTCATGTAATGCCTCTGGAATTTGAGGCTCCCCAGCCCGTGAATACAAAAGAAACTCCGCCTATGGAAACACTGCATTTTCGGGTATTTAGCATTTCTGTACACAAAGCCCTGTGCACAGTCAGGTTGTGTGGTCTCTATCCCTAAATTTCATTTTAAACTGTAAAAACAAAATAAATTTGTCCAAACATCTGCGTGCCTCCATCCCTGCCAAATTACAAACGGCTATTTTGGGTCCCAGCAGAGCATACATAGCTCTATAATACAATAGTTTCCTGTTAAAAAAAAAACAACACAGAAACAAAACACTGGCAACGGGAAAGTAAAAATCAATCCTCATTCCTTCTTCCTTCCAGATAGCCGCATTCAATAATGGTTTCCTATTACCAAATATGCGAGTTCAAACTTTCACCGCAACAGTGAATACCGCTCAAGGAATTTTTCACAAGATTTACAGTCAGAGCTGGGCTGAAGCAGACAAACCACGGCCACAATGACTCCTGGCATCCCACCTCAGCTGTGGGGTACTGCCAGGCATGCAGAAGCTCATAGGGAAACACTGCAGTTATAATAACATTGTTTGTTGCTAAATAAAAACTATCGGCAACGCAGACAAAGCTGCTGAAAGCTCAACATCGAGCACTTGGCACTTTACCACTCTTTACAATTAAAACAGCAAGGGAAAGTACAGCGAGCAAGTGCTGTCCTGATGTGTTTTGACGTAAGCTTAATCATAAATAAAGCACTCATGACTCAGACATTAGTTACTTTAGCAGCAAAAGACTCCATTTATTACCTCACCAGAGACCTGCATTTGATTGCAAAATGATGCCAGGACTCCCTAATCATTACCAAAAGAAAAGCTACTCACAGAGGAACTGCACAGAAAAGACTTCCTGAATCGAGAAAGCAAAGTTTATTTTAGATCTTTTCATGATAGAGCTCTGCTTCCAAGAGCAGAACAGTCCTCTATTTCACCTAGAAATCCATGACTAACTCAAGCTATTGAAAAAGTGACAAAAACTGCTTCCTACCAACTGCAGTTTTGAGTACTCAGTGTGTTTAATTTCCTCCTTAAATCTGCCAGCTTCCTCAAAGAACAGAATTTTTTTAGGTCCCTCTCAGAAACTGCGGGCATTAATTACACTGCACAGTGACTGACGATGTCTGAGGGCCATCCCAGACTTGTTTCCCTTCGGTGACACTGGCAGGCTGGTTATCTCATTGGACATAAATATTTTACACTGCCTTCTGAGATCAGTTTTTTAACCACCTGCACCTCGCAGAATGTTTGCTCAAACCAGTTCTCAGCTCTTCTTTTATTTGCAATTCCTAAAACTCTGTCTGCGAAGGCACAGACCCTTCAGAAATGTTGTTTGCATGAACTGCATACACAAACTTTCCCTAATCACTTGCGCAGGCACTCCAGAACAAATCAAGACTCCAAAGAGCCTGAAGATCACAAAGCGACGCAGCTATTTGATCTACAACAAGCAGATTGCTTTTGGAAAATATTCCTCCAGAAGCATTTCTCCCCAGCTATTCCTTTAAGATCATGCCAAGCTCTCAAATCGTGGGATGTTTTAAGGGGCAGCAAGAAAGTGCAGAAGGATAAAATCTACTAAGAATAACAGACATGATTTAAGGAGTCAGACAGTCACACAAGTGGAAATCCGTCCAAGAATAAAAAGAACACGCTGAACACAAGCCTGTGTCACAACATATGTTAACTACTGCCACTGCTCTGACAGAGGAACTCCAGGACAGAATGAAAGTGTAAAACACCCAAATGTGAAGCACGGGATTATTTTCTCCACATGCAAACCTGGAGCTGCACTGGTGATTTACAGCAAATGAAAAGGAACAGACACTCCATGGTGCACAGGAGTCTGAAATTGTTCGGAGAAATCAGGCCCAGGGATGTCTACTATTCACTGAATGTAATGGGAGCGTAAGTGTGGACAGACAGACACATGTACACATGCGCAGATAAGACAAAATAAACCCCCTCCCAACAACCTCCAGTAATGAAAAACACAGGCCAAGACTGGCAAAGCAGAAGCACGAACCAGGCTCTCGTGGACAAGCACTTATCTCAGCAGGTCATTTCATGGGATTCAGCGATGCAACAGCTCAGCACTGTCACACAGGAAAGCTCCTGTCTGCCTTGCACCCAGGCACAACTCCTCTGCTTCCTGGGTGCTGCAGTTCAGCTACTAATCCAGTGGAAAACGACCCTAGCCCAAATGTGCAAGTTTTATGATGCTTCAGTAAAGTCAAGTCAGCTCCAGTGTAATTTTTCTTCAGAAGTAAAGGAAACCCTCACGACAGCCTTACTTAAAAGCCATACTGCACTTACTACATAAAACCACAACATTTTATTACAAAACTGTTTGAACTATTCTCTTTGAAAAGTTCAAACTTCAGCTATCTAATACCCAAAAATAAGCCTCCAGAAGCCACCAGACATAAAGGGAAGCACAGCACTTGGTTAGCAAGCGAGAGCACAAGCGCAATGATGTCCAACAGAACTGAAGATATGTTTGCTTGGGACCTTTTAGCTTGATCAGCAATGTCAGTATTTGGACGGTAGACACCATTAACAGAATAGACTATTTTGCTTAACCATTTCTCACAGGAGTATTTCTACTGCTACAAAAACACATGTCCTAGAAACTACAGTAGGAATACAAGTTGTTGGAGTACTAACAATTACATGCAATCTTTTAGTAAAAGGAACAATTACTTCTATGTTCCCATATACACTACCTTCAAGGTTTCAACTGCAGTTGAATACACACATCGCTCTGCATTTCTGTAATACCTTTCATTACAAAACCACGGAGTACTGCACAGAAATTAATGTGATCACATCAGATCCAGTGTCTTCTGAAGTCCTCCAGCACGCCAAAGCTTAGGGATAGCACCATTCACACCAGAACTGTCTATGCAGTGGCAGAAAGAGAACTGATGGCACCTGGGAGGAGCCAGGGGAGGGAACGAGGGAAGGGAGAGAACCGCGCTGCAGACACCAAGCAAGCCACTTCCAAATGCATGGAATCAGCTTTAAAAGCAGAGGCACAGCTCCTGATAAAAAGTGCCAGAAAAAGAGCACCAAAATTTCATCATCCCCTCTGTCTCCACCCACGAAGCATTGTATCATTCTTCAAAAACAGATTAAACAGATTTGTGACTTGGCCAAGTCATTCCGGCAAGCGTGCAGCAGAGCTGGGAACAGAACATCTTTTTCCCCAGCACCCTATCTCTGCTGAAACCACTGGATCATCCCCTGATTTTAATTCTTCCTTCTCCTACAACTACTTGAAGGGAAAGAATCAGGTGACAAGCTCACAACCTCAAAACAGGTACTATTTAACTGAGTAAGACTGAACTATTTCAGTTGGAGCTTGCTGCACATCAGAATCTGATTAAGGAACAAACAAGAAGGTAGCTGTGAAGACTACATGGAAACACCAACATACGCACACAGCAAATTAAGTATGTATCATGTCCTCTGAAACACAGCTAAGGGAATTTTACTTTCACTGGCCCTTTATGATTACATTAGAAAAAATCAACAAAAAAGCTAGACATTTTAATTAAAATTAATGTTCAACTTCCTCAGTATATAAGCTAAACAAGATTTCATTTTTTCTGTATCAACTAGAAGACTTTTTTCCCCATTATCAAACAACAGAAAAACCACAATATCTATAGTCAATCAAAAAATAAATATAATAAAGCAAAAGAAACAGTAACATTTGTATCCTGAATACTGAAAAATATTCTGGGAAAAAGGACTCCTCATTTCTGCCTTCATTTACATCAGGGTTAGTAGTAATCAAGATCTACTCACGATTGTGAACAGTTGTCATGCTATTGAAACTGTGACTGATTTGTGTTTCCCTTGAACCAGTGCAGAAGATCCTGCAGAAGTCCCAGCACTGCACAGCTGGAGATGCAGAGAAAAAAAAACAGAACACAGCAGGAACCAGATACCTGTCTGAAGTTTGCTCTGTACTGGAGTGCAACACGAGGACTGTCAGTCACACCAACACTCTGGAAAATACTAACAGTACAAGCACCATTTCATTGCTTTTCTTGTCCATCTTCACTGCTCACAGTGAGCATCACTTGTTTTCTTTTTCCTTCTGCTTCTCAAGTGTCTTGATGTCACCTGCAAACAGACCTTTTACAGTGAACTTTTCCTATACTATCTAATACAAAGAACGATCTCCAGAGGTCCCTTCTAACACCTATGATTCTGGGATTCAGATCAATTCCTGTTAGAAACAACGAAAAAGATGCTGTAAATTCTGGCAGACGTATTTCATGTTTGAGAAATAAAGTTCATCACTTCGTATGAAAAGGAAAAGCTTTCTGTGATAGTGTATCCTATAACTCAATGCATTATCTCAGCACAAAGATGAATTTAAGAAGTATGCAATGCTTAAACATGTCACCTACAGCACAAATATTTACAGATGGTGTCTGAAAAGTTCTCCAAGACAAACCCATTCTGTGCCAAGCCTGACCCCACTGGGGAGGTTGCATACCCCAAAATCTCACAAAAGGCACTGGAAGGATGTGTATGTACATTTAAGTTCTGTTTACTGTTTCTCCCCAACGCTCCCCAGACTGCAGCCTGGGTCAGCACTCGCTCACATGGCTCAGAACAGACCCTGCAGCACAAAGCTGATGTAACCCAAGCAAGCATGAATCTGAGCTCTCATCAAAAGTGGTTTTAAAGATCAGATCAGTCCTTAGTATTGTTTTCCTACAGAGAGACGATAAGTAATGAGGGGAAAAAGATTTCCATTTCACAAATATTAAACATTACGGTAAATAATTTACGCAAAGAACAGGTACTGAAGCTAAATAATTATTATAGTCCAGGTCCCAGTAGCATAAAGATAAATGATCAGTCTGATCCCTGTGGTTTCAATAACACTAGCACAGGAGAAACCAAGGACCATGTCCTGAAAGAACTGGTGATGGGGTGATGGCTGGGATGTCTACAGCAGCAAGTTTTAGATATAAAGAATGAAACACAACTGCAGAGAAGAAAACAGGAAGAATTAAAAGCTCCATGCTCAACACCAATGGGGTAAAAAAAACAACAACAACAAAAAACACTCTCAAATATAAACAGCTTAGAACACAACCTAAACAGTTCATGGGACACACTGAAGAGGGGGCATGTGCTGGTCATATGTTCAGCGTATGTTGCTGGCACCATTCATCGGCATGTTCCATGTGGTAATAGCTTAAATATTTACATTTGCAATGTGCTGCCTTCAGGGACGACATGATCTGGGCAGCCCTGATGAAACACACACCACTTAAAATGAAGACATGCTAATTTTGGCTTGCAAGTTACCTCTCCATACTCCAAACAATGCTTTGCTTGGCACTAACTTGCTTGAAGAACTCATACTGAATATAACAAGCGGTGGTGCAAAGCAACCTTAAAACCAGCAGACCGGGTTTATATAAGATTATATGAAACAGTTATTGTAGTATCTGTGATTCTCAGAGGCAGCTTCCTGCTCAGATCCACGCTGCAGATCGCATGCGCGTGCATCTGAACTTCAGAACAGCAACATCCTTTGATGTTGTGTGCAATTTCTCTATGCATTCCCTGGCTCAGACGTAGCAGTTGGGAACACGAGGTAGAGTCCATTGCCCAGATGACAATAATATGCAGTGCTTTAGTTTCAAGACCCTGTAACATAGAGAGAGGGGAAAAAACAAAACAGAGCACAGAAACCAAGACTAAAAAGCTCTGTTGGAGTTCAGACACAGCTTCAAATAACTGCTTTCTGCTGCAGCCAGCTCTGGCTCCCCGCTCTGCAATCATTTCCATTTCTGTGAAAGTTACAACTAAAGGTGTTCCTGGTGCTGACACGGAGCTATTTTAAGAAGGGATCACCACTTCACTGCTGTATGCTAATTTCTGACTGCATCAACCCTTTCTGCATTCAAACCAGTGCCTACGATTAGATCTATTTACTTCCTTTTACAAACCCATCCTGTAGTACTTGAACTTTAAGTCCCCTAGAGCTATTTCTCTTTCCTTTGTATTTTTGCATTAAATCATTACCTGCACAAGTCAAATCCTGCCTCCATTTAGAACACCTTTAAGAGGGTTATTCTAATGCCTTAGAGATGGTGTGAACCACCACAACTACCTGCAGATCTCTCCTAAGGTCTCCCTCACTCAGCAGAAAAACTCAGCAGCCCAACCTCTTGCTCCCTCTGCATCAGGCACAGTCAATATGTTCTCAGTCAGCAATTCATTTACCAAATATATAAAAACAAAAGGCAATCAAATATATTCTCTTCTCTAAAACCCTTGGGAAAAGCTTAAACAAGCAGCTACCACAAAAACAAAACAGCCAAAGGCAGGGCAAAATTGCACGAGCGTAACACATCCACAGCAGCCAGCATTTCCTCCATCAGAGCCCAGGGAGCTCCACGCTGAAATGCAACGTCACTTCAACACACACCCAGCTCCTGCAGCTTACCTAGATTTATCTGGAAGTAATTTAACCCTAAACTACTCAGACCTTCACAATAAGAAATTTAAGAACAAGAAAACCACCCAACTCTAGTAATATCAAATGTTCTTTCAAAAAGAAAACAAACACACTGAGAACAGTTTACCTTGGAGATAAGGCAGACAAACTGTCAGACACATCAGTGCAAGAGAGCAGAGCTGGAATGGGGGCAGTGACTGTGACCATCACCAAAGCACATCCTGCCTCAGCACGCTGTCATCCTCCCCCAAAAGATACGCAGGCAACACCTTTCTGCAGTGCCATTTCCCACGTCTGTGTCTGTAACTGGAGCTTTCTTCTCAACTTCAGAAATTACAGAAGCCTAATTATTAAAACAAACACTTCTGATCAAAGCACCAAACGTGATTCCACAGAACCTCCACCTCTTCTCCTCTTCCCCCATCCTGTTATTTCTCCAAGTAGCCAAAATCACACTATGGTTGTTTTGTACTCCATGTCACCGTGTTTTTAAGTTTTTCAGGTGAAGATGGATTATTTTTATGGGCCACCTCTCAGCTACATCACAGCTAACACAAACATGCATACATAAACATGACTAAAACCTTCTTCTCTTAGCTACTAAGCTAAGAGAACTTCAGACCACTAAACTCAAATTTAAAAAAACACATTTATTTAATCTTCCCAACTGATGGCTGAATTGCAGACATACTTCTTTTACTCAGCACAATCTGCATGCTGTTTTGTTCTTTTTTTATTAAAGACTTACAAACACCCACGTTGATTATAACCCTAGATAATAGCTAATAATCTCTCATAAGAATCTTGGGTACTTACTAGCCCACAGCAGACAGAACTTATTTATAGCTAAGTAGCAAGCTGGGGTTAGTGATCTCTTCCAGGCTTGACAGATTTCCAACCTTAGAATAACCACACCATAAAACAAGCAGGGTTATTTCACTACTGACAGAAAAGTAAACATTTGTGTACTAGGGTGTGCTTGCAGATGATTGCTCTGGCTGCCTGCACTGCAGCAGACAGTAAAAGCTATTCATAACAGGCCAAAACTCACGAAGGGAATTTAAAATTCTGAAAAGAATTTATGATCAAGACTTAACTTACACCTTTAAAACTCCGAGACAGGTGGGAGGATCCGAAATCTCCCAACAGTGAATGACTTTTCCCACCTCATCTTCAGACAAGTCCCCTTAACGTTTAATATCTGCCAAATAATTCTCTTTGAAACAGGTACAATTACCTCCATCCTGACATACAGTGAAAGATAACAGACTAGGAAAAAACAACACTTCAAGCCACAGAAAGAGACTGCAATCAGAAGAGCCAATAAAATCAGTTTAAAAAAATATCATCTAACAGAGCTCTGGTAAAATGTGACTTAGAACAAAGAAAGTTTACTCACAAAAATCTCAGATTTAAATAGAATAGGATTTTCAAGCAAACAAGATGAAACACTTCCAGAAAAGCCTGTTTTGTTGTCAGCTTGCTGCCCACTGTTTCATCTCACCCCACTCCTCTGCTTACCCACTCACTGCAATTTCCAAAGTCACTGCATATTCTGCTCGTGCAACAGCACTCCTCAGAGGCCAGCAGCCCTTCAGGAGAGAGGAAAAAAGATGAGGCATGCCACTAGGAGGGAACGAAGTGATGAAACAGGCAAGAAATTATTACACATCTCTGTAGTGCTTACTGGAGGTTGTTTTGTCTTGCTAGAGCTCACAAGGCATTCGAGCACAGTTGGACCGCTCTGGAATGTGCTGATAAAACAGACTAGTTGCATTTCTCAGCTTTATGGGCAGACCAATACAAGGAAAACATTTCAAAAACAAAGGCTTGAGTTTCAAGTCAAGGGTATAAACAAGTGAAGTTCTACTGTGGTTTTCACCTATTGCATCTCTTTCCTGTGTTGCTAAACGTGCCAGCCATCCAGACACTTCAACCGACATACGGTGGTTCCCAGCTCCAAAAATGTTTGTAGCAACTATCAATATCTAGAAAGCTACATGAATATTATTATCAGCAACCACAAACTGTGGAGCCCACCCTGAACTTGGAATTAATCGCTGCATACATCTTGGCACTCGTGGTAAATGGGAACCACCTTAAACTAAGAATGCACCCTTCAGCTCCGTGATGCAGCTACCAACACTGCCAGGAAAAAGGCTGTGCTCCAACTCCTGATAGTATCGCTGGAAGTTGGACTGTAGGAGGATGAATTTCATCATTCCGGGAGAATCTTATTACCCAATCTATTCATTTTAATAAAGTTACTTAAGAATAGATTGCAGACTCTTCAAAGCAATGTTTTCCTATCACCTGAGCAGCGGTGAACAGCACAACAGTTCACTGTCAGGCCTGCAGACCCTAAATGCCACTGAGAAAGTGAATACTTTCTCAGAAAGGGACCAAAGTCATTAACTTCCTACTGCCCTACAAAAGAGCATCCTCTCACCACGTGGACTAGAAAGGACCTCAGCTGGTGACCACCCCCAAAACAAGGGAGTCAACCAAGGACTGTGCAAGGCAGCTCAGGCAGAACACTCACTAGAAAACTTATCTGAACCTACTGCCACACCCAGAACCTTCACACCATCTAAGGAAGTAACTCGCTTCCTTTAACGTGACTTTGCTCAATGTTATTCAACTCTTAGATCTGTGCAAGCTATGAACAGAACTGATTGATGGTGATTTATGTAATGCACTCCTACTAATTTTTGTCAGCATCCAAGCCCAATGAGTACTGCAGAGATACGATGACTTCAAATGCACAGAGTGAGGACGCTGGTCTCTGATGCGGAATGATCCACAGCCAAGGAGCTCATCCCATTTTTCCTCTAGTGGTTTTCTCCATGTACATTTATGCAGAGAGCAAAAAAAGGGCCGGAAAGCATGTATTAGCCACAGCATTAACAACTGAGTCAGCTCAGCATCCAGTCTACTTAAGATCTGCTTTTTAATTTTTCACTTAAAACAAATAGTTTCCTCACAAGAGTTTTCTTTATCTTCTCTTACACCGCTTTGGCTTTTCCTTTCCATTTCTATTTCAAAAGCATAACGGCCCTAAAGACTTCAATTCCTTAATGGATGATTCCACAAGACACGGCAAGCTGACCGCTGCCAGAAGTGTGTGCAAGCCGACCACACACTTCATGGCAGCTCCACTGCTTGTCAGACCTTTCCATCAGCCACTTCAATGCAAGAGAAAACCACCAAAAAAGCAGGCATCGGGAGCTCATGGAACGTCTGATGACTTTCAAGGCTAGCACATCCTGCAGCCAGGAACACAGCAGAAAGCAAGACCTTCTCTTTCCACGCTCCTTTTCAGTGAGTGAAATGGATCAGCTCAGATGTTTGTGAAAGCACAGCCTGTCTTCCTAAGAAGTGACACCCTAATTCTCCTGAATCACATCAGCCAACAGAAACACCAACGCCAGAGCCCCATTACTTTCTGTCACAATACCACCTCTCAGAGCTCAAACCTCAGGTGACCTTCAACTCCGTCCTATCTTTTTCCAGGCCTCCCTACAAACTCTTCCAGCTCTCCCCACGTTAACAACTCCAAACCCCACAAACATCCTGCCCGTGTCTTAAAGCAGAGCACATTGGTTTAATAACCTCATCTTTCCCCTGCAGTGTCTGACTTCTGCATTTCTATAATCCATACACAGCATGACGCTAGAATCATCCTCCCTACCACTTTCACATTATTTTTTGCCTAAATATTTGTTACGGTTCAGATTTAAAACCATTCTCATACAGAATTCCGCATGAGTACATTCACTCCTCTCGTCAAAACTTTATACTTTTTCATCTTATTTTATTCTTCAAGCCCCTGTCTCCCCCAGTGCTATAGCATCCTTCCTCATCCAGCTAGAAACACCAGTAAAACCTCCCAAAGAGGGAAATTCTCTTCTTTAAGAGACAGCCTCCGTCATTCTTACTTTCCTTGTGTGCTTACCACTCCTACACTGTAATCAAAGGGCCCGTCTACTTAACCAAGTTAGGGAACAGAAATCACATGTACATGTCTTATCTGCCCCAATTATACTCTGACTAGAATGCTGCAAATATCCTCAGAGCACAATGAAAGACGTCACATGTTTCCATGTGTGGAGGTTTATGCTGTATCCCTTTCAGTCACAAGCCAGACAAAAGTCTCTGAAGTCCTTACATTAATTCTCAGTCTTAAAAATAAAACAGGTCATTATGTGCTTGTACCTTCATAAATCAAACCTTTACTGTAGGCACTGTACAGCAACACACTGCACACTGAGGAGCACAACAGACACTAACATCTTAGAGCACAGTTTTTGGGGCAGGGTATGCTTCAACGAAAGCTAAATTACTTTTTCCCAGCTGTGACAGCCTGAATGCCATTACTTTCCTAAAACCTCAGCATTTTTCATCCAATGAGCTGTTTGTTTGTTTTGTCTTTTAAACAAACACACATACAAGTGATTTTGAAAATGCAATTTAAAAACCACCACCACCCAACAAACCTTTTTGCCTAATGCTAAGCTGATGTTGAAACAGCACAAAGACATTGACTCTCGTGCTGCTGATGGGGATAATGTGTTATCCCCACCTCAGAGGTTCCAAAAAGGAAAAGGTTAAACAAATTATCTGCTGCCTTACTGCAACATCTGTAAAAATCACAACTGAAAAGTAACTTCTGTCAACATGTTTGTTCATCCGTATCAGCTCTGAACCAGAACTACACATTCACCTTGAGAGCTGTAAGTGATCTGAAAGCCCAAATTTAATCTCAACAGGAGTGAACACTGTCTACTACTCATTAACCTGACTTACCACCATGAAATTGGGAGGCTTATACCCCATCAGCTCTAAGATTTGAGGAAGAAAGCTCTTCAGAGAATCACCGGATATTAAAGAAAGCCACCTTTCAAACTTTAAGAGTCCAACATGGAGACACAAATGATAATAAATGAAAGCATAAAAACCATTTGCATGAAAGAATTCTGCTAGCAAGCGTAAACAAATAAATGCCCAGCTAGACATCGGATGCTTTGCAGGGCAATTTACTTTCAAAAAATAAATCAAGCGTGGACTTGTTGTTTCAACAATTTTAAGTATGGAAGACTGTTAAAAAGGGGTTTGCAGAAGTAGGGACTGAACAGTTCCAAACATTCACTTGTACCTCCTCTGGCTCCATGCCATCCAAGTGCATCCAGCCATACCTACACTGCAACCAGGTCTGACTACAGCAAGGTCGTTTTTGGTTCTGGGATTGTTTGTTTTCTTGTTTATTTTGTCTGAATCAGCTTTCTCAAAAAGGTTCTCATCAGCGGAGGAGAGTGAAATGGAGATTCAACCGTTCCCCTAAGCTGCCTTCCAGCACCGCTAAGAATACGTGCTGAGTTCAAAACCTTGAGACTTTAGTTGATGGCCTCTGGGGTTTCATCCTGTGCTTGGCCCAACAGCAAGCCCTTCAGTCGTCTGATTCCCCCCCATAAAACTGTATGCACTGCACCATCTTGTGCTCCTTTCTGATAAGACAAACACACTGAGCTCCTTACGCACCTGTGTGGTATTTCCCCCAGCCTTCAGTTCCTTCCAGCAGTTGGCTTCCTAAAACTTTACAGTTTTCTGAGATTCTTTAACATCTGATTCTGGAACCATACGAAGTTCCGCCACCAATCAGTGCTCTCCAGCAGAGTTCCTCTATTTCCATCCAGACCCATCACATCACTCCGCTTTCACACATCGTATCTCATGTTACATATCCAGCAGTTCACCTTCACTCACGACTTTCAAAGCAGCCTACTGACACTTTTCAGATCAGCTTTCCATGCTGCAGATCTGGCCTGCAAACCCCCTGAAGTGTGTTTTTTCCTCTTTTTTTTTTTTTGAGTGGACCGAACAAGTCTCTTTTTTATGTTGGTCCTCATTATTTGTGATTTATGAACACTGGTATCTGTAAATATTTATCTGTGGTTGACTTTTCCTCAGATCTCCAAAGAAAGGATGAAGTAGAAACATCAAATAGTAATCAAACAGTTTCTTCTTGAGTTAGTGGTAAGTTGCACATGATGCTGACCAGCCTGTGTACTCCCAAAATTCTGCTACTAGAAGCTCAGAAAGAAAGTGAGGCAGCAGTGACATAAAACATTTCATAGTGCTTCCCCATCCCTGGAGATATGCACAACTCAAATGGACAAGGTGCCCAGCAATCCTGTTTGATGCTGAAGCCACCTCTGCTTCCAGCAGGGGTTTCTCTGCAGATCCCGTTCATAACTCTCAGCGTAAAATCTTAAATTAACACTGAATTCAAATCACCTCCAGTTAACTTTATACTGAGTCTGTTATGCTTCACAAAGCTTTGATAATGACATGTTTTTGGTTTTTGGTGTTGGTTTTTTTTTGCCTTTTTATAAAGTTACAACTCAGGTTCCACAAATGCTGAATTGCACATGCATGCTCTCCCACCTGAACTGGAGCTGCAGTGCTGAAGCCAACAGGAGCTCCTACAGTGTACCATGGACTCAGCTGTCTGCCAATCCTCTCAGCGTTCTTGTTTTGTTTGACACGCACAGGCAAACAAGGTGATGTGCCTGCATACACACTAAGTCATTCTGACATTCTGAATGTTGAAAATTTTACTTCCACAAATACTCAAATCCACAGCATACGTGGTGATGCTTCTCCGCAGAAGTTTACACTCTGCAGTGCTGGTGAGAACAGAGCAGGAGCACCATCCATAGCTGCAGCACAACCACAAACAAAAGCTAGGACACACAGATTGCAATCACTCACAGGGTGTTCCTTATAGAACACTACATATCACAACAGGAAACTTCAACTACTACAACTCCACCACTCTTCGGTGATACAATATCAATGAAATCAGCTACGAATGTAATTTTTGTTTTCCAGCCTTCCAACACGGAATAGCTGTACAATAAATATGGTTCCTCCCCTCCAACTGCTTTATCTAGGTCAAAAAATTCCTTAAAGGCAGGAAGTCACAGAAAACAAATGTCACTACACATCAACTTTATATCATGAAAATAAGCAAGACAGAAGATATAACCACCACCTTTCTAATATTTCAGTCTGCACTTCCACAGAAGACACCAGCTTACTACTAAAATCAGTACGCTGTGAAAATACATTCTTCTCTGCCAAAGATGGCCTCACACCTATGACAAATACGTAACTTCCTTTGAAATTATATGTGGTTTTTGTCCAATGTTTTAATTTTACACCGAGTAACGGAGCTTGAAGTCTTAAGGGCACTGCTGTACCTACTGAAAATACAGAAAATACAGAAAATCAGGTAGCGATCGCTGTACTTTCAACAGTTTGACCATGAAAAAGGAAATATTTGCTCTATGCATCAGAATTATATATGCTTAAAAATAATAATAAAAAAAAAACCAGCAGCAGAATTCCTTCAGCAGCAGAATCATTCTCTAAAACACACGTACATTCATGAAGGACGAATATTTGTAAGACAATGTCATTTCCTCATTATAAGCAAATTAATCATATGCATTCGTTTTGAAAAGCAAGAGTGAAACATTAACTTGCTTTCCTTATATTTATCTGATAGCAGAAGCTGTCTCTCCTTACTGAAAACTTGTGCATTTCTCAACTGAAGACCAGTATTGTATCTGGATTTAATTAGTACAAAGAATGATTTCATTTATGTATCTCATGCCTTATTAATATTACTGAAGGTGAGGAAATCAAAACTCACTTTCAGCAACAGATTCATAAAGCAAACAGCTGAAATACTAATCCACACCTTCAAACCACAACAACACTAATCATGCTGCTGCTCCAAAACTGGAGCAACAAAGAACACATTTCTAAGATCATTTCCTGGTTGCTGCTATTTCATGTAACCACACAGAGAACATACTTATACTCCTATAGATAACTGCAACTCCATGGATGTGCCTAGGGCCAGTAAAACCGTGTAACATGTCCTTAATCCCATACAGACCAATAGAAAAAGCAAAGCAATTGAAAGTTAATCCAGATCTAAAACTGAACTTTCCCTCAGCTACCTCATCGGTGTCCAACAATTTGCAGTATTGTTTCGGGAGCAAAAAACCATTTCACTCATCAGGTATGGCCAGCTAAGGTGGGAATATGGGAAAAAAAATTAAAATAAAAGAAATAGAAGCAACTATGACACAAATCACGACTACAGAAATTTCACAGTCAACTGTTTTCATCTGAAGTAGTACAGGCTCTACCTTCCTCCCATGTAACTTTTCAATCAGGTAAGGTTACAGTGAGAACACAATTGCTTCCAAGTTGACATGTGAGAATCTTGCTTTAGAGTAGCCACAAAACACCCCAGAATACATTTCAGTTAACGTTATTATCCGTTATGCCATGGGACACAGTGTCTGCTACAGAAAGTAAACAACAGTTTCTGGAATCTGATTTGTAAGTCACAGCCAAGGTCAATATTTCTTAATTCTTTGCTTTGAGATAACTTGTAAGTAATTCACAGTTTTAATAGCAGTATGGAATTCTATCACGTTCCTCTAAACACAAATCAATCATAATGCCTCCATTTGGCCAGCTGTCTTCCTTACACGCAACTACATTTATCAGAAGTGTTATCAAAAAAGTGAAAATGAAGGTGCCAATCCTGCCTGAAGAAATTAATCTATTGTTGGAAACTTGGGAAAAGAAAGATTACTTGGGAAAAGAAAAAAAAAAAAGCATGATTTGTTTCATTTCCTAAGCATCCAACGCTTACAGACATAAAGTAAATCTTTACAACACAAGTCAGGCGCAAAAGAAAAAAAGCAAGCAAAGCAAAGAACATTCGTCCCACATCAGCTGCTAACACTGCTTAAGATGTTACAATCCATTCCTCCACTATTAACCCAAACCTGAGCTGCTTCCAGAGAGAACCGTTCACTGAGCACGCATGCGGCCACAACGCACGCAGCAACATCTCTGCATGGAACTTAAGCAACCAAAAAGAGTGCACTCATCTACTGAGAGGCTCTCCACAATCTGTGGCAGTATTTCCTGCCTGAGTAATGCTGAACGCTATGTAACTCCCAAAGAGTTTCCTTAGTGAATATACTTCATCTTATTCGGAATCTACTGGCTTCCATCAGCAGGAAACCTACTGCTCATCAGTCAACAGATGATAAGCTGAAGTGAGACACACTCTACACAGTTTACTCTAAGAGCTCCTATATTTAGCAAATACAAAGAACTCTATAAAATGAATGACAGAATGGGACAATTTTTTTTACCACCTGACTATAGAAGAGCTAAATCAAGTTGTATCAAATGAAATCACCAGGTGTCAAGTCCAAGAAGCTCAGCAGAAGAAGGTATTTTTTTCCACATCACTGGCTTCAAGTTGAGGAACTCACTGCCAAAGCTCACAGAGTTTACCAATTCATTTAAAGAACAACGCGAAGATTTTTGGGTTTGTAATCCAAAGAGAAATCACACGTGACTGGGATCCAGAAGAACAAGCAGAGGAAGCACACTACATGCCTCTGTCCTTTTCTGCGCTGCTCCCCAGGCTCCTGGCTCCCGACTGCTCTTCAGGGCAGTAAGAGATGCATCTTTGCTCCAACTTAGACACGCTGTTCCTGCGTTAATGGCACTTTGGTTATGATTCCCAAATCTAGTTCCACAAAATTAAAGCTGAAAGTAATCATTAATATACAAAATATGTATGTGTTTTTGTTTTTTTTCCAAAAGAACAAACTGTCTCTTGGAAGGTACAAGCTTACTATGTCAAGACGTTTATAATTTCATACACGCAAACTACCGACTGCAACACCAAGGGGTGGAAAAAACGGGAAGGGGGTGAGAGCCACACAGACAACCAACCTTGTTCATAGCTAAGCTGTACTCAAAAGTCAGCTTGTTTTTCTCCAGCTGTGCTGCTCCATCTGTCTGGAACCCTGCCTCTCCTGAAGCCGTATATAAGAGCGCTGTCACCAGCAGCTCCTGTGCGCAGCATAAGGGTATTTTTCAAACCACTCACCTCCAAAGTTGAGTACTGATGTTATTATTTACCTAGCAATACATCCTAACAGTGCCCTCACTGAAGTCAGGGGAAACCTGAAAAGAATCAAGTGAAACCAAGTAAAAATGTGGACTTCATAAACTGCAGCAGATAGTCCGTGGATCTTGAAGTTAGCTGCGCTCAGACCAACCGACCCACTTGGGTTTGTGTGCATTTAAGATGAGGTTACAGAGCTTCCATCCCACGTCTTTGCTCACTGTGACCTTGACCACAGAGCTCCTTAATGGACATGAACAAAAAAATCCCTTCTTTTTTTTTTCCACCCTAGCCTCCATTTTATCCATCCAACAAGATTACAGCTGCTCTGTACATACACAAGGACACATGTCAGTCTGTCAGGGATCAGAAAGACAAAAACACGCTTCCCACTCATGCTACCTCCTGCTTGGGAACTTCAACATTTGAACTGACAGTGATGTTTCAGGGGAAGCATTAAAAATAGCGACCAAAATAGCTATCTAAATGTACAGCAATTCTCTGCTTTGTGGGATTTATGTTTTCAGAAAGAAAAATGTCCTTAATATAATATATATTAAGTAGACTCCGATAACTTAATTCCCCCAGATCTTTAAAATGTGTGGTCTGCAGGGAACTACAGTGCTGCATTTTTGCTTTCCCCTTCCAAAACCAGTTAGCTCAATAACACTATTAAACTGTATCAGGTTTAAACCCTGTGCTGAAATCAAAGAAGGCCAAGGAAACACGAATGACATGCAATTACTGGTGACAATAAAATAAATAACACATCTCAAGTCTGAAACACTATTTTGCTTGGAGTCACCTGCTTATTAGTGACAGAAGAGGACAATTCATTCTCAATCTCCAAGACCACTTCAAAACAAACACAAAGAACAGGCCGCACAGGCTTCCTTTTAACCTCACTCGCCATTAGAAAAAATAAAAATCGAACGATGCTGTTAGCCATACGCATACTACTGTCAGCACAGCAGAAATAAACAACAACAAAAATAGACCCAGCAACTACTTGAGCTGAGGACAGCAATCCTCAACTCGCACTCAGACTGCTTTCTTCCCAGCCACCTTCAGGGGTTAGCTTACGTTTAATTCCTAAAATCCAGGAGAGCACCTTGAGTTCGAACACTAAGATCTACCATGAAAATCAAGAACGCAGCTACAAGCATTGTTGGTCGTCAGTAGCTCACAGTAAAGATGTGCTACAAGCAGATAATGTCAGCTTTGGATTTGCCTGAAGACTCCTATACTAAAAAGCAAAACAACAAAAAGAACACACCTTTGAAAATATGAAACTGCAATTTGTCCATCCCGCTCCACTGAGACTCTGATAAACCATTCCATATTTCTGAAAAAGCAGCGAGTGAGCATTTGATCTCAATCACCGAATTTAACTATGACCCCATTGATTTTGCCTGCCCTTCAAGATAAAATTCATCCCTGAGCTTGTTGACCAAAGAAATCCTAGTTCATTCAGCACACACACACTGCTCCATTGTTTCCAGCCAGGGCTGAAGGTATGCCACCTATTACTTACAGGAAGATCACACCTACATTTTGTAACCAGGAGATAACTACTTTAAACAGCTTACAGATCTCGAAACAGAAAGCTAGCGTGCAGTCTAAGAAATGGTGTAATCACTGAACACAGTATGCTTCAAGAAGATGTAGTTTCTTTAAGCACCACCTACGTATGTTCATAACAAATAAGAAATTAACTGCACAGAAGTTTTCACCGTGTTCATTTTCTCTGTACAAAGTGGAAACACTGAAAGAAAAAGAAGATAAAATTACAAGGCAACAATTGCATGGACAGCATGAAGCAGCAACACTTCTTCCTTAAGGAATTAAGCATTCAATAGCGTGCTCCTGACTACATTTCTCTAACTAGTTTCAGACTGCTTGCAATGAACATACATACCTCACAAGGACTGGCTTGCAATTAGCATATTAAATACCACACCGTTTATTAAGAAAAAGCATTTAATCTGTATCTCATAAATGCATTAGATCAAAGTATCAATTAACCACGTGCCAAGTGACTATTAACATTAAAAAGCAGAAAGCAAAAATAGAAGTTACAGTTAAAGGTCAAACAAGTCATCCAAGTGTGCTCATGGTTATACAACTCCATGCACACTGGCACTGTTAAAGCCTTTCAGAAGAAGCATTTCCTAGAAAGCAAAAAGGTAAGAATTTGATTTTTTACAGAGAAGCACGTTGTGGAAACGAACATTAAGATGTCAGAGCGGAAAATATACACCACCCAAGTCCTAAGTGACGTTTAAAAACTTGTGAGGCAGTGTAAGAATGTGTCACTACCAGCACACCTCCCATCAAGGCAGCACGCCTGTAACCTTGTGGCTATCTCTTAGTCCAGCTAACTGGAACTACACCCAATCAAAACACTCTCCCTTTTCCCGTGTAAAACTCCTCAAAACAAGGATTACTTATTTACAGCCCAATAAACTCCCAAGCAGAGTAGGTAGGCCTCACATAGTCCTCTAGGAAAAATATTTTGCAAAGACAGTTAATATTTACTAATGGTATAGGAATGTATCACCACTTAAAGCCTCCTGATGCATTTATTGACACATAAGGGAACACGTATTAAAGCACTCGGGCAGTGAAAGCATCTCATGTGGAACATTCAGTTTAGTCATTAAAAAAAAAAAAAAAAAAAAAATCAATGTCACAATCAGGCAAAGAGAAACTGCCTCGAAAATCAGAAGGCAATCCCACACGCAGAACAAGCCCTCAGCGTTCTGAAATCGCACCAAGGGTGTCACAAGATTCACTCAGGCCGGATCCCGCATTCCAAAATCCCAGATATGCGCACGACCACTCGACCGGTTTCCTCTGAAGCACGTAAACAATACTCAAGGGTGTACCCGATTCTGCTCGCTAATTACAATACCTCCGAGCACTGCCGCAGCCCGACTCGCTCCCCACGGACACCGCTCGGTGCGAGACGCAGCGCGGCAGGAGCGGCCCCGCTCGGCAGCCGCCGGCCGAGGGGTCCCCGGGCGCACGGAGCGGCCGTTGGGCTCCGGGCCCCGCGGGAAGGGCACGTCCGAGGGCAGGCGGCGGGGCGAGAAGGGGCAGAAGGGAAGGAGGCCTAGGGCACGGCTCGGAGCCCGGCACACGGACCGCGTGCCGGACAGCGGCGCCGGGGACGATCGGCGCGGCCGAGCGGCGGCACCACCCCCGCGGGCCCCGGGAAGGCGCGGCGCGGGCGGGTGGGCCCGGCGGGCCCCGGGGCGACGGGGGAGGAGGGGCGGGCCCGGCCGCCGCCGTACTCACACTCGGGGCAGCTGCAGCGGCGGCGCTCCCCGCCTCTGGAACACGCCGTCCACGAAGACGCCGTTCTTGCCGAGGCAGCGCAGGTAGAAGTCCCCCCCGCCGCCGCCGCCGCCGCCGCCGCCGGCGGCCGCGGGGTCCCCCTGAGCCTGAGGCGGCGGCCCGTCCGTTCCGGCCGGTGGCGGCGGCGGGGGCGCGGCGGTGAAGATCTCCAGGTGGCGCCGGGAGATGAAGCTGGAGTGGCCCATGCTCACGTCCACCGAGCCCTGCGACGAGTTGCGGCCGATGGTCACCGAGCGCTTCTTCATGAGGTACTCGAACTCCCGGCCCTCCAGCCGCGCCACGGCCGCCGCCGCCGCCGCCATCTTAGCGAGCGAGGGAGCGGGGCCGCCCTCCGCCCGCACCGGCCCCGCAGCCGCAGCCGCCGCCAGACACAGGCAGGGAAGGGGCCGCCGCTCAACCCAACCTGACGCACTCCGCCGCTCGCTGACGGACGGCGGCGCCGGGCCAATGCGCGGCCCGCACGCCCATGGGGCTATGGCGGCGCGGCCAATGGCGAGAGGCGCCGCGGCCGGCGCCGCGCAGCACGTTCGAGTGTCGGGCGCCGAGAGCACGGGAAAGGCCCGGAAAACGCGGAGCAGATCCGCGCGCCGGGAGCGGAGCGACCCTCGTCCGCCGCGGCGGGGACGGCCGCGCGGCACCGAGCACCGCGACGCGAGCACGACGGGCAGCGCGCTCGCTCAGCGCGGCGGGGCTCGCCGTGCCGCACTGCCGTCCTCCTCCCCGCGGCCCCCCGCTCCCCTCCCGCGCCGGGCCCGGGCCGGCAGCGCAGCCCCCGCGGCTCCGCCACCTGCGCCGGGCCGGGCCGCCGCCGCTCCGCGTGGGGCAGTGGCCGTGCCGGGCCCCGCGGCCAGGCCGCCGCCCCGCGCCGACGTGTTTTCCAGACGGCAAACACGTGCCCTCCGCTAGCGTTACTGTCAGAAACGGCAGCGAGCACGGGTAGCAACGGTAAATACACGCGAGGACGCTACATCGCTGCAGGGTGGGTTAGCGCCTGGAAAGCGGTGATCCTAAGGCTGAAGTTGGGGAATATCACCAAAAAGAAAAAACGTAAAAGCACTGATTACGTTTCTTTCAAGCTAAATATGGCTTTATAATACGTTATGCCACGTCTTGAACAGTTCATAACATCCACATCATCCAATCACTGTGCTGTAAATGTAAAAGTTCCAGGCAAGTCAGAGTATTTGGGAGTACACCTGCCACAGCCCTAGTTTCTCCTGAGAACTAGGGCACAAAAAAGCACGCAAATGATCCGACACGACACAACAGAATTAGACACCGATCGCTGTAACGCTACGTTAGATTCCTCCCCGAGGGTCACAGTACCGTGCAGAGAAAAATGATCAAGAATCCACAAGAGCAGCTTTTAGTTTAAAGTACTACAGATAGCAAAGTAGACATTAATTGTACTCAGACGCACCGTCTGCATTGTGAATGAAGACCCTCTCAAAACGTTTGCACCCTCCTCTGTTACAAAGACCAGGCACTGTCAGAATTGAGAAGGATTAGATTTGTGCCTGTACGTGGTGAAAGAAGGTGCTAGAAGCCATGCTTATAAATAAGTGTACACAAACACTTCATTTAATGGACCAGATAGACCTGCAGTATTTCCATGCAGTTGCTTAAAATGTGTTTGTCTTTGTTCTATTCTCTTTTTTTTTTTGAACAGCACTGAAGTTCATCATGTGTTAACTCAAAGGACACGCAAACGTTTCCTTTGTTGGTACACGGATGCTGTGTGGGTGCTGGAAATAACAGTTAAAAACGTTTTTATACTCAAAACCAATCAACTCAGTAACGAACATCCAGTATTAAATTTGAAACCCAGGCTCCTGTTTTCAAACGATTGAATCAACAGATCCTTAAGTACAAAGACATTTCGGGGATGCTCTGGAACAGCGCACAGTGCGTGCTACCCGCAGTCAGGCCAAGCTTCAGCAATCCCTCTTTGGCTTCAGTCAGCACTCATAAGCAGCTACAATTCAGCAACACACGCTGGTTAAGTCCCTTCATCCGGCTGCACCGAGACATCAGTCACAGTAAAATATAGCAACACTGAGAGATTTGCTTTCTTTTATGGAAAACTTCATTTAATCTTGCCCACACTTTGCTATTTAGAATCAGACTCTCTTCTATACCAGCATATGTTTGGCACAGAAAACGCAGCGCATCAGAGAGCCAGTTATGACTCCCAGATTCTCAACTTCTTTTTTTTCAATCTATTGGCTCCAGTGTAACTATAGAAATGTTGTGCCTGCTCTGCTAGCAACTGGTTGGGGATCCAGAGGGGTATGCCTGCTGAACCACGCCAGCAGCACTTTGCTACCGCCCTTTGGTTTTCAGTTCGCTGAAGCATTAACGCTGCTTTGTGAACTGCAGCTACATTTCATTTGTATTAACTTATTATTAACATCTGATACTAAATTCATAAAGCTGCTACTAGTTCTCATAAAACTGTTGAGAACACGGCTAGTGAAACAACGTGGAACAGTTTTGTAATGCGCTCTGAAAGCACTGTCCAGGTGCCCATGATCAGTACAGTACTCCAGCACACCAGCAGAACGCCTGTTTACCTTTGTATTACCAACGCTGTACAGCAAACAACAACTCAATTGTCAAAAGCAACTCATTTTAAGATCTGGCTGAGATATTTCTGCCAATGGTTTCCTAAATTGGTGCAGATTCAGTCGTTCTCTTTGTGACCGTACAAAGTGGCCGCTATGGGTCATTCCAACCTGCCCGCCGGTACTTCTGCTTCGTGCTGTACACAGCAGGAAGCAGAGCAGCAGAACCATCCACAATACACACACATCTCCTGTGCTGCTCTGGGTCTTTATGTTCCAGTGAACCCCACTGCTCAAGCCTAACCTGGTCCTCATGCTGGAGCTGCACAGCACATCACACCATTCCACCATTTTTCCCCCTGCCTTACAGGTTCCTTGACTATTCAGGACAGAATTAGGACTCCAAATTACTGACCAAAATTTAATCTTCGGAGGTGCCAAGCTGCTGACAATGCCACTGAAACAAAGCAACGTCTCACAGCAATCTGCACCTTTCTGCTCCTGGCCCTTTGTGCTCAGTGGCCGCGCTACCCAGCTCACACCAAATCATACAGCAGCAGCATCACAACACTGAGAATCGGCAAACCTCACTTCATCCTCAAGCCTCACAACAATCTGAAGTTTAACAGAAACATATAAGCACTATATAAACCCTAGTCTGCTCATAAAATTTTAAGAACAAACTTGCTTTGAATGGCGTTTTCTTGAAGCCCAACATTGTTGTTTACATGCATTCTGCTTGTGCTTGGGGCTAGTGAACTATCCTGTAACCAAAGGGTTTGTATTACGTGTGTGCAGTGCACTGAGGGCTACGAAGCACTGAGGCAGCCTCCAAGGCACACATTTCCACTGATCCAAACACACGGAATACCACTAGAGCAACTTGATGAATAATCAAGTAGATTAAATGACCTTAATTGCTTGCTTTGACACAACCAGCATTAAACAGCTTTTAAAGGCCATTAGAGGCTATCCATAATCTTTTTATTGCAGCGTCACAAGCTTCCAGCGACATTTGATTTCTGTTGAAACACAGCCCTACAAAGTTCATTTGCAAAACCACTCCTCAGCAGCGTTCGCGTGCGCTTCAACGAGCTGAGCACTTATCAAAAACCTGTTCGACTGAATGAAGAAAACTTCACATACCAACACCCCCTTCCTCAGCGTCTGCCAAGCAGCGTTACTAGGCGAGAAAGCCACTGTGAGCAGTAAGGACATGGTCCAACACAGCGGCAGTGCAGCGTCCATACACAGGCACGTTTCTGTGACCCTGAGGGCCGCACCGGACTCCTCAGGCAGTGAACAGTGCGTGCAAAGCCGTATAAGGACTCGGGCCCGGAGTCATTTTCTCACACACACAGGTTTTGTCAAGGGGAAGTGTTCAAAACGGAACGATCAGATGGTGTGAAGCTGCCTGGTCACGCACACAGCTCATTCTTGAACCGACTTCAAAATTAATAGGAGAACGCATTTTAATTCAGACTCGTTTTGCATAGGCTTCCTTTTTTCCCCCCTCCAGGAGTCACTGAGATCTCGTGGTTTAGTAACAACCAGACTGAGCAGCGCGGCGCTTTCGGAAGCGATTCCGACGTCCAAACGAACGCCCGTCCCGCCTCCGCGGGCGGCAGCGCAACGACCACGCGGCCCCACACGACGGCCGCGCTCCGCGGGCGGGAAAGCCACGCACCCCGCGACCACCGAGCCGCCCCACGGCTGATGGCGGCGGCTCGGGGCTGAGTGACGCGTGTTTGTAAACACTGCGAGGCCGTGGGCGGGGCCGGCAGAGCTCTCCCCCGCCCCGCCCCGGCGGCCCGTGAGGGAAAGGCGGGAGTAGCGGAGCGCCGTCACGGGGCTGAAGCGTTCTGTGAGGAACCGTCCTCTGCCGCGTCCCGCCCGCTGGGAGCGGACGCCGAGAACTCAGACGCGCGCTCTAAATGGAAAGCATCCCGTCCACCCTCAGAGGAGAATTATTCACAAAGCGGCAGCAATACGAACAGACACCACAACGGGGTTCGCAGAAACCACAGCAGCAGCGCTGCACGGCAGAAGGAAGGGCAGAAGCTCTCGCTGCTTTCTTGGCAGTGAGACGCGTTTGTCCAGCTCCATTTTTGCCGTCAGGATACGTCACACCTGCAGCATCACTGCCTAAAACGCTGTAGCTTTTTTTTTTTTTAGTTCTCTCAGAGCTCAGCTATTTGCTATGCAGACACAGCTGTAGGAATTTGAATAAAAGGACATAACTTGCCACGAAAACTTAAGATAGGTTGGCACTTCTCTGGTAGGAAAACAGCACCACGAGAATACAGCGGTGTGTTCACCACAGCAGAATTCCTGCCCTTCCTTTGCTTCAAACTGAGCTATTCTGTTTCCTTCCAGCACTCGTGTCATGTACCTTTATGATACGGTATTGTAAATAAACGAAGCAGATCAAGCTGCCGAGGTCCAGCTTATTTGGAACGGATGTTTTTGGCATCAGGAAACTGCCACGGTACCCTCACAATACACAGCAGATACAAGCTCTACCAAGACAGTAACACGAGGTGCAGACAGGATGGCAGAAAAACTACCAAGGAAGTAGGAGTGGAGAGACCGAGAGAGAAAGCAAATGATAAAACGGTTTGCATTAGTCACAATCAGGGAAGAATTACCGAAACGTGAATAACCTGTACAAAACAGCCAAGGGAAATCAAAGCCAACACCAAGTGTAATTAGCATCAGTAAGATAAATGTACTTTAAAGTCTTTCTAGCATAGAGCATTCCCATTTAGATCTGTTATTTCAGAAGAGAAATACCACATCAAAATCAGTATTATTATTTTTAAAACATCAGAAATAAAAAAGAAACCAGTGCTATTCCCCAAGCCAGCAGAAAACCACCACCAACTGGGCAGTGAAAAGCAGAGATGTACTGTCCCACGTCTGCCTTCCCTGAAGTATTTACTCAGTCCCAAATGATAACTACACAAATGGAGATTTAGAGAAGAGTGATTGAGATGACCAGCCACAGAAACACTGTCCAAAGGTTAAGAAACTGCAATTGTTTCCAGTACTGAAGGGAAAAAATAACACAACATTGCAAAAGCAGCAAGAAAAATGCTGTGTTTCATTAACAGACATTGATAAGAATCTCATATGTTAGAAAATCAGCTTACGGCCCAAATTCAAAACCACATGATTAACAGATACTGAAAAAAAAAAAAGACAACAATGCAGGCCAATTGACATCTATTAGAAATAATCAAGAATGTTGTGGCGGAAAGATGTATGACCCAGGTGAAAATACAGAAGTGACATCATAACCACTCTAAAGGTTAATCCCTCAGGGAAAACCAGAACAAAATATGAGGAAAACAGTTTCCTCCTGTAGATATTGAGAATAGCAATACACAGTCACTGATCTATCAGGAATGGGAGAAAATAAAGCTCAGAAAATGAGCTCTCATGCCTTGAGAGCACTGAAAGGGGTTAGAGAACAACCAGCTTGGTGACTGCCCATCACTGACAGGCTTCCAACAGGCAGAGGAATAGCTGCGCTTCCCTGAGCATTCACAAAGACCTGCCAGTATTTTGCTAATTGAATTAGTCAGTGGTTTACACCAGGTGACACCGCTCTATTTGCATTTCATTCTTAGAAAAGGAACTATGCACAGGCAATATTCAAAGCAGCAAATAAACTACACCCTTTGTGACGGGGCTCTGAAGTTTCTCACCAGTGTTTTTGTGTGACATTATGCAGCACTTTGCGAAGCAGACACGGCCAAGAGGAACTGCCTGTGGAACAACTCACTTATTTGCACAGTTGCTTTACTTATTTGATAACTGAGTAAGATGCAACGTCAAGGAAAACGTGTCATTGCTCCACAAAACAGCTTTCTTGAGAAGTCGTGGAGTGCCAACATAATAAATAATATCAAATATATATATTTAAAACTCCAAGGCTAGACTGTAGCAATGGAGGGAAAAACTCTTTACACACATCAGCTTCATAGCATAGTGTGTACGTAGCACGAAGCTGTTTATGTGACCTGAAGACTGCTGAGTACAAAACCTTTGTGGTTTACTACTGAAAACACAAGATGGTAACAGAGCAACCATAAAACCTAAATACGGTGAAAAAAAAAATAGTAATTTTCTAACAGGATCCTAAGACATAAACAGAACCAAAAACAGGAGAAATAAATTTGATATATTAGTAGGCTGCAGCTGAAGTATGCTTACTTCCCTCTCTCTCTCAAGGGCACAAGCTTAGAATTGAAATCAGTCAGCTTCCACACATCATCATCAACTCATTTAAGTCAAAATATTTTTTTCAAAACACGTCTCCCCTTGAGAATATTAATTTTAGAACATGCCTGTAAATAAATCTGCTTCAGAAGACCCACACTGCGGACTGTTCTCATTTTCCTGTGGTTGGTCAGTGCTGGTGGATGACAACGAAGTTCATCTAATAGATGCCAGCAACTCAGTGGTATGATCAGTGCGTTGGCAGGAGCCAGCGAGTCTCAGTTTACTATTTTATCGTCTCCATCACACACCACAGAGACAATTTCAACCAAAAACGCGATTATTTTGGTCAATAAATCTCCCCCAACTCCAAGTCTCCCCCTTCTCAAAACCAAAACCACCACCCAAAAACATTCAGTGACAAAGGTATTATCAGGAATCAAACTGATAACCAATATAAGCACAGTTATGCAAACTGAATTGTAGCCAGCAGCTCTGTGAATTTACTCTGTCATATACTCCTACAGAGATTCTCAGCAGTGTTTTTTTGCGGTCAGTGGTGGTCTCGTCTGACTGAACACGGGTGGGTGGCTGTGTGTTTTACTTCCTCTTTTAATAGAAGTGCTGATCAGAATAAAAGCATTATTATTAAATCTCACACCACTCCCAAGAAAAAGTGTTGCTTGCTTTCAGGTTGGACACGCTATGAGGGCTGGCACTGTGAACTCAGTTTGCATTAGTATGGCAGTCCCCTTGAGTATCACAGTTGTTACACATCAGCTCAGAGGCCTTATTCTTCTCAATAGCCCACGCATAACCAAAGCACGCTTCTGTAATGTCACAAGATTCAGACACCCTCATTCTTTCATTTCTCCATTTTGATTACTCAGAAAAAGAATAACAGGTAAGAGCATACTTCCTATAATTAACATCATTAAGTCTTCAAATATGCCTAGATACCGTTTTCCATTCATCGCTTCAGTGCTTTGTGAAGATCTGACACCTGTGATACCTTCCATCTTTACATAAACCTAGAAATGTAAATGTAGCTCACAATCTCACTCCATTCACATCCTTCTTCTGCTAGCAAAGACCCAAAGGCATTATTTTCAATATAGGAGTGACAGGAATCACTGAGTCAGGCTTTTAGCAAATAACAGCACAAGAGGGGAAGAAAAACACATGGCACAGTCACAGACGCAAAGCATGCAATTATTCATCACTTATCCATTTTAGCTCCTTTATGAGCCAACAGAAGGGCTGAAGCTGGCAAAAACCTGCTAGTTAAACGTCTAGAAAGCACAACTCATCAAGAACAGAAACCGTAATTGAATAAAACAAGATTAGAATGGAGGTAAGGAGGAGATGAGAAGGAATGACTGGGCAGCTAAATACACTTGTATCTAATCACCATTATTTGCCTTTTCAAGCCCTAATGCATAATTTAAATAGAAAACCTGCCATCTTTGAGACCTCGTGGTTTCCCTATACCATTAAATGTACTGCCACAGCACTGCATCTTAAAAGTCACCTTTGACATGTTTCACAATAGGAAAAAAAGAAAAAAGGAATCTTGATGGTAAGATCTTACTATCCTGACAACAGTACCAAAAAGTAATCAGCTCTTAATAAAAAAATTCTTAAAAGCAGCATTCTGGAAGCTCGTAAGTTTAACTTAAACATTGACCTCCAGCTTCTAAAGCTCAATGGGTTTTTAATTTGCCACAAAGTAGGTACTATTTGTCTAAAAATACCAGAATGATTTGACATAATAGTTTAAGTAACTGCATCAGGTTTTTTCCTCATTGCTTTTATGAATGAGTGTGAGATTAAGAGGTATTTCTTGTCAAAGATAAATATTTAGCCAAGAGTTCAATGGCCGTGTCATTTCCTGCCCTTGCCACTAGTTCCCATCCTTGCAGCACCTCCCATTGTGCCAGCAAACGTCTGCATGAGTAAATGAGAAAACAGACTTCAGAAAATGACAGAAATGGGAAAAAAAAAAAAGTGACAGCACCATTCTGAGGGTGAATTTTTGCAGCCAGATGAGTTCAGTCTACCCCATGGACTCTCATGTTGTGCTAACAGAGGTAGAGGCCATACCCAGGAACAGGAGGGGAGCGCAGCAGCTGCGTCAGCAGTGCTGCTGAAATGTGAGCCCTGGCAAGCTGCTGCACACACACATCAGCCGCTCCATTCAGGAGCTGTACTCCTGTTACCCTGAATAGACAGCCTTGTAATAAGCACACGCTCCTGGTATGAAAAGCTTACAGGAACGCTATGTACATTCACTGCACCATTTTCAGCCTTTGCTCGGGGATCATCTTCTGACCAGACTGCAGCATTCAGAAACTATCTTGAGGAAAAAAAAACAACGTACCTTATGCTCATACACACAGTTTCTCCAAACTCAATCTCAAAATAAAATCATGTAATTCTTTATCTTATGGCCAGACCAAAAAAAAAAAGCTGTTTCAGAACTACATCAAACACAACAGCTACCTGACTTATGGCAATGGATAACATTTCTACACATACATGAAAAAACACGATGTGCACACAGCTGCCTTAACACATGAACTTCACAAAGTGCATTCTCTTGAGGTATTTTTTATTCATTTCTACACCTTCCTGAGCTGACAGTCAAAACCACAGTAACACTGAACTGCAAGTTTAGAGATGTTAAGAGGCAAAAAATGATTTTTTAACAGTGAGAAGATACTGGGATACACTAAATATATTGCAGTTATCCACAATAGTGATTGAAAAATGACACAAGAAGCATCGAAGCTGCTCTGTGCTGAGTTCAAGTCTGATCTGATCAGCACCCGAAGCACCACTGCACTCAGCCTGCAGTCTGGTTGAGGTTATCGTGTAACGGAGTTATTAAAGTACACCTACACTGGTTTAGTTCTAGGACCTAACCTCGGCCCATCACTTAAGCTGGCAAGGTTCTTCCCATCTGAAGATTTCACAGACTATAAGGATGCTTTACCACTAAGAATGGAGAGAGAGAACAGAGAGACATCCTCACTTCAGAGAGGCAGAATATCCTGTCTTGAAAAACAATGACTTCTTCAGTCAATAGCTTTAAAATGTCCAACTTTTTTTTTTTTCTGCAGATGTATATGCATTTTTTTAATTAGCACATTACACAGCAAAGAATAAATGTAACTTAAAATAGAGCTTAACTTTTTCAGTAGCATATCTCCATCCACTGTACTGTGATTTTTCAGCACATCTTCAGAACACATTCACCAAAACATTTTCACTGACATAAATACAACTTGATTGCAAAACCAAACACAACAGTAATGTAAGAAAGACAACTTACCACAGCGTGTGCAGTCATGTCACTTCAAAGCACATCCTCTTTTAGGGTCAGAGAAAATAAGGTTTTTCTGGCACATCTTAAATATACCTTTTTTTTAACGTGCACTCATTTTATTTAGCACAGATACAATTAATACATTTGGTAATTGCCTGTGGTTATATGATCTAGATGTCCAAGCAGATATATGCTAAGCATTCCCATGCTGTCAGGTCACATAGAAAGACTTTGACAACTATAATGAGAGCAAAAGAATAAAGACACACGCATTACTATTTTCCTTTTTCTATAAATCTCACATCCTGAGTCTCCTATGTTCTATTAAACAAAAAAATGCTGTATATTTGAAGTGTAGCTAGCCAGAGTCCTGAGCAGTGTGATCCAAACCTGAAGCCAGCCCTGTGATGAGCAGCAGGTTGGATGAGGTGTTTTTCAGAGGTTCCTTCCAACCCACACTGATTCACAGTTCTGCAAAACAGAAAGTGGGAACGCTTGCATGCACAGATGAATGCATGCATTCCTTTCCTTTTTATAAACACCCCAGCCAATCTAGAGATAAATTTACGACGAGTGCTGCATGCGAAGCAAGATGACGACCATCAGAGTGGCAGACCTATCCTGGCACGTTAAATACACATCAGCTTTCATTTACGCACACAAGAACTACAGAAGGAAGTACTGCTTTATGCCCTAAGTCAGAAGGCAAAGATCTGACACCTCTTAGACCTACCAGCTCTGTCTGATTTCAGAAGCATCCTGTTTATCTGTCAAATCCTCATCTTAATGAAAACTGAAGCCTGACTACCCAGACACTGACTCCTGTAGTGGTGAGGAATCACTCTGGAATTATAGAGGGATGAAATAGGAATTGCTTCTGCTCAGATGCCAGAAAATGGAGGAAGCAGGCTCGTCTGGAGCCAGGTAACCACCTGTACCACAGAAAAAAAGCTTACATTCACCATTCTTATCTAACTCACATTTCATTTACACATTTCAAACTGAAACCCCACTATTCATTCCTGCATTTGTGATTCCTCCTTTGACGTGCCTTCCTTTCTGCCATCCACTGACCAGTGTTTTCAGCAGTGACTCACGAGAACGTGCTTAACGTTACACACTGCTGAAACTCTTCTGGGTTGACTGAGAAACACTGAAAATATGTCACTAGTAACAGACGTGGGATTTGAAACTCCCTTGAGAAAAAAAAAAGTATCATCACACTTGTGACAGTTTTCTATCTTAAAAAAAATATCTTTCTTACAGACAAGCAATCACAGGTTATAAGTTACACTTGGAGTTTACTCCTGTGTCACCACAGGATAAAAAGAAAGCAAACAATTTGCTGAAGATTACCCACTAAACTTGATGAACTCAGAATAATCACAATTTTCTTGCATTCCTATTACATTCTTAAATAATACAGCGCAGGGTTCTGCTCCCTCGTGTTTGGTTGTGTGATCAAGCTTCATGCAGGTATTCTGAAATAGAAAGAAGCTGAAAGATTAAACGCTCCATCAAAACAGTAAGAGCACAGCACATCTCAATGCTATTATTTTCTAGAGTAGCCCACTCCACAGTCCAGCATCATAGTTCTGCCCTCTCCCCCATCCCACCCTCTCTCTAGTGTCTATAGCTACCTACAAAACTGCTTATCTCACAGCTTGAAGACATCCACAAGAGCTGCTTGAAATTTATCTCAAATTTTGCAGATCACCTTTCCCGATAAAGAAAGAAGAAAGAGCACATCAAGTAGCACATCAAGTTTTCACACAACACTAAGTTATTTAGCCAAGAGAACAATAATCGTTGTGATTTAAAGAACAACAACAACACAAACTTCTTGCCAAAGCAAAATAAGATATGAGGTTAGTATGAAATGAGTGTATTGTACGTTCTTTGGCAATGGTGTCAAATTGAAACTCCAACACTTCCAATTCTTATTTGGACAGAAGTTTCCTAGTTTTCTTCAGCTTAGGTACTTAATCACATTTCAGAAAGATTTAATAGAGCCTAAGAAATACTAGGAGGACAGTCAAGCCACGTTATAAACACAAGAACATCAAACCTGTGTGTTCTACAGCTCCTGTCCACCCTTCACTACAACCTCGTAACTTCCTTCCAGGACTTAGGTTAGAACTATACCCAGCATTGCTGTGAGCCCAATTATTTTCTTACTCCATCTTTTAATTTCTCTCTGTTCTCAATCCATCACTGGAGCAGCAGTGTGTACAGTATTTAGTTCTTACATTTGAGCACGACCTAGTTCAGCAATTCCCACAGACCCACAGCCGCACAAAAACTGACTGTGCTGTTTTATGTTTGACAAAAGCAGAGGCATTTCTTCTCCAGTTCTCAGCAGGAGCAAATGTCTGTGTCATACTCATTACTATAAAATCACTGCAAAATTCACTGGACAACACAAATGATAATCAGACTATGTTGACACAATTAACACAAATTCGTCATCCATGCAGAGTACAACACTGCAAAAGGGAATTTTAAGTCTATTTTTCTCTGGACTTTTCTTCTTCAGTCAAAAGAGCTAGTTTATCCTAAGGCTTTTGGGGTAATAGCTGTATCATACTACATTCAAATACTATCAGAATAAACATTCTGTTTTCAATAGTGAGTGCACCTAAAAACCAGCATGCATTTGCAGCATTAGTTCACTTCCACGAGAATGGTGTTACAGTACTGCGACTGTTTTTACTAGCACAAGAACCAGGCTGAACAGGCTGGCAAGGTGTGCTCAAGTGCCACAGAAGGACAGAGCTCCTTACTGAAGAGAGCTATTGCCGCTACGAATTCTTCTGCTGATCTCGTTGGCATCAGAGGTAAACGAGTGACCATACTGAAGGCCAAATCATTTTCCCTTTTCACAGTGATGACACTGACGGGATATTATCTGAGAGTGCTGAAGTCAATTAACTGACAACTCGTATCACCAGCTGTACTATTTTCCACAGGCCAAACTGAGTCACTTACACAAGTGACTGCTTAGGAGTCAAAGAGAACACTGGAAGGTACAGAGCAAAGAGAACTCTGACAAAGACATGGGAAATGGCACTTCCACTTTGAGAAAGCTTTGACAAATAATCCTCAACAGTTTACTTAGAAGTTCCCTGCCCAATATTTGACAGAAGATATATTAATAAGCTAAGTCAGAACTTTTCTAATGAAATAAAATAAAAGCATATTTAAGAGCAGCAGCTTCTTATCACAGGTGAAAAAGCTTGTTAAGAATACACATCACAATGTAAGGAGGGGAATTTCTCCATAGAAAGAGGCTGTTCTGATGGAAATCGATGGGAAAACCCGACTGGTTTGAATAATGATCACAACCCAAATGATTATGAAAGTGTGTGGTTTGAATAAAAAAAAAGAAATCTGAAGACAGGGAGTTTCTGCCCTTCTGACAGACACATACTGAACAGCATCACACTAATTTCACAGTTTTTCAGTTAAGAACTTTCCAGGATTACTCATATCGAACTGCAAAACTAATTCAGAACTCTTAACGCTATTCTGTTGAACTCATCATAAAAAGCACTCCATGCTTCATTATTTTCTCTAAAAAAGAACAAATTCAGACACACAGTACACGAGGGATAATACGATTTGCTATGTATCACCTTTCATCACATTAAAAGCAAAAGCAAGCAATCAAATTATTCAGTAACAAAATTAACAATGATATCTGATCTCAATTACTGAATTTTTAGAAGGAAATAACACAACACACCACTTAGTCCATTATCCCATCCATCATTAAGTGCTTCAGTAGCATCCAAATCTACCCTCCATCATGTGTGATATTCCAAGTTTGCTCCTGAGCAAAATCACTCAAAGAAAATCATTCAGGCAGGAAATATACTTCACATGGCAGCTGCCATTAGAAAGTTGCGTTGAAACAAACATTTTGAGGAACCTTTTTGTCAGTACAAACTACAAGAAGCAACTGACATTCTCCAGAAGCTTGCGATGGCCTGCTCCCTGTTGCCAAGAGAATCACACACAGACTCTCAGGGTTCAGTAAATCCACTCCACACGCTTTATTAACGTTAAGGAAACAACAGAATTTTAGGTAATTACAGTTTAAGTAGTTGCTCAACAGCTCACACGGGATTTCACACCAGAACTTACAGTAATTCTTTATAATTCACAAAACCCTCATAGCAAAACCAAAAAGGACCAGGAGCAGCCTAAAAGTCATTGTTCAAATGCTTCATTTCCTTCTTGCTGGTTGCCCTGAAAAGTAATACAATAATATTGATTACAACGTGACATTCAAATACTGAAGCATGAAATGTCAGCGTTATTTCAACAAGTATTACCTGCACGTTCTAATAATTACTAACTCTGAAGTGATGGAAAGTTACAATCAGTCTGTCTGTGCTTTTGTACGTGCAGCAGATACAATCAGAAGAACTTCTTATACTTCTGAGGTATGTGATTCCACTATAGCAAAACACAGAGCAACGTTTAGCATTACAATAAGCTAAGCTATGTAATTAAACACATTTTGTCTCAGACTGATCACCTAACCTTCCGGGAGGAAAAGCACTGTTACACGGCTGCTTTTAAGTTATATCAGTGAAAGAATCACAGATTGTGGTTTGTCTTTGTTTTTAATGACATTATAAGAAGAAGACTATGAACACTGAAAACCAAAAAAGGTACCAGCAGAATTTTTAATTAAATTAAGAATTGTTGTCATACTTTGGCATTTGCCCCCACTTTCTGTGGGGAAAAGGATTCAAATTCAGTTCATTGATAGAACACAGGAAGCTCTCCTTTAGTTATTTTTCTTTTAATAATTATTAAAAATAATCGAGTGCTTTACTTTCCTGCTTGTAAGAAATTTTATTCTATTTCCACAGTAAGTCTTCAGCATTAACATCACTATTGACACTGCCTCCAAGCTACAGAATTCCAACTTACAGCTGCCTCATCCAGACAGTATTCACACAGCTTCCAGACAACAGATTGAGTGAACTTCAGCAATACAGACCCTCCTGCAAGGTCCCATGATTACAAGAAAAGCTACATAGAAATTACGACAGCAGTTCCCACTACCACTTCAGGAAAGTCAGGAACTGGAGTTGAAGCTGACCCCAAAGCAGGGGTCCCCAGCTGGCCATTTACTGCCACCAATCAGTCTTACAAGTTTTGTGCTTCCTCACCTAATTGAGGCCACATTTTTGAGTATTTATTTTCTATATGTGTTAGTTGTGTATACTTTTTTGCTTCATTTCCTAAAGAAACAAGACAAAAAAGTTATGCTGCTTATCAAAACTCAGAAAAGCCAGCTCGATGTGAGAGCGCCTCGGTAATTAAATTCAGAAGAACTTCACAGTCAGGAAGCTAAGTGGACACGTTCAGTAACACTTTCCTTTTTGTGACATCCTGCCCATAATGCACTAAAGCTATTTCCATATGCTCTCTTCTTCCTACTTTATTTCATGATTTCAACTCCTCTCCATAGCCAGAACTCAAGAACCATGCCAGTATGAGCGGCAAGAATCTTGAAATCCCAGCGTCCCAGCTACTTGATTCCTTCCTGTCTCTCCTTCAACTTAATTCTCTCCAACAAGAGCAACCTCTGAAAGCCAACACCACAGGGCAAGACTCCAAAAACAAGACAAGCCAAACATTAAAGCCACCAAAGGAACAGATGAGTGTTCCTCTTCCATTATATTCACTACTTCCAGTTCCTCAACAATCAGTTCCTACCCAACCAGACAGTAAATGGCCTGGAGTGAAACAGCCACTTCATGATTATTAATTTCTCAGTAAAGCACCTTCTGCAAGACCCTGCTGCAGAAGCACTGCACGTGGTTCTCTTCCTGGCCATTACAGAACTGCACAAATTAAAAAGACATCCTCTGTACTTTCTGAAACAGTAACAGCAATAGAAAAACATAGCACCCAAATGCCTGAGAAATAGTGGTGATGTTCTTCATCTCCACCCTTTAATAAAAGCAAAGGAAAGGGGGGAAAAAAAAGCAATTTAAATCTATTTCTGTTTCTTTTCAAAAGAAAACCCACTACTTTCTGAACCAACTAAGAATCTTGCACATCTGTCTAAAGCCACTGAGTTACACCTTACCAAGGCTCAAGTTCAGCCATTAACATGACTTTATCATCATACAAACTTCCCACAGCTACAGAGAACCCCCCAGCACCAATATCACTGCACCTCAGTGATACACCGTGAACTAAAAACAGAAATATTACTGATGATGTCGTGTTCACAGACTGAAACACAGCAGTTACTATCTCACAGACACACTACACAACTACTCTACTTCTGGTAGGTAAATATTCCACCACATAACACAGTATGCCCTGAGATATCTTTCCTATGAAACACTATTTTTCTTCTCTTTGTTCTTAAGCTGTTGTCATCATCTGTTTTCTCATCTCTGTGCACCCACCACTGCAAACCCACCTGATCATTTCTCCATACACTCAGTGTGAATTCACACACACACTCGAACAACTTTCCTAATTATTTCTCCCATCTAAAAAAAAGCAGAAATAAGCAACCAAATTAGAATCTTATTTCTCACCTGTATGAAATCAGTCCCAGGAATGCAGCGCTCTAACCTAAAACTAAGTTGTTTTGAAGAATGCACTTGAATTTTTCAGCTTCATCAGCACTGGTTATTGTTTCCTCCTGATCTGCTTTCCAGCAATTCTTCTGAGTCAGCGAACTGCTTTCAGAACCCCAATGCATTCACCTGCCAAAACCAAAAGCGAAGTCAGGGAGGATGCACAAACACACATACACACACCAAAAACAGAAAAGAACCCAAAACAAAAACAGTGAAAAACAAAACTCAGAGAAACATGCCACACACGTTACATACTTCATATGAGCGGAGGGTTTGGACACACCGTGCAATGTCCTAGGTTCTCAGTGTCCCCCTGCACACATTAAAAGACATATTTGTAAACGTCTGATAGCTAAGACATGGAGAAAACTACAATTATTCAGTAACACTGGTGGATAATTGAAACCTGAAGAGATAGTAAATGACAAGCATACCTATTTGAGGCTCCTCTGATCTCTCAATGCCTCAGTTACTGATGACACTGCAGTAAAAGAAATCAGCAGCCGACTGATGACGTGGTTGCCTCCTTGAGCACAGCACTACTTCTAAGCAGGTCAACACATCACTTCGTAGGTATTATCACTCAAACGGTCAACAAAGAAACATTTTTCTTTTTAGAAAAGCTAAAGCACACGTGTGCCTATATACTGCAAGGCTGAAAACCTCATTATTTACTATGGTGGCAAATACACGTGGAGTATTGGCTCTTTTCTTGTTGCATTCACAGAATGCTGAATAAGGAGTTCACTGTGTATAATCTACAAAGCAGCTCTTCCAAGAACTCTCTCAGATGCTTGCCTCACAGTGACTGGAGGGATAATCCCCTATTAATTTTCAGGTAAGGAATCAGAGCATGAATGGCGTGAGTTTCCGATAAGTTAAATTAAAAGTGATAATAAAAATCAACACAAAGCGTTTTCAAATGTAAAACATGCAAAAAGAACCCCGTGGTATCACTAACGTGTCATCTGTCTCTGCTGATGAGCCGTGAGGTGGCATCTCTTGCTCTTCTTTCACAGTGACAACTCTGAAGCCTCCATATTCAGGACAAGCAGCCTCTTTGGACAGCTGGTCACCATCAGCATACCTGCAAATCCATCCCAAGGTTCTCACTGAAACACATTTTTCTGCCAAGAATGTACTGTTTCTATTTTGTCTATTCTGTTCTGTTCTGTTAGATATTTAACAATGCAAACAACAAATTAAACAGAAACGTTTCTAGAAATGATAGCCAGATTCCACAATTTAATAAAATCAGCTGTATGCTTTCCCATTCCTTATACATTCCCCTGCTTCCCCTTTGCCCCTATTCCCCCCCCCTTTTTTTTTTTAAGCTGCAATCTTTTGACTACTATAAATAAAACAATTTAAATCGCCCCATTCACACATGAAGAGAGTACAGTACTCACTTTCCATCAGCTGCTATTAAACAAGCGCTGTCTGACAACCCTCTTTCTTCTTTCACAGTAATTCTTCTCACACCCCCAGGGAGGGAACATTCAGGAGCTTTTGTCAGCAGGTCGTAGTTATCGTACCTGGAGACAGAACACACAGCTGATGTGAAATGGATGCCAGGAATTTACATGGAACTATTAGGTAGAAGAGCAGAGACACAGTCGACTCACAAGTCCAGTAAAAATCCAGCGACTTCTGCATCGCTCCTGAAATCCAGCTTTTCCTTCAGAGTCAGCCATCGGTCAATGTGATTCCCCACATAAATCCTGGTTTTCCCTCTCCTCCTATCGAGGCTCTGCTTTCTCCTTTTCTTTTCCAAAAAGGACAGCACCGGGGGTCTCCCGCACTTCCTTGCAGGCAGCGCCATCGTAAGCCTAGTCAGAGCGAGAAGAACATCGAGCGAGAAAACGTTACACCGGGAGCCACGGCAGCAGGAGCTGCTACCAAAAACGGGGTGCGCGTCACTTCTGCGAAATTAAGGGCCTACTGGGAAATCACCTCAGCAGCCGCAGCAGCCGCCTGCCCGCGCCAGCCTCCTCCCGCCCCGCCCCGCCGCCCTCTGCGAGGCGCTTCCAGCCGGGCAGCGCGGGGCCCTCCACAGCACGGCCTCCCGTGGCCGCTGCCGGGAACGCCCCGAGCCGCCATCCGAGCGGCCGCCGTCCGTATCCTACCTCCGCTGCCCGCGGGGTCTCCCTCGTCCCGGGGCCGCGCCCGCCAAACCGCGCGGCGCCCTCAGCGCCGGGAGCGGGAGGAAGTAAACAAGGAGCACGTGACCGGCGCCGGGTGCGGCGCGTAATGATGGCGTAACGCTGCGCCGCCGCGGGGCGAGCGCGGCTGTGCCGTCTGTCGGCAGCAGCACGGGGCGGCACGGGGCGGCACGGCACGGGGCGGCACGGCACGGCACGGCACGGCACGGCACGGCACGGACTATACCGTGCCCGCTTCCTTCTGGCCCGTAACGGGATGAACAGCACCTGTTCGATAGAGGAAGCACAGGAGCACGTTGAAAGCATGGTCAGCACGCAGCTCATCCCAAAGCCTTTGTGCTTGTGTGAGATCCTTACCGCCTCCAGAGCGCTGCAGAGGAACAGAAAACAAGGAGGGAAAAGAAAGGGAAAAAAATAGCCCTAGTCTCGTGAAGCTTCCAGGAGTCTTTTGCTCTATGGCAGCCACAGAGCAGCCTGCAGCGCCTGCTTTCTCACTGTGTTTCAGTGCACGTAAATAAAGCGGTCAAAAAGTAAACATCTCTTGCACGTTGTTGCTCGCTGCTGAGGAGGATGAATCAGGCCTCGGTTCCCTGATGCTTCGGAGCTTCACACCTTGAGCATAACAAGTCTGCCCTGCGGGACGGGCAGAGCGAAATCAGCGTAGCTGAACTACGCGACGTGGTGTAAGATGAGAGCTGGAGCTTCGAGTGCTGATGTGTGGTGAGCAATGCTGTGCTGAAGGAGCGTCGGTGAGCGGTGTTTGAGCGTGTGGGGAAAAGTGAGAGCAGTGGATGGATGGGGGCAGAGGGGCAGTGAGGGCGCGGAGGCGGCCGTGGGTGCGCGTGGAGCGAGGGGAGGGCTAGAAAAAAAATATGGAACGCTTCACGAATTTGCGTGTCATCCTTGCGCAGGGGCCATGCTAATCTTCTCTGTATCGTTCCAATTTTAGTATATGTGCTGCCGAAGCGAGCACGAGTCCTCACTGCCGCACTGAAGTACTTGTAGGCTGAGAGGCCGAGCACCTCAATGTTCGGGCGAGGCCGCGGAAAGCAGCGAGCGCGCGGTGCGGGACACGGAGAGCGCGGGGAGAGCGCGGTGCGGGACACGGAGAGAGTGCGGGCAGCGAGCGGAGCAGGGCGTCAACGTCCCCGTGCGAGCGGTGCGCGGCGCGTATGCAAATGTGCGCACGGCATTGTGGGGCGGCGGGACGCGCGGGCTGCCCGCTCACATCGCGGCCGGGCGGGTTGGGCGGCGGCTCCAACGCGTTTGTGAGGGGAGTGAGGAACTGCGCTCTGCAAATGCCCGCGCAGGCTTCTCCACAGAGCAAGTAGTTTATGTACTACAGGAAAAGCCGCGCTGAAAACAAGCTTCTCTACCTAAACAGCCTGTTTGCAGAGTGCGTAGGGATGCTCGTGCTCTCTTCTCCGTTTCCATGTATCAGTGACTTTGAACACGAGAGGCTGAACCCAAAAACATTACGTTGTACAGGCACAGGGAGACCTGTTCTCCACTAACTGCATCTCTTCAAAATGTACTCCAAGAATGACTCCGATGCCCAATTAAAAAACAAATAACGTAGCACAGCAGTGAGATATCTTAGCCCAAGCAAGGACTGGCACGGCTCGCTGCCATCGTCAACAGCTTTAACGTGCCTGTTTCCTTCTGGCCCATAACGGAATGAACAGCACCTGTTTGATAGAGGAAACACAGGAACACACTGACAGCCACGAGCATGGTCAGCACGCAGCTCATCCCAGTTCTTTCGTAGATTCATAGATTCATTAGGTTGGAAAGGACCTGCAAGATCATCTAGTCCAACCACCCTCACACCACCATCCCTACCCACCAAGCTACTAAATCAAATCCCTCAGCACCTCATCTAAACGCTTCTTGAACAGCGCTAGGGACGGTGCCTCAGCCCCCTCCCTAGGCAGGCCATTCCAGTGCCTGACCACTCTTTCAGAGAAAAAACTTTTCCTCAAATCTAATCTAAATCTTCTTTGTGCTTGTGTGAGACCCTTACCGCCTTCAGAACGACAAGTCGCTGCAGAGGAACAGAAAACATGGAAGGAAAAAAAAAGAGAAAAAGCAGTTGAAAGGAGCCAGCAAGCAGGTCGAACAGAGCAATAAGCTAGCTCCTTTTCACCAGTGAAAAATACTATCTGTCTATACAATTGTTTCCTCTGTTTGTTTGTTTGTTTTTCTAAACTTTGTCCCCTCACAATCTGCTTCTGTACTGCCTTTTCTTCCAAGAAGCACTCACCACATTCAGCTTCACACGGTGCATCACAAAATTGAGTCTGAACGGGAGCAAAACATCAGTACCGAAGCCAAAAAAAGCACTTCCTATTCATAAAAGGTCCTCTAAAAATAATGTTCATTCCTTTTTTATCCCAACTACACTTTCAATCCTTTGCCTGCCCTGGTAGGTTCAGCATTTTGTTACACGCATCGTCTAAAAAGAGGAGGTTGAGCTTTTGGCCACGAGTACTTCTGTATTACACCTGTGCCTTCAGTGCTGCCATTTTTTAGCCCAAATCTTCCCTTCCTCCTCGGGGCAGCCAGTACTGAGACCCAGGCCTGCTGTGTACTGTGCATAGAGAGAGTGAGCCAGAAGGCGTGTGAGGCTTTCTGCTGCTTTCTGTACACTCTGACAGGAGAAATAAGGATGTATTCCAGGGACAGAAGTCACCTGAGCAGTGCTCACAGGAAATGTTGGGCTCCTTTGGTGTTAACAGCACCCACAGCACAGCTCCTTCCAGGCCGCTGTTTAAATGCTCCTAGCTAGATAAATAATGAGCACTTACTGCACCAATACACTACTCAAACACTATTATTGTTGTTGTTGTTGTTGTTATTATTATTAACCATGCATCTCTTGTTGGATGGACAGAGCAAAATCAGCATAGCTGAACTACGTGACATGGTGTAAGATGAGAGCTGGAGCTTCGAGGGCTGATGTGTGGTGAGCAGTGCTGTGCTGAAGGAGCGTCGGTGAGCGGTGTTTGTGCGTGAGCGTGTGGGGAAAAGTGAGAGCAGTGGATGGATGGGGGCAGAGGAGCAGTGAGGGCGCGGAGGCGGCCGTGGGTGCGCGTGGAGCGAGGGGAGGGCTAGAAAAAAATATGGAACGCTTCACGAATTTGCGTGTCATCCTTGCGCAGGGGCCATGCTAATCTTCTCTGTATCGTTCCAATTTTAGTATATGTGCTGCCGAAGCGAGCACGAATCCTCAGTGCCGCACTGAAGTACTTGTAGGCTGAGAGGCCGAGCACCTCCATGTTCGGGCGAGGCCGCGGAAAGCAGCGAGCGCGCGGTGCGGGACGGGGAGAGCGCGGGGAGAGCGCGGTGCGGGACACGGAGAGAGTGCGGGCAGCGAGCGGAGCAGGGCGTCAACGTCCCCGTGCGAGCGGTGCGCGGCGCGTATGCAAATGTGCGCACGGCATTGTGGGGCGGCGGGACGCGCGGGCTGCCCGCTCACATCGCGGTGGCGTTCCGTCGGGGCTTTGCACGCGGTTGTCCGCAGCGATGTGCCGCGGTTTCCGTCTCTCGCGGTGGAGCTGGTGGGCAGAGCTGCGCGGCGGAGCGTTTGCAGTCGAGGTGGGTCGGGTTTAAGCGGCAGAGGCTGAAGCGCTGGGGAGGGGCCGACGCTGTTGTAAGCGCCTCCGGGACTATTTTCCACCGCAAGAGCAGAGTGGCGCAGCGGAAGCGTGCTGGGCCCATAACCCAGAGGTCGATGGATCGAAACCATCCTCTGCTAATTTTGTTTTTTCGCTCCTGGGAGAACAACCGTTATCCCGATTGCGTTTGTGCTGCGCTGTGCCCCGGGCGCCGTCCGTGTGTGCGGCGGATCCGTGTGGTGCTGCGGTTGGTGCGAAGGGAAAAACACCGGCTCCGCGGAAGGTTTCGTTTTGTTGGAGCCCGACGCGGTGCTGCAGCCCGGCACTGCGGTTGTCCCGTGTCCGTCCGCCTCAGCTCGGCTGCGAGCGGCGCTTTGTGACCGCGCGGATCTCAATCACTGCACGCAGGCGGAAATGTGAAGTTGCAGCGGGCGCCGTAGCCTCGCAAGGCTGTGTGTGTGCTGGCAGCGATGCGAGAGAGGCTTCGCGGTTGGCTTTCACGTTCAGTGCTGCTGAAGCTGTTCGTGCTGCGCTGAGGGAGCGCTGGGGCTGAGGAGAAGCCGAACCCGCGCGCTCAGCGGCGCTCAACAGCAGCGGTTGGGAGGGCCCTCATAAGCGGTTCCATGGTGTAATGGTTAGCACTCTGGACTCTGAATCCAGCGATCCGAGTTCAAATCTCGGTGGAACCTAAGAGTTTTTGTCCGGGAGCAGAGCTACGGACGGACTCCGTGATCGCTGGGTCAGCTCACGGGGATTCGGTGCCTCCGGCTGTCGGAGCGCCGTGCGCCGCTGAGGCGCGGTGCTGCCTCTGATCGGTGCTAAAAGGAAAGCTAGCGAGTGAGCGCTCGCGTTTTTTTCCCTCGATATTTTTGCATGTATTTATCGCAACTGGCTGACCGCGGTGCCGCGTGAAAGCAGAAATTCGGTGTCAGCAGAGCCCGGGGCCGCCTGCTGAGCTGCGGCTCCCGTGTATGCCTCACAGAAGCCGTTTTCCCGCGCTCCGCCTTTGCCTGAGCGCTGACGGAGCTTTATCACTGCGCTCCGGAGAGCCGAGTGCCACCGCGCGGTTCTATGGTGTAATGGTTAGCACTCTGGACTTTGAATCCAGCGATCCGAGTTCAAATCTCGGTAGAACCTGCTGGAGAGGGGACTGTTTTTGCGTACCGAGCGGGGAACGCGGAGCCCTCGGAGCGCAGCGCGGGACGGAGGGGCCACAGAACGGTGGTTTTAACTTCCAGTAGTTCTCACCCGATCCGAATCGGGGCTGTCGTGATGCTCTGTCCGTACTATGTACAGAGGGTTATGATTTTTGCCCTAAGGAAAAGCCGTCTCTCAGAGGGCAGAGGTGCAGAGTTTGAGCGGCATTTTTCAATCTGCTCACGATTCCGCATTAGGATTTATTAGGACAATTCATGGTCACGCTCCATCTGGACACAAAGCAGTGAAATTTAAGTAACTGAACGTTATTATCCAGATACAATCCCGCTGAGACTGCTCCATACCAACGTGTTTGGCACTCTTGTTGCTGTCCCTCTTTGCCGGCAGTGGGCAAAGCAACACAGGACTCTGTGGCTGAGGCAAAGGCAAAGTTACTTCACAATCCCTGGCAGCAGCTCAGCATCAGGTACTGTACTGCCTCCCACCTGGCGTCTCCAAGTCAGCAATACCTCAAGACAACTTCCAAACTAAAATTTAGCATTTCCAGTTGCCCAAATCTCCCCACATCCCTCCAACGTGCTCTCTTCTGAAAATCACCCGGAGACAGATTGTCCCAGCACAACCTTCCACTGAGAAGTGCAGCACTACGGCTGCCACCACACTGAGAACTGTTCCCTGCTGCTGAAAAGCAGCAGCAATGAAAATGATTAGGTACCAAAAGCTGACCAGATCTACGTGATGCTGCAGCTTCAGAAACTGTAGCTAGAACTGTGTATCATCAACAGATGCTCCCAACGTGGACTTCACAGCCAGAACCAAGTCCCAGGCACGCACTCTGCAACGAGGTTGTCCAACAGATGTTAGCATCTCACTGAAAGAAGGTAAAGGGCAAAGGCCGATCACAGTTAAAAGCCCACGCTAAAGAAAAGCTCTATAAACTTAAAATGGGTTTTACTCCAAGAGTTCTGAAACAAAGGCTGACAGAAGAAGACAAGTCCCAGCATCAGGGGACACAGCTGCTGTCCAAGTTGTACACGCTGTGCCTTTTCAGAACAGGAATGCAGCTCCGTGGAAATTCCATGGAGATCTCATTGGCAAAGCAAACATTATCGTACCATTTTGTCCACGTAAAAAATGAGCACACTACACAGAGAACGGAAACAATATAATTTAACATGCCAGCAAGCTATAAACCATATATACACACAGAAACATGTGCCTATACAAACAGAACAAGAGCACTCTGTTACACGGTATTTCTTCCTAGGGAAGTTTTTGGAGGAAATCATGATGGAAAGGAGACTGAGTGGGCTGGGTGCTGCTCCTGGATGCAGTCAGTTCTGACCACCACCTGGCCTTGGCATTTACTGACACTCTGGCTCTACGTGGCTCTTCCCATGGATTCTGGACTCCCTTCCTGTACAGAGGTAGATTTCTGTTGATGCCCTGATATTGCACCACGTATGAATACGGTTTTGTATTGAAACCAGGGACAAGGCTGATGCGCAGGGATAATCCCACCGTGTGCATTCAGGCAGAGCAGTAATCCAATTCGTGTGCATTTGGAAAAGCATCCCTCCGAGTGAAACGTTGGAGGTCCAACTAAAAGCTCAGCTCTAAGCTTCACATTCAGCTCTCTCCTCATCCAGGGAACACACTCAGGTCTCTTTCTCCTTCAGCCTTGCCCTTACTGATGCTCTGAGCACACCCACTGACTGCAAACAGATGCAGCCTCCTGCAGAACTGGAAGTTATGCACAGAAGCAGCTGTACAACTAGGAAATCTGCAAGATGCATTCAGACATTCCCTGAAACAACTGAAAAAAGCCTATCTATATTTTCAGACTGGAAAACAATCTGAAACCTTGCTAGCTTAAAAAAAAAAATAACAATAATGATCCATTAAACAAGAACAAATTTGATGCTGCTAAAATAATCTGAAGATGTTTGGCAATAGGCTGATGTTTTATCCATCACATTCTTGAACAGCTCTGGCAACTCACGAAGCTGCAGAAATGCCCACACACAAATATCACTATGTTTGTTAAACAAAAATCATTTTGGCATACCTAAAAAATAAGGACACTGAGATTAATGATGCCACTGCATAACGACCTGACGTCACAAGCATTGCTAAGTAGTCTTCCAGAAGCACTCCATGCAGTTGCTCTCACAGAAGTCCATCAACATGGAGATAAATCAGAAGGATTAAGGTGGTATTCTGTACCGAAGGATGAGGCAGAAGTGCTCAGCAGATCTAACAGAGCTGTCGTGTGCACGTGCTCACTGTGACAGCACATATGCACATTCTGCTTCCATAAAGAAGTGCAACCCAGCAGCATCATTCTTTCTAGCTGCGAGTTTATGAGAAAACTTAAGAGGAAAAGTTCTCTTTGTGTACCAATGAACTGGCAAGCATTTCTACATGAAGGACTGCATTACAACCATTTAGGATTATTTTCTCACGTTCAGTGTATGCAGAGCATCTTGTTCCCTACCAAAGGTTCTGGAAGTGAAGAATAGCGACTCTAGTTTGGAACTGAAAAGCATTCACTAAAATATGGACAGAAGGCATATATGAATTCCTTATGTTTCTCCATATGCATACTTGTCTAAGTTGCAGGGTTATTTTATTAACAAGACAAGTAAATCCCAAGCTGCTATATAACAATTGCAGTATTATGGTAATTCATGACGACTGTTCTCCCAAGAAGAAAAAACTGCTGACTTTGGAGTAGGAGACGATCTCACTTTCCATAGAAAACCCAATTTGTGAAGGAATGGGAACCCTCCACCTGGAGTATCTTACAATCACACTCCCTGCACCTGGCAGGCAGTGCTCGTGTACCTCGCAGGGTGATGCTTTTGAATGAAGAAATCCATTATACACAGGAGACAACACGCAGTAGGAGTTTACAGACAGTGGCAGGAACCAGGGCTTCTGGAGACTTCTGGTTTTGTTTTCAGAAAGCAATGGTTCTTCACAGCTAACAATCCACAATTTGGAAAGCATCTCATCCGTACACTTGGCTAGTGCATAGCGTCTGCGATTGCATAGAATGTTTCCAGTGCTCAATCTGTAACTAATCGAAGCAAATAGCTTGGAAGTTTGATTTGTTACCATTTGATATCCAAATTGCTTGCTGTTTGATTTACCGCACTGTATTTGGTGTGCAAAGTTTCCTGGACCTTCCTGGAATCCATGCCTTCCAGCCAGTCCTGGTACATCTTCTGTACGTACACGTTGGCCTCTGGGAGCCTCACAGGCATGGCAGCGTACACGTCCTCCATCTGGCTTAGCAGTGCTTTATCTGGTTTTCCATCCTCAGTTTGTGTCTGGCCTTTTCCATTTAGGCACCCTTAAAAACAATAAAGGAGTAAGCCACAATGGTGATGGAGATTTGATACGAAATTCGAAATTTCCTTATCATACTGCTCTACAGAAAGTAGCTTCAACTCTTTACTTCACCCAACCTCAATAACAACACCTCGATGCAAGTGAAGTTTCCACATCAGTCTTTCCCTGCCCTCTGTGGTTTTATGATCTTCATATTAAGTTCCCTTCCTGCCCTTGACAACCACTATTTCAGAGTATTCCCTCTGAAGTTTTAAACAATCACAGGAGAAACCATGTTGTCATTTATATGTAGATCAGAAGAGAGCAAATAACGTTATGGTTAATTTTAGAAAATCCAATCAATTTCTCAGCCAATCCTGCACATGTATAATTGGTGTTCTGGACCATTTGCTACGTGTTAAGCATTTTAGGTTATTAAAGAGAGAATTAAGAAGGAATGCAATGAAGTGCCTGTCTGTAAGACAAGTTCCTTTGAGACTCGAGTTGTGTGTGCAGTGACCGTGGACCCACTAGCATTCTTACCTCCTGGACAGGCAAGGACTTCCACAAAATGGTATAAAAACTTTCCTTTCTTCAGCTTCAGAACCATGTTTTGGATATTTCGAAAGCCATACGCTGCTGCGAATCGCAGCACTGTCTCACCATCCTTTTCAAGGGTAACTTCCTGGAAGTCTTTGTTCCTGGGAAGACAGGAAGGTTTTCAAAGCCCTGCACTACCAAAGGGCTGACCCAGCTGACAGCTCATACTCAGATGCTTGAGAGAGCACAACAACAATACCAGAAAATGCAAACTTCCAGTTTGTAAGCTGAGTAAAACGAAGTTGCAGTGGTAGCAAGCTGTTAGCGCAACAAAAGCTAACAGAAACTCTTTTACAGCAGCCAATTTATATATTTATCATACATCAACTGCCCATCAATGAAAGAGCCAGGTTAGCAATAAGGGTTCACTGTAAAGTTAGCTAGCAAGGATACGAGCTTGCTTACTTTAATGCTTTGTAGGTGATTTCTTTGACATCCATGCCAAAAAGCTCCTTGGCAGCATGTTTAAAGATGTGCTCCAGGTACCCGTCCGATCTCTTCCCATCGTGCCTTACAACTCCCTCCTTGATTTCACCAAACCTTAGGAAAGAATAAAGTGACCAACTCCAAAATTTCACTTGGAGACAGTAGTACGTTTTTTTTCCCCCTTCACTTCTTCCCCCCCACAAAAAAGGGTTTTAGAGCAGTGACAGAACATATCTGATGTGTGGTGTGGTAAGACCAGTTTCGGGACAGAACATTCCTCCTCAGATCAATGAATGGACAAAGTATACACTTGCCCATTGCATGCAGAAGCCTCTCTTAGTTAGAAGCTAGTATACCTTCCTTACTTCCCTGGGCCCTGAGTGCTCCCTGAGCAGCAGCCCAAGCACAGCATCTGAGCAGGAAACCAAAGTGAGAATTACCACAACAAACACCTTACTACAAAACCTGCAAGTCAGAATACTGACAGACAAGTCAGCATTCCATCAGACTGACAGATTTAACGTATTTGTCCCCTCTGTGTTATGCCTCTAAATTTACTTTAGAAATAAATCAACCCTAATTTGATCACCCAGGATCATTTTGCTTCTTGATACCATCTCCTAATTGTAGCCAATTGCTACGTGTTAGCATTCGCTAGATAGAAAAGCAAGTTGAGAACTGAACAAAAGTTTCTATGTTCACAATACTTTCTTAATACCACCTGCTTTACAAACAGTGCTGCTGTGCTGGAACTTCTATTTTCTTTAAAGAAAATGGGTTTGATTTATATAAGTTTGTCAGTAAACTTCTGTTTTTAAGACCCAAGAAGACAAAAAACATGTCATCATGAACCTCAGCTCATGACAGCTCAATGACAGTGTTATCAGCCCTTTTAAAATAAACCCTTCTCTATCATACATTGATGCAAAACAAATAAGCACATTCTGACTGTCAGCTTGCTTTTTTGTTGGACAGGTTCATGTAGAGAATGATCATCTCTATAAGGTTACTTATTTCTTATTCTGTGCAGCAGCTTCTAAGTGTAAACCACAGCAGCTATAATACAGTCACAGATCTCAAGCTGTTACTACCACACCACTTCATCTCACTCAGCCTACATTAGGTCTGAGGAGGAAGTTAGAGAGATTGCATTTTTCATTTCTGGAGCTTCCCATTTTGGGGAAGAATGAACATTTATTATTCTACCACCAGTCTGGGAAAAATGCCAACTGACATCTGTCACACATCAAGATTGCTGAGCTCTGGAACCAGCCTTTGTAACTACACATGACAAATAAAACACCACGCTGCTTCCAGAGCTAGTCAAACCCATGAAGAAAATCTCTTCTAGGCTTTGTGTGATTCTGCTACGCTGTCTCAGAGCATGTTTCATTTTCATCTTGGAAAAAAGAAAGCTGCTCTGTTCAGGACAGAACCCACTGTCCTGACAGGTGCTATTTCAATCCCTGAACATATTAAGAGAATGTGGAAATAATACTGTCCAACGCTGCTCAAAATGAAAGGGAAGTACAGAACAGATGGCCAAGCCCGTGATGCATCCCAGCATCTTTGTGTGAGGCCAGACAGCTGGAGGGGGCAGACGAGACTTTCAGTTTTAATGCTCAAGCACAGAAGAGCACCAAAGGCATTACAATATAAAAAGATACAAATCTTCAAATATCACCTCTTAAAAAGCAGTCAGCCAATAGTGACCAGTACTTCAACGAATCCACTCTGTATTAATTTAGACAGTGCATACAGTTCTATATTGTTGGTTTCACGCTGCCCTCATGTATAGCAATGAATGTCTGGAAGAGCACTTGGCTTTTGTGGCAGCTACGGAAAGGATGAGGCTTTGGTATACTCAAGCTTTGATGAAGGCTTCTCTCTCTTAACAAATAAAAGCACTCCTTTGAAAGCTCTTACATTTATACTGAATATGAACAAAGGTTTCGTTATTTGTCATCAAAATAAGGAAGCAATCCACGACAAAGCTACTTACAAACTATCTACAGCTACTTCAGTCACATCCTTCATAGACACATTTCTCTGCTCCATTATTTGGACTACTTCACCTGCAGAAAAACGTAGGACATTTTACTTTCAATGCAAAGCAAAATGCACGTGCCGTGCTTCTGTTTAAGAGCTCCATACCCCCACGTGCCTACAACTGCATTCTCCAGTTCTTAGTCAGTTACCTCTGATAACTGAGGAGCCTCACACTTCCAGCCCTGAAGAAAAGAGCCTTTACTTGGCTCCAATCTTTGCATAATGCTGCCCAGCCCTTCTGTGGGGCCAGGTCTGGGTAAAGGGAGAATGCTAAAGGAGACTTGAAAGAAAAAAAACAAACCACCACCACCAAAACCAACTGCTGTTGTAGCATAGGAGATTTGGGTATGTCTTTACAAATAATAAAGGCTTAACCTGATGTTAGAACACAATCAACTTCTTGGGAGTTATACAAGGCAGTGTAGAAGTCTTCCCTCAAGGCTTCCAGTTTTTTGTCATAACAAGGCGCCACAACTACGTGGAAAATTTGTTCTGGAGACAAATTCTGCACAGAAAGAGAACACGTGTTAATTCCATGAAGAACAAAGGCAGCTTGAAGGATGACAAGCTAAAAATGACATAATCAATCCCTAGCAATAAATTCGAGGACTGCAGCATGGAGATTGAGCAGCTCGTCAGAGACTGAAAGCATCAGCAACAAGTCAGCCTCGTCTGAAACCTACTCCTGCACACCACATAACATGCAGCTGTTGACTGCACTAATGACGAGTGCCAATTAACATTTCTATTTCAGAACTCTATTTTCTAGCTCTGTTGTTCATTCCCTTCCACGTTCAAATCCACCAACGTTTCTGTAACCATGCAGAGGTAGCAATACTTCTCTGTAACACCTGAAATACAGTTAAGTGTGCAACACATAAAAATAATAACACAGAAAACTGAAAAGATCACAGGATTATTTTCTAGGCTACAATGCTTTTCACTGATGACACACAATCTAGCAATTTCCACACTGCTCTCCCCTGCTTCCCCATTTCAACTGCTGCAGAACTACACGGGCTGTGTTTCACAAGGATCTCTTTATCTAACCCAGATTTAATTTATCCATAAACATCTAAATCCACATTCCACCGGCAGCACAAGGATTACTGCCAGCTCACAGTGCAGCACGTTAAATAAGAGCCTTTGCACATTCTTCTTATCATGGACCCTCGCATGGTGGTAGAGCAACATCTATCCTCCGAGTGAATGAAAATCCAGAAGATTCTGTATGACTGTAGAACACACCGAGATCTACATTTCTGTACTAAAACATACCAGCCCATCTTTTCAACAGCATAAAGGTAAAAACAAAGCAGAATTACTAACCTGCTGCCTGGCGAAGTAGCCCTTTACCAGGGAGCCCATGATCTGCTGTGGAGACTTCGCAGTGCAAATGTGGGGGGTCACAAGGTTGGTAAGTACCCTTTCTGCATACCGGATCCAACCTGGCACGGCAGCAAGGCACCGTTAGGTAATTCAGTGGCATGTAAGCGTGGCAGGTGACAGTAAAGCAGCTTCACAGCACAGAGAACATTTACAACTTGAAAATGAAGTCTGGATAGGCTGGAAGCCCCACTTTAGGACCTACTGGAAACCTCAAGGCTCTGTTAGGAATGCATTATAACTGGCTATCAATCATCCACTGTGTCATTAACTCGAGACCTAGAAAGCACTGTGAATTGCATGACCTATTAAATTCTTCCTAATGCACAGATTTAATGGAGCAGAAGGAACAAGACCCCAGCTAATGAAGAATAAGTTGACTTCCTAGACCTCAGCCCTTGGATCAGCAGACACTCCAACAAGTGTACTCTGTTCAGCAGCTTAACTGTAACTCCGTTTCCTGAGATTTAATATCCACACACCTAGCCTGCCTTGTCTAGAACAGAAGTCACATGAAAGCATGACCACAAGATGCACATGGATTAAGCCTAGAAAAAAAAGAAGGCTTCTTTTACTACTGTAAGACACACTTCTTAAGAAGCACCCCCCCACATGCACTGGTTAACTGAAGTCTCTTTGTATTCAACATTCAGCCTTAGTTACTCAGCAGTCCCCATCCCCTCCACCAGGATCCTTCCTCTCTGCTCTGTTGAGTTATTTACATTCACACCACCCCCACTCCCCAGGGCAGCTCTAACATTCCTCACTTTCCCAAACACTAACTGACAAAGCAGCAGATTAAGATACCCAGGGTGTGTGATTCTGGAAAGACCACAGCCCAGCATCTTTTACAGCAAGGACTTCATTCAGAATTTTCCTGCACCCACATGAGCTATAAACCAGATCTCTGTGTTGTGCTGTGTTTAACCCAGCCTTGTAGGGAACTTTATCCCTTGTGGTGCTAAGAAAGAGAATGAACATTTCGTGCTTCTGCTTTTTAGCCTTCAAGCACATCAGCGTTTACACAAAAGAACTGCCCTGAAGTACTGCTGCCCAGGAAAGGTAACAGCAGCTGCTTAATTCTTCAGCTCGGAGTTAAAACACTGCCAGGTGTCTGTACCCATGCACGAGTCAGAGTGCTGCCACAAAGGGCAACAGCAGCACACAGCCAGAACACAAACAGTACTCAGACACTGTAGTCATAACGACCCATAATGACATCTCGTTAAATCCCAAGGGACTTGTGGCAGATCCTACCCTAAGTGAGCATCAGTCACTGTTTAACTGCACAGCAGCCCCGGTGAACGAGCTGCAGCAGCATTTATCTGCACTGCACACACACCAGCTGCTTCACCAGCAGGGCTGGATTCCAGAGCTGCAGTGACAAGAAGCTAAGACACCCAGCTCTGCTATCAGCACCCGTCTGTCCGCAGACAGCCCTGCACCCTTCCTGAACTCACACAGCTCCCACCCTCGCGCTGCCCCGTGTTTGCATCAAAGAACCAAAAGAAACCCCTACCAACTACTGCACAAATTCTTACAGGCCGACTTAAGGACACGTTATTCCTAGTGGTTTATCATAAGGAAATCACGGACACACACTATAAATACTTACGCATGGGTATAAAGTTCAGAAAAACTAAGTTGCAAACATCCAACACTGTAAAAGACCGCTCTCGCAGTAACAAATTAGTTTAGCTGCTGAGACAACAGCATTCGAATGCCCAGCAGTTACATTGTTCCTCCTTAGGCTGCAAGGCTGCCTCATTAACTTACTGGTTCAGAGGATAGCAATGTCATAAAGCTGCCTGGTTCCCAGAGCATGTGCTTGATGTTGCTAACCAACACGGTTATTCAAGAAAGAGAAACAATTACACCTGCATACAGTCAGAAGAGTAACTACACTTCATTATTGTGAACAGGAAATTAAAACAAAGAAAATATTACCCGAGTTCACCAGAACAGCAGGAGGAGGTAGGAGCAGTTTGGGCAGAGATAATGAAAGGCCCCTCTATCAGGCTCTGGGATTGCCCCTAGCTGTGCTCTTCTGCTCAGGGTATGTTTTAGAGAGCAGAGCACTACTGCAGAAGGTGATACTGCAGTGTGTGGAGTTATACCCAAAGATAAATATGAGGTAAGCAGTTAAACTAGAATTCACACTGACCTTGATCTACAGAGCTATATAAAAACTACTTCTGTGACAAGCACATACAGCAGACAACATTTCTGTGACAAATTTATGTGATGTGGGGACAGAGAGAGGAAGATGAGTGAAGAACAGAAAGTACTCCCAGAATTCCTGGAACACAGTAAAGCACCTCACATTAAGGATGACCGACCAAAAATGTAATCCCTGAAGGCCACGAAATGCCATACACTTTTAGAATGTGTTTACAGTGGTATTTCAGAACAGTTTAATGGGAATGGAAAGTGCTCACACCTCTATATCTGTGCTATGGCAGACAGCTGACACCACAACTAGCACTAAGGACAAAGAGTGACTTCTGTACGACAGCCAAGCACAAGGAAAGTGCTCCGTTAACATTTCAGTCCCTTTCCAGTGAGAAGAAGGTGTGTTAGCTCTGTTTCTAGATACATAAAACCAAAGTTGTTCTACAATTCCAAACCTGTGGATTTCTTTTAAATACACGGTGCATTTGCACGTTCTGCCCTTCAAAAAGAGCAACCCTACAGCACGTCTGCTTCTAAAGATAAGAGGCTGCACCAAGATAACACCAACAGACGTAGAAGCTTTTCCCTCTTACGTATATGCAGTTCCTAAAGTACAACCCAGGTGCTTCTGCTGGAGAGAACACAATAAACAGAAGTACAAATATCAGTATTTAAACTTCCCATGATAAGAGCAGATTCTGGAATCTGCTGAACACAAACTAGAACTCATCATGACTTTTTTTCCACAGGTACAAAATTCTCAGTAGAATGGGCCACAAAGTGGAAATTAATTTGTAAACGTGAGACAGAACCACCTCAGTCATTGTGTGCTACGTCACTTGCTAAAGTGAAAAGTTCTATGCTTTGCATAAGATAACAGAGGTTATGGTTTAATTACATCAGGAGCCAAAATTCCTTAAAGATTCTTTTCAGTAAAGAAACGCCACATTCCAATTTGTGGTGTGGTGACACGAGCAGCAGCCACCAACTTCTCATCTCAATGACAGTTCCGACTGCCTTCTCCTAAGGCTTTACATGAAGCACTACAAACTTCAGTTCTGGACCTCATCCTTAATATCCAGAGTCCTGATGTACCATATGCAGCTAACAAAGAGCACATACTGACATTCGTACAGTACGTCAGTAGCTCAGGTTCCTTATGTTATCAGAAACAACCACAGACCACCAGCAAGGATTTATTTCTGTTTGTTTTAAAAAAGCAAAACCAGAATTTACACTCCTCAACTTTTTAATAAGGTGCAACAGGAGACAAGTGCTACACACAGACAATTTAGCATCTACCTCATCCAACATGATCACACCCATTCCTGGGTAGCATGGTTCACATTTAAGGCTGCTACACATGGGAAAGCTCGTGATGCTCACTGGTAACTCTCCCAGCAGCCATAAAAACAGGCTCCTGGAGCACTGCACTAAGGATGGTCACTACTGCTAACAAGTGCTGCACACTGTGCTTGGTGTCTCTCCCAACAAAGCCAAAATGCTCTGTGATCTTTAAGGCTCCCAAATGAAACCACCCTCATTCCTGGGCAGTCCCAATGAGACCGGGCTGAAGTGCAAGAAGGAATTGGTTCTCACCAGGGCAAGCAGAGGCAAACATTGGTAAGGCATGCTCCTCCTGGCTCCTCCGCTGATAGCGCTGCACAAATTCCCTCTGGCTCTCCAGGATACTGAAATCAGCAGCTATAGTGGTGTCAAATACATAATGCACCCCTGGGAAACAAAGCAGTAAAGAGAAGTGAATCACTAGAACGTTCTCCATCTGCCAGGGGTCCTTCCGAGTTACAAGTCAACAAAATAACTTTTGGAGATCAATGGGCACCTTCCCTACCTTTCCACCATTAATACTGTCAAAAATAAAAGCAGTACAATGGAAAGCTAATCCTCTACATCACAAACTGAAAAGGACCACCAAGTTGCTAATGCTGACTTGCAATACTTCAAGTAACTGTTTATTTCCTTAAGAAAAACTTCCCACCCTGCAAACATTTACTCCTTTTTGTTCAGCTCAATGAGATCTCTGCATGCAGCAGCTCCTAATGAGCATTCTCCACAAAATATGCCAGATTGATTCATTACCCAAGTGTAGCAATATACACACACATATATAAGGCACATCTTCCTCTGCTTTAGCTGCCTGCAAAGGTAAACGAGCACATCACCAACACAGAGTCCCTCCATCTGTTTGTTTAGCAATGTACTCCCTGCACACCTACCTAATATTGAGCACATCCCCACAGCAAGCAAGGCAACAGTAACCAATGTATGCTAAGAAAACTGGGGCCCACCAGAACACAGCTTTTTTCTGGATGTAGAAAATAATATAATGGATACGGAGATGCATAGAAATTATTCTTTTTTTTTTTTACAAAATATTTTAAGTGCATTAAAGAAACCCCACACGTTATAGCTATACTTTTTCCATAGTTTTTTGAAATTAAACCTTGTATACGTAAAGACAAAGGAAATACAGCCTTAACATTAAATAAGCAAATACAACAGCTGTTGTGAGTCGTTTCAAAATACAGAACTGAGAATCTTCTAGCAGTGCACTGGGAGGCATTCAGGATAAGAATTCCCCTCTTCTTCAGATAAAGTAAGGAGGAAACCTCGCTCAAGCTCACGACCAAACTGTCACTGATTTCTTGGTACTGAACATTTCAAAGATGGACCTACAGTGTCCTTCTGTTCTATGACCTTCACCATCAGCACTTTAATGCTTCCCATCTCTTCCTAAAACTCGTGTGTCATCCTGGTGTGCGCCCATTAATATCACAGAGTACGCACTTCAAACTCAACTCTGAACTACATTGTGCAATGGCACTTTATGACTGCACAACCAGCAGTTCTGCTGAGGAAGCAAAAACCCCAAACTGCCTTCCCCTTCTGCCCCATCACTGCAACAACGCCAAACTTACCGAGACTTTTGAGGAAACCACAGAGTCTCTTGGCCGCATCATTCACAGAGAGACTGAATTTAGCAGCAAAATAAGGCAATGACTGAGGGCATATAGACACTGCCAACACTTTGTGTTTTGAGGTATCACACTTCTGGTAAACAAAACAAAGCAAAGGAAACAAGTTAAGTAACAATATCAGGGTAAGGCTTCCTACTTTCCCTTCTTTTTTCACTCTTGAAATTAGTCCTCACTGTTCTACTTGCAATCCTCACCAGGCTTCAGTGAGGCTCAGCATTAAGGTCACCATGAAACAACAAATGGTGTTTCTTGAGGGCAGCACACGATGCCCTTGTGATCTTGTCAGTGCTCATCTCTAACCACCTATAGATGTTCCTTCTGTACATCTCAGGGAAATCCATCTGTCCTGGTATTGCTCTGTTTGGTGTCCTAATGGCACGAGGAAATTTAAAAGACATTCAGCATCTACGTCCTAGCAGAAGCTCCTACTGTCCAATAAGAAAAAAAGCAGTATGATTTTATATTAAAACAAATGAACTGTTTCCAGAGCACAGGCATTTTAAGTTTAAACCTTGTAATTACAAATCTGATTTGTTAAGGCCCTCTGTCACTGCAGAAGCTGAGGGAAGCTGACAAGACAGGACCCTAAAACCAGGATTTGAGAATGCTGAAGAACACTCTCAGAATACCTAAAGTGGTGAGCATTGTAAAGCTCTGATGACAGCTTTAAAGACAAACCTTGGGCTTTAGCTGGGACACTGTCAACACCAATGGAACATTTGAAAGAGAAACCAGGACTATGCTACAAACAAAGCTTAATCTAAACAGGTTAGAGACCACAGCTTGTACTTTGACATCCTAAATGCTGTGTAAATGCAGAGCTCATTACCCTCTGGAAGGCACCTCCTCTGCTCACTACCCTTGTCAGGACCTGTGAAATTCTGATCAAGGTACCACTGCTTCACAAGCGTGGACTTCAGGCTCTTAATTGAACTCTATGTGACCTGTAAGTTTTTTTTTTTCTTTAACCCCCTCTTCTCTTTCATGTACAATAACATCATATTGTACTGACTGTTAAACTAGTTCTAATAAAACTGCATCACTATGTAATGAATGCAATTATTTACAATACTTAGGTAGAGATAAAGAAAATACTCTGATAGCTTTTTTAATTAAAAGATATGGAAGAGTAGAAAGGAACAAAAATAATCATACTGGTACCAAGATCTAGGTATCTGAGCACCAAACAGAACAACTAGGTCACAGGGAACACAGACCTCAGCAGAGAACAGCATCAGATCACATTTACCTGTTTCACTAAGAACACTTAGCAGTAATACCTGTAGGTAGCTCAAATATATACTGAGAACAATTCTACTTCCAAAAATCAGGCTCAGTAACCTCGTGTTACGTCAATACATTGGCATCAGAGACCCCCCAGTGAAACAGCCTCAGTAAACCAAGGTGTGAATATTTATGATGAATTAGTCTGAGCTTCTATAAGAGAAATGATGAATTATCTTTTCCAGACGTCTTATTATTGCAAATGCAATCACTCTCCTTCAGCATTTAGGGTCAGTGCTGTAATTCTGCTTCTGCAGTGCAAGAGTATTTTAAGCACTTTTCCTGTTCATCTTGCATTAAGTTTTCACTTCCCCTCCGGGCAAAGCATATTCTGACAAATCTCCACATTATCTGCCCTGGGAAATTAAGTTGCTTAGTCATTCAGCAATCTCCTCCTGCTCACAGGAAGCAGTGTATTTGTGTCACTTTACCTTATTAAGGTTGAGTATACGAAAGAACTCCTTCTGATTCTGTTGGAAAACTCTGGCTCCTTCTTCCAGTGTCATGCAATTGTCACACGCTAGGCAGTCGCTAAGGAGTATTTTAGCATTAGCCAATGTAAAAAACTCATTTTTCTGGGAAAAAAAAAAAAACAAACATGCAAATATTTAATAACAAATAAGTAATTTTCAAGACCTCCCCAGTGACCCAACTGAAGAGCAAATGCGCAGCTTTGTCTGAAACAAAACAACCCACAGTACTCGCATAGCATCTGCAACTGGACAGAAATAATCACAATAATTTGATCAGTTCTTCTCCTTGCTGTGAAAGTGCAGAACATTTCGGTGCAAACACACAGCTCTGAGTTTAGTCCTGAAACCTGTCACCAAGTAACTTGGTTTGATTTCGGCACTCAGTCCTCATACCTGAGAAAACTTTTATTTCAAGTATGAAACCTCTTCAACGGGCAGCTAATAAGAAGGGTAAGGCTTTTAAGCACTGGACAAAGCAAACAGAAAGCAGTGGGACAGCTGACCATTTGCTGTAAGGTTAAGAGCACTGTGTTTCTGTCTAAACACCGCTGGCAGCTCAGTTTAGACAGAAGTGCAAGATGATCACAGGCAAAAAAGAACAATTAATCACCTACTGCCAGGGAGACAGCTATTTACTGAAGAACAGTATGGGATACTTCAGAAACATCTGTGCACCCGAACTGGCAACATCCCACTCTGCTCCTTCCAAACTCTGTCCCCACTGTGACCACATGATGTAAGAGTCTGACATGCAGACAACAAACAAAACCCTCGGCTTTGCTTCGTGTTTACAGACCATCTTTTCCTAAAGTATTCCTGATTCTCGGGAGATGTGTAAACACGGCCATAGCCGATCCGTGTCACACGGGAACTCGGGAAGTGCCCCATCTGGGGCTTCTTTCCTTCGGGGCAGTATATGGGGAGCACATCACTGTGTCAAAAGAGCCGTTACCTCCTCGTAGCCATCGTTGGCACTCAACACATCCACCGATGTACTCTGTGCGTCGTCATTTTTCTGCTTTTTACTGCACTCCTGAAACAAAACGTACATTACACAAACCAAACCCCTGGTGAATTAACACCCCATTAACACAACTACAGCGACCGTCCCGAACACTCTCGGTTCACCGGACTGAAACCGCGCTACTGTTGGATCTTCGCAGCTTTGTTTCCCGAGCTGTCTTTCCCAGCTCCATCCCGGGCTCCATCCCGGGGAGCCGGTGCCGCAGCACACGGGGAAAGGGGCGAACACGCGAGGCCCCGCGGGACCGCATCCCCACGGCGCGGCGCGGCGCGGCCCCGCTGCCCTTGGAGCCGGCCGCGCGCTCCCCGGAGCCGTTCTCTCCCCGGGCCGCCTCGCTCACCTTTTTGGTGCAGTTCTCGCACTTCATTTGCGGTCCCTCCGGGGCGGCTCTGACCGCTGTGGCTGCGGGACACGAGCAGTCAGCGCCCAGCACCGCCCGCCCCGTCCCGTCCCCGCGCCCTTTGTTGCCGTGCCCCTGCCCGCCCCCCCCCCCTACCGCGGCCGGGGAGGGCCGGTCCCTCTCCCGCGGCCAATGCGGCCCCCGGGGCGGGGTGGCCCCGCCGCGCCCCTCACGCGCTCCGTCCCGCCGCGGGGGGAACGCCGCGCTCCGCCGCCACCGGAGCCGCAGAGCGGGGCGCCGTACCCGGCAGCACAGCCTCGCGTCCCCGCTGGGGCGCAGCCTCCCACACACACCCCCCCCCTCCCGCACGGCGGGGCTCATTGTGGACCTGAGCCTCGTCACGTAGCCGCCGCCGCCGCCGCCGCCGCCGTGCGCGCCCCCGCCGCGGGGCGGGCACGGAGCGGAGGGCCCCGCCGCGCGCCCGCGTCCCCGCGCCGCCGCGCACAGGGGGCGCTGCCGCCGTCCGTCCGTCGGTTCCGGGGTCGCGTTCCGGGGTCGGTTCCGCGCTGCTCAGCTCTGGGCGACCCCACTCCCTGTTAGAGCGCTCTGAAGCACGCAGTCACTGCGAGAAGCACCGCTGTCCGGGAGCTGAACGGTGCCGGGTGACCCCCGGGTGCGGCCGCCCAGCTGCCGTCTTGATGCAGCGGTCCGTTTTGAACTGGCTCATTAACGCGAGGCGTCCTAAAGCATCCAACCCTTCCACAGCGATCCCCGCGCGAGCGAAGACTTCGAGTTTCCCGCAGAAACGCGGCACGCCGTGAATCTCCTGCTCGCTCGCACGGCCGTCGTGCTGCTGAACGCAGTGCTCGGTGCTGCGGGGTGACAGCAGCCGAGCCTCACGTTGGCAGCCAGGAACGGGCTGGGATTTGCACCTGAGGTCACAGCCGAAATCCTTCCGTCCCACACTGATGTTATGCTCCATTATCCCGCACTGATACAGAAGACCCGACGGCACGGGATGTTTCTGTATTTGAAGCGACGTTCTGGCTGCGGAATAAATGGATGCGATTAATTTCAACTTCAGGATTCGAGCAATTAAAAAAAAAAAGAGCAAAAAAACTCGTACAAACCGGACAGCACGCAAGGAGTCAATGTTTCTTTGCACCGTGTAAAGACTCTACTTGTATCATTATTAGATAATAAGGTTGCCCAGGGGCAACTTGTGCTTTCCATCTGCTGTTTATACCATTTTTCCATAGGCAGCAGATGAGCACGGTCCCTGGTAACCTGCGGAAAGCAAACACAGCCCTGCTGCAGGCTGCCCTCAGCGCTCAGCCCCTCTGCAAGGCTACGTCCAAAGAAACTCACCATGTCAAAGCTCTTCTGTGCCAAAGGGAGGCAGCACTTAAGAGCATCACTTGCTGTTTTGGCTTCTCTCCTTGCGGTTGAAACCTGTTGCTATGTGTGATATTTATACCCACACCTAAAGCAGTGATAGCAACAATGCTAGAAAAACAAAGTGTTTCTCTGTGAAAACAGCATGTTGCAACCAACCTCAGAAAACTTTAAAGGTTACGCATCAGCGCTGCAGGGCATTGCAAGCTGGAAGTGCCTCAAGTCAGTGACAGCATCTGCCAATCAATAGCTGTCTGAATTAGGCAGAAGAAAACGACAAGTAATCAATTACACATCTCTGGATGGCACTGACAAATTACCTTCCTCAAAGTATTGTGGTAAAGATCCTAGATGATTGCACAAAAAATGTCAGAAGAATCATTAATCAATAGCAATAACTTGCAAAGACCCGTGCCGTAATTCAGTCCGGATAAATCCTTGAGCGTAAGTGTGGTCTTTCCCATATTCAAATAATTTCTAACTTAATTAACTCTTATCAGCTTATCCTACTACTGGAAAAATGCACAGTTGCTAATGTTTTGTCAGATAGTAATATAGGAATAAAACAGATTTGCTATATGGTATATATTGACGAGAGGGGACAGGTGAATTTCTTATTTACTTCACTCTACTCTAGCAAAATCTTCTGTAAATTACTGCTAAAAGCAGCCTGACGTTTGTTTTCCAGAGACCTCTGCCAATAGAACTTTTTTAATAGAAACAAGTCAGCTGCTTGTTTGGACTGAGGACACCAAACAGTAATTAGACTTCCTATTTTTTATCCAAATCCAGCACCCCATGACACCCCAGCATGCCAGTTCAAGCTTGCAGTTCCTTGTAGGCATTCCCCATTCACACAGTAGTTCTGTTACACAACAGAGACTACAGATAAGTTTGTTATTTTCTATTACTTGCAATTAGTTAGCTGATTTCATTCCCCTCTGTTCAAACAGTTCACTCTGGACTGTCTAACCCATACTTAAACCTAAGGGGTTGTGGACTGGATAACTTAAATCTAAAACTAATTGCTGTCAAATCAGAAATTCAGTTTTTGTTCACCCACAGTGATCCTCAGGAATAGCTGCACAAACTTTAGTCACATTATGGCCTTAAGCAAACCCTCTGGAGTATCTGGATTTGTATTAGGAAAAAGGCCCAAAACTGAGAATGTTATTCAGGAAGGACCACATTCCTCTGCAACTGGGAGAGGACCAAGTATCTCACATAGATGGAATAACGCATTGCTTTATGTAATCTTGATGTTAAGCTAAGCTACCAGTGCCTACATTTTACCCATTTTGTCCCCAAACTGACATGAGCAGATACTCTAACGGATTAAACAAGAACAAGGTTTGCATGGGAATGATGTACAACTGAACTTTAAACACAAAGGAATTTTCAAATGTAGCTTCAGTCCACAGCAGGAAGGGTGCTCAGGCTTTCGACTGAAGTTGAAACTCTCCTTCCCAAATAGATTTTCCAAACACATGCCTTCAGGTGACACGTGATTAATAAAGTCACAACATTCATATTAAACCTGGAAGTGTACCATTTATTTTTGGTTTGCATTCACTGCTGCAGTGGAGGATTCAAGGTCCCAGCTACTGAATCTTCTGTGTGCAGCTGTCCTGGGACAACTTTGTGACACTGAGAGACCCCTCACTAACCTCACTGTGCTGCAGCCTTGATGTACAACACACACAGAAGCGTAACTAGTGGCTACAGCTCTATGCAAGCAAGCACTCTATGGAGTCAGTGCCTGTTCAGCCTTGAGAAAAGATGACTCAGAAATGATCTCATTAATGTTTATACATATCTTGAGTGTGGGAGTCAATGGGACATGGCCAACCTCTTTTCAGCGGTCTGTGGGGACAGGACAAGGGGAAACAGCCATCAACTGGAGCATAGGAAGTTCTGCACAGTGAGGATGATGGAGCACTGGCACAGGCTGCCCAGAGAAGTTGTGGATTCTCCTTCCCTGCTGATATTCAAGACCCACTTGTATACCAACCTGTGCAGCCTGCTGTAGGGAGCTGCTCTGCAGGGGTTTTGGACTCAATGATCTCTAGAGGTCCCTTCCAATCCCTACAGTTTTGTGATTCAGTGAAGTGCCAGGTGCACACTGGCTGCTGTGTGCTCTGGCACTCTTTGTCCTCTATGGCTCATTGCAGGCATCACTGCTGCCAAGCCCAGGGCAGCTGGGAGATGCTCCCAGGGCAGAGAGATTCCAGGCCTGGGGTCCTCCACACAAGAAAGACGTGGAGTGGGTGCAGGAGGTCCACGAAGGAGCCCAGAGCTGGAGCACCCCTCCTGTATGAGGAAAGGGAGAGGGACCTACAGGACAGCAGGGCCGGAGGGCTGTGAGGGCCAACCACTGTGACTCCAGGATTCTGTGGCCCCACCATCCCCTCTCCCAAAGCAGGACCAGCAAACCAGCACCAAGTGCACCCACAACCGCCGCCCCCCAGCACTCAGCCCCCTCAGCCCTCAGCCCTCCCCGCTCCGCTCCGCGTCACGCCGCGCGGCGCGAGAAAACCACGGCCTGCGCCGCCATCTTGAGCGCGGGCGGCGCGCCGCCATCTTGGGCGAGGCTCTTTCACTTTCAAAGCCCGAGCGATGCCGGGCGGGCGGGCCGGCTGCGCGCCGTGGCTGCCCTCGCTAAGGATGGCTTCTTAGGGCGGAGAGCGGCGGCAGCGGGCACTGCTCGGAGCGGGCAGGTGGGGCGGTGCGGGCAGGTGGGGCTGCGGGGCGGCTGGAGCGCGGGGTTGGGACGCCCCGCGTCAGGCGGACCCTGGGGGGGGGTGCCCGGGGTGAGGGGAGATGCGGGGTCGGCCGGGCTTGCCTGCTGTGGGCTCTGTGCTTTCTGTACCTCCACTCGCCCCTTTGTGCCGTTGTTTTGGATGCCCGTCGGTCGTGCATAGTGGGGCTCAGCTGCAGCTGTGTGCGTTGTTGGGCCCTTCTCAGGAGGCTGCTCGTGTGGTGCTGGAGGGTTTTCGGGTGGGTGCACAGCACCTCAGGGCCGCTGGATGTGTGATGGAGCTGTGGGGCCGTGGTTCGGCCTGTTCAGTTTAGGGTTCAATCTCTGTGCAGTGTCTGTGCTGCTTATTTCAGTGGTGTTGGCTAAGCCGGTTTTATTCAACGGAAAACAAAATCCTTGGTAGCTCTGTATCTAAAGTAGACAGCCTGTGCAGACTGGGGTGTGTCGGGAGCTATCCGAGAACAGCAGGAGCGCTCAGGGGCCAAGAGCAGCACACACACACACACACACACACACACACACACACACGTAGGTGTCAGCCTGCACGCTGCCCCTGTGTTATCTCAGCCCTGCTGGGTGCTGGTGTTCCTCAGCAGCCTAGATTGCAGCTTATCCTTAGTGCCAAGCTCCTGCAAACTGCATCAGTGAGCACAAGACTCGGCCAGCAGACACCCTGCTGACATGCAGTGCTGAATGCATGCTTTCATTTCTCTTTTCTTGGACTGTAGTAACAGCAGCAGCAAACATTTCTACTTGTTTATTGCTAGAGAAGCGGCAGTCCTTTCTTTGGGGGTGATTCTGAGCAGCTCACATGGGCTCCTGTGCCACTTGCATCTGGTACACATCTGTTCTTAGTTTGTACTGGTTATGTTGGGATAAGGATGGGTTTACCCTGGAGCTCTTGGTCATGTCAGAATTCAGACCATCTTATGATGAAGATAGTAAATAGATGCTGTAAATGCTATGTGGGCTTGCCCAGCTCTTAACTGTCTTTAAATAGGTGCTTGTTTTCTTGATCTCTGTTGTTACTTGCTGTCTAGGTTGAAGGCATGGTGTTGCTGGGGAGAGTGGAGCATTGCTGGAAATTCCTGTTGCGATTCTGGAGTAGGCTTGGAAACTGGGAATGCCCTTCACAGCATTATCTGACACTTTGATGTCAGGCTGAGGCTGTAACCCTGCTGTTCTGTCCTGGGGAATGAGGGACCACTGTGGTGTCTGTGGTGCTGCCCGCCCAGTTCATCGTGTCTGCCTCTGCACATAGCACAAAAATGCCATCAAAGGCCTTTGCATTACACTTGCTGTTTTACTAGCCTGAAGAATTGCTAACTCATGCAGCACTAAGGTTGTTTCAGGTTCTTGTTTTTCACTTTTTCTTCCATAAGTGGTTTGCGGTAGAAAGGAATAGAGAGTTTATTTCCAAAATGCAAACTTTCTTGGAGAGTAGTTCAGATTCCTGTTGTGCAAGTCTCTTCCTTGTGACTGTTTTCGTTTGTCTGCACTTTCTAAAATGTGCATGTTATTCTTCCTATGAGATAAAGGTCATGTTCCCACTGTGGGAGCTATTATAGTCCAGAAAAACACTTGGTAAGAAGTTGTAACATGCTAGGAAGGGAGAGTGTTGGAGTCAGCAGCAATTCTACTTTCTATTTTTGTTTTGTTCCTGCAAGGTTTCATGAGTCAGACCGGGCTGTGGGGAGCTGCTCCTGAAGATGTACATGTTGATTGAAACCCGCACAAGTTCCCTTCTTCACCTGACAAGGTCACCTGGCATCAGGTCTTGGTCTGTCTTTGTTGGTAAGTACTGTAAGAAAGACTGAGTCTCCTTAAAATTCTGTTCTCACTTCTCCCACTACCTTTAATTTCTGACTTCAGACCCCGTGCTCTTTAACTTCTCTTTTGCTAGTATTCTTCAGTTTATTTCAGAGCTCACATGAAGAGAGAGGAGTTGTGATGAGTTCCTGAAGGAGGCTGTGGCATGAGATGCATATCTTCCAGCCATTTTGTTTGAGGAAGAGGAATCATGACTTGAACTCCTCCTTTTGAATAGTCCATAAACGAGCCCGATGTTTGCTCCTCACCGTGGTAGTTTCACAGTGAGACCGATAATTTTTCAACCTGTCACCTGCAGATCCTCATAATCATGTATTGAATTCTGAGGAAGTTTCAAAGGGGCTGGGAAATAACTTCTGCTGTATGCCAGGCAGCATATAGGACGCACTTTTGCATTGAAAAAAAGTGTGGGTTCTCAGAAACGTGCTCTGTAGCAATGCTCAGCTGCAGAGTCACGCTGCCACAGCTTCCTTCTGAATGGAGGAGGGCAGTTGGTGGCTTCTGACACAATTTGTTGGGCAAATTTTCTTTTGGGCTCCACAGCACTTTGAGGAGGAAATACAGCCTTGATAATGTAAACTTATTAAGTGCTTAAAGTTGGTGGTTTTTTTTTTTTTTTTTTTTTTTTTTTTTTTTTTTTTTTTTTTAATTCAGGCTGAGTTCTAAGAAAAATAACTGTCTTTTGTAGAGTAATCAGTGTTGCAATCTCAAGACTTTAATTTGTGAGTGTTCCTGTATTTCTGGGGAGGTTTGAGTTCCTCATTCTGATTCTCTCTTGTTATTCTAGGAATAGCCTCCATAGGTTTGGCTGCTGCGTATTACAGTGCAGGTAATGACCGATCATTTTTCAGGAGTTGTTTTTCCTGTCAGCTCCTTTGTGTGGCTCTGTGCAGCCTTACAATGTCAGTATGTGTACCTGTCACACTTTGTGACAGGAGTATTAGAATCCAATAAGAATTCTTGCCTCTGCGTGACTCACTATGCTTGTGTGCTGTATTTCTTAGTCTCCCTGCTCGTTTGCAAGAGTATTTTAAGTAATAATACTTAGAACCCTAGCATTCTGTGCTTTCAGTATGCTTTATGTGATTAGCTGCTCCTCACTGCTCTGCTGAGAATCAAACCAGGATCATGTGTCCCCATAATGAAATGATTACTGTGCCTTTGATGGCAGTGCTCTGTTTCTCTGGAAACTGTTAGATCATCACTGGCAGAGATTACTCACGAAAAAAGCACCTTCTGAGAGCAGGCAGCTAGTGCTGCTTGCCCCCAGTGGAGCAGAGTGCACCACATGACAGTATTTTTCCATGTGTGGAATTTATTTTTCAAGCTGTTCTGTGATTCTCTTGCAGCATCCTGTTGAGTCTCAAGTTTTAAAACTTAGCAGTAAATTCTTATATGCTGCTATTACAGTCCGTGTTTATTTAAAGAGCAGAGTGAAGTGAAAGCTGCTTAAAACACTGACTGTATCAGTCAGCTAAGACAGTGCTACAAGATGTTTTGGTTTGTTTTTTTTTTTTTAAACAATTCCATCTGCAAAAGCTGGAGTAAGCAAATTGTTTAGAGAGGCTGATAGATGTAAACCTTTCCAGGACAGAAAATAAGTGTTAGCTGTTAAAAGTGTTGGCTTCCTTCTGTGAATCTTCAGTGGATTACTTTGCGTTGTCCCTTAACCCTGAGATAATTTACAGTAGAGTTAAATGCTGCATCAGAGAAACCACTTTTTTCCTTGTTGCCTTTAAAAGGAGCACGTAAAACTGTTCTGAATACCAAGGAAGAAAGCTCTAACTTTGTGCATCTTTTGCATCGTTCAGACAGCTTGGCATGGAAGCTCTTCTACGTGGCTGGATGCTTTTTTGTGGCAGCACAGAATCTGGAGCAGTGGGAGGTAAGATGTTCAGCTCAGGAAACGAGGTTATTGTGCTGGCTCTGAAATGGTTGTCAGGTGTTGATTTCAGCTGTCTGATGTACTTCACTACTGTGCTGTGGAAACAGGCAATTTATGCTTTTGGTTTTGAGGAGACTCTGCACAATTCTTACAGTAGGATGTGAAACAAAACACGTCTTTCAAAAGGGAGATGTGCCCTCTGTTGAGCTGCTACACTAATTTATTCACTTGCTCCTACTGATAAGTACCTGAACAGTGTGGTTCTGCTTTCCAGGCTGCTCAGGCTGTTTTCCACTAGGAAAAAAAAGGTGTTTGTGAGGCTTGCTTCTTGTCTTGTGGATGTTTATGTTGGGAGATGGGCTGAGAACAGTATCCCCCCTATACAGACTTGTCACTTCACTGAGCTGAGTTATTAGATAAATTACCCATGTGAGGGACTTGGTGTTTTCATTGATTCTTTGGGGAATTTTACTCCTAGTGCAAGCCCAGTCTGTAAGAATTACAGGAGCAGCAAGGTAGCACTCAGACTGGATTCCAAGCATAGCTTTTATTACACGAAGAGTGTGGCAGGAGGGGCAAACAAACCAGCTTATCATCCTTCTAGAAGTAACATAGGAGTTATGGTAAAGTCTGTTAAACAGTGTGCAAGATTACCCTTGTCATGGTCCAGTAACAGACAGATGACTCCAATTAAAATAGCTACATATAAGAGGATTGAGATAACTGTATACAAAGAGAATACTAATTGGTTTTTTATTTTTTCAACTTTACAGGAAGCTGTATTTGACAAGAACAAGGGAACAGTCTGCCTAAAAACATTCAATCTCTACAAAAAAATACTGACCTTCTCAAAAGGAGGCAGTGAGCAAGGTGAGAAGGCGGTATCCATGAGAGCAGCTGTGATTGGCAGGCAGAAAAAAGCAGCAGGAGGCAAGAATTTGCTGGGTTCTTTTGTTTGTTTGTGTTTCCTCAAGAGTTTTGTACTCTGCTTACAGTGGTTGCTCTACTGCATGAGATCAGAGATGTGAATGTGGAAGAGGAGACCGTGCGGTATTTTGGGAAGGGTTACCTGGTTGTGCTGCGATTTATCACTGGATTTTCACACCCACTGACTCAGAGTGCTGTGCTGGGCTGCAGAAGGTGAAGTGTGGACCCCCATTTTTTTTGTTTGTTTTTTTAATTAAAGTGTGTAAGGTGGAAAACCAGTTGCATGGCTCAGTAATTGCCAGCTACTCAATCAGTTGCCAGCAAATCATCTTAGCACCTTTCTTATGCTGGTGACCCTTACTTGATTTAACTTTTTCAAACCAGTTGCAGCAGGGACTGTAAGAAGAGGATTGATATGCTCTGGCAAGGAAAGAATTGCTTGGCTTGATGTGCCTGTATATGTAGGATGCTGACAGTCATGCTCTGTCATATCAACTGGCCCTTTAACAAGTTGTTCTCAAGAATCATAAAATCACCAAGGTTGGGAAAGACCTCCAAAGTCAGCTAGTTCAACTGTTCAGCTACCACGACCATTTCTCACTAAACCTTTAGTACAGCACCAAAATGTTTCTTGAGCACCTCCAGGGATGGTGACTCCTCCCTGGGCAGCCCATTCCAGTGCCTGACTGCTCTTCTGGAGAGGAAATTAGTGTGCCCGTTCTTGTTTCATCAGCACCACAATTGCATTAACTCCTGCACTGTTTCTTCTTTTCTGCAGTGATGTGGAAGCAGTTGCCAAGCTTGTCATCAGTTTTCTGGAACTGGACAGAGCAGAGAGACAAGATCTCTGTGAGAGCAGCGAAACAGAGGCTAGTGATGCTGATGAACCTCAGGATGAATATCAGTAAGCATGAGCTGAAGAAAGCAGAGACATTCAGAGATCTGGAAATCGTAAAGAGATTCCTCAGTCTTCACTCAGGCATTTATCTCCGTGTGCATTTATAGTGGGAGAAATCTTAGGGCAACTTCTATAGTGTTAAACTGCTCCCAGATCCGTGCTCCCAGTATTGCCATTGTAGAACCAAGAACAAATTCTGTCTTAGTTCCTGGATATGGACACCAACGTCTTTTGAACTTTGTCAGCTGGTCAAAATTGTCTAGGAGTACTGGTTTATTTATTATTGTACTGGTTTAAAAATGTACTTTCCCATTAATGAATTTGAGCCATAGAAAGCTTCCACTTACTGCAAAGATCTGCAGGTAAGTGTATGAAATACACTCTCTATACAGCTGAATATACGGAATGGCTGAATTTCATAGAATAGAATGGTTTAAAACCATTCCCCCTTGTCCTAGCACTATCAACCTGTGTAAACAGGTTAAAGTTTAACTCAGATCACAATGCTTTGAAATTTTTGAAGTATTGTAAATGAGTGAATATAATGCGAAATTGGTCTTAAGCAGTTTAATATATGCACTAAAGTGATGCAGGGTAGTGGCAGTTTAATATCCCATGCTGCTGACTTGCTGTTAGATACCTGTGGAAACGATGAGTGATGGGTTGGAATTTCAAACTTGAGGTTGCTCAGCTTGTCTTACTTTTCTTGGAATTGCTACGGGGCCATAATGAAGAACCAGAAAATGCTGGTGTTGGTCGTTCAGTGCCTTTGGTGAGTTGTGTTTAACTTCTGGGCACAGATTACCCAAAGATTAGCCTTATTCTGGAGTTAAATGTTTACTATTTTAACTGGGCATTTAGGAAGGAAGAAAACACATTCCTTCAGGGAGGGAAAAGAATGATTTCAGACACTGTGGCAGCCTGCATCTGTTTTGTGTTTTGCTGTAGCAATGAGGAGGTAAATAATAGGTTTGTTTTTTAGCTAGGCTAAGTGTTTGGCTCGGGCCCATGTGTTGCTGTGTGTACTGTCTTCTGTTCTGACCAGTGGGTTCACAAATGCTTAAACTGATGAATTTTCCAAGGTACTTTATGAAGTAAAAGCTACCTCTTTTAGTCAGCACATTCTGCCTGGAACTAAAGCTTCATCGTGCCTCGACCAGAAGTTGTAAAGAGCTGAAAGTTCCACGTGCTAGAACGGCTTGTGTTCAAGTTGAGCAACTTGTGTTAGGAGTTGTGTGGAGTTAAGACCTGACTTAGAAAATATTGGTAGTTTCCTCTGGGAGATGGAAATAGACTACAGTGTAACAGTGATCTGCTCCATGTCTGCTGGCATCCGTTCCTTCAGGACTTAACCTGCTTTCCATTTTAAAAGCACTCTACCTCTAAAGTGAAAGCAATGAGATGATTTCAGTTGCACGTTCCATTGGTAACTGAAACTGTGTACGTTTGTGTGACCAAAGAACAGGTTGATTTCACCTCCAGCCACGTGTGTGTGAGACCAATGTGCTCCTACTGCTGCTTTGAAAGGATCATCCAAGTGGAACAGAGAGAGAGCTGCTGTTGATGTGGTTTGAGTGTGGCACAGAACCACGGGTGTAGCATTAAATAAGACAAACCTGTGTCAGGTATCACAGCAGACCTCTGCCCGCAGCTGTGCTCTTGAAGTGCTCCAAGTGTTCTGGCTGATTATGCTGCTTTCAATCTGTACCTTCCATGGCTAGAACTGGGAAGCTACTGTGTATGAATGTGGGGAAAAATAGTTTGCAGGTAATTAACCAGATCTGGCCTTTGTTCTGCAGAAAGATGTGAACTACAAGCCATCAAATCTTTCATGTTCTGCAGTTTTCTTAATGTTTCAGGGATTTCCATTTCAGTCTAACACGTACCCTCGGTAACGCTCATTCTGGAGAGGAGAATGAGACTGAATTTGGAAGAATCATTTTACAGACTGATGAAAAATGGGTTTTGAGTGTTCTGAAGACTTTCAGCAGGAAATAATGTAAGAACTAAGTATTTCAGAGTTTAATGTAAGTAAAAGAGCTCTACTACTTGCACATACTTTCTCTGTAGCAAAGGTATTTAGAGGGACTGTGGTAAGGCTGTGCATTGCACTTTTCCAGACCTACAGATTTGATTATTAAGTGGCTACAGTGGGCAAAACTGCCTGCATTCAGTCTTAGTCATACTGAGTCTTTCTGTTGCTGTGATAGTTAACATCGTGGGGAGAATAGAAATAATGCTGTGGATTTTCAGTTAAAAATCAAGGGTTTTTTTTTATAGATTTATATTAATCTGATTTTAAACTGTCCTGCTTCAGCTGAGCTCGTCCAGCTTGCTGTGCATTCTTGATGTTAGTGCCATGTCCAGAGGTGTTCTGCAATATCATTATGAAGGGACTAAGACAGAATGTAAGGAGATGCTGGAGAAAGGGAGGGACCTGCAGAGAGCTATCAGATGGCATGAATTGTCAGTAGTATTTTGTGGGATAAGCTCCTTTTAGAGCTTAAGTGTACCCCTCCTGCTGAGTGCAGGCAGGAGAGAGACAGCTGCTGCAGTGCTCTGTGCAGTTCAGAATATTTTGAAGCCTCTTTCCCCTGGAACAGCTGGTGTAACCCTCTCGCGTAGCTGCCACTTGCAAAAAGGAAACACTGTTGTAACAGTCAGAGCAATTCCAAATGAGAGCCTGCATTCTGCAGATGGAGCTGCCCTGAAGAGACTGAGAAAATTCCTCAGATGCTCAAATAACACTGTATTCCTGGTGCCTCAGATCATTCCTTCACTCTCAAGGAAAATCAGACTTTGTGTCGTGCGGTGGAGATCTGCTCCTTGTGTCACATTAACGCAGGTGACAGAAGCCACGCTGGCTTCCATCTTACATGAACAGTGCTGTAGAAGATGGCTGGGAGGCAAAAAATACTTCTGGAAAGTATTTAGAAATTGCTTTTCTACTTGAAAATGGAAGTGGAATTTCAGCAAGGCCACATGTGGCTCTTTTTTAATAAAAAGTCCATTGATAAAAATCAACTTCAGTATGTTTTGTGTCACTAATCTGTTGTTCATTTTAATTGTATGGATGGCTGTCTGAAGTAGCATTTGGCACCAACCCCATGGAGATGGCGGGCTGGGCAGGCAGGGCAGAGCAGTCACAAACCCCAGCCTGTTCCTGAGCACTGTTTTCACATCAGTAAATATATGCACCAGTGCAAAGTTGGTTTTAAGTTCATTTTTCCCCTTTTAAACCAAACCAGCGTGCTGCGTGCAGAACAAAGGTGAGGTTCAACAAGCACTTGGAATATCAAAGGATTTATTTATAGAGTAAATAAATTGCTCTTATTTAGATTAAGGGATGTGACTTCTGCAGCTAAAGAATACAAAGCAGTTGTGGATTTTTGATGGGAAAAAGTCTAGGCCTCACTGCCATAGATTCCTCATTCAGTGAGTTAAAGGTGTTCTGTGCCACGCAGATTGTGTGCTGTGCAGTGAGAGCTATGCTCATCTTTTTCACAGTTGGTTCAAGAGCACGTCAGTACCTGTGCTTCCAAGGGAAGACTTGCAAGAAAGCAGTGAAGCAAACAGGTAAAGAATATTCCCAAGATTCACAGTACAGCATTCCTAACTACATTGAATTATTTTCCCTTGTACTGATTATCTTCATGTTCCAGTTCCAAAATACCTTCCTATAGATTTCTGAAGGTGAAAACAGAATGTAACGGTGTACTTCCCTCACTCAGGTCAGGCTTCACAAAGCTGCAGTCTGGCAGCTGTGCTGAATTTGGAGGAGAGAAGTTTTCTGCTTTGTGAACGCAGCTGAATTCTGACTGCTGATTTCTGTTGTGCAAGGAAAGCAAACCTTGCAGGGCGGGTGATTTAGGGCTCAGCAGCGTTAAGAGGAAAATTAATACAGACTCACAGCCTACAACCTTGATAAATTGCTTTTTGCCCTCAGGTCACTTGTTTAATCATGGTCATTGCTTCAGCTCTTAAGATGACAAATTGTGACTACTTGCACACGACCACCAGCCGTGTTTCCCACTGAGTAAGAACAGACTAACTGAAACATGCCTAATTTTGTGCTTTTATTGCTTTATCTAAATCATCCACCACTTGCTGCAGCTTTCCGAGGCTGGGGTGGACGTTCTCCTCCATCCACTCCTCTATGGTACACCTGTGGAAGACTTGCTCCATGGCTGCTTGGAGGTCTTGCACCACAGCATTCCACTTGGACAGAAGACTAACCAAAATCAAGGCAGAAAGGAAAAAAATCACATTTGCAGGTGATTAAAGTGTAGAAATGTGAGTATTAAAAGAAAAAAAAAACAAAACTAGACTTTTTCAATTGCAACCGAAACCCAGAAAGAGCCTAACTGAGAATTTAATTCTGACTTTTTATCAGCAGCAGCAGACTTGGCTGAACATCTGCTGTATCACAGCAAAAAAGAAGTTAAAGTTAACTTGTGTCAGCATCGTGTCTAGGATGAGTTCTGAAAAGCACACACAGTGACAGGGGAAGGGGGCTGGCCTGGGTCCTGGCCCCTGCTACCTGCCCACACTGAGGCTCCTAACTTTGAATGTGCAGGAGTAACTCTGTGTACAAGGGAGGGTCTTCCAAAGACTCTGCACGTGTATTCAATAAAACATTCAACAGAAGGCACATAAAAATAAGCATAAAAATGACAGGCTTCTTCCTCTGTTACGTAAAATAGGTGGTGTTACCTTACTGCATCTGGCTGGAAGTGATGCATTATTATGGGATGAATTATCTTCCTTTTTCTGTGGTAGGGACTGAACCAGCCTGTGACATACCTGAAAACGTATGTTGGTATGAACAGCCTTGGAAACAGCAGCAGTGTGTTTGTAGACAGAGAACAGTAATTGAGCTTCATCTCACAGATGGAGAGAATGACTAAGGATTAAGTACATTTAACACTCCATATCTTTGGAAGTGGCTTGTAGAAGACTTTGTGGCAGACAACAGTAGTTGATCCCCTGTTGCAATTTAAGCTTCATTTAAAGCTCATTTCTTGGTAATCATGCAATTAAGAATATTCACTTTAAGTTCTAATTCAACAAGGAATCTGATTACCTAAGATAGCACAACTTGTTTAGGAATTCAGCTGAAATACTTCAAATATGAAGTTGTGCTGAGGTGTCAGAATAGAGGGCGCAATGCCTGAAACGTAGAGCTTAATGTTTAAGTCACTTGTTGGAGTTCCTTGCACATATGTCCCATTTCTAAATGATACAGCCCCCATGCTCCTCCAGGCAGAAAAATCAATGTAAACCTTAGTACCTGTTCCTTTCAAGAAGTTCATCCACTGATGACTTGAGGTAGAAGCTAACTTGAGTCACAAGCGTAAGAATATTGCTGCCAGGAAAGGTCCCTGTACTTGTGCTGTCCAAAGAGATGGTTAGTTTCTGCTCTTACCATTCACTGCGAAGTGTCTGAGTCCAGCAGCTGGCACTTTACCTCATGAAAGAATCCAATTCCAGGTTGGACATGCCCAGGAGCTTTTCCACATTTTCTTTAACCTTTTCAGAATAGCCACCTGGGTGGAAGACATCAGAAATAAGACAAAGGAGCCTACGTAATAAAAGCCCTCACACAGAGGTTTTTCTCAAGCACTCAGCCTGGGCTTACCAGTTCTCTCTGGATGAAGAGGTTTGTTTTTTTAAGTTAAAACAGAAGCAGAACAAGGGGGTTGGAGGGAGTACATCTTTCACAAGGCTCCTTGTGCAACGTAAAGCCCTTCCTAGTTAGGAGCTTTCCATTCAGGGCACGTAATGCTTTTAGTCTTAGTTAAGCATAAGCAGGTTGTGTTTTAATGTTTTGAGAATAAATGCAGAAAGACAAAAATAAAAATCTGATTGGCAACTGCCTCTAAAGAAGCCAGAAAGTACAGCAGGTTTTTTTTATAGGACGCTCTACTTCCCACATTAATCCATTTTCTTAAAATTGATTAACTTTTACACATAAACGACATCTAAATATCATTAATCTCATTTATGTAGCACCAAAGTTTGAAATTAATTACCAAAAAAACAATTCTTATTTTTTTCTCCAGTGCGTGATGAGCTTTGTGGCGATTTACAGATTAAAACATAACACGATTGGAGTACTATGGCTATTTTTAAACGTGTAGGCTGAGAGGCTTCCCTGCACCCACGCTGCGGGCAGGTGAGATGCAGCATCTCCTGTCTGTAATTTGGATCACGATCAGATAGAGAAACCACCTCAAAACGTAATAAGCCTGTGCTAACCTTACGGCAAGGTCATTTCACTGCTGTGTTAGGCTTTAGCTCAGAGAGAATAAAGTTGTCATTGTACCATTCTCTAGCGCCTGCAGACATACAGCCAACGATGGAATTGCCACGGGGAAAAGCTCACACAAAACAGAGAAGTGATCATACCTAAAAAAGGAGAAAACATTCACTAATTAGACAGTGTAGTTGGGTGATGCAGAGCAGTAACTGATAGGAAGGATCCCAGCGTTGCCGTGTTTCTTTCTAAACCTCTAAGTTCCTTAGGGAGGCCTGGGTGGAAGTCTGCTTCACGTGAAAAGATGGCACTTACCTCTGCCAGCCAGTGAGCGCGATACCTTGCAGCATGTCAGCAGGAACACTGCTTGCCACTTTCAGCCACTGAAGGTGGTTGTTCAAGTGGTGGCCAATGAGCGTCAGGGACTGATTCACTCCTGTAGCTCCTTTAAAAGCACTAGCGAACCACACCTTGGAGAAGCCACACCTGCGATACTTCTCTATAAGAAGCACTGCAATGAGACACAGAAGAATACCTATAGGACACATTTTTCTCTGCTTCTCAGCCGTGCCTGTGGTGCTCCACTCAACAAGAACTCTGCGCTCTGAACGTTTCTGTTAGACACGGAGCTGTGAGATCTGCTGATGGAAGCAGCTGGGGTGCTTGCCCTGGTAATACACATGTATCAAATGCATCACACAGTTTAATGAGAAGAGGGTAAATCTCCACTTGTCTAAAATTTTAGCTGCTGTTCTTTCATTGCTGCCTTGAAGGTGTAGTTCAGAAGAGCTCTCATATAATCAGGGCTGCATTCCATCTTGTGTAACACTTCCTTTTTTCCCCTTTCAAGGATGAGCACTGATCAGATTTCTGTTGTTTTTCCCCAAATGGAACATTGGAAACTTTTAAAGAAAGCTTACAATAAATAGTCAGGTAACAGAGCTCTTCCAGGCAGCTGTGAGAAGTACAAACCTTTGCTCTCCACATCCAGGTCTGCTGCGTAGTCCCATATCATAGGCTGTACCAGCTGTGGGACCCCAGATTCTGAAAGGAGCAGAGTTATTCTTGAGTAACAGAAAACAGACACTTACAGGTGAGAACTAAGCATGTGTTGGTCATGCAAACTATGGCTTGTCACTGAATTCTCCACAGACAGTTCAAGTGCACGTGCGCATTTTCAGCCTGGTCAGGACTTGGCCATGCAGGCTGACATGTCAGGGGTGTCAATCTATTAATCTACCTGGCTGCTTGAACTGTGGAGCTGCAAATGGCACATGAAAGACCTCAGCTAAATTCAAAGGAAGTAATCCACCTGCACAGAACTTAGCTTTGCAAGGAGCCCATAACGAAGACACAAATTTAGCTTCTCTTTGTAATAACTCCCTGACTAGCTTTAAACATGAGTAACTCTGACCCCTCAACAAGTTGCACTAAACTGTGCAAAAATGGAGTACTTCAACTGCATCTCATTTTACTTCTGGTCTGTTAATGGCTGTGGTGGTAGGCTGCACTTAGCTAGATGCTGTGCTGCTTTTGTGGAAACTGCAGGAGTCCCATCTGGATTTTGGGGGGATGATTGCCCACCATGAAAGCTATGAGTAGGTCCATCAGTGCTGGAGGAGCTGTATGGCTCTTCATGATAATGTCTGAATCTGGAGTGGAGAAGTTTAGAATAAGACTACAGTTTGTTGTTGTTTTTTTTTTTTTAATGGGTAAAAAAAGTAGAGTTTTTGGTGATCACAGTGCAATGACTTCACTACCTGTGTATTACCAGACAGAAAACTGAAGTGTGTACACTGTGAGACTTGCTCATGGTCAAAAAGAAAGTCTGTAGCATAGCCAAGGACTAAGTGTCTCTACTTCTCAGTCTAATGGACCATATCTCAACTACTCTCAGATCGTTCTGTACTGTTTTTCAGCTGATAGCAGATCAGTTTCAGCTTCTGAGTGCTACCAAACGATTCACCCCATCCCAGGTCACACACCTGCCAGCGTTTCCTCGCTGATCCCTCTCAGCATGTCATCCCACATGATGGGAGTCACAGTGGGGTAAGATGAAGCCACATAACTCGCAACTGCTTTTATGTGGAATAAACACAGCTTCTCTGGTGTGTTCCCTTGTTGTTGCAGCCACTGCTTGGACTCCTCTCCTTCACCAAGGTAGTAGACCTGAAACATCAAGCAAATAATCCTGGCTTCCTGTGTAGGAATAGAGGAACAAATGTGGTATGGTGTCGTGGAATCACACAATATTCACAAACTATTGCACAGATGTAACACACTGAGCAGACATATTTCCAAGTGCCTCTCGGTGCTGGAGACATTGCGAGTATCAATCTGCAGGAGACCTGGCACTGGCTAAATACATCACATAAAGGATGTCTTCTGGAGGAAATTAAAACACTGCAGGAATAACTAAGGCATGCTGTATTTGTCTTTGGAAGATGTGTCTCAGGAGCAGCTCTTGCCAGTCTTAGTTCAAGAAAACTAGCAGCCATATGGTCCTGAATTAAATGAAGTGAGGTGCCTCTCTTGGGGAAGGAGATCATTTCTAAACAGAATCCAGAAGTGACATGGGAGCACATCCAAAGGTTGTCACAGCATACTCAGTCCTATGCATATTGTGGATTTTGGCCCATTAAGCATTTAAACTCATAAGATAACGAAGAACAGTTCTGAACTTAAAATATGTTTACTGTCTGCAAATTCTGCTTTATAAAATCTTACAGGCCACTATCTAACCTTGCCATAAGGTTTCACCAGGACTCAAACTGCTGAGCTGGATTCAGTGCAGTTAAGGTGCTCTCACTGAGTCACAGAGAGGGGCGGCTTTAAGGAGCTCTGAGCAACCCGGGGTCTCGTCCTCAAACTGCACAAGTCTTATGGGCAGCGGCTGAGGGAACTGGGATGGCTCAGCCTGCAGAAGAGGAGGATGAGGGGAGACCTTATTGCTCTCTACATGTCCCTGGCAGGAGGTGGTGCTGAGGTGGGGGTCGGCCTCTGCTCCCTAACAGCAATAGGACGAGAGGTGATGGCCTCAAGCTGCAGCAGGGCAGGGTCAGGTTGGATAACAGGAAGAATTTCTTCTCAGAAAGAGCAGAGAGTGATGGAGTCACCGCTCCCCGGAGGCGTTCAGGAACCGTGGGGATGCGGCCCATCCCTCACCTCATCGCAGCCGATGTGGAACCACCTGAGGTCCCGGTGCAGCTCCATGACGCGGTCGATCATGGCTCGGACCAGCGCCCGCGCCTCCTCCTTGTGCGGGTTGAGGGCGTTGGGGAACACCTTCACCTCGCGGAGATGCGCGAACTCTCTGTGCTTCAGCGCGAACTGCGGCGATACGAACCCGTGGCGGAGCGGCCGCGGGCGGGGCGGGGCGGGGCCGGGCCGCTCACCTCCATGTGCCCGAAGCTCTGCACCAGCGGCACCACCTCCATCCCCAGCGCCGCGGCGCGGCCCAGCAGCTCCGTGAGCTCCGCGGGTCTGCGGGGGAGTTGGGGCGGTGAGGGCCGCGCTGAGCGCCGTGCCCGCCGTGCCCTCCCCGCCGTTACCTATAGGCGTGCGGCGCCCTGAGCGCCTCCAGCGGCCCCGCGTAGGGAAACGCGTCCTCGTACTCCAGCAGCAGCCCCGTGGCGCCCATAGCGCGCAGCAGCGGCAGCACCTGCGGGGCGGCAGCGGGCGGTGGGCGCGGGGCCGGGCGGGGCCGAAGCGCTCCGAGCCCCCGTCGTCCCCTCACCTCGGCCAGGTAGGCGGCGCGGGGCGGGGCGCCCTTCAGGTCCAGGTGCACCAGGCGCTGCCGCATCGCGCTCCGGCCGCTCTCGCTCCTCCCCGCGCGCTCCCCCCGCAGTCCGAGCGCGGCGCGCCGAGCGCATCGCTCAGCCGGGGCGGTCATGGCGGCGGCGCGGCGGCGGCGGCGGGGCGGCAGGTACCGGGCGGGAGGGTGGGGGGGATGGAGGGGAGCGAGTGACGGAGTGACGGCTGTGCCGCTCCCCGCAGCGCACGGAGCACCGCGGGCCCTCAGGAGGAGCGGGGCGGGCGGCTGTTGTTGGCGTGCTGCGTGTCCGCCGCTCTCGTGGCGGCCGCCGGCGGTTTCCTGGCGTGGAGCTCACGGAGCGCCGAGGACGGCGTCGCTGAGGTGTTGGCCCGGCGCGGGGACACGCTGCTCGACGTGTTCGTGGAGGTGCCGTGCTCCGGGGATTACGACGGCTATCAGAGGTTTGAAGGTACTCGGGGGCATCAGTGAGGTGTGTGTAAAAGCCGCTCTGCCTGCTGTAGGCCTGCTCCGTGCTGGCTCTGCCACGCAGGGACCGTGTTCCCATCTGCTGCCGCAGAGAGCAGTGAGAGCCCCGTTAGCGGATCGGCTGTGCTGATGTTCGCTTCCAGGCCTGCAAACTTGATCTGAAGAATCCCTTCGGTGCGTTCCTCCTGCCGAAAGGCAGCTCAGCTTGGCCCTTGTTTCAGCCTGCCTGGAAGCCTAGCTGTGTGTTGAGCATGAGTGGTGAATTATTCCATTCTGAAAAAAAAAACACAGCAACACGCCTGTATTTCCTGATTTTGACTCAGAATCGTTAAGGTTGGAAAAGACCTCTTAAGGTTGTCCACTCCAGCCGTCCATCTGCCCCACCGTGCCTGCTAAACCGTGTTCCTCGCTGCCACAGCTGCCCTTACTTCGAAGCTGTTAGCCACATCGGGTTCCTCTTTTGCTGTTAGACATCCATTGCCTTATCTGGTTCATTACAGGGCTGACAAAAGCTTGTTGACACAAAGCTGGAGGGATGTAGGAGCTGGAGCAGCCTGCTTGGAGCAGAACAGTGCTGGTTCTGGTGGGGAGTGGTCATCAGCTTGCAGCTTGGTTGTGCTACCCCAAGGATAGGGGGTGGAGGGGGTAACTACCTGGTCCTGGTGCTGTTGGCCAAAAGGTTGGTAGCAAGGCAGAAAATAAAGCACAGCCTGTGGACAAAAAGGCTTTGCTGGTGCTCAGTTGGTGGGATTTTGGAGAATTCATCCCAGATGTTGTGGAGGCCAAGCAATGCGCTGTCAGGAATCTCCTCACAAGAGAGCTTCCTTAGCAGGAGGACTTTTTGATTCTGAGCATGAGAATGCACGTGTTTAGTTTCAGCTTCCTGTAGTTACTGTAAGGAGGAATGGCTGCTGGCTGTACTTCTATAGTTTCAAGGCCAGAGAAACACGTGCAGCCAGTGTTGCTGCAGGATTGGTACTTCTGAACTGGGTTTGAATCTGTCTGCATTCTGCTACCAGGGCTTTGATTCATCAAAAAAAAAAAAACAAACCCAAAACTGTACTTAGCACCATCTCTGGTTTGTTAGTAACGTTCTGAGCTGGGGATTTGTGGTATTGGAAGCCCCAACAGCCATTCCTCAGCATGCAGAAGGAACTTCAAGGCTATCTCGGCTGAGGAATGAATGGATGCATTCTGTGTTCTTGTGCTGTGCGGGGAGCAAGTGTGCCCTCTCTTGACTGCATATGTAATGGCTGTTGGCATCAAACCTCCAGCACTGAGGCACGTGGAGGAGTCAGTCACCTTGAGTGTATTTTATTCAGCGAATGCCCACCAGAGAGTGCCCGTGAGCCGCCTGCTGCACGCCCTGCCCTGCGGGTACCGGAGCTTGGGAGGCTGAACCCCACTGCTGCTCCTGTGTGTGTGCTGGCATACTGTGCCAGGGTACGAAGCATCTGCGACTGCTGATGCTCTGAGATCCTTTCCCAGAGGTTAGGTCAGCAGATATGAGAAGCAGTCTTAGCAGTGGGGTCCAGCACCAAGATTTCTGACGTTATGCTGGAATGTCATCCAGCCCATCTCTTTTTGCGACGATTCCTCACAGGTCTGGGCAGTGCTTCTCTTTCAAGTATAAGCAAAGCTGGGATATAGCACCTGGATCCCATTACGTTCTGTTCTCTGTGTGCTGAATAGGTTTTGAAGCATTTGGTTTGTTCCTCCTTCACCCTGATTGGAAGAATACAGCTCCTGCATCCAGGGCTGAGTAGCTTATTATCTAAGTGAGTGATTTTGTTTGCTAGGCAGTTTTACAGAAGCTGCTGGGTACACTGTAATGCTAGCCTGTATTCTCATGAGTGCAGGTTTCTGAAGTATGATCGTATTCTTCAGTGCTCCCACATGCAATGGTTTCTTAGACAAAGATTTCTTAGAGCTGAAATAACGTTCAGCAGCCCTGACTGTTGTAGTCCTTCTGTAGTTTGCATTCAGTGTTCATACCTTGCTGCTGTTGCCTGCCTGATTTCATGCTGGACTCTTTTTGTTTTTCTTCTCATGTTGGAAAAGCTTCTGCTGTTTCTTTCAGAGTACCTCCTGCTTCCAGCATCGTCTTTGCCACTTTTCTTAGCGTAGCAATGTAACACTTGTCCTCTGTAAAACTAGTTTTGCCAAATCCTGACTCCAATACCAGCCTTTCCGAAAGGGTGAGTCCTGTTGTTTGCAGCCAGAATTATAGATTCATTAGGTTGGAAAGGACCTACGAGATCATCTAGTCCAACCATCATCCCACCACCATCCCTACCCACCGATAGAGCACAGGTCTCTTCTGAAATCACAAGTCTTTGCTTGTGCCCTTTCTGGGAAGTCATACAAAGAAGATTCTGTTTAGATCGTTGCTGTGGAGTGTTGAACTCCTCTGAATTTCTTTGTTCCACACCTCTCCTTGAACATATGCTTTCCCATATCTCTCAGAATGTTCTTTGCCTTTTGTGTATCAGAGTCGTCTTCAGTGGCAAAAAGGTCGTTCCCCTCTTTTGTTTCTATCAGTCAAGTCAGTGTCATTGATTTTCTGTGCTGAGCTTTCTCCTGAGTGCCTTAGAATCTCATTTCTGTGTCGTTCTGTTATCTCAGTCTTTTTTAATGCTGTTTTGTAACAGAATAATAATAATAAAAAGTGTACTGCAGGTTTCTAAACTTGTGCCTTACAAACTTATTGACGTTTCTATACCCGCAGAATGTTAGATAAGGTGTGGAATGCATGGCGTGAGATTTATGATTGATGGTAATTATTCTGCACGTCTTTGGTGAATGGATCTTGTGGTTCCTAATGAAATGTCTTGTGTTTTCAGTTCTGGCAACCCAAATTGATTACTTTTTTTATCTGGTTCTGTGCATCTCTGAGTGCTGAACTGATGGAAGCTGTTCCTGCCTCAGCCGTTTGCCCCACTCTTGATGAGCATTTGCTAGTGTGGAGGCAGAGATGTCTTATCCTTGTCATTCAGCTTCTGAGATGCTTTTCAGCCTGGCATTCAAAAATGAAGAGCCAATTTTTAATCTGCTGCTGCTGAACATATGATGAAGCCTTTATGGGCTGTGTACCTTTTTATTTTAGGGCAGATGAGAAATAGTTGGCAGTGTTTGCTGGCTGCTACTTGCTGCTGTTTGTCACTGCTGGATTATATGCTACAAAGCAATATAGTATTTTCAATGCTTGGAGAATTTAATTGGCAAATGGTGAGTGCTTAAGAGACGGAAAAGGTGTAGGATTTCCATGAAAACATTGTCCTGCCTTTCTGACTGCAGAAGGGATAGTTACAGTTCAACTCAAACATGGCATAGAACTCTACCTCTCTTCCCCCTCTCCCCTCCCAAATTCATAACTTACTACAACTTTTCCACCTAAAAAGCCCTTGCCAGCCAAATTCTGTACCTTTGGGGCTGGTACTGCATTGCAAAGTGCAGTTATCAGATGTGCAAAGCACCTTCAGGTTGCTGACAGAATTTTTGCATTTTTAAGTGTTGTTTTTTTTTCTCTCTCCCAGAAGCACTCCTGTTTCTGAAGAACGGTAGATTTTGATTCTGCTTCTGTCCTTTGGTTCACTATGTCAAGAGGAGAAAAGTGAGCTTGGGGAGCGGTGGTTTTGGTTCATTTTTGTTATAATGTTGGGTTGTGTGCTGGCCTTGTGGTACGGGTGGTTCCCATCATGGCCTCTTAACATTTCTGCCTGTTGCTTTCGTAGATCATCTTCAAGTAGTTCAGCACGTGCTTCCTGGAATTTGTCTCTGGAGCTGACCTCAGTGAATTGATGCTGGTAGTCAGAAAGCAGTCAGAGTTGTTTAGGTGGTTGCAGGTAGGTGGAGGTAGGAAACCAAGTGGGTTATGTTTTTACTCCAGAGATTTAGGAGAAGTTACTTTTCAGAATAGTTGGGTTCTTGGGTGCTGGAGGTGCCCTTGGTGCCTCCAGTTTAAACGTGTCAAATAAGTGACTTTTGCTAAGCGAGAAGTGTGCAGGGTTTTGCAGTGTGCTTGAAGCAGCCAAGGCACATCCAGTACTGCAGCATGACGTCCCACAGAGCACTTGTGCTGTGGCAACATTTCCTTTTCTTGCTCAGTGCTCATTGTTATCATCATTTGCTTTTGATCAGAGCAGGCTGACGCTCTTGCCTTGCACGGATGAATGGAATTCTTTTCCTCTTGCAGCAGAGCTTTGTACCCTCTCCTTTGTTCTGCAGAACAAATAATCTTTGAGGAGGAGCTCAGCTCAGCAACAGAGAAATGTGTTGTCGTCACAAAATGCCTTCCTTCAGACTTTTCCTTCACTTTGCACCTATAAATGGAGTTTCCCCAGGAAAGTGTCTAATGCAGCATCTCAAGGGCTGTAGTGACTCACATCTTATTGCTTGCTCTTGCCCAAAGACTGTTGCGCACCAGACTTGTAGTTTTAAAAGAAGTTTTGTACATTCTTCACTCATCTTCAAATATACCTTCACTCGTGCTGACCCTTTTGTGTGAGCTTTTAGTTTTAAATGCTAGGTTACTCTGCAGTGGATTTTAAGTGAGTTCTTTTATTGTAGGTCCAAATGCTTTTGGCCAAGGCACTTTTCTTTTAATGCAGTGTCCACTATCAAAACTTGCCCTTCAAGATCTGTTTGAAGAGACGTATCATTCAGAATGCTGTTTGCCCTCTTCTGACTCTCCCTTTTGTGGATGGCATATACTGGATCTCTGTCCATGATTTGAACGCTTGCCCATGCTGCTAAGAAAAACCATGCAGATATTTGGTAGTTAATTAATTAAGTGGTAGAAATGATGCCTCATTTTGAACTGTTAGCCTGAGATGAAGGGATCCATGCGGCTCTTCGGAACTCCCTGGCTCTCACCTTGCCTATCTGAAGGATATAACAGAGCAAGTAAGGGGAAATCATCAAAGATCATCTTCCTACCAGAGACCAGTTTTATAATTAAGAACGCTTGTTTTTACTGCTGCACTTAGATGCAGTAATTTTGCCCTTCTTCCCATCTATCTCTTACGTGTACATATACAGATGTCTTCAGCATAGCTGGATGAGACAAGGAGCAACTTCTCTGGCTCCAAGTGCTAGATATGCACAGGAGCATCAGTAAGTCTGTTTTAGTCCTACACTGGGATCCTTCTAAAGTATTCTGGGGGCTCCCCATGTAATTTCTGACTGTTGTTAATCTGAAAGGGGAGCAGGAGGGCATCCCTGGAGATTTGGTTAGAACCTTTCTGGAAAGGTGGTCTTTTCTTTTGTGTTCCAGGGTGCACTCCCAGGAGGTGTGGAAGAGGTGTGACTGATGCAGTGATCACCAGAGAAGAAGCAGAAAGAATCCGTAGGTAATTTTTCTTTTCCTTTTTAAGTGTCTGTACGCTGTGCTGACAGAGTGCTGTGTATCTCAGGTGTAGCAGAAAGCTTGCAGTGTGAAAGAGGGTGGTTTGAACTGATTAAAGCATTAAACTTGTGTCTCTCTCTATATTTGAAGCTATTTTGCACTTTACTGAGGTGAAGGCTCTTTCATACTGAGTCTGCGTAGCTGTATGGGGCTTCTGGGTTATAGGGAAAGAAAAGACAATAGAGTTCTCCGAATTAAGTAAGTTTTAAAGAACTTCGGCCTTTTGTTCCAACTGACCTTCAACAATAAAACCAAACATAAATCTCCTTTCAGCTGAGTTACTTTCTGGGTAACTATGATCCAGTTCTGTATGAGCACGGAGTAATCAGTTCTAATCAAATAGCAGAGCACTGTCAAACTCTGCAATTAGAAAATCTGGAGGTTTTTTGTATCTTGCTTGTTTTGCCTGAGGTTTGTAGAACCTCAAGGCCAGGGTTGTTGATTTTTTTTATTTTACTTTTTTTTAGTGGAGGTGTTTATGGTCTTATATGGAAGGGGGCTACTCACTCAGAAATGTTCAGCAGTTAAGATACTTTATTTTCATGACAAAGTGCATAATTCCAGGGTTTCACATAAAATGTAGCTTTTCTACTTGATTGGGTTATACCTGATGCAGTAAATAACTCTTGCTGGAAAGTTGTATGTTTTAAATGATGGCATTACAGTCAATTCTCACTGAGGTTGTTGTTTTGCTTGCAGAATAGCAGAGAGGGGACTGTCCTTGGGAGGATCAGATGGAGGGGTGAGCAGCATCCTCTTACTTCTTACATTCTCTTACTTCCAAGGAGAACTTTGAGATTATAAAAGCATTTTTAGGTCGAGAGGAGATAACAGATTTGTGGAAATCGTCTGAGAGTTTTCTATCCTATTAATGCTTTTGCTAGCGCTTTAATTGACTTCTGCAATACAGCTGACACGTTTCCTATAATTAAGGTATTATTTCCAGTGCCTCTCTTGGTCTGCTTATGTGGTTTAGTTTTCTGCAGCTGGAATCAGATGCTAAAGCAGATCTGCACAAGTTTGTTTTCTGTTTTTTTTTCTGTTTGTTTTTTTGAGTAACCAAAGCACAGTGGTTCACAGCTGTCACATAAAGGGTGATTTTTGTGTTGTGACAAAAAACAATGTAATGGCTTCAGCAGAACTTTAAATTGTAATCTTTAAAAGTGGTGGAAAAAAACCCCATCTTTTTTCCTCCAAATTTGTTTTTCCTCTTTGTTTTCAGTTTGTTTTTGTATATGAACAGATCCCGTTTCTTGAGAGTTTGTAAACATAAGTGCTTCTTTAGGCCTGTGCTGAATTGGGGCATTTGTTAGAAGAAAAGGAGGAAAGTTGTGATGGGAGGGGGGAAAAAAAGACAGTTTTGTTATTGCCCTTTTGGCTGCTTAGGAAGATCTGTGAAAAACATTCTGAAGACTTTAATAAGAGAAGTGGGGGAAAATGGCTCTTTTGTAATAAAGTTCTGTTGGTCTCAGAACTGTAGACTTGAGGCCCAAATCCTCTTGGGTTTCTTGTGGTGTGTGGATATGAGGAAGTTGATGCATGCTGTGACTCCTTAGGGAAGGGTGCAAGAAAGAGCTGGGGAGCATTGCTTTGAAGCCTCACCCAGAACTATGGGTAATCACTGACAGATGCTAAAAAGATGAGCTGAAAACTAATACTAGGATGTAATGTTTAGGGCAACTCTTTGAATGTGGTCTCTTTACCTAAGTTTTCCTAGCTTTTTTTTTTTTTTCTTTTTGTCATTTTTCTTATTTATTCAATGTGTGTTCTTGTATTCCCGATGTCCTGGTGTGAATCTGCTCCTACTAGCACAACTTGGCTCCCAGATCTCATTAAATAATGATTGATTTGTGCTGATGGTGTGTAGATGAAACTTCTTTCTTTGCTGAAGCCTTTTATCCTCTTTTCAAACCTCTGATCTACATGGCATACCAAATGCTTCAAGTCTTACTTCATCTAACCACCTCACCCCTGTGCCTCCTGGGCTGCAAGTCTGTTGGGTGAGATCTGCTGCGTTGCTTTACAATATCTAAGACTTCAGAGTGCTTGGAGGAGTCCGTCCAATTATGTTTATTGTTCTAAGACTAAATTCTTCCTTACAAATTTCTTAAATAATTAATTTCTCCTCTTTACTCTTTTTAATTTTTTCTTTAGTCAGCTTTATCTCCATGGGTCCAAGTGAAACTTCTTCAGATTCCTGGTGGGGGACAGACTGTATTTTAATTCTGATTTTCTCCTAACTCCTCTTGAAGTAGGATCTTTGTTTGTCATGCTTGCACTGCAAGTTCACAGAAGTAAATTTATGTGTGTGTGGTTGTGTGTAACTTAATAATTTAAAGAGCTAAACTTGTGACTCCATCAGTTCTCTCCCAGTTTGCTATCCTTTCTGCTTCCTTGGAGGACCGAAGTGTCACACAAAACCTGGTGTCCTTCTCCATCCTTTTGTTTTGAGAAGATTCTGTCTGACATGGAATTATTGAAATGTCCCAGGCATCACACTCTAGTTGTCGTGCTGAACTTTTTGTCCCATCTTCAATTATAACTGCTCCTAGATGAGTGCGTTTACTCACGTGCCAGTTTAATGTGCTTGCACATGCTGAAGTTAGAGGAGGACATGTAATCTTCTGGTCTGACTTCCAGCAGAATCTAAAACAGGCGCACCTTCTGTGCCACTGTACTGCTTTCCCTTGTAGGTCTCTGCAGAATAGCTTTTTTTCACCGTGTTCTTTCTCTTTTTAGAATATCATTTGCTCTAGTTCTCTTGATGCTGCTCAATTTCTTTTTATTAAGACAATGAAAAAGAATTCATGACCTTTTTCTTTCTTCTCTACCTAATATTTTCTTGCACGCAATCCCTGCTTACATTGTCAGTTTGACTCACTCACATCTTTGCAGGTGCTGCCGTCAGAACATCTCTCCAGCGTAAACGAAACTAGATTAATTTGCTGTCAGAGCTCTTGGCCCTGTGAAGCCTGGGAAAAGAACCCCCCTGGTGCAGCAGTCAGCTGTGGTGCTCCATTTCCTATGCTGCTGTAAAATTGGCATTAGTAACTTCCTGAACCTTTCTAGCAGGGAAGACTACTCTTCTAATGACTGAAAGAAGCAAACAACACATGGCTATGATGCCATGCAAGGGTTTCTGATGTGGGCATGCAAACCCATGTACAGAATGGTATTTCTGCAGGTAGTATCACTCCTCCTGCTTTCAGCCCTCCTAACCAAACTCTAGAGTCCTTAAAATGCTGTCCTGATTCTTAAAGGGAGAGGATAAAGCCTCTGCATAGTATTTATCTTATCACATACATCTGCTGAGACCCCGTAGTTTCCTTACTTCTTGCCTAGCCTCTGGCAAGCACTTTGAGACAGCTGCCAGTTTGTACTTGGCAGCACGTCTTGCCCTGTGAGGTTGGAAATTGATCCTTTTTGCAATATGCTGAGAAAAGGTGGATTTCTACATGACTTTCTTGGATCTTTTTTGCAGCGAGAGGGTGGAAAATTGTACTGATAACACTTAAGTTCAAAAAGAACCTTCCTATATATATATATTTTTTTCTTTTTTCAAGGAAGTTCAGTTTCTTTTCTGTAGAGCTTCTGTTAAACCATACCTCAGATGTAGTTGATATCGTAGAATCATTAAGTTTGGAAAAGACCTCCAAGGTCATCTAGACATATTTGCATTGTTCCTGCTGTCTTTAGATAAGCTTTGTAGAGCTTTCAGCCTGGGAGCATTGATCTGAAGTACGGATTAATGAACTTTGTTCAGGCAGCTGAACTTGAAGGAATGTGTTAGCACAGTCCTTCACCATAGTATTCTGAGTGTAAAAATGGTCCCTGAGGAACTAGAGTCTACTTGACTCTATTTTCAGTCTTCTTTGTCTGACATCAAATCATTGCTATTGCCTTTTCATCTATGAATGTCACCACTTTTTGGAGTGCCTTGTGTTGGTCCACTTAGCCAAATTTGGTTTCTGCCACATAGCTGTGATCTTCTGCAGCTTGAGGATGTGTATATTTGGAAAGTGTGCTGGAAGTATTTGGAAAGCAATTTGTTTTTAAATGAAACTCACTGTTTCAGATGTGTCCTGCTACTTCCCCTTATAATCTGTCTTGGCATGACCACAAGAATATTTTTGAAGCTACAAGGGAGCACTTTTACTTGTTCCAGCTGTAACTTAGATTATTCTACAGAACCAGAAACCAGTGAAATGAAAATATGCTACTTCTGAAGTCTGAGTAAAGTTTACTACAAGAGCTGCTCTTGGACGAGTGTAGGGTGACTTCTTTCTTAAACAGTTCTCTGCAGTCTTTCAAGAACTTCTGTGGGAAGCAGAGGTCTGAAAAATTAATGTGATGTCTGTTTGAGTAGCCTGTTACTTTATATACTCTTAAAAGTTTGGGGATAAGTTTGGGTAGGTGTATTAAAATAAGTTTGTCTCTTTTAAATCAAGACTTTAGTGGAGCTCCCATTTCAGCTCCGAAGCTGAAAGCAATTGAGCCTTCAGCAGTTTTCCTCTTGCTCAGGTTGTCATGGATGGCTTTCCTGAATGTGAGAGAATGAGAGAGACAAGTGTGCTGAAGCTAGGGGTCTGGGCTATATTTGAAGCTGTGATGCTGGCTGGCACTCACTCTGTGTGAGTGTGCTGACCGTTTGCAGCTGTGCATTCACCAGTCTTTCTTTTATTGGGTTAAAATAAGAAGAGGTTTCAAATGGTACTGCCCCAACCGTGCCCAGAAATCCATCCTGCTGGTAAGATGGAAGTTATCTTTCCAGTCAGCTCTCCTGTGAACGGAATGTGGTGCATCAAGAAATGCCAGACTTCAAGATGAGAATTCTTTTTCTGGGATACTGTGCCTTAAAGATGTTATAATGTTGGTGTCAGGCTAATTCAGGCTTCTTTGCAGTGAGGGTGATCCTCACAGTGCAGTGACAGAGCACTGGCATGGGTTGCCCAGAGAGGTGGTGGGGTCTCCTCTGGAGATGTTCAAGACCTCCCTGGATGCCTTCCTGTGCAACCTGGGCCAGGGAGCTTCTTTGCAGGGGGGTTGGAACTTGATGATCTCTAGAGGTCCCTTCCAACCCCTACAATTCCATAATTCACTGCTGCTACTTGATATTTTCAGTGCAGCAAGTAAGACTGCTATTAAACAGGCATATTTTTAAATACTGTTAAATTATGGGGGAAAAAAGAAGTGTATTTTCTGCACAGCAAAGGACATACAACAGCGTACTTCATTCAGTTTAGGAAATATTTATAATCCTGAAGGGTAGTTTTCTGTCGTAACAGATCTGAATACTGATCTTTTTAGCTTGGTCTGGAGCTCAGCAATAGTGTTTGGCTTGAGTCAAATGGAGAAATGGATTGATTTATTTTTTTCCGTATATAAAATCTTTACACTCTTTGGCTTTCTCTTACAGTTTACAGCAGTTTAGAAACTGTAATAACGAAATGGCTCTGGCAAGCCGTAGAATTATAATTGTTCCATAAAGCAAACTTTTCTCCGTTATAAATACGAGAAGTACACAGCAATACACGGTGAAGAAATTTTAATAACAAGTGTTGGGCAAGTTAAATGTTAGTGCTGAGATTTGAGCACTTCTCAAATATTGGAAAATGAGTCATGTTTGTGTGAAAGGGGAATGTCTTCAAGAAGGGTCCAGGAACACAGTGTCTTACCCTCAGTCCGTGGAGGAAGGCTCTGGCAGTTCTGTATGATGGATTTGAATCTCAGGAATAGTACTCTTGTGCTGTATCCATATGGTACCTTAATCTTAGGATCATTTATAGAACAAACTGGAGGAGGCTTGCAGTCGTAAAATATGCATTAACGTTTTGGATGTAAAGCTAGAAACTAATACTTTGACTTGGGAGGGTATAGCAAGTGAGAGCCAACAGGACAGTTATTAAAGGTCATTGTTAAATAATGATAAAACCTTACACTTTTTTTCCTTACCTAGGCATCAATTTTGGACTTGCACTCTGGAGCTCTTTCACTGGGCACGCATTTTGTTAATCTGTACAGGTAATGTGAGACTTTGGCTTGCTGTCACTTCTGTACTCCTGCACCTTCAGTATTCAGTCTGCAGGGGCTGGGAGATCTGGCACTGCCAGCTGTAGAATTAGTTAGATTTGGCTAGTTGAAAAGCTTCTGTGGAAGGAAAACTGGCATTATCTTTTGATGACTTGGATCCCTCCCCACTTCCACAGTTACAGTCCACGGTTGATAGCAGTGGAAGAAATCAAGTAGTCTGAAAGAGCACTGAAGAACTTGAATCCATATTATTCATGCCTTGGGAATTCCATTATCAGTTGCTGTAGCTTGATCCCTTAATCTTGTAATGTTTGATCTTTAAGCCATGCTGTGGGAATTTCACACCCGGGCATTTGTAGGATTTTTGTATTGTGTTTTTATACATGGACTATGGGTAAAGCACAAATGGAGAGGGGATACAGCATGGTTTATTGGGCAGTCTGATTCAGTAACAGTTACTTTAGATAGTTATTCAATTTTTCAGGTACTTTGGGGACAAAATCCACGACATCTTCACAGAAGAGGATTTTGCATTATATCGGTAAGAAATTTCAGTAACTGCTGAATGAAGCACAAAATGTGGTGTTTCTGTGAAGCTGGGCGGGCTCGTCCTTTGTGACATTTCAGACACAGAATTGAACTTGAGGCTCAGAATGAGATGTCTGTAGCTCAAAGCAGATGTTATTTAGCTATATCACCAGCATCAGGCTGATGCTGATGGTGTAAGTGGAATCAGATGGTGGCAGCACTGCATTTCCCTTCCTGCATAAGGGGTTGATGGCTGAAGCTGTTCTAGGCCTGCAAGAGCTGTTTGCCTGAGTTCTGTGGCTATTTCTCAAATAATTATCTGAGAGGTAAGCTATTTCATCACTAACTCCTGTTTGTTATCTGTTATCATTAGGTGATAAAGGCAATCCTATGCTATTATCATAATAGGAACTTTGTTTGTTTGTTTTATTAAGGTGGGGGAAGAGATAAAGTGTAGTTAAACATTAAAAATGATAAAGCAGGAAGTGGAAGGACTTCAAATTACTTCTTGGGAAGCAGAGTGCACTTTCCCCCCTAAGAAGCCAGAATGTGAAATAGTGCTGTAGTGTAATAGTTTTGGCATCTGATGCTTCTAGCTTTCCTGTAGACATGCTCATATGCTTAATGAAGATAACAAATGTAACGAGTTCCATGTGTTTGTGAAAGTGTGTTGCCAAAGTTCAGGAGCAAACATACTTTTACTGACAAGACACAATAAATCTTTGGTTACACATTTTTGTTACCTTCTCATGATTTGCAAATGTGATTGACTTGAACTTTTAAGTCTCTAATTTTTATGATTTTCTGGGTTTTTTTGGTCATTTTCTTGCCTTTGTGAAGGAATTTGACCTCCCTCTAGTGGCAGAAGAAAGATTAAGTATTCAAATATGTTAATTGATAAAGTTCCATTTACACAGCATATGTTATTAGTTTTATTAGCATAGTAATTTTGTCTTAAATATTAACCGTTGAAAATTTATTACTTGACCCAAATGTTTCTGATACTTCTATCTTTGTAGATGACACGTGCTTCTGCCCTCAAGCACGTCACAAAGATGTTATGTTTTTTGATTACTGTTGAATTTAGAAGGTATAAAATAAAAATAGAGTCTGCTTCACCAAGGAACTAGAGAAAAATTTGCAAGTAATAGGCTTTGTGCTGCCTTTCATTCCGTTGAAGATCAAAGAATCTGTAAAAATAACAGAAGTATATGGGCAAGAGATGTCCTGAGCATTGCATGCTCGTTTCTGACCCCTGTTTTGTGGGATGAGAGTGCTGCTATAGAACATCAGTATTACATTGGTGTTGCTTGCCAACATAGGAGATATTTCTGTCTGCTGGATACAAATCTCATACAACCCATATCAAATGCTTTTGCTTATACTAATAGCAACGCTTTAATACAGCCTGCAGTGCCTTATATCCTTAATGAACAATTTTATGCTGTTCTTGGGGGCGTTTATCTTCATTACTTTCATTCACCTACCAAGGTCTGTTTAAAAATACACTCTTGAGAGAAATAACTGAATGTAATTCATGTCGGAGTATTACTGATTACAGTAATAACAAATCTGAGTAGGCATTTGAGCCAGGAGGCTGCTTTCTAAACTATCTGTGTCAGAATTATGTTGCTTCAGAAGCTAATATGGTTTCTAAGCTGATGCTTTTTCTTCTGTCAGCCAAGCGTATTAGAGCAGTTCCTCTTGTTTCATGTAATAGATGCATCTCTATCCAGAAATAAGGCTTTTAAATCTGTGTGATTGTTTTTAAGGTTGTGACTTCGGCATGAAACAGTACCTTCAAAGATTTGTTCCAAAAACTTTACATCTTGTTAAGTCACAGGCACAGAATGAGCAGAGGGGAAAGCTGTGTTTCTGCATGCATGATTTCTGTTTCTGGATAAAGAAGAGCATTGCTTTGTCTGCTTCTGCTGCCTTTGGTGCTCTTCACTGGGAGCTGTGCAGATGTATTGACAGTGAGCTGGAGAAGCTGGGCAGTTGCATGGAGCTTTGTGTCTGTTCCTGGCAGTGTACTTGAAATCACTCTTTGCATGGTGCCTCTAACAGCACATTTCTTTGCTGGTCTGACAGAGCTTGTGTCTTTGGGAGATTTTGATTAGACACTTAGTACTTTTTCTCAGTCCTTCTTTATGTGGCTGCTGGTACATTGAGCTGGAAACTTTGCTGTCTAGTGAACATCCTTTTTCTTAAGTACTATGACCTATACTTTTCAGTCTTCTTTTTCAGCTTCTGGTGTCTACATACTTCTTTGTCTCATCTCACGTTATTAGAAAGTATGTATTAAATTCTCTGTGTGGAGATCTGGCTGAATTAGGAATTTCCTGGAGTGTCTGTGAATTTCAAGTGGCACAGTACACGCTCAAGAAAGAAAAAGCATTTAGCCTCTCAAAGGGGTATTGCTGATTGGAGCTGTTTTCCAGCGAGCTTTGCAGTGTGGGTTGCTTGTTCAAGTATTTGTGGAAATCTGCAGTTTATTCAGTATTTGAAGCCAGCAGCACACAGGGGAAGAGGAGACCACCAGGGTGCTTCTGCACCCAGAGACCTGGTTATTACTGGGTCAGCTGGAGGCAGGTGCTTCTACAAAACCAGGATAAAACTTAGACCTGTGCTTAGACCTTCACCTTACCTACTTCATTACTATCCCCCATTCACTATTTTCCCTGCCTACTTGGGTTTATGCTTCTTATTTATGTTATCTTTTGAAAAAAAGTGCTTATTTTCTCCATGCAGCATACTTCACCTTCTCAGTTTTTCTTTTTCTTTGATATGGTTCAAACCAGAGACTTTTTTGTGTGCCAGGAAGAGTGGAGTAGAGCCTTTTTCTGCTTGATTTGCAAAACTTCCAGTCTTGCCTGAAGCCATTGCACAGAAGTCTCAAAGAGGAGTGAAGCTTTAGCAGAGCCTTATGAATGCTGAGCAACAAATCTTCATAGGAAGTTTTTGAAAGTAGGAAAGGAATCAGCTGAAAAGAGGAAGCAGCATTGCTTAGGGTGTGATACAACTGTTGGAGATTTAAAGTTGTGTCGAGACCATGGCTCAGCTCTCTCAGAGGTCATTACAGCTGGCTGGCACAACCAGCTGCCAGGGAATGGGCTCCTTCACTGTGGGTTAGGCTGTTAATTCCTGTGGTGGGCTGCTTAGAGTGCCAGCTGCCCTCGTGTCATGATGAAGTGAAATGAGTTACTGCATGTAATGCCTTCTGGGAAGTGTAAAGCAGTCTCCTTCCTATTTCTGGGAAGGCAGGCTGTAAGACCAGGTACCACAGGCACGAGGGGAAGGCCTGGTCCTGGATCCTTGAAGGCCTAGATCCTTTCTTGGTGTCACTTTTACAAAATCTAGCAATTATGTAGCTTACAACTTGAAACATGAGTTCGTGCAGATGTGTAAATATTTGATAATCTCATCTCAACTTCATTTCATGGCTTTCTTGTTTTACATCTAAAGTAGCTTGAATTGACTACTGGAAACTTAAATCCAGTTACAATCTGGTATAGAAATGTCTAACAAAGGAAAGATGCAGAACTAACACTGTAATCCATTCAGAATTTCTGAAGGACATATACTCCAGTTATCTTGTTTGTGCATGCTTCTTCTGAAGCTGTCAAAAAGAAATGCTATTCCTAAGAATGTGTTGAATGGGGAGAAAACTGTATATTAAAGAAGAAACAGAGGATTAAGCCTTAAGTGAAAACATTTCTTAAAACTGTTACCGTGTTGTTTGTTGCTTTTTAATTTCCTCATCGTTAAATACTAGCTGCATGGGTGTGTCTGTGGGATTTTTCAGTTGTCTTCTCTACAAGTCACCTCTAAGTGCCATAGACTGAACTGAAGCTGGGGCAGTTTGTTCCAGCTCTGCACGCACTTTTCTGTCCTGAAAGACAGCATAGGATGCTGCTGTGTAAGCAATTCTGTACAGTGAAGAATGTTTACTTATTAGTGTTCTATCTTTTGTCATCTTTTTTTTTAAAGCAGCAAAATCCAGTTCTTTTCCCTGTGCTTCCCAAGAAACTTGGGACTAGCCAATGTAGATATTCTGTGATGGTAGCTTCCAGGATAGTTGGAGAAAGCATCTTACAGTCATTTTGAAAGAAAACCTGGATCTGATATCAGTGCATGTGTTGGCCTCAAACCTTGAGTTTCAGAGAGCCTGAGTCTTTTTTAGGTTAGTTTAAACTAAGTTGAAGAATGATTGAAGGCTTGTCTCAGGAGGCAGCACTATGGACATGCACATTTCTAGTCATCTGCTTTGGATTAAAAATGTAAGATACTTTAATTTTTTAGGTCATAAACAGTACAGCGTGCATGGAATTTCTTAGGAAAACAGTCTGCTTACACTAATCATAAAATCAGGACCACAGGAGACAAAACAAAAAACTGCAGATTCTCCTTTTTTATAATGTAGTAAATCTCTATTTTTTTAAGGCAAAAAAAAACAAACCTGGGAAAGGGATTGGTATGCATTCTTCATTCATTCACTATCTGAGGAATAAAGGAAAACACAGAAGGAACAGGAGGTGTGTCACAGTTTAGTTGGAGCAGTGCAGAGGCCCCATCCTTCAGCGTACTGTGTTCTGTTCTTTGCAGTGATGTGCGACAGAGAATTCAACAGAAGATTGCTCAGGTGTTTGGTATCAGCTCTTCTTCCATGTACCTGACAAAGCCAACGTTCTTCTCTAGAATAAACAGCACAGAAGCCAAGACAACACACGATGAATACTGGCACCCACACGTTGACAAGGTAAGTAGGAGACTTAAATGGGATGCAGATGTTCTGTGCTATTGTTAGATCACTTTAAAGTTATACTGCATTAAACAGTTAGTCAGGCATGTTTGAGAACTCATTTTAGTAAAAATCCTTCTGATGAGGAACCTAAAAGAAAGATAAACAAATTTTAGAAGCCAAGCCAAGACCATTCTTTTGCAGTGGGAACATGGTAACCTATGAACAATTTCATGTTTTATTGTTTGTTTGTTTTTTTAAGTGGCAATACCGTGACATTCTTTTAAATGTATAGTTTTCTATTTCTAGGCTCATGGCGTAGTACTTCAGGTTTCTCAATGGACTTACACGGTTTACAATTGATATTAAGTTATTTGTGCTTTAAGCTGGATTCAGAGGTTCTGTGCAACCTGGATTCTGTTTAAAACAAAATAGAAAAAATCATATCCTTGAGTTTTAAGAATCACCTAAGATGGAAACAAACAAAATCTAAGTTACACTTCAGTGCTGTAGTCTGTGTGTGGGTAGTGTACTGTGAAATCTATAACCTGAAACATCTAAGATTAAAAAACAAAAAAGTGGTGAGACATTTGTACCTTGGAAATATTTCCTAAAGAAAGAGTCCCTTTAGGAGCATGTCTGTTGTTGCTCACAACGCTAGCACACGCTTTTGTACTCTTTTGTGATGTCGGTGGAAGCAACTTTGGTTTAGAAAACATGGTGACAGAGAATCTGTGGGTGCCTAATCCTGGAGGTGACCAGGGCCAGGTTGGATGGGCCCTGGGCAGCCTGTGCTGGTGGGGGGCAGCCAGCCCACAGGAGGGGTTGGAACTGTGTGGGCTTTAATGTTCCTTCCAACCCAAGGTGCTCTATGAATGATGGCATCGAATGCTTGTGCTGTTTGAAAGAATTGAGGCAAGGGGATTGTGCAGTCACTGGTGCAGCACAGCCAAGACCAGCTTCTGGATGCCTTTTGTTTAAAAAGCTGTGATTTCTATTTACCAGATCCTAGCTTTCAGGAAAAATTACCACATGTTGAATATGTATGTCTGCATGTAATTTTAACCTACTGTAGATGTCCACAAATATATAAATATATAATGTGTAAAAATGTATATATGTTGTGCACGTATACATATGATGCACATCTATATCGTGTATTTAGAATGCAAAGCAGTGCAGGAGTTTGTGTTCCAACTTGTAGGTGCAGGGTCAGAAGATATTTCAAAGAAGGCTAAATGGAATGGACAAATTGTGTGTAGTTTCACAGTGTGTTTTCAGTGCAGTTGACCTGCCCGGTGCTTTGAATTTTGCAGCTGAAAAAACAAACAGAGCTGTGCCCTTGGAGCACATTTCACCTTTTTCTCTGAGCTGCTGAGTATGCTGCAATTACACTTCTCGATCTCAGTATCTTTGGTTTGAAAGATTTTAAGTGCATAATGGAACAGCACAGTTCTATTATGTGTGTACGAGGCTTTGGATTTTTTTCCCTTAAAATTCATTTTGTTTTTAGTTACACAGGAATGGAAACCCTTAAATCACCCGAATGAATCATTTAATCTTGTTGACTTAATAAGCAAGGTAAATCAAACAGAGTGTTGGCTTAAGATGCGGAGCTTCATCTTGGATGGGATTTGTTTGGAGCTGAACCTTTCAAACATCAGATATCTGATTTAGAATGGAATTGCTGTTGCATGCTCGACTCTGACAGCACAATAGTCTTATATTGTTCTCTAAGAGATGCAGAACTAGATGAATTCTGCAGTCCCATGGGCAAGGATCCTGCCATCCTTCACAGACTTGTCAGGCTCTGTCATAAAATCAGTCTTGTTTTATTTTTCCTTGAATTTCTTCTGTCAAAGAACTTCAGGACTTCAGTGCATATTTACACTAATTTTTAGCCTAAGCTTCTTCATGCTCAGTTTATGCCTATTTTGGTTGCTATGGACCCTCTTAATCAGTCTTGCTCCCTGCCCTTCTCCCACTTCCACCTCCTCTTGTCCCTGTGGAGGCAGTAGTCGCAGCCTTTTCAGCCTTTCTATCCCGAGTTAAGCAAGCAGAACCTTACACTAACTGGAGTTTTTGTCACGGGAACAAAGCGGATTAAAACAGTTTTGCAAATCTTGCTGTGGGAGTAGGGCAGTAGAATGGCTGTTTTGAGGTGCTGCAATGGTACATTTGCTGCTTTATATTGCTAACAAAGTTTGGGTAAATACTGCGACAAGAGTATCGCCAAACATTCTTCATTCTTGTGACTTGGACTGTTTATTGCTGGATTTGGCACTTTTCTGTAAGCCATTATGGTTAAAATAACAAAATGAGTAAGAATGAAAATGTCTTCCTCTGCCATCTGTCACTATGTTCTCTGTAATCATTGCCCTTACGGACTAATTTGTACAGCTGATGTCGAGCCAAAATATAATTGGCAGTAATGAGTGTAACTTTAAAACAAAAAAAACAACACATGAAAATATCAAGAGAACTTCTAAGTTTAGAAGTAGCACCTACCTCTAACAGTCACCAGGTCAGACAAAGCACTCTGCTGATGATATGTACTTACAGTGCTGCTGTGCTGTGCATTTCCCTGTTTGATGGTGTAATGCAGAACTTGATTGAGCTGTGAGATGCTGTAAAGAAATTTGAGAATACAGCTGTTTACTTTTAAGCATCTTCTAAATTGCTGATGACATAGATATGAAAAGGAAATACTTTCAGATGCCAGCTAAACATGGCGTTAAACACTTAACATGTTGGGAGAAGCCACTAATGTATAGTGTGTGTTTATATAGTTTATACATATGTACATAGCATTTCTCTTCCCCACGTTCAACCTGCATAGTGAACAAAATATGTAAATAATATTGAACAGGAATGAGAGTCATTCTGTTATACTTAGAAATGGGTTTGTGGCCTGTAGCAAAGACTTTGAAAGCGATGTTTGATGGTTTTTAAACAAAACCTGGAGGAACATGTATTCCTTTCCACAAAATAAATGTGTATTTATTTGAAAAGTCAATGACTGTTACCATGAAGCTCCTGAATGACAGTGGAATAAATAGAAAGTAAATTGTGAGGTTTCCAGGAACCCCAAACTGATCAGCCAGGAGGCAGGGTTTATTATTGAAGGACTGTTTTTGGGCATCATTATCAGCATTATGGTGAAATTTTGTCTTGAAATAATACAAATAGATCTGAAACTTTGTTTGAGGTGATGCACAGGTGTAACTTCTGATGCTGCATTTTTTGCTGGCTGTTCAGTAAACGCAGTGGGGACGGGCTGATGGCTGGACTAGATGATCTTAGTGGTATTTCCAACCTGAATGATTCTATGATCCTATATTCTGGATAAGAGATCAATAGGAGCATTTCTTTAGTTACAGTAACTCTGAGGATGGAAGTAATAAAGCTAAAATGCTACTGTGTTGTGTGTGTGTAGTGTTCGTATAAATGTAACCAACAATGTTGACTTACTCTAGGTGACTTACGGCTCTTTTGATTATACCTCGCTGCTCTACCTCTCTGACTATGCTGAAGATTTTGGTGGTGGACGGTTTGTGTTCATGGATGCAGGATCCAACAAGACGATAGAGCCCCAAGCAGGTAGGAGTCTTGGCTTGCCTGCATTGAGGCAGGCTGACCTGTGCCCTTGGTGGGCTGTCTGGTACAGCAGGACTTCATGTTTTGTGTCAGGAGTAATTATGGAATGATGCAGTTTTCTGCTTTTTTGTGTGTGTGTTCTGAGACTGATTGGGTAAAAAGTAAAGATGAATAAAGTTAGGAAGGAGTAGTTTGTAATATCTGGAGTAAATCTGTACAAAGTAACTTCCTTGAAAGCTGCAGCATTTAGAGCTGCAATCCAGCTACATCAGCTTAGTGGGTTACAGTGCATGAAGTCTGTGAACATCCTTATGGTACAGCAGGTCCACAACAAAGCAATTTATTTTGCATCTCGTGGCCTGAAATTCCTTTGCTGTTCAAAGTGGGGCTCAGTGCTCTGTAATTACTACGGTCTGGGTGTGAAGGTGATGAATTACTACAGCACTGCTGGTGTGCAGTTCCGTGATGAACCGTGGTAACTTGATTATAAGCCCATTCATGTTTTCAATAGATGTGATAAAAATGAGCATTCAGGTGGCTGGAAGTTATACCAAAAAAAAAATAAGCCTTTCCTTAAGGATGGCTTAAAATTTTTCCAGTAGGTGGATTATTTGAAATTAGAATTACTTTGGGCAGTGTGCATAGGAAGAAAGCACTCAGTCTCAACTCTCCTGCCTGGTAGGTGAGGGAGCTTGTAGCAGTGTTCCTCAGTGCTTTATAATACAAGGCCAGTCACATTTTTGCAGGAGAAAAAATCAAGGACAGGTTAATATTTCTTCTGTGTTCAGTCTTTTTTGTAGGAGGAAAAAAAAAAGATAAATTTTCTTGTTTAAAAGCAGCATCTGTTATTGTTTTCTGACACGTGTTAACCCAAGGAGGTCTTACCATGGCTGCCTATCAGTGGATGTGGGTTTGTGGTGGCTTTTTCTTTTTTTTTTTTTTTTTTTTGTTTTTTTTTGTTTTTTTTTTTTTTTAGTTTATTTTTGCCTCTGTGATCCACTCAGCAGCTGTAACTCAGGCTTAGGTGAACTCTGAGTTTGTCTCTGGGTTTGGTATCAGTAGTTATACACTTGATTATTTTGGCTTCTCTGGGTGAAAATAAATGCTGAGCTGGATGTATTATCACTTGCAAAACGCTGCCATTTGTGTTTCGAAAGGCAGAAAATTAAACTGGGTCATTTCCAGGTACAGCTGTGAGATGAACGTGCTGGTTTTAGAGCTGAATGCTGGGTGCATGGGAGCGCTGCCGTCTCCTCACACAGCACGGGGGCAGTCAGTCCAATCACTGTATGCAGCATCCCCCAACTTCATTTCTAAGTCTGCAACTGTGAAATTGCATCTGTTCAGCCCCGTCCATCTAATTTTCCAGCTCTGCTGCAAGGTGTTTGCTCTTTGTCCCTGTTGGATGGGAAGGGGGATCAGACGAGGCTGAGGTGTGGAAAGATTTTTAACAGCAGCTGATGGTGCAAGTTCCCTTCCACGGGTTTTTGTGTTAACAGTATGTGTGAAATACAACTGGCTAAACACACCTTTTAAAACAGAGGAATGCTGAGCTTAGGAGAACAGCCTTGTTTGAGAGCTGAGAAGTGTTACACGTGCACTGCAGAAAATGAAGTTCAGCACCGGCTGCACCTTTCTTCCCTTTGTGTAAGCACAGCTGCCAGGGCTCCCATGGCAGTGTCCACTGCCTGTGGTGCTATCCAAATAATTACCCAAGTCTTGTGAGAGACAGAGAAAAGGTTTAGAGGAAGCACAATGTGATGGCAATTTTGCTTCAATTTCCTCTTGCTGATAAAAATGCAGCTTGTGAAAGAATGAGAACTGGAGAATACCCCCAGGGTGTTTTCTGTTGCTGGTACAAGTTGATCTATTTTTCATGTTCAGAATGTTCCTTCTCCATGTTTTGCTTTTTTTTTTTTTTTCTTCCCTTTTTCTTTCTTTCTTGTTTTTTTTTTTCTTTTTTGCTTTTGATCCTTTGCTTTTCTGATCACTCCAGCTTTTTAAACCATGTTGATTATCTTTTATGCTTCTTGATGATTTGGGCTTCTTTAGAGATGATTATTGCGATCACTAGTACGTGGCAGCCCATTTACTTTCTCTGTGATAGTAATAACATTTACATCCTAAAGCTGTCCTTTCTTGTTTCAGAGTTGGTCTGCATTTTGGGAATCTGGTGTTCTGTGCTAAAATGAGTACATTCCTTTTTCTGCATGCGGTAATTTATTGAAGTGCCAGATTCTGCAGCAGAGAACAGAAGGGCATTATGTGGATGCAGCGGAGCAGGAAAGCAGTCATTGGAAATTATAAAATAAAAATTAAAAAAAAATTACAAAACCCCAATGTTTTTGGGATTCCCTTCTTGTGGAGCCTGGTTTGAAAATATTTACCATGTTTGTGGCATGTGTGAGAAGTCCACAAGTCCTGTTTGCCATATTCAGATGTGCTAGGCTGATCTTAAGGCTGTCGTGTGTGCCGTGTCCTGTAATGTTGTTTGTGTAACAAGGACTAAATCCATCTAGCTTTAGGAGAGTATTGCAGTTTATATCAGTCAGATATCTGGCTTTTTGAAAAACTGTTTTTTGTATAAGAGCAGATGGAAGTCACAATCACTTATTTTGTTTGTGAGCTTGGGGAAGAGAACAGAAGACACAAAAGGAATTATGTCCACTGGACAGTGTGAAATGTGACTTCCCTGTTTCAGTTGTCAAGCTCAGTGTACTTTCGTAGTTGTCAGAGAGAATGTGTTTGTGGAAATATTTGAGGTGAAGGTATGACCTGTTTGGAACTTGTGACATTGGGTTCATTTAGAATGGAGAAAAGTATGCACTCAAGCCTGATTGTTCAGTTCTGCTCAGGTAAGGAAAAGCAGACATCCTGGAGTGAGTACCTGGTGCTCTCACGGTGTAGGAATGAGCTTCAGTGTGTCTGTGTGCATTTACTGAGGTAAGTGCAGCTTTATTGCAGTGGTTAGATATCATATGATTGTCAGGTCTCATAATCACAAGAATAATTGCAGTACTCCAAGTTAAGTGACACAGATTTGTCATTTTTTTTCCCCCTTACTGTGCTCTTCGAGAAAGTCCATCATGGAGCAATTCACTGTTAAGGGCTGTGGGAATGTGAGGTAACAGAGCACAGTGACACAAGAGAAAACAACTTGCAGGTTGAGATGTCCCACAACAGCGTTAACACAAGGTGTGGAAACTGTATTTGAAGCTTATATTATTTATTCTGCTTGTGTCGTGAAGTATCTGATTTGTCACTGACTGTAGGTGCTCTTTCTCCCCATTTAATCTGGATGATGCTGATTTAATTTAGATGAAGATAATCTTCTGACATTCCTAGCTTTAGTCTCCTTTCAATCAGCAAAACTGGGTCACATCTTGATGATAAATCGGTAACAGCTGACAGCCGAGAATTGATTTAAAACCAAAACAAAAAGACCACACTAGGAGCTGTCAGTCCTGGAGAGGGGGAAGTGGAGCAGACATTAGCAGCTGTGGGAGCAACCAGCTTTTATGGGTTGAAGGAGAGGTGGCAATTCATAGTGATTTGCTCTACCAGTCATGAAATGCATTTGGGACTGGTAAGATGATTACAGAGAGATGGTAGAAAAATGAGGACCTATTGGAACTGTGAAAGAAGTATATTGTCACAAGCACGCACAGTAGCTCTGTAGCTCCTCACAGAATCATTAAAGTTGGAAAGACCACTAAGATTGTCTTGTCAAGCCATCAACCCATGCCTGTGACCACTCTAGACTGTGTATGTATTTGTATATAGAACCTGGAAGGTTTCCTTTTGCTTTCTCTTTTGCTTTCCAGGGGATATTAACTTCCAGACTCTGTTTTCTATTCCAGCCATGCGTAGTGATAGGTTTCTGATGTCATTAAAAATAAATACGTCTTTTAATTGGACCAATAAATCAACAGTACCTGGGAAGTACAGCTCAGACCTGCACTTCACATGCTGCTTCACACGTACTTGATGTCTACAATGTCTACTTGAGAGCACCTGTTATTGAGGCCTGTAGTGGTCATTTTAAAATAGCTGGACCATTGAAAGCTGAGGAGTGCTGATGAGATGAGGGAGAGCCAAACAGATGTCTCGTGTTAGTGCTTTACAGAGCATTGCAGAACGTTGTCAGTTGGGAGAGTTGGCTGGTATAAAATACTTTGTTCTAAATGAGCACATGGAGCGTGCACCTTATTGCTTTTCGTTCCTCACTGCATTTCTGCCAGGCTTTGGTTTTATATAAGGTGGACACAGGCTGATGTTTTAGAAACTTGATTTGATGCTGCTGAATAAATATGCAGTGAAGCTGAAGGCATGAAGGAGGGAGCTCAGGAAAACTGAACTTTATGAAATTTGGGTAAAGGAGCAGGTGAAGGACAACAGAAAACAGCCAAAACAAGGGTTTATTCTGTAATGCTGTGTCAGTAGCAATGTTTCAATTCTTGGTTCTTAAGTTTTGTGAATTTTTGTGTTGCACACTGTAGGTACTGTCATGAGCTCCCTTGTGTTTATGCTTTAGTGATATTCTAAATCCAAGTATGAATTTCACCTCTATCAGGAGTCTGGCATCTGTCTGTTTTGATCCCAGCTGTGCTAAACATAGTGTGTTTAGCAAAGTCAAGCAGAGGAAAATTAGATGACCCAGAGTTATTACATGTGATTGAAATTGCAATATGCTATTCTCAGAGGGTTTCTCTTAGGGAGAGCTTTTCACAGGAGTCCAGTTTAGAAACCTTCTGCAACTTTGCAGAGTGGTGCAAACTGGGAGAACAGAGCACTTTTGGACCATGGGTTGGGTGAGGCTGAGCACCAAATGGAGAATATGAGAGATAAGAGAGGCAATATCCCTGTCCCTTTCTCTGAGATGTAGGGAGAAGGAGTGGGGCCAAAAGGTGTGTGTGGCACTGTGCAGGGAAGATGAGGGGAAAACACAGCCTGCACTTTTCATTTCTGAATACTGGATTGTTTCACTCTTAGACATAATGTACAGAGCAGAAAGTTATTTTGATCAAGTGTCTGTGCTGGTGGCAGTGAAGCAGGCAGGATTCTGTTGAAATCTAGAAATGCATGGTTTTTTTTTTCTTTTTTTTAATTGGAAATAATTAAGTTGTTCATCTACTTTCTCTAAAAGCTGTAATTTGTAAGTTTTCAGTCCAGCTGATTTTTGATTTAAAGTAAAAGCAGTTGCTTTTAAAATTATTAATAATACTTAAGCAAATTACAGTGAAGCTATGAGGGCTGGCCATCTTAATCATTAATTTTATTCATAAAAGGAAGTAATTTCTCTATCTACTAAAAATATCTGGGGAAAGTTTGCAACCAGTTCTCGCCAGGTACCCATTTTGATTTATTTTTGGGCCCTTATTGCTTTTGCTTGGCACACTTTTGACCTGTGTATGTAGGGAAGTCGTTTAGAGAAGCTTGTGCCCTCTCTTCTCCCATAAAGGCTGGCAGAACATCCAGACTCACGTCTCACTTCAAGAACTGAATATGAACTTGATTTCTGTCTGGAATGAAATCCACATCAGCAGCATAATCGTGTGCAGGTAGGTAGGATGCACACACCAGCTGCTCTTTCATCTTTCTTGTAGCAAAGGCACTGCCCCTTTTAATACGTGAGAGACAGCCCTTCCAAATATCAATAATTTTTTACTGTGTGATTACAGAAAATGTAAGGGGTTTTTTGCCTAATGATACAGTGTTTGGGGAGGTGGAAGACTTCACATGAAAATGAATCAGCTATTTATCCTGAGAACACGATTGTGCAGTACCCTGGGCAGTGCTTCTGTCTTGGTGTCCTTCAGCAGACAGAAGACTTTTCTTTTGTCCATGAGTAACGTTTAGCTGGTAAATGCTAAGCAGACAGTGAAAGCTGTCACTGCATGGGATGAAAGAGGCTGAGTAGATCTGTAGTGCTAAATAAACTCTTCCTGCTTCCCTTTACTCTGGCAGAGGAGTTGCTTCATTTCCTTTCAAGCAGCTCAGTCCTTCCAGTGTCCCTGCCAGCTGCTCAGGATGGTGCCTGAAGGTGAGACCTCTTGCATTCCCCTTCACCCTCTTCTTCCCTGGTGTCCAGCCCTGGTTCATACCAATGAAAGGAGGATGGTGAAGGGTCACTTAGGCTCTCCCTTACTTGCTTACATGGTTGAGCATTGGTCTGGACAATCATAACCCGTGCTTTGCAGTTTCTGCTTTATATTTGTGTGAGCCAAGAAGTTTACAAGGAAATTTGGCAGTAAGTTAAACTAGCAGGGCCAAAAGGATGCTGCCAAGAAAGCAAAAGCTGTGGGGTTATGTGGAAGATGGGAGCATAAAGGGGTTGGAACGCAGTAACATGGGCTTGTGGCAAACAGGGAACTGCAGAAAGTGGTGCCAGCACTGATATTAATGTGAATGGCCTATTCTGTGTAAATCAGAATAACTGAAGTCAGAAGGGATTTCTGGAGATATCTAGTCACAGCTTCAAGATAGAGAATTGATCACAGGAGGTGCAAAATATGTGTATCTGAGACACGTGCTTGGGAAGTTTCCTGTCTAAATGTTTGCTGATCTGTTAATGTTTACTATTAGTGCTGTCATTACATGTGCTAATGATATGACCCTGAGCAACCAGATGAAACTTGGACATAATTTAGAAGTTAGCCCTCGTTTTAGAAAGGAGATGGAAGAGACCTTGGGAGGACATCTTATCCAAGTGAGATTTAAGTAGTGAATTTATAATTTTATATGCAGTGAATCTGTGATAAGAAACATAATAATGTTGTAGTATGTAGTTTTTTTCGTTGTTGTTTTAATCTACGCATTGGTGTTATCTTAACATTTCTGTGGTTGTTAAAGTCTTTTTATTTATCCTCTGTCATGTTATGATAGTCTTATGTACCTTTCTATTTGTTCTCGTGCCAGAAGCAACAGAAGATGCTCTTTATAATAGTTGTCAAGCAGCAGTGCATTAACTGGAGAATGCTATACCGGTGTTCACTAATTAATTTGCACAGAATTTTTCCTCTTCATTTTAGAGACAAGGAAACAAATGAGGAATTGGATGGTTTTGGTCAAAGTTGTACTACAAGTCAGGGGCATAGTTGTCAATGACTTTTTTTTTTTTGTACATTCTTCCAGTCTATTTTGCCTCCTAGGACTGAGCCTAGGTAGAAAATTGAAGGCAGTTTGCTTACAAAAATGCTTACAACTTGGATGCTGAGATTCAGCAGGCATAATATCTCCAGAGACCAAGCCTTATGGGAATACTGTAAAATATGGCTGAAGGCATAACTAAATGGTTGCTGCAGGTGAAATATGGCTTGGTTTTGCTGCTGCTGAAGTATTTTCCATGAATAGTGTTACTTTATCAAAATTAGAGTCCTAGGCAACTCACAGCAGTGGATCTTGTGGCTGGTGCTTATATGTCTTTATAAATAGTGATTCACGTGGATTACTGCAAAAATTGGTTCACAAAAAGCTCAGGAGAGCAAGAGGCTACCTCTGATACAGTTACAGCCTTGCTTCCTTCCCACTTTTTCACATTGTAAGCTTTCCTCAGCCTGATGGCATTTGAGAGCTCAACTTCTGCCAGTGACATGGAAGAGTGGGGTTCAGTTTTGGTGGATGCTGTCATGCTGAGCTTGTTAGCAATTCCCTGTCTTGGATCAGTGTGAGAAGCTGACGTATTTAAATGAGTTTGCAGGTAAGTTTTCTTTTAACCCTGATACAATTCACCTGCTGGTGGATAAGTGGGGATCACGTTAAAAAGGAACCAAGAAGCAGCTGTGAATGAAACCGGTACAGAAGCAGAGCTGGAGTGGCTGCACCATGGTAACACCTTCTCCAGTCTGCAAGGAACAGAAGTTCATCAGATGAGCTTTCATTGTAAGAGACTCCACCATGAAAACACACTTTCTAGGAAAAAAGGAAGGGACAAGAAAGCAGGTTGTAGATACAAGCATTCTTAGGTCAAAGGCAAGGACTGATTGATTCCTTCTGTTCCTATGGAGATTTGCAGGCTGTGGGCAAGCTAATTATTGAGCAACATGCTCCTGTAGGTATTCAGTTACCACAAATCTTTTTTAATTTGTTTGTGTTTTGTTTTTTTCTATTATAGAAAGAAAGGTCAGAACAAGTGCATGTATGGAGAGCGATGTTGAGTGCTCATTCCCATGTTGCAGTAAAGGAAGTTCTGCTCTTCCATGGAGCTAGGCTGGAGTACACCTCACTCTGGAACTGCAGGGCAGTGTTATGGGAATCTTGAAGCTATTTGGGAGCAGCTGTTAAGGAGCGTTTGATTGTGGCCAGGAAAAAGGCCATCGATGGAAAGGTCTTCAAAATGCCACTTTTTATCTAGTACAGAAGCTGTATGTCCAAATCTTAAAGGCACTGTATACTCAGACGTGCTGCCCTCATTGCTGTGGTATGCCTTGTCTGATTCAGTTTCTCTGGAGCAGCAAGTGGAGGTGAGAAGGAGACAGAGTAGATGTGGGAGGGCAGCCCACAGCACTTCCTTTAATCTTCTGCATCAAAACTGTTCCCCGAGGCTGAGGCACTGGTTAAAGCACTGTGAAACTAAACAGGTGATGGAGCTTTTGGCACTTGGCAGCGATTGGGGAAAATGCGAGTCAAATGTTTATGTTCAGGATGAAATACTTTTTGGACTTGATTTATCTCACAGGCAAAAACAACAGCTTTACAACACCAACCTGTTACCACTCTTGGTGTTGCTTCTAACCCAAGAACAATTCTAGCCTTCATCTTTCAGGACCTGGCTCAGAGACTGGTATCTCTGAAGGCTTGGAAGCACTGAACTCAAGAGAAGTGATCCCTCTCCTGTTTTTTGGTTTTTTTTTTTTACTCCCCAGAAGTTCATCTCTTAAGAACCAAGGATAACCTCAATTTCTCTTTGTTGGTTAGAAACCATCGTGCTATAAAGCTGCATTGAGTACTAGCTTACGATCTCAGAAAAGCTTGCAGTTTAACAGCAAGCATTCATAAATTAAACCAAACTTCCTGTGGAGGGAAGTAGTAGTCAAGATTCTATTGCTGGAGCAGAAATGCATGTTGGAAAGACACCTTCATGAGAAGGTTGGGAGTGGAGACAGAAATTAAAAATAAAAATTAAAAAAAAATCTGTACTCTTTCTTACCTGAAATAAGGAAAGGACAAAGGAAGAAGGATTTGAATTTTGTGTGGTTTGTCCTGAGTTTCTGTTGCTCAGAAATGTTTCGTCATGAAATGGAGTGCAAGTACACTTCTTTGGTTTGCAGTGAACAGCTGAATAACCATTTTAGCATTGTGTTACAGATGCTAAGATCTCTTAATGAAGCTTAGTGGAATTACCTTGGACACATCTTCCTCTCCCAGTGACAGAAATCCTAGCACAGCCACATGACTTGTGTCAGCATGTAATGTAATTTATATATATATATAAAGTATAAAATGCAGGATTTAAAACCCCAAACTCAAAATGGATCAAAAATTGCCAGAACAAAGGCAGCATGTGCCTAGGACACACTTCTGTAGGCAGCATTCTTACTTCTCACCTGCTTGCTTTCTTGTAATGATTTAAGTGTTTTCCAGATGCTGTGTATTGATGCAATATCATGAAGTGTCTTGGCTCGGTGTGCTTGAGAGGCTGATCACTAAAGGTGTGCCATTCCAGAGCAGGATGATTTTATCTTGCATCTCTCTCCAAGTGTCCAGATAATGATGCTAACTGTATATCCCTTAAAAATTTGATCAGGTGTGATGAGAATTGATGTTCTTTTTTTCCCCTTTTTGAACAGTTATACTATGAAGAATGGGGTGCAGTGGGAAGACTGTGCTTTCATATCAAAATTTTGTTATGGAAATGGTTTTAAAATACTTTTTCCTCACTTGGGAAGAATTGATCTTCAGAAACAGCCAGTAAACTTGTTTGGTGACATGGAGACCCTAACAGGCAAATATGGGACTGGATGCACAAGAAACTGTAAAATGCTGTATCTGAGGACATATATTTATTAAAGAAGAAAATTAAAACACGTTCTGTGTAGCTGAAGAATCCATTTTAACTGGTTTCAACTGAAGCTTGTGTAATTCTGAATTACTATTATTTTTAATAGGAGATCAATCAGAAAAGCTTGAGAGTCAGTGTAAGGCAAAGCTTTGAGTGAAGGACTAACCATGACATAGTTGAAAGGTATTCCAATAAGATTTAAGAAAGTAAAGAAACCACCCCATGTTTTCAGGATGAAGAAAGACTTTGTATTAAAACCTCACGAGTAGTTCTGCTCATTGTAACGCTTGCAGGATAGGAGAGCATTGCTTTGTTTGGAGTCTTCCATCCAGAACAACAGGACACCAAGGTGTGTATGAGCTATGTGTACAAATGAATTTATTTTTTACATATATTTTTAGCTTTACCCATTATTGATGTGCAGCCAGAGGCAGAGAAGAGTATGATATATGAGTTCATAGCTCTGCTTGGCAGCTAGGACTGCGTCCTATGAGAGAATAAATACAAACTGCAGCTGAGTGTGCAGGGACAGAGGCTGCTCAAGCTCCATCAGGCCAGGCTGGTTTTGTTCAAATTTCCATGTTTGCTGCTGACAAGTATGCGAACAAAATAACTTCTGGATCTTTAGTTTGCAGAGAACATCAGCTGTGTAGCTGGTGCCCAGCTTCTGCAGTGTAGATTGTGTCAGAATTGGAGTAGTTTGTCTTGTAATTGTGCAGATTTTACCTAGGCATTGAAGTGTTTTGTTTGGACTGGTGGTGGATGATCCCAGGCACAGTCAGACTGTCAGTGTGAGTTCCCCTAGATAAGCTTTTAACAACCTTTAGTCTAAGCTGAAGAGTGGAAAAAATGCATGAGAAGGAAAAACACATGCTAATGGGATAAAACAGCGATGCATTCCTGGTGTTGCTGTCTTTCATGGAAACCTGAGCAGTCCTATGGAGTTGCTTCAGTTCTGTTACTTGTTCAGCATTAATTATTTTGAGAACGTAACAGTTTAAATAGCGTGGAATTGCGGAGTGACCATTCTGCTGTGTTCTGTGGGTTGCTCACTGGCATTATCACAGCCACTGCTTTCCACCATGGAGCAACCTAAGGCCTGGAGAGCCCCAGGGCAGTGTGGTGCTCAAAGCTTTGACAGGATGAAGCACAGGGGTAAGCATTTGCATCAATAAAACGATTTCCAAGCCTATGTATCGATGGGAGTGGCTCCTTCTAATAAGGAAAATTAATTTGCATATGAGAGTAATATGTAAATTTGTATCGTGGCTCAAGAGTGAGCGATCTGTGTACAAAAAGCTATAGCAAATACTTGGTACAATGCTGATAAGCTGCCACAGCTACTTGTAAACCTGCTGAGCATTTGTTCACTGAAGACTTTTTACCACCTCTGTAGCACTTTGTCCTTCTTCGGTCTAAAATTAGAGCCCAGATTAGAAGGGGAGCAGGGAGAAATCCCTACACTTCACTGATTGTCACCAGAGATGCTTTTTTTTTCCTCCTTCCTTTCAATTGAGGCAGCTGAAACCTGGATTCATACGTTCTTGGCTTCCTCCTGCCTTTTATATAAACTATGAGATGTGGTGGAATTACGCCTCCAGCTTTGCAGCACAAAGGATTAACACGCACGTTAAACAGCCCATAAAGCTGTCAGAGTGCAGCACAAGCTCACAGCTGTTTGTCTGTGTGCTGACCCACGGGCTCTCAGGTAGCTAGGGAACAGCTGGACTGCAACAACAACAGCAGAACTGCGTAGAGAGCTGATTGCTGAGTGGCAAACTCTTATGTCGCTGATTAAATACTTTGTCTTTACAGGCCGGGTTTCCTTTTTCACTTCTGGATCAGAGAACTTGCATCGGGTGGAAAAGGTTCACTGGGGCACTCGCTACGCCATCACCATCTCCTTCACTTGCGACCCAGGCCATGGCATTGGGGATCCAGTCTTGATGTAATTCCTCCAGGGGTGGAACATAAGGTCAGATGGAACGAGAGAAGCCCTGCAAGAGAAACAAAGATAACTCTTACAGACTCTCATTCAATTGCAATTTCCCAGATGTATTAATATATTGTAATAATTTTTATTTCCACACGTCCTTCTCAGTACGTGGTGCAAACAGTGCCTTAAGAACCATCTTAGCTTTGGTACATTCTGAGAAGCTTTGTCTTTACGTGGAATCCTGCGATTGGCTCTTTATATTTCTACTTATTTATTTTGATTCTTCAGTTTAAATGTTACGAGCTATGTTCTGGACCATCTTGATCTCATACCCCATGTTGCTGTTAAATCCCATAATCACTTCCATTGCTAATGAGATTTAGAAAGGTTGACCAAAATTAAATAGCAAGATGAGTGCTATTCTTCTGGACATCTCTCCTCTTGATAGGAATGTATTCTCCTTAGCACAGGCAGTGCAGTGTGCCTGTGGTTTGACTACTGGGCTTTACTTGAATTTGTTTTTTATAATTAAATTACTACAGACATTTTCTGATACAAACAGGAACTTTTTAATACAAAGTCAGAAATACAGTCTTTCAGTTAGCCAGGAAGCACATCACTTTTTGGATTGCAAATGCTGTGGTGCACTAGGGAATGGCACCACAGTGGATTCCTCTCACTGGAATGCAGCATTCCCAATGCACCTCACTGTCATCTTAATGAAAGGGATTAATCTCCTGGTCCGAAGCCACGTGCTGGGATTATAGGAGTGTGACCATTGAACTGTGGCAGAGGTGGTTGGACAGTCTGTACTCAGCTGAGCATTCAGCTGTCCAAATTCCCAGCTATGACTGTAGGATTTGAGAGCAGCACAGGTGAGAAGAAAGTTGGCTTTGTGGTGGTTTTCCATGTGCTCGTCTCTTCAGATTTGATCCTGTAAACCCTGACTTGCTGCTTGGACAGCTGGGTAACACCACCGCATGGAGCAGCTGTGCGTGGTATGTGGGCTCTGAGGGAAGTTGGTGTCCACTTACATCTCAAACTGAAATGATCTTGAGCTGGAACTCGATTGTTTTACAATCTGAAACATCTATTCGGCCTCAGTTTAATCTTAAGACCCATTTCAGCAGAATTCCTGACTTCAGTTATTGTTGACACTGCTTACAAATGTAGTGAGATGCTGTGTTTATCTTGTCTAAGAACATTGTTTAACTGTTTCAGAAAGTTTATCAGTAGCTGTTTTTGGATTTCTCTTCTTTGGCTTAGTATGAAGATTTCTGTCAACTCGGATCATTAGTCTGTGACGGTATTAGAATAATGAATTGCTCTCTGCAGAGAGAAAGGGATGATTGCATCGTAGTACAGATGAAATAACAAAACAGTGGATTACAATGAAAGGTTTTTGTGGGCCACCACATTAAATAAACCATAGGAAGAAAGTCTTTTTTTACTCAGGTTCTGAAGTAAACACGTGGATTTCATTTGTTAACAGTCTGTATTTTGTATGAAAGTGAAAAGCTGGGGATGTGCTTTGATTTTGTTAATTCATGCGGTTCTATACTGTTTTTATTTTTATTTTTTTTTACCTACCATTCCATGCAAATAAGTGTTGGGGAGGTTACACTAAAGATGTGTACAAAGGGAACGACAGCTGGACACTTGCACTTGTTCTGTGAGTATTCTCAGCATGCTAGCAAGATCGATCTCCTGAAATTTCATTTCTTTGCTCTGAGACATGAGAAGGGCTTCCTAGTCCTTCCTAGTCCCCGAGGAGTTGTTTCAGTGGCTGGATGGTAGGGAAATAATGCTGCTATTTGGATTCTGTATCTAATTACTTATCTCCAAGGCCGTTAATTCAAAGCAAGACCAAGATCACCAGCAACAGTTCTACTGGCTTAAAACGTGGTTTCTAACACCACCTTGTGATTTAAACACAGAGCTTTTTCCACTGCTGTCAGAGAAATCTAAATACCAGTGTACCTCTGTGAATTTGAGTTTGGCTCCAGGTGGAGGAGTAAGGACTGAGGGCTCTGCCATTTTCCCATCGGTTTACTCGTTACTTTTATGTCATACAGGCTTTGAATTGCACTAAATGGAAGCGGCACATTCAGAGCTGCCCTCCATAAAACATCGCTTCGCAAGAACATGTCAGGCCATGGGGGAAATCTCAGTTAATCTCCTCTCAGATGTTAATCTTCTGAAGGTTCTGTATATTGTAATATCTTCCAAACATGGTGCGCTTCTCCCATAATGTGAACTGACTGGCTTCCAGAAATAAAATCCAATTGGTATTTGTGTCTTCTGGGGTTGTTCAGCTGCAGTAACGTGTTCAGTGTGATGACCACACCTGTCAAAGGCAATTTGTGAGAAACGTGTGCCTTGTACCTGGTAATAGAATCTGTGTTTTGAAAGAAGCACAGTAATTGAATATGTTGTGTGTTCTAGTACTAATCAAGATTTTGTATTTGAAGCTTCAAATATCCGGACTACGAAAAGCAATCTCTAGATCTACAAAGAAATTAAGTGGCAAATGATGGAGTAGAGCATAATGTAAATGATTCTGAACGCATCCTCCAGTGGGGGGATAATACCAGCAGAAAGTTCCTGAGGCAGATTGGAACCTGCGGAGTTCAGCAATCATTAAAAATAAGCTTGACTTCATTTTTAGTCCCCTAATAACTTTTTATTAAGGGTATCTCTCCCCATTTCTTGACAGATCATTCGGAATCTGAAATACTGTAATTGCCGTTGATGTACCTGTCTGTCCTCTTTCAGGCTCAGCCTGCCTCTCACTACTGGGAAGCGCAGTGTTCCTTTTCTCAGAATTCAGATTGAGGATGGAATCACAGAATTGTAGGGGTTGGAAGGCACCTCTAGAGATCATCGAGTCCAACCCCCCTGCCAAAGCAGCTCCCAGCTCAGGTTGCACAGGCTGACGTCCAGGTGGGTCTTGAATGTCTCCAGAGAAGGAGACCCCACCACCTCTGTGTGCAGCTCCAGTGCTCTGTCACTGCACTGTGAAGAAGTTCCTGTGCACATTTGTGCAGAACTTCCCATGCTTCAGTTTGAGGCCATTTCCCCTCGTCCTATCGCCTTACATTGCTGAGAAGAGTCCGGCCTCGTCCCTTTGCCTCCTGCTCCTCGATATTTACAGACGTGGATCAGATCCCCTCTGAGTCTTCTTTTCTCAAGGCTGAACAGCCCCAGGTCTCTCAGCCTTTCCTCATAAGGAAGGTTCTCCAGACCCTTTATCATCTTTGTGGTCCTCTTCTGGACTCTCTCCAGGAGTTCCCTGTCTTTTTTGTACCAGGGAGCCCAGAACTGGACACAGTACTCCAGGTGAGGCCTCACCAGGGCAGAGCAGAGGGGGAGGATCAATTCCCATGACCTGCTGGCCACGTTAATGCACCCCAGGATCCCATTGGCCTCCTTGGCCACCAGGCTCATGGCCAACCTGTCATCCACCAGGACATCCAGGTCCCCCTCCTCAGAGCTCCTCTCCAGCAGGTCACCCACCAACTTCATGCCGTTCTTCCTCCCTAGGTGGAAGTCTCTACATTTGCTCTTGTTAAACCTCATCTGGTTCCTTTCTGCCCAACTTTCCAGCTTGTCCAGATCCAGCGTGTCAGCCATTCCTCCCAGCTTTGGATTTGTTCTACAAAATTAGTGTAACTCATATGCCAAGCTGCTGCAGACAAGTGCTCTTAATTGAACACATGGAAACATTAAGCCAGATTCTGGTTTTAGCAAGTGGTGTAAAAACTTTTGTATGGAGCCCTTGTGGTTCAAGTAACGTAAAGAAAGGTTGGGATGTGGCCAGTGGGAACTGGGGCAAAGTTCAGATGTAAATTTAAGCCTTGTACCTTAAAGTATATTCATCGCAAGTATATAGGAATGTTAATTTAAGCATTTTTAAAGAAAGATAAAGTCTATTTGTGTGAAATAAAAACCAGAGTGAAACAGAAAATGCACTGTGAGACCAAGCCAGGCTTTGAATCCCTATTAAGACATTGGGTAGTGCTTCTGGAAGACTAATCTGATTATACTTTGGAAATTATTTTTCTATTCAAAGATGCTGGAGAATTCCAGGATATCTTGTAAGACTAACAAACTATGTGATCATGTTTGGTCTCTAGCATACGCCTAGCTTTCATTGGTATAGCATGCATTTGATTTTATTATTTTATTTCTTTTTAATCTGGTACAACCTGATTGTTTGAGTGCTGAGTGCACCTCTTGGGATTTCTCACATGTAAAATTTTCAGTTTTGTAAGCGGTTGTGGAATCACTGTCTTCTTCAACACCCCATAAATAATGAAAGCTTTGGCATGGCACATTTGCACTGAGATTTATCCTGAAGATTCTCTGTCCACCTGAAATATTACAAGCTCCATCTGAATTAACTTCAAGTCCAGAAAAGCTTGTTGGAGTACTCAGTTTACAGAAAGACCGTGCTGTCAAGAAACCCTGGGTTTCTTTCTCCATTTTTAATAGAAGCAGGAGGGAGTACAACCAGCCACCCCACTCCTCTGCCCCTAAGCAAAGGAGCTCCCAGCTCCCATCTCTCCTGCTTTGAGTCTACTGAGAGGAAACCCAACTGAAGATTCCAAGAATAGCAGGAGAATGATTTCCTTCATGAACCACAGATGGCTCTGGCACGCGTTGATCACCAGCCTCACTCAAAGGCAGACTTTCAGGAAATCCAGTGCAAAGAGCCCTCATAAAGCACTGGTAATTCCCTGGTGAGTGGCTTTTGCTCCTTGTAAAAAGAGCTCTGAAGAAGTATGGCATCGTTTTCCTTATCTCCACTTTTGTAAACCTTCTTAGAAGGCTGAAAGCTGATTTTACAGCTTGTTTGCTGAAACCTACCACTCAGCTATCCTTTAACAACAGCTCATTTATCCCTGAAGTGTCTGTGTAGGCACATTTATCTTCCATACAAGCATGGATGGCTGGTACTAAAGCTTCACAGGAGGGAAAATAACTCCTATTTCTAAACTGTTCATCCTTCTTCAATTCTGTTCCATCATCTCCTTTCAAATCTCTTATTTCATCTCACTTCTGTCCTAGGATACTTAACCTTTTACCTTCTGTGGACACTAAATAGAGAATATAAGTGCAGACCATTATTTATACTCTGCCTGGCCCATCAGAATTACTTGAGACATTTGCAAATGGCATTTGCCTTGATGTTCAGCAACATGAGAAGTGACTGACCTCGTACTATCTGATGACTGCTTCAAACAGTGACCTGAAAATATACACTGTGCCATGTCAGGGCCTGGTGAGAGCAGTTCATGTCTCATCTGCTTTGTGATGCAGGTGCAGGGCTGCTTAGTTTCAAAGGGTTTAGGGTTGTTCTATAGCAAGATGTTTTCCCAAACAGGCTGGGATGCAGAGTGAGCGACTCCAGTATTGCTTACTGTAGCTCCATCATGCTTGCAGGTTTAAAATATCAATGCTTCAGACACCTGGTGTGTTTCAGTGGATAGACCCTCTCACGTGGCTTATTTTTCTCAGCCATACCCAAAGGTGCTGTCTTTTTCCTGTAACCTTTTCAACCCATGCTGTGTATTCAACTTGAAGAAGAATCTTTGATTGTGGTAAAACTGTCATGTGTTCAACTTCTATAATGTTTTTCATTCTTTAACTTAATGCTGTCTTATTTTCCGTATCCTAAAGCATTGTCCTCACTTAAAAGGACACCTGTTATTTCAGAGAGGCATTTGTTTCCATCTCACTCATTTTCTTATAACAGCTGAAAGACTGACAATGTAAGGATCAACGTTGGCTGTTGAACAAGCTTGTCTTCTTGGGAAATCTTGTGGACAAAGTACTGAATTTTGAAATGGACACAAGAACTTCTTTTGCTGTTCATCATCAGTGGCTGCTTTGTGTTATGGAGTGGATCTTGTCAGGGGATCCCTGATGAGAGAGATGCTCCTCCACATACAGATCAGACTGCAGGACCACTAGAGACGCTTGGATGCTAACTATAAAATCACAAAAGCAGCTGGGAAGCACCAGCAGCTCTTTCGTTTCTGTAACCTTCAAATGCATCTAAACAAAGCAAACCCCTCAAAATATCCAGGCTCACTGCTGGATAATTCCAAGGCTTTTCAGGCAACCTGGACTGGTTGAATTTCTGAGCTACTGGGTCGGACGCGTTGCTAACCACTGTGCCTCACTAGGATCTCCAGCTGTGCCCTGAGGCTGGAGCAGCGGTGCCTGAAATCACAGCATCTTGGAGAAGGAAAAAAATCTCAGAGCCTTCCTGTAAGACTGCTCTTCACTGCCTGGATGAGGTCTCTGGGTGCATTTGCACCTTGTCACTGACCTTCCTGGTGCGTAACTTTGGGAGCCAGAGCATTAAATCTGGGGGGGACATAAGCAACAGTGGATCCTCATGGAATTATTTGGCATCAGTTGGCTCTGAATGGTAGTTTCTTCCATCCCCACTAGCAGACAGGCGTTTTTATTTCTGGTATATGTCATTACCGAAGAGGAGGAGACATGTTCTGGGAATCCTCTCTGTGTTTAGGGCTTTAAATGTGACTCACTAAACACCCACATAAAAAGAGAGGGCCGCGTTCCAGCAGATGATTCAAAACTTTGACAGGTGCTGCAAAACCAGGGAAGTCTTACCCCATTCAGTCCTTGCACTTCTCAACAGCAAATGAATGAGAAAATGATCTTGCATTCATTCTGTGAGTTCAGTTGTGGGCTGCACACGTGTTTTCTCATTGTTTCAGAAGAAGATAGAAAATAATTAGGGAGGAATTCCTTTCCACATTGAGGAACAGGATCAAACTACGCTTTGCCTGTTGTTTACTAGGGTGAGAGATAAATACAGCAAAAGTAATTCAAGCAGAAGGAGAAGTATGAGGTTAACTATAGGCCAACATGCTGCAAAACCTATTGCTTTCATTAGAAGTTAAACACACTTCCACACCGTAGCTCAGGATGTATTGAGGCTTTTGGGCAGGCAGTTAACATTTGTCCTCTTCCTAATCATTCTTAAACAAAATACTTCGGCCGTGAAGCACGCACAGAAGGGCAGCAATCAAACCCTTCCCCTAGCTGAATCCTATGGGGACGTAGCTTAGACTTGAGCATCTCAGGAGTAATTTTTCTGCCTTCTGGTGATGGGGAGGATGCCAGAAGTGAAGGTGCTGACAGCAGCTGTGCTGCTCGCTGGGAAATGTGCTGGGAAATGTAATGGTAACTGGGGTTGTATATTTGTCAACAAGGGCTTGTTCACTAATGCTACAAGCGTGGCAAAGGTTATAAGCAGCAGTAATATCTCTAATTAAATCATTTCACGGAGCTGGAACAGCAGAAGAGCTTTGAGCCTTAAAGCTTTCGAATTAATAAATGAAATGGAGTGAATGACTAAACGGATTAATTAACTTAATAGAAAAAGTAAATGTCGTTGTCTGCCTCTCCCCTGCCCAGCAGCTGTTACTGAACCTGAGTTTTCTTCCTTTTCAACTGGAGATGAACACACGGGATGGATGGAAAGCAGGGCAGAACGCAGTGCTGCTGTGCCGGTACCCTGCTTACCCTGGCTGCTTCTCTCTGCTCCTCCTGCTGGCCCCAGTGCTGAGGCCTTGGGTGCCAGTGGGTGCAGGCAGCTCCCAGCAGCCAGGCTCAGCCACCCACCTCTCCTCCTGGAGACAGTTACTCTAAACAGCAGGGCTGGTGTTTATCCTCTGGGCCGCGACTCCATCAATTCACCCAGTTTACATTGGGGAGAGGCAGTAAAATGTGATGCTTGGAAGAATTCTGACTGCATGCACTCCCACGTAGCAAGCCAAGAAATGCCTCATGGCCCTCAGCCCCTCGCAGGGTGGGTGGTGGAGACCACCCCAGGGTGAGGGTCGGGTGTGGGGCTGGGTGCTGTGCTCTGGCTGCTGAGTTCTCCGTGCAGTCAGCATCTGGGATAGGGGGATGCATCTACCAGAGCTGGAGGCTGCGGGGAGGTAGTGGCAGCAGAATGGACTCCCTGGAAGGGAATGGGAGAAAGAATGGGTACTGAAAAAAAGGGTGAGGGTGGTGAGACTGGAGGGAGACGCTTGGGGATGTCTGACAGCGAAGCCCTGCTCCTTGTGTCCGGAGTGGTGTGAAGGTGAAGTGTCCCGCTGCTGAAATGCTGATTGCAGGTAGCAGTGCTGCAGCACTGATGGGAACATCCCAGTGATGCTTGGTGGGGACAAATGTCACACCTGCAGGCTTAACGGTGAGATGTGAAGCTGGCTGCTGGCCCAGGGGCTCCAGCAGATGGGAATCCCTTCATGTGGATGGACCAAAACTTCTGTCATCCTCCCCACCACCAGAAGGCAGAAAAATTACTTCTCAAATTACTGCTCAAATCTAAGCTACATCCCCATAGGATGGTTTTTAGAAACAATTCATGAAGTACTGAGAGTTCAGATCAGCATTTCTCCAGCCATCCTCTGCTGATAGAGCTCTGTAGCTGCCCTATGTCCTGCTATTTCCTTGGGAACAAGGAGAGAACACCCTGTCACCCTCCTCTATTTGAAATCATAGGGCTCTCACAGAGCTGCTTTATGGCTGACCCCCACCTCAAAAAAGCAGTGTACAAAGTCAGCTAGATCCTACCAGGAGCTTCCCTGTCCCCTCAGCAGCCTGGACTCGGAATGGACAAATCCATTAATGGCTTGATTTGTTATCATTCCAGATCACTTGTTCTGCCTGTTAGGGAGTTACATTCCTCAACAGGTTTGGATTCAATTTCATTCAACAATTCTGTAACCATGGGTAACTGCAGCAGTGACGTGGCTCTGCTCTGCTGCGAGGAGGCTGTCATGGTTGTCAGGCTCTAAAATCAACTTGCTTTGACAGCTCTTCTGCTATGCAGAATTCACCTCGCAGAATCTGCTTTGAAAAAGCTGCTAAAATTATTTTCGTGTTTGCGGCGTTTAATCTAAAAGGAAAACACAAAGAGCAGTTCATGAGTGCCTTTGTGAAAGATTGATATGTCTCCAGTGATGCACGATCTGTTTTTTTTTTTAGGGAGTACACATTAGAATAAGTTTACTTTGTTCCTGGGCATACTGTGAAGGATGAGGTTCAGTACACTTCATTTTGTGCCTGATTGGAGGGGCTCATAATTCTTAGAGGCTTTGGAAGTGCCAAGGGCAGATAAGTCTGCCTGTGGTCTGCAAGGGTTGTGAGGCTTTGCTTCTTCTCCTCCTTCCTTTTTGAATATCCGAAGCATTGTTATTAACTGATAATTCTAAATTAAGCTGTACGCATCTTGATCCCAGTGATATCTCCTCCTTAAGTCTCCTTCCTCAAAACTCTCCCAAATGGTCTTCGAATGAAATCAGTTACAAGCCCACCTGAGCTCTCATTCAGACACCTGACATTCGTCATGCAACAGTCAAATCACAACAATAAGCTGTAAAGGATTTATTTTATTTTATTTTTGTCCTGTGCACTGCTGTACCCAGAGGCCACGGAAGTTTGTCCTTACTCCAGAAAGCCTCTCTGGGTAATAAGTGGGCAGGTGCCATCAGTGGAAGGCAGAGAGTGGAGTTCCTGCTTCCTACCTGCTGGTAAGCAAAGGTTTTGAAACCCAGGTAAGGTGAGTAATGTTTTGGAAAGATAAAATCAGCAGTGATTAAACGAGCTCTTAATTAACCAAATATTCCCCCTGCTTGGCTTTCCAAATTATTCAATAACTGAACAATTATAATGAGCTCAGCAAGTAATTACAATCCATTGCGGACTGTGCCCTCGCCAACTGCAGCTTTCTCACCACCAGCTGTGAACGTGCCAGGAAATGGAGCCTGTGAGGTGTGAGTCACACAGCTGAAAACAGGAACAAACCACTCTGTTTCGGAGGCAGTGGGAGGAAAACTTCTGCCTCCATCCTAACTCTGTGCCGAGTCCTCAAGTGTGCGGTTGTTCCGAGACTTGGGAACCATCATACAAACGATTGATGCGGATCAAATCTGCAGTGCATCTTCTTCAAGGATGCTCTAGCAAAGCAAGGGAAGGAAGAGGCTTAAGCTGGGGCAGCAGGCAAGGAGATGTCCTCTTTTGCCCTCAGATGTCCTGTTTTGCCTTCAGCTGTGCAGAATGGAGCTGTGGGATTTGCTGGGAGCAGTCATGCCGTGGAAATCTATAATAGAGACTTCTGCCTTCTCCCCAGGCAGCATGAAGCAACAGATGCGAGAGGAATGACATCTCCCCAGAGCCTCAAAACTCTCCCTGTGTGCTCTGGGGTCTGGCTGGGGCACTTTACCTCTGGAGTGAAGTAAGGATGGAAGGAGGGACTGCAGCATTAGGCAAAGAAAGAATGGAGCACACAGAAACCAAAGAAGAATGAAAGATTAAAACAAGAGCACCAAATGCTGAAAACAAACATTTCTACTGAACAAACAAATGGAACAGTCACACTGAATCCACCATCCTTCTGTAAATGCTGCTCTCAGTGTGGGCAGGAGGTTCAGCCTACGCAGAATGAGGGGAATGTGATGCTGTTAAGGTGCAGGTCCAGGGCTGAAGTCAGTAATTATCCACAGACAGAGCCTGAAACACATGCCTCATAGCTCCCTGAGATAAACATTTACTGCAGAATGTGAGAGAAGATGAAATGCCTGTTAAGATGCTGCTTTGATGCTGTTCCTTTTTCCTTTTTGAGGTCTAAGCTGGTGCCCTCCCTTCTTCCATGCATTACAGAGGTAATATAATGCCTCCTTGCAGGAGGTGGCTGCTGCAGCATTGCCTTCCTGAACCTCCTGCCAACCTCAGGCAGTTTCAGTGTGATCCCATTTGGGTTAATGAGCAAACAACTGCAGCACAGTACCATTTTACCTCTGCCTTGTGCAGAGCCCTCTGCCCACGCCGAGCCCCCTCTGGGGCTGTGTGTACAAGGGTGGTAGTGGGGGGACAGGAGAAGTTTTCCCAGGTTTAAAGCTTTTTTTTTTTCTCTTGCCTTTTATTGGACTAAACTCACGACTTGTTGCTGTTTCCCCCCCCCTCTAAATAACAGATAGATAGCAAATTCCCAAGGCCCCCGGTGTCTGGTGGAAAGAGGATTCACTTGGATGGAGGGGGGGGAAAAGAGCAGGTGCTGTTCCAACTGTGTCCCTCCCCGCACTGTGCCCCCACTTAACCCAGAGCTGCACAGCTCTCCCCATCACTTCCTCACCGCTGCGAAGTCAGAGGTGGCACTTGGAAATCAGGGCCACGTGTGCCTCAGCAAGCTCGTTTTGGTATTAAAACAAACAAAAGCAGCAAAGCAGAGTGACTTGGCTGCTGTTTCCTCCGTGGGAAATTACTGCCTACAGCAGGCAGAGGTTCCTTGATTTAATCGTTCCAAAAAGATGCCAAGAACACAATGATGGGGACTGCTGCCACCACCTTCACCAGCCCTGCTGCTCCCAACCCATGGCATGGGGAGGAAGAGGCTGCCAGGAGGTGATGAGCAGAGTTTGCTCCCTGCCATACCTCGTGCTCTTGGCTCTCACCTGCAGAGGGGCTGCAGAGCAATGGTGCAATGAAATAATGATGCTTTTATTGGGAGCATCGTTCCAGCCGTGCTCCCTGAGACGCCAGCCAAGCTCAGCTGCCATGGCTGCGGGCTCAGTGATAATCTGCACTGCCTGCCTGCCATTAATCTAAAAATGGATGAGGAGTTCTTCTGGTACACAAACATTCCCTCCGTCCGACCACTAACAGCCAACTGGAATCCCAAGCTGTCCCTAAAAGGAGAGCGCTTTCCTGCTGTGCACAGTACCTCTCATCTGAGGATCTCAAAGCATTTCACACGTGTTGCTGGTGTCTTAAAAGCACTTGTGCAGAGCATGGAAAATGCATTGCTGGTTTATAGAAAGCAATGCGAGGTCACACAGTGAGTCCCCTGGCTTCTGAAGGAGCAGCCAGGGCTTCCCACCTCCTCCCATGGCCAGTAATCTCCCCCAGCTCGGATGTCAAGCACTGCCCAGATAGGTGTACAGCATCACAGCCCTTGTAAATGCGGGCTTTATTAGCTATCTTGTTCTAAGCCTGCCTGGGATACTTATCAGCAGCCTTCGGGAGGAATGGCTTCACGATGGGAGTCCTGTTGCCAGTGATGGGAAGGAAGATAACTGTACACTGAGCAGGATCAGATAACTGCTGCCTTGTGCTGCCGCCACCGCTCCTGAGCTCCAACACTAAAGCTGCTTTCAAAACGTGGTGGTGGAGGCAACTCAGAAGAATGACATTGCAACTGGAGCCTGAGATATTCCCTTTTAAATTGTGAAATGAAGGAAAACAACCTCTTATGAACGAAACAGCAGAAACTCAACATATCTGTAGGGTTTTCTAATGCAGCGTCTTTTCCTTGGGGGGCTTCTTGCATGAGCTCCCCCTATAGTTTCCAAATATGAAGCCAAGATATCAAACTAAACAGCACGGAAGTGTTGTGAGTTTGATGGAAACCTCTGATGAGGTTTGCAGGAGCACGTATGTGAAGCACTGTGTCCAGAACTCGGTGTTTGTGGACACACCACATTTAGATTCAGGAATCTGCCTTGCTTTGTTTGGATGAATTCATATTTGTTTTTAGTTAAGAATTCAGGAGCTGAATTCAAAATCCTAATGGGCGTGCACAAGGAAAGGCTGACAGCACTGTAGTGAGACGTGGCTGAAACGAACTCAGCAGCTCTCGCTTCTTCCCCTTCTGTGCCATTTTGGTTTGAGAGCTGTGTGCTCTGCCACGTGCAGCTGGTACTGCTGGGTGGCTTGGTGCTGCATTAACTTATTTGTTATTTTCCTCCAGATAACGATGAGGAGTTGGGCAGGCTCTTTCCTGAAGAAATTCAGCAAACTCTTCACCTTGCTCCTCACCAGAGAAGCATTGCTAGTGTTTACAAATATACTTCATTTACACTAAAACAAAGACTAAAAATGACCTGTGAGTTTGAAGGGGGATCACAAATGCAGAGCCTCAATGCCAGAAGAATGCTTCAGAATTTTTTTTTCCCTTTTAATTGTACCTTTTCTTGGGAAGTGAGGCGGGAAGGAAAATGCTGTGCCAGTTTTGCTTCAGTACACCTCACTGGGAACCTTCTCCCTGGGGCCAGGAGGTCTCACTGGGACCATGCGTCACAGGGCTCAGCTTTGAGCATCCCAAACCCACCAGGCTTCATGAAATTCCAGGCCACCGAAATCTCCCCCTTTGTACTTTGCTGCTAGAGATGCATGCTTTCCCTCTGCTGTGCTTTAGGTATGTTTCCCATCAATGACAAAGAAGCTTGTTATCACAGTAATTACTTTAAAGAGTACTTATTTCCTGAGAAGCTGCTGCTACAGTTTTCAAGACAAAGCAATAGCTGTACTGTCCTCGTTCGCTGCACAGATTTGGGCTAAATGATTTTTAAGGGTCACAGAATCACCAAGGTGGGAAAAGACCTCCAAGTTCATCCAGTCCAACTTACCACCACCACCTCCCCACTAAACCACGTCCCTTGGCACAACATCTGCATGTTTCTTGTACACCTCCAGGGATGGTGACTCCACCACATCCCTGGGCAGCCCGTTCCAGCACCCAACCACTCTTTCAGGGAAAAGTCCCTTCCAGCTCAAATGGTTCTGTGATTTCTTACAAGCCACAGCAATTCACTTGAAGTCTCTTAAATTCCCCAGCAAAACTAACAGTGGCAAGCACATGATATGGCAAAAAGACACCTAGCTGGGCTGAGCTGCAGTCAGTCACCAGCCCCAACTATTTCCATGTGTGCTGCCAGCAAGGCTGCGTGAAATGATGGGAATAAGTCAGACTGGGTTGGCAAAGGAAGAAATGTGGGAGAGCAAGGTTAGCGCTTGGGAGTGGGCTTCTGTGCATAACGGACTCTTTTTGTCCAAAAGATGCTGCAGTAACACTACATTTTAAATAAATTAAAGCTACCTTGTAGCCAGGTTGTAAATCCTAAAATAAAAAGCTCATTTTCTTCCTGAGAACCTCAGGCTGGAAGAGTGCTGCTGCCACCAGAGGGACTCCCAAGTACAATGGCCGACAGAGGGGCTGACTTCAGGGTTTCCCTTATCTGCTCCCACCTGAGGTTTGTGCACTTTCTGTTCTGACCACGCTGATGGGGCAGAGGTGGTGCATTCACTTTTGAGCTCAGTCTCTCTGGTTAATGCACCCAGCTCTGCAAGGTACGAAGTGCCCATAAAATCACCTCTATTTCGTGGGATTTCCTGGTATTCAGTCATACAATAGGCACTAAAAATGACTGCTAAAATGGGACTTAAAACGTTAATGATTTGCTCGCATTCAGGACTAAATGGCAATGTGGGGCTTGGAGGCATTTACCACAAACGTGCTGTTAGAAAGCGGAGAGGAATGTGATAAAAAATGTGTGATTCAAGGTGAGCTCTGCAGAAAGTCAGCGAGACCCAACCGTGTTCTGCAGGGCATGGGGAGAAGGAGCGTCCTCACTTGTGGCATGAAGCACAGCCTTCCCTCTTCTCAAGTGAAAACAGAGAAACTGCTGTTACTGCAGGAGGTGCTCCCTCAGATGAAAGGAAGGAACGAGATCTCAGGATGAGCACTTTTCTTTCCAGTTTTGGTGTTGTGCTTCGGGGATGGGGGACGGAGCGAGGCATAAAAACCTGAACACCGAGGGATGCTGCAGAAAATTTCTCATGATGAAGGTGTTTCCCTTCCTTTCAACGATGTCTGGAGTTTTGCAGCGAGATTCCAGAGTCCTACACCCACCCCAAATGCTCTGAGTGAGCAGTGCACAACACTGCCCCGTATGGGAATCCTGAAGGGTGCGTCAGGCCTGGGCAGCACCGTGGACACAAGGCAGCAATCCCACTCTAGAGTTAACCACCAGACCAATTTGGTTTTGCTGTCAGACAGCATGAAGACCATCTCCCAGTGCGAGCACACGGAGAATCGCCCAGGCTTCCCCAGTTACAGGCGAGAGGAACTCACGTTCAAACATCCACCCTTGCAGGACATTTATTAAGGAGTCAAAGCCACTGCCTTCTGGCAGTGTAGCTGCTGCAGCGAGACAGTAAGAGAGATGTTTATACAATCCAGCTCTTAAATCGCGCTCCGGTTCGCGGGAGTATGAGAGATTCCCGCGGAGCTGCGTTCCCAATCTCTGCACTCAGCAGCACGTCCCGTGCAGGCAGGATGCAGCACTGCACGCTGCACTGCTGTCAGGCTGGCATTTGTCGTGCACGGCAGTGTCCTCTCATTGCTGGCCAGTCCACCTTGTGAAACGGGCTCTCCTCTGCCCAAATGACGTGCTTTGTGGTGCTAGTTTTGCTTTTTGCAGAGTAAGAGCATGCGGGCTCACCAGAGCCTGGTGGCAGAGAGGAGCAGCTCTGGGTGGGAAATGTGATGAGTGACAAACACTTCCATCTGGGTGCTCCCCATCAGCCCTGTGATGCTGACTGCACTGAGGATGCAGCACGGTCCTGCTGGGGACAGCGTGGCCATCCAAAGTCACCCCACGCTGTGTTAGGACTGTATACCTGATCTGCTCTTATTTCTTTCCCCAAGTACAACTCCTTTCCAGTTTCCCCTTCTTGTTAGTAACGATGGTTTTAATCTCGTTGGCACTAGATGTTTTGGCAAGTGATTTTTTTTAGGCAGAAAGTATACTCCCCAATCCTCCTCTTGATAAGATAGCTCTCCCATCACCTGCCTCCATTATGCACATGGTGACATACCAATGGAGTAAGCATCCATCCTAGGGCAGCCTTGCCATGCTGTGGTGGGATGGTGATCTTTCAGGGACCTTCTGCTTGGGCTAAGCACTGGAAACCAAACACATCAGCACTGCAATGGATTTTTCTCATGGACACCTTGGGGATGATGCTTATACTCCAATCTTCCCACACTGCCCTTATGCTAAGGCTTAGAAACATGGAATAGTTTGGGTTGGAAGGGATCTTTAAGATCATCTAGTTCCAACTCCCCTGCCATAGGCAGGGACACCTCCCTCTGGACCAGAGCTTATCTCTGTTGTTCTTACAGGGGAGTGACTTCCAGCCTCAGAAATGGGAAGGAAAGGGAAAAGAACAATGACTTCAGAATGAATAATAATTAGAAAAGAATTAGTTCCTGGAGAGTTGTTCTTTTCAAGTGGTGAAGGCTGGTCTACCCTACCAATTCCCAGCAAGAACAGTGCTCCAGTTCCCCTTGTTGGCAAGGGAGTTGGCATCATCAGGTTCATCCCTACCACCCAGCTTGGAAGGCAACAAAGTGGGCTGCTGGTGCTTCGAACAAAGTCCTGTGATTAAAAGTAATATATGGCAGTGCTAAGGTGAGTTACATATTCCCTCCCCTCAAAAGCACCCCAAAACCTGCCCAACACGAAGAATGCCTGACTGCACAGGAATGTGTTTCCCTGGTTTTCACCCAACACGTGCCCCAGAGGGGTTATTTTTTTCCCCTGGAAAATGTGTCTCTCTGGGCTGGGAAGGGGGCACCAGGAGAAGGTCCATACTTTATTTTATGAAAAGAGGTGTTATAGTTCATGGGAATTTCTAACGCCTGTGGAGGATGTTTTGCTCTAGATGCTACGTGGGAAGAGAAAGAGCAAAATATACGGAGGCAAAATGCTTCTGATGAAATGTCATGAATCAGTGTGTTCCTTCTGTGAGTCTCAAGATACAGGTTTCAGTCATTATTTTGGAGCCTCAGGTCTCTGAGTGATGGCTTTATAACCATCTTTTTTTTTTCCTTCCTGAGTAAATGTTCAGATTTTTCAAACTGTTGTCTGTAGAGAAGGGGACTGACTCAAAATAAAGAACAACAAAACCCCCCAAACAGTGGGAAATTAAAACCATCTCGGGTAGAACAACTGAAATATTACAAGGCTTTGTAGATAACCCTGTTTCTGACAGCTTACCTTGTGGTTTTTGAATGCTTAGAGTTTGCAGTGCTGCTGCAGTGAATTTTAAGAGAGACTTTCTGATCGAGCTGTAGTACGCTATAATATGACAGGAAATAGAAAAAGGGGCTTAAGGGTCTCCTTACGCACACTTTAAACGGATAACAGAGATATATAGGGCAAACCCAGGGCTTGCAGCTAAATTGAGTCATCCCAGGACAATTTCAGACCTTTGTGGATCTGACCCAGCTGTAGCCTGAGGACAGCAGAGGAATCACGCAGGAGGAACCGCAAAGAGCAGAGCTTGAAACGAGTGTTCTGAAAACCTGAGCAAAGTTTCCACCTCACCCTGTGCACCCAAACCAGAGAGCGATTCACCCACGCCAGCTGCTGGCAGGACTTCCCCTGTCAGCCCTGAGCCAGGGAAGATGGAAAACTATCTCACGGTATTCGGGCGCACACAACTGCTCACACAGAGTGACATCAGATATGAGGTCTGAGGCGCTAAGCCCTACCTCGGCCAGACGCTCTTCTGGTCCTGGTGTCTCCAGAGAGCCTCCTCTTCCTCACTTGTCCTTCAGCGTGGCCATGCCCAGGGCCTCCGAGCTGTAGTCGTACTGGTTGCTGGAGGACATGGAGCGTCCCCAGGAGCACTGCAGGTTGGAGCCCCTCTTGCGAAAGGAGGAGGTGAACCTGTAGAAGTTGCGGTGCCTGTTGCGCAGGTACTCCCGGTAGTTTTTGGTGAGCAGGGTGTAGAGGAAGGGGTTGATGCAGCTGTTGCTGTAGGTCAGGCAGGTCACCAGGTAGTTAATGCACTTTTGGGTTTGGGTGGTGAGCTGCAGGGGGCTGCTGTAGAGTCGCACCAGCTGCCAGATCCAGAAAGGCAGGAAGCAGGCCCAGAAGACCAGCACGATGCTGAAAATCATGATGAGGACCTTCTGCCGCGGGGACCTCTTGCTCTTCTCCTTATGGGGCGGGTTCCGCTGGGACTCCAGGTAGGTCCTGGCCAGGCGTGTGTAGAGGAAGCCGATGATGATGCCCGGGGCCATGATGCTGGTGCTGAACAGCACCGTCAGGTAGGTCCGGTAGGCGTCCATGCTCCAGGTGGGCGCGCACATCCTCTTCACCTTGCCCTCCACCTTGCTCCCCTCGGTCAGGGTGACCATCAGCATCATGGGCAGCGTGAGCAGCAGTGACACCGACCAGACGGCGCCCGCCGTCACCTTCCTGTAGCCACGCGAGCGCTTCAGGGTGTCCAGGGGCCGCGTGACGGCCAGGTAGCGCTCGGTGCACATCAAGGTGAGCGTGAAGATGCTGGCGTGCATGGTGAGCAGGTCCAGGCTGAGCAGGATGCGGCACCCCAGGTCTCCAAAGTACCAGTCCTGGGCCAGGTAGGTGCAGACGATGAAAGGGATGGTGGAGAGGTAGAGCAGGTCGGCCAGGGCCAGGCTGACGATGGAGCTGTACATGGGGGCGGCGCAGCGCGCCGAGTGGCACATCACCACCAGCGTGTACACGTTGCCCGCCACCCCGGCCACGTACATCACCGACAGCACCGTCCCGAAGTCCGACGGGATGAGCAGAGGGCCGCCCTCGGGGGGGCCGCCGCCGCCCGCGGTGCCGTTGTCCCCCGCCGCCGCCGTCCCGTTGGGCTCCATAGGCGGCGGCGGCGGCCCCGCAAATTCACGGCGGCTCCGACCCCGGCGGCGGCGGCGGCCGCTCCGCCCCCAGCGGGATGCGGGCGGGGCCGGGGCTGCCCCCGGGGAAGGGCCGCGGCCGTGCCCGGCGCGGGGCCGCCCCGCGGGGCCTCCCGGAGCCGCGCGGGGCGGTGGGGGCGGAGCGGGGCCGCGAAGTTTGCGCCGCGCTGCGCCCGTCCCTCGCGGGGCAGCGGCGCGGGGTGGGTGCGGAGCCGGGGCTGTGGTGTCCGTTCGGAGCGTGGTTTCCCTTCGCTCCGAGGAGCGCGGCGGTTCGGCTGAAGTTGGGGTCGCGTTGGCCGCTGCTCCGCCCGGCGCTGCGCGGCGGTGCTTTGCGGGAAGAACTTTTCTGAGCGGTTAAATCTGCTGTCTCTTTTTAGAGAAAGCAGAGATTAAGGCAAGCTGCGGCTGACGCCTTTCCGAGGTGCGGGAGAGCTGCGTTCCCTTAGCTCCCACTGATTTCCGATAGGAATTAGCTGCCCTTTCTGGCTGCATCCATCTGTGCCCGTTTGCCCGTTTTAATCCCTGCTCGGCGTGGGTTTGGGAACGGTCCTCTGAGGCTCTGCAGAGTGTTGCGAAGTGGTGGATCTCACCGCTCAGCCAGGCTCGCCGTGGGAGCAGGACTGAGCCGTGTAGGATGCCGCCTTGGCCACGCAGATGCAATCTGCTCTAAGTTAACAAACACGCACATAACTCTGCCCCGCTGCACAGTGCTGCTCGTGACTGCACGTCTGTCAGAAGCTCTCCAAGTGCTCAAAACCGTAGTCAACAAAATAGAAGGTTCGAATGCTGGGGGAGCGGGATCTCGATTGAAGCGGCTCGCTCAGAGGCAGCGAGCACACAGGCAGAGTTTAAACACAGGCGTAAGGTGGAGAGTGTTTTTCCCACCCGAAATTGGGGCTCCATCCCGTGCCAGCACCACAGCCACTGCATTCCTGGGCACAGCTGGGCCGACAGCTGGGAATGCAGCGGGTGCTGCAGCCCCAGGGCCTGCCCGCACCGACAACCGCGCGGCCTCAGAGTGGGATCCGGGTTTGGCACACAGAGCCCATCCCTGTGGGCCCCGTCTCCTTTTTGTTTCGAAGCTGTTTTCCACACCGTTTTCTCCTGTCCTCGTTTAACAGCCGGGACTGAGGGCCAAAGGGAGGAGAAGTGGTGTTTTGTTGCCTGCCACGCGGCCCAGAGTGGTTTGAGCGAGCCCAGGAGATGGCACGGACGAGCAGTGCTCAAACAGAGCACTGAGAGGGGCACGGCGTGGAGCCCAGGGGCTGGAGGTGTCCATTGGGCAGTGCACACCCCAGAGTGCATTTTTCCCCACTCCTGTCAGCGGGTGAGAGGAGGAGCAGAGATTTTCCCAGTTCTCCAGGTGTCTGAGTGAGGGCTGCAGACGCCTTTGGAGGAAGGTGTGTTTTAACCTGATGGAAATATGGAGCTCAGTGCAGAATTAATGCCAGGGACCTCACATCAAGTCAAGGAATCGAGAAGAATGTGTCTTTTCTGAACCTCAACATCTATTAATCCCCACGAGGTGTTTTTTTTTTTTAATTCTTGTAATGCTCTGAAAGGCGTTGATATGAAAATGATGAATTACGTAGCTCACATACAGAATGTGCCCTTTGGTGACGTTTGTGCTAATGTGCAAAACCGTACCCAGAAACCTTCAGATACAGCTCTGCTTTGCATGTTATTCTCTGTTCTGAATAGGATTTTTTTTTTTCCAGGTGCTCAGTGCCTAATTTTAGAATTTTCTAATCAACTGCTTATTAGGGAGCAGATAAGAGCAGTGTAGGACCATTTGTGCCCAATGCCTTTTTTATCAGGGGAAGAGCTGGTGCTCTGTTGCTGGCTCGTGAGGTCAGCGTATCTATGGGGCTGGAGTGTGAGGTCCTGGAGGTGGCAGGGCAGCTCTGGTCATGGAATCATAGAATGATCACAGTTGGAAAAGACCTCTAAGACCATATAGTGCAACTGTCCACCTACCAGTACTGTTCACTGATGGCTGCAGACAGCCGTGATGGGCTTTGTAAGGGTGAGCTGGGCAGGAGGAGGGCAGTGAGAGTGCTCAGGAGCAGAGGCTCCCTGCTAGGACCCAAATCAGAGAGGTCCTTGTACAGCACCTGCTTGAGAAAAGCAGAGACTGAGCCAGCTCTGGAGGAGCCCAGGAGTGAGGTTTCTCACATCCCAAACATGTGCTGTCAGATGAGATCTATACATTCGTTTCTTAATCCTAAGTGTAGCAGCTCAACACTATCATCTGTTGGTTTGTCACCTGGAAGTGGAATGTAGTGCTGTGATGGAAATGGATGACAAAGAGACAGCAAAAGCAACTGCAGCATAACATCCCCTGGGACACCCAGAGACCGATCTGGCTGCATTGCTTAAATGAATAGCATGTGCTGAGCAGCCTTTACTCAAGTTACAAACACACTGATAGATAATCTGAGCAGCTTGGCCATTGAAGCTCGCTGGAGCAATGTTTGCTTTCTGCCACAAGGTGCACAGGTATTCATCTGTCATTTAAATCGTTTCTGAGCCAGAATCTTCAGGTTGGATGTTAGGAAAAATGTCTTCTCTGAAAGAGTGGTGAAGCATTGGCACAGGCTGCCCAGGGATTTGGAGGAGTCACTGTTCCTGGGGGTGTTCAGGAACTGTGGAGATGTGGCACTGAGGGACGTGGGCAGTGGTCCTGGTGGGGGTGGGCTGGGAATGGGCTTGGGGGTCTGAGAGGTCTTTTCCAACCTTTGTGATTCTATGATTCTTTGATTCACTCGGGTGCAAAGAATTATTTAAAGCCACGGACTGTGCGTAACTCACTGCTCTCGATGGAGTCCCTCCTGATTTGCAAAGATATAAGCAAAACCAAACGTCACCCCCTTCTCCTGAAAGCTCATCATTAATACTTACATTGACATCTGTCTCATGTGGTCAAACATCCCCTTCAATTTAAATCTACAGGATCTACTCTCACCTCCTGCTCCCCCACAGCCCTTGAGGCTTCAGTAGAGTGCTGCAATAAGCCTGAGATCTCTGGTCCTGAATAGTATCCTTGACAAAGACTGTGGTGTGCCACAAGAAAAGGGGAGATCAGAAGCTGTGTCCTTGGTTTTTGCAGTAGAGGAGTGCAGGTAGCATGCTGTTCTGATGGCAGAGGAGTCAGGGCTCTGGCAGAGCCTTTAGAATCTTCTTACGTTAGAACACTTGAGAAGAGATCATTTTACAATGACAAAAATACATGCTAATTGCCCAAAGTGCAGACTCAACCTTAGAGTGGAACTCGAGCTTTTGTTAATAGAGGGCTTCAGATACTGGGAGCTCTCTTGAGCTGCTGCTCTCCCTGGGCAGTGTTTCTCTGCATGCCCATCCATTGCATGCACAGCACAAAGGCATCTGCGGGAGGAGCTTGGTAGGCGTCAGGAAGAGGTGGGAGCCCTAGCAATCTCCATTTGCCAAAGAGTTGCAGCCAAGACTCACACTTGCCATCTGGGTGGGAAACAGAGGGAGCTCATGTCCCTTTGTTTCTATGGGTGTTGGAGGAATCCAGTGATTAAGAAGAGCTCCAAACTAAAAAGGAACTCACATCTCCTGCACTGAACAGAGCTTCTGAGCAGAGCTGGATCCAGCCCTGGGGATGCTGGAGTGGAGTGGTGATTCTAGAGGTGCCTGGGCAGCCTGACCCGGTGAGTGGCACCAGCCCATGACAAGAGATCAGAACTAGATGACCTTTAAGGTCTCCCTCCCACTGAAGCCATTCTGTGACTTTACGATTCTGACGTGGCAGCAAGGATGCTCTGCGGGATGCACACTCCTCCTCCAGTAACTCCATTCGTGGTGCAGCTCTCAGGGCCAGGCTGATGGGTGCCTGCAATCAGCCACGTCTGTCCCCGTTATCTCCCTCCTGCAGACTCGTGCAGGTGCGTGGTGCAGGGCACAGCGGTGACTCTGCTCGCTGACTTTTCCATACGCTGACCTCTGCCTCTGCAGAAGCTGGGAACCGTTGGTTGTATTTTCATAGTAAATGAAGCAATGATCTGAGGGTGTGTGTCAGAGCCTGTTGCTGTCCCTGCTGAAGGAGGATTTCAGCCAGAGCAAACTGCCCCTCAGTGGATGCTTACATGGCCTTAGCGAGGGCAGTGAAGTCCTCTTTGTTCTGTGTTTTCCACTGCCTTCAGGTCAGGCCCCAGATTTGTCTCTCTTTACATCTGCCTTCCAGTTGATGTAAAAAGCCTTCACCCAGCAGAGCAGAAACCTCACCGTGTGCTGGGTCACACCGAGCTGGGAGCTGGCCGTGAACGGATGCAAGGAGACAGGAACAGGGATGAAGGAACTGCAGAGATCTATTCGCTCATTTCTTCGAATGGGGTTGGACCCACTTTTTAAATTTCACTGCAGGTCGTATGCCATCAAAATATCAGTTTTCAGAAACTCCAAGATTTTAAGAGCCATCCACTCGGTGCACAGCTCTTTCCCTGCAGGCTGCAGATAGCCAGGTACGCTTGTTATTCTTCACTAATCAGCCTGGGACTAGACCAGCATATTTATGTAGAACCACTAATACCTTTATTACCAAAGACAGCCCAGAGCTCAGGCCCGTACAGTTTGTCTAGAAAATGGAATATTTGATTTTCCCCCAGTGATGGTGTGTTTTTCTCGTCTCCTGGCAGTTTGCACAAAAGCTCTGAAGTATGTGACATACAGCAAAGAGAACATCCCAACCTGCTGTGCCATCGGAGCTGCTCACGGCTCAGTGGGCATGTCCTTGGCCCCACAAGACTCCAGAGCCATAAAGCTGTTCCCCATTTCCTGGTGGGAATTCATGCCTTTGCCTTCACCGTCAGCAATAATTCATGTGTATTTATCCTCAAAGCATGCAATATTAATGTGTCCTTTTAATACAAAATGTACCTGGGGTTGGTAAAGGGGGGTTGGTAGCCCTGGGCACTGCTGTTGTCCAGGCATCGTCAGAATAGATGCTTCAGTGATGCTTCCCCAGATGGTGGGTTTGATGTGAAGAGCACGTCCCCAGCTGTAAGTCCTTATTTGGAGTCAGCTGCATTTGTGTAGCTGTGGCAAAATAGGATGATCCTCTTTTTATAAGATCATTGAATGACTCAGGTTGGAAGGGACCTCAAAGATCACCCAGCCCCATCAGCTTGTGGGCTGGGTGTCCCCACTAGCTCAGGCTGCCCAGGGTCACATCCAGCCTGGCCATGGGGCACCCACTGCTCTGGGCAGAGTTCCCTTACCACTAGATATAGGCAGAAATAGAAATACTTTGAAGTTTGCAACAACTGGTCCAGAAGAGTGTGAATATGAGGTGTAGATCTCCTGGAAAGGAGGGATAGGAGGTGGCACAGCAGCTGAGAATTGTCCTGACAGGTTTGCTTCACAGGCACCAGTTAAGGGTGGATATTTTGCTGAAGTCCAGAAGAGAGGCTGGGATTTCTTTGCCTCCCTCAGTGCTCAGGGGGAACACACACAAGGACAGCAGCTGCTCTACCTGTCAGCAGCAGGGGAGGTCTCACTGCTGCAGAAGAGACTTACTTGAATTCCAGATAGAACTGTAGAATCACAGGATGGTTGGAGTTGAAAGGGACCCCTAAAAGCCATCTCCCACTCCCTGCACTGAACAGGGATGCCCACAACTCCATCAGTGCTCGGAGCCCATCCTCTGACCTTGTGTGTCCGCAGGGCTGGGGCTTCCACCTGAGCAGTGAACGATGGAGGTGTTCATTGGGCATGGCCACGAGGAAGCCTCAGACTCTTGTTGTATACCCAACTCCATTCTGAAAATGGAATTTAAGCATTTTTTCAAAGTTACGCTGTATGTATTCTGTGCTATTTTTCTCCAGCAGTGTCTGCACTGCATTATGTATTAGGCTCTTGAAAGCATAACTAGTTATGTAATTATTAGAATGATATTTGCATTCACAATTAGGATGTATATAACTCCTATGTTAATGCATGCCAATTAAATACCCAATTAATCATTTAAAAAAAATGAGGCTTGAGTCTATACACCTATCGCAGGCATAGTAAATACATACTGCTTCTGAGGAATAAACCAGGTGTGATTTAATATGCAACTCCAGCCCTACGTAAACACATCACGCCAATTATTTAGAAAGAATTCAAAGCGTTTCTTATTCACACTGCACAGCTCCTGCTGGCTGAGTGACACTCATTAGGATGCATTTTACGACTTTTTTACATTATGGCACTTTACTACTTCCAGCTGTTTCAGCCATCTGATAAAGCACACATTAATTAAGCTTTACCCTATGAGGTGGAGGGTTTGCTGATGCCTAATGCTTCAGATACAGCGTGGAATACCATTTATCTTTGTGTAGTTTGAGGCTGTATGGCTCTGGCAGAGTGTCTAGCATCGCTCCATCTGCAGGACTCAGAAGTTCTGTGGAAGGTGCTGAAAGTCCACAGTGTTTGATGCATCTCACTTGGGAAACATGCAAAGCTGCTGCTGCCAGAGAGGAAAACAGGCGGTTGTACACTCTGTCTCCTAAATAAGTTTCTTACCCCTGGGCTCCTTTGCCTCTTTGTTCTCTCCTGCATCTCTATTTACTTATTTATTTTAAGTTTGCATATTTGATCATCGGGACAGCTGGAGTTTACTTCCCCCACACTCCTTCCCTCCTTACTTTGTTCATCCTCACCCTTAGGAATGGGGTGCACTGATTTTCGGGATGCTTACCTTTAATTTTCCTGGAGATAACAGCGCCTTAAATGGACAATTTCATTCAGACATCAGTCAACCTAAATCATCATCGGTGCTAAGCAATAACACTAAGTTCAACATGTTTTCCTCAGGTGTCTGTCTGAGTTCAGGCTGTGCTGCAGCTATGGGGTTATTTAGGTCTGAAGCTCACCTCAGACTTCATCAGGAAGGTAAGAGAGTGCCAGGAATTATTCTAATGCTTCAATGTTGGTTTTCTGGAAGGTCCCTGCGTACCCTTTCAAATTGCTTCAGCTCTATTCTAAGAACCAGGAACACAAAGGATGAATATTCAGGTTGGTGTCACTTATTCTTCTGATCATGTCATTTCTCAACAGAGAAGTGCAAATTTCCTTTCTCTAACAGCAACATTTACTGCTGTATATTAGGAAGAAAAAGTGCCATTTCACCAGAGGTTCAGTTGTGATAGGTCTGCACAGAAACCAGCCTGGGCATCAGACCCAGGAGCAGCAACAAAGGTCACGAGATCACTTTTCCTCCAAGGAACATAAAAACAATGCTGATGTTAGAGTAGTTTATTAAAGAAACCAAACACGACTCTATCCTCGGTAGTTTGTTTGGCTAGTTGCATCCTGGCAGGCTCAGAGAACACAGTGATTATGTACTAAAAGAGGTTTGTCTTCATGTGCTTCTAACATGCCCTTCTCTCCACCGTTAATTCACGCCCTCACTCAGGTGTCCTCCAGCTCACAGCCTCCACTCCTTTCCCTAAGGCCAACCCGTTGTGGTTGTTAGGAGGACTGGCATCTCTGACTCATTTGCCCATTTGGGAACTCAGCTGATGTTAAGCTGAGCTAATTATCAGATGGCTCTCAGGTGTGTTGTGTTGGGGGCTCTCAAACCACTGCCCAGAGGACAGTGAGCACCGTACAGAGCTGCGTGAGCTGGGGCTGACAGAGTTGGTCTGGGATTAAATTCATTACAGAGAACCAACTTGAAGCAATTCGTCAGTCGGTATGTGGAGTATATTTAGGCTGTTTCTTTTCAGAAGAGAAATGGGTGATTTTAAATGCCATCACAGCCTTCTCTCGTTAGCGAAAATTAACTTGAGAGTGCTTTTCCATTCTGAAGGTCATCACATGAAATAGAAATTGTTCAGCAGCGCTGCAAGCTCTGAAAGGGTGAATGATTTTAAGGTGAAGTTAGACATAAGTGCTGGTAATGCTACAAGTCATGCTGTTCTGCTCTCTGTGATGATGCTTATCTATTTCTTCTATTTCAATGCACATTTGCGTCTGTGTGACATTGTTTGGGAGATAGGGGCTGGTTACTTTTCAGTGCTTCTCTGCGTGATGTTTTAAAGCCTGGTGTTTGCATTTTGGTACTGAAGCAGTTGCCTCCTAGATTTGTTTATGGAATAAGGAGTGTCTTCTGTGATTTGTTAGTGAATTAGCAGCAGAAATTAAAATAATCCATTTTCCATCCTTTTCAGAGGTCTGGGTTCAAAGCAGCCCTCACTGTCCTTGTTGTCATAGAATCACAGAACGGTTGGAGTTGAAAGGGACTCTTAAAGTGGGTCCCCTGGTACTGAGCAGGGGCACCCCCAGCTCCATCAGTGCTCAGATTCCTGTCCCCTGACCTTGTCTGCCTGCAGGATGGGGCACCACCACCTCTCTGAGCACCCTGGGATGGTGATACCTCGGGTGGGGGGCAGAGCAGGTTGGTACAGTGTTCTTCAGGCCTGATGTGCTAAGAGGGGAAAAAAAACAAAAACTAGAAAAACTCTCTCCTTTTATTCTGTCCAGTGATCTCTTGTAGGGATTTTATGATGAGCAGTTTGTATAGTGGGAACTGAGGCATGAGAATGACACATGAGTTTTTTACAGTTGCATAAAACTCAGGTTTGGGCTGAAGACCAGCTTCTAAGCACACCTCCTGTCACTCCATGTCCTTTACCGAGCGTTTTTCACACTGCCCATTGGGGCAAATTACATCACAATAGGTGATTTCATCAGCAGGACTCTGGCATTTGTTCAGCATACCCAAGGAGTGGTGGTGGCTGATGGATGAGGCAGGACAGAGGCTGGGGCTGCTCTGCTGTTGGTGCCTTTTTCTGGAGAGAAGCAGGGAATGTGGCAAGCGGGGAAAAAAGGGCTTGCTGAAAATAAATTTGACACAGTGGAACAAAGTGTTCCCCTTAAATGTGTTCTTCAGCCAGAATAGCAGCAGCACTTCTGCCAAGTGAGGGGCCTGCTGCAAGAACAGTTTGGCAAGGGGAAGATATAGCCAAATTTGAGTGAAGCAGCCTGATAGTGGGTGGCTGGGTTATGCAATTTTACTGATATTCAGCATCCATTATGTCTTGCAAAGCTTCTCTGAATGAAACAGAATGGTAGAGCAGATGACTTACTGTTTTCTTCTTGGTTTTATTTTGTTTTCTTACTTTGTTTTCTTCATTGCCTTCTTTCTGAAAGTTGTACATTTAAACATATCCATTCCAGTTCTTGAAACTTGAGAAAGAAGATGGAGAGGACAGAGGTTGTAATGAAACCCTCACTATGAACCTGAGGGCAGAGAGATAGAATGCAACATATTGCAGTGACAGAAATTCTTGAATTTCTTGAAACTTGGTCCTATAAGGGGTGATTCAGAAAGAAATCCTAAAAAAAGAGAGAAAAAAATACAATATCCTTTCACTTCAGCATGTTCTTTTGTAAGTGTAGTCGTTTCTGGGAGAAGTATCAAGACTTACTGCTATTCTTGATGCTGCCATGGGGGATGAATGGGCTCTCATGAATGGAAGAATCATCAGCACTGTGTAGAAATCGGTGTGGTTTGGCCTTGGAAAGAATGATCGTAGCTCAACCACTTGTGTACAAACAAGAATCCTCTTCAAATTGCCTGGCTTGCCAAGGAAGGAAATGTGGCTGTTTTCTTCTCACTGGGAGTAACTTTGACATCATGAGGATAAATTTAGTTGGTTAAGGTGTATTAGGAGCATGTCTGTCTTGTCCCTTGTGAGGTCTTACTTGAGGAGCAAGGGAGGGCTCAGCCTGAGCTTCAACTGCCACAACGATGTCAGAGCTGAAGGAGAAAGGTTGTTGTTTGTAATGCTCTCTTTTTGACATAACCAACGTGATCTGGAGCCCGTGGGAGGTGATAAAGACAGGCAGACCGTGGAGATGTGTTGCACTGTATGGGGGAATGTGCGTGATGCCCTCACTACGACAGAACCTGCGATGAGTTACGATGTGAAATGATCCTGCACAGAGCAAGAGAAACCACTGCTGCCTCCAGAGCTGTGCTGCTCCAAGGCCTCTCCGTCTGGTGGCTGCTGCCAGAGAGCTGGAAGCACTCTGAGCTGAGCGTTCCTTGGTTTTGATCCTCTGATTGCCTGTGTAAACGTGGACCAGCTGCTTCCACCTTCCGTGCTTCCCGGAGCGGTTCCCAAACAAAATCACGCTCGCTATAAATTTCCAATGCCACTTTGGCAGTGTGTGTATTGACTTTTCCATTTTCCCTTTCTGGATTTTGTTTCCTCTCACCTTTTAAGTTTCTTCCGTTTTCCCCAAGGGAGCACTTATGTTCTCAGATTAAAAACAGAAGTTTGTTCAGGTTGATTGTTAGTATGCTGTCAAGTAGTATTTTCCATATAAAAATATTTATTTTACTTAAAACCACATCTTTCTTATGGAAGAAGGGTTTAAAAGTCAGCATCTGGTAGCTTCTGTGCATAAATGTTTCAGCGGTTCTGTGATTTCATGGAGCAAAATAAGAGTGCAAAGGGTGGCCCCTTTCTTTTGCTGATGGCTTTTTCCCTTCTAGGCATAGTGGACCCCAAATGTGTTTGTGAGATGCAGCTGGACTCCTTGCTGCTGTCTCCCAGCAAATTGGATTATTCAGTGTACATGATCAAGTATCACCCAAGGAGATTGGACTCAGTCATCTTTCCAGGTCCCTTTCATCCCCATGACATTATGGTGCTGCTCCTTGGATGCAATGGTCTCTAGCTACCATGTAAACCCAGCAAAGCAAGTACACGACCGCAGCTTGCAGACCCTCCAGGTGGTGGTATTACAGTCACGTGTTAAGTAATCGGAGGAGAAAGTCATTTTAATTGGGTTGCACACAGATCTCCAGTGGAATAAATTTTTAACTTCTGAAAATCAATAGGTAGACTCAATCTACAGTAAAGATTAAGGCTGTTACTGATTAAACATTGCTCCTTCCTTCCCTGAGGGCATAGCATTTACCTCTTTGACTGCTTGAACTCTTAAGAGAGGCTTCCAGAGAGAGTGAAGAAATCTTAATTTTCTCAGTATTTTAAATGGGTAATCCTATCACGCCTCTTTCCGTTCCCAGGCCCCCTGTGTATATTCTAATTAAAAGCTCAATCTTCTGGATTTTTCCAGATCTGTACAGATCTTTAAGAGGAACATTAGCTGGTACTTTTTAATGCATTCTCAGTGGCTGTTGAGTGATGTTTCCAAGCAGCTGAAGGCATGGCTGTGGTTGGCAAGGCGGTGTGAAAAGTCCTTCATCTCAAAGCACTGCTTTTCATACGTGAGCACGAATATTTCCTCTTCTGCACTGACAGCATCCATTTCACAGAAAACAATAATGAGAGAGAAAACAGGAGGTTTTATCCCAGGGCCATGTCACCAAAGGCCAGGCTAGAGCCTGAAGCTTGATTATAAAGACATCAGCCTATCTTTAACTTGTTGTTCCTGCCACTCTGCACCCTTTGGAGACCTTGCCACAAACAAAGTGTTGCATGATGTACAAATCCAGAACCAAAGAGCCTCTTCTGTGTAAATCTCATGCTCCCTCCTGCCACCCATGCCTGGCAAATTAAAAGTGTGGAAAGTCTCCTAACAGCACTGAGTGTGCCACTGAAGTCACAGGGAGTGCAGCACATCATATCTGATGTGCAAAAGCAACTCAAGCATCTCACTGATACAAACACTTCTTTCTCTTCAGCAGTTGTTATCCAGCCTGACCTTCACCCTGCTCTCCATCTGTACTAATTAGACCAGGCTTTGAGGTGTCAGTCCTTTCTGTTAGTGATTTTTGTCACAGAATTTCTAGCAATTTAGCTGATTGTGTTATAAATTAACCTTTGGCATTCTGTCATGGAGAAATGGTGTTGATCCCTGATTAGTGCTGTGTGAAGCTGCTGGTAGCATTGCTGTGAGTTAGTTCTGCTGGGCTGGTGAATTCAGGGCAGTTCTTCCTGTTGCAATTAAAACACAGAACCTGCAGTGTGTCTGCAGCAGTAGCAGCATGTGAACTAAAGTGTAAACCCATCAGTTTTCATAGAATCATAGGGGTTGGAAGGGAACTGTACAGGTTGTTGAGTCCAACCCCCCTGCTAAAGCATGTTCCCTACAGTAGATTGAGCAGGAAAGTTTTATATGACAGGCAGAAGGAATATGAAAGTGCTTCTTAAAAGGAGAGCAATAAAATGGAGTTTGTAATGCTAATTACTGTTTTTGATTCTGCTTTATCTTTCAGTGGGAAAAAATGTCATAGATTTCCAAGTCCAAAACCAGTCCATCCCCACCATGGCCACTGATCATGTATGTCCCTCAGTGCTATATCTGTGCAGTTGAAAGAAATACCAACTCAAATTTGGTTTAGGGATCTCACACTATTCATGGGTCTCTGAAGCAGTGGCCATGGCTTTATTATTTAACTGGAATCTAGTGTTTTGATACTTCATGTTACATTGGTAGATCAAAGTGTCATACAATGGCTTGTGTTGGAAGGAACCTCAAGGATCATCAAATTCCAGCCCTCTGCCACAGGTTGTGATATGTGGGTTTGAATTGAGGCTGTGAGTTTGCACAAGCAGAAATCAAATACTGTCAACTACAGACATACACTATGTGCTGGTAAACCAGAATGTGCTGACAATAGCAGCCATGTTTCAGGAGCAAAACGTTGGCACTATATTCTTCACTGTCATCAGAAGAAGGAGCTGGTTACTGAAACATGGGATCCATTTTAGGTAATAACTTCTTGTAATAACATCTTATGGGTTTTTATTTGGTTGGTGGTTTTTCGGTTGTTTTATTTTTTTGAGTCGTAGAACCTCCAAATGTCTTGGGTTGGAAAGGACATCAAAGCTCCAACCCTCCTGCTGCAGCAGGGCTGCCAACCATCAGTTCAGGCTGCTCAGGGACCCATCCAACCCATGGATGAGTCTCATGTTAATTTTTTTGAAGGTCCACAGAGATCTCTGCACTATCATTGCACAGTAGTGCATGTGGGTAGATGATACTGTGCCCTACCTGGTCACCAACAGCACTGCACCTGAAAGATGTCATATTCTTTATATTGTGAGTTGTTGGTTTTGTTGTTATTATTGTTGTTTCTGCTATGTTTTTTTTTTCCCTTTCTTTTTATGTTCTTGAGTTTTCTGTGCAACGGTATGTGTGCTCTGCTTGGAATTTAAACAGATATTTGGGAAGTGGCTGTTAGCTATTGCGTTTCTTTGCTTCAGTGTCAAGAAATGGGATTATCAATTATTTTAATTAATTAATTAATTAATTTGGTGAAGGTGGCAGTGATCTTGTGATGGAGCAGGAATATTTGTTTTTATTTTTTTTCACTCTATCTACTATCATAGTAATTAGGAGAAGCGGCAGCCACATAGAAGACTTAATTTTTCACTGTCCCTTCTTTTTTCTTTCTCTCATGCTGGAGCAATGAGAGGAACTGACAGAGAAATGTCACTAAGCTGTCAGCAGTGCTTCTGTAGCAACCTGTGAAGAGCACTTTCTGGCTTCATTTATTGAGAGCAAGGAGGGTTCCAGAAGGATTTGCTGAAGGAAGAGTTGCTCTGTTTGGAAATCTTGCAGGTGGTGGGAAAGCCATGGCTGGAGCATCCAATTGGAGGACATAGAGGGTCTGTAGCCTCTGGTGAGACAGAATGTCTCCTTCCAAAGTATGTGCAAATTTGTGAAAGCTGCCTGGTGACCCTGGCTTGGTGCAAAGGGACATTGGGCGAGGAGATGAGGGCTGGGCCAGGAACCCAGGCTGCAACCTGCCAGGTTGGGAAAGAGGAGCACAATTTGTTGGTGCAAGCTCATCTGTTAGGGACTGGGCAGTGGGGTATCTCAGTGTGCAGCTGAAGCTTACCAGACCCCCTCCATGCTGGTGGCTGCAGCAGCAAAAACAATGCTGCAAGCCTGACAAATGGTGCTTGGCACACTGGCAGAAGCTGTTCCTTCCTGCCGTATGCTGTCACTGCAGGAAGAGAGCTGCTGTGTATTGAAAGCAGCAGTGGGAAAGCTTTTCTCATACAGATGGAGTCAAGAACTAAATGTCAGGCTTTGGTATGGATGGGGCAGAGCATGGGGCTCCTGGTGGCATGAGGGGGGGTTGGGGCAAGGTGGGCCCCTATGAGGATAGGGGTGGTGGTTTTGCTGTAGGGTTTTATGCTTGTGATTATATGCTAATAAACATGTTATTGCTATTGTTATGACTAGGAGCTACCAAATCACTGCTGGGAGTTTCCAAATAACAGTGAAGCTCACAGAGAAAACTCAAGGTGGATAAAGGAAACCCTCTTGGAGCAGGTCAGTTTGTAAAAGCCGTCTATTGTATAACCAGTGCATCAGCAGTCAGATGGGAGCCACAGGTTGATTGCAAACAAGGGCTTATAACTTCTGACAATCTTGGAAATACTTGTTACTCAGCACATTTAGACTCCAAAACCAATACTATTTTTTTCTTCTAGTCATTTCTCTTTACTTTGGGACAACGTTAGCACCCCCCTCATCCTGCTCTCAGTGCCTGTCCAGCTTACTAATTGCATTTCTTCCCCTGCTGTTGCTTCAGCCTGAATACAAGCTCTTGTACCCTGAAATCAGAGATGTGCAAGGATGTGTGGGTGATTAAAGGATTGCTTTTGCTCCAGATTACACTTGAACTGGTTTGCTCACATGCATTTCTTCTACTTGTCGGATGTCATTATGAACGTCTTGACAATGTTTTCTTTATGTGATGGTGTAAGCTGCCTTGAACTGTGTTGGTCCTCAGTTCTTGCCCTGATTCTTCTGTGAGGGGAAAGAAAAATCCTTAAAATGAAAGAAATCTTAATGAAAGAATACTGGGATCTCTTGGGTTAATGAAGTTCATGTTCTTCCTAGACTTAATGCTGTGGGATCTTGAGGAAATCACTTCAGTGCACTTGTATGCACCTTTTTGGGTAAGAGAGCAATAATCACCATGTATATTGATCCTCAGACACGGGAGATGTGGTGTTGGTAATGCTGACTCCTCCATGGTTTTTGACTATAACACCCAGCACAGCCTACTTCCCCTTTCGACTACTTATTGTTGCCATAAAGTAGCTCCCCATCTTTATTTACAGCTTCTTGACCTGCCATTTCAAGTGATGTTTTCTAGTTCTTCTAGTTAATAGCTGGGCATGGTGTAGTTTGTGGTTACATCTTCTACCTGTCAGCTTTCGAATGTGCATTTGCAAAACATCTACAAGCCATGAGAGCATAATTTTAATTGTAAATTGGGTAGACTGCCTCCCTGGAGGCTTTCGAGAACTGTGGAGATGTGGTGTTGAGGGACAGGGTTAGTGGCATGGTGTTTATGGGTTGATGGCTGGAACTTGGTGATCTTAGTGTCCTTTTCCAACCTTAATGATTCTATGGCATGATCAACAAAGTTCATACTGGTGCTAGTTCACAAAAAAGCAGCCCAATTTGTTCAGCTTTTGAAGTCAAACAAAATTTCTGTGGTCTTCAGTGAAAAGATTCAGACAGAAATATTGTGATCTCAGTAAGTCATTGATTTTTCTAATTGAATCTTTAATCAAAGGAAAATGAGTAAGTTTTGATTCACTTCTCACCATCACAACAAATAAGGATGCTAACCACCAGAAAAATGTTCTAATGAGTGTATCATTTTGTCTCTGAGAAGAGACAAGTGCTTTAAATGGAATTATGGTAATGGTGTGATCATTGTCTGGGCTGCTTAATGAGTATAGCAGCTGTTGCAATATTAAATATTTTGCACTTAAGAAAAATACCTCCTGTTAGAAAAAGCTGATGGATCTTTTGCTGTTGTGCCGGACACATCACATGTAGCTCTGTGCACTGCCAAAATAACTTCTGATTTGGACACCGTGGTCTTTAGTGGATTTGGCAGCTTCAGTGCTTCAACTTAAATATAAAAATGGATCTTAGATGCTCTGCTCTGAACTAAGTAATACATTATATAAAAGTTTCACATCATAAAAGCATGGGTAAGTGGTTGGAGTGGTAAGGTATTGAGAAAGGATGCCTGGGGTAGTGGTGGAGTCACCATCCCTGGAGGTTTTCAAGGAAAGAGTAGACATCATGATGTGGTTTAGAGTGGTCAGAGGCATGGGTTGATGTCTGGGCTTGATGATCTTATCGGTCTTTCCAACAGTAACGATTCTATGACTGTATGTATGTACATAGATAAATAAAACTGAACCAAAAATGTCAGGACAAAGGAGGCTCTCCATTAGCCATAATTAATCTGGGCATTAGGGGATTTTGCAAAGAGGAAGAACATAATGAAACGTGTAGGGAACAATCAAGGAGGGTGCATAGCAGCCCCCAGCCCTGATCTGGTTATGAAAATGCTAGGCTATGGTCAGAAAATGTGCATGCAAGGAAGTCCAGTTGCAGTGGAGTTTCCCTCATGAGGACAAAATAGTTGCATACCTTAAACTGTGGAAATACTTGTTCTTTTTGCCTTGGACAGACTTGAACTGAAATGGAGAGGGCTGTAAGTTTACATGCATTGTTATTATTATTGCTCAAAGAGGTGGAGGATGCCCCATCCCTGGAGACACCCATGGTCAGGCTGGAGAGGGCTCTGAGCACTGATGGAGCTGTGGGTGTCCCTGCTCAGGGCAGGGGGTTGGACCAGATGGCCTTTAAGGGACCATTGCAACTCCAACTATTCTATGGTTCTGTTCAGCTCGAATGTGTGACACCCTGTAGGATGAGATATCTCCTGTGTTGTGCCCCATTTGAATGGGGGAATTCAGTCATTGCACCTGATTATTTGGGATATCTCTTCAGCACTACTTTCACTTCAGAAGTGCGTGATGTAACTGCTCCCACCCTCTGTTTTGTTGGTGTAAGGGTGCCCTGTGGGCACTGAGAGTAGCATCTTTGGGAATTAAGTTTTGTACTGGAAATCTAATATTATTTTCCAGGCTGTTGAAATTGAAATTTAATTAGTTTTACTGCTTAATAATGATGCTTCGTATCTTCTACTAATCCCTAACCAAAATTAATTCAAGCATCCGTGACTTCTGATGGAGGTGTGTGTAAATAAGAGCTGCAAGAAATTTCAGGGTGTGGTGCGAGAAGTGATCATTTTGCCCTCATTGCTGGAAATTTATTCACAGCCTCTGAAAGTTTGGAACAGAAGAAATATGTGAAGAATCATGCTCAGAGCATTAGAAGATATTTGGAGTATTAAAATGCAGTAATATGCTTCATCCTGTGGTTTGCATGAGGATGATGTAGGGTTAAGGAGTACTTGAGAAGTTGAAGGTACACAGCAGGTCGCAGCCCGGTTCAGAGCGAAGTGACATCACTCTGATTCACAGCATCCCTCTCTTGAGATGCACGCTTTCCTTCATGCCAGAAATAAATGTCAGATTTCATTGGTACCTGGGTAGAAATCCAGCCACAAAACCTGTAACTACATTGCTGAGTTTGGGTACAATGGATTTATTGATGTGTTCGGGTATTTATTCCTTTCCTAACACCTATGGTTGACAATGTGGTAGGAGACATGGAAATGCTTACATAATTATGTGGAGCAAATATTCTGCTTTTTTCATTTAGTCAATTAAGATACTGTTTGTAAGTACAAAATGTTTGTTCTAGACACTGATATATGAAGTCGAGCTGGGGCTGCATTTTCCAGGAACAAATAGTCCCATGGAATGTGTACTCATTGCTTGGAGCCAGGAGGCATGTCAAATGCAAGCAGATTTTGTAAAATCCCTCCAGTAGCTCAGCGTGAATATCAGTGATGGTGGCTTGGTTTTTGCATGATAAACTCATTCAACTATTAAATTACTGGAAAGAAATCCACCACTTCAGCAAAGAATGAATGCATCATGTGCATTTGTATAACGGATGTCATGATTGGTTTCTGACCCTAAAGTAGAAAAAAAGCTACTTTAAAATTTCCCTTTGGTTTTCTTTTATTAAGAAATCGAAAACAACAACAAAAAAGCCAACAGCAAATTATTTTTTGTGGACCTTCTAGCATAGAATCACTAAGGTTGGAAAAGACCTCTCAGATCCCCAAGTCCAAAACCAACCCACTTTCATCATGCCACATCTCCATGGTTCTTGGATACCTCCAGAGATGGTGATTCCACTGCTTCCCTAGGCAGCCTGTGCCAGTGTGTCACCACTCTTTTAGAGGAGAAATTGTTCCTAATTTCTAACCTGATCCTCCACTGGTGCAACTTAAGGCCATAACCACTCATCCTATGGCTGTTACCTGGGAGGAGAGGCCAGCCCCCACCCACTACAACCTCCTGTCAGGCAGTTGTAGAAAGGAATAAGGTCTCCCCTGAGCCTTCTCCAGACTGAGCCATCCCAGTTCCTTGTATTCTTATTGGGTTTGTCCCAGCGTCTGGAAATTGAGCATCCCTTCCTATGATGGGTGGCAACCAGCCCCCCTGTGGTTGGTTCCTGGTCCATTCCTGCTTCCCAGACAGACCACAGCTTTCCTTCTTGAGAAGCACAACTTGGAGTAAAGCCCTCTCACATCTAACTGCAGAGGCATATTCTGCAGTTAGATGTGAGATATTCTGATTCAATATCTGATTTTTAGGGGTCTCTAGCCAGGAAATTATTACAAAATTCCTGACTCTTTTCTCTCCAATCCTCTATCAACTATTTGGAAATTGTATTTTAGTGCTTTTTTTTTTTTTTTCTTTTAAACACTTCAGGGGGATGCAAAAAAGAATGCTTAATCGGTATGAATAAAACATCCAATATTTGGTTACCAAATGGTCCCGTGATTCATCAAGAGCCCTACCACTCAAAAGCTCCTTTCTTCCTCTTGGGATGCCTTGTTACTACATCTTTCAAAACCAGAAAATGTTAAAGAAACTCTTCAAAGCTGGGATAGTAATCAGCAAGAGTCTAAATTCTAACACTGTTTTGGGTCTCTGGGAGAGGTGATGGCTCTGTGCTGTGTTTGTATGGTGTCCGGCTTCGGCACAGCTCCAAGTTGGTACCAGAACCACAGATCCTTGAGTGCTTCTGCAACACTCATTGTGCACTGGTACCAGGCTTCCTTTCCAGGTGTGCTCCAGCGTAGATGTACCTTAAAAGTCCTTTTCCAGAGGAAAATGGCTTCTAAAGATGCGCATTTCAGATGGCACAGGGATGATTCATGACAGCTTCAACCTGGAGTGCTCCGGCTGCTCTCCCTGGCTCAGGAGCAGATGAGCACAGCAGCTCTCATCCTTTATAATTGATAGCAGCAGAAGCAGTTCTGGCCTCAGTATGTGACATTTATAGAGTGTGGCACTATCATCTGCTGCTGATCTTGCATGGCCAGAATTCAAGGCTGAGCTGTCCTGGCTGAGTGAAACTGGTTTGGTTTGATTTTGGGTGTAAACCAACTGACTTTCCATCACAAGGTTGAGCCTCTGTAGAGCCTTCCCAAAGTGGCTGAGGTGAATCAGTAAACGCAGAGCTGGGTTGGGCTCAGAGGTTGAGGCTTGAATACTGGCAGAGTCTGAGCTCCCTAAATCTTGGCCTCATCAACATTAAAGCTGAGAGGGTTGGCCAGTTGTGTGGCTACAAATGTCCTGATCACACATCACAGATGTCATTTTTACTAGTCTTTGTTTCATAAGCCATGAGCTCATCTGGAAGCAAGTCATTGCTGATTTCAGCCCGTGGCTAATAACAAAGAGCTCAGCGAGATGTTGATTTGGGTGCTCTGGGAGCAAGGCCAGGAGGTGCTGTGGCTTTTGTCAGCCTGACGTGCTCTGCCTGGTGTTTTCTGCTTGTCTGAGTCAATGAGATGACAAAACCTCATGGAGTGATGAGGGAACACCACGTGGCTGTGGTCTGGCCCTACAGCAGGTGTTGGATGGCTGTTGTTTTCAGCTCTCTGCTTTATTTAACAAAATGGATTTGATGTGCATGAAAAAGGTGGTGAACGGGAATGTGATGCTTGATTTCTTTTTGAATTTTGAAAAAGCAACAAAATTGCAGTTGGATTTTAAACAAAGAGCATCAGTGCTATGTGAAAATCCCAGGAAGCCCTCAAATAGCCATCAGGGGAATGCAAAATGTGCAATGCCCCGTAGCCAGTGAGTTTATGAGGCTCTAAAGCAGCACTTGGAGGCCTCCAGAGCCATATAAAGTGTTCTGTTACATAAGCATGTCATCTTATGCTGGGCTCATGGATGTGAATTCCCTCCAGGCAGGTAATGGGACAGCCCAGCAGTGCCTGCTGTTTATTTACTGCATGAGGATGGTGGCAGTGAGACAGCTGAGAGGTGCTGAACCCATCAGGAGCTTCATGGCTTCTCCATAGCAGAAATCACTCCTAAGTCTTCACTTGAATCATATTTCTGCTAAGAATTTATTTAATATGTTTTAAATCTGGCACAAAGTTCGAACAAGGGGGTCAGGATGCTCAGGAGCAGTCAGTCCAGGTCTGACCCTGGCACATGCATGAGGACGCTGCCGGTGCTGGCAGCAGTGGTGATGGGGACCAGCCTGGATGTGACCTCTGTGGCACAGCCACGTGAAAGCAGCTCCTGGGCAGTTCCCACAGCTGGAACCATTTGTCTGCACGGCTCTTTGCCCTGAATGGGTTTAAAACACTTGAATCAAAGTGAGCCCAAGGAAAACATGATATGGAGCTTCCTCTCTGCTCCTCGTACAGGCACAGGCTTGGTTCAGAAATGTCTTCACATCAAGTCAGTTCACATATTCTGGCAACCTCTGCAGAGATGATGTTGGAGCAGGCGCAGCTCAGTGATGCCCAGCAGATGAGTCACTTGTTTGTCAGTCTCAGTATTTCTACTCCCAGTGACACCGTCGTGCCCAAGGGTGCTTTGAGGGGCAGTCCTTTGGGGTTGACCCTCTGCACAGCAGTGCATTTACACTGCGAAACAAAGAGCCTTCAGTGCTTTAGAGAGTGCTGTATTTGTTTTTAACATCTGCGTTGCTGCAGTTGTGCACTGAAGGACTAAAGGTGGTGGCTTTGGAAAAGCTGGCGGACTTTCTTTGTACCTGGGGCCATGCTGTGGGTGTCAGATAGCTGTGTGTCCTGCTTCTGAGTTGGAAGAGACCCATAAGGATCATTGAATCCAGTTTTTGCAGGATCTGTCCCCAGCTGTCCTATGTGTGCTCCTTCACCTGCGTTACTGGGGACTGTGTTTCCTGATGGAATGCTTGATTCTTGATTCCAAGAGCAATGGATATCCACAAACCCTTTCAGCTTCTTTTCAGACATCGGAAAGCAAGCTTTTCTTGGGCAAAGCTGAGCTTTTGTAGGGTTTGGCTGAAAAGTGTCTGTTTCCAGTCTTTTATTTCCAAAAATAATTCAGTCTTTGGCTATTAGGAAGCAGAGAGATAAGAGTTTTTTAATCTATAGCAATCCCTCTTTTTGCTGTTGAAATTTTTCATGTGAAAAAGATACCTGCTGGATCCGATCTGAGCATTTAGGAGTTACAGCTTGGATAAATACTTCAATACTTGCCCAGTTTTGTCTCAGTGGGATGGCTCTTAGAGGTGTATTCATTATTTTGATATTACTGGTGCACAGGAAAATACGGAGAGCTCTGGTACAAACCTCACCCAGTCATGTTTAAACACTTTCACTGAAAATGAGGTGGTGGGGAGAAGGCATTTCTTGAGCTCGATCTTGTTCTGTCTGGGTCTGATGAAGATGTACTGCAGTTATTTAAAGCTAGCAAAGTCAAATGCCATGCACAGTGACTGAGCAGTGCGCATCTCTTCCATTGCTCTTCATTCCCACTGTTCCAGTTTTCCTGGCTACCCATCCAGCTATGTGGTGTCCCTGGATGGTGCAGGACTGGCTGCAGAGCAGGAGGTTAGTGCCATTCCTATTCCTCTTACCAGCTCACTGGGTTTTGGATAAGATTTTGCTGTGCCTCAGTCTCTCTGTTGTAAACAGATGATAATGTTTGCCACTGAGAAATGCTTTGATTTTGATGTGTAAGATGCCAGGAATTAATTATTTTTATTATGCTGTAACAGTATGCCTTTCTTATGTCTCTCTGCTCTGTAGCTCATCTTTTGATGATCCCATTATTTTCTGCTTGTGCTTTTTCCCCAAGATCCCAAGGTGCAATTTTTAAGCAGAATTAAAGAGAGGACTAAGCTGATGTATTTTCAGGAAACAGATTGGGCCTATGAAGGATGGGGTAGGAAGAATGAGAGTTTCCACCGAAATTGCTGGTCCAGGTCTGGATAAAAGCTATGTTCTACATCAGAGCATCTGAGGGAAGAGACTGGGAGGCTTGAGAGGGAGCATTCCTGCTTCTTTTGCTCAGAAAGCAGCTTCTTTTTTGGCTATTTCCATCTGGTAGAACCCCCTCACCGAGCAGCTGGGCACTGATTGAGGCATTTCCCAACAGCCCAATGTGGGAGCCCTCCCTAGGGGTGAGGAGTTTTCTTTTTTTACAGAAAACTCAATGGAAACCGGTATGGGAGCCCTCCCGACTCAAGCCAAGAATCCTTGTTGGGTTATCTAAGCTAAGTAAGGCCTGGACCCAAATAACATGCTTAACTTCTGCCTGACTTCCATCTGCTTTCCAGCAGCCTTGCAGGTGTTGGTGAATAAATACCACATGCAGTAATTTTCTCCCAGCAAAGTGCACATGTAGTTGCCATTAATATTAATAGCAGCTATTATTTGCTAAATGGACTTCTTGGTTAACTGTGTATTTATTGCAGGTTGTTTGAGTAAAGTTGGAGTGCAATCAATGCTATGTAGCAACTGCAGGCTTGTGGGTGGGGGAAAAGGAAGAAATAATTAGTTGTCAGGTAGCCTCTAATTACCTGGGTGGCATGGTCCTGCCAAGCAATTAGATGCTCAGTGCTTGCCATGTAAATAAAGTGACCTGGATGGCTGGTGTGTCCAATGTAACCAAGGCAGTTGGTTAATGTGCAGCACATTTCCATCTGCAAATCTGTAAAAAGCTGACTTCTTCCCTAACTTGATTCCCTCCTGGTGTAAATCTGACACAAGTCTTCCTATGGAAGCTGATTACTATGGGCAAAATTTGGACTTCGGGTCACTTTGCTTCCTTTCTTAGTTGATGAAACTATCAGGGGTTTATGTTAATGTGTTGGAGCTCTGTAAAACTGAGTTCCCTTATTTTATCAGCTGGAGTCATTCTGAATTATAATTTAAATGTCTGTTTAATAATCAGAAATGTTTTTTGGTCAGTGATTCTGACTGATATATCATGGGAGGTAGAATACCGTTTCTCTCATGCTTCCTTACACTGGTGCATTTCAGTTTATTTCTCCATCATTAGAATGATAAATGGGGAGGAAGGAGTGAGATTAAGGATGCTGTTTTTTAGGCTGTTATTCATCTGAAAGAGACAGCATTAATTATGAAGCACCTTTAGCTCTAAGAAAGGCCCAGTGTCTGTGAGAGGACACAATTTGCTCTTCAGCACTGAATTGTGTTAGTTTATACTGAGTGTATGCAAACCAAGTGAGATTTCAGTCGCTGCCACTGATGTGGCACTGAGTGACATGGTTTAGTAGGTATGGGTGATGGGCTCGTGGTTGGACTGTATAATCTTAGTGGTCTTCTCCAACCTTAATGATTCAGTGATCCTACAAAGCCTCTAAAATTCTGTCCTTAAGCATATTTGAGTATCTTGTAGTTCTCACCCATGGCTAGATGACACATGGGCCATCTCTGCAAGGGACTCGAAGGTTCTTCAGTGCATGGAGTCCCTGTGCCAGTTCAGTTCCCCTCCAAATGATCATCAGATGTGATGCTGGAGAAAGTGCTCAAGTGATGGATTTCATGAAAGGTGATTAGCCACACGTTCCTCATTTTGAGTATTCTTTTTGCTCTTCTGGTGATTTACTGCAGTTCCTCCACCTGCAGTTCACAGTGGACCCTCCCAGAGACCTGCTTCATGCAGTGGGGTCAGACCATGGAGAGATGCAGGCATGGCCAGGAAGGAACCTTGATTTTTTCTGTTCCCATTGGTTTAGATGACCTTTAAAGGTTCCTTCCAATTCAAATGATTCTGTGATTCTATGAACTCATGGTGCCCAGTGTATGCCCAGTGAGTTCTGAGCATAAAGAAAGTCAGAGCACTCAAAGGCAGATCCTGTTATAAACTTAGTATTATAGTACGCAAACTGAATTTCTTTCATTTCCTGACTTTTGGGTATTTGGCAGCTGTTTGATAATATTGTTTGATAATAAGGTATATCTTAATGATATTCTCACTGGAATGATGGAAATTACAGTTATCCTACAGTGAAAAGAAAAAAACAACAACCCTTTGTAACATTTTAACGAATTCCTTTTGCAAATAAATAGGATGGAAACCCTTTCCACAGAATCATTAAGGTCGGAAAAGGCCTCTAACAACACTGAGCCCATTGTATTGTGTTAATATTCTAGTTCAGAGAGAAGCAAGCAATCTCATATAGGCAGAAATGTTACTGTCAGAAAGGAGTAAAATATACATTTTAAGATTCTGTCAGGGTATGCATGTGCTCCAAATTACACGTGTTTTACATCATAAAATGAATTGAAAGAATAATTCCTGCTGTGTTTTTATTTAATTTTTTTTGCTTCTGCCTAGGGTACGATTCAGAAGTGATATACTGAGGGGAAAACACCATCAAACCACTTCCTGAAAAATAATAAGCACAACAGCACTTCAGGGAAGAGAATTGCTATGAGAAGTGTGTTCAAGAAAATACCTGATGTTACAATAGCTGAATCATGACGTCTAATTACTTCTTGCTTTTTGCACGAGCAGGAGTGCTGTAAATCAAGTGTTATATTCTGTGGAAGAACAGTGCAGGGTTCAGATCAAAGCCAAAAGACATCAAGCCATGTGATTGGTGTTGCTGGAGAGATGTATAGGAATCTTTCAAACCTTCTGATTAAATGCTGCTTGAGAACAGACTCAAATTATTCAGCACCTATTTGTCCATGCACAATAGCTTCTCCTTTTGATCCTCTTTGGGTTATCTATTGGGCTCCAACTTATCAGAACTGAAGTGCAGATAAAAATTCTGTTGTGTGAGGGAAGCAGGAGGACAAAGCTCTCGAGGCATCTTTGCTTGGTGATGGAGGAGGATAAAAGATCAGAAGTTTTATGTTATAAATATGCAACTCTACCACTCGTGGTTTGGACTCGTATGGTAGCAGTGTGATTTGCTTTGACTGCAGGTGCCTGGATGTGCCTGTTTAATGGTTTGGTCTAGAGCTGCCTTTGACTCCTCTGCTCTATTATTTTATAGCCTGGATGTGGATTGATGGAAAATATTTCCCAGGTCACTGCACAAACTGAAAAAAAAAATACTGTGGTTTTTATTCACCATTTTCTTAAGCCTTTCCTTCCGTGATCTTTCTGTATAATTCGAGCTCTGTCTTAGGATCCTGAAACTCATGGAAGATATTTGCTTGGTGTCTCTATAATGGGTATTAATTGTTGGACGCTTTAGCATGAGCGTAGACTGCAGGGAATCCTCCTGGCCACTGAGTGTCATTGTTAACTCAGGAGAAGTGGGGTGATGAGAGGAATCTCGTCAAATTGGGGAAGAGGAATGTGTGCAGGCAGCTTGGGCAGGTGATGAGTTAGTTAGCTGCCATGGTTTTCTGAATGGCAAGGCTGGTCTTTGAAGAAAAACTGCTGCAAGTTCCCAAGCATGCTGGGAGCTTGATTTTGTGCAAACCCACAAAATTGGTGACTGTGTTCCTTTAACAGGGTGGGAATCTTTGGCTGAGTTGAATTCAACACCATGAATTTTGGGGATTGTCACATCTGGGCACCTCAGGTTGCTCCCTGTTGCTTCTGGTTCTCTCTTGATCCGCCCAAACTGTTGGCACTTCTAACATCTTCCTGGGCCCTCTTCCTTGGGGCTTGTGTCACTGCAGTCGTCTCTGTTGTGCAGGGTGAGAACTGCTGCTTTTCTCCCTGTTCTGCTATGCCATTGTAGTGCTCAGCACAATGGATCTTTGCTGTACAGCTGTGATGGAGCAGGGCTGGTGCCCTCATACAAATGCAGGTTCCTCTTCCAGCTCTCAAAGCCTTGAAATGCAATAGTCTAGAAGAGAGCTGTCACCACCAGAAGCAAGATTATTTCCATAGAAGGAAAAACACTTGAAGAAAAGTAGTTCAAACAGTGGTTTGTGCAGTTGTTTCCAAATAGCGAGTGAGTTTTATTACCTGAGTATCACTGCTTTATGGCCACATGTATTGTAGGAGCAGAGTGAAATTTCCTGATGTCTAACCTTGTAAATTAATGCTTTTACTGAATGTATTATTCATAGGTTTGGTTGGGAACCTTGGAATTCTCATGACTTACTATGAACTGTTTGCAGTGTGGGTTAAACTCATCTTCAGCATCAGCATGAGCAATGTTGGAACTAAGATAAGGACTCTGCTTTCTGGATTTGGGGCTTAAAATGTGCCCTGCATTAACTTTCATGTTAATAACTGACTTGCTGTGATGGCAAGAGGAAGGGATGTGGCTGGAAGGCATCAGCCTGGGGTTCAGAGGAGGAAACTATTACAGGTAGGAAGGAATGTGACGTGGGTTGCCAAGTTAGTGCATTTTAATGCTTCTTCTGAATGCCATCTTGCTCTTACCCCTCAGAACTGCCTCAGGTAGAATGGTTGCTTTGCTGGCTTGTCTTCGCCTCTGGGAAAAGAAAGGTATTTTCTCAGCAGAATGGCAAATCTGTCTTAAAGCTCCTATATTATTGGAATTTGGATACTGATGTTTTACTGACCAAGCAGGAGATGAAGCCCTCTCCAACTGCCTTAACTTCAGCAGGATTTAGTGGCAAGATCCACTATTCCTGGTAGTTATGTTGCCATGAAAACACCTTTCTTCCCTCATAAAATCTACTTAAACCGGGCAAGGACTTTGCAAATCCCATCTGGGCGGTGCAGCTGCTGTGGGGCAGCCAGGAGGAATTCCACCGTCTGCCCGTGTCTCGCCGTCTGATGGAGAGCAGGGAGGAGTGGGGTGGAGGAGAGGCTGATGCTGAGCCAGAAACCACCTCCTTCCTCCACTGCTTTCCTTCTGTAGCCCCATAGCTGTGGTTTCGCTCCTTGCAGTCCCAAAGTTGAGGTGGCTCTCTTCAGTTTGTGCTAAATCACTTTTCCTTTGGCGGGCGTTGGTTCCAGCAGTGGAAGGGCTTTCTGCGTGGAGATTGAGGCTGTTGTTTCCATTCCCATGCTGTGGGGTTTCTGGGAGTCTCTTTGGTACATTTGGTCAGAGCCTTAAGTGCCCTCAAGTGATGAAGGAGAAGTTTTTCTATTCAAATGGTTTGGCTGTAAACTACAGTCAAAAAGAGTTTTTGAACCAAACTTTACATTCTTCTTTAAAAAATAAAATATAACAACATTATATATATATATATATATTCTTTTTTTCCTTCTTAAAATCACCTTTCCTCTGAAGCTGAGGTTGTAATTCAGCTCTGCTTTGATCTGTGACCACTCAGTGCCCTCTGAGAATTCAGATGTATTTTTGCCTGTCTCTCTGAATGGTTCCCTGCCCGCTTGATTCAGAACCACTTATCTCAAATGTCTCTTGCAACAGCTTTCATCAGCACAGGCTGCAAAGAGTCCTTATCTATTCTGGGCAAGCAGCAGCACAGGCCTAGCATCATACCCATGTGTCCATGTGGCAGTTTGGGCAGCACTGAATGGAGGCTGAGTGGAAGGGACACTGAGACAGGAAATAAAGATAATGTTGAAAAAGTATAGAAGCAATGTGTTCTTTTTTTTCTTTTATTTTTCCTTTTCTTTCCTATTTAGCCAATTAAAGTCCTTATATGCCACTGCTGCCTCTCTGGATGTGACTGTTGACACTGTGCTGCTGGTGTCTGCTACCACTTGCACCCCAAAAAATAGAAAGATGGCTATTTGGAGAGAAAATAAATGGGAATGACATAAAATTACAACATCTGAACCAAAAGCCAGGATAATTTCCATGTTTGGACATCTTGTTTCCTATAAAAATAATTCTAAAATGTGTTTAAATGTTCAGCTTCCGTAGAAACTTCTGCTCTGAAACAAAAGCCACTTGCTCGACAGCAGCTGTAGGAATGAATGAGGTGTTCTTTTGTGCTTTCTGTTTGTTCTGAATGTTGGGGGTGGTGATGGAGGGTGCTGTTCTCTGAGGGTTTATTTTTGAAAGGCTTGGTGTAACACATCTGCCAAATGTAGTGGCAATCATTGAATGGCTCAGGTTGGAAGGGACCTTACAGATCATCCAGCCCCAACCCCTGCTGTGGGCTGGGTGCCCCCACCAGCTCAGGCTGTCCAGGACAGCCAGCTTGGCCTCAAATGCCTCCACACTGACATCCACAACTTCTCTAGACAGCTGTGCCAGTAAGAACGATCCTCTCTGTGAAGTGCTGCTTTTGGACAGGCACTTTATTAAGAAGGACATGAGCGGGGGAAAGTGTTCATGCTCACCATGCTCAGCTAGGTGAGATGTGATCGGGCTCTTCCTTAGGCTCTCAGTTTGCAGACTGCAGAGATACAGCGTGAGTGTTTGTGGCTGGCTGGTCACAACACGTGTTCTGTTTTTCACTTTGCAGCACTTCAGCATCCTCCCCATGTGCCCTTGGATGAGATGGTCTGGGAGCTGAGGTGAGAGAACTCTTGTGTGCTGCTTTGCTCCTCATTCAATTTCTTTCCCGATTAGTGGTCATTTTAAAATAGCTTGTTTCATGTCACTGTTTGTCTGACATGTGGCACTCGTGCCAATTTATGACTGGGTTGCACTATGAAGCAGATTGCTGGTTCCTTAGTGAAATTCTTCTTGAATTAGAGAAACTTGGAAAGAAGACAGTAAAATGTGCATTGGGGCGAGGAGACTCTGTGCTGGTATCTGCCGTTAATCTTTAGCTTTTCTCATTCTCTCCCTTGAGTACCCAAAATGTCCTGGATACAAAGAGGTTTTTACACTATGGGTGGTGAGGCAGTGGCATAGGTTGCTCAAAGTGGTAGTGGTGCTCCTTCCCTACAGACAGCCAAGGTCGAGATGGACTCTGAGCACTGATGGAGCTGTGGGTGTCCCTGCTCAGGGCAGGGGGTGGGACCAGATGGCCTTTAGGGTTCCCTTCCAATTCCAACCATTCTGTGATTCTATCACTGTGCTTTGTCTTGGGGATGGTATCTGATCTGCTCCTTTACTCGGTGCCCCAGGAGAGACCAGGGAAGGCTTCCATAGGATCTTATGTCCCTCACCAGATGGGAGTGTGAGCAGAGTCAGCCTCACACTGAGAAATCAGGAATCAGAGATTGTGTTTGCAGCCACTGGAAGCAGCTGTGCTTGGACTGGGGCAGTGTGTCTGCTGATCTGGAGTAGAAGGTGTCACCATTCCTGGAGGTGTTCAGGAAGCACTTAGATGTGGTACTAAGGGACATGGTTTAGTAGGGGAATATTAGTGATAGGTGGTTGGACTAGATGATCATGGAGGTCTTTCCAACCTTGGTGATTCTATGATTCTAATGCTGGGTCAGACTGGGTTTCTCACCTCCCCGTGTCTTTTGGAGCTGCTGCTGGTTTGTAAAGCTGTCTCAAATGCACAGTCATGGATGGATGGGGTTGTAAAGGTTAGACCAGGGCTGTGCTCGGCTGCTGCTCTTCCTGAATCGAAATGCAGCAGCTCTTGCCATCCTGAAGAATTTATTACTGGTAAAAACAGAGAAAGAAGAAGATACATTGAAAATACTGAAATTGTTAAACTTAAGTGAGTCATTCTATAGAAGTGCCCTCCTTGGACAGGTGCATAACATTTTCAGGTGATCACATCAGCCAGTTAACATCAGGGCAAGGCTTTTGATGCATCTTCCGTATTTTTATTTGGACTTGATTCCATCCTAAATCTCAACCCAAGAAGTTAAATATATTCCACATAATGAAAGCAAAAACACTTTGGGCTTGGCACTGTGTTCACTGTCTATGGATCAGTGTCTAGGGGACCTTTATGTCTGCAAGGCTGAGAGTGGTAACAGCAGTGATGGAGACCTGGCACAGCAGCAGGATGCTCGGCCAGCGTTCTCCACAGCACTGCTGCCAGAGAGCTGGGGAGACATGTCTGCAGGCTGCTCAGGTCGGATCCTGCTGAGGGTTCTTTGGGGGTTGTGAGCACCCACCTGAGCCACAGGCCATTCCTTTGGTCCAAAAACTCTTTTTCCTTTGATTTTTTCAGAAAGCATTGAGGTGAGCCCATCCAGCATGTAGGTTTACGTGACAGTGTGATAGATATGCATATCTTTTCATCTTTTCCTAGGCTTTTCATGTGCAAAAATATGATTTGTATGCACATGGAAAAGGCCACAGAGTTCAGAGAGACAAAAGGGGATGTGTGCAGAGCTTGCTGTGGTGCAGGGAATGCTTTGGAATTGCCCTTTGCTGGGAAGCAGACCGGGACAGTGGCATCCAAAAGCTTTATTTTTTTTCCACGCCAATGTCTGGAATTCCATTTCAGCCTCCAAAAATACACCCTTTAAAAGTAAATTACACGTTTCCCAACTTGGTAGCATTCAGCGCCATGAACGCTACTGCCTTCTTCCCGACAGTCTCTCTGGGTGAGAGGCAGTGGCTTTTTCACTTCCTTTTACATCTGGGGAGCAAAGTGATGAAGTGGCTCAGCCACAGCTCAAACTGAAGCCATCGGGGCAGGTTCTGAAACATCTGCATCCCCAGCTGCACCCATCCCCTTGCAGCATCTGTCTGCAGCAGCCACGTGCACTGACACTCTCCTTGTGGATTTACTTTTGCATGTGCATCTGACCGTGGCTCTGTTATTTCACATCCAGGTACTGTTTTGACCCAGAATAAGGGCTGGAACAGCAGGTGCTAATTTGGAGTCGGGGGTTGATGCCTGACCCTCTTGTGCATAGCAAAATCTGAAGGCTTTTAACCTTCTGGATCCTCTGTGGTGCTGCGTCCATGCCAACACTCTGAGCCCCGGATGGGGGCTGCAATATACCCAAAATAAATAAATGATGCAATTGGAGGGAGCAACCGGCTGCCCGTCGTGAAAGGCATAGGCATGTCAGATCTCTCGGTTACTTTCCTGTCTCTTTTTAAAGGCAGGTGAAAAGTAATGGGGGAAATGAAATGTCTGGGGTTTTCACAGCAAAAACTAAACGTAAATAAATCTGCCTGCTGGTACTTGCCACCCCCAGCATCTCCCCCCGTGTTTGTATTCTGCCTGTTGCTCCCATATCAAAGAATTTATATATTTCAAGCTTTAGTTCTCACAGAGAGCTTTGGTTCTTTTCATTTGGACTAAGCAAGAGCCCCTGTCTTTGATGAAACTTCATTTCTGTGCTGTGCTCCCGGGGGAGCAGGCAGTTAGTTAATGGAGCAGCATGGGACAAGGGACGCAGGCTGGGCCACCAGCAGCTCCCAGCTGGGCTGGGACCTCATCCCCTGCTCACCAGGGACAGGGAGAGAGATGCACTCTGCTCCCAGCCCTGCAGAGGAGCTGCCCTGGGAACAGGAGCTCTTTTCTCCCCCCCAACCTCCCTATCTGCATTGGCATGCCACAGAGCTCTCCAGCCTCAATTATCATTGCGTTGTTTTGCTCTGAAGCAGTAGCATTTCTTTAATGAACAAAAATGAAATGGAGTTGATTTTTTTGTTAGAAAAAAAAAAAAATCTTAGTTTAATATCTAATTGGCTGACTGCTTCTCCTTTTCGCTGGAGGATTTTTCACCATCAGCGCTGTCAGCTATGTTGCTATCCCCTAAATCTTCCCATAGCCCTGATGAGTTGGGAGGCTATTGGTTAAATCAGACCCATTCTCTGAACAAGGCTCTGCTCTCAAACTCCAGAGCTGCACAGAATCTTGCCAGGCTTGAACTTAGCAGGAGAGCTTCACATTCCAGTGTGTTGCAACAGTGCTGGCATCTTTATGCCCAAGTAATTCAATAATCTGCTGAAAGCATGAATTCTTCTAACCAGTCCCCTTCCTTAGTACATCCGAGATGCAGAACAATGAAACCCATGGAGGATGGTGTGGCAATTTCTGCAGGGCCAAAAATGGGCAATATTTGATGAAAACAAGCTGGCAATGTTGTGGGAGGGCTTTCATTCCATTGCCCCAACCCATCCCTGAGGAACTGAGCTGCTGATGGATGCTGTGACAGCAACATGTGCTCTGACATGATGGAATGTGTTGACACGTACAGGTGCTGCATGTGGCAGAGGGAGAGCACGAATGGGTGCATGCCATGCATGGCACTGGGATCAGGAGATGCTGGGGGACAGGGACCAGCCTGCCTGGCTTCTCCTTCCTGTCAGTCAGAGGCACCCAAATCCATGTTGGTTACGAATTCTTTGCAACACAAATTGAAGACACCTCTATTAGCATCCTACGCTTTGCCGCTAGGTCTCAGCTCTGAATTACAGGTCAACAACTATGTTTATTTGCTAAGTTTTCTGCTTATACCGTCAAGCTGCTGATTGGTTCTAATTGTAATAGCTGCAAGGTCACAGCTGACCATTAGAAGCAGGGAGCAGCACCACTTGCTTGCTTTGGAGGGTGTATGGAGTGCATTCCTCTTGGCCATTGCCATGGTGCTGTTTGCTGAGAGCTTCAATATGGTTCTTGAAAAAATGTATCCAGGCAGCTCACAAGTTTTCAGGGCATGAATAGCTCAGGGCCTCCAATTTGCTTAAGAGATAGTTATTAACATATACAGCAGTAATTGTGAGAAGAAATAGGAATCTTTTTAACAAGCTGTTGGAGAGAATAATTAGTCAGTCTGACGACAGTAAAGGATGGAAACATGAATTGGGGAAAACAATTAGGCAGTCTTTTGTTTCCTGTAAATTGGCTTTGAAGTTCAAGGAACCATTCTCCCCTGAGAATCTGCATTACTGTGCTTCATTTCTGATTATTTTATGCTTATTTTAAAAGGCAATTCTCTCCCAGGGTCTGGGTGTCTCTGTGTGGTACTTTAATGTATTAGTTGTGTTGAATTCTTCTCCTTTCTTTATTCCTTTTCTTGCTTCTGTTTTCAAATGTCAGGATTTAAGCTTTGTTAGGGGGCTAGTGTGATGCTGCTACTTGAAATAGTTTACAGATATAAAACACTTGTGACTCCAGAATGCTATGCATTCTTATAAAGTGCCTTATTTTTTGCGTTTAATGAAATATTTTCCAGATTCTACTAATGAACTCACATCTAAACCACTGGTGGGGTTTAGATGTATACTTTGATGACGATTAAGTTACCCTGTCTATAATAATTTCATTTAATTGATATGTTAAAACCCTGGTGACCATATATTGGAATGGGAGTGTTGGGAACCACCTAAGCACATTCGGAAGGAGATCTGGGGAGAGAGGGAACTTGGTGTGAAACTGTTGTTAGTTGAATCTCACGTGTTACATAAACTGTTTTGAGTTTGGAGACTTCCTTGAATAGAAGGTCATTAATCCTAGAAGAACTTGCAGATTTTCAGCATGCTGGTTAATACTGGAGTTTATGGCATTGTGGATGTGTTCCTCCGTGTGCCCCGATGCTCAATCTGCAATAGAGTTTTCTTCAGAGCCTTTTGTTTTGCATATGTCTTAATACTTTTCTAAACCTTTTTGTTTTATATTAGTGTTAGGGTGTGAAGGATGCTTTCCTTTTGTTTCATTACTGCCTTTCTGTGCTGGTGTTTTGTTATGCAGCAATATTCGATATCTTTTGTTAAAAAGCAACCAAATAAAACAAAATACTTCCAGCTGAGACTCATTACTGCAAAATTAATCCTGTTTATTCCTGGAATTGGGTTTACTTCCACCCCTGTAGATGGTGGTGTACAGCTGTAGTGAGTGCCAATTAACAGCTGTGCACTAGGCACAACCTCATTGAGGCTTTGTCATGGTGCAGGTGGCACTGACTTTTATGTTGGAGATGATACAGAACCACAAAACTGAGGGCCCACGAGGCACTACTGCCTTTGTGTGAAAGTACTCCTGTTGGCTTGGGCAGGAGGAGGAGTTGCTACTGGAGGTGCTTTAGAAAGAAAATCAGCTGGGAGTGGAAAACAAACTGGGATTTCTTATAGTTCATTGCCGTATTGGCTTTGTGTTGACAAATATTTTGATTTCCTTTTTCTTCTAAGGGCCAAATTCTGGCCTTAACGAAGGTGTGGGTGATGTCAGTTATTAAATCAGGCTGAAGCTGGTGTTCCCAAAAGGAGCATCTAATCCTTTAAGCTATCATCTAAGCACTTCACTTTCCTTTTCAGACATCCTCCTTGGCTCTGTCAGGTGCTCTTGTTTGTTATCCTGTCAGGTTAGATGTCTGGTATGTTTTCCTTCTGTTTTCTGGATTTCATCTAATTTGTCTTTGCACCTTTTTTAACTCCTCTTCAAACATGACTTTAATCTGCAGACCCTGGAAAGAACAAAGAAGTTAAGTATTTGAAGTGTTGTATTGTTTATTACTGAGGCTGAATCACCTGCTAATTAAAGAGCAGGATCAGTGCTTGGCTACTGGGGAATAACCATAAAGATAATGGCTTTTCCTTTAACCTTTATTTTACAGCTATTTTGATTGCCATATGCCTCTCCTGCTTGAATCCTTCCATGTGCAGATTTCTGCTCCTAGTCAAACTCAGAAGACGTCTGTTGGGCAGAGTATTTCTGTAATAAATGAGAAGCGTTTAAATATGATTATATTGTGATTACTTGATTCCTTATACCAAAGTATAGTCCATCTCCTCTGCCTGGTGTGCACGGGCTTTTTGTGTGCCTCCAGAATGATTGCTCAGTGTTCCATGATAAAATGTGAACGGGAGAGGAGTTAGACAAGAGGTGATGGTGTTGCTCTGAGTTGGCTGTGTGTTCAGATAAATTGTGACTACAGCTCCAGTGGCACAAGACTGGCCTTGAGTTTGAAATGACATCTGATGAACAGGACCATCATGATGTATTACTGAAATATACTGATAGCAATGGATTTGCCTTATGGAGGTAGTTCTTCACCCTGCTGAGGACTGGTGCCAGCAGCAGCCAGTGGTAGCTTCTCTAAATTTGCACTGGGGAGGAAGGAAAGCAAGACTGACCTGGAAAATAGTTATTTGGCATTATGAAGATGGTAGCAAGACTCCTTTGACAGCAAGGAGTGTTCTGAAGACTTGAAAGCATGCTGTGTATTTTTAACCTGATCAGTGTCTCCTGCAGAAGTAGGAAAGCTTTTCACGGTCAGTGCTCCCTACAGGTTACAGAGGCAAAGTGCAAGTGGGAATGTTTTTAGCAAAGAACTGTTAGGGAGATGTCCGTAGCTTTGAGTCTCAGGAAAGTCTGTGGCAGGATCTTGTCCAGATTTTAGGTCTAAACTTCAGAGCCCCTATGTTACCCAATGGGGAATGGGAGAAGGTCCCTGTAAGAGTCAGGTTTTCTTACCTGCCTATTCTCAGCAGGTTTTGGGGTTCTAAGGGTGAGGCTTTTCCAGGGCTCCTATAAAGATAGTGCCTCAGTTTCTGCATCTCTTACAGGATCTTCTGTATGTAACTGATATGGTTATTAATATGCTTTGTGCAGTGGCTTACTAAGCACAAATAATATATTTAAACATATGGATACAAATTCCCAGAGGAAAACATGCGTATGCATACACATGCATACAAAGGTATGTGTGGACACACATCTATACAGTTTTGGCACTCATGTTGCTGGAGCACCCTAAATGTATGCAAGTAGCTTCAACAACTCTTATGTCGAGTTACGAACAATGCTGTTGGTGGTAGTTTTCCAAATTGAGGGCTCCTCTGTGATTATGAATGCTCTTCTTGCACCTGTTTTCCCCTGATAAGGGATAGGAGTAATAAATTCTTCTGAAGATTGCTTTTTCCTGGCCAGGTAGTTGTGTGGATGAAAGACTGCAGGTTCCAATCTGTAATGCCACCTGTTGGGACATTTATACTAAGTGGCACTAGGGAAGAGGAAAAGAAACTAGAAACAATCACATAAAAAGACAGAACAACCCAAGTATTCTGCAGAAACACTCAGATGAATTAGAAAAATATACTCCAGAAAGAAGAATAAGATTCAAAGCTGTGTAAAACTCTCCAAGAGAGAATCCAGACCCATACGTGACTATCCCCTTGCCAGTGTGAAGACCACGTGGTGTGTGACCATTAGTAAATGCTGCTCTGAACTTACTTGGAAGCATTTTTTTTTCTTTATTTTCTTTTGCTCTGGGGATGGTTGGATTGTGCACGGCAGTCTCTGCAGCATTTCCCTTAACTTAGAGTTTGTCTGACTTGACTCTCTTCCTTTCCCTTTCTTGTTTCATGGAAATGACAATAAAAAGAGCAAATTAGTGCTGTGTGCTGTCCTACTACAGCTCTTCCTAACATCCAACTCCTACTGAAAGCAGAATAATGAGTGGAAAGTTATTGAAGAATGCAATGGAGTAATTCATCTGGCCAAACTTTAAAGGAATTTTTACTTAGGAATAAGTTACTGCCACAGATCCATTTTCTTTGTATTTTGTCCATTTGTCAGTTTGTTTTCTATCTTTTGTCTACAATGTACTTCTGGTAGAAGATCAGGCTTGCAAAGATGAAAAACTTTTCATTCTTTAAAAGTGTGAAGTGCTATAGCAAAACTCTTTGAAGTTAGTTTCTACTGAATGGAAAGACCTGTGTGGGGAGGAAAAAATAAGCCTAAGGCAGCAAAAGATACTGGCAGTTGACAGCTGAGCACGTAAAAGAGCAGGTCTGTGAATGTAATGCTTATGGTAAAACATCAAGCCGTGTCTTTGCAGAGCACAGTAGCTGTGCTGCATGAAACTTTAATAAGGAAAACGGCCTTCTTAGGTGATCAAACTGTAATGTTTAGGAGATGCGAAAGGATTTGGTTAGTAATTCAGCTAAAATATTTGCTTAGGAGGCTCTGATCTTTTACTTAGATGATGTGTATCCCTATTTCCTGCTGCTGGTAAGCACCGCTGTGCTGGTGCAGAAGAGCAGTTACCATCCTTGGAGCAACTGCTGCTGTCAGACCCCTGCAGTGGGGTGAGCTGGAGTTGGGCAAGTCTTCCCTTCAAAGAGGAGTAGGAGTGAAGCAAAGAACCAGCAGCTGGAGCAGCTCTGGGTAGAGTTGTTCTCTGGGGATAAAACTCTGAAATGTGCCCTTCCCTTTCTGCTGGCCCAAGCAGGGTGGTCATGGAGCATCAATAATTGTAGCCTCAGGAGTGCTGAGAAAGGATCAATTGGGTATAAATCACTGTATATTCCGGTCACTTACAAGGGAATGCTCTCATCTCTATGTGGTCTTATGTATTTGAGGAGTTTTGGGCCTGACTATAATGCAGATAGAAGCCTATGGACGTTTTTGGAGGGGGGGGGGTGGGGAAGAATAAAAAAAAAACCCTATATACTGGACCTCATTATAGCTTCTTTCTCCTCTTGTGTGTGCTGCTTAGTCCCGTGGCCAACAGCTCGTGAGCTCCACAGCTGCTGTGGGCCAAGAAGCTTGTCCTGCCAAGCAGCTTTCTGAGCACCTTCTCACTGCTGCTTGTCGAATGGTCCTGAGGCTGACAAAATAAAAGCTAGGCTGATTGAATCATGAGATGCAGAGAAGACCTAATTATTCATTTTCCAGCTGTTCGTTTGTAGCCTTCTGTTTCTCTGCTTTATTGGTGGTTGGAAAATGTTTTTTTTGTGTTGTTTTTTTTTTTTTTTTAATTCTTTTCCTCCTTCTTCACCCTTTTTCTGGCAGGAAGCATTGACTTCTTTCAAAAACCACAATGAGAAACTGCAGCTTTTTCAACCCAATGCAGGCATCTTTGCAAATAAAAGAAAACATCAGCTGGATTCAAGTCCAACTTCCTAACGAAAGGCAGCTTTGCTCGGTAATGCAAGCAGCTTTATTTTCATTGTGATAGATGAGAGTTGCTTATATTAAGCTGAAGTTTTGCTGTTGAGCCCCAAGCAAAACTCACTGGATGTGATGAAAGTTTTGACTAAATAAGGGCAGTGACATTTGGACTGTGTAAGGCTCCTTGTTCTGAATCCAAGCTTTTCAGCTTGTAGCTGTGTCATTGGCTGGCACTTGCCACTTTTTCAGATATAGAATTCCTTCCCCTCAAATGAAGTTATGAAAAGACAAATGCTTCTTCCCAGTGCTAATTTGGATGTGTTTAGTTTATAGCCATGTTTAGGCAGATTGAGACCTTGTCTTTCTTTGCTGCTACTCAGCCTGGATCCAATACCCATCCTGCAATTTGTCCCCTTGTCCCAGCAGCCAGTGTGTGTGTCCCTCAAAAGAAGGTGTTATTTCTCTCCAAGCTAAAGCTCATAAAACTATCTTGTTGAGACCATTTTTTTTCCTTTATACCTTTTACAACTTGTGAAGAATACTGATTCACTTGAGCTTGCGAAGTCTCCTGTGTGGTTCTTGTCTGATCACTAACTAGATTCAGTGGAGGGGCAGAATCCTTCTTGAGGCTAGTTGTTTCATTTGGAAGGGAAGCAATACAAGTGCACCAGAAAGCACAATTAATAACTGTTTAATATCTGAAAATGAGGGCTCAATTTCTGCCTTTGCATAAGGAGAAATAATGAGGAGTATATTGGAATAAAAATTGCCGAGGACATGGAAGGCTTTGCTCCTGGGTGGGCAATGGGAGCATTCGCTTATGTATAATTGCTGCTGGAAAATCCACAGGACAAGTGCAATCATTTCACACGTAATTTCCCAATTTTTATGCTTTTCTCACTTTATTTTTTTTTTGCCTGATTAAAGTTTTCTACAGAATGTGAAAATTGCAGTTGATTTTTTTTTTCCAGTTGCAGCTGGTAAATCACGTGTTTGAAGCTGGACTGTACTGAGGAAATGTTTGCTTCTTATTTAATAAGTTGCTATGATCCTTATGCATCAGTCCTTATGATTCAGAGCTGTGTCCACCTGGTTGGAGGGGTCTAGGCCTTCCCTGCACATCTATTACAGCTTTTCAGGATTGATCCTGGAAGTGGTTGTAACCTTCCAAATGTTGTTCAAGAGATCAGTCCTGGAGTCTTGAGGGATTTGGACTCCTTTTTCTTAATAGATAGACATCTTAAGAATCCTCCTGAATTATCGCTCTGAAGTTTTAGGGGCATTAAGACTGCGGATTGGAGCAGGCAGGGTGGAAATATAGTAGTCAGATGGCTGTACTTCTAGGATTTAGACACAATGGAAAACTTTTCTCCCAGAGGATCCCTGCCATCAGGAGCATTGGGATATTGCAGTCTTCCCCATTCCTCCCTCACAGGAGATGTAGGATTTCCAAAGTGCATCCTTTCTCGTGGCAATTGCTAATTGCTTAGGAGTGACTGTCCTTCACTTCCTGCAATCCAGAAAGGGCTCATTGGAAGCCAACTCCGCCTTGGTGGGACTTTCAATATCATGAATTCTTTGGAGGGCCACAACAGTGCAATTGCTCCTTGGCATTTTCCTCCAATGATCTGAAGTCTGCTGACAGTTTGCCTCAGCCAGTCCAACTTAACTATATATTTTACCATAGCAAGTAGCAAAGTACTTGGTTCACTGTATCTTTTGAAAAGCATTGATTTCAGATGAATATTTCTTATTTCAAATCATGTCTTTGTTTATACGTGATATAGAAACCTTTTTTTTTTTTTTTTTCAATTATGAGATTAGGTAGCCTACGTTTGTTGGAGCATAATTTCACTAATTCTCGTTGGGTACACTGACAGCACAATTATCATCTCACTCAACAGCTGTTCCCTTGAATTTTAAACATTCAAAACACATCCAAGTGCAATGGAGGAAATTGGTAGTATTACAGACTGTTGTGAAGAAGCAGTTAGATTTTGGAGAGGGGAAAATGTGTTTTTACCGTCCTGGTGAAGGCATAACAAGAAACATAGATGTTGACTGACTGATGAGAAGAGATTTGGGAAATATCAGGTTTAAGAATAAGAGGCAGCAATTATGATCAAACATTTGAGTCAAGGAGATAAAACAAAAATAAGAAATTTGGTAAAACATGGCAGCCTTTGACCAAGTTTCCAACAAAGTGAATGAGGAAGAGGCAGTTGCCAGTGATATTTGCTTTGATGTTATTTCACAGTGTGCGCCAGTTCTGCCATGTGTCTACTTCATCTGTGGTGTAGGGAAAAAAATGAAGCATAATGGAGTCTTGCTGGGGGATTGTAGGGATGTTCCTGCTGGTGCTGATACCTTCTGGAGTTGGACCCCTTAATGTAAGTCTTTCAAAGACAATGATAATGGGCATGAGTAAAATGCCAGTTGAAGAGTCTTTGTCACTAAATTATGCCTTGTTTTGAATGTCCAAACTTGAATGTGGTATTTTGAAGTTGGGCTGTGCGTGTTTATAAGTTGAGGCTGGAACTCTGAGAGTAGGCAGATGGCAAATGGTGAGGTGTCAGCATTTCCAGTTCTGTCTGTCATCTGTCAGTTCTTTTCTCCTTTCTCTCATGAGGATCCTGCTTATTTTCCGGAGATGAAAACGAGAAGAAAACATGGCCAAGGCTTCTAGACGGAGCCACAGATATACACGTCTCGTGAAGTTTTACACTTGAGTGTCCCTGAGATAGGACTCATTGAGAACTCTGAATCCCTGATAGGTTTGACAAGTCGAACAACTTAGACTGCATGAGTATTTTAAAACTAAAAAATACTGAGAATCATCAAACAGGTGTGAAAATGTTGCTCACTTATGACACATTGCTCTGTTTTTGGTGGTTGTTTTCTCTTTTAAAATTGAAAGTTCCTTGTTGTTTTTTTTTTTTTTTTCACTGTGAGGCAGGATGCTCACAGGATGCTCCATTATTTCTGTGGGAAGGAAAGCGTGGGACCTCTTCACTGCTTAACATATTCCCCAGTCTGTAGTGAGTCATAGGCCCTTTTTCTGGTGACTGTAGTGCTTTCTGTACCAACTAGAGAAATGGTAAACTAAGAATTAACTTTAATGAGATAATTTCATTTAACAGAATGCTGAGATCTTCCTCCTCTGTAAGCTGAGGAAGTTAGAACCCAGTTGCCTTGGCGACAACGCAGCTATTATCCAGCAGGGGAAATGAAAGGGCAGTATAGGATTTGTGTGAAAAGCACACTTGAGTTTGTTCCGCACCTTTCTGGAAGTTCATCTAGCTTCTGTTATAATTGTGTTCTAAGAACAGAGTATGGTTTATGTCCTTACTGCGTCATAAAGAGATATATCTGCCAAACAATTGATTTTTTTTCCCTGCTTGTATTTAACTAGAAGCTGAGGTCAGAAAGATGGTTTTATGGTAATTTCTTAGAAGAAATGATCTAGGTTGGTGAAAATCTATCTTTTTCATGGAATTAGTTATGAACAGGTGCTTAGGAAAGAGTTTGCCTTGATGCAGAGCACCTGTACTTAAAACTACACGGTGACCCTGGGCAGGCTGGGTGGCATCCCACTGTCCTTTTCTGGAGGTGTTCAGCAGCTGCAGCGATTAACATTTGTGTAGTGGAGACCCTGGTTATCCCAGAAACATTACCTTTCTGTGCATTCTGTTGAGTGCTTTGTCAGAAAGCACTGTCACACAGTGTAAGTATTCAAGAACTTAATAAGATTAATTCATGTGAGCTTTCTAACCTGCATTCACCAAATCCAGCAACTTTTTCTCCTTATTACCTACAATTACTGTAATTTGTTTCTCACTTTTCTTGCCTAGGGATGAGCCAGTGTCCTGATCAGCCCTCCTGATTGTCAGTTGCTTTCTGGATTTCCCCCCCTCCTGTTCGGGTCCATCATCTGCCTTCTTGGATTTAATGCCATTGCTTTTCCTCTTGAACCTTTACCCTAGTTTCCCTTTATGCTCCCCAGTACATCTGCAGAGCTTTCCTGTGTCTCCTCTGGTGGATGTTTTTGTCCTTATCTCTTTGTCCCATTTCATATCTGCTCCATCTTCCTCCCAGTAGCAGCTGTCACACCCTCTAAGTGTGGTGCTGCCCCTACAGCATTAGATGGGAATAGTTTCATAATGAGAGCACATTGATATAGTTCCCTTTAGAAGATGATATTTTTTTGCAGTATTAACTGTGGTGATTGTTTAGGCCTGTTTGTCTTTGTACGTGTTGTACTTGCTGTGCTTTCAGTCTGTGCAATCAGCAGGATATGGAAGGGATTCTTTGGCTCCTTCACTTAATGATTAGTGTTTGTACAGCACTTTGGAAGCTTAAAATGCTGTAAGAGTGATAAATAATATTGTTAATAACAACATGCTTTGCTATACAGAATGGAGCCTCTGAGTATTGTGGTGATAATCCCCAAACTCCTCTCTTCCAAGTGCTGCTGTCTGTGTGATGTGCCTCTAGCTTATCCTCCTCGCACCTGTCACAGCACTTTTCAGATGTTTTTTCTTCCTTCTCTGATTAAAGGCACACAGAAAATAAGATTTCTCTTAGAACAGAACTCAGCCCTCAGGTTTCAATGACCATGTCCAGATGTGGTGGTCATTGACATGTTAGGGGACTTTGATCTAGACAATTTTTCACTAATCTCTCTGATTATGTGTTGCAAGTGTAAGTTCTGCCATTCATTAAAGCTGATCTGGTTTTCAACACAAGAGGTTTGATCTTGCTGGAGGGATGCTTTCCTGTGTCCAGGTGATGCTTCATCTGAGCTCTTTTCAAATACGTGTCTTCTTGTTACCCCCTGTAGGAAGAGATGAACACAGACGGAGAGAAAACTTCAGTGTCTTGTTCTCTAAATTATTTGGAGCAGAGCTTCTGCTTTCCTTTTTCCAGCTCAGAAATTGTGTTGGCTCCTCATCAGTACATTTCTAGAGCAACAGGTTACTGCTGGGGCTTAGCACAAGTATTGGCTGTGAGGTTCCCAGAGAAGCTTGCCTGCTTGGAATTGTCTGGGCTGACTTGGTCAGACATTTCTGGCCTCCTATTCTTGTCCTGGCAAAGCTTCCCATGCCTGAGCCTCAAGCCCCAGGGCTCCAGCACTGAGGGCAACCCTCCAAGCATCCAGACCTTCCTTTCTGCCTTCCTCTTTTAAGAACAGCTCTTAACAGCTCCATACATGCTCTGGGGATCTAATTTTGTGGGCTGTTTGCCACAGAAGCCTTCAGGATGAGGCGAGAGTTTATTTTAAGCACAAGCCAAGACCGTTGTTTGTCACTGCTCTTAATCTCATCATAAGGTGGTGAAGTCAGCTTTACTGCACTCTCCTCCAAAACTGGTTAAAACTGCTTTTTGCAATCATAGGTTTGAGTGAGGTTGTTACCTACCAAAAATTCTACTTCCAGATTGAACAGTGTACACTGTAGTGTGTATATTCCATGCGCACTCCTATGCCTGAATTTTGAGGCTGTTAAGGCAGGGTGTGCAGAAGAGATGAGTTCTGATGAAGTCAGGGATCGTGCACTTGTTCTCTTTTGGCAGGATCACTTCCAGTGTGAAAATAGATGCATGCTTAGTAGCACAATGGCATCGTAAGTCTTCAAAGAGTGTGAGTAAAGCCACTGAGTAAGCCACTGGCTTTACTCAGTACCAACTGTTTGACTGACCTTGGATATTTTTGTAGGACCAGCTCAGGTTTCCAGTGCTGATAGCAGAGTTTGGGCATGCTGGTAATCTTTGTGCTACTTTACCAGGAGATGAGAAATATATTAGTTTATCTTTGGGAAAGGAGGGTTCAAAATAAATACAGTAGGTGTTGTGGCATCTTTACGGAGCTTTTAAGGATGTATTGAAGGGTTAATTCAGAGGCAGATGTGTTTCTGAAGAGCTGTTGAAGGGGAGATTTCTCGTTGAGCTCTTAAGTGAGTTCTCTGGGGATAATGACAGGAGAGGAGATAAAGATAGAAAACAGTGAGCTGAGACTGAACCCCCAGAGAAAATGAATGTAAAGTGCTATCAAATGATGCTTTGGAAGTTGTTCCTCCCACCTCACTGCATGTGACTAGAGCAGGCTTAGAAGTTGAGTCAATAATTGAAAGTGTTCTTCAGTTTTGTAGGCTTTTAAAAATGATAGCTGGGGCATTTAGGCTGTGGAGGTGTCTTTACAAGATTGACTGCATCCTCAGCTCATGGGGTGGGATGACCAAGGCAGTGCAGAGACCAGACTCAACACAGGGCAGAAATGAAATAACTGCAGCTGTCTCCTCTAAACTGGGTCATCCTGTGAACCAAAACAGCAGTTCTCATAGAGCAGCGCTCTCAACACACACCCTGGTAAGATGAAGGAGGTGAGAAGTCTGATTTTTCTGAGTAGATCAGAAACAGCGGCTATCAATTGAGGGATGAAGATTATGGGTGTCTGCTTCTAGGAAAGTCTCACATCTCTAAATGTCCATGATAAATATATCACCTTGATGGTGAGAGGCGTGAGTGCTGTCAGTCTAGATAACTTCAGCTTGATTGGAGAACAAGAGGGGAAAAGGGGCTGGTACTGTAACTTAGCATGCAAGGAAGGTGCAGAAGAGCTGTGCTGTGTGTTTTCATCCACCCTCTTGCAGCCTTGGAGTTCCTGAGATGGATTAATGCAATTTGCAAGTGAAATCCTGAATCCTGTACTTCCCTCCCTTTCTGACTGAAGTGCTGGGGTGGGAACCCTCCGTGAGCAGTAAGAACTGCAGAATGGCATTTTTCCTCACTACAAATGCAAGAAACTTTGGTATAATATCCCCATTTTAAGCTGTTTTCTAAGAACTTCCAAATACTGGTGTAGCAAAGGGCACAGAAATGGGAAATTAATTTAGTGGAGTGTGATGAAAAATAGAACTGGGATTTCTGAGGAAATTTGTTGCCTATATTTAGAAATGTGATAATCAAAAATCAAACTATCAAACCCTCACCAATAAGAAAAAATAAACAACATCAGGCTGAGGCTTCTCCTTCAATTACCTGCAGCATGTTCAGAGACTTGAGTGTAAACAGCAATTCAAAGCTGCCTACTGCTCAGAAGCTTTAATTAACTCTAATGATAATTGTGGAGCATGTGTTACCATTTTGGGCAACAATTACCCAGCTTATGTGGGAAATCTTGTGTGGGTGGAAAGCAGTGGTGGGGAAAACAGGGACCTGAATATTTTTTAACATTACTAACTCTTAAATAGAGGAATGTGCTTCCAGGGAAGAACTGAAAAATGCCTAACTCTATCCGCACATGTTGTTCCAGCCATGAAAATTCAGGTGAAATGGAGCCTAGTCCCTTCCAACCGAAGCCATTCTATGATTTTATTATTCTCATCTCTTTGGGATTCCTGTGATTTTTCCACTGCTGTAGGAAAGTTGTCCCAAGTCACCTATATGGAAGTGTTTTCTTCTTAAAAAGTAAACATTTCATTTTTACTTCAAGAAGCTAAACTTAGTAAAAAAACTTGCTTAGAGTTCTTTTTCTTATCCATGAATTCTTGATGGTCATTTCTGTAATGCGAAGAATGAAAAGATCTCTGAATATTGCATTCCACACCTCTACAATCTAAGCAAAGAAGGTGGATTTTAATTTTTTTTATTATTTATTGAAGAGTTTGGAAATGAACCAGTACTTCAGAGGCACAAAAAAACCTCCCTTGCAAAGACCCAAAGACTGATGTGAATGGGAAGCTGCACACTGAAATTCTGAAAACTAAACTAATGACCTTGTTTCAAAAGTCAAAACACCACACTGAAAATGAGTGGCTTCTTTTTTTCTTTTTTTTTTTCCTTCCCAATCTTAGAAAGCATATCAGATGAGCAAGATTTCTTAAAGAGTTTTAAAATAGTATTAATGAAATCAATGCGTTGGTCCAAACTACTATGTAGGGTAAGTACATTAATTGTGTACAGACCCTAAGCTGTACTTGGAAAGGCTGAAAAAGAAATGGAGAGCATATTCTTTAAAGAATGAGCTAGAGGTTCCATACTCTGTTGGAAAGATTTCCTTAACTGTATAGTGATTCAATAAAGCTTTATATATTGATGCTCCTCAGCTCTGGTCTTGGTGAGATAAGCTTGATGCAATGGGAGGATTACTTGTGTAATCCATACCTCTCTTATTAGTTTAGACTTATCCTCTTGATCCTAGGTGTCTTGCAGAGGTGGTTCTAGTTCAGCAGGCAGCATCCACCACTTGCTCTGATATCCTTTTAGGATTTCCCAATGGGCCATCACTAATAACTTTTTTGTGAGATGGAGCAGAACAAATAGAGGAAGCTCTGAACCAATCACTATGCTGCTGTAGTGTTAGTAATGTTTGACATTCTGAGTTCAGAAGGAGATAAGGTCCCTTTTGGACATAGATTGCAGTTGCTAGGTGTCATTACGAGTATATTTTATGGTGAATATTTCATGCTGAGGCTCCCTGGAGCGTTTGAGCTGATAAAAGGTCATTGAGTTCTGTTTTGTGTCCGCTCTAATCATGCACTGATTCTACAATAAAAAGCATGGAACTGATTCTGAAATCATTATACTATTATGTGCTCATTGATGGTATATATTTGCTTCTGGTCATTGCTTGTTTGAGGTGGGGAGGGGATCAACAACTGCAAGACATTTCAAGATGTGCTTTGTATTTGCTCAGTTATGAATTCTCCATCAGTCTTTGTTTTCATAGAGTTTTGGGTAACAGTTTTTGACGCTCAGCACGACATAAAACATCAGGTCACAAAGAAGGTAAACCAGCTTTTAAATTCTGCTAGTAAGGCTGATAGAGAACAACGTTTTAAATAGTGTACTTTAAAGTAGCACAGCAATAGAAGTATTTCCCGAGGTTGTAATGTATGTGGGATCTCTCCGATTATTCCTAGCTATTGTATGGTAATCATGACTGTATGACTGCTGTGCTACAGCTATTTTTTCTCTCCTTAGCTCTGCCAGGAAAAGACCAATAATCAAAGCTTCAGCATTTCAGCAACTTGCCTCTCTGGTCTCAAACGTTTGGCTTTCTTCTTCTTTCCTTCTTTATTTATCTCCCAGAATTTAGTTTTAAGGCTGTGTATGTTCTTCTGCCTTGAACCAGTTTGGACTCCAGTAACAGTGTGAAGCTTGTAAGTCTCCACACGGTGGGTTTTCAGGAAAAATCCCTGTCCATATACCCCACTGACTTTTAGGGGGAAAACATATTCACTGTAGTACTGCTTGCAGTATGAAATCATAGAATCATGACTGATTGAGAGGGGGCAGTTTTATTTGTATCAGTGGAGCCATTACAATAAGTGCTGTTGTCATCCTAAGCCAGGGAAATGATGCACCTGAAATGATATTCTGGATCATGTTCCAGTGGGAAGAACAGGACATCTTGGGGTTTTGCATAGGAAAATAAAGGAGCTACGCTTTTCTTGGTCTGCAGGGTTGAGGAAATGATCTTGACAAAGAATACATCAAAATGTTGTTTTAAATTTAGCAGCAAATATGAAAGAGAAAAAGGAACTCTTGTATTTCTGGTCTTAAAGCTGTTGATCCTTTTGCTTTTCTGTGCAACGATGTCACTTTCTGCACTGTTCATTAGAACAATGTTTGATAATGTACTATGTGCAGGGAATTCCATTCCCTGGAACTGCTGCATTCCGTTCCATTGGAACTGCTGCAGGTGCTACTTTATCTGTTCAGCATTTTTTTTTCAGCTTTTTGTAAACAAACAGATTCAGTTCAGATCATTTAAGACTGTGTAACCCTAGGGCAGCGCAGAACTGTGTTTAGTCCTAGTTGGCTGCTGGTGTTATGAAAAGCCCTAATGTTAATCTAAGTTCCTAATTGAGTCTGTCTTCAGGTATGCATTAGCACTGCTCTTGCCTGGTCCTAGCACAAGAATGAACTCCATTGCATTTGAAAACCCTGCAGTGCTTCCCAGTCATCTGTTCCCCTGTTAACACTGTGATCTAATAGGGAATTGAGCCCATTTTTCTTTCTAACATCCTATTCAAATCTGAAGATATTCAGTGACTTTTTCTTCTACTTGATTTTGTTCTCAGTTCTTGTTTTAAAACCTCGCATACTCACACCTTGTTCCTGAAGGGTTTCCATTGACAGTTGTGGTTCTATTCTGAAAGCTGATTTAGGCAGGATGTACGTTTTATTTCCTGTTGCTCAGCACTTCTTGTCCTCAAAGTAGTTCTTCTTTAGTTTGAGAACCTGTCTTGCAGTCTGCAACATGGCATGCATGAAGGCAAAGAAGCAAACTAAACCAGGAAATCTATATGGATCGTATGTAACAGAAGTCTCAGAAGAGGATCCTCTATTTGTCCTGCAAAAATATACAGATTCTGAAAGAAATGAAGGATAACAGACTGCAAAGGGGTTGATAAGTGCTTTATTGGTAGCTGCTGATGGGCACTGAGGAGGATGTTGTCAGATCTGTATATGAATCATACATTAGACTGCTGTGACATAAATTGTTCTGTCAATTTTTGTGCTGATCATAATATATGGTGACAGCAAAAGCTATAGAAGACTCAGGTACTTTGGACAATTTTATTACAATATGTGGAAAGAGGAACCTGAAGTCTGCAGGGAGCAGTGCAAATGCTGGAATATGAGCTGTTCTGCATTTACCAAACTCCTTGTTCACAACTTTATTGTATGGCATTTCCCAACCTGTCCTTGCTCATAGGTTTTTGAGGGTGTTAAATGGATTCTTCTGTGAGAATTTAGTAACCAGCTTAACCAGAGCTGCAGTATTACTCAGACTAGCTGTTTCCTGAGCTTGTCTAACGTGCTGTTATGGTGTACAATTGATTTCTAAGTTATTGATTGTATTCACAGTTACTGGCTTCTGAGAAACCTTGCATCGCTGCTCTGCGAGGAGGTTGTGTGATGCTTACTGTTCTGACTCAAGGGCAAAGCAAACTTTAATTTATAAATTCATAATCGCATCATGGCTAGGACCTTTATTGGCTTCTCACAGGCAATTATACTTCTGAGAACTTCTCTGATCAGGAACAAAATCATTTATAAGACTTAGTAGCATCCAATTTTGGAGAAACTGGTCATTGTTGGAGACAGTGGAACCAAGTCTCTGCAGACACTGGTGAGAGGAAAAAGTGAACTCTAAGAGCACTAACCTATTGGCACAGTATCCTGTAGCAGTAGTAACAGATGCAGCTATGGGATCCACAAACAAAAAGATCAGATCCACACCTGGAAAAGGGGAAGAAGTCTTTGGCACTTGAAAAGAGAAGGCAGAAAATTCCTAGCTCTGTTGTGAAAAGAGAGCCATCCCCATTTGGAGAACCTAGCAGTGGATGTTCCAAATATGCAAAGCTTATCCTTTTTTGCTCCTTCTCTGGATAATGCAATGTCTAGAGACCTCAATAACTTGATGAGTGCATGGGAGCAAATCAAAAGCCTGCATTACCATCGCACAGTTGTAGTCAGTGCTGCCACTGACCTCCAGCAAAGATCTTTGGAATTTTAAGCAGGATGTAATTGAGCTATTTGGTGTGCACTGCTATAGAAATACCAAGAGTACAGAGCTTCTGGTTCAGAGGGAGAACTATGGAATTTTTTTCTTTTTTTTTTTAAGGCCTAGTTTGTGAGAATTTACCAATACTTAAGCACTCATTCTACAGTTGTGCTGTTCAGTACTGTCTGATGTAACTTCTGAAAGATCTGATGGAAAGCACTTTCATAACGTTTTGACTGGCATTAATTTTATGGTTTTATGTGTGAAAGCCATACCCACAGTCCCTAATTAGGATTTCGATTCGCATTAGTAAAGCTGATCTAATGATGGTGAGACAATGGAAAGGAAGCATTTTTTATCAAATAGCTTATTTTTGTTTTCCCAGTGGTCAACAAGCACTAATGAACAAATTCTCCCTATGCCCCATTTGAGGGAGAAAATGATGGGTGTCATTTGGCCATTTCTTAATGCAGGCAGAAGAGCTAACAGGTTGGCATTACTCCTGTAGTTGTCCAGTATCTGAAAAACTCTGCTGTGGAGAAGCTTTGTATGAAAATCTTCACTGTTAGGAGGAAAAATAAGCAGGAAACCCATCCTGGATAACAGCTTCTATGTTCTGGAGATGGCCTTGTTGGAGAAGGGCTTTTGTCTGGGGCCTCTTGGGAGCTGTGGTGGGAGGAAGGTGAGATGCTGAGCTGCAGCTCTGAGGCTGCTGGGTGAGGGGAGGAGAGTGCATGCCAGGACATTTCCTTCTGGCAAGTGTAATATGCAGCAAGCAATTAGCAGTGAGCTCAGTGAGTGCCAAGTGAGGGTGGCTCTGGGTGAGGGCAGCAGATTTGCTGCCAGTTTTTGCCCTCATTATTCTCCCATGAAAGAGAAAGAGCTGAGCCTGTGTAATGATGTCCATGTTGATCACACCTCTTCCTGGCAGAGTGATTTTATTTTTTCCCTTTTGTTGTGAATACTCTTAAGTAATCCAATGCAGGGGGAGGGAATAGAGCTCACTTTCTCAGGGAGCAGCTGGTTCCCCTTCTGCTAGACATCTATTGTCGTGCCTTCACAAACTGCTGTTTCTCCTACCCACCAAATCTGAGCTGGTGTCCAGTTGGATGAGCAGCAGCCCCAGCAAGATGAGAAGGCAGGTTGGTGCTGCCCTAGGAGATGAGTAAACAGACCCAGGGAAAGTGCTAGGGAGCAAAGGATGGGAAATTGGGCACATTTTGACCCAGGAATGAAGAACTGTACATCAATTCATAAAAACAGCAATTTCGGCAGAAGGGCTTAATTTCCCCAAGTGTCTGGGGGGCATAGACTCTCAGCTGTGGATAAAATCTAATCTCCCTTGATATGTGGGAAATGGAGAACTGGCATAAACATTTCTCTGCTGGAGGATTTTAGAGTCATTTAAGATCTTTGAAAATTCATATCCACAACTAGATTGAGTGTATTTTGGCTAGAAAACTAGCAAACTTTGTAGGTGATGCAAGCTTCCTTTAGTAGTGGTGGTAATGTGCTGTAGTGGTCAGTGGCCCCATTTGAACCAGAGTTAGGGCCAGCCTGAATCCTGACTCATCCCTTTCTTGCTCTGAACCAGAATGCAGATCAGCCCTCCGTCCTTTAAACTAAACTTGAACTCTGCTCTGCAACAAATTCATTTGTTATCTGGAAGAGTGCTGGCAATACCTAATTTGTTTTTTTACATAGCCATTAATAAATCTGCCTTTCCAAGCAAACAGAAGCAAATTTCTGTTCCTTCTGTATTGAATCCCTAGAGGGTAAACACGAAATCTGCATGTTAATGATTCTTGCTCAGATTATTCAAGTTTAAGAGTTGGTTATTTTTTTTCTTCCTATTGCTCAGTTCAGCAGCATAAATACTTCATCTGCTTCCCGAATTCAAACTCTGCTGCTGATCTCTGCCTGTGAAATTACCAGCTGAACACAGGGTGCTTCCAAGCACTGAGAGGCTGAGCAGATAACATGGTTAAAAGCAGTCAGCAAGCATCTGAGCAGAGATTGTTCTTGTGCCCTGGTTACCTGAGGATCTCAGCTATAAAAAGTCTTGCTGCCAGCTTTTACTGCGGGAAGAGGCATATGTACTCCCCATAAGGATACTGACCCATGTTCAGCTTTGTTCAGGCTCTGTCTCATTCACCATGCAGCTGTACCTGGGGGGTGTAAGGCAGCATAAATCCAATGGGGACTTTGGGCATCCCTTGTCATGGAAAGCAGCCCTGGCTGGTGGGTCAGTTTGTGAAGGTTGTGAGGAATGTCCTGTGCAGTGACTCGAGTTGATTTAATGCGACTCTGAGATGTGGGGAGAAGTTTTCTCCTGTCTGCCTGTTGCTCAGGTGGCCCTAGTGAGTGGTCATGATGCTGCCCTTTCTCCTTATCACCCAGGAGCAGAGAAGAGACTGTGGAGAGGGTCTCTGTGCTGATGTCTGAGAAAAATCACCAAGAAACCATGAAATCTTCAGTTGTGGCTTTGGAAATAACAACAAACTGTGCAAACCTAAAGGCAATTATGTTCTGCACTGTTTTTGTTTACTCTTGAGATCAGTAGAATGAGTTTATGAAAGGACTGATGCTGCTGCTTAGTGGGAGGAATATACTGGTCTTAATCCTTATGTGTTTTTATACATAACCCCTGTGGCTTTCAAACTGGAGACTTTCAGGTGATTTATGGTCTTTTGAAAATGGAAACCTTTAGTCAGACTTTATGAGCACACTAGAGTTTGTTCTTTCTGAGAATAATAAGGTACTGGAGGCAATGTTATGTGGAGAATAGCAATGAAGAGCACATGCTACCAGCCAGCTTAAGCCTGCCGTTTAAACTTGAATGTCTGTCAGTGCTCACTCAACTGAACCATGAAGGTCTTCCTGTGATCAGCTTTGGGTTGTTGGGTGCTCACTGTCACCACCTGATGTGAATTGTTCATGCACTTGCTGATCTAAACTCAGACCTGAGAACTAAAAAAATGAGTAGTTCTTGGTGTATTTGAAATCCTTAGTACCCATGGGTGGATCCTGTCCAGCCCCATAGACTTGAGATAGTATAGGTAGAGTAGCTGGTCACTGTTTCCTTCTGAATTATGGGGGGCTTTATTCTGCTTTCTTGACAGTGATAGAGGAGGAGAAAAAACAGTGTGACATCTCAGTACTGAAGTGTTCCTCCAGAAAGAGAAAGAGAGTAGTGGCCCAGAAGTACCTGTGGTCTCATCCCTGAACCACAGGAAGGTTTGAAACTGGACCTCGTGTCTGCCCTCACTTTGAGATGTGGGGAGCAAGAGCCCAACTGCACTCTGTCTTGTATTCTGGAAGGTATGAGCAGGGAGCAAGGTTTGTGTTTTGTTTTGTTTTTTTTCCTTTTGTTTGAGACTCTCCTAATCCTTTACTAAAAATAACAGGGAACTGATGTAGCCATTCAGGATATATAGAAATAAAATTCTGCTCAGACACATTTCCACATTTCTGCTTTCTGAGTGAGATTAGGTCTAGTTTTAAACGAACAACACAAGCACCTAAGAGATGAAGACTTCCTACACTGCACTGGAAGGAAGGCGAAAAGGCTAAAGATTCCAAGTGCTGGAGGTTATACAGGTAGGAAAAGAATGTGACCACTGTTAACGCTTAACTGCTTCAAACTGCCCGAAGATGTGCATGGAGGAAGAAAATACGTACTGCAGATAGGCATGTAAACTTGTCCCTGAAAAAGTAAGGTAGAATAGAATCATTTCATTTGGAAAGGACCTTCAGGATCACCAAGTCCAAGCATCAACCTGATCTGCTGAGTTCCATCATTAAAACACATCCATCTGTTACACATCCACATGACTCTTAAATGCCTCCAGGAATGGAGACCCTACCTCCTTGAGCAACCACGATGTCCCTCCCTGTGATGGAATTCTTCCGTCTAAACCTCCTCTGGTGCTACTTGAGACTGTTGAGACATAGCAAAAAGTTTGATCTGTTGCTGATACCTGGTGAATTTCTTGCATGTATCTGGCTCCAGCATACTGTGATGACTGGCATATCAGACAGACAACCACGCATAGGAAGGTGACCTTGTGTTGAGTCAGGTGGTTTTTTTTTCTCTTCTATTTAAAGGAAGAGATGCTGGGCTGTCGGCAAGCTACAGTCATGATTGTTACTTAGCCAAGCAAGGTGGGTCACCATAGTTTAGTGCCCTTCCTGTCTAAACATCAGGAAGCTATTTTGTCTCATAATGGCAGTGGCTGAGCTGCAGTGTTTTGTTTCCTTCTTAGTCATTTACTGTGCTCATCCATCAAGCTTACTAAAGCAAAATTAAAGATTGGTGTTTATAAGCCATTTAAATCAAAGAAGTCAGTAAGTGCATTTATGAGCTTATCCTAATGGTTGCTTTTATAATGCAGACAAAACACTGTTTAATATTAATCACAGGAGGAAAGAAATTGAAGGCCAGATGTCAACATTTTTGATTTCACAAATAAGAAATCTTCTAATAAAGCCCACGTCAACTCCAGAGCCTGTGCAGGGAGGGTTTGAGAGGATGTGTTTTGTTGTAGAGTGGTGTATGGGAACTGGTGAATCATGGCCTGAACCACTGATTGATCACCTGAGGTGAGCACTGAGTCAGCCGTGGGAGCACAGGTGAAGGCAATGCACCTGTGTGACCAGAAGGGGTGGAGTCTGAATCCACCTCTCCCAGACCCCATTTAAGGGCTGACCAGCGCTGGGGAAGGATCTCTTGTTGGAGATCTCTCTCCTGTGGAGTTACAGTGAGCCTCGGCCATCTGCAAAAGGTGAGCCTTTCTTTATTTAGCAGTTGTCTGTTTACCATCCAGATAAGCCAAGCAAAATATGCCATCTACATCATTATTTTCTGTGAATACTATTCTTTTGGGTTATTCACCCTACAAGTGGCACCTTGTGGAGGGACTTGCCTTGATGGAGAAGAGCTTGGGATACAATTACAGATAAGGAAGAAAATACTTTAAATGTACTGTTGCTTTGGTTTTCATGGGGAAGGTTTCCGCTCAGAGAGAAAGCCTTCTGGGTTTGAAGGGATGTCTGAATTCAGTGTTTAAAAGACATAGAATGATTTGTGGACTAGAATTCTGCAGTATTGTCCCTCTTTCTTTTTTCTGTGGTGTTTATTATTAAAAAGCCCGGAAGACAGATGAAATTTCTTTTTTTGTTGTTGTTTGGATTTTTCTTAGTTCTTCTTAAGGACTTCGAGATTAAAAACACGTTTGTCAGTGTTGCTGACAGCATTTATGTATTGTTGAAATGTTGAGTCTAATGCAGGAAGTGACAGTTGACCTACGTGACTTTTTCCTGTGTGGAAAAACTGCAGCTAGTTGTCAGTGATGCTGCTAGAGATTTATTCCTTGTGGAAGGAATTGTCAGTTAGGAATGGACCCAGATCACTGGGATAGCTGCAAAAGGAGGTGGTACTAGAAAAAGTATTCTCATGTGGGCGGAAATTTTGACTCTATCTTAGATTGATTGAAACACAAAATCTGTTTTCAGGCTATCTTCCCATGTTGTGAGATATTGCTCAGTTTGGGCATTGCATCAGCTATTCAAATAAGCACTGTAGTTCAAGTTTGGGGTACCAAAAATGCATTAGCTACAGGAGGGAGACAGGATTATTGTAGCATATTGGAACTTAAGAATTTCCTGGCAACTGCTGCAAGAAATCTGAGCTTGCCAGGTACGTGGTGTAACCCTGTGTAATTGCTGGTGATCTCAGTGCTTTTGATAACCTGCCTGTTCTCCTTGCCTCCTTGTGCCCCTTTTGGGAGTTGAGATAACGTGGAAGATGTTGGGGGACGAAGTCCTGCAGCAATCCAGTTTCTCTAGGATGTACTGACAGAAATTGAAGCGTATGAAATCTTCAATTCTAACTTATTTTTTTTTTTGTGGCCACATTGGTGCTCCTTTATATTAGCAATGTGAATCTTCCTCTTTTGGTACCTAACTCTAGTTTTCTGTTGTTTGAACTGTTCTCTCTTATCTGTGTCAGGATGTATACCACCATTTCATTTTGGATAGTACTGCTAACATGTGACTAGGAAAAATTACGTAATAAAAGACATAGGACTTCAACAGCAAGCCAGTTTTGCTGGAGATCTGCCTGCTGCCAAAGCAAGGAAGTGTTTTTGTGATGCTTACAGTCTGTAGTACCCACTGATGTGTTAAATATAAATGTCAACTGTTCTCTGTAGGTTTCTTTGAGAGAAGTTGAGGCAAAACAACTCATGTTTAGAGAGCTGGCAGAGTATCAGCAGCATGAGAGCTGTGGATTTCTCTGGATAGGCAACATAAGCAGATCCCAGCCTTCTGCACAGCCTCCTGTATGTTAGAGCCATGACCCAACTTCAACAGGATTGAGAGAACAAAGGGAGCTTGTTTCTGATTTTGGACTGGGCCTATTTCCAGGAAAGACCTCTGGTGGCAGATGTTTCATCTGAAAGTTTGTGGTTGCTGGTCTGTGACAAGTTTGATACCTCACTTCTGCCCTTTAACTCAGTTTTATTTCCATTTTCTGCTGTGGAGTCATGCTAGGTCATAAGTGTTTACATGAGGAATCAGTAAACTATTCTAAACTGAACTGGCAATGTGTTGTGCATGCTTAGAGTTGGAATAGTTTGGCCAAACCAGCATCATATTTGATTCCTAGTTGTGCACAAAGAATGGTGCCTTTGCCCCTAGGCTGCGTGCACACTGGCTATGCTGCGCAGTGCAGTGGGAGGTGATGCTTTCCCTTCTCAAACCCTGACTAGGCAGGGTGACATTTCTAGATTTCTGTTTTATGCAGTCCTTGCCTGTTATCAGCTCAACTGCCTGTCCCCAGTTTTCTTCTTATCCTCTGTAATTGTTTTTCTTTTTTCTTTTTTGCTTGGTTATCTTTCAGAACATAAGAAATGAGAAAGATGAAGGTGACTTGGCATAATTATTATGTGAGTTAATGGGGCCCTTCAACACACACAGTGATTATAAACAGTAAGTCCAATTAGGAATGTGCATAACAGTTCTGGACAGAGATGCACTTCTGTATTTCCTAAACTGTGACAGTTTTCCTCCCTTGCAGAACTCAGTATGTTCAGCTTTTCTGTATTTATGCATCTCCTAGGAGTGAAAAGTAGCCATAAATACTGAGTGACGTTCACAGCACTGTAACAAAAAAGGTGCATTTTGACTTTGACCATTAGCCTTGTGGATTGCAATAGGATCTTCCAGGTTTAAGAGGAATATATTGGCCTCTAGGGAGGTGAAATGAAGAAGTGGAGGGGGGAGGAGGGGAAAAAAAAAAAAGGAACATAAATTCACAAGGCCAAAAAAAGCAAGGGAATTAATAATGAAGAGCTGAGGAAGGGATGTGTAACAAGCAGCTAATTCATTAGTGCAGGAGTCTGAAACTTTCTCTAAAGCCCTCAACTCAGGCAGCCAAGGTCAGGTGTGGCAGATCAGGGGTAAGGAGATAGGGCAGGCTTTGGCTGGGAAGTGCTGGAGGAGACAGTATGTGAGAGAGAAGAGGATCAGAACTGTCTAAAGTGGAGATGAAATATTACAGTGTTTATTAATCATCTTGATTGTGAGATTTTTTTTTTGTAATTTGAGCTGTATAAATCTATGTAGATTTACTGGGGAGGTCTAGAGCAAGGAAACAGGAGTAATCAGGGAAAACCACAGTGTGTGTGAAGATGAGGGCAGAAAGTAGCTCCAGCTGTGTGCCTGTGGTAGCAAATTGGAGTGCTTCGCTTTTATAGTCTAATTGTACTATGAAATGCTCCTATTGTAGCTTTTGATATCAAAGATCTTAATGCAGCGAGCAGAACACAGGGTTTGTCAGACCTTGGAAGTCTGCAACTAACTGCTCTTTTCTTTAGTGTCCTCAGCCATAAAATCACTCTGACTGCTCTGTACTGCTGACTTATGAAGTGCTTGGATAACTATAGGCAAAAAAAACGCACTAGGTCGAAATACATTCAGATATGCTCTCTGTACTTTATTTGCTGTGCTTAACAAGAAATGGGCTATGAAAGTGGTTATGTAGTTCAGATGATGTAGATCTATGGAGCTGTCATGGATGCAAAGGATGCACTGTCAGATGTTAAGCATATTGAAAAGTACAGATCCATGCACCATGTGATTCTTTAATGGAAATGAGAAGAAATGAGCAGGAATAGGATATGCACAGGGTCATATGCTGCTGGTTTTGCACAGAGCAGATTCTGCTGACATTAAGAGAGGTGAGGCAGTGCCATAAGATGGCAACTGATTTGTCTGCCAGGTATTTGTGACCAAGAAAAACACTCTCTGCCCTGCAGGCTGCCCACGCTGAGAACTGTGGCTCCGGTTACTTGGTTAAATGCTCTCCTGCATAGCTGGATCATGTCACTTGCACAGCAAGGAGCGATAAGTGCTGGGAGCTGGGATGAGCCTGCTTAAGGTCACGATCATAAAATTTGCTAAGCAAACTGTTAAACTTAACAGCATGTGTGAAGAGGGGTCCCAAGCTGAGCTTTGGGAGGTGAACCAACAGGCAGCAGGTCATTTCGAGAGGGAAAATGCCAAGCTCTTAAATAGTCTGCTAGAAATGCATTTGCAGGGTGAGGCCCATTGCGAAAATAAGCCTGGGCTCCAAAGTAAATGACTTGGTGGTGGTGCCTGGAGCGGGGCATGGCTAGGCCATGTCTGCTGGGACAGAGCCTGAGGAGAGGTGCAGGCTGAGGTTCTTGCATTTTTGGGGGGGAGAAATGAGTTTGTTGACCACGCTGTTGCATAGAATGGACCTAGTCCTGAATGGCAAAGGGCCTGCAGGTGTGGAGGAGGCAGCGAGCAGGCTGTGGTCTGTGATCACTGGGGGCAGATGAGCATTGTGAGGCTGTGCTGCTCTCAGACCACCCCCAAGGAATACTCTGCAATGTGGTTTTAAAGGTCAGAGATGTACAGAGATGAGAGATCTGCCCAAGGGACAGGCTCTCGCCTTGTGTGCTGAGAAGCATTAAATGGCATTGAAGCACTCTTCTTTCTTAGAGCAGTGATGCAGTGACAGAACAGAAACAACAAAGTTAAATAAAGCTCAGCTACAAATCAGAGCTGAACAGACACCTGAAAAGTCACTTCAGGACGAAGGAAGAGCAAAGCAGAGTGGGGAGGATAGCATGTGGGAATTCAAGAAAGGTTTCTTGTCAGGCTCTGTTTCTGTGTGGGATTTGAGCATAGTTTGCTCACTCAAACCTCGCAGCTTCAGTGCAAATGAATTCCCTCTACATCAGTTCCTCCTATAATTAGGCAATTTGAAAGAATCCTCCTGAAATCCCAGCCCTGGCTGTTATACTGCACCTCTCCCCACCCTGCTGGACTGGTAGCATGTCAGAAGGGTTTTGGAGTTGGCTGGCTTTGTTGTGAGCTGTCTCTGATTCATATTTAATCGGATCTTGGACAGAAGATATTGGACCTGAGCCCAAACCACTAATGCTCAATCAAAGATTGCAGTTCAGAGGGCTGTGCTTAGCTGGAGCTTGGGTACAGGTGGCTATATTTTTGCCAGTCTCCAGGCTAATTAGCTTTTATTAGTTGTTCTTGGTCTCAGTGCCCAGTACCTAACTTGTTATGCAGGAGTCCAAATATGATTTATCTTGGCTGGAGTTCTCTTCTCTGCCTGAAATATATTTGGTTAAATGCAAGTCATTCCTGCTTTCATTTTGACTTCCAGCTTTGTTTGCTTCTCTGATGCCCTGATTGACTCCCATGCTGCTGCATCCATCTTGGCCATGGGTGGCACACGTAGGCTAAAACTGCTCTCCACAAATCCTGGCTGGGGAGATGGAGAGCATCCAACAATGGAGGGAAGCTTAGGGTCTACTCAGCCTCTTGCTGCCAAAAGTGTCCAGACAATTTTTATTGGGACAGTTATTAAAGTCAATGTCCCTGTGGGCTGTCTGCAAGTTAATAGCCTGAAATGAATAGCTCTGTATGTGTTCTATTTTTGTACCCTTGTGCAGTACGGGAAGGGGAGGAGGCTTTTATTCCCCAGGGAAAACCTATTAACTAATTTCTGTTGTAATTCATTTTCCGATGTGATAAATATTCTATGGGATTCATACTGTAATCACAGAGCTAAGAAGATCTGTGGGATCTTGTCCAATGTTGCTTTTTATCTTTGTGTCCCAGCCCCACGTTGTCTGGGAACTCTCACATTAGGAGCTATTTTGAGAAAGAAACACTACAAGCTGCCAGGGCTGTGCAGTTGTGTGCCTGGCTGCTGCCTTCCAACCACCAGCCCATGTCGCATCATACTTAGTTAAAGGACCTTCGGTAAGCTGGTGCTGTCCAGTCTTGAGTCTTGGTTATGTCATAAGCTGTGATGCTGTTTTTTCCCCTTTCATCCTCTCTTTATCCTTTATCCAGTGAATGTTAAACCAGTAATGTTTTTAGTGCCCCCACTCGGGCTTGGTCTGATTCCTTTGATCTTGGTATTGTTGCATCAGTGACCAGAATAGGAACTGCATTCACAATAACGAAAATAAAAATGACACAGGCTGTTAATCAGGAGAAGTCAGCTGGGGTCAGGGAAGCATTTCCAGCGACTTTGCATAAACAAGATATAAGTTTTAAATCTTACTGCTCAATGGGATTAAATGTGCTTGTGCCTATGGCCTTTTCCACTGCAAGAATTCTGACGTCTTTGTGTGAAAATGCTTAATGTATTTCTCTCGCTGTAACCTTGTGAAGTGTGGCAGCCAAAGTCATTGTCCAGGAAGAGATTGATTCATTTTATTCTGGTCCCAAACACCTATGGCAGGCTGGACTGAAATCTGAAATGCCTACTTCATATCTATCCAAGGAAGGGAGGGGGAAACAAACACTTCCAGAGGACACATCAGTCTCCACGGGGTACAAGCTCCAAAAGACAACCAAACAGAATGGTGTAGGGAAAACACCACAGGCAACAGAACTTTCCAAATGTGTGTCTTCTGGAGTCACCACAAAATAGCACTGCTTTGGTTTATATGTGCTCTAAAAAGTATGTGGGTTGCTTGCCCAAAACAGTCACGGTTTCTCCTGGAACAGAATTTCACATCATAGCACTCAGAGAGCCTCTATCCTGGTCCAGTCCAATGACTTTGAGTGTGTTTGTATTTCTTTCCAGTGCATCACAGATGAACACATGTTTCTGAGAAGAGCCTGTTTAAATCTTTCTCCCCTGGAGCCATCCATTCAGCATTTCCCTTGGCACTTCAACTGATCAAGCTATATCTTGTTTGTCAGAGTCATTCCTTGTCTATTTTCTTTAGCTCCCTTCTCTTAGCCAAGTCATAAATCGGGATTTGTAGCTCATATTGTTCCTAGAGAAGCAGACTGCGAAAGTGCAGACAGAGGGGTTATGACTTCCCTGAGGGAAGTAGTTGAGAGGAAGAGCTGCCCTATCAAGTGGAATAGATGCAAAGCAGCAGTCTGAAAATAATGGCTGAGTGAATTGAGCTGGAAAGAAATCATCCCTGTTTTAAGTACTGTCTTCACAAGAAAGCCCTTTAACCTATACACTTTCCCCTCTGAGATCTGTCTGTTCTGGGATTTAATCCTTATTAGCTGTTTCATCACTTGTGTTGGTTTATTTCTTTTGAGATGAATCCTCTCTCCTCCCCACCCCCTAAAGTCAGTTATGAATCTGAGCTACGAGGAAGTGATTCCTCAGGGACTGTCTCCATGCTGGAGCAAAGTGGCTGCATGGGTCAGATTGCTGTGACCTCTAAGATCTTGGTGCAAAGACAAGCAGAATGCTTGCTGTTTAGGATTTGGATTGGGTTTGGGGTCATTAACTAGCTCTGGTTTGCAAGGAGCAAATGTAAGAGTCAGTGTGGTAGCACTGCCATTTCCAGCAGCTGCAGCCTGCTGCAGAGTTCTCTCTGCCTAACTTCAGATTTATCCTTCAGATAAAGGGGGCTCTGAATGGAAAATAAAGCAGCCCAGTCATAAAGGAGGCCATTTGTATTCTTTTTAACAAACCCTGAAGAAACCTTCCAGTGTAGCTTGTGTCTAGATAATTCCACAAAGTATCTGGCTTCTGCGTGTGTGAAGGCATCATATTTGATATTGAAGGACCCGTAGATGTGGAGTATATCTTGGTCAGTCAGTACGAGGACCATGGGAGCGAATGATCTCTCTCCCCACCAGGAGCATCCTTTGCCACCACCAGTGAATGGCAGTGCTGCAGCTCCCACTGGCTTCCTTTCTTTTCTTCTCTGTGCATCTTAGGGCAGCTGCTGTTACCACCTCAGTGCAATTGAGCAGTGCTTGAACATGAGACCTCATTACTCTATTGTTAGACAAATGCCAATAGTAAAGGCTTGAATGTACGTTATTGGGCTTGGATCATTTGTTTGGAACAGATAAGTCACTGTTCTACAGTTTATCTAAGACAATATGCTGAACCTGTATTAAACCCATGATCAGTATTGGAGCCCTGTGCAGAGACTGCTGAATCTTCCACTGCTGGAATAAAATAGTTGGAGGATGAGGGTGGTTGAATCTGCTTTGTGAACCCTTCAAAATCTTTGTGCTTGGTGCTGCTGGCTAAGAAGACCGCTGTAGCTGTAGAAGTGATTTTGTGTTGTCAACAGCAAAGCGGTGAGAGTCCTGTTTTTACAAAATAAAACCTGTAAGCAGCATTAGAGACTGCTCAGCATTCAGGATTACAGGAAACAGCCTGTAAACTACCTTTGAGCTTGTGTCCCAAAGAAGCACAGAGGAGTCCCAGACCTCTTTTCTGGGAGTTCAGGCCTTGAATTTTTTCCCTGGTACACGGTGGACATGGGATAAAGAAATCTGTCCTGCGGCTTAAGGAAGAATTTGATGCATTTATGTGTAGATTACATTTACCATGGGCATAAACACATCTCCTTAAGCTGCAGCTGCACTATGTGATGTCTTTGTTACTTTTTCTTCGCATATATTTGAAGTATGGTCCTCAAGCAGCAAGTTAGGCTCTGCTATGGCTGCAGGGGTCCTTCCATTGGTTCTCCATGAGGGATGGCAGTCTGTTACACAGAGAGCTTTGAGAAGCAATCAAAGCCCTGCAAACCCTCTCTCCTTAAAACCCTAGGACCTGAGAAATACTGGAGATGGGGAACTGTTAGGCAGCTGAGAAGTTGAAGGAGCCTCTGGAAATATGAAGAAAAAAATCACTACGAATTTGTAAATACAGGTTGGCAAACTCTTATGGAGTTGCAGGACAAACCCATTACCGGAGGGCTGTTAATTAGCTGTAGTGCTCTGGTAATTGTTACCATCATGCATTAAAGCCTTTGGTTAATCCCAGCTCTGCTTCCTCCCCACCCTGACAAACTAGGGCAGCTTCTTGCATTAAAGTCTGATCTAGTGGCAAACAATAGCACAGGATGTAGATGGAAAATGTTTTGATGTCAGGAGCAGTGCTTGCTTGGGTCAAAGGATTCCAGGGAGGGGGTGGGTTCAGTTAACCATTCATGCCCTGTGATAGGACTGAGCACTGAGCCTGGCTCCCAGCAGCTGTGTGCTCCCAGCTGCTCATCTCCCCTCAATTTTGAAGGAAAAGCTTTTATGACACAAACAAGCAATTTTGAAACTACGGACTGTGAAATGTCTGTGACATCTGAGCAAGGGGGGATACAGAATTGCTAGCTGCTTGCAAAGCAGGGTGATCTGTGATATTCTGAGGGCGGTTCTCAGATCCTAATTATTTAGGAAATCGTTGCTCTCTGTTTACATTAAAGATTTCCAGTGGTGTAGCTGCAACCATACTATATAACCAACTATAGCTGAAGCCTGGTACCAATCCAGAGTGCATTGTATCCAGTAGTTTCAGTGCCTTTCCTGTGTATTTGCAATTGAGTGCAATTAGTTTTTCCTGAAAACTTGCTTGATGAATTGCACTTCATTGTAGTGAATTGTGGATAAGTGATTTAAAAGCTGTTGTAGCTTGTGTATGATTTAAAGACCAGAAGTTACTTTGTGAACTACTTTAAACTGAGATACAGCAGCACATAGACTGAGCTGGAGTTTGCACCCCTGTTGGTTGGTGCTGAGTGGCAATGCAGAGCCACAGTTGGAGTGCAACTGGTTCAAACTTTTCACGGATAAGTTTTCTAGAGCAGCACTAAAATGAAGGTCAAAAGATCCTTAGTTGGTATGAAAAACAAAACAAAAACACAGAAACGTTCTAATGGGAAAACCTTCTTATGCCTAGTGAAGAATTAAAACCTGTTTTGCTGCTTAGAGCAGTCACATCTCCGAGAGTTGTGTGTTTTTTGGCAAACGCTGTCTGAATCTGATAATCCTGGCCATCTCTTGCTTTGAGGTTCTCTGTTTTATAAGATAGCATTTGCAGAATTGCTGTTGAAATCCCATCTGAAGGAAGTAACAGCCTCATCATTCTGCTGCCCAATAAAACATATCAATGAAAGGAGGAAAACAGCTGGCGGATTGAGCTGAGATCTGCTTACGGCCAGGATCCAGCCCATCCTCCCTGCCTCCTAAGGAGCTTATCAAAAAATGAGGGACTTTAAAAGGAATTAGCTAGGAACTAGGAGCGCGCTCTTTGGATCTACCTAGTGAACTATTTCATAATTAATTTGTTCCCAGCTAATGGGGACACCCAAGTGATGACAGCAGCTGTGCAAACTGCAGTGAGTTGTATCTGCAGATGCTAGACCAGAACATCAGCTGAATAAGTGCATGTGCCCAATGACTCTGGCTAAGGAAAGCCTTCACTGCCTCTGCTCCAGTGTGAGAGTTCTTTGAACCCACTGGGCAAGAATGGGAATGCAGGAAACTGATGGCATGTTTCGAGTCATTTGTTTTTGTGGCTCTTCTCTTCACAGGTGGGTGATATCAGCAGTCTGCTCTGCTAAGAACACTCCTGTTTGCTTCTCTGTGCTGCAATCCTGTGAAGAAGTGAGCCCAATGACTCTCTCATTGTGCTGTGGAAGCATTCATAGTGATGGAAAACATTTTTGTGGGGAAACATACGTCTGTGATGGGTAACATTTCCCCTCCATGTACAATAGTCCAAAACTTGATATCAGCTGGAGAAGGGACTGTCAGTAATGCAGCTCTCCTTCTGAGCTTGTGTTACCCTTGCCCGCTTCTCTGAATGCATCTGCTCAAACTCAGCATCAGTGGGAATCCTGGCTCTGTTCTTTGTATCTGCCTGTGGCTGTTGAGTAGCTATTTACCTCTCTAGTGTGGCTGTTACTGAGGTTTAAGGACTTGGTTTGTTTAGTCACAGAGTCTACCCTTGACTGTGATGGTGTCAAGGATTTTTCTGCAGCTTGTTAGGTTTCCCATTCATATAAATGCATCCAAATGGTTTCCATAGGAACAAGGTACTAAGCTTACTCCACACTGGGGAAAAAATGGGTTTGCATTTATGAATAAGTATGATACCCCATTACCTTGGAGTGCTTGGGCTGGAAGAGGGCAAGTCCACCGCAGAAGGAGCATTGGAGGGACTGATGTCTTGAGTGAGGATGGGCTCTGAGCAGCTAGAAGAGATCTGAGTTTTTTGTGCTCTTCCAGTGAGTCTCAGCAAGGTGCCACAGGTCCAACCATTACTGTGTGCTGCCTGTTGGATGAGGACCAGGCTCCCACATGGAAATCATGGAGGTCTGAGGTGCAGTTGTTCAGTAATCTGGCAGTGCGTGGTTCAGGAGATCTGGGGTGGAAGGAGAAGGGCAGACTGGCCTAGTAAAGGGGGAGGTGGTTAGGAGCACGTGCTGGGGATGGGAGCTATTTTTTTTTAGTATTTTGTTTAAGCTTTGTGTTGTAGAGGATTAAATGCAGCTGTGAATCCTACCAGGAGGGCTCGTTTGCCCTTTAGAGGATAATGTCTGTTGGAGGATACAGAGGCACTTAAATTCAAGCATCTGCATCCATACACCGGAGTTTATTTTGCAACTCTTTGGGTATCTTTGCCACAAAGACAAGCTGTGAGATGAATTTTGTCATATTTTTTCTGCTTGGAAGCGCTCTAACCATGACCTGAATGAATCACAAAGCAGCCAGTAGGAATGGGATTGTACTTCCTTTTCTCCTTTGTATTTTTTTTGTTCGTCAGACTGAATGTCGGTGTGCCCCAGTGCTGGGGCAGACTGAGCTCAGGTAGTGCTGGCAGTTAGGATCCATGTCTGCATGAAGCTCAGCAGTGGGAAGTTTAATTTACAGCTTAGCTGAGCTCTTCAGTCCCCCCAGCACTGGTGGAATTAGAGAGTTGGACGTTTATATCTTCCCCTTAAGTTGTATATACAAGACCAACTCTATTCTTGCTGTATCTCTGGGGTCTGACAGGGATTTTCACACCTTCTCATTGCCACTTCATGATTAGTCCTTTCTGAAGTTCGGAGTTGCTCCAGGGCCCTGTGTGTCAGAGCCTTATGGGGCTGCAGGTGCCTCAGGAAAATGTCCCAAGTACTGATCTCTGGGTTCAGGACCCATGTTTTGTAATAACTTCAGAGGGCATTGTCTTCAACCTATTAACCATTCCCATCAGACTCTGAGTGTCCTATTTTTTCCATTTAAACCTTTCTATTTTCTCTCTCAACACTGCTCAGGTCTGCATTGGTTGAACCCATGGTGCCCAATAGCACCTGAGACAATTCCATTATCCAGTTCCTATTCTTTACAAGGTGTATCTGGTGGCGGAGTTCTCTGGCTTTACCATTTCCAAGGAGTGCAAAACTTGGAGGTGAAGAGTGAAAATGGAACTGATGCACTTATTACTTAGCTTCTGCGTTAAAAGAGGAGAGGTGTTTGTATGCAATCAACTGCTTGCAGCCTTTCTGGTTTCCTGAGGGAGGTGCTTGCTTCAGCAGGAGAGGCATGCTGGATCCTCCAGCTGCTGCTTCCCTCCTTTGGGTTCTTCTTGAGAAATTCTAGCTATGACAGAAATGAAAATGAAAAGTGATGGAACCACATTTGTTGTCTGCTGGTGCATTCAGGCTGCTGGAAGCCATCTGCTGCCTATGCTCCTTGCTTGCCCTAGTCCCCACCCCTCTGAGCTTGGTGTGTTTGTGCCTGCTGCCAGCAGGTCAGGCTAGGATTGATTTACCAGGAGGGAAAGGCTCTCAGAGTCAGAATGTCCCTATCCTTGACCCCATTAGAGCTGGTGTGGTGCCTGCATGCCACGGATACTGTGCAAGTATGAAGAGTGAGGATTGTTTCAGGAAAATAGGGTTTTATTTTCCATCTCTTCTCAACCCAGAAGAATTACAGTAACATGAGTCCGTCTGAGTGACAGCATAACCCTCTTATGCCTTCATGGGCTAGCTACCAAGTTCCTTCCCCAAAGCTGTGCAATGGCTGGAAAATAGCAGGTGAGGGCACGAGCTGTTCCCTCAGCTTTTTGTCTGCATCACAGTTTTCACAAAGGTCAGCATGGCGGTACCAACCCCACTGCGATGCCCTCAGCTGCTGTCATTGCTGCAGGCTGCATCCAGAGCTGAGGCTCCTGGAGGATCCTGGCAGCACTGACTCACTGATGGTGCTCAAAGCTGGACCCCACAGTTTGCCTTTGACTCATCTTTCAGATGAGAGTGCAGCTGTGCTCCTTTTCCACTTATTTGTGTTTACAGACTGACCAGGCATGCTGCATGTAGAGTGCTGCTGGTGTGAAACTACCACAGTTGGTGATGCACGTGCACCACTGCTGTGTCATGTGTTAGAACAGGTCCTTGCCACCTTGGTGTCACACAATAGTGAAAGGTTTGCTTTGGTTCAAGAACAGTGCATCACTGCTTTGTTGGAACTCCAAGTCCTTGTAGGTCCTCAGTACCGTGTGCCCATGCCTTGACCCCAGCACCAGCTCACCTCCATGCCTTCCTTCCGTGCTCCAGTAGCTATTTTATTTCTTTTCCACCAGGATGCTAGTTTTCATGACTATATTTTTCCCCATCCTTCTTTCTTCCCTGTGTTTCCTCCTGGTGCCCCTTTTCACCATGCTCAGAGCTCTGGGCAACAGCTACCTACAATCCAGATCCCTGCTTAACAAAGCCTTACATTTGCATTCTTTGCCATTGAGGTACAACAACTCTGAATTCTTACATAATTCATACCCTTTTCAAGATGGCTATTTCTGAGGGAGTTTAGTAAAATAGCTCCACAAATCACGACCGCTATTAACCAAAGGCTGTTTTCTTTTTTGCAGAAGCATGTCTGTTTTGGGAACGGCATGCAAAACCTTATAATTTCTCTTGAAAAGCCATCGTAAAACAGTCTGTCTCACTCTGACATCTTGAAGACCACAGACTGCTCAGTGCTTGATGCCTTTTGGCAACCTGACTAGTTTGTGGCCGTTTTTTCGGTGTGTTTTTTTAAGATGTGTTTTGGCAACCTGATGAATCTGTAGCTGTTTTTCTGTGTGTTGCTTGAACTTCCATGAAAACGTGTGATCTGTTAATAAGTGAGGCCCATCGGCAGACCAATAGCACAATTAATTAGCTTCTAAACTACACAGTAAACTACACAGCAGCCCCTCTCTATAAGGGCTTATTTCTTATTTTTCTTATTTTATAATAGTTAAATACATCTTTGGGAGCATCTTTTGCCTTAAGTCTTGTGTTATTTTAGTATCTGGAGGATCTGAAAGCCATCTGGAGGATGGTTTAACAGTTAAACTTGGATAGTTGTAAGACCTCCAGGTTTTCATGATTGAAAGAGGCAATTTTTTGTTTTCAGGGTTCTCTGTAATAGGCGTGCATGATTGTCAGTAGAGCTATTTTTTAATTTATTTTCTAATTATCTTTTTACCTGGTATAGATTATACCTCATCAGTATGTTTGGAGACACTGAAGATCTTCCAGTTCCGACTGAACTGCGTGTCACAGGTTGAGCCAGGGCATGGGGAGCAGTAGTTTAGTTCTGATTTGGCCTAATTTGCCCTGTCCTGCTGCTGAAATGCTTTCCTGACTGGAGGAATGCTCCTGTTGAGCAATACAGAGCTGCTGCTGGGATGAATAATTCATAGAGTAATCAGTCATGGCAGAAACTTTCAACACTCAATCAGATTTTTTCTTTTTCTTTTTTTTTCCCCCCAGTTCAGGCTATTGCTGACCTAATTTATCTAGGGAATGAATTTAGCTGATCTGGACGGACAGTGATAAAATTAATATTGGGAGCTGCCCGGAATGATGAGATGATGAAATATTAAACTCTTTACCTCTTGCCACTGCTCTCTCTTGAGGCAGGGTGGGTCCTGTGCTCCTTGTTCCCATCAGCTATGTGGCCCCAGTCACCCTTGTGGTTTCTCCTGTTGATTGTTGGACTGGGTCTTGGTGGCTTGGATCCCATTTCAGCTTAAGGAAAAATTTCTTCTTAGATAAGAGTGGTGTTGGCACAGGCTGTCCAGCGAGGTGGTGGAGTCACTCTTCCTCAAAGCGTTCAGGAAACATGTGGATGTTGTGTTGGGTGACACAATTTAGCAGTGTGGTGGTGGGTTGATGGTTGGACTGTATGATCTTGGTGGTATTTCCAACCTCAGCGCTTCTATGATTCATCACTGCTGAGTGGTTTTGGAAAACTTGCTTCACTTTTTTGTGCAGATGCTACCACCTGCTGTGGGTTACTTTGGCTGGTGCAAAATATGACTGCGAAGAATTGCTCTGTGTTGGAATGTGGAGAATTCTGCAGCAAGGCTGTGTGTGGGGATGGAGAGGGCTCTGCTGTTGGGAGCATAACAGGACTCTCATCTTAGGAAATATTGATGGTGCATTTGTTGTTCTTTGTGTGACTGCAGGTGTTTTAGTTCTTTGAGTTTCCCTTGGCAGGCTGGAGAATGGCAAAGCATAGCTTGTGTTCTGAGTCAGGATGGGGAGCCCTACCCCGTAGCAGACAAAGGAACCACGCTTTCTATGGTTATTTTCTGCATTTCTTTCCTTGATGTTTCACTATGTACTACAGCCAACAGCTTTAATATCAAAGTAGCATTTACTCACCTCATAAGGTGCTTTGATTCAGAGAACTTATGAGACACCAAGGAAGAAGGTGTGCATCTTCAGGGGCTGCTGGACCTTTTCATGCTTCAAGTAGACTCCTACAGGCAAGGAAGCATCAGTATGGGCCAGGAGTGAGGGCGAAAAGGGCTAAGCATGACAGGGCCCTGTGACTTTCTGGGGGGTTTTCAAGCTTTACCCTTGCTTGTGGACAGCTGTTGGCCTGGCTCCTGCATGCAGTTTACTTTAAAAATGAACTGTTTTATTTAGAAGAAATGAAAAGTAGCAAAACTACTGGAAAAGCTTAAATTCTTACTTTGTTCTAGTGCAACAAGGCTGAGATAAATATCTCATATATCCAGTAGAGAGATGCTTGCCCAGTGTGCTGGGTTTATTTTGATCTCAAATGGTAACGCTTTTACTGGCTGACTATATTGGTTTGCTCTGGAGGTTTCTCCACATGACTTTCAGCCGGTATTGATGCTGCCTCTGACCACTGCTGCTATATGCTCTCATGTTGTACTTTCTCTGAAGGTACTGTCTGTTTTCCTGCCAGGTGCAGATCTCTGCCCTGGCACATCATCTCACCTCCTGTGATGGCTCAGGACAGCGCTGGCTATGAGTTACACAACCACACTCACTCAAAGAAAAGGGATTTGCACATGTTCAGGAGGTCGTATATTCCTTCTCAAAGCCTGCTGCACATAACACAGGCTTTATTGACAGTGTTTTCTCAGGTTGGCATTAGGTTTTTCCAGTCTTAGCAACTGTCCTGCTGTACCCTGAGTGCCTTCCACTCACCCGTTCACTGAGATGATGCTCTTGAAGCTATCAATTCCACCGTGACTCTTCAGGTGTTTCAAAGTGCAGGACAGAACTCATAGGAGGGCGAGTCATGATATCAGAGTGTGAGGTTTTCCACTATAAATCTGGAAACAAGCTATTACAGTACAGTCAGTGCTAGATAATTTTTCCACTTGAGAATTTATATGCCCTGCTCTGAAAGCAGGCCTTGCTGCCTGGTGCTGAGGGCTGGACAGAATTCTGCATGCTGTTTGCCTTCTGAGCTGTGCCTGGAGCCTAGGTGTATTTTTATTTGGTGCAGTGACTCGGGGTAAGGAGCATGGAGTTCACCTCTCCTGTGTTATCTCTGAAATTGCTTCTGCCCTGTTCTGGCTGAGATGGCTCATTGTGCATTCCTGGGCTTGAGTGAGGATAACAGTCAATTTTTGCATTATACAACAGGAAAATGTAAAGAAGAAAAAGGTTAATTATAAATGTCTTCTGTGAAGGTTATGCAATGCATTAATTGCAGTCTGTGGAGGGCGCACAGGGCACCTTTTGGTGAACTGTAAACATCATTAATGAGGTACTTGGTTTGATTGTGCCTGTAAGAGCAAACGTGTTGGTCCTTGAGTGTTACCGTATCCTAGATCAAGCCAGAAGAATTTGGAAATAATATAAGAGATGATGTGTGATGAAGAGTTTGTCTTGGTCAGGGACAGAAAGGCTTGAGGGATAACTGGGTTCTGACTTTGTTGGGGAGGTGTGAAAGGGAAGACCAGCTAGAGCTCTGGGAAGGCAGGTTAGCCATCTGTCCAGCCTGGTTGGCAGATGGCCGAGGGAGAGCATCCACTGGGCTGGGGAAAATTGATCTGGAAAGCAGAAGTAGGAGACAGGATGGTGAAAGGCACAGGGTGTTTGTCCCCACGAGCTCTGACTGCTTCCTGGAAGTATCATCACACGTAGGTTATTTTTACAATGAGAACAGTGCCTGAAGTGTCACAGGATACTACGTCACCTTTCCTAAATCAGTTGTGTTCTAATGATAGAGTTCATTGCACTCCTAGAATCATCACTGACACAGAGGAATTCCTCACCTCAGGCTAACCTTAGCAGGCCTTTACTTGCAGGAAGAAGTAGAAAGCAAAACGTAAGTGGTGATGAAGCCTCTTGTCTTGCAGTAGTACCTACTGTACCCTTATTGAGTTGCCCAGTCCCAAGAGGCTGTGATGATGGATAGCTGTCCTGGCAAGACTCCTCATGTGCTAAATATCAGTCTATGGCAGAGGGGCAGGGAGGTTGGTGAGTTAGTTTGGGAGTCCTTCTCCAGATAAGCTCCAGAACTAATGGCAGACATAAGTTGACTCATGCCACCTCTCATCCTCGTGTCAGAGGAGGATGAAGGCAAGAAGATTACTTGTGCTTTCATTTGAAGTGATATGGTTAAGCTGACATACCACACTGATACATTTCTATGCTTGTGTATTTGAGTCACGTCACGGTACTCATTCAAAACTCTATTACTACCTCTGTTCCCCTGATCAGGCTGACAAAACCTAGCAGAAGCCATATGGCTGCTTAGTTGGCAACACAAAATGCCACGGAGCTCAGCATTTATGACCTGTAGTTTTATGACCAGTTCTGCTTTATTTTAGTGCTTCTCGCTGCTGAGTGCAACTTGTCTGGCAATTGTACAGGTACACTCCATGCCAGAAGGATTTAAGGTGTGCTTATAGGAAAATGAGCTGTCTGACTTCATGATGGGGGAAGGGTGGAGAATCTGCTCAACCATGTGTTCTGTTAATGAAAAGCTTCAGGGGCAGGCTCAGAGCTGCTCTGACCATCTCTCTCTTGTTATGGAAGTGGAGGGATTTGTCTCTGCGGAGGATTTCAGGTTTGCCCTCAGCTTAATGCAAGATTTATATTTTCATGCATATTTAATGGTGCGAGTTATGAAGCTGGTTTCAGTATTCTGGGCTTTGCTTCAATGCGGATCAGTAGAGGTTAATTCTAGCAGCATCCTGTGAGTGGAAGCTGATGTCTTTTGGAGTGAACATAGACCAGATCAGACTGCAGAGTCTAAATGAGTGTCCCTGTATGTGCCAGGTAGATCTAGTAGGTGTGCCTCAATTTGCTGGAGGATGCTCACTGAGTGAGTGACATCCTTTGTCAACAAACTGGCTACTGACTGCATCTGGCACAATTGCTTATAGTTTTTAAACTTTAAGCACCAGAGCCTTGGGAACTGTATCGTCTGTCCTGGAAATTTCATAGTTTCTTCTGCTCCTTCCTATCTTCATTACAGATCTGTACATAGATCCGTGAAGCTGCTGTTGCACTTTTCTTCAGAAAGCTGTGAGCAGTATCCTGTGGTTTTTGGTCAGTCTTTCTAGATGAAATCCATGTTTTTTCATATTGTTCAAGTCCCTTTTAGCAAGTTACGAACTCCAGCTCAGATGGTGGTAATTATTATCTGATATGTACCCCGAGTAGAACATAATTATACTTGTCACTAAGTGGCACTGTGTAAATTACTCTTTAATTGCTACGCATCAAAGCAGCAGCTACCCAGTCATTTTTTCTGCTAGGACAGAATTCCAGTATCAGCTTCGTCACTCTGATGTTTGCCATCACCCGATCTCTCATTTGTTCCCTTTGGTGCATAAGGTGTCATTTTCTGTGCAGAAACCTTTTTAACATATTCGGCATTTTTCCTGTGAAGCCTCTGTTGGCCTTTAATATGTTGGTAGGAAGTTTAATGTTAAAAACATAGGGAGTGATGTAGAAGATGGGTCCTTCAAGGACTGCTGTCAAGGTAATTACTGCACATCATTTGGGGCCAAAACCTCTTCTCTGTCTGGTGTGCTCATAGAAGAGGAGCCATTAGTAGAGCTGAGGAGCACAGCCACTTAGTTGGGCTATGCTATTTGGCCTTAGAATAAGTAGATAACTGCATTTGAACACTATTGAAGTAGGTGCATTTTAGCCTTCTTAACCCTAGATGAGTTCAGAGAGACAGGATGGGGGAAGGAATGCTGTCTCTAGGAGTCTCTGTAAGGCTCTTTATCTTCTGTGGCAGCATCTGGAGGCCAGGCCTTGGGTCAGGCTGCTTCATCTGGCCACGTTCCCACACGCTGTCCCTGTTTGGGGCAGGTTGTCCTGCATCCTGCTCATTCCTAAGGGCAAGCTCATGGTCTGCACTGCCCTTCTTCAGCAGCTCTGAGAGTTTCTCACCCCAAATCATCCCATCTGCTTTCCACCTTGACACTGACGGATTGAGAAGTGACTCCAAGAGGCTCTGCTATGTGGTGTAGGGTTGAAAACCAGCTATGAAGTGGAAATTTGATGGGATTGTATGTTACAGAAGGATTGCAGGAGGGCTCAGCCTGCCTGGTCTGAGAAGGGGCCTGTCTGTCTTATATCACAGAGTGCCTTCTCCCTCTTGGTTCTGTGTGTGCCTGCTGGAGAGAGGTGATTGCTTTATTTGTGCTTCTCCCCCTTTCTATTGCTGACACCAGATACCCTTTGGCAAACAGACTGCAAGGAAAAGCCAGGGCGAGCAGCCAGCCTGCCCTGTTCTACATTCCAGGGCTGTAATTTCTAAAGCAGTTTATGCCATCAAGCATGGACAAATTGTTCAGAATAACAGAAGGAACATTTCCAGTTAGAGAAACCATACCAGTGTGCTGATGTGAACCCTTTCCAGCCTCCTTCCTGCAGTCAGAGTAAAGCTTCCTATCCAGAGAAGGTGCTGCTATCTTGACAGTGTGTGGGCATTACATTTAAAGTATTACTAATTCAATCTATGCAGCCTTAGGGGCTTGAAACTTATTAAAAATGTGTGTGTATATATACACATGTATGTACACATATATACGTATGCATATATACATGTATGTATGTATCTCTTAAAGATGAAGTTTTTCAACAGGGCATTTCAGGAGTCAGACCTTTTAAAAACCACTTTCCATCTGACACTTAGGAGAAGACCTCAGGAGCCAGTGGCACATAGTGACACAGTGGTCTGTGATAGCACTGATGGGGCAGTGTAAGATCTGGTTTTACCAGTTCTTCATTTACACCTTTACAAATTCATTCTTTCTGCCTTGCACATGTGCTAAGTAACATAGGTGGACTTCGACATCTGTTTTCCATGTATTTGACTGAAATATCAGTCAGGGGTGCTGACTGTATGATAAATTTAATTTAACGTAATGCAGGGGGTATTCATGGCTGTGCATAGGACTCTTGCAATTTACAGCTGTAGACCTTTAATCCAGGCACCCTACTCCTGAATGAGACCTCAACACACTGCACTTAACACATTCAAACCATAGAAGTCATTGCAGGCTTACCACGTAACTGTGCACTGTTAATGGGCCTTGGCAAACTCATTGCCTACTATACTGAGGTTCATGGTCATGAGTAGCCAGCTCCATGTTTTTCCTGCACCCTGGGGTGTCTGGCTGTGGGAAGGCTCTTGATGCAGTGTTCATCTCCCTTAAGAGCCTGGTTGCTTCATTCCAACTCGACCGAACGCCAATTTTCTAATTTACCTCGTGGATGTGATCATCTGGCCTTCATCCAAGGAAGACATCCTGTTTTTCTTCCTTCGAATCCCCTCAGCTGAGGGATCAGGGGCAGTAGTGAGCATCCTGGAACTGTGTGGGAGACACGAATCTCTCTAATTACATAAAGCAGCTTTCTCTAAGTGCCCTTTGAAAAGTTTCTCTCTGTCATCAGTGCCTTTCACAGACTGTCACGCTTCCCCTTCTCACTGCTCCCAGGGACTTACTAACAAGTTGATGTGTAGAAGCACAGTGTTCTGTTGCCTACAGCTGGCAGAACCCATCCACGAGCAGTGCTGGAATTTGGCTGGCTGCTCGCATGACTTTGATTTTCTGCGAGGTAAATTTTGTTTTCCCCAAAAGAACTCTGACGTTTCCCTTCCGTGCAGGCTTTCTAAATTAGACACGGATGCAAGGAGTGTAATTACTGTGCGATGTCTGCCACTGAGGCTGGGAGACTTTTTATTTATTTATTTTTGTAAATATTTGTCAAATTAAATGTTGCGCTTACTTCTGCTGGTTTTTGTGATCCTCTTTGTGGTCAAATCCCTGAATACTTGAGCTAATGCATTTGCTGGCAGGAATGCCTTCGGGAAGAGATCAAGTGAGAGATCGCTTGCAGGAAGGAAATGTGTCAGTATATGAGCGTGAAGATTTTTCATGAGAAATCAAGGAATGAAGTGTGCTTCATCCAATCTGGGGCCACTAGCACTGCCATCTAATGCTGGTGTCCAGCCTGGAGTGGAAAAAATCAGGATAGATATAGAGTCTTCACCACAAAGGGGCTCTTTAGGTAAGGCGTGCTTTGAGGAAGTCACAGAATTGCAGGGGTTGGAAGGGACCTCAAGGAACTGAGTCCAACCCCACCGCTAATGCATGTACCCTGCGATAGGTTGCACAGATACCTATTGTAAATAGATAATACCTACTTGAAATGAACCCACTGGGGGAATTGTCTTTGCCTTACTGTGTTGTGGCTGCAGCCACTCTTCCACTGCTGACAGTAGCTGTGTTACACCACTTCGATGCCCACATACCCCTTCTGTATGCAAAAAGGCCATGTCCCAGGATGGAGAATTGGATTCAGGATCCAGTTAATAGCATCACAATGGGTCTGACTTATGGTAAATGAGAGCTGTCACCGTTGCGTGAATTCTTTGAACCTGTCCTTCCTGATGTGCCATTAATCCATCAGTTGCACAGAGCATGAAGGTGACTGCTGTTTCCATGGAGGTGGCAGTGAGCTGTTCCATGTCTATCCTTTTCCCCATACTCATTAACTGGGGGGCAAGAAGTGTTGAGGGTGGGACAATCACATTAAGTTGATAGTTTAATGAGCTTGTTGGCCTTTGTGTTGTAGAGTGGAGGAACTGATTTAGAGAAGATTATGAGTGGGAGAACAGTGTGCCTGTAGTGCTTTTGCATGAGAGATACCATCTCTTTCTTCTTTCAGGAGATGTTGCTGTGTACTTGCTGGCCAGCTGTAACACTATGAAACACAGATGATTTCTCTTTACCTATAGATGATCTGAAAATGTACTAATTCCTGTGCAACCACTTGATCTGCTCCATCTGGGAGTAACAAAAGAAATACTGTTCTTTATTAAGTAATTGATAAAAGAATCTGGATGGATGGTTGGCAAATTGGCATGAGCATGTGTGTCTGCTACCTATACTGAAAAGTGATGTGAGGTGTAGTATCAGTCCTGCTGGCTCAGCAGTGTTTCACAGAAGCATCTTTTTTTCCACTCATCAGACACTTCAGGCTGTATCTGTTGTTGTCTCAACTCTTCCCTTATCAGCAGTCATTAATGTTGCAGTGTTTGCTTTTTGAGTCCATTATGTACTCAGAGTTGGGTAAAGAGGGCATTACTTTAGGATGACTGATGTCTGAGCTTGGCTGGGGTAGACACAGAATTTGGGTCCCTGTCATCCTGCCAAAGGCTTCTGCAGGATACCTTTACTTGTGGCTTTTGTCTCAGCCACAGACTTTTCTTCAGTTCCCCTTCAGATCACAGTGGCAGTGATTTTTCCTGCTCCTAGCCCATGGCACCGGATCAGGAGATGGATGTTACTGGTGGGAAGCCTGACAGGAGGAGTGTGCCCATAGAATGGCTGTGGCAGCTCGTGTGCAGTGCATGGTGCTGTGTACAGAGCCCTTTGTTCTGCTTGTATGGCTTTAATTTGCTGTATTATTGCAAGGATGGGGAAGCTGAGCTGGGGAGATAGGGAAGGAGATCTCCTTCTCTACCTAGACTCATTTAAAGTGGCTTTCTCCTGCCTGAGGCAGAAGGCTCCTTTCTGAACTTGACCGTTCAGCTTCAAAGTTATTTCTGTGGTTTTAAATTCATGACATGCTGTGCTCTTCTTTTTCAAACACGATGATGCTGGAATTCTCAGATGCACACCAAAGTTGTCTGGCTGGCGTTGTTTTTTTCTGTTTTAAAGTTTGATTTTACTTTAAAGAAATATGAAATGACAATGTGTGTTATGCACGAAGAATGTATTAAAATATTACAGTATTGGAGAGCAGTGAGAGTGTGAACAGAGGTGTAGATGTGGAGAGACATCTCAGACCACCAGAAGAGATGATGCTGAGAGGAAGCAACTGGGAGCTCATCTGAACTGCTCCTGCTTTGTCACTCCAAATCAGATATTCTTCTGAACGTTTGCTGGAAGTCACCTGGGACTTGATTCAAGTGCTCCCTCTGGCTTCAAGACTGGTTTAGGATCAAACCAGTAAGCTGGAGAGCCTCAATCTCCTCTATGAGCACTGTCTTCTTGGGTTTCCAGTCTGAAACTTATTAGAAGACTTCCTATGCAGGAAGCCATGTTAGGTAACTGATTTAAAAAAAAAAACAAAAAAAAAAAAAAACCTCAGCATTTAGAAAGAAAGGATTTTTGAATGTGAAGTCTGTCAGGCTAATAATTAGCAATAATTAGCAGTAAATGATTTGATTCTCTCTTACTACTGAGTGGTGTGGAAGCAGGATGTGATTTGGATGCCTTTTGCCTGCTGTCAGCTCTCACCTGCTGAGAATAACATGAATGGCAGGCCAGGACAGCAGTGGAACAGCAGGAGCAGCAGGGCTCTTGCTGGTCCCACAAGATGCTTTCTCCTAGCATCCCCAGCCCCATCTGCAGTCCACCTGATGCTGAAAGCACTTGTGTTCCCCTGGAGGTGATGATAGAGCTTGTAAACAAAGCTCTGATGCTGGAGGAAGGCAACACCAGCCCCTGCAGCATGTGGTCCTGTTGCCATCAGAAGAGCTGGTGGCTCGTGTCACTGGGGTTGGGGCTAGAATATGGCACTGGAGGTGGGAGAAGGGTATGGTCAGGTTTTGATTGTCCAGGGGGAACCTGGCTCCAGCCCTGCAGTGTGCCCATAGCCCTGTTCAGCCTCTGCAGGGAGACAAGAGGGTCTCGCTTAATGCTAGACCCTGAGGTCCTGCCCCTCCATTTGTTCAGCTCATGTGGATTGGGATTTTCACTCTTGGGAGCAGTCCATAAGGAAGATCTTTACATTGCTGTAATGCAGGTGGACTCTGAAGTCTAGGATGCTTGAGTCCATCCTCTCCTTGCAGTTTGAGGAGAAAGGACAGAGAGAGATGCAAAAACAAAGAGTTTGCTCTACTTAGGCACGTAGAGACCAGAATTCCTGAGTGCACATTGTGCCTGAGTGCTTTGGATGGCTGCTGCTTCTGGAAGTAAATGATACCAAGCCACTAAATTCTTTCAAATCTCTCTTCATTATGACCTCAGTGCTGGCACTAGGATGTCTGTGTTTTGATTCTCCCACCGCTGGCTGCTTTTTTACTCTGCTTTTTGCAGCCCAAAAGCCACTGCGATCGCTGTTGATCGGATTAAAAGAAAATGCAGTCCCACTGGAGACTTTACAGTCATTTAGGGAAAAACAAAAAAAGAGAGAACAAAAACCTGGAATAAATTGGCCTGCTCCTGGGAGATGAGAGTGCAGGACCAGGAGCCCTCTGCAGAGTGGGTGCTGTATGGGTTTCTCCCACCCTCAGCTCTGCCCCAGCCCTCTCTTTGTGTTCTGCATAGATTTCACTCTTTGTTCTGTCTCAGGTGGAAAGAAACCAAAGGAGTGACTCATAAGGAGGGAGAGAGTCCGTTAGGGAAGAAACTTTAATCTGCCAAACTCTTCTGAAGAGGCCCGTGGTGAATGCCAAGGTAGCGTTTCTATAAACTTTGACATTCCAGGATGACCCCTAGTTAAAAAATTGATGATGATACTCCATTCCTCCAGGGAAGGATTCAGATTCCTTTACTGCCTGATTGATATCATCTTCCTTTCTGCACATCTGCCTACTTAATCTGTTCCCACTGCCGTAGTAGCACCTTGAGCCAAAGCATTTCTGTCTCTAGATGCCAAACCTTGCCGTGGTCATTTGTTCCTCCTCAGGCTTCAGAAGACTGACCTGGATGCTTTCCTCATCCCATGGTCTTGGGGTCAGACTGTCCCTGCTGGCAGCAGGGACTTTGCCTCCTGTACCTCTATCCCAGTGCTGCTGCTGACAGTGTGGGCTCAGTGCAGCAGCTGTGGGAAGGTTGTCCCCCAGTGAAATTGGCTCAATGAGGACAGTTCTGAAAGGTTGTTCTTCATGTATATGCAGCACAAGGAAATTTCTTTTTTGTGGGCTTTGCTGAAAAAGCATTCTTGTTATTTTGTAGGCTGTTTAATGCTTGAATTGCTAGAGTGTACATCTCTGACTCTGGTTTCCACATCTTTAGCATGGGGTAGGTCTTTTCATTAGACTCTTGAGGCATTCTTATGCCATTAAATAAGGTGCTTTGATGAGAAGATTAAGGCACCAGGAATTAGGGAAGCAATGGAATGTGTGTGTGAGGCTGCAGAGCTGGCAGCACTTGGAGAATGTACTGAGCATTTCTGCTTGAACTCCAGCCCTGGGGAGCAGGAGGATGAGAGGAGCTGGGTGTGTAATTGCACAGACAGCTTTCCTTGTTTTCGGAGCGCTTTGAGAGGAAATGAGAATCTTCATAGAAATGCCTGCTATGAAATACAGCACGCATGGCTGTGCTCCCGTGCGAGCAGAGCAGGCACCGCATCAGTCCTGCCAGCTGGTAACGTGCCATTACCTAAGGAGCTTCGGATGCAGCATCATTATCTAATAATTAATTTAAAAGTGCTTATTTAAAATCTTTCCCACTCGTGTGCACCTGCTGTTTGTCTGTATTAGCTTCTTTAATTTCTGATGTACTGAATGCCATGGGGATGCCACAGAAATCAGGAGTAGTCGAGGGATGAAATAAAGGACTTGCTCCCTCTCTGTGCTGTCTCCTGCTTTCCCTGTCTCACTCTTTGGATAGTGGGCAGCATTCATTCTGCAGGAATGAGCTGGGCTCTGGGGGACGTACCCATGTGCTGCAGAACATAGGCAAAGACTGGAGGCAGCAGGAAGGCTCAGCCCTATGGGGGCTGATCCAGAGCCTATTGAGATTGATGGGATGCTCAGCACCATCTGCGGTGGCCTTTAAATTGGTCCCATATTTATTATACTTCAAATAACAGTGATTTACTGTAGTTTCTGGTGCATTGAGCTATGGAGCTAAATCAAGCTCTTCTATTGTGGCTAGGTACAATTTCCTGTAGGATAACCATATACCGTGCAATGCCAATTATACTGATTTTCTGTTGCTGTCAGGTACTTACTAATGGTAGTCAGGCTCTGCTAGTCACAGAGGATGCATGCTGTTCCTGCTAGATTGGACTTCAGAACAAGCCAAGTTTTCTGTGTTATCTCCAAACTTCAGAATCAAATTGAAGGGTCCAATATGATTCTGTGACACCAAGTGATGCAGATCTATCCCAATACTGTGCCAGTGTTCTCCTTCAGGCCTAATCCCCACAGAAGGACAAGTCCATCCATCCTGGGATGGAGAAGAGGCAAGTGGTGTGCTTGGGCTGTAGGAAGGCACAGACACACAGGTGCACTGCTAGTGGCTTCACTAGGGCCTCATCCTTGTGTTAATAGACCAAACTTCTTGGCTGTGTTGGGTCTGAGAATTATTCACAACTATTTGCATGTTTATGCAATGACAGTGATAGTAAAGGACTTGTAAATGCCTTCTCCACCCTTTCACCTGCAGACCCTTGTTCCCTGCTTGCTCTGTGCTATGTGTTAATCTGAGTTTACCAGTTATAATGGCACTTTGGACACCTTGCTCCTTTTTTCACCGTTAACAGATGTAGAAATCATAGAAATTGACTGTAGCTCAATTTAGCTTTCTGTTACAGGAATGGTGAAGGACAAATGATTGCTTCCTGTAGGGGTTTTAGGTGCTGTTGTTTCAAAAGTCATCTATTCCCATGGCTTTGCTGAGCTGGTTTGGTACCTTGCAGCAGGAGATGCATCACCCTCACCACCATGGAGTTAAGTAATTGGGATACAGAGCTCTGTAGCTGTGAAAGTCTTAAAAAAAAAAAAAAAAAAAAAAAAAAAAAAAAAATTCCTTGGATGAAAAGTTCCTGGTTGTCTCTCTGTGACCCCTTACCCAAAGCCTGCACTTGCTTTTGCCAGGGTGGAATGATGACTGATATCTTTGCAGCTGATCCACCAGGAATATTAACAAAGCTGCCTGGGGGTGGGCTGGGAGGAATGTGGTCCTTTGCCATGCTCTTGGCCTTTATGTATGCACTGAACTCTGCACACTGCCTCTGTCATGCACAGAAGGGTGATGCCATAGTTCTTCCAAGTGCCTTCATGTTGCTACAACCATGTGCATGTGCCCTCTGATTTGCACCCCCCTGTCCTTTATGGTTATTCTGCCGCCTGTAGACAATTTTCAGTTCTCTCATCTGTAGGCAGCGTGAGTCCCTTCCACCCTGTGCTACGCAGTCCCCAGTGGGAGCTACATGCTCCTAAGGTCTCCAAAAATAAATAAATGGAGACAGAGACGCTCCACAAGAGTGCTGCCTCAGGTGATGCCAGAACAGTCCTGTTCTGCATCCTCGGCCAAACCTTGGCCTAAGGAAACATCAGTCGTTTAACTCAGCTTGGGTGTATTTTTCTTTCATTAAAAAAGCGCCCTAATAAACATCACTTCAGCCCTGGGGAGACATCCAAGGATAACTTGGTGTTGTTTGGCCTCTGAGCTGAGCAGTGCTCACATTTCAGCTTGGCTCCCAGGGGGAAGGTTTCTCCTTAAGCTCACCCCTTCCTGTCCTGCAGTGAGGAAACGCTGAATCTCTCGGTGCTGCAGCTGCTTTGCATCATGCCAAGCTTTGGCAGATCTCAGGTCTCCCTGCTTGGACCCCTATGTTAGTTATTCTCTCTCTCAACCAGCCTGGCAGCTCCCCTCCTTAGCTCAGAAATAAAGAAGGCATAGAATGGTGTGTTAGTTTATGCTAAAGAGAAGGCCCAAAGAGTATATAGTAAACTGTGCTGTTGTGTCTTGTGTTAGTCTCTAGAGACTTTAGTAAGGAAAATGAATATTATGGTCCTTGTTCGAGGTCCAGACGTGGGACAAGAGCTCACCTACCTGCAGGACAGGCAGGGGGAGCAGTTTCAGATGCGTTCCCTTCTGGAGGAGTTTGCTAACCCCGAGGAGGGGAAATCCATGGGCATTTTCCACCTCTGTCAGGCAAACTCTGAAGTCCAAATCTGAAGAAGCCCTTTGCTCCAAGCACGCCTTCCCACCCTGCTGTCTCACAGTAGTGCAGGGAGGTTTGCTGTGGTCTGATGCTTCTAGGCTGTAAAGTTCGCTGAACCGTGGCATGTTGGGATCCTTGCAGGTTTGTGTGGAGAACCTCTGCATAAGGCAGTTCCTTAGCATTTCAAAGCCGATCTTTAGGTGTGGCCTGTAGGCTTGAATTGGCTATGGGTGGTAGAGCAGTGCTGGGTGGTGCCGTGGCTACTACACACCTGAGAAGCTGAGAATTCAGCTTGTATTTCTTAAGAGAAACAGCTATGTTTAACTGATGCTTGGGTCACCTGGCAGCAACCTATTTTCTTAGTTGAGATATGCATTGATAACTAATCCAGTTGGACAGGATTTTCACCTGACACTGATGGATTTACCTGACCAGCCAGAGAAGCCCTGAATATGCCAGTGCAGCTCTCCCACCACATCACCAGATTTTCAGATGTATTCATTCTTTCCACAGCAGTGCAGAAAAATAGCTTTATTGTTAATTGGAATAGAAAAGAAAGGATATTTAGTGCAGTGACTCTGGAGGGATCTGTGTAATGCCATCTCTGGTAAGGTCTCTGCTGCTGTAGGGCCATCTCCTGCCACTTTCTTGCTCAGGAGCAAGATGCTGAGTGCTATCTCCGTATGAACACCTGACCCCTCAGCACCAGCTTTGTGCAGGATTAAAGCCCTGTAGCTACAGCCACTCTGTAGTAAGCTCTTAACAGTGCCCTGGAGACTTTACACCTTAAGTATAAGAGAGAAAAAAAGGCTGAGGGGAAGGAAGGGCAGCTCAGAGATAAGAACCTTAAGCATAGAAATACTGAGCAACAGGTCTGGGTTTGCATGAACGTTTGCTGCTGAAGCCAGCTCAGCAAAGATTTATCGAAGTTCAGGCAGGGAGTCTTCAGCAAATCCCTATTGCTCCCTCTGTTCTGTAGGATTTCCTGCTATGCGGAAGGTAGGAGAACAACCTCCTGCCTCTAGGAATGATATTCTGTTGTTCAGCAGTGGATATATGGGCTGAGCATTTCCTTTGTACCACCAAGGCTTGGAAGAGCTTCCCCTCCTAGGAAAATATCTAAATGTGTTTCTCACAACATCCAATGTAATCCCCAGGCACTCCAAACCCATGCATTTGAGGCCTAGGGACTTCTCTTTTCAAATAAGGATTATAATGGCCTCGTGGAAGCTCCCTCCTTGCTATGGTGCAGAAGTGTGGCAGCATTAGGGGTTTTCTGTCACAGGCTGGCCCAACGACAGCTCTTTTTCTGACATATGTTTTAAAGGAAGGAAGAATTTTTAGACAGCAGACAGTGATTCAAGTCTTAGCAGCTTATAAAGATGTTTCCTTCTTTAATTAACTGAACTAAATTGTAATCAACCTGCGAGCTAGCACTGATTAATGAGGGATTGCTGAATGGGAAACTGCTTTTGCTATTTTTGATCCACCAAAAGAAAAAAAGCTGGGGACACAGTGATGTCTCAGCAAACCCAGATGGCCAAAGCTGCTATACTGAAAACCAGCCACGGAGAAGGCTCAGCACAGGGTGCTGAGAGGAGGAAATGTACCATTTTTAAATGCTTCAAGGACAAGAAAGCTTTGGAAGTTCCATCTTATGGTGTGTTTTGTGTTGTCTGTAGTGTGACTCATGGCTAGACCTCACTTTGAATACCACTGGTCTTAGGAAATGGATGACTGTCCCTTGCAGTCCAGTAATGACAGGATGAGGGGGAATGGCTTTAAACTGAAAGAGCAGAAATTTAGGTTAGACATTAGGAATGGGCTGCCCAGAGAAGTTGTGGTTCCCATCTCTGAAGGCATTCAGGCCATGCAATGACTCAAAAGTCGTTTGTCATTTGTTGTCCTCACACAGATAACAGAAATTTCTGTTTAGTGAAGTCAAAGCTTCGAAAACATTTTTGCTATTGTTGCTTGTTTGGTTTTCAGCATAAATTGGTGCGACTACGCTACCTCCAGTGGAAATCAGCCTCTTGGCATCGTTTAGAGGCTTGACACTGTAGTTTTTCCCTGATAAGCTTAATTTGCACAAAATAGGAGATTGTGAACAGGATTTGTACAAATATAAAATGCTTAGTTCTTCCAGAACTCCATGTCAGCTCTGCACTCCCTGCCTGCCCATGCCTTTCACACCCAGCCTTCCTTTTCCATGGGCACAATTCACCCCATCACCAGGTGGGACCCAGCTGGTGCTCTGCTTCTGCATGATGGCTGTCCAGGTTTTGCTACATGTGGCTAAACTGTGTGAATATTTTGGCAACTCACAGGGCAGGGATGAAATTCAAGCAAGTCTTTCCCTCTCTTGCCTTCAGTGGAGCTGTTCCTCTCATTCTAATGTCAGGTCCAGCATCTCCAAAGTGCATGGAGGGGTCTCCTGATCCCTCTCTGGGCCCCCTGAGAAGTTCTCCCCTATGGGCAGCTGGGGCAGCTCCTTGTCCCTGCCCTGGTTGTCCTCAGTACTGAGATATTTCCACACCTCCTTCTGGAAACAGTATCCAAATTTCCCTCCGAAGATATCACACAGTACCAGTGACTCACTGACTTGCACTGCTATTTTGGATGCAGTGGTTCTGTTTGTGTAAGGCTTGCAGTTAATGAATTAATGGTGTTATACTCTCTTTCGAGCAATAAACCATAAACTGAACAAGTAATCAGTAGGAGGTTGGCTGCGTGCATTTCCCTTAGCATTTCAAATAAATGCAAACACAGGAAAAGCTGAAGCCACACTACTGCTGCCCACATGTGCTCCAACTCGTGCACTGGAGTCAATAATTGAAAGCAATCAACATTCCCTGAAAAAGCCAGCCTTGGAGGGGGGGAATTGCTGACTTGGTTCCTGAAGCATGCAGGCGCCTGCTTCTGCTCTGCTGCAAGATGACACCAGGCTGTGAGGCAGTGTTGATCTGCGTGAAGGTAGAAAGGACCTTCAGAGGGACCTGGACAGACTGGGTCAATGGGCTGAGGCCAATGAGATGAGCATCAACCAGACTAAGTGCCAGGTCCTGCACTTTGGTCCCAACAAAGTGGGACCATACATTGCTGCAGGCTGGGGGCAGAGTGTCTGAAAAGCTGTGTGGAGGTCAAGGATCTGGGGGTGTTGGCTGATGCTCAGCTGGCCTTGAGCCAGCAGTGTGCCCAGGTGGCCAAAAAGACCAACAGCATCCTGGCTTGTGTCAGCAATAGTGCAGCCAGCAGTGCAGGAGGTTGTTGTCCCTCTGTATGGGCTCTTGTGAGGCTGCACCTTGAGCGCTGTGTTCAGCATTGTGCCCCACTATCATTGAAGCAGCTGCTTTCACTGATTCTGTATGTATTTGCTGTTACAGCATTATTTTGGCATCTTTCTAGACAGCTTTAAGCTAGTTACAGCAGATCTTGTCACGTAATTAAATCTAATGACAGTTAAAATGCTGAATGCTGGAGTGTTTTGCTCCTCGAAACCAAATTTATGATATTTGCACTTTCTCTTGCAGTAAAAGCATGAGCTCTGCTGGCAGACAGATGGCTTTCCAGATGATAAACATTTGGGAAGACTGGATTTAGTAGCGAGCCTTCAGCTTGCATATAAATCTCTCTGACTTCTTGACTGCTGGACTCCCTGATCTCTAATGATGGTTATGGTGATGGGGTATTTGTTCCTGGGAAAGTAGAATAAAACCAAGCTGAGCTTACTCTTAATGTGGTTATTGCAGCTTACTGTATTGAGCTAACTGATGCAGCTTGGGAGCAAAGCTGCTTGGGGAAGTTGGTTGGTGAGTCTCACCCACTGGGTGATGTGCTCTCCTGCAGTGTTTTACTCTCCTTGAAGCTCGGGCTGCAGGAAGTGAAGAGCTTTGGTGACAGCGTGTGACAGCCTGATGTGCTGCAGTAACATGAGTTGTGATAAATGGAGGGAAATGTCTCAGTTTTAAGAAGGAATTGGCCAGGCTGGGCTGAACTGTTTTTGCTCTTGGTGCCTTTCTGTACAGCTGGTGTGTTTGCTTCTTGCAGCACTGAGCACATAACTGCTGCCTATTCCAGCTCCAACATCTCTTTCCTGAGTAATAAAAGTTAGCAAAGGGTCTATTAATGGGTACGTAAAAATAGCATGTTTCCTCAGATGAGTTTCTATGTTAACATCGGCAATGGGTTTATTTGCTGCTTCCCATTTACGCAGCCATGTCTGATTTATTTTTTTTCTGCAATGTTTGCCTCTCTGTTTTGCTGCACTGGGAAGCCTGGAATCAGCAACAGATCTGTTTTTGCTCTGCCTCTCCCTTTGGAACCTTTCAAACATACTTCTCTATTATTGCGGAGTAATTTGTTGTCTGCTGTTATGCTCTCACCTCGGTTATCTTGATTCTACCACATTTTCGATATGCCTAAATCAGTACCGTTGAATGCAAATTAAGAGCACCAGGACAGAAGCAGTGTTTGGATGGATGGATGAATGGCACTGAGCATGGCTGCCCATGGGGTTTGTGTAAGAACACGGTGGTTTGTTTCATAATTAAATGTAAGCAGAAAGGGAAGAGAAAAACTCAACCCAATGTGAGAAACTGTGCTGCTTTGCCTCCTAAAGGCTGAAAGGAGACAATTCTGTACTCACACATCATCCTTTTCTGGTGAAGGCAATGCCCAGCTGAGAGCTGCCCCGTGCCCAGCTGCAGCCTGCTGCCTTTCTTGGCTGCCAGAGTGGGTACCGACCTTTATGCAGCACCACAGGCACTGCCATCAGTGCCAGCCCTATGGGTGTGTTGCCATGGCCTGCTTACAGCTGGATGTTCCTGGAGTCTTAAGGCGGTTCTAAATGCACCCTGGCTTAAATTAGCCAAAAAAATGAATTTTGACTTTTGGTGGCTGGAGTGACATCTAGCTGTGGAGTATTGAGTAGTGTTTTTGGGGTCGGAGGTGGGAGATGTAAGGATGTCTGGTTGTACCCAGACAAGAAGAAGCAGTGAGCAGACAGGATGTAAGGGGTCAGCAGGCACATGGCCTGTGTGCACGCACACTGTTTCAAATTGCTATGATTAGTTTATGTAAAGACAAGATAAAGATTAGCTCTTGCAGCTGTAATTGGTAATAGTTTTCTGCAAGGAGAAACAATTATTTTTATGGCTATCATTGAGCAATGATCTGCATCCTGGAGGAGGAAATTCCTCCTTTGGACTTCACTCACTGCACGTGTTCAATCACTTCTACTCAGAGGTCGTTTGGTTTTAGGGACAGGACTAATGTTTGGTGTCTGAGTGTTGCTGGTGCATCACATCAGCTGGGGATGCGGAGTCTGCTTGTGAATTGTCAGAGCGTTGCTTTTCCCTGCAAGCTTGTAATGCTGTTCCTTAGTGTTGCCCGCTCTGAGTGGTGATGGATGTGAATGTTTGAAGGAGGAACAGAATTAAACAAAAAGAACAGCCTGGGGTGGAAATCAAAAGGCTTGAATGAAACGCCTCATCTTTCAAAGGGGAGACAGTGTAGATGGGAACGTCACCCTCAATCATTCCCTGACTTGTGGGTGTTTTCCTTTCTCTTGCTTTTGTGGTGCTGATATGGGAAGCCAGCGTCATCTGAGGGCTCAGCTCTGGCTTTGAATGAGTTCCTGGGCTAGGTAGCCAGGGGTGAGGCTGCATCCCAGGGCATGGCAGGACATCAGTGGGGCCCCACTCCTGCTGCTTTCAGGGTTCTGGCTGTGTTATGGAGCTTTGGTTGTGGTGGGCTTGGAGAAATCAACCAGAGCAGCCCTGCTGGGGGCAAGGGTTTGGCTGATTGTGCTGACAGATATAATCCGACAGCTTTTGGTGACTCCTCGGCATCATCATCATGGGCGTGTAAAGCTGGGTGAGCTGAAATCTGCAAAACAGCTGCTATTTCTCACTCTGATTTTAGAAAAGACAGACTGCTTTCGCATGCAATCCATAGGGGTTTTCTCTAAATTTAAGTTAAAAACTAAATTCAGTTCCTGTATAAGCAAAAGCAGTTTGTTGCACACTGGAGTATGGCACTGTAGCTCTGAATTTGCTCCTGAGAATGAATCTGCATCTAATCCCATAGTTTGGTTAGAGTTGAGCATTGCGTCATTGTGTCCTTGCTAATCAGGTGATGGCTGATGCAGGAGAGCAGTGCTGTGAGGGTGCTGGCAGCATCCGAGGCAGAGGTGCCCTTTAACTCATCAGGGAAACACCAAATATCACAGAGGGATTATTTGTACTAATGATGTTTTGTCACCAGTGAAAGCCCAAGTGTTCTTGGTGTAGGCAGGATTGCGTTCACATTTTGTAGCAGTAAATCAAAACCATCTGCTGTGAACAGAGCAAGTGATCTTTGCAATAGGGAACTTGTACTTTTATAATTGAGGTTATGAGAGATGTCTGCTAGCACAGCTCTGCCTGCTGCAGCTCACAGCCCCCACCTCTCCCTATGCCCTTTCTCCCCTGTCCCAGTGATGGAGCTCTGGTCCCTCAGTATTGCAGTTTGCTAGTGGATGCCCTGAGAAGAGCAAAAGCAGAGGCTCCTGATCCTTGGAGGAGGGAAAAAGGCATATGCATGAAGGAAGGATTTGTCTGGGGGGGGCTGATGCTCCTCCCATGGGTGCTTGTGTTTGGGGTCAGTGTGTTAGGGAATGCTGAGTGTCCCTTGAGTTTTAATGTCTCAGGAAGCATGAGTGAAGGACTGAGCCCAGTGCATGTGTGAGAGAGCAGAATAAACATGAATGTGAACAAAACCAGGACAAGCATCCCTGGACATTCCTCATCCAAAGTTTCCAGTTCTACCTCAATTCAAACTGGATTGCATGTCACAAGTGTCAGCTGCTTTGTCTTTATTTCACCATTTTCAGCTCTCATACAAGTACCAATCTAGCATCACTGCTTTAAAAAGAACAAACTACAGCCATCCATGAGATAACATAATTCTAAACTCTGTGAGACAGCTGATGCTATTAAAAAACTCGTCCCTATAATAGGTTTTCATTATTGATAGCTACTTGAGGAGACACACACTATAAAACAGAAAGATGAAAAGCGAAAGACCGTTTAGATAGATGTTCAGCTGAATGTTGCAAGCATCAAATCAGCAACACTGGAGGAAATGAAAACAGAACATGGCACAGCCCCTGGACTAAATGTGTGCACATTATGGAGCTGCTGAGGCTTTGCCTTTACAGCGTATACTTTAAATCAAAGCAACATTGAAGTCAATATCAATTGTTCGTGAAGATGCTTTTTACCTTCAGGCACTGCTGTTTCCCAGAGGAGCGTGAGCAAGAACGTATGTCTCTGTGCAGTGCTGACTGCTTGTGGACAAGGATCTCCCTGAAATCCTCTGAAATCGATTCCTCCTTTGGAAGTACCCACTGCTGCTGCTGAGGGTCCGCTGCCTGTTCTTCAGGTACTCCCGGTAGTTTTTGGTGAGCAGGGTGTAGAGGAAGGGGTTGATACAGCTGTTGCTGTAGGTCAGACAGGTTGTCAGGTAATTAATGTTCTTCATCACCTTGGGGGATAAAGTGAAGGATTCGTAATACTGGAAGAGGAGCTGCCATATCCAGAAAGGCAAGAAGCAAGCCCAGAACACCAGCACTATTGTGAAGATCAAGTAGAGCACCTTTTGATTCGGCAGCCGCTTGGTCTGCTTGAAGGATGCTGTCTGTGACACCCAGTAAATCTTTGCTAATCGGATGTAGAGGTAGCCAATGATCACCCCTGGGCCCACGATGCTGGTACCAAAAAGGATGGTGAGATAGACTTTGTAGGACAGCTTGCTCCAGGTGGGCAGGCAGATGCTTTTGTTGTCCCTTTGCACTAGCTGGATCATGATGAGCATCGGGAGAGTGAGCAGCAGTGACACCAGCCAGATGACAACAGCGATGGCCTTTCGGTAGCTCTTGGACCTCTTCACCGTGTCCAGGGGCTTCAGCACTGCAAAGTAGCGTTCCGTGCTCATGACTGTGAGGGTGAAGATGCTGGCGTGCATAGTGAGGAAGTCCAGGCTAAACAGGATGCGACAGCCAATGTCCCCAAAGTACCATTTCTGGATGAAGTAAGTCCCAACAATGAAAGGGATGGTGAGAAGGTAGAGCAGGTCTGCCAGTGCAAGGTTGATGATGTAAATGTACATGGAGGCAGACGAACGCAAGTAATGGCACATCACCAGCAAGGTGTAGACATTGCCTGTCACCCCAATCACACACATCAGGGACAGGATTGTCCCAATGGTGCAAATGGCAATCATGTCCTCCATGGAGCCAGCAGCTGGCGCACCGTCCCCGGTGGCATTGGCAGAGGCATTGGGTCTGATTCGGAATAGGCTGCTCTCATTTGTGTCCGTCAACATGTAGGGAGTTGCAGAGAAGTGGCTCTCCAGCTCATCAGTTAGGGACATCCTCCTGGCCTTGTAATGCTTGAGGGTCTGTTCATGCCATGGGTTTTAGGAGAGCTCTTCTTTCTGTTTTGAGAAACGCGACTGTGGGGAGTTGGTGAACCATTTCTTAGTGGGATCTCATGCGAGGAGGGTCTGCATTCTTCACTAGAGAAAAGACATCAGAAATCAGCATATTAGAAATCTGCCAGAGCAACACAGGCTATCATTCACAGAAATTACCTGTTCCTGAGCACATCTTTACTGTCTGCACATATCAAAAGTTTTCTGCTCTGAGGCCACTCCTGCAGTGGCTCATGCCATTGTTAGAAGAACAGCTTTGAGGAATGGTATTTCAGTGTGTATGGAAGGGAGGCAAAAACAATTGCGTGGACCTTTGGAACCATTTGTTGCAATCCTTGAAGTTAGTTTGGGGAAGAAAACATCCCTGCATTCATAGTGGCAACTTATTGACTCATCAGCACGATTGCTGATAAGCTCTTTGCTAAGCTCATAACATAAAGGAGTCCAAGTCCCAAAAGAAGGGAAGACAAACTTTATATTTACCATTTGCAGCTAGGTTGTTGTCTATTTCATATAGTAAACTCAAGTCTAGCATTTCTTCAGTGCTTTCACAGAACAGCTTTTCTTGAATGAGGAGCTTCTGCTCCGTTGTGACCTACAGTTTCAAATTGTCAGGTGATGGAGAAGAAAAGTGTTTTCCATCTGCAGTGCAAGTTGTAGGTTGCACTGTGACTTTTATCTGGGTGTAAATACAATTCTTTTCACACACTCCATGTGAGCCCACAGATGTCCATGTGCCCATTCACAGGGACGTATTGCAGAGAGTCCTGTCCGTGGATGGGCCTGAACAGCCCCATGCAGTGCAGTGAGAGGCTGCTTCAGGAAGGCAGATGCCCTTTGCACGTGGGAGCATTTGGTTAGCTTAAGCCCAGTGCTGTTCAGATCATGACTGTGTTGCTTTGAGTTTGTATCGACTCTGGGTGTAGGGAGATCTCACGCTTTTCTCAAGCAGCTTTGAAGTACCTGAATTGGGAGGATTTTAAAGCATATGAGAAATCTACACCAACCTAAAGGTCACTGCACACAGACATTTGTGCTATGTATTTTAAACAGCTCAGGTTGTCTGTTAGTTTGGAAAAAGCTCCAAGAGAAGCTGCTGAACTGTCTTGTCCTTGCAGGACTCTGCAGGCAAAGCCATACCTTCTCCTTTTCCCAGGGGTGGGCTAGGTTTGTTTTATCAGAGGAAATTTCAAACTATAGCAGCTCACTTTCTGAGTTAGGCGTCCCTTTGCCTTTCACACTCACTCCAACTCCTATGCTCTTCATCCTGGTTGCTCCCTGGCAGCAGGATGGCAGCAGCAGACCCTCCTCCTGCTGCCCTTGGCTCACAGACCCCACCAGTGACTACTGTAATACTTGAGGATGGGCAGTGTTCATCCTCTCCATGACTTGTCTCATTTTTATCTCTTCCCAGTACTAGGCAATGGGTACTGTGGAGATGTCATGCAAAAATTCTACAGAAAAGAGGATGGTCCAGCACAGGGAGATTTCTTCTTGCTTAACAGTTGGGTTAGGGGTGCAAAAAAGGGAAAACCACAGTACATAGAGCCTATCTTCTGCCCCCGTCTCTTGGGTACAGACATCCAACAGGGAGAAGTGAAGCATGGTCAGGCAGTGGTCAGTTCTCCTTTGGGAAGTTGCTTCTCTGAGCTAGTCTCTGTCAGTTTCATGAGCATCTCAGTCTTCCAGCACCTGGCAAATCCCATTTTGCCTCCATGCTTCTGTGCTGTGCCATCCCTTTCTGCTTGGCTTCAAGTATATGCCATGGACCCCTGGTCCCCTCATCGTCTGCTTCATCAGTGCTCATGCACAAGCTGTGCTGGCGGCAAAAACATCATGCATGGAGGAGACACAGATGCTCAGGAGCTCTGCCACACAGTCAGCAGCATGCTTGGTTGGACGTAAACAGCTCAGCATGGGATGCTCCAGCTGAGCCCAGCACCAGTCACACACAGCTCTCGGATGCAGCTGGATTCATTCTAGCTTGTTTTCAGGTGCACGTTTCCATGACCCAAGCGCTGCCTTACTCTGTGCTCTGGGCACTTGTAGCAGGTTTGCACTCATCTGCATAGGTCCTTGGTGTGGCAGCTCACGCTGGAGCGAGCTCCCACGCTGTGCCTGCTTGCTCTGCTCATCCTCTGAGCCTGCATTTTGTTTCATTCATAAAATCACTACAGCGCTAATTCAGCTCAGACACTCCAGCTGTCTGCAGGCAGAGCCCACAGCTAGGCAAACCCTCACTCCTCCAGGAGGAAAATTAAGCAAACTGGGGAAACCTTGCATCACTTTAAAGTTATTGTCATTGCTGCACTCGTACGTGCATGCATCCACTCACACACATGCAGACACACACAATAAAGAACTCATTATTCCAAGCAGCCATTCAAAGCACCTTACGGTCTAAGCAATTTTCTCAGCCATTCCTGCCTTTTCTTCTATGTTATCAGCACACGGAGGCACCATGCATGTTCCAGTAGCTACACAGATAAAGGAATTCCTCCTGCTCAAACCTTGCTTTTAAATCCGGCAGATGAAATTTCCTACGAGAAACAAAATAAGGTAGCTTTAAAGCTGATGCTTAAAAAGAAAATTAAAAAAAAAAAAAAAAAAAGATGAGAGAATCCTTCTTCACGGGAAGACAGCAACAGATCCCCGTGCTCTGTCGCATCTGGAAAGGCAGTGGCAGGAAGGGAGCGTGCTGCCTCGCCAAGTATGTTTGAAATCTGTGCGCTCTTAATACTCTCATTCTCCTCCCTTCACTCACGCCTGCTATTTCTGTTACTCGGTGACGTTAGGCATAGCGTGGCTTTGACTGCAGCCAGCATTGAACCTTTTTAAAGCAGCAGCATTTGGGTAGCTGGGGCTTGCTGAGCCTGCTCCCCCCACCTGGGGGATGCGAGGTGTCCGTGCTCTGTCACAGGAGTGGGGATGCAAAGAGCTGTTCTGCTCTTTCTTATGTTCCACTGAAGGATACAAGCAGCTAACTCTGCCTGAGCAAAGCCATTGTGTCTGGGCAGAGTGTCTGGGCCAGGGAGGGTTAAATTCCTGCAGGAGGGTCAGCTGCCCACAGAAACAGCCGAGCTCCTCTGTTCAGAGATCAATTCCAAAACGAAGCCAAAGTTTATTTGGGTTGGATGGCGTATTCACAGATGAATCTGTGTGGTGGTATCATGCACGACAGCATCTGAGACATGTCAGGCTGGCAATAACAAGATGCTGTCCAGGTGGTTTAAGGCTCCTTGTCTTTCCCCAGTGATTCTCAAGGAAGTTAAAGACTGAGTGAGACTCACCAAGCACCTCAAAAACTGCAGTGCGAGGAAGGGGCTGGTGCTGAGGAATGCTGAAGCTCAGCTGGGGATTATTTTGCTAGCAGCTGAGTATTTTGGTTGCCTGCATGCCACAGGATTGCTCTTCCTCCTGGTTCCCTGCTCTAGCCCCACGGACCACAGGGGACTGCTTTCTGAATGGAACATGAGGATGGTTGCTGCTGGATGTGGCTGTGGAACGTGCCCACTGTGCACATTGTACATTGCAAACAGAGCTATTTCCTCCTCTAATTCCCTCTCTGGGTACCTTTATGTCTCTGTCCCAGCCTTTTACCCTTTGCTATCTAGGCACTTTCACTGCATCTTGTGTCTAAGGTTTTGGCTTCTTGCAGCATGAACCTGATTTGGGAGAATGCTCAGGTGACAGTGGTGGCATCTGGGAAGGGTGTTGAGCCTCTCTGAGATCCAGGCCTTTACATCTCATGCGGACTTTGGTTCAGAGCCTCGTGTTTGCATGGAAAATAGATTTCACATTAGCGACTCTTACGAGGGCTGTCTGAGCCCTAAATCCTTGCCCCAAACACCCCAGTGTAAGGGAGTTTTGCTCTGGAGATTTGCTCCGACTTTGTACTTTGTGGCTTTCTCCTAGAAAATCTTTGGAAAGCTGTGAAGATAATTCACAAGGCACTCCTCTGCCACCAAGGTGCCTTTTGGGTAGCTGTTGATCTACTCTAGGCAGAAGAGAGGGGGAATGGAATGGGGAAAGCTTCTGGCCAACCCATCTCTTCCCTGGACCTGCTGTTCCCAACCTGGTAGTTCTTTCTGGTGTTCAGATCTTGAGGAAAATGTCACACTGGTGTACTGATTTATCAGAAACATCAGTGCCCCCGGGGCTGCCATTAGAGCAACCAGAGCTCCCCAACACCGGAAAGTGTCCGTGTGCTGCTGGAGTCGTCAGAGGAGGTGTCTGGAGAGCACTTTGAAAGCGATGTGGTGGTGTCAGGTTCACAGCCCTGGCTCAGAGGGCTGTTTGTGATCCGAGTTTTGTTTCTCCCGTTCCCCTTCTTTTCCTCATCTATAAAACAGAGATCGTTGTGTCCTCTCGCCTTCCGGTGCATTGAGTTTCTAGGTTTTTCACATTTGTCAGATGCTTTTAGAGCTATAGGCGGGAGTCCCAGCCAGTGGGATTGGTAACACAGCAAGGAGCTGCACAGTAAATATCAGACAGAGGTAATAGCCCTCTGAGATATGGACCAGGTCTGCTTAACCATTCAGACAGCATCCACTACCATAGGGCTCGAGTTGTGCATAGGGGCCTTCCAAAGTGACTCCAGAGCTAGTAGTCATTATTATTCTAATAATAACAAAGCAAAAATGACCTATTCTCCTCTTCAGCATAAAAGTTTACGCCAATGACATCTAAGTTTGACTGTATTTGGTCACTGGTTCAGACCTCACAGAACTGGATTTGCGTCTCTTGAAATCATAGAACCATAGAATGGTTGGAGTTGGAAGGAATCCTAAAGGCCATCCAGTCCCACCCCCACCCTGAGCATGTAAAAAATGTCTTCCTTATATTCAGTCTTAATCCCCCCCATTTTTACCATGAAACTGCTTCCTCTTGTCCTGTCACAGCAGACCTTGCTAAAGATTCTCTCACTTTCTTTCTTATAGCCCCCTCTTGCTCCATTTAAATCCCTGTTCCCACCCTTATGGGCTTGGACACATGTAAATGTGATGTTCACATTCCCAGCTGAGCCCCAACTGCTTTCTTCAGTCTTCCTGCTGTCTGTGCCCACCAGAAAGAGCCACCCAAAGTTAGCCAACACATTTGAGTTCTCTCAGTGTCTCATTTGATACTTCACACTGAACTTTTTGTCATTTTTCTCTCTTTTCTTCCTGTTTTGTTTTTTTTTTTTCAACCTGAAACTTCAGTTGTACTTTCCAAGTCAGTACTGCTTTGCTCTTGGTATATTTTTTAATTTATATTTTAATCTGCAATAAAGTTAGACTCTGAGGTCTGCAGTCACTGATTTATTTTCGCCCATCTGGGACCCCTTAGTACGGTGGTAATGAGTTGATGGCTGGATTTGGTGATCAATGGTCTTTCCAACCTTAATGACTCTATAGCTCACAAACGTCTGATGTGCTTGTTTGTGATAACAATACCAAAAGACCTCGCTATAAACACAAGCAAGAGCTTAAACGCACTGATTTGCAGTATATTTAACCTAGTCAAGTCTGCTTTGCCATATCTTGTTTGCCTTTCAGTGCATCTATGTGTGCAGCCCACATGGACATAGCAAGCCCAAGCACTGTGATTTCCATCAGTTCCAGCACTGCTTCTTGGGACGCTCCCTCTGTCTGATTGCAGCTACATGCATGCATCGTAACTCCCTTGTTCCCCTTTTGTATTTTTCCAATCTCTTTGGTCTTCTGCCACCGTTAGAAACTCTCACATAACCGCCTGTGTCCTGGACCTGAGGTCTGTGAGGAAGACAAAGTACCCAGGACACGCTGAGCACAGAGATAAGGTTGCATGCATTTTATACCAGTAGAGGAAATTGTGATCAGCGGTGAGTGTTTGTTTTTTTATCTCACATCAGTAATTAATACAGCCGCTTGTGGATTCGTCTCAGCCAAGCGTGTCCCTGGCCAGACACTGCTGCTGCCTGTGGTGGGAGGGATGGATCCTGTTGTGACAGCCCATGCAAAGCTGTAGGCTGGTCTCAGCCTCGGTCACTTTTTGGAGAGGTTTTAGCAGCGCTGAAGCTGTTTCGGCACGGTCACAGCTATTCTGGCAGTGCTTGTTGCTGGCTGCCACTGCTGTGAAGGAGCTGGTGGCTTCTCTGACAGCCTTCAGCACTGCGCAGCGTGGCTCGTGTGTCATTTGCCTGGCTGCCTCGTTAAACTTTTAATCAGAGCTGCAGACAGGGTGGGTGTTCAGGGCAGGCAGGCACAAGGGGAGAGCACCGCACCCTCTGCAGCACAGGAGGGGATTTGGGCTCAGTAACAGTTCACCAATTATAAACCCAGTCATCTTTTTAACAGCATTTTGAGAATGACTGGGGTAGGAGAACGCAGACTCTTTATTCTCTTTGAATGCACTCAAGATTACCAAACAGAAGCTACAATCCAACTCTGGAAATCCACAAAAGCATCACCTGAAAGACCCTGATGAGGTCAGCCATGCTCAGAGAGACCCCTTCCAAAACCCAATGTTGTGCTGAAGACAAAAGTTTCTTACTACTGCTCACCATCACTTGTATCTTACCCAGCACCTCCCAGTCCCAGCCTGCATGGCCATGCCTTTGGCACCACTGCTTTGTGGGTTGGCTCAGTCATCTTATTCCTTCCTCCACAAACCCTACTCCCTCCTGGGTGCTACTCTGTGCCTCTCAGCCCCGCTCCTCATAGCTGCAAACTAGAAAGGATTTGATGATGCTTCTCCGAGGACAGAAAGTGTTTGTGCCACCCAAGCAGTGAGACGGTCTCTTACTGTGGGAGTCCATGTGTCAGAAGGTGTCCATGTGGATGCTGGCACAGCAATGGGAAAGGCTGTCGTGTTTATTGCTTTACCATCATTTTGGTGAGAAGGATGTGGTGTTTTACACCAGAGGAAAATCCTCCTGGAAATGGACTAATGGTGACAGAGGGGCTTAATTCCCCAGCGGAAAGCAGAAGGAAGATGGTGGGGGTGCCTGGTTTCACTCTGGGAGAGTGTGTTTATTGCTTCTAAGTACTTTTCTCTGCCATGATTTGATCTGGTGTAACACTCCGCTTAATGGAGACAGCAAACCCAAGGCACTGGGGAAATGGGGATGGGAAAGCTGAGGGTGGACCCCAGCACTGACCCAGAGCTGAGGTGGACATCTGCAGGGGGAATTCTGCCTAGCTGCATCCTGACCTTTCTGCCCCTACTGCATCCATCTGTGCTGCAAAACTCTCACCTCAGCTCACCTCTGTGTGCTGACAGCATCCTACCTGGATGGCCTCACTGTTGCACTTACCTCTTCTGATTTCCCAGCATGGGCTGAGCCCTGCTGCACCATATCATGGGAAATCTTGGGACAGCAACAGCAAAAAGTCATGGGGAAGCTGCCACTGCAAAGCTGCTGTGTAAAGTGCCCTGGTGGCTTCAGAACATTTTAATTGTTCTTTTGCGGCACATTTGGAGGCATTGTGAAGTCTTTATTGTTTGAGACACTGTGTTCCCTTATGGACTGGGGAACCGCCTCCAGAATGAGCTACTGCTGCTGGGGGCTGTGCTTGGCTGGAGGGGGCTGTGTTCTCAGGTTTGGGCTTTGATGTCAGAGCCACAGCTGCTCTGTGGCTACGTCCAAGGGAGAAGCATCCCTTGCACATCTCTTGTTTCTCAGAACATCGATGTCAGAGTATGCAAACAGCAGCACACAAAAAAAAGAAGTGTTCAAACAAAACCAATCTACACAGAGCTCATAGCAGGCTGAAGATCTCTTCTGTGCCTGCAGAGCTGGAGCACGTTGCTTCTCAGTTCCCATCAGGGTGATGTGGGACGTGATTTCTGGCTGTGTGATGGAGCTCTCATGGCCGAGGGCAGCTGTTACCGCTGCACCTGTGCTGTCTCCTGTGCTGCCCTCAGGTTTTGTGTCCTGCCTCACTCTATTAAGTTGGATTTGATGATCCTTATGGGTCCCTTCCAGCCTGAGATGTTCTATTATAATGGGTCAGTGCTTTCCCAGCCCAACTCCCAATACCCCATGATTTCTCGTTAGCCCACAGTCTAACTCCTCCTGGGTTGCTGGCACTATTTTCATGACCTATTTAGAATACAATCTTTCTTTAAACAGTTGGGAATCCAGATGGGCTCGTGGGGCTGGGGCTGGCAGGGTGCTTTTTCTGTTTTGCATGTCATCTGTGTCCCAGACAAATGAGAGATACTGGGTACCTGCTGCACAGGATGATGAGCAGAAGCAGCTGGTGCACAGCCCAAACAAAACAGTCAAGGGTCTGAATGGCCTTCAGCTGGTTTTACCAGCCTGCCTTAGCAGGGTGTGATTCAATGCAATAGGCAGCGCACAATGTTTTGCAAAAAGGCTTTTGGTGACCTGTGCTGGTCATTGCCCAGGTGTCGATGCAGGATTTGGTGCTGGTGAACATCTGTCTGTGCCTCCTTGCAGCACAGCTGGAGCCCCGTGTACCTCACTTGTGCTCAGCAGTCAGTGGGATCTGGCAGCACGTTGCCTGATCGGAAAGGGGGATGTCTTTGCCTTTGCTACCTCTGCCAGATGGCACCTCACTTCCAAACTCATTTGTCTTGCACTTGCTGGCCCTTCTCATGAGCTGCTGCTTGCAGCTGGCTGGGCCATGCCCGAGGCATACAGTGCAGGGACGCGCTTGACTGCTTTAATTGTCTCAAATTAATTACATCGCTGTGAATTATATAAGGATGACATTTTTAGGGAACTAAAGGCCCTGTCTTGATGATAAGGAGAATCTGATGCTGTTTGCATCTCAACCAAGTGATTCAGACTCTCCTTGGCTGGGCTTGCTCCCTCGTTTTAAGGACTTGCTTCTCCATCACTGTGCTCATTTCTCAGCTCTAAATGAGAGATGCCATTCTGCTGCAGGGAATGTTTACTTTGAGTTCCGACAGTTTTGAGATCAAACCTCCTCTGCATATCCACATGCATATGTGATTTATTTACGGTGTCCAAAAGAAGTCTTCCTAGAGACCCTATAGCACGATGCTGCAGTGCTCCTGTGTGTTCTTCCATCCTGATCTGATGGGCATTTTGATGGCATTTTGATGACTCTGTGAGACATTCACTGCCAACCGACGGATGCCCAAGCACTGAAATGCTTTGTTAACTTTTAGATAATTCTGTCCTCTGTTACACATCACAGTTAATTTCGAAGCTCTTTCATCCTCACGTTTCTTTATGGCTTTTTGGTGAACGCAGTTTGAAATCTGTCATCCTTGGAACAGGCTCATACAGGAAGGAAGGAAGTAGTTGGGTGTGTTTATTTTCCTTCATTGGTTATATCACCTTTAACTCACTGTGTGGAAAGAAATACGTGTTTTAAGCAGAACTTGTGATGCACCACACTGATGTAAGAACACTTGGGTTGGGAAATATGGAAGTTCCAGGTCTGGGCTGCTGACCCCAGGTCCTACTTGGAGGGAAAAAGGAGCTATTAAACACAGCAGAGTGCTCTTTGACTTCTGTGGCTGTTCATAGAGAACCCCTGGAGGTATTGGAGGGGGTTAAATGAAAAGGAACAATGGACAGGAAGAACAATTATAACAATTTTTGCACTGTACAGATAATTTTTACACTGCTAGGACAGGTTGTACCCAGAGCTCCCGCAGTTCCTGGCTGCTGTCTGTTCAACAGCTTTTTGTTTGCAGACTGTGATCATAAATCTCATACATCTGATTGTTTCTGCTTCTACATATTTATCTCAGAAGCATTTTCTGGAGGATTTTTGCATACGTGGGCCTGGTAAACAACCTCTTACAGATGCTGCCAACGCATATTGATGACATTTAAGCTCAGAGAGTGGCCAATGCCCATCAGCAGGTGAGAGGCAGCTCAGTGTATCTCCTTCACCTGCAATTAGTGCTTGGACCATGACAAAGTGGTATTGGGGTTAGCTGAGCAATTCCCAGCATGGGGGTGGCTGTGGGAAGGTGCTGAAGGAGGAGGAGGAGGAGGAAGGCTGAGAGGCAAGAGGAATGGCAAGGAGGGAGCAGGAGTGTGCCTAAGCTGTAGGTTTTGTTATTCCAGAAGAGGTTTTGCTGTGTGTTTGTGTTGGTGCCCAGTAGTGGTGGGGCAGAGGGTGGCAGAAACCACAGAGGAGCCTCAATGGTGTATGAAAACTGGTGCTGGTTCTTGAACTCTCTGCGAAGTTCAGGCTGTGAAGCTGTCCTCTGTTTCCTCCCGGTATTCTGCTCACTGGTTTTGCATAAAGAATAATCTTTTTCTTGCTCTTGTTCCTACCTGCTCCCAGGTGACTACATCATGTAGTCTGTGTATATATGTATGTAGGTAGTGCATATGGTCTGTTGTCCAGCGCTAAAGCACCCAGCTCTCTTTTTCCCCTTTTGAAACATCTTTTTGCTTTGGATATTTTACTTTGAATACTGTTGTTCCTGTGGTGGTTTCTCCATCTCTTCTTCCTGGAGAAAGACAGAGCTGCCTGTCCCTCTCATCACATTAGGACTGGAGCAGGAGATGTGTATGTGCTGGTGTCTCTTTTCTGCAAGAACATCCCATGAGAACAGCTTTGCTGAGGCTAAAAGAATGAGTAAACTTCTGAAAACACTGCTGCTGGAGTGTGTCCTGAGCACAGTGCTGGCAGCTCTCTGGAGCTGTAATTCACAGCTGAACAACACTGAGGTTTTCCATCCATGGGAACTTCCAAGACTTCAGAACGCATGAGGTTTGGAGGGGGAGGAATGGGAAGGGATGCTCTGCTGCTCTGAGCTGTCTCAAAGCTGGTAGCACGTTCTCCAAAAATATCCCAGCTCTCATGGGTCAGCGGCTCCTGACACAGCTTCTTGCCTTGCACTGAGCCAGACTTCATCTCTCTGTCACTGCTCTACTCCTCTGTCAGCAGCTGCCACAGGGGACCTGGTGGCTTGTAGGAGAGCATGGTAAAAGGTGAGATTGCAAAGGAACAGTGAGGTTGCAGAGCATCCCCCCACAGGAGGGGGATACTGAAAAAAAGCAGGCCCTGGGAGCAGTTCCCAAGGGTGAGATGCTGTTGGATTGGAAGCAGACTGGAGCAGGGTGAGCATTTCTGAGAACACTGCTGCTATAGGCAGGCTGCCCACAGGCCAAAAATAGCAGAGCTGGGCAATGTGATACTTTGGCAACAACAGCTCGTGCATTGTATGTTTGGAGGCGGCCAGCCCCTCTGACCTGTGATTTGTTCTTGCTTTGCTCTGATGTTCACTCTCACAGCCGTGGGGAGCATAACCTGCCCCAATTCCCCTGCAGCTGTGCAGGGGTTGAGCTGTGGCTGCATGTCCCATAACCATCTCTGAAGCTGTCAGACGTTACCAGAGGAATGGATGCTTTCTTTCTTAAATTATTGCAACCCACTGCCATCAAATGACTGATGTTACTTCCCAGTCTGAAGTCCTTCCTGCAGTTACACCTCCATCCCTGAAGCACAGTAGTCTCCCACACCTCTTGGTCCCCTCCTTGCCTTGCTCCCTCCAACACATGACATAAAGATGATGACTGCCCTGCTCACTCCGTGCTTTCCGAGGCTCTCATCACTCCCACCAAGTGAATCACTGACTTGTGCACCTCCTCTGAAATCTCAACCTCCTCCAAAGCTCCTTTAATAAAACAGATAGATGTCACAGCAACGGCTTTTCCTCTTGAAAAATGGTTCCACTGATATTTTCTGTAGTAAACATTTCTTGACACGAGGAATTCTTTAAAGCTTCTTTTCCGATTGCTTCATTGCTTTTGTTTGTGCTCCATCCAGCTGCTTCTCCACTTGGAAGCGTGGATGAGCCTGTGACCTAGCAGGTTTTTGGCTGGCTTCTATAGGGAGGGTGTTCTGGCACCGTCCCTGCTGTGGGGAACGTGGAGGGGTTATAAAAGTCTGGGTCCTGCTGTCTCCTACCAGCAGAGAAAGAAGGAAGAAAATGGGATTAAGAACAATTTCCTCCGTATTTCCAGTCAGCTTTGGTGCCATCTGTTGGGATTTAAGTTTATGGCTGTCATGGGGATGAAAGAGGAAGTTGGGCTCAGCCTTGATTTTGCACTGCCCTTGTTTCAGGTTTCTTGTGCTGTGGGGATGGCTGTGTGCAGCCAGGCTGCTCAGGCTCCACGCTTTTTGGTTCCACAGCTCATTGGGATGTAGCAGACATTATTCTGTGTGCACAATAATGAAGGATCTGGGAACCCTGAGCTGACCCAGAGGTGTTCCCTCTTCTTTGTCTTGCCTCTCCCAGGGTAAATCGTTGAAGAGGGGGTAACTGTCTTATTTAAGACAATAAAAACTTCAAATAATATACCAGGGATTTAGCTGCAGGTGCTGCGGGCTGCAGCTGTGTCTCATTCCTCTCTAGGGGAAATAAGAGTAGTACGTAGCTGCCTTTTTTGAGAGATTGTGGAAATGGAGTTGGGCAGGCACAGAAGGATGGGGGTGTGGCTGTCTCTTTGATGGGGATCGGGAGAGCTTGGCCAGGTGTATCCTGTGCTGTGGAACAAGGGCAGGGGAGAAAAGCTGCTTGAACTGAAATACTCCATTAGATCACGAACACATACTGTGGATGGCTCGGGGTCTCTGGACACCCTGCCTGCCCCAGCTGCAGCTCAGGAGAGGCTGTAGGGGTGAAATCTGAGCAGTTCTTGGGACCGAGGTTGATTGTATCTATGAAAGTGATGCTGTGACATCTGACTTATCCCATACTTTCATCTCATCCCATCTAAGAGATTGGCCTCAATCTGGGTCCAGCACTTCCCTGCTCTTTCAGGCAGCCAGGGTCAGCTCGAGGTGTGCAGGATCTTGCTCGGGGGCTGTGAACTCCCAAGCTCTGCAGACAGCTGCTGAGCTGTGGGGCTTCAGTGCTTTTCCCCAGAGCAGATAAGTTCTTCTCTGAAGAACCAAATGGCTGCAGAGGAGAGCAGCTCTACGCACACAGCATGGTGTCACCTCCATCCTGTATCACACTGTGCATTGCTCTCTGTCCCAAGGGAGCCAGCCAGCAGCACCCAGACCTGGGGCTCTCACTGCAAAGGGAAACTGCCACTGGGAAGGGAGCAGTCACAGTCCCCCTCTTACCTACAAAGCACAGAGCTTGGAAAGCTTTCCTGTCTGGAGCTCGCCTCTGGCTCTGTGGCATGTCCTACTAAGTAATTCCTTTCCTTGTCTGGGAAACCATAATCCAGCAACACGGAGAAGTGCAATAGAGGTGGAGTAACTTTCTATTTCACTTTTATTTTTTTTTTTAGGCTTTTCTATGCTATCAGCACATACTCAGTGCCTGCTTGGGCAGCTCTAATTTTCTCATTGCTTTCAGTACAGACCTGCCTGGCATCTCAGCCACACTTTTGCAGGATGAGAGGCAGCAGCTGTGGGGCATCCCTCAGCTTTCAAGGAGCTGCACATTATCTCTCACCTGTCTTGCTTTCCTACAGCTGTAGGAAACTTCAGAGCAGGAAGGAAAGGAGAGACAAACTTCTCTGCAGATGTAAAACTTTTTGGGGTGTTAAAGCAAATATCTGTATGTTTTCCTGCAGTTTACGCGACACTTGTTCTTGTCTAGATTGTAACGCTTTGTACTCACTCTATTTGTGCCCTGCTAATTTTCTGAGTGGAACTGTTAAAATAACTAAAGCCTCATTACTTTTTTCCTGCTGTTATTAAGCATGATCTTGGGATTTTACTTTAAAGAGAAGAAAGCTTTGCTAGAAGCTCCACAAGTGTCTTCTGCTCTGTGAGTGCCCTTGGGAGCTTATGCTGTGCACCAAGGCTTTGTCAGTATGACTTGCAAGGCAATGTCAGAAGTAATTCAGTCTCATAGGTTTTGGGATGCTTACTTTACTTATGTTCCCATTTTTGTAATGCTGCCCCATCATCTCAGATGACAGCCAGCTCCAGCCAACTGTTCCCACAACTGCTGTCCCCACATTGCTCTGTCCCCTCTGCAACTGTCCCAGAGATGTAAGGACAAGATATTTCAGGCTAAGGCTGTAGCAAACCCAGTGGGCTTTCTGTCTTCCCAAGAGCTGCTGAAAGGAGAACAAAAAAACAACCAACAAAAACAAACATCCAGGCTGCACTAAAAAGCCCCGAGGCTCTTTCTGTAGTTGCTGGTTCCCAAAGAAACAAACTGGGTCATGACTTGCCTCTGCAGCTCAGCGCTGGCAATGTCCCTTTTGCTCTTGGATGACATCTAATGAGATGGATGGATGAGTGTCCCAATGGAGGTGGCAAGTGGGTGGCCTGGGGGATGCACAAGTGGTTAAATCACTTCCCACAGAGCTGTCCCTTTTCCAATGTAACATCAAAGTCCATTATTAACCAGCCTACTTGCTCTGTGGCCAGAGCCAAGAACAGAAAGAAGTCAACCTGCTTTCTTTGTTCTGTCTTAGAAGGAAGGCTACAAATGTATCTATAATTTCTGTGCTTTCTGCACTGTTTGCAACTTTCCTTTGCTCGGAGTTGAGTGCATTCCTCAAACCCAGAGCCACTTTCCCTTTGGTTCCCGTGGCACTTCAAAGCTTATCTCAGAGGGATGATCTGATGGCATCATACTTGGCTGTGCTCCTAGTGCAGTAGTTACTAGGTGAGCACACTTCCTCCTGTTGTTGTGTTGATGATGAAATGGTCTGTGGGAACAGACTAAGTTGTGGCATTAGCATTCGAGTGAGTTAACACATAACCAGGGGCACCGGTCACCCAAACAGTTGCACTGTTGTAAAAAGAAGTGTTTGTGCTAGCAGGATGATGTAAGCAGTACAAAATGGGGACTTTTTAGTCACCTATGTAAAGCCTTTGTAAAGCTTTGGGGTCTTTTGCTCTTTCAGGTGCTATATTGCTTAATTGCAGTAGGAATTAGTGAAATTTATTAAGGGAATATTAAATGTGCTCTTTTGGGCTGGGAAAGATACCAACCTTTATGTTCAGTATGCAACAAATGCAATCGCTGAAACTTTTAAGGACTCAAGATGTAGAGTTCTCTAAACATTCCTCCTCCATGCTAAGTATTTCTAAGATATATGCAGTTGTGTATTGTACAATCCTTCTGGGGTTTCATGCTCATGATGACTCAAGTTTGTGTCAGCCACTTTCATTTTGAGGAGAGCTCAAACACATCTCTGCATTTGTTAGAAATCCTGGTGACAAGTTGGGTGGGGTGGCCAGCAAGGATCTGCAACCTGAGAACATGGCTTATGTTGTACTCTTGGATTCATGACCATCCTCTGAGCAGCTCACCCCATTTTCTCAGGTCTTTTGAATGTTCTTCCCATTTGATGCAGTCTCATGAAGTATTATTTTACATTCCTGCCCCTCACAGGTGTGTTGTGTTGTGTCTGTCACGCTGTCGATAATGTGCTTCCCCGTCTTTCTTTCCCTTGCCTCTGAATTCTCAATGAAGCAAACCTTTCAACCACTTCAATTCAGAAAATGAGCTGCTCTTCACAGATACAGCCACTTCTTCTTTAAAAGCCTCAGCCTTGGTCCTGAGAAACCCCTTCGAAATCACGCTGCCCAAAACTGCTGCTTATCCCAAACCAGACAGCTGGGAAGAGCAGTTGTCACCCACAGTCACCTTTTCAGCCACTGTGATTTTGATTTGTGTAACTCTGGGCAGGCTGTCACCTTCACTCATGTCTTTCATGGCATTTATGTCCCTGCAGGGGTTCTGCTGGAGCTGCTCATTGCTTTGAGCCTGGTTATGGCCATGAAAGCTTGGAGGGCTGGTTTGGGCTGAGCCGTGCTGTGGGCAGAGACCTGGCTGAAGGAAGGAGGTGGTCTGTGGAGGGCTCATACAGGGGAAGCCTGCTGGAAGAAGGCTTTCCCCTGCGATTCGGATGCAGCCAAGCTGCAACCAGCCTGCAGATGGGAGCAGGATCTGGGAAATGTATGCTGCTATTCAGCCATTGTCATGGCTGTTTGCTTGTTTGCTTGCTGAAGACCGAAGTAATGACTTTATTTTGGAAGTGATTTGATAAAGACTAGCTTTAGAAATCTCTTATTGAGGTAGCAATTATCTTATTTCTTGCAGAAGGTTTGCAGATTAATGTTTCCAGCGTTGTAAGGCAGTGATTAGGAGCTCTTGTGACTTATGTGCTGATTTCTGATTTGTTTTTTCCCCTCGTGTTTCAGTACAGACACAGTAATGCTGCATGATAGAACTGCACACTCGGGGGCCTCCCCTGCATCTCAGGGTGGTGTGGAGCTAATGCTGCATTTCCTATCCGTGTTTCTTCCAGAGCTGCCAGATGTGATCCCTGCTCATTGCATCAGGTTTTATTGTTTTTTCTCATTTTATTTATGTGCTTTATTTGTGACACTGGGGGCAAACAGTAGCTGGACATCTGGTTTCTGAGGAGGTGTGGGGTGCAGCTTTTGTTGCTTCCAGAGCAAGGAAATGAAGGCTGCTACTTCTGTTTGGTGGTGGGAGGAGGGATGGTGACGCAAATAATGAATATAGTGAATGGAGCCCCATTGCTGAAGGACATACAGAAGGAAAATACAGAAAGATATAATGAAATTTCTAAACCAAATTGAACATAACCACATAGCTGGTTTCCAGGCTGATTTCCCCTGGCTTCCTCTCCCTTTGTAACTCTGCCTACCTTTCTGCACAGAACGCAGCCCCACATTGCTTTTCCCTTTCTGTTGTGGAGGAACTGGAGCTGTACTGGGGGCTGAGGGATGGGCTGGAGTTGGGTTTCCTCTTTTCTGCCCCAGGCACTGGGGTCCACGTGCTGCTGAGCTTCTGTTTGCAGTAGCTCTGAGTCCTGCTGAAGAGCACTGTTCTCAGCTGATGCATGTTGATGGGTCCCTCCTTGTAGCACCCGCCTTGTCCTACCTTGGTACATACAGCAGCATGTTCATTCACTGCCCCTCATATGCAGGACCTCTCCTGTAGGCACGAAGGCTGCTCCCTAGTCAGCTTGCCAGGAATTTGTTTGGACTTTGAGGTGCTGTGATTGGGAACGGGCTGCGTGGATCTCTCCATTCCTCTTTCTGTGCAGACACGGCTGGTGCTCCCGCACGTGGCCCGTGGTGTGCTGTGGGGCACTACCTGTAACACTGCTGCATCTGCACACGCTGCTTGAAAGGCCTTTGTGATTGAGAAGAAGGCAAAATGAGTTTCTTCTGGCACTCAGGGGCAGTGTTGTTGGCAATGGCTTTCCTTATCCCATATGCTGGGGGGTTCCCTGCCTGTTCCATGACCACCTTCTTGCCCTGTGCCCACCCAGGCTTTGGTGCTGTTCAGAGAAGCATTTCTGTGTGCTGATGTATGAGCAGCTGGAGAGAAGAGGGATGGATTGGGATTAGTCCTGATCCTGGAGGCAAAAGTCATTCCTGCTGCGAGCTTGGTGAGATCACAGCGCTTTTTAGTCAACCCCATGAAAAGAAACAAGGTTTTGTATGGAAAGTTAATACTGCTCTATGAAATAGGCAGGTTTGGGGGCACACAAAGCCTTCCTAAGGCATGAAAAATGCCCAGCTCCTGTTGTTACAAAGCCCTCATCTGAGAAGATGTGTAATTTCAGGAAGCACAGAGCTAATTACTTTCATTCACATTACTGTAATGTTTTCAGGAACAAAATTTTAACCGGTTTTGAAGATTAATATTATTGTGCTAAAAAATTGCCTGAAGTTAGAAAAGTTTTCAACCCAAGAACTGGCCTCAGGCTGGCTTTCTCTAACTACCCTGCCTGTATTCCCCTAGAGCCCAGCACCAGGAATCTGCATACAGTATACAAATAAATTTGGGCTGCCCCATGGGGAGGGCTGGGACAGGAGGGGATGAAGGCTCCATCTGGAATCCATAGAGATGTTTGTAGCTGCTGGAAGTTGTACTGCTTCTCCAGAAGCCAGGTTGGGCACTGTTGTCCAGACTGCAGTCTGCAGGGATGTCATTTAACAACCTAAGCACACAGCGAAGGCAGGAATTACTGTAGTCAACGATCACATTCTTCAGGATACTGCTGGAGAGAGGGAGTAGAGGTTGCAGTAAATGCTGGGGGGGAGTTGCCAAGGTCGGGAAAGCTGTCTGAAGGCCCAGTCCTGGCTCTGGGTGAGCTGGAGCTGTTCCCCATGCTCTCTGGGACGGCTCCGTGGGTCCCCGCCAGCGGCACCGCAGAGCCCTGCAGCATTGTCACTGCCTGCGCCAGGCAGCCCTGCTGCTTGGTTTTGTGTTACATCCCTGCTCTCAGGCTGTGGGTTTTCTACCAACGACTGCCAAAAGTTCAGTTCTCTGCGGTGAGTGGGGATAACGACGAGAATGCCTCAAAGTTTGAGACCAAACCAGCAAGTACAGAATCCCATTCAGCCTATCTCAGGAGCTGTTTATGCATTAAAGCCGCTGGGAGAGCCTTTAGAAAGCATGCAAGGCAACAAAACAAACATGGAAATAATAGCTGTTTCTCCCCAGTGATATCTACCACCCAAAAAGGATGCTCTGGTTCGGATCGTGGCCTTTCCAACTGGGGAGGTGTGGAATAAATCTGAGCTGGTTGCAGCAGAGCTGCTCGTGTTACCACTGAGGGCTGACTTTGATTTCAGCTCCTGTTTTCCCTGGAAAGCAAACAGTCTTGTTTCTCTTGGATATAATAGGTTCAGGGAATGCCAGAAGGTTTCTCATTTCACGGCTGTCTGGCTTCTAGGAGTGTGAGCAGCACTGTTGCTTAGAGGCTCTACCGCTGCAGCGAAGGACTGAAGCCCATCATGCTGACTGAGCTCTGGAGGCATTTTTGTTTCTGCCATGGGGCAGCAGAGCCTGCAACCCTCATCCCCTCTTCATACTGGTTACCACAGTCCATCTTGTTCCATTTGGGAGGTGACACTTAGCACCTGTCCATTTCCAAAGCAGCACAGTCCGGAGGTGGCTGAGCATCACTTCTGGGTAAAGGTCAAAGTGGGCAGATGTAATGCTGAGCTCCTGGAAGAGTACACAAGTATGTGCAGTTTAAAGATGTTTCTTTGTGCCCTGCCATCTGTGTGGTGGCCAGCAAACCTGGTCCTTTAGAAGATGTACCAAAAGAGAATGACAATGAGTCATTCTATTGAATGAATGAGATGAAAGAGCAGTTACAGATAGCATCTTTTTATTGCCATTACTTCCTTGATTTGGAGATATTCTGTTAATGATTTTACATACTTCATAATTTTTTAACTCAAGCTGTCACTGATTTGTGTTCAGTCAAGCTGCGCTTATCTCTATTACAACGCTATCTTCCCCACTTAGGGTTGAGGCCCTAAGCTGTTTGAGCTGTGGTTTTTCTGTCTCCCAGATTACTCCTGTAGTGAGATTTGATTCAAAACCAAGCTTGACAGCAGAGATTTGATGCCACTTTTCCATGCAGGTGCCTCCCTGATGTTGTTGTGATCAGCTGCATTCAACTTGGCACTTCTGAGAACCATTAACTCCAGCAGATGTGCTCCTTTCTTAGGCACCTTGTATTTTAAGGAACTGAGTGTTGCCTTCGAAGCAGCCAAGGCGCAGCACAAACTGTGCCTAGGAACATGTGTATGTTCCTGCATTGCCCATTGTCTTAGCCCTTGTCTTGTTTACTGTTACACTTCTACTCTTCTGCTGTGGAAGAGCTGGGGGAACAAGGGAGCTTTGGGCTTTGATGGGACACCAACATTGGTTCGTGAATGCAGAAATTGGTTGGGCTCCTCTCTCTGAAAACAACAGAGGCTTCTGTTGGGTGCCCGTTGGTGACCAGCTGATTGCATGGCATGCCGTGGCAGTGGTTGACTGGAATGCCCCTAGAGTCTTAAAACTCAACTTCAGATCTGTGTCTTCATGTTGTGTGCTCCTGAGTAGTGTATCATTTGCCTCCGCTGCCCTCTGAGCACTGCAAATAGGAATGGAAGTGAGGAGAGAGTGTTCTTGCTGAGTATTATTTCCTTCATGGCTGATACAGGAAGTCTGAAAGTTATTTATTTTTTGTTAGTTTGTTTTCCTCGCAGAAGGGATGCCTAATTCAATTTCTTTCCTGGAAGACTGTAGGGCACCTGAGAAGATCATCCTATTTGAGATATCAAGATGGAATCAGTTGCACACAGAAAATGCTGCTCGTTTCCTTCTCCCCAGGCTTCTGAGGACAATTTTTGAGCTCACGGCTCCTGCTAATTGTCGCTTTGCTCTCCTGCAAGAAAAGAGGTTGTGGAGCCATTTTGGCTGAGGAGTCTTTCATAAGACTTGATCCTCTTTATAAGTGAAAGCAAAAGAAATCAGAAGGGGGAGAGCATTACTCTCTTGTTTTTGTTTTGTGTTTGCTTTATTCTGTTTTATTTTGTAAGCCAGGACATTTAGACAAAATTGCACTTAAATGTGGCTGATCTCTTCAGTTTGCCTTGTTTTGAGCGTTCTTGCCTACCTGCCTACTAGGAGCCAAGATGGGCACCTCAACACTAATTCATAGAGTTGTTTGAACTGGAAGGGACCCTAAAGGCCATCAGGTTCTGTCCCCTGCACTGAGCAGGGACAAACACAGCTCCATCAGTGCTCAGAGCCCATCCCCTGACTGTGGCTGTCTGCAGGGACGATGCACTGCCACCTCTTTGAGCAACCTGTGCCACTGCCTCACCACTTGTGGTGTAAGAACATCTTCCTTATATCCAGTCTAAATCTGCCCTCTGCATCCACCTGAAGTCAGGGATTGCCTGTGGGGAGGCTGAGTTTGCTCAGGGGCAGAGCTGTTGGACACAGAGGGAGAGCACAGCTGGCTCCTTTGTGCTGGCGAGCAAACTGATCCAAATCAGAGCATCAGAGGCCAACTGGAGCTCAATGCTCCCGTGTTCCAAATATCCCCGTGTTGCGGGGAATGCATTCCCTCACTCAGATCCACAGTGAAACGTTGCTGGGTAAAATGGGAAATATCAGGAGATTGCATGGCTAGGATAAGGAGTGCCCGTTCTCCCCATCCCTCCTGGCCATGTCCCCCACCTACTCGGGTTGGCTGCTACCTCGGGCAGTGCTGGGGTACCCTCGGTCCCCAACTCATTGGCAGAGCCCCAGCAGCTCCCCAGCCCCGGGGGCTTCCGATGTCCGAGCTCCCACTCCTGTGCAAGGCAGGATGGCCATCCAGTGGCTGATGCTGGGAGTGCCCAGGAGTTTCTTAGCCCGAACTGCTTCAGATTTCGTGAAATGCAGCCCTGCCCTGCGGACAGCAGCATCAGGCTCAAGGGAAAAGTGGCACAGCACCCACGCTGCAAAATTGCTGTGAGAATGTTTTGTTGGATCGTGCATGCTTTGGGGCAGAGTAGTGCTTAATGGCCTATTATTCTACTTGTTTTGTTTCGTTTCCTTTTGTTTCTTTTCAATTGATATTGAAAATATCCTTCCTACCTGGAAATGGGTGTGTGTCACGGGGACTGCTGCTTCTGCCTGTGTTTTCCCAGTGTGGTCGTGTGCCAGGCTTTTAGAGTCCCTTAACACTAGAACGTGGGGAGAGGCTGTAAAATAAGAGGGAAAATTCAGATAAGATCCTGGGGGGAAGTTACTTAAAGAATGGTGAAGCTGCCCAGGGAAGCGAGGGTGCCCCATCCTTGGAGATCCCCAAGGTCATGGATGGGGACTTGGGAGCTGGATCTTCTGAACCTTCTTTTAAAAGGAGGAAAGAGATTAATCCCTTGCAAGCATATCTCTGTAAGTATGTAGAAGCGAGATTCTGGACAGCTGCTGTTGTGATGACATGTCAGTATTCCCACAATTCTAAAATTCCCACAACACTAAGAAGGAAAGTGAAAATCTGAGGCTGAGCACCATATTTTTATTGCTCTTCGAACATTACAGTCAGAGAAACCTCCAATAGCAAAGTCTTTCTACCTCCTCACTTGGAAAGAAACTGGGTGAAATTGGGCAGGAGAGGCTCTCCCAGCAGTGCCTGGGATGCTACTGACACAGGGCAGCATCTCAGCACCACTACTCCAGGGTGTGTGATGGTTCCCCATCCGTGTCCTGGTGTTTCTGCACAGACCCTCCCTGGCTCCTTCCCCAGCTCTGGGCACTCTCAACTCAAGTGCTGCATGGCACAGTGAGGTCCCAGAGCAGCACAGGTTTTGTTTCTGGGGTACAGCTGGAGTAGGGGATGCAGCCATGCCCTGGTGCTGCCCGCTGTGTCCTGTGGTCTGGCTGTGTAAACACTGCAGAAAACCACATGTGTCTGATGGAGCACCATGGAAGGGATGGTGTCTCTTCCATATTAATTACACCTTTAGATTCTAATTGACTCTCAGGGTGATGAACACTGAGCCAGAGGCTGCAGTGTTTAGAGCAGGCTGAGCTCTGAAGGCAAGGACTGCAGGTGCTTCCAACTGAGGAAGACTTTGGAACATATCAGCCTGTCTCCTCACTACCCCCAGGTGCTGTAGATTTCCTCAGCCTCTGCAAAATGGTGTGCAGCGAGTAAGGAGGTGGCTGTGAGATGGCACAGTGCCCTGGTGTGGGGCTGCAGGGGCAAAGCTGTGAGACAGCAGCCTGCACTGAGCCAGGTTTGCTCAAGTTTACAGTTCTTTTCTTTGAGAGAAAGGACCAGAGTTAATAAGTTCAACGTTGTCAGTGCTGGATCTGGATTTTTGTGTTTATTTTTATTTTTTACAAATGGATGGAGCCAGTTTGAATTTACCCTCTGGGTTTTTGCAGACTTACAAGAAAGTAAGTCTGAGTGATAGCTGAAATAAAACTCCTACATGTAGGAATGCAGCTGTTCTCACATGAGCATGCAGGTACTTGGTTGCAAGGAAAGCTGCAATGAAGTATAAGGGGAAAAACACAAGTAGATCCCATAGCAGTCACTCCAGCCCCTTTTTTTCCCTGCCTATCTACTAAATGCCATTCAGTGGTTCAGCATCCTCTTTCTCCATGTAGTGATTAGGTCTATAATAATCTAGGTTTGCAGTGTAGCTCCTCTCTCCTTTTCTGTATATGGCCATCTCAAGTTGCTGTGCCAGTTAATGCTTAACCTGGATATCAGCTCATTGTGATAAAGGCTTTGTGATGTGTTTTCAACTCTGCTTTCACTGAGTGTGTATGTGTGCGTGTGGGAGGGTTGGGCTTAAAGGTTAAACACTATTACACTGTAAGAGCATACCCTAAACTAATTTGTTTTGACTATGTTTGCTCCCCTAACTCCATAGTGGGGATGGAAAACATTCAGAAGGAAACCAACAGTATTTGTTTTGTGAGGGCCGAGCCCTACAGACATCCGCTGCCTATTGTGACCCTGAAACTTCATGCCTATGGTCTAGATCTGGTTGGTTGCACAAAACTATGAATCTTCCAGCTCCAGCAGAAGTTGTCCTTGGGGAAGTGATGCTAACAGGACTGAGGGGAGGAAGGTGCCCATTGGAGCACTGCAGAGCAGCTGTGCAGGGAGCCCTGGTTGCACACGCACTGGGTGCCTGGTGGCTGTGACTTGTTACTTCCTAACCTGGAGCCTTTCACCCTTTGCAACTCAAAGTGCTCCTGTTTGTGATCCTCATCTCTACAGTTGGTCTCAGCAGCTGTGATGGGATTATTCTGTGATTATCTGAAGGTAGTTTGTGGTGCCACTTTGCACTCTGTAGTCTTCAAGTTTACATGAATTCGTTTACCTTTGCAAGGGGCAATAAGAGAAGGACTTGGTTTGCATTTCCAGCTTCACTGTGTGGTGAGGGAAGGCTGTATTTGTTCCTGGGCAATGCATGAAGGCACTGAGCATCCATAAGGAAAACCTTTTGTTATTAAATTATTTCCTCAATCATTGCTTTTTAGAAACCTGTGTGGATAAAGGAGATTTTATCCAAATGTCTGCAGACAGACACTATGTGTGTGGGATGGATGACCCAGTGAAGAAGCACATGGGAAAACTGGATGTTGTATAAGATAGAAGGACAGAACAAGGACTCTGTGGGCCCTGACTCCATTCCTGATGGACTCATTAAGTTGTCAGTGTTTCGCTGTCATTTTGTGATACAAATTTCAATAATTTCTGGGTTTGAAACTGCTTCATGCTGCACCAACAAACCCTGTTCAGATGTTTCACAAGTGTTTCTGATTATTCTCATGTACTGCGGTATTATATAGCATAATTATTTGTGTGTGATTTTGTGTGGAAAATCCAAACACAGCACCTTTTGGCTAACCTTATTCCTTCTCGTTTCTCAAAACCTTTGGGCTATTTGGATCCGTGCCTGCTGATTCAATCTTTTTGTCCAGTTATTTCTTTTGCCTCTGTGCTCTTCCAATCAGAGAAAGGAAATGAGACTGAAACCATAACTCTGGTTAAAATAGTAATCAGTTTATGTTGGAGACAAAGATCATCTTGCCTTGGTGCCTGCTCTGCTAACTTGGGCTGAATCCTGACATCCAGTTTACATATATATATCTATCAACGTTTTGAGTAAATGTACATATCAGAGAGTAGTCTGAAGACTTCCTGGGCTGGAGTGTGCATTGAAGCCACAGTGCTTGAGCTCCCATTGGCCTTTTCCTCCATACACTCTGAATTTTAGTTTGTTCTCTATGTCTTTCCTCATACTTCCTGATGTTCTGTTCCACTTTGTAGCTCAATTCTACCTGCAGTTATATTTTTAGCAGACATATTATATTCCCAGTGTCTGTCTTGAATAACTATTAGTGAATTGAGAGCTGACAGCTGTGACAAGGGATGGTCGGATGCAGTGTCAATAGCCCATGCTGCCTCCCTTCTGTTTTCTTTTGGCAGAAGTCTTCTGATTGGGCTTTCACACAAATGCATTTGGATAATACATCTCTTTCATCTTAATAAATGAAAAGCTGGAGGCACTAGTGGCTGCTTGAGATCTATGCCTATTTTTAAAGCAGAAAGGAAAAAAGAAAGTCTACATTTTTGTTTCATCCCTTCTTGGAAGCAATCTTAGAGAATGCTGAGAATATGAGTTCCCTGAAGTCACTCATTTTCAGTGTTTTTCTCTGAAACTTTAGTCTCTTCCACATAGAACAGTTGGCAAGACTTTGACTAAAACATGATAGCAAGAATGATAGCAGCAAGTAAAATACATGGTGAGTAAGAATCCCAAGGGGTTTGAGCCGTTGTTTGACAGCATTTGCTGTGCTTTGTGGGAAAGAAACATCTCTACAGATGGAAACAGATGGAAAAACTTCCGTAACTTGAAGTTAACATCACATGAGGTTGTGCGAGTCCTAAGAGGGCTGCAGCTGTGTCAAATGGATCCAGGAAAAAAAATCAGTTCCATTAGCAAGAGACTTTGGTATGAAAAGGTCAAGTGAGAACAACAGAAATCCATTTGGGTGAACAGGTCAAAGCCATCTTCTTGTTGCCAGAGAAGGGAAGCTATGCACAAATGAGGAAGCTCAAAGGTTTCTTACAGATTCATTCCTGTGCAAAGGCATCCTGCAGGAGTTCCCCTGCCCAGCATCAGCCTCTATCTGCATCATACTCCTCACCTCCTATTTGGATACCAGAAAGGCATCCATCTGAAGGGATGATTTTGTGTCTCCCAGTGGGAAAATGGGAACAGTAGGATGGATACTTCAGGCTACATCAGCTATGAAGTTTTGCCTGGAGGCTGTCCTTGAGTAAAGCATGGTGCAATTCACCTGTGCTGACTGTGAGCTGGGATGCAGTTCATCTTGGTGTGAAATAACTGGTGCAGGTTTTACACTTCTGCTCGGCCTGAAGTGGTTTGTGATCTTAAGTGCCTCATGCTCTGACAGATCATGTCAATAAAAATGTTTGAGTAGCTCCTCTGCTTAAAAAAATCTTGACATTCCATTTGTCTAAATATGACCAGCTCTCAAAATAAAACATCTTTAATGCGACTCCTGCAATTCTTCAGCCAGATTTAATTAGTTGTAATCCAATAATGAAGAATGAAATTCTCCTTTACTGAATTGAATGCTTTCCCTTTTAACTGCAGAGAATAATTTCATCCATGTCAGACTTTAAATTAAACTCTTCAGATCCTTAGATGTTTCCATTTATGGTGGGGAAGTTGAACTTGGAGGTGGTTTCCCTTTGTGGTGGATATGTTGTCACTGGCTTGTCTGTGCACTGACATTTAGGTGCCTCAGCTAAAAACGGTAAGGAAGAATGCCTGTTTCAGGTTACTTTTTCCTTGTTACCCAGAGGAAGGAGTTTTCCTACAGGGGATTTTTCTCTGCCTCTGAGTACAATACCCACTTGACAGCATTTAGCTTGCACAATCTGTCAGCTAGCTAAAATGTTCCACTAACTGCTTCCTTCCTTAGAGATAGTTTCCTCGGCTTCTTGTAAATAAGAAAGAGAAAGCAGAGTATCTTCCCTACTGCCTGTGCAACAATCTGGTTTTATAAGTTGCTGTAAAGATTAACCTTCCATTGCAACAAATACCACTTCTGATCTTCTGTGAATGTTGTCTCAGAGGCACAGGTGGCCATGTAGTTACCTCATCACCTTCCTTGCATTTGTGTATAAAGTCTCACATCTTCCAGCACTGTTTGAATAAACATCTGTGATGACTCAGGCTGGGAAACCTGAGCGCACCGTAAGTAAGTTTGCAGTTGACACCAAGTTGCGAGAAAGTGTAAATCTGCTGAGGGTAGGAAGGCTCCACAGAGGGACCAGGACAGGCTGATTGCTGGGCTGAGGCCAGCAGGGTTTGATTCAACAAGACCAACTTCTAGGTCCTGCTCTTTAGTCATAACAACCCCGTGCACAACTGCTGGCTTGGGGCAGAGTGGCTGGAAAGCTGTGTGGTCAAGAAGGCCAGTGGCATCCTGGCATGTATCAGAAACATTGCAGCCAGCAGAGCAGGAGGTGATTGTTCCTTTGTAGTCAGCTCTGCTGAAGCTGCACATCAAGTGCTGTGTTCAGTGTTGGGACCCTCACTACAGGAAAGATGTTGAGGTCCTGGAGCTTGTCCAGAGAGGGGCAATAGAGCTTTGCATGGTCTGGAGAACAAGTGTTAGGGGCAATGGCTGAGGGAATGGGAGATGGTTCAGTCTGAAGAGGAGGCTCAGGGGAGACCTTATTGCTCTTCACAATTCCCTAAATGGAGTTTGTGTCAAGATGGGGGGAGAGGGGTTGGCCTCTGCTCCCAGGTGACAGCGATGGGATGAGAGGTGATGGCCTCAAGTTGACTAGGAGAAGTTCAGGTTGGATATTAAGAAAAATATCTTCTCCAAAAGTGTGATCAGCCATTGACACAGGCTGCCCAGTGAGGTGGTGGATTCACCATCCAAGGAGGTGTTCCAGAACTGTGGTGATGTGGCACTGAGGGACATACATGGTCAGTGGGCATAGTAGGGATGGCTTGGGTTTGGACTTGGTGATCTTAGAGATCTTTTCCAATCTTTATGAATTTATTTTAGGTGCTGCTACTGGCACAGTTGCCTCAGTGTTGACTTTTTTTTTTTTTTTTTTTTTTTTTTACTACAAGGGCCATCTTTTGCTTGGTATCTCTTTTTGTACCCTGCTGGTATGGAAATCTGCTCTGATGTTTTAGAAATGGTGTTGACATCTACAGAGCCATTACAACGTCCTTTTGCACTGTGAGCTCACCTGACTCTAAAGTTGGAAGGGAGACCTCAGTAACCAATTTGGTCTGGGTGGAGGCACAGAGGGAGAATGGGGCACAGCGCACAGCACAGAGAGAAACATGCGTTAAAGGGAATTGATGTATCTGAGCTTCAATGAACATCCTTGAAAGGTAAATGTTGGAGAGAATGTGTGAATCCCTTGTGGTGTCATGAAGATGCAGAACGGTTTTCCTTGCCTTCCATGCTGGTGGATGCAATACCCATTGAGGTGCTTAGGCTCTGTGGGATGGATGGCTCCTATCTCCTCAGGGTTCTTAATATCTTGAAGGAAGCATTGACAGTATCTTAGAGAAGCATGGGTACTCCTCTTGTTACTTAACTCCAGTGCAACACAATCAGAGGAGTAATACAAATTTCTGCCTTTTGTTCCAGGGCTATGGTAACTTTGAGAGTTACATCCTTGTTTTGTTAATAATGCTTTTCTTATAACTCGCCAAGTTAGCAGCAGTAGTTTGATATTAAAAAAAAAAACAAAAAAAAACCTTTTGTAACTCTTGTTATGACCTTTGTATGACTCACATTTCACAGTTCCAGATGGTTTTTGTTACCAGTGATTAGGATGGGAGTACTACATCCAGGGACATCTGGAGACATTTCTCAGGGCAAGTAAGATACTGGGAAGCAACAGCCCCTCTAGAACCCCAGTAATTCCCCCCAAAGTGGCCATACTGCAACCAGCAAGCCTTGATCACTGGCCAGAGTTGGTGGAGTATGTAAGAAAGGATTCAGAAGTCTGGATCTGCTGAGCTTCTGGCCTGCCTGAGGTAATGGCTTTGGCTTGTGAGCTGTTGTCCAAGCTGGCCCAAGAAGCTCAGAGACAACAGGCAGAAATCTGTGTGTAGTCTTGGTTTTGTTCCCTTGGTTTTGTTCTTCATGAAGCACTCTGTCTCCTTCTCTGTGGGAGAACAAAAACCAAGAACTGACTGCTCACATGTCATGTCCAGCAGTTGTAGAGCAAGTAGAACAATGTGTGCCCACAAGCCTCGCCTATACAGTTTTCAAGATGATAGGTGAAGGAGGATGGGCCCTGCTGCACACATTCCTCAGTGGTAACTATTTTAAGTAGCTGCTTTAGTAAGTGCAAAGAGACAGGACAACCTCTCCTGGATGCTTGTGTATGAGTCCTAGCAGATTTGGAAGCTATATAGCAAATCTGCAATCAGATGGTGCTAGACTTAAAGGGCACAAAGAAAATAAAGTAGAAAAGTCTGATCCAAAGCATCTAGGAATCTTGGAAAGGAGGGTGTCCTGGACTAAAGCTAACACTAGGTGGGAAAAAGGAAGAAAGAAAATGTAGATGTAAGAACAAATTTAAAAGAGATATTAATTTAAGTTTGTGCATCATAGGTTCTCAGCCAGAGCCAGCACATCTGCCAGAAATAGTAAAGGAAGTGCAGTTTTTAAAAGAAACAATTCTAATTGAATGCCCTGAGTCTGGAACACAAGTGTGGCCGTAGACATTCCACACAGTGTTGGAGCTGCAGTCCTGAATTGCAACGGTAAGAGCAAACTAAATTGCTCACAGTTGCTCCTCTAAAGGGCAGCAGTTGTCTCACAGCCTGCAATACAAGCTGAAGGCTGATTATTTATGAGTGATACCTGCTATCAAATACCTGAAAGTTACCTTCCAGAAAGAGTGCCCTCTTCCTAGAATACAGTTGGAAAATGCAACTATCTTTTTATGTGCCTTTCTGTTTGTGAGCTAATACAGGTAATACAAGCAGGGACAAAGTGCAAGGTCTGGTTTAGGCTAAGGAAATGACTTGCTCTTGGCATAAGATAGAGACAAATCGAGGGGAATTACATTCGGCTCTGTGGGGCTACATGGGGAAGAAATTATGACAGCTCTTCCACAGTCACGCTCATGTGACCTGGTACTGCACAGGTCAGGAATTAAAATGGATGCTAATTATTTTCCTTCTTTCTAACCCACTGTCTGAAAAAAACAAAAGACAGAGACATTATAGCATAACTGTCAATGAACAAGGGAAGAGCCAAGAGTCATCTATCCAGAACTCCGTAAAGCTTTTGCCATGGTCTCTCTCAAAATCCTCTCTGAATTAGAAATATTTGGATTTGATAGGTGGACTGCTTCATGGTTGAGAAACTGGTTGTGAAATTGATCCCAGAGACCAGAGGTCTCAGAGACTCTATGTCTGCGTGGAAACCAGTGACAAATGGTGTCCCTCTGGTGTTGGTACTGGGATCAGTGCTCTTTGGTAACATCATCAATGGTGTGGGATCTAGTGATCCCCAGAGAGACCCAGACAGACTGGAGTCCTGGGCCCAGGAGAACCTCATGAAGTTCAACAAAGCCAAGTGCCATTATCTAAGCTGGAGGATGGAAAGGTTAGTGCCCCAAAAGCCAACCATATGGTTGCTCCAAAAGCAGTGTGGCCAGCAGAGCAGGGAGGCGATCCTGCCCCTCTGCTCTGTGCTGTGAGATCTCACCTGGAGCACTACTGCTTGTTGGCAATGGAGGGATGTCCTGTCACTCATCCACCAGATCGGCTGTCTGCAGATTGCGTGGGCTTGGAGGACAAAACCGTGTAAGGAACTTGAAAACTGTTCCTTAAATTGAAATTGTTGCATATACAAGCATAGGCTGATGGATATTCAGGTGTTACACAAACATGAGATTTGCAAGTGGTGTATCAAAAACAGCACATTGTGACATTATTTCCAAAAGATCTTTAGTCAGTAACATCAGAGGAGGTTTGGCAGCCCACAAGCAGACGTTAATTGCTAAAGTACTTTTTAGGTAAAAGGAGGTGAATTTCCTCACTGAGGGCAGACGTAATATCATTCTTCCTGTTTTTCAGGTTCTGAAATTTTGGTGAAAAGATGCAGTGAATGTTCTGTCTGTAAGGGGGCTGAGTGTCAGGAAGGGCATTATGTTAATAAACTTCACAAAACAGTTCTGGGATACTGAAGTTCTTTGTCTGTTCCTGGAAGGAAGCATATATTTCCCCTTGAATTAGGTAATACTGATGTTTGGTACTTCTTTTCAGTGAAAAATGAATTGTGTCAAAAGAGGCACACATTTTTGAGTAGAACTTGAATACAGCCGCTATTTCGATGGTCTCAGCTTTGAGTGAAGAGTTTGGTCCTACCGCAGCCTCCCCATTCTGCTCTCTTCTGTAGAGGTACAGACAATCCCAGCAGGTGGGTTTGCTGCTGTTCCTTGACTGTTAGGATGCTCCCTTGTGCTATCTGCATTTTATCCCCGTCAAAAGAAGTTTGGAAGGAACCTGGATGCTTGCTTTAAAAAAAAATAAATAAAAATAATGATTGTCCAGCATGTGAGTGTTCACTGCGAGCACATTTCTCCTGCCCTTGTCCACCTGTGACCAGAATCAGTGGGTGATAGAACAAAGAAAGGGACAGGGGTGGAATTCTGGAGTCCAAAAGGACACCTGTCTCCTGACGGAGGTGGCATGTGCTGCAGTGTACGAGGCTGGGGCTGTGATAGCAATGGCAACAACTCCGGATTACCCCACCTCTGAGTCATCTGAGGGCTGGGGTTACCTGTGTTTCAAAGTTCACGTTGCTCAAGGCTGTTTTTAGTTTGCTGATGAACTGATTGTATTAATAGCTGTCCTGCCAGGTCTGCTTTTCTTCCACAGAGGTAAGTCACGTCTCAATAACATCCAGGTTGCCTAAGGTGTGCTGCCAACAGCAGCCCACGAGTGTTAGAAAGCTCTTTGCTGGGGTTCTGAAGGAGCTCTGACTGTCCCTCATGTGTGTGCACACCCATTCTCACCTCAAGTAATTTCTGGAGCCTCTCCCCTGTGGTTGTCCTCAGACCAGGGACTGGGGCAGAGGTGCACAGCCCTGTGCCAAAGGAGAAGGAGTGATTTGTGACTTCTGTCCATCTGTCCTGAAAGTTCTAGGAGGATTAGGACACAGAGCACATTCTATGAAATGTTTTTAACAGAAAGCAATTCTGAGAATGCAGGAAATAAGAGAAATGAGAGTGCTCTTGTGTATTCTAAAATTAGAAAGAGCAGAGAAGTGACAGTTTGATTGGTCATTGTGAAAATTAACATAGAAATGCAACCAAAACCATTTCCTCATGGTGTTCAATTCATTCACATGGGTGTTTAGGCAAAGGCGCAAGAGTGACCCCCATGCTGCTGCCTGCTCCAAGTCTCAAGACATTGGGATCAGACAACTTCTCACTGCAGGATGCATGTTTGGCTGTCTCCTGGCTGTCCCTTGGCTTGAAGGTGGAGCACCACAGTTTCGAAGCCCTGAACTGTGCTGTTTACCCTTCAGTATGTGCAACTAGTTCACCTCATTTATCTACACTGATGCAGCAGCAGGTTTGGCTCCCAGTTCCTCACTCAGATCTATGGGTTCTCCTTCTGTGCTGTCCATTCTGTGCTCCACCCTTTATGTTGTACTTAGTTGGCTTTTGCTGGGTTCTTGAGACAAAATCTGATTTCTCAGAGATAAGATCCCAGCTTCCAAGATTAATTATATGCCAGTGCATGGATTTCTTGTGTGTGCTCTTCAGCACTGGCACATACAACTTGGCTGCTGGAAAGAAGGTTTGAACACTTGGAACCGTTGGGTACAACTGACGTTATGTGTCTTTCTTTAAGAAACCTGTTATTAGGAGGACAATGGAGGGCCTTAGGCTGGAGAAATGAAGTAAGAAATTGGTATAAATAAGATAATGAGGACTTGGACTCGATCCTTGTGGATCCCTTTGAACAAAGGATATCCTATGATGATGTCTGGGAACAGTTCCATCCTAGCTCGTTATCACTTGATAAGAGAGTGGTGCTTCCTTGTTTCTCTGGTGCAGATGACATAAAGGTGCAGGTGGAGGAAAGTCTGTTGTTTTTTGTCTTTTAGCAGACTATGAACTCATAAGTGTATGAAATTACTGTTTGATCAAAGACAACATTTTTCTGGGTAGATAATAATTCCCAGCGTGGTTTCTCTGGTCACCACAAGACCCTATGTTCTGCCTGGAAAATTAATCAGATTTGTTAATACTGCTTTTTTTCTGGCTCCCTTCATGCAGAGTATGTTTGAACAGGGAGATACTGGTGCACAGGGAAGCATTTATCCAGTGCTTCCAGAAAAACTAATGCTATCATTCAGATTTGCTTGTCTCATTTCTAATTTGTAAAGTGTTGTTTTGTTGATTTAGTCTCTCCTTTGAATTTAAAGACATCTCTTGGCTTACATCTAGTTCTCAAAATATCAGTGTTACTATAGATAAAGCTTCTTCTTGTGTCTTTGTTGGGATTGCATGATTTAAAGATGCTGTGTGAACACTCATCGTGCACAAGTGTATCATGCTCTTCCAACTTTATTTTCTTCCTTACATTCAACGTAAATCTGCTGTCTTTTAGTTTGAAACCATGACCCCTTGTCCTATCCAACAGACTCTGCTAAAAATTCTGTCCCTCTCTCTTCAAGTCTCCCTTGAGATACTGAAAGGCCGCTAGTGAGGAGGACATTGTCATATTTCTGCTCTCATATCTCTTTGGAAGGATGACTGTGGCAGAGTGACTATGCTGGACCCAGTGTCATTGTACTTTTCCAATACACAGCAGACTGATTCACTAGACTTATTCAAAAGTAAGTTTTTGTCATGTCAGAACTAGAGTGTAGTCCATGCAGACAGAACATGGGACATCAGGAAGAGACTTACAGCCGGCACAGGAAAGCAACCAGAATGGTTCAGATGAGAGGGAGTCTGGAACAGTCTGGGAAAGAAAATTCTCCTGGAATTTGAGAGCAGGTCATGCTTTGCCAAGAGTAGTGAGCCTTGTTTTACCTGAGTTGCAATGACTGGGAATTAGGGAGGTCTCCAATGGACAGAGGACTGTCCACACTCACTGCCCTCTCTCTGCTCTCAGCAGTCTGGCTGCATTGCTGGGCAGTATGACAGCCACGAGCTGGGCACTGCATCAGGTGGGCTTTGCCAGGTGCCTTTCAGCCCTGACCCTGCCAGGGATGCACTGCCTCAGCCCAGCTCCATGCATCGCTACTGCTGTGCACTGTGCCAGGGTTAGGTCCCACCCAGTTTTGTAAGGGGTCACACTTCACATGCAGATTTTTGCAGTGATTTATCCTGCTGCAGGGATTTCCCTGTGTTTTCCTATCTCATGGACTCGCGTTGCTGGCATGGCTCCGAGACATTTTGTCCCACCTTCTCCAAGAGTGAAAGTGAAAATGAAATTCTTTAAAAAGCCGGGAAAAGCAGCAGGCTGGCTCCGTCCATCAGCTCTTGATCCATGTCTCCTGCAGGGTTCTGGATGTGGAGCTGTGTGTCCTGAGCACACAGGCACTGCTCAGGAACCTGAGATCTTCCTTGGACTCACACAACCTTTGAGGTACTCACGCGGTGCTCTTCTTTGAGAGGTCCTCTCCTACAGCTGCTCTTTTCTCTCTTACAAACTGTTGATTTTCTCTTTCTAAGGAGGCATTTCGAAACAGTCACTAAAAGCATCTGTGGTGGGAGGGAAGTGATCGGTGCGATTTGTGTACGATTCGGCATATGCAGCTTCGGTGACTACGCTGTTCTTGTCACTGCAAAAACAAAGCAGCTTCGTTAATCAGTGTGAACTTGTGTGATTGACTGCAGAAGTTACAGGATAAATCTACCGTGGTGTTTTCACCTTCACAGGACTCCCATATAATTTTTCCCGTGTGCAGATAACCGTTATTTCTTGTCCTCATAGCTTCTCAGCGTTGTTTTTTGTCCTAATTTCCATTTCCCAAAATTGGCATTTGAGAGTTTTGCAGCCACACACTGCCCCAAGCACCCCAAAAAGGACTTTGTGGGGAACCTGGTGGCTTTGGCCACTCAAGGAACCAAAGAACCAAAACAGAAAGTGTCAGGCAGTAAGGATATTGTTTGTATAATTTACAGAAACGAAAGCAGGGAAAGAACTCATCCTGCTCACCCTGCTGAGCCACAAACAGCTGAAATTCTCCATCGCTCTTCCTGGTGGTTAATTGTGAAAGAGTTTTGCAAGAGGGATTCCAAAGCAGTGTCCCCAAGGCTTGCTAGAGCTGTGGGGAGCAGGCTGCACCTGCAGAGTAGCTCTGGCAGTAGCTGTTCTGCCTCTTTCTGTGATTTTGTTTTCAATTTTTAAGTCTTGCAGAGGTTTGTTGAGAGCAGCATTCAGCAGGTCGACAAATGGAGCCGGTACTTGAAGCAAGGCTGCTTGACTTTGTAAAGTCCACTCCTTTTCCAGGAAAGAGCTTGAAGTTAAAAGACTATATATATAGCACCTCTGGAAGTCCTGTTTTTGCTGGGGTTGCTTTGATTCTTTCAGTTCTGTTGTTTTCTGCAAACTGTTCGAAACTGAAGTCCTCTCCCAGGGGATACTGAGAGAACACACAAGTTATTTCTGAATTTCGCAAGAACACATAAATCTTTTCTGTTGCATTACATCACCGAAACAGTTCAACCCTACTGTACGATTGTACACTGAAGGGCTCATTAAGCCATAAATCTGTGAGCTGTGTGCCCACGTGGGAGAGCAAGGAGGGGAGAGGACAGTGTTTACCACTGAAGGAGAGTGTTTTGATGATAAAGTTAATTGGAGGGAGAAGTGCAGGGCAGCAGACCTGCTTGTATGGGGAACACCTGTAGCCCTGTGAACGTATGGGAGAAGGAAAAGTGGAAGACTTTCAGGTGGTGCATTGTATTCCAATAGCTCCTTTCTGAAACAAAGCCAGAATGCCTCGTTAGGGCTCTAATCACAACTGATGCTCAGCTCTTGAGGCTAAAACTGATACTATACTGCTCGGGGCTGGTCTGCATTTAGGGTTTGGCATTGCTCTGCTGCAGCTCTGCAGCCAACTTCAGCAGTTCAGGAAAGAGAAGGCAAGCAGAAAAAAAGAAATAAAACTGTGAAAAATGCTTTCTGTCCAAAGAAAATGTTTTATTTTAGATGTGAGTGTTTTATTGCTGACGGAAGTTTAAAATTGATGGCAGGAGGCGGCCAAGAGGTCTGCAAACTCAGCCATCTGCAAAAAGTAATACAAGTGGGAGGAGGCAGAGAGAGCTGTTTGTTTTAGATATAAAGAAAGAAGAAGGAAGGAATCTTGCTGGAGGAAAGAGAATGGGAGATGTGCTGTGGGCAGCACAAGACAGGAGGAGGAAGGAGGAGGCTATAAAGAGTGAGAGAAAACCGAATGAGGGAGAACAGAATGCACCAACCTGGGACTGAACACCTCTGGGGAAAAAATGTTTGACATCTAAGCTCTGGGCAAATGACTGCTGTCTGTAAGCTGGGCAAATGGACAAAGGACAAAGTTGGTGACAGCCCTGCAGTGCGTGCAGAGCAGGAGGAGACAGCTACGGCTGGCTTATGCTTTGCAGAAGGAGGATTTGGGAAAGCTGTGTGAGATGGCACTGAATGATTTGGTTTCTGTGCTCGTTTGGTGCTCTGAACACTGCTGGTATCTGTGGGCCCAGGAGAAATCCCTGCAGATGGCACAGGTATGGAGCAGCACTGCATTAAGTGGAGGTATTGGTCCCTTGTGTTGTGCCAAGTGGGACTGGGGGGTCTGGTGGGGCTGGGTTGTCTGTGGCAGCTGCAGGGGCTCCTCTGGGGCTGGGTTGTTTCTGGCCCCATCTGCTCCTGGGGTCAGAGTGGCACCCTGCAGCTCTCACCCAGTGCAGGGCGAGGGAGGTGAGCAGTTATTAATTCCTTTTGATGAAGTAATGCACAATTTGAATATTCACCCATGGTAGGTCCCTGTTAGTGACTCACTGAGGAAATTATTTTAATGAAAGCTTTTCAGTAAAAGTTCCCCGCGGCAGAACAGTTAATGTTCACCACATCCCCCCCCCCCCCCCCCTCCCCCAGTGAGGAAACCTAGGTGGGTATTTCAGGAGAATTACTTTTTTCTTCTTTGCAAAATAAAAAAGATATTTTACCTAAAACCACTTTCAGTGTCATTGGAATGACCCGGGATGCTTTTCTCTCTCTTTGGTAAGAAGTACTATGGGTTTTTATTTGCTTGAATTTTAGTTTAGAAAACCCGATGGGAAATATCTGTTCAAATTAGAAATCAAAGCAACGAAACAGTAAATGTTTCATGTCGGGTCGGGCAAAACATTCACTCAGCACAGAGCACCTTTCTTACCTGTCTGGGTGTGTGCTTTTAGGAGTGGCAGGAAGTCACAAGGAGCTATTTGTTGCACGTATTGCTGAGTGATGAGCACAGACCTGGAGCCTCCTGGCCTGTAGGGTCAGGAGGGATTTTCCCTCTTCCTCAGAAAGACTTTGTGGCTTTGGCTGCTGCAGTGGATGCAGGGCTGGAAAGGAGTGTCAGTTCAGTGTTCCTTGCAGGGTGCAATAACAGATCAGCAGCACAAGCATTCCCCTGCCTGAACTCCAGCTTTCTCAGCTTGAAGCCTTCCAGCGCTTGGTCTGGAGGTTTTCTTTTGGATTAGGGAAAGATAAAAGAAGAGTTGTTAACAGATGCTATTTGATGCCCACACAGGGAGATAACCTGGTGACCCTGCTGGGATCACGGAGGTCCACCAGCACCCAGCAGACAAATGAGCTCTGCCTTTGTCCCATGGCTGTGCCTCCTGTTGCTGGCCCTGCCCACCCCACACTCAGGTGAGTCCAGCTGAAACTGAAACCATGGAACGACTAAGATAAGAAACTAAGAAGGGGAACGTGGTTCACTGTTGCAATTGCTTAACTTGGGAAGAATGACTCTTTGAATCCATCTGAAATCAGATGGGATTAGTCCTTCCTTAAAGGACTGGCTCTTTACCAGGAGAGCCTGAAAGGGTCAAACCCTTCTGCCATCTCTCAGTGCCCAGCACACTCCAGCACTTCAGCCAGGCTGTGCTGCTTGTCCGTGGGAGTGTTGCCTATGGGAATGCTAAACTGAAGCTGGTGCTGATTGTCAGGCGTCACATCCAGCTGGAGTCTGCCAGCTCAGCTGTCAATGTAGTCCTGGGACAATGATATCTGTGGGAGATAGACCTGGCCATGGGTTTGTGGAAGTAAAGAAAATAAGGGGTGACTCATCTGAGCCTGCCTGAGCAGACTCATAGATACCTCTTAGCTCAAGAAGGGAGATGTCTCTCAACTCACTTCCCAAGCTAACAGCTTCTTAATTCAAACCCTAATGGCAGCAGGAGGGAGTAGTATTATCCTATTTCTACTCCAGAAATTATTTTTGGAACTGGATCCAGTGCCTAATTAAAATTTCCCACTGGCAGACAGTGTCTTCTAATCCACTAGTGGGTTTCTTTAGCAGAACTCAACTCCCATTCTCTAACGCTGGAAGTCTGGGAGAAGACTGATAAAAAAAATGTTTTCTTTGGTTTCTTCTGTAGGTATTCCTTTGCCCAGCGCTAACCGTGCTGAGAGGGCAAGTGGCTCTCCCATCTCCAAAACCACTGTGACAGTCTACTACTGTAAAACCTGTGGGAGAGAAAGATGCAAATCATCCAATTACACATACTTCGAGATAATTGGCAAAACAGAAAATGAGATATTTTCAAATGACTATATTCAGCTGGTGACCAATGAAACACACATCACTATGTGTCTTCAGCAAGAAAACACATCTCCTGATGGAACTTATGTCATTTTCTGGGAGAAGGATGGGGGATTAGGAGAACCGTGTGGCACCCTGAAGACTGGAGGTAAACTCAGCTGGAAGTCTTGGTGGTACACCAAGAATCTCTGACTTTGGCTCATAATCCTTGGTTAAAGATCTTAAAAGTGATCCATACTTATAATCAATAATTTTATCTTTCAGATCTCCCTGAAGATAGAAGGCATATCATTACAGAGGAGGGAAAAACCTGCTGTGAAACAGAGATAGATCATGCAAACCCTGACAGTGTCCTGAAGTGCTATAAAACAGATGAGAAAAATACAAACATAAGAGATGACATCACTGATGATGGAGAACTAGGTCAGTCTTTTCATCACGTTTGTCTGCCTGCAGTTTTGAGACAGTTTTGCTCAGACATCTTGCTGTGACCAGGATTAAAATAGCTGTTCCAGATATGTATATGCTTAGATTCATATCTACTGAGATCTTTGGAATACTGATTAAACTTCACGTCCTTAATGACTTTTGGACTCATCACTGACGTAGCTGAACACGTTGTCCTTATCAAATCCTCACGTCTGAAATGCATGCCATCCAGAACCATGCTGCTCTGAAAAATGTTTTACCAGCTTTCACTTTCTACATCTGCTTTTTAGCAAAATAACGGCCATCCAAAGAAGCAAAACTGGCTAACAATAAGATCCCTGGAAGTCTTCACTAAGCTGTTCCTCACATTTTCAGTGTATGAGCTCTCACACCTATTGCGTTTGGTTCTTTTGGATGACAGACCTATCTTTCCTGGGGGGGAAGTTAAGAGCCTATTTTGAATGCTGAGAGTCATTCTATTGTTACAAGTATCTTCAGTAAGGTTTCCAATGCCATGGGCTATTTGTTCACCCCTTAATCAGCTCTGTTCCCCATACCTTAGTGGGCTGCACTGTAGGAGCACTAGCCCCAGTTCCTCAGAGCAGATGCTTATGAGGCAGGCTCCTATCCCAGCACGCTCGTTTGACTCATTTGGATTCGTTTTCTTCTGTTCTGCAGGTAATAATCAATATTCAGTTGGTGAAAACAACCAAAGTGGCCTCGCTGCAGCACTAGTGATTCTTGGGCTTTGTGCAGGAGCAGCAGTGCTGCTGGTCATATATTATTTCAGGAGGCGGTCCCGGAAACGTCAAGGTATGGTCTGACAAAACCGTGGATAACAGGCCTTCACAAATAGCCCTGGGGGTGGAAAAGGAAGCATACAGCGTTTTATTTCTGAATCTTATGTTCAAAATAATTGTTTATGAAGTTCCCAAGTGATGTTCATCAATGAGGGGGATGCATGGCCAGCCAGTGGCATGAAAATAGGGAATAAAAGGAGAAAAACTGCAAGCCTGTTAGTTTTATTTCTTGTAAGTGCATCTTTGCTAATGCTGGTACTCATTTACTGTTGTTTTCCTAGGACCTATCATAGTGCTCCAAACTTGTCCAGGTAAGCAGATGCTTTTTTTTGGTTTAATTATGGTAACTGTTAAAATCACTTTGCTGCAATGAGAGGAGGGTGTTCAGTGAAGGACTGTGTTTGCTAGGACCACATTCAGTGGATTCCTTCCTTCATCAAAGCAATGTCAATAGATACAGGGTCCCATAGCTCTGACCCTATACCCTCATGTGCCTCTGCAGATACTCATATGTTGATCATTTACATAGTTCTACAGGCACATCTTTGCCCTGACACACATCCTGGACCCACGTTGGCTCCAGTGTTTACAGGAGCCTATGCTCTGCCAGAAGCTGACGTGGCTCCTGCCAGTTACTGAACTGCCCACCCCTCTTTAGAGCCAAATGCTCCTGTTGGCTTTGCCATAGTGCTTTGCTGTTTCTTTCCAGGAGTCTAACAACTAAATTTCTAATCTCATTTGTTTAAGCTTAACTTGGTTGGAAGGTATCTTTAGACTAATCCTTTTATTTTGTGCTCCCTTTCTAGGGAATGGAGAGACACATCTGTCTTGAAGGTAATTTGTCTTAACCGTGAAGGTGCCTCTTTGGTGACTACAAGGGAAGCAGATGATAACTTGCTGAGACTATTGAATATCTGTGGGTACATGTAACACAAGCTGATCTGTGAAAAATGTGAGTTACACAAGTGCTTGCACAACTCAGTAAGGACAGTGCAATGGTGATATTACCGTAGTTATGTTATTAAGACATAGAAATAAACATACTGCTGGGATATGCAAAAAATATACATCTTGTGGCTCTCTTGAGGTCCTGCCCTCTGGTTTTACTCTCACGTATGATTCCCACTGAAACCAACCTGCACCTTTGGCCTCACAGATATTTCTCCTTCAGTTCTCACCTGCTTGTTTAATCAAACAAGCTTCTGAAAGCAAAAACCTCACAGTTATTTGAAACACCATCTATAAAAGAGAAAAGCCAGGCCTTTATGCCAGCAGCACGCCCCTCAGCCATGAGGCACAGTCACCAACTGAAGAAATACCTTTAGACAAAGTCCTCACATGTATTTTCACAATTGTGCTTTCACTGCTCCCAAGCATTGCCTGAGGACTGAGGTTGCCCAAGATGTTCAGCTCCAGGCCTTCACCGTCAGTGCCTGAAGTCTCCTGGAGCTCCTGTCCTGGTGCATGGCTGAGGGCCACCATCACCACAAGACAAGTGTCTGGCTCAGCAGCACAGGCTTAGACCAGCTGGCTCCTCTCAGTGGATGAACTGAAAGTTTCAACCATGGAAACCAAAGTTCTTTGGAGAACAGGATCTATGCTCAGGAGAAGTGTGTATCGAGCCCTGTGGCAGATGTTCTCTGTACGCTTTCCATGTCATAATGCAATAACATGGCTGTGGTTCTTCATCCTTTAACTCCCAGGTGGTCTCTGCATTTACATAGGAGGGCATTTAGTGAGGTGAATAATTTGTTTAGAGAGAGAGGCTTTGCCTTCAAAGTGGATGTCTGAAACCTAAACTGAAAAACTCATCATGAATGACAGCAAAAGGTATATTAATAATTAAATTTAGAAATACAAAAATACCTGTTCTTCTATTTTGCTCTAGTTTGACACAAGAAACTAGTGCTTCCCACAACCCCAGCCACAGCAATGGGGATTTTACACTCTTGGTGACATAAAGTAATCTTAACTCAGCTCTCTAATGTGGTCCTCTAATGGGAAAAATAAATGTCTGCATATATGTATCTTATGTTCCTGTCTGCTGTGTTCAGATGTTTGATGCTGTTTTTTTGGGGTTTTTTTTGGACCCTCTTTTTTTGTATACCCTCAGGTTCTAAGTCATTTGAGAAAGGGTCAACAAGATATTTGAGAGCACACATTTTATAAACTTGAGGCATTCAGATTTAATTTCTAATCTTTAACAGCAGTTGGAGCCAGAGAGCTGGTCAAGTCTTGAGAATGAAGATTACCTGCATGATTCAGCTGTCAGTTACAAGCAGCAGTCACCAGCTGGTGTCTGCTCACCCAGACACCTTCCTTTCCATTTCTTCTGCCTTTCTGCTAGCTATTATGCAGCTGTGATACTGAGAGGTGTCACTATGAGCTGTTCTACTTTATGGCTCCTGGGATCTGTTATCCAGGGAGCACCAATTATCCAGTATCTTGGGGAAAAGTAATGATTTATGCTCTTTGCTCTGAGCTAATGCCTTATGCTTCTGCAAATGAATATATGCATACAAAAATACACAATTCTTAAATAAAGATTGATTAAAAATACATGGCAGCTTGACTCGGTAGATGGCATAATTTGACAGCCGTAATTTTGTTTTCATGAGTGTTGTGTTCTTACACTCAATAGAATTGTTAAAGTTAGAGAAGACCTCTAGATCATCTAGTCCAACCATCCACCAGTACTGCCTGTCAAGCCACGTCCCTCGGTGCCACATCTCCATGGTTCTTGAGCACCCCCAGGGATGGTGACCCACCCTTCTCCCTGGGCAGCCTGTGCCAATGCATTACCACTCTTTCAGAGTTTTTCCTAATATCCAAGCTGAACCTCCTGTGGCTGAATACTCATGGCAATACAATGTCAACTTAAAAACTAGCTATTCACTGGTAATCCTATGTTGTTTGTATTGTCTTGTGGCTTGTTCATCTCATTGCATTCCCAGCAGAACTTGGGTTTCTTTATGATAATTGATGAAAATTTCTCAGCTTTTGAGGATTCAAGAATTAGTTGGGAACATATTTATTTCTTATCCATTCACAGAGTCATCTGTACTTCAATAAGAGCTGTTCATTATTATCAGGGAGAGAGCAGGAGCAAGCTGTATCTGAGACTTCCTTTTGCTGATGGTTAGTAGCTACAGAACATCATTCAGTGGAGAGCCAGAGCCATGTGAGAAGGACATGGCACAGAAGCATAGAATACCTTCAGATGGAAGAGGCCCACAAGAATCACCAAGTGCAACCCTGGCTCTGCACACTACCACCCAAAATTTAAACGCTGTGTCTGAGAGAGATGTCTCAAAGCACCATAGTCATGCTGCTAAGGCAGTGGGAGCACTGATCTGTATCCACTGCACTGAGTGCCCATGCTTAGAGCAGGGCCACCTTATGTGATAACATCCTGCCATGGCAGTGAGAGGAGCAGCTCTCGGCCCACCTTTCCTCAGCTGCCTGCAGTGAGACGTGGATGCTGCTATTCACAAGTTAGGGGTTGTTCAGCTGTTGAAACTGTGGGCGTATGTGTGAAGTCAAAACCTCTGTCTACAAATCTTCCCTCCCTCCCTTAAGTTGCTGGGGAGAAGGAGCTACTTTCATTTAGTAAACGGCCAGTGTAGCTGGAAGATAATAGGCCAAGCACTTTCTTTGGGTCTTTAACTTGTCAGTGAAGTTAAATTGAGAAGATCACCAAAAAGACCTTTGAAGATGCAGTGGATGTCCCCTCTCCCATTTGTGTATCACTTTCTTCTGCTTCTCCCATTCTTCCCTGGACAAAATGGTACGTACAATATAGCCGCTCTTACATTTTGCAAGACTCAGTATTTTCTTCTCCTTTCTTCTTTCCTTCCTTTCTGCCTTTCTTCAGTTCTTCCTCTTCTTAATTTACCCTCTAAATAATTCACCATTAGCAAAACCAGGTAGAACTTCAAAATGAAGAAAAAAAACCCATTCTCTGAAATTGTACAATGCATTTTTAGGAAAAAAAAAACCAAAAAGCAACAGAAAAATATTCTGCTTTGAAGTTTGCTTTTCTAAGCAGAATTAACTCGCTGTAGAAATAGTGGAAATTGTTTTCCCAGTAATTCAGTGTGAATTGTATCTAGATTATCAAGGCTGACTTGGAGGTCCCATGAGTGACTGGACAGAAACAAACGTCGATATTGAGTATGAACGTGATCATGAAAAGTATAGTAAAGCCTTACTAGAAAATCAGATGTTGTATGTTGCTGTAGCTATGGAGAGCACAAGCTGGAGGCATACTTGGGGAAAATAGGATGTCTGAGGGGGAGAGATGGAGAAAAAAAGATGTCCTAAACAGCCAGATAGCTCCTTCTTATTTTTCCCCACGATCTCAAGTCTGTTTTCATTGATAAAAACTGGAAAGGACGGTGACTTGAGAAAAAAAAGGCATCCCAAAAACATATTTGAAATGAAGATGCTTTGAAGCTGGTGGTAATCTTTAGTATTTTTGCCATTCTTTAGCTGCTGGTTGTTAAGGAATTCATACTAATTACTGCAAATATAATTTAATCCTTGATTTCTTTTTTTAACTTGTCTTTTAGAGAAAGTGATTGGCTGTGGCTGCTTGCCATTAACTACTTGGGTTATTATATCACATAAGTGGGATTCAGCTTAGAAGTGCTGATTTTAGGCTGATGGGGATGAGTTCCTGAGCTTTCTTTCCCAGGTTGTTAAGTCAGAACACTCTGTATTTCTCCAGCCTTCTCCATTGCCCAGTTTCTCTTTCACTTTGAAAAGTAATTGCTGGTGACTCGCGGACTGCTTTATTTCTCTAAACATAGGATACAGGATGTCCTCCTATCTGGTCAGATTGGATTAACTAAGTGTATCTAAATCCGGATCTCATCTATCTGTGTTTGACTTCTGTGATTGTTCCCTTACTAAAGTATGTTGTTTTAAATATGTAGGGTACCTTAATCAGCTTATAAACACTGACTACTCAGTTCTTTCTAAACTGTTTTCTTCTCAGATATGTAATACTCTCTATTTCCTTTTTTTTCTTTTTCTTGATTGTAATGTAATTTCCTTTACAAGTTTGCCATTTAACCTCTATTTCTCACTGTTCCCTCTCTAAGCACTTCTTGTTCAGTTTCTTGTTCTTTTCAGGTCATTCAAGAACTCAGATGGTCTCCTTAGTTCTGTACCTTTGTTTCTTAATATAGGCTGTAGTATTGTAACTTCTGCATCTCTCTTCCTGCAAGGCTACGTTTTTAAGTTTCCTGCTAAAGCTTAGTTTTTCTTTGAAATCCAAAATTTTCTTCTATTCTCTGCCATTTTGTCATCCCTTTGAATTCCAGATTAGAGCTTCACCCAGCTCCGATTATTGAGCTCAGTTCAATGAGCCTTGTTTTTTAACAGCTAATGGTGAGAATCTATAGACCAAAATAATTTATATGTTTGTTTTTTTGCATGAGTGACAGAAACCATTTTTTGGGGGGCCAGAGTCTTTTAAGTTAGTGAGTCATGCTGGTCAATGGGAATGAAAGACACTGTAGGGTGTAAGACAGCCAAAAGAACATATGTATAGAATAGCAAGATTAAGGTTCAGGCTTACAGCTGTTCTGCTGACAGAGTAGTTATATTTATTAATCATTTTGATACATATACATCAAGAAATCTGATATTATAACTTCCATTGCATTTCTTACTTGTAGGTGAAAATAAATCTATTGAATGGTCAACAGATACTATCATTGTTTGGGAAGGAGACTCCATTAATATAACTTGTTCAAAGAACAGTTCTGAAAGTGAACTGGGGACATACTTGAGGACTGAAACGCCGCCAGCCAATATCGTATTCGTTTCCACCAAGAATACTTCATTTATACATCCAAATTTTGCTAATCGCACCGAGTTTTTAAATGGAAGAACAGATCTCACAATCACTGTGCACAATGTACAGAAATCTGATTCAAATGTCTACCTATGCATGAGCTATATCACAAAAAATAGCTATCATATGAGGCATGATGGAAATACAATCATTGTGATCGTGAAAGGTACTGTGGTTCCACCCTTTATATTATAAATTAATAAGTACAGATATAATTTTTAAATAAAATATTGAGATAGCACAGAGGAAAGGACAGTCTAACAGAGTGTTACGCATGCTTGCTCAGGTAACGTCTAGATTTGAAAGTGTAGATCTATTCCCTGAAAAGATGAAGAAAACACGTCAGATAGAACATTATCAAGAAACCCCCCCAAAACATTAATTCAGGATTAATTTAATCCTTGCTACAGATTTTCTTGCGTGTCAAAGGTGTTACTGAGGAGGTGTGAGAACCCATAGCTGTTCTCACAACAATCTGAAAGATCTTTATGCACAAATGGCAAGGCAATGGATCTTTTTCTGGTAGCAGCCTTTGCAAATCTTTTGTGTTTTTACTCTTCCACCTTCAATGACAAAGCATCAATAAAGAGAAAGCTGGTGCTAGGTGCTAGGCAGGGTTTGTGAACTGAATGTCAGTGGATACAGGGATTCATGTTTTATCTCTTTTTAGGGAAAACTTTCCCATTCATAGTCATTTCTGCTTAGAAACATTTTTCTGTCATTTTCTCCTCCCCTCCCCTCCCCGTTCCCCTCCCCTCCCCACTCCTCCCCTCTCTCCCTTTCCCTCTCTCCCCTCCCCACTCCTCCCCTCTCTCCCTTTCCCTCTCTCCCCTACCCCCCTCCCCTCTCCCTTCACCTTCCCTTCCCCTTTTTCCCTTCCCCTTTTTCCCCTTCCCTTCCCTTTTTACCCTTCCCTTTTTACCCTTCCCTTTTTTTCCCTTTCCTTCCAGTCCCCAAGTCATGCAAAAATTACTTTATACTTTTACATTTAAATCTACTTCTTCACTGTTTTCTCAAATGAATTCCATCTTGTTGGTTATATACTATTTCTCCAAACTATGTTTTAAAATGACCTTTCATATCTTTTTAATTCTGAACCTCTTCTCTGAAATGATTGCAACCTTTCCACAATTACATTTGCACAAAAGTGATGAGTTGTCTTTATTCCCTCATTTACACTGTTAATGATAATATCAAAAGGTACAGAATATACTGAAAGCATGCAGAGATGTAGCCTAAAGAAAAACATTTTATCAAAATTTAAGTGCTTCGTTTTTAATCTGTTTGTTCCCAAGTTAAAATGCTGTGTGTTGTATGAGGTAGCCATTAATCTCTCTTTGTTTTTAGCTAAAACCAATGGTGTCATTGGCCAGTCACCACTATCTGTCATTGCTCAACAAGGGGAGTCTATCAACATTACCTGTACGTTGGAAAGCGCTCATGAAGAGATCATCTTCTTTAAGGCTCACATACAGCTTGAAAAAGTGTTGCATGCTTCAAGTCAGAAAGCTGTCACAATTTCTCATGCTTTTGCTAATCGCTTGGAGTTTTCAAACCAAGAGAAGGAACTAGTGATAACTCTCCACAACCTACAGAAAAACGACACCGGCATGTATGTGTGTGCTGCGGTGCTGAAAAACTCTCTCACAATGAGTGAAAGTGGCACCATGGTCCTGGTTAAAGGTACTGTTTGTTTAATCAGAAATAACTATAGGCGTGCTAGAAAACAAAAGGTGGACTAAAAGCTTGCAGAACTTTAGTCAAACCAGGAAGAGCACTACTCTTTGACTAGACATTACGGGAAATGTTGGGGAGAGTGCTCAGACTCCTCGGCACTCTGTTGTATTCCAGTTCCTAAGTAAACACTGAGCTTCTTCCTGCCATTGAACACCCAACAGAGGATTTTAGAAAGGGAAACTGACTACAATCGCAAATCTTAACAAAGAAAAAGGTCAAATTAATCACTGCATGAAAAATCTGACTGTTTTAGAAAGTGCATCAGTGCTTTTAGCATCAGTTCTTCTACCTTAATGGGACATAAATTATAAACCATTCACTTGAGCAAGTCTATATGTTTAAAAATAGGTCATGCTTAGAGCACCAAAGATAACAAAGATGATCTTGTGTATCCTTATTATGTACTGAGCAAACTGTAAGCATATTTTACAGAGCCAGGTTTTCGATCTGCAGGTTGGTATTGTAACTGTTTTTAAGATGAAGTTGAAAACGGCAGTATAACACTTGATTTTGATGTTACTTGTGCAGCTTAATTCAATGCATTGGGCTCTGATGGGATCTTTGAGCTTTTTTTTTTTCAAGACAGACACTATGAGTTGTGAAGGATCTATTTGCACTCTGTAAAATAAGATTGCAGTCACATTCTTTGCTGCTGGTCATAACTGTGCAATTCAAAGTGGGGAAAATGACAGCTGCTCGTCAAAGCAGTGGTGTGAGTACCAGCTTTTAAGTTATTCAGTTATGGATAAATTTAGGTTTTGGAGAACTGTAACCCTTCCCACTGTGAAGGGGAACCCTACACACTGTGAATAATGCAAACCACAGCAGCTTCTTTTGTCTGTACAGCTTGCATCCTCACAGACTAGTTGTTGTGTAATTCTTACCTACAGTGGTGGAGACCACTGTCTTGCTGTGTGGTTCTGTTTCCATTATGAGTGTGTGGTTCTGCTTCTGATCTGTGGTACAGAAGCCATCAGCCTTCACCTCCTCACTTACCAGTAGCAGTCATCACTTGCCTCTGGGAGGGAATCAGATGGAATGGCAGTGAGGAAGAACAGTGACAGGGTGACAAATGTGGCTGCATAGTATGCTGATCCCATTTGATTTCCTGCTGACCAGAGCCACCCATAGACCAGACCTGAATAACTTTTCTATAATAAAAATGAAATTCTACCTCTCCTCATCTTTACACTGCTGCTAATATAATTCCACATGCAGGTGGGGAGCAGACAGCATGCAGTTTCAGTTCCTGGGCCATCTATCCTCTTATCATCGTGGTAGTGCTTCTGTTATCTGCCCTGATATGCTACATCTTGCGCTGTGTCAATGTAAGTATGCTGGTACAATGCAAAAGCAAAACTGAATCCGGGTTGAGTGATAGGTGCATTTTAATTTGTAGTCAAAAATACCTCCTTGCCCTTGTTTAATGTCTGCTAGCTGTAAGCTTTTGGAGGCAAAGAATGTCTTATGTTTCTGTATCATTTAGTAAATTATGAGATAGTGTTTGCTTTTTGATAGGGAAACTTGGGTAAGTTCTGCAGTCGACAACACAGCCGTGCATTGTATCTGTTTCCCCAAATGGGGCAACTCTTTCTCCTGTTTTGCTTCTCTTTAATTTGTTATCAGTCATGACAAGTAGGATTTTTTTACATCAATTTTTTTGAAGAAAACACCCAGATTTTTGTTCATATTGGTAAGCTCTTATGTTCCATAAGCATTACTCAAAATTAACAGAGTAGGGTTCACAGGTCAAACTCCTGTCCTGTACTTGTAGCTTCAGTACAGCTAAAAATAGTAGCATTATATAATTGTGGAGAAGCTAAGTCTGTGGGAACTGCTCTCGTGCTATTGGTAATGAACAATGATCTACAGAAAGGCATTATTTATGTTGGGACTGCAGTTACATCCAAGCCTTGGGATTGTGTAAGACTGATGATGCAGAGGGAAATGCTTAGGTCATCAGTTTCCTCCTAGATCTCTAAGACAACATTAGTATTACAAGAGAAATTTAGCAGTAGGTTTTCACAAGCAACTGGACTACTAGAAAGTCGGTTGGCTCCATTTCAAGTTGTCTTCTGAATGGTTGTTTGCTTTGTTTTGCAGATGAAGAAATATTTCCAGAAAAAGAAAAGAAATGTTGTGTATGAAGATATGTCTTTCAGTTCTAGAAGCAACACCTTAGTCAGAACTAACACTTACTCAGATGACAAATAAGCTGCTGTGAGCTGGGACCACACATGGATCGACTGTTCCTTTTCAGGTGTCTCTGGGAGTTGCCTTAGCAACTTGGTGCAAGTAGTTGAACTTCTTTAGCAGAAGGAAAAAAAATATGCCTTATTTCTGAAGCTGTTTTTTTCTTATTTTGTCTGCTTTTGAAATACCTTGCACTTTCTTATGTATAGAAAAGATGGAGACATGCATGTAACCTCTGTATTTGCAGCATGGTATGGAAAGCAGTATTTTTGGAGTGTACATTTGGCTATAGGCACTATATGAGATTGTTTCTTAGACTGTTAGACAACCCTTATGGGGAATTTGGGATGGCTTGAGAAGTCTAGTTCTGTGCTTTAGTAAATACTCAGGAAGAACATAACAGGCATGATTAATAATATGCAATAGATCCACATATGAATGGAGTACAGCATCCTGAAATATCCATGTGGATCTGCTCAAGAGCTCTGGTAGCTAAAACTACTCACAGGTTAAAGCAAATTCTGAAGAGAATCTTGGGAACAGAGCGCATCAGAAGTGAAGGGCTAGATTAGTAAGGGTTTAGCTATTGAAAGATCAGAATGGTCCAATAAAATTGCAAACAAACATAGCTATTAAACTAGTGACCTTGTCAGAGATAAGGCATGGTTGTGATCTGTCATGACATTGTTAACATGAGAAATGATTGGACTTGGTGTATCATAGCTTTGTAGGAAAGCAGAAATATGTGACATGCTGGTGTTGCCTCAAACTCAAAGGGTCTTAAAAACTACACAGCAGGTTGTATTTCTCTAGGCTAGTGACTTTAGATTGTACAATACAGGGTTAACTAATATGGGATAAAACTAATATCTGCACTCCAGCCTGGGCACTGGTGAGCCAGATAAAAAGTGTCTCTTAAAGGGGAGTTTAGCAAAAATTCTCATCAGCTGTACATTTTAGTTGGTAATTGCTTTGAACCCTTATTTAGGATGAATACAGGTCTTCACAGGTGAGGAAAGGCAACAGGTGCCCCCAGGAGTGTTGGGTTTTGCAGAGCTGGGTCAACAGTGGAAAGACAACAGTTTACAATTTTACATGCCCAGAAGAATAAACAATTGTTAAAAGACAGGATTAACAGGAGTGGCTTGTGGCATCTGAGGACAGGCTAAAATCAGTCTTTCTTTACTGGTGTGTCTGTTTAATTTTTGAACGACTAAGGTTGGTTTGCCATCTATGACTGTGCTTGGCTGGAGCTGAGCCTTGCACACAAGATCTTCCATGACAAGCCTGCTGCTTGGGAGAGGACATTCCCTTTCAAACATCACTCATGAAATGCTGTGCACCAGATCCAAGGGAGAAATCAGTTCATCTAAATGCCTGATGGGTCTGGATTTCCCTTGTAGTAGAGGAATGTCTGTTGACCAGGGATCCTGCAATTGTCATGTGGCTTCACATGGATAAACTGATGCTTGTGATCTGGGCCCTGGGGTTTTACACAGTTACTTGCTACTTTTGTACATTTATTAAAGACTGTTTCATTCATCTTGCAAATGAATACTACATATTTAATGGACTGCTTTGTGTAGATTATATTTTAAAATAGAGTGAAACAAAGCCTTCTTTTTTTTTTTTTTTTTGCAAACTGCACCTACCAGCACTTCAAATAAAGCATTATAGCCATTTTCCTTTTTATTTACAATGTGTTATTTATTTATTTGTTTGTTTTAAAAATTGCTAAATCACTCATCACTGAACTGGACACAGAAGAAGACTCTGAACATTGTGTACTCATGCAGTCCTTTAGTGGCAGGTAAAACAAGGCTTCTAAAATGACAAAAGTGTCAAATGGTGTTGGGGAGGATATGGTACAGCCCTTGGACAGCCCCTTGTCATGACAGCCATGGGGCTTGCTAAATCTAGAGTGGGAGATGGCACCCTGCTACTGCGGGTTCTGTTTAATCCTCGTCTTGTGTCTTTGCCTGCTTTGTTGCAGGAGTGCTGAGGAACATTTCAGAGGAAAACAGGCAAGGTTTGGGAATAAATCTGCTATTCCTCTTCCCACAGTAAGCAGCTGAGACAGGAGGCCATTCTGTGGGTCAATGATGGTTGTGGATGGAGGGTGCACAGTGACTGCCAGCACTGCTCTCAAGGTGGGCACAGCTGGGGGGTCCTGTGGCCAGGTAAATACAACTTTCCTGGGGTCCCATGTCTCCTTGTTGGTTCTGGTGCCTCTCACCCCAAGGCCCCTCAGCTCAACGCATCCCCAGCACTGCAATAGGCCTCGTTTCCATGGCAACAGGTTGCCCAGCACACTGCCACACAGGTCCTTGCCTCAAGGACCAGGACCACCGGAGCCAGGATATTGGGCCCTGACTTAAGGCTGGAGCAAAGCAAACTCTGAAGGACGAGGGAGACCTTGCAGCTGCTTTTTCAGGAAATAGAGGTGCACCTTGGCACCCTCCTCTGCACACCCCAGAGCTGCATGAAAAAGACTGACATGGCTGTCAGTCAGAAAGGGGTGTGCTCCTCCATTTTAGCTTCTATCTCTGTCAAGCTCAGCTCACCCATGGCTACAGGTGCTCTACAAATTAGATATCACATGGGAATTGCTAAGTCACAGCCTGAACCAATGATGGAGCACGTGGTAAATGGACTCAACCAGTCCTGGGAGCACAGGTGAAAGCAATTCATCTGCAGACTGGAAGGAGTGGAACCAGGTTCCAGCCCTCCCTAACGTCACTGAAGAGCTGTCTGCCACAAAGGAAAGGTTTCTACAAAAGCTCTCCCTTTTTGGAGTATTTGGTGAGTTCTGAGCCTTAGGACAGGTATGAAAACTTTTCTTTCTTTATCTGGATTGTGACTATCATCCTTTTTTGGGATAATTTAGGACCGGTTATCTGCCCTCACCTTTCCTTATGGATACCAATCCAGGAACTGAAGTGCTTATGATATGTCATGTTTTGTTGCAAGTTCTGCTAGCTGATTTAGGCTGCTTCCTTCAGCTGGGAGTCACACTAGAGAACTGCCTGCAAATATTCAGAAGGTCTAGGAAATAAGGCCTTTAATGTCACACACGTGAAATGGGATCTAACAGGGCTTCGCTGGAGCTAATGTTAACGTTATAGTCGAGGCTTTCCTCCAGAGCATCCTTGTCTGGGAAGGATAATAACACCTTACTTTGCTGGGGTTTTGAACTCATCTTTGCCTTGTGTGAATAAAAGGCTTCAGACTTAAGGGAGAAAAGAAAAAAAAAAAAAAAGAGGTTTGTAAGAAAAGGGCTACATCTGCAGAAAGGTGCTGTATGAAGTTTCAAGATAAGCAAAGTGGCATTTAACCATGGGTTTCTGTAGCAGTGTTGCAATACAAACATGACCACGATTGTGGGGAGGGTGGAAAAAAAACAACGCTGTGAAAGAAAACATTGGAGGTGTGGTTTCTTTGGTTTAGTATACATAAAGCTAAGTGAAGCATAGCTGGAGGAAATGAGTGTGACACATGGTGTGACATTTCTTTGGTTACACCTAAGTGAAGAGGTGGAAAAAACAAAACACCTTAAAATTAACTCAAGCAGTGGTGAATGAACTGCTTGGGAAGGACTGCTGGGGAAATAAGCCCAGCAGCAGCCAGAACAAAGGACATGACTGAGTGTTTGTGCTGAGATACAACAAGGATTCAGAGCTTTCCTGGAAGGCAAGAAAAATATATTTTCCATCTCCAAAGTAGAGAATGGTATTCTAGGATTATCCTACTGCCTTTACCTTTGTTTAGTATTCTGTCTCTGTACTGGAGAGGTACACATTTATGAAAGAGAGGCAGCAAATATGTTACAGAGCTCTGAGACTGTGCCAGTAACTGCAAAACTGAGAACGGTATCAGATTGTTAGTGAGGTCCTCTGCCATGTTTCCAGGGCTAAAGGTTGGAAAATGCAACTGGGAGCAAAGCAGTTCCAAGGGACAGAGCAGAGAGCTGCAGGTCTAGTTTCAGAGTTTATCAAACAGAAGTGGAGAAAGCAGAGGCAGTTGAGCAAGGTCAGTACATGAGAGGCAGAGGAAACATGACAAGCAAGGTACAGTCTGTGTCAGAAGTGACTCAGGAAGCCACCTCAGTATGGAGTTGCCTGGGCCGAGCTCTCAGGAATGGGAGGGCTCATCAGAGGGCTATTCACAGAACTGGAGAGAGTACCCAGCATGTGTGAACTGCACAAGTGGTAATTCATAGACTGAGTAAAATTTAACTAAGGAAAGCATTTCAACCTTTACACTAAAGCTTGTCTGACACATGTATGCTTGAAATCAGATGCCAAGGATGAACACAAGGAGGCTGTGAAGTAGAATGTGTGATCTATGATGGAGAAAAGAGCTGAATGTCCATGTGGTTCTGGATTTCTGCTCCAAGCTGGGAACTGATGGAGCATCTGGCACTTCCAGGCAACCACAAGGACAAGTAAAGGCCAGCACTGCGCTTTACTGCTACTTTCTGTTGGAAAAGAAGCAGGAGAGCTTTGTTTTCAGACATACTCTTTCTCTACAATTACTGTGTTACAGCTCTCAGACAAGCCTTGTGAGACACCACAAAGACTAGTTTACTGTCATGGATTGCTCTTGCATTACGTTATCTCTGATTAGAGATATGGTTGACAGCAAGTTTGTAGGAGAATGATCGAGTGTACAACTATGTTCTAAAGTATTATTTTTAAGGCTAGATGATGAGATCACATGATGTCCAGATGTGCATGAAATGAATGTATTAAGAAATGTTTTGTAATGTCTAAGTAGACATCTCTGCTACTCTAATTTACATACACTAATGTGCTTGTAGTGCATCAGTGCTTCCTTCTGGAAGTGGAAACAGTGACCAAGCTCTTATCAGTCTTTGGACTATAGCTCCTAATACTTGTCAAGGCTGAAATGAAAACCAGAGGTCTTTCTCAGAGGTCATATGTTTCTTTCTTGCAAGAGCTGTTTTGTACAATGAAGATATAAATAGGAATTAGTGCTATTTCTTTCTTAGTCAAACCAGGAAACAGAGAGCGTCCAGGAAGTTTTCAGTTCATGGAAACCTAAATGAGCAGCCCAAACAGAGGCTTTGCAGCTTAGGTTTCTTTAGAATTAGGCAATCTTGGAGAGGTCCATCCTTGAAAAGCACTTTTTAATTTTTTTTTATTTTTTTATTTTTATTTTTTTAAGTCATACTGTCTCTGTTGTCCTGGCTTTTCTTTGTTGGTAAATCTTACTGGTATAATCGTGGCAAGTTAGGAATTGTCTTTGCTCAGGCGGCTGGAGGCAGAGGAGGGCTGTTCTCCCCGTGTTATTGTTCAGTGGCATGCTCTAATGCTTGGACCTGAGGGCAAAACTTTGGTGGGAAAAAAAGAGAGGCATAACTACTTACAATTTATTAGATTCAATAGTAACTTGCCTTCTTCAGCTAGATTCTCTTGAGCAACTGTGATGCCTCAAGATAAAGATTGTGGTCTTTGTGGCAAAAGTACAGAAGTCTGGGTGCTGCAGAGATGCTCAAGGTGTTATGTTTTATCTGCTGCTTGTCATTGCTACTGGGTGGGCTCTCAGCGGTCTGGCTTCTAACCATCCAGACAGAGAGACTTACGATAATGCTCTGGTGGAACACTATGGTTCCTGTGTATCAGAAAGGACTCCCATGCTACCGCTGCTGAGTGGAAAAACTGCCTCACTAACCCTTCTCTGAACTGGGATTGCATCAGTGCTGCCGCTGTGTGCTCTGCTCTGTGTTACATCTGGTTGTGGCTATTAGGCTTGCTGGTGGAAACTGCTTCCTGGGGGACCAGGGAGTTGCAGACCATTGTACATAGCTGTTCTCTTTGTGGTTTTGTGGTGAGCTTATGTCAGATAAAAATAAGAACCATATATACACACATGAATAGGCCTCCCAGGCTTACCATGGCCCCATTCATCTCTTACAGCTATTGCAAGCTGGAAACAGCTGCAGTCCTACTGACAGTGGTTAGTTTGATCTGCTCAGAGTGTTATGCATTCAGTAATTCAACTCATCTTCTGTTTTGCAACTGGACCAAGGTCACATGGCAAGTAAAGTCAGGCAGTAGTTTTAATTCCTGGATGTCATGCAAATCTAATGTAAAAAGGCCTGATATCTGTGACCACCCCTCTCTACATCATTCCAGAGCCATAAAATATTAAGGCTTGATCACCACTAAGATTGTCTAGTGCAGCAATTAGTCCAGCACTGCCATACCACTGAACTGTGTCACTCAGTCCTCTGATATCAGAGCAGGGATTTTGCATAGGGTGTTTATCACCACTTGTTACCTCTCTGTTTAGGGGAAGAGCCTTTCAGTGCTCAGGCTGCAGCACTTTATATGGGCATTTCTACACTACGCCTATGTGCCCGTCCTCTGCATATTGCTGGATGGCTGTGGCAGCTTTAACTGCTTCCTGACCTCGTGCACTCTGACCACAGCTAGACCACCTCTTTGGTGTCATTATGCTTAGGTCTGGCCTGGAGAGCTGAAAATGAAGCTGCTTAAGAGACACACTAAAAACAGTTATTATTGCCTGTTCATTTTAAGCAGAGTTATTTTAGTAATTGAAAACTAGCTGCTGGGTGGGGAAAAAATCATGGTCCTACATATGTTGCTATCTGCCTGCTCTGTTCAAGGAGGTTCAACAGTCATGTTAGCAATACATTATTCATATGGGGATACAGAAAACCAACAGGATAGCTGTTGCAGTACTGCTTGCTTCCAGTTATGAGCCCACAACTCAATAAACCAATAATTTGAAATGGAAAAGGTTTCCAAATGCTCAGTTCATTTAAAAGCTGTGCAATTACTTTTCAAAGCCATTCTCATGCATGGTTCTGCTGCGCACGCTGCCTGCTGGCCCTGTGTGTCTCATCTGAGAGCACACCAGGCACTCCGAGCTGTGACGTGACAGTCAAGCACTGCAGCTGCCTGAGCATCCCAAGGTTCATGCTATTATGCATTAAAACCATATGAAAGAGGTTCTTCAACCTGAGTCATATATGAGTCAACGTACAGATTATTTGCATCTGCTCAGGCAATGTATTGCCAGCTCTGAGAAATTCTCCATTGGCTGAAGTCTCTTTTTCAAACTAAGTGTTAGGCGTGCTCAGCTGTATATCTCATTTAAGAGACTCAGATTTACTTGCATTATATAGCTGGGTACAGAGAACATTTCAGACCAGCAGCAGGCAAGAAATGAATTCCCCCCTTTAAGTTCCTTGCAGTTTAAGTGGACAGGCTTTGAGGCACAGCTGAGGCTTTGGAAGGTTCCCAGGGATTCACAGTACAAAAGGAAGGCATGGAAGGAAGGGGAGTTGATTTGTTTGTACTGTTAGCGTGGTTTTTAGGTAAGTATTGCATTTTGCTTGGTGGTTCTAAAGCTGTATAATGCAAGGAATAGGATGAAATCAAAGGACATTTATCTATACTTCTTCCTTTGCTTTTGGGAGCCTTTCCAGCCATCAAATGGTAGAAGTCCTGGCAGAAATAGCTGCCTTACTGCCTCCTTACAGCAGGCTGTGGTGTTCAGTGGCAGAACTTGACCAGAGAAGTGCATGAAGCTCCATTGTCATATTCCAGCAGTGGCTTGGTTTCAGGAAAACAATTCAGCTCTGCATACTAACCTGTGTATCACCTGCAGTGATATACGGAACGTGAGCTTGTACCAGCACCTATACAGAGAATTTTTGGAGCTGAATTAATTGCAATGCGTTTTCAGTGGAAAAATACTCTGCAAAGAAGGGATTTTAATAACCCTGAGATGTTTGGAAATTGAAGGAAGTGAAAGTGCTGCCATGCCCCTAGGAAGGTTTACCATAGCAGTGCTGAGTGGTAGATGCTGCTGCACTCATTTACTTGTCTACAGCTAATTCAGCAGCAAGCATTGCTTAGAGCCTATCTCACGTGTAACCTTGGAAGTGGTCTCAAACCAAACTAGCAAGAGAAGAGGGTGACTGTGATCTCTTGCTGCTCTGTTTTGATTTTGATAAAGCCTGGTGCTCTGCATCTTGCATGACAGCTGTCTTCCCCTTCCTGATGTAGCACTCTTTTAATGACTTACAGTTGTCAAACACGTGTCTGAATTCGCCCTTAAGGTCATTTCATCCTTTTCAATTATATTGCAAAGCCAGGGATCAAAAAGGTGTGTAGGTGCAGCACCAGGACAATGCTACGTTGTAGAATAAGGTGTTCCATGAAGCTTATCTTAGCAGCAAGATGATTTTGTGAGAGTCAAAAGTTGCTTCTTTCTTCTGTGTTAGTATTCCTCTACCTGCTTTTGTGTTACCCATTTCCTTGGCAACAAAACAGGAGGTGTCATCAAGAACCACACAACAGAAAGTGTTATCTCTTTGGTGCTTCAGTTTGCTACTTGGAACTGAAGACAGAGCTGCCTTGAGTGCTACCAAAAAGCCTGGCCAGGCAGGGAGAAAGGGGAGGAGTGTTGTTACTATGAGAACTCTTACAGCTGGAGGAAAAGGAAATACCAGAGGCTATTAGAAGAAAATCTGTACTTAATACTCTGTGGTCTTGAATGGTTTAACTGCTTCTCCAGATTGGAAAAAAACAAGAAAGTTTAAAAGATTTTAAATGGGGAATACTATAGTAGCTGGCACTGCTGTTTAACAGGAAAAGCCTTGTTCACATATTGGTGTTAGATTGTGTGAGATTATACATGTTTTTATTGTATCAGTTCTCGTGTTTGCTTTGAAACACCACTCACAGTCTTGGCTTTCTAATTAATGGGGGAGTGAACTCTCTGATGCTTAAAAAATATCCGTTAAGAGGGACAAAGATGCTGGAACATCACCAAAGGCGTTTTCAAGGATGCTAAAGCAGTATTAATGGGCTATGGCCAGCAAGGAAATAACAAAGTGAGTTGTAAACGTAGGGTTTGAAAGGAATCAGGTGATTGGATCAAAGTGTCTTCTATGGAAAATAATTAGAGATACCTAAATCTGGTGTTTGCCTAACCTGTTCCCTCAGGCTCTAGCTGCTGTCGTGATCCATACAACCAATTCTGCAGTTGAATTTTTCCTGTAACATGTTTGACCTGACTCTGTGCTGAAAATGGCTGGGCATGGCAGGCAGTGTTGGTGGTAGGATTTGGTGCAGAACAGGGCACCTTGGCTGCTGCCTGAGAAGAGACAAACTTGGAACAGAACTTGTGTTGAATTGGTAGGGATCCAAGAGTTGTTGTAAGAGTTTAATTAGAGATTTGCTGCTTTCATTTAATGAGATGACTTAATCCCTGAAATCATCCAGGATGGAGCAGATAACTGCATCATGTGCGGGGACTTGATCAGTAAATAGGGTTGAGGACAGACACATTTGCCCGTAGGGGATGTTATGGTAAGGAGGATGTGCTCCTGTGGTTGGACGGTGACAAGCAGAAGTTGACACTTGTGTTTTGCCATGCCAATGGCAGCGTTTGCTTCTCCTGAGCTTTTCTGATGCACTTATTGACACACGCAGATGTGAAGGCACACTCTTCTCCTTCCATCCTGTGCCTATATCAAATATTCATCAGATGGAGATTTTCATCCGCACATTTTACATTATTCAGGCTCAGAAGTCTTTCAGTGGCTTTCACGTTGCCTACAGGATTTAGATACCAGGGATAAAACAGAAGTTTCTTTAATTTTCTACATTTAGGATTTCAGCTTCATTAAAATTCTTCTGATGATCAGTCTTTGTGATAGATAGAACTTGGAATCTTCCTCCCAGGAAAATAATGCCCACAGCAGAGAACAGATGAACCTACTCCAGAGAATCTCTGCAGTTCTAGCATCAGCCATGGGTAGATAATGTGGGTAGCTGTATTTCTTTCCAACATTTGCCTTATCCCATGGGGACTGCATTGTAGGATGGAGGCATGCTGCCTCTGTGTGCTCCCCCAGGATCAAAATATGAGCATTCCCCTTTGAGTAATTAAAAAACAGTAGTTTAAAAAACAAAACAAAACAAAAACCAGCAGAGAATATTGAGCAATTCTGTCCTGAGTTTGAAACCGCTAGTACTCAGCACTTGTTTGTACATGCAAAACTTTGGTTTATATGTTATGGTGCCTGGTTTTTTCAGAGGCTGCAAAGCACCTGCGTTCTTGCTTAGATACTAAGGGTACTTCCCTTCCTCTGAAAGGCATCTGTGTGCTGTTTGCTGCCGTTGAACTTAAAATCTGATTTGGGGTGAGAAAACAGATGGCCTCAAATTCCCTGAGCAATGTGATGATACTACTACTGCACTTAGAATCATGGAACTGCTTGAGAAGGAAGGGACTTTTAGACGTCATCAAGTCCAGCTCCTCTGCAGTGAACAGGGACATCTACAGTATTCAGGGGAAATCCTTAGCACATCATTCTCTGATAGGAAACAGATGGATAGTGAAGTTACTGCATTTTCAAAGCTCTCTTGCTCTGAAGAGCCCCCAAGGAAGGGCTGGCTTTGCAGACTGTTCTGAGGAGCTCTTGGGTTATTTTGTTAGCACTTAGCAAAATCGTTCTTACTCTATCTGCTTATGTTGGATTCTGCTGTGATTCTGTCCTACTGGTTTTGCATTATCAAATCTTACTCTCGTTTATCAGAAGTGTTAGTGAACGTGAGCTGCTCAAGTGCTTTCAACACTTGGTAGATAATGGCTGCTTGGGTTTTTTGATCTGAAGAAAACAGCTAGCTATTAGAGCAATGTTTGTTTTCAAACCACAAGCGAAAGATAGTGGCTTTGTAGATTGAACTACACAACTTGTGTACAAGCACCAAATGCCAGAGCTTGAGTAGCTGTCATTAAATCTCCCCTTGCAGCGTTCCTACTCTACCTGTGTATTTGCAAACAGGTTTGGAAGAGGGTGTTGTGAATATCTGTGTGTATGCAGTAAGATTTTGCCCACATTCTTTCAGTTAGGCTGCTTTTGGAGTCTGCAAAAGTAGCAGGGTGCTTGCTCCCAGTCCCTAGGAGCTGGGTGTTGGCTGTGGAAGATCACAATACCCCACCTCTGGGCAGCAGTCCCTTTCCAAAGCATTGTCAGAAGAGCTGGAAGCTCTCCACCAACACTGGCATGCGTGTGAGGCAGCAGCTTCCAAGGGCTTTATTTCTATTAGCTTCTTCATGAAAGGACTTCAATATGCTTTACGCTGAGATTGGAAGAGACTGTTGTTAATTAAACAATTAGCTGTTTAAAATGTATTTATTAAGGCTTAACAGCCAGGCCACAGATATGCATCAGTTACAGAGCCACAATATCTGCAATAAATGTTTTTCACCCCATAATCAAGTATGGCTTAATTAGGCAATGCTGGGAGAACAGTCATAATAAATAGAGTGGGTACGACTTGCCTTTATAATTGAGATTTAATCAGCCAACTCTTGTATGTTCATTGAGTAATTGATTATTCTACACATTTATCAAGGATTAAAAACGCAGTGGTGGATATGCAAATCCCCTTGCATTAAACACATCTGAATTTCTAGGATAGCATTTAATGCTAATTAGCGTTCCGATTCAATCTCAGTGACATGCACATTGGAGCTCTCACTTCTGGTAGACTGTTTTATTGCTGTTTATCCCCTTTTTTTTTTTTTTTCCCCCAAGTTGAATTGCTTGTGTTTGTTGCTTTGGAAGTAGTTGTAGGAGGTGGGCTGAAGGAGTCAAGGAGGAGTGAACCAGGTAGCTTGCTCATTCTGGGAATGTGCAAGACATCATCCTGGATGGGGCAGCAGGAAACATTTGTGCTTGCAGCTGGTGAGCAGACTAAACCAAATGGAGCAGCTGAACAGACTGGAAGAAGTGGTAACTCTCCTTAGGTGTCTCAGTGCTCTTTATGACCAAGTAAGCATGTGAACGAGCCCGTGACTTGTCTCTAGCTTCCAAACATATGCATGTGTGTAGCAGACCCTGGATTTGCAAGCATCAGCGCAGAGTGTCCAATGGGCTAGTGGCAGTGGTTGATAGAGAAAAATGTCCCCCCCCAGTACACACAGGGTTGTTCATCTGAGGAAACTGGGTTTCCCTTACTCAGGGCATGCCAGTAGATGGATTATTTTTGCAAAGGGTTAAGTGAAGGGTTAAATAAGCATAGTAGAAGAATGAGAACATGAAACTGTGGGTAGTGATGACAGCTCATTTCTGAAGTGAGAAGTATGCCAGACTAATATTCCAACTTAAAGTGAAAGCAAAACCAAGATCAAAAAGAGTACCCAAAGCTGCACCCTGGTTAATCCCCTTCTGCAGCACATGCAGCTCGTGCTGTGTCACAGGCAGTGCTGGAAGTGAGGTGCAGAGGTGTCATAGGTGGGGGAACACACCGAGCTAATAGGTTTCTGTTAGAGTTCAGCTGTGCGTAGCAGAGCACTGGTAACAACATAGATCGGTATTTCACTTCTATGCCCTGATAGATATCAGTGATGCATGCTGGATGGAGATGGCAGGAGCCAAGGCTGAAGGTCTGTCAGTGCTAGGCCAATACGCAGGGTTAATTTCTGCGCTATCAGATGTTTGTGGAATTAGTGCCCTTCAGTTTTTACAACTCACTGCAGGGCAGGTCCTCTACACCTGCCCTCTGAGCCCCTTTTCCATATCCTGAAAGCTGCTTTTCCAAATTCCAAGAGTAGTGAACCAAATGGCTGCTGCATGGCTTTTGTAACATAGGCTGCTTGCTTTGTTTTCCACTTCGTGAAGCATTTCTTGCTAATTTCAGCTTGGACACAAGAGGGTGATATTTCTTTAGGAATTTGTTCACTGTGAGGTGCGTGCATTTCTAGGAGAATGTGTTCTAGAGAGGAAAATAACGCATTTATTTTTGCAAGTGGTAGGGCTAGCCTTGCACTTGTTTGACATTCGTGATCTGCAGCAGGGCTGTGGATGCAGTGCTGGTGGGTGCTCCAGAGCTGGGTAGGAACTAGGACTTGTGCAAGCTGCTGCTCATCTCTGAGTGAACATACCTGGGATGCTGCAAAGGCATTTATCTGATTGCAGTTTTACCTCGTGTGTCAGAGACCCTACTGCGGACCCCTTCCTTTGCACATTTTCAGAGATGTGAGCTGCAGCAATGTCTCTGTGGACTGCAGCCATTCCCACCTTGCACGCCGCAAGTGAGACAGACACAGGAGCCTGGGTGCTCACAGCTGACTGCTTCTCACATTTAGAGGCAGCACTGTGCAAAAAAAAACCTGTTTCTGCCCCAGGCAGGGATTATGGTTCCTGACTGTGAATGGAGCAGTGTTGAGAGAAAAGTTGTCTTCAGGATGAGCACATCCTGTTCCTGCACATCCTGTCTCTCTTGCAGCCTCCTGGTTCAGGGATGTAAGTCTGGGTCTGGGGGTAGTGAAGGCTCTGCTGCTCAACTCCAGCCTGCTTGTAAGCCTAACTTGGAGAGAGAACTTATGTTCAGCTTTGGAAGTGCATATAAATTCCATCTGCTGCCATGAAGCGTGTAGGAAGCAAATGGCAAACACTGCTACCACCCACCCAACTCCTGCTGGTCTGCCCTCAAGCCTTGGAGCGCATCCCTGTGCAGGTGATCCTTCAAGACTGGTTTGCTTTTGTCTAGCACGTCTACCTCTGTGCTTAGATTGGAGACCCTGCTTGGCCTAGGAGCAGAAAATAAACTGAACTGTCTGCGAGTAGCTGTGAGATATTCAATTGTGTCTGGGTTCTGGACCCTATATGCATGAATAACAGAAAGGATGGGATTCTTTAAAAGAATCTCTGACATCAGTGAGTGCTGTTTGCCTCCAAACATATTTTGCTAAACTATGTGCCCAAAGCAACCTTTCCTTATAGACTATTGGCAGTGAAGGATCCTGAGCTGGAGAAGTGAGTTTTGGGTGACTTTTTTAGTGATGTGAAGGACTCTGCAGTGTCTCAGACTCCGTGCTTCAAAGTTCCTCTGATTGTGCCTTGTTCAGGGAATGCATGTTGAAGGACAGAGGAGGACTGCCAGGGGTCCTCCCTGTGTGAACCAAGGGTAATGCTGACTCCCACCCAGCTATGCCTGCACAGGCAGGCGTGGAATTGGGGCTGTCTCCAGGTTGCACTTTGCTTCCTCTGTTGTGCCCGGGACCAGCAGTGTATCCTCTGACAACAGCATCATGATGAGCTGAATCTCTGAAGCTACAGACTGCTGGATGCCTCTCTGGATATGTAATCCCTGCACTTGGAACCCACGTGAGACTATGCAAAGTGAATTACTGCAGACTAAATATATGTTCAGGATGTGTTGGAAGTTGGCAGTGTAGCTGCCTGGGGTAGCCAGGGGAGGAGGGAAATGGTCAGCTTTCTCTTTCTGTTGCTCTGGATGATGCTCAGAGTCCTTTAAAAGACTTTAACATGGTTTTGGAAAGGAAGAGCTGGAGGAGATTCAGCCGTAAAAAGCTGGATGGAGGCTGAAGGGTGCAACGTGCCTGGGAATTGTGAGACAGGATCAGCAGCCAGCTTTGATCAGAAAAGACAAATTTGAGAGCAGATTCTTTCATAGCAACTCAGCAAGGGGATTTGGCACCTCCCAATGAACTGGGGGAGACGGACTTCTGCTGTGACCCATTCCATGATCACAGTTCACTCGTGATCCTTTGTATGAGTTATGCTGCGTGTTGGCAGCAGTTCATGTCCTTAGAAGAACACAACCAAAATAAAGATCAGTTGTCTTGGCTTTTTTTTTTTTTTTACTGTAACTAATTGCTAATATTGCTACAGTGGAAAGAATACTTTAAAACTGAGTTGGACCTTTGTATTTTAATTGACAGACTTTTGTGTTTCACCTGGCTTGCTCAGAAATTAGAATTGACTTTGCTTACTTTTTCTGTTCAGAATCACTTTCTGGCCCTTTGCCCAGACCAGAAGAGCCCCAGGCTCTCCAATACTGAATGCAGACTGGAAGTGGGGCCAAACTATTCTCTAAAATGTTCTGCTTTGAATAAGGAGATGGCTGTAATTGACTGAGCATTTCTTTTACTCTTCCACAAACTGGAAAATCTAACCCAGTGTCACCGGAGAATATTGAAGTTTTGTCAGTGTGGCAGTTCTTTTAACGGTGAGTCATGATTAGAAAATGAAAAAGGGAAATTAAGAGATCTTGTTAGTATTTCAAAAGCAAGTGCCCATCTGTACGTTGTGGCTCTGCAAAGTTGGGTATGTGCCTGCTGTGTTGGGTCCCAAGGTTGAAGTGGCTTTTCCAGCTGAGCACCCTGCTCATGCACAGCACGTTTTGAATCACAGAGTTGTTATGTCTGGGAAAGACCTCTAAGATTACCAAGGACAGCCTCCCCTACACTGTGCCCTTTAACAGTATCCCCCAGTGCCACATCTCCACATTTCTTGGACACTTCCAGAGTCAGTCACCCCACCACCTCCCTGGGCAGCCCGTGCCAATGTTTCAACACTCTTTCAGAGAAGAAATTTTTCCCAGTGTTCAATCTGAAAAGCATTTCTTTGAATCATGCTGGTTGTACTTGTCTTCTTCCTGTTAAATGAAGCGAGAGTGCCTTGGCTCAGAGCTCACTGATGAAAGAAAGAAGTGTTTGATCGCGTTTGTCCTCACCCTGTAGGTAGAGTGGGCATGTCAATAGATCTTATTTTAGGGCTACAAAGGTAACGTGCAGCTTCTGGAGCACTGCTCAGACTGCCCACTATGTTCCCTCTAAAGATCGCTCTTGGGCTTTGCTTGCTGGGTGTCCTGGAAGAAAGCCCCTGGATTCCCCCCCCACCCACTACATGCTCAACAGACGATTCCTGGCGATCATCTTGAAATACCATGGGTCAGATGGCATAAATCTTGCCATGTCACTAGAGCTGTTCAGGCTTTGTCACCTGCATCTTGAGTTCTGTGTTCATCTGCAAAGTTCCCCAAGGTGACCCTGCTCAGGCTCGGCTGCCAGCTGACCCAGACTTGTGTTGCAGGAGGTTGCGCTGTCTCAGTCAGTGCACATGTGTGCTGGGTTCTCAGGGCACCCTCATGTCTCTGCTGCCAGCTCCTTCCCTTTGCAGAGGTGCAGCCCTGGGGCACAGAGGATGCTGTGTGCTGGTCTGTGGGGTGGATGTGTGCTGTGTTACTCAGCATGCTGGCAGCCTGCAGTACGCTGGGTAGAGTGTGCTGTAAGTGGTGGTAACAGCAGAGATCGCAGTGCTCCTTATGTTACAACTTTCGTTAGGCTATCAGCCAATTTATCTATAGCTGAATTTATCTGCTTGCTGGAACGCATTGAGCAACTGGTAATAAATGATAGGCTTTGCTGATGTTGGCATTTTTTGTGTTGAAATCTTATGCTAGTGCTATTTTGCTCATGTTGTTGCATGTTCACATATGTGGTTTGGTTTCCCTCACATACGCATGTTTAACTTCTGAGGGAGGGACACCTCCTGTGTAAATACACACAGTGTTTTAAAATGATGTTTTTACAGGGTTATTTCCCTTTCATAAGTGAACAGGACCCTGCTTGCAGCCATAAATAATTTTAGACCTTGCTTTGCTTATAATCTCACTACATAGGATAGAAATAGTAAGCTGATATTACACAGTATCTCCCTAAATGGCTGAGGGAGCAACTAGAAACTTCCAACACCTTTAAAAAATATAACGGTCCTCTAAGAACAGAGCAAATCTGCTAAATGACAAGAGTCCCCTTGCTCTTTGTGGTGTACCAACCGAGACAACAGCTTCAGCCAGTAGTTTGGGGAATATAACAGCTTACTAACTTATTTTCTGATTCACCTGAAAGCGATGGATTGAATCAGGAAAAACACAGGTGGGGGGAAAGGGCATTAAGATCCCATACTCACTGTGTCCCCTGGGTTTTGTTCCCATGGGCAAGCGCTGAGGACTGTTCCCCATTTGGTTTCTTCCCCAATTAAACTCTGAAATCAAACCAAAGGATGCAGGAGAAAAGGGTTAAAGGATTCAGAGATGGTCTTTGAACCGCCGTGTGGCGAGGTAATGAGGTATGAATTATTAAAATGATTTCAATTATAACTGGCAGCCGCACTGCTTTCTTCCTCTACCTAATAAGACAAGTTTGCATGGGCTCGTGGCTTCTTGGAAGAGGCGTACCCTCCCAGAAATGTTGTGTGTATGTGTGGTGTAGTTTGGGGCAGGATGCTTTTGTGGTTAGATAAGTTGAAGCGTCAATGAAATGGGCACGGTTCAGCAGCAAGGCGAATTTACTGCTTGCAGACCTACAGGGGTGGGTTGCAATCACACTGCTGAAAGGCCACAGGTATTAGTAGCCTCTAAATCAGCGTGGAGAGGCACCGGTCATACGCTTTTAGTAATAAGAAAGTTTTGGCATTAGGAGAAGCAGCATTTTCACTTTATGGTTGGATTGTTGTATTTATTTATTTATTTTGCTTGTGCATGGCTTGCTCAGCACCTGAGCAAGGTGGGTGCATTGAATTCAGGTTCGCAGACAGTGATTGGGCTGATTTATGCTCAGCTGCTGTGGAGACAGGCACCACGCTGCCAGCTGCCTTTCCCATATTTCTTTCTGATCAGAGAGCCATTAGAATTGGGTGGATTGCCAGCGATAGCTCCATCTGGCGACCGCTAAAAGCTTTGCACTGAAGCTTGTGCTGTAGGTCAAAGCCAACAACCCTTCATGTGGTGTGCTTTGGGAGGACCCGGGTGGTCAGTCTGCAGGGTTTGTTGCAGCTGGGAGCTGAAGAGATGGTAAAACTAGAATTTGCTGAATGTTTCAGAGTGATTTATCTGACAGATCAGAAATTGCTTTTGGTACTTGTGGATTGCTGGGTGGGAGGGTGGGGAAGAACCGAATCCATGTGAGGCTCAGATCAACAAGAGGATAGTGAAATCCTGAAGCTGTACCTCTGTGAGCAGTGCAGGTAAACCATTCCTTCTGCTACTTTGTTCCACACCAATGCTTCTCCTTTGAATTCAGCTGCACCCTGGCCTGAAAGGGGCTGCAGAAGACTGTTGCTGCATTAAGGTATTTCTTGTTACTTTCTGTACTCTCTATCTTAATGGAGAAAGAGAAGCGAAAGCAAGAAAGTAGCATTTCTAAGTTGACTTTGCTACACGTGGGTCAGGGGTCTGAGCGCAGTTAGAATCAGAGAATGATTTGAGTTGGAAGGGACCCTTAAAAGCCATCTGGTCCAATTCCCTGCAATAAACATGTGTAACACAGACAGGTGCTCAGAGCCTCAGCCAGCCTGCCCTTGGTGTTCCCAGGAATGGAGCATTAGCTCATTACAGAGACCCCAAAGTCCTGCAGTGACTGTGTTAATGCATTTCCCTTGGGGGGACCTCCTGTATAGCAGCTCAGATTAATGAAGATAATAACGAAAACCTGAGCAAAACTGAATCCTTTGGGCAGGGAACAGTAACAGGAGGCTATGCTGTGCCCGTTGCCAAGGCTGGGAGCAGTGTGGGGCAGCAGCCAGGCTGAGCTGGCTGGGCACACCATGAATGAGAGCCCTCTGCGGGTCTGGCTGGTGCCATTGTTTGCAGTTACAGCAGGCGGCCTCCAGCCTGCTCCGCTCGGAAGTATGAGTTATTAAAATGTAACAACAGCAGGAAGGCTTTTGCACTAGCACTTATACAATATTCCTTTTATAGTTCCTGCTCCTTTGCCCTCCTTGGAGCGGAGCTGTTTTCCTTAGCCCCTGGGTGAGATGTGGGTTTGTTGGTGCCGTGACCTGCCAGCAGGTGACCATTTATTTCTGCAGCCTGAGTGGAAATGGAGGCATGAGCCCCCTGGGGGTTCCTGGATGACAACCGACTTTTTCCAACCCACTTCAGCACAGCCTCGCTTGGAGCTGATGGAGACAGACGCAGGGGGAGAGAAGGGAGCGGCATTCCTTGCTGCTACATTCACATAGTTCCTGGCAGCAGCCAGCACCGAGCTCCTCCTGAAACCGCTCCAGACTCTGAAATCATCTCCATTAGGAAACCATTCATGCTCTAGCTGGATGGAGCCCTAAGTGACTCTTTAAAGCCCAAAATCCACTGGAACGCTGGCGGTGGTCAGTAGCATCCTCTGCTGCCTGGCTGCAGGGTCAGGGTTTGAGATCAGGCCTGCAGTGAGAGCAGAGCCCTCTGTTGTGCTCAGGCAATGGTTTCCCCTGCACAAGCCTGTACTTCTCACTTGGTTAGGTTAGCACAGAACTGGAAGCAAACTCCAGCTCTGTTTTCTTTGTTACACTTAATGCTGTGCTTGCTCACTTTATCACTAACGCTGCCATATAGCTCTGAAAGATAGGAATCACCTGCAAATTATAAGCATCAATGCTACAAAAAAATAAAATAAAAAGCTGGTTTGTAATGTTTAGGGTATTTTCCAAAAACGTAGAAGGTGAAAATAGATATTTAGGCTCCAAGAGCTGCTGCAGCAGGACTAGGACTGCTAGTTGTGGGACTTGAAGGACCTGGTGCGTGATGAGCCCCCGCTACCCACAGCCCTGGTACGTGCTACTTCCTTCTCAAGTCTGTTTCTGAGTCCCTTTGAGGAGGATACGTTATCCCAGTCATGCTGCTACCTGCTGAGCAGCAGTGGGCTTGTTTCAGTGTTAAATTACTTCTCAGCTTGTCTCTCACAGTGATGATTCACTTTGATTGATCAGCTCTGAGCTGCGTGTGCAGGCAGCCCTGGCTGCTCTAGCACTGGCACCACTGTGCTTTCACCCTGAAAGGCACTGCACATTGCAGCTCCTCTTCCTGTTAGATTTGTCTGTGTCATTGTGGTGGGGAGAAATCCCTTAGGCCCTTCTGGACCTTTCCATGGGTCTTTGTACCCTTCTAGTTTGGAGATTTTGGACTAAGCATGAGCTTAGGGCTTGTTTGTATGACTGGGAATGAGAAAACTGGTTTTGAGAGGTTGGTCTGTCCACTGCCTGGAGTCTTGTGTGGGTAATTAAGTCACTTATTGCAAAATCAAAACTGTCCTTCACATTGCCGAACTAAAAGACAGAGATGGAAGATAAAGAGCACTGGAACAGAAAGTAATGTCACTGTAAGAACAGAAAATAACCATGAAACAGTCCTTAGCAAACATGGAAAAGACATAAGTGATAGATAATGCTGGCTGAATGTATCACAGATTACCCTGTGCTGGTTTCCAGGAACACTGAGAGTAATATGTGATATAATAGTTTAGGACTATAACCATAGGTCTGGGCTATACAGGCTGCTTTCTGTAGCTCTTTTCTGCCTCTGTTTTCCCACCTGTGAAGTTGGATAATAGTAATTTCCTCCCAGAAGAGCCACAAACACTAGCTAGAAGTTGCAGTGTGTTATGGCATCAAGAAAACAGTGGCTATTATTAATCACTCCTTATATTTTTTCAACGTTCTGCATAAATAATGTTTGTTTGTTTTGGTTTTTAAAACTTGGAATCGATGTCTGGACCAAATTAGAGCTGGAAGCTGAGAGGTACGAGGAAAGACATCCAAAATGCACAGCTTGCTCTGTATGGGACAGAACTGCTGAGGCTGCATCACTTGCAGCTCTCGAGCTTGGTGCCAGCATACAGAATTCCCTCCTTACAGCTTTTCCATGCTGTGTGCCAAGTATCCTGCTCTTCAGTCTGTTATAAATCTTCCCTAATTCTGTAATTGCTTTGGTAGCGATTATAGGCAGGCTCTTGTTGATCCTTCTGTGGTTTTCCTTTATCCACATTTTCTGTGGGCTTTTATTGTTGTTGATTCTCTTTTCCAGTTCCTTTTCTCCCCTTTTCCAATTCTAGCAGGCCCCATGGCTCTGGTTAAGTGCTTCCCTCCAAGAGATAGGCAGAGCCCCTATGCATCTGGATCTGCTCTCCAGAGCAGGGGAAGGGGCACCTTGTGCTTTTGCAGCAGTTGCAAATATGGAAAGCAAACCTGTGAGTTTGTGCACTGAAAAATAAGCTGCGAATCAAACTGGGCGCTGCATTCAGGGATGGTTTTATAAATGATGGCAAGCAGACAATCAAGAACAGGTTTAAGCATAATTGTACTGTTCTCTAAATACCTATGGATGTCTCTAAGCAAAGGCAGTAGCAGTGAAATGACCGTGCTTGTTTGCTTAGCACATGCTCAGGTTGGTTACTGCTCTGAGGACAGGTTGCAGTAGGTGCTGTGTGGTTCCCATCCCCTGCAGCAGATTTGCTCCATGCTTTGTGCCTCCCTGCAGCACAGCAGGATCAGTCAGCCTGACTTTTCTGAGCTCAGCACTCTGTCTCTGCTCCACTTCTTCTTCCTCCCCAGGGGCATAAGGCTCACTTTTTTCAAATGCGCTTGTGCAAACAGAGCTGATAATACAGCCTGATGCAGTGGAGGCACCTGGATGAGCCCCTGCCCTTGGGCCAAGCCCCTGCTTTGATAAAAAAAAAAAACAGTGGTGTTCTCACTTGGAGGCAAGTGAGATCCAGATCTCCTGTAGGTACAACTGATGCAAAACTTGGTTCCTGCTTCATTCCTGTAGTTTCAGCTAGAACACAGACCGTAAAAGCCATAAAACTGAGTTGTACATTTGTGACAAACGGATTAAGCTTTGAGGGGTTTGAGAGTTTGACTTTGACCTGTTTTTGTTTTTCAGACTTCTAGCTTATTCCAGAAGTGCTCAGCTGGCATTTCTGAAAGCAGCTGAGGGATTTCAGAGATTCTTAGTGGAGATATTAATGTAGATCAGCTCGTGAAGCACTTTCAGGAGCCTTATTTTCAGAGGTGGTTGCTATTCAGAATGCAAAAATCTTATGACCCCTCACTCAAGCTAAGAGACTTTTCTTCTGCTGTATGGGCACTGATTTCTACTCCTTTTTGTCTCTTGATAGACCCTTCAGCTCTAATGTGAGCCTGAAGTGTTCCCTTCCCTATCCATGGGAGGGGCTGTTCTATGAAATATCCATCTGATGTACCTTGCGGTTGAGCAGATGTTATCTTAGTCAAGGCAGAATTTCATTACTAAGTAATTGGACATTCTTCCTGGTTCCTCATAATTAAGGCAAGAGAAAAGAACAAAACCTGCTGATTTGATACGAGTAATTGCTTCATTAAGTTATTTGCTTCCTCTCCATAACCATCAGCCCAAAGAGGAGAGCAGCATGACTGCCAGAGCGTATATGACTGTACTGTGACAGTGGGGCTTTGTGCTGCATTGTGAGATGGAATCACAGGCAAAGGAGTTGGGAAACACCCTGCTAAGTTAATGCAACTCTCAGCCCTGTGCATTTAAGACCACAGTGAGAGTCTGTGTCCTAATGGAGTGAATCAGTCCCTAGAAACAGCAGAGAGTTAATGTGTGAGGCTTTAGATCAGCATGCTTGCCTTGTTTCCCATGTCTGAGCGCTGTGAAATGATGTTTAGGAGCTGAGCATCTGTGTCCTCTTACTGTGGAGCGGGCAGAAAGAAAGCTGCATTAAATCCAGGTCAAAGTAGCTCAGATCTGGAATAACTGAGCTGTGCTCTTAGAGAATTGCTCATGTCTCTTTTGAATTTATTCTCCCTAGGCCAGGCTTGCACATGTGCTAGTACACATGTGGACCAATTGGTGAACACTGTACCCTGTGCCATGGGACAGGAAGACAGACTTTGTTCCCTTCTTCAGTTTCATGCACTTAGCCAAAATGCAGGACATAATTTTAATAGATTCTCCATCTGTGTGGACCTGAGCTCCCATCAGGCGCATCTTGCTGCCCTATCCCCATGATTCATCACCCCAAATGCACTTCCATAGTCTTTTCCCTTAACTTTTGGCAAGCCTGAGAACCAGGCTTCTAAATGGAGTGGGCACAGGATTTGTGTGTGCGTGTGCTCAAAGCCAGGGCTCTGTGGATGTAAACTGTGTTGGATTACCCCCAGGTGCAGGGGAAGCAGGCAGGGCAGTTCCAGGTCACTGCCCAACAGTCCGTGAGAACTCCACGTGCTGTGCTCTGCAAAGCCTGTATTTTCCAGGAACGCTATCAGAAGCTTTGCTTGTAAAGCTGATTTCTATCACCCCCTCAAAGATTTGGGGAGGTGTGCTGTTGAAGGAGACCAACTCAAAGCTTGGAGCTGACAGGCCCCATTTTCCTCCTGCTGCAATGCTGAACAGTAACAAGTCAGCCCTGAGTTGTAACTCCTGCTCAGATAACCTGAATGCTGTGCTGCTACTTCCCTGTGCTGGGGAGGGTGGGATGCTGGCAGAGAGCAGGGTGGAAAACTTTGCATCCTCTCTCCTAGTCATGCAGCCAGAAAAGAGCAATTGGGCAGGAGAACATTGCTGGGAGGATCATATGTAAAACAAACAGAGCTGGAGGAGATGTGGGTGGTTTATAGCCCCAGCACCTGAGTTTCCACCTCTAAATCACTCAGATACTGCTCCCCAAAGAGAGGCCTCAGCCCTGCTCTGTGCTCACCGCAGGTCTCTGCAGCATAAATTCTGCCTTCTCGTTGCTGACTACCTGGGGAGCTCTGCTCTTCTGTAGCAGTGCCTTTTGCCTACCAGCAATGCCTGGCAGCCCCAGGGCAGCGCTGAGCGATGCTCAGCCCCTCCACGCCCTGGGAAAGCTCAGCTTTCCTTCCCTTTTGCAAGATGGGAATCTTGGTTCAATGAGTCAGTGGGAGAAGAAGCAGTTGCATAGCTTAGCATGCCCTTATGTCTGATTTCATTTAGAACAAAGGATTCTAATTTCTTCCCTCAGGTGCCCACTCTTCCCTTCTTTCTATGCTCCTGGTTGTGCTATGCATTGCTTGTGCTGCTGCCTCCCCCGATCTCTCCCTCTCCCTGACCCTTTGCTGAGCTCCTGGCTCGCTGCCCCAGCCCCACCGGCCGGAGCTGGCGGTGCTCGGCTCTTTCTCCTCTGCTCTCTGCATGATGTTTAGCTTGGGAGATTGCATATCTCAGTGCAGGACCCCCACGTGCTGGGGAACGTGCTTGCCTGGAGGATGCTACTGGCGGAGAGACAGCACATTCTGCTCATAGAAAATGCCTCTCGTGTCTGCTGTGATGCTACAACATGTGTGCTGCAGGCTGAGCCATGAGATGTTTCAGCTGGGGTAGGCTCAGCAGCTGCAGCCTCAGTGGGCACGGGTAGCACATGTGCATGAAGCAGGGCATTGCCAGACAGAAATGAATGAGGCTCATGCAGCCTCTGACAACCATCACCAGTGCTGTGCTGGTGTAGGAGTGCCAGAATGGGATACATGATGCAGAGGGGTTTCCCAGAGAAGCTGAGGAAGGAAAGAAGGTGTGAGTTGGCATGTACACCAGCTCAGAGGGGGTTGTCCTGCAGGGCTGGTGCAGGATGCTCAGAGGTGCCTGTCTGTACTGCAGCTGGGCTGAGCCAGCAGCCTGAATCCCTTGCTTTCAGGAACAATAAATTCCCTCACTAATCTTATGAAACAGAAGAAAAGCTCCGAATGCCTTACCTATTCGAAGCCTGTGGGCTCTGCATTGTATTAAACATTAACCTGCCTCTCTGAGATGAAGTAGTGACTCTCTCAGTAATTCGGAGGCCCAGGCAGCCAAAGAAAAGGATCCTTTGTTGGGCGATATTTCAGGAAAAATCCCTTCAGCCATTTTCTGTCTCATCATGTTTGTTTGGCCCCGCAGCAGAAGGCCGGCTGCACAATTTGCTGTTTGTGTTTGTGCAGCCAGGCTGATCGGATGGCTGAGCCTGCACTGCAGCTCTGATAGTGCCGCTCAGCAGTGGGCACACGAGTGTGACCGTGCACTGAGGTGCACATGTGTGCACATGGAATCACACCTAATCAGACACACGTGCATGTACCCATATGAGAGAAGAGCACAAACGCTGTCTTCTGACACGTTGTGGAATATATTCCCTTGAGCACTGAGTGTTAGAAGTAATCATGGTCATTAGAGAGATGCGGGCAAGCACAGAGCAACGGGGTTAGTGCTGGGAGTGGGTTCTGCTCCTGGCTCAGCCCTTGCTTGGTGTGTGAGGCAGGGTGAGCCATTGTGCATTGTTTCTTCTCCATAGGTTGTGACTAACAATTTCAAAAGAGCTTGTGGAAAAACTGTGTATTGTTACTATGGGCTTGGATATGTATTTACTTAAGCTTGTCTTCAAATATTGCTTGAAATGACCAAGAAAGGTTCAGATGGACCATGCCCTCACAGTTCTGCTCACCTGCGCTGTTCCTATGGGATTAGGCATTAGGGCTGGGGCGTGAAATGATTTTTCTCCTACTGCGGAGAGGTCCAAAAGCCACCAAAAATCCTTTTCTACCTCAAGTCCTTCCTGAACCTGGTCACTGTGGGTGTCATCCAGCAGGTGGTGGAAATCTTGGTCCTTCCTTCTGCACTTCAGCGTGCTTTTAGTCATAGCATAGTCCTGTCTGTGTTCATAATGCCCCCAGCTTTATTGCATTTATGAAACTAATTGCACATTCCTGCTCTGCTGGCAGAGCTGTGTGCTGAGTCCCCTCTCCAGTAACAGCCAGGTGATGGGGGGATGCCAGATCCTGGTGCCTTGGGAACAGCTTATCCCATAGGAGGCTCCCACGTAACTCTCCCCGCGGCATGAGCCTGTGCAAGTGTATCACTCAAATTGCAGCCTTGAATGAGCCCTTTACTTCTGGCCAGAAAGAGGAAAGAGATGTTTACACTGCCGGGTGCTGCCGGGCCAATAATGCACTTTGAACTAGAATCAGCCAGGCTGTGGAGCAGCTCTGACCAGAGCTGTTTTGGCAGCAAAGGGCCGAGTCAAAGCCGTGGGGTGTGCCGGGCTGGAGGCACGAAATTCTCTTTCCTTCCATTGCCGCACTGACTGACGGCAGCGGCTTTTCCACGGCTGCAGGTTGGCAACATTAACCCACAGCTCCCATTTGTTTTCTGAGGTGATAACGTGCGGCTGCCAGGGAGGCTGCACCCCGCTCTACCCCTATCCATGCCAGCAGAGTTGGAACAGCCCAGAGTTGTGTGTGAGATTAGGAAAGGTGTGCTCTAATTAATGGGAGCGCTGCGCTGTCCATCGGCCGCAGCCGCATGTGTGCATGTGGCACTACGTGTGTCCCCTCCTCATCCCTGCTTGCATCGACACGAGGACTGAGCCGTGACCGTCCTATGAGCAGCCTGGAGGGACAGCATGAGGAAATCGACGTACTCAGGTGAGCTGCGGCTCTCTCCTCTCGGCTCTCTCCTTTTGCGTCTGGACTGGGGAAAGAAAAAGGTTTTGAAACACAAGTGCAACTTGAACCAGCTCCTTTCCCTCCGAGTGGTTCTGTAGAGGAGAATGGAGCTGGTTTGCTGTGCGTAAACAGAACCTGCTGACCGATGAAAAGGGCTGAAAGAGTAGAACAAATCCAATGTGGCAGCTCATGCCAGCCTTGGTGGCATGCAGCTTGTTTGGAGGACAGGTGTGCCAGCAGAGAGCTGACTCAGTGTTGAGCCGCAGCTTGGGATTAAAACAGGATGGTGGCACTGCCTGTGACACTGGCTGCCTCCAGGGCCACAAACACTGTGCGGTTCTCTTCCCTACTCCCCACCCCAGCTTTGTGGTCTTACCCCGCAGGGTGAGGATTCCAAGCCCTTGGCTTCTGTAGGCTCAGCTGGGCTCCTTCCTTCCTAGCTGCTTGAGAGCAGGTAACCACAGCTGATAGAAAAGAGCTTTCTCTGAAACTTTGTTGACAGCCCTGAGAGATGGCTGCTGCAGGATGCTGTGAATCCGTGCCCGGTAACAGATCCATCACCCCATGCACTTTGGTGCCCACCGGTGGCTCCTCCACGTGCAGGATTTGGCTGTGCTGTTCAGCTCCTGCTTCTGCCCTATCTTCACCCTCCTGGCTTTGGGGACACAGTGACACCACAGTGGCCTCTGTCCTGAGTCGTGTGTCTGGGCAGAATGTGTGCTGAGAGCCCAGCAGGGCTCAGAAGCAACTGGTGTTTTTCTGTGCTCAGAGAATCCCCCTGCAATGCCACCTGGTTGATGCTAAGTGAGTCAGGGACATCTCTTTTGGGTGCATTTCTCTTACTAGAGTCACTGAATGGACTGCCAGGGAGGTTTTGTTAGGATATATATGCTGAGAACAGCCAAAGACTTTAAGACTTTTATTAACACATCATAATGAAGTTGGTATGAATGGGATTGCACATAGGGAAGTCTGTTGTTGGCATACACCTCCTGGGGAGCATGTAGTGACCAAAGAGGCAGGCAGGAGCTGTGCAAGAAGAGGTGTGGGCTAACTGTGGGCCCTAAGGACCTGAAGTTAAGGCTTCCTGCAGATGAGGCTGTGTGGTCCTGTTTGCTTGGGGCTGACTGCTGGGGTGAAGCTGTGGCCCTGCAAAGGCCCTGATGTGACTGATGCATCTCTGGTCATCATTCACCTCCATGTCAGTACAATGTGGTAAAAATGAGATTAGTCAACATCTGATCTTTACCTTTAATTCCTAACAGTTATGTTTTGGAAACTATGTGAGGTTTTGAGTGGTATGTAACAGCCACTTATGGAGAAAAGAAGGGAAGAACTGCATCATTGCACTGTGGTCACCACTAATCTTGGAAAAAGCACACGCAGCCCTTGTGTGCGTTGTGAAGGCTCTGCCTTCAGTCATGGTCCACTGGGCCCTCACCTCTCCTGACTCACAGGGAAGGAAGGCACAGGATGAGTAACTTACGGTGCTGGGAAGGCCTTGGAGAGCAGCCAGTGGTGTGCTGGGCAGAGCCAGTCCTGTGTGTCCTATACATCTGATGGGTTTGTATGTGGGGGAGCAGCAATAGTTATTTCCTTCAGGAAAGTTCACTGGAATCCAAACTACTTTTCTAAGAGATGAGTTTAAAGTGCTGCAGAGCCTCTGGGCTTTTTACTGATAGAGAAATCCTTGAGATGACAGATGAGTAACTTGCCAGTTAAAGCCTGTGTAGTGCTGACAGTCCTTGACAGGGTGAAAATACAATGCTTTGCTGAGAAACTCACTGAAGTTGGGCTACTTAGCTGCTTCTGTACCCTTTTTGAGGTTAGGGAGCACCTCTCTCACGTCTTTTATATATTCCAATTTAAAATAGTGTCATAGAATTGTTTGAATTGGAAGGGCCTCTTAAAGACTCTCTGGTCCAACCACCCTGCAGTGAGCAGGGATGCCCACAGCTCCATCAGTGCTCATAGCACCATGCAGCCTGACCTTGGATGTCTGCAGGGATGGGGTACCACCACCTCTCCAGGCAAAGTGTGGTGGATCAGGTCCCACTGAACCCAACTGGAAGGCTTGACTTGACTTCACAGGGCTGAAGCTTCAGCTCTGCCCTCTGTTAGTACACCATCAACCTGTTACCAGATTGTTTCTCACTTTGGGCAAGTTTTCTCTTTTCTGAAGACCTTTACAGAAAATCATTACCCATCTGCTATGACTTTCAGCACATGGCACATAGGTGTGGTTGGGCTGCAGCTTACCTGCAGATGCTTTACCTCTTACTGATAAAGAGAGGTTCAGACCTTTGTGCCATACCTGCAGGCATTGCAGCTCAGCCCAGCAGTGTTGTTTTCCTGGAACTTCTTGGCAGGAGGAGGGCAAAAAGGAGATTTTACACAGCAAGTTAAAAATGAGAAATAACCACTGTTGAAGCCAACACTCAAATGTTTTCTTTTGGAATGTCTATTATTTCAGATCCTTAAGGAGGAGAGTTTCTTCAAAGATATTTTAGTTGTCCTGAAATACTATTTTAAAAAGGGTTTTTGGATTCTCATTTCCCATTTCTGAAGTGCAGTCACAATGCCAGAGAAGAAACAGTCTGGATTCATGACAAATGATTGCTTTATATGTGTTTTCAAAGATGCTACAAATTGTTTGGGTCAAGGAATGCTTACAGTTTCAGGTTTGTAAGTTGTTGATGTGCACTGAAATAAGGATTATACTATTAAGAGTACCTTCAGAACCATCACGTGTGGTTGTGTCTCACTTCAACTGTGAAATCTTTGTGTAGTGATAAGACATAGAGAGAAATGACTCCTCGTAGATGAGCTAAGGTTATAGGGCAAAAAACTCAAGACAAGCAGAATGGTGACTCGACTGTTGCACTGGGATCTTTTCCAGGCTGATACCCCTTGAGAGAGGCCCTGCATAGTTCCCTCCATGGCTTTTAACCTCACTGCCATAAAAGCTTCGAGGTGTGGCAGTAGATGACACAGTGTTTGCAGAGCTCCATCGTTCTGCTCTGAGCTGGAGTACCTGGTGCTCTGTCTGAGCCGCGGGGGAACGTGCAGAGTTGTTCAGGCAAAGTTCTTCTTCAGTTCACTGATAAAATGTCGAGAGGAAGAAAATAGAGCTTGGATCCAACAAAAGCATTCGTTCGACTGAAATCGTCATTTTTTAACAGAAATATCAAATATTTTGTTTTGAGGTATGGAGGAACAAGAAAGCTGTTTCCTTGAGCTTAACTCTCAGATAGCTCCCAATCCTCAAAACCTGCATTGCTGGGCCAAGAACTATCATAAAAATAAATGATTGTCCTGAGGATTCCTAATCAGCCACAGGAACCAGATCCTCAGGCTGTGCCCATTCAAACCTAGTGCTCAGAACCTGAATTCAGTGCAAATGATGCTGCCACTGCTTCAGAGCTTCCCTAAGGCTCCTCAGGTTCTGCATTACTTGATTGTGCATGGGCATTGTGATAACTCGTGTTATTGAAGGTAACAGGAAGGAAAGTAAGGATTACAGAATGAACTTGTTTATTGATAACCCAAGAATAGCAGGAGGCTGCTGCACAAAGGGCTTTGTACCCTGTTTCAGGATGCAGGTTGGCTTGCTCAGCTGCATGGATTAGAAGCCATAAGTGAGGCCCATGTGAAAGCTAGTTGATACCCAATGGCCACAGCCTCCCATCCTTGTATAAACCCCCAAACAAGAGTGAAAACAGGCACGATCCAGTTTCTCTATGGCAAACACTTGCTTATTGTTTCAGGAACCGCATCACCAATTAGTCCACGCCTCACACTCACATTTTCCAACCAGTAAACAACAGCTTTGGTGTCAGTCATGTTTATACATTCTTCCTGCTGGGTTTTCTTCCCTTCACTTATTTTTTTGCCACATCATATCAGTGGCTGCTCTGTCTCTGCAGAGTCACTCTGCTGCATGGCAGTCATGTTTCTGATAGCCTCTGATGACTGATGTGATGTTGTCAGGAGGAAGGCTCTCCAGTGGCAGTGCTATGCTGGGGAGGGTGGCAGGATGGGTTGGGTTGGGTGCTCTGCCACTGCCAGACCTGGATGGCATGTGAGGGCAAAGGTGGAGCATCCTCATGTCTGGTAGGAAATTTTTCCTTCCCCAATTGCAGTAAGCAAGGCCACATGCAGTGTGGGGTGAGGAAACCTTGAGCTCCCCAACTCCCCATCCTCTTTAAGCACAACTGGAACGTTATCTCCTGCTGGCTGTGTGGTCCCGACTCTGTCTGTGCAACCTTTTATCCTACAGAAGCTGTGTGCTGAGAGCAGTGGTGCAGTGGGAGGGGAGATAGTGCTGTTCTGGAGAGTCAGCCTGTTCCCACACTGCAGTGGCTTTGCAGTGACAGCGATGGATCCGAGCACCCTTTGGAGATGTTATGTTTTAGAGAGGGGATCAGTGCTGCATGGCACATCTGGGTCTTGCACAAGCCCTAAAAGGATTCCCAGCTTTGGACTTAGAATGCAGTTTCCACAGTCGTGTATGTGAGATAGCCTCTTGCAGAGGTCGGTGGAGTTCTGGACATGCAGAGATGCTTCTAAAGCAGAGGAGAGCATTAGTGTGTGATGGCACCGGGAGGAAGGGCGAGGTAACTTTGTCCAATGGTGGGAAGGCAGCTGAAGGCAGAGCAGAAGGGGCTCATTGGGGAGCTGCTGTTCACCCTTTAACACTGATCATTGTGTTACAGCAGTCTGAAGTGTGGCACAAGCCACCTCTGTGACCTGAACTTTTAATTTTGGGGCAGGCAGGTTCAAATCTGATGCCCAGAGCATAAAATCATAGAATGGTGAAGGTTGGAAAGGCCACCAGGATCATCTAGTCCAACCACCAACCCATTCCCACCGTAGCACTAAACCACATTGCTCAGTGTGACATCTGCCCTGTTTGTGAACACCTCCTGTGATGGTGACCCCGCTGCCTCCCTGGGCAGCCCATGCAGTGCTGTGTGCAGCTGTTCCCTCTGTTTCCCTCAAGCCCTGAGCTGCCTCAGGGGCTGTGGCAAGCTGGAACCAGTAGCAAAAGGTTTTTCTTATTATGTTTTTTCCTTGTCCGTGTCAGATGAGTATTATTTACAGGAAACAGCCTGTGCAGCTTGGAGATTTGTTTAGAGAAGGAGCATAGAGGGAGGAGTCAAAAGCATAATGGAAATAAAAAAGGTCACAGTAGCGCTGCGGAAAGTTCATAATTTCCTGGTGTGGGACTACTGCTGTTCAGGAGGCAGGACACAGCAGAACAGATTTGTTCCTCTGGTTTTGAGAGGCAATGGAGCTGATCTCAAAGGATGCTGGAGGCCACTGTCTCTTCAGCATGCCCAGAGCCACGTCCCTTTGCTGGCTGCAGCAGAGGTGCCAAAGAACGTTGAGTACATGTGTGCTTGGGGAGCAAGTGGGAGTCCTATCCTCCTGAGCAGCCCCTGGGTGTGAGTTTGTTTTTGATGTTATCATGGGAAATGGGGATTGCCTATAGCTTTATGTAATACACAAGATAAACAAAGGAAATGAGTACGAGGTGCCCTCAGCCATTATTGTTGAATGACTCAGTGGCTGAGCTGCAGTGCCTAGACACGTACAGATAGAAAAGAATAGCAGATCTTAGAGGGTTACAAGTCAGGACAAAGGGTCTGTGCACGATAGATGATGGGAGGGTGCAGGGATGTATTCAGATAGGTTTACAGATGATGAAAAGCTGTGAACTAGCACGGCTGCAGGCTTTCGTTTGCCTGCAGAAGAGGTGTAGATGTGGGCATGTGTACCATGTGTGGGCATGCAGAGTGAGCATCCCACATGCACAGCAAGTGTCCTGCACCAGGACAGCCATGCTGCACTGTCCCCATTATCCTCAGGCTGTGGCTTTGCTACTGGGTGCTCTATTTGTTTTCCTTCTGAGGTGACTTCCCACTTTTGAAATTAAAAGCAACATTTTTATATTATTTTCAGTTCAAGTGAGGATGACACGTTATTCATTGCCCTCAAAGAATTTCACTCACAGCATGGAAATGTGACAGTCCTGAATTGCCATCGTCCTCCCTGCCCTCTGCTTTGATTTGGTAATCTTTCTGTCCTCACTGATCTTCCATGCTCTGACAGTAAGAGGAATCACATGTGGTGTATCGCTTTTATCTAAGCTCGATTGCTAGAAGCACCAGGAAATCCTTAAAATAAGACCTCTGTGTGCTCTTACAGCTCTGTTTGCCACATGAAGGGGTTTTGCGTTTGATGTCCTGCCTCCGTGTGTTTAAGAGAGCAAGTTGTATGAAGCTGGCTATAATACTGACATGTGGATTGAGTTGTGCCCAAGCAGCACCAAGCCCACTGCATCCTGCCTTTGGATTTCAAACATCTATTTTTTGTATTTTTATTTTTTTTCAATTGATAGCTTACAACTCTCAGAACTGCTGACTATTTACTGAATAGTTCAGACTCACGCAGCCTGAAGGGCTGACATTACTGGAGCTAATTGTCCGTTGATGCTAATTGTCATTCAGCTGCATCTGCATCTGTAAACGATTTCTCAAATTGCTGTACTGACAAGCGAGATGCTTTGGTTGGCAGGTCCCACATTGGAGCAGGGGAAGGTTGCTGGTGTGGCGCTGTTGTAGGGGGATGTCATGGCTTGGGTGGTCTTCCCCTTCCCACTTGGCAGCTGCAACACAAGGCTGTGATTTATTTCCTGGAGTGGATTTTTGTCAGATAAACCCCTGAACAGTGATGTGAAATAAACTGACAGCTGATTTTTGCAGCTCGTGTGGTGAGGGATGAGCTCAGCCATTGTGTGTTCAATGCATCTGCAGAGTCTCCAGTCCTCACCATGGGCTCCAGCATGTGCCAGCTGCTGTCCTGGATAGAGGTGTCAGCCAGACAGGCTTTGATGTGGATGTAATGCTTTTGGGGATAAGAAATGCTTTTGGTGCAATGTTGGGTAGACAGAGAGAGGGGAGGATGACAGAACTATGTTTTTTTTTGTTTGCTTTTGTTAAATTTATAAGGATAATCATGGGAAAACAAGAGCCCCTGTGCTTTCTTTGTGGTAGAGAAGCAATGGTAAAAAGTTGTTTCATAATCTGTCTGGAGCCTGGATTAACGCTCAGATCTTACTGAGCCTTTTATGCCCTTTGGGCCATGATTATAAATACGGGAGTGCCATGGCTTATGGCAAAGTACAGGTGCTCATTATGACAGGCATCTGTATTAGAACCTTTTACAAACTGCTTCCATTCCCTGGTGGAAAGTTTGTGGGCTGCTGTTGGCAGGGTTTGTAACACAGGAGGGAGAGCTATAGCAGCCCTGTGCACTGGCTGTAAGGTTGATCTGAGATGCAGCCACAGCCCTAGGAGGAAGACCCAACTTTAGTCCTGGATGAAAGTGAAGTGTCCTCATTCTCTATAACGTAGAAATACTTCTGTGGAGCCCCTCCATCTATTGTTTCTGCACTGTGCTCTCAACTTGCACTGGAGATAGAGGAGATGGGGTCAGGAACTGAACCATGGGTTCTGGGGACTTCAGGGCCAAACCTGGGGCAGGAAGAGGAGGAAGCATGAAATCCTGTAAGGATGCAGGAGAGAACATCGACACCAAAGGCAAATGATGTCTTCAGAGAGGTGTGCTAGAATGGATGAGAACGGCCAGCAGTTGTGCTGGATCATACTGGGTGGATGCAGGAAGGGTGCTGGGATACCCTCTGAGAAGTCTGTGTTGGTAGTTGGGCTCAATGATCTTAGTGATCTTTTCTGACCTTGATAATTCTCTGATTCTAAGGTAAGAGCTATTCAAGCAGCACCTGAATTGTTCTGCAGTTTTTCTTGTTTTGGTACAAATATTACAGATATGCTGGTGAGGTAGTTGGTGTTCTCCAGTGCAGCAAGGCGTTTATTGATTTCTGCTCTTTGAACACACTTCACAGCGGGGTTAAACATCTGCCCAGGAATTCACCTTTCCCACAAATAGCATGGGAACCATCATTGGTTTGCAGGGTTGTCCTCAGAGCTTCCCTTGTGCGGTCAGAGCACAGGTAGAGGACACAGGGCCCTTTGTGCCCGTCAGCCAGACACCAGCCCCTAACCCTGGTCAGTGGGGTACACTTCCCTAGATGCTTCCATAGGGGCTGTGCTAAGGGATGGCACAGGCCCTGCAAGCATCATCTGATGGGAGTAAATCCACTGTGTTGGGATTAACTTGAATTCTAATATTTTCTAACACAGTGGCATTTCATCCCAGCGTGGGGTCATCTTCATCCTTTACAGCGCTGTATTTCACGTTTTAGACAGTGAGTGAATGCTGTTGTACCCCTAGGTCAAAACACAGATGGGACATAAAGCTTTAGATTAAAAACCGCCTTGGCAGAGTCCCATGGAGCACCCTGGAAGCATCCCAGCCTTGATGCCTATAGATTATGGGCAAAAATAAGACAACCAAACAAAGCTCTATGTTCTGGAGGCTCCGCTTTTCAAATCATGTAATAATAATCTTTGCAAGATTAAACTCTGGTTCAGCTGGTTTTCTGTTTGTTTTTAATTCCACTTATGGAATAAGCTGCTGTTGGCAGATGCCCATTGCCCTGGAGGTTACAGACAGAAACTTGGGGTCTGAGTGGTGATGTTCCCCCCCCCCGCCCTAGGCAGGGATGGGGCTGCCCTGGCAGAGACTGCACTCACTGGGGCTGGAGCACTGTGGCTGAGCATCCCCCAGGCTGGGGGAAGCACCTCACAGAAAGAAATATGGGTAAGAAATATGATTATACCTACACTATTGCTGAGAAAAATGAGCTGCAGAGAAATAAGTTGTTTCATTCAGTTTGCAGGGACACATTTGGGCATAATCAGATCTCCTGCTCCTTGTCTAATGACTGTGCTGAGAACCCAAGGTGTGCTTATTACTGTAAATGTAAGTCCTCAGTCTTGTATATATTGATTTAAAGCGAGAAAAGAGCTAATAACCTATATTACAGAGGAGTGAGGCCAGGAGAATCCAAGGTGGAATTAAGTTTTGCCTTAGTTCAAAGAAGTATCTAAAAGAAGCCCTGAGCCAGAGCTGTCCCCTGCAGCTCTCCAGCCAGGGGCTGTCAGACAAGCCACACCATCCACAGCATCTTGGGACGAAGGTGAACCACCCACTGCAGTGCTTCATTGTCCCTGCAAGGGATGTCTGGGGTTCTTGAATGTGTTATGTCTAAGCGCTCAGCAGGTGCTGCCCGAGGCTCAGATCCTGGCCTTGAAACCTTTGCTTGTCATCCTAATCTTAGCAGACATCCTTCCTACATAGGCAGTCCCCAGCCCAAAGCACGTGGCTACAACCGTGTGGGAGGTGACAGCTTTGTGTCACCTGGGGCAGCATCCCTCAGGGCTGGGTGCTGGGGCTGCTCCCACAGACCTGGCTGTGATGGAGCTGTCTGGGGAACAGCTGTGTCACGTTGAGGATAGGCACCATTACAGAGCCAGTGCCTCAGAAGTAGTCAATATGTTTAGTCTGTACCAATGAAAGTTATTCTCTGGCTCCAGAATTCTTCATGGAGAGGGATGCCAGCAGGAAACAGGCTGAGACAACACAGAAATATTTTCTACCCGTGATCTCAGACCCTGGAGATAAAAGGTGGAATTCCAACCCTTGAGCATCCTCCCTTGGCCCCATGTTGGTCCCTCAGTCATGGCTGGTGGGTCCCACCTGGCAGTGAGCAGTGAGCTGGGGCAGCTCTGGGCAGGAGGGAGGGGTGTGCCATGCAGCCCCTGCAGAGAGGGGCTCCTGGAGTCATCTCCACGGATGTCAGTGCTGTGCTGCTGGGAATCACTGATTCCCTGCCTTTCAGCTTTTTTCTCCCACTTAATCTCATTGCTGTTAGGCTAAGGAGGTGAAGTACGTTTTTCTATCTCTAGAGGTGAAGGGGGATCAGACTGGATCGCTCAGTTCCTTCAGCTTAACCTGCATCTCCTCTCCAGCCCTACTCAGTGTCTCAAAACGCCTGAAAACCATCCAGCCTGCTCCGTGGCAGGTTACACAGCATGTTTTGTGACTCACAGTGCAAGTCCACATGCCTCACCATGCCTGGAAGCCTCCCTCGTGCTGCTGTGGGGCCTGGCAGGTGCCCAAGTCATGATGCTGCGAGGTCTGCTTGTGCTGGGATGTTCTGCAGCAGCTAATGGGCCCAGGGAGAACCCACCGCAACACAGAGTCCCACCTCCATCCTGGATGTACGTGTATGTCTGTGTAACACAGATAGCAGCAGTTGCATTTTTGGTGAGGGATTTCACAGTGGAGGCCGAACATTTGCATCTCTGCGGTGAGCAGCTCGTGGAAGGAATTTTGGTTTCTGCCCCGACCTCTGCCGCCTGGCTCCGATGCACCGAGCCGGCTCTGCACAATGCTGCCTTTCAGCAGGACCCACAGAATGGGCTTTGTGCCTCTTTGTGTGAGCCCTCTTTTAAGAGAGAAAAGCTTCCTTGGAGGCTGCAGGCAGTGCTCCATGCCTTGAAATGGCTTCCACCTGTGCCAGGAGTGATTTCACTGCCTCTCTCCATGCTGAGATGTCAGGTGCTCTACCTTTCCCTCTATGATCCTGCTCCATACTGGCAGCTGAAGGAACCCACACAGCCTTGAGCTTCTCGAGAGCTGACACTGGGGCTGCTTCGTCTTTCCATGAGTCCCTCTGACTTGTAAGAGGGAACTGTAAACGCAGCATCTGTGTTTTAGGATGCACTCAGGGTAGAGATGGAGTCACGCTATAGTTTGTAAAGGAGCTTTTGCAAACTCCAGTGTAAGCGGATCCACAATATTAGGAGCTCCAATACTTCCTAAAAATTGGCCAAAGTTCTCTTCTAGTCCAATTTCCCCGCTACAGGCACTATTAAATATAATTGTAAGATACAAGGGAAAACATTCAAAGAATGTTACTAGCTTATGAAATTGGATTGCCTTGGCTACTTCTGGATGGATTTTATGGGGGAAAAAACCCTCAATTATATGGATGTAGGGCTCCATGGTAGTCTCAAATTGTAATTTCCCTCTTTCCCTGATATTTAAGGACAGTGGACATTACTTCTGCAGGCTATAGATAGCTGTACCGTGAAGAATGACTCAAGCACTAAAATGTAAAACCATTATATAATATATCCTTCCTGCTCCTGTGAGCAGAGGGACGTGTTTGACACCTCGTTTTCCAGGCAGAGAGTAGGATATGCGGAGGAGGAAAGTTACGTGCAGCAAATCATGGCCCAGGGGTCCCTGGCTCCTCGTGGTGCCAGTGGTTGTCCTCCTGCCCACTGCTTCCAGAGACAACTCCTTGCAAAGGGGAAGGACATTGAGGTGCAGTGGGGTTGTTGGTAAGGATCAGTGGGAGTACATAGATGCTCGATGTTCCAAGCTACAATGTGAGCTCAGATTTCTTACCCAGGGCTGCTCTGGGAGCTGGTTTCCTTTATCAGGATGTTACAGAGGCTGCCCCTCATCTCCTCCAGCTGTGATCCAGCAGATGTTGGTTAAGGCTGGGCAATGCACAGCTCTGCTCTGGGTATCCTGCTGGCCCAGCAGCCCGGTGGGTCACCTCTGCCCTGTGCTGACAGCAGCACTTTGGTGAGCCGCCACCTCTTTGTTCTTGCCTTTTCTCCTTTACGCGCTCCCATCGCTCTTTGGGAAAGATCAACATTTGCCTTTCAGAGCCTGGCAAACAGAAGGGGTCTGTATTGCATCCTGATGGCAGCCCCGGGCTTGCAGGACTGTGATGATGAATCCAGGGATGATCGTTGCAGGGGCACCCTCTGAAACAGAACCTCCTGGTTTCTGAGTGTCTAAAATAAGAGAAGGAAAGCAGCGTGCACAGCTGAAAAGCAAAACTTACGTTGCACTGAGGTTGCAAAGAGGTGGCAAGAAAGGGATTTGAAATCTAAGTAAGGATGATTTCCTTTTCCCCTCCCTCTGAAATAACACATTGCTGCTTGGTGTGATAAAGCTGTGCAGAGTGTCAGAGCACAGCAGAGTGCCAGATGCTGGGCTGGGAAGCTTGCACCAGGAGTCCTGCGTGGTCAGAGCCTGCGGGAGCGGGGAGGAGAGCAGCGGGGCGTCTGGGGAGTATTTGTTCCATATGGAAATACCACATTGCAGTTTTAAAATTCCTTTCTCCTCTTTTAAATCTGACAGTGGTTTTCTCCAGCTAATCCATGGCTATTGCTGGATGAACCTGGGAAGGTTTGGTGCACGCGTGGGTCTGAATGCTGTAAATGCTTGGGGTTTTATGGAACGCAAAGGGAAAGGGCTGAGCAGCGATCGTTTGTTTTATTCTCTGTTTGCAGAGTGCTTTGCATGCCATGCCCTATCCCTAGCCCATTCAGGCACTTGGGTACTCTTGTGCTATTAATGCTAATCATTAACTAACACATTTTTAGCTTGTAGAAGCTCTGGTGGCAGCTGGTTAGTGTAGGAGTTTGATTATTTCCTTCTTTGAGCAAAACCACAGCTTGGATGAGTTGTGGTGCCTTCCCCCTTTCCTGTCTCTGCAAGGACGCTGCAGGTTCTACAGAAATGAGTGGGACAGGATCCAGGCTGCTCTCGTGATGGCTTTGCAAGCCGTGGGCCAGCCTTGTGAAACCTGCTCCTTTAGCAAAAAGACCACGAGGACACTGCGGTGCTGCTTTGGTCCTGCTGCTCTGCTCTGTTGGGCTTCAGAAGCTTAGCGCTGTTTGCACATGGGGATAGTGGTGAAGACAGGTTAAATTTAGAGGAACATCTCTTTGGAAATCTGGTTAACCTCAACAGGGAAGTGGAAGCGATTTTTAGAGTTGTCAGTGGATATAAGGTCCCTTCCCAGTCAGCATGGCTTCACAAGAATGCTTTTCTGTTCCTTCCTTCTTCTACAGAAAAGAACTGAACAAACCAACAAAACAGACAGCGCACATAACCAACCCATTTTTGCCTGTCCCTTTCGGTGTGTGGGTTCTTGCATTACAAATATGCATTTGTACAAATCATCCGACATGGCAGCCTGGTGACGTGGCATCCTTTCCGCTGCCCCGTTGGATTACTGGAACACTCCAGCCAGAAGGACCACAGATGATGACTAACATGCTTTTTTTGTAAGAAAAAAACTGCTTGTGCTAATTTTTCTGTGCTTTCATGGTTGTCCAGCATATCTCTCAATGACTATCAGCTGTTTAGGGATTTGTGGGCAGCGAAGAACAGATCGTCACACACAGCGGTGAAATGATCTCAATATTTCTATTAACTGAGTGCTCAGAGATGAGATTGCTCACCTCGGAATGAAGACCCTTGGTCCCTGTGTTGTTGGAAGGCTTTTAACCATTGAGCAACCAAAGCAGTTTGGGTTGCTCCAGTGTTTCAGTCTGGACATACAGGTTGAATATCTCTGAAAAGAGAAGCACAGTCAGCTGGGTACGATTCAGGATGGAAAGGTGTGCTGTGGGTTTTGTGGGTCAGTCAAGCTGATGTTAAGCTCTTCTTTTCTGGCCTTGACCTCTAGGGATGTGTTAACTGTTTTCCTGAGAACTACTGTAGTTGGAGCTAAAAACTTGAATCCAGGACTGAGTTTGGTCAAAGGCTGATGTGCTAACTCCAACTGCACACCAGACCTTCCCCCGACCCTTGCTGGGCTCTGGGCAGGCCACTTATTGGCTTGGGGAAACCATTCTGACTTCGGAAAAACTGAGGCTTAATTGCTGTTGCCTCTTATCATTACAGCAAGATTTTGGAGCATTTTTTCAGTGTTAGAATGTGTTTGGCTCCTGCTAGGAGTATAACGTTGTGGTAGGAATAGCTGCATCTTGCTAACGCCAATTTTCCTGTGGTTTCCTTGAGAATTATCTGTAATCCTTGGGCCAGATTCTCCCCGTGTGTGAACTCACCACTCGTGTTAATGGTGCTGTGCCAATTAGCAGTGCTGGCTGGTCTAGGCAGCCAGCTCCCACAGCAGCTTGGTGATGGCATAGGCCATTTGGCAGCGCTCAGCCTTGGTGCACACAGCTGCTAGCTGTGCTGGAGAAGAGTCTGATCCCCTCCCTGTCTGTAACCTTCACCCCTGGGTGCAGCCCTGCTCTATCCCTGCGAAGCTCAAATTGCTGCTGAAAACATTTAATTCAGAATGTATCTATGCACATGGGATGAAGTCTTTGTCTAGCTGTGCTCCTCTTCTTTGGAAAGGGGCTCCAATACACAGAAACTAGAAAAGTGTCTTTTATTCTTGGGTGTATGTTTCTGATTAGAGTTGGACATAAGTATGAATTTCTTTCTTTCTTTCTTTCATGCACTCCGTTTGAGGTTAAAGTTGCGAGTGGACTTCAAACTAATGGAACTGAAGCTGTAATTGTGTGCTTCACTGAAACTGGGCTTGAAGCAACAGAGGCATTTGGTCTCTGCTAGCAGATGTTCTTCCCTTGTGGTCCCCAGCTCCTTTGCAGCCTCTCTGTCACCTGCTGCTCCAGTGGCTCCAGGCTGTGTGCACTGTCTGTAATGCTGATGCTGGGCTGTGATGTTCAACCATGAGCCATAATGTCCAGCACCAGACTGTAGTTGGCTGTGATGTCCAACAGTGCACTGTACTTTCCATCATTGGACTGTGATGTCCAACATCAGCATTATCAGTTTGCAGCTTTGTCTCCAGCTCCAATGCTGGAGGAGCTGCTGAAGCTGTGGTGTGTGCAGCTGTCTCTGTTAACAGCTCCCATCCTCCTTGTTGATGGAGTCTTCTTCAGCCTTTGTATCTAAAGAGCTGATAGATCTTGATTGTGTAGGGTGGGAAGGGTTACAGCTGCCAGTGAAGACATTTCTCTTGCTGTTGGGGTAATACCTGAAGTACTGGAAAAACGAGATGGAGTTCACACTCTGTGTGGTCCAAAACAGATGGTTCTGGGAGTAAATCTGACACTCTGCTGCCTTTATTCTGGGTGAAGAAGGAACCCATGTGATGTGACCTCAGACCCACCAGCAACTGAATAGAATCAGGTCATGCTGGCTGCTCAGGGGAGCTGGGACTGCTTTCAGGTGCCATGTGCTGATTTTGACCCATCCCTTTCTAACACAACGCTTGTTTGGTTTGGATTCCTTTATGACATTCTGGGTTACATCCTCCATTGTTCGTCCTCGCCCTGTGGTGTCTCTTGATGAAGGAAATTAGTTTCTTGTTCTTCGATTTCTACGTGGTATCAGTGTAGTGGCATGGATCACTTACCATGAGGAGAAAACAAATTTCAAGAGGCCTGTCTTGTTACTATTACATGTACATTTTATTGGGAATGTCCTGTTGGAGCAGTTTCGGTTTCAGTAGTTGTGTTGGAGCACCCAGTCCAACCCAGTGTGCCTACAGTGCTGCTGTGTGCCAGGTGGTCCCAGCCTGCAGGTTGGAGGGGGTAAGTCCTTGATGATAAAATGTGAAAGCTTACTGCTCAGCCTCTGAGCCAAGGTGAGCCTGAGCTCTGAGCAAGTGACGGTGCCGCGCTGCTGTCACACATCTGCAGGGCTGTATGAACTGTTCTTGGATGCACCTATTTTAGCTGTTGGACTCTTCCAGTTTGAAGTCATTCCACTGGAGTGCGGGAAAGCATTCCAAATTTCAACCAAATGAAGCACATTTCATTATGTTTCTTAGTCCAGTGCACTACATTAAATTTATACGATGGCCTGAGGGCACTTGAACTGTGTTAAGAGGGAGGACTCATAGACACCACGTCTGGGGTGGAAAGCATTGATTTTTGTCTCATAGCCCCACGGCCCCAAAGTGGGGCTCAGCCTGCTGCTCCCACACTATAAATAGAGATAACCCTGGAATGCTGTTAGTGTGCTGATGCTCCAGTCCTGCCCACATCACTGGCTTTCTGGCAGCCTGCTCAGAGCAGCATATTTTTAGCTATTGCTTTCTCGTTTTTTGACAGAACTTCTCTTCTGTCTTGCTGGCCTGCCAGCACTCCCTGTTGCTTATTATCGGTTTTCCAGTGCTGTCTGGATGCTCTCTTGGTGGAGTAGCCATGATGCATCACGAGCTGGGGCTGCACAGTGCTGCCTCCTCCTTCCAGATTTGTTGTTGAGTTGTTGGACAGCCTGGATGAACTGTCACTTTGCTCCTTATTTCTCCTTCTGTTGGAAGGGGATTATTATTCATTATTAGGCATTATTAATACTGTGTGACTCAAGGGTTGGAGCAACAGCTGTTGGAACAAACATCCTTCTAACCCCACCTTCAATACAGATCAGTTTATCCTGCCCACCTTTTTGCTTACGTATTTAAAAGGATTGCAGACAGCATTGGCAGCGTAGATAACAGTCCTCTCAGAAGTGTTTGCCCAGAGGTACTGCTCAGCTGTGCATGGGTGCTGCAGCAGTGCCGCGTGGACGCTCCAACCCCTGTGTGTGTTTTTCCACTGCTCAAGGGAATGAAGCCCATTTCCTATGTGTGATCCTGTCCAAGCTTGTAAGCTCCTCGCTCCGCTTCCATCCTGCTCTGCCGCAGACTGGATGAAGCCTTTGAATGTGAAAGGATGTATTTAACCAGCTCAGCGTGGTTGCATATCTGCCATATCTGCTATGGGTGGTGTGCCACCCATCAGGGATGTTTTTCTCCAGGTATTGAGCAATTTCTAAAGCCAGATTTCAGTGCAGTGTCTTGCACGTGCATGTACAGGGCAGAGGTGTTGTCTCTCTGTGCCAGGACCTGGGTGATCTGTGTCTGGAGAAGGGGCACTCAGAGCCCTGCTGAGCACGGGAATTGTGCCTTTTCCCTCTTTGCCAGAGCAGCAATAGACATTTGAGGGCGGAATAATTAAGAAAAAAATCAGGGACTGTGGTTAAAACGAAAAACATGATGTTGGTTGCGAGTTTTTATGCTGATTACAGTGCATGAGCCCTTGTCTCTGTGTCAGTGATGGGCAGCATGGGCTGAGCAATGTGCAGAGCAGCACAGCACCCAGGGCTGCCCTGTACCACCGCAGCTCCCTGGGAGCAGCCCTGTGGTTCAGCTGCGTGGCTTCATAGGCACAGAGGCTTTTTATGTTGAAAGAAGGAAGGCAGAGAGAAAACACACACACACATGCCTACACACAAGCAGAAGTTTCTGAGCATGAGGAGTTTTTTCCATGTCGAGTTGCCAGGCGGTGCTTTTCTCTTCCTCCCTCCATCCCAGGCTCACTGCTATGGACATTTTCCTGCCTTTCATTCTTTTTTTCCCTCTTTTGTGTATGATGCAAACTCCTACAGCTGACAAGGTTTGTGAGGCTGAGGCAGCGTTACATACTGCAACATGGGGATGTGTCGCAGCTTATTTTAGTGCTATTTTAATCCTTTTCCTTACTGCCCAACAGATTGGTGAGAAGATACTTGTTTAAAGTCTATCACTTGAAATTAAATAACACCATCACCAAAAAGATTTAGGAGTCTGTTAGCAGTTCGCAGAGTTGAAATTCCTATTAAAAACATTGGTGTGACCTGTCAGGGTTAGGGCTGAGCTGGGAGCCCACATGGCTGCTGTGTTGTGGAGCCCACCAGCTCGCATCCCTGTGCTGGGATGATGGAAGCCCCCAGAGGGAAATCTCTGTATGGGGAATTTATAGTGTTTGGGGTCGTTCCAGTGCACAGCATCCCACACTGAGGGCTCAGCACGTGTATTCATTTCCTGCCCACTTTTGTTGTGCTTAAGGAAGAGAAACTGAGGCACATGCCTCACATGTGTCCCTTGGCTCATGCAAACCTTCTTCTTGCTGTAGGAATCACCCGGACCTCCAGTGGGAGACTGCGCAGGCTCAGCGACCAGCCCAGCCCCAGTGAGTTGCATGGCTTTTTCTTTTTGAAACTTCCTCACCCTATAAAAAACAAAACCAATCAACAACAAAAGCAGCCTGCCAGTTAACAACAAAGGGGTTGGGAGAATGGATGGAGTAACTCCTGGAAAATGCAGCTCCCTCCTCCTACAAGGGAAGGCTCCTGATAAATGCAGAGCTCTCTGAGCAGTAGCAGCAGAGCAGCATTTAAATAAAAGAGAGCAGTATATATAAAATAACCGTGGAAAGGGAGAGCGGTGTAAAATAAAAGATTAATTACTTACTGAATAATGGATCCAGAGAGAATAATTAGAAAAGCCCATCTCAGTTCCAGGGGTCTGACAGCAGGTAACAGAAAGCAGGAATGGCCCGAGGTTGAAATACAGCTTTAGTAATTAGCATCTTGTTCTTAACTCTCTTTAGCTATTATTTTTTATTGGATGTGGAGATTTATGGATTATACGTGCTTATGACTAAATTTACACTACTAATTGCAGCGTAATGTTTCTGAAGCTGTTTCTGATTCAGAAGGAAGCAGGTGGGAGGGGCTCCTTCTGGAAGGTGTTTGCAGCCTCTGGGAACACAGCAGAGCTGCTGCAGTGCTTGGGAGCACCTGAGTCCATCGGCTCTGAGGTTTGTGTGCTGGTTGGGCTGCACAGAATTCATAGAACGATTAAGAATGGAAAAGACCTCTCAGATCACCAAGTCCAACCCCAGCCCACCTTCACCGTGCCCCCCAGTGCCACATCTCCATGGTTCTTGAGCATCTCCAGGGACAGTGACTCCACCTCCTTCCTGGGCAGCCTGGGCTGATGTTTCACCATTATTATAGAGAAGTGATTCCTAACATCCAACCTGAGGTACAACCTCTTCTCTGGCATCACCCCATCGTTTTCCCTGGTGTGCTGCTTCTCAACTCTGCTTGCAGAGAACCCAGCTTGCTTGCTTCTTGCCCAGCACTGCCCACGTTGGGGTTGGGGCTCCATCCGCTCCCATTCCCTTGGTCTCTGTCACTCACATTTGCTCCCTGTGGGCTCTGTTTGCTATTTCAATTCATCTTCTCAGCCCTCATATCCTGTCTCATCTCCCAGATGGACTTATCCAAACAGTCGTTGTCAGCTTTTCCCTCTGTGCTGGGGGGAGGAGAAAGCCACCCTCGGAAGGCTTCCTGGAGCACTGACCTCAACATTCTGCTGTACTGGGGCATGAGCACATGTGGGATGGGGATTAGTCACAAGCATCTGGCTTAGGGTGCACTTCTGGACTTTGGAAGCTGTGATACTTTCTGCCTGGCCTTCATCAGAAGTATGGACGGGCTCGGAGGTATTGAAGGTATGGCACGGACACAGTGACAGGGAGCATGGCACGCTCTGATGTGTTCCTTGCAGCTCTGGAGCCTCACAGTCGCAGAGCACTGAGATGCTGTGATGTATCAGCGGATGTAAATGTGGTCTGATCAGACTTTTGGCCACAAACTGATATTAGATAGCTGGAAAAATGCATTGTGTAATAAATCAGTGTGGAGTCAGCATTCATCTGGGTGCTGATGGCAGCAGGAGCAGGGAGCTGACCTGCAGCACAATGGCAAAAACTGCCTCAAAACGTGGCCACTGGTGCAGAAGCTGTGAGTTTTGAACTGAACTGCGTGTTTATCTTCTGTGTGTGCAACAACAAAACTGCAGTTGTAGCCCTCGCATCTCATGTTTTCCTATGCATATGTCCAAGGACAGAAAGGGGAATTGGTACAGCTCCAAAGGTAACTGGAGTGTGGAGAATCTAAATTGGAAGACACAGCACGTTTGTTCAAGCTTGTTTTCTTTCGACTCTAATTATATACTTTTCCACTTTTTTGGTGAGAGATCTTTTAAATATTTTTTTTAAGTTAAAATGAGCAACTCAGTGCTCCATTTTACACTGCAGTAAATATTTATGACTCTATATAACTGCAACTCAATTTCCCCTTGTTTCAGATCCAAATTTTCCCCTCTGCACATCTGGCCCTGTACCCAGAAGCTTTTATTCCTGTGCAAGATAAATTGGGACTGGGATGACTGAGCAGTGGCTGTAAATGAAGCATCACAGAAGGGGGTTGTTTTGGGCTCTTTGCCACCCTAAGCAAAGAAAGGGATGACATGTATTTCCATAGCCACTGGCTCTTGGGATCTAGATAGCTGCACAGTCATCCACAGACCATGCATATCCCTGGGACATGCAGTGACACTGGAACCCCAAATCTGGCACTGGCTTCTTTTTGGGAACCATTTTCGATGACTCCTCTTGGTTTTTCTTGTAACTTTGAAGGCAGTTGTGTGGCTTGGCACCCTGCTCAGGAAGCAGCAGTTCTGGGAGTTTAGAGCTTCAGTTTTTGTTTTGTGCGGGACTTCTGTGTAGTCCTGGGTAAGCCATTGTGTTGGGACTGATGGGTAGCTATCACAGTGTCTGAGAGCACCCATTTTAAGATGGGAAACGTAGGTTTCTTGAAGGAAAACATGTCTCCATAGGATTACAGGGAACTATAGTTTCTTTAGGTGGTCTGGCTGTGGGGCTCCAGCTCCCTTTGGGGAGCGGTGCTGTCGTGGGGTGCAGCCTTCAACCAGACCTGGCTGGGAAAGCGATCGGGTTTGGCACCACTGCCCCCCAAGTGAGATGTGAGGCCCTGCAGATGAGGCTGAGTTCTGTAAGTGCTTTGGAGTCTCTGCTCAGTGTGCAATTGGAATCAGGCAGAAAGAGGGAACCGGGAAGCCCTTTATGAAAGGCTCTGTCAGGGTGTAGCGTTGGCCTCTGAAGCACTGCTGTCACCTGATTTTTGGTAGCTTGGGGTAATATTTCTGCAAGGTTAAGAACTGCGCGCTGGGGAAGTTACTCCCACTTCATTTTCCTGTAGCTGAATGTGATGGATTTGAAAGAGAGAAATATTTGCTGACATTTGCCATTCGGAGCAGAGCTGTGTTCCCAAGTAGGCAGAGAACAGCCCCGGAGCAGCTGGCGTGGAAGGTATCAGCATCGAGTTCCTCCCGGCCACCAGCTGTGCTCAGGACTTTGATTTATTTCCAGGCTGCAATTCGGGTTTTGCTAAGAGGAAGGGACTCTCCATTGTAAGGGCAATATAGGAGGGTCCAAAAAAAGGTATATTTACTGATTTAACTGAACCAGCACATCCCTCCTGTGCACGTAGATGTGTGTGTTTGGGGGGTGGTGGGTACCATCCTGTTGCACTGCTCTTGCACCACTGTTATTTCAGCTCAGGTGCTTTGTTTGTGAGAAACTCCAAAGGGATAGGAGGGGGACAGGTGCCTCTGCTTTTCCTGTCTCAGCTTTTGTCTCACTGCTGGGCTGCATGGTGCAGGGCAGGGGCAAGCTGCCAGGGCAGCTGCAGCCGTGCTCCCATCCCGGGCAGGCGGTGCAGCCCCATCCTGCAGTGTCAGCAGCTGGCTGGGAATCAACCACAGCTTGTCTTGGGGCTTTTTGGAAGCGTAATTTAGAGAGACATAAAGCTCAAGGCCTGCTATCTGGGTTGCATTATAAAGGGGCACTCATTGATGTCATGAAACCCATCATCAGAGCAGTTGGTTTTATGCTGTTTAAATACTTCTGTTGGGACTCCCTCTTGTCTGCTTGGATTTGGGGTCATCTTGAGCCCCTTGTCTACCCTTTTGGTGATGCCAGGCTCTAATGCTGCTCTAACTTCAGGGCTGTGTAATTAAACAGGCACTTGGCTAATGACACACTCATCTCCTTGTGAAAAAGGCTTCAGCAGTGCCAGAAAGGAGCTGGGCTTCCTCCCTTATCAGCCAGCCAGGGGCAGAGTCTCTGTATGACTCCTTACTGGAGCTGTTGTACAGCTTCTTATTTCTTCCCATTTTGCCTTCCCCTGCTTAAGCCTGGTGGTTTCCCTTTGTCAGGAACTGATGTTCCCATTTCACAGAGGGAGACAGAGCAGCAGAGATGCTGTAAGCAACGCTGTTTGCATTGCCCATGAGCCTCTGAGGCACTGAAATTAGAAGCTGTGTGTCCTGGTAGGGGGCTGTGGGCACTAGCTTCAATTGGAGCACTCCAAATTAATGAACCCTGATGAAGTCAGATGTTGAAGTGAGGATCCCAAATGCCTGCAATGAGTTTCAGGTAAATATGGCAATAGGTCATGCTGTTTCCATCTTTTGGTTTAGTCTCTTGTCCCAAGGACGATCTCTCTGTGTTCAGTGTCCAAGAGAACAGCTTTAAAAGGTGAATTAAAATAGTGGCGATAAAAGAAATAACAGAAGCCAGGGGCTCCCTAGCCAAGCGTGCATGATTGCAGTTATGTAAGCTAATTCAGAATGCTATTAAAACCATTAGGTCTCCTGAGTTGTTTTTCCCCAGGGAAATACTGCCAGAACTGACAAATCCCTCCTGCAACTCAGGCGTGGACTCAGCACAGCCCTCTGCGTGCAGCCATGGTACCCCATCCCTGGAGGTGCCCAAGATTGGATGGGGCACTGGGCAACCTGATCTGGTGCCTGGTCTAGTGGTTGGCAGCCCTGCCTGTGGCAGGGGGTTGCAACTGGATGGTCTCTGAGGTCTCTTCCACCCCAAGTCTTAGCAAGTCAAGCTGCAAACTCCTGCACTAAGCTTTATCTAGACCTCCAGCCTTGCTGAATCCTGCCCTGGTTTCCTGTTGGCATGCTTGGACCAAGCTGTGAGTGCAGTGTGCTGCTGGAAGCTGGGGGAACGTGCATCTGACCGTGGGCCAGCAGTGTGCCCTGGTGGCCAAGAAGGCCAATGGGATCCTGGGGTGCATTAAAAGGAGCATGGCCAGCATGTCAAGGGAGGTGAACCTCCCCCTCTACCACGCCCTGGTGAGGCCTCACCTAGAGTATTGTGTCCAGTTCTGGGCTCTCCAGTACAAAAAAGACAGGGATCTCCTGAAGAGAGTCCAGAAGAGGGCTACTAAGATGATAAAGGGCCTGGAGCACCTTCCCCATGAGGATAGACTGAGTGACCTGGGGCTGCTCAGCCTTGAGAAAAGAAGACTCCTAGGTGATTTTATTAATGTTTGTAAATATCTTAAGTGTGGGAATCAAAGGGACAGGACCAACATCTTTTCAGCGGTCTCTGGGGACAGGACAAGGGGAAACGGCCATAAAAGTGAGCATAGGAAGTTCCACACCAGCATGTGAAGGAACATTCACAGAGCAGTGATGGAGCACTGGAAAAGGCTGCCCAGAGAGGTGGTAGAGTCTCCTTCTCTGGAGATACTTAAGACCCTCCTGGACCCCTACCTGTGCAGCCTGCTGCAGGGAGCTGCTTTGCAGGGAGGTTGGACTCAGTAATCTCTGGATGTTCCTTCCAACACCTTAAATTCTGTGATTCTGATCTCTGTGCTGCGATGTTTTCAACACAGACTGTGCCTTTCACCTTGGCAGAGCTGCAGAAGAGTTAACTCAGGATTTGTGGCCGCAGCCTGGTTGTGTTGGACGTGTCCCTACATGAGGTCATAATGCATTTCTTCGGGCGGTCTCTGTTCCCCTTTGTTCCCAGCCCCACTCTGGGCACACCAGCTGCGCAGCTCTCTGTGCCAGCGAGTGTTCCCATGCACACGCACCGCTCATTTCCTCGGGCTCCTGGTGACAAGCCTGGTGACATGTGTCCTGTCTGTCCCCTTCATCCTGAGCAAGTGGCAAAGGTTGAAGCCAGGTCAGCCTGGAGAGTCCCTTCCGCAGCGGAGCAAATCCATGCACGTGGCTCTGCAGGAAAGCCAAACCCCAGGCAGCAAGAAGTTAGAGTGGGAAAGCTGCTCTGGGCTCAGGTGCTCAGTTTGCTGCACAGACACACGTCCTGTGCTTGCATAATGCAGACATGTGGAGCTGCCTGGGGTGGTCCTGTGGGGATGCCACGTGCTTCAAAGTGGAGATGTGCATTAGTTAGAATGCAGGAGGGAGAGCAGGCTGTTGCGTGCAAGCTGAGTTAAGGTATGGTGATTCCTTAACTATTGGAACTGAAGGAGGACTGGTGTGCCTTGGCCTGATTGGGGTGTGCTAACTCCTGCAGTGCTGGCTACCTACGCTGCTGTGTGTGGTCACATTTCTCTCCACTGAATATGTGCATCTCCTCGTGGTGTTTTTCTTCCTCATCTTTTTTTGTTGCTGAAACGTCAATTTGCAAATTGCCCTTGGGCATGTTGGCAGAGCTCATGGCTGCTCCGCTTTCCCTCTTCCCTTCCATCGTGGTGTCCCTCGTCACGTGGACAGAGGTGAATTCCCCAGCCCTGGCTGCACACCGCAGGCATGCTGCGATCCTCCTCAGCCACACATCCGGCGGTGTCTGGCATTTCCCAAAACCCCTAATTGTGCCTTTAGGCAGAGAGAACCAATTTGCTCCTTGCTATATTTATCCTGTGCCCAGGACAGGAGCACAGCCCTTCTCTGGGTCACAGCAACCTCTGCTATCCATACAAAGCTTGGGGATGAATGTATGGAGCACATAAAGTCAGCTGTACCCTGGGCTGTATCCAAAGCAGAATGGCCAGCAGGTCAGGGAGGGGATCTGCCCCTCTGCTCTGCCCTGTGAGACCTCACCTGGAGCAATGCATCCAGATGGGGAGCCCTCAGTACAGAAGAGACTTGGACCTGCTGGAGCACATCCAGAGGAGGGCCCCAGAAATGCTCCCAGGGATGGAACATCCCTACGAGGACAGGCTGAGGGCTGGGGCTGTGCAGCCTGGAGAAGGGAGGGCTCTGGAGGGAGCTGAGAACAGCCTTCAGTATCTCAGGGAGGGCTGTATGAGAGAAGGGGATGGACTCTTTATCCAGGTCTGTGTGACAGGACAAGGGGAAATGATTGCAAACTAAAAGAAGGCAGATTTAGACTGGATATAAGGAAGAAGGATGGTGAGACATTGGCACAGATTGCCCAGAGAGGTGGTGGTGCCCCATCCCTGCAGACAGCCATGGTCAGGGGACAGGACTCTGAGCACTGATGGAGCTGTGGGTGTCCCCACTGAATGCAGGGACAGGGGACAGATGGCCTTTAGGGATCTCTTCCAACTCCAACCATGCTATGGTTCAATGAAACACGGGTGCTCTCTGGGGCTGGGCCAATGGCAGCAAGCTGTGCAGGCAGGTCGGCAGCTGTTGAGGATCCTGGAAGAGTTAACGTGCATCAGGAGGGAGCGAGCAGTCCTCCTGCCTCGCCTCGCCTTGCCTTTCGCTCTGCGTTGCCAGCTGCTATTAATACTTCAGCACATGAGTGTTAAAGCGCAAGCAGAGAGCCCGGGGAGGATATGCTCGGGATTTCCGGCAGTTTGAAGCTTTCAGGCAGAGAGGTTGAGAGCCAGCACAGAGGAGAGCTGGAGCAGGGGCTCTTCTTAAAGATACACTCCTCCCTAGTATGCATGGGATGGGGTGAGATGTGTGCGCTGTTTGAGCTCGGACCTGTGTTTCCTCATGTGAAAATACTTTGCTGAATGACACCTGAGTGGTGAGGAACCTCTCCAACTGCATCTCCCTGCCCCTCCAGGCCCTGCAGCTCTCTGGCACCACTGTCAGTGCTCTTGGAGGCTCTGCTCCCTGCACTGACTTGCAGCACTTGGCCTTCCCAGCTCACTCAGCAGCAGGGCTGGGTTACACGCTGCTGCCGGAGCCTGCAGCTCCTACCAGCTCCAAGCCCCACGCGGTGGAGTGGCACGGCTGCACCTTTAAAGGGAATCTGCAAAATTCACTTGAGGACTTGAGTCTGGATGAGAGCATCCACCCCGAGGTTTTATTAAATTAAAGTTGAGGTTCATTAATCATTATTTGGATTCTCTTCACTGGGTGCCTCGTGCCAATCTGCAGGAATGATCCCTTCGCTTTGCTGCTCCTGATCACCTGGTTCTCAGTGGGTTAAAGTCCCTAGGCTGAAGCACGCGTGATGCCCATCCCATCTTCCTTTCCATTCATCTTCTTCCTTTCTTGGTATTTCCTGAGTTTTTCCCTTCCTCTGCAGCGTCAGCCCGCTTATGGCATAAGGCACACGGCCACGAGGGCTGTGGGTAATGGTGAATGCAGAGGACTGGGTTTTGTGCTGCACTGGGTCAGCAGCTCCCCTGCGCTGCTGCTTTGTGTTGGGCACCTTCGCAGTCCTGGGCAGGAAGCGTGGTTTTGGGTTGTGCATGGGAAAGTTTTGCTCATTGTCCCCTCTTTAGCGCTTTAGGCACTACAGCAGGAACAAGCAAAGCATGAATAGGGAAAGAGCAGGAATTTGGGAAGGAATCTAACCTTTCCTGCCTAGCAAATAACTCAAGTTCTGACCGCTGGGGATTAGAACTTTCCTAAGGCACGGAGCATCCCGGAGCTGCCTCCACTTCAGCTCTTTCTATCTGTAGGGTTGCTGCTGGCTTGACCGTGCTGCTTGCCAGCTGCCATGTCGCATTTGCTTTGTTCCTCCCTCTGATGACAGCAGTACTCCATCAGCTGCTCCATGGGGAAACAGGCGTTATTTGCTGGGATTTCTCACGTTGCCACTGGAAAGCGGTGCAAAATAGGTGCAGGCTTTGAGCTCCAAGGTCCCAACAAGGGGCCGAGGGCTGCAGCTGGCTTGACTGCTGGCCCCGGGGACAGAGGCTGTGCCCTTGCATCTGTCTGAGTGACTCAGGCTGCAGGATGTCAATAGGCACTTGCGGTGGGTGGCACGGGGTGGGGGGGGGTGGCTGTGGGCAGCCAGCTCTGCTGCTCACTGCTCCCCACCTCCCACAGCAGTTCTGTGTTGCGCTTAGGGGACTTTTTGCTGCATAACTGCATTTTGGGGCCACGGAGGAGCAGCGGTGACCCCAGGGTTAGCGGGGAGCATCCCCACAGCGTGCCCAAAGGCAGGGGACAGGAGGCACAGGGCAGCCCTGCGTGGCAGCCACATCCCCGCTCCCTGCCGTGGCTGATGGCCAAGTGGAAGTTTCCGCAAGGCCGGCCCATTGCATCCCTCCGTCGAGGCTGTGCAGAGGGGACTGCCAAGGCAGAGCGGGGAATCCTCGCCAGGAGCAGGCGTGAAGCTCTCCGGCGGCTGCAGAGGAGGGTCAACATGTGCAGAGAGCGGCAGCCCGCGGTGCCGTGCCGGGAGTGAAGTCAGCCTTCATCAGCCGAATAGTTTATGCATGAATCGAAACTTCAGACCTGGCAGGGTGGAGGGAACGCGCAGGAGCTTTGCTCTTCGCAAACGCTCTCGCCAAGGAAGGAGGAGGGGATAGAGGAAATAGCAGCAGAATCAGGCTGGGGAAGCGGGGAGAGGTTGGAGACGCTGGATGAGTTGTTGGCGTTGTTATTGCGAGGAGCCAAGTTCCCTAAGCATCTCCTGGCGGATATTAACAGAGAGCTGCAGAGAGCAAAGCGCTGCCCCGGACACTCACGAGCTGTGGCTTTAAGACTGTTTCACAGAGGACTTGGGATTTCCACTCTTCCTGCGCCTGGTGGAGTATTTTGGGGAGTTCCAGGATTTTGGGGTCATGCACCCCCTTTTTCCTTCTTCCTCCTTTCTCTTCCTCCCTTCCTCTTTCTTTTCATTTCAAAGAGACAAAGCTACTTCAGTTTGGAGCACAAACATATGATCAGCACATGGAAATGTGGTAATTTGGATGCATTCATGATTGCAACAGATTGAAGAAATTAGACCAGACAAAGAGCTTTTTTTGGAGGAGGAGGAGGAGGCAAGGCAAGGAGGGAGGGAGAGTGGGTGAAAGAAGGGGACGCCACCGAAAAAAGGGACGGCCGTGACACGCGGATGCTAAATATATCCCATAGTAATGGAGAGGGACCGGATTTCAGGTAGGCTATCGATCTTTAATACGGTCTGTTCTGCCTCTGCCCTCCTACCTTTCCAGCAGCTTCTGCACTTTAGGAGGAGCAGCAGCCCCGCTCCGGTGCGCGTTCAGCACATTCCATTATTTATTTATTTTTTGCAACATTTCCTTTTTGCCTTTTTATTTTTTTTTTCCCTTTTCCCTTCCTCCTGAGCCCTCCAGACAGAAGGTGGTTCCAGCAGAAACCAGGGGGGGAGCGAGTGGGGGAAAAAAGAAACTGCTCTCCGAGTCTGGATCTCATTTGAGTTTCTCTCTCCCCCCCTCTGTTCCCATGTGCCGCGCGGCGCGGGGGGATGAATGCTGAGCCTGTTAGCTCCGAGCTGCCAGTTGGGAAGAGGGAGGAAAAGCGCCGAGCTCTTGGCATGGAGACGCATTTCTGCCCTGAAGGTTGGCTCCTGTGTGTGTGTGTGTGTGGCTGTGTGCTGTGGTTGAGCTCTCTGCCTGCTCTGTGCTACTGCCTGCCCAGCTGGGATGGATGTGGCCCCCGCTGCTGCCGGGCATCCTGCTGCTGCTGCTGCTGCTGTTCACCTGGTGGAGCCTGGGGCACTGGGTGGGCACGGATGGAGGGAAGTGAAAGAGGAGTGAGTCACTCCTGTGCAAATCCTGGTGCGTGTCTGAGCGCTTTCAGAGTGCGCTCTGGGGTGCATCGGTGTCTCAGCAAGCTGCTTCTGCAGCGTGTGCTGGGTGGCCGCGACTGTAACCTTTTCCTCCTAGCAGCAGGGAGATGGGGCAGGCCACACCATGAGGCTCCGTGCGTGGGACCAAGGAGGGACAGGGGTTGATGCTAGGAGCCCCAGCGGGATGGCACTGTGGGTGTCCATGCTCCGTGCACAGCTGGTGGGCACCAGCCTGCTGCTGGGCGTACCCAGCCTGTTGCCAGGCATCACTGCTAAAGGAAAACCACAGGGATGAGAGGAAACGCTCATCCAGGGTGGAGCGAAACTGTGGCCAGAGAAAGCTGCTGCCATGGCCAAACCCCAGGCAGAGCTGCAGGGCCCCATTCTGGGTACATGTGGAGGGCCCCACGAAGGGCACTTACCTGGGGAGCACCCACCGCTCCTCACCACTTCTGCAGAGTGAGGCTGATGCCTCCCCGTCCCTCTCTCCATCTCTCTTGTTCACGCTTTCTCCTCTGGTTTGAGCCACTTCAAAGCATTCCTGAGAGCTGTTCCTGGGGCAGAGGCAGTGCTGCAGGCTGGGAAGCCCTCGTCTGCTGTGTGCAGGGCTATGGGGGGGTTGGTGGGCAGCAGAGTGGGTTTGGTCCCATTGCAGTTTGGCCTCACACACCTCCTGCTGTGTTCCCCCTGCAGCCCTAGTTCCCCTGCAGGGGCTTTACACACAGACTCATCGCTGGTGTGGTAGTGTGATCTGGGGCTCTTTGTTCTGGAGGAGCAGTGAAGGTGGGTCTCTCCCACCCTTCAGCTGCTGTACACAGCATGAGCCCTCGTGCCTGGGCTGGCTGTCGCTGCTCCCAGGAGTGCAGCAGCAGAGGGCAGGAAGACCTTGGGTGAGCATGTCTGTGCAGAGATGCTTATGCTCATCCCTGGGGGTCATGAGTGATGTTTGCAAATTGCCTGTGTCCAAGTGTATACATGTTTTGCTGTCCCTCACAGGAACCGGCTTTTCTGTGAGTGGTGCAGGTGTGGCACCACCAGGGCTGCAGATGGGCGCAGCTGAGTGTGACCAACCCACACTGAGGCACTGTGCCCATAGGGCTTGGCACGGGATGGGCACACAGCCGCCGTGCCCTGCAGGATGGGAGAGCTGTGCCAACTGTCTCAGCACCATTCCTGATGTGTGGCTCAGCGTGAAAAATGGGATAGGGGGATGGGGGAAGAAGGGGCTGTTCCTCCCCATCCTGATCTGGAGAGGCTGAGGGAGACGTGTGCAGGAAGATCCTCAGCATGGCAGCAGCAGTGGGGCTGCAGAGAATGTGAAACCCATGCACGAGGACATAGGAAATCAGCTTTAATGAGGTTCTTTGCACAAAACATGCACTGTCGCTGTGGAGGAGAGGAGCAGGCAGCAGCTCACGCGTTCAGAAAGGTGCCCCTCTCACCCCATGGCCAGGCCAGCACTGCCTCCAGTGCAGCAGCACTCTGGCCTCGGTGACTAAACCGAAACATGACTCAGATGAAAGGAGATCTGTGCAGCGCTGGGGGCTGCGTTCCTCACTGCTCTGGCCCTGAGCATGCTTTTAATTAGTACTCTGCTGTGGGTGGGAAGAGCTGACTCTTGGGCTGACTGTATTGCTGCCGGATGGGGTGAGGGCACCTCGGGGCGGGTGGGAATTGGGCCTTTCTCCTCTTTGAGGGCTGTTTTCCCACAGCTGCTGGAGCTCAGTGCGTCCCATGGGGTCTCCTCTGTACAAGGGCAGCTCAGGCTTTCCTGCAAAGGAGCAGTGCTCCTGGTCCAGCAGCCCCTGCTGACAACAAGCGCTTGGGATGAAGGCACTGAGTGCACGGGGTGATGCTAGAGCAGCTCCTTGACAAGTGAGGTTTCCCTGCCCCTGTAACAAGCCACCAGGCTCCAGTGGTGCCTTTGAGTGCAGGTCTAGGAAACATCATCTCACATGAGCTGATCATTCCTTTGAATCTGGTTAACCCCCCTCTGACACATTTCCACAAGCTAATACTGCTTAAAAAGACAAAAACGAGTTTCCAGGCATCCTGCTCCCATGGTTCGGGGCCGGACAGCTGTGCTCCAGGGCTGCTGTCCCGCTCACATCTGTGTCTGCTCTCTGCCCTTCCAGATGGCTCTGGTGGCAGCGGGGTGCTGCTCGGATGGGGGCAGCTTTCCCCCAGCAGATGGCTGTTTTCATTAGCCCACCACTTTCTACAAAGCCTTAATTGTTAGTGCCACGGGGCCCTTTTCTTCTTAAAAGAAGAGTCTGGTTGCTGTGTTGGTATAGGGTGGTTTCATGGGAAAGGAAGTGCCATCTCCCAGGTAAATTATTAACGTCACCTTTACGATTGCACGGAGAAGTGGCCAGTAGTGATTGTAACACCTGATTGCAGCGAGTGGCGTGTGCTAGGCAGGGCCTGGAGCAGGCTGGTAGGGCTGTGTGTGCTGCGAGAAATCTGCTCGACTCCAGAACAAATGCTCTGTAACTCACTGATGATCGTTTTGATTGTTGTGACCTCCAACAGGGCCTCCTCCTGGGGAAGGCCCTGGGCTCCCCCAGGCTGCAGCGTTGCCACTGCTGTGTTTGCAGCATGCTCTGTGCCATTCCCAGCCTGCTCCTGGCTGCCTGCTCCCTCCTGGCTGTTGTCTAAGCCACGTCAAGGTATGAAGCATTATCCATTTCCTGATGCCTGCTTTACATTTGCTGGGATTGCTGCTCATCCCCGTTAAATACAAGCCTGCTGTGGCACACCTCCCACCTGGCTGGGCAGTAACAACGTGCCCTGCTGAGCATGGCTGACCCCATGCAAGGTCTGCCCTGCCCCGTGCTCCCCAGCATGGCTCTCAGCCTCCAGCAGCACGATTCCCATGCTGCCAGGCCAAGGGAGGACGGTTCTCATGCAAGTCAGGGCTCTTCCAAGGTCCAGCATACCACAATGCTGAGTAGAAGCAAGTACGTAGTTAGGGAAGTATGTCTGGGTCAACACATGTCTTCTGTTGCCTTAATGAGCTCAGAAGCACAATATCTTTGTCCTGTTGGCTTCTCCACGTGGTGCTTCAGCTGTGTCACGACTTGTCAGGGAGCAGCGATACCTCGTGGTGTGAGCGCTGCAGCCCCACTGCAGGGCTGCTCTGAGGGCTGAGAAAACTCAGGGTGAGATTTCATACGGTTGGATTTCATAGCTTCATATCCTGAGTTGGAAGGGACTCACAAGGGCCATCGAGTCCAACCTGCTCTGCCCCACATTTTCTGTATATCCTTTGGAGAACACACTAACACACTCTGGTGCCCCCACTGCCATAGGATTCTGGGGAAGGATCTTCGGGTGTCTGCCTCGTGGCTGGGGCTGAATGGAAATAGCTTTGCAGGTGAACAAAATGAATTTGTTTTACAAGCAATAATCATGCAATAAACCTGAAGGCGGATTTCTATTTGTTTTGCTAAGCCTGATCCACGTCCACGTGAAGTTGGTGCTACATAAACGGCTCCGTGTCAATTTTGTGATTACATCACAGACCTCATAAACGAAAGCAGTAGTGCTTGGAGCGAATTCTGGGTTTCAGGGAAACGGATGTTTGGAGAGATAAGCATGGTTCCCGGGCTGTGAGATTTGTGGGATTTCCCTTCTGTAAGTGCAGGACGTACTTTTTGCTACTTTCAGATTCTTTTTCTGCCCAGGGCTGCACGCTGTGGGCGCTGAGTCCTGGTGCTGGAGCAGTGACTGGCATGGGTGAGATGCTGGGGCCTGGCAGTGCTGAGCTGGGAGCGTTCTGAGAATGGCTCAGCTCCTGTGTTGCTGCAGCACTGCTGGAGAGAGCCCTGCTCCAGTTGAAGTTCTTTGGGTACTGACCTGGAGACAAGGTCCTGACGTTGTACTGAGATGAAGGGATTTGCTGAGGGGCTGCACGTGTCTCCCACTTCCCAGTGCAGACTCTCTTTGACTGTGTTTTCCTTTGAGAAGAGGCCATTTAATAGCTTCAGTTAGTCTTTGCAAAGCTGGACTCTGTAAAGAGCCCCCCCCCCCCCCCCCCCCCAAAACCCTGCTGCTTCTGGCACCTGAGCAGAAGGGCTGCTCGCAGAAGCCCCTTGTTTGGCTTCACTTTGCATCTACATTGCTCTGAAGCATGGCTGGGCTCAGGGCCCCAGTGCAGGTTGCTCCTGGCCAGGTTACCCATGTCCCAGTGGGCTCTGCAGCCGTGTGGCATCAGGATTGCTCATTAACTCCCAGCAGGATACAGGATGGCTCACAGAGTCATAGACTCACTAAGGCTGGAAAAGACCTCTCAGATCACCAATCCCACCTCCACCGTGCACCTCTGATCACATCTCTCTGTGTCACATCCCCACGGCTCCTGAACACCTCCAGGGTGGTGACTCCATCGCTCTCTGGGCAGCCCGTGCCGCTGCATCACTGCTCTTTCTGAGAAGGAACATTTCCTGATATCCAACCTGACCCTGCCCTGCTGCAGCTTGAGGCCATCACCTCTCGTCCTATTGCTGTTAGGGAGCAGAGGCCGACCCCCACCTCAGCACGACCTCCTGTAGGGAGATGTAGAGAGCAATAAGGTCTCCCTTATCCTCCTGGGACTGAGCCATCCCAGTTCCCTCAGCCGCTGCCCATAGAAGTGCTCCGGACCCCTCACTGCTCCATTGCTGCTCTCTGGACACACTCCAGGGCCTCATCCCAGAACCTCCTGCCCCACCACCCCTCTCGGCACAGCCCCTTCCCTCCAGAGGCTCTATCCCCGTCCCCACGAGGGTCGGGCTGCCCGCGGGGTGTCCGTGGGGTGTCCGTGGGGCCGGGGCAGTGGCATCCATCCGCTGTGCCGTTAGGTGGCGGTGTGCGCTGCGCGGCGGTGACCGGCAGAGCCCGGCGTGGGTCGGGGCTGAAGCTGCAGCCGAAGGGAGTGATGGTTTGGAGCTGGGCTCGGGGTCCTGCTCGGCCGCTGTCCTCGTGTAAACCCTGTAACACGTGTGCTCCAGCATCCCCTGTGGAACGTGAGGTAGGTGCTACCGGCACTTCGGGATTCTCTGCTTGACAGTTGTGAGGGGTTTGTCCCTACAGAGCTGGTATGCCTACGTGGGGCAAGGATGGGGCTCCATATGGGGTGAGGAAACCAGCTGGGGCTGGTCTGAGCTGTGAAGTTCGGCACTAGCTGTGCAGTGGACTTAATACATGAATCTTCCCGCTTGGTCCTGTGTTTCATCCACGACAGGGAGCGTGGTCCAAAGAGTGAGGATATGGGATTTATTCCTGTTGGACTTGATGGCCATCTGATGGTCACCATGGGCAGGGGAGGAGCAGGCAGAGTGCCCACCAGATTTGTCACCCTGAGTCTCCTTCCCGTGACCCTATAGCATCACAGCTTTGCTTTCTCGCTGTCCTTTTCCTTGTGGCTTCTCTGGCTTCCTTGAGGTCAAAGGGACTTGGAGTAAGCAAGGCTTGTAGAAATACTTGTCAGGAGAGCTTGTGGTGTACTGGGTTAGGGGCAAAGCAGAGGACCTTAGAGCAGATGAACTACTGGACATGGAGGCAGGAGCTATTCAGTATATAAAATATTTAACATTTCTTTACTGTTTTGCACAAATGAAGGAGAAAACTGCTCAGACCCAGATTTGGCTGCCTAAAAGGGGCTTGTTGCCATCCATATTGGCAGCTGCTCTCCAGGGAAGGGTCCTCCTGGAAACAGTCAGGGTTGGGGAGCAGTTGGTTGGTTGTGTTTGGGGTGTTTTGTTTTCCAGAAACCTTCAAAAACCCCCAGTGGGTGGAGAGGGAAAGTGAACTATGGAAATTAATTGTGTGTCTCGTGCTCTGAAATGAAACACACCCTGGGGAAGGCAATATCCTCCGCATGAGGAACAGCAGCATTGGCCACGGACCAAAAAACCCATCCCTCTGCAGTGCCCCATGCACAGGGGCTGAGCACTGCAGCAGGGCTGGGTTCCCTGCAGAAGGGCTGCGCTGGAACCTGGCTCATGTCATTTTGCTCCTGGGGGGACCCACGGCCTTTTATCTCATAGTCAGTCCTCAAACTGAGTAAGATCCACTTCTGGTGTCCCATGCTCTCTTCTATTGCTGCTCTCTTGCCCAGGGGCTGTGTGTGGGTCCATGGCAGCTGCTGTGGCTGTGGCATTGCCGACCACACCAATGCCACACAGGGCTGTGTCCCTACTGTTGAAACCATGGCTGTACTTTGGAAAAAGGGAAACTTCTATGCTTGTGGGGTTTGGAGGCAGCTCAGAGTTGGGTCCTTTGTTTGCAGCTGGAGAAGAAACCTAATCTTGTCTAGCACGCAGGTGAGAAGCTGAGCGTGCATGGGAAGGGGCAACTAAGAGTGGGCAATGCAGGGAGAGTTTGGTCATGGTGGCTGAAGGGGTGTGAGGAACTGCATGGATGGAGCTCTGTGGGCTGTTCTGAGCTGAGGGGTGGAAAGACGGAGCACATTTATCTGGAAACCAGATGCGAGAGGCAGGAGGAGCATCAGAGTGCTTTGCAGTAGGAGTGGGGCTCACACTGAACTTTCCCTTTTTTGGCTTGGTGCCCTCCTCCAACTCCTCTCGTTTCCTCCCAGCAGAGCCCAGACCCCATCCATCGCTGGCAGAGCTCTGCTCCCCAGCTCTGCAAAGAGCCCTCTGCGGAGGGAGGTTTGCTCTGCTTATGGGGTGATGCAGGTCCTCAGGGTGCAGATAGCATGGCCCTCAGCAGCACTAAGTAACCACCCAAACCCAGCAATGAACACCTTCTCCTCAGGGGGATGCCTTGTGCAAGGCTGGGGCTCTCTGGACTGCCACTGGTGCTCTGTTTCTGGCTGGAGCCCCTCTGTGCCCTGACAGCAGCATTGTGCAATGCCAGTAATGGGAAATCCGGTTCTGTGTCTGAAGTCCCATTCAAAGGCACCTTGGCATGTGTTCGGGACATTCTGGCTGATGGATTTTCCCATGAAATGAAAAGCACTAGCTGTTGACATACGAATGTATCTGAAGTGAAAGCTTTTCCCATCAGATTTTGCTGCTTCTGGCTTAAAACCCTTAGGGCACGGTGCTGTAAAACCAAGGATAGCTTCAGGGGGCAGAAGCTGCCTGAACTCTGAGGAGTTTGTATTGTGTGCTGAGTCAAACTTCAGAGTGCTGCTCCTCCGAACCAGTGTGTTTTCAACAACTATCAGTTCAGCATTTCTCTGTCTAGATGCAAAGAAATAGAAACAAACCCACTGCTGGCTTAGGCTGTGGCAGACGTGTGGGTAGGAGAGTTTTCAAACAAGCCTGTCCATCACTTTACCCACCAACCCACCCCCCCTTCATGGCCCTCTCCATTCATTTTACATGTACCAAAGGCACCATGCTCAGGTTTTTCCTCTCTGTGGAAGCGTAGGAGTGGTGTTTATCTCCATGCTGGCAGGCAGAGGAGGATGCCCCACCTCTGGGAGCTCCCGGGGCTGGGTGGAGCGGGGAAGCAGGACACGGGCTTCGAGGATCTACGTTCCGTGGGCTTGCCTCAAAGCCAGGGCACTCTGAGACATGGAATGTGTTTCCAGGGGCCCTGGGGAAGGAGGGTGACAATAAATCTGGGTCATAAATAATGGCCCCTTGCCCTTCTAGGGATTTTTGACACGCTGTGCTTTTCTGACAACAAATAGAGCAACGGGCTGTAATCCTTGGGGGCTCTTCTTGGCTCTTGAGCTGAGGCAGCGCTGGCTCCGAGCGGGCTTGGCTGCAAGGAACTCCCAGATCTGGGTGTGAAGATCGGAAGGGAAAGGCAGCACGGCACAGATAATGCAGTGTGGGGCTTTTTCACTGCTAGGCTTGGAGATTTTGTTGTCCACAATGTTAGACCATAGCCCTTGGCTCTGTGAGGCTGCTGAGCAAAGCCTGGCTGTCCCAGTGACCTGGCAGTGAGAGGCACCCAAGGGGAGTGCAGACCAAGCACACCCTGAGTGCCTAACAGGTCTGACTGCTGGGGCAGGAAATTCATCCTTGTGTGCTGATGTGGGCTGGGGGAGCCCTGGTGATGGGAAGAAGATAGGCACCCCATCTGGCTTTCAGTGTGGCTGAAACAGTTACAGTCTTGAGAACGATGAGACATGAGAAAAGGTCCCCAGCTTTGGGAGCTGTGCAGGAAGCCCCAGCCAGTGTGGACACCCTTACTGTGTCTGGTCCGAGACTATTCTGGCTGGAATAAACCCTATTCACCCCATTACTCATCCTTCTTACACACAGAGCACTGAGACCTTCCCGGCAGACCCTGGCCGTGCCTCTCCGTAGGGCTTGTGCCCAGTCCCAGTTGCTGTCTCCTTACAAGATGAGGTTTTTATTCTGCCTTATTCCTTGCCAGCCTTCCTTGAGTTTTGCCAGCTCTTCTCCTTATTAGCTGAAGTCTGCTAGACATAGAAGGAAAGCACTGCACGTAACGTGCCTTTTAAATGCCTAATTCAGGAAAATCGAGGGAATTGTTTGCTAGCAGCACTCTGCGCTGCGAGGGGCGTGCTGGGGGAGATGGCTTGGGATGGGGATGGGGATGGGGACGGCTTGTCTTCACATTCTTAAGAACACAGATACTCGGCATTTCTGGCGTGCGAGAACGGGGCTGGACTATTGCCTTCTTTAGCTGCTGGAAGCCGTCCAGGCTGCCAGTTCCTGCAAGCTCATCCTGTGGTTTAGTGGATAATACTGATCCTTGTTCAACTCCCACGCTTTTGTGCCTTGCGAGAGGGTAGGGGAGGCTTTGCAGGGCTTGTACACATCCCAGCTGTGGAAAGCAGCATGAGCACTCATTATGCTTTGGAGTGCTTGCTGCACGGTTTTAATAAGACGTTAATTGTTACACAGGGATGATCATGAGAACCATGGCAGGTTGTAGCTGACCAGCGTGTCTGCAGGATGGAGGGTGGTGGCTGCAACTGAGGAGCAAAGGCCATTTCTTTGAACTCAGCAACGCGTCTTCCCAAGTGTGTTTACAGGAGTTCATCTGCTGCTGACATCTCCTCCCCTAGGAGGGTGTTGGAGTCAAGACATGGTGCGGGGAGAGGTGTGCAGAGGGGTTTCTGCGAGCAAGAGGTGATGTTGGCTTTGGTGCTGGGATGTCCCCTGGGCTCTCTGCCCAAGCTGGCTGCAGGGGGCAGCTGCATCCCCCACATCAGCTGCAGAAATGGGACCTAAAGTCAGATGGGGCTCCTGAAGCTGCGAACACCAAAGCTTTTGGTCACGTCTGACCTGGGATGCAGCAGAATTTGCCAGCGAGCTGTGCGGTTCTGCCTGTGCTCCAACTGAATGTGGGGATATGTAGCAGATATATGAGGTGAGCAGACTGAGGTGTGAATGTGGCTGGCAGCAGACACCGATCATGGGTTAAACATGTGCATGGCAAGAAAGAGGCTTTCTTGGAGCGGACAGAGAGGACTGTTGTTGCCGTGCAGCCGTATTCATCACCAGCCCCAATGCTGACATCGTTATCAACGTGTTTATATGAAGCTTGGCTGCAAAATAGCTCATGGTCCTCAAGATTTTCCAAGTGAGTCTATAGCTTTACTAAATGCTTCTTTTGCTGTGCTGCCGGGAGCTCTCCTGAGGCAGTGAAGGAGGTGCCCTGTGTGGCCAGAGCCATCCCTGGCTCACAGGTCTGATTCCTGTGTGTCTTAATTCTACCTGCAGACTGGTGTTGACCAGTTGGACACCTTTTTGTTGCAATAGTCATAGTATGGTTGGAGTTGGAAGGGACCCCTAAAGGCCATCTGGCCTCAGCCCGGAGAGGGGACACCCACAGCCCCATCTCAGAGCCCCTTCCCGTGACCTTGGCTGTCTGTAGGGATGGGGCACCACCACCTCTCTGGGCAACCTGTGCCACTGCCGCACAGCCTGTGATGTAAAAACTTCTTCCTTATATCCAGTCTAAATCTGCCCTCTTTTAGTTGGAAAGCATTTCCCCTTGTTTAACACAACAGACCCTGCTAAAGAGTCTGACCTCTCCCCTCTTATTGCTCCCCTTGAGATAGTGAGAGGCCTCTCTCAGCTTTCCCTGGAGCCCTCTTTTCTCCGAGACTGAACAGCCCTATCTCTCTCAGCCTGTCCTTGTAGGGGAGGTGTTCCATCCCTGGGAGCATTTTCAGAGGGTATGCAGAAGCAAAACTCAACTCTGGCTGTTTATTCCCTTGTTTTAATATAAACATCATCTGAATTGGTCTGCCCCATTGTTACATGGCCGGGAATAACAGTATCCCTTCAGCTTACAGACAGAGGCGATGCTGTGTGCAGGCATCCCTCGACTGATTCATTTCTGGGTGTGATGGCAGCAGCCACACTTGATGGGAAGAGGCATTTGGCCCTGCTCCCTTTTCCCTGCTGGGTCAGGGGTGTGAGCAGAGCCTGGACAGTGTGCAGGTGGAGATAACACAGCCCTGCGGTGTCACTGCATGGGAGCCTGCCCAGCCCTGGGCAGGGCTGGACCTCGCAGCGGATGGACAGAGCCTTTTCCTGTCCAGAGTTCAGATTGTGACAATACCTTGTGAAGCCAAATGCGAGCTGACAGCCGCAGCCATCCCATCCTGCCTTGATGCATGTCCAGATGGCAGTGTGCTGCTGGAGTGCCTCCAGCCTGCCCCAGCCCTGGGCCCCCAGCTCAGCACCTCCCCAGCATTTCCCCATCCCCCTGCTGGGGGTCTGCCTGCGGGAAGCTGTTCTCCCTCCTCGCACTGGGGCAGGGCTGCTCCCCTCCCTGCTCCTGGCTGGCTGTGTGCCGCCTTGCTCAGAGCTGGTACTCAGCCCCCAGGCCCCTTTCCATCTAGGGCAAATGCTGAGAGGCAGAAGGCTGCTTTTGGCCTGCTTGCACTGATCTCTGCGCTGATTTTGGATCCTCCTTCATAGAGGCTGAAATCCCCCACTTCTCCCACTCGCATGTGCTAGCTGCCAGTGGGCTCAGGGTTGCAGTGCTAGGGCTGGCAGTACGGGGGGAAGCACAAGCTGTCCTGACCTGGTCATAGCTCCATGCTCACTGTCCCTGCATCCCTTGGCAGAAGGAAGGGGGATTAGAATTAAAGCAAAGGCAGACACTACCCCCTTGCATGGTCTTGCTGCTGGAAGCAGGTTCACTTTGGATACTCTGCGATGGGTGAGCCCTCTCTTTCCCATTTGCACTCCCCTAGCCCAGGAGCTTGCTACAGGATGATCTTACCTAATTTTGTGTATGTCCATGGCTGAGTTGGCTGCAATTCTTGCAGTGGTGGAGCCACCAGCCACACATCAGTTGCAGGGTGATGTAGGAAGGGCATCAGCAATATGGGAGGCACCTAGATTCTCATCCCTGTGGAGAGGGAGGAGGTTTTGCAGTGGTTTTGCAGGGGTCCTTGTGCCCCACTTCCATTGCTGCTGGCTGGAGGAACAGGAGAGCTGCTGGCAGTGCTCAGCCCAGTGTGGATGTGGATCACTGCACCTCCGCTGCAACTTTAGGGCTGCAGATGCTGTGTTCTCCCAGAGGGACCGGCGGTTGTTCCACATCATTTTCAAAGGAAAGTGATGTTGGTTTTCCCCTCACTCCCCTCCTCCTGCCCTCATTTCCTTCCCCGTCTCAGTGCCGTGCAGGAGCTCCCGGAGGAAGCTGAGTGGGTGTGGGGCTGCGGCTGCTGTGGGAATTGTTCTTATTGAGCTGCTTTTGGGCCACAAAGAATAATAATAATAAAATCTTCGACGGTAAAGAGAGAGCAGGGGCGGCTGCTGCCCTGCAGCCTGATCTGCTGTGCTTCCTGGACCTTTGCTGTGAGTTTTTTGGGCTTTTGTGCTGCTGCAGATTTCGTTGCGTGCCTGAAATATCTCAGAGCCAGGAGAAGTAACCGGGGGCTGGTGCAGGGAGTGAGAGCTGCTGGAAACAGCCCACTGAGAAGCATGGGAGAAGTATTAAGAAAAGCAAGTTTCCTGCCATTAGCTGGTGTGTTTATGGCTGGAAAGTTGGGGGTTGAAAAGGTCATGAGCAAGCAGGCAGCTGAAAGCTGCAGAGGTGTGTGTGCTCACACCTCTCTCTGCCATGGTTACAGGAGAGCCCGGCTGCAACGCACGGGACTGGTGTCCTGGGTGCCAAGTTCCTAATTAGGGATTAATGGGAAATCTTCAGGAATGAGGACTTTGAGGTCCTGCCTGATGCTCACCTCCTCCTTTTCCCGTGTAACCACCACGTGGTGGAAGTGGCTGGGGGCTGCTCTGTGCCAGCAGTGGGCACTGCGGTTTCCTCTGCAGCCAGGTGCACCCTGCAGCCATGCAGGAGGGCTTTGCAGATGGAAACATGATGTGCCACGAGGGTTAAAGCCCGCTTGGGTCAAGCAAGGTTTCTGAAGCCTCTCATTTGTATTAGTATATTGGTGCTGTCAGGCAAAGCTGGATTCTCTGCCTGTTTTTAAGATTAAAATGTGATGATTGATAACTAATATGTGATAATTGAGTTAAGTAGGTTTTCTGCTTGGATCTTGAATGTCTGCATTTCCCATTTTCTTAAGAGAGTCTGACTTGAAAATAAATGGAAAGAACAAAGGTGTTGGGCTGGGGCTGCACAAAAGGTTCAAACAGATGCAATTCACAGCATGGTTTGAGTCGGGAGGGAGCCTTGAAGTCCATCCCTGCAATGAACAGGAACACCTGATCAGGTGCTCAGAGCCCTGTCCAGACTCACCTTGCTTATCTCCAGGGACAGGGTATCCTTCCCATGAAGGCACCCCCTGTCCTTTAACCAACATGAGCTGCCCTTCCCTTCCCTTCCCTTCCCTTCCCTTCCCTTCCCTTCCCTTCCCTTCCCTTCCCTTCCCTTCCCTTCCCTTCCCTTCCCTTCCCTTCCCTTCCCTTCCCTTCCCTTCCCTTCCCTTCCCTTCCCTTCCCTTTCCTTCCCTTCCCTTCCCTTCCCTTCCCTTCCCTTCCCTTCCCTTCCCTTCCCTTCCCTTCCCTTCCCTTCCCTTCCCTTCCCTTCCCTTCCCTTCCCCTTCCCCTTCCCCTTCCCCTTCCCCTTCCCCTTCCCCTTCCCCTTCCCCTTCCCCTTCCCCTTCCCCTTCCCCTTCCCGTTCCCCTTCCCGTTTCCCCTTCCCTTCCCTTCCTTTTCCCTTCCCTTCCCTGCTGCAATGGGGACAGCCCGCAGCCCATCGTTGCATTCTCCAAGGAGGAGCTGTGCCCCACCGTGACACCCACGTGGCTTTTTGCCCCTTCATTTTGTTGGAAGTCCCACCATTGCTCCCATCGCTGTTAATATCTTCCCATTTCCAGCCTGCAGCTCTCACTGACCTGCTTACACCATCACTGGGGGTTGGCTTTGGATTCGGTGTTTTTGTTCCCCTGGCAACGGTGATCTCTACCCGCAGTGCATCCGCCAGTGATGTTTCCAGCAGCGACACCCCACGTCCCCTCCACCCCCCACTCCCTGCTGCTTGTTTCCACTGGGGCTGGGTACCCAGGATGACCTGAGATTATCAATTTCCCCTTCACTGCTGAAAGTAGCTAATTTGCTGCGTCTCAGGAGTGTTCTCACTGCATTGCATTAGTGGCTTGTGGCCATGCTGGGACCCACAGTGCCCTGATGTCCTTCCTGTGGCTTCGCTCCTCTCGTGAGCAAAGAGTGTTAAAAGACTTCAGGCACTGCCCTTCAGTCTCTTTTCCAGGTATCAGCCATTCCTGTTTTCTTTTTGAGCACCAGGGGATGAGGTCTGGCTGCATTTCCTCCACCCAGCAAACCAGTCAATTGTCCAGCAGCCTCAAATCAGCAAACCTATGCTACGATTTTAAGCCTTTCCCATGATGTAGGTTTCCTTCCAAAGGAAGAGATGTGTGACCAGCACTGAAATACGGCCATCCTCGCTCTGCTTCCTACTTCATTGGAAGCAGGAAGGGTCTTAATCTGGGAAAAAGCATTTTTCATGACAATTCCTGCGTCATCAGCAGGGCTGGGCTCACGCGTCACCCACATGAAAGCACAGGCAGAGGTGATGGGAACGGAGTCTGGGTTTCCTGTCCGTCCCCACAATCCCATAGCACTGCTACCTCCCGGGCAGCACTGCAGCCCGGCCCCGTCCTCCTGCAGCGCTCTCACCTACCGGAGGTGGATGCTGTGTGCCTGTTTCCCCACCTGAAAATGGTGCTCACACAATCACAGAGTATCCCGAGTTGGAAGGGACATGTAACAATCATACAGCTTTTTCTGGTGGGTTTTGTGTTGGGGCAGGAGTGTGGAATCTCACAAGCTGCAGTGGGCATGAGTGGAAGGGGATGTCATTGCAACTGCCTTTTCTTCTTTCCTTCTTTCTGTCCTTCTTTTCTTCCATCTCTTTCCTTTTTTTCCCTTTCTTCCTTCCTTTCCTTCTTTTCTTCCTTCTTTACTTCTGCTAATATTCTTTTTTCTCTTTTTCTTTTTTTCCTTTTTTTTCATTTTTCTTTTTCCTCCTTTTTCATTTTTTCTTTTTCATTTTTCTTTTTTCCTCTTTTTTTCTCTTTTCTCTTTTTCTCATTTTCCTTTTTTTCCTCTTTTTTCCCTTTTTTCCCCTTTCCCCCTCTTTCCCATTTCTTTTTTTTACCTTTTTTTTCTCTTTTTTCCCTTTCTTTCTTTTTTTTCTCTTTTTTCCCTTTCTTTCCTTTTTTTTTCCTCCTTTTTTAATTTTCTTTCTTAGCAAGGTGTGTCTTCTCATTCCCTTACTTCCCAAAGCTGCTTTGTATGTGTTGCTGCACCTTTGATTCTGCGCATTTTCAGTTATCCCACACTGGTGCTGCGTGTGTGCCAGGAGCCACATGCTGAGCAGGGGGTTCATCCAATGTGGGCAGCAAAAAAAGGCATTGGGTTCTCAGTAGAAACATTGGGAGCAGCTAAATACTATTAAAAACCACCTGTGCAGTGCTTTTGGTCAGTGAGTCTCATGAGAAGCAGCCAGACTCATACAGAGTTCTGTTTGCTAATTAAAGGAGGAGGTGGAAGAGGAAGATGCTGGGGATGAATGACTTGCTATGGCGAGCCGGATCATTTGGTTCTTGCAGCCACGGTGACTCATGGCACCTCGTCTCACCGGGTCTGACACTCATGACTGCAGCAGATTGTGGGTTTGATAAGAGCTGCTCAGAAAAACCCTGACTTGTAGGAGGAAGAAAATCTGCCAGGAAGAATGCTTTTGTAGCAGCCTTCAAGCAGGCTGCTCAGTGCTGATAAATATGAGTGGAGAAGAAAGTCCCCTTGCTGCCTCAGCCTGTCCTGGTGAGGGTCCTTCTAATGCTGATGCCTTCCATCTCCTTAGGATGTTCTCTCTCTTTGTTTTTTTTCTCCTTGAGGTGACTTTCTAGGTCTTTTCTGCATTTATGGGCATCATGGTCCCTCAAACCCAACATCAGGACAGAGGTGGTCACAGGAGCCCAGGTTTCCGCCAGCTCTCATGGCACCGTGCTGCTTTCAGCTGGGTATCTACAAGTCAGTGATCAGCAGATCTTGTCAGCTGCATTTTCGGGGACAGGAAACCACTTGGAGGCCAGCAAAGCAACTTTGCAGGAAGCTGACTGCTCATCGGAAGGGCAGAGAGATGGTGGAGAGAAGGGCTGGGCAGTCAGTGATACGGGCAGAAAGGAGAGAGAAGGGTGTGCTGAGCTGCCCATGCAGAGCTGTGCACTGGGGTGAGCTGTTTACATACCTTCCTGCTTCAGATATTTACTGCAAGAATTCTGGATATTCTTGTTATTTGTTGCTGTACTTTTCCATCTCACCCTCCCTTTTCTGTACCTTAGGTGCACATGGGTGCAACGCTTCCCCTCCTGGCAGCTGCTTTTAATGAGCATGGACTCTTATGGTCAGGATTTCATGCTTCTTGGGGCTCATCTCCAGGTCTGCTGATTCACAAAACCTTCATTAGGAGCACAAGTTAGATCCGTGGTGGTAGCATCATCCATTCTCATAGATGGGCACAGCCACTAACCCAAAGTGCCCAAACTCTTCTGCAGAAGAGCTCTGAGCTTCCCCACATCTTTCCAAGACCAGTCCACAGCACAGGGACACTCACTGCTCTAAATCAACCACACAGTCAGTATTTTTTCCAGTGCTTCACTTCTCATTGCCTCTGGTGGACCCCATCACAGACCCACACTGTTTCCCACGTGGTGTAGTGCAGGGAGGACCACCAATCTCCAGCACCGGGCCTGGAGCTGAACCCCATGGGAGCTGTGGAGGTGGGCAGGCTCTGACCATGATGAACGTGCTGCTCGGTTCTCCCTAACACTGACCCTGAAACTTTCTTTTTTTTTCTTTTTTACACTATTGATTTTTAGTTTGTCTTTCTAATTTTGTCTTTTTTATTTTACTTCTTTTCATTTTACACTCCCTCTGAATGACAGTGAACCGGGGATCGATGATACCACTAACCCAGTCGTGGTAGTGCATCTCCAGCAAAGGGACTCATCACCTGTTTTACCACAGCAGCTTTTTGCTTTGTGGAGTACCTAAGGTGAAATATTGACATCTACGTCTCTGCTTGCTTGGAAAGCATGGTGGATGTGACTTTGCACTTGCCAAGAGAGAAAGAAAACCGCTTTCTCTTGAAAATCAATGCCAGCGGTGTGGGTTAGCCAGCAATGGGTGCCATGGGACCCAGCACCGTGGGAGCTGCTGGCTCAGCCCAGCCCAAGCTGGGTCTTGTGCTCTCCTTTAGGAAGCCCAGAACTGCTGTCTGTACAGACACAGCATCTCACAACGAGGCTTTGATATTTCCGTGCTCGCAGATGCACAGAGGTGCAAAGCATGCTGCTGTTGTGGTGCGTCGGTTTCTGTTGTGCGCAGTGAAAGAGCTGAGTGCTTTTTGTGAAAGAGGAGGAAAACCACTGCCCCAACCTTCAGAACACAATACTTCTATATTAAAGATGCATTCTTCAGCCTAGCTAAGCAGTTTTCGTGTTTTAAAATAATGCATTGAAACCTCAAGCTATTAAATGTATGTAAAATATAGGTCAGGAGTGTTTTCTGTTTAGCTTTATTATTATTATTTTTGCCCTGCAGTTTTTGGAGTCTGGGAAAATGGTGCCACTGGTTTTGCGTTCTGGGTCACATATGCTACTGGGAAGCCTGTGGTGTTCACAGACTGGAAGTGGGAGGGCCGTACAATTAAAAGTACGGCAGAAGTGATGGAACATGTCCTTTTTGCAGAAATAGACAGCAGCAGTACCTCTGTTTTGTGTAATGTTCCTCTGTGGTTCACCCAAAGCAGAGGGGACCTTAAAGACCATCCATTTCCAACCCTTGCCATGTGCTGGCTGCCCCCAGCTCGGGCTGCTCAGGGACTCCCTACGGCCTCTGGCACCTCCAGGGATGGGGACACCCACAGCTCTGGGCAGTGCCACGGCCTTCGGGTAAAAGATTTCCCCAAGCATCAGGAGAGCATCGGCGGTGCGACCCAGCAGTTGGGGTCGGCGAGGCACCCCAGGGACGTCAGTGTGAGCGCGCCGTCCCATCCGCACCGAGAGCCCGACGTTGGAACGGGTCCTCCGCAGCGCCCCGGGGCCGGGACCCCGCTCGCCCCGGCCCGGCTCGGCTCGGGGCGCGGCGCGGTGACGGGCGCGGGCGGCAGCCAGTGCGCGGCGGGGGGCGGGCGGGGCCGGGCCGGGCGGGGCCGGGGCACTGCTGCGGGCCCGGGGCCGCGGGAGGCGGCGGCTGCCGCTCTCCCTCCGCCATTCATTCGGCCGCAGCGGCGGCGGCGGCAGCGCTCAGCGCCTGACCCCGCTATGGCCGACCCGGCCGTCAACGCGCACCTGGAGGGCATCATCTCCGACTTCGAAGGTGGGTGGGGGGGCTGCGGAGCTGCTCGGCGCTAGAGGGGGGGGGGGGGGGGGGGGGGGGGGGGGGAGGAGATGGTAGATGCTGGGCTGTCGGACGACTCTGAAAGCTTTTGGGTGCGAAGAGCGGGTGCGGGATTCCTCCCCCCCTCTCCCTCCCTCTCCCTCCCATCCCAGCTGTGCGGGGCAGAGATGGGTGAGGCTCTGTCCCGGCTCTTTTGTCTCAGTCTCGCCCCGTCCCCGTCTGCTAAAGCAGGATCGGACGGGACGTTTTACTCTGCTGCGTTTTCCGAGTTGGTTTACGCAGATTTGCAGCCGAAAACGCGGCTGTGACGCAGCGAAAAGTTTGTGAATCCCCAGGTACCGGCCCTCCGGTGGATTCCCAGATTCTGGAGGCGAGCACGGCCTCAAAGCAGCCGTGGAGTGGATAGTTGAACCCAAGTTTCAAAAATATCCCTATCGGGAGCTGCCCTATAAAGCTTTGCGTTTGTCGGGTGCCGGAGCTCCAGCCGCCCCGCAGCGCTGCGCGGCTTGGTGCTGGGGTCCGCTTACAGCCCGTGCTTGGAGGGATGGATAGATGCCTTCCCCTGGGCGCCCGCTGGCTTTCCAGGGAAGGGAGAACGCGAGCTAAGGGGGAGCGTGCCGCTGCCCGCTGGGTGCGTCCTTCCAGATAAGCTTTGGGACGTGTCCGAAAAGCGGCCATTGAGAAGTGGTTCTGGGGAGCTCATCTCCCCGAGCGGGGCTTTGGAAAAATGCAGCAGCGTCCCCGCACTCGGCGTCCTGGCGGTGCCCCAAGCTCAGCTCCGTGCAGCGGTTTTTAGAAGGGGAAAAAAAAAAAAAAAAGAAGAAGAAGAAAAAAAAAAAAAGAAATAGTAGAGATCTGGGGGCTGTGATGAAAGCTTATCCAGCCGCTGTGTGTGCTGCTATAGGCTGAGAGAACTTCACCGCCTCCTGGTGAACTCATTCTTGCATTCTGCGAAGGAGCAAAGTATTGTTTTTCCTGCTGGGAAGCCGAAAGCCCCTCGGTTCCTCTTCCAGGTCGGGCAGGAAACGGCTGGCAGGGCTGGGGGCTCAGCGGGCTGCCCTGGGCTCTGCGGTGCCGTCACCCCGAGTTGCAGCCCCATCTGTGCCCCTTCTGTGCAGCCCCTGGGCTCCCTTCTGCAGCCAGAGCGGGGGTGGAGGGTGAGCAGGAGGCCGAGGGAAGCCACATCCTGCAGCAGGGCTGGGGCCGAGGGAATTGGGGCATGGAGCAGCCCAAACGCTATGTGGGTTGGTGGCATTGCGCTCTGTGAGTGCCCTTCAGGGGGCTCGGAGCTTCCTCCGTGCTGATGTGGTCTCAGCCCTTTCTTTTGCCTGCTTCCCTGCGTTTAAATCCCTGAGGAATGAGAAACCCCAGGGAGCCTTGAGGCTGCTTGCTCAGGGCTGTTTGTGTCCTTCAGAGGCACTCTAGTGCCCTTCTTCAGCCCCTGGAGCATTGTGGTCCCTTCCCTATGGCATGGAGAGCTGCAGGAGCCTTGCCCTTCAGCAGGGATCCAGGCTGTGTTTCTCAGTTTAATTAATTCTCTGGGTTACACAGCAGCTTCCCAAGAGCAAGGCAATTAGTTTTTGGCCTGTAGGGCTGTAGATGCAGTATTCATGTCTGCCGGCTGAGTATCTCAACCTGTGGCCAAGCAGGAAGCATCAGCCAAAAATACCATGCGGCAGCAGCACCAGGCTGCTGGCAGCCACAGCCCTCTGTGCTCCCGAACCACCTTGTCCCTGCCTGCTTTCCTCCCAGCATCTCTGCCCCACGGGTGCCTGGGACTGCTGGGTTACAGCAGGCAGTGGTTTTGGGGCTGGGCTGTGGGCTGGAGCTGTCACTCTCAGCTCTACAGAGGGGGCAGGGGCCCTTCTGGAGTACCAAGGGGTAACAAACATTCAGTTATAGTTCAGCTTCCAAATCAAAGCGATGTGTGAGAGGGGAGTGTAGCACGGCAGGGTGTGTCCTGCGTGTGATGGGGATCCAGGCACCCACATGCCCACCACGGCACAGGCCCCACTCCTGTTCCTTTGACTGGCAAGAGTTTCCTTCGTCTGGAGGAGAGCAGCACGTGGTCCTGCAGTTTGCCAGTGTTTGCAGAGCACGGCAGTTCTGGGTTTATGGATTTTGGCTGATCTTCAGCAGCATCACCAGCTCAGCGCTGCGGGGCCCTGTCTCTGCGAGCAGCGGACCTGCAGCAGTTATCATCTGGGCCGTGGCACGCTGCGTGTGGTGTGTGAATGTTGCGTGAAGCCCAAACCATCCTTATCCCACTGGGGCTGAGCGATGCTGCAGTGTGGGTCTGTCTGGCTGCAGTGCTCCTGGTGGGACTGAGCAGAGGGGAGGTGCACCCTGCTCACAGTGTTGCTGTGGTCCTCCTTGTGGTGTGCACACAGGACCTGCTGCCTAGTTCCAAGGGAGGGACAAAATCCCATCCCTAGCCCACCCATTGGGGAGCGCAGCCCCTGGAGGAGCTGAGCCTCCTTGTGCTGGAAATGGCTCACAGCGAGCAGTGCCGATTGCCAGGGCTGTCAGTTAACACCAAATCTGTTTCCTTGTAGCGATGTTGAAACACAACATTTCCTAGCGGATACAATCTGCTAACAACAGCCGTGCGGGCTGTGACTGCCAAAATCACCGGGCAGCGTGGTGGGCTTGGAGGCAACTTCCAAGGCTGGAGCATGGGGAGGACGTGGAGGCTGCGGCTCTGACAACACCGGGCAGCCTTGGGGGGGTGGGGGGTGAGGGGTGACCCCGCTGCGCAGCTGCTGCCCTACTGCTAATATTAGCTGCAGCAGTGCTCTGCGGGTGATGTGCCCTGAGCACAGTCCCATGTGGAGCCCAGGGAGGGGATGGCTCGTGTTTCCCTGCGCGTCCCTCCTGATCTGTGGGTTTGCAGGGCGAGCTCTCGCGGGGCTGTGTGACAAGCGGTGCACGAGGCTCAATGCCTGGAAAAGGAAACGCAGAGAGCTTTATCAGATCCCATCTCAGATCGTTGCAGCCCTAGGAGTGAAGCGAAGCTCCTGAACTCCAATTGTTGTGTTTCCTGGGCTGTCCCAAAAACCTCGTGCTGTGGCCGATCCCATCTGACCCTGCTTCATCTCCACCTGCTCATGGCTGTGTTGCTCCCAGACGTCCTCATGGCTCTGGGATGTGGTGGGCTAAGCTTTGATGAGAGTTTTCTCTCTTTTCTGTTCCTCCCATCCAAGTTTCTGAGCCCAGATGGGATGGATGAGAGCTCCCTGCAAGCCGCCCCCTTTGTGTTGATATGGGGAGGGTGCTGGTGGAGGCAGGAGCCGTGTCGTCTCCAGCACAAGTGGTCTTTCATGTGCCAAGAGGAAAAATTGCCTCTGCCTGGATTCAGCGGCAGAGATCTGCAGTTGTGGGTTGTTTTTTCCTTGTGTATATTTAGTTCCTTGGGAATACAGAGATTGTGAGGGAGTGGGAAAGGGAAAGCACGGGATGTGGATCTCTCTGTTCACGCGAGCTGGGCTCTAGGGACAGTCTCTGGCCTGTGGTAAGATGTAGGATCACCCAGAGATTGGTGTTTACAGCCATCAGATGCAGGGGGGGCTGGGCTGTGTGTCCTTAGGGATGGGCAACCACTGCAGCATGGAGCAGTGTCCTTGGCTCTGCACTGTCTTCCAGTGCTGGTGCTACTGGCGAGCTCTCGCTGTGCGGTTGAACGCTGTCTTGGGCAAACTGTCCCTTCCCTTTGAAAGGTTCACTTATAAATTAGACCATGGGTGAGTCTTTGCACCAGGGCCAGGATACAGCTTTGGCTGTATCAGCGTTCTGCTGATGCCTGGGTTCCTCCAGGTCTTGGAGCATGTGCAGCATCCTCTTCCAAGCACTTGCTGCATTTGAGGTCCATGCCTACATCTCTTGGCTAACAAATGCTTGCTGCAGCTTGAGAGTTCTGCCACCTCGCTTGTTCTGCACCTGCACTGTTGGGTGCTGCTTTCGTTCCTGCTTGGTAGGGTGCTGCTCTGCCCCTTTTCCCAGGAGCCAGAACCCAGGCAGCTCCACGAATAGCCTGCACTGGGACTTGTCAGAAATCCAAAGGCAATAATGGAAAGCCCGTAATCACTCCAGATATTCATGTTTCTAACTCTGATATTTGATATTTAAGGCAATGTCTCCAGGCAGTACCATTGCAAGGCTTGTTTCCTTTCTTGACCTCCCTCCCTGTGCTGCAGTGAATTCTGCAGTGCACCTTCCTCACTGTTACAGGTGGGTTGGGGAGGCAGCAATGCTGCCAAGTTGGGGATAAGCTTATTTGAAGGCTTGGCTCATAGGGCACTGGCAGCTCACATCCACTGCTGTACTGGTGTCCCTCCTCCATCCCTGAACGAAGGGCATGGTTAGGAGCAGCCCTTGAGCAGCAGGGAGGCTTACTGCTGTGCTCTGTGTATTCCAAAAAGCTGCCCCAGATTGATGAGAGCTCTTGTCTCCTGGCACTGTGACTCAGGCTTTTACTATGATTGCTTTGCAAGGCTGCTGGCCAGAGCTCAGCCCGTAGGGCTCCTGGGGACATCCAGGCTGCCTCTGGGCTCGTTGTGTGCCCAAAGGTGAGACACCATGGGTGGCAGTGCAGTCTGGGCTGTGCATCTGAGTTAGATGACATGGTGGGGACATCTCCATGAGTGACTGCAGGCATTGGCTAGCACTCAGAGCTGGTCCACGTTGAGATGTTCTCTTTTCGTGGAATCATTAAGGCTGGAGAAGACCATTAAGATCACTAAGTCCAAGCCCCACCATACCCGCTGACCACATCCCCACCTTTTTTGAACACCTCCATGTTTGGTGACCCCAGCCCTTCCCTGGGCTGACTGTGCCAGTGCATCACCACTCTTTCTGAGTGGAATTTTTTCCTAATATCCATGTTCCACAACACTCCTCCCACTGCTGGAGGTGGCAGTTGTGTGACGCACTGGGCAATGCCCGCACAGATGACCCCCTCCTCTCACCACTTGCACTCCTTTATCTTCCCCCTCAGCAGCGCTTGAACCAGCATGTTGCAACTCCGCCCGTTGTATTATCAAGCTGAGATTGAATCACCTAATGATTGAATCACTTTATCACCCAGTCTCCTGTCACCGGGGCTCTTCGCCCACCAGAGTCACTCTGACGTCCATTTGAATGCCCGGAGCTGGGACCTGTGACTCATCTCTGAAGGTGTCCGGCCCAGCTCAGTGCTGTGGTTTCCTAAAGCCAGCTGTGCAGGGGCCATACTCACTCTTAACCCTTTGCAGCCGTGGTACCCTGCAAGGCAGTGTTGAGGCTGATTTGGGGTCTGCAAGTCCATCTGCGTCATCATTTTGCCTTCTGGGCAGTAATTGTAAAGCATTTTGGAAACATTAGTGAACTAAACCAAATCTGCTCTGTCCCCTGGGAGGCAGAGAAGATTTATTTCCTGCTTCTCTCTCCCTTTATGAAAGGAAACTGGAGCACAGACCGGAGGCAAAAGCTGTGCAGAGAGCGGTTCAGAGCCAGTAATGCAGCCTGTGGGGTATGGGGTACACCCTGTGCTGCATGGGGTTGTCTGTGTGGACACACAGTGGATATAAGGGATGTAAGATACACTGGCGTGATCTGGAAGCATTTTGCTGAGAGTTAGTGGTTATATAAGCCAAAGTGTAACAGAGAATCAAAGCTAAAACCTTTCTGCAGCTCCATTATAGGGACTGGAAATCTGAGATTTCGACTTAATCTGTGTGTGGATATTATTATTTTTGTTGTTGTTCTTGCTTCCAAGTTTGCTGTTGCTCTCCCATTGCTGCTGGATGGCTGGGTTTGCTGCGTCGCTCTGAGGCTGTCTTTGTAATCTGCTGAATAGGAGCGAAATGCTGCTTGAACAGCTTCGCTCATGTCAGAGCTCTGACTTGCATTTAGCCACAAACTTCCTCCATAATTCAGCTCTTGTTAGGGGTTGCACAGTTCACAGAGCGCTGCGCGGTGACAGCGTGGTGCCTGCATTATCCTACATGCAATCTCTGTGTCAGAACATGAAATCTATTAAAGAACTTCTTACTGGTGCTGTAGTGAAGTCGGAAAAAGGATTTGTGTGCACATAAACTATTCACAAGAGCAGATCATCATTCCATATACAGTCTCCTCCTGCAGGAGCTGTAGGGTTTATTCACGGTATCCATATGGCCTGTGGGTACATGAGGAATATCGTGCTTGTTCTTGTAGCTGCAGCATCTCATGCCTTTTGTTTGCCCAGAGAGGTGGTGAATGTCCCATCCCTGGAAACATTTAAGGTTGGGCTGGATGGAGCTCTGAGCACCTGATGGAGCTGTAGATGTTGGATAGGCTGGATATTAGGATGTTGGGTTGGATATTAGGAACAATTTCTTCTCAGAGAGGGCGATGATGCATTGGCACAGGCTGCCCAGGGAGGTGGAGGAGTCACCATCCCCAGAGCTGTCTGAGAACCATGGAGATATGGCACTGAGGGGTGTGGGCTGTGGGCATGGTGGGGGTGGACTGGGGTTGGGCTTGCTGATGCTGATCTGAGAGGTCTTTTTCAACCATAATGATTCTGTGATTGTGTGACCCTGTTCATTGCAGGGGGGTTGGGACCAGATGACCTTTAAGGGTCCCTTCCAACTCAAGCCATTTGATGATTCTATAGGGCATCCATCTTTGCTTTGGATGCTTGCATCAATCAGTGTCAAATGTGGTGTTTTCAGGTAAGCAGCGTTACAGTCCAACCCCAGATGTCCCCATGGTGACACAGGGAACCATCTGAGCTGGAGCTCAGCCCACAGGGGGAGCATCCTGCTGCCCAGGACAGGGCTATGGGCAGCTCTGCTGGCCCTGAACAGTTAATGTGTGGGTTTGAGGGGGGTGCACTGAAAGCTGACACCTGCGGCCGCTGCCTCCCCCTTTTTCCTCCCCGGGAACAGGAGGTCGCCATCTGGTAGCAGTTTAGAGAAAGTCAGCGCTCTGAAACGATACCATTGTATCGTGTGAAATGCCGGGACGACTGGCTGCCCTATTCCCATAAGGCTCTTATGTGTCTAAAAACGCAAGGAAAGCTTTCAGTGCTTAAGCAAGCAAGCAAATGTAACCCCTGGGTTACAGAAACCATGTGAGGGGCAGAGGATGTTTAATGGGAAGCAGCGAGCTCGGGGCTCACGTTGCAGAGCAGCTAGCACAGGTCCTGGAAGAACCAGCATCCCTCTCTGTTTATTTTGGTCTCCTCCAGAGCTCTGTGCATAGAGGTTTCCTTGTGTAAAGCATCCCCTTGCCTATTACTTGGGGTGTTCTGTTTAAAAGGAAAAGGGAAGAAAGAAGGAGCAGATGTTGATCTGCTGACTGCCCCTTCCCACGTGCTGCCCGGAGCTGTGTCATTTCTGGTTCCCAGCGCCCGCAGGGACACATGGAGCCTCTGGGCAGGAGCTGCTGAGCCCTTTGTGTCCCCTGGGAGCCCCGTGTCTGGGATCTGTCCCCCTGGAGGAGCATTAAAGACGTGAGCCCTTGGCCCTGCCGCTTGTCTGTGCCTCCTCGGGAACCTCTTGGCTGCTGCATGTGCTGCTGAGACATGAACCAGACCTCTGTCCCAGTCTGCGAGGTCCCTGAAGAGCAGCTCTGACCGCTGGTGCCTGACCACGGCGTGACCTGGAGGGCACAGTGTCAGCATCCCCAGTGCCGCAGCACACGGACTGACAGATGAGTGCTTTGCTGCTTCCCTCACCCTGGTCTTGCCCAGGGAGTGCTCAAGGCCAGGATGAGGGCACGTGTTTGAGCATTTCTTGCCCGTGAACATCCCAGCAGCAGGTACAGGCACTGCTCGGGGCTGGGACGTGGCTGTGCTTTTCCAGAACAGAGCTTCGAGTGAGCACAGGCAGCGAAAGGAAATCCTGACACTGGAAGTACAGATTTGCTTTCTTACATGTGTCAAAACATTTTCTGAGGATAAAATTACTTTCCAAAGTGCTGAAGGCCCCTGCACACGCATGTGTTGGCATTCGTGTCGGTAGAGGCTTGGCTGCCGAGTTTGGGGCCGGGGATGCAGAGCTGCTGCAGTTGCTGGCGGAGCCCTACAGCAGGTGCTGCCCGCGCCGCCCCGCGTGCCAGGATTAGTGCTGGGGCTGCTCGGAGCTGTGCTGCCAGCTGTCCCTGTAGCACTCTGCTTCCTCACAAAGAGGATGGCAGTGAGTGCTTTGCAGCCAGGGCGTGGAGTCATGGGTAGGGTTGGGTTTGCATCCAAAAGGAGGCGATCGGGCACATCATTTTAGGGGATTTCTGGCTCGTGGGATGGGAGCCACTTCTTTCCAGTGGATCGAGCCGTGAGCAGCCTGAATTGGGTTGGAGTTGGTTAAAAGGAAACACGTGGAAACGGCAACACCACTGTGTGTGTACTCCCCACGGCTCAGGCACCCCGAGAGGAAGAGGAGGAAGGGCGATGCTCCGCCTGCTTCCACCTCTGCTGTCTCCAGCACCAGCTGGCAGGAGGGGTGGTGAGGCTGGGGAGACCCTGCCAACACCCAGAGCCCCTGGGAAAGTGCCTCAGCAGGGACAGAGCCCTGCAGTGCGGCCGTTCAGCTCTCTGCTCAGCCTTGGCTTTGGGGATGTGGCACTGCAGCCCTGGAGAGACCTGAATGCTGTCAGTGGGACCCAGCACCGCGCAGTGCCGGCCTCGAGCTCCTGTTGTTTTCATTAGTAGGCCAGTTTCATGCAGGAAGCTGGGAGGAGGGTCCTGTGGAGCAGAGGTTGTTTGCTTTCCTTTCTTAGCTCTGAGCAGGACGGGCTATTTTTAAGCTTTTCTCTTTTTTCGAGAGCTGTTTTGCTTCCTGAGGTCCTTTTCTCAGTTCTGTGCAAGGAGCAGGAGCGAAGGGATGCTGAGCAGGGTACCCTTGGGCACTCTGGGGTCTGGTGTCCCTGGAGGTGACATCCCGGAACCAGCTGTGGAATGAGGGTCACCTGTGCTCAGAGGTGGGAACACAGCCCTGTGGGTCAGGCTGGACACAGGGCAGTGACCAAACATGCTGAAGGATGACCCAGGCACCGACATCCCTACACAACCAGCAGTGGGGGATGGATGTCCTGTTCCCAGAGCTGTGGGTGGGTGAGCTCTCATGCTGTCCTTGGGCAGGTCAGGGATCTCCTCTGCAGAGGGAACACCACGAGGGCCCAGGGCTCCTCGTTTTGCTGCTAGAGTCTGTCCAAGCCATTTCCAGCCCATACAGGGGAGTGGTTGCTTTCCCAGCACCCCAGCATTCCCTTGCCACGCAGTGAGCATAGGAAATGGTACTTGGATGGTTTATCATAGAATCATTAAAGTTGGAAAAGACCTCTAAGGTCATTGAGTCCAAACCCAGCCCATCTCCACCATGGCCACTAACCACGACCCTCCATGCCACGTCTCCATGGTTCTCGAACACCTCCAGGCACTGGGCAGCCAGTTTGAGCCTTCTGTGACCCTAATCACAGCTCTGCAGCTCTTCCTTAGACTTTCTGAACCCTTTTTGTGTCTGGGCTTTGACCTTCTTCTCATTTTTGCAGTGGGGCCCAGAAATACTTGGAGAAAAGCCATTTCTGGGTGTTGTATGCAGCCCAGCCCTCCGATAAAGGCTGGGGATGGCTAATTTCCAGGAGCTATGCTGAGGGCCTTGGGCAAGGTTGCCTTGGGCTTGGGGCACTTTTAGGGGCTTGATGTCAATAGGAAGGACTGTGTGTCCCCCACTGATGATCACTGGTGCCATCTTTGCTTTTGGTGTTGGCAAACGGACAGAAAGGAGTTGAAATGGCAGAGGTGGCTTACAGCGTGAGCCCTGGGGAGCAGCAAGGCTATTTGACCTGGTAACAAGCTTTTGATACAAAAAGAAATCCTCAAAACAATTGGTATAGGGACATTTCCAGAGGGGTGTTTGCAAAGAAAAGAATCTTGCCAGTGTTTCCTTCGCTCTCAGGTTCCTTGAGAGCATTTACTTTAACTGTCTGCTCCTGCAGACACATCTGTCATTAGGTAATTAGGCTTCTTTATTGAAGGAAATAAAAAGGAACTGAAGAGGCTGGCAGGAGGAGTGATGAGCAGGCTTTAATTGCCCATCATGGACAGAGCTGTGATCAGGGCCATCAGGGAGCTGGCAGCATGTGGCTGTGCTGCATCCCCTTCCTGCAAAGCTCAGCCTGGGCTGGCCTTGCACACTGTTTGGAAACTGGGATTGGGGAGAAAATAACGGTGAAAGTGTTCTTGGGGATGTGACTGAGAAAGGAAGCGGAAAAAAACACTGTGCTAGAGAGCCTGAGCTCAGTGCTTGAAAGCTACAGACCTGCCAGATTAACTCTAGGCTTGGGGACTATTTAATATTGGTTAGTTGTTCTTGGAGTGTGATAACTGAGAGTTAGATGCAGATCTCTGCTTCCCCCTAAACATGTGGAAGTGCAGAACGAGGTGGTGGAACAGCCTACCCAGGAAAGTGGTGGAGTCACTGTCCCTGGAGGCATTCAAGAACTGTGGAGATGTGGTACTTAGGGACGTGGCTTAGAGGTAGTGGTAGGGATGGGTTGGCAGTTGGACTGGGACTCTGTGCCCAGGTGTTGATCATAAGGGGGTGTAAATGAGTTGGTTGTGTGCCATACCCTGATGGCAGCGTGGGGTTTTCATGCTCAGGTTGCCCATGTGTCATGTCCCTGGCACAGCCCATCCCAGGCACTGCTCCCCAGTGCTTCCTATGCTGGAGATTGAACAGTGTTTTTGGGTATTCCCCCTAAAAAGGCAGAACAGCCCCAAGCTGCGTGTGTCAGCAGCTGTGATCATGATCTGCTGGTGGGGCTGAGCCACAGTGGCTGCCACGTGGACGCTTCCCTGCCCCGTGTGCTGCCGGCAGCTGCAGCAGATGGTTCCCATTCTCGAGCACAGGAGCTGCTCTGCAGCATCCCAGCATATCCCAGGGGCTCATGGCTGCAGGACAAGGGGTACCCTGGTGGCCCTGGAGGGAAAACCACGCTCAAGTCTCCCTCACACTCCTGGAGTGATCCCAGCGTGGCTTTTAAAAGCAAATCTCACCCACCGTGCGCTGTTAGTGGAAAGGATGGGTGGGCTGGTTGTGTTGAGTGGCACACTGAGCTCAGACTTCCTGGGGAGTGCACAGTGGGGCAGGGAGCATCAGCTGGTGGATGGAGGCTGGCCTTGGGGATGCTCTGTCCCCTCTGTCAGGCTGTGGCTTGGAGCCAATGAGCTGACACTGTTGTCCATCAGGTTTCCTTAGAAAGATTCCTGGCTCTGGAATCTGGGCCTCCCATTTTGCCCCTTCCTGCACTGGGGGGGGTCTCATGTTATTGTTTTTCAAGCACTTTCAGCCTTTGTCTCGGATGATCTCTAAGGACCATTTTTAAGGATATGAGCTTCTGTGACTGTCACCTTTGTTTTGTTGCTGCATTATTTGGGTTCAGTGCTCTTTTGAGTTTTTCACATCCCGAACTTGGATCTTACTGGAGCAGTCAGCAGGAAGCTGGTGTTTTATCTGAGCATCCTTTGGGTGGGAGAGGCGAAGGGAAGTGTTCAAAACGTTTGGCACTGCACCCCGATGGGCTGGGGGCTGCTCCAGCTTTCTGGGGCTGCATTTCCTGCTTCACGTTCCAGCTTTGTTTTAGGGTTTGTCCCCAGCCCTCTGTCCCCCCCCCCCCCCCCCCCCGTGTTAAATAGGATTGTGAATCCTCATGGCAGAGAACCCATTACAGGAGGTTTCTGGAAGTGTCTCTTTAGATGCTCAGGTGGATGGTAACTAAATTCTGAATTTCTCTTACTGTCTTTCAGCTCTGAAAAGATCTTTTGAGGTTGAGGAGGTAGATCAGTCTTCAAATTCCTCCACCCCACAAAGACGGACCCCGAACCCTCTCCTCAGGTCCACCGTGTCCAGCTCCACGCAGAAGTTTCAGGAACTTGGTGCCAGGAACTCGGAGCCATCTGCCAGACATGCAGACCCCACAGCCCAGCGATCCCCCAAGGCCCCTCTGAGAAGAGTGGAGCACTCCGGACCCAAGCTGCCCGAGCCGGTGTCCAGAAGAACAGAAATCTCCATTGACATCTCATCCAAGCAGGTGGAGAACTCCACCTCAGGGTTGTCGAGGTTTGGCCTCAAACGAGCAGATGTGCTGGGGCACAAAGCCCCGGAGCCCACCCCGCGCAGGACTGAGATCACGCTCGGCAAACCCCAGGAGCCAGGACTGCGGCGGGCGGACGCTCCGGCCTCGAAGATCCCCGAGATGCCCCAGCGCAGAGCGGAGCTGCCCAGCGCTCCCGTGCCCGACGTGGCCACCAAGCGTGTGGAAATTCAGGTAGCCAAGGCTGCCGAGGTGCCAGCCCCGCTGTCACGGCAGGTGGAGAGCATGGAGCACGTGCCGACCCCACAGCCACCCCAGGCAGAGCCAAAGCCACAGCCGGTGCTGCTGGAGAGCCCACCAAAGAGGGAAGAAGGTGAGTACGGCTGCGCTGTGGGTTGGGAGCTTGGAGCTTCCAGCTCAAGCTGTGATGGCTTTCAGGGCTGAGCTTGCGTCTTGTCTCATGTGTCTACATGCATGGCTGTTACACTCGGTTTTATGTTGGCTGAAAGAGCTGTCAGTTGGAGTTAAATGTGCTATCAGGCTTCTGAGAAATAAAACGAGCAAGTGCCAAAATCCCGGGTGCTTGAGGAAGAAGACACGTGTGGCAGCACAGACCCGCCTGCCTGTGCAGCATCTCGAAAAGCCTCTGACATGCTGGAAAATGTGATGGTTGTGGAGGTGTTGTTGTGATGGGTTGTTGTTTAATGTTGTTGTTTATAGATGTGGGGCAGAAACAGCCTCTTCATTAGCAGGAGTCAGGGTTGTTTTATTTTTTCCTGCTGGCTGCTGGAGCCAAAGTGTAATAACATCATGGATCAGAGCCAGTATTAAACTGGAGCCCTGCCTTGTATTAGCTGCATCTTGTTTTCGATTAATCCCGTATTAGACATGAAAGCCTGCTTCCCTCCCCCACTGGCCATCATTTACCCTCCTTAATGTTTTAGAGATTTTTCTCTTCTAGCCTCTAATTATGTTTCCATTCCTCATCACATGCTTGCTCTCTCCTCTGTGGGGCCGTGGTAGGGAATAGTGCCAGGGTGAGACCCTGGGAGCTCCGTGCCTGCCCTGGGGACTGGCTCCTGTGTTCTTGGATCCTATGAGTAGCTGCTGTCCCAAGCCTTGCTCTGCCGTGTGCCCCAGCTCCCTTGCTGCTGCATGGAGCTGGTTTCAGACTGGTCCTACCAAGGAATCATCATCTGCTGTGGGGTGCAGACGTACCCTGCTGCGAGGGTTTGGGGTTTTGGTATGTATGTACACTCTGGAATTAGATGAGGTGTCCATGCTGGAGCTGATATTAGACCTGTGAGACAGGGGTGGGTTTCTCCGAGTGTGAACACGGATGGAAAGAATAGAAGGCTCCTGCAGACTGGTGCAGCTCCAGCTGGGCATGGCTGAGGATGGGCAGTGGGCTTGGCCATGGGCTCAGCCTGGGCCCCTCTGCCAGGTTCTGTCCCCAGCAGCAATGGGGAAGGTGCCAAGACCTCTGTTTGTACCCAGTGCCTGACCTTGCCCAGTGGGCTGCTGTGAGCTCCCCAAGCTCTGAATGTCAGGCAGCTGGGCACTTTAAGAACAGAAGAATATGAGCTGCTGAACACTCCAGCTGCAAGGGGGGGTGGGGGGGCGAGAGGAGAAGGGAGTGCTCTGTGCATCAAAAGGGACTCCAGAAACTCAGGACAGCTGCTCGGGATGGGTTTTGCTGAAGAGCCCGGCTGTCTGGGGTCTGCCTTGCAGAGCAGGGCGGGCTGGTGCTGGTACAAAAGGAGCTTTCAGTCTGGGTACATCTGAGAAGAGCCAGGGAGGGAGGCTGAAGGAGCAGGGAGGGCTCTGGCTCCTTCTCCCTGCTGGTCAGCTCAGGCACACACCCAGATCCCGTGTCCATTGCTCACCAGGGAGAGATGGCATCTCCTCAGGGTGCCCAGCAGGTGAATGCAGACTCATTGCTGATGCACCACTGCGGCTCTGGCCCCAGCACAACCTCTCAGATGAAAACATTTGCTCCCTACTATACGTGGCCAAGGCTTGGAGCCCTGCTCCTTCTCGCTCTGACCCAAGGGATGCTCCCGTGGTGCAGACATCCCGGCACCACATGCCTTGCAGCTCTGCCACAAGCAGCTGCACCAGGGATGTGCCAGCAGCCCCCAGCCCCATGCCAGGACACGCAGCCCCCAGCTGCCGGGCTCAGCTGTGCTCTCCTGTGCTGAACCCTGCGTCCCAGAGGAGGTGGCTGGAGGAGGGCCATCTCCCTGACCAGACCTAGAAGGAAAGCAGTGATTGCAGTGCTGAGCTTCATTTGATTGGAAGCAGTAGTTCTCAGGGTGGGAGGAGGGCAGCAGGAGCCCTGGTGGGGCACAGGAGCAAGAAATATTCATTCCTCCTCCCTGAGGTGCATCCCCTGTTCTCTTGCAGGGCTTCGTGTTGAGTTTGGGGAACTGATGACAGGAGGGACACAAGTAGCCAAATATGGGGCTGGCTGTGCTCCATGCTCTGCTGGGCACAGAAACATGTTTTCAGAGGCGCGTTGGAAAATTCACAACTTCACTGTTGTTGTTTGAGGGCTTGTGAATTCAGTGAGTGTCGCTCTCGATGGTGGCTTATTCATCTGAGAAAACATGTTGTTCTGCTGTTGTTCTTTGTGTTTTGCATGTCTGTGGTGATTGGGAGGGAAGAGCAGAGAAGTTCATGCTTTTCATGCCAGCTTTCTGCTCCATTTCTGCTTCCCCCAGATGTGAACCTGTTTGTATCTGGGGTTCTGGGATTGCAGCGATGAGTTAAATGGGTCCTGGGTGAGAAGTGGAGCCCCTTCTGACCTGATGGTCCCTCTTGTGCTCTCACTGCCCGTGCCTCCCATTGCTGTAGCTAGAAAGGTATTTTGGGGTGGATGGTGTGAGCAGTGGGAGCTGTCACCCAAAGCAGAAACTCAACTTGTGCTGCAGCCACATCTGGATGAAGCACATCTCTGTGCTGATCCACAGTGATGGGTAAAGCGGTCTGAAAAGTGTGTGAGATTGCAGCTTTCTTGGAGTTCTCTCCCATCACTCTCCATGGCCCCTTGGGACAGCTGTGTGGGTGCCAGGATCCCTGAGATGGCAGCAAGCTCCCCTCCTCTCTCCTGCTGCAGGAAAAGGACAAGGACTTCAGAAGAATGAAGCAATTCAACTTTTCCACTCTTTTTTTTTTCTCCCCAAGGCAAGCTTTGTCCTCAGAACTTTATTTTTCATTTAAAAGCTCCATTAGAGTTAGCTTAAAAAAAAAAAAAAAAAGAGAGAGAGAGAGAGAAAACAGAAAACTTTCCAATCCGCAGAACTCCTCGCGAAGGATGTCTCCAAGAACCAGGGACCCGCTGCTTGGGGCACAGCCCTGGTTGTCCCTGCACTGGTCATCAGGGACCCTTCATTTGGTGTAGAGCTTCAGGGACGATGCTGAGCACAGAGGTGGGGGTCAGAGGGACCCGGGAACCACTAGCACAGCAGCCCTGCCACAATAAAGGGGCCAGGCCTGTGCAGATCAACAGTGAGTAATCATTTCCAGCTCCCTGAGCTGCACAGCAATTTAGCTGTATGAAGAGATTAAAGCTGCAGGGAAATGTTTCCTTAAAACCAGCTGACACATTTGGGCTAGATTATGAGTAGTCTTTTTTTTTTTTTTTTTCCTTGCTGTTGTTGTTATTATTTTTAACAGGAAAAGTGCCTACAGCCTGAGATACCAAATGGAGAGGCTGAATGAGAAACACAGAGTCCAAATCCGCGTGCTCGGGGCAGGTGCCAAAAATGAGATAATCTGGAAAAATGGAGTCCTGGAGGAACAGGGACTTGGAAAGAGGAGCCTGAGTGAGGAGGAGATGCTCACGTCCTATCACAGGGACGTGTGGCCACATGCTGGGTGTCTGCATGGGGATGGCAGCAGTGCGTGCCCTGTCTGTGGCTGTGCAGGGAGCAGCTGGGCAGCAAATCCGGTCTCTTTGTGGGCTGTATTTGGGGCAGGAAGGAGGCTGAGTGATGTGGTTGTGCCACGCTGCTGTACATCCTTGCCCAGCAGGATGTCACTCTCAGTTGTGTGGACTGCTGTTGCCTTCAGCTCTGGCCATTGCCGTGCAAGACCCGTTGGGGGTGTAGGATTTTCTTTGGAGATGGATGCAAACAAATGGAGAATTCATTGGCCCTCTGGAAGTCCCTGAGGGCTGGTAGGAAAAGCAGTGATCTCACCAGTGGAGGTTCATCGAGTGAAGCAGTGGATTCCCATCGGAAATGGGACACTTCCCCCTTCCCTGCCCTGCCCCATCTTCTTTGAAGCCAGATGAGAGTGCAACTGTGACTGTTGAGCATCAGAGAAGTCATGGCCCTTTCCCTTCTCAGCTGGCTCTGCACACAAGGCTGCACATCCATGCTCCCAGAAGCTTGCAGGGACCACGTAAAGGCTGAGCTTCCTGGCCCAGGAGAAAGCAACCTGCCGTGCCTGGCAGCATCCTGGTGCAGTGCTGGTCCCACAGACCAGTGGGGTCTGGGCTGTGAGCCCCATGCAGCTGCAAGGCCCTTTCTGCTGCGCCAAACCCTCTGCTGGAGTTGCAAGATGTGCAGCCCTGTCTGGAGGCAGTGGGTGTCGTGCTCGGAGCAGTGCTGTGTTTATCTCATGGTATCTGTGCATCTGGAGCCCATAGTGGTTGTGCTCTGGCGCGCACTCCCCTCCCTACGACTCCTTTGGCATCCTCCAGCTTTCTCACATTTAGGTTAATCATCCTCCAGGCTGATAAGGCAAATAAAATCCGTTATCTTGACCAAGATAAACCAAAGAGTTTGCTTTGATCTCTTACAGTAAGGGCTGGCCACTCGTTGTGCGGCTTCTCCCTGTTGGCGGGGGGAGGTGGTGGTGGTTGCAGTGGCGGTGAACGTTCTGCAGTGGGGGAATAGCTTTCTTCTACGCTATTTCTAGATCTGTGTCCCAGCCTGAGATGTTTCTGTTGGCCTGTGGCTGGGAGGACACCGTACGCTCGGTACGGCGCCAACGCTATAAACTGTGTAAGAGGGATTGAGGAACTGAATTGAGATTATATGGAGATTACTTTGTTTTGAGAAGATCAAACATTGTCGTGACCAAAACAGATAACTTGACGGCGAGCCAGTTGTGTTCTCTACTCCTCCAGCAAACAAACAGAGCCACAGACACTTTTGCATTGTCCAAGATGTTGCAATGAAGTTGAAGTGAATGTGGCTATAAATGGAAGAAGCAGCTCTTCTTGGATTGCAGCCTGTGCTCCGGCTCCACTGGACCCAGTTTTTCTTCCATCTGTTACGGCTTTTAGAGGAGGGACTTGGGGAGAGGGCTGCTTTCCTTCAGGTTTTGTTGGCTTTTGTTTCATTTGTCTTCGAAACAGGCCTGGGGGTAGAAGTTACCTGGATTTCTGTAGGGTCACACGCAAATATCTCACTTGGTTGGCTTTGTTTCACTGTATCTTGACATGAAGACAGTAAAGAGAAATACTGAGAGATGAGGCTGGACCAAAGGGATGGCTCCAGAGCATCTCACAAACAGCAGAAGTTTGCAGATGTTTATGCATTTGTGAAAAGCAAACAATGTTAACAAGCTGTACGAGGCTGCTGTGCCAGCTCAGCAGTGACAGCATGGGGCTTTTTGCTTGCTGTCTCCTCCTTGACTTCTGTTGCCTGCAGTTTCTTCTGTCGAAGCAGTGGGTTGTTCTTTGCATAGCAAAAGCAATTTGTATGGCAGGAATCAAAAATTACTAAAACAAAGCATCTTTCAACACCTTGAAGTTCAAAGACTGTTGATGCTTTAGCAAATACAAGCAGGACCTTGGATTTATGCTCTGGCTGTGCAGCCTAAGAAGCTGTGTCCAGGTTGTGTGCGAGCTGGGTGGTCCCTGCAGCCCCTGGATGTTCTCAGAGGTCTGGATCTGCTGAGGTTTCCCATGGTGCAGCTCCAGCACAGCCCCTGCCTTGCGTTCACAAGGGGTGCAGAAATATTTGGTGGGAGCTGAGATCCGAACTCCTTTCTCCTCTTTGTGGGTGAGAGCTGTGCAGGGAGTGCTCTCGATGGCTCCTGTGCGTGTGGTTCTGTCCATTCGTGCTGAGCGTCCACGTCAGCAAGAGGAATTTTCCCCCTGTATATTATTTCCAGAGAGAGAGGAGAAAAAGAGTTGTGTCCCAGTCCCTTGTTTCCAGCCATGCTTTACAGCCCAGCAGACCTGCTCCCCTTGGGTCTGGTTGTTCTGCAAACCTCTTGCTGTGCACGGTTGTTTACAAGTGCGTGGGTTAGGCCATCTGTGATGCTTATCGATGGTGCTTTAACTTTTTATGGAGGCTCTGCCTTCTCCCCTTTGCTTCTGTCTTGCTGCGCACAGAGCTGGGGACGCGTTCCTTCCTCACAGAGAAGTTTAATTTGGGTAGACTTCAGCCAGCAAAGGTTAGATGGGAATCCCAGAGGGTATGGTGCCTAGGAGGGGATGGCTGTGATCAAAGTTAACAGTAGGTAAGCTTTAAAGCAGCTCTCTCAGTTACAGCTGTGTTGTAGCTCGCAGCTCTTAAATTGCTTCTCACTGTTGTACTGAAGTGGTGGTGTCCTCTGAACCCTTCTCCGTAGCTCTGGTGCATGGAAGTGCAGGGTGGATCCCTGTAACCAGCTCCTTTGAAGCTAGAAGCTTTGGCAACTCACTCCTTTCAGCTGTGGAAATAATTTTGGGAATTGAGAGCCTGAAAACATTGAGAAGAGAGCTGAAGGCTGGATGGTCTGGATCCTGCCCTCACTGTTTGCTTGCTCATCACCTTGGGGGAATCTCTCTACCTGTTCCAGTTTTGTCTTTTGTAATAACGAGCCGGTGAGTGTGGCGAGAGGGCTTGGCTTCAGTCCTTTCTCCATGGAGTCCTTTCTCCACGCAAGAAGTGTCACTGGGCTGAGCCCTTCTCGTGGAGGCAGGAGGAGGGCAGGGGCTCTGCACAGCTCATGGGATGGTTTTGCAGAAAGCTCCTGCAGCTGTGCAAGAGGAGAGTGAGGATATCGGATGGTTTCATTATCAAAGCCGTCTCCAGTCTACTCTACTCTTCAGTGTGCTTTCTCCTAAATTTAAATATCAGCTGGTTCCCTCCAGAAGACCGTGTGTCAAGTCATTTATTTTCTTTTTCCCTGTATTTCCTTGAGTGATAGAAGCCAAGGATCAGCTCAGGGCTGAAGGTAAGTCCTTTGTGGTCATGCCATGTCCCTGTGTAGGGCACTGTGCTGTCCCCTGGAGCCCCAGGCTTTTTTCCTCCAGTGCTCTGAAGTTACGTGACTCATTGAGGTTTGCAGCACAGGGAAAGTGGGAAATTCTCAAACCTGCAGTGAAAAGCATGAAAAAAAAAAAAAAGCCATGGAGGTGAAAAACGTAGATTTGGAAGGTAACCTTTGGAAGTGTGCAAATGGGAGGGATGGATGCTGCTCCTGGTTTGTGAGCAGCGGCACTGATGGTGCTGAGGATGGTGGAGCAGGCATTGGTGTGAGCAGTTTGGGATGCTCTGCCCCAAGTCCTCCCATTTCCATCCTGTGGAGATAGGAAGGAGAATGGAGATTACATTGGAGTTATCCAGATCTGCCCTGAGAAAAAAATGGAGTCTTATTTGAGCAGCGTTTCTGATAAAATATAATTGTTTAGACAAACTCTGGCTGAACTCACTTCCTCCTGCAGCCCAACGCGCTGATAAAATGGGGGTGGAAGTGGGAGGCCGAGTTCAGCGGCTGCTGAGCCCTTCCTTGGGATCATCACCCCCCACCCCGAGGTCCCCGTGTGCCCCTTCTCGTGGCCTCGGAGGAGCCAAGAGGACGGCAGGGACAGCTGTGGGCACGGGCTGGGATGTGGCAATGTGGGTGCCCGTGTTGGAGGTCTCTGTGCTGTGGAGTGGGATGAAATGTGAGCTCTTGCCCTAATGCCGGTGTTCCTACGGGAAGCTGTCCTCCCTGCCCTATTTTGAGTAGCAAATGGAAGTTAATTAGCAGCGTAGGAGCATGCACCCTGGAATTGGGAGGTGAAGGGTTCCTGCACAGCCCTGAGGGAGCACTGGGATTTCCTCTCTGCTTCGTTTCCTGGGCTGAACCATCTTACAGAGGCCAACTTGGATGGATCAGGCCTTGGGGCTTTGCCATGCCTCCACCTGGGGGAGCAGGAGTAGCTGCTTTGGGGTTATCTCAGCCTCCTGGGGTGGGGACAAGCAGGTCTGTAGGATGCTCGCTACAACAGTGAGCAAAACCAAAGCCATCTTCATTGGAAGAGCAAAGCCGGGGAAGCCTCAAATCAGCCCAGGCGAACATTGCACTGTGACTTTGTGCTGGGGAACATTGCACTGTCCCTTGGGGCGCAGACAGGCAGAGAATGTTCTATTTGTTTTTCCTCCTCATTTTCAGACATGCAGAAGTGATTTTTCTCTTTTATTACCGCTGTTGCTGCTCTGCGGTGGAGGGCACTGGGTAGGCTTCACGGGTTGAATTCTCCCTAGAAAAGCCCCTCCTCTGCTTCCACAGCTCAGCTGCCAGGTCTGGTTTGCAAACAATTTGCAGAGGCACAAATATTTGCGGGGCGAAGCGGTGCCTGCAGGAAATGGCCGCAGTTTCCGGCTCTGGAGTGGTGTGAGCATTGGGACAGCATGGGGCGATGCAGGACATCCCACATCTGGAGAGGGAAACATGGGCAAACTGTGCCCTGCTCTGCTGGGTTTGGCTTTTGTGGGGAGAAAAGCGTTGGCGGAATGATGAAATTCAGAAAATGAAGGGGTTTTGCATCAGAATGGGAAGGCGCTGATTTCTGATGAAATGTTTGCTGCTGATGTTTGCTGATCTCCCATCCTGGAGTGGAAGGGGAAGGATGATGAGGATCTGAGTCACTGTGGGGCTGCAGTGGGACCTTCTGCATCTGTCAGCAGAACCGAGGCTGAGTTACTGTGTTAGTCAGAGGTGGTGACTGCTTCCAGCGTAGCGATTCCCGACTTGGTGTGGCTGAGCACCATCTATCTGGCCAGGCAGGGAATAGCAGCTGCCCGGCTGCACGTGTGGGCTGGGGACGTGCAGAGATGGAGAAGAAATGGGAGGGTTTGTGGGCAACAAGGGCGGCAGTCCATGCTGGGTGTGCATCTCTGGGTAATCTGGACAAGGCTGAATGATGGGATGAGCCCGATTGTATGAGCTTGAACAAGACCAAGAGCCTGGTCCTGCACTTTGGTCTGTGTACTACAGACTTAGGACAGAGTGAGTGGAAAGCTGCAGGGAGGAAAAGGATCTGGGGTGTTAGCTGACAGCCGGGCGATCACAAGCCAGCAGTGTGCTCAGGTGGCTGAGAAGGCCAACAGCATCCTGGCTTGCATCTGAAAAAGTGCAGCCGGTGGAGCAGGACATGATTGTCCCTCTGTACCAGCACTGGTGAGGCCGCACCTCAAGTGCTGCATTCATTGTTGGGCCCCTCACTGCAAGAAAGACATCGAGGCCCTGGAGCACATCCAGAGAAGGGCACTGGAGCTGCGAGGGGTCTTGAGCACAAGTCTGACGGGGAGCTCTTTGTCTGCCTGGAGGAGGGGAAGCTGAGGCTGTACTAAATCCTGAAAGCAGCCACAGATGGCTGAAAGCTGTGCGCACAGCCCGGGGCAGGGGCGAAGGCAGCAAGGCAGCGGTGTCTGCTGCTCTTGCATAATGCAAAGCAAAAACCTCGAGGAAGAAGTTGAAGAGGTTCTCCGCACTGCAGCCCTGGATTGATTCCCGCAGGGAATGGTGCAGGAAAGGAAATGTCCTTCCATGGGAGACTCTTGGAGCTGCTGAGGCACTTTGGCATTGCTGCATTCTGCTGAGCAGCTGTGGTGAGAACGCGGGGCTTCCGGAAGGAGGGAATATCACTGCGTAAATCACTGCACCATTGATTTATTTTTCCTCTTTCTGGCTGACCCTTGGGGTTCCCCCAGAGCCCTCCCTTCTGTGTCCCACTTCCCACGGCTCTGCAGGGCTGCAGTGCTGGAGGGGGCTCAGCAGCATCTGGGATGCTGCATGGAGAAGCCAAGCAGAGTTGGCATGGGGGCCAAAGGGCAGCACTTCTGTATGCCTCCCCACTGCAGGGAGACACTGCTGCTCACTAGGTGTGCCTGAACACTCCCAAATTCCAGGTCTGGATCTGTTCTTGGGCCCCTCCATGACGGCTTGCTGTTGGGCCCCAGATGGTCTGTTTGCCCCATGGCCGAATGAAGGCTGAATGCTGCTGGTGCTGCAGGAATTTGGAGAGTCAGCGGGGTCTGGGCCCCAGGAATTAATTTGGGGTTGCCATGGGGCTCAGCAGGATGGTGGGGTTCAGGGGCTTAGGGCTGGCTTGGGGAGATGAGGGAGCTGACTTTGGGGAGGAGGGGAGAGCACAGGGCCTTGTGGCAGTGGGTGCTGCTCTGGGAGCATCCCCAGCCTCATGCCTGCAGCAAGCACCAACTATCAGACTGTGTGTGAAAGGCAGGTGAAGCTCAAGGGGACCTTCGGTGTCCAATGCATCTATGTGCAGAAGAGCTGTTCTGAACAAACCCTGTGAAAGGATCTCTTTGCACCGGTTTGGAAGGAAGGGGTTGCTCTCAGGTTTGTAATGTTGGGGTTTTGGTGCAGCAGAGCCAGGCACCTGCAGAGGTACTTCAAAATCGAAACGTGAGCGAGGCATGCATAGTAGGACCACATCTCATGCTCTTCCCTGCTGCTCTTAATGCCCCTAGATATAAAAGAAGGACTGGGAAATCTCAGTGTGGTGCTCACATTCTGACTGAGCCCATTATGTGTCCCTCGAGCAGCCACCCGTGTTCAGCAGAGCTCTGGGCAGTGTGCCTTGGTCCGGCCCTTCTGCCAGCCTGGGGGCAGCAGCAGGTCCAGTGGGCACTGGTGAGGGGCTTTCTTGGAGGGAGGCTGAACAGACCCCAGAGGGCTCCCATGCAGAAGGAAGAACGCTTTGCCAAATCGTAGGAGGAATTCCCACGTTCCTGTTCCTTGCACTGCCTGCCAAGCCCTCCTCCTTTCCACAAAAGCTGATGTATTTAGCTGGATTTAACCTTTGCTCGAAGAAGTGAGTAACAAAAGTCTTTTACTTTTGGTTTCTGGGTGTAAATTTACGATTCAGCGATGGTTTTGTACACACAGCACAATGCCATTGTGTGAAAAGCCGGAGGAGAGACAGAGCGAGCATCACTCAGGGGCTCCTTTATAGCAGGGGCTTTCCGGCAGCCTGCCCACATCACTCTTCCTTCCTGCACTGACAGCTTCTGCTGGAGCAGCGTGAGGTGTCAGACAGCTCTCACGGCTTCGGCACAAGCAGGAGGGGGACAGCGTGGGGCTCCTCGGCATCCCCAGTGCCCGAGGTCACTGCACTCTGCTCTGCTCTGCTCGGCTGCAGTGAGCACCCGACTCTGCGTTGGAGGTGGTGAGTGAGGTTGGAGGGAGGAGAAATGCTCTTTGTCGGAGCTGTTTTCCGTAGCTGAGTGCTCCAAGGTTCTGCCTCCTTGTGATTCCCGCATTTGGGATTTCCAGGGTACGGAGGACCTTTGGGGAATGGCAGAAGGCACAGCTGCTCCTGCAGTTTTCTGCCCTGGACACTGTCTTATCCTCTGGTTTGACTTGCATGCCATGAGCCCCTGGTGGTGATAGTGGCCGTTCAAGGTCACATAATCAGTTTGCCATTATGTGTGGGGAATGCTGGGTGGGCTGGGCATGATTTTCTGCTCCTGAGCATGGACAGATGCGTCCCATCACCTTGTACCCAGCACCTGGCCAAGAGAAGCCTCCCAGGTTGAAGTAGGGCAGTGTGTGGCCTGCAAGGAGGTGGGATGGCCACTTCCAACTCAGTCAGGCTTGGATTCTGCTTTATTTCCAAGCCCAAACCCCTCTGGAACTAATTAGGACGCCCACATTGGTGACCCTGGTGTTCCTGGCCACAGCCAGGCATGGGGAAGCTGCTGCACAGAGCTGAAGGGTGACCTTTGGGGGCTGCTCCCCGTGACCACCGCTGTCCCCCTGGTGTCCTTTTTGCCACGGGGAGCCCACAGGGCCAGCTGCATGTGGGCAGTTCTCCCAGGTGGGGAGCAGTGGGGTGCGGCAGGGCTGAAGCTGGCCCCTGTGCTCGCAGCCCACGCACTGGGATTTGGGAACTTCTCCGTTGGAATTGGAGTAATTGCCAAAAAAAGTAATGAGGCTTTGATTGTGGCAAGTTCAGCTCGTGGCATCGCAGCCAGCTCAGGGTGCTGGCCTGCGTGATAACCACACGGGGAAGTTTTTCTCGCAGCCTCGTGTGTATCTGCGAAAATCTGTGCTCCATTAACTCCTGCACTCAGCGCTCCCTGAAAGTTGCCCGAAAATTCCATCTTGGTGAAATGTAGGATACGCTCCAGCCTGCCCCGAGAACATCTGGTATCTGTGCGTTGGGTGATATTAATCACAGTATAAACACAGCCAAGCGCTGAGCAGCAGAGCCCTCCCACCTCCCCCCCCACTAACCGAAGGTTTTGCAGCTATTTCCCAGTGCTCAGTGGCACGCAGGCTGCTTGGTGCTGCCTGGATCCTGCTGGCAGGAGGCACGCAGCCCTCCCTCACCCTTCTTGTGGCTATCACAGCTCTGCACAAAAGGGAGATGCTGTTGTTGCTGTTTGGTGGCCGGAGGCAGAGCTGCAGAGCCTGTTTGTGCCCGGGGTTGGGCTGCAAACATGAGTGTGTGTCTGCTCGGTGCTGGGGTGTGCTGTCTGCACTCCAGGATGTGCCATGGTTTCCTTTCAAGTTAAGGCACTGGCAGCATTTTTAGCCCTGTATTCCTCTGGAGCAGCCTCTGACAGTGCTGTTCCCATGTCCCGAAATGGGAACGTGGGTTAATTTTGTCCCACCTCCCCCAAAAAGCGTGTGACTGAGTTGGTAAAAGGAAAAAAAAGAAGACAGAAAAAGATGAAAATGATGTCTCAAGTGCCTTAACCACGGGGCTGCGCTTTAGGGGGAGGCTGTGTGGGGCGGGAGGGGCCTTTGATGTCGAGGATTTCCTCCATCTGAGAGAAACCCAACTGCTTTTCGTGTGTGGGTGCAGGGCGGGGGGAGAGCTGAACTGCACGCCCTAGTCGGGCAAAACTTTGGAGAAGTTTGGGAGCTGTGGAGGCAGCGGGCTCAGGTGCTCCGGAGGTGGAAGGCAGCTGGGAGCCACACTGCAGCATCCCAGGCAGAGCGTGTCCTCCCCTCGGTCCTCCTGGGTGAATCTGTGCCTGAGCTGCCCCAGCCTCAGGGAGCAGAAATCTGCACCCAGGGGCTGTGCTGGGGTGTCTGCAGTGTGTAGGGGTCGTGCATCCCCTTGGGATGAGGGGAGGGCAAAGTGAAAGGGCACGGAGAGCGCAGCACTGTGCTGAGCGGGGGTGGGAAGCCAGGGAAAATACCATGGGCATAACGCAGGCAGCGGCATGGAAAGGGCGTTGTCAGGGCCTGCACTGAGGCTTTTCAGGGTGGAAGGCTGCGTGCTCTGTGTGGGCACCAGGCTGCTCCTGCCCACGTTGTGGGGCCGTGCTCCCTGCTTGGGTTTTGCCTTGGGGAGGGAAGGCAGCAGAAGGGAGTCACAGCAGGCAATAGGGGCGACGTGGGGCTGTAGCAGTCTGGGCTCTGTGCAAAGGATACCAACCCAATGGGGGCTCCTTTCTCAGCACCAGCACCTCTAGGTCCCAGCTCTGAGTTGTCTGGGACCCCACGCTGTGCGCAGTCCCGCAGTCCTGCAGCACAAAGGGACCCAGGGCTGTGGTCCCAGCAGGAGGGTCTGTGCTGAGGTTGGGAGCCCTGCCCCAGCCTGGGGGGTCAGGTCTGTGTCCATGCAGGCAGTGGGAAGGGGCTGATGCAGCATCTCCTGCTGGGGTTGGGATCAGTGCTGGCTCCGTGGAGCTCACCGCTGCCTCGTTTTCCCTGCCTTTTGGGAGTGTTGTGGTGATGGGAATTGTCAGAGCCAGGGAGGAGGGGATGCTTTTCCTCCTTTCTGTTTTTATTTGTTAATATTTTAACAACAGCTCCTTATTCTTCTCCTGCCACTCGGGACAGCTGCTTGCACAATGGTCGTGGGAGAGCAGCAGCTCGCACATCGGAGCAGCACGAGGGGAGTGCTTGGGGCTCGGGTTTCTGGGTAGGGGGCCGGGCACATCAGGCTTGTAACTGAAGCTGTGTGCTGGGGAATTGCTCCTTTTTTGCTGTACCCCAAGGACATCTTGTCACCCAGCACCTTCACATCCAATGTTTTGGGGTTTTGCTGCTGCCTGTGCCCTCAGATGGGAAATGCTTTGTGCTGCACAGCTCCAGACCTTCCTTTCTAAACTCATCCCTCATCTAAACCCACACTACACCAGGGAGGAAGCATCTGGGGCTGAGGCCATCCCCAGCTCTGCAAAGGAGCTGCCTTCCCCAGCTGCCTCCAACGGGGCCATTGTCACTGCATGGTGCCATAGCCTTTGCAGCACACTGAGCCCTGTGTGCAGCTGGTCGGGGCCAGAGGGCACTGACAGAGCCTGTGGCTGCCTTTCCCCACATTGAGGTCATCATAGCTCACCCCTCTTTGGAGCCTGCAGACATCCAGCCCCCAGCGAGATGAGCACTGTGTGCCAGATTTACTCTCATGGCTTCAGGGCACGGAGCAGAGGAGCACAGGAGCACCCTCCTGCAGCACATAGCCCAGTTGTAAGCGAGCTGCTCCGTGTTGTTACCCCATCCAGACATGATTCCAGGCTGTGAGACGCAGCATTCAGGAGTGCCTTGCTCACAGCCCTATGGCACGGACAGAAAAATACACCTGGAGAGCGTGGCACACTGCACAGCCAATAGCTTCAGAGCTGTGGATGCTTTTGTGGGTACACTGCGTGGCTTTTTTAATGTTGAGAGCAGAATTACCTGCGTGGCTGCAGGGCTTGCAAGTAGCTCAGTGGTGGTGCGTGGAACCTCACAGCTATTAAAGGGAACAATTCAGCTGAAGGAGTTAATGCTGAGAACACAGCCTGAGGGCTGCCTGCTCAAAGCATGTGGCACGCAGCATCTCCCAGCAGCAGCACAGCGTGGTGCAGCGAGCCCTGGCAGCAGGGTTGGGCTGCAGATGCTGCTCTCTGCAGGGATGTGGCTGACCCCGCTGTGCTGGGGGTGAATGCAGGGATGGCTGATCCTCATCCCTGGGGTGAGAGCACCGTCTGCTCCCAGCGGTGTCTTGGGCTGAAGGTGGGGTGGTGCTGGAAAATGCTCTTCTGTTTGTCACTGCTGCACACTGCTGCACACAGCAGCCCGTGTGCAAGGGGTGAGCATTGCTGAGGTGGGAGTTCAAAAGTGATGCTCCTGTGATAAACGATGTGAAAATGATGCTGAGGTCTGGGGTGCTTTGGGTCGTGGCCAGGACGAGAGACCCATGCAGAAGTGATTCCCCTTCCCAGCCCCGCCCCGCTTCTACTTGCCATGGATTCAAAAAAAGCAGGTCTGTAAAAGCCACATTTTCTTTGGGAATTGGATTAAGGCCCCTTGTTCTGCGCCGGGGACGCCGTGGCATGAAGCCTCCCTTTGTCCTGGGCATTGCTGGCCCAGCTGCAGCACATTAACCCTTTCTGATCCCAGGGCAACACAAAGCTAAGGATGAATGGCCCTTTGCTAAGCAACAGGGACTTCTCCTGGGCTGTGTGATGGCAGGAGGCAGTTGGGGAAGTTGAGTGTTGGCTGTATGTATCCAGGCTGTGCTGTGGTGGAGGTGGCCGACCCCCAAAACAGGTGCTGGGGTGTCCATCAGCATCTCCTGCTGCACATGGAGAGCTTGGGTCTGTTGGATTGGTATTTTTTTTAGGCTGTGCTATGGAAGATGATCCAACTGCTCTGCTCCTCTCAGGTCTGTGTGTATTTATCTCTGTGAAAGATAAATAGCAGCAGGGCCCATCCCGTTCTGGCGCAAACAGAGGTGGTTGGGGCAGCTCTGTGCTGTGGGGGACCCAATGCCCGTTATCAGGCAGCTCTGATAAGAGCACAGCAGGGATTTCCCCAACGAGGCCCTGGACTGAGTCAAGCCGGCACCAGAGCAGCTCACAGGCTCCTGACAGCCGGGCTGTGATGAACGCCTGCTGCATTTTCCCATTGCTGTGTTAAATGTGAAGATGCAATCGTCCCACAGAAAAGAGATGCAGCCCCCCAGTCCCAGGCAGCTGCACCCAATTATCCCGTTGACCCCAGCCCTGTGGAGCTGGAGCAAAGGTTTCCTTCTTTCCACGGTTAGGGTGCCCTAAATTCTTTCTTCTTTACCTCCAAAGGGAAATAAAAGGGGAAGCACACAGCCAGGCAAGGGAACTCATCGCTGGTCACACAGCACATGGCTGGGAAGAGTCTCCTTGAAGATGCTGAGTGCCCTCTGTCCCATTTGGCACATTGGTGGCCAAATTTTTGCCCCCTGCAAGCAGGAGGATGTTGGGAGAAATCTCTTTTTCCTGCTTTTTCCAAACATTCATGACCCTGGAGCGACCTTCTAGCAAAGTCCATTCCCCACTGGGAAATGATGGATTGCCCAAGCACAGCCTGAGAGCGAGCTGCGGGGGGGAAGGGCACTGCTGGGGGACACTACCAGGAGCATGGGGTGTCTCATGGCAAGGACACGATGCCAGCTGAATGCCTGCAAAATAATCCTTCCTTCCTTCCTTCCTTGGGGGTGGAGAGCTGTGATACCCTGCACAGGACACCGAGAGCTGCAGGGCTCTTTCGGCATTGAAATCCTAAATGTTGGTTTTCTGACCTCAGTCATGCTGCCTCAACTGAGTTTGCTGGTGCTCCCCAAGGTCGCTGGCTGTGCTTTTCCCACTGCTATTGATCTGTGGTTATAATAAATACAGCTGGCTGCACTTCCAGGTGGCCGAGAGCCTGCCCGTCCATCCGAGTCACCGGGATCATGCAGGTGGACAGCACTGCTGCATTATTAAAGCCATAAAAATGACTCCGTAAGCCCTAACGCTGCTGCCCTTCAGACTGGGGATCAGTGCGGTGCAATGAAACTGGAAATGTTTTCTCACTGTTTCTGCACTGCTGCACCCTGTGTTGGTTTGGTGTGTGGTGCCCGGTGGGGCTGTGGGATGGAGCCAGGAGGTCGTGGTGGTTCTATGCTGCAGGATGAAGGACAATGCTTGGGATTTGCCCCAAAACTTGCTGCAGTTTGTTCAGATCCCTTGGTAGCGCTTGCAACACCGAGAGGGCCTCACCAGCACTGTTTCTAGCCCAGAATTTTTTATTTAAGAGAAGAACAATGACTTTGTGGTTAGAAGCTGAGCCGGGGGTTTGGCTGCAGTCCTCGGCTCTGCTGTGTGTGACCCTGAGCAGTCCTCCTCCTCTTCATCTGCAGCACAGGGATAAAGCGGCTTCCTTCCTCGTGGGCCCGTCCTGCACGCCCGGCCCTTGGTGCAGGAGCAGAGAGGTGCCCCTAGAATAACAAATCCTGGGGGTGGGCATTGTGCAAAACCCACGTGTGTCTGAGCACATCCTCCTTCCCACTGGAAGCAGTGTGTCCCACTCCTGCCCTCCACGAGGCCTCGCAAGGCTGCAAGGACCTGCAAACAGCCCCAGCTGCTCCTGGCATCCCACGTTGTATTTTCCTGGAGATTAGGGAGATTAAAACCCTAATGCCCATTGATAGGGGGTTAAGGCTTTTTTAAGTCATAAAAAAAAAAAAAAAGTGGTGTAATCCATCAGAAAGCTGTGCACAGCTGCAGCGTAAGCAGATTGAGGCTGGATTTCCTGCCTTGGTGTTAGGGCGGAGGTTTCTCCGAAGCTGTTATTTGTGGCACTTTGCTGGAGAAGGGCAGCGCCAGCCTGGCCCAGTGGCTGCAGGACCTGTGGGTTTGGGGCAGGGTGGGGGGGAAGAGGGGTCAGCTCTGATGGCGGTGAGGAAGGGTGATGGGGTGAGACAGAGGGTGACGTGGATGCTGGTGCTGTGATGTTGGCAGCAAGTCTCCCCTTCTGGGCATTGAAGGGGTGGGGGGTGCATCTGGTGATGCTGCTGAGTGCTTTTAGAGGTGGAAATGAAGGGACAAAGCCGTGCCATGTGCTCATGAGCAAGAAGTGGCTGGGGGGAGGAGGGGTCTGTGCTGTGACACGGGGCCCTCTAAGTACCAAGACTGCAAATGTGACCCTGCTTGTCACTTTAATCATCTTCAGGCCCTCCTCTGGATGCAGGCATCCTAAAAGTGGGGAGTACCCATTTACAGCAGGAATCAGAGCCGGGGTCCTGCAGGGCTCCGTGCCCCTCTCTGCAACGTGGCTCCAGCTGTGGTGCTGGAGCGCTGCTGTGAGATGGGAGATGTGTAAGATACAGGGCAGGAAGAGCTCACGCAGACAAGATAACATCTTTGTTGAGCTCCACTGCCGCGACCTTAAGAAAGCAACCGAGCCTGAGGATGTCGATGCAGGGCATCGTGCTGCTTTGTCCCCTGATTGTCACCACGTTGTCCCCGCATGAGCAGGGTTACCCCCACTGCTTGATGGCTCTGCTGAAGGAGTTCTGGGATGTCTTAAGAGTGAAATAAAAAGTTCTGGTGAGAGTGAAGTGTCTTGAAGCAGTGGGGCTCGAGCCCACGCAGGAACGGACTGCGCTGGGACCGTGATTTGGGATTATGGGAGGGGGACTAGGGTGATGGGGAGCAGCCGGCAGACCTCGGTGGGAAGAGGGAGGTGGGAGCCTTTAAGGGATGGTTGGGGCCGGGGCGAGGGGAGGCTGTGGAGGGAGAGGGAGGAGGAGGAAGGGTGATGGGGGAGGAAGGGTGATGTGGGGGGAGGGGGAAACGGGGGAGGAAGGGTGATGGGGGAGGAGGAAGCAGCAGGAGGGCAGGGTAAGGAGGAGGAGGAGGGCAGGGGGAGGAGGAAGAGGAGGAGGAGGAGGCGGGGAGCCGCGCGCTGCCGGAGCCGTTGCCGCCGCCGCGGGTGAGTCGCCGGTGCCCGGGCGGGGGGAGCGGGCCGGGGCTGGGCTGGGGTGGGGTCTCTTTTTGGGGTGAGACCCCAGGAGATCGCCGCTGCCAACGGGGCGGCCTCGGAGGTTCGCCGGCGTGCTCACGGAGCGGGGCAGAGCAGCGCAGGTCGGCCAGGGGGCTCTGCCCTCCCCCGTTCGCTCCGTGCGGAGCATTGCGGCCCTTCGTCGCCCCCCCGGCCCCGGCAGCAGCGCCGGTGTCGCGGGCATTGTTCGGGATGGAGAGCGGCGGCGGTCGGGCTTTGGTGGGAGGGGGAAAACCCGCACCCCCCCGTGCTGAGCCCGAGCCCGAAACGCGGTTTTCCGGGGCGCCCGGACACAATCGGTCTTTGTGGAAAAAAAAGAACAGAAAAAGAAAAAGAAAGGCCAACCGGGGCGTAAATTTCCCCGTGAGAACTCGTTGCCGTGCGGCTGCAGCCGGGAGCATCCCGCAGTGCTCCGGACCGGGGCTCGGGCAGCTCCGTTCTGGAGCACAGAGCTCAGCGATGGGGAAATGGGGACACAGAAATCCCTCTGGTCGCTCTGTGGGTGCGCAGGGCCCCGTGTCCTTGGGCAGCATCACACGGCAGCGCTCGTGGGCTGTCCCCGCTGCTATGGGGCGTGCTGCCAACACTTCCGTGGGTGCTGACCCACACAATGTGCTTCTGTGGGGCTGTTGGTGGCCTGGGCATCCTGCAGGGCTTGCCTGCCCCCTATGCATGGGGTGTACCCCCAATGGAGCCTGGGGTTCCCAACCCGCAGCCCCGCGTTCAGTTGGTGGGAGCACAGGAGTGAACCTTGGGGGTCTTTCTGACTTTTTCTATCCTTTTCAAGTTTGCCCTGTTAACGGAAAAAGGACACCAGGCTGCAGCTCCTCCCTGCAGGTCTCTGCGAGCGGTTTCCTGTCTGTCAGCCCAGCGTGGGCCTCACGTGGTGGGAGAAACAAGGCTGTGCCGTGCTGTGCTGCCAGGGTGTGCATGGCTGAGCCGCAGCGATACCCAACCCCTGCCCAGGGCTGCAGCCAGCACCCCAGAACCTATGGCCCCAGCATGGTGGTGAGACCAACGCAGTCACCAGGTGCCCTGGGGACAAAGCAGGTGGCCACAGCTCAGGTGGCTGTGATCAAATGACAGCAGCATCCCCTGCTGCTGCTGTCTGGGATGTGGCTGCAGGAGCTCTGCACGTGGGAACGGCTGAATTTTGGGGACTGTGGGGAGTGCTGAGCTGTGCTTTGTGTTCCCGTACCCGTGTGCCCAAGCCGGCACAGATGGGCTGTGGGCAATCCATACAGCACAATAGGTCTGCAGCTCTGCTTCCAGCCGGGCTCTGCTGCCTGCCTCCTGCTGTTCCCTTGGAAAACAAAGTGGATTTGCAATGCAATGCGTAGGCTGCATCCGCTTCTGTGTCTCGTGTCAGGGATGCAGAGGGACTGCAGGTTTGCTTTGCCCAGGAGGGCTCGGCCTCCCCTCGTCCTCATCACACTTGCGTGGGCCAAGTGGATGCGCTCACCTTGGCTTGAGAGAGCACAGTGTCAAGGGGAGTGTTGCCCTGCTCCATGGCTCCTGCAGAACTGCTGTTCCCCAGATCTCCAAAGATGCCAAAGCATTGGGAGCTTGCAAGTTTGGCGTGTGAGGTAGAAAAGCCCCCTGAGCAAAGCGTGCTGCGGTCCTGCCCATCTGCTGGGGCTGACTGGGAGCTATAAATTCACTCCTTGCTTCTAAAAATGTCTCTGTTACACCCAGCAGCCATAATTCTGGAGGACCGTTGCTCCACATCAGTGGAAGGTTGGTTGGGCTGCACGACTCTCTTGAAACATCTGTGGATGCTCAGCTGCCTGGAAGCTGTGATGTTTTCACGCCCTCAGCTGACTGATATACGGCCGTTGGCTATCCAACCGGCTGTGCAAACCTATCCAACTGACCTGGCAGCCTGCTGTGTTTCCAGGCTAGCACGGAGGAAAGCGAGTTATCCCCCCTCCTCCAGAAGCCCCTGTGCAGCATCTTTGACCGCTGGGTGCTGCTACTTGGGATGCCTGGGGCAAGGTCTGCAGCCCAGAGCAGTTGGATGCCCTCGCTCATCCTCACTGTGGTGGTTTCCAGCATTGCTTTCCCGAAGGCTTTTTGCAGAGGGACCCTCTCACTGCATCCCTTTGCCCCGGGGGTGCTTCTCCGCGGCTGCTGCGCACATGTTGGGTTTGGCTCGCGTCTGATGCTCGTCAGTTACGGTGCATCAGCCCTGAGCCTGTGGCAAAAGAAACTCGGGAGCAGCTGTCCGAAGTCGCTCTGGAGCTGTGGGCTGGTTTGTGCTGGTGTTCTGCGCTCTCTGCATCTCCAGTGCCCACGTGGAGGGGATTTCCCCAGCAGAGAGGACGTTTGTGCACGAGTTTCCACGCACCTCGTGTTTGTTGACCCATGGGCATCAGCGTGCTTCCCCAGGAAGCAGCTGTGCTACAGGGAGGCAGTGGTGGCTGAGGTCTGACTGCTGCTGGGGGCTCAACAGCACTCAGGTGTTCCTGTGTGCTTCTGAACTCCTCCCTTCTGGTGGGGCTGGCACAACCCCTTTGGAGCTGATGGGATGCTCAGGTTCTTATAGGAACAGATCCTCTCTTCCCAGGGCTGCTGCCTCGGTGGGAAGCTGAAAGGAAGGAGAGCGAGAGCGTGGGTTGCAACATTTCCCTGGGGAGTTCTCCGGGCAATTCGTGTCTGTGCATCCCCGTTGTCCTGCGGAGCCTCCGAGTTGCAACATGTTTATTTATCTTCTCCCCAAACGGGAACCAGATGCTGGGGCAGCTCGGCCTCTCACTTACTTTTTCCTTTGGGCCAGCTGCAGCAGCATGGGCCGCGTGCACCTTGGTGGTGGCAGCTCAGCAGACTGCCACACGTGGTGACCCCGTGCATCCTTTCGTGGCTTTTGTCTCACCACGGGCTGGTGAGTCACGAGCCCTCTGCGGTGCATTGGAGCTGAGTGCTGCACGATGGCACGTAGCACAGGGGCTGGGGCAGGTTTGTGTGCACGTTGCCAGCTGCTGGGGACGGTGCAGAGCCTTCTGCAAGCTGCGTGGTAGCAAGGCATCGTGCACACACGTGGCTGTACAGGGATCATCAGAAAGAGCGGTGATACATCGGCACTGACTGCCCAGGGAAGGATGGGGAAGGGGGAGGGTCACTATCCCTAGAGCTGTTGTAGAACTGTGGAGACTGGGTTGGTCACTGTGCACGGTGGGGGTGAGCTTACAGCTGCAGTTGGTGAGCTGAGGGGTCTTTTCCAACCTTGAGGATTATATGATTCCCTGATTTCCTGTGCCAGCCCCCAGGAGGGGAGGGGCAGTCCCATCCTGCAGCACCGGAGCGCTCCGTGCTCTCCGTGTGTTGCCCTCCTGTTCTGCTCCCGGAGCACAGCACCGAGCAGCTGCACAACCCTGTGCTTCTGGTGGCAGCATACTTTCCACGTGATTTATTTTTTAGTGGTATGTAGGGTTGGGTTTGTGTTTTGTTTTTTTTTTTTATTCTACTTTTGGCCTTACTGCTTTGAAACAGGGCCAACTCAGGACCTATGGAAGGACCTCTAGCTTGCTGCACTCTCAGTCTGTTCCAGGAGCTGTGCTGGGGCCTGACCTCCTGGTGCAGGGCTGGATGGAGGAGCAGATAGTTGCTGTGTGTGTCAGCTGCTTTGTTGCTCTCCAGCGGGGTTGGAGGTGGAAAAAAATGCTCAGAGCCACTCCAGCAGTGTCGATGATCGGTGTTGGGTTTGTTTTTATTTTTGATTCAAGGAGTGCAGTGCTTGCAGGACATGAGCACTGCTGCCCCAAAGGGCTGGGGCTTGGTTTGGAGGAAACCCCTCTGCCCCAGCTGCAGAGGAAGGCATGCAGCTCCTCATCAGAGCCAGAAATAACAGCAGGATGAGGCCAACGCGCTGATGGAAGCAGAGGTCCCTATTCCTGGTTTAAGGAATGAGGATGAGGAGCTTTGCAAAAAGCGTAAAGAAAGTAAAGCACTTTGGCTGGGATACAGGGATGTGTGTGCTCATGGTGCTTGTGCACACTGCACTGGGGATGCATCGCCTCGTTGTGCCTTCCTGGTGGCTCTGCTTCCTACCTGCAGATCCCAGAGGGGATGGGGCTCTGACTTTTTGTATGAAGATGTTAAAGGAGACCATGGATGTTTCTCTCTCATCCTTCAGAAACATTTGCCTTCTTTGCAGTGTGGTGATGAAGTGCTTTGGTGATGTGCGTGCTCTGCAGCGAGCCAAGTGCCCTGCTTCTTGGGCGCATCAAAGGCTTTGCTTTTCCCCTGACAGATGTCAGCAGAACTAGAGCAGTGTCGTGACAGCCCTGTTACTGTGTGGGTGCTCTGTGGTGCGACCCATTTAGATGTGGATGTGTTGTTCTTCAGCTCTCAGCGGGCTGCAGTGGGGCTCTGCACTTGTGCTGAGGGCTTCCTCGGTGCTGGGTCCAGCTCGCAGCATTGCACTGGGGTCTGGAGGGACCTGGCAGGGCTCTGCCCATGAAGCAGGGTGAGCAGTGTGGGGCTGCATCCTCTGTAGGGCTGGTAACGTGGCAGGGATCGAGGTGCATGAAGTAGGTTAAGAAGCACAAGCCCAAATTGAAAGTGATTCCAGGCAAAGATGCTGCGTGCTGCTCTCTCAGCCCCCAAATGCCCCACATTGCTCAGCTCAACTCCCCCTGACCATTCTCCCTTTGCCCCCAGGTCCAGAGGTCGTTCCCAGCCCCGTGCCCGGCATGACGGACGCTGTGCGTGATGCCGGCCCCAAGCAGGCGGCACCGGCGCGGCCGGACAAACCAGCTGCAGACTTTGGCTATGTGGGGATCGATGCCATCCTGGAGCAGATGAGACGGAAAGCCATGAAGCAAGGCTTCGAGTTCAACATCATGGTTGTAGGTGAGTGCTCCCTGTGGGCCAGCTGCCTGCAGCGGCTGTTTGTTTTATTCCGTGACAGTGTTTGTCCTCTCCATCACCCCCTCAGGAGCAGCAGTTCAGCTCCATGTCACTGTCTCTGCTGCTTGAAGAGTGCTGGTCAAATTAGGCAGTCATTATGGCTGGAATGGGACACAGCCTGGCACTCGCCAGGATCCCAGTGCTGTGTTGGAGGGCAATACTCCCCTTAGGGATGTGCCCGTGGGTACCTCTGAGGTGTCAGGTGTTCCTATAGCATTGCAGAGAGTGACAGCAGCTCCCTGGGCCCTGCAATGGTTTGACATTGAGAAGATACAGAATCACAGAATGAATCATAGAATGGCTTGGGTTGGAAGGGACCAGCTGTTGTTGGGTTAGAACAGACCTACTTTAGGGAGCCTGCTTTAGCAGGGGATTGGATGAGATGATCCCCAGAGGTCCTTTCTAACTCCTACATTTCATGTCAAAGATCATCTAGTCTCAGTCCCCTTGATGTGGCCTTGAGCACCTCCAGGGATGGGACACCCACAGCTTCTCTGGGCAGCCTGGGATGTGGGCTGGAAGGTCACTGCAAGCCCTTTCACTGCAGAACCAGTTGGTGCAGGTTCCTGGGACGTTTTTCTGTGTGAACCTGTCCGAGCAGCTCCAGGCTTCTCCCTGCACTCCCAGCAGGTGCTGGGGGCTGATTGGAAGGGCTTTGCTTTGGCAGCTCTGCATGTGCTAGGGAAGCCTGTGCTCTAGTGTGGATGGAAAACATTGTTCCTCCCTTGGCAGGCTCCAGAGAGCTGTTTACAGGCTGGGGAATTTGTAGCAGCATCAACAAACTGAGCTGTGGCTCTCCCAGCAGACATGGGGAGGGGTGTGGGAGGAGCTGTGCCCATGGGGGGCCCAGGGATGCTTGGCTGGAGCTGGGAGGTAGCAGCCAGTGCAGGAGCACCTGGCCCAGACTGTTCCATGTGTACCACAGTGTGTGCTGTGCCATGCTGCACTGCAGCACGCAGTGGATGCAAAGAGACTGGGTGTTGGGACTGCTGCTGCTGGGAATCCTGTCTTGCTGAAGACTCCCACGTGCAGAGGAAGGAGCTCCTTTGTATATGACCACACTGCTGTCCTCCCTCTGCTTTCCCCTACGTGCAATGGTGCAAGGAGGGGCTTCGCCCCAGTAACGCTGTCCTGATGCCAGCTCTGGTGCAGGCTGAGTCCCAGCAGCTTCTCCATCTGCTGTCCCCTGCAAAAATAACCTGGAAATGTCACAGTGCTGACGATGGTTTGTCCTGCTGCTTTCCAGGTCAGAGTGGCTTGGGGAAATCCACGTTAATCAACACCCTCTTCAAATCCAAAATCAGCCGGAAATCTGTACAGCCGACTTCCGAAGAGCGGATCCCCAAAACCATTGAGATCAAATCCATCACTCACGGTGAGGCTCCACATATCCCAGCTGGTGCTTTGGCTTTCAGTCCTGCTGTGCCTTGTGTCCTGCTGAACCTCTGCTCTCATTCGGGCAGATGAGTGTGGAGCATCCAGAGATGCTCAGTGGGATGGGAAAGCACATCTTTTCCTTTTATCCTCCAACACTGACTTAATTATGATAGAAGGGAAGAAGCGAGGTGACAGCTGGGAGGCTGCATACAGGGCAGATGCAGTGCTGCATCCCCTCGGAGGGCTGGTTCGTGCATGCTGGAAGCTGTAGGGGGAAGCTGAGCCAGAGCATGCTTGGCTCATACCAGCTGCTTTCTTCTCCATTTCAGAGATTGAAGAGAAAGGGGTTCGCATGAAGCTGACGGTCATTGACACCCCTGGCTTTGGAGACCACATCAACAATGAGAACTGGTGAGCTGCCTGGGCACAGGGCTGCTGCAGGGAGAAGACACCCAATGCTGAGGCATCCTGCTTTGGTGCTGGGGGCCAGGCTGTGGTCCCTATGGGCAGTGGAACAGAGGGATTGCCGTGGATGCTTCCTGGCACCGAAGTGGACCCACAAACATCCTGCTGTTTGTGGCATGAAGCAGGCTTTGTTCCGTGCCAGGAGCAGCTTTGTGCCAGCACAGCTGGTCCCCAGACCTTGCTCATGTGGCCCTGGGCCCTGCCACATGTCCTCGGGACAGCTGGGGTCTGTGCAGGATGTGGTGCTGGCAGGGCAGTGCCGTGTGTATGCAGAGTGCCTGAGCCCCTGTGTGGTCACACTGGGACAGGGAGGATGGGGGCTTTTTGGACACCTCTCTGCTGTCCTGTGCTCCCTCTCCCCGTAGATGGGGCTTTCTGGGAGCAGGGGGGCTCGGGGTTCTGCTCTCTTGCACACCCCAACCTCATGTGTCTGTGCCTCTGCAGCTGGCAGCCCATCATGAAGTTCATCAACGACCAGTATGAGAAGTACCTGCAGGAGGAGATCAACATCAACCGCAAGAAGCGGATCCCTGACACCAGGGTGCACTGCTGTATATACTTCATCCCCGCCACCGGCCACTCGTACGTACACACCCGTGTGCTCCAGCCCCTCTGTGCTCTCCTCTGTGCCTCTGGTCTCACATCTCAGCTGTTTGGGGCAGCCCATCCCCAAAGTTGTGGGTCTCTGGAAGGGTTTAGAGGAGCTCATAGTTCTTCATGAGCACTTGGAACTGTTTTAGTCAGGGAGAATGGGGTGTTTGCTCTTCTCCTGAGGCCATGAAAGCCTTCATTCAGTTTTGCTTTGGTCACCTTTGCTCAGCTGAGGGTGGGCATCAGTCAGTGAGCTCTCCGATTTGATGGGATGATTACCTCTGCAAACAAAACTTGCTTTTTTGCTCCCCCACCTTTGTAAGTACTCCCGGAGCCAACGCTGTAACCCTTTTAGGGCATTGTGTGGGTTGTTTGATTAGTCTGCACGTGGGATGCAGTTTACTCTGTGCAGAGCTCTCCTGTCTCTGGCACTTCTCAAATGACAGCATCAAAGGGCTCCATCTCCTGCTTTTCTGTTTTAAAGACACAGAACCTTTACTGAGAATCTGGGGCACTTCTGGTGTTTTGAAAGCCACAACTTGAAGTATCGCAACGCCAAGCGAGACTCGAGCTTCCTTTTGATTTGAGTCAGTTCCATCCACTTCTGGCTTTGTCTGCATGGGGAATTTTTGTGTCTGATTTCAGAAGTAAACTCAAACCACCAGCACTGTATTCATGTCAGCCTTTTTCTCTTCCTCACGGAGAGATGTATTCCAACAGAAGAAAGAAGAAGAAAAAAAAAGGGGTTGTTTTGCTTCTGTTGGTGGGCAGACAAAAAATGCACTTTTCACTGGAATACAATGACTGCATGGGGCAGCTATGCTCTTCTTGTATAATAGGCACAGCGTGTGCAGGGACCTCACAGCCTCCAAGAGAGAGCAGGAGCCCCTCCCCAGGCTTGGGCTCTTCCTTTACACCCTGATGAAGTGGAAATGTTGGAGGGGATGATGTGTTTGGCCATTCTGGCTGTGGTGCTGCTCATCTTGGGACCGATCCTCATTGTGGGTCGGGGTATTGCAGCGTGAGCTGCGCTCTGTCTTTTTCTCATCCCTTTGGGCATTTAACCCTTGCATGTCTGTGGACGTGGGAGCACAGCGTGCAGCAGATGTGGATGGGAGGTTTGGGGCTTCTTCAGGCTGTGGGCTCTGCTTCCCATGCAGCACCCCATGGAGCTCGCTTCACCCCGTCCCCCGCCGGAGCCCCTCGGCGTGTTCTGGTTTCTCTCACCGCCGGCTAGCAGTAATTGCTGGAGGTTCAGCTGCCTTTCTTCTTTCTCTCCACCGAACATGTGTTTCCAATATCAGTTAGCCTGGCTGTTGGAGGATGGTGTTGCAGAGCTGTGCACGGCTCTTGCTGTAGTGCTCACCCCATCCTCTGCCCAGGGGCTGTGTACCCTGCCCTGTGCCATCCCCAGCGTGGCTCACATCCCCTCCTGCCCAGGGACAGAGAGGCTGAGAACGATGGAAACTGCTGGCTGCAGAAAGGGGAACAAATCCCATGGAGTGCAAGAAGTGTGGGAAATACTGCATGCTCTAAAATCTTGAGCAAGCATTGGGTTTTCCTTCTGCTCCCCTTTGAAGCCCAAGTCATGGTGCCTGGTACCCCAGTGTGCCCGTGGTACTCCCCACTCTGTGCCCAGTTTGCGGTGCAGGACTCACACTATGCTTAGCACAGCCTTGTGCCTCCTACTGTTCTGCTCAAGGGTTAATCCAGGGAGAATTTTCCCCTCCCAGGGAGGTCAGGGCAGGATTTGCAACCCATCTAGCTCGCACACACCCTGTCCTTCTTGTAACACTCCTGTAAAACCATGTTAGCACAGGCTAAGGAACCTGCTTTTGGCTGCAGCCGTGCAAGCCGCACTCTTTGCCACCCAATAAATTTCTCAGCTGTGACCCCTGCGAAGCACCGCCCGGCTCAGAAACGTGGCTCTGAACCACGGCCTGGCCCCAGCAGCTCTGCTCTGTGCATGTGCCAGAGCTGTGTGCTGAGGGACAGACACCTTGCAGCCGTGATCAGACCCCTCGTTGGGGTGCTGAGTGCTGGGCTGGCTCAGCTTCCTGCTGCTGGTTGGATCTGGGGCACAACAGAAAGGAAATAGCTGCAGCTCTCTGTGGGTTGTCATTACCAGAAAGGCATTTAGAGATGCTCTGCAGTCCCCAGCCCCATAGTGGGAGGAGATGGGGGGCAGCCAGCATTGCTGGGTGGTGCTGTGCAGGAGGAGTTTGGCAGGAATTAGATCTGGGCTTGCCCCATCGTGACCTTGGCTGTGTCTGCCTGGGTCTGTGCGCCGTTAATTAGTGCACGTTCAAATCAGGCTCTCTTCTTTCATCATCTTCTTAAGCCCTTCATTCTCCATTGGTGTCTTCAGATGAGTAACAGTGACTTCCAGCATCACATGCTTTTACATGCATGAGGTTTTGGGGCTCCCCAAGAATTATGGCTGGGGGTTTGCAGCAGCTCAGCCCGGGGGTGTGATGTGCAGGGAGGAAACACCAGGGAGCTTTGCTTTACAGCATCCTGGGAGCTGCCCTGTGGTGCTGCAGCTGTACCCTCTGCTTCCATTTAGCATCACTGCTCTGCCTGGGAGCAGCCTCAGCTCCTCAGCTGTACCAGGGAGGACTGAGGGCTGCATTGGGGTGAATCTCACACGTCTGGTGGGCTGTGAATGCATCGGCTGCGTGTGCATCCCAGGCTGTGCTCTGATGAAAGAGGCAGGAACACAGCCTCAGTGGGGAAGAGGCTTTTAAAGGGGAAAAATTGTTTGAAAAACAGCAAAGAGAAAGGAGGGGAAAGCATTCTGCTGGGAAAGGAACGTAAGTGCATTGCTTCCTTGGAGGTCTGGGAAATACATTATGCAGAGTTCCAAACAATGTTTGCCAGCAGCAGTGTGCTTAGATGTGTCCATGGGGGTTTCCTTGTGCTGTTTTTTTTCTTTCTGTCTTTCTTTCTGTCTTCCATAGCCAAACTCTTTTCTTTTCTGGGGCCTGTAGTGATCTGTGGCTTATGCTGGGAACTGGTTTGTACTCACACTGCTGGTACTGTGAGGAGCTCTCCATGCAGGGTGTTACCAGTCCCTGGGGGAGAAGGGGTTTGGGCAGGGAACGGCTGGGATCTCTGCATGGGGATACCCTTGAGCTGCTGTTTTAGGATCACAGGAGTGGCATGGTGCAGCTGGGCAGCTCTCTACAGGCTGTGTGTTGCTGCTGGGTGGCTTTGAGGGATGGAGATGGGGCAGCATTAGTTCCTTCTCCTGTGTGCTTGCAAGGCTCTTGCTGGGTTTGCTGGAGCCTTGCAGGGTCTGTGGGGGTTCTGAGCCCTTCATAGGGCCCACAGAGACCACCACAGTGGGGTTTGGTTGGATGTGTTGGCAGTAGATGCTGTGTTCTCCCCGTTTCTGGGTGCTTGGCTCAGCTCCGTGTTGCCCCATGAATGGCTCCATCCTGCTCTTGTGGGTTCCTGGTGATGTGGGCCTCTGCTTTGTGGAGCAGGGCTCCGCCAAGGTCAGCCAGGCTGAGGTCATGTCACCATGGGGCTGAGAGGGCGTGAGTGTTGGGATGCCTTGCAGCTGCTGGGGTCCGGTGCTGGAAAGATACTGAGGAGCCAGAGCACATCCAGAGAAGGGCAGCAGAGCTGTGAAGGGTCTGGAGCACATTTCCTATGGGCAGCAGCTGAGGGAATGGGCTGGTTCAGTCTGGAGAAGAGGAGGCTCAGGGGAGACCTCACTGCTTTCTACATCTCCCTGACAGGAGGTGATGGTGAGGTGGGGGTTGGACTCTGCTCCCAGGTAACAGTGATAGGATGAGAGGTGGTGGCCTTAAGTTGCACCAGGGAAAATTCAGGTTGGATATCAGAAAAGATTTCCTCTCAGAAGGAATGGTGATGCAGTGGCAGGGGCTGCCCAGAGTGGTGGAGTCACCGTCCCTGGAGCTGTTCAGGAACCGTGGGGATGTGCCATTGAGGGACATGGTCCGTGGGCACAGTGGGGGTGGGCTGGTGTTGGACTTGGTGATCTGCAAGGTAATTTCCAACCTTAATGGTTTGATGATTCAGTGATTCTGTTGTGCCTCATGAGATAGAGCTTTGACATTTGCCTCAGAGCAAGCAGAGGTGTCCCTGAGCTGTACAGCTGCATCTAACCCCCAGTGATAAGAACAGCACCTGGGAGGAGCGAGGGGCAGAGGCAGGGCCAGGCTGGGTGCCTGCATGGCACTGAGGATGGTTTTCCTGAGGAGCTGAGTGCTGGGGTTATGCAATCACTTTGGCTTTGCACTCCTGAGACTTTCACCACACACATTTTCCTCTCCACGGGGAGTCCCTCATCCCTGTGCCGTGTTTTTCAGGCTCCGACCGCTGGACATCGAGTTCATGAAACGCCTGAGCAAAGTGGTCAACATCGTCCCCGTGATCGCCAAAGCCGACACGCTGACGCTGGAGGAGAGGGACTACTTCAAGCAGCGGGTGAGGGGCTGGGGCCATGCAGGTTGGGAGCTGAGCTCTGGCCACCAGCCCGGCATTCCTCAGCTGAGCGATCCCATGCGGCAGGGAACGGCCTTCACTCTTCTTTGTGTTTCTCTTGGAATTTTGTCAGTGCGGGATAAGTTCTGAGCTCGTGGTCTCGGGGCCTGTTTCTCCTGCCTCCTTTGTTGCCGTTGGTGTTGTTTGCAGGCTGGTTTGTTGTGTTTTGGGAGGCTGATGGTGGTGCACGTTGAGGCTGTAAAAGCTTTCCTGGGCAGCAGCAACCAGGCGCAAATGTGTGTGTCTGCTCAGCTCAGCTGGGCTGCATTTGTGGGGAAGCAAGGCGTGACATTCCCTTGACTCTGTTGGTGGGGAGCTGAGGAGGGGCTGGCTGAGTGCACATGAGCAGCATCTGTGCTTTCCTCTGCATGCACACTGAGTTGCATATGCCCCAGATACCTTGGTGCACTGCAGGGGATGGCTGAGGCACCGTATGCTGTAGGGCTGGAGGACCAGCCAAGATATCAGTGCTTAGCTGCTGGGTATTGCTGTGCCCTGGTATGAGTTGGGAGCCTTAAGGATGGGCTGGGAGCAGTTCCTTTGCCTGAGCCTACCATGTGTTCCTCTGCTCTTCCTCTCCCAGATCACAGCTGATCTCCTTGCCAACGGGATTGATGTGTACCCGCAGAAGGAGTTTGATGAAGATTCCGAAGATCGGCTCGTGAATGAGAAATTCAGGGTGAGTGTGTGATGTTGGAGCTGGATGCCTGGGGCTGGGGTTGTGCAGCTCCACGTGCCCATGATGCCCCGGGCCCTCTCAGCAAAAAAGGAAAGCAGCTCAGCCCAGGACTTTGCTGAGCAGCCTGGTTTCCTGACTGCTTTTTCAGAAGGAAAATGTAACCTTCCTTTTCTCTGTCTTCAGGAAATGATCCCATTTGCAGTGGTGGGCAGTGACCAGGAGTACCAGGTTAATGGAAGGAGAATCCTTGGAAGGAAGACCAAGTGGGGCACTATTGAAGGTAGTTTGTCCTTGCTTCCCTCCCTCCTGAGCCCATCCCCTGCCTTGGCAGATGGTGATAAGGTCCTTCCTTATGGCTGGACCAGATGATCTCAGTCATATCCAACCTTAGTAATTCTATTATACTGATTCTATGAATCCTCCATGCATTTAGCAGTGGGATCTCATCATTCTTCCATCTTCATCCTGTAGACATCTTCCTTTTTTTTTTTTTTTTCCCTCTCCCATTTTAAATCAGTTTGAAGGCTTCTGGCTCCAGCCCCACACATCTCCCTGCTCCTGCCTTCTGGCAGCCAGCTGACACATCTCCAGTGCCACCCCTCTGCCTTCCTTCCCTTCATTTCAGGGATTGCTCTCATTTATGATTCCTTTTTATAGGGTTCCTGCGTTGAGGGATTGTTTAACAAAAGCAAAGGAAAATAGGTGTATTTTAGGTCTCTGCTGCCCTCTTGTGCTCTGTCCTTGGAAGCTCTTGAGTTCAATGGTGCTCAGAGTGGGTTGAGTGTGGGTCTCCCCATGCAGAAGGCAGATGCCACACAAGGACCTGGTGTGCCCGTGGGTACCTTGCAGAGCAGTGTTACTCATCCTGCCGTTGCATAGAATCATAAAATTATAGAGTCACCAAGGTTGGAAAAGACCCACAGGATCACCCAGTCCAACCATCCTCCCATCACCCGTAGTTCTTACTAAACCATGTCCCTCAACACAACATCCAAACGTTCCACATTCTCGTCAAAGTTTGCTTGGAAAAACAATGAATGGGTTTCTCTCTCTCTCTCCCAGTGGAGAACACGACACACTGTGAGTTCGCCTATCTGCGGGACCTCCTCATCAGGTGGGTAGGACTGTGCCGTGTCCCTGAAGCTTCAGTCACCAGTTGGCATCCAAAGGGCAGAGCTCTCCCCACCAGATGCTGCCCTGCTTTGCTTTCCTCCTCCATCCCTCCCTGCTTCCCTCTCTGCCCTCGGTGGGGTAGCCCCATGCCATGGGACGTGGCTGCATGGGACTTCTGGCCCCAGCTGCTCATAACTGCCTTTGCTTCCCTCCCACATCCTAAAGATGTGGCCAGAGATGCAGGTGGGGACACGTAGGCTGCAGAGAGGGTGGGAAAGCAGAGGGTGCGGTGACAGCCGGGGTTGGCACAGCGGACGTTCTGCCCTGCAATGAGATGTGACCATCCTGTGTCTCTGTTTCCCGTAGGACACACATGCAAAACATAAAGGATATTACCAGCAATATCCACTTTGAGGCCTACAGGGTGAAGAGGCTGAATGAGGGCCAGAGCTCGCTCTCCAACGGCGTGACCGACAAAGAGCTGGTGGCTAACGAAATGTAACCGTCTCACTCTGTAGCCAGGACCTTGCTCGCTCACGCTCGCTATTTCTACCCCCTCCTCCCTTTATTTTTATATAAATCCTCTGCCACTGTCCCTCTTCCCCCCACCCCCACCCCCCTCGCCAATGTTAACTGACCAAATAACCAGACGCCGTATGTTGTACAGAGCGGGACGAGTGCCCATCCCCCGCTGCCCCCCAACCCTGGGAGAGGGGGTGGAGGAGCCTCCTCCCATAGGGCCGTATGGATTTGGGCTGTAGGGCAGCAGGTGCTGCAGGGTCCCAGGGCGTGGTGGGGTTCTCCTGTCCCCTCCGTGGCCGTGCACCCACGTTTGTTTGCCAAAGTCTGAGTACCTCTGTCCCACATCTGTGCCGTTTTTCCTCTCCGTCCATTGGAGGCAAGGGTTGCTCCGTGTGATTGTACCCTCCAAAAGCAAAGTGAGGTACAGTGGTGTGAAGACAGCAAGACAGTGCCATCCCTGTCTCCTGCCTCCTCCTCAGCAGCCCTGCAGCACCAGCCCTGCCCCAGCCCCCCCTTCCTTACCTACATGCAATAAGCTGGGAGCGTTGGGGCGTTACCTCGCCCCGCAGCAGCCCGGCTCTGGGAGAAGTGCCTTTAGGATTGATACCTTGCAATAGTGCAGAATGGGGGCGGGGGTTGTGTCTGGAAAATGCTTCCCCACGCCGCAGCCCTTTGCAGAGACTCCTCGTCCCTCTCACTTGTGGTTTGGCCCATAGGTGTGGCTGGGTTCCTGTGGACCCGTGTGCAGTTATTTTTCATCTGAAGGGGGTTCATCTCCGTGGAAGGCTCAGAGTGTTTGAAGGGGGCTGGGAGTAGAACATCTCTGCAAAGTGGTGCTGGGAAGTGCGGGTTTGTCCTGTCTGACCCTTGTAGTGGGCTTTTCCCTAAGTCACAGGAGGTCGTTAGGTGTTATTTTTTCAGATGTCATTCCTTTGCATCCCTGTGTGTGACGTCTGTAACGTGCTCCTCCATGTGAACAGCCCTCGTGCAAGGGGCTGTGCCCGCACCGACTGAGCCCCACGTGCACGAGAGCAGCTCAACCCTACAGCTCTGCCCCATGCACTCTGTGTCTCCATGGACCAGCAGTAAGAAGGACCCTACACGGGGTCTGCAGGGGAGCTCCTCATGACACGTGTGGGTAGCCCTGGAGCCCCTTGTCCCCCTGCCCCTTTCCTGCTGTCAGCTCCATCCATCCCTTCTCTCCTCTGTGGGATGAAACCTCACGCAAACGGCCCTTATTTTTTTGGCATGTCGTAACAGCAGCGTGGCCCACCCATCATTCCCTATGGGGCAGAGGAGCAGAGGCAGCTCTGCCTTGCTCGGGATGCCCACATGCTCAGAGGAGGGTTTGGAAGTGCTCCCTGGGAGAACGTGCTCTCCCCATAGCTCATTTTCCCCCTGTGCAGCAGCACTCGCTGAGCTGCCAGGGAAGCACCACCATTTGTGTGATGACTTGCTATGTTTTAGCAAAATCAAAATGTATTTACTGAAAAGGAAAAAGAAAACAGGTGCGTTTCAAGTGTTACAGAGACTCAGAGGGGAGAAAATGTCATCAGCTGTTCTCCCTCTGGTCATTCTCTCATGCTGGGCTGCCCCCTCCCATGTAACCTGGGGTCTTTATTTGGAGGGAAGGCCAAAAAAAAAAAAAAAAAAAGATAGGAAAACACAATAATAAAAGAAACCCAAACTTCGTGCAGATGTATTACGATGGCCTTTTGGGGGTTATAAGCATTATGACAAATTTAGTCCTTTTTTTTTTTTTTTTTTTTTTTTTTTTTTTTGTATAAATAATAGTGTTTAATATGTATTTCCCAGAATAAATGTTTTGAATGCAGACTTGGGGAGGGGGCTGCTGCTCATTTTGAAGCGACTGTTCCTTGAGGGGGCAGGGGTGGGTTTGGTGTGTGGCTGGACTGGGAGTGATGGGAGTGGGGGAGCAGCTGCTGGATGGGGCTGTGCCCGATTTGGGGTGTGGATCAATGCATCCATGAGCCATGGGGGACACCGTGGGGCTGCAGAGGGGTCCCATGCCCAGCACCTCCCATAGATGTGTTTTTTCTCCCCAGGGTGGCTGAGCTGCATGCAAACCAATAGGACAGGAGGCACCTTGCTGTGGGTTGGGTTCCCTGTAGACGTGTAGGATATAGAGCATCTTTATTGGCCTGGTTGTCTGCTGGCACCTGGGTTCCAGTGGGAGGTGTTGCTGCCTATAGCAGTGGTGTTGGGACTGCGTGATCTTAAAGTCCCAACCCAAAGCCCTCCGTGGTCCTGTGATCCTGTGCACACCATCCAGCAGTGCTGAGCCCATCCCGATACTTTTTGGGGTTTTCCAGGTGATGTGCTGTGGTGTTGTGGTTATTTTGGCTCAGGCATTGCTCACCCCTGGCTCTGCCACCCTCACTGCTGGAACCATGGCAAGACCCCAAGCACAACCTCCTTGGGGGGGAAGAATCAACATGCAGTTGTAATTACAAACACGGGCCGTGGGCTTTGCTTCTGGCAAAGCATCTGCAGCAGCTGTTTCCCTATGGCGTTTTGTTCTTCCTGCAGCGGTGTTGCTTTTTTGTGGCTTTCCTTTAGATGAGGAAGGGGCTGCACCGGTGCTGGTGCCGGACAGGAATGGGTTCTTGCTGCAGGAGAGGGCAGGTGGGGAGGGCTCCTGCAGAAAACCTCATCTTGGGAAGGGTTTGTACAGCAAAATTCCCCTGAGCATCCCACGAGGGGCTGTTAGGGGGCAGTGGGAGGCACTACATGGCCACGTCCCAGTCCCCCCAGTGGTCTCTGGGGTGCGTGTGCTTAACGATGCCACGGTGACAGAAAGGGCCTCGTGCTAATGGCTTATTGAGTGGCCTCGCTTCAGCAACTGAGGGAAATGAAGATGAGTGAGAGTTTAATTACCGCAGTGATGGGCACTTGCTCCTGTTTGCTTTGCTGCAAAGGGGGGGTCCCTGAGCTTGGGGGTTTTTGGGGTGACACCGGTGGGGATGGAAACCTGAGCAAGGGCTGGGGCTGCTCCCTGCCCCACGAGTATCGTGCCTGGCCCAGCTGCTATAAATAATACGAATAAAAGGGAGCATCAATAATTAAAGCAGCTCATAGCGAGTGGTTCCTGAAACGTCTGCCTGATTTAAAAACTAATTACTTGGAGGGTAATCACCACCACCTCGAGGATAGGAGCCCGGAAGCCAGCAGCGAAGCTCAGGGGATGGGCATTTAGGATGAGCTTTTAGGATGAGCCTTCGCTGCCCAAAATTCACTGCCCCAACCTGCACAGCGCAAGCGGCGCTGGGGGATACTCTGGGCTGTATCTCCTACACCAACTCGTGCTCATCAAAACCCGCACACAGCCACATGGGACCCGTCCTCGTGGGAACTCCTTTTGATGTGCGCTGCTCTCTGCAGCAGCAGATGCAACGTTGGCTTTCTGAGCTCTAATTGCTGCGGAGCTGCGGAGCTGCAGTGGGCAGCCTGGGGCTTTGATCAGCTCCGTGGCTGCAGCAGAAGGCAGAATTTGTCCATCCATCCCCACCTGCACTGCCCTGAGCCGTGCAGCTCTGAGAGCCAGAGCAGAAGGGTTTGCTCCCTGCCCATCACATGTCTGAGTCTGCAGCTCCCTGCTCCACATTTGGCCACACTCATCCGGCACCAACTCCTGATTCTCACCATTGCTCTTCATTGCTTCATTTAGGAAAACAGAATAATTTATTCCTAACGTCTGGGATTCGGGAGCCTTCCACCCGCAGCCCACAGTATTTTCTCATTAACATTACCCAGCTAAGCTCAAAACCGCCATTTCAAAAGTCATGCTTCCATCAAAGGCACATTACCAGCTGCCCAGGGACTCCAAAAGTTTACTGAAGCTTAAAGACATACCTCACAGCACGCAGTAATGGGCCAAATTCCCTCTTCTTATACCTGCTGAAACGGTCTTTTTTGCACCTATCAGCCCCACAAACCCTCAGTGGCAAAAGGTGTGAGACTGCTGCAGAGAGCTGGAAAACCTGGGTGGTTCCTGGCCAGCCCCAAAAAGCCCATCCTGGGGCTGCCCCCAGAGCTGCATGGAATAGGAAGGAGCCCATCTCACAGAGGAGAAAGCCATTCCCAACCTGAGCTCAGACCAAGGCTCAGCTCCAGGGCAGGAGGAGTCTGCAGGGTCCCAGATGCAGGAGGGGCTCAGCACTGGCTCAGGGACACAGCTCTGAGCATTGCAGCCTGGAGGAGCAGTGTGTCCCAGCAGCTGATGCTATGTGCATTGTATGAGCCCCTTCCCTTCTCTTTGCCATTTCCTCACATCCTTCACCATGGATCAAAACTTGCCCAGAAAAATGCGGGTTCCCCATCCCTGGAGGTGCCCAAGATGGCGTTCAAGGCAGCCTGACGTGGTGTGGGCAGCCTGACGTGGTGTGGGCAACCAGGCCACAGCAGGGGATTGGAAGCAGACCATCTTTCAAGTGCTTTCCAACCTACTACCTTTCCCCCACACAGAGGGTTGTGCCTGCAGCCTTGCTGCTGGGACTGCAGAGGTGCCCACTTCCTCAGACTCAAGTCCGGAAAGCTCTGTGCTATGGCTGTAAGTACTATGTCTGTAGGATGTGCATGAAGAGCTCATGCCTGTGCTCAGCACTGCGAGACCAATGGGTAATCACTTGGTCATCCGATCTGGTTGGTCACCACCACCATGCGCTGGGTGTGCCCCCGCACAACTTTGGATCCTCATCAAACAGAAACGTGGCTGGGATTGAAGCATCAGCCCTGCAGTGATTATTCTGAGCCCCACAGCAGTGATGCTGAGCCCTGCAGTAGTGATGCTGAGCCCCCAAGCAGTGATGCTGAGCCCACAAAGTGTTCCAAGCACAATGATAAGGGCAAGGCAGGCTGTCCCCAGGCACATCCCTGCCCCCTGCAATATGAGTTTGATCAGATAGCAGCCATCCCACAGCCCCAGTGAGCACTCAAAGGAGTACCACTCCTGCATCAGGACGGTGTGCTGAGCCAGTTTCTGCTCTGATTCAGCGTGTTCTGATCAGTGTAGCAGCTCTCGGTGAGAGAAACCTGCTGTATCCTCAAGGCAAGTGTGTTTGGGCAAAGCAATAAGAGAGACTTTAAGAGGTTTGGAGGTTACAGTGGGAAATAGCAGTTATTCCCAATAAGCAGTGTTAAATGAAGTGCTGCTGACAGTAGCCCGAGGCAGGTTCAAGAGTTTCAAGATTTGCAACTAAGAGATTAACCAAAATAGATGTCTTATTACAGGCAAGTTTGTATCTAAATCATTTAAAGTGCCTTTAGAAGCCGTAATGTTTTTCCTCCTAAGTGCTCGTAGTATATCTGCGGTGTCCTCCTGGCTCTATGCACAGTAATGAAAAGGACCTTGATCCCAGTGAGTCCCTGTGCTGGGAGCTGGGTTTGGCACAGAGGGCATCCTCTGCAGGGCCACTGGCTTTGTGAGGGTTGCTCATGCACGTTGCATAGTGTGAACTTCAGCACCTCCGTGAGATGCTCACTCCCTTTTTTTTCTTCCATAGATGGATTTCACCCGGCCCTGAGATCTCACCTGGCCCTGAGCACACTCTGCATTGCAGTTGTATTTACTGGGAGCTCTGTGAGAGTGTTCTCATCACTCCTGGGGTCTTTGTAGCCTCCCATTAATATCCTCGCTTTCTGCAAATGCAAGCAATTTCAAGCTTACAACATCAAAATACCATGAAATTAGCTGTAAAATTAGGCATTTGGAAACCCCGTTTTATTGTTTTGGAGCACCTGGGGTGCTGCCGACAGAGCCTGGCAGTGCATGGAAGGGGAGAGAGACAGAGCTGTAAGCATGGGCAGAGCACGGGGCTCTCCAGGGCATGCAGACCTCAGCGGGGTCCAGGATTGTGCTGGGTGCTGTAGTGACGGCGAACACACGCGGTGTGTGCGGTGTTGGGGTGCTGAGCAGTGCTGCCGTTGGCTTTCTCCAAAAGGAGCCTCAAATCCTTGGGTCGGGATCCTCCTGGGGGGAGGGGAACTCTCTGGCAGGGTTCACGGAGACGGCCTCTCGCTGGATTTTTGGCAAGGGGGACGTTGATGTAACATGAGGTTTTAAAGCTGGGAAATGTGAAACAGCTGCTCCGGCTGAGAGCAGGCCAGGAGCTGAGCGCAGGGCAGAGCCCATGGGCGTTTCGGTTACAGACGTTGGCAATCAGCAGAGTTGGCTTTTTTTATCATTGGCATCGGGAGGATCCTTGGGAGCTTGGGATCCCAAACACAGCCCAGGGAACTTGGGGGGAGGGGTGGGCAGTGTCTGTGCTATGGGACTCTGAGGGTGGTGTGACATCAAGGAGGGAGCACAGGATCTGCGTAGCTCACAGAGGGGTCTGTGGGAGCATGAAACCGTGGGCATCTTTGCAAGGACTTTTAACTCTGGAGGAAGATGTAAGAAACCTGCAATCCTCCCTGGTCGGGATGCAGCAGGCTTCATTCTTTTCATTAGATGAGTGTTGAAATAATGTAACAGTGAATGTTCTCATTCTTCATAGAGCGATGGAGTTGTTTTTGTGGCTCTAATGCTCTCACAGCCTCAGTAATATCTTCTGCGAGTGCTTTTCTCGGGTTAATTATGCATTAAGTTTACATAAGGCTTTTCCTTTTTTAATCAGATTTAAACCTGCTGCCTTCGGCAGTGCTGACTCTCGGGTGCTGTTGGGGCTGAACCACTCCTACCCTGCCTGTTCCTTTGTCCTTTATTTGTGACCTTGCTAGATAAGCAGTCCTGAGACTTTGAGCTGTTTCTCTTCCTTTTAGATGCTTCCTCTCCCTCCGAGATGACTCCTTTCCCTTGCGGGTGTCCTCTTTACTTTCCTCCTGGTTTCCTCTTTTGCTTCTAAGCCCCCTCCCTCAGGGTGGCCAAGCTCTGAAGACACCTTGAAACCAAAGGTTATTGTAAGACTGCACACAACTGCATTACCCAACTCACACCTTTCTTCAAGACGAGCATTGTTTGCAAAGTAACTCAGCAGCCTGGTGTGTTTTGGTTTTAGGCATCCCGGTGTACAAGCCAAAGCTAACAGACATTCATTAGTCGGAGGACTGAGACTATAATGAGGGCAATCACACACATAGGTTGGCATTATTGTGTTAAATGCAAGTAATTAAAGAGAAAAATAATGTTTTGAAAGGCGTATCAATAACACACCCTGAGTGAGAGCTGGGAGGAAGAGGAGAGCCAGGAACTGCCCGGTGCTCAGCTATGAGGGGGATATCACTACAGTGGGAGAAGAGTAGGTTTAACAGCATGGCAGAGGGAAGGATGGTGTGAACTGAAGAGCTCTGCCATTGTATCTGGAGTTACCAGGGTGAGCTGTGCCCGCGTGCCCGCAGCAGGAGGAGGCAATGGGCTCCCAGCCCCGAGCACGTGGTGGAGATGGGTGCAGAATGCAAATCAAAGCAACGCGCTGCGCTTTGCCGTCTTCATCTTTTTGTTCAAGCTGAACGTTGTAGCCCATCACACGTGTAAACAGCCTTCATCCGCAAACCCGAGCAGCAGAGTCCCCGCGGTGCCATCTGCTCTGAGCTCCCCCAGTGACCCCTCCCGTGCAGCCATTTTGGGGTGTGCAAAATCGATTTTGTATTCGGTCTCTGTGCTGAGAGAAGATGGCGGCACGGAGCTGCTCCCGCCGGGTCCCCGTGTCCCGGTGCTGCCACTCGCCCTGGTGCCCCCCAGTGAGCAAAGCCAACCATCAGCGTGGTTACGGTGGCCCCTCCTTGGGCACCAGGACCCCCGCCCCCTTCGCGCGCATTTTCTTTTAATTAATTAATACCGCATTCATCATCGCTTAATTCCCGTTTCCGTAGCACCCGGGGAGGGGGGGCTGCTGGTGAAACAGGCACTGAGGTGCCCACATCTCCTCCCCGCAGAGCTCAACGGGCCCCCGGCACAGTTCGGGACCGTTTCCTGCAGCCCCATACATGTCCCATGTGTGGTGCTCAGCCTGTGCTGAGAAAACCTCCTCACGTCCTCACTGTGATCTGGTGGTGTCGGATCAGGAGGTGGACAGGCTGCAGCCCTCCATGCTCACAGCTGCCTCTATGTGCAACACAGGGATCCCCTTTACTTTCTTTTTTCCCCTTACACACAAGCTGTAGGCATCTCTGTTGCCCTGCCCTTTGGCCCTGATGGGAATGGTAGCCATGGAGGTGGCCAGGGCTGGGGCAGCCAAGAAACCAGCACGTGTGAGCTACCCTAGTGCTTTTGGGAGCAAAATGGAGCATCAGACAAATGTGCCTGAATATGCCCTATAGCATACTGAACCAACATGGCTTACAGAGGATTGGGAAGGCAGCTGGTGCTCTGGTCAGCATGGCTCTGTGGTGTGCACTGGGCTATGGAGATAACTCCTCAATTTTTAGGGAGTTTCCCCCCACTGTTGGATGAGGACCCATCCAAACCCCATCCACTGCACGCTACCATCGTCCTAGGACAGAGCCACTCAAATCCATGCCTGGGAAGGGCAGAAGGGAGGGAAAAAGGATGGGAACAGAAACTACAGACCCTCTGCTGGGGACCCCCATGGTTCGGGGTCACCGCAGTGCCTCCATTCCCTGCCCACTGCCAGCAGCACCGCAGCATCGCTGCCGGCAGCCCGACGTGCACCCAGCCCGCGTGACTTGCATACGCAATGCAGCCATGCTTAACAAGCATGAGTAATTATGCCATGTGGAGGGCTGGGGCGTGGGGGGCAGTCAGGATTGTGTGTGTTTTATGTGTTGAATTATTATTATTATTATTTTTTGCATTTTCTCTGTTGTTGTTGTGGTTTTTTTTCCCCCTTTTCTCCCCCGACCTTTCTCTCCCAACCCCAACCCATGACGTTGAACCATGACCAGCTCCTTGGCGGTGGCTTCGGGAGGGCCAGGGACGCGGGGGTCAGTTGGCACAGCAACTGCTACTCGGGGACAAAAGGAGGCTTCGGCGGCAGCAGCTGCCAGCCCGAATAGCAAATCCACACGGCTTGGCACCACTCCAGCTTCCTTGAGTGCTGCAGAGGGATGGTATGTTGGAGGGTAAGGCTAGCTAATTAATCTTCCGGCAGGGAACAATGTAATATCAGACAATTACAAAGAAAGAATGAAATGACTATAGTGGGAAGGCTGGCATACGAATTTCTCAAAGGATCCATCCCTCACCTGCTGCCGTGTCACTTTATATGCGGGGAAAGCGTCGACTGTACATGCGCTTTTCTGTTGTGTTTTTGTATGAGTTGAATGACATGCTCGAGGAGGAGGGGGAGGGGAGGGGATTCAGACTCGATTGCAGGAGCAAAAGGCAGAAAGAGCCGTTCCAGGCAGGAAGGTTCCCACCAACCTGATGCCATGGTCTCGTGGGATTGAGTATTCCTGTTTTATTTTCCATCGTACCAAGGTGCCCAGTGGGGAGAGATCTGGGAGGAGAATCTGGCTGCTGTGCAGAGGGGGAGTCATTGCCATCCTCCTTCCTGCATGGAGAAGTCCTCGAAGAGCTTTGGGAGCTGCTGAAAGTTACTGGAGAAACACACCTACCTGCTCAGTGGTGGTAATTGCCAATAATTAACTGTAATCACTGCTACCTACAGTCGGGATGCTGTGATGAATAGGGCACTACAAGCCACATGGTGTAGGCTCCCCGTCTGTTTATTTGCAGTGGGGAAAGAATTAGGGAAGTCTTATTTATCCTGGAGCACTGGAAAGTATCGGTGGGAGCTCAGCCTGTGCAGTATTATCACAGGAAACCACTCCTCCTCCTCTTCGCAGGGCACCCGGGCTGAGCTAATGACTCTCCTCCTTCCACATCCCTCTCCCAGGATGAGGCTTAATGCCATGGGATCTCTGTGACTGTCATTAAGTGCCAATGTCAGAGCAGGATCGTTCCAACTCTCTGCAGCAGTGCGTATGGGGATGTCTCTGAGCCAGGTTTGGAGCAGCTCCAGCTCTGTCTGTTCCTCCCGAGGAACTTTGGGTAGGTTTTGTTTGGTGTCCCCATCCATCAGCTGATGCAGGGCTGATGTGTAAGCACTGCTGTGAGCCTCTCTTGCCCTTCTCAGCAGCTGTACTGCCAGTTGACACTGAAGGTATTGCAAAGCTTGGGCTGAACAAGCTTTTATTTCTTTAAGGGTATCAGAATGCCACGTGTTGAGTTGGTAAGCTGGGATCCCTTTCCCAAGCTGTAGATGAGCAGGAATTGGGCACTGCCCAGTCCATGTCCTTGCACCTGGAAAAGAACCCTGGTGGGTGCCCATCGTGGCTATTGATTGTAACAAAAGCACAGTTCAGCACATTGGATATTGGTGGTAGAATCACAGAATCATTTAGGTTGGAAAAGACCACTAAGATCTTCTAGTCCAACCATCAGCCCATCACCTCCATAAATGGGAATGGAATTAATAATTGGAAATGGTGATGCCGAATTCCTGTTGGAAGTGCATAAGGGCCCTTCCCTGCCCTGTTCAGCTCCCTCATCCATGCCCAGCTCTGCTTTTGGCTCCACGTACATCTGTCCCAATCCTGATGGTCTGAACCATGTCATAGTCAATGATTGACACCGGAGATGTTTCTGTAAATTAATGACTGCATCTTCTAGGCTTTACTTCAAAGTTTTCACTGCATGAATTTTTTATGGAGTTTCCTTTGCACAGAAAGCCTGTAGCACTGAAATTTTACCTTTCAAACTATACAATATATATTAAAAAAAAAAATGATAACAACTTTCACAAGCAGTCGTCTGAACAGCAGTCACCCAGAGAGGTCATGCTCTCTTGCCTGCTCATGTTCATGCCATAGGGCACATCCAAACCCTTGTGCTAACAATGCTCTATGGCCCACAGACACGAGCCCTGAAGCAGTAGAAGCTCCTGCATACAACAGGGTGCACCTCCCCTCAGGTCTTACTGAGCCTCTCCAACTTTGAGTTAGGAAATTTAATTTGTAATAAATCTGCATTACAGTACAAGTAAATCTGCTTCAGTGGCTATAAAAATTAATTCCTTTATCCTAAACATTATTATATAGCTTTCAAAATGAATTGACTGTGGTTGGTACCCTAGTATGTGCCATTATTGGTAATTAGTGTAACAAAATAACATTGCTGTAATATTTCCTGTCTACCCCTCCCCCAGTTGGGAGCCATTTCCTATTAGAGCATCAGAATTGCAAATGCAAGGCTTGTATGCAAAGTGTTCACTTTGATTTCTTTTTGTGTGTGTTGGAGGGCGATCAGTTCCTTTCTGTGTCGTGGATTCTGTGTTGTTTTTTTTTTTTTTTTTTTTTTCTGGGAGCTTTTCTTTCTGGAAAAGCTTTGGCTTGGCACAGAGCACTGCTGGAGCCCAGTGCTGGAGGTCACTGCCCTCATGCTCCTGGGGTGCTTCCAAGTTACAGGCTTTGCCAATGGATCTCTTCTAAGCCATCCCAACAGATTTTTTTCTTCTTGAGTTCAAAGCCTTATCTTTCTCTGAAGCACGAAGGTTAGAAATTTGGTTCTCAGTGAATGAGAGCCAAGATTCTCCTGTGATCTTCTCACTCTGGGATCCAGGACTTTTGTATGAAATACCCAATTCAAAAGTTAACATCTCCAGATCAAGAGCCCAAGAACAAAGAAGCGGAGAGCCAAGGGGAATGGTTCTCATGCTATCCCAAGTATATGTGTTATTATTTCTCATGTTTTGATGACATGGCAGCTTCAGAAATCTGGACATATGCCCTTGACTTGGTCACCCCATTTATTAGAGCTGAAAAATGCAGGAACTAAGTAATAAAACTGAGTGGGAGATATCTTTGCCACCCTGGAACATATTCAAGCCTGAGCTGTGGTAATAATAATAATAGCACTGCTCTTGGCCCAGATGTGGATGTTAAATCATAACTTGAAATTCCAGCAAGTCACAAAGGGAAGGGGCTGTGCCAGCTGAAGCCTTTGATTTGGTCCAAGCTGGCTTTGGTGGCTGAGCCTGGGGTTTTGTGTTTCGGTTTGCGCTGTACAAACGCAGTTCATTTAAGCCTGAGGATACAAATTCACTCCAAGCTGTGTGTATATATGGGAGAGCTCCGTGTTGGAAGATGATATTGTGATGACTTCAGGGCTTTCTCCAGTGTTTTTTTTGTGTTTTTTTTTCTTTGACAAGTGATACTAAAGTGATTTAAAACAGGATTTTGCTTGGAATTAACTGAAGTGATGCAGCATGTTTTTACATAAAAACCTCATGGCCATGTCAGGTAGAGCCCAGCAGTGCTGTGGAGCCACTGTCCCCATCTCCTGTAGGATGAGAACAGTGCTCAGTGTTCCCCTGTGCTTTCCCAGTGGTGGCTCCTAGCCATGGTGAATATGTCCCTAATCCTGGCCAGGAAAAACGGGATATTTTCTGCTTTTCAGTTTCCTGATGGAAAGCTCTATAAGTCAAAAATTTGTCTGGAATTAAACATTTTTGAAGCCCTTGGACTGGTTTTTCCCAACCTCTTGCTTTTGAGAAAAAATGTGACTTTTCTGTGTTCCAAAATGTCTTTCTAGCTCAAAGTTTATTTTTTCTTAGCTGCCCCTTCTCATGTCACTGGCAGCAAATTTTGCTGAAGTCTTAGTGCATAGACTTCAAAATGCTCAGACTTTTTCATCAAAGCAGAAAGTTTCTGTTTTTCTTCATATGCATATTTCTGCATTTCTTTCGAGTTCCTCTCCTCCCAACCCAAACCTCTGCCTTGCCACCACTGTGCTCAGCACTCAGCTCTTTCAAAGGACCCATCAAAGTCATTCAGCTTCCTTCTCGGGGTGAGCCTAGTTTGCCTGTCTTTTAATGAATGCTATCACTTTGCAGGAGAAAAATTACGACAACAAAAGCCATTGTAAGTCAACACAGTGAATAAGTTGGTACCAAAGCTAGGCAGGAGTTAGATCTGCTGTTCACATGAAAAGCTCTGCAACGTTTGATTTCTCAAATGAAACCAATCTCAGAGATCCAATAAAACTGAAAAAAAAAAAAAAAAAAAAAAAAGTATTTTGGGTCAAATTAAATATTTTATTTCAATAAAATCAAAGTATTTCCAACACATTTCTTTGTTCATTAAATATTTCATGAGATAGTCTAAAATTAACCACATAGTTGTTTCTCAGTGGGAATTTTTTTTATATATAAAAACATCTGATAGAAGTACTTTCTTTTTCCTTTTCCCAATGTAATTTTTTCCCCACACTGAGAATTCCTCTGCAAATCTGTGTCACAGCCTTCTCCTAGAGGTGGTGCCTCCCCCAGTGCTCCAGGAACAAAGCTCATTCTGTGACGTAGAGAATCATAGAATAGAATCATAGAATCATTACCACTGCAAAAGACCTCAAAGATCCCCACCCACCATGCTCCTTGACCACATCCCTCAGTGCCACATCTCCACGGTTCTGGAACACCTCCAGGGGCAGTGACTCCACCACCTCCTTGGGCAACCCGTGCCACTGCATCACCACTCTTTCAGAGAAGAAGATGTCCCAAATGTCCAACAGGAACCTCCCTCTCCCTACCTAGAGAAACAGCTCTATGACATCTTTTCTTTTTCCCATTCTCTTTCTGCAGTAGTGCTGGATAAATAAATAAGACCAAGGCACAGTGATCACTGCAGCACCTCCTGGCATGCTGAGAACCTGTAGTTGCCCTTGGCTCTTTGAATCTATCACTTCTCATACTACTTGCTCAAGGAACATTGGCCCATGCAACAAGGAGCCTACCACCTGCTCCAGTCTACAGCTGTGCAAACATATGCTTTCTTTGCTCTTTGTGCTTACATTGAGAGATGTCCTATGAACTCCAGGAGACAGCAAGGCCACTTTTGGAGGAACTTGTCTGAATTTGTGAATGCCTCTAACCACCACAGGGCTTTACGCGTGCATGTAAGGTGTGAAGTTAACAAAATGAATAATACCAAATGGTATTGTTAGCTGACACATTTTATAGATGGTGTAATTAAAGACTATTGAGATGGAAAAGAGACAATCAAAATAAAGTGGTGGTCAGCCCTTAAATGGGGTCTAGGAGAGATGGAGCCAAAGTCCACCCCTTCCAGTCACAGAGGTGCACTGCCTTTCCCTGTGCTCCTGTAGTTGATTCAGTGCTCGCCTCAGGTGATCCATCAGCGGTTCAGGCTGTGATTCAACAGTTCCCATACAGTGCCTAATTTGTTCACTTGCATTTTTAAAACAAGGATATTGTACTTTGTTATTATTATTACACAGGCTGCTTCTAAAGCCATGTTTGTCTGTGGCAAAACTCCCGGTCTTTTGTCCAGACCTTTATTGTGGTAAGTAAAAGGCTTGGCCATTTGCAGAGATAATAATCAGGCAATGCAGTGCAGGGCTGATACAACACAGATCAATTCTCCTTAATGTGGGTCACTTATGCATGTGCTTGTCTGGCTGTATTTCTCCCCTGATGTTAGGCAGATATGCTATTTATCTGCTTTCTTTGACCCTAAATCACTTCCACCAGGAGGTACACAGAGGGAAACCAGCTTTGCTTAACCTCCCCATTTCCACATTGTATTTCTGACAACATAAGTAGTTTACTGGTCAGTGGTCAGATTGGTCAGGCATTGGCACAGGCTGCCCAGGGAGGTGGTGGAATCACTGTTCTGGAGATGCTCAAGGGAAGGGTATATATCACATTGAGGGACATGATGAGTGGGATGGTGGGATGGGTTGGTGGCTAGGTGATCTTAGCAGTCTTTCCTTAGTGATTCTATGACTGTTGCACTGGCAAAAATTGTCCTCACTGTAATGGTTACGTGCCCTCGAGGCTTGTTGGCTTTTCTTTGCTGTTTTCCCTTGTTGGTTGCTAAAATGGATGCAGACCTTCCATGGAAGCAGCAGAGGCAGGAGCCAGAGCAGCTGCACACATTGCACATCCAAGCACAATAGCAAGGGGATATCCCCATGTTTCTGCTGATGCAAAGCTAGCATGGCTACCTCAGGCTGCAAGCAGTGTTGCCTGAACGAGGGCAGGAGCAATGCAAACAATTTACTGCCTTGCTGCAAGGATGCCACAAAGATCCCCATAAACGACCGCATAAAGGGAATCTGGGTGGGAGCTGGGAATACACTGGCAAACACAATTCTGCCTTAATTTAATCGAACGGTCCATTCAGCAGAGAATATATTGTAAAGCGCTCTCAGGTTGGATGGCCTCCTATTGTGCCTGGCCTTTGAAGTGCTGATTAGCTGGGCTGGGAACACGCTGATAAAAAGTTAATTTCTATTTGCTGTTGCTTTGTAATTGGATGAACACGAAAGCAATTAAATATTAAAACATACAAACAAATAACGAAGTCACTGTAATTAGCCAAAGTTTGATCACTGTCATATTTATTTAGAAGAAGATGATACGTCTCAGCAGGTGACATTTTAAATACCCTTGGCTGCTTTGGTGTTGTCTTCAGAGAATGCTGAATAATGTACAGAGGATTTAATTAAACCCCATTGTAAATCAGCTGTGATGACAGGGAAGTGACAGCCACATGTTGAAAAGAGAATTAGGCCACAGCAAGAGAGATTAATTAACTATTTTCTACAGAGTTCAACCTAGGTGGTGTGCCCTGACCTTGCCTGAGAAGGGGAACTTCCCTTTTGATTTGCTCCACCTGAGGTTGGAGGCTGTGCTGCACCCAGAGATGCCACAGCCTCTCCAAAGCGTGGCTGTGCTGCCTTGTGAGAGGGAAACTGAGGCACACGTTCCTGGCTCCCGGCACCTCTGCTGCCCATCAGGAGGATGGAGCCAGGGGAACAAGACAAAACCAGTTGGGAACCTGCAGAATGCTGTGCAGGGAAGTGCTGGGGAAAGGCTGTCCTAATAGCTGAGATGTGTTTGTAGGGATAGGAAGTGGAAACAGATTAGGAAGCCAAGTCCCTTAGATAGGGGATCCAAGACACCCTAGGACAGGGCTAGGAGATAGGGATTGCAATATGATGTAGGAAGCACAGTATGGGGTGAAGTGTGATGTCAAGGAGGGAATTGCCAACATGTGAGGTTAACAAGCAGCAGTCACAGCTGAAAGTTATCCAGCCCTTAATGACCTGCACTAATTTGATCACTACAAGAGTCACTGTTGGCTGGAGGAAGAGGAGGGGCTGTTTGGTGTGTGAGATGAAAACTGGTTGCTCCTAGAATGAGTAAGTGGAGTATATTGGATTCTTTTTCATCTTCTGTTGAGTGAAGCAGTGTTTTGGGGAAGAGGAGGCTTGGAGGAGATCCTGTTGCTCTCTATAACTTCCTAAAGGAGGTTGTAGTAAGTTGCAGGTTGACCTCTGCTCCCAGGTGGCAGTGATAGGATGAGAGGTGAGGGCCTTAAATTGTGCTGAAAGGGATTCAGGTTGGATATTGGGAAAAATTTCTCCTCTGAAGGAGAGGTGAGATGTTAGCACAGGCTGCCTAGGGAGGAGGTGGAGTTATCATCCCTGGAGGTGTTCAGGAATTGTGGAGATGTGGTACAGAGGGATGTGGTCGGTGGGGTTGGGCTTAGGCTTGGGGATCTTGAAGATCTTTTCCAACTTTAATCATTCCATGGTATGAGAAAGGAAATGTGTGGTTGGCATAGCCAAGAGGACCTTCAGTCAGTGGAAGTACTTCCATTCAGGCTGCTGGGAAATGGGGCTGAAGAGGGCTAAAATACAACTCTGGAAGTTGTAGCAGTGCAGGTGAAGTTGGGCTGGAGAACCTGAACTCAGAAAAGTGCTCTCTGAACCTGCAGGCAGCCCCTGCGCCAAGTTTCACTTTACAGTAGGTTGTAGTTAAGCTGTGAGATAGGAACTTCAAACACAGAAAGGTGCTGGGGTTGGCACGATGCTCAGATTGGGGTGATTTGGTCTCACTGAGCATCTCATGCATCCCCTGCAGGGCCATTGCTGAGCCCTGTGGACCCACAGGGAGGCTGAGCAGAACGGGTTGGAGCTGTGGTCCCTCCAGTCCAGGTAAGGTGTGCCCACCTGGGATGACAACATACAGTTCTCACTGCTGGAGATGATGATTTACACATATGACTTTGCACTTCAAAGCCTGGTTCTTCCCCCTCTCTTACCAGTGAAAATTGGGAGGGATTGTACACATTGCAAAGGAAAAAAATCTCTTTTTATTCCCAGAGGTGCAAATTAATTGATTCAGCCCAGGAAAAAGACCTGGGCACTGTTACAGCCGGCTCCCTGCAGGCATCTCCTTGGTGCTCGGGTCTGATCAAAAATGCAAATAAGATCTGAAGAGGTGGAAGGGATGGAAAGTAATGAGGAAATGTGATATTGTCATGATGAGAATGAGCAGTGCTGCTTTCTCTGAATACAAAAAGAAAAAAGATTTCTGCACCTTGAAATGGTCTTGCAGTTTTGCTGGGTGTATGAAGCAAAATGGGAATAGTGACTGGGAGGTGGAAAATTCCCCATTAGGGCAGAGTGAGTGGCTTCACCAGCCCTGGAATTGGGGTTAAAGCCCTATTCCTATTGAAATACCACATCCCAAACTGAGCACCCCATCTCACTGAGCCCTTCTGGATTCACTGTGGCCATCTCTCGGTCTCCCATCTGCACGAGAATAATTCCACCCTTCCTCGCGGGGCTGTTGTAAGGCAAATTAATGTTTGCAAACCACTCAGATACTACAATAATAAATGCTGGGAAAGCCCAGGAGAAAATTAATAGCTCATTATTTAGAGCAGGACTTCAATAGCATGCCATGAGCAGGACATGGAGCTATGTGTTGAGTGATGAGGATAAAGAAAAATATTGAATAGCTGCTCATTAGGAGAGCACTATCCATCTGGTGTGTGGAAAGGGCTTTTTCATGCAGAAAGTGGTCCATGATCATTGTTAGGCAGAGTGTTCTGATGGATCTATGCGAGGGGACAAGGCTAGGATTTGGGTGCACAGCCCAGATTTTGGCATTTTTCTACTTCCAAGTCCTTGACTGCAACCTGACTGCTCTTTTAACACTCGGGGTTGGGTTTAATATATAGCAAAGAGATAAAAATGCCAGTAGATGGCACTCAAGAATATGAAGCATCACTCTGGGGTGCGTGAGAGCAATAAAATGTGTTGTTGTGTACCACAAATGGCTTCCTCTGTGCAGCTCCTTTCTGCCTTTTCTTGGCCTGAGAGCTCAACGAGCAGAGCAGAGAAGTGAGGACGTGAAGTGCTTGTTAGGTGCACTGTGCTCTTCCTTGATCTCAATTTTCTTTTTACCCTTTGGATTTAAATTACTTAAGACTAGAAAACCTGGGCTGTGTTCTTCTCAGCTGACCAGGCCCCCCTTCCTTTTTTTTTTTTTTTTTTTTGCTTTGCTTACAGCTTGTCTGTAAAATGAGATGAGAACTTAATTTGAAAGCTTGAGTTAATTGACCTAAATAAACTAAGAACCTTCTGCTGGCTTTGTGGGCAGGAAAGCCTGCATAACCCTTACTCTCCTCAACCAGGAAGCCTGAAATCACACTGAAAACCTGCTGCTGTTTACTAACAGCTTTTGTGGCCCGGCACTGTTTCTGACGTTACAAAATGAATGGGGCTGTGTTCATACCCATGTCATTGTGGTGATGTACAGTCCTTTCAGGATGCATTGATGCTAGGCTGGAGGATGCTCAACTCAAAATGATGTGATAAGGGGAGATAGCAAGCTGAGATCCAACATGCCGGGGTGTTTGGGTTGGGCAAATAAGAGCACTTCTCTCAGCCAAAGCTCTCCTCTTTGGGCAATTTGTAGGAACTGGGATGGGAGGCGGTGTGGGAGCCCTCTGGTGGTGAGGATTCCTTGGTGTGTAGTAGGGAAAAACGGAGTTGAATTCATGTATACATTTAAATATTATATATTCATGTATGTGTGTAGATGTGTCTGGGCATAACCAATGGTTTCCTGCTTCCAAAGCCGTGGTATGGTGCAAAAGCATCAGAGGTCATAGATCTGGCTTTCCTCATGTGAAGCAGCAGGTGAAGAATTGGCAAGATATATCTAAGCCAGGTTTGAAGTTACTTCCCCTGGTGTGTTAACCCAGTGCTGACACCACATCATGCTTGGAAGGGTCTGGCAGAACAGCTCAGCAGGAGGACAAGTCCCTCTGCGTTGGGTGTGGAGATGTTTTGCAGGGAAATCATAGAATGGCACTTGGCTTTGGTGAACCTTGGTAGATTTTCATGCACCTACTCTTCAAACCTTCCCAGATCTCTCTGGATGGTGTCCCTTCCTTCTGTTGTGGCAGTGCACCATGCAGCTTGGTGCCATCAGCAAACAGCTGAGGGGGCACTCAGTCCCACTGTCTGTGTCTTTGATAAAGATGCTGAAGACCATCAGTCCCACATGAGCTGTAAGAAGGGGGCAGCTGGGCTGCAAGATGCTCAGCCAGGAGACTGAGGATGGTTTTCCTAGGTCACTGCTGCTCCTTTTCGGTACTCCTAAAGACATTAAGAGAGAGGGCCCTGATGGCAGAGCTGGCCAGGGATGCTCAGGTCAGTGTGTGACTTTGTTCGGGTGGAGCTCTGGGCTGTTCTTCAGCTGTAGTCTTACGAGAGGACTTAATCTGAGCCAAAACTTGACTAATTACTGATTATATGAGTACAAAAGCAAATAACTGGGGCTAAGGAAGATGCCTTGCAGGAGGTGAAAGATACACTGTGCAGAGTGACGTGGGGATGTGGTGGTCTCAAGGACCTTGCATGGGGCTCCCCAGATGCACATGAAATGTTCTGAATCTTCTGTGTGTATGAATGTGGAAACCCCTTGGCTGTGGGGTACGAAGTCCCAAGTGTGGATGCTGCTGAACAGGGTGCCTCCCAGGCTGATGATGGCACCTCTGTGCAAAGCAGAGGCCACATCTGCTTTGGGACTTTGTCATTTCTTTCAGTGTGTGAAATAAAAAGGAGCAGAGCTAGGTAATGTCATCTGCTTGAAAAGCTGGGCCAGGCCTTGTACCTGTTGCTGCAGGGACATCGCTCTGTGACAGTAATTGAAATAATTAAAGCCCACTGTAATGGAGGGAAAATCACTGGCCGGGGATTGTCACATCAGATGACAGAGGAAAACAGATGTTCCCCACTACATTTGCTCTCTAAGTGGAAGTACAACAGATGCAAAACAGCATTAAAATGGTATCATGGCTGTAAATACAGCTTCTAATTATTGCACCAGGTAACGTCAATTGCAACATCCAGATTCCTCCCAAGGATTCTCTGCAAGCAGGTGGGATGTACAAAGTCCTTTAGAAGATGGATTTGTTTTGTTTGTTTTTTCCTCCTCCTTTATTACAACATTTGTAAGCTTGCCCACTTAGAGCAGCAGAGGAGAGTGCCACAGCCTTTATGTCTGGGGTTTCTTTGATAGGTGGTGTTGAGAATTACAACATAGAGCTTTGGGGGTGGGGAAAGGTGGGTGGAGAAGGAATGGGAATAGCATGAACAGGAAAAGAAAAAGGGATAAGAAAGATTGCAAGAGACCCATAGCCAGCCCCATAACTTCCAAGGGGTCAGCTGAGGACATCCTGGTGCTACTTTCTCCCTCCATCCCTGGGATGTCTTCAGCTGACCCCTTTGTAGTTATGGGGATGGCTATGGAGCAGAGGGACTTGGGATCCTTCTGGCTGTAGCTAGGTAGAAATTTCTGCTTGGTTCCACTGCTGGAGTACAACAGGGTGTGTGTGAAGCCTGGTGGGGACAGGTGGGGAGCAGGGATGGGTTTGTTGTGTGCACCATGGGAGCTGCAGCATGCAAAAGGAGCCATCCTGATCAAATTAGCAGAGATCAACAGCAAGTGCATTAACTAATCAAACCCCGTTTTCAAATTGATTATTGCAAACTGCAACCACAATTCTACAAATGGCAGCCATTTAAAAATAACATTGAAAGAATAGAGCCTCCTTTAGGCAAAATGATGACACAGATAAAGAGGTGCTCTTCCACCCTGTCCTCACCTGTGGGCAAGTGACATGGGGATGAGCCCTGAACCTGGGAGAGGTGGAGCAGCTGCTTATCTTGCTGCTGCCTGCATTGCATCCCAGCTTCTGTGGGTGCTCCTGGTGCCAGCAGGCACTTCCCTGCCTGGCTGCGGGTAGCAGCCCTGTGCACCTTTGCAGCAGTTTCCTTGGCAACAGAGTCCTCCTGCCAGCAGGCTGCAATGTCAAAAAATAAAGCAAGATGACACCACAGCTCTTAAAAAAAATAGAACAATAAGAAGCCGTCCACAATCCATGGGCCCCTTCTTTCAGCTTCCATGGTGTTTTTGTGGGACATCTGGGTGTCTTTTTGTGCTGGGAGGTGTAGCAAATGCTGTACTGTGAAGACTCTCCTCTGCCACGGAAGTGACAGAGGTGTCCATCACACTGGGAGTTTTCTGGTGTCCTGGCCATCCCTATGGAGCTCCTGTGCTGCCTGCAGTAAGGGCAGTGGAGACATGACCTCACCCCAAAGCTTCTGCTGCAGGCTCATCCTGTTGTGAGGAAATGCTAGCTGTGTGTTTCTTGCAGTTGTGTGGTTTTGTTTTGTGGTGGCTTAATGAGGAGCACCTCTCTAGAAGTTCTATGAGCTGGGTCCTTTTCTTTTCAGTGTGAGGTTGACCCTGCTTGCTCCCCTTAGCAATTGAGCTTAACTTGTTTTCTTCTTGTTCATTTGCTTTCTTTTGGAGGCCGTGAGTTGATCTTGTTGGATGGATTCCCCATTTATCTGCCTGCTTTGTCTCTACTTTTGCCTTGGTGCAGTATTTTCCTCCAAGAGTGCTGGTTTAGTCTCCAGAGCTGAACTCACGTTTCTTTCCTGCTTTTTGGTAGCATATGAGTTCCTGTAGCTTGTGAGACATAGCTCTGGGGATTGGATATAACTGCTAACAAAGAATTAAACCATTTAAAGGCATTTACTTTTTCAAGGAAAATGCAGCTCTTTTCTTTGACTAATGCTCCTTGTCTTCTACTTTGGGCAAAGCATAGACAAGGCAAAAATAGTTTTTGGATCTGTGTGATGGCCAGCAGGACACTTCTCACCTGACTTTAAAACTCACCAACTAATCAAACCAAACCAAACCTGGAACATGTAGGCACTTAGAAAGCTTAGGTAGCACAGCAGAAAGCTCGCAAGTGAAATCTGTGTCTCTTGAAAGCTAGACACAGGTGCAGGTGCTTGCAGAAATGCTTTTCACAGGTGAATCCCAGTGCTTCTGGGGACTCTTGTTTCTCATGCCCTACTGTCTTTCTCTGGAAGTCCATGAATTCTGTGAATACAAAGACCCTTTATTCTGATGACTTTGATCACCCCTGAACTCCTTTTTGGAGCTGCTGCGTGTAATTCCTGCAGATTTTACAAGGTATCTTGCTCTCCAGTAAATCAGGGCAAGACTTTCCTTGTGTTATAAGCAGTTCATTTAACTGCTGTTTTCCAGTGTATAAAACCTGGCTTCTCATTGCTGTGAGGGTTTGCTCTGAGGCAGCTGGCCTCCAAAACTCAGCATCATGCGTGAGCAGAAGCCACAGCTTCCCCTTCTCCACTCAAGGGGTGAAAGTGGAGATCTTCAGCTGCACGTGCTGGGATGTGCTGAGTAAACCATGTGTTTGCTAAACACGTTTCTCCTCTGAAGCAACTCTGCTTCTTCCAACTTTTAGGGGAAATTTGCTCAGTGGGTGGAGCTGTGTTTGGAAACAGAGCTCCTAGTTTCATTTGCCACCGATGCCTCTATTTGTATCTGATCTGTTTTACTAAGCTAGGAACTCGTAATAATGAGTACTTGGGCCAATGTTGTTTGATATTCATGCTAACCCATTGGGGTTGAATGTATTCACCTGCTCTTTTGATTACCATAAATATTTGATAACCTAGCTGTTGCCAGCTGTTGGAGAGGTCTTATCTCTGTTCTTGGGGGAATTTGTTCCTCTAGCTCAGGAATACCTCCCCAGTGTGACGAAGATAATCTCTATGGAGAGGCTTATCCAGTGTACAGGGCAGGTCTTGGGACTATAGAGTTACCAGGTAGGCACTGTTGTTTTTCTCTGTGCAAGACGAATATTTCTTAGATGGTTAATCCACTGCTGCTTCGTCTGCTAACACAGAGGGCTCTGCTCCTCCCTTCCCTGGGGTCTGTCAGTGCTTAACAGGCTTAAAGATCTTGTTGCTCTCCTTAGTCAGGAAGGAAAAAAAGACATCCTTCCAGGGAAGAAGAATGAACTAGACAGAAGGAGAAAACCAAAGGGGAAGAGGAAAGATGGGATAGAAAAATTGAAACTTCTCTCAGTGAGGGGGGGGAAGCATAGACAATATCAAGAAGAAATTCCCAGTGGTGGTTTATTCTGCATACCGAAAACCAAAACCAGCTTCTCTGTATCACATACTACTTCCTGTTTTTCTACCAGCTCCATTAAAACCTCAGAAATATACAGGGGTCCATTAAAGGTTTCCAGGAGAAAGCCAAGTTTGGTCATTATCACTAAATGGCTCTTCTGTGGGCTGTATAAAAAGAGTAACGCTCTCACTGTGGTTCTTAGTGGAAACGTTCCCAAAGTGCAAAACCAAGCCTTACATCAGGACTAACGTGCTGCTGAGGGAGAAGTCTTGATTCCTGCACTGTGCTAACACCCTATTTCCAAGACTTGTTGTGCCCCAGACACTGAGAAGGCAGCATCTCTGGAGCCCTCTTTGGCTTTCTACTGATGGAGGAGACCCTAAAAGGATGTAGAGCACTGCTTCTCTCTGACTGAGAGGTTTCATAATGTCATACAAGACAAGCTCCTCTGTCACATTGCCTTTCAAGAAGATGAGAGAAGCAGATTTAGACTGAAGAGTGAGGCTTCTTCCTATGGGACAGCAGCACAGCCAGCTCTGTCTCTTGGCAATGAACAGCAGAGGTAGTCAAGGAAGAGATTTGTTGGGATCTGGTGGTTTATACTGTCATTTTTCTTGGTCTATTGCCAAACAGACACAGACTGTGCTTGGGGAAAACAAGTGGATGAGTCAGTCTTCCCTGCTCAGGTTATTATAGGCACCTCTTGTTGGCTCCATTCTAGGCCCTTCTTAGTGGATTTGAGTGCTGGTTCCAAGTTGTCCTCCTGCTTGTGATAGCTCCACAGACACAGGGTCTGGCCATCTTTACCCAGCCAAGTCCAGTCTATCTAAGATAGCTTAGTGGACATGAGAAATTAAAATCTCCCTGTTAAAACTCTGAGAGAGCTGCCCATCTCTGAGCCAAAGGCAGGCAAATTCTCCAAGCTGGAAGCTTTTGCTTGAAAAATTGATTTTTGTATTGGATCAATAGCGGAGGAACATCATGCCTGCATGGCTTGTGCCATGCTTGGCCTCTCCTGCAAGGAGCAGGGGGGTCAAGGAGCACAGGGTCATACACCTCCTGTCCCAGCTGTGGTTTGCAGCACTGTGGCTCAGCTGGGTTTGGGTTTGCAAGCAGAAGGATCTGTATGGAGCTGCATCAGGGGAGGGTCAGCTTGGATATCAAGAAGAAGTCCCAGAGGGCACTGGGCATGGAGCAGCTCCCCAGTGGGCGCAGCCCCGAGCTGCCAGAGCTCAGGGAGTGCTGGAACATTGCTCTCAGCCATAGGGTTTGGGTTGTGGGTGCTCTTCTGGGCTCTAGAGGGGTCAGTGTTCAATTTTGAAGACAGAGATGATGCCCAGGCATGCAATTACAGCTGTCGCAGCATCTTTGGTGCTGTAGCTGATTCTCTCAGAGAATGAAGTGCAATGCTTTTCTAATGCTGTATTATATTTTAATGGCAACCAGCTGGTGAGTGGTGTAACCTGGACCCATGAGAGTACTGGCTGCCTGCATAACCCACACCTGGCTGCTTATACTTATGGGAAACTCAGTGAATAAATATCCTGGGAAGGTGAGGAGTGTAGGTAGGTCTGGGCACAGCAGTGGTATGTGCCAGACTGCCTGGCTCTCCTGTTTGCAGAAAAGCTGCTCCATGGCAGAGAAGTGAAAGAATTCTGAGGCTTGGTCCATGCGGAAATTTACCAGTCTTTTTAATCTATTGCTCATAAAGATTTGATGAATGCGTTGTCATCCAGAAAGCTGCTATTCTCTGGATCATGCAGTCAGCCTGTGTAACAAGAACAAAGTTCCTGAGTGGCCAACACACCTAGAAAATGCATCCATTGCTTTTAAGGTAGTGTGCCTGCTCTGTGCTTCTACTCTCCATATATACCATTGTGGTTGCTTGAAGGTTGGAGATGGAGAATTATCAGAACTGGAAACTGTACCTTGCATATTGAGTTGCAAATAACAAATCCAATGGAGTTATAATAATAATTTTTCTAAGCTGAATTTCTGCTAAAAAGCAAGTTTGAATTGGTTGTTAATTACCTGATGTTTTGCAATCAATTCTACCCTAGCAGGCATGAAAACAGCCAGTTCAGTGTCATAACTGAGCAAAGACACATAGGAAAATGTCTCTGGTATTCAGACAAAAGGATTCTCAAGCACTAACGTCCATAGCTAATTTCAATGCTAAACGTGAAAGATATTAAGATTTTCTAGATGTTTTACTCCTGTTTGGAAGCCTATGCTGTTTAACTCTGTAACTACCTGTTTGTTATTTGGATGAATTAAACACTGCTGCACTCGTTAGCATTTACAAGAGCTTAGTAACACAATCAGGCTCTAATGCATTCATTTTCTACTTGACTGCTCATTCATTGAGATGTTAGTACATAGGGAGAATACGATCAGGGTGACTGTGGGATGAACTAATCAATTCATAATGAATAATCCGAAAATACAGATGTCTGAGGGAGACTTCCTTTGCACTGAGTGAACTCAGCAGAACTGGAGCAGGGAAGCTGGAGGAGACCCTAACAAAGAGCTCCACCTGGAACAGAGGTCCCTGTTTCTGTTCTCTATAGTGCTCTGGGGTCATGGCTGCCCTCCTCAGGCACCTGCTCTCCTGGGGCAGGTGTGAGCCATCACTGCTGTAAGGCTGGATGTGCTATGCATGTAGATATGCAAGGCTCAGACATCATCTCCTCATCCAGTCTTATTGATGCTGCTGGGGTGTGCTTTCTGCTTGAACAAGGAAATGCTCCTCCTCTATTCCTTTCAGGGTGTATGGGAACTGTTGAATCACGGCCTGAACCACTGATTGATCACCTGAGGCAAGCCCTGAGTCAGCTGCAGGGGCACAACTGAGTGTGACTGGAAGGGGTGGAGTTTGACTCCACCTCTCCCAAGACCCCATTTAAGGGCTGACCACCAGTGGGGAAGGATCTCTTGTTGGAGATCCCTCCCTGGTGGAGTTATCGGCGAGCCCCAACCATCATCAAGGTGAGCCGATCTCTTTTGCTATTTATTTGTATACCATCTACTTAAAGCCTACCAAAAATATACCATCCTTTCGCACTAACTTCCTCGAAGTGCTTTCCTTGGGGTTATTTGCCCTACACAGGGCCTCTTTGGTTCCTACAGACTAGAATGCCATCTGGATCATGCTGATCAGTGATGTGAGTGGAACCATTTCTGTTCATGTCCTAGATTTCTTGGGTCTGAGCAGAATCTTCTGCCTTACAGAAAGCTCCCACCTCCTACAACTGGGAGTGGTGCATAGAATCCTGGAATGGCTTGGATTGGAAGGGACCTCAAGGATCATCAAGTTCCAGCCCCTTTGCCACAGGCAGGGTTTCCAGCCCCTAGATCAAGTGCTAAATCAGATTGCCCAGTGCCCCATCCATCCTGACCTTAAACACCTCCAGGGTTGTGGCATCCATGACCTCTCTGGTCAGCCTGTTCCTGCACCTCACCACTCACTCAGTAAAAACCCTCCCCCTGACATCTAACCTAAATCTCCCCTCCTTTAGTTTAAAACCATTCCCCCTTGTCCTATCACTATCTACCTGCGTCAAAGGCTAATTTCCCTCATGTTTATGAACTCCCTTTAAATGCTGTAAGGCTGCAATGAGGTCTCCCCGCTGCCTTCTCTTTTCCAGGCTGAGCAAGTCCTGTTCCTTCATCCTATCTTCATAGGAGAGATGCTCCAGCCCAAATCTGTTGGCTCAGTCCTGGAGAAGGGATGTGGCAGAGCATCACTTTCTGCCTTCATTTCAAAACAAAACAAGATTCAGTCTGGGAAGGAGTCCTGTGATGTCCAGGAGCACTTCAGTGATCCCATCATGTACAATGATTCCTGTGTCTTCTGCTGTGAGTGGTGGTGGAGTGATTAATGTCACAGAATCATTAAGGTTGGAAAAGACCACTGAGATCATCCAGTCCAGGGAGAGTGCAGAGAGATTTAGTAGGGGCAGGGGATGTTCAGCCTGAGAGGTGCATGGCTGTGTGCCTCTCTCTGTGTGGGATTTTGCTTCCCCCTTCTTTCATTCCCTGGCATTCTTTATTGTCTCTCGCAGGTAGATCACTCATTGCTATAAATTTTCTTATCTCCAGTGCTTTTCCAATTATGGATAACAACAGGAAAGCAGTCATTGGTTTCTAAAAGGTCATCAAGATATAGGGCCCGATTGGGAAGGGGGTGACTTATGGAGTTAGCTTGTGTAAATCTGGGGAAGTTTTATGCACAAGTCAGGCACGAAATGTAAGTGAGATTCATAAAAGACAGAGATTTACGCTGGCTTCAGTTAGTAGAAATCAAAATGGTTATGAAAATTTCCTCTCTCTATGCCTGTGCAAGTGAGGAATAAGATTCTACTGTATTTTTCAAGTGCCTGTAGTACTGGGGAAAGGCTGTCCTGGATAGTGCACAAATGTCTGTCCAGAAGATGCAATGATTTGGTTGGAACAGAGGTGTTCGGCAGCAAAAAAGGTGTTGGGAGCTGCCACGAGCTCCTTAACCTCCTGACTAATGCACGAAGTCACTTCTGTCACAGCTGTCTGAACAATACATTTGCCAATTAAGTTAATTCAATCAAATCCCTTGTAGCCAGCAGAAAGGGCAAAGCAAATCCAGGTGAGGGAGAGAGAACAGAGCCCAACTTCTCCTTTGTGTCACACACAAGCAGAACAAAGGGAGCATGTGTATGTGTATAAATATTTATGAATAATGGTGATGTGCAGGCACAGTATAATTGATGGCTCCAAAGCAGGTTCCTGGGCTATGTCCTCTATACCTGCACAAGTGCTGACTCCCAAGGTTTTCCCCAAAATCTTGGAAAAATAGCAGTTCTTGGTTGGAACACAGCATGTGAGGAGGCAGATTCATCTCCTCGACCAGTTGTACCCCATCAGGTGACCCAAGTTTTGCCAAGAGGAGGACACGAACCAGGCTGACAGCAGGAGGGGGCGATACGAGGCTGCCCTGTGGATGATGTGATGAGGATTACATAGCACTTAGCCAGGTTTTGCTGTGTTAGGTTGTGATCTGGCTTGCTGCTCATCCGTCTTGCTTCTGTAAATGTATCTATACCCCCCGGAGGTCATGGTCAAATTCAGGAGATCCCAGATTTTGTAAATTGTTTTTCTTGTAATTAACCTCCTGGTACAGTTTGGTGGGCAGTGCTGGTGGTAAGGTGGATGGTTGGACTAGACGATCTCAGAGTTTTTTTCCAGCTGTAATGATTCCATGATTCCATCCCGGCATCTCAAGAGACAGTAAGAATGCTCGTGGCTGCAACACCTCCTCTCCAATATGGGGCTTGGGTTGAGTTTGGATGTGGTAATAGCTCTCTTCTCCAGACAGGAGGAGGTAAGAGCAAAATTCCTATTATTAGATCCTTCTTCTTTTTTTTTTTTTTTTTTTCTTCCCTTTTTTCCTTGCCCTGTTGGCAGGACAAAGAATGGCAACGGCGTCAAAGCGCTGGTTTCCAGATTGACACCGGGTGAATGTGGCCACTCATAATCACTGCCTGCGAGCATTTATCACCTCCGCAGATTACAACGTGGGGAGCAGGTGTCTGACCTGCGATGACAACAACATGAAGTGGTGGTAGGGAGGAAGGAAATAGATAAGATGTCATTTTTCAGCACAATTTCTCTCTCTTTAATGCTCCCCTAGATTATGGGAAACAATCAAGGGATGCGGAGCGCTGATGTTTTATGGTGTCAGTAGGGTTTGAGGTTTTAGGTGCAAAAAAAAAAAGTGATGTTGGATTCTCTATGTTATGGAGTATTTATAGGGCAAACTAAGTGTTTTTTTCTTTTCTTTTTTTTTTTTTTTAATTTATTTACTTGAGGCAAGAAAGATAAATGGGATTCTGTATCCAAGCTCTTTTATTCAGAGGAAATTAAAAGGAGTAGAGTCCTCTTGAACTTGGCCTTCACTTAGGGCAGAAAAATGACACAGAAATGACCCTCCTCAGATTAAAGACCTGCGGATGCCTTGAGGGAGGTGGTAGAAATCAGTCTGTGAAAAGAAAATGTTTCTTCCTTTTGTATGTTCTTCTCCTTAACTCTATGTTTTTCTCACTAAATGTACCACAAGGGGGGGGAAAGAAGCAAAAATAACTTTTCTGTGGTATCTCCTACTCCTAAATGCTCCTCTTGTGACCTATGGGTGCTGCTTCAAAGCTGACTTCAGTTTTTCATCGCTGAACATATTTTAAGATGAATGCTGAAAGCAGCTTTGACTTTCCCGATCTGCAGTTTGGGGTTTGAAACCTCATCTCTCATCTTAATAACGGTAATTCTGCTCTGAACTGCTTTGCTTGGCAAATATCCTGTGCATTTAAACATCACAGCATCACGGGGTCAAGGAGTACAAACTGCTGTAACTCAGATCCAGTTCTTACCTGTTTGATCAGAGCTTTGAAGCCATGTTGGTAATCTGGTGTTGCAATTTGAGGGTGGAAGAAGAGGGGCAAAGGGGGTTTGCAGAAGATCACAAACTGAATATGGAGGAGCTGCTCATCCCCACGCCTTCAGCTTCTCTGCTCTGCATTGTGGGTCAGTGCTTTGCTGGTTAAAGCAGCAGATAAGCACTTGAAGATTCTTCTTCCAAACATCTGAGTATTGAAAAAAATGTGATGACAGGAGGAAGGGTTCCTCTACTGCTCAGATCTTGATCAGAGATGTCTCTCTGATGACTTTAGGAGCTGGCAGCAGCCCCTGGACTGACAGTCAAGGACATGTAGGCAGGAAGAGCTGAGTACCTTGTGCAGGGCTATGGGAGGATGGCAATGCTGGGAAAAGGACAGCCCTTGTGTTGCCTCCAAATATGTGAGGATTGGAAGAACTGTAGGTTTGCTGCTGCTTTTGAGCATTAATGGAACAACTTCTGCAAGGAGTGACTTTTCCCGTCTCTGTTTGATTTGGTTAACTGGTGCTACGTAACTCTAGATAAGATTAAAAACCAGGGGCTGAACACCACATATGATGGTCTCAACCATCTTGTTAAGTGGAATCAAACTAGATTTTTCTTCTCTGCAAATTTCTAAGCAGTGCACCTGTAGCATGTCATGACTCTTGACAGTTGTTCAATGATAGGGTCATTAAGGTGGCAAAGACCACTGTTGTCTAGACCAGTCATCAGCCCTTCACTGCCATACCACTAAACTGTGTCACTCCATGCAACTTCCACAGTTTTCTTGAACACCTCCAGAAATAGTGACTCCATCACCTCCCTGGGCAACCTGTGCCAGTGCATCATTGCTCTTTCTGGGAAGAAACCTTTCCTAATATCCAACCTGAACCTCCCCTTGTGCAACTCTTGGCCATTTCCCCTCATCCTATTGCTGTTACCTGGAAACAGAGGCTGACCCCCACCTCACCACAGTCTCTTTCTGGAGACATGTAGAGAGCAATAAGGTCTTCCCTCATCCTTCTCTTCTCCAGGCTGAGCCATCCCAATTATCTCAGTCATTAGACTTGTGCTCCAGACCTTCCACCAGTCACAGCATCCAAGGCCAGTGCCAGCATCCCCAGTGTGGAACAAGCTTCGTCCTTGCCAGCCATCCAGGCATCCTTTATGTGACAAAAAATGGGGAAAGAAGTTTGTAGTTGAGAGAGGGAGGAGCAGTGTCTCAGGGATGCAAGCCTTCCCTGAACAGAAGGAAAATCCAGTGAACCCTTACAGCAGTGGAGGGGAAAAAAGATTTGGAATGCACTGATGTGCAGGGGATGCCTCTTCTTGAACCCATTTTCCCCCCTGTGCAAGCAGGAGTGCAATGTGCATCGGCACAGCCCCTCTGGTCCTCGTTGTGTTGTGCTGCACCTCAATGCTACCAGGTGATCTCTGCAGGGTCAGATCAGCCCCCAGAGCACACCTCCTTATCACTGAAGGTTGAGCTGTCAAAAGTGACAAGGGGAAAGAAGAATTTAGGAGCCCACCTCTTGTCCTTGGTGGGGTGATCTTTGATAGAAATGCTACGGGAGGTTTTTCATACTGTTCCACCAGATCTAAATACAAATAAGGATAAAATTTCAGAGATAGCTGCGATGAAATCAAGGATTTTTGCTCATCTCTGTCTACACCAATCTTGCAGCTCGTAATCTGAACAGAAATAATAACTCAAAAGAGAAGATAATTGAATTAAACAGGCAACAAAACTGGAGGAATAAGACTTCTGATGAAGGAGGGTGGCTGGGGAGAAAGTAGAGGAGGTGGCAGGGAAAAGCAGCGCATCTCTTTAAATTGTCAATCTCTCAGGGCAAGGTTGCTGCAGACATAATGAGTGTCCTAGTGAATTATCTCCCACTTTTATTGTCTGTTGCTGCCATGGAAAGATGGGGAGGTGGGGAAACTAACTTTCTTTCTTTTTTTTTTTTTTTTTTTTTTTTTTTTTTTTTTTTTTTTTGAATTTGGACAGACTTAAAGAAGTGGCATCAAATTTGAAGGGCACCCAATCAATCTGTTGTCCTAGCTGCATGAAATTGTATTTCCCTGCCACTTCATATCTTATTTGCAGCAGCTGGGCTGTAAGTCATTGGTGATAACATTCTTTATTATGCAGCCGTGTTTATGAACTGTGCCTGGAAAGAGATGATAGAAATATGCAGCAATATGCAAAGGGGGGGTTGCTGGGGGAGGGGGAATAAATGCTAGTTGCTAGGGCAACCGTGGGGCTATTTTGGGCATCAAATTTTACAGATGATGAAAAGCATTTTCATGTGATGGTTGGTCTCTCCGGGAAGAGAAGAGGAGAGAGGGCACACAATAAACCAGGAAGATAATAGTCAAGAAAGCAGTCATTTAATTTTTTCCGTATATAAATACACGTATAGTTTCAGCTATCCTAAAAGCACATTGAAACCAAAGGAGTTGGCACCTCCCAGCAAAGGAGAAGGGTTTGGAATAACCACATAGGAAACAGTATGCTGGTAGTTTGGGAGGCTCTCCCGAAGGGATGGCTCTTGGGCCCTTGTTCTCAAGCAGAGGTCTCCAACCCGGAGCAGCCAAGGTGTTCCCACTGCGTGTATGGGATGGATGGGGGCTGCTGCTCATCCTCTAGCTCAGCGGTGGTGATGCTTCTCTTCATTATGTTATGCTGGAATTGTGCTCTGAAGGAGACCCAACATAGGAGTGCTGTTTGTTGTCTGAGTCACTCTGGAATGCGTTGGGTGCATTAAGCTGGGTGCAATGAACAGCGACTGCTTTCAGCCTCAGCCCTCTTTCAAATCCAGCATATCGTGACTCTCTTATTGCTCTGAAGTTGTGCTTTTAATTAAGCAGTTATCAGTAGCGGTGAGGTTCTTCTCGAATAATTAAATCAAGGTAGTTTGGTGACTAATTGTGAAGCGAATCGCTGAGACCATAAGGCTGCTGTTGAGACAGCCTGTTTTCTTTCAGCAAATTAATCCGAGTGATGTGTGTTGCTCAGAAAGTAGAGCACTCTGCTGGAGAACGGGCACGCTTTGTTTCTTAGAGCTGCATCTTTCTAATTCTGCATCCCTGCCCTTCAGTTTGCTTCCCCAGAAACTCCTTTACCTGTTGTCCTGCATAGCTCAGAGTGAAAAGCTACTAAGGGAACCTGCAGCAACCTGGTTACCAAACAGCATTGGCACAGATCTGATGTGATGAGATCCTGTGTGTGTGCATGTAATGGGACGTTCTAGTTGGGATTTCCTGGCTTCTGGCCCAGGCAGCTCTGAGCCAGCCCTGCTCCTTGCATCCCAGCATCAAATCCAGTGGTTTTGTGGTTTGCATGCCAATCTGGGATGTAGATTGCTCACTTGGCATGTAGCAATTTTCTTGCTGTTGTACATTGCAGATATTAATAGTCAGTGGGTATCTGCTGTCCTATTAATTTGTATTTGCCAGGAAAGCAAGGGGAAGATCCCATACACAAACCCCGAGTGCATGTGAGTGTACAGCCCCACCTGTGACATTCATGTCCATCCGTGTGCCTTATTGCTCAGCCTTACTGAGACACATCTGGGTAGCATTGGATGTCCCATTCATGACTCTCTGTTACACTTCACAAGCCTGCAGACCGTGATGAGGATGTTATGTCATGTTCTAGGTTATGATGTAAAACTCTGCCTTTTAGCACCATCCTGGCTCTGCTGGGAGCAACAACTGCTGGAGATGGTGTTGTCAGGACAGTCTTGATTCCCCAGTGTGTTTTCCAGAGCATTCCTGCTGCTACCTTTGGGATTTTCATCTGATCCTCAAGTATTTCCTATAGGACCACGAGCTGAAGCCATCTGTACTGTACCCTACAACAACCAATGGTACAAACATGGGAGTGAAACTTGAGGATAATGCACATTCAACTTCTTTTGTTTTGTGTTTTTTTTCAGGACATGGAAGCTTCTGGATCTGAACTTAAACCTGAAGACCATCAGGATCTTGGTGAGAGACAGGTCAGCCTCTTAGATATAATTTTGTTTAATGGATAACTGAACTGTGCTTCTTAACACTGATTGTGTTGAAGCCTTCTGTGTGCCCTGCTTTGCACAAATGAATTCTTACCATTGCTGAGATGTGTTATGGTAAAGGCACCAGACTGGGCTGATGTTCTTGACACCAGATTGACTTGGAACTCAGGGCACGAGCTCTTCGCGAAACTATTTGGTGTAAGGCATGGAGGCAGATCAAGGCAGATTGGTTTGTGTGAGCCTGAGTGTGTAAGTCGTACAAGAAATCCTACACTCATCCAGGAGCATAGCTGTATCCACTGCCTTTTTGTGGGGAGCAAAGGAGAGACGTTCTATGAAACTCAGTGTGTTGTGCAGATTCCTTCTGGAGTAGGACAAGTACTCAAAAACAACCCCCCTCCTTACAAATATTTGTTTAAATATTCCACTTTTACTGTTTATATTCCATTTGCATATGGGATGGGGAAAATGCACATTTTAATCCAAACACTGGAAATGAGAATCGAGGGGGAAACCAGCAGATAAAAATGTGTTTTCTATCAGCCCGCTTCCAGATTTAGTGCAGTCTGTGTGCATATGCACTGTTATTACATCCTGTGTGTGTTTTTATGTATATATGTATACGTATACACACGTATGTGCATTTTGGTTAGAATATTATGTTGTCATAGCCTAAGTGGCAGCCTTACACCTACCAGGTCTCTGGCCCATGTGATTGGTCGCCCCTTAGTAGATGCTTTCTGGTTGGTGCCCAAACCATAACATGTATGTCAAAATTTGGCTTTGCTCTCCAGATTAGATGAGTAGTTGTGTCTCATTTTTCTCCTGTGTATATCAAGGCCATCAATAGGCAATAGCAGCACTGATAGAGCAGCTGGTATTCCCCAAAGCAACAAGGTGCTTAAGAAGCAAATGAGTAAACATCAGAAATACTTGCTGAAGTAAGGACTGCCTCAGAGCTTGTGGTCTTGTGGCTTTTCTAATTATTTTTTTTTTGTTTGCTGTCTAAAAAGTAGCACAGTGACATCTACTTTGCTCCAGATCTGCATCCCCCCTCCCCCCCCCCGTAGCCAGCAGCACACATCTGGGGCAGACATCCCCACCATTCCCTGTCCTTGCTGTCTGGGGTTGAGTTTCAGCCCTCTGGTCTGTCAGTGCTGCGAACCAGAAATGGTGATTTCATGACTGATAGTGTGATTTTGTCTATGGGACAAAAGCTGAGGTGTGCTGTGGCCTTTAAACGTCCGCTTCCTTAACAGCCTCAGAAAGAGAAGCTCTTCCATCTGTGTCCTGTGCAGGTCAAACTCAGGCAGATAGGGTTCTGTAGGAAATCCTGGGATTTGATGGGGAAAAAACACCAATCCCTCCTGCAGAAGACCTGCCTCTGCTGCTGTTTTGGGATGCAGTCCTCTTCTTGCCTCTCAGTTCCTTCCCTGGAGCTGCAGCCCCCAGTGACCATGGGATGTGGGAGTGATGCTCAGCACTCGCAGCACAGCTTTGCCCACTGCTGGGCTCTGTCCCATCCGCCTGAGCAGCCCTTCTGCTGCAGGCAATTCAGAATTTCCTCTCCGAGTCTGCCTCCCCTCTTCAGATGTGCTGTACAATGTCTCTCCACTGGATACCCACTGAATGCCTAATTTTTAACCACTCTGGCTGTCAGATCCACAAAAGCTGTTACTGGAGGTGTTTGCATAAAAGAGCTCCACTATAGGTATCTGAGAGCAGCTGGTGATGCTCTAGACAGTATCCAGCAGTGCTGAGCTAGGCAGGATGCTTTAGTCTCCCTGGCTTAATGGTTATGTGCATTTTCTTAATGTACCCTCCCCCTCAATTGCCTTTTAAATTAGCATTCAGGATGTGTCCAGCCTAGAAAGAAAAGAAGTTTGGAAGCTCTTCATTTCAGGCAAGGCAAGGTTTGTGATGTTACTGAAAATAAACCATGGCTGGGCTGGGCTCAGCACTGCAGGCTTGGCAGTGGCTCTGGGATGAGGTGGTGCCACAGTGGTATTGTCCAATCTGATGGGAGTCCCAGGCTTTTTAAGTTAAGGGATATATCACAAATGAGCAGAAGTCACCTGGGAGAAGCACTGGGCAACGGAGCCCCAGCACCACAACTCCTTACCTTGGTGGCAACCGCTGGTGTTACTGGAGGCTTTGAGATGGGATGTGATAACGATTACAGCAAAAAACGCTGAGGGTTGGCTTGCCTTGATGAGTACAGAAGCATGAGGAGGCAGGCAGTGTTCTGCTGCGGCTTACAGGGAACCAACCACATAACTAGGTGTTACTGCTGGGCTCATGGGGTGCTCAGAGGACAGATAAGGGCTACCATAGTTGATACAATCAAAGAATAAGAGGAGATTGGATGTTCGAAATTAAGTTGTTGCGAATTAAAGCAGCTCTGCTGAGCTCCTCCTCGCAGTTATCCTGTGTATTATCAAATGCAACAGAGAGGGCTTGGCTCTGTTTTTCCAGCTGATGATTGGTTGGAAAGTAGCATTTTCTGGTACATAAGTAAAAGCGAGTGGGGTAACTTTGTCGTCCAAACACGGAATATTTTGTGTCAGTCTCTGTGTGCACTGTAAACCAGATGGACCTGTTGTCCTCCTACAAGCTTTAAATTACACAGGCAAATGTAATTACCCATTCTCTTTGTTATTAGTGTGCAGCTAGGAAGCTCCGAGCTATCGGCCCTTTCTTGTTATTTCAAAGCTTACTCACAAGATGCATCCTTGATATTGAACACAATGAGATGTCCTTTTTTTTTTTTTAAATTCAATTAAACATTTGCCTACTGTGACTCTTTATTCACTGCAAATTGTCTCTGTAAATAATCTTCATCAAAAGTCAGAACCAATCCCCATTAGTTGTTTAGATTAATTAATGAGTCCCCCTGGAGCCACCCAAATGAATTCAATTTAAACGTCAACAACTTGGCTATGGAGTTTCCCAGGTTGGCATTAAGACAATATTAAACCTGCAATAAGTCACATTTAAAATGTTAATTCAAAGAAGCTCTCCATTTAGAGCATTTAATTAAATCCTTAAATAAACTGCATGGGCTCAAAACCAGATGGTTCTGCATTTTCATTGCAGCAGAGAGCCTTGAAGTCATTGAGGGAAGTAATATTGGAGGCATGGTGAAGATAACCAGGATATATAGTGTAATAAAATCTAATCTTGTTTCCAGCAGGGAGATTCAGTGTATGTACACAACCTAGGCTAAAATTGTAAGTTAATTACATTAACCCCAGTGTACTCTGGTATCTGAGCAGCCAGAGATGAAATTAGTCTTTTTCCTATCATAAGATTCTTTTCAACTTCACTATATTAATTTTTAGCCAAATACTTACTCATAAGGAAAATTGAAGTTAATGTAACCAAAGACAAAGTAATGCAGTCTTAATATTCTGAAGGGATTACCGAGGGCCGTGAAAATACACTTTGCAAATGTCACTCACTTTGAATGGATTTGTGGTGGGAAGGTGGGGGGGAAGAAGAATTATGGCTGTGATCCGCACCGCGCTGGGGTTTAATAAAAGTCGTGATTTCAGAAATTTGGGCCTGAGGAAGAGAAATAAATAACGTGTCGGGACCTCTGCCTGGGTGAGATGTGATGAGTCATCTCCTCTGCTCTGCAGAGCAGTGAGATCTGCGGTGAGGCAGTGGTACAGGTTGCACAGAGAGGTGGTGGTGCCCCCATCCCTGCAGACAGCCAGGGTCAGGGGACAGGACTCTGAGCACTGATGGAGCTGTGGGTGTCCCTGCTCAGTGCAGGGGGTGGGACCACATGGCCTTCAGGGTCCCTTCCAACCATCCCGTAATTCTATGCTACTGATACTCTGGAAGATGATTTGGGTTAGGTTGCTTCATTCTTCAGCGCTGTTTTATTTACTGTCAGTGGTTTGGTGGCAATATGCTTTGCAGTCCCTGTTGTACCTCCACCCTCTGAGTACCCAGCCTTCCCCATGTGCCATGGGGGCCTCCTGCCCAGGGCTTCCCTCCATGGTGAGAAATTAATGTCACCACAAGAAAATTCAGCTTGTTCCCACCCTGTCAGTTGTAAAACAACAGCTGTTCATGCAGCTGAGGGAGGGGAATTACCTTTTTTTTTTTTTTTTTTTCCTGTTAGTAATCCAGAAAGTGAAACTCAAATCAATCCTTCCAAAATATGGAATTCTTTTGGCTGGGGAATAAAGCAGATCAGGGAGGCAGGCTGCCTTGCTGCTGTGGAGGTGCAGATCTGTGCTGTTTGGTGTTTCCTGGGGCCAGAGTCCATCCAGAGGGGGTTTTGAGCAAGGTCAGTGGCACAACCTTTGTGTGTTTGATAGTGAAATGGCAGAGCTGGTGATGCTGCTATGCATTTGCTTGCACTGGAACTGGGAAGACCCCCCCCAGAGCTGCATTTCCTTGGAGGGGCTCTGTGCTGCACCTTGCCCTCCCATCTCTCCCTGCCCCATCCCACTGTGCTGGGGGTTTCTCCCCATGCCCCCAGTCCCTTCCTGTTGTTGCAGTGTCTGCATGGTGCTGCCAGGATGTGGTGGCCTCATGATGAGCCACTTGCGGTGGGGTGGGGGTGAGGGGGAGTGTTACTGCTCTCTGCTTCTGTGTCTGGGAGGGATGAAGGAGCCTGGAGAGCTTCCTGTCCCATGGTTTGAGAGGCCCCAGCTGAAACACTCTGGAAATCCCCTTGAATGTGGTCCCCCTGTGAAAATGAACTCAGGTTCAACTGAACCCCAGAAAAGAAATTCTGAATTGGGAGATCTCTTCCAGTAAGGAAAACATGGGTGAATTTTCCCTGTTTTATTATTTTACCTTCTCAGCTGGTAAGGGCTGCCCGGGTGCTGGCTGGCTGCTGTGCTGCAGGGTGCCTGGGTGCTCACATGAGCATCTCCATGAGCATCTCAGTGGTTTCTTTGAGCCTGCAGAAAGGGAAGCTTTGCCGGGATCAGACTTGGATGAGACTGAGAAATCAGACTTAGTATTTTCTGAGGCAATTCTAGTGGAGTAAGCTGCCCGTGGCTCTCCTTGCTCAAATGAAGATGCTGCTGTCTCCTCATGCTGGTGCAGCTCCCAGCCCAGGTAACTCCCCATTGAGAACTTGCACTTTGTTGAGGCTTAGGATGAGCATCATGATTAAACATGAGAAATGCATTCAGAGCAGTGTGAATGTGCTGGTATCTCTATTAGTGTGAAGCAAAGAGGATGGACAGGTGCTGGGAGAAGGGTCCTGAAAACCCTTTCCTTTCTTTGGGTAGGAGAGAAGGGCATGGGAAGTGTTTAGCTGTGGGGAGCTGGACTTGAGAGCTGATTTGTTCATTAAGAATCCTGCCTGAATTCGTATTATTGATTAATGAGGATTCATTTGATAGCATTAGGCAGCTCTTTACTTATTAAAGATGAAGGCTTGCTGCCTCTAGCACTGGTGTGCACCCTTCCCTTCCCTGCTCGCCCTGTGCCAGGCTCTGCAGTGTGTTACCTACATCCCATGGCTAGTGCCATGGCTGGTGATGGGCTGAGTTAGCTGATGCTGTGAGGGTGCAATGAGGAGAAAAGCAACAAGCCCAGAATGCTCTTTCCATCACCCAGTAAGCTGTTTCCCTAGCAACGCCAAGTTCTCACAGTGCAAATGCTCTGGGATCACCCTTCCCAGAGATACCCTTGTGAACTGCTCTGCTTGCACAGGCTGCCCAGCAGCAGTGGGGATGTCTGCCATCACACAGAGCTGGGCTGGGAGGCAGAGAGGGGAGGAACATGGTTGTTTACGGATACCTTTTACTCATATTTTTTTCCATCTTCTGAGCCCATCTCTGCTGGTTTCCTCCTCACCAGATCTGGCATTTTGAACTCCCTCTCCTCCAGGTTTCTGCCTCCCCATCCCTTCTGTGGGGTGATGGTGTGAATGCATGGCAGGCTGTTGTGCCAGCACGCTGGAAGAGGCCCTACAAATGCCACTCATTGTGCTGGCTGAGCTCCTGCAGAGTTGGCATGCTCTTCATTTCCTAACACCATTTTTAAGTGCCAGAGCTGTACAAAAGCTCACCCAGCCATGCAGTCCCAAAGGCAAGGCTCCGACTAACAAGTTACCGCGCATTTAGCTGTGCCTTTTCCAGCTCTGTTTGACCCATGCATGCATCAACCCCTTCCCTAGGCATTACCCACAGAGCCATCACAGCCTTTGGGAGGGTTTGGAGCTGCACCTAGCTAGTATTTACCTGCAATTTTCTCTGTTTGACTCCAGCAATCATGTTTGTCCTTTTCTCTGCTGTTCTGCTGCTCCCTGTGCTATATGAAGTGCTAGGGCAGGTTATATTTAAAGCCTCTTTTATTTCTCCAGGGCAAGGATTTAAGAGTGCCTTAGAAGAGCTCGGGGCTGGGGAGGGCTTGCTCACCTTTTGGTGGCCACAATAGCACTCCCATTATTTGGGAGTGTTCTTAAAGTCTTCCCAGCTATTGGCATTTCAGATATCGTATTTGATTTTTAAGTTTTAATGGTGCAGTAGGAACAGTGATGTGCACACAACACAGTACCCAAGATATCAACTCCAGAGGGCCCAGGTAAATGGATGCTTAATTTGGTGGATTTGCTCTGCCCCATTCCGACCTGAGAACAGTGTTTTAGTATGAAAAGTTTGTGTGGCTGTGACTGGATGAAGGGTAGGGGCACTTGCCAGGTGAGCTCAGTCACAGCATTCAGTCTCTAGTTCTCTCCACCCAACTTCCCATCCCCTGCGCTCCTGTGCAGTTCCTGGGTTTGCTCCTCTATTTCCTTAAAAGTAGAGCTCCCTGATGGAGATAATTAAGTATTGCTGTGGGTCTGTAGTAGCTGTATGTGATGTTTTTCACACTGGTGACCACTAATTTCCAACAAAGCAGGCCTTGCCCACTAAATACTCCACAGCCCTGTGGTGTCTGCACTATTACAAGGAGGGGAGGATTTTCCAGCAGGGCTCTGCAGGCTCAGCACTTCTCCTGGTGAAGTCAATGACAAACCTAAGCTTACCTCCAAGGGTCACAATGAGCTGCTATTGTGTGTGGCTGAAAATCCCACCCACGGTGGTGACATCCAGATGCTTTGCAGGTGTATTGTGCCTGCTGCCTAAACAGAGCCTGGTCTGAAGTACTGATGGGAAATGAATATTTTAGCAGGGACATTTTGGTTGCTTTGATGACACTTCTTCCCATCCCAGCTGTGCTCCTTTAAAGCTATGTAGGAATGAAATGGAGGGATGTGTGTGTCTATTTTTCCCCAAGTAGTTCCTGGAGGGTTTGCATGGTGCAGTTCTGCTCATCCCACTCCAAAAGGTTCTGCAGTGCGTGGAGGTGCACGGTGTCCGAAGGCAAAGTGGGAAGAGCATTTTTGAGGGAATTGTTTTGTATTTGTGGGATTTTGAGGTTTGTTTTGTTGCAGCTTTTTGGATCACTTTATATTCTCCATGCTTAGTTTCAAATGAGCAATAAAGCCAAGACTCTCCTCACCTGTGGTCATTAAATGTCTTGCGGCGTTGTTTGTAAGACAGGGGGATCTTGGTGAAATCCCACCTCGATTAATTATACAGTGCTTCCCCAAAGTTCTGCTGGCAGTTGCAGCACTTTCCCCTCCTTTCTCTGTTGTCAATTAGAGTGCCAGCTTGTTAGCTGTTTTATTATCTGTTTCCTTTTTATTGAGGCTCAGAGGTGGGTCTGTCAGTGCTGGAAGAAGTAGGCAGTAAATAGTTTGCATACTACAACATCGTGCTTAAGAAAAGCTTGAGATCTGTGGATTTGTTTGAGTACTGCTTTCCTCTAAACAAGGGCAAAAGCAGCAAGTGCATCAAAGGCACCAAGCACTGAGCACCTGGCTCTACCTGTGGCAGTTTCTCCCTAATATCCAACCTACACCTCTCCTGGTGCAGTGTGCTTTGGGTTTCCCCACTCCAAGCAGGACTGACCTGTGCTCTCTGGGCTCCTGGCACTGACAAACTCATCCAAGAGCCACTGGGGATGGGACACTTGGTGACACGGCTGTGGCATGTCAAACACAGCTCAGTTCTGGTAGCTTCTTCCACCTTTGACTAATTGCTGACCTGACATCTTTCTGATAGTGACCTTGTTTCAGCGAGTAATTCAAGTATCTTTCAGTGTCAGAAATAATAAGTGCCACAGTGAGATGAACAAGCAGAGCTTAAGTTGAGCACAGATTAATGGGGTTTTAATATTCCTAATTTAATCACTCCTTTCTGTCTGAATGTGTGCAACATGATGTAGCAGCTAATTATTTTTTTAACCATGATGAGGATCTTTCCTAATCATTTTTATATTTAACATGAATGAAGGGAGGGCAGTGATTAATGAGGGAATAAATCTCACGCAACAGAAGCAAGCGCATGATCAGTTAAAAATACAGCTGTCTGCTTTCCCCCCCCCCCCCTCCCCGCTCCTTTCCCTGTGCAGCAAATAGTTCACCAGCTGCACCTTCCAGGCTCAATAGCTGTCCTCAGCCCTTTGCCCATCCCTGGGTGGCTCTGCTGGCATCCTTGTGCGTGAACATCTCTGGTGAATGCAGTGTTATTTTTCTTTTGTAAAGAAAAAAAAAAGCCCCACTAGATCTGTTAATGGTTGGATAAGATGTCTTTTCAAATATTTGTTCCTGACAGGGTGTTTGGAATTGCAGATGAGAAGCAAACCAAGCTCTCAGCATCTGTCTGTTGCTACTGTACGTTTCCATTGTGTAGAGCAGAGACAAAGCCAGGCAATTCAGAGCTGAAGTGGATACCCTTGAGAGGTTTTTTCCCCCCTCTTCCCTCCAGTTTCCCACGTTGAGCTGCTTCTCTATCTAGCCTCTATTTTTTTCTCCTCTCTCCCAGCCCCCATGGTTCTAGGAGCTTGTCCTCTGCCTACAATTCCTCCCTTCTCCCACTGCCAACAGAGTGGTCATTTTAGGGTTTCTCCTGAGCTCTCAGGCTGAAGGTTATGATGGTCAGGGGTGTCATAGGGGGCTGTTGCCCCACCATCTGAGTGCAGCACAACAATTTGTCTCTGGCATCTCCTGATGTCTTGAGCTAATGTCTGTGGTCAGTGCTTATTGCTCTGTCAGTACAGCGTTGCTGTGTGTGTTGGTTGCCTTGGGAAGATGAGCAGATGCTGAGCTGAAGTCCTTGGTGCAAACCCAGCATCCTGCAGGTAGACCAGGGAGTTGTTGACAGAAAGCTCTAACTGGGAACCTAAGGTGCCCCTCTATTAACTGTAGCCATGGACAATCTGTTTGTTGGGTTGTTTTTTTTTTACGTTTTGGTGGAGAGATTCTGTACATGGAAGTGATGCGATGGGTTCTTGGCAGCACGAGGTCACTCCGATGCATCTTTCTTCCCCAGTTAACGAGCAGAATTTTAATAACCATTCGAGATGAGCGGTGCCCGAGCAGTGCTGGCAGCTGCCCCCTAACCTCAGCATCTCTGCAGATAGTGAAATTGATCTAATTGGCTAAAAAAGAAAACTAGGCAGCAATACAACTTCTGCTGCTTAACACCTTGTCATAGGATCAATGTCATTGCCTGCTTGTTGGGTGAGGAGCAGCGAGCTTGGGGCTCAGCATCCTGACCACTGGTGCCGTGCCCATGGCTCAGTGAGCGTTTGGGGTCTGAGATCCCAGCTCTGTGCAAGCAGACAGGTTCCCAAAGAGCTGAGGGTGACTCAACTCCAAGTGCATGATTGTTTCCTAACTGTTTTTCTTTTTTTTTTTTTTTTTTTCCCATGAAGTTTCCTCACCACTTCCCATAGCATTGCAAATAGCAAAGATATAATTGCATTTGTCTTCTGAACCATCTTTCCTCAAGGGCAAGCTCTGCTTTGGCCTTGATTTGATTGTGTACTTTTAATCTCAAAAAAAAAAAAAAGAGAGAGGCAATTCTTAAGTATTCATTACAAAATTGTGTTTTATGTGGTCACCGTCCCCCTTCTAATTAATGAATGTCATCTCTTTTCTCCTGTACTCCCAGCTCTCTTGCAGCACAGTCCTCATACTCCTGAAGCTTCCCCACATCCATGTAATAAATAAATAATCACACTTATTCTGCTGTCAAAGCCGAAAGCATGTACAGCTGTTTGCCACAAGATACACTGGGACTGCAAGGTACAACATTTCTTAATTAGACTGACCTGAGGTTGTTGAAGATTTTTTTTTTTTTTTTTTTAATGCAGCTTCATTAACTCAGGAACTTAATTGCAAATGACTAGACAAGCTCTACTCTTGGTTACTGAGAAAGGTTAGAGTGTTTCTCACTGGGGATTTGATCCAGGGAGACATTTTGCAGCTTGATTTTTGTGAGGAAGGCTTTAGGTGTGCTCAGAGCATCTTAATGCCGGGCTCAGAATTAGCAAAGTAATTAGAGCTTCAAAGCAGAGATGGAGCTGAGCCAGAGCCTGGCCAACCTTTTTGATCTTACAAGCCATGCAGCAGAATCTCCCTAATGTTGGGAGAAATGGGACATGGGGGGAAGGGAGATCTGGAAACAGAGCTGGGAATTATGGGTTTAAAAAAAAACAAAAACAACAAACCTAAAAAGTGAACAGTTCAGGAGATCCCTGTAAGAGCTGTGGGAATGCCAGATCAGGCAAGGGATGGCCCTCCCCAGGTATCCTGCTATCCTTGTCCAGAGGTGCAGATGCAACCTCTGCTCCCACCTGGGTGCACCATCCCTGGACACCTCAGGAGAAGATGTGACTTGGAAACAGATCTCTCTGAGGACATGGAAGGGCTCAGAGAATCGCTGTGGAAGATTTTGTGTTCCTACCTGGTTTAAGCAGGCAAGGCAGACAGGGACCTGGTTTTGAGGAGCACTGAGAGTCTGAGGATTTTGGAGGAGTGGTGTTGACCAACAATCTGGTCTTCATGTGTTCTGTACCTAGTATGGATATAGAATTGATTAAAAGACCTGGATATTCCAGGTAAAGGTTTTTCCCTGCTGTATCTTATCAGCAAGGAGTGAGATGTTGATGTCTGACCTTCACCACTTCTTCCTATCTCTTGCTGCCTTTGGTATTTGCCTGTGCAAGCAGGAACAGTGTCAGCTAGTGGGGCTTTGTGCTCCTGCAATGAGGCAGAGGTTGTGGTTGGACACTTTGCAGCTCATCACTTGGAAAAGCACACTGACAAAGACGTGGAGTATGATGCAAAGCACTAGTGTCCCCTGCACTGCCCAGCTCTGTGGGATCTGCTTGGCAAAGCCTAGTTTTGCTGGGGCATCCATGCAACAGCAGGATGTCATGGTGACATGGGACCTGGCTGCTCCTGCTGCTCCCTGTCCTTAGCAGAGCAGCAGTGCCGAGGTGCAGGGTGTTGTAGTTGTGTTCAGGCACTCACAATGCTGCCAAGTCTTTCATCTCCCAGCACAAGCTGCAGGCAAATTCTAATTCCTGCAGACCGCTGCGATACCTGTGCAATCTGTGTAGAGGCGAGAGGCTCCGTGATCCTATTCCTCCTCTGCCTCGGTCTTTCAGCCCTCTGGACTGTGAGAAGTGTCAGTAATTCCCATCCCTTATTAGTCTGTGCCAAGGAAAGAGGGCTTCGAGCTGCCTGTGTGACACCCGAGTTCCGCTGCACAACAAATCTACTCGAAAGCCTTTGTCGTATATAACCCACTTGAAGCGAGAGCATTCAGGTAAGGAAATGAAGGGCTGCAGGGCTCAGCTGTGCAAGATGGAAATAATTAGGGCATGTTTATCACATGCTCAGACCTACAGAGGTGAAAAGCAAGAGACTGGTTCAGAGAGAGCAAGGTGGGCAGGGAAGGACCTGACACGAGAGTGAAATAAACCTCTCAGAAAGGTTTGTGTTCTTTGGGTAAATCCCCCTCCCTCCCTGTCCCTGCTCTAATGGAGGCAATCTCTGCCTCACTGCCATTTCTTTTTAAGGTCTCAGGACCTGTTGTTTTCAAAAGGTTAAAGCCTGGGAGCTACTGAGGGATGGGGACACTGTTAAAAGTGGAGAACATTTTAAGATTTCTTGCAGATTCAAGTTGGTGAAGATAAAAGGGAGGGTAAAAATACCCTTCAAAACGTGAAACAAGACACTGGTCTCATAGCTTTAAAAACATACTTTTCTAACACATGAGCTCTGGTTCAGAAGCTCCTATTTCTGCTCGGGGTTTGGTGTTTTCCCATAGACCTCTCTGTGCTGCAGAGCTGAGTTCACAGGTGACTGCAGCCTGGGTGAAGCTGTGCTGCAGGGCTGTGGTTTACCCCCACACTGCCCTGCCCTGGGCTGGGAAAAAACACTGTGGGGAGAGGAAGGCTGAGTGGTGCGTGCATCCTTCCCTTTCTTCTCCCAGTTGAAGGGCATAGAGTTTGCAGACATTTTTGCAAGCCCTGAAGTCAGGTGCTTGGCACATCCCTTGCTTGCTCTGTGCTGTTTGTTCTTGAGCCTTGTGTTCTTGCCAGGCTTCAAACTTGGCTGCACAGACACAATCAGAGCAAACACAGCCCTTGGGGTCTGCGGAGCTGGTCCAGCGAAAGAACCCTGGAGAGCATGTTTTTGTTCCAGGCTCTGCTATGAATGTCTCAAAGAGTTTGAGGTTTTTCTTCTCTCTTTGTCTTTTTCTCTTAGGACATCACGTTCCCCTTGCTGTCCCTCTGTCATCTCTTTGTGCCCCACGTTGGTCCCAGTTTCTGTGGGGTTGGCAGAAGGGGCTGCCCCATGGGATGAAGGCAGCGTGGGGCTGCAGCTGCCTGCCCACGTGGCCACGTTGTGCAAAAAGCTCAGATCTGCTGCTGCGAATTTGGGAGCGTCGTTACCTCATCTGCAGATAACAGTGACAAGGATGACAGGAAGGGATTTTTATTTCAGGTCTTATACCCTGCTTCTGGGGCCTTCTCCTGCATCTCCTCGCAGGAGATGTGGATTGCAGTGCACAGCTTGGGGGCTCTGCAGCCTCCCCTGCTGTAAAAACCGAAGTGGGTGTTTCTCCATTCACACAGCTCACCTTTATTTTTGGCCAGAAAGCTAATCTGCTTAATCCCACCACATCCTCTATGAGACACAGCTTCCTATATCAGTTCTGTGCCCCTGAGGGTAAAGAATTATTCAAAGCATCAAGCCTGACCTGGATTTTGTGTGATGTGATCGCATCCAGAGCATGGAAATCCGTGCGATCAAATGGCAAATCTCTGAGCCTTGGCAGATATGCCTCCTGCTCTGCACAAGCACGTTGCCATGGCTACGTCTCTGAGCGAGCATCTCTCCGTATCCCAAAGCCATTGCTGCTGCCAGGGTCGCTGCCTGCATGTGGGCGGCCCCGGGCTGCAGTCCTGCACGGCAGCGGGCAGCCAGCAAGCTGCTCTGTAGGGAGCTGCTGCCAAAGGTGCCTTAAATAGAAAAATAGAGGAGGGTGGGGGGGGAGAATGAACACAGCAATAGCTGTTGTTTGCGTCCCACCCCCCCCCGATGACTGCTTTGTTTACAGGCTGTAAAGTTGAAAGAAATAATCATATGATCGGTTGAGTTGGAAGGGAGCCTTAAAGGCCATCCAGTGCAACTCCCCTGCAGTGAGAAGGGACACCCATGGCTCTCGTGGTGCCCAGAGCCCCATCCAGCTTGACCCTCAGAGGAAAGTTCCCAAAGCAGCAAGGTGTGTCCTGAGAGATGTAGTAACCATGGTGTTCACTGCCAGCCCTCTATAAGGCCATAAGCCCTATAATGTAGAGTGAAAATCTCAGCATGGTGCAGCTGGGAATGTCAACAGCCCTGATGCTGGCCTGGGAGGAGGCGACAGGGCTGCCAGCGCTCTGCAGGATGGACAACTGAAGCAAAGCTCAGCTTTAAAACACCCTTATGGGATGCTTACTGCATCAAATGAGCCCTAGAACAAAACAGGGACCCACCTTTTTTCCAGTCGTTCCCATTGAACATGGGTTATCTTGGGGAGAGTGACTGAGAATGAGCCCAACCGCTGCACTGGGCTCTATCCCAGGGACATAAGGAGTGTGCCATCTCTTGGCGTGCCCAGTTCAACCTCAGTCGTTTGGGCTCACCTTGTGCTCTGGGGTGAGCACATCCTGGCTATGTGGTCCTGTTCTCATGGTCACTGGTCAGTTAGGAAGGGAGGGCTTTGCCAGAAGATCGAATGTTAGACGGGCTCAGCTGTGTGGTCCTGTGCCACGTGTACCTCACCTGTGCTGCTCCCAAACAGGGCTTGAGAAACACAGCAATGTACTTAGGGAGGAATCTGTTTGCTTTCCTCCCAGATTTCCAGAGATTCTCCTAAAGGGAAATTAAGAGCGTGTGTATTTTTTACTTTTTTAATGGTGTATTCTAACATGAAACTGCAATATAGGTGCTTATTAAAGTGGCCTTCCACTGCCAGAGTCATTGTGTTTGATAGAAACCCCAGAAAATCCCCTGGGCCACAACGTGGGAATCCAATTCTTTTCAGCTGATGAGACTGTAAACACATTTCCTTGGATTTGCAAGAACCATAGCAGGAGTTTCAATCATTTGAATAAAGCAAAGGAATATCTAATGGGGAATATTCCTGCTTTGCATATTCTAAACTTGCAGCCTTATTCTTAGGCAGTGTCTATTCAAAGGAATGGACCGTGAAGAGGTAGAAAAGAATATATATATATATATATATATATATATGTATATTTTGCCTGAGGGATTTAGGCAAAGATCTTCCAAAATTAGCACAGTGGGGGTTGTTCTCTCCATCAGATTTAAATCATCTGGGTTAGGTGCCTGCGTTCCAGATTTAGGTATCTGCTGTGGCTGATGGAGCCTCTATAGACAGCTCTTATTCCCTGAGTTGAACCCCACATTCTCACCCTTCCCATTTTGCTGAAGTACTTTCTTCATATGTTGCTATAATGTAGTGGCTTCAGTAGGAAGAGAGGACTGTAAATACAGCTACGATATGACCCACGTTGTTTACCATACTGATGGAGAAACCAATCTATAATGCCAGATACCTGATTCTTTTCTCTTGGTACCTTAGAAACAACTAGCAGCAGTTGATTCTGAAGTGAATCCTGATTTGGTGAAAGGTTCTTGATTCCCCCATCTATTTTTCCAGTCTTCCCATACAAGTTTTTTTACTGGCTGGCCTAGAAAGCCCTTGTGTGACTGTCTGAAAAACAGGGATTGCAGTACATCCCCTCTCTGTGCCTGTTGGGAACCTTAAAAGATTCCAAGAAATATTTCCATTTTACTTTTCTTCTTATCGTTTCCTCACTTAAACATGAAGCGTCTCCTGTCTCAACCTCTGGAACTTGGAGGGGGAAATCTGCTTTAATTTATCTGCATATTGAAATCGTTGCTGACAAACAAACAGCCTATCTCCCCTTCTGGTGCTGTTACTGAGTTTTGATTAGCACTGGTTTTATTCCATGAGGACAGTGATGGGGGAGCACAGAACAGCACAGGAAAGCCTTGGTTCTGTTGTGATACCTCCTTCCCAGTGGGGCCTCTTCTCTGTCTCCATTTGGCACTGAAGTGATGGCTTCAAGGACCATTGGTATCTCTTCCCCAGTCCTTTGCTGCAGGAAATGGCACGTTCACAAACAGGCAGCAATACGCGGCCAGGTTGGCCCTGTATTTGTCCCCTGGCATTTTGGCTGCTTCCCATCCCACCAGCTCTGCTCATGCCACTTTTCTGGAATCTGCTTGATCGGAGCATCTTGCGGAGCCTTAAATGGAAGATAGTAGCATTTCTGATCTCATTTTCCAGTATTTCAACTGTGCCATAATCTATTTACCACACAATTTGTGTCACTTTGATAAGCGGCTGCTTCAAGACTGCATTTATTAAAATCAAGAGCAGGGAGAGCTTTCAAGTCTCTCAAGTATTGCAATAAATGTTTGAAATTAGTCATTACGGTGTTTGCCGTGGTTCATATCATAGAGCCTATCTAAATGACAAATGATCACAGCCTGGACATGTACCTTGTTTTGGTGGTGGGACGGAGATGACTGTGGTCCAACTCAAAACAACACGCATTGGAGTGAGTGGGGAAGGAGGAGAGGGGAAAAAGGGAAAGCTTCAGTGGGAACCATAGAATCATTAAGGTTGGAAAAGACCACTGAGGTCATCTAGTCCAACTGCCAACCCACCAACCTCATTGGAGGCTCAAGGCGATGGCTCTGAGCAGGGAAGTGCTGGCTCAGCTCTTGCGTTGCTGGCTAAAAATGAAATAAATCTGAAAAACAGCCTGAAGCAGCCACCACCTACTCCTTGTAACGTGGAGGGCTGGGATGGTAGCATGCCTGGGTGCTGCAGGGTTTGGCTTTCTCCTGTTAAAGAGCTCCAGGATTAGAAATCTGCCTTGTTGCTTTGCTGCAGATGGGTTCTTAATGCTGTCTGCCTGGCCACACGCTTCTGCTGATGTGGTCATTTAAGAAGAGAGGGGGAGGGAAAAAATAACCCTCTTTGCTAAATATGGTTATATGTATGTCTGTGTTCATAAGTATATACACACAGACGTATTAAACACATACAGCATAGAGAAGAGACAATTATTAAGACAAATATTCTGTCTCAATTCATTTTGTTCTTCATTTTCCCATCAGGAACGTAATAGCTAAATTTATAGTGTTGAGTCTGGGCTATAAATTCCATTATTTTCAGTGACTGTATCAATTACATCCCTCGAAAGGGACCTCAAGGCGAGGGCAGGAAATTGGAGACAAAATCTTCAGAAAGGAGAACTTGGGAGGTGGAGGGGAAAAGCGTCGCTGCCTCAATTTCACCTTCCACGTTTCTGCTAAGCAGCACTTCATCCCCATGTGAAGGTCTGTGCAGTTCCTTGGTGCTCCAGCTGGGATCCCACACAGAGCGTGGGGCCGTGGAGATCACGCGTGCGTCGCTGTGGGAGCAATAGCAGCACTGCAAACACTGCCTCAAAAGGGGTGCAGGGAGTGATCATGTCTGCTTATAGATGGTATTTAGTTTTGTTTTAAACTGGAGAGGGAAACAATTCATCTGTTTGACAAGAAACTGAAACGAGTCAAGCGCTCATCTCCCCTTCTTGAGATGAAAATGATTTTATTTTGTTTAGAAGGACTTTTGCACTGGGACAAGCTTGAAAAGGGAAAGCACAGCGTCAGAGAGCAGTGCGCTGAGATGAGAGGATGCTTCTCTAGAAATTCATAAGACTCTGTTATTATTTGTTTGTTATTTTTCCTCTCTTGGTGCCCACGGCTGAGCACTATCACGTGTAGTGTAGACGTGGCTGCTGAGGATGCATTGCTGGCTCCAGGGCTGTGCTCGCTCTGCACATCTCAGTGTGGTAGAGCTGGGCTGTGGAAGGCAGCTCGGGCATTCAGTGAGAGCATAGCAGGAACCTGTCCTTGTTAGTGGGCAGGGGAAGGATCTAACAGCAGGATGAAGCGTTTAGATGAGGTGCTAAGGGATTTGATTTAGTAGCTTGGTGGGTAGGGATGGTGGTGTGAGGATGGTTGGACTAGATGATCTTGTAGGTCCTTTCCAACCTTATGAATCTATGAATCTATGGAGCACTAAGGAGCAGGACAGTGCAGTACATCCAAACTGGTTATGAACCATCATCCTAGATGCATGTATTTATAAATGGAAGTTATACCTTCTGTTCCTATCCTTCCCCACAATTTCTGCTCCCTTTGTAGCCCTGAAGGTCAGTGTGACCTTATTGGGCACAAGGGGTGAGAATAGTTGGGATATTCCCCAAGTGCAGTTGTTCCATGTGGCCCCATTGGAAATACCCAATGCCTTCAGGCATCACAGTGATCTTTCGCGCCTTCTGCCACTTCCAAGTGGCAAAATTAGCAGCAGAAACCCTCCCATCTTGCGCCTCTGGAGATGGTCTCTGATATAGAGCCTTGAGCCAGCCCCCACCCCCGCACTGAGCTCTCCCCATTCATCCTGTGCCACTTCCACCTCCCCACTGCCATGGCAAGGCTTTGGTTAGTTCCCCCAAAATGTTGAATGAGATGAATTCTTGGGGGTCTTCATCAGCGATTTCCTTCCTCCCAGTGTTGTGCCTCTCAGCTCCTGTAGAATTCTGCCTCCTCAAGCTTAGCTCGTGACAAATGCTCTATGGAAATCTGAGTGAAACCTGCTGCATCTCATTTGCCTGAAAAATCTCTCACAGAAGACAGCAGGTCGTGCTTCTTGGAAAGAGATGGGGTGTGGAAGGGGAGGTTGTCCTTGTGATAAATTCTGAACTTAATGAAGGCTGCTGATGGACATCTCTGCATGCTGCATCCCTTTGTTTCTCCCAGCACAAGCTGGATGGTGGTTCCCACTAATTCCTCATGTCCCAGTGTACCTCCTGCTTTGTAGGGCCCTCCGTTCTGGTTTTCAGCCCACACTTTCCAGCAGAAGCTGCCAGGTTGTGTCAATCCCCATTTCCTACCTCCTCCATTCTTTCTTGCTTCTTGTTCTTGTGGATATTATTTTTTTTTTTTGTAATGTATTAGTTTATAATTAAAAGATTCTGTATTGAGAGCATTAAGATATGACCTGCCTTACCTCCATTGCTTCCTTTTTTTTTTCCGTACTTGCTGAGAAGGCTTTAAAAACATCCTCTTGGAAATTCATGCAGATGATATTTAGACATGCAGATATGCACTCCTGTTTTGCATGAATGTTTGACCTTGGGCAGAGCTGTTCAATGCAGGATGGATGTGTTGTGGCTGCATTTAATCATCTGAAGCAGAGATGAAGCCTTGAAAAACCACATAGACCCAATTCCCAATTCCCAGCCTCTGGATGGTAATGAACTTCTGAGAAATAGCTAATCAATAAATTGAACAAAAGACTCAGGCAGCTAAACCACTTTGTCAGGGCCTTAATTACAATTGCAGAAATAAATCGGGATGGGGGTGGTGGTTGGGAGCCTTTGCCAGACAAAACTAACCCTTTGCAAACGAAGCTAACCCTTTATCAGCTGCACTGTGCACGTCTATGGGAGCACTGGGGCTTTGTGTCCATGGGGGAATGGCTCAGGACTATTTGCTGATGTGTGCCAAGCAAAGGCTTCATGGGGTGGAAGACTGGGCTGGCTCTGATCTCTGATGCTGCTGGAGGTGTATTTAACAGGAGGCAGAGCTGGGATCTTTCCCCAGGGTAGATGGAAGGATGATCCCAAGCAGCAGGGCTATGTCAAGGCAAGCTGGGTTTCTAAGGAGCAGCCAGCAAAATAAGGAAGGACATCTGAGGACAGGAGGTGGGGGCAACCCCTCTTCCCCCAGCATCCCTTGGGGTGTTTCCCAGTGCTCCCATCCCAGCTGTGGCTGATGGAGCTGGCTGGGTCCTGGGAGGTTTGCTGGTTCTGTGTGCAATTATGGCAGCAGGCATTTCACTGCACGTCTCCTGGCACCAGGCGCTGCAAAACAAAGGGTGTATCCTTAGGGATTGTCTGGGAGATGTGTTTTTGCCTTAAGAAATATTAGGGTACAATAGCATGGCTGGATTGGTGCATGTATGAAGGATGGCATGTGAGAGGGCTGGGGTCACAGGGTGGTGGTGGGGAAAAGCAAAGGTACAGAGGAGATTCGGGCTTCCTCAGGGGTCCTGTGCTCTCAGCACCTCTCTGCCCAAGTGCTGTCCTTCAGAGAGGTGGTGAGGTCCTAAGAGCAGCCAGATTGAAACCCTACACCCTTTCCGAAGGTACAGAGCTGGGTTGACCCTGTGAGCTGCTCCTCACCCTTGCAGGGGAGGTCAGTCTGGAACAGGTTTGCCCTCCTCCTCACTTTTATCAGCTCTTGGGCTTTGCAGAAGCCAGCCCCTGGATGCCATAAACTATATAGCTGGGGAAAATCTCCATAGCACCAAACCCCATCCTCTGTGGTGGGTACAAGACCTAGCATCTGTTTTGCAGGGCTGGGAATGGCTCTGTGACAAGGTGACAGCCCCTGCTGGGTGACATGAAGCTGCACAGAATAAGACAGCTTCTTCAAGGTGCTCTGCCTCCATGGCCAGGTTTGTCCCAAAGCAGCAGATAAATCTCCAGCGCAGCACCGAAATGATGCTCACAGAGCGATCCCTGGGACATGAGTGAGCTGCTGCTGTCGGCGCTGTGTTTACTGCACAGATAAAATATTTACAGCTCCATCTTTGGTGGGAGATGTAGCTCTTCCCATCCTCGTGAAGGTCACTGGAAAGTCAGTAAAATTTATTGATGGTTATAGCTTTTTTTTTTTTTTTTTTTTGTGCTGGAAAGCAAGGTTACAGTATTGTATAGCAGAGCACAGCAGGCACGGAGGATGGGGGAGAGGGGAGGAGGAGCAGCACCACCTCACTCTGAGCTGGTGCAGCATACCAGGAGAATGCTGCTGCATTCCTCCTTTTGGAGGTTATCCGTGCCTTTTCCTCATTCCCTTGTCCACTGCCTCAAATTCCAGTTCTTAGAGCCAGGGCAGGATGAGGATGTGACTCACTGCAGCCTTTTGATGGCTGTGGGATCCCTGCATGTCCCACAGCTCGCTGCCACTGGGGCTCTGCCCTATAGGAGGATGGCTTTTAGGGAGCACCTAGCAGTGTGCTTTCTAGGCCTGTGGGTCGGGGAAGTGAGTGGTCAGGAGAAAGATCTGGAACGCTGCTGTTGTTCCTGAGCAAAACATGCTGCACTTTAATGCAAAGCCTTCAAATGCTCTCATAATTTGGTTGTGGAGATGCTCCAGACCACGCCACGGCCTTTTTCCTTTGGGGATGATGAAGTGTTTCTGAACCACAGCTTTTCATTGACTGAAGAAGGCTGGAAGTCAGATAAATGAGAAATACAGGAAGGAGCTGGGAATTAAGTGCTGCCTGTTTCCATCAGCTCCTGGTCCTGTTTAAAGCCCAGTAATAGACAGGCTTCTCAGCGATCTTACTGCTAAGAAGGGTTGAGTCTCAACATGTCACAAAACCAAGGCAGCCTGGCAGTAAATAACACCCCTTCACATGGCAACACTGTGCGAGAATCACAGAATCCTAGAGTGGTTTGGGTTGGAGGGGACCTCAAAGCCTATCCCATCCCAAGCCCTAGCCATGGGCAGGGCTGCCAACCACTCCATCAGGCACCAGAGCAGGCTGCCCATCCAACCCGACCTTGGGAAGTTGGGAATGACCCCGAGTTCCCAGTGGGATGCGTGTGCTTTGCAGTGAGTTCCCTCCATCTCTTCCTGACCTCCACCTCCAATGTGAGCTGTTGGAAACCGAAGGCGTCTGCCTGAGCTGCTCCCAGGGAAAGGAAATCTTGAGAACATTTGACAAAGAACGCCGAGTTGAAATTAAATATCGTAATGATATAAAACAGTAAGCAGATCTGCTTGACAGCCTTGACAGCTATTTGTTATAGAAAACAGCGTTTATGATGTCAGTCCTATAAGGGAATGTGTTTGAATTAAAATAATTACAGCAGATAGTACAACAAAGACTCCCTGTAGTCAATCATCCTGCACAAATATGCTCTACAAAATCTTCCCAATGAGTGAGGGAAGCACGGGGACGGAGCCTGGCAAATAAACAGGGAGAGGAAGCCACACCACAGCCAGGAGGCTGCTTTCAGAGCTGCAACATCTCCCTTTTTCAACCCAAAGTGGGACAGCTGGCTGTTGTTGTCATTTATAGCATTACCCCTTCCATCTTTCACCTGCTTATGGCTGTGGAGTGGAGAATATTTTGGGAAAGGGTGGGAAGGGATGAGCCCCGTGCTCCCTGCAGAAACCCACTCACGATTGCCTTTTCTTATAGCTCACAGAAACACAGCGTGCAGCCCGTGCAGAGAAGTGCCAGCACTGAGCAGCAGCACTCAGTGAAGATCTTCCCCTTCCCAGGCACACTTGAACTTTGTGCCCTTCTTTAGCACTGTTCAGTGCACTCTGAGAATTCACAAGCACGTTTGTGCTCCTGAGAGTAATGCATGGGTGGCTCTGCTGCTGGAGCACACTACTTTTCCCCTTACAACTTTTGATGACATAGAAGTTGCCTCGCAAGTGGCACCGAATGAGGCAGGAGAGGATCCTCTTATTTTATTTTCTTTTTTTTTCCTGGTAATTTCAGACCTTTTTTTGGGTTTGCAAGGCTGGTACGTGTGTCAGCACTTCAGGGCCTGAGCTGTTCCTCCTGGCTTTGCATTTCTTGGCTCCAGACCCTCACTGCTCTCTGAACGCTGGGTGGGTTGAGGTTTTTTTTCTTGGTGTGTAGTTTAATTACGGTGAGGCTGTGCACCGACTCTCCATTAATAATACAGTGAATTTCAGCAGCAGATTAAATTTCTCTAAAGTAGTAAATTGCAGGGGAAAGTGGAGGAAAGTCATGGTCGAGGAAAATAAGTACATTATAGGTCCTTTATTAGATAGAAGCCCATGGCATCAGGCAGACGGGTTCTTACAAACACACACATATGAGAAAAACAGGCGCTGCATCAATCAGCTTATCAAAATCACTTAAAAGAAATGGGCTTCTGCTGAATGTGTGGAGTGCAATAAAACATCAGTGTAAGGCTGGACGTATATTAACTGGCACAGAAAGATTATGACATGTCCATTACTGAGCTTCTTCTCACTGCTGGCTGCAGAAAGGTCCGGATTCCTGCATAATGCACTCCTCAGCCCCCAGCCCCAAACTTTATTTTATTACCCTTGTTATAAGCAGGCACGCTGTAAAATGACATTAGAGGCAAAAAAGCCACATGAGAGATGCTGAGTCTGCCCTGAACATCAAGTGCACTTCATAAAGGGTATGTAAATAGTCTGCTCATCCTGTACCATCTGAGAGCACAAAGGAACGAGGAGTGAGGAGAAGCCCAGCACAAGCCCTTCTGGCCCTGTTTGGCAGTGCCTGACCCTCCAGCGTTGCTGTGCTGGGTCTGGGCTTGGCGTTCCCCTTTGGTTTGGCCAATGTTGGGCATGGTTGGCCATTCCCACAGGTATAGAGATGAGCGTTGCTGCAGCGGGATGGGTTGTGCCAAGAGAGATATATAGGTGAGGAAACAGACACGCAAGTATAAACCACAACCATGAGGTACAGGAGATATCTATCTATGATATACTGTAACACCATTTTCAAAGCCATTTTTTGGCCTTAGCAACTGTGCATAAAATCAAATGAGATGAAGGAATTTTTCAACCCAAACCATAAGAGACCCCGGGGGGGGGACATGGGATTATGGACACTTATAACTAATGCAAAATAAACAAGGCAAAATTATATGTAATTACTCCTAAAGTCATTTGCTTGTTTCAGTAATTGACCTGTGCATTCTTTAATCTTTAATGCTCCTTTAAAATTCAGCCTCGGGGACTCATAACGTTTATTGACGTTTGTCATGGTTAGGGCTCTGGAGGAACTGGGCTTTATTAGAAGTCTTCAAAGAAATATCAATTTAGGGATAAGCAGCATTAATATTTTGTACACAACATCACCTGCTTAGAAAGCTTTGCTGTGTTTCTTTACATCTTACAAAAAGCAAGCAATAGCAAAAATAAAATAAAACAAAATAATGTGGTTCTGGCTTGTGTCAGGGAAAGAGCAGCCAGCAGGAGCAGGAGGAGATCGTTCCTCTGTGCTCTGCACTGGTGAGGCTGCACCTCAGTGCTGTGTTCAGTGTTGGGCCACTCATTACAAGAAAGGCATTGAGGCCCCGGAGTGTGTCCAGAGATGGGCAGTAGAGCTGTGAGGGGTCTGGAGCACAAGCCTTATGGGCAGCAGCTGAGGGAATGGGATGGATCAGTATGGAGAAGAGGAGGCTCAGGGGGACCTCATCACTCTCTACAGCTCCCTGACAGGAGGTTGTGGTGAGGTGAGGTGAGGCCTCTGCTCCCAGGCAACAGGGATAGGATGAGAGGTGATGGCCTCAAGTGAAGCCAGAGGAGGTTCAGGTTGCATAGTAAGAAGAATTTATCCTCTGAACAAGCTGTGATGCAGTAGCATACGCTGCCCAGGGAGGTGCTGGGGTCACAGTCCCTGAAGATATTCAGGAACCATGGAGATGTGGCACTGAGGGACACAGACAGTGGGCATGGTGGGGCAGGTTGATGGTTGGACTGGATGACATCATTGGTCTTTTCCAGCCTTAATGATTCCATATCTTGGGAGAGTGAAACTCCTTGGCAGTGGGAAGCTGGGAGGATGTTACAAATCCTCCTGAAAATCCATACCACTGCACAAGACACAGGTACTGCTCTTCCCTGAGCATTTATGACCTGCTGTGCCAGCAGCAGCCAGCTGGCCCTGAGCTCGTGTGTCCCTGTCTGTGTTTGATGCTGGGTGATGGCAGGGATAATGGTGTGCCTGCATCTCACTGTGCTGTGCAGGGAGGTTGAGGTGAGGCAGCTTCTGCTTTGTCCTGACTGCATCCTGAGCACCAAAGGGATAGGCAACCTGGCATCCTTTCTGCATTGGATCTTTCAGTAGCAAAAAAAGGAACAACCATGGGGCCAGTTACACTGGAGACTCAAAAAAAGAAAGGATATTTTTGAGGAATTTGTCCAGCTTTTCTTTCAACATAAGTGTAACCAAGTATTCTTGCTAAAGAAATGACAGAATGAGTGCCTTAATGGCTGGTGTAGCTATGGAGCTTTTAGAGTAATGGACTTGTATTTAAATAAGTGACCCAGACTGGAAGCCTTCGTGATTGAGAATTCATTTTCAGAAATGTTCCTGTTTCTGCTAGCAGGAATGCAAGGTTTGGAGATGTGAGCACCTTCCTTGGGAAGTTCACATGGTTTTGCTATCACCATCTATGCCTCGTACCAGATGTGATGGCACTTGAGCCAGTAACAGTTGATGGGTTTGAGCTCCTTTGTCTCTGATAGCTTTCCCTGCTCGTGTCTATACAAGAGCAGGGTTTCCAGTGGTGGCAGAATTGAGCTGCCTCTCACATTAAGCACTAGAGATTTCATTAAATGGCAGAGGAGGGAGCTTGTGTGGAGGGGAGGTTCACCCCAGAGACATTACAGATTGTCTCATGCTATTTAAGTGGGCTAAAATTAGAGGGAAAGAATCTGCAGCTAATTGGACTTGTGCATTAATCATAGTCTACTGCTGGAGTACTTCACCCATTAGAATGTGTTAATTTGGTAATTACAAGGTGAGGGGGAGGTCTCTCTTTGTAATCCAGAGCCCTTCTTCATGCTCGGTGCACATAACAGACACAGGTATGGGGAGGCTGGAGGCAGGACTGCAGTGAGCTGCCTGTTACCACCTCCTTCCCCTCGGCCAACACGCAGCCTCCCCAGCTCCAGACACCTATAATTAAACTAGGCTAGATATTGGGAGCAGAAGGTCTTTTGTTTTCAGTTAGCAGGTAATTTATTGTATCTCAGTTCACATCGTAAAGCTTCCCCTTTCTTGTTACGAGAAATAATGCCTTCTCCTGTGCTTGGGGAAGGAGTTTCTCCTCACTTCTCTTTTCCTGAGGCACCACTGATGTGTTGGGGATCTGGTGATGGAGCCCGCAGAGCTGCCCCTAGCGCAGGCTGCAGGCACAGATCCTTGAGCCAGGATACACTAAGCCATTTCCTCATGGCTTGCATCTGTGTTAACTGCCACCGTGCTGCCACCTGCCCTGCTCCTTCCTGGGGGCTGTTGCTGGGTTCAGAGATGCTTTGTAAACCAGGGCAGATGGAGAAATATAGAGGAGAGCTAACAAGATGGGCAGCAAGCAGAAAATTCAGTCTGGAAAAAGCAAGAGACAAAACAGCAAGACAGCCAGCACAAAATATGGATTTTCAGAGGGGTGTGAAACACTAATGAGTAAAAACACTGCTATGGATATGCTCTAATGAGCAGCAAATCAGAGTGGAGCAAAGCAGTGCAGACACCAGCACTGTGTGATAGCAGACGGCTCCATTCCCAGCTCTCCCCTTGGAGGCACTCCTTGGGAAAAGGGCCCTTCATGCAAAATCCTTTTTGCCTTTTCCTGTGCATTGGCTGAGGTGGGAAGTATCTGCTGCACATTGCATCGGGATAGGCTAATAGCTGTCAGCAGGATCCCAGCAGAGCGCTGTGCAAAGTTCCCTGCCATCACCAGCCCATCTCCCTGCAATTTCAGCTGCTCTGCAATCTGCACGGGTCACACCCTGTGATGAAGCAATGGATTTGTGGGAAGTGTTGGCGGTCATGGGCAGCCCTTGCAAACACCGACCTGAAGCGCTGACCTCCACCAACTGCATCATTTTCCACTTGGGCACCCCCAGATTGGCTCTCTGGGTCTGCAGAAATGGGAGGCAACTCCTGGCTCGATCACAGTGATTTTCTGGCTCGTTAGAATTAACTTCTTAAAGGGGCACCTTTAGTAAGCCTAAAGCATGGCCAATATAACTCCACTCTCTTACATTTCCTTACAAATTCCATGTCATTAATCTGGGTGTACCCCCCCCCCCCCCCAAAGGTTATGGCCACAAGAGTAAAAGAAGGATGCTGCCCTAAAATGGGTCCAATGCTGTATCACAGACAAAGCAAAACCGAAAAAACCCTTCCAGAAGATCTGATTTATTACCGAAGGAAAAGGGTAGATATGGCACTGTGGGGCATGGTGGAGATGGGTTGACAGTTGGACTTGGTGATCACAGTGGTCTTTTCCAACCTTAATGATTCTATGAATGATTTTATGAAATGGATGGTAAATGAGCACAGCCTTTCCCCCAGGTCTGCTTGCCATTTGGTTCGTGGTTTGGAACCATCAGAATACATCTGTACGTGTGTCAAACAGCAATAAACCAACAGCAGGTACAAGGGGCAGAAAGTGTTTGTACAACAGATTTTGATTTTGGATTTGAACAGAATTACAGCATACAGTAAGAAAAGTAAAGGTGGTTAAACCAGCTCAGTCCTTCTACAAAAGTTACTCACTGCTCCCGGAGCTCGTTAAACCAAGCTGGAGCTTAGAATGGAGAGAGCAATCCATAAATACCACAAAGTACGTATGTGGGCTCCAGACTGTATCCTTCGGAATAAAGCGATTACCACCCTCGTTAAGCAGACAAAGACCATGCACTGACTTCTATTTTGGGAATGAGTAATGTGAAACCTCATTCAACAAAACGGGTGATTATGGAATAATTTTGTTGGAACAACGCGGACTGACTAGGTGTGAAAGGCGCTGCCTCCGTGCAAGCCACTTTGCACATCCAGGCTGTGCTTCTGGGCTTAATTAGCAGAGCCTTAGCCATGCTCCTCATGCTGGCAGGTGATGATCAGGTGCTTTGAGGGTCGGATGCCAGCTTCGGTCCATGAGGAGCAGCAGAGGTCTGTTCCAAAGCTGTGAAAGGAGTTGGTCTTTAGTGGTGACAAAGCAGAACTTAGTGACCTTCCAAGCCTTGTTGATCTAAAGCCACAATCGTCCCTCTCTCTAGAAATCAAGCTATTTGTAAATGTCTCTCTATTTATTCATTAATTTACCTACTTGCTGAAAGTATTTTTTTTCCCTGAGTTCCGTGGGAAACTTCAATTCTGAGAAATTTCTGTTTTAAATGTGGAAATGAAATTCTGGAATCCTGTGAACATTCCTGCTGATTGCTTTATGCTCTTATTACAGATCTCCTATTGCTCTCTTTCATGCTGTGTCAAACCAGCAGATGTCTTGCAGAAGGTACTATTCTTCCCAGAAGATAAGGTGTTTTGATCAGTGTTCAGTAGGTTCCATTACTTTAAAAAATAGAAAATAAGAAGTAGCATTTTGCTTCATATTTTGGTAGGTTAACACTAGTCACAATAGACAAAGTAATGCACAATTATCATAAATATGAGAATGCAGTGCTTGCTGCATTGACATTTCAGATTGTTCTTCACAGAAGGCTTTACAAAATGCCATAATTTCATGTGAAATTTGTCGGTAATACTTTTCAGTGATTGCTTTCCTTCCTGTCTTTGCTTCTCCTAAAAACCTGGAAGCAGACTGCAGTGCAGTCTGGGGGGCAGAGCGGAGCTGCTCCCCACCTCTGGCCCCAGAAGTTGTCTGTTGCTGCAGAGCTTTTTGATCACATTGGGTTCTGCTGTTCTGTTCATGCACTAGGCCTGCTTATTATTGGCAAAAAGGAGACTGAACTGCTGTGGGTGGGGTTGCCCAAGCATGTTACGGACCCAACTACGAGGGCTCTAGCATTGGTGTTTCTCAGAGCAGCTCCTGGCTGAGCCCCAGTTTAGTGTCCCCAGGGCCAATGGGACGTGCAGGCATCTCACTGTTTGTGCCTCCAGCAAAGAAATCTGCACTGCACAGTGGCCCCGGGGTTCTGCACACCCCACCACCTTCTCCTGTGGAGCTGCTGTGGCTGGAGGGGATGTTCACCTTGCTTCTGTGGGCATGCAGCAGCCATCAAAACATGGGTTGGGAAGCACTTGGTACCACATTGTGCATGGTTGTATTGCACAATCTTCTCATGGATGTGGCTATTCTGACATTGGAAGCAAATGGAGAGTTCCTCTGGGTGGATGCTGGAGAAGTTGAGCCCTTGTACGGGTGATGTACTCCTGTGAAGCACTTGGTGCCTGAGGGAAAGGCCAAGATTTGTGTGAAAAAGCAAACAGAATTCCTGTTCTCAGATTGGCTTCAATAAGTTCTCAGTACAGAGGGTGAAGTGCTTTGGGTCAAGCTCACAGCACGTCTACCATTTTGATCGCATTAAAAAAAAATAAAAGCAGTGCTGTGATGATAAGGGCAGTGAATCCCTGGTGGACATTGCCCAGAGAGGTGGTGGTGCCCCATCCCTGCAGACAGCCAAGGTCATGGGATGGGGTTCTGAGCACTGATGGAGCTGTGGGTGTCCCTGCTCAGGGACAGATGGCCTTTACGATCCCCTCCAACTCAAATGACTCTATGACATTAGGAAATACAAAGAACTTCCTGAAGAGTGCTTTTTGTTTCTCTTCCTACACCTAACTTCATTTAAATGCCATTTTAAAATATGTTTTTAAGGACAGACACAGAGCTGAGCCAACACACGTGTATGTGTGTGTGCGTGTTCGGGTTTGTGGATGTGCTTTGGAGTGAGCTATTGCTGTCTTTAGAGCAATGGCATTGGAAACCTGTTGTGTTTTCAGCTTTTTATGCAAACACATTGTCTTGCATGGAATAGCATGCCATGTAGCATAAATCTGCAGGAAGCCGGCATTTGCGTGGCTCTTCACTCCTAATGCATCCTGATGCCAGGTAATTAGTCTGCGCCGTCTGCATCTCTTAAAACCCTTCCTGGGAAGAGTCTGGTGCTCAGTTCTGCAGTCTTTTTTGCCACTCAGCCCTGGCAAGTGCACTGAAAGAGAACAGGGTGGTATGACATCGGGCTGCGCTGAAGGCAGTGTTGACCTCTAAGGTCTTTGCCCTTTGCTGCCTGGCGTGGTTCTGCTGGGAGCACAGCAAGCAGATCCTGCCTAAGTCCTGAGCTCTGTAGGTGGATGCTGGAGCAGATGTTGGAGCTCAGGGCTGTGCCGCTTTGCCCACATGCTCTCATATCTCCACCTTTTTTGAGAGAGAAACGAAGCAGAAAAGTTCTGTGCTGTGAGCGTGGCGAAGGAGTGCTGATGCTGGGAGTGCTGCTGAGCTCTGATTCCTCTTCCTTCCCTTTAATTGTGTCCTTCGAAAGCAGAGTCCTCTAGTGCTAAGAGAAGATGATGGCAAACTGCCTTGTTAACCTATTTTAAGTAAATCTGTATTGAGTTTCCTGCTGTGCTAAGAGCTGGAAGTCCCAGTAGAGTTTTGTATTTTATCCCTACACTGCTTTCGCTGGACTTTAATTCCCTACTTCCTTTCTCTTCTACCCCAAAAGAAATGCAAATTTAATTTCACAGGAAATAAGAATATACTTGAATAAGAGGATATTTTTTGTCGCTGTCTCGGTGTCTCCCACTGGCTAGTAGCTCGTTCCGAGGGATCTAACATCGCGCCTTTCTTAAAACAAATTCTTTGCATACAGCAGCCTCCCACAGGCTCCTTTAGCTCAGAAAGGCAAAGCGTTTCAGCGACAAAAAGAATTCTGTGTAGAAGAAAAGTCTGGCAGCACAGGCCTCCTGGAAGGCATTGGTAGGCAAGGAGGGAAAAGATATTGCCGGTTGCTATTAATAATTAATTTAATTTTCTACCGCCGTCTTGTAAAACTTCCTCAACAAATTTGCAGAGTGCTTAATATATGTACCACCAAATTGCAGCCATTTCTGCAGCACTTTGTCTGCTCCACTGGAGTCACAGCGATGGTGTTTCATCATAGAATCATAGAATGTGTTGGGTTGGAATGAACCTCAAAGATAATCCAATCCCCTGCCCTGGGCTGGCTGCCCCTGCCAGCTCAGGCTGCCCAGTGCCCATCCATGGCCTCGGGCACCTGGAGGGATGGGACAACACCTTCAAGGGTGGGTCGAGATAGAGTATAGGCCTATGAGTATAGGCCTATGAGCATCCGCTAAAATATTATTGAAATATATTATTGAAATAACAATACCGGGTATGGAACATATTTTTCAAGATCAGATTTTCTTCTCCTCTTCACATTGTTGGGTTTTTGTTTTTGTTTTTTTTTTCTATCACGATAGAATGTAAAGTTTCTAGCGATGGCATTAGAACCTACAGAGAAAATTGAATGCGTATCTGAATTTCTGATTGGACATCAGAGGATGAAAAATGAGATAGAGGTTGGATATTAGGAACGATTTCTTCCTGGAAAGAGCAGTGATGCATTGGCATGGGCTGCCCAGGGGGTGGAGGAGTCACCTGGAGGTGTTCAAGGTGGCACTGGGGGATGCCATCAATGGGCATGTGGGTGTGTGCTGATGGTTGGACTGGATGATCTCGAAGGTCCCAACCTTAATGATTCCACGGTTCAGTGATTCTACGACACAGCAATGGTCTGTGGCGGAGTGCTTTGGTCTGTGCTGCTGCCAAATAAAAGCAGATCGTCGTGGGCGAGTTTTGTTACTCATCACAGAATCTGGCACAGATGTGTGAGCTTTGGCAGCGTTCATCAAATCACCATCAGGCAAAGCTCAGCGCGTGTGCTGCCACTGACCTAGACTGCATGTTTAGTATGAAATAAAGCTCACACTGGAGCTTGCTGATGCCCAGCTTGGAAAACCAGTATCTGACCACAGAGCACAGCCCCTTCCAAGCCCCAAGCCCATCCTTCCCACCAACCCTGTGTTTCTGCTCACTTCACACCTGATTTATCAATGCATTCTGCGGTGTGCTCGTTATATTTTTACCATTTTCTCCCCAAACCTGCAGCCACGTCCCAGGCACCTGGCAGGGCTCAGGGCCAGGCAGTGGGCACAGCACGAAGTGAGCGTGGCCAGGCAACCGTGCAGGGAGCCAAGGAATGATCCCTCTTTGTCAGACAGCCGAGCTGTTAGAGGTTATGAGATTCTTTTATTGCACTAATTTGCAGTGCAATGTGCTGACATTCTCTCCCTGTTGCACAGAGAATATATAAATTATGCCTGCAGGACGATTAACTGTTTGTCCAGGCTAATTGTCAGTATTAAATCTTGCTCAGTCACAGTTTTAAAGCTTAATTTAAACTCTCTATCTTTAAGGAATCTGCACTCCCACTCCCCCTCCCACCGTGGGGGGAAAAAAAAAAAAATAAAGATTTAACGGTTGAAGTCAGTTCCCTTTGTAAGAGCTAAAGTTATAATTGGGTGTGTGGATAGCGGAGGCATCTGTGCATGATGAGCCTGTGGAGTTTTCCTTTTGCTTTGGCCGATAATGTTCATTTCAAATCCCATTGTCTTTGCTACCCTGTATTAATTTCTGAATTATGTATTATTGTTCAGAGACCCCCGAGCCACAGCTATTCCCCACATCTATTACCGCATAAATCTTCGCTGTGTGCTTAAAACAGCAACGATTCACCCTGAAAGATGGCGAGGAACACAAGTGCTTGTGAAAAATCCTCCCCCCTCAAAACAAAAATAGGCAAAAAAGAGCCCATGGGGACAAGGGCTCTGAGCGAGGGATGTGCTGGGGCAGGGGGGCATGGAGCTGGAGCTGTAGGGCACAGGGGGCTGTGCCATGCCAAGGGGCAGCGTGGGGACCACGTGGGCATGGTGAGAACAGTGGGCACAGATTTTCTCCGCCTCTAATTTTCTCAATTGCTCATGTTTTATTATTATTGGTGTTATTAGAGGATAAAGAATCAGTTGGATGGTCATAGCCAGAGGGCTAGAGCATATCCCAAGGCCTTTCTCCTTGCTGTGGTGCCCTTGAAAAGCCAGGGGTGAGGCTTGAGGCTCTATCTGACCTCCTGCAAAGCTGCTGGAGGACTTTGCATCCTGCTGCAGGTTGGTACCCACAGGAGGATGCAGCCACCTGGGAGAAAACACTTTTTTCTCATCCTGCTCCTTCTGACGCCTTGCTGTGAAATGAAGGGCTCATGCTGTTCCCTTGCTGTGAGAGATCCCTCTGATAGTGACAGCTTTCCTCACTTCTTTTCTGAAGTCTGCAAAATTAGGGTGAGCAAAGTGTGGGGGGAGGAAACAGCAAGCAAGGCTTGGAGGGAAAGTGCAGAAGCCTACAGGTAGGAGAGCAGATGAAAAAGTATTAGGGATGGTAATTAGTGAGCTCAGCAACATGAGCGATATGACGAGAACTGGGGAACCTTGGCCTTGTTTGTTGAGAGAGAAGAAGGCAAAGGGTGCTCTGTGGGGTCAGGGGGATGCAAGGCAGGGGTGATGCAGGAGCAGAGTGCAATACAGCCCCTTGCTGCTGCTGGTGCACCAGGAGAGCTCTACCACAGACGGGGATACAAAAGCCGTGTCCTGTCCTTAGGGGTACCCAGGCTAACTGCTTGGCTGGTGCTCCAAATGGGTTGTTCTGATTTCTTGCTTTTATCCCACTGGACAGCAGAAATTCCCCACTTGCTTTTTTGTGACCCGGTTCTCAGGTCTGGCTGCTCAGCTCTAACAACAGGAGATGGAGCATTGCAGTGGCTGGGCTTTAGGCCATCTGAAACCCACAGCTGCATTTCCCTGATGCCTCCCCAGGGCTGTGCAATGAGGGCAAACATGACAAAGCCACACCGCACTGCTGCTGCCTCGCTATCGGGGTACCCCTATACCCACCCCCATCCGACAGGGGAGAGAAGTTAGGGCACAGCCCTGGCTGATCTCTGAGATGTGAGGTCCTTAGAAGCACAAAAGCAGAGCGGAGAAAGGCAAATAAAAAACCTTTTCTAGAAGAAGAACAAAGGACAGGGGCTGAGCTACCTGGGGTGGGCAGCGCTGGGGGAGGGCAGCTCTTTCCTTAGCATATGCTCTGCATATTTTACTGCCAGAGAAGATGTGGCGATGATTTAATATGCAAAGGTAGATATGGCATTGATATGCATCCGCACTGCATAACATGTGCATACATATTTCAAAGGTGGTACAAGGAAGTGCACAGCTGAAGGCGAGCGTTTATCTGTCAAGCTCGCGGTCAGACGTGCGAGACCTCCGCAGCCTTGGGAGAGCAGGCAGGAGGAGAAACAATAACATGGCTGCTTATTATGGGTTATACCTCAGACACAAAATAGCTGAGATGTGGGGGAACGGAGGGGCTGGGGTGTGCTGGAGGAGCCCCCACTGGGAAACAAAAGCTACAGAAAGCAGCAGTGCCATAGCACAGAGCCTGGAGAGGAAAGCACCTGCGCTTTTCTCTCCGTAGCTCATGCTCAAGTCACAGCAGATGAGATGAGCATGCCTGGGAGCTCTGCTGTTGTGGGGCTGTTTCGTTGTGGTGGTTGGTTTTATGTGTCTTTTTTTTTTCTGTCTTTTTGTTTTGCTGTTTGTTCTGGGAGCACAGCTCAGCTGCACAGGAAGGGGAGGTCTGAGCCAGCGATGCTGCCCTGCAGCCCGCAGTGCGTGCACGGGGCTGCGCTGTGTCCTTGCCTGGGTTTTCCCTCTCTTTGTGGGAAAGCCACCAAAGTGTGCAGACCTGCAAGAGGCTGCACCAAGCTAACAGCAGGCCTCGTACTGAGCCAATGGGAAGCACCATGCTGGGGGCTGGGGCTGGGTGCAGCATGTTACACCTATGGGAACACATCAGTGGTGGTTTGTTTTGGCTCAGCACCAGCTCTGGGTGCTAATGGTTGATGTCAGCAGGCAGAGGACTGGGTACTGCAGGGATTTCAGATGATGCCCTGTGCCCATGCACTGATGTGTTTTTCTTACATGGAGTAGCTTGGGTAAGAAGAGACCTTAAAGATCACCTCATTCCAGCCCCACTGCCATAAGCTGGGACACCTTCCATGAAACCATGCTGACAAAAGCCCCATCCCACCTGGCCTTGAACGATTCAAAGGATGGGGCATCCACAGTTTTCTATACAACCTGTTTCATTGCCTTGCTGCCCTCACAGTAAAGATTTTTTTTTCCACACCTCTCATCTAAATCTGCCCTTCTAAAATGACAACCGCTGCCCTTTGTCTTACGGACCTGTATTGGAGTAGCTCGTGAAGAGCTGCAGTATGTGGGAATCCCATCTTTGGAAAAGGCTGCAATGAATGAACACATCTCACTGCCTTGCTGAAAAAAAAGTTTTAGCTTCTATGCAACTTCATTGGCTTTTGGCTTCATTGCAACTATGGTTCGATGCAAGCATTGGATAACTCTTGCTGCTAACAGTAATCTGCCTTGCTCTGCTGCATCTCTATGGCCTCAGTCCAATGCCCTGTACTGGAACACAGCTCCCTGCAGCTGCACTGTGACCCCATAGGACAGTGGCACGTTCTAGCTCCTTCACTTCCCCAAATCCTCATAGCCATCACAGCTGTAGGGACGGGGCAGGCACAGTGGCAGTGACACAAAGCTGTGGCCCCGGGGAGCAGTGAGGTGTGGAGGATGTGGAGGGTGCTCTGGTGCAGCACTCCCAGCGCAGTGGAAGCTCTGTAACTCGATTGCTCTTCAATTATCTGGAATTATAGCACTGCTCTCTCCCTTTTTATGTTACGGTGGGAGAAATCAGGACATACATTAATTATCTAATCCGTATGTAAAGTGTCACATATAATTTTCCCAGAGCAAAAGGTTCTAGCTTTAAGACCTGCACCATCTCTTAATAACCATCTGTAAGGGGAGAAAATAACACCCAGAAATGTGATTATTAGCATGGCTGGTGCCCACGGTCACTCCTGTTCCTGCTTTCAGGTCAGTGTCCCCGTTACATGGGCATAACCTGTCCGGGTCCCTTCAGAGCTCACAGCCCACTGATGTTGTTGCAGAAGGACAGGGATGAGGAATGGGTTTCTTCAGCGTTTTTCTATTTTCCTTGTCTGCATACAGAAAATAAGGGAAGACCTTACGACTCAGTCCCTTTGACTAAGACACATGGCAGCCGAAGAAGTCGATTAAGAAAATCAGTATTGCATTTATTAGCCTCCACCTATGATGCACGGCGTTATGCTAATATGCATGAATTAATTACTGTTATTAATCCAATTGAATTAATTTGAGATTGCTGGTGTGCGCAGTGAGATTTGTTGAGGGTGAGGGAGAGCTGCTTCTAACAGGCTGCACAAACACAGGCTGGGTTTGGGGGGGTCTGCAGCAGCCCCAGCTCAGCTGCCAACACCACCTGATGCAGCGACCGATGGTGGCTTCATCCCATTCTGCAACTGCGAAGCAATTCCCTTTGCCCCTGTTTGCATCCCTGCAGGCTTTTGCTGCTGTCACCCTGCAGCCCTGCACAGGGAGGTGACAAAGCTGGGATCCTCCTGCAGCTCTGCAGGGTGCGAGGGGCAGAGTCACACAAGCATCAGTATGAGATTCATCAGTATGAGAACCTTGGTGCACAGGAGCACCACAGTGCCCTGCAGGCACCTGGGGCAGTGCAGGGCAGAGACTGCAAACTGGTGCTGGGCTGAGCAGGATTTGCATAAAGCATAAGGGGAAACGTTGATGAAGCCTGGGAAAGCTGCACCTTGCAGGCTGCTCGTGAGCAGAAGTGAAACTTGTGGCATGAACCTTGCTAAGAGATTTGCTCTCAGTTTGTGGCTGAGGAGATGTCTGTCGTTAAAGGCCTTCAGTGTGCGATCAGAACACACTGACAGCAGTGAAGAGTGCTGGGGGACAAGTGCAGAGCTTGGGGAACGGGGGCAAAGGCTGGGGCAGGGCTGTGCTAAACCCAGCTGGGCAAAACCCTTCTGCTGTTACACACGTGTCCTATGCTTTGGTCCTCCTAACTCATTTCATTTCAATTTTTCATTAGGTTGGTGAGATTTTACTGAAATTTCCCTGCCTCCATTCCTTATCGTTCCATGTCCTGGGCTGGCGTGGGGTGAGAACACTTCCACTGCTGCTCCATGGCAGCAGGTGGCAAGCTTCACCTCAGTGCTGAGTTCTGGTTTCCCACAGCCTGCATGACCTCCCCCTCCTTCCTGTTTCTCCACCCTTTGCACCTGGGGTTGGTGCATAGCAGGCGGTGCAAGGAATAAAATAACCAGGAGACAGCAGCAGGACCCTGGCTGGGACAGGGCAGAGCCATCTGCTTCGTGTTACTGCAGATCTCACCCTCCAGAGATGCTCTTGGTACTGTATTCATTCATACCTAAATATCAAAAAGTATTTTACGTTTATTAATTATATAGATAATGGACATTACATATATGTATATACTTAGTATACAGGTGAAAGTTAGTATAGTCTATGCATTTCTTTTCCCTGAGTCCTCTCTTTGAGCTGATGGCTTTGTGATGCCCTGAAGGACACAGGAAACCATTGTCTGTCACGGTTTGATCTGTGCGGAGTAAGGAGTTGGATGATCCTTCTGGGTCCCTTGCAGTGTGGGATGTTCTATGAACCTGTGCTTCGTTAAAGCAGCCTGGGTTTTCCATCCCCTCAGAGCTCTACAGATCAAACCCTTGCTCTCAGAAGAAAGAGGAAAGAGAAGGGAAACCTGCATCCTATTCAGAGCGCTCTGGGATGGAGAAGGGGACATCTTCTGCCCCAGTCGTCCCGACAGCTATTTCTATTTCTATTTATTTCAAACATGTTTAATGTCAGGCAGTGAGGGAGCACACGTGGTTAACACTTAACCCTAATACAGCCCAGATCAGAGGTGGGGTGCATGAGAAGAACAAACACACGTATTTTCGGACAAACTGATGTAGATGGAAAAAGCAAGTAAGTTGAGGCACATAAGTTGCTCCTCCAGTCTGAAGAGGAGTGATTTCCCTTTAATAATTCCCCTTTTTGGGGCTTCAGGAGCAAGCTTTATCCCTAAGGATCAAACAGCCCCAAATTCACAGCCCTGTGCTGTGCCATGGGGTGCCCAGAGCTCAGCACTGCTCACACCCATCCCTGACCAAAATGCCACTGAACAGTCACTGCCCCACGGCAGAGCTGCACGCTCAGCTATAAGGAGTTCCTCAATAACTGGTGGTAATTAATAGTGGATGTCATTGTTTTTCTCTCTCTTTTTTTTGCTTTTTTTTTCACTTTTCTTTTGTTCTTCTGCTAGAAGACTTGTGCCATCCCACCCCCTTTCACCTGGATTTGCTCTGCCCTTTCTGGTGGATGTGAGGGATTTGGATTGTATTAACTTAATTGGCAAATGCATTGCTCAGACAGCTGTGACAGAGCTGACGGTGTGTGCTGGGTGTTGGGGTGAGCAGCTCCTGCAAGCTGCCGACACTGCAATGGCTGAGATCTTCCCAGCAGCTTGGGACCAGACATCAAGTGGTCCTGGGGGGAAATTGTTTTGGGCAGTAAGGGATCAAGAAAAAGAAAGAGCTAAGGGAGCTCTTAGTATGTTTTAGATGCACAGACAGCATAGGCAGTTGGGCTGGAGCTGGCCACCAGGTTCCCGTTGGTGATAATGAGTATCTGCCACTCAAATCCAATAATTAGATTCTTATATCTCAGCTAATTGCTATCTTGTGCTTAGAAAATGGACCTGGGGTGATCTCTTGTAGCTCAGGTCTTGCTTCTCTCAGTTCCCTTTGATTTTAGTGTTGGTTGACTGCAAAGACAGCAAGAAAGCTGATGGACCCAAGGTTTGGGCATGGACCTGACAACTGGACACATGGTGTCCTGCTTTCCCTGCCAGATCTCCTGCAACAGGTGCTTGTCCTGGTGGCAGTCATCCAGCAGAGCACTGGGTGTAGAGAATCATGGAATTGTAGAAGACAGAAAAGAGCTGTAAGACCATCTAGTCCAATCATACCCACTACAGCACGCTGGAGCTGGGCTCGGGGATGTCACAGAGGCAGAGATCAGCTTGAATTTCACAGCCATGGATGCAGAAGAAATGCCTCCTTCCTTGGCAATGGGAGAGGCTGAGTGCATGCAGAGGCATTGGCATTTCTTCATAAGGAGGCAGATTTCCAGCAGACAGCGAGCTGTGACAAGAAAAATAGCTAAATCTCCCCAGCTATATTGATGGCCTCCCAGGGAAACACTGTCAATCCAAAAACGAACCGTCCCCTTCAGTCAAACGTGTCTTTAATGAAAAATATATACCCACCGACTTCCAGACTGTATTATTAATGTGACCTTTACTCAACTGCTTCCCACTCCTTTTGATTTCTGTGAATAAACGTAATTAGGAAGGTGTGTGCTTCAGCAAGGGGCTGTGGTGGAGGGGAGGCAAAGGAGCCGGATCCCAATTAGCTCCTGTGGAATACAGAGGTGGTGACGAGTGAGGCATGGGCTGAGCTTCCAGATGTCCCCAAAGAGGAGGAGAGGTCCTTTGGTGAGGTGTGTGGGGGCACCACCTCAGTGCAAGGCTGGGAGTCTTCAGTGCAGAGGGAAACGTGATGAAAGCTTAAAGGCTTTGGCAGCTTTAAAACACATCTTAGGACAGAGGGAAAGTTTTGAATAACCTGAGTCCCAGTTTTGCTGTGCTGTACTCAGTTTCCAGAGCCAATCAACGTGTGCAGGCAGTCAGGGCACAGCTCTCCCACAGATGCATTCAGCAGTGTCATGATGACACACAGCAGCACCCAGAGCTCAGGACTCTTTTGTCCTTAATCCTTCCCTGTCCTTTGCATTGTTTTCTCTCAGAAAGGCTTTCAGCCAAGGAGGAGAAATCAGGCCCTTCTTTGCAGACTAACTCACTGCAGCCCATCACATCCAGCACCTCCAGAGGTCCTTGTGTGTACACATGGCCAAAATATTCAGGATAGGTCTCCTAGAAATTGGCAGGAGCTGGCTCTTACAGAAGAACACTGACTTTTGCTAGGCTGAGTTTGACACCTTTGGAGAAATGACCATGCACTTGACTTACTCAAAGACCCTCGGACACAGGGCACCACTGCGTGCTGCCTGGAGATGAGGGCTACAGTATTACTGTTCTATTCTGTGGTGTATATTGCACTCATTCATGTTTCTGAAGTACTGGAAGCTGTGGGCAGGGATGTGAAAAAAGTGAGTAATTCTGCCTTCCAGGCAGAGCTGATGTGCAGCTGTTAGCAGCAAGAGGAAAACAGAATGCAGAGTGAAATGGGATCCTGGGCTGCACCCAGAGCATTGTGGCCAGCATGTCAGGGAGGGGATCTGCCCCTCTGCTCTGCGCTGTGAGACCTCACCTGGAGCAATGCATCCAGATGGGGAGCCCTCAGTACAGAAGAGACTTGGACCTGCTGGAGCACATCCGAGGAGGGCCCCAGAAATGCTCCCAGGGATGGAACATCCCTACGAGGACAGGCTGAGGGCTGGGGCTGTGCAGCCTGGAGAAGGGAGGGCTCTGGAGGGAGCTGAGAGAGGCCTTCAGTATCTCAAGGAGGGCTGTATGAGGGAAGGGGATGGACTCAGGGCAGAGCTGGGCCGATGCACGACGACAGCACGGCACTGCCGCCTGCTATAGGGAGCACCAGGACATGGTGGCCGCTGGCAGATGCTCTGCAAAGAGCAAAAGGAGGAGAGGGGGGGTTATTGCATCAATTATTCACTCTAAACTATTTGCTTCACTTCAGTATGTGTGTGTGTACGTGGACAAGTGTGTGCATGGGGGGGGTGATGCTGAAACCACCCCGCAGGCCACGGCGGAGCTGTGTTTTCATGTCCTATCCCCTGCTTGCCGTAATCCATTAGGGTATTTTTCTTGCCTTCTAGATCTAATCACAGCCAGCGATGCAGGCTGAAGCATTTCAAGTGTTTTTTTCCTTGTCTTATCTGGCTGCCCTTTTAGCGTTGTTATTGAACGCCGGGGCTTGTGTTGATTTGCATGCCATTTCGCTTTTGATCTCCATGGCAACCGCTACCAAATGGCCTGAGAATAATAGAGGCGCTTTTTGGAGCTGTGGGCGGGCTCTGTGCAGAGCGCTGACGCCGGAGGTTTTCACAAAAATAAATAAATAACGCGGAGATGAAGATGGCTATTGTGGTGAGCAGGGCAGCCCGGCCCTTCCCCGTCCCCCCACCCAGCAGGTGGCTGTGACATGATATTATGCTAAAAGGCATAAATACGTGGGGAGGGGATGCGGGAAGCGATGGTCCCTCACTGGGCATCCCTCTGGCTCCTTGGCTAAGAGCAGAGATGGGCTCAGTTCAGGAGCACTGGGCGCAGCATGCAGGGTGCTGGTAGGGATGGCTGCGGGCATGGGACCGCACACAGCTGCGAACAAAGTTGGAGATTTTTGCTCTGAACCTGCTCCACCTTCCTTTCCTTGCCGCTTTCAAATGGTTCAAACAGCAAAACGCGGGGTGCAGACAGCAGGGACGGTACAGCTTGCAGGGCAGGGGGTGATGTAATTTGTTTGCTACAGGGGAACAGCCCCTGGATTAACTCTAAGCTTCCATGAGCAGCTCAGGTTTGGCACAGCAAAGGTGGCAAACAGGTGCCTGGCCAGGTGCCCCACGATGCTCCCAGTGTCCCCATGGTGTCATGGCCATACCAGCAGAGCAGCTCACCCCAAATGGCCATAAAACAAGCAAAAGCATCACCACATTGGATCTGGAGTCACCACAAGCTTCTACACCCCTGCCACCCATCCCCTCGTTTTCTCCCCTTAATCACCCCCCTCAGCTCCAGGCAGGTCAGAGTACTGTTTACCTATCAGTCAGTGCAGGAATTTGCATGTTAGTTAAGCTGTTAGCATGAGTAATTAGCTCGTGGGTCAGCGGCTCCTCCCTGGCAGCCCCGCCAAGTGCAGTGCCGGGCGCGACGTCTCTATCGCCGCAGGACTGGCAGCACGCAGCCTGGAAATGAATGCAAACGATGACTCAGGGCTAATTGGGCTCCCTCACTATCGCTTGGGTGTATGCTGCGGGCTTAATCAGAAAATACATTGGTCCCTCAAAGTGTGGATGTGGATTGGGATGGCTGGGACAGGGTGAAGGGGGATGCCGTGTCCCCCAGCAGTGAGCAGGGGGGAACCAAAAGGCTCTTGCCACCATCACAGGCAGGACACACTGTCCCTGCTTGGCCAGGAAACCTCAGCGTGTTTCAGGATGTCTGTAGGGCTTTGATTTTGCCTGCAGTAATGTATTTCCCAAATGGCAGCTATCTAGCAGGAGGAGACCCTGCCATGATGCAGCTGCTGGTGATGTTTTCCCCCACTCAGTGCCCAGACACCAGTAGGTCTCTGTGCTCTTATATCAGCATCCCTGACCTGTTCCTGAGCATCCTGGCTGTGTCAACGTGCACTGTCCACAGCTGATTGAAATTGCAGATTGAAGAACACTAACCCCCACCTCCCCAGAGCTCATATTAGTGAGCAGGCAGGGAAACTTTGGTTCCACCGCTGTCTCCAACGCAGGAGTTATCTCAGCAGCAGAATAAATTCTCAGGTCATCCTGAGATCAAAAGGAATGATGAAAACTAATTGGGGAGGAAGCTGCCCCAGGGACAGGTTGGGGGGAACAGCAGGCAGGGCTCCAGAAGGGAAAATCTTGTGTGGATGTGTCCTATTGTGGGGTGTTTTCCATAGGGTTGTTCAATGAAGCAGTCTCCAGGCAGAGGCACCCTAGGGTCGGTACCCACGTGTTGTGGGTGTTGTGATTTGAGTCTTAGGTATTTTGTTCACGTTATTGTTCAGCCATTTATTGGATATGTAGTACTGCTGGAGAGATCTGCTTCTCAGTTGGGCCACGGTGGTGTTGATGCACCCCCTCATTTGCTTGAATCCCATGTTTCCTTTCACTGGCAAGTTTTCATTGCACTGTAAATGGGAATCCCTGTGAATCTGATGAACAGTTGCAGCCAGGGCTTGTAGCAGCTGATCGGACCATTTAAAAAAGATACTGTAGATTCCTATGTTGGAATATGCCATTGAGACATATCTCTCACTCCTGTTACGCCAACAATATTCAGTCATGTAAAATCGTTACAGAAAAAGGCCAAAACGTACTGGGAAAATGGCACCTCAAAATCTAAACATTTTGAAATTCAGGTGAAAGGAGGCTTTTGCAGGGGGTGCATTCTGTGGGTATTTCTCCAGCATCGATGGGTTCTGTTTCCACTTTTTCCAAGGATCAGCACCAGGTGTAAGGCAGCTGCCGTGTTGTGACAGGCTTTGCTTGTTGACCGCACTTACTGGGAGCCTGAGTGGTAAAGTCCATTCTTCTCACAATTCACAGCAGCTCCAGAATCAATCTTTTTAAGGTGATGTTTGTTCTGAGAATAAATTGCAGTTGTTTGGAACGCTTAAACTTTCAAAAGGACCTGCTCTAAAAGCCCAATTTTTAAACAATTGGATCGTGAGTGTAATATGAATGTAGTTAAGATGATAAATGCAGCTAATTTTCTCCCTCTATTAGCCCCTTTCACATGCTACTTACAAATGCCAGTCAAACTCGGCAATCCTTTCATTTTATTATGCAGTGACGAGGCGGTCGGATTAAAAATACATGATGGCATTTTCTAACTTGGATTTATAAGTACCACTGGACTATCTCATTTTGGGCTGACATTTGCTGCATGCGGGGGAAGCGGGGTTGGCTGGAGACCACCGGGTACTGGGGTACCTGCTGGTGTGCTCCAGCCCTCTGCTCATCTTCATTAGCTCCTCTGGACCTGCTCCAGCAGCACCACATCCTTCTTGTGCTGGTTGCCCAGGCCTGGATGCATCGGGGTTCACACACTGAGCTTCACCACTGTCCACAGCAGCTCTTGCCCTATCCCAAAGCTCCACCTGCAGCCCGTCTCCTTCACCCATTCAGCACATTTCTTCCACCTCCGTCTTCGTATAACACTGTCCATATGATGAATGCCAACAAAGATCCCATAACAGGAGGATCTCTGGTGCACTGGTCTGCTTGTGCTTGTTATTATTATCATTGTTGCCATGCGAGTAAGGCACTCGCCATTCTGGGTTCATCCAATTATAGTTAGGTCTGTGACTGGAGTCCCAGAGGTGAAAAGCCCTGTGTCCAAGCGATCAGCTCTCCAGATCAGCTATTGTTTCTTTAAATGAAAGGGACACTAAAGTCCAATTATTGCAATAGAATGGGCTGCTTCTTTAAACTGAAGAACTTGACTCAGCTCAAGGGATATTTGTGATTGCCTCTGGCTTCCCTGGAGCTAAAAAATTATATGCTTTCCCTCTTCACTAAATTAAAACATAGTTGGATTGGTAGTGGGACTGAAGGAAGTCCCTGCCTGAAACCCCAGGTGTCAGCCTGCTTTGCAATCGGTAAGCTAGTAATTGGTTTGGAAATACGGAGTGAAGAGGTAAAAGGGCTTCTGAGCGATCTGTGTTGGATAATACAGTCTGCCTGGAATGGAATTTGGCTTTCTTGCAGGGTTTTGCAGCATGAGTTGTTAATTCTGGATTTTGATAAGTAAACACAATTAAGATTTATAGTCTGCAAACACTAGATTATAATTCTATTTCCATTGCACCTTATCTCCATTACAGTTCCTGTTAAAGAATTCCTTTGTTTCCCAAATGTCAGACCCATGCTACTGTTCTCCAGCTCTGACTCCACCAAGATAGCATCTGTGTTGGAACAGGGCAAAACCTGGCAAAGGGAAACACAGCCCAAAAGAGATGTAATGCTCTCAGACGACCTATAGCCATCCAACATGGGGTAATCATATGCCTGGGGACAGGTAAGGGAGACCTACCTGCCTCCAGCCCTGCCCCCTCTGTGGGTGCTGGAGGATGGGGAAGATGAGATTCATCCAGCAACTTCTACTATTTTGGAAAAAAAAAAACAAAAAACATTTTATTAAAATGCTCTGAGTGACTTCATCTGGGTGGACGTGTATGAAGCCACGGCTTACATGAAAGCTCTTTGCCTTGAGGTGTTGGTAACATCTCATCTACCTGGCAGTGTCTGAGGTATTCAGTAAATAGCAAAAAAATTCAATCTTATGGATAAATCAAAGTCTCAGGGAACCTCCTACTGAATGTTTGGGAAGGTATCATCCATAGGCTCAAGTGGATGTGGTTGAGCTGAAGAGGGAGAGGTTGACCCATGGTGGTCACCATGAGCTCCAGACAGCAGTGGAGCGGGGCTGTGTCCTGGCCATTTGCTCTGCTGTAATATAATGGCTATGCAAAATAGTTTCTCTTTTCTTTCATTCTTTCTTTTTTTTTTTTCTTTAGTAAGTGAAAGTAAGTCTTCTAAGCCAAGGTTAACAATATATATTTATGAGTTGTAGCCAGCTGCTTCTATGTTTGCACATGTGTTTGTTAATGAAGAGTAACCTAAGGGTCAGGTTATTATGTAAATAACCATTGTCAAGGGTAAAGGTGAAGAACCCAGTAATGAGTTGTGTCTCTCTGACTCTCTCACAAGCCACTAATGAATATTGGATATTGCCATTTGCAGGGCTTTTTACCCTCATTTTATGGGGGGTGAGGGGCAAGGGTGGGAAAAGAGAAAGAAAAAGCAAAGGGAAAGTGAAATAAGTACATTTGTAATTAAGACAAGTTCTTTTTTCCCTTCTTTCCAAAACAGTCAAAGCAAGTTATTTCTTCATGTATTTATAGTGTGTGTGTGTGTGTATATACACACATACATGTTTGTGAGGTTCTTGTAGTTGTTGTATTTTATAAAAAATAATAAAGTATTTGGGCAAAAGCCATCTTCCCTCGCTGGCTGCATCCATTTCTTTCGAGCCTCCGCAGCTCACTTTAGGAGATGCCCACAAATCAACAGTCTGCATCTTTGCAGATAACACTTAGCTGAGGCAGAGCCAGCGAGCCACCGAACAGACTTTCCATTAGGAAGGTTAACAGCAAACCTGCCTGCGCGGGATTACTGACAGAGTGTGAACAGAAGGTGCGGGCTCATTGCATATGCTTTTAATATCGTGGCACAGACAGGGAAGCCTTCAGCTCGCAGCCACCTGACACCCGGCTGCTGTTAGGGTAATAGTGCAAAAAGCCCTTCTTGCTTCTGTGTGGGAGCACAGATGCTGCGTAGCACAGCATCGATTTGTTATCTGATGTGCTAGATGTGGCCAGGTGGATTTAGCCAGGAAGTTTAGAGCAGTTTTGCCCCAAAGCAATGCTGTCAGAGTCAGAGGATTGGACCCCTGTGGTTCAGGTTGCTCTGCCCATAAGGGCATCTAGAGATGGGATCTCCCAGTGGGTTTACATGCTGGTGCTAGCTCCCCACGACTGCACTGGGACCTGTGAACCTGACTGCTCTGCTGCTAAAACCTACTGCCTTCTTCCCTTTGCTCCATACATACTTTGGCTCTACACAGCTTGTGCAAGCCTGGCCCTTAGAAATAAGGATCAGCAACATGACTGTGACAGGGACTGTGATTGATCCCGCTGTCCATGCAGTGTTGTTTGAGGCTAATGTCAGCAAGACAAAACCCTAGGGAGCAATGGGAAAAAAAAAAGAAAAAAAAAACTACCATAAAAAATCATCAGAATAAGATGCAGCAGTCAATAATTACCCAACAGACAATGACAGCATTGCTTTTTACATGAAGCTTTGCTCACTTTCCCTGATTGTTGAAGTCGGGAAGCAGTGGCCACGGGGGGATGTTATGAGAGCCATGGCACAGAGCAGCAGTGGGCTGCCTCGTGGGTGCCGTGAGTGATGTCGTGTTGCCACTAGGGTGTCTCTGCAAACAAGATATTGCGTCTCCAAAGAGTTCCTACTGCAAATAAAAAGCTAAATAGGAATGATGGGCTGACTAGCTGAGCCTGGGCTTTTTACTTTTATGATTGAGAAACAGTTGTTGGAATTGTCAATAAAAATAAATAAAATTAAGTTTCCCTAGTTAGGTGAGGGAAGGCAGCCTACCTTTCTTTGCTGACAGGCCTTTTTGTTCTGTGTGGGCTTTTATGTATGTGGAAAAAACACCATTGAGAGCTTCCAGGGAGCTGCACTGGGGCGGTTATAGCAATTTTTACATCCTTTATATGAGCTTAAATCCATTTACAGATGTGCTGTAGACAGAGAGACATTTTTTACAAGTAATTGTCATGTATACAAGGGTCCTTATGTGTCACAAAAAGATCTCACTTAAGAGAAATAAATGTGCTTCTCATCCTTCCTTGGCAGGAGCTGGTGGTTGGAAAGAGGGTAATTGGTGATCTTTTCCAGTGGATAACCAGGACAAATAGAGGTGGCTGCTCCCTGCCCTTCTTCCCTATGGAACAGCAGGTGCTGGTTCTCACCAGCCTAGTTGTGAGCCACGGGTGGGAGAAATGCCCTCAGTAAGCCCCAGGAGGGGGGCAAGGGAACTGGGGTGTCCTTGGCTCTTCCCAGAATAGCCAGGATCTATGAGGACATTGGCTTCACCTCTTCTGTAGCTCATTGGGATGTTTCCTCTTGTTCTGAGGCCACGGTGGATGCAATTGGGGTGCAGGGAGTGTGCTTATCTCTGGTTTTCACAGTGTTCAGCAGCATCAGGGTGTTTTCCCCCAGGAACATTTTTCAGTGATACTGCTCCTGAAGAAGGTAGTCAGTAATGCAATTGGGCTGCATGGAGGGAGCCCTGGTGAGCACTCGGTGACCGGTTAGGAGAAGGAAATAGCAGATGGAGGCTGCCTTTGCTGATGGGTTAAAAAAGGCCATCCTTCAGACCAAATAGCTAAAGGTAGGTCTTCCACTGAATAGATTTACTTACAAGTAGTTGCTCGGTTAAAAGGAGGAAAAGCAGGAGAGGGAGCTGAGGGCTGAGGCTGAGAAATGCAGGATGTTTAAAATGCTACAAAACCCCACCAAGCAACACAGCAGACCATAATTTTTGCTTAATAAATGCTTTAGGCAGTAGAGGCTTCACACCAAGAGCATGAGTTGGAGGTGCATGCAGGTTTGGGAAGTAGGATGGAGCATGGCCTTGAAATCAGGGACAGGTAAGCAGTAAACTCGTTCTGATAAATAATGGATGAATTGTGCTTGGTTTTGCTGATGATGTGGTGACCTTTGGGGAGGCAAGAAACAAGGAACCAACAAATGACCAGCAATACTGATGAACAGGCTAAGTGAACCGGACACATCATTAACACCAGCATACCAAAATAATTACATGCAACTGGGAGCCACGCAATCAGCAAAAACTGGAAAGAGTTCAGCATAAATCTGCGCTTACTGCCATTCAACAGGGAGAAGAGTTTTGGGGATACGGCTTCATGGGGAGGATCAGACTGATATTTGGAAAAAATATGTTCTCTGAAGGAGTGACGAGGTACTGGAACAGGCTGCACAGGGAAGGAGTAGAGTCCCCACCCTGTCCCTGAAGGTGTTCAAGAACTGTGGAAATGTGGCACTGAGGGACACGGTCGGTGGGCATGGTGGGGGTGGGCTGGTGGTTGGACCTGATGAGCTTAGTGGTCTTTTCCAACCATTATAACTCTATGATTCTACTGTGGTTGATGAGATCAGGCTTTGATATCTACCCCAGAGCAGAGATGGGGAAAAGCAACAGGGGTCTGCAGAAATGCCATTGACCAAACCAGTACAACAAGATGAGGAAAGCACCCAGAAGGGCAGGAGGGATCCTGCCTTGCAGGGAGGAACTGTCAGTGGCCAGAAAAGACCAAGAAAATCAAAGTGCTATGTGGCTTGTCAGCGCACAGTGTAGAAACGAGGACATTATTATTATTATTTCTATTATTATTGTCCCCTCTTTGACAGTAGCTTGATCCCAAAGTGGCAAAAATTTGTATTTCAACCAGATGTGGAGGTAGTTTTGGTAAGACAGGAAAACTGAAGCTCATGAACGACCAGACACTGATCATTCATATCCACCTGCTTTTGCCCATTGGAGAACGTCACTGTGAAATGGAGTCTGCTACACAACAGTGTATGGGAACTGTTGAATCACGGCCTGAACGACTGATTGATCACCTGAGGTGAGTACTGAGTCAGCCGCAGGGGCACAAGTGAGTGTGATTGGAAGGGGTGGATTTTGACTCCACCTCTCCCAAGACCCCATTTAAGGGCTGACCACCACCATGGAAGGACCTCTGGTTGGAGATCCCTCTCTAGTGGAGTTATTGGCAAGCCTCGACCATCTTCAAGGGTGAGCCACTCTTTCCTTACTAACTATCTGTATGCCATCTACTTAAGCCCATCTAAAATATACTATCTTTTGCACTATTTCTTTTGGGTGCTAGTCTTGGGGATTATTTGTCCTACAGCTGGCAAGAAACGGGGAGAGACAGCTTTTCACATATTCATCTGTTTTCACATGAAAACAAGGGTATTAATTACTGGTTATTTATTATTCTATCATCTAGCAAACTTTCTGCTAGTCTTTGAGCGGAAGCAGCACCATGCAGCTTCATGCAGCCCATCTCACACCTGGAGTAACAGCAAATGAATAGGCAAATCAAATTTGTTCCCCAAAAACTCAGCCTGGAAATTATTCAAACAGACAAATGCTCTTGAGTATCAAACACATATGCAGAAATTAGGATCCATTATGGTGGACTTGCAAACAGAAGACCTGAATTTGTGATGACTGATGGAAGGAGTTTTGCTTGGCAATTTTACTTATGCAAAAGTTATGCACTTTGTTTAGCAACATCCATCTGAAAGTCTCCAAACACCCTGCAAACTGAGTTACTTGGGGTAAGACCCCTCCCCTCATAATTTTGGCAATGAATGCACCCATTTGATGCTTAGAGTAATTCTTTATATCTGCATGCAGCAGAGCAAGGCCAGAGATGAGAGAACGACCCAGCTCTGCTCTCTCCCCCATTCTATTTCTTCTACTTCCAAGCTCTATTTCTTCTCTGTTTAAGCTGACCTCAAACTTCCTTGTAAGGTTAACATGATGGCAAGCGTGCACCTGCTTGGGCCACATTAAATCTACCAAAACAGAATGCAAAATAATCATTATTTGTGCTAACTGGGCAAAACCGGAGACTAAAATGTAACACCTTTAAAAAAGCAATCTCTTTTGCATGAAAGCACCAACCATTTCAGTGTTTTTTCCCTTTGAGAATTTTGAATTAAAATGGCAAGTAATTTATGTTATCAAATGAAAAAATATTCTGTGGAAAAAACAGGGTTGTTTTTGTTTGTTTGGTTTTTTTTAATTTTCTCTGTATTTTAATGCCGAGCTTTGAAACAAAAGCCAGAATCAGCACATATTGCTCAGCACTGCTCTGTGGTCTGAACCAAAACCTCTGATGTGCCTCATAGCTGTTAAGAGTCTGTGCCTGCGCTTGGTTTGGGATGAGTGCATTGAGCAACCAGCACTGGCTGTGTTGCAAGAAGAGTTAATCCAGGGCCATCTATCTTTATTATGCTCCTATTGTTGGACACCACAGCCTGGAAATCCAGCAATGAAACCTAGTTGTTCATTGTCATTCATCATAGTTATTGCTGGAGTTGTGTAATGAAGAGGGGAAGTGCTGTTTATTGCTCTACCCTCTTTAGAAACTATCCTTAGGGGTAGTTATGGATGGTTATTGGATTCAGGCGTGGGGCTCTGGGAGGTCCTCCCTACGTTCTGCATTGAATGTTTGTGTTGAACCATGAGGTTTAATGTGGTTTTATGTTTTCTCTTGCGTTGAGGATGCTCTGCTGACTGCTTTTGTTCTCAGCAGTGTAAAGGCTGACTGGCTGATTCCAGGTATGAAGGCAAATAGACGGTGGTCAGAGCTATTAATGAGGCAACAAAGCAGGAGGTGCATGATCTCCAGGGAAGGCAGCAATCTGCCACACAGAAAGGCAGCAACCATGGACTGTGGTCAGAGTCCAGATATCAACATGTTCAGGAATTGAGTTCTCTGAGCCTTTGAAAATAGCAAATTAGGAACATAAATGCTTCTGGCTACAGCTCTTACCTCTTCTATAGCGACTGCTGAGTCATGGCCTGAATCATTGACTGAGCACCTGGAAGAAAGATCCAGTCAGCCCTGGGAGCACAGGGGAAGGCAATTCACCTGTGTGACCAGAAGGGGTGGGGCCAGGCTCCACTCCTCTTAGACCTCATTTAATGGCTAACTGCCACTGAGGAAGGTTCTGTTGTTAGAAATTCCTCCTTTTTGGAGCCTAAATCCTTGGAGATTGGTGCACGTTCTATTTTCTTCTTTCTTTGTAACACCTTCTCATTGTGTTGGTCCTGTTGCTATTTCACCCCTACTGAGCTGTGAACCTAGGAATGGAGATGAACCGGTGAGATGGAAAACCTGAACGTGGTTTCTTAGGGAGATGCCCAATGTCTCACACTGGGGACTATGTAGATAAAAATTCAGAAATAACTCTGTAATGGAGTCCTGTGATAAGGTGGGTAGACATCAGGCTCGTTATACAGCAGATTGAGATCTGAGGGAATTTGGGGTGAAATATGTTCCTTTTGGGCTTTGAGAGGAAGTTCCTAGTTGGCAGCTGGTCCATTTGTGTGGGTTGTTCCTTGGAGCTGCAGACTTCAGGAAAGTTTGTAGAGCCTTAAAGCTGATGGATGAAAAATGAGTACAAATGTGATTCTGTGCAACAAGTAACACCTTTATATATATATATATATATATATGTGTGTGTGCGTGTCTGATATGTAGGTAGACAGTATGATGGAATTATCAACAACTTATTTCTGCAAGCAAGAAGAGAAGGGAGTAAGGGTCACCTTGGATGATAAGTTGTAGAGGGAAGGAGTCACATGCCCAGGTGTCTGAGCCCATGCTCTGGCAGCAGTGCTAGATGCGATGTGCAAAGGGTATGAGACAAGCTTCAAGGGTCTAAAGGCATGGAAATAGTCGGAAATCTCAGTTCTGTTTTCAGATAGTAGATAGCCTGCACCTGCCAAGGCTACTGCTGATAAGGGGATTCTGCAGGAAATAATTAAAACTCAAACCTCTGGTATTTATCGAAAGAGAAAACTCTTGGGACTTGATAGAATTTTGTTGAAATGGACCAGGAAGCTGATTCTTAATGTGTGATGGGGAAGCTCAGAGAATTAAATCTAAAAAGAGCGGCCAGGCAAGTTTCCCGCTGCCTTCCCACAGCAGGAGTGCTGAGTGCTGCAGAAGCCATTAAGGTCTCTGCTATGTGCCAAAAGGGCAGGATAAGTCAAACAAAAAAACAATACTGGTGACACAGGAAAAATTTCTTCTTGGAGGATGATGTCGATCTGTGTATGCTGACTTGGAAATAAACCTGTGCAGTAATTTTGGAGTACAGTTCTCTTTTCCCTGAGGTAGGTTTACTGGGAGGCAGGTAGATCTAAACAGACAGCTTTGCATATTAAGTACATTTTTGCTAGAATCTGGTTGTCTGAGGAACTAATCTGTGACAATAGATGATAGTTTAGCAGACGTTATCTTGAACAGCACGCTGTAAAGTGTGGGATCAGTGGTATAACCCTAAGTCTCATCTGAGGGGTGGTGGAAAATTATGCCTGAGTAATAGAGTCCTTATTGATGAGGTCTGCAGACTCCAAGCCTGATATATTGCTGGCTCTTTCAATTACAGAACGGCACCAATGAAGCATGGATTGTTATCTGCTGACATCTTGTATAGCAGAAAAATGAAAAGCAGGAATTCCTATGTCAGAGTCACCTGGGACGTGGAGAAGTATAAAGAAACAGATGAGGCAAAACAAAAAACCTCAGCGTAGCTCGAGTCCCAGGAGCTGCCATCACTTTATCACTTCCCATAATGTGGAGCCCCAGCCCCAGGGAGCAGCAGCTGCAAGGAGAAGTAGTGTCACCTGGAGTTTTGCGCAGCTACATGGTGCTGTCCCCTCTGGCAAGCTCAGCGAGGTGCTGGGTGATGCTGTTGCCAGCTCCCAGGTGGGAAGAGAAGAAGCTGGCAGGGTGAGGAGCTGGGATGAGCAGTCCCATTGCTCCCTGGCAGCCATAAGGCTCGTGGCAGAAGACTTGCAAAAACACTGCACACATTCGAGGCTAAACAGCAAGAGTTGTGTGATTGAGTGCTGCTGAACTTTGCTACTGAAGGTGATGCTGGATGAAGCTGTTGTTGGAACCTGTGTCTCCAGGGGTTGAGCTTCCTAAGCAATGGGCAGCCACAGTGCTCTGGGTGTTGCAGCACAATCTCATCTTGATAAAGGTGCTAAAAGAAGTGAGCACTTTGCAAGAGCTCTTTAAGCACTGAGAAGCTGCTGAGCTGTTTGAGAAAGACTTCTTTGAAGGAGAAATGGGAGACACCTCACAAATCCACTTCAACTCCAAGCATGGAATTTTGCACTGTTTTCCTGTTGCACTTTATAATATGATTCTAAACATCCAAATCCAGGAAAGCAGTGGGAGTTAATGTCCTTGCAGACATCCAAGGTCAGGCTGGATGGGGCTCTGAGCACTTAAGGAGCTGTGGGTGTCACTGCTTGTTGCTGGAGAGTTGGACTAGATGACCCTTCCAACTCAGTTCTATGATTCTTCTTAAGTAAGGTCCCAGTCACGAAGATGAATGTGTACCTAAGTCTTCTCAAGTCTTATAACTTTAAAAGGATTACTATGGACAAGTCATGCTTCATGTCTTAGCAAGCCTCAGACCCTAGACTGCTGTTATTTTGAATCATTCTTCCAGTTTGCTTTGGAATTAAAAAATTTCATAGGAGATCAGCTTTAGGACATACAATCTGAGAATTATTTCAAGCTATCCAAGTAGTTACCATAAATTTAGAAAATTTGTCTGAAAGAAGTCACTGTAAAGTTCATTTGAAATAAGCCACTGGAATACAGCTCCCTCTCCTTAATTAATCATTAAATATATTGTTGCACCAACCTACACAGTTGCATACTTAGAAACATCCCTGGGTTGCACTGCTGAAGGTGGTTGCTGTACTATGATGTCCCCTTGACAAAATTTACATTTTCTGATTAAGACAAGGGTCCAACTCCAGCTTTGCCAGAGAATATTGGACAGGATAAACTACAGATGTGTAAGTAGAAGGCAGTTTTCTGCAATACAGCAGAGTGGGGTCTCTGAGCCCTGCAAACTCCTTTGCCTCCATCGTCCTGCTGCTTGATCTCACCCCTCCTCAGCTTATTCATCTGGAAGATTCACTTAATTATATTAGTCAACTTCACAGAGTTGTCTTGAAGCTTAATTAAGGTCTGGCAAGGCTGTCAGGAGCTGCTGGCAGAGCACTGTGATGGAGCGGTGGGCTCCAGAGCTGCCGTGGAAAGGATGTGCTGTGATGGGGTTGGCCAGAGGGAGCTGCAGTCCTCTGTGATGGCACTGAGTCATGGCTTTGGGTGAGCGTGCTCGTGGGCTACCAGCATAAATGCTCACTTTCTTATAGTACTGTAGGTGAGTGCGCGTGACCTGCATGTTTCCACACAGCTAATTTTGAAATGGAAGGGTATATCACTGTGCTATGCGTGGAAATGCAACCAACTTTGTTCCTCCAGGCTGGTAGCAAAGCTGGCCAAGGCTGCCAAGTTTGACCAGGCACCTGTGGCTGGTTGCTGTCAGCTCTCGTTTCACCCTCGGGAGGGTTTTCACATGATGCACCCCAAGGGGTGAATTGACATTCATCGCTCCTCCAGGGGAAGAAGCATATGGAGGCTCCGTTGGGATAGGCTTCGTGATCTGAATTGCCAATCAGTGCATGTCTGAGCCTCAGCTGGGAAAACCTTGCTGCTAATAAGCCTTCATGCTCCCCCAGTTCCCGCTGCAATCCGTCAGCTGCTAAATACGGCTTCAGCAGCGCTCAAACCGATGAGCAACCTCCAGCAGCACCTTATTATGGAGAGGTGGGAGCCTTTGCATATGTTAGGTGCAACCAGATCCTATTATAAAGACCTGCTAGGTCTTCCCTGTAACTTGGTAAAATTAGATTAGCCTTAATATAGAATACTTTGTTGGAAAGTAAAAGAGGGTGTTTAGCTTAAGAAGAATTTCTCAGCTTGTTTGTACTTGGGGCATTTAAAATACTACTCTCTTTTGAAACTCTGGGCTTTGTCTATTTGTTTACGCTTCTTTTGCTCTGGACATGGTATGTTCTTGTTCTTTGCAGGGAAGTTGGACCCAATGATCTTTAAGAGCCCCTTCCAACTCAAATGATTCTGTGAGTCTATGCTTCCTTATGGTTTGCACAGAGCTTGAAATTGCAGGCTATGCAGGAGAAAACCAGTTTGTAGTTAGAGCTAAGTTAATAACAGTTCCCATGGTCTGGTGGTCCCACTGCTTGGGCCGAGGTGCCATGCTGCATGCATATCATGCCATCGTGCAGCAGTAAACATGGGCAGGGCTTGGTGTCTTTGGGGCCCTTATGCTCCATCAATTAAATACAATGTCATTACATCAAAACTAGATCATACAGCATCTCCAAAGTAGTGCAGCCTTCCAGCTCCTACCATAGTGCCCAAGGCACAGGGGCTTCTGTTGGCACACACTCATTGCTTGGGCAAGTTTGAAGAAATATCAGTGGGCCAGGGATTGTATGGCTGGAGACCCTTGAACACTTGCTTTGTGGGATTCCTTGAATTCCCAGTTGTTAACTGATTGTATTTTTATGTTGATTTTGATTCCCCTTTTGCAGTTAAAGATCTTCATGCTTTCACACTGTGGATGAAGTCTTGAGGGCAGCTGGAAAATATGCTGAGAGTTTTGGCAGAGACAAAATTCTCCATGCTTCTTAAGGCGACATGACTCATGTAGCCATGTTCTGTGAGTGTGCCACCTGCTTCCCTTACAAATGGCAAAATCTGATGGCTGCTTTCTAGGCACCTTAGTAATGATGCTGGCCATCAAATACATGCACCAGCTGTGTAAAGCTGAGCAACAAGCTTCCTTCCTAGTGCACAGATACCATGGTCATAGTTTCACTACCTGAGTTTAACAGGATAAGGGGACAGATGTGGATGTCTGAGTTCAGACTGCAAGAAAAAATTCTCAGCAGAACTCCTCATCTTATAGATGACCTCAGTATTTAACCACAGTCATATGGAGCTTGGTTCCAGCTCTGACAAAAGGACATGCTCTTGTCTCTTGTCCTGAGACTGGGATATACTGGGCACGTGAAGTAGCATTACATGCTTGCATGCTTTTTCTGTCTGAGCCGTGGTCACTTGCTTGAGCATCTAAGTCACTCTTTGAGAATGGAATGTAGGCTAGCTTTAAGTGGGATTAGAAATCTGTATGCCAGTTATCCAACTGAAGGCTTTCATCCAGCTCCTGTAATGTCCTACCAGCATCCATGCCTTTTTTCCTCTTTTTTTTTTCTTTTCTTATATTAATATATCTTAAAGCTTCCCCAGAGCTTTCTGACCTCAGGTCTGAAGGGGTGGTAGCTTGCTCCTTCCTCCACCAGCATGGGTGTATCCACACTGAGTGTGAAGACATTGCTCTGGAAAGCTTCTCCTTTTTCACATAACCATGAACTAGCTGAGGCTGGAAGGGACCTCTGGAGGCCATCTGCCCACCTCTCATGTTGTGGGATCTTGTCCTTTTTTGATCTGACTTATGTGTTCTTCATTTGGAGGAAAGGAGTATTTGAACATCCCCAGATGAGATTGTAGCCTTGATCCCTTGAGCCTGGATGAGCCTTACAAACCCTGTTCAGAAGGTCTGCAAAAATGTCACAGAACCATTGAGGTTGGAAGAGATTACTAAAATCACCAACTCCAACCGTCAGCCCATCCCTACCATGGCCACTAACCGCATCCCTCATGTCTGCAGCTGTCTGGCACTTTGGAAGAAAGCACATATAAAGAAAGACTGAAAGACACCTGACAGAAATGAAAACTTGGGTAATTTTCTGAGTGGTTACTATAAACTCTGGTGGAAAAAAAAGAAATCTCCTCGTGTAAGGTTGTGGTTATGCTGGATAGGACCCATCCCATCTGACAAGTAAAGGTGGTCTTGGCATCCATACTGATCACTCAGGCCTCATTTACTGTTAATGGAGAGAAATGGGCACCTCTAGCATTCTCTTCTGATGGTGGTTGCCTAGAACAGACCAGACAAATTGCTCCTGTTTCTCTCTGCTTCCGTATCCAAGAGATTAATGCAATTATGTACACCTCCTTGAGGACCTCTGGCACTGGGTGAGATGAGCCCCTCCTGAATGACAACAGCACAGCCCTTCCTGTCCCCCTGAAACTTGTGGAAGGATGAGTGGAGTCTTCCCAAACCCTACGCTCATTGCACAACTCAGTGCATGCCAAGAAGTGTTTCCCCAGAACACCTCAATCTCAGCTCTGTCTGCTTGAAGGATTTGGGAACATTGGAAGGAGTGACTGAGATGAACCTATCTACCTGGGTTAACAACTTCGAGGTGTATAGAAGTAAAACAGCATTAGTTATTGGCGTTGTCATGTGATGTTATGGTGTTTGCTGAGTTCTGAAAAGACTTCCCTCTGAAACAGCCTCTTCACACTTTCCCTGAGTGAAGTATTTTGCTACTCAGATTTGTGATTTAATAATCATAAATAATGGAGCCTTTAGTGCTGTATTTTTAAATGACTGAATGGTGAGAATCTACTTTAAGAAATTGTATGAATGCCTATCACTTGTATGCATATAAATGTATTCAATTAGCACTCAAATCTTGAGTTATCTCCTGATGGAAGGCAAAACCTTTTGAATTCAGTCCCATGCAAGAAATACTGTGTCATTTAACTCACAAAAGAATGCCATGCACTTAACAGATAATGACTGAAGAGGATTTTGCTGTATTGCCTGCTCAGCTGCTTGTGAGGACAAAGAAAATAATTCCCCTTTTAGGATGTTACAGGGTAATGAAGAAACCCTCCATACTGATCTCACATAACACTGAGAAGGGGTAGAAAATAGCCCGATGGGCCAAACTGGCTGTGATTTCATTGTTGTGCTCTTCCATGCACTTTCTGTGTTTTGTCTATGGTGCTAAGCCAGTGGCTAACCTGTCTCTGAACCTGCCACCAGCACACAGAGATTACTCACCCTGGATACTGCACTTCAGCAAATGTAGAATTAGCCCAGGCTAAGTAATCTTGTTAGCGTGATTCAGTGTTAAATGGATCTCGATTAAATGGGCCTTTATATTGTCCCAGCTGGAGATGATAAGCCTCCACAAGGAAATGGCAGGAGACCGAAGGAAATTGCTTCACTTCAGACCAGGACGTTTAACCCTGTAAAACAGTTCTCACTCCCCTGTGCCTCCACTTCAACTCCTTTCCTTCTGCTTTTGTCCTTAGTGGCTGTGGAGGACAGCAGGGACAGGGCATCACCTTGTACCACCCATCAGCTGGGGCAAGAGCAGGATGGCCCCAGTGGGTGAGGTGAGGATGGGTGCTTTGTTTAGGACGCCAGTCACTCCTTTGTTGGCACTTTTTCAAACTTTCACTCCAAATGCTGGCACCAGATTGCTCCCTCACCCTGGAATTGGCAAAGCTGTTGCCACCCATAAGTTTATTAAGGACCAAACCCCTGGGGAGCAGAATCTCAGGTCTCATCTTAAAAGAAATAGATTACTTGAACGTGCCACCGGGGCTTATTGGGAATGACTTGTGGTTTATCAGTGCAAGATAGAAATCAGCGCTGTGTGTTGGTGTATCAGAACCTGACACTTCATTTCTCCTTGCTATTAGCTTTGGCAGTGCATGTATGGGCTGAGTAAGAGGGTAATGGCATTAAAATCCCCAAGGGGTTTCCAATGCAGAGGCAAGGCGTGGGGCTCTGCTGTGACAGGGCCAGGAGAGCAGGGAACTGAGTTTGGTCTCTTAGGGGTCCTCTGAAGCAAGGATGCTGTGTTGCAAGTAAAAACTGAGAGGGAAAATGTCAGATAAAGTGTCTCATCTATGGCCTCTGTGAATGGGCACTGTCAGTAAGGGGCTTCATGGGGCAGGTGACATGGGAGACATCAATTGCCCATTTCACCCTACAACGATGGGTGCTCTCCTCCTGACCTGACGGGTTTCTTCTCAGTCCAAAATATGGATTATTTCTGTGGACTGAGAGACCCTAAGAGGACTCATGGGAAATTTCAGCTCTATAGCATTCAGATGGTCTGATATCTTTTTTCCAGACCATTGACAGAAATAGGGTAAACGTGCAGTTATTTGAATTTTCTCATAAATTTTGCATTTGAGCTGGATTTACACGCTTGTGATATTTTCCAGTCACGAGTCCCAGCACAGTGAAGCAACCAGTTTGAGAATGGCTGAAGAAGGGCAAGAAATTATATAATCTATTAGAGATTTCCTTCATTATCCCTGTAATCAAGGCTTCTATCAGTCTCCTTTGATGTGCTCGCTGCTGGAAAAAAAAGATCTTCAAGTAAACTGATGCTGGAGATAATTAATTAACTTGCCATCCTCCTGCTTTACAGACAGAGACAGCATAAGAAAGAAGTGTCCTTTGCAATTACCGATCTGCAGTCTTCCATCGTAGTGCTGACAGCTCCCAGGACATGAAGTGGAAAAGCATTTTACCAAACTTTCAGGCTTTGACCATCAATTCTTTCACTTGAGACTATTTACTCCTGCTCGCGTTTCTCGTGCTATTAGACATCACCTTTGATGGTGAAAAATGGGTTTAATACTGGAGCAGTTAAAGTTGTACGCAGTCTAAGCTGGTAATGTTATTTTTCTCACGCTTTCCTTGTAGTAGATACCTCACCTCTGCTATCCTCAGATTATTGTACATGAAATCCACCTTTATTAGGATAGAATAGAAAATCGAGAATAAGAACTGGGCCAGTGGAGTGGTGTTGATGCTGCATGTTGCTATAAGCATGCCCCAGAATTTTTCTGAGGGCTTGGCAGCAGGCAGAGGACCATTCCCTCCCAGGAACCAGCTTGCCCACACAAGCAGGAAGATGGCTTTCCAAATTCAAAGTCTGGAAGACATGGTTTATCACTATAGTGATGTAAAAGCGAGATTTAAATTCTCCAACTCAACCAATCCTGAGGAGACTTGCTCAATAGAAGGTCTTCAATGCTACACCCAACACATCTTTAGTCTCTGGAAATGGAGCTGAAAGGAGAAAGATGATTTTCTGTAAAAGTGATCACCCTCAGAACATCAGGGACCTCCTTTCCTGCCCACCTGGCAGGGAAAACATTTTCATCTTCAAAGCATCTCTTGTAACCTTAAGCAATTTGGACTTGCCCATTATGAAAGCAACTCTCTCGCCAACTATAATTCCTCACCTGGGTCTGTAAGCACTGAAAAGCTCTTAATGAATGCCCTTTCTCACACACTCCTTGTACACAGAACTCTCTCTCCCCCTCTATCTCAAAAAAAAAAAAAAAAAAAAAAAAAAAAAAAAGTAAAAAACCTGCTAATTAATTTTAAGCCTCTTTGTGGCAAAGCCTAAGAACAGGATTTTCCAAAATACCAGGGGGTCCATCTGGTGCAAAAAGCTCACTCCCTTGCCAAGGTATTTGTTTCACTGGGACTTTTAGGCCCAGAAATTTCCCTCTGGGAGAAATGCATTCATACTGACCTGCAGCATCGTATAGCTTTGGGGGTGGTGGGATGATCCTCGACCAGAAGTCAGAGCAGCTTTCCCTGGGCTGCTCCCATGCAGAAAACCCATGGTTTCATTGCCCGGTGTTCTCAGCTATGTTTGTTAGTGGGACTCTGAGCTTGGAGAGAGACAATGAGAAGAGCTGCTTACTTTAACTTAATCTGTTCCTCACAGCTAATTAGCCGTATGCTTGCTCATGGTGAAAGAAGTGTTTACTGAAAGGAAAAATAAACTGATGGAGCATTATACCAGTCTGTAAGGGAGTGGTGTGCAATGAAGAGTAACAAAACTAACTACAAAAATGCTTTTCTCCCTACGTATGAACACTTCATTCTTCCTCCATGAACTGCTGCTTGACCATCTTTGGTTCCTTCTCTCCTGTCTTCCAGCAAAGAGTGAACCATCAGGTAAGTCTTTTCCAGAAAATAGCCTTTGAAGGAGTCAAGAGCAAGTAGGGATTCTCCTTTTCCTTGCTGCATGCTTGTGATGCAAACAGTGGGCAGGGAAATATGTTTTGACCCATGGTGGTGTGTGCAATGTTCATGCTGCTGTGAGCAATATAGTGTGGTAACACTGAAGGATTAAGCCTGAGCACTTGCATTAGGAGAAATGGAATGCTGTGCCATGTGTTGTGCAAATGGTTACCCAAATGTTTGCAGTCCTGGCAAGGCTTTCCTGCCATGAGGATCTGAAGTAATTTTCATTATGTGCACAAAACAGTCTGCGGAAGCAATGACGTTGTTAACAACAACGGAAAAAAATAAGATAGACCTGAACATGGTGCTGAAATTCAAGTGGCTGTGCCCATTGCATTTGAATTTTTAATTTATCTCCCGCCAGCTTCTCCTTGGTTAGTGGTCCATCCAACCTCACCTCCAGGCTCAGCCCTGGAGACACAGCGTGTGGCTGATTGCGGCTAATGGGGAGAAAGGGGCTCGCACTGGATCTTGCTTTAATCTCTGGATAAATAGGGACAAGCAAGGGCTGTGTGGGCTGGAGCTGGTGACAGCTTGCCTACAACGTGATGCCAGAGGTACCCCAAACTAAGAGGGATCCCAAAGGCTCTGCTGGCAAACCAGACCCATGTGAGTGAGGGCACCCTGTGGATTACAGGAGCTGGCAGAAAGGATTGGGGCTGCCAGAAATGGGCCGGGCCAGAGATCATTGCTCCACAGAGTGTGTCTGGGTACTGCCACAGGGGCAGACCTGTCTCTGGGTCACCTGAGGGCAGGCAGATTGTCTTGGCTGCCTTTAAGGGGTTTATCCCAGGAGGCAGCTGGCTGCTGGGAATGCAGCCCACAGCCAGGCAGATCTGCTCCTCCCCAATGCATCCCGTGCTCCCAGGCACACTGCAGTGTTGCACTGGATGCCAGCACCATGGCTGGGCTCTGGGCTCTCTTGCTTTCCCCCAAAGGACAGCATTTAGCTCTCAAGGGCTCTCCCCATGCAATGGATTAGAATATGCTGAACTATGGAGACTTGTCTTAATTAATGCTTTAAATAAGGTTGCAGCTAGAGATGGAGAAAGAATCGATAGTGAATCATCTACTCGGCACATTCAGCTCTTTTCAGGGTTGGTGAATTATCTGTAAGCAGCTTGCAGTTTTCTACGTTCATTCATTATTTAGAATTATTTCCCAAATAATTCCCCTGGATTGCTCTTGGCTTGCAGGCAGCATGTAGAGCACAGCCACGTCATAGAATCATGGAATCATAGAATGGCTTGGGTTGGAGGGGCTCTTAAATCCAGTTCCAACCCCCACCCCTGGGCTGGCTGCCATCCACCAGAGCAGGCTGCCCAGAGCCCCATCCAACCCTCAATGCCTCCAGAGATGGGGCATCATACCCCAGGCACACACCTCTCCCCATTACAACCTCATGCCATTCTGGCTCCTGTGTGTTGGTGGTAGTTTGGACAACGAAAAGAATTTCTTCTTGATGAGAACTGGAGCGAAGCTCATTTCAGGTAGCAGCCCAACAGCTGCTGGATGGCACCTGGTTTCATTTACTGCTGACACGAACTGGATTGTTTTAAGTGGAGGACATAAATAGGCTCTGACATAAATCCAAGCAAACACCAGCTGCGGGTCAGCAGAGGGCTGGCTGCCAGGGCTGTGCTGAGGTGTGGGGAGCAGAAAGCGGCTGTCTCCATGCTGGGCACATTGCTGGTACCAAGGGCTGCTGGAGAATTGAGCATCGCCTCCATTGCGGATGGCAGCGTGGGGAATTTGGGGAGGTAAATGGATTTTCTGGTGAGTAGAGTGTTGTGGTCTAGAAGAGGATAGAGTCAATTCCAGCTCTTTGGGAGAGGAAGGAGTGCTGCCTCAAAGGGATGAGCCCAACACAAAAAGCCTCCCAGTTTGTGCCACTGTTGTAGACTGGCTTAGCAATAGTGATCCACCCAAAAGCTTAATGACCAAACGTCCTGCTCTCCAAGAAAGCATCCTTCCACCCTCAGGAGTGTCCCAGGTCTGCATGATCTGCCTGCATCCCTCCCTATCCAAGGCACAAAATAAAGCCTGCACCCACCCTGCCCCAAGTCCCCCAGCAGCTGAGCCTTCCCACCCCGCTAACAGGGGAACAGGGCTTTTTCTTTCTTTCTTTTTTTCCTTAAGTCAAAATCAATGATGATGACAGAGTTATAAGGTGAGCGATGGGAAAGGAGAAGAAAGCACCCGGTGTCAAATTTGATGCAGGAGGCAGTTAGAGGAACCTATTACTAGTTCTGTTGCCTTAGGGTATGTTGGTGGGTACATAGGAGAGTGTAATGTCAGCGAAACAGGAGAGCAGTCTCTTTCCCCTTGAACCCTTATCATTAATGTGGAAGGCATACATTGTCAGCTATTAGTCTGGAGGGGAGGGAGAATAGCACGCGAGATGTCTTAGTTTGGAAATGGAGTTTGACTCAACGCCAACTGCTGTGCAGGGGGTGGAGGCAGCTGCTGGTGGTATGTGGGCAGCATTTGGGGACGATGGCATCATGAGGGTCCCAGTGCTGCAGCTTTTGGTCATGGAGACCCTTCATATCTTGTGCCAACCCTGACAGCCCTTCCCGATATTCCCAGTGGTTCCTGTGGGGTCCGTCCCACACCCGAGATCCCTGTCCCTGTCTTACCCACTTGATGCAGTTTCCCTCGTTTAGGAAATGTAAATAACTCTGCTCTGCTCTGCTAACCCCTGGCTTACTTGGGTAATTCCTCTTTGTTTTAATGGGAGGACATCTCAAATTCTCTGCATGTGGATGAGCGGCACTGCACACTGAGTCTCCTTTTCCTGCAGCAATGGTGCTCAACAGAAGATCTGAAAGAAAACACACAATAGACTTTTTGCTTTGGGATGTTCCTTTTTTCCTCCTTATTTGGGAGGGGCCCATTGCACTGCTGCCTGTTGTCACCTCTGCCTCTTAGACCCTTCCACCTTTGGTTTGTCACTGCAGGTCCAGCAGCAAAGCGTGGAGTTACAACATATGTTGCTGCTGCAGCACAGGGAGATGGAAAATGTGGTCCTGCTCCTTGAGGAGGTGAAAATGGGTTCTGAGCAAGTAATGCAAAGCCATCCCTTCTGTGCATCTGCCTGCTGGCACTTGGCACACATGAGCTCCCCCAAAACCCCCCATTTTGCATTCCTGCGGTGCCCAACCCAGGATGCCGTGTTATGGAACCACAGAATGGAGTTGGAAGGGACCCTTAGTGGCCATGAGGTCCAATCCCCCAGTAATGAGCTCACAGCTCCATCAGTGCTCAGCACCATCCAGACCAACCACCACCTCTCTGGGCAGCCTGTGCCACTGCCTCACTGAAGCACTGCAGGTCCCTCACACCAGCAGCCCGCCTAGATGGGAGAAGACAAATGGCATGACAAATGACTGAGGCTGCCTGCCCTAAGCCCACAGCTCTCCTCATGTCCAGATCCCAAACCCAGAGAAAATGCTCCATTGGTTCCCAGCAGCAGCCCGTGCTCTCTGCCTTCTGCCTCTCGCTGCTGCTCTCGTCCAAAGCTCCCGCCACCATCCACAGGGGAAAATAATGCATTAATCTCGCTAATGAAGATAAATTAGAGTAGCAGCTTTGGAAAAATACCATCGGTCAACAGTGAGCTGCTCCCTGGGGTGGGCGCAGTGCTCTGCCCCCGCAGCGCTCTCCTGTCCTCACTGCTGTGTGTGCGCTTACGATTTAAAGAATCAATAAATAACCCTCCCCCCCCTCCTCCCCCCCCCAGATTCTCCCCAAATTCCAATGCAGCAATATGTACTTCTGGTGTGAGCGTGGCGGGGCCGCTGGCAGCCTCGGGGGCTGTCACTCAGCTCCTTCATTAGGAGGAAAAAAGTGCTCCGGAGCCTTTGCTTCCCACAGCGATTTCATTTCAAAGCTGCTGCAAATCAGGGGAGAGTGGATGCGAAGGTTTGCTTTGCTTTTGGGTTGCCAAATGAGAGGAAAAACGATTGTAATTCGGGGAACAGTTTGGTGGCTTTAAAGAGTGGGAATCCAGGTGGGCGCTGGGGGGGAATGGCAAATCTGGGGGGCTTTGGTGGAGGGGAAGATGGCAAAGCCAGAATGCCTTGTGTGCTGCAGTGCTGTGAAACGTTGTACCAACCACATCTGCTGCAAAAGAGAAAAACCAAACCGAACCGAAAGGCTGTTAGCTGTGCAGAGAGATTGCTTTTCTTGTATTACTCCAAAAACGTCACTCCGGTATTTATTTCATTAGAGTAAACCTTCCTGTAGCTGGTAAATGAATTCCGAGAAGTGCGAGGAGCTGCAGGATCAGGGACTTTGCTTCATTTGGGATTGTGTGCAGCTAATATTCTGGTTAAATAAATACATTTTACTAATTGGATTACTCAGACAGTGTAATATACTGCTGGATTTCCAACACGATGCTAATAAATTGTGTGAAGAACTTAATCATGTTAGCCTCCAAAAAGCTTGTAAGAGATGAAATTAAAAAATAAGTAGAAGTTGACATCTATTGCATTTCACAGTGTCTTCATTTCCCTCATCCTTCTTAGAGTTCTCCTTACCGGAGCGTGGCTGATGGGGATTTTTTTTAATCTGCAGTGATTAGGAAGCAACGGAGCAGCCCCTGTTGGGTGGCATCTGTATGAAGACAGAGGGCTGAGACCTTAATGTTGGATTATGGAGGCAACATTGCCCTGAGATTCTGATGTGTGTGGTGGGGACGCAGCGTGTCTGGACTCCGTGGTCTGTCCTGGGGGCTGCATGTGCCCAATTCACTGAGTTGTGGAATCACTGAGGTAGGAAAAGACCTCTTGGATAACCAAGCTCAACCCCAGCCCACCTGCACCATGCCTGCTGATCACATCCCTCAGAGCCACATCTCTTGAACACCCCCAAGGGCACTGACACCCCCCCACACACACACCCTACCCCAGGCAGCCTGTGCCAGTGCATCACCACTCTTTCAGAGGAGAAATTCCTCCTGCCATGATGCAGCACATGGTATCACTGCCATCATCCTCCTGTAGAAACACCTCTTCTTGTACCCCCGCTGCGTGTCTCCACCACGCAAAGAGAATGAAACAAATCCCTTCTCTTTTTCCTTTCTTCTTTGATAGAAATAGAGCGAGAAAGAGAATGACTCTCCCTCTCCAGGAGTCGGTGACAAATGGTCTGTTAAAAACAGATAACCTGTTGCCCCACCAGTAGAGCAGCACTGTGGGTTAGGCAGAGAGCTGGGGATGTGTTATTTAAGCCACAGCCAGCTGTCAATAAGGTCTGAGCTGTAGTGAGAAATAAATACCAGGCAAAGGGAGTTCTGTGCCTTGAGTTGCAAGGATAGCTCAGCAATCCTCCAAGCAAAGCTCGTGTCTGCAGTGGGCTCTGAGACTTCTGCAACTGCAGAGCTCCACGCGTGCTGTGCTCCCCTCCCCATTCCCACAGATCCGCTCCTGATCAAAGTTCCCTCTGGTTTTTCATTCCCCCTTTAAAAGGAGCATTGTCTGCGTGAGGGCTCACCCTGCATTTATTTATATTTTCACTCGCAGCGGGACTTAAAAACAACAAACCAGCCCCTGCAATGGCAGCAGCTTCCCCGTAACACGAACCTCATTGAAATACTAATAACCAGGTTTTGATGCAGCTTTGAGGGTATTAATGCAAATGTTTTTCTGACTCTCCAGGTTTAATAGCAACAGCTTATACAACTCTAATTAGCATAACAAAATTCAGTGATGAGGAGTAAAACGCTTGTCTTGTTTGATGTTTCCTGGTAATTAGCAACAATAACCTTGTGTGCAGTGTTCCCAGCTCGGAAGATGGCAGGGAGCGCTCAGCAGCTACCTGGGGTCTTGGGGGGGCCAGGGCTGATGGAAACGTGTACCACCATGCACCCCTAAACCAAGGTGTGCCCTCAGTGCTGTGTGTGTGAGCACAGCTGCAGCCCGGCAACATGGTGATGTTCCCATGTTGGTCCATGTAGAGGTGCACACAGCATGCTCTTATCGCATCCTAAACACCCGTGCTGCTCTTCGGGTGCCTCTGTTTGCAGGCACAGGGCTTTGCTTTGCTTCTGAGGTTTCTTTGGCCTTGAGTTGCACCAACAGAGGTTCAGGGTGAATATTAGGAACTCTTTCTTCTCAAAAAGAGAGGTCAGGGCACAGCTGCCCAGGGAGGTGATGGAGTCACCATCCCTGAGGATGTTCAAGAACTGTGGAGATGTGGCACAGCGGCACATGGTTAGTGGCCATGACGAGGATGGGTCAGGGTTGAAATGGGTGATCTTAGAGGTCTTCTCCAACCTTAATGGTTCTATGATAAGAATTCTTTGCAGCTATAATCCCTTTGCACTGGGCCTATGGGGAGCAGTAGGCTTTGCCCAGCCAAGGAACCTCCTTCGTCTCCATCTCAATGTGCCTAAAGGGGCAGGATTACGAGGTGCTGCTGCCTTCCTATCAGCCCTGCATCAGCCCAGTATCTCTATCTCCTGCCAGCTCCTGATCCCCAGCACCGTCCTCTGCTTAGAAAAGCTTTCACTGTATTATGACATGAAGCAAAGTGTCCAGGGTAATAAATTCTGAACTGCTCAAAAGAAACCCTCTTTTCATGTGGCATGCAGTTGACTGTACAGAGGGCAGCACTGAAGGTGCTTTTGAGATAAATGGTCCTGTTGGGTTTTTAAGAGGACTTGATAACATCAAGTACGGAAGATGACAGTATTAGGGGAGAAGTTAAACTACCTGCTACTGAGCAAATGGATTTCTGTGGCAATCTGGAAGCAGTCTCTGGCTGTGCACGTGGGGACACGTCCCACATGGTGGAGGAGCACCGTGCCCAGCTGAAGTGCTGGATGGAGCCCAGCAGCCAGCAGGATGTGTTGGTGTCCTGATCCAACACAGCACATCCTTTGTTTCCTTCCTAAGAAAGCTAATTTCGTGAAGCTGATGTATAATATGTGAGTGCCTCTGGTCTGTGGCACTCCTGGGAGAGAGAAATTGTCTGCTGAGGGATAGGATGGATGCAGGTAGGGCTGCTCAATTGCCTTTCCCCATCCCCTCCGCCCTCCCAGCGCTTCTGAAACGGCTCCTGCCATGAGGCACCCCGAGACAAGATGCATTCATTCATATTAATAGCACTGGAGTATTTGCATGGGTAAGGTGGCTCAGACAGAGGCATTCATGATGAGAAGAATAATGTGGCCCAGGCAGTCTTTGCAAACCACTCTGGGGAAAAGCTTCCCACCCTCATGCAGCGGGAAGCTCTCGCTGTGCTACTCACATAGGAAAGCACAAGTCAAACTGACAGGCTGTGAGCACCAGCCTGGAAATGTCTCTGCATACAGCCTTGGGCTTCCTGCATCTTCACACCGACAGGCGGGGGCACGTGGGGACTCGCAGGGGGGTCTGGGGTCACCTGCAGCCCCCGTGGGTGGCAATGTGGGGTGCTCTGGGAGCAAGGCACTGAGCTCCCAGACACTGCACAGCCTCTACCGGAAAGGAAATTCCTTCTGAGTGAGATCACATGCAGAACCCCTGTCCGCAGAGCTCCTGCGGCCCCAGCTCCTGCAAAGCAGGGCAGAATCTCTGCACATTCCATAGCGACGCATGTTTATTAGCCAGGACTTAGAGGGGAGAGCTGGAGGGCTGCACCGCTACAGACTGTGGCTAGATGGCTGCAGCAGGCGAGCACCATGAGATGCTCTGGTGGTTTGTCTCATCTGGTTGGATATTAGGAACAATTTCTTCGCAGAGACAGTGGTGATGCTCTGGCATGGGCTGCCCAGGGAGGTGGGGGAGTCAGCATCACTGGAGGTGTTCCAGAGCAGTGGAGATGTGGTATTGAGGTCAGTGGGCATGGTGGGATGGGTTGGGGTTGGAGCTGGGGATATGAGCTTCATCCGGAGGGTTCAGTGCCAACAGAAAAAGGACCTGAGATGGACAGAGAGTGGTGTGGCCAAGCTGCCAACGCTTGCACAATTGTGGGTGGATGTGATTGCGTATTAAAAAAAAAATCTAGATTTTGTTTTTAGTTCTAATCACATAATCTGCTGCAAGGAAGAGTGTGAAGCTTGTTGCTCCTCCAGATCTCAGCCACCATGCCCAAGCTCCCAGAAAAGTGGCACCAGTGTCCACAGGTTTTCAGCAAGCCCAGATGGTCAGGCATGTTGTGATGGGCTTTGGCTTGAAACAACTCTGAGCTCTCTCATGCACAGAACAGACCCTTTGGAAGGGATGAGTGTGATTTCAGTGTGGCTCTCAAAGAAGCAGAATTCCGGAACCGCAAGCCATCTCCAAGGTGCTCATCCCTGAGTACAGAGGCAGCACAAAGTGACAGCACAGCGCAGGGAAGAGGGCTGCTGGCAAACAGCTCTGCTCCTCTCTGGTTTGGAGGTGTGCAGGTTGCCCAGAGCCCGCGTGGGTCTGAGTGATTGAAATGCAAAGTCGGCCTTCACACGTTCTGAGGAGCACGGTCTGCAGCTGGAGATGGATCACCAATCTTCCAGGCAATGGTGCTCTACAAGGTTAAGCATGTTTGCAGAAGAAATATGGATAATGCTCTTATCATGTATGACCTTTACTATATGTGTAATGTTGTCGGTGACAAAAATGCCATTTTTTAAACGGTTTTCACACTATGGTATCCAGCCATTAATCATGATGTATGTGAGTGACTCTATATTGTTTCTCTGAAATTGCAGCATTAGATTACTTTCCATCCCGACTGCTCACATGAATTGTACCCCGTTACATTGAGCAAGGTTCCTATTTCAATGCCTAATGTCCTTCTGGCCCCATACTTAGAGGAACAGAGAGAAACTTCCAAGGCACAACTGTGCTGCTCCCCTCCCCTTCCCCAGCAGACAATTTGTGCATGTGTGCATATAAATGCTGCACTTACTTTAAGATGCTCCTCTAATCCAGGAGCTGATAAATGACTCTCTCAGACACCTCTGCTGATGTTGCATTTTTAATGTAGACAAACTGCAGCTCTGGCTCTGGTCTGAGCCCCCCCTCTACTGCCATCTCCACTCTTCATATCTTGATTGCACGTTGCATGCTACAGTTTGGGAGTTTTTACTTCCAAAGTGTATTCTGATTTACTTTCTGTGTGTGCAGTGCACTTGGAGGTGCTGTGAGTGTGCATGCAGTGTGTTTGGAGGTGGCATGCATGTGTGTGCAGTGTGGTTGGAGGTGGCATGGCTGTGTGTACAATGCATTGCTGCTGGAGTAAGAGTGAATTCAATGAGTCTAAGGGCAGTGAAGACTTTCCAACGGAAATGTGGACTTAACTGCAGCCATACAGACCCACGCGTATCCATGGGAGAAGATGGATTCCCTGCATTTCATGTTGGGAAACCTGACTAATTAATGTCTAGTCCTGCTCATGCTCATCAAACAGGAAGGAACTAAGGTCACTGGGCAGCAGGAGCAGAGAATTGGGCTGTTGGGATGAAAATGGGTTCTGAGAGACCAAAAGGTCTGTGCTTCTGCAGCCCATTGGCTTCCTGCATCACCTCAGGTGCACCAGAAACACCTCTGTTACAGGCTGTAGTGCTCCGATATGACTCTCATAGAGCTTTTTGCCACTCTCTCTCTTACTAGTTGCAAATGATCTGCCTGGCACTGTAGGGGCTGATTTCCTTTACACCACTCAGTAATGCCTTCTGCTTTCTGTATTCTGCTCCCCACAGCCTCTCCCACCACCTCCCCTGCGACTGCACTGGAGCATCTTGAGATGAATAAATTATGTGCATGTGGGAGCAAATGCAAAACAAACTGCAGATGCACGTGAGACCAGGCGTGTCTCTTCTCTTTGTCTCTGTATCACTGCACGCTTTTATTTCCAACTCTTTGCTTTTCTAATGAGCCTCTCTGTGCCACGAGTGGAACTTCCATGCTGATGATCCTTGCATTTGGTAGGGCCATTCATGACAACTGTGCCTCTCTATCTGTGTGTCTCAAACACGCCTTAGAGTAATCCCAAACCCCATTTTTTCCCAATGTACCTCCACTTTTTTTTCCCTATTTTTTTTCTTTTTGGCTTAGTAACAGATTGATGCTCACACCCATTCTGGCTACACAGGTGTGTAAGGGACATTTTGGGAGCATAGAGCTCCTCAGTGCCTCTCCTCTGCCTATGGGTTGGTGCTGGAGGCATCCTCCTTGTTCCACGCCACACAGTGAGTCAAACTCTGCTAAGTAACTAAATAAAGATGTAATTTTAATGATGATTAAATTGAAGCACCTCATTAATTTCATGTGAGAGGTGGGGAAGTACACAGCAGCGCTTTCCTAAATTCATTGTTTGTCTGTCTGCAAGACGTCCCCTCTCAACGTCTGGTTGAGTCTAATTTAAGTATGTAAATTTAATGGTTCAGTAAGTAAAATTGCCTTTATTGTTTGGAATGGTTTGCACAGTAATTTACGAGCTAGCAAGGCTCATTTGATAGGAGTATATGATGGAGTAGGTGACTACAGTGAAGGACATGTTTATCTTAAGGATACAGGAGGAGAGCGCAGATAGCAGCATCCCACATCTGGGACCTGAAGAGCAGCCCTGAGGGACAGAGGTGTGGATGATAGGAGCCCAGGTGGGATGCAGATTATAGGCACAGGGAGGTGGAGGTGAGAGATGCTTCATCTGGTACAGACAGGGCAATGTCACCCAGTGCTGTGGGCAGTCCCTGTGCCCTCTGCCACCCCACTGCCCCTAGTTGCCATCACTCACTCCTCAAGGCTCCTCCGTGCCATAACCAGCTTGTTATTACAGCGTCCCTTATTTAAAACAGCTCTTGGTGAAGAACATGGAGTGCTTTTCAACTTTAATTACTCCTCACAGCACTCTTGTGCTCAGGAAGCTGTTATCACCCTCACCCCGTGAGCTGACACCAGAAATGGCACAGCTCTGCCAGGGTCCCCTGTGGGCAGGGATGTGGCAGAACACCTCAGCATGCATTTGTCCTTTGAGCAGCTTGCAGATGGGCTCAGAGTATGAAAAGATCTCTGCCAGTAAAGCTTTCTAGGCTGGAGATATCCACACTGTGCAGCTGTGCAGTCACAGCTCCAGCACTGCCTGCAGTGAGCAGGATGTGCTTAACCCCGTGGCTGCTGCACGCAGAGGGAGGGCATTGGCAGGCCCATGTGCTGGGGGCACGGCCATTTGTTCTGCTAAGTAGACAGTGAGTAGCAAAGAGTGTGATGAGAAAGGAGGGAGCTGGATGATGTGGAGTAAGGGGTAATTAAAGAAATGGAAGGAAATCCCCCCATGTGCACTCTCAGGGCTGCTCCCAGGGGCTGGGAGGGAGCTGTCGGGATGCTCTCTGTGTGCTGGAGATGGGTTAATGGTTGGGCTAGCTGATCTTAGTGGTCTTTCCAACTTTAATGGTTCTATGATTCTGCGTTCCACTGCTCAGCAGACGAGCGAGGGATGGGGCACCTTCAGCCCAAGGAGGAGCAGCAAGGGGAGGTGGGAATCAGGCTCTCGTCTTGTGCCCACGGTTAGCAAGACACACCAGCCAATTGCACTTTCTCTCCATGATCATCTTCTCTGGGGTCAGCAGGTGCTTTGCTCCCAGAGGCTTTAAAAGCTGAGCTTAGGGGCTGGGCTCCCCATTCCCCCCACTAATGACCTCTCACCAAAAACAGATCAAGCTACGGAAGGATTCCACTCTGCGGGAATGAATGTCAGCCTGGATGTGATGTTTGGCTGTTGTTGGGTTTTCCCTTTCTGAGGTTCCTGTGGTGGCAGCCCACACCTGGGGGTTCAGGGGCTCTTCCCTTGTAGTCTCCTCTTGGGTGGCTTTCTGAGGGTTTGGGGACTGTATCCAAGAGGGCCTCACGTGCTCATGCCTTATGGGATGGGGCTGTCAGTGCAGCACAATGCAGGAAACAGAAACAAGGAGTTAACTCAGAAATCAGACAAATCTATTCCCACCTGGCTATAAAAAACAGCGTGAAAAGGCCAGGACGTGAAAACCCTATCTCCTGATCTGTGGAGAGCTTTGGGAAACCCCATGTGGGGCCACCAGCATGGTGGGGTCATCCTGAAGGCAGCAGAGGGGTTGGCTGCAGGGCCCCTAATTCTGTTTTACACAGTGAAACCAGGGAAGCTTCCACCCACATTTTGAGACAACAGTAAATATCATCAAGTTCTTCTGTTAAAATTTGGGTGGGGAGGAATCGTGGGTGTAAGGGGGTGATTTTTTAGCGTTTGGTGGTGGTTGTGTTTATGATCAGTGCTGGTTGGGTTTGTATGGAGAAGTTTAATGATGGGAAACAGATATGGGAAGCAACAACAAGTGTTTTGCTGGAGTTGTGCTGCTTTTTCCTGGGCAAAACATAAATAATGTGCATACATGGTAACGAGCTAAAATGTCAGTAATTGAAGAGCTGAGTCACATGGACAGGGAAACTTCTGCACTCATTATCAAAGCCTCAATCTCACAGTCTCCTCCACCAGCAGAACAGCGTCAGCTTTTGGAATCATTTCTCAATCCTGCAAGCATCCATCGAAATAAATTCATTTTTCATCTGTGCTTTTCAGCTCTTTTCCATAGCCCTGGGACGTGGCTGTCTTTATATTAATAGGAGCTGTTTCCTGACAACCATTAGATGTGCTTTTAAGCCTTTTGCATAGCCTGAACATGCTATAGCTGCTGCATGTCGTGACTGCTGACGAGCGGGGTCAGGCCCTTTCCTCAGTAGATATTGCTGAGCCCATTAGGCTCTAACGGGGTTAGAGCAATTGATATTTACAGCCCTGCTGCAACCTGGGTGGGGGTACAGAGCAGGGGCAGGGGGTGATGGAGCCGAAGGTTGTTGCTTGGATTCATGGTGGGTTTTATTTCTTTGGATTCAGCCAGAAACGGAAAGCAGGGCACGGCCTGACCTGGTTATGTAAGAGAAAGTGTAAAAATAACCCAGGAGCGGGGAAGTGTGGGAGGAACGGGTGTGTGCAGCCGCTGCTGCTCCAGTGGGATCCCGGTTCATCCCAGTCTGTGCTGGGGCACTCCCAGTGGGTGTTCACTGCAGATTATGGGAGTGGGAAACTGAAGGGAATATTGCAAATAGAGCAGGGAGAACTGGCAGTGCTCTTAGGTATGTTCTGCTCTGAAGGGCCATGGGGCCCAAAATACAAAGCAAAATGGGGAGACAGTGGGCTCTGGGGAGGCAGAGGAGCAGCCCTGCAAAGTGGGGCCCTCTGGGGGTTGTAAGGTTTGGTGTTGGGATGGGACCTCCAAGGGCAGCAGGTGGAAGTTTGCTTTCAGCAGCAGGGTTGGGAGGCTTCCTGCTTGGTAGAGGGAGAGGACAGGCATCCAGCAAGCAGGAGAGCTGTGCCGTGGGAAAACAGAAAGCAGAGCTCCAGAGTCCCAGGCTGCCTGTTCAACTAAACCACACAAAAGATAGAAGACACCTGAATAAAACTCATTCTCCCAGCTGAAGAGAGGTGAGTCCTTTCCCAAGGTAATGACCATCCTTAGTTCCCCTCACTTTCTCATTCTTGATCCCTGAACCACCACCTGGTTCCCCATTGTGACACAGATGTCAGCCAGGACAAGGGGTGCAAATCCCTCCTGCTCTGGGCAGTGGTTATGGAGAGAGAGCACAGGCTTATCCAGTGCCCTTGGTGGTAAAGCGGCATGGAACAAGCAAGCAGGCATCAGTCTTCAAGCTGCACTTGCTGCTTCAGCAAGAACCATGGGTGTATGCATCACTGGATACTTTTCATTTTTCCCTTTTATTTTTTTGAATAGATTTATTTTTGGAGTTGTGGGCAAGGTGGAGATAGGAAATTGCATAAAGAGAAAGCACTCAGGCCATGCAAGACATTAACAAGGTGAGGGATGCACCATGGCTGGTGGCTCAGGCATCCCTCTTTGGTGATGCTGGGGACAGGGCTGGGTCTGTGCCCTCCCCAGATGTTACCCATGTTGAGGAACATCAGTGCTGAGATGCCACCTCCCCCCTGCTATCAACACACAGCTTCTCCTCCAGAGCAGGGATGCAGATCAATAGGCAAAATGTGGTCACAGCTCACGTTTCCCTTATCTCTCTTCCTTATTATTTTATCCCATTTATATTTTCCCTGCTGATTCCATCCACTGCAGGGCATCTCCTCCAGCTTGGGGGAGGGGGGAGTCAACCAGTGTTGACCATGGGGGTCAATTCCAATTGGCCCAATCAACCTCCAATGGAGGTTGATCCCAGTTGGCCATGGAAGTCGATTCCAGTTGGACATAGAGGTTGATCCCAGTTGGCCATGGGCTCAGTGCGGCAAAACCACTCCCAGAACAGTGCAGTCGCTGCCCCGCAGCCCTCATTCACTGCCACACATTGTCACCATGATGCTGCCCACTGGGGCCGCACTGTTGGGTGCTCCCCCTGCTGCCACGAGCTTCCCCTGCTCGCAGCATCGCTCCCCTCCGCATCTGCAGTAATTGACATTTTCCATCTGACAGGTTCTGTTTTCCCTTCACGCAGTTGCTAAGGAAACTGGAGAGAGGGCCCGGGAGCCATTAGCTGCCGTCATCGCCTGCCCGTCCGCAGAAATGTCACTTCTGCTAACGAACGCCAGGGAAAGGCAAAAAAAAAAAAAAAGAAAACAAAAAACCAAAGTTAAAGCCTGAACAAAATGCAGCACCAAGCCACTGTGCCCTTAAAGGGAGGATGTACAGGGCCCAGGTCCCACCTGGGGCATTCCCAGGGCTCAGCATCCTTGTAGCTGGAGACTAGGGAAGATTTCTGCCCTAGAAGAGTGGTGATGTATTGGCACAGAGAGGTGGTGGAGTCACTGTCCCTAAGGGTGCTCAAGAGCAGCGGAGATGTGACACTGGGGGACGTGGTTAGTGGGTGTGGTGGGGGAGGGTTGGGGTTGGGCTGGGTGAATTTAGAGGTCTTTTCCAACCTAAATGAATCTGTGATTCAGTCTGTGGTGGACCCAAGGAGAATCTCCTGCATCCCGTCTTGGAGCATCTTCCACAACCCCTTAACTCCTCATTCTTCCATCCAGAACTCAATGCAGAGCTGGGCTTCTTGGAGCACTGCACACCCCTGAGTCCTCTTCTACAGCCTCTGTAAATGAAGACAGAAATCCCTCTCTCTTACACCGAGGCTGTGTGACCAATGCAATTACTGTATATTCAATGAAAATTTATTTCTTTTGCTCCTGGAAGTGCTCACATGCAGCAAAACCTTCAGGGACTTTGGCTTTATTATTTCACCTCACTCAGTGTGCATTCAGAATACGTTTCAGATGTTTGTCACAGCTCAGGTGTAACATAGCACCACCTCACTGTCCTCTAAGTCCAAGAGTCGCATCGTTGCCAAATGTTGAGCTTAAAGTAATAATTGCACTAGGTGGAGGCTCGGAGGTCTGGGTCCCAGGCAGGGCTCAGAGCTAGGTTTATCATAGAACCATTGGATTGGAGTTGGAAGGGACCCTTAAAGGCCATCTGGTGCCACCTCCTGCTCTGAACAAGGACACCCACAGCTCCATCAGTGCTCAGAGCCCCAGCCCTGACTTTGGGCATCTGCAGGGGACCTGGTACCTCCACCTCTCTGGGCAACCTGAGGCTGGTTTCCAGCCATCCCATGCATTTATGTCCTGCATGAGAAGCACATTTGCTCCTCTCCTCCAGGACGGGCACGAGTAGGGGCCCCGGGGGCTCATTGCCCAGAGTTTGGGCTGTTTGCTTTCTGATTTTATTTATTTTTCCTCGTGAGCCCCGAGGAGAGCCCTGATGTATAGAGCTTTATTTCCATCTCCTGCCTGCTTTATGGCGTTCTTCCTTACCTCTGTGGGTAAATGTTGGCTCTTTAGTGGCAATGACTGCATCTATTATGCAAGGCTGAGGAAGTGGTGAAATAACAGCATGAGAAATGTGCTCGAATGAGTATTCAAATGCGCACATAACGAGTGCAGTCAGTGTAGCGGGGAGTCCTGAGGGACGTGGGAGCTTTGGTTTGACTTTTATTTCCTTAAAAAGAAAGCCTTAACCCTCCCACCCCCTGGGTATTATTTTCAAATTAATTACTCTCATTACACTAATTGTGTGAGTGCCTGTTCCGTTTTCCCCCCTTTCAGTGGGTTACACCAGAACAGGGCTGCTAAAAATATAAAACCTTGGAATCGCGCGGCGACAATTAATCCAGAAAAAGGAATGCTATTGCTGCACACGCTGTCCTTGTTTAACAGATAATAAATAACAATTAATAAATGATCCCGCATTGGAGCCCTCCCTACCCCCAGATGTAATGCTGATAAATTTCTCCCTCGCTTGGGGGTTAGGGAGCGCTGCCTGTTTAAAGGCAAACTACAAATCTAAAATGAAAATTGAGTTCTGCCTTGTCATATGGCTCAACTGCCCTCCGCCTGGGCTGGGGTGGGCGTGCGGCGCGGCCGTGATGTATGTTTTAATTTACCTAGTATATGTTATTAGATTATAAGCCCCTTAGGGCAGGGATCTCGTGTTTTATACCTCTAAAGCAGTGCACACACCTATTGAACTATATAAATACCTTTTACAAAATGAATTTGTCCTCCTGCTGTGAGATCCTGCCGTGCCTCCTGGTTTGCATAAATATCCGAGGTCGCATCAGTCTGCAGCTCGTTGGACGTGGGGGATCCGTGCGGCAGTGCCAGCATCCCAAATGCGACGGCAAAGAGGAAAGAAGGGTCCAATACACATTTTTATAGTTATTACCATTTTTCAATTTATCTTTGAGCTTGATTGTCTGCCTTAGCACTGAAGCATCCTTCTCCCATTGGGTGTGGGTTCAAAGCACCAATGGGATCAATGCATGGAGCGCCTTGGGAGCGTGCATGCTGCATGGCTCACCTGACCACCAGCCTGGGTTGATGGTTGGACTAGATGATCGTTGTGGCCTTTTCCAACCTTAATGACACTATGATTCTGATCTGGTCTAAGTCACTGGGCTCTCTTTTTCCTGTCTTTCATTTATATTGAGTTGTTAAGCAGATCAGATTGCTTTTTGTAGGTTTTCTTCTCTGGTCATGGCCGTATGTGGGCTGTACGTCCCGGAGTAGGAATGCCAGCTTCGAAGAGTTCATTAGTTTGTTCTCATCAGGTCAAAATATTTATTTTTAGAGCAGAGGAGTGTGGAGTTAATCCCTGCCTGGAGTGGAGGTGCTTGTTATTTACTCCATTCTGAATGTCATAATCCTTACTGAACGCTCACATCCCCACAATCTCAGCACTGTGAGCAACGAGTGATTGCCTGAACTGCTCAAAGAATTTCTCACTGTGTGAGAAAGCAGGAACAAAAGTTGAGCCAACAATTATATGGGGCTAGATGGTAAAATATCATTGCTTGCCCTGCTTCTGGAAATACGGCGCATGGGGACGCTATGTTCTGGGGGGATTGAGCTGCCCAGTGGGAAACTGAAGAGTGTTTCCAGTGGGCAGACTCAGAGATTTGGTCTTTCCATAGCACCGGGCTGAACACAGCCCTGCTTGTCCCCAGCAGCCGTGTCCCTGGTTCACTGGTGCATCCTCAGCTCTGGGGGAGTCCCTGTGTGAGTGCACAGTGCACTCCTGCAGTGTGATGAAATAATTAATTAATCCTTGGGATATTTAAAGAGATTTTTCACAATAGTATTTATTTTCTCAGCTCTGGGCTGCTCTCAGCATGCTGCCCTCTGTCTGAAGGGAAGCAGGAGGAAAACAAGAGCTTCAGACTTCTCAAGGTAAATGGGTTGTTGGGAGCTCATAAGTGAAGAAGTGGGTGACACAGCCATCCAGCAGGAAATGAGGAGCAAATGGGATCCATCCTCCCATATTTCCTGTGGAGAAGGTTTTAATTTTGGCAGTATCCCATATGTGACTGAGCTGCAGACCTAGCAGGAGCAATGGGCAAAAGCTTCTTCCAGCAGTTGGCTCAGAACTCTTACACCTCCTTCTCTGCCATAATTGTTCTGTCGATAGTGCCCTACAGAATATTTACAGGAGTACCTGCACAAATACAGTGCCAAGGCATTGCTTGAACGAACCTTTGCCAGAAATGTAAATCAAACCTTTGAAGAGCCTCAGACCTTGGAAGCTAATATTTAGGCTTAATTAGGTTTTATACATCTTCTGCACTCTCAGAGTAGGGTTGGGAGCAGAGGTGCTGGAATCCTAAGAGAAACCTGAAATGCTGGAGCTTGCTGCATGTTTTCACAGATTGGTGACACCTGTCAAATCCAACTGAAGCTTGAGAGGTCCAGCACAGGAGCCCTGAAGATTTAGGTTGTATATTAGGAACAGTTCTTCCCAGGAAGAACAGTGAGGCATCAGAACAGGCTGCCCAGGGAGAAGGTGGAGTCCGCGTCCCAGGAGGTGTTCAAGGAAAGGATAGGTGTAGCACTTAGGGACACGGTTAGTGAGCAACGTTAGTGGAAGGTGGATGGTTGGGCTAGATGATCTTAGAGATCTTTTCCAACCTTACTGATTCTGTGATTTTATTACTTGGTGAAGATGCCCAAGAACACGTCTTTCAATGGGTCTCTTGCTTTTCTGGATCAGGTGTTCCTAGCCCTTAAATCTATGCCAAGGTGTTATGATCTTAGAAGACTAAGATGCACCTTGCCAAACAAAGGGCTTTTTGCAATGTCAGAGCAAGAGCCCGGGAAGAGCTGGAGAGGAGAACAATAGGTGCTTAAAAAATCACTGTTGCTTTTGTATTGGTTGCATAATTTTGCAGGATGACTCTACCCCTTTTAAAACTACCTAAGTTTCTTATTGAGCAATTAACATTCCTTAAAGGACAGTGGCTGCCAGTTGTGTCCGTGGGAAGAAAGACCTATTATTCCAAAGGGTTGGTTTGGTCGTTGTTTTTTAAAGGGAGGATATTTTCTATTAATTATCTTTTATATACTCAACCACTGTCTCCCATTAGTCTTCCAAGTCAGGGACAGTGAGAGATGTGTCAGGGCTGGGGAACAACACACGAGCAGTAAGATTAATTGACACTTATAAATCAGATTGTGATGAATAGATCTCAGCCTCCCAAGGAGATCCATCTTCTTTAGGGTGCATTTAAGGCTCGGGCTGCCTTTAATATATGCAAAGAAGCATCTTTACCTCGTACAATACCTCTGTTCACTCCATGCCATGATATCCTTGCCGGTGTACGGCTGGTGAGGGGAGATTTTCCAGTCCACCACATAGCAGTTCCTTGCTTTTTTAGGCACTTCCATTTGAAACCGATATAACACAGCTACACAAACCCAGTGGCCAACAGCCTAAGGGCTTACGAACCTCCGGAGGGGCCAAAGACCTTTCTCTTTTCTTTGCTGCACTTCAGTGCACACACATTTCATTTCAAGTGTAAGAGACGGTGTCAGCCTCAGGCAAACTGCCCCCTCCCCAAACTCTATTTTAATCAGGCTGTTTTCTGATGGACCAGTTCAGTTCAGCACTCAAAGCAACGCAGATGCTCCTATGGCACCGATTACAATTTCATTACCTTGAGAGCTGGGTGGGAGGGGAAGAGCCATAGGAGGGGCCCAGTTCAACATCGCACATGGAACTATCAGGGACAAAGCAGGAAAAACCCTGAGAATGTAAAGCCATGACAAAAAGCAATGACAGTGGGTGACCTTGTAGGAACAGATCCCCCATGAGAGCCTGGACATATACCAGGGATCTGCTGCTGACAAGTGCTGGGGCTGTGGGGTTATCTTCGGGGTAGTGGGGTTATCTTTGGGGCTGTGGGATTTTCTTAAGGCTGTGGGGTTTTCTTTGGGCTGTAGGGTTGCCTTTGGGTCTGTGGGGTTGACTCCGGGGCTGTGAGGTTGTCTTTGGGGCTGTAGGGTTGTCTTTGGGGTAGTGGGGTTGACTCCGGGGCTGTGAGGTTGTCTTTGGGGCTGTAGGGTTGTCTTTGGGGTAGTGGGGTTGTCTTTGGGATTGTGTGATCATTTTAGGGGTGTGGAGTTGTCTTTGGGTTGTAGGGTTGTTTTTGAAGCTGTGAGGTTGTTTTTGGGGCAGTGACTTTTTGGGGAGTTGACTTTGGGGCAGTGGCACTGTCTTTGGAGCTAACCCCAGCCCATCCCAAATGTGAAACTGGGGACAATGAGTACACCATCTGATGACACCTGCAGTGCCTTCACCATCGCTGCCTTCACCCATCCATCGCTGCCTTCCACCAGACTCTGCACACACTTGCTTATTCAGCTGCACGCTCCCCTGTAACAACCTCTTTGGAAAACAAATAAGCAGTTGAAAACAAACACATTTAACTCCCCATTTACATGGCACTTGACAAACACAGATTACAGCGTGTTCCTGCCCCCAAAGGCTTTGCTGTCTGGGGATGGCAGTGGCTATGCAGAGCAGGATGCGCCGTCCCCAGCATATATTTTCCTGCTAATAACGGCGTGCTTTAATATCCAGCGGTGACAAGAAGGGAGGAGAAAAGGATAGAGCATTTCAGCATTAACACTGCTCTCCTGTTCATAATAACGTGCTGGTACTTTTAGGAGTATCTCGGAGCTTAAGGGGTGAAAGGTGAAGTTATCTTTCCAGAACAGCGCTAACACTACAGAGCTACTTAACGCGAGCTGGGAATAATGCAGGGCCGCCAGCTGAACCGGACAGTGTTGTACAGGGCTGGTTTCATCCCTCCTGCAATGGATTGCAGTGCTTCTCATTGAGGCTGAGGTTTACTCTTCTTTCCCCCATCCCTCCCTCGGTTGCATTGATCTGGTTGGAGCATCGCTGCTTTTTGGTGCTTCTGCCAGCCCTGCAGTGCCAGCAGGAGCTCACCAAGCACAGAGATCTTTGTGTGTGTGCCTCTGCACAAAAGGGAAACTTCAAATACACTCATCATTTTTCCCTGGTTAATGGGGCAGAATGCAAGCAGGCTCTCCCAGAGATGCCCTGCAGTGCTGCCCTGGGCAAGGAGCTGGGATTTTCCTCTTCTCAGCTGCACTGGAGAATTCATCTGCATCCTCTGTTGCTGCCTAGCAGAAGGGGCAGATGCATTTAAACTGTGCATATTTCTCATGCCTGGGACTAGTCAAAACCTTAGGAATGTTTCCACCTGCTGCCTGGGGTGTGGGAACAAGAGAGGAAGCCCAGCATATCTGCAGTATTCATAGAGTCATTGAGTGGCTTGGGTTAGAAGGAATTCTTAAGACCATTCAGTCCCACCCTCTGCCATGTGCTGGCTGCCTCCCCCTCGCCCCCTCCCCCCCCCCCCAAGCTCAGGCTGCCCAGGGCCCACCCACAGCCTCAGACACCTCCAGGGATGGGGCACCCACATCTCTGAGTAGTGCCACAGCCTCAGTGCCCTGTGTAAAGGATCTCCTTACATCTGACCTAAATCTCCTCTCTTTTAGTTTAGAGCCGTTCCCCCTTGTCCTATCACTATTCCCCACTGATGCCTGTAAGCAGAAGGGGCTGCACTGTCCTGCTGGGGCTGTGAATGCTGTGCAAAGGGATGAGCACTGCAGGTCTGGTGGCTTTTGCAGACAGGGAGAGACTTTGTCCCTTGTGCCTGATGCTGCTGAGGGATGCCAGGTCCTCACACAGCTCTTCTTTGTATAATCCCTCTGACACTCTCTCCTTACCCACAGCTCTTTCCCACTGTCTTTTCATGACTGAGGGTGGCAGTAACCTTAGGTAACTAAGGATGAAGTCTAATTGCAGCATGATCTTGTCTTTGTGAGGCAGTTCTGTGGCCAGGCACCCCATGCCTGCACGTTGCTGCTCATCCTAGCTGACAAGATGCTGCTCAGGAGGGACCAGCCCACCCTCAGCAGCTTAAGGCAGATTAAAATCTTAATTCTTTAGAGAGTGATCTTCTGATCTCCTTCCATCCATGCCAGCCAGCAGCCACACACTGCAGCCCTACAACTCCAGGAGGTGATGCCAGCAGTGGTGCACTGGTGGAGGAGCAGAGAGATCCCTGGTTGGAGATGCACTTGAGGAAGGAAAGCTGATCCTCCCCAAACCCAAAGCTCCTGGAAGAGGACTATGTGGTGCGGGTGACCCAGAGCCATGTGATGGAGATGGAGGACAGGATGACCTCAATGCTGAGTTACAATAACTATGCACCTATTACCTAGTTGGGTTACCTGTAGTAGCCATGCACCCATTCCCTGATTGGGTTACCTGCAGTAATAATGGATATTTCTGAGCTGTGCATGGGCATAACCCCCCTGTTGTCTTGGGGATGCTGAGGGCAGAGGGCAGCAGTGATTTCAGAGTTCGGTGGGTCCTCACCATGGACCCAAAGCACAATGAACATAATGCTCGCCCCATCCTTTTCCTCCTTGGATCACAACTTTTGATTTTATCATAAAGCTGCTCGATTTGATTGAGAGCACTATAACGATGATGCTTACCAAGGGGTTTCACCCAGCGATCTGAAATGGAGGCGTAATGAGCCTTTTATTGCGCCCATTCAGCCACTGCGCTCTGCCCTCCAGCAGAGCAGCCCTGTGGGTTTCTGCAGGGTCACTTCTGCATTTGGATGCAGTGGGTTCACCTGTGTCTCCCTCTGCAGAACCACTCACAGGAGGCACAGTCACCAGGGGAGGATCAGCCCCAGGACTCACCCAGCTGAGGATGCTGTCATAGTGTTGCCAGAGCCCAAGTGCAGTGCACAGGAGTGCTCATTGTCCACTGGGGTTGCATCAGCCCCATGGCAAAGGAAGTTCAGGGCCATGCCAAGGTGCCACAACACTGGGGTCAGGCACCTAGAGCAAACACTTTGGGAAAAACCCATTTCCTCATACCTGATTGTATTTACATTCCTTTCCCTGACCCTTTACCAGGAGAACCCAGACACTGGCTCTGTGCTTTGGCTGCTGGCATGCAGAGCATCCCATATCCCTGCTGCAGCTCACAGCAGCTCCCATCTGACTGCGCTTTGGGCTGGCATCCCTGCTCAGACACACAGCATACCTGCCTCCGTGACAGCCTGATGGCCATGTGGCATTATAATAGGATTTGCTCCGTGTCTATAAACTGTTATCCTAAATATCATTCCAAATCCTTTGATGCCCAGTGACAATCTGTCTCTTTAAATCTTTTCCCCCACCCTGAGTAGAGTGGCGTGCTCTCAAATCATTGGGAATTCCACGTATCCACCATATAATTGGATTATATTTTAGATGTCTCCTAAAATAATGATATAGTTACATCTTATTCTAACAATGAAGTGACTCCGAGCAGAGCCGAGACTCACCGTGCTGCATTATAAATAATGCTGCCAAGCTGGTCGGGATTATCAGCACAAGGACTTGTTAGCCTCTTGGAGAGCAGATGCTTAATTAGAGCTGGCTGACACAGATGGGTGCCTAATGGGGGAAAACACCTATTTTGGTCTCCAGAGCTGGGCCCGTGGGTATGGCTTTACCACCTTGTGCTTGGGTGATCCTGAAGTGCTTCTCCCCAACCCCATAAGGTCTGACTCTATCACAAACCTCCCCACTGTTTCAGAAGAGAAGGAGGTGAGGTACCTGTTAGGGCCAGGCACCATCCCCAGGAGGGATGGACTCCTTAGGATTAGCATTATCCTAGCTCTCCTATACAGAACGGTCTGTATAATCTAGAGCCTACAGAGTCAGCATTTGGGGTAATGTCAGTCTGGGTGTCCCTGCCCTTTGTGGAATGACTTGGCGATGAAAAATAGCAGGCCCTTACATGCTGCTCTTTCCTCTCTTACAAATCTTACTCTTGCAACAGGACAAGCTGTGCATCCTTGGATGGCTGCCCTGGACAAGGAGAATATATTTTTCATGGTCCCACTCCAAGCTGAGGATCGAGATTTGCTTTTATCCAGGCAGAAACCAACGCAACGATTACCCCAAGAATTCAAACATAGCCCTGTGTTGTCACATCAGGCTTTGGAGGATGAATTAGAACAAGATCCACAAGAGCCAGGGGTGAAAGTGTGTCAATACACAGATGGCATTTTCACCAGAGGAGATTCCCCCCAGTAAAGTCAAAACAATGGGTGAGCACATCCCGGTTCGTTCAGAGAATGAAGAGATCTCTGTCCTGGAACCTAGCAGATGGGTTCAGCTTTTAGGCACGAGTTGGCAAGAAGATAGAGGGTGTATTCCCTCTGATATTTGACAGCAAGTATCTGAGGTAGACTCACCCTCCAGTAAGGAGTTCTGGCAAACCTTAGGAACTTTAGGATGCTGTGATCCCACACTTCAGGGCTCGGTACCGCCGTTCAACCCTTGTCTGCTAAAGTAGTGTTCTGCCTGATATGGTGGTGAGGAAGTCTGCAGCTCATCCATGTGCCCTAAAGAAATCAAACTGCCAAAGGCCTTCTTTAAAAAGTACCCTGATTATAAATGGGAAAAGGGAAAAAACACCAACGAGAGGACTGGTTTTCTGAGGGAGGAATCATGGAAAGATGCGTTTTCTCTGGGCCGTTGTCACTGCTGGAACTTATCAAAAGAAATGGTTATTTTGATCCTAGATACAGTGGGTGGCACGAGTTTCTTGGCATTGATTTGGCTGCGAGATGAACAAATCTTCCCCATGAGGGAAAAAAAAAAAAGAAAAGAAAACCACGACCAAACCCAGAAAGGCAGGTAATTAGAAGTGCGGGAGTTAATGGCTAATTTCAGAGTAAATGAGCAGGGCTCGTAGCTGCACTCTGAACTGTATTTGTGTCATCTGAATACGCGTTCCCCAGTTGAAAACGAGAGCTCCTGCCATGCTGTCCCTTTGTGATGTACTTGGGGAAACGATGCCTGGCCATGAGCTCGGCCGTCCCATGGGTGGAAGGATGCCAGATCTCATCACCCCGACGAGCCCCATTATCACGCAGCCCTTAGGATTTGCAACACTGCGGCTCCTCTTGATGGCCTTTGGATGAGTGCAGCTTCACACCTGCCTCCAGCCCCATCGCTTCCCTTTGTCTTGGCGAGCACCGGGCATTTCCCATTCATCTCCCAGTTGAAGAGCCGTGCTCTGGAGCCCGTACCTCGGGCTCTTCCCCATTCACCCCGCAGACATCACGGTGGCTCCACGCATTGTCATGGGTTTGCCTGGCATTGGGAACACAAAGGCCTCAATCTCCGTCAGCTGGGCTGCTGTTTGTATAGGAAAAACCTCCTTATCTTCCAGCAGCACCGTTCCCTCCGCCCCATCACGCTCTCTCGGAGCAAGGCAAGAAATGGGGCATGGGCGTAGTGCTGGCAACCCTCTGCTGCTGGATAATTTTTATGCTGGGGCATAAATTGCAGAAAAATTAGGTTGTTTTCATCCATTGCCCTCAGCATCACAAGATAGTCTTGGAGAACAGCAGGGCTTGGGATCACTGGGGGATTTGAGTAATTGAGACGTCCTCCTCGGGAAAGGAAGGGCAAAGGGAGACTTTGGGACATCTGTACTGGGGTGCAGGATGAAAGCCGTGATTGGTACTGAAATATCTCCCAGATAGCACTGCTGGACATTAAAGAGAGTGTTGCCTTTTGAATGGGAGTGATTAAATCTTTGCTATTTATGGTTTTGTTGCTGGGTTCCTTGGGTGGGGGAAGAATTATGTCCATACACACAGCAGTGAATGCTCTGGCAAATAAAAACTCCCTGTTTCCCATATTTGCTGGCAGTCGTGAGTGCTTCAACTCATGGGTCTTATCAACCAAAACTGATGTCATGCCAATATCACCAGGGCACAGGAGGCCAACCTGAGCTGTGTGCACCAGAAATGAACCAAGTTCAAGAGCTGCAGGGTAATGGGACCCCAGTCACACTGCAGAAATCGGGTTTGTGACCCCACACTATGCTGAAGCTGCTCGGGTTTGCCCATTGGTGTACCCAACCAGGGCGGCCATGGCTGTTCCTGGGTGTTGTCCTATAAGAGTTGCTTGGGGAGGATGGGCTTGGCTCTTGGTGGCCCCCACATTGATGTTGTTGGTTTCAGACATCCCATATAAAGAGCATCAGAGGGGATATAGCTTCCCAAGCCAACGTCACCATGGCAGGTTTGGCACACACAATGGTTGGCTGCCCTCGGAGCGCAGTGGGTGGTGGTGTGGGCAGTATGCCCAGAGAGAGCCCCTGGGGCTCCCTTCAGTGGGCTCCTTGATGCAAAAGTGCAATTACACGATAACGAGCACCTGCAGCCCTTGGGTTCACTCACTAGGGGTGTCCTGGCAGAGCAGAGGGCTGCAGAGTTGCAAAGTTAATGCATAATCACACTGAGGAGATCCGGTGGGTGGCGGGCGCTTTCCCTCGCATCCCGCTCTGCAGTAGTTCTGAGATTTAATTACTGCCTCTAATGCACTTCAGGACTTTCAGGTGGAAACTACTACGCAGAGGAAGGGGAGAGTACAAAAGCAGCCTACGTAATTAAGTGCTGCTTGTTTAATTTAATTTTCTCCTTCATTTGATCCTCTTCTAGAATCTTGAAAGTAACAGTCTCTAATAGCAGCTGGGTCCTTGAGCAGCGTGGCACGTCCACGTGCTGGCAGCAGCAGCAGGGCTGCAGGGAACACTGCCCTGGGGGGATGGATCTGTGCTGGGGCACCATGGCCACGTGCAGAAACAGTGTCACCGTGGGATGCCCCCTCTGGTTGGAGGGACATCCCCTTCCCAAAGGAAGGCTTGCGAGGATGCAGCCTTTTAGGGTCATGGAATCATTAATGCTGGAGAAGAGCTCTGAATTGTGATGCACCAGCACTGGGATGTGGTGGAGTCGCCATCCCTGGAGGTGTCCAAGAAGCATGGGGATGTGGCACTGAGGGATGTGGCCATGGTGGGTTGGGGTTGTGCTTGGTGAGCTTACAGTTCTTTTCCAACCTTAGTGATTCTAACTGTTCCCCCAGCGAACTGCAGGGACAGGGGCACGCACCCTATGTGGGGCTGTCCCCTCCTGTGCCCCGTTATTTCTTGGTGTTTTCTGAGAGCTGTGAACCAGCGGTGAGCCAAGAGCTCTGCCTCCTCCCCACATCCCCGAGCCATCTGTGGCAGTGCCACCATTCCAGGCGTCTCCAGACAGAACCCAGCTCTCTGCCTTGTGATCTGCATGTCAAGGTGAACCTGCAATAAGATAATAATGTCAGTATCCCCAGAAGGCAGGCGGTAAAAGATACTAATTGCATTTCACTGAAGGCTTCAGAAACACTCAGCAGCTGGAAAGCTGAGGAGAATTTTGATGCCATTCTTATAAGGGAAGATTTTTTTTTTCCTCCCCTTGCGCTGTTTGTAAATCTATTACAGAACACAGAGAGTGGAAGCGGGGGAAGGGAATGGATAAAACCAGTTAAAGGCTTAATGTTTCCCATTATATTTTGTGAGCTGTAGGTGGTCTGGAGCTTATAAAAATGTAGCGCCTTCCCCTGTAATCAACCATAATAATTTATTATTTATTATGATTTGCTGTTATTTTGCACGTCTAAAGGCCCCTGCTAAGGCACCGGGAGCTCTGCGGAAATAGTTAACATTTATTACGGTGGTAGTAATGTTTAAAAATATTAACTAAATAAAATAAAAAATACCGGCTCTAAAGAGCAGAGGACAGCTTTGTTATTGGAAAATGAATGCAGGAAGGCAAATATCTTGCGGAATGGCTGATAGTGATTTGAATAGAAACACGGCGAGGGGGAGCACGGCCCCAGCACTGAGAGATGCAGAGGGTTTGGTTCAGAGGCACCTCCAGTTCTGCACACATCGCTTCTCCCAGAACATTTGGGGACCACTTTCTGGCCAGAGCAGCATGCTGTTCTTAGAGGTTGAAGGGCTCTCCTTGAAAACAGTGTTTATTTGGTGGCTGAAATCCTATTTCCTATCTGTAACATTCTGCCTTCTTGCTGTGGTCTTATTGTCCAGGGAAACTGGAGCCCCAGCCCAGCTCCCAGCACGGTATTTCCCAGCATATTTCCCAACCCGTGCTACTGTTTTGCCTCAAATCCTTCATCCCAGAGAGGACGGAAAAGCCTTCAACCTGTTCCTGAGATTTACCAGTCGGATGCTAATAATCAACAAGGTGAAAGGGTCCATAGAAAAAAATTACAAGTGCTATAGATTTCTTTGGGTTGATTGAGGAAAGAGGTGGAAAACTTTGCCTGGGAAAGGCTGGACAGAAAGGCAAAGCCCTACTCTGTACCCAAATTGGGTGGGATCACCTGGGAATGGGACAGCAGCACTTATGGTGATCTCTGTGCGCACATCTCTGCTGGTTTTGAATAGCCACCACTGGATATGTGAAGAAAATTTGGAGAAGAATGGCATTAAAAATATTGCTGAGAGCATTATAGTGCCAGCACATAAATCAGCGCTGCGGACTTGCCTGGAATGCTGTGCTCCCCTCTGGTCAATCCACCTCAAAATGATATAGCAGGAATAGAAAGGGTCAGGAGATAGGCAACAAAAATGATTGGAGACACGGAAAGGCTTCCGCAGGAGGGGAGACTGCAGGAGGGGGGACATTTATTTTAAAGATGAGATAAATACAAGGGGATATGATCCGTGCACATAAAGAAGTCAGCAGTAAATTGCACACAGGAGGTAAATCAGGGGCTGACAGCCACCCTGTCCTCTGGGAAGGGAACCAGGGGCATCTTGATGACACCAAAAGGCACAAAGTCCCCCTGGGTCCAGGTACCTGCACCATTGGCAGAGCTGTGGGAGTTAACCCTGAGCTCCTCTGGCTGTTTGTACAGGGCAGAGGGCAGTTCCCCCACCCCTGCTGGAGATGAAGCACTGTGCCAGAGATGCTCTCAGTGTGGTAACATGGGGCTGGCTGCAATGTACCCATCGCTGTTTGAACCTCCCCCAGGTCACAAACCATCCTGAGCTGCCTACCCCTATGTTTTCCATTTTACCTTCCCTACTTTCCCCAAGGCAGCACATTTTAGTGCCTGATCACTCCCTCAGAGGAGAAGTATTTCCTAAAGTCCAACCTGAATCACCCCTGGCACAACTTGAGGCCCTTCCCAATGGTCACCCTGGAGGCACTTTCGTTCCTCCTGACTTTAAAGAGAGCCCTTCACATCAGAGTTGGAATGAAGCACCCACGTCCTGGAGCTCTGGCACAAATCATACCAGAATGGAAACCTCATCTGTGAATGTCTGCTCCAATGCAGGTGTCACGTTGTCAAAGGCATTTCCAACGCTGCAAAAAGCTGTACAAGCTGACTGCCCCTCCCTGGAGGTGCCCGAGGCCATGGATGGGCCCTGGGCAACCTGAGCTGCTGGAGGGGCACCCAGCCCACAACAGGGATGGGATTGGGTGATCTTTCAGGTCTCTTCCAACACAAGCCAAGCTATGGTTCTGATAAGCTTTGGGGGAATGTACAGAAGTTACTCACCTGCCTGGAGTTGGAGATGTGATAGCTTGTGGGAACCCACTTATATTTTCAGGGCCCTGTGGGAATTTTCTCCCGAATGTCGAGGTGCTGTCCTGTTGTGAGCATTAGACTTTAGTTTAATGGTAGATGGTCTTCTGTACCCTGAATTACAGCAAATTTACTTACAGCTTTCATTACTGGGAAGTTCGGGAGAAGGAATTATCCCACCAGGGAGTGCTGTTTAATTTCTGAGGAACCATTTTTTCTTGTTCTGATGTAAATTTGAGTGTAATGGCAGGTAATTGCAGTGAAACCGCAATAAACCACGGTGGGAATAGCAGCACTCGCAGCACAACATTGTGAAAACCCTTCAGGATAGAAGCTGAGCTAAACTGGAAAACCATCCGATGGATGCCTAGCATGTTATGCCACTCTGGGTTCACTTCTCAAGGGTGAGGAGTAAGATAAAAGAGAGAAGGCACTGACTGTGGGCTGGGACCAACCTCAGTGCTCAGCCTTCTGCTTCACTACAACGTTACAATCCACTTTGAGATCCCTAAGACCCTTTTTCTATGCACAGTAGCTAACAAATGGGGCAGCAGAAGGTGGGAGAGGTGCAGTGAGGCACTGCACCCGTGAGCCTTGCCTGTGGTCAAACCTCTGCAGAGCACTGCTGTTGCTGCGATAGACCTCAGAACCACAGTGCTATCACATATCTGCATTTCATGCTGGTTGAAAAGGCAAAGGCTCTGTGCTAGCATGCAGAACAGAGCAGGAACTCACAGGTATAAATTAGCAGGTATTTGGGGCTTAGAAAGGAACGTGTTTTGGGGATGAAACAGGACAGCCAAGGCGTGAGGGCGGCAGGGAATTATCTGATGAACCTGTTGGAAGGGAAAGTGAAGTATTAATGCTTTCCTCCGTGTTTCTCTGTCACTGTTGCTAAAATATTGAAGTTTAAACAAGGAGGCTTTTAATGGAGGGTTGTCTCGCAGGGTGTATTGTATTCACTGGAGTTTGCTCTCTCCTTGGCTAATTATATATATTTATCCATCTTATTGAAAGCTTCTCCAGGGCAAGAGATGCTGGATTATTTCTTTATTTAATAAAGAGAAGCATAGCAGAGAAGATCTGTGAGGCATGGAGACAGCTCAGTGGCACTGGCTCTGGGAGGGGACGCTGCTGGACAGGTGGGGCTAGGACCCCGCAGGGACCTGAGGGTCCCTCCATTGGCACTGCCCTTCCTCAAAGACTCCTCATCCTACCCAGTGTGTGTGCTCCATCTCACCCTTGAACCTAACCAAGGATGGGGAGGTGGATGGAGGCTGTGGGGGTATGTCCCCTCACCCAGCAAATGGCTGGATGCCTGCAATGGCACACCCATGGGGGCTTTAATGACTTTTCTTCCATTTTGTTTTGGAGGTTGGTGAAAAATGTGTGATCTTCACTTGAAGCTGCTGCTAGACAGATATGTGCTGGCTCCCTCACCTTATTTATAGCCTAATGATGCCACTTTCTTTCTTTCTTTCTTTTTTTTTTCCCTAGCTACCCATCCGGGCACCATGTTTCCTTCTGCAGGAAGATGAGCCCTCAGGAGTACCCTCTGCTTTATGGTTTTGTACAGCATCAGTATCACTCACTGTCACTTCTTCATTTGCTTTTTGATTCAAAGGGAACTGGGCCTTTGTACCTGGAGCATTTATTTGGGAATAACCAACCAAAGGGGCTTTAGATCCTCAGTGTGGGAATGAACACACCTGTGACATCACACCTGGTGTTCTGAGCACACTGGTGATGTCACAGCGATGGTCATTTGTTCCCTTTCTCTCATTCCTTTGGCCAACCCTTCTGGGGAGCTTCACCGTTCAGCTTTGCCTTCACTGAGTGAGGTGTTGGGAGGTGGCAGAGCACTGTTCCCCCCCCATGCTGCAGGCTCCCACCCTCACCCAGTCCCGCAGACGCTGAGTACCTCTCTGAACCCATGGTCCCACAGTTCATGTTTGTCTGTTTCAAAAGATTTGGGAGGATTTCTGCTGTTTCTACACAGCATGTGGAGCTATTTTAATGCAAATTACCAGCTAAGAGAGGCAGTTCTTTCTTCTGCTTTCCTTAGGAAAGAGTATGGGAAATGGAATCATTCTGAAGATACCCATGTCAGTGAATGTCATTATAAGCAAACGCATCTTAATTTGGCAGGTTTCAATCTCAGATCCCAAATTTCTGTATCAGCAGATGGGAAAATTGTGCAGAAAAGCCAGATTTGTGTATTTTGTGTGAAGTAATTCAGCTGAGGAGCCTGATGCCCTGATTTCAGCACTGTTCAAGATTAACACACTGCATGAGCACCCCTACCATGGCAGAGGGTTGGAACAAGATCATCAGACAGGGAATTGATGGGGTCGCCATCTCTGGAGAAAATGTGGAGGTGTAGCTATGAGGGATGTGGTTAGTGGGCACGGTGGGGGTGGGGTGGGGTTGGACTTGATGGTCTTAGAGATCTCTTCCAACCCAAACCATTCCACAGTCCAATGGTTTTATTTTAAGGTCTTTTCCAACCCAAACCATTCAATGGTTCTGTGATCATCAGGTCTAGTGGCTGTGCCACAGCCCTGAGTTACTCTGCCAGTCTGGTTCACACCTAGGAAACAAAATGAAAAGTGCAAAAAAAAAACACAAAACACCATCCTCTGTGCTGACCAGAGAGCTGGATGCTTGTGCTAATGAGTGCACATGGGGACGTGCATGCAGCAATGCTGGCATCCCCTGACAGCGTGAAGGGTGCAAGCAGAGCAATGCTTTGAGCAGCACTGGGTTACGAGCAGGGCAAGCAGCTGACAGAGACAGGCTATTGTCTGCAAGAGGAAATTTATTGCAGGGCACTGTGCAAAGCCCAAATTAGGCTATCCAGGAGAAGGGGAAAAAAAACCCTTGGTGTGTGTTATATGTATGCAGAGCTTGTCATATCGGGTAATGTAGTGCAATAAGGCTGAACCAGACAGTAATGGGCTGCGTGGCTGCTTTTTTTTTGCTTCTCTCTCTGGTGTTTTGTTGTCGTCGTTGCAGTGGGATCTTAATGGGCCGTTCTAAACAGATGCCTGAAGAGTCGCACTCAGAGTCCAGCGATTAAAAAGAAGAAAAAAAAAAAAAAGAGAGGGGGAAAAAAGAAAAAGAGAGAAAGGAAAAGAAAAAAAAAAAAAAACAACCACAAAACGTTAAAAGCACAAGATTGGCAGAAATCATTTTTCAAAAGAAAAGAGCTTGGGGGTGGGGACAAGCTGGGAGAAGACTGTCAGGCTGTGGAAAAGTTTAATAAATTCCATGTCACTCTAAAGACCGTCGTGCGCAGAGTTGCCCAAGGCCAATAAAACCCGATCAACCTCTGATAGGCTGCCTGCGCTGCACGAGCACACGTTATTGCTTTGATACTTTACACAAAAATAGGGGGCTTTCTTTTGTTGTTTTTGATATGGTAAGAGGCCTTGCAGTGTGCTGTTCTTCATAAGATAGATAGATATATATATAAAATCCACGATAAAAACACCAAAGGATTTCAGCGCGTAGCTGTCATCAGTTACTATTTAACTGAGCGAAACATGTTAAAAGCAGCAACAATACAATCTAGCAGTGAACGCATGAAAGCTCAGGCAATCTTCCTCCCACACTGAAGAGAGTGCTTTTTGGAACTGCAATCTTGGTGGGATCTGCGGGGAGGGGAGCAGGGTAGGAGCATCCTTTAGCTTTGTTTAACCGCACCAACTCATTTGCCCACCAGGGCAAAACTGGGGGCAATGGTTTTCCATTTTAGTCCCAGGAACGTCTTGGCCGTGGCGGTGGAGGACTGTGGGTGTCACCTGCATGGTGTGGGGCTCACATCCAGCTTTTAGAAGAAATATTCATCTCCTGAGCATGTACCAGCTCTAGCAGCATGAGCAGGTTACCATGACTGTATGCTCAGCTGAGCTCTCCGTGGTTCTTTTCATGGCTTTGTGTTTTGGGGCTTCTTGCCCTTCATAGAATCATAGGTTCATGGAATCATAGGATTATAGGATCATAGATTCATGGAATCATGGGATCATAGGATCACAGAAGCATAGAATCACTTGAGTTGGAAGGGACTTTCCCAGTGCAAGCACATGGTTTATGCATTTGAAAGGACTTTGACTAGCTCAGTGATGGGAAACCTGGTGTCCTCTCTTTGCTGGGGTTCATGACAGGGTTTCCTGCAGCTCTGGTGTGGGTTTGGGTCCCTGCCATGAGCTGGGCATGCAGTGAGATGGGAATCACTGGTAAAACCAGGCAGCGTGCAGGCAGGGCTGGCCCCAGGGAGGGCAGTGGACACCTTGCCCGTGTTGATGTCCTGGAGAAGTGCTGGGCTGAGATTTGGGTACGGCACTGAATCACTGGAATATTTGGGTGAGATCACTGCCTGCCTTTACCAAAGGCAGGAAAATAAGTTATTTTCTTTGTTGTGTCATTTTCCAAAGATGAAATTTGGGCTGGGAAGAGCCTTTGCTGAGAAGTGCTTCTCAGTGCTCTGAAAGAAATAGTGTTTCATTTGGCTGCACTATTGACCTCTGGCAATCACATGCTTAGTGTGCTCAGGACATTTGCTGATCTGAACTTTCCTCTGTTTTCTCCATCCCTCCCCATATCACAAGATAAAGGAGAAGTCCAGAAAAATCCTTCTCTTGCACTAGAGCCACTCGTAGGCAGCAAAAGCACCTGCTCACTAAATGAACTTGTTGCCTGTTTCTCCTCTCTGAAAAGCACTGATTTTCTGTGATTTGGAACAAAAGCTGCACAGTGTGAAATTTATTTCCAACAACTGGAAGATCTTGGTTGAATTCCCCTTCAGCTGCGTAGCTTTGTGCAAGTCACCCAACCCCCTGGCTTATTCCCAACACTTTTCTCCCATCTCCTTGCTGCTTTTCCTTATAGAAACCCAAAACCTGCGGGGCTGAAGTACCAGAACCAGCTGGTTCCTCTCTCTCATGACTGTTAGGAGTGTCTGTCCCAGGACAAGCCACAGGCATCCCATCAGCATTTTACGGGGGGGAAAATAATATCTTGATCAAACAGTTTGCTTCTGAACAGATTAACAGCGTTTCCCTGGCAAAATTCCCATTCATGTGCAGTGCCAAAAAGCTTTGCATCCCCCTCTGGATGAACCACAGCTCAGCAGTCAGTGCGAGGGGATGGAGTGGGATCACTCAGGTACCTGCAGAAGGAAAAGGTAGAGAAGAGAGGCTGCAAATGTTTAATGCTGTCCACATATCAGCGGTGTTCGCTCTGTTCATCATAATCCCATTTTCTGCCTCAGACGTGTCATTACTGTCCACCGGATTTGGGGAGATAGCAGCAGGAAATGAGCTGGAAAAACATCAGACAGTTTGGGTCTTTTTTAAAAAGTCATTAGCACCTTTAAGATATTTAATGAAGTGCGGGCAGCTCTCAGAGCGGAGAAGGATGAATTTGCTATGGATATGGCAGTGCAGCAAGGTGAGGGGGAAGGAGCAGGGCTGGAGGGCACAGAGAGCCCTGATCAAGAAAAATGAGAATTCAGAGGTGGAGAGAGGTGGGGTTCCCCCTCCCCAGGACTCCATGGCAAGCTTCTGTGTGTGCTCCCCTACCTTGGCATGTAGGCTCCTGCCATCACCCACTCCTTGCAGCTGCAGCACTCACTCATTGTAGGAAGTTTTGAACCCAATTAAATCCTCAAAGGAATTTCCCAAAGCGCTTAAGCAAGTTTGCTTTTGCAAATCTTGCTGTGTGCCTTTGTGAGGGTTTAGGTGCTCCAAAAGTGTTGCACTGGGCTTGGGCAGAGCAGAAGTGTAGCACATCCCACCTGGAGGCAGTGGTTTGGGTTTAGCTGGGCCTGGGGATGTCACCCATCCTCAGAGCAGAACTGCCATGAGGGATGTAGAAAGAGGGGTCTCATCTCTTACCCAACCTATGATCATGTTGGATACCACCAGCAAGCTTTCAAAAGTGACTGTTGTGCTGTGCTTTTAGGAAATCTCTTCCAAAATGAGCATTGCTTCATGGGACCGGAGCTCCAAGTCACAGGATATCCCAAGCTGGAAGGGACCCACAAGGATGACTGAGTCCATCTCCTGCCCCACACAGCAGCACCCAAATCCTATGTCAGAGAGTGATGTACCAATGCTCCCTGTGCTCCAGCAGCTCAGGGCTGTGCTCACTGCCCTGGGGAGCTGCTTCGTGCCCTCCACCCTTTGGGGCAGAGCCCTTCCCTCTGCCCCACCCCTGACACAGCTCTATGTCATTCCCTCAGGCCCTGTTGCTGTCACAGATCAGTGGGAATGGCTGTGGGACAACCTCATCCCGCACAGCCAGACCCAACCACGAGCCCCCAGGCTGTCCCTCACTGGGACCCCAGGACCGCCCCTCCATCTGCGCTCCCATTGGGTGACCCCATTTCCTGACAGACCATTACCAGTGCAGTAATTGCAGCCTGGAAATTAGAGCCCAGCCTTCAAAGCACAGCTCTGGCGGGATGTGCCGCCCAGCCCCGCTCAGCTCCCACCTGCAATGATGTCTGACTACAGGGCATGAAACGCTATTCATCCTTCCCCACCTCCCTCCCATCCGCTTTTATTCAGATCCAGCACTGAGTGGCAGCAGTGGCAGGTATATGAAAAAGATGTTCAGGTGTTCGTGTGCCTTTTTCTTCCCTTTCTTTTCCCCCCGGTTGGTTCCCCTTTTATAGATGAGAAAGCAGCATGAAAGGCAAAGCAAATGAGAATCGGAGAGAAAGCGCTGGGTTTGAAGCAATCTGCTCGCACACGGGGTTTGCTACTTGCTAGCACGGGGCTGCAATATTGGCCCCAAATCATAGAATCATTAAGGTTGGAAAAGACCTCTGAGATCATCTAGTCCACCCATCCCCGTACCACCAGTACTGCTCTCTAACCGTGTCCCAAACCCAACCTTGTCCCGGCGTGCTCCCCAGCAGCAGCGATTTCACAGCTCCCGGCACCATGGACAGTGGAAGGAACGGGGAGATTGGAAATTACAAATGCCCACATTACTTCCTGAGATTAAAATGCCACCAGACCTCCTCTTAATATTGGCAGTGCTTCAGTGACATGTGTTGCTTAAGGGACAGGTTTCTGCTTTCTTTATACAAAAGAGCAAACTGCACAAAGATACGGATGCGAACCCAGAGGTGGCTGGGATGGAGAGGCTGCCAGGCAGGTGTGGGTATCACCAGACATCTCCTGTTTGCACAGGTAATTGAGAATCATCTGGTTTTCCCACCAGATGAACGCAGAGTGCACCCTGGATAGGAGCAGTTCTGGCCGCTTTCTTGCTGGCGTTTTCTCATTAGGAACAATGCTTCTCTTTGCCTCTCTGTAAGCCTGGGAAAATCATGGGGATGGATTTCCTCCCTCCAACAGGATAAAAACCTTGCAAAGTGCTTTGGAGAGGTGAGATAAGAAATTAACACTAGGAAACGCGATTGCTATCGCACGCAGAGGGTTTGCTTCTGAAACCACCCACAACCCATCTCCCTGCGTGTTTCCAGTCGGAACAAGCGGTGCTCCCACCGATTTGGAGCAGAAGCTCATCGGGGCATTGCTCTGCTCAGACTGCCCACCCCGAGCAATGCTGGGAGCCTGCAGCCCCTGCAGCTGGGACGTGGCAATTGGGTGGGGGGGAGGACACTGGGATGTGCATGGGGAGCCCTGGTGACGGGTGGAGAGAGAATGGGAGGTGGAGGATGGAGCACAGGGCGGCGGAGCTGGCGATGAGGGGTGGGATCTGACAGCTCGGGAGCAAATGAGACGTGACAGAAAGGGGGGAGATAATTGAACAGGCTTGGCCCAATGTTGTCCTTCATAGTCAGGCCTTGATTTTCTCTTGCTTTAGATTTGTCAGATGTGATTTTGCACAGAAGATGGAGGGGTTGGGCTGTGCCTGCACAGCTCTTCCAAGCCACGAGCACTCACCAGGATTTGATTTTAAATGTCTGGGAGCCCTTTAGTGCTGTTAAAATGCTTTCTCCTCCATCAGCTGCCTCCTTCAGAGCGGCTCTGGGTTCACCTGGGGATATGGCACTGTCACTGGGATACAGTGGGTGGGAGGTGACACGGTGGCAGATTGCATGCTGGCTGCTCCCCGTCCTAACACCTCGCTCCTTCTGCCCACCCTGCACTTGCCAGGGCACACCTCAGTCCCTCCGTGAGGATCTGCAGGGGGCTCAGTGTGCTTCTTCCCACCCTGTCCCAGTTTTCCAGTGCCAGAACACAGGGTTGGCTCAGTTGAATGGGAGAGGGAACCTCTGTGTCTGGGCAGTGCCACCACTGCTGCCACTCACACTGTGGGGGACATGCAGGGAGCTGGGGTTGCCTTGGTCTGTCCCTGTGAGGCTGGCATCCTGTAAAGGGATTTTAGCCTACGGTGACTGCGATGATGGCAGAGCTGTTTCACATTGTGTGGAGCTATAGGAGCGGGGATGGGAGGGATGATTTGTCCACTGGAAGAAGAATATGAGAAGGAGTTCCTTAGCATTGCATGGAGCTGCACAGCTCTGTAGTGCAAAGAGTGCTCCTTTAGAAGGGGTGGGTTTGCAGCAACACAGCAGAGCAGCATCCCTCACCCCACAGCACCATAGCTGCTGCCAGCTGTGATTCCCCAGCCTGGGGGCAGCATATGGGAGGTCACATTGCTGAGCCCCTCTTCTGCAGCCAGACCCCCTGAGCGAGTGTTAGCACTCTGTGTTCAACTCAGACCTTGTCTGGGGGCCAGAAGAGCCCCCATGTATGTCTTGGAGGGATGTGGAACAGGACCCTACCACTGCTTGCTGCTCCTGGTGCCCATTGCAGTGCTCTGAGTGGGACCCATCCCCACCACCTTGTTTGTGAGCACAGCTTTTATCCTTGGAAGGGGTGACCTCGGCAGGCAACCGCTCTTCCAAAAGGAAACAAATATCTGCCCAACTCGTGCTGTCTGCACACACCAGATGGAGAAAGGTGGGATGTTATTCAGAAACTGGGAGCAAAGCAGGGCACTGGGGGGAACCAGGGTCTGCCCCCACACAGAAGGTCCCCGTGATGGCAGTGGGAGATATTTTAGGAAAACCAATGTGCACAATGCTGCATTTCTTTCACTTGTGGAGCGAGCTCAGCCATGTGCAACATGGATAGGTTTCTATCATATTTTTATTGTGTGTAGGTGCAATGGGGACAATACCTGCCTGCCCTCACTGCCACCATCACCTGCACACAGCACAGCCCCAGGAGCCACACAGCACAGGCAGCAGTGCCCACAGCCAGCACAGAGGCACAGATTGCAGCTGAGCGCAGGCAGCAAACAAAAAGAAATCCTTTGCACGGTTCGCTGCCTCGCTCTGCTCTTCCTGCTGCTCTGCTCTCCCAGCCCCCACATTGGTTAGATGCAAAGAGACCTGTTGCTGTGTTGCTGTGGTTGTGGCATGCTCGGGACAGAGCCTGCAGCCACCGATGTCCCTCTGTCCCCTTCTGTCCCCGCACTGCTGCAGCATGCACACCTTTAACAGCTCTGTAAAGAAAATAAGAGGACCTACAAAGCCTAGTGTGACTCAAAGTGTTCTCAAGGCACGTCAGCTGCCACGCGGCTCTATTGAAATTGGAAAGGTTGGTGTTATTTGTTTTTTTCCAGAAAAACACACTGCTGTGTTAATTCATGGAAATGTCACGGAAAGGGGCGGTGAGAAATGAAAAGGGAAAAGGAAGAACAGCCGAGTCAGCCCCAACACCGGGGCTGAGAGCAGCACTGAGATGCTGCCCAGGAGGTGCGGTGTGCGCAGGGACCTGTGCCTGGTTTAACCCTGCACCTTGCACTGCAGCTCCTGTGCACTGCACTGCACTTCTGAGCGCAGGCGATGCTGTGTCCTGCCTTGCCCTGGCCGTGGGAAGGAGTGGCACATGTTGCAGCAGAGGAACGTGTTGCGTGCAGGGATTGCTCACCATCCTTCTGAGTAGATGGAGAGCCCTCCGCTGGGACTCACTGCTTTTTATTGCAGGAGCTATTAAAACTCCATCAGAGCAGCAGGGTTCAGGACAGCACGGTTTGTGTGTGCAGTCGGTAGTTAACCTGGTTATTTAGAGACCAGCTGTAGGCGTTTCTCCGTATTCTTCTGCTCCTTTGAAGACTTGGCCTCTCCTGGCTAATGAAGTGTCCTTACTGCAGCACCATCGCTCCCGGTTCCTCCCGGCTTTATGACAGAGGTGCTGCTGCTTTATGCATGCCCAACGAGCTCCTATAGCGACCAGCAAGCCGCTGGGATGTGGACTGGAGTAAAACCCTCTCCTCCCCATCCATCTTACAATTTTGCTAATGTGAAGGAAGTAATGAAGGCAATCACTGCTCAGCCTGCCCTCTCCATCAGGAGTATCTATTGCGGGGACTTTATTACACTGCCCGGCAGCGTCGAGGTTAGGGAGCGTGGTCAAGAGGTGACACAATCCTTTCTTTATAAATGCCCACAGAAGTGTGTCCTGGGAAGCACAGGTCTGATTTGCAATTGCTCAAAGGACACGGGAGAGAGGGAAATGAACAAATCAGCTATGAAAATTATACCCTTGCCTTTCCACTTAGGAAAACATTATCAGTTCGCCCTGGCAGAGGTCTGGCTAATGATAAATGGGTGCTAATGTGAAGGAGTGAGCAGAGCTGCCAGTCATCGTTACGTATTTCCCATCGCTTCTCCAGCACCGGGATGGAGATGGGGACAGTTTAGACCCAAACCTGAGCCTCCCTATGGTGGGATCTACCAAACCCAGCCCTCATCAGTGCTACAGAGCAGCTTCCTTTCTCCTTTCTCCCCCACTAAACATGCAAAACCCATTCTTTAGCAATTAGTCTCAAACATATTCGCTCTCTTTCTACCTATTATTGCTTACCTTGGTAATCCCATTCCATTGTATGGCACTTCTTCTCTCAGGCATCAATACATTTCTCTAAGGTAATCTTTAAATAGCCAGGCTGGCTTTGTGCTGGGGAGGATATTGTTGGTCTTTTCAAAGTTGTTTGTTTTGAGGGAGTTTCAAAGAAAGGGTTACGTGTGTTTATTATGGAAACACAGCAGCATTTTAATGCTTTAACGCTGTGTTAAATACATATCTCATGCATTTATTTCTGAGCAAATTCATATAGTTCAACCCCCACACTTGCTGTGGTTACCTGACACGATGTGGCCCCGTGACAGAAAGTCAAATGAAGACCTTTTTGATAGGAATGTAATTGTAAAGAAGAAAAAAATGATTAAAAAATTGGTTCCAGTGCTCTGCGATCCAAGATTTCATTTGTTTCCTCATTCATGCACTAAACAAGGCCCTAATTAATCTTGAACCTAGGAGAAAGGAGACTAGATTGGCATCTTCTGCATATGAACGTACTTCTCATTTTGGAAAGTTTGAAGAGGCTCTTAAGCATTCTCTTTTAATGGTATTTTCGCAAGGGTTTAAAGTGGCTTCATTAGCCTGCCAAAGCCACTAATTACATTACCATATTTTTAAACTTCTGTGGTTCATTTCCCCCCATCCACCCCCCCCCCCAAAAAAAAAAAAAAAAAAGGAAAAGGAAAAGAAAGGATAAAATAAAGAAAAAAAGGAGATTAATTTGCTGGTTTGGAGTGCCTGCAATGATTGGAGGCTCCAGTGCAGGGCCTGTGCAGTGCTGGGGACCTTCTGGGTTAGAAAAGCACAACCAGCAGTACTCATTAGGACATGCAGTGCTAGCTGCATGTTGTTGCTCTCCTGCATTTGAGGTCCTCACAGCTGCCCAGGGAGGTGGTGGGGTCACTGTCCCTGGAGGTGTAGATGTGGCACTGAGGGACGTGCTCAGTGGGCATGGTGGTGGGCTTGGAGATCTGAGGGCTCCCGAGGAACCCTCCTCTGGATCTGAGGTCCACCAGCAAGAACACTGCCAAAGGACATTGTGTTTTGGGGGAAAAGTGGTGCTACTGGTTAATGGTGCTGCGTGTGCCCCTGTGCTGCTGTGGTCCTGGATGGGACGTACCAGCTGTGCTCACAGCGCGGTGCTGCTTTCATCACAACAGATAGGTGCTGAACTTGAACGAGGGCACTGCCTCCAGTCTTGCTTGCGTGTGGCCCCAGGTGGCTTATCGAAGGTAATATGAATACTACGACCAAGATAAGATAAGGCTGTTAGCCCCAAACAATACTATCAGTTAAGTTTAGCCGCCAACCCGCTCCAGCGCTGACAGCGAGGGATAAAAGAAAAAACTCAAACTCAGCCTCGGAGAGTTCTGAGAGCCACACTGAAAGCCAGGCACAGCTCCGAGGAGAAATATTATCCTGGTGGGGAAGGGGGTGGAGGAGAGCCAAGGGCACCAGGAAGAAAATACCGCTCACGGTTGAGGGAGTTCTTTTTTCTTTCTTTCTTTCTTTTTTTTTTTTCTTTTGCTTTGCAAATGCGTTCTTGCTCATTTCATTGTGAGCACTGCGATATATTATCAGCTCTCACGGACGGGAAGAGTCGTCGGGGTTTCATTAGTTATGTTTATGCCAATAGAAATAAATCTCGGCCGCCATCAGGACGGGGTTGCTCGCGCTCGCGGCCCTGCCTGGGGAATTTGCCCAGCCACGTCCCCGTGGTGCTGCTGGAGCAGATACAGTTTGAGATATACTTTGGCCTTATTGATTTGAAGGCTTCTTCATTACTTCTCCAGCGCTGCGGATCAATAGCCGAGCCGAGAGCAGCATAATAGATTTTTTTAAAAAATCAATTAAACAGAATATTTTTAACAGAGCCGGCTGCAGAACGGTGCTGTGTTTTGCTGTGTGAGGCTGCAGCTCTGCTGCACTCACGGCCAAACTCGGGGACGCAGCCTTTGTTTGGGCTCCGTGTGCCTCACCTCCACCCAGGAAGGGAAGATGGGAGGTTACAGGCAAGAACCACACTGCTTCCTCCTGCAAAACCCAGATCCATCACCTCGGCCTCGCTGGGAAGGGAAATAATGTTTGTGGTCTTAGCTCAATCCCCCGTGGACCGTCATTCAGTTAAAATATACCCAAATCTGTCATGCTTTTTCCGTGCTCTGTATCTCCGAACACGAGGAGATGAGCTCCTGTTAAATGAGCTTTCATGCTTGAAGGGTTTCCTGGTGCGTGCAGAGCCTGCTGTGCCCCCCCGGGGATGGGGACAGTGCTCCCCATTGATTTTACCAGGACAAAGCCCCCAGCATGGAACCCAACCACTCTGCAACAGCTTTTCCACAGCAGAAGGGTGGATGGAAGGAGCCTGACGACCTGAATGGTGACACTGACTCCTCCCTTTGGTCACGGGTACCCCCGATGGAGCCAGCCCGGATCATTTGCAGGAAGCCAACCCCACATTTTCCCTTTCTCCTTCTGCCTTCTTCCCAGCTCCAGCAGCACGTGCCGGGAGGCGGCTCTGTTTGCTTTGGTGATGGCAGCGATATTTGGGAGAGACAGATGGAAGGCACTTCTTCTTTTCTGCAGACACTTCATGCTCCAAGCTGCTCATATTGTACAAGAGAGGCCAGATGCCTTGTTAATTCATAGACATGTTTACAGCACGGAGCTTCTAATAGGTGAATATGAATACTAAACAGTGATTAGTGCTTGTCTGACAGACGTCTCCCTCCTGGCTGAAATTGGATCTAAGTTTGACCTTTGGTGAGGGAGGAAGGTATTCTGGTGTATAATAAGACTCAATGCAGGGCAATCTGTACATGGCAGAAGGGGCTGGCGGTGCTTAGGGGGCAGCAGTGGGGAGGTGCTGGACCCAACCATGGGGCACCCAGGTAGGGAGAGGCATCTGGGACTGCATCTCGTGGGCCATTCATTGTCACTGTGATACGAGGCCTGAGAGCAGGAGGGACCCAGATCCACGGGAGGGGAGCAATGTCTGGGGCAGCAGTGGGAGAGTGGACTGTGGAAGTGACACTGAGCAAAGAGGCGTAGTTCAGTGGTCGTGGTGGGGATGGGATGATGGTTGGTCTAGGTGATCTTAGAGGTCTTTTCCAATCTTAATGAATTCTATGAAAGCAGAAGGAGGTCTCAAACGTAGGTGTGCAGGTAAACTACACTGGGGGGGATTTCTCTGTGTGGCAGCATCAGTGCAAACCACTCGGATCCTGCCTTAAGCCTGCAAAGCAGCACTGCCAGCTCCATGCAGGGGTCATGCAAAGGAAATACAGGAGCTGCTGCATCACACACCATTACAAGCCTCGCTTTTGGTGCCAGCTGAGCACACTGCTTTGCTGGCTGTAAATGCAACTATGTGCATACATAAAAGTGTTGCAGGCCCTTCAGAGGTGCCCAAATGGTTCCTGGGATCTGCACCCTTAACATTTGGTTGTGGTGTGTGATTCCAGCCGTCCTGCACTCGTGGTTTGGGTTCAGATTCTGTACGACTGCTTTTCCTTTCCCACCCAAAAGCTGAAAACCCCCAAATGCTGCGTGCAGGGCTCCATCCCCTGCATGGCACTAGGGTGGGAGCGGGGTGGGATGAGAGCGTGGAAAAGCGAAACAAAACCCCCAGCAGCTGAATAGCAGCGAGCTCCCCTGCCCTGAGTTATGAATTTTGTCAATGAAATTAACCAACAATGTTGGGGAAAGAATAAAAAGAAAGCAGCCGGGGCTCAAAGGGACGGCAGAGGGGCCGGGCACTGAATGGGGGCTTTGTTTGCCCCAAGCCCTCAATGGGAGCCTGCAGCCCCGCGCACCACAGAGAACACGCCTTGCTCCGGGCTGGGCAGCAAAAGAACGGCGTTAATTTGGTGGGGAAGTTAATTTGGTGGGCACGGGGAAGAAACCAGCTGCCACGCCACAATAAATGCATGAGCAGAGCTGCAGGAAGGGGGGGAGAGTGCATCCTCAGGGCTGGGCTCACTTTGCTCAGTGCCCAGCTGTGGCCCCACTTGGGGTGCACGGACCTGCCCAGAGCACATCCTGCTGCTGCCCCATGGGTGTTCAGCCCGTCGCTTCCCCTTGTCCTGTAGCCTGGCAGATACAGCAGAGCCACCAGCACATCTTTTTGAGATCAGAAGTCATTAGGGAGGAAATCTTAATAAATTGCTACAATGGTTTGGAATCTGGGTTAAGCCCGGAAACAACAGCACGGAGGGAACCGCAGAGGGGCTCAAACAAAACCTGACATCTCCGTGCCTCACACCGAGCCGTGTTGTGACCGACGCAATCCTCCCTTCTGCTCGCATCACCTTTCCGGATTTATCATTTTAATGTTCTCTGGGCCACCGAGCCCCACAGCTGTAAATTAATTTTTAAAGTAATACAGGTTCTAAAACTTCCATCTGCTTTAATGAGCTTGGGGGAATCCTGTTGTATTAAAAAACATGCATGCAATTATTTTTCCATCTCAGGCTTCGCCATCGCAGCTCCGCTCCGCGATGACATCTCCTTCCCCTCTGCAAAGCGTTTCCCCATGACAGCGTGGCACCGGGTCCTGGTGGAGGGGACATCTCCGAGGACGAGGAGGATCATTAGCTCGTCCCTCGGCGCCTTCACAGTCACCTTTCCATTCATCCAGTTCTGCATGGCGGAGTTGCGCAGCGGTAATGAACAGCCCGGAGGTGCCGCTCTTTGGACCTCCTGATTTCTGGTGGGAGAACCCCACGCAGAACAGAGGTGGTGTTTGTTTTCACCACCCTCCAATATTTGCTCAGAGTTGTTCAGGGTTTTTTTTTTTTTTTTAATTATTTATTATTATTATTATTATTAGCAATTAGCCTAATAGGCCACCTTTCCATTGCTCCACATGTAGATTAACCACTTCAGAGAGTACAAAATAAACACTTTGCCACGCGGGCATGTATCTGTTGGAAATGATGAGTAACCTGCTTCCACAGAGACCCAGTCCTCCCAACATCAGGGCTTTGCTCTGATCATTAGCGCCCTTGTTGGCTTTTTTCCTTTTATTTCCCCTAAGACAGCTTCTTACAGCATTCGTTAACCTGAATTTTGAACACAATTAATTCCTGCTTAGGCAGCGCGTTCGGAGTGGCGTTCTTTATGAGCATCAAAAAGCAGCCTGGGAATGTGTAACTTTGGCACTCAGAAGTGTGCATCCCCACCGAGATCACACGCAGGTGAGCAACAAACACAGCTCCCAGCTATCACAGCAGGAAGGAGCACATGAGAAGCTGTCCTTGTGCACGGCCGTGGTGTTTGAGCAGTGGTGGTGATGGGGACAGGGCCATGAGGAGCAGACCGGTGCTGCCTGGCAGTGCCATGCACTGACGGATACACCTTCTGTCTTCTTTCCCACCGCTTGCAGAGTCTGTAGGAACTTTGCATCCCTCTATGGTAAATGCTTCCCAAACCAAGCAGGGGTCGGTGGGAAGACACACGAGCCTGAGATTTTTGGTAAATCAGGAACAAGGAAATCATTTGTGCTGATTCCATGCGCAGCCAATCCTCCAGGAAAGCCAAGGTCCTGAGTGCAGCAGCCTGGATTTCAGGCTGATTTCTGAGCAACCAGAGCTACCCAGAGCTACTTCTGAAGGCACTGAGCACCAGCGATGTGCTGCGGATGCAACCAGCAGGGCCACGCAGCTCCTGCCCTAGGCTGACTGCACCCCATGGAGTGGGCATGGAGGTGATGGGTTTGGAGCCCATTGCTTTCCCTATGTACCCGTTTGCGTGGCTGTGATGGAGGGCTGCAGATTTCCACCCAGCACTGAGCCTCTGTGATCCCTTCAGGCCATCACGGCGAGGCTGCTGCACATAACCTGTCCTAAACCACGCATGAATGATTTATTGTGTGCTTCTCATGCAAATGGCATTAATAGGCTGTCACACGTAGGAGAAGATGCCGGAAGATTACTGAAAGCTGCTGCACTTAAAATGTTTTGGGAGGAAATAATGCCTTATTGCTTATGATCTGCAGAGTATCTCTGCCCACAGGGGCAGGAGGGAGCAGCTGGAGGCTGCATTGTGCACCAAGCACCGTGAGGCTCCAGCACAAAGCTGCAAGGGTTGGTGTAACCTGTCTCAGCACACCCCAGGCTCAGGCAGCTCTGCTTTGCCAAGTTTGGGTTACGGCTGCACAGAGAACCCAACCCACGCCAGCCCTGTCTAATTAGTGGAACATATTTACATGTGTAAAACTCTCCTGTAGTCCTGGTAATGACTAATGCATAATTATGCACAGACAAATCCCCGCAGTAAACACAAATATTTTTGTTTGGTTGATCTCAGGAGGGCCCAGCAATGTGTTGGGGCTGCACTGTGTTTCCCAGCTGAGACAAGTGGGTGCCTGCAGCCACGCAGCCCCATGGTCAGGCCAACCCCATGGCCATGCTAATCCCATGGTCATGCCAACTATATGGTCACTCCAGTTCTATGGCCATGCCAACCCCATGGCTATACCAATCCCATGGCCATAAAGACCCGTGGCCATATAAAATGAGGAGCCTTCACAGCCCAAATCCTAGCCCCAGTCCCAGTCCCACTGGGAGCTACCAAGATCCTGGTCTCTCTCCATACCATCTTAACCATGGCACCCCCAGTGACAAATTCATCACTCAGGCAATGGCTTTTCTCTTAAAATCCTCTTCAGGGAACAATTCTCCAATGTCGGATATGGTGACTAATGGATAACTTTCTTTAAGGGGACTCCATGATAACTTTCTTTAAAGCCATATATTATGATCAGCGGGTTTTCAAAGGAATGTGCTGCTCTCTTAATTCTCACCTTCATTATTTTAATACCTCTGTAAAATGGATTTCTAATGGATCCATATTGCCATAAAACTTTAGGGATGGTGGGTGGGTGGTGATAAATTCTTTGTCATCCCAGAGGCACTGTGAGCGGTGCAGGGATGGAGTCCAAGGTTCAGCCAGGTCCTGGCTGAGGGCTGTGCCTGTCAGCAGTGCAACCTTCCCTGGTGTGACCCCATCTCATTGCCTTGAGCACCCCATGGAGCTTAGTTAACCAGCACAACTAGCATTTGTTGCACACAATTCCTTCTGTTTCGCTTTCTACTCCAGGGATATATCCTCTCAGGACTGCAGAAGGTACCCCAGATGCAACCGTACCCCAAATATAGGGAAATCCATGCAGCACAGTCATCCCAATAGTAGAGCATTCCCACCCTGAGATCCCAAGGCATGTCATAAACGGACACTAGAATCATAGAATCTTGTATCGGTATCACCCCTTTCAAATGTCCAATGTCACCAAAGCAAACACTGTCCCCAGTTTAATCAAAGAAGGGAAGAAGTGGGTGTTGTGGTCAGCTGGGAATGCAGGGAGTTGTCGGAGAGATCTGTATTCCTACGACGACCTTCAAAGGTCCCTTCCAACTCAGATGGTCACGATCTAACTTCTGTCTCCCCTGGGCCATACCAACTCCTGTTTGCCCTGGGCATGAATTCAGGAGCCCAAAACAATTGCTCAGCACCAAGCACTGCCATTTTGACATCTTTTGGCACCTCCAGCATGGTGTGAAGAGGAGCATGGGTCTGGATGCACGGGCTGGGGCCCTGCTGTAAAACCCCATTGCAAAGCAGTGTCTGCCCTAAGGAAAGCAGTGTGCACATCAGGAAAGGAGCTCTGGTGCTCCCTGTGCACACACGAGGTTCTATGGGATGAAGACAGTACTCAGTGGTCTGCTCTCCTCCACAGCACTCTATAGAGCCCGGGCCTGGGCTCTGCCCCTCCATTCAGGGCACGCTGTGTGTGTGATGCTAAGCAGAGATGGATAACAGGCAGAACGTGTTATCACAGCTGCTGTGTGCCGTGGCAAGAAGGGGAGAGCCGCGCGCTCCTTGCTCGCTGCTTGGCCTGGGGACATTCATGTTCTTGTTTATACAATAGCTTCGCTCCGAGAGCAGGAATAAAACATACCTTGTTTTCCCCTTCCCAGATGCTGTTTAGCATCGTGCTACATCTCCCCATGGGAAATGCAGGTTGGAGCCTCTCAGGTTGGGGGGGGAATTGAATCCAGATGTTGCATCGCTGGGCAGCAACGGGTTATTGTGCTGAAGAGGCAGCGTATGTAGCTACCTTCACATCCAGGTGCACAGAGAAAACGTAGGTGTGGGTTCCTAGACACGTGCTTTTATCTTTTACCCCAAAATACAGACCATCTCCAAATTTAAACAGAAAAAATAGAGGTATCGAAAGTGTCAGGCAAAGCAAACTGCTTAGGCCATGTTAACACTTGCAAATAAACAAATAAAATAAGAGTATCAGGCTATGGGATTCCTGCACAGATCCTTGTTTTGGGGCAGCAGCTCTTCAGGGCTCAGCCCAGGGCACGGGCATCACAGCATGGGGGCTGCAAATGTGCCCAGACTGCCAAAATGGGCCAAAGCACTGCGGGGAGAGCAAAGCAAGGAGAGTCACTGAGCTCTGAGCTCAACCACGAGCAGCTCAGCTAAAAGGAAATGAGTTTTACAGGTTTGGAGCCGTAGTGCGTTGGGAAGGATGGGTGCCAGGCGTGCAGGTGAGGTCATGCCACAGTCCTGGTGACTGTGCCACTCTCGGGTTTGCTCTGCTCTGACGCTGCGGGGTCTGCAGCCGCTCGGCATCGCCGTGCTGGGGAATATCAGTGTGTGCGAGCAGCAGGAGCCCGCTGAGCAGTGCCGTGCCGTGCTGGCACCATGTGGGCTCCCTCCAGCGGCCGTGGGACAGCCCAGGGGTGCCCGGTGCCCGGGGCCAGCCCTGCAGGGACGGCCCCAAGCAGCACTGTGTTGCGTGCGGTCCACGCACACCGTGCGTGTGCAGCACCTATGCCATCCATGCATGCAGCAGGGCTGCAGATCCGTGCTCACACGGCTCCAGCTGTCCGTGCCAGCTGGTATCACGTCGCTCCCTGCAGCCCCGGCAGCACCTCGGGGTGCCCAAGCATCGCCCTTCCCGACACCCCCCCCCCCCCCGGGAACAGCCTCTCCTTGCACTCCGTGCCCCCCTCCCGCTTTTTGGGGGGTGTGGAGCGATACAGAGGTGTGCTTTCTATAACCGAACCGTGCACGGAGTGCGAACTCCCCGCCGCCCATTCCCACGGCCCCGCCGGCTGGGGCAACGGGCTGAACGCACCCACCGCGGTCGGCACGGGGAAGGGCACGGCCGCCGTGTGCACGGGGTAACGCGAACGCACCACTGCCTCTGTGCACGGAGATCCAAAGAACGATGTGCGCGGGGTGCTGCTGAGCACACACCGGTTTGCACGGCGGGGCCGCGCACGCACCGATGCCCGCACGAATCCCGGGGGGGGGGGCACGGCGCTCACTGCTCCCTCCCCCCCCCCTCCCAGGGGAAGGGGGCGTGGCCAAGACACCCGCGCGCCGCTGTTTGGCTGCGGCCGCGGCGCTCATTTGCATGTGGCGGGGGCTCCCCCGTCACGTGGCTGCGCGCGGGGCGGAGGATCGGGTCCGGTGGGTGGGCGGGTAGGTGGGGGTGGGGGCGCACTTCCTGTTTGAGAGCGGCGCTGGGCGGGGCGGGGCGCGCGGCGGAGCCTCCCCGCGCTCTCGCGCTGCCCGGCGCGGCTCTTGTCAGTTAGCAACAAAATGGCCGCGGCGGCAGCAGCTGTGCTCCCGAGGACGGCGGCGGCGGCGGCGGCGGCAGCAGCGGAGGCGGCGTCCGAAGCGGCGGCGGCGGCGGTGGTGGAGGTGGTAGCAGCAGCAGCAGCAGCGCGGAGGAGCAGCGGGGGCCCGGCTCAGCAGCACTGAGCGGACACCGAGAGCGAGCGGCGGAGAGTCCCCCCCTCCCCCTCCGGCCCGAGCCCCCCCCCCGCCCCGGGGGCACCTCCGCTGCGTTTTCCCCTCTCGAGGGACTCCGCCGGATCCTCCCCTCCCGCCGCTTCCCGCGGGGCGGCCCCGCGGCGCGGATCGTCCCGGGAGAGCGCTGCGAGCGTTGGGGGGGGGGTTCCTCCGCGGGACCGCGGCCCCCGGAGCGCGCTCGGCTCGGTCGCTTTTATCCTCCCGTTTTCATTTGCACTTTGAAGCTCTTCAGATGGTCCTCCGCGAGGACTGAGCCCACCGGGACAGCCCCGACCGCCCCGGATCGGACTGAGCCGCTGCAGCGCTCCGTCCGTGGCCGTTCTCCTCCGTGCCGGTTTGGTTGGGTTTTTTTTTTTCCTTTTATTTTTTTTTTTTGAGGGGGTGTACTCAAAACGACGGCGGCGACGACGACAAACAAACAAACAAAAAAAAAAACATTTTTTTAAACTGTTATTTTTGGCCGCGTGAGATTATTTTTTTTTTCGCTTTTTTTTTTTTTCGCGTTACCGCATCGATTCGTGAAATTACGGGTACAATTTACGGAGAGGAAAAAAACAAACAAACAAACAAACAACGCGGCGAACGACCTTTAAGACGAGGCTAAAGGAACGCGTCGGAGTGACCCCCTCCATCGCGGACGACCATCCCCGCTCGTTTCCTCACGGCGAGCCCGCACCGAAAGCTGCCAAAGAGCCCCGCACAGAGCAGAACACAAGGTGGGGGCTCCGCGCCGCGTCCCGCTCTGCTGCGGGCGGAGCGGCGCTGCGCTGCGGCGCCGCGGGTTCGAATCCCGGGCGCGGTGATGCTGGGGTTGCGGTCGTCGCGTTGGTTTGTCTCGATGGTTGATGTTCTGGTGTGCTGCGGGGATGCTTGTGGGGAGCGCTTGCTAACCCGCACGGTGCGTTTTTCTACGTCGTACTTCCCGGCGACTTGCTGCGCTGCTCGTCCCGCAGCAGCACGGCCTGTTTAAATTTAGCCGTAATCCTTATTACGTCATGGCCTTTCTGCTGCAGAGTTCTCCCTCCCTCCCTCCCGCTGCCTCGGAGGGGTTACGCCGGGCGCGTAGCTGCTGCGCGTGCGGACGGGTTTACGCCATCCGCGTAGCTGCTGCGCGTGCGGACGGGTTTACGCCATCCGCGTAGCTGCTGCGCGTGCGGACGGGTTTACGCCATCCGCGTAGCTGCTGCGCGTGCGGACGGGTTTACGCCATCCGCGTAGCGCTGCGACGCAGCCCCGGGATTCGCTTCGCTGCAGCGCGCTCCGGTCCCGGTTGGGATGTGGGGCTCCTCCGCGCTGCCCGGAGCCTGCTGAGGTGGATGGGGAACCTGCTGCCTTGCCTTCAACTTGAGGGCTTGTTTTCCCCCCCCCCCCCACTCCGCGACGAGTCTTTGCGATCAGTAAAACAAGTTGTGCTTCTCCTGACGCCCGTCGTCTTTTGTTTACCCTGAAGGGAAGCGCTCCTGTGCTCCTCGTGCTTGGGCCTTGTGAGACTTTGGAATTGCCTAAACGTAATGGGGCACAGGGGTGAGGTGTCCCCCAAGCTCCCTGCCTTGCCCGGCAGCGACAACGAAGCGGGGCTGGGCTGAGGGCTTTGCCACGCAGAGGATCTCCTATCCCGAGCGTTAAGCTTAACTGAAAGCGTGGTGTTACGTTAGCCTAGGAGGAAAAGCTCTTATTTATGCTCTTCGCTGCCTTCATTCAGAAAGGCCGGGACTCTCCATGGTGACCTGCAATCTCCCAGTGCGATCCCATGAGCGGTGCTCGGCTCTTCGGTTGGCGATTTGTTACCGAAGCCCAGCGGAAGGGTTTGGTTTCGGTTTGAGCTGCGAGGACTTAACCGAGAGCGGTGTATGTGGGGACGGGGGGGGGGGGGTAACACGTTAACTTACATTCATTTCCTCTAAGCAGCTGGCCTCCCCGAGATAAACAAGCGCTTTTCCAAATGCTGTCATCTGGCCCCTTTCCAAAACAAGCTGGAAGGAGGAGGAGGAGGGCCGGGGTGGAGCTTCGGGAAAAAGGAGGCTTTCATTTGGGAAGAATTGCCGTGTGGTACTGGCTACCGAGAGCTGCAGGTTGGAAAAATAAAATGCCCAAACCTTCACCGACGAAGCGAAAGGGGTCTGTTACTTGCGTGAATAATCAGTGCTCCGTGTAGGGCTCTGAACGTGAGAAGGAGAGTGATTAAACATTTATCTCCTTTGGTTACAGCGGAGATGTGCAACGCGAGGGCTATTGTTTTAATTGTTTAAAATTCAGATGACAAGATAATGGTAATGCCATTAGAAGGTTTCCCTTTGGCCTGGAGGCTGCAGGTAGGAGCCTGTCGATCCTTCGGTATTAAAGATGAACGATAAGGAAACCTCTTAAATGCCTGTGACGCCGCAGTCTAGCCAATTCAGCATCAGCTGATGCCTTCTAGTGATAATGGCTTGAGGTGTTCGGCTGTATTATGAAGATATCGGCCACGGCAAAGAGAAGTATGCTTTACTGAATGGCAGGATGATCTAGAAGCGACAATAAGTTGCATTATTGAAGATGTCTCGTCGCTGGTGAATGCGAGTGGTGCCGTGAGAGATGGGTGCTCCTAACAGAGGAGTCCGAGTGCCATCTGATCTTGCTTTAGGAATCTGAGCCATTTATGAAAGCTGTCTGCCGAAGACACGGCTTAGCTTTACCTTCTAATTACTGGACGTAGGTATGCCTTAGCTTATTTTATCCGTGCTTAATTGTAATTAACTCCACTTGGATTCTGGTTGTTGAGACCTCATTTGTGTGCAGTTCCCTGCTTCGGCACTGATGTGCGTTAGCATCTCCTGCGCAGGATGGGGACAGAGCTGCTCGAGATGGTATCAAAGGTCGTATCGTTTGCTGAGAGTGCAGCAGCGGCTTAAAATGCGCTGCCGGTTCTTTTGTCTCTCTCTAAACCGTGACATCACTTCGTGGAGGGGCACTGCATTTCACCGAAGGCATCCGTGCAATAGCTGCGCTTAAATCCGCCTTCAGAGCGGCCGGAGTTGGTTTTGCTCTTGGCTCTGGACGTGAACCAGCACCGTAATTCCTCAGCGTTGCAGTCCCAACTGCAGTTGCGATTCGAGCTCATAAAACACGAGAAGCTTTGGCGGCAGCGAGGGCTGCGTTCTGGATGTCTTCCCCGTGGGTTTGCAGCCAAGGATGGCTCGGGAGTGAGGACAGTTATCTGTGCTGCAGCAGCGATGCTTTATGGCTGGGTGCCCGGATTGTCTAGCTTTGCACACAGCTTTATGGTTTGCCTTTGAGGGCTGTGGAGGTGGAAGTCATTTGTAATAAACAGCTCTCCGCAGTTTGCTTTCTCGGTGTTCTGAAATGCACGTTCGTTCAGAAGAATGGAGAGCTAGAGCCGTGTTTGTTCAGATTTCAATCGGGAGATTCTGTTTCAGAAGCTCGCTTATGAGAAGTGGTGAGGGTTGCTTATTGCCTTGTGTTAAAAACAGTTGATATTCATCCCCTGGCTGTGTGTGCGTGTTTGCCTTGGCTTTTTTAGCAGCGAGCACTGCACTGCTGCAGACTTTTCTTTCGTTTGGGAGAAAGATTGGCTTGTCAAGTCGGTTGGCATCCCTTTGTGGTAATTAAGCCCCAGATAAAAATCTGTTTGTAGCTCTCAGAATAGCTACCGTGCAACTGCCGGCTGTAGGAACGGAGCCCTCACCCCGAGGGAGGAAAAACCACCGTGGGCTGTGGAGTGCTTAGTGCGTGCCCACGGGCATCTTCTGCAGGCCGATCCATCCTGGATGTTGCTCGGTTTCTTAGTGCATTTTCCCATAGCGACTTTCCAAAGGCATCGCAGGGAGTGCCTTGGTCAAGAAGAATCCCCTCTGAGTGACACGTCTGCTCCTTTTCCCCTTCCTACGTTCGCTCTGGATGTTTTTGCTGGAAGTTTATGCTTTTCTTGCAGCGCTGCTGTGTTGCAGGACTTCTGTCTGGGGCTATATATAGTGCTGGCCGTGGCCTGGATGCCGCTCTGCGTGGTCAGCGCATATCGATAATGAGTTCAAACTGCCTGCTCTATTTTAAGCTCAGCCTGATGGTGTGTGTCGTCTGTCTGGGGCTCTGAGTTCCTCACAGTCCCAAAAGGTTTTGATGGCTGATGCTAATTTCAGAGGCTGACAGCCACAGCCTTGGTGTTTTTAAACCGTAGCTGGTTATTGGGAAACAGCGGAGCATCAGTGCAGTACTGCAGCACAGTCTGCTGTAGGATCAGGGAGCAGTCCAGCAGTGGATCAGGTGCTCACTGCCATTTTGCCTGCTCCCTTCTGTTGGCAGAAAACCAGAGAAGGCTTCTGGTCTTGTGATTTTCTGGTAGAGCTCAGAGTATGTTTGGAAGAGTAACCTCGGAGGTGGCTCTTCTCGCTGAAGGTGCTGATGCTGAGTTAGGAGGTGCTGGGAAACTTTCTGACCCTGCAGGTGTAGCCCTGTGGGGTGCATGTGAATCAAGAACAACAAGTTGGCAGTGCCAGTCTGCTGGAGGATTCCTTCTTAGCTTCCATTGGCGTTCTCCTCTCTCCCTGCAGAAGTATTTCTGATCAGTTACGAGCTTACCTGATGTAGGAGAGTTGCTTCCAAAAGGCATAGTTTGATTTTGCCCCATTTTCAGCTTTGAAATGGATGTTTTGCTCAACAGCTTCTTTTCTACCCAGGCTGCAAAATGAAAGAGACCACACGTCTGCTACTCTAGTCCTTCTCATCTCTGTTGTGTGTGGTGCTCTGCCTCAGTCTTGATTTGTGATGCTGCACAAGCTTCCTTTTAGTTGAGTATAACCTCCTGGCCTGAAAGCACCCATCACATCTGTCTGTAATGTACCTCTTCATTTTCTTGCTTATGAAACTGGTTTCTCTTTATGGTGTTGGCCGATTTATAATCCGTTTAAAAACTACAGCGTGTTCTGGTACAGAAGAGGAGTGTAGCTGTGAGCTGTGGCCATCTAAATGCTGTTTTATTTTCTGTAGTATGTTGATCATCAAGTGAGGGTGTCCAGTCCAGGTGTAGAACCAAATCTGGTCTGTGACAGCTGCAGTCATGAGAAGACTGTGTCCTTTCCTTTTGAAAACAGCAACCCAAGTCCCACCTCTGGGCATCTAGAACACGTTACTGTTCACATTATGGTGCTGTACTGAAGCATAATATTTGAACAAAGGCCTTACTATTGGGTGGATGCTTGTATTGCAGTGTGCTTAATAAACTCCTGTTTTTTCTAATTGCGCTTGTGAAGATAAACCATTCTTCACAAAGAGCTGTGAAGGGGACAGCAAAACCCCATGCCTTTGAAAGCAAGTGGAATGGGTGATAGCTGTAGGTCTCTGCCTCCCAGGTGATGATCTGATGCCAGGCCAGCTGCCTTGAAATCATCCCCTCTGGCAGCATCCAGTCGAGCAGGATCTCACCTTTCTGGAGTTCTGTCTGCATCTACTGATAGATAAGATACAGACACTTGAATATGGGAGGGCTGCTGTGGTGTTCTCCTGGAAGATGACTTTTGGCTGTTCCCTTTCCCTGCTGCTCTCCAAACTGTTCCTGGTTCCCTCGTGGAGAGGCCGTTCGATTGCTGGGTTGAAACAGGGTGCTAAATCCGTTCTGATGATGGAGCTGATATCCCGATACACAATTAAAATGCCGAGTTCAGCTGTTAATTGAGTAATTGGTGGATTTACTGTTGGCAGGAATTGGTGTCTGGATGCTTTTATTATGGAAAGTGGCAGAACAGAGAACTTCTAAATGTAATGGCTATGAGGATTACATGTTCAGCCACAGACTGCAACTGAAGGTGCAGCAGAATGGCAACTACACTGATTCAGAATGTGCTGAAGTTGAGCAAAATAGTCACGGAGGGCGATGCTTTGTGTTAATACATCCCTAGTGCTTAACTGCAGAAACCAAAACGAGTAATTTTTTTCATCTGTGTTTAAACTTCCCATATTTGCAGTGTGCAGTTTTTGAGTAAGGTTTATTGGTCTGTAGTATGTTTTGTCTTCCTTCGCTCAGATCAGATTTGGTGTTAACCTCCTGCGGAGCATTCCAGGACCCCTGACATTTTATTGTGACTCTTGATTAGCTCACCAGGGTTCCTGCTAAGAATTCTTCTTTCATTCACTTGATAAATTGAATTCCCTATTCACAGTGCCTTTAAATAGAATGGTATTTGGAAAACTCGAAGACAACAACTTGAATGTTCAATGAGCTCTCCCAACAAGTTGGAAAATGCAGGAGGAGGAAATTAAGGGCTTGGGTAGTCTGAAATCTTTTAAAGGAATAAAGATGTTATGAGAACATATAGCTCAGTCTTCATATCCCCTTTAAACCTGCTTCCCTCCTGGCTTCTACAAGGAGTGCTGTTGACGTCTGTTTTCCCTTTTTAATCTCCTCTTGTGCTGATCCCTGAGCTGTGGAGTACCATTTGGAGCTCTGCTGCGTGAAGGATGGCATTGTGATTTATTTCTGCTGAGGTCCTGAGTGGGCCCTGTCCTCGTGGTGCCCCATGGGGTCTGTCCCACCCCTGGCTGGTGTCCTGGTGCCCCATGCAAGCTCCTTGCCTGGGGGAGGCAGAGGTGTGGGATGCCATCTCCCAGGACTGCCTCCTGCAGGCTCCTGCCTCTGTCTTTGCAATGGTTTTAACGTCACAAGAGAGGAAAGGGCCTTTGAGAGGCATGTATGGCAACATGGGTACGTAGCTGAGTGCTGGTGTGTGACTGCTGGAAAGGGGGAAAGGAGAGCTGAAGGTATTAAAACCCTGTGGGTAAAATCATGCATCGTGTTAGCTGTGTGAATGTACCTGTCATTTCTTTTAACCGTGTTTGTGTGAAGGAGTCCTGTGTAGAAGCTGTGTTCTTTCTGACTGTTTGATGTCCCCTTGATGCTGTCCCCGAGGCCTGGTGGTGGTGCGGTGATGCTCTGTCTGCCTCCTCCAGCCCTGCTCAGGGAGAGATCAGGCACAGAGAGCCTGGGGCAGAACATCCTGCGGAGCTGCTGCTCCTGTTCCCGTTTCCTGACCTCCTCCTCAACTGTGTCCATGCTTGCTGTGCAGGAAGCACTGCTGATCTAGCGTGTTCTTCATGTCCTGCCAAACATCTGAGCAGCAGCTTGTCCGGTCAGTTGATGGGTGATGTGTTTGAACGGTTGGCCACTCAAAAAGTGGGGGCTTTGCCTCTTCTTCTCAAGTGTTTGCAGAAGGCAGAACCTGGAAGAGATAGGGACATACTGGTGTGGTGCTGGGTTGCAATGCTGTTCTCCTTTGTGTGTTATGTCCCAGGAAAACTGGGGGAGAGCTCTGCCCCATGTGCTGCTCCACCTGCTTCACAGCAAGCCTGGCAGGGAGGCAGCCCTGTGTGGCTAACTGTAGTCAACCTCACTGCTCACTGTGGGGCTTTATTTTTCAAGAAAGGAGTTGCTCTTGTTTGCTGGGCAAGGGGAGATGTTCCTAACATGTTTTCAACTGCTGATGACCTGCTTTGGGTGGTGAGAGCAGCACGAGCCTTTTCAGTTCTGGTTGGATGTGTGGCTGTCCTCTGCACCCATGGTTTTGCTGTACAGTTCTGCCAGTATTGCTCTGCAGTATTTAGTAATACAGCTCTTAACACGTCAGTTGGAACATTCTCATTACAGCTCTGGCATTGATACTTAAGAAAGTGAACCAAAGGAAGCCTGCAGATGAAAAGCAAAACCCCAAAGCCCACAGCTGTGCACTGAGGGAATGAGCAGTGCTGTGCATGGTCAGACCTCAGGCACCTGAGCTGCTCGTCTTGGTCAGCCTGCATTCTTGGTCAGAAAAGCCTTGGAGATTTCCCCTGTGCTGGTTAATAGAGGTTGAGACAGGGCCAGGTTGCTCCATGGTTTGTTTTTGTTTTTTTTTTTTATTGCTTTGCTTTGAATCTTTAATTGAATGATAATTTCTGTTGAGTCCATGTTATTTTTATTCTAATTTAATTTGCTTAAGTGGTTGCTTATGTTATGTGTACATGAAGTAGGGTCACAAAGAGTTATTGTGGAGTGAACTGGAAGCTGAAGCGAGAGCCTGGGTCCTGCAGTAAACAGCACTTGGCACTGTCCTCGAGGTGCTGTCAGGATGGAGATGCTCTTTAACCAGTGATCCCAGATGGCACTGCTGGAGCCACCAGCTGCTGGAGGTGCAGCCTTTCCTTGAGATGTCTTAGGCAAGCATTTCTTTGTTTTTTCCACCCTGTGATGGAATTTCTGTTTTAAAGGCTTTAAGAGCAGGATTATTAACTCAGTCTCTTGGGCAACCGATAATCTCCCATAGTTTCAGTAAGATGTTTTAATGAATACGGTGCTTTTTGCATCCTGTTCTCAACTAAACCTGTAGCGTTTGCTGTCTTTAAATGGCAGCTCCGTTCTGCTTCTGCTCAGATTTCAGCAGTGAATTCAGCATGCCTTGCCACCTTAGTAAAGTGGGCTGTGATTTCAAGAAAGCCTGAATTGGGGTGTGTAGGGATCAAGTGTAATCCCTCACAATTCCCAGCAGCTGTGGAGGAGGGCCCAGAGCATCAGAGACCTGGAGATACCTACCAGTGCCCTGCACACACATAACAGACGAGCAAATCCAGATGCACACCGAGTGGCCTCAGAGCTAAAACTACTGTGCAGTCCAAGGAAAAAAACAAGGGCTGTCTTAGAGGTTTCTTTATGTATTTGATTGTGTTTCTGTGGCTTCAGAAGCCAGGGTCTTGTTCTGGTACGTGGTCATCTTGTGTGCTTCAGAATACTGATACTGGGGAAAACTATAGTACCAGACCCACAGTTAGCAGGGAATGATATTTCTATGCTTCATGTGAAGGGAGAAATCCTGTCAAGTCAAATTATGTACTAAGTAGTGACAAATGCAGGACAGGGACGTAATTTGACAGTCAGAAGCCCCAAAGCATGGGATTAATAAATCATAAATTGAGGTCAAACAAATGCTCCTCAAGCTTCGTTTATGATTCCCTGTAGGGACACATTTTGCACCTAGGCTTTCAAATTGCAGGGTTTAGTTTCATGCTGCATGATCATATCTATGCATAAAACACATTGATCAACTTACCTTGTCCTCAGTGGTGCAGCTGAGGGTATTTTCCCAGCTAATTCCTCCTGCACTGATGCTGAACATAGTACCCTGTGCTCTTGCTGAACAGCACTCTGCTTTTATTCATGCCACATCTCAGGTGCATCCAGTTCTCCTGAATGTTGTCTAGCTGTGTTTTGCAGCCTCATCGCTTGACGTGTTCTGGAAGCTCCGTGCACGCATTTTTTCCAGCAGCGAAGCCATTAATGAAAGTACTGAGTGCTGCTGGATGTGTGGCGTGCTGCAATAAAATCCATAGGAGCTCTGCCTCCTTGGAAGGGGAAGTGCTGACTATGCTTGCTTTGCAGGCGTCACTTTAGTGTCACTGAGCTTGTGTTTTCCCTTCCCTGTTCTTAGAAAACGACTAAAGCAATCGTGTTTTTATTAACAAAGCTTTCCATTTTACTTGAGAAGTCAATACATTACTTCCGTTGCATCTCCTTTCTTCTTCGTTAAAAATGCCTGTAGCTATGCCATAGGGAAAATAACAGGCTGATTTGATGTAGCTTCTCTTCACAAATCCTTGTTAGCCGTTCCTGATGTTTTTATCCCTTCCCCTTTTAAGTTGTAGGTGCAATCTTTGCCACTTTGCAAGTCTTCTGGGGTGCTACCCATCTCCTGCAGATTCTTTCAGGTAATCAGGAGTGGCTTGGATGCAGCTGTCTTGGGGTAAGTTACATCAGGCCCAGGCAGTGGAAAATCATCCAGTTTCTCTTACAGTTGTTTAAAGCTCCTTTTTTCTTCTGCTGGCCCTTGGGTGTTTCCACCTTCGCTCTTTGTTCTGCCAGTCTGTAGGAGTTCACTTCAGAAGTTGGGTTGTCTCCCCAGAACTGGGGAGAAGGCTCTGGCAGACTGTGCCATAGGATCCTTGACTGGGGCTGTGTTCACTGACCCTTTATGGCAGCAGGGGCCTCATGGCACACACCCAGATGCTGCCAACCCCTGCTCATGGCCTGCTCATCTGCCCGTGGGCACACTGTGCTGTGGAGCATCAGGACAGATTCTTCCTCTTGCTTACTCCCGAAGCTCATAGCTTTGTTGTCACTTCTTATGTGCACGGTGCTAACTTTAATTTTCATACCTACGTCTGTTCTGCTTTTGTATTCATTGTTATTTGACCTAGTCTTACAAACTTCTTTCTTATTTGAGGTGATTGAGGAGCTGGTAGTTAGGGACCGATATGACTCTTCCCAGCTGATGACTGAGCCTTGGTGCCAGGGGAAGGCCTGCTGCTGGTTAAGCTCTTGCCAGCTCTTCATCTTCTGCCAGGCTCAGCTACAGACAGGTCAGGAAGGGCTGGGCAGAGAGGAAGCAGCTCGAGCAATGGGCAGATGAGGAGCCCTGGTTTATCCCTCTGAAAGCAGGGGCTGCTGGTGGCATGGGGCCTCTGGATTCGCAGCATTCCACCTCTGGGTTGGGGTGCCCGCGTTCTCAGGGACGTGTCTCTGTCCTCTCTCTGTCCATTGCAGAGCTTCTGGATGAGCACAGGATGGGTATAAGCTTACATGTAATGACATGGATCAGCTCTTGAAGTTTGCATAAGAATGCTGTATTCCCAAAAGGCTTATTGCAGAATCCCGTTAGGATGTCGCAGTGGTGCTAATGCAGAATGCCAGCTGTGCTTCCAGACAAGAAAGCAATCCGGTGTCTGATGCCAACTGGAAAACTGTTTTCACTGGGCTTAAAAAAGGGAATCAACCTAGATTGGCTTCCGTTTTTTCTTAAGAGAAAAATAAGGCTCTCTCTGACAAGAGGTAAGAGTAGTTCTGTAGGTTCTACTCACAGTGACATGGCATCTTGCTTTCCCATTGCAGGAGAGCATCCCGAGCTTGAATGCTTCGCTGAGAACCTTGATTTAGGCTTGGATTTAGTAAGCTAATCTCTTGTTTTACAAGCAACGCCGGATGAAGTTTTGCTCCTAAAAAACCTTCTGTGGCTTTGATACTTTTGGGTCTATTTATATGAAAGAGGCAAGCTCATACAAATATATCCTAAGACACTTCTGGTTTAAATCGTGAGCTTTGTGTTTTTTTTTCTCTTCAGCCTACTTCCTCTAATAAAGATTGAGTCGTCGCTTGGGAAGTAAAACTACAACACATGCTTCTGACAATGTAATCAAACTTTATATAGCAATGTTTTTATTATTTTCCCGTTGTTTTGCTCTTAGATGACTAATTCCTGCCCTGACGTGACAGCGCGTGTTGCCATCCGAGAGGCCACTTGGAGCTTTATTTCTATTTTAAGCATATTTAAAGCATATGTATTCAGAAGTGTCATTATGTAAATCAGTTCTGACAATTGAACTCTGTTAAAAATTATAGTATCGTTTTCAGAGTTAATTCGAGGCTATTTTAAACTCAGAAATTGAAATAAAAGGAAAACCAACCAGGTTTCCACTAGGAGTGGCACTTCTACCTCTTATGTTGTAATTGATGTGATAATACGGTGATATAATACATTGCATTTTTAATGGAGCAACATGTTTGCTGTTCTTTGGCTTAGAAAATCCTCCAGTATGGTGTGTTGGGGTAAAAGGGATTGGGGGCACATGGTGGTGCCTGGGGGGCAGCAGCAGCTTTGGAGAGCAGCAAGGTGGGAGCAGAGAGGAATGCCACTGAGTCCAGCTTGAGTAACGAGACTTTGGTGATGGTTCAGGGGACTTAACAGGGGAAAAAAGGACCTGATGCTGGGGAAGCACGTAGTTTCATAGTTTAAAGGAAACTATTGAAAATAAGGATTTTTGAATTTTTTTTCTGCTCTTCAGAGCACTGCACTGATTATTAAAAGGGGTTTAACGGTCATTGTGGTTCTCTGGAATTGCTATCAGACCAGTGTTTTGCTGAAGTACTAGCAGCAGGAGACAAAACTAGTTCCCACTTCTCACTGGCTTGCTTCATTCACCTGCTTCAGCACAAGGAAAGGGCTGGAGCTTCCCTCGGTAGCAGCCTGGCAGCTTGGGACTGATCACTTGGAGGTGTGAGCTTTGTAGAGTCTGGTAGGACTTAGTTAGGGAGTGCTGGAAGTGATGGGAGTGGATGCAGCTGCTTTGTAGTCACTGAAATCCAGGGGACTTCTGTTCTACTGAGCCAAGAGGAAGAAAGTCACAGCTATTATGGTTTCAGCTCTGTTTCTTTTGGCAGTGGAAGTCATCACTTTTTGCCTCGAGTCCTAGAACAGACGTTCAAAACTGCCATTTCAAGTACCCATCTCAAATGCAGCACTAAACGTGCCGTGCAGATTCCTATCTGCAGCTCTTACAAGTGTTCCCTGAGCACAGGTTTGCAGTGTGATGTTTGGATCGTGGCCTCTGGGAGCTGGTGTGAATTTGGGCAGGTGCGTGGGCTGTGGGTTTCTGGTGACACGGGACATGGCTGAGGTGCTGAAGGTCCTGCCTCCAGCTGTGCTGACCTTGTGCTGTGCCATACCTGTCCTTCTGTGAATGCTTGGAGTGCATGAAAGGGCAGTGACACTTGTGTTCAGAGCTGTGAATTGCTACTGGGATGCTTGCTGTATGGGTGATGCAAGGATGGGGGGAAGCTGCTTTCAGTTGCTGGGTGTGCCATGCAGGATCTGTGCAAGCATTAAGCATCTGCAGTGGCCGCAACCAGTATTGTCAGGCAGCTGAAAAAGCTGAAAATCAAATCATGCCTCGGAAAGGTTTAATCCAATAACAGTGGTAATAGTTTCAGCCAATCAGAAGCAGATTCTTTTCAGGAGATCTGTAAGCTGATAAATGATCGGGCTCGGAAGAGCTGACAAGGAAGATAAAGCAGTTACTGCAAATAATTCGTTTACTTCTTGTTGGTGTGTACTTGGGGAGGCGTTGAGGGGGGATTCCTTGTTAGGGCCATTTAGCACAGTGATGGACAAAGCAAGCATGGGGGGGAGGTCCAGGGAAATCTCCTCAATTTGGGATAACTTTCCTGCTTGGCTGAAGTGGGGATCTTTCAGCAAGGTGCCTGTGGAAAAGTAGTCTTTTATAGTCATGCAAATCTTTCAGCTAGAATGTATAGGATAAACACAAAGTAAAGTAATTTGAATTAACCCAGACTTCATTTTTCTGCTCTTAATTTTCCTTGCACAACAGAACTGATGCCTCTGAGGAAAACAAGTATTTGATTTAAAAAAAAACAAAGAAGTAAAATACTAAGGAAGTAATGTACTCATGCATAATCCTTATGGTACATCGTGAATCACAGCATTAAGCAGTCAGCATTAATTAGTTGGTTTGGTTCTTTTGGTTGCTTTTTTTCAGTTTTAAGTCTTTCCATCGAACATCGCTGGCATTAAGCTAGTAATGGAGAAGTTTGAAATCTGTTATTTCAGAGTTTCCATTCCCTACTTTTATTTGTCGCTCGTTTTGAACAGTCCTTTTTAGACACGAGAATTGGAAAGCTAACAACATTAGTGTGGATTATTTGCCTTCCCAGGTAAAGTGGATCTTACTGAAAAGCTCTCCCCAATTCTCTTTCTCTCAGGGAGAAAGAACAAGAAACACAAGAAGAGGAACATTTGATGGAAGAAAAGAAAAAGAAAAAGCAGGAAGAGAAGAAAAAGAAGGAAGGTGCTCAGAAAAAGGTTTGCTTCTGTTTTTACTGATGTATTCACATTTATTTGTGTCATATGGATACCAACTCTGTGACCTTTACTTGGAATAATTCTGACACAAGTGAGCAGCTCTGTCAGGGCTGGAGTCAGGAAAGCTCAGCAAAAGCAGTAGTGACGGTTAGCAAGCCCCAAGCTGTTGGCCATCCGTAGATGGTGGTGACTGCTTCCACTGCTGCATTGTGTGCATGCTGCTTGTCAGCATCAGGGCACAGTTTGCTGCCTTACCCTAAACTGATGCTGGTGTGGCTGTGGATTCCAAAGCCACTTCACGTTTTCTGTGGTTTACATTCTCTTACCTTTTAATTATTATTATTTTTATAAGTATGTGAAGTTAGTTTTAATCTTATGTGGGCTTGAGGATGTGGTTAGGAATTGCTCTCTTGCTCGGTAGTTATAACAACTACACCTCAAATAAAAAGAAAAGTGGGTGGATTTGAAACAGACAGATTTGAAAAATTAGGGGGCTTCACAAGAGATACTTCAGGACAAATTCATGGAACTGAATTCTTTATGAGTGTCACATAGACCTGTTTGGTTCAAGACCTCTCTGAACTTCAGGTGGGAGAAGGCTGAGTGGGGCTGGGGGTCACAGCTCGGTGTGCTTCTTACTGGCATCAGCTTTGGGCTGTTGTCAGACAAAAGCAGTCATTCTTATGTTCCTTATACGTGGAGTTAAATTAAAAATTTCCTATCGTTAATTAGATCTAATGCCCACTTTATGTAAGCATTGTCTGCAAAAGGGCTGCAGCTCTGCAATAATTAGGTAACCCTTTAAATATTGACAAGTAGTTGATGATTTCTTTTTTTTGTTCTGTTCTTTCAGGCTGCTGAACAAAAAACCAAAGGTAAATTCATGTTTATTCTTTTGGTGAACCACGTGACATTTTAAAAGTTTGCTTAAAGAATTGTTTGTGCTTGTTATTCTTTGTTCTTTTTTAATGAGGAGAGAATGTCTTGTTAGCTGTATTCTTAGAGCTTTGCAGGAGCTGGCTGTTGGTGCTGGATTGTCAGAGTAAGCTTCTACTTTTGAGTGTCACACAGCTCCTTTTTGATGGGAATGCATGGATGAAACAACTGAAACATAATGGTGTATGTCATCGTTATCCTCTCATGTCAGGACAGATGTAGTTTTCCATTTACTTGCTAGTGGTTGTTTAGTTATTTCAAAGACAGCTAATTGCCACCAAAAAGGGTTGAGCTTCCCTTTCTGCATGCACAGATCAACTGTACTTACTGTAGTGAGTAAATTCAGTTCCTTGAACTCATGAGAAACTTATTGCCCTCACAGCCACTGTCACCACCTTTTTTTGTTCTCTGTGTTGGTTTTCGTTTTGATAAGTGAATTGGTTTGCAGAATGATCCAGGAAGCAGCAGGGATAAGCAGAGAGTTTCCCTCTCTGTTGCTAGATCAGTGCCCTGGATGGAGGAAATGGTGGTGAAGCTGTGGCCTTAAAAAAAAGGTGAGGAAGTGAGACAAGGCATGATAGCCCTCTTCTACAGCTGCTGCCTTTGGTCTTCTGCTCTGTCCCTTATTTGTCACCACACAGAGGAGTCATGGCTGTGGCATAGTTCTGAGCTAGTTAATGCACATTTATTGCTGTGTAATTAGGTGACAGACTGGCAAGTACAGCTTCTCAAATTCCAAAGGCTGGGAATTAGTAAAGAGCCAAGTCTAGCATATGGGATTGACAAAACAACTTATGTTTCAAACACTTTTATATATTTATATAGCAGAAATTAATTCTTCAGTAATACTGAATTCTGAAAAGCAGTCTTCTAACTACACCATGAAGAAATAATGGCAGCTAATTTATCCATGCATGTTTTTTCCCCATTTTTTTTTTTTACCCATGAGAAATGTGTGAAATCAAAGCTTGAACCTGAACTGTGCTGCTTCTGCCCTGTGAGATGTTATGTAGCTTATAGCAGTAAGGAAGACAGCAGTAGTTGTGACTTTTCCTCTCAGAATCTTAAGCATGTGAAAAGTTTGTAATTAGGGTATGATTGATTTCTATCTAAGAGGAGTAGCTTGGTTTCCAAAACGCGTAGTATTTTTTGTCAACTCATTTCTGTGTGAAAAGGATTCAGTACTATAGTGACTTTAATATCATATTTCAATAGCAGATGTTTTTGTTGTCAGTGACAAATTACGTTCATTTTTACCTAATAAATGGGCCTTGATTCCTGACAGTACTGAGCCACAGTGCCCTCTCCTTCCCTGTGTGGGCTGGTATGTCTTTTGTCTTTGTTGTGATAGCTTTGTATCTATGTTTGATGGTATCAAGTGTAACATAAAGTTTTTAGAAGGATGCTGAGAGTGATGTAAGGGTGGTTTTTTTTTTTTTTTTTCAGGAACACTTGTGAGTGAATTTCTTTTAAATATAGGGACTGCATTTCTGTGAGTTTGGTGCTTGTCTGTTTTCTGTCTTTTCAATGCCCGTGCTTCATTTTGTTGCCAGGATTGGATGACAAAAGCTACTCGAACTAAAGGCAACACAGGGATTAACACCAAATAAATTTATTTTCTATCTGGGACAAAGCAGTTAAATTCATTGTAAAGACTGAATGGCACTGTGAAGCTGAGTGAGCTGCCTGCAGTAGTTACTGCATGTACTGAGTGTTTTAAATAAAAGATTAAAGCCAAGTGGGGGCTGAGCCTTTACAAAACATTATTGTATCCAGATTTGGGGTAGGTGAGATGTGACTTAGTGGAGCACGGATGTTGCTGTGACCTTTCCAATAACAGAAAGCAGCCCGGGTGTGCAGGGGAAGCTGTGTCAGGATGTGCCCACTTGGCAGGGGAGCACAGGAGTGCCTTTTGTTGGCGTGGGCATCGCTCTGTGCTGCAGCTGGGTGGCTGTGGCAGTGCTGGCACTTCCACCATTTGGGTTCTGTTGGAGAACGCTGAAGAAAATCATTCCATCAGGGATGGCATGGGGAGCAGTTCTCAGTTTCTGCTTTTCAGCTGATTGGGACAATGTGTTTATGCTGTTTCTTGTTAGCTCTCGGATGTATTTTTGAAGGAGAAGGCCGTTCTTGGAAGTAACCGAGAGAAGCTGTGGGACTGGAGCAGTGGAGAAGGCTTGCTTTTTTGTTGGCTTATTGTGTGCTGTGAGAAAGAGGCTTCTGAAGTTTGTATTAATATTGCATTTCTCATTTTTTTTGGAAGCCAAAAGTACAAGGACGCTGTTCTGTCTAGCAGTCAGCTCCTAGCTCTGTGTGTGTGGTTGTGGCTCGTTGGAAGCTGTTGCACATTTGGTCTCTGGTGAGGCCTCAGGAAAGAGAAACGAGCTCGGAGGAAAGGGGTTTCCTGTGGGTGTGTGCGTGGTGTGCTGTCAGCTAACCCTCGGAGCAAGCTGAAAGTTTGCATTTGTGCATGGAGCACAAACCCTTCCAAAATAAACACGTGCTTCCACCAATGGAAGGAAAGTATGCGGCTGCCTCTGAAGTCACTGGTGCAGGGCTAGGAAGTGCTCCCTCGCATTGCTCTTGGGTCTGTTTAAACAACTTATAGTTTTGTTGTTTAAATGAAGAACCAGCTCTTTTAAGTCTTTTCCACTTAGCAGCTTCATAAGCTCCCATTTTTATTTATTTATTTTTTTTTCTGCAGCATTGTTTGGCATTTCTTTTTTTAGGCTGAATCTTTTATGAGCGTGCTGTTGGCAGCAGTTCTAGGCTGTGTGTGAAAGGAAAAAAATATTTGAAGAACTGATAAGGAGCTGTTTCTCAATTACTTGAAAACAAATTAGTCTTCCTGTTAAGCTGGAGAGGAGCGCTGCGGAATTAGATGAGGTGGGAAATGAACACATTCTCATTGCACGCTGTGCTCCCATGTTTCTGTTTGATGGTAATTTTTTGAGAACAGGACCATTGAACACAGCCTATTAGTGTTTATTTCCAATGCGTAAACTCTTGCTGTTTTCTGTGTGCTTGATGAAGAAACTTTTATGTATATAAAGGCTTTTGTAATGAAAGCATTTAGCTGTAACTACCAGTTTTGTGCCGTACAGTAAGGAGTTTCCACTACAGTTAATGGCTGTTACTTAATAACTACAGGAGACTTCGTAGAGAGCTGTGCTTGTGACAAATATTGTGAGGTCAAGGTACTTTGCTGCTGCTTTTCATCCAGCTGTCTGAGCACAGAGGTGCCCAAGTCCCTGGCTCTGGCTGCTTTGCTCCCATCCCAGCTGAATTCTCTGTGCTTTGTCTAAATTGAAGCTCCAGTGCTAAGTATAAAATAGCTTAAGTGGTAATAATGCTGTGTTACTAAAGCACCCAGCCTTGCAATATGTGTATCCAATTCTCCAGCATCATCTACAGTGAAGGTAAGTGTTGAATTTGCAAATGTACAAGTAAAAATAGTTGAATATTTATCTTTTTTAGTTGTACACAGATGATTCTTTCCTAACTTTTTGATTAGGAAAGGTAGTCTGGAAAACATTTTTTCCTTCAGTGTGAAGCACAGGGGGCCAATCTGTCCCTTTTACTTCGTGATGTGTGTAGGGCTGTGTACTCCTGGCGTCTGACCAGGAAAAGGGATGTAGGCTTTCAAATGGAAAAATAGGACCTTGAGCTCTCTGCTTGTGGAATGAGACAAGGTTACAATGGCTGGAACAGCTGCAGTGAGTCCAGGACCCAGCAGCCTGTCAGCACTGCCCTGTGATGGAGTGGTATGGCAGATCCCAAGGCAAGCGTCATTCCCCTCTGCTTGTTGTCTGCTTCTGGAGCTTTCAACTACCCCAGGCTGTCTGTGCCATGTGTCTTGGGAGTGCTTATCATATGGTGAGGTTAATGTACAGCTTGCAGAGGCTGCGTGTGTGCAGACTGAGAGATTACCAAGGTAGATCTCTCAACTTTTGCTTTAGAGATGATAGCAGGCTCTTTTTGGTGGTGCCCAACAACAGGATGATGGGCAGTGGGCATAAACAGGAACACAGGGGCATTCCACTGGGACATGAGAGAGGACTTCTGTACTGTGAAGTGACAGAGCACTGGGACAGACTGCTCATAGAGGTGGTGGAGTCTCCTTCTCTGGGGACAGTCACAAACCACCTGGATGCTTTCCTGTGCAGCCCCTGTGGTTCTGTCAGAGGAGAAGATTCTTCTTCCATTTCAGTTGTAGTCCAAGTTAGAGATACAGGGTGGCATTTGGGTCTTGTATCTCTTTACTGCTAGTAGGTTACCATTAATCTAATATATCCATCTCAGTGTGACCTCTGAAGTATGCTCTCTTGGTTTCTGATAATGGACATAAACTTATAATTCTGTGGCCTCCCCCAGGACCCAGGGTAGGAGAAACCATAGAATGGTTTGGGTTGGAAGGGACCTTTAAGATCACGTAGTTCCAACCCCCCTGCTGTAGGCAGGGACACCTCCCACTAAACCAGATTGATCACAGCCCCCTCCAGCCTGGCCTTGAACACCTCCAGGGAAGGGAGCATGCACAGCCTCTCTGGACAGCCTGTTCCAGTGGCTCACCACCCTCAACAGTAACGAATTTCTCCCTATTAACTAATCTCAATCTGTCCTTTTCCAGTTTAAAGCAGTTTCCCTTTGTCCCATTGCTACCTATCCTTATAAAAAGACCTTCCCCAGCTTTCCTTGTAGGCCTCCTTCAGATCTTAGAAGGCTGCTGTAAGGTCCCTGGGCAGGAACCGTCACAAACTGCAAAGGAGAGAGAGGCAGCGCTCACTCGCTGTCCTCAGGGCAACAGCAGCAATGCCCTGCTCTGTCAGCACAAATCCTCAGCCCTGCTCCTCACTGCCTGCCCAGGGCCGTATCCCTGCACTGCTCACCTCTACTGCTGCTTGGCTGTCTGCCTCTGCCATCTTCTTACTTAAGTGCTGTGTTTGTATGGAGCAGGTCAACGTGGTGGTGACAAGACGTGCCACAAGCAGTCATTGCAGGAGGACGGGGAGTGCTGTAATAAGTTCTTCAATTAGATCATAACATGTAGGCATTTGATAACCTAACGATAACCCACTGCCGTGTGTTGAGGTTTTATAACACAAATGTTTTCTTTCTGACAAAGCTTATCTTTGTGTTGCTCTGCTATTACAAGAGTCTTCAAACAAGTTGCATGTGTTTCTTTGATAGCTGACTGGCGTATCACTTCTCAGATAGGAAAAGTAATTACAATTTTACAACCTAAAATAATAGAGTGTGGAGATAATTGGTGGAGTCCCTGCCACGACTCTGGTCAGAAAGAGTAGAAGGTGCTGCGAAGGTGGGACAGCACATCCAGAGGAGAGATTTGCATGTAGAAGATGATGAGGAATGAGCTGAGAAGTTTGGTGTTAACTGGTAGTGAAACCTTGGTTTCCTGTTTGCAGTTGAATGTGGGATGGCTGTGACAAGCCACCTGGAGTTTTTAGTGACAGTTCTGATCTACTTAATATGCTTATTGTTCTCACAAGAGTAGGCAACATTATGAGGATCTTTAGTTCAGCCCTCCCATTTTGAAGTGAAGAAGAAAAAATGAGAGTAACAAGTGTGTGGATAACTTTTACTGCAACCCATGTTATGTGTGTTTTTGGTTTGGTCTTGCTGGTTTTCTAATCACAGGTGTCCACTGAGAGACCACTTGTGCATAAGCATTGGAGGGCTTTGGCAGGAGAGGTGGGGTGCAGCAGCCTGGGTGTCCTGAGCCCTGCTCGAGGGACTGGCAGTGCTGATTAAAGTCTTCTGTAGCTGTGGTGAAGCTGTAGACTCTTCTGCTTTCAGATGAACAATTTCGGATAATAAAGCATCAAAACAAGTGCTATAGATGTTTGATGTTGTCAATAAAAAATACTTTTCTTAAAAAATCAAACATACAACTCCAGGATGATCTGAAAATAGGACAGAAATAATATTCTTAATGTGCTTCTGTCCTGAGCAACTGACCCTTAAAGAAGTAGAAAAATACTAAAGCTTCTTGGCACAGAGATGCTGCTTTTCCTTACAGCTCATACAGGCACCTTTTGTCCCGTTCCATGTGTGCCTTGTTAAGGCTTTTGAGTTCCTCTTCGTTCCTTTTACATAGCCCTTAATGACAGTTTGCTCTAGCTGCCCATCATGAAAATTTAGACATGTATTTATAAACGCAGAGGGAATGTTGCTGTGCTCTTCCATGTGGTTTGCCTTGTTCAGTTTCCTGTGTTAGGATGTGATCTATCTGTGCTTACCAGATTTAACATGGCAACAGCTCAGAGTATTTATTTTTTAAAACAGGGTGAAAACAAGAGCTTTCAAACACTAGAAGCAATCAAAAGCATTTGTCAAGTACTCTACATGTTACACTACTCAAAAGCAGTAAGGCTGCATACTTTCATCAGATGTCTCTTCACACTGTCCGTTGTCTAATAAATATGTCCTGCCTTTATCTCTGCAGGAGTACTCTGTGAAGGGAATAAGAGCAAGTTCAGTTTGGCTCTTCTAGTCTAGGCCTGATTGTCCAGGTGTCCCTCAGTGCTGATGCCTCTCATATAAAACCCCCGACTTGTGTTCTGGAAAACATAACTGCCAATAGAGTTGTTGATAACTGTATATTATAGAATATATGTTTTAGCACAGCTACGCATTGATAACAGTGGCTGTTAGGATCAAACTCCACGCTGTTTTATGGTTATTTATCTGCCTGCAGTGTGTGCTTTCATACTCAGCAATAGGCCTCTTTTCCAGTGACAGGCATTGCCTAACACAGTGTATTTAACTGCGTGGGCTGTGACATGGTCAAACTGCTGCACCTTCTGGTGGCACAGACAATAGTATGTGTTCTTTTTTTAGTCTGCTTATCAAATAACTATTTGCCAGTTAGAAATAGAAACGTTGCCTGACATTTCCTGCCACCTGAGAAATATATTGTACTATAGAGCAGAGGATTTCATCGTTAGCTTGCCACCACCATAGTCTGTATTTGCTGAGGAGGATGGGCCTGGGACCCTCAGCTCTGAGTTTCCTTAACCCACCCAGCAGGTTTGCTTTGCTGCACATGGCATCATGCACGGCCTGTTCCATCAGCTTGGTTCTCACTGAAGTTGGTCATTAGTTGTTAGCTTTACATGTGCATTTTTTGTCTCATGGGAAACGCTGCTGCTGTGATGCCATCTCCGTGAGAGCCTCTCAGCCTTCTCTTACCTGCAGTGTGATGAGCACTCTCTGTTGGTAGGTTATCATGTTTCTGCCTGCAGGAGGCTTGTATCCCATTAAGTACAGTATCTGTAAGGTCTGCAAGCCAGAAGCTTGAAGGAGAGGTTCATTGGACAAGGGATGTGTGTAGGTTCAGTTTGGTACACAGGATGCTGGGCTGGTTTGAGGTGCCATGCCAGCTTTGTAGCATTGCTTGATCCATTCCTTGGAAAGAATGAAGCCAGCGTTATGCTGTGACACTCCTGCACGTTCCTGAGATAGTTACCGTACAAATTTGGGAGAGTGTTATTTGGGGGAAACAAAGGAAATGAAAAAGTGTTCTGATGCTTTGACACAGTGTGGAGCCTTTGCCTGGGGGAGCTTGTGTTCTGCTGGCTGCTGTTGGCATTCCTCTGCTCTGAGAACCTGGTCTGCCTCCTGACTTCCTTTCTAAGATTATTTTAATGCTTTTCCTGAGTTATTAAAAATGGCAACCCCTATGTAATAACAGCAAATTCTGCTGTGTTCACTAGCTGGCTCTGGTAGCTGCTGGGGAGCACTGTGGCTGGGATTGATGCGTGCAGCTGACCGACCCTTCTGGTTATTCCTGACCTGGTTCCAGGCCTTGCAGTGTGCCTTCGCTCCCTAAGGATGGTTACTCACACAGCTGATTGTAGGGCCAGGATCACCAGGACAGGAGGTAATGTTCTTTGTAAGCATCCTGCCCCAGCTTCTGTGGTCTGGTAGCAGTGGCTCACGCTAAGCAGAGCTGTGGGACGTGCATTTAACAGCTACATGGAATGCTTTTGGCACTTCTCAGCTGCCGGGGGCTTGTCAGCATCTACTGGTGTTTGCCCAAGAGGAACATCTGAACCCAAGGTACTGCTCAGCCTCTTGATTGCCTCTTCCGCTGTTGGCAGTAGTAATTCTCATCTGTCATACAGAGTTTCCTGAAGGTCCCCTTCTGTATCAGGATGCCCTTAACGCTTCTGGCATCACTTTGGGTTTGGCTGCATTGCTGTCTGTTTTTCCAGCAGCCTTTATGGAGCCAGACCTTTGGCCTCTCCAGGACTTGTGATGTGAAGTGCACAAGTTTCTGAGCTCCAGAATCGACAGCTCCTCAACTGCTTTAACAGCTCAGAAAATGCCACCCTGCAGTGCTGGGCTCAGAGCACTGCTCGTAGCCCTTTGGGTTAACAAAAGGGGGTTGCCAGGTCTGTCACCAAGCTGTCAGATGGCTCCAGCAGATGTTCTTGGGAGATGTTTTGTTTGCTGTTGGAGAGCAGTCTCCTACTCGGACTGAAGAGTCTTTCCTGTAATTTAAGCCTCTCCTTGTCTGATTTTGCCCGGGATGCAGAGAGCTGCCTTTCACTGCTGCACCTCTTTGTGGATCCTCTTCTTTACTTAACAGCTGCTTCTGTCTGACTTTGTGCTGCTGTTTTCAAACCATTTTCCAAGTGGTAGTTGTTTGTTTTTCTCCTGTAGCAATCCTTCTAGTAAATGTAATGATTATTAAGTAATGTTTTGAGTTAACCTGTGTAGCTATAATTTTACTTCTGCTGTTTCTAAGTATAGTCTGAGGCTTTTCTGTGTCTTTCAGGCTGAATCCAGTGTACAGCTCTGTAAGCTGTTCATAGCAGTGCTGCTGCTGATTCTTCCAGTTTGGTTATGTCAGCTCAGTTATCTCTCTCTGAACCCAGCCTGCTTTAAAGAGCTTCCCAATTTCAGATGGCCTTTTCTCCTATGCCATTAGCACCTTGAATTGATAACGTGACATTTCTTCTTCCAACTCTCCCTTCCCCTTTTCTCCTTTTTGTTCACTAACCATTTTCTCTCTGCAGGGAGTCCTTTGAAGTAGACATTTAGATACATCTATTTGCTTTAGTTCCTCACCATTTTCCACTTTGGTTGTTTGGATCTGATTGGCAAGAGATGAGAAAACTTCCAGGTAGTGCAGGAGGTGGGAGGCTGACCCCACATCCCCTCCAGTTCTTTTCTATGTAGGTGTGAGGAGGCCCCACTCCTTCCTGGTCAGCACCCAGGCAGTGGCTCCCACCTCAACAGGAGGAAATCTTCTGGATGAAACAGGAAGAAAATAATGCAGTATTTCTCCAGTTTGGTTCTTGAATACTAAAATACATTGTCAGTGGTGAATGATAACTCCAAGTGATGATTGTTGTGAGGTAGGGCCCACTTGGGCCTGAAGCGTTGAGTGAGTTTAATATCAGCTGTGCATGACATTGTGCTGTTAGCTGACAATGGCTGCCTGCCCCTATTGGCACAGGACAACGGAGGCAGCTGAGGTGCATCTCCAAGCTGGCTGTCCTGCTCTGATGTGCAAGAAATAGAATATTAAAAACCAAAGTTACAATGTTGGGTAACTCTGTAAAGCCATTATAAAGTTGTTATTTTTGCAGCCTGCCTGGACAGCTCTAGCATTTTCTTCTTCCTCTGCAACTGGACTTACTGCAAAAGGTTTTCAGCAGAGGTAAAACTGTGGATGTTGGGCACTTTAGGAGGCTTGGGAATGGTGTAAAGTTACAGGCATCATTACAGTGTCTGATGAAAGAAAATCTTGGTCTTTCACATGTTTAACCAAGCAGTGTTCCACTGATAAGCAGCCCTTACAATGCTGTGGTGGTGGTTTCCTTGGGCTAAGTCTGTCTACCTGAAATAAATATGTGGATGTATGTGGAGTAATTAGGTATTCCTTCCTGGTAAGGGGAAGACATGTGTCTAAAATAAACTGAGCAAAATTTTTGAATTAAAGCTAAGTAATAATACAAAGTTATTATTAGTAATCTTTATTAAAACATCTTTAATTTCTTTTAACGTTCGTGTAATAGAATCTGATTTACTGGGAGTGGCATTTAATTAATTTAATTCAATTTAGAGAGTTAACTCTATTACATATTAGTACAGAAAATTACCTCTGAACAGTCATTTCTCACTGGTGACATGCAATAAGTTAATTTAGCTCCAAGTTCGTTTGGGTGCACTGTGAGTTCTTGCTGAAAGTTGCTATGGTGACAGCCCCATCACCCTGAGCTGTCATCTGCCCCAACCAACGCAGCAGTTTGTGCGGTGACACCGCTGCCACAGGCAGTAAACACTGCCAGATGGACCAGTGCTGCTCCCTGCTTTCTTCTGCTCGTGGTCCTTTTGGTGAACTCGGTTGCCTGCATCTTTAGGGATGCCCAAGTTGCAGTGCAAGGAGTGCCAGGCTTCCTCGGGAATGCCCGATTGTTAGTGGACCTGCTGTGGCTGCAGCCTTCCCACAAAAGAGGTTTTCTGTTGGACTGTGTTCAACAAATTGAACCGGGATGTTTTTTTTTTCTTTTTTTTGGCTTCCTCTTGGCTGCTGTAAAATAACTGCAGAATCCCAGTCAGAAGGTAATTGGCTTTTATTAAGGCATTTTCCTGAAGATTTAGGAAAAAAGGTGGTCTGAAAACAACTTCCTTTGTTCTTCAATAATTGAAATCCTGTTTTTCGTATATGAGATTAATGCACAATGGGGCCTGGAGAGACACAAAGGACCGGTTCAACTTGAGCAGCATCAGCATAGGATCTGCTCTGGGTTGTGAGCTGCCCAGCTCCGCTTAAGGTGGGTGAGCCCTCAGTTCCAAACAAACTGCTTCCCATGCAGGAGCTGCCTTTGGGAAGCCTGCTCAAAAAAAACCCACAACTGCATGTTGGAAATAGAGTTCAGGCTGAAAAAGGGAGCTATCAGAAGAACTGAAATGCCTACTTCACATCAGCACATTTTTTATGTCGAGGTCTGGATGCTGGAAATCAGACTTCAGTAGTGTTTGCTTTGTTTGGTTTTATTTTTTCTTTAGAGCATGGCTTTAATAGGGCTTATCTGAATAGAGAATCATTTTTGGGGTCCATGTTGTTTTCTTCTGATCATACAGGGAAGCCACAAGAATGACAATTCCGTGAGACCTCTTTAGTTTCCAATATTAGGAGCTGCACCCAGAATAGGATATGGAACTTGAGACATTTCTCTAGAGATAAAAATCTGTGACCCTTGGTCAGGTACATAGCTGTCAGTTTGGTCTTTTGTTGAGCTGGCTGCTCGCAGTCCCTGGGCAGAGATGCCTGTGGCTCAGAGCAGTGCCCTGATGGCAGCTCAGGTGGCCTGGGCTGTCCTTAGGGCTGTAGGATGATCATACTCTTAAGCCTTCGCTTGTGATAGAACCCGGACTGAAAGGGTTATGCCAAACTTACGGAGTCTTTTTACTGGTTTATTTAAAACATTGTTCTCACACGAAATGGTTACTATTTTAGTATTGCTCTTAAAATATTTATTTGGTACCATAAACGTCCATGAGGGCAGAGCCAAAGATTTGTGTTTACACAAGGCTCTAGTCAGGCTGACATGTGTGTGTAGTCCCATGATTTCAGCAGCACAGCCAGCATCTATAAAAATGAGACGTAGTGTCCTGGCCACGCTGAACTCTCATCCTGCAGATACCTGATCCTGCAGCTGTTGATCACTGCTTACTTGGAGATGTCTAAAAAGAGCTAAATGCCTGTGCAGCTTGTTCCTCGTGCTTCCACCCTCTAAAATATAAACCATTGGGGAAGCTGTGTTCTGAGTCTGCAGAACAGAAACGTGTGGGTCTGTGCTGTGTAAGACACAGAATGGATTTGATGCATGCTCCTGTGTATGGATAGTACGGGTAACATACCCAGCATTTGTGGTATGGTGTGGGCATCCGAATTAAATTGCATCCAAAAGCACAGACTTGTTGAGAAGATGTTTGCCTCTGCTCCGTTAGACAAACTGCACCTTAACCTGCAGTCTGCAGCCCACCAGACCACCTTGCTTTCCGCATGGCTTTGAACAGGTCTCAGGGCTTGGCCAAGTGAACTGTAGATAGAAATAAGATTTTAGGCTCTTGTGTACAGTAAATCAATCAATTTGGAGATTATTCTAGCTGTTAATTACTTACAAGTATGCCAGTTACTGTCAGTTGTCATATTTATCTACTCGTACAGATGATATAACCATGAGCAGATTTCTCCTGTAAAGAATATTTACCATTCTGCCTGGGAGTGGCTTTTATTGAATTAAGAAGGAATGTCTCCGGTGTGATGACATAGCACCTTTTGTAAATTTGCTTTTAAAAAATCCTTTAAATATGAAAACTGTGTGTAAAACATGGTCTAATAAGATGAAATGCACACAGCTTCAAACTGAGGGATTGAGTTCCCGTGTCTGCCCAGAATTCTTATGCGCCTCTGTGTGAAGCTGTGTAATCTGTTAGCACTAGGCTGGGCTTTTCCCAGCGAGCCTCTGGGGTTGGCATTGTATAATTTGGCCCTGAGCTGATTCCTGGCCCTGGCTCTGCTGTTACGGATGGGGCTGCAGTGATGTAGGTAGGTGGCTTTGTAATGTCAGTGTGTTGTTGAGGGGCAGGAGTGATGCTTGTGATGCTGTTCTTGAGGTCGGCATTGAGTTTACAGGAGTCTGAATTCCAGGTTAATGCCTGATGGTGTGCTGGGTGAAGGATGTCTGTGCAGGAATGTCAGTCTTGCTCTTTGGGACAGGCAGCAGCCTGGGGACCAGCTTCTGGCACCATGCATGTGTTTACTTACTTGTCTTTGCTTTCCAGTGAGCAAATCTGAGAGTAGAGAGATGGACACGATGAATACTGGAATTTGAGTTGTGTGAATCCGTAAATACTGCTTGAGATCATCTGCAAATTGGAGAAATATTGTTTGAAAGAAAGCAGACCGAGTGTTGAGCCTTGAAAGTTACCATCTGTTATCAGTTCACATCCTGAAGAAATGTAGCACTGATCGTTTAACTATTCCATTACTCAGTTTTGATTCATGGCTTGGACTTCTCAATCTGAGGCCTGATGTATGTGATCCAATATCCATTCATCAGCTAGGCCACAGTAAACCATGCGTGTGTGCTCAGAGCCTACAATAAACACTTGAGGGTTTGTCTTGCAGTGAAAGAATCTGATGCTAAGTAGCTTTGTATTTGCTTTGGATTATCAATCTATTGTTGATGACAATCTATCAACCTAATTAGCCGTACCATTTTTAATGGCATGGCTAATTAATTGTGAATTTAAAATTAAACTTGTAATCAGTGCTAACATGGAGGAAAGCAGAAAGGAAAATCTTGAGAGCTCCTAGAAGTGTAAGTATTCTTTGTAAGACTGCTGCGTGCAAAACCAAACCAGAATAATGTAGAGTGGGGTTCAAAAAAAAAAAAGCTCTTAAAAAAAAAAAAGTGCATTTCATAACAAAAAAGAAAGAGATTTTGTATCTTTCTCTCAAGAGAAGTATTTGGCACACTGCGTACAGCCATATGTAGGTGCTGAATAAAGAAGTGAAGCAAAGTCTAGTGTCCGTGCGGAGGTTTGCAAGGATGTATGTTTTTATTGGGAGCTTTTCTGTGAGAGTTAAATCTCTGAATACATCATATCCATATGGGAGGAATAGGGCCCGGTGTGGGGTGGTCTGTGTGGGCTCATGAAGGGAAGGCAGACGAAGCTGCGGTGGGGTGAGGGATAAGCTGTGATTCAGTGATTGTACAGTTTGTAACTAATCAAGAACCAAACACATTGGACCCAGACAGGTGGGGCTGAAGAATAAATAACAGGCCTTAAACTTCCTGAAACAGGAACAGAGCCTGAAGACAGTGCTGTGACTTTTGTTACACTTGAGAAAGGTGGGATAACTGGATTCGGAGCTCCGTGGACTTGTGGATTGTAGAGGATAAGGCTGGGAAGGTTCTTGAGAGGTCATCTGTTTCATCTCCTTGCTCTGAGACAAGATCACACCTGCAGCAAGTCTGCAGATAATCCTTAATCATCCTTACTGTAAGAAATGTAAATCTTTGTGGCTGCTCTCTAAACCCAGCAAGCCTTGTCCTATTGATCATGGCATGAAGCAAGTTATTTCTTCCTCTGTGTTGATTCTTGGCAGTGTGTGCACAGTCTGCTAGACAGAGCAGCCACCTTGTGCCGTGGCAGTCAGTGTCTCCAGGTTTCAGACTCTTTCCTTTGTGCTACTTGCAGGTCTTGGAGCCCTCCTAATGGAGATGGTTGACCATGAAGAATACTGGCAGTGCTTGGTGAAGGCTGTAACACACCAGACAGATGTAGTAGAAGGGTTACGTTGAGCCTGGTAGCTTGGTATTTATTCAGTTACAAGGCTTGTTTTCGTACAAGCCTGACCTTTTGTCTTCAGTTTAGTTTGTGATCTGCCTAAATGTATTTTTCTGCAAATGTGCTGTGTGGTCAGTTGTTGACTGTTCTGCATTTAAACCTTCCTGCCTGATAACCTGGTCTTCCTTACCGAATTATAGCCACTTTCTTTCACAGCACTTCTGCAGCTTATCATCAGTTTCTTGACACTTTATCAGAATTCTGGTCCTGTCCCGCAGCAATCTCATCACCTCCGTGTTGTTTCTCCCCAGCTTAGTGTCATTTGCAGATTTAATAAGGGTATTCTTTAGTCCATCATGCCGTTGTTAATGGAAACGTTGAGCAGCGTAGGCTCAGATCAAGTCCCAGTGGAATATTTTCTGAAATATGCTTTCGTTTTGACAGCAAACCGTTGATTCTCCCAGAGAAGATTTCAGCCAGTTTTGCATTTAGCTGACATTCCCCCAATTTGCGTGTGACAGTGTCACGTAATCATTTCATGTCAGAAACCATTACAAAGTTTGGGCTGCGCAGTTGGGTTGATGGTGGCACTCCAGAAGGAAAGACAAAACTATTGTTTAATTTGTTCTTGATTAGCTCCAAACTGTACTATGCAGAGGTACGGACACCACTGAGATGTGCAGCTGGGTGCAGGGCAGAGGCTGAGGAGTGCCATTACTTCCCTGTCCTACCTGCCTAGCTCTGGGGGCACATCCCTAACATGAGCACAGTGGGATCTGTGCAGGTCGCCCTGCAGGGTGAAGGCCTGGAACAAGCCACAGTACCACTAATACCAATATACGTTTAAGAAAAGACTGTTTAGTTCTTCAAAAATGGTGAAATAACACCAAATGGAATACATTTTCCAGCTTGCTTTAATATTTATATGGTTCTAGCAGATCCAGGAACGAAGATTAAAATAAAACCTTTAATTTATAAGAAGTAATATGGAAGTTCACTCTTGGGAAGGTGATTTGCGACCGGCTTGTCACTGTGGGCCCTATAAGTTATTATGATTCCCTCATAAAATATTGATTTCCCACAGATGGTTGTAAAATCTTTCTGGATGACATATTTTCAAAGGAGGTTTTCCAGCATCTATATTAGGAATTAATTTTCGACTGAATTGAAATCCACTGAATAGATAACAAATACATTTCAGCATTTAATATATATCAATTTATGGTGGGTAGTTATCTGCTAACTTGACGCAACGGTTCTGTATCTGAGTATAGCTTTAGAATAAATTATGCTCCTATCTTGATGAAGCCTGTGAAGTGTGCTCAGATGAACAGATCAGGCTGCAAAAAAATAGGAGCTGCAGAGCTTTTGAATTCATCCAGCACAGAGACCTTCTCACACAAACCCAAACGTCGTTCCTTCAGGCTGGAGATCTCCATCAGCAGCATATTCAGAGCTTTGATTTCTTTGTCTTTTCCAGAACTGTAAGTTCTACCTGTTCTGTTACAGCACGCTGTGTGTAAGAGGGACTTCAGTACCTTTAAAGTCATGCTATTCCAGTTGACTGATACAGAAGGTGGATGTGGTGGGACTGCAGCTGCTTTCTGGAGTCGTGACACCACTGTGTCATAGAATCACTGAGGCTGGAAAAGACCATTAATTAAGATCGCCAACCCACTGAGCCCAGTGCCCTCATCCCTCAGTGCCATGGTGGTGCATCCCTGGGAAGAAGTGTTTCCTGATACACAGCCCAGTGTCCCTCTGCCTAAAGCAGGGCAATGGGTGGGACTGCAATTCTCCATGGAGCTCCTTTGGTAATACCTTACCCAGCAGGCTGTGTGTGACTGAGTTATTGAGGATGAAACCCCAACAGTTGGTAGAGATGTTCTCTACGTTAATTCCAACCCTAACTCTGAAATTTCCTGCTTAAAAAATGGTGACAGAGTAAGGAAGGAGGAAAGGAATGCTGTAAAACCCAGGAGGAGAAAGGGGAGAAGGAATGCTCTGAAGGAGGTGTGCAGTGATCAGCAGGGAGATAAAATGGGGAGGGGGATGAAATTACACCTGGAAGGCCTTATTTGTCCTTAGCATGTAATAAATGTTGTAGTCATGAACTAGTACTAAATTAAAATGATCTTTAAGGTCTGAGGGCTTGATAAGGCTTATATTTTTCCTTTCACGCTGGCTGTAGGCTTGGTTGTCAGACTGCAGCTCCTGGTTACGCCTTACAGCCATTTTGTGAATTTTGCTGTTTCTTTTGGCATTGGACCATTGTTCTGCAGTTTGTCCTTTCTTGTTGCTTTTTCCAGAAGTTTGTGTGCTGGGGGAGGGGAAGAGCACGACAGGAAAGCACCCACTTTGTACAGAGGCACTAAGGAGCGTTCGGTTTTCTGCAGTAGTTTTCTGAAGCAGCTTTACTTTTGCCAGTAGATGTCACTGTGGATGAAAAATGCCAGTGCTTGGTAGACAAAGGAGGTAATTTGCTAAATGAAAATTCATCCTTTGAAAGTAGATTGGTGGGTGAGGGGGGGGGGGGCAACATTTTTTTTCTTTTCCTTTCAAAACCAAAAGCAAACAAAGAAAAAGACCTTTTTCATCACGTAAAAATGGATTTCTCCCCAGTCGGGCGCCTGCTTCTGCCCACCACCACCCAGCCCTTCCCGTTTGCCTCCCCCCAAGTTGGGTAAGTTCTGTCTCTGTGTCTGACCTGAGAGGGGCTGCCCACCCTGCTGCTCGGGGTCTGCTCCACGCATCTCTGTTGGGATGCTCTAACAAGCAGCAGCACTCAGCACGGGGAGCAGGGCACGGAGGAAGTGGCTTCATTAAGGTTGATTTGGAGGGGGGAGCGAGATGAGAAAAAGAATTGCCCATGTGATTGGCTGGGAGAATAGCTCTGAATTATGGGATCCATCTGTTTCCTGTAATGAATTCATAAACCCATCAAACAATGACCTGAACGAATTGCTGAAGGAAAAAAAAAATAAAAAAATACGCTGGCATGATATGTTTAACGCAGTGAGGCATTGGCATTGTATAATCAAAAATTCTTCTCACATGCAGCACTTTGTAATGGAGCTGCTGTGTTTAATAGAAGCTGTAAATAAATCCTGTCACAGTAGCAGCCAAGAATGCATTTCTGGCGTTAACCGTTTCTCTTCTGGAATGTGTGCTCCTGGAAGCCCTTAGAAACGCTGGAGAGCGGCGTTCAGAAATGCAGAGAAATGTTAATGAGGGGAATGAAAGGAAAAAGCTGCCATAAATCAGCATTATGTGGCTTAACCAGTTTCTTTCATTTATGCATGTTCTTTTCTTATGTCATAGAAATGTACTTAAAAGCTATTGTTGTAATTGAAATCTGTTCGACTGATCCTATTCATTATATTAATAAAATCCACCTACAATTGCACATAACAATTTTTTATGCGGTCGGGATTCCCGAGATTGTAATCATCAAAAAGCATGTGGAGTAATTATTGGATTTGTTTGGGTGAAATTGGATTAAGAAGTTTAGATACCATTAAGTACTGATAATTATTACAAGCAAGCCCATTGTTTAGCGTATGTACAGCTCTCTCTGCTGCAGAATAAGCAGATACCCATCACAAACACGGTAAGAGCAAGCAATTTGGAGGCTTTCATTTTGTGCCTTCCATTGTATTTCTTGCAAGGTTCCTTCTGGTTTGGTGTTTTGGCTCTTGAGCTCTCGGAGCAACAAATACCGTGTGGCAATTAATAATGAGTAAATCTGGACGCTTGGAACAGTCGGCGTTTCTCAGCGTGTGTCAAATGGATATGGCAGCTTAAACATTGCTGGAGGTGACTTAGAAACACACGTGGAGTTTGGTGGGAGAGCACGGGCGTGTATTCTCCACATATGGGTGCTGTGTTTGGAGGCTGAGTGCCAGCCTGGTCTGCAGCTGGAGTACAGGACAGAGCCCTTTCTGCCTTGTAGGTGCTTTATTTCCTCCTGACGGTGTCATCCAACAGTTCTTTTCCAGCTGCCACAATTGTCTGCATGGGATTCCTGCAAGAGCATCTTCCATTTCACCGCTCTTACAGAGGTTTTGGTGTATGGAGCAAAAGCCCTTTGCTGCGCTGATCAGAAAAGCCGGTGCCATTAATATGCAGGGGCATGGTTTTGTAGCAGACTGCGTGCTTGGTGCTTGGATTTTCTTTGTTCTTTTCTCTCCTCTCCATTCAGATATTGAGAGGGAAATGTTTGTGAGGCTGAAACCAGGCTTCTGTGGCCACACCTCTGCGATGAAACCGCCTCGGTTGACAGGAAAGCAAAAACGGGCATGCTGTCTGCGGCTTGGGTCGGTGCTGCGTTTTAGTTGGAGCCATCGACTGGGATTTATCTCCGCCGTACTGAGAATGTAACACTTCATGAAAAGCAGTCTCAGCCTTTCAAATACGTTTCCAATTCATTAATATTCCTTAAGAAGATCCGTGGCTGGGCGAATGCTGGCTCTGCTGTTGGTGTTGTGCCAGCTGGTGGTTTTAATTCCCTTGCAGTTTTTCGGGGGGGGGGGGGGGGGATTTAATTCTGCTGACATGCTCTCCCACCTTTGCCATGGGGCTGTTATCCCCCAGGGACCCACGCCGTGGAGCACTCGTGTGTCCTTCAGAAGGACCGAGCACGTGGAATGTTGGTGTTGGTAAATGCTGGCATCTCCCTTAGAACACATAAACAAACAGCCTCCAGCTCTCTAATTGTTCTGTTTGTGCTCTCCATCTCCCAGATGAAACTGGGCTGTTACTTTGTTCAACAACATGAAGAGCAGTTCTGTTTCAGTGATCCCTTTGATTCATCAAAGCAAGGCAAACAGAGCAGGAGCTGGTGTTTGGGAAGCAGGGATTTGGGTCCTGAGCCGGATGCCAGCTCTGCTTTGTGGCTGAGGGCTGGGTGTGATGGAGGTCAGTGGTGCTTCATGATAGGAAGAGCCATGAAAGAATCCCATGGGGTTAATATTCACAACCTCCCAGCTCAAGCTGGAACACCGCTGAGCTCAAAAGGCAGTGGGTGCTCTGGAGATGGACGTGTTACCACTCACTTCAATCTCCATCTCTTGTTTGTTGCATCTCTTCCCTTTTCCTGCTGCTTTAACCCACACAGGAAACCTGTTAAAGCAAGGAGTATAAGGCTCCAGCACCAGAACAGGCACCGTGCCTTGCATAAGTAGAGAGCAGCCAGAATTTATCCTTATTTTTAAAACTAAATGCTGTTTTAGTTCCAGCGTTGGTTGTATGTTGTCCTGGTAGTAAAGGAGAGGCTAAAACCATGGACAAGGAATGGTTAAGGCGGTATGTAGCATGTTTAAAGGTCTAAGGCTTAAAAGATTCCAGAAAAGCTTGTGTTAATCTTGTGCTGAAATACCTACAAACAGCTGCATACATTTATTTCTCTGCAATGCAAACCTGGGTCAGAAGTGTCCCCCTCCATCCTGCCCCGTGACTGCTGAGCGTGCTGGTTGCACCATGGGGAGTTAGCACTGTGCAGTAATGGTGACAGACATTTTTGTCTTTCCAAAGTAGAGCTGATCGATGGGAATGGCATCCAGGTTTTACACCTCTGTGTCCATTTTGCGACTTCAAGGAGCTTACTATAGCCGAGGTGGTCTGCCTTTGCTCACTTGTGTTACATGGAGGAGTGATGCTGCAGACAAGTTCATCCTCGTGCACGGCCACCTTGCACATGTGCAGCTCGAGTAAAGCACTGAGATGTGGTTGGATTTTTCAGTGTCAGGTTAGAAGTGGGAAGCGTTGCAGAGAAGTGGGTGTTGTGCAGCACAGCAGCGTGCAGGGCTGATGCTCCTCAGGGTGCTGCAGGCCAGGATGCTCTGCTGAGGGATGGGATTAGAAAGCATCCTCCAGAGGTGGTCCTGCTGTAGCACGGGAGTTGTGCTACTTAGTTGCCCTTTCTAATTAAAGGAAATAATCGTGATCAGATTTTAATTGTAACTTTTGAAAACCTACGCCCTGCATCTTCAAACATGATGTGCTAGGTTGCGTAGGTTACACTCACGATTATAATTTTTTTTAATGGAACAGATTTGTGCATGGGTATAGGTACGAAGTATGTGAGCATGCGTGTAAATCTACCAGTCAAGTAAAGCAGAAGAAAATTAATTTGGTGAATTTTTTCTCGGCTTTTTACTATCTAGAATTTCCCCTGCTGTCATGTACCCTTAGTTCATTTTCTGAGGCTCCCATTTCCCAGCATGCTGCTGCTTCTGTGTCATCGTCACTCACAGTTTAAAAAAAAGAACCCAGTGAACCTGTGTCTTGTGTAATAATCCATTTTCCTTACTTGACTTGAGAGCAGCAGCAATCGTTTCCAGCCGTCCCCTTGATTGTTGGGTTCTTGTTTCCTCTTTTGGGGTAAGTACCGTTAGACATCTTGCTTGCTGGCGATCCAAGAAACGTTAGAAACGCTGAAAGAAAAACTGTTTTTCCCCAATACTAAAACGGTTTTGCCTTTGTTGTTTTTTTTTTTCCTTCCACAGTGCCAGAACCTATTAAGACCAGTTTAAGCCAGCCCCAACCTGCCGGTACCGGTACCAGTACTTCCACCAGCACTATCACCAACAGCAGCAATGGCAAGCGTGCATCTGCTAACGGGCAGCAGCCAGCCGCGTCCCGCTACCTGCCCCGCGAGGTGCCTCCACGCTTCCGCCAGCAAGAACAGAAGCAGCTCTTAAAGAGAGGGCAGCCACTGCCCACCGGGACTCTGAGCAGCAGCCCGGCACAAGGCACTGGGCCAGCAGGGGCGAGTCCTCCCCCACAGCCAGGGACGGGAGGACAGCATCATCCCAGTAAGACCCAAGCAGGTAAGAGTTGGATGCCCAGAGGGGTCCCGGCTCCGTCCCGGTGGAGTGGTGGCCCTCGGTGTCAGCACGGCTGTGTTGTGGGAGCTGGAAAAGATCAGGATTTGAAGTGAAGCATGTGCTGTTGCTCTTTTTCTTTCGCAGTTTCCAAGTGGATGAATGGATGTTGCCGTTGCTAGTATCCAGTTCTATAGGTTGGCTTTGTTATTGGGTTGCTCAGACCTATGGGGGTCTTCTGCCAGCTTTTATTTTGGTAGTTACAGTGGCTATGATCTCCTTGTGAAAATATTTCTCTGGCGGCCAGCGGCACTGTGAATCAAGCTTTCGATTACTCCATTTTAATCATCTTCTAATAGTTTTGCCTGTGTAATTTTTGTTAGGAACTTAGCTTATTTGTTGTGCTGTGACATCTTGGTGCCTTTATTTGCTTGTGCTCCCCGTATTATTCTCTCGTTAGGAGAGTAGCATTTTGGGAAAGGTAGTTCAGTATCTCAGGCCTTTCTGCCCCTTGGTTCTGTCCTCTGGCAGATGCCTCAGCCAGATTTGGCTGTTGACAGCAGCACTGTGAGCAGTGAGGCTCTTAGCTGCCTTTCTCTCCTCTGAGGCTGCTGATAAGGAGGGAAAAGGCAGCTGTCTGCTCCTTCATCCTTCTGTGCTGGAGACCATGTCAGATGGAGAGGAGCTTTGTCAGAAGGTGGCACAGATCACCTTCGCCATCGCTCTGCTGTGTGTGTGCGGTGTTCAGGCAGAGCAGGGAGCACCGAGCTGCAGTTGTCCATGGCTTAGAACGTTTGTGGACTAAGCCACAAGGAGGTGGGGCTTCTTGTTTTTATAATTGAATATTAGTAATTGCTGTATGATCTGGAGAGTTGCTCATTATCACTCACTAATGGTGTCAGACATCACAAAATTTTGATCTGAGCTGTCTGCAGTTTTGCCTTCCGGGCATTAGTGAATCTTTCACAGTTTTTGCTGCCTGCGATGCTGAACTCCAGCAGTTGAAATCATTCAGTATTGTCCTTAGAAGTTTTGGTTAGATAAGGAAATAATCTCTTTCAGAAATGTAGCATTATGGATATCTAGATACACTTGGAAATATGATTCTGCTTACTCCCCAGAAGCACAAACCAAGATAAAACTATTGTATATTTACATAAAGTGTTGTGACTGCTGAGTTTTTAGGGAGGGGAAGAGGTTCTGTTCCTGAAAGCTGGCGTATTTGGCTTTAGTGACACAAGAGGTGATGGGTTCCCACCACTATGAGCAGCATTCTCAACCCCTGTGCAAGTCACCTTCAGCAGGGAAGGTGGGTGGCAGCCATCCCTGGCTCCGGTTGGAAATGGAGATGTTTCCCAACTGCCACTCTCATCTTCCGTGTTGAGACTGACATTGAGATGTTTGTTGTGTGAGGAACTCAAGTGGCTCAGGCTGGCTGAGGATCAGTATCAGCTCAGTGGTGCTGCTCTGAACATCAGCAGAGGTGCATCCTAAATTTCTTCCTTTGATCTCGAAGAAGCATGCCACATCTCGTGGAACAAAGTCCACTCTAAATCATAACGTAATCCGTGGAGGAAGGTGGCTGGTAGGAGGGCAGGACTAGCTCTCTGGCTTTGATCGTGCCAGACATGTTTGTGCTCTGAGGTTTTAGGCTTTTCCCAACTCCTATTTTAACTTGCTGTATAAAATAAAACACTTTTTTCTGGTGTCTCTCAGTCTGATAACTGCGGGCAGATGTCTATAACTGTTGAATGTGTTTGTTTTCTTGTGCTTTTGCTATTACCATGTCAACTTTTGAATACAGTAACAGGTCGTACAAATGGGAGGAATGCAGCAGCTTTTCTGCATCCTCTTATATTCCATATTGCACAGAATAAGCTTACTGACATCAGGTTCTTTGTAAAAGTATTGCTGGAAGGCACCGATCTGTTGTCAGCAGGTTGTGATCAGTGCACAAAGCAGAATTGGCCAGTTGTTGTTTTTTACATTAAGTCAAACCGAAAGCTTTAAAGGGCACCTGAAAGTTCTTGGAGCAGGGCAGGAATTCTCAAACAAGCTACGTGCTTGGCTCACTTCTGTTTTGATGTTTCTTTTTTTCCTCTGCTGACACCAAGAGTTCATGTTTTGAGACTGAAGTGGTTCCATCTTCCTCATAGAAAACACTTGCTGAATGCAGAGCTCATGTATTCCTCTTTCCAGCAGGTGGAGCATCAGTTCGGTCACTGAGAGCACATAGAGGAGGGAAAAATGCAGCTCAGTTTATAGCATCAGTGCACCTGGCTTCTTTGCAAGGCTGGGAGAGGAGCACGGCGTGTCTCATTCCCATTTGTAGCCATGCAGTTCTTTGTGTATCAGTGGTCTTACTCTTCAAACCTGATCTTTTTAATAGCTGCTTCTCCACCTTGATGAGCATAAAGACAAAAGAACTAAATGGTATTCAAAGAAGGCCTAAACCTTTTCATTTTGGCTGTTCAGATTGGAAATATTTTAGGATTTGATATTCTGAAAAACTTCATCAGTTAACAGCCAATTTTCCACGCAGTTTAATTAAAACTGGTTCACAGTTTTGTGAATGTGAAAGTAAAGATTTTTACTTGAATGTGTTTGTCAGCTGGAAACCTCCCTGCATGTTTTATTATCAGTAAAAAACTGTGTTCCTTTGTCTGCCTCTAGCTCCTAGGGTTTTTCTTTCAAAGTAGAAGTTTGCAGAGGAAAGGAAGGAACAGTATAATAATGAAAGCTGCCCTGACAAGTAAGCACAGGTGTCCAATCCACTGGAAATGGGAATTTGGTCTACCTGAACAGCTCCTGTATTATAGCAGAGAGAGAGCTCTTCACAAACACTGCTGATTCTCTCCAGAGCTCAGAGGCAGTCAGTGGAACATCCATTGCTCAGGGCTTCCTTGCTCTCAGAGCCTGATTGCCTGAGCAGAGCTTGTTAGACACACGCTGGATTCCATCCAAGCAAGTCTCTGTATGTGGCTTCTTCCTACTTAACGTTGAGCAGCAGTGGCTTTCTTTTGATGGATGACCTGGTATTAATCAGAGAGCCTGGACTGTTGTAAGCTAGCATCTTGTATACAGGAGATGCTGAATGTAGATTCAGGTTTGTAGTTTTTATTTTTATAGCGTCATATTCCTTCAGAGTTAACTTGAAATTATGCAACCACGTTCTTTCCAGGACCTATTTATAGCCATCTAGATACAGGGAGAGCTGTTAGAGAGGCACTGCCAGCCTCTTCACTGTGAAAATTGCCCTATTTTATCTCTTTATTCTCTTATCATCAGTCTCTGTTATCTACTGCCTTGGCCTATCCAAAACACTTATCAGAACTATAACTGCAGTGTCGTGAATTAAAAAGGATGTTCTGCCAATGTAAGGGAAGTGGAAATTAATGACCACTAATATATTCTTTGTCAGATTTATCATTTGGAAATATCAGTAAAGTGGATGAGAGTAATGATTTTTTGTTTCTCTTTTGAGGTAATCTGTAAAAATATTAACTAAGCAAACTGCTAGGAGAAGATATTGAAGCATTTCAAATAGCACAAAATATTTGAGATATCTTATCCTTTGAAACAGTCTTTAATTCATTGTTAACTATTATGAAGCTGTGTTCGGTAAGAGCATTTTCTGTAGAGCAGTAATTCTTCCAGAACTTTTATCTTAAGCAACAAAGCTTGTTCTTCACACACTGCTTCTGTAATCCTTTCCAAGATTACAGGGAAGGAAGGCTATTTTTGTAACTTATGGGCGGTATTCTAATATCTGTTTCACTACTTCTGCTTGAAGATGACGGAGCTTTTTGTCTCTTTCCTCCCCACCTGGTCACCTAACTGCAGTGTATGTGGTGAGTAGCTCTCTGCCCTCGTTAGTGAGCATGTCATCCCTGGAATGGCCCTTTTGCCATGTTACCCAACAAAGTTACAGTCATTTCTGGAAGCTAGCATGGGAGAATGAAAATAACAAGTAATGCATCCTCCTTTGTTTCTTCACAAGTGATGATGTTTGTAAAGGAGTCTCCAGGCAGCCCATGTGTGTTTGATGATGGTAAGAACAAAGATCAGAAGCAGTAATCAGGTTCTCTTGAAGATGCCTCTCACTTTTCTGCAGTTCAGCAGCATCAAACCAGCATCCATGGCTTCTAAAGAAATGTACCGTGTCCTGCAGGAGTTTGGGAGTTGTGGTGAAACTTCTCTACTTCTTTCATGCTGGCAAGCGTAGGATTTGCAGAACTGATCCGTAACATATGTTTCCAAGGTCTAAAAAGAAATGAAAGCAGATAATTCATCCAACAGTCAAAATGCAATACAGCACGCGAGAAGCATTGTGAAAGCTGAGGAGTTACACTTAATGCATTGTATCTGTTGTTTTCAGGGAGGTGAGAATTTGGGAGCGGTTAGAAGATGTATTTTCCTAGTGGGGTCTAATGCTGGTTTCTGCACTGACGTTTTTTCTTTTGTTCATTTTTCTCTTCTGAGCCGGGAAGTTTTGTTTCACGTTTCAGCGTTTCTTTAGCTGCAGTTCATATATTCCTTCCTGCAGCGTGGTGTGTGGGTGTCCAGGAAGCATTGTGGGCAGCTGGGGGCTGCTGAGTGCCATCACGTGGCACCTCAGCTCTTCTTGTTGGCATCTCTGTGTTAGCTTTGCCTTGGGATAACTTGGAGGAAGCAGGAGAAAGGAGCCGTGTCTGAAGAGGAGAAAGGAGCCAGTTCCATGCTGCCCTGCTGTGTCATCCTGTGCTTTCACTGTGGGTCTCTTCAGAGTTCCTTCTTACACAGCAATCAACTGAAATATGGAGAAGTGTTTTAGAGAGAGGCAATGAAAGCAGTCAGTACAGCTGGGAAACACGAATAAGCTTTAGTCTACACGTCTCATCAGATATCTGGCAAAGCAATAGGGACCTTCAAACCAAACATGGGTTTTTGCTCAGTTGAGCTTTTTGTGCTTGGTGATCACTGCAGGTAAAGCGTGTGTATGCAATAGTTTTGGAACGTATGAATAAAGGATCGCTTCAGGTTTGAAAGGAGATTAACTTGGTTTTCAGGAGGCTTGGCAAACAGCTTGGTTTATAATGAAAAAAGCACATGTGCAAACTGCCTCTATGGAAATGATTAGCTGAGCTTTATGGGCCCATATTCTCCAATTCCGTTAGCAGAATATCTCTGTTGGCAAAATTTGACAGTGTCTTTGCTTCTAGTTGGCAAGTTACTGGATTAAAAACTAAAAGTTTTCAAAAGTTGATTTTCTTTTTCAGGATCCTTTGTAAAGGATCAGGTAAAGGGCCTGCAGGAAAGCTGAGCAGGGAGTCCTGGCTGCGGTGTATAGTGAGAGAACAGGGGATGATGGGTTTAGGACAAAATTCTTTACTCAGAGGAAAAAAATATAGAAATCACCATTTTTTTTTAATATAAATTAAACCTTTTTCTATTAATCTCATTGATCAGTGCTGTGAAAGGATGTGCAGGTACCAGAGGAAGCTGCATGAATGGTGGCTGTGTGTATTACTTGTTTCCTTCCTCAGGGCGTTGTTCAGCATTCCGTAGTGCTTGCTGTCTGCTACACGTCCCTGAAAATCACTCCCCTGGAAATCACTCTGTGTTGTCAGAGATCTCTCGTGTCAGGTGTATGCTGAGACAAAAGGAAGCTTCAAAACATGGTCCAAGGAAGAAAATACGCCGTTAACATGGAGATGGGATCCAGCCAGGAGGTGCTGTCTGAGATTTAGTCTCAAGTGATGAATATTTTCTGAAATGCAGTAAAGTCTGCGGGAAGTGAGTCACAGCTAGAAAAGGTTGTTGTCTCCCCTGTAAAACTTGCAGAAATCCATACAATGCCTTCAGTGTCAGTGGAGGAGCAGCAGCCGCAGTGTGGTGTGAATACGGGAGCTGTGAATGAAAAATGATGGCTAAAACTCATCAGCAAACTAATCTTTGGAATGAATTTTTCCGTGTTGTGTATGTTATCTGACATCGGGCAGCAGAGCGTGAAAAATAAATCTGCTGTTTCAAATCTATTTGACAGTGATTAGAATTTCTCACCGGGAGAAGGAAAAATAGAAATCTGTAAAAGGATAAATAACCGAAACACCTTTATATTTTGCTGCCCTCATTTTCAAAGAGTATGGCTGCAAAAACATCATGAATCAAAGGCCAGTGTGTTTGCTTTGGAATCGGTAGATCTGTATCCTATCTGTAGTTTTCTTGTAGAAGGCTGTGATTTAGTGGTAGCCGGATAAATAAACCGCCCAAGTGTCTGTTGGGAAAGATCATCGAGAGACAAAGAGTCTGGCAGGTTTCTGTGACGTGCAGATGGCAGTTTCCTGACAAAGCACATGGGGAGACCGAGTAACAGGATAAGCAAAGGGCAGAAAGCAGCTACTGAGGTCAGAGTGAGCAGGGGATGGGAGTGTGGTACTGGGGAAGAGCAGAGAGAGGGTAGTGTCGTGTGTAAAGATGATGGAAAGGTGAACTCATGGAGCTCAGGAAACAATGCTGCAAGAAACAAAGCAATGCGATTTGTAGATATTGGGGAAAATAAATGGACAAGAAGGCAACATTTTCTTAAGTAATACAAGGAAGGCCAAGGGAGCTGGTGTGATGTTCAGCATTGATGCCATTAATAGATGGCATCAAGAATGCTTTGTGTCTTCTCCCTTATCTGTAAGGTGATGTGTGGCTTAAAAACTAAGGCTACAGTGAGTTAGAATACTTAAGGAAATGCTTCAGATAGTATGAAAGTGATGAGATTAATCACTGAGTACAGTGAGGAACGCTTGGGACAGTCTGGCCCACTGGCTCTCTGAGCATTTGAGGACTACAGAAAAGAGAAATGAAATACCTAGTTTCTAAAAGCACAAATGAGGAATTACAGATCCATCAGTGTAGTCCTCCAGAGTGAAACCAGAAAAAATAAGCAAAACAGCTACTGCAGTACATGTAGAACTTGGCAAAGAAACAAGAGCAGAGCCAGCATGGGTTTATTGAGAGCAAATCATGTCGGAGGAGAGCAGTTCCCTGTCAGAGCAGAGCAACAGGCATTGCAAAGCAGGAGGGAATAATGTCATAAGGTCTGCATCTGGCTTTTGACAGTGCCTCAGAAGGCTTTGTCAAGGTGGATGTGTGCTGTTGTCAGTAAGTGAGCAAAAGATGAAATTACTTTAAGATCGGTGATAGCTGCTCGGAAGGGTGCAGACACAGAGCAGCTATCAGCCCTTAACTGGCACAGTTAAGTTTTGAGATGGTGGATTTGTCCTCTCTGGTATTTGCATCGGGCTGTGAACAACAGCCTTCGTTAAGTTTTTGAATGACGCCAAACTAGAGAAGAATGTGAGATGACTGACAGTGACAAAATTGTGCAATCAAATAAGAAACAAAGAAAAGGGGAAGGTTCTCTATTTTGACTGGAACAACTGGGTGCAGAAATATGATTACGTGAGAAATGTGCTGCAGAAATAGATCTGGAGTTGGTCACAGGAGGTGAACCTGGCGAAGAGACTGAAGGGAAGACTGAGCATACTGAGGTCTGGTTTCCAGGAGGCACGTGTGCTGCTCACCCTGATGAGAGGGACGTGGAGTCCGAGCTGGGATGCTGTGCAGTCAGACGTGAACCCACTGGAGAAAGACCAAAGGAATGCACCAGGAGTGAGAAGAGCTTGGGGACAAGATCTGCACGAAGCAAGGCAACTGGGACAGCTGAGTCTAAGAGAAAAGAGAGGAGTTACAAATGCAGGAGTACCTAGCTGACTGCTGCAGGGATGAAAATGGTACGTTCTGTATGCTTGTGGTAGGTCAGATGAGAAATAGTGGGCTTAGATTTCAGTGAGGAAGATGAAGGGTACACGTTAGGAAAAAGTTGCTAGGGTGAAAGATTACTTAAGAAGGAAGGCAGAACGGTTGGGGATCTGAGGTCTGATGTTGCAGGGCTTTATTGGCAGATTTCAGGAGATATCATTTGGTGTCTGTTGGGAATATAGTTGCTTAGCCCAGGTCGTAACCTCTCACATTTTCATCTTTGGGTATCAGTGGTGACTCCTGCAGATGGGTTTGGAGCTGGGGCACGCTGGAGTGTCCCTGGGTTCTGCATGGCCTCACCTCTCCCTGCCCCATGAATCTCCTCCACTGGTGCCATTGATAAGCACCGCCTTCATCACTTGAAGGAGATTTTAGGAAAATTTCACTGTATTTTCAAGGAGAATTAGAAGGACTACTAGAATGTGGCTTACATTCCCTGCAGGTTTAATTTATTTTAACTAAGGAAAATTTCCACCGTGTGTAGCTGCTGTTGAGAGAGCATAACCACTCACCAGGATTTGTTGGCCTTTAAGATGGTTGCAAGATTACTCTCAGGTTCTCTTCCCATTCCGTTTGAGAGCATTTTCTGAGTGAAGCAAAGAGAAGGTTCCATTTGTGCTCATCATTTGTTGTTAGAACGAAGTTGAACCCATCCGGCATTCAGACAGCGCTGCAAAGAAGCAGGGAGCAAATGTCTTCCCGGGGAGCGCGGCTATTTTCAGGAGTGCTTCAGCGGAGCGGCTCTGGAGCCAGGAATAGCAGCAGCGATTGTGCTGTGGTGGTGAAGTGGCAGCGATTCAGAGCACGGAGCCAAACCCTTAAAGAGCCATCGGCTGTGTGCGACCCAGCGCGAACCAAGAGACAAACACCTGCCAGGAATGGGAACAGCATTAAAGTGTGCTGCGCGTGCTGTGCAATTAGTATGTATTTGGGACAGAGCGGAGGAAGAGCAGGGAAATGAGGAGGGGAAATAATGCCGGAGAGGTGCTGGAAGGCCGCGTACAAATGAGCCGTGCAGATTTCTGTGTAGGAGATCTCTATGCTGCTCTTATATAACGTGTGATGTTATGTTGGCTGCGCCCTCCCCTTTGTGTCCGTATGGGCAAAGACAAGCAGGGCGGCTGCATTGTCTGGGCAGCGTGCAAACAGCCGGGGCTGTGATTAATATGCTCCGCTGTTTGCTGCCTGGATCGCGGCGAGATAGAGGCAGGGAAGTAATTAAGCGCCTGGCGGCGGGCCAATACACATATGGGACTTGTTCTGAGCGGGAGGAGGAGGAGGGTGGGAAGGAGGAGGAATGGAGGAGGAGGAGGAGGAGGAAGGCGGGAGGCAGCCCTGGCACCGCACGCCCGCGCTTTTGGCTGACTTTCAAAAAACCGGAAGAAAACGCGGCCGGAGCGCTAATTGTAGCCGGGTCCCGAAGTGAAAATGTTTTGTGACAGTCGCAAGAATTTAAAGAGGAAGGAAGATCGGTTTAGTGTCAGCTGCAATTAGATAATCAAAGCTCGGCCGGGGCCGGGCCCAGCCTGCAGCCTGCCCGGCTCTTGGCAGCGCTGCGGGATGAGGCGCTCTCTGCACAGCCGACATGTTGCAGCGCAGGACGCAGATGCAGGAGCAGCTCTGCACGCAATGTAGCGTCTCCTAGGATGGTTGGGCGGCTCCTTGCTTCAGGTATTTGATCACCCGTCGGCCCTTTTTTAGAGCCAAAGGGGGAGAGGAAAGCAACCGCAACCAACCAACAACAACAGCAGGAAAAAAAAGCGGAATCCTAACCCTGAGAAAATAGCATCTGCTGCTGTTAAATCAATTTATTACATAACATTTCAGGGAGAGAGCAGCAGCGCGGCGTCCTGAGCTCTTGGCTGCGTTTCAGGTTTGATAAAATGGCGTCTCCGCAGCGAGCCGGGCACAGCTCCGAGCCGTGCCATCCTGGGTGCCACCACTGCTGCTGTGGCAGCGCTGTTGGCTCCGTGCTTGTTGTCTTGAATGCGTTTAAAAGGTTCTGGCATCGGAGGCAATGAGCTGCGTGTTCGTGTCGTGGTGCAGAGAATTGGAACGGGCTGTAACAGGCTTTTCCCACTCGCATGCTGAGCTGGGGCTTGGTTTTAGAATGAAGCCGTTCCGTTTGGTGCTTCCATCTTTTGTCTGCCTTAATGCGTTGTGTATGGATTTCAGGAGTTCGGCTTGCTGGCACGTGGTCGCACCAGGTAGAGGACAGCTTCCAGATCTGTCCTCTGCCCCAGACAGGGAAGGGCAGGGCTGGATGTGGCAGGTACCCCACAGCCCGTGGGTCTGGGGTCCGTTGTGCTGGCTAACACGCGTTGAAATCTACAGCCAGGAGTGAGAAGAGGGGAATCTGTTTTGTTTGTTCCGTTTGAAATCAAATCTGTACTTATTAATAAGATTCTCATTAATAATTGATCCTAGGCGGTGCCGTTTTGCGCTTCCCTCGTACTCCGGTTCGTAAATCAGCTGAATGTTAATTATAGTTGAGGGTGCGTAATTGTACTGCGTATTGTTCAACCTAATTACTGTAATGGAAGTTACGAAGAGAGAGCTAAAAAAACAACAACAACAACAACAACAAAACAGCCATGAGGAGCCCGATTGCAAACTGGGTTTTCAGAGAGGCCAAGTGCTTTGACAGGAACGCGTGCAGCAGCTCCTCACCTCTCCCTCTGCTCATACTTTACATTTGCAGCCCGTGTAAGCGTTTAACACAATTTTGCAGCTATTTATTTATGTTAGCATACAAAGGGAGAAACGTTTTCTATTTTTAATGCCTACTGAGCAGAAATTTGTGAGGCAAGCTCTCCTCCTGCCCCAGTATATTACAAAAACAAAAACCAATAGCGTTACTGGTGACATTGGTCAAAGCTGAGCAGTGTGGTAGCTGGTATGCCTGCAGTTTAGCAGAATTTGTCGTGAGTTTGGGTCATTTTTTTGTTTCTTTCGTCGTCGTTGCAGTTTTTAATTAACAAAAAGGGCTGTTAATCTCAGCATTCCATTAATTCCCTCTCCTGATCACAGGAGGCCTTGTTAGCCGAGAGACAAGTGCTGTACAAAGGGCACAGAGTTCAGATTTTCAGGCACAAAATGTTGGTCGTAACAGCGATTGGGCTTGGCAGTGCAGCAGTAGTGCAGGCTGCTGACATGACAACGCTGTGCTTCCCATCTCATCTCCTGTGACTGTGCTTCCCATCTCCTGTGGCTGTGCTTCCCATCTCATCTCCTGTGGCTGTGCTTCCCATCTCATCTCCTGTGGCTGTGCTTCCCATCTCCTGTGGCAGTGCTCAGAGTCACAGCTCTCAGGAAGGATGGAAGCACTCCTGATCGGCTGCCGTGCTTTATTTCAGAGCTTTGCAAGAGTAAAGAGAAACTGATCTTTAAGAACCGACATTTTATTGGTTTCCCTGTTCCAGTCTTAGCAGCTTATAAAATAAAGCCGTGGCAGTTCTTGCGGAGACGTGGTTTCCTAGAGAGTTGGAGGGGATTTTTGCGTTCAAAGGAAACCCCGAACAAACAAAACAAAAAAATTACCCCCAGATTTAATCATATAAAAATATTTTCCTTTCATTATTTCTTCTCCTGGTGTAAAATCCTTGTGGGTTAAGTATCACTTTGCTACTTTCTGGTTGTTTGCTTTGTATGAACTACTTTAAGGTTAGGGAAAATGGAAAAATGTCTTTCGGATGTTTGCTTCTCGAGACTCTGTATAAAAACACTCTTTTTGGGATTTGCTCTGTGCTGAAAGTCTGCTATCTTTGTTTAGCGGCAGAGTAACAGCTCTTGCAGCTTTCTGTTTATTTTGTGGGTTTTTAATCTGTTCCCTTCCTCACTGTTTTTATAGCAGCACTCGGTGTTAAAAGCAATTGCTGCAGTTCCTATTGGGACACTGTGAAGCAGCCGTCTCTGGAAAATGTTGCCTGTCTGGAGCTGGAAGAAAGCTGTAACTTCCAAGCAGCTCCTGCAGGTCGTTTGTTAAGGCAGGTCATCAGGTCCCTGCTCGCTGCTGCCGTGTTTTAGCAGATGTGAAAGCACAGATTCCGACCCCAGAAGCTAAAGGGAAACACGCAGAGCTTGTTTCTTGTGGCTTTTGGGAGCAGCTTCTGTCTTGAATCTGCAAGAAGCATTCCCTGAGTATGGTTTTTTTTTTTCATTTCTTTGTTGTTGTTTTCAATTTGATAACCCTACTGCACTGCAGCACATGCCACACTGGAAGGGGCAGGATGTAGGTTTGACTGCTTTGCTTTTTGAGCACATTCCTTCTGAAAGCTGCCAGCGTGAATTCCTGCTGACTCCTGACCAGGGATGGAGCAGCGCAGGTATGCTGCTGTCCATGGGAGCATTTATTTTCTGCTGTGTACTGGAATTAGTGCAATCCTTTTCAAAGGAACCTCTTTCAGATTAGTCGGTGGTGGTGGTGGTTGTTGTTGAGGCCGTAATCTGAATCTTGGCAGCTGTGCTGTTGGAAGGGAGCAAACACTGAGTTGCAAGTGGAGGGTTTCTGAGCTGCGTGCTTCCCAGAGCCAAACGTGGCTGTGTGATGCTGTCTGAGCTGAGCACTGAGCCCAGCTCAGGTTCCTGACCGTTGTAGCACAGGCAGCTCCTGCTCTGAATAATCCCTTCCTGGTTTGGTTTGCTGTTTCTCTGACTGCTCTTCCAGATCCCGCTGCCACATGTCACAAGCAGTTCTGCTCCCTACTCGGGGTTCTTTGGAAATTGTTTTCTTGGTCTTCGTGCCATCCTTGTGCTCAGTGATCCCCGTGTAGGGTGCAGTGCCCTTCGTCGCCCAGCCTGACCTGGGGCAGCACTGCTCTGCTCCTGGGTGGAGCTGATGGTTCAGCTTTGGTGAGACCTTTTTATTGAAACTGTATTTCCAAGCCGCTTTTAAATTTTCCTGACATGTCAGAAACGTACTGCTGAAGCTCACCACCCACTGTGTTGAAAAAAAATATCACACACAACTCCTCTTATCTGATTCCTTGGTTACCTCAACTTCTTATCTGCTGGCCTTGGCTGCTGCAGCTTTTTTCCTTTGTTTGTTTCTGCTCTGCTCAGAATTCAGCTTGGCTCATATTTCTGACCCTGTCAACCCAGTTTGAGTCATTTTGCAGGCTTCCTTTCACTTTCCCTGTCTTATCTGGGATTCTGGTCTCCTGTTTAACACCTTCGTAGATTATCAGGTAAAATTTTAACCTTTTTCCTCAGCTCTGTAAGCGCTCGGTTTTGTGTGGATATTACATGATGCTTTCCTCCTTGCTGGCCATTGCATGCAGGGGCAAGAATCCAGGTTTGTCTAATGTCATGTTCTCTTTTGGGTTTGTCCTGTAACTGCCAATTATTTAAGTCTCTCTGTGAAACACTAGGCTTGTCCTGGCATTGTGAGAAGATGGACGATGAGCTGAGGCTGTGTTCTCCTTTCTTTAACGTGTGTTCTTCCACTGACTTTGAGATGAGATGCAATCTGTCCCGGGTTAGTGTATTCATTGTGTGCGCTGATAATCCGCATGAGGCAACTTAATAATCACAGCTCTTGCTTGCAAAGCCACAGGTGAAATGTGTGAGTAATGAGACTTCGTTCAAGAGAGAGCTTTTTCTATTCTTGGAATAATTTTTTCACAGTGTTGGAGTACCTTTAATTGGAGGCAGTTGGAGGAGCTAATCACACCAAAATATTTGTGATTCAAATCAACGTATATTAGTCATCCTCTGTAAAACAGCTTATTTGGGAGGTTTGTTGTATACATATTACCCTCAGAACAGTCTTGCACTTCTTGTTCAAATCTAATGTAGGCTAATTGATCAGAAAAATAAAAGTCGTGCTACTGCAGGTTTATGACAAGTGAAAATTATTGGCAGCCAAAATTTGTAATGTATAGCTGCAGATTTTTGCCTTCTTTGGATCAGTGGTTGGAAGAGCTGCCCAAGGATCACACTGGATTACTTGCCACGAAAAGAAACTGAAAAGAGAAATCTGTACTACGTATCTTTTATAGAGAGCAATTGGGATAGAAAGTAAAAGCAAAGACTTGTCTGAGCTGGAGTCCTTAGCATGCAAATGGTTATGTCTTTCAGTACAAGTTTGCACCCTAGCAAGCAATTAGAGGTTCCAGAGCTTCTTTAGAAATTGAATAACATCTTTGTGGAGAAGATTTGTGCTCTAAAGACCGCCTTCCAAAGATCTGTGCAATATAGCATTAGTTTCACTGGGTTGTGGGTGGACTTTGGACTTACTCTGGATGATAAGTGAAACTAAAAAGCACATTTAAATCCCTTGTAAATCCTTCCAGAGCTAATTTTCTCGACCAGACTGTTATTACAAAATGCCTATGTGTTTTCTGCTGTATCGTGTTAGAAAATGTGCTTTGAATTTTAGAACACCTTACACTTAAGTGCAAAGTAAAAGTGTTACAGCTCGTGATGTCAAACAGGACCTAGCTGTGTTTTTGTGGTGCTTGAACCGTGCACTCATTTTCAACCTTTTTGGATTCTTTCAGATCTCAGTCACAGTGGATTGGGAGACCATTATGAAAATTCCCACTGGGGACAGCAGCCCACTTTCAGGAGTGAAGGCAACTGCAGCTGGGATAAAGTGATAATAGACAGGACTGACAAGGAAGCGTGGCCTTCCATCACAGGAGCTGAGACTGAATCTGCCTCAGAATGTACTACAGACACTGACTCTGCCTCCAACTGTGGCTCAGAGAACAGTAGCATGGCTACAGGGAGTGCCCAAGGCAACTTCACTGGACATACAAAGAAAACTAATGGCAATAATGGCGCCAACGGAGCACTCGTCCAAAGCACTTCTAACCAGAGTGCCCTTGGAGCTGGTGGAGCCAACGGTAACGGCAACTCGGCCAGAGTGTGGGGCATGGCTGCAGGCTCTGGCTCTGGCCTAGCTCACTGCTCTGCCAGCGGTGGGGATGGCAAGATGGACAGCATGATTGGAGATGGTAGAAGTCAAAACTGCTGGGGTGCTTCCAACTCAAATGCTGGCATTAATCTTAACCTTAACCCTAATGCCAATCCAGCTGCCTGGCCTGTACTTGGACATGAGGGAACTGTGGGAGCAGGCAACCCTTCCAGTATTTGCAGTCCGGTCAGTGCCATAGGTCAGAACATGGGCAACCAGAATGGGAACCCGACAGGCACCTTAGGTGCTTGGGGAAACTTGCTGCCGCAAGAGAGCACAGAACCACAAACGTCCACTTCTCAGAATGTGTCTTTCAGCGTACAACCTCAGAACCTTAACACTGATGGACCAAATAACACTAACCCCATGAACTCTTCACCAAACCCTATCAATGCAATGCAGACAAATGGACTGCCGAACTGGGGGATGGCTGTTGGTATGGGGGCCATCATCCCGCCCCACCTGCAAGGCCTTCCTGGTGCTAATGGAACATCAGTTTCTCAAGTCAGTGGGGGCAGTGGTGAAGGAATGGGCAGTTCAGTTTGGGGGATGTCCCCAGGTAATCCTGCCACAGGAAACAGCAATTCTGGGTTCAGTCAGGGGAATGGAGACACTGTGAACTCAGCATTAAGTGCTAAACAAAATGGATCCAGCAGTGCTGTGCAAAAGGAAGGAAACGGAGCGAGCGCGTGGGATTCGGGGCCTCCATCTGGTCCTGGGGTACTAGCGTGGGGCAGGGGCGGTGGCAACAGCGGTGTTGGTAGTATGCATTCTGGAGCTTGGGGCCACCCCAACCGTAATGCCAGTAACGGTGTCAATGGCGAGTGGGTCAAGCCCCCAAACCAGCATTCCAATAGCGACATCAATGGGAAAGGATCAACGGGGTGGGATAGCTCTAGTGTTACCAGTCCGAATCCTGCCATGCAGCAGGGCAACGAACAAATAAACTCTTGGGCCAAAGCTGCGGCGTCTGGCACCACAGCTAGCGAAGGAAGCAACGACAGCGGTGGAAGCCAAAATGAAGGCAGTACTGGGAGGGAGGGGGCTGCAGAAGGCAGGAGGAGAGACAAAGGGATGATAGACCAAGGGCAAGTTCAGTTGCCAAGAAATGACCTTGACCCCAGGGTCCTGTCCAATACAGGGTGGGGACAGACCCCTGTAAAGCAAAACACTGCCTGGGAATTTGAAGAGTCCCCGAGGTCCGAACGAAAGAATGACAATGGAACGGAGGCCTGGGGTTGTGCAGCTACTCAATCTTCAAACTCAGGGGGGAAGAACGATGGGTCCATCATGAACAGTACAAATACCTCTTCAGTATCTGGGTGGGTCAACTCTCCGCCTGCAGCTGTTCCAACAAATACAGGTTGGGGAGACAATAACAACAAAGCACCAAATGGCCCAGGGGGGTGGGGAGAGTCAGCAAGCTCTACTACTGTTAATAATGCTGCTGCTGCCAAAAGCGGCCACACTTGGAGTGGGACCGCGAATCAGGAGGACAAATCACCTACCTGGGGTGAACCTCAGAAACCCAAATCTCAAAACTGGGGAGACGGACAGAAATCAAATCCGAGCTGGACTTCAGGAGGTGGAGATTGGGCAGATTCATCGTCTGTTCCCGGACACTTGGGTGATGGGAAGAAGAATGGATCTGGATGGGATTCCGACAGTAGGTCGGGGTCCGGTTGGAATGATTCCACGAGGTCTGGGGCCAGTGGGTGGGGAAATGGCACAAACAGCAAGGCTAATACAGGTACAAGTTGGGGGGAATCTTTGAAGCCAGGCCCCCAACAAAACTGGGCTAATAAACCCCAGGACAACAGTGTGAGTAACTGGGGAGGAGCTGCTTCTGTAAAACAGACGGGGTCGGGGTGGGTTGGTGGGCCAGTGCCAGCCAAACAAAAAGAGAACTGTGAGGCAACTGGCTGGGAAGAGCCATCTCCACCGTCCATTCGCCGCAAGATGGAGATTGACGATGGTACCTCAGCTTGGGGCGACCCAAATTACAACAACAACAAGACTGTAAACATGTGGGATAGAAATAATCCTATCATTCAGAGCAGTACCACAACCAATACCACCACCACTAGCACCATTATCAACACAAACATGGTTGAACCTCAGCCATCGCACCAGTCAAGTGCCCAGCCGAACCGGTCCCCGCTGCTTGGTCCAGGTATGCAGTACTGCTGTAAGCTCTCTTATTCCAGTAGTAGTATTACTGAGTGCTCTCAGGCCCGAGCACTGTGTGACTGTGTGCTAAAGATAAGATATGCTCCGTTTATGTCGTACTGTACATGTTTTTTCTTTACTCTGAAACAGCAGTGTTAACTGCCTCTCTTCAGCACAGAACCCATGGAACCTGGCAGACACGTTTCCAGAGTCCAAGCTCCTTTATTTTCAGTTCTTTCTAGACCTGACACCGGCGTGGTGCTTTCTGTTTCTGCCAGTTCTGCTGCCTGCCGTGATCTTTTTAGCAGTGCTGCTCTGGTGAATCTGAGATCAGCTGAGATGTGCTTGCAGCATGTCCTGGTGAGCCGTTCTCCAGACTGTGTATCTGGGTGACACGGTTGGTTCTGCCTTTTTGCAGCAGATGTTCTTTTAGAAATAGCAGCAGAGAGGAGCTTGGCTGGCTGCACAATGAGGAAAAGCTCTAACCAGGATCAGGCCAATAAAGCTCTGGGTCCTTGGCTTGTGGGTCCGTATTTATGTTGTAAGGTTCTTCACAATTAGTTAGCACCTTCTGCCCTTGCAGAGTTGGATGTCTTTTTGCTAACCTCTCTTCTGCTATTTATCCTCTGGTACCATTACTTAGCCTTTATTCTTGTTTAGACACAAAGCATCTGCTGCTGTCTGCAAACCCTATCGCTTGGCAGCAGATGTTTTTTTGGCTGTTGCATGTATCCAGACTGATGCTGTTTTTCTCTCTTCTGTTTGCTGCCATTTATGTTGAAGGTTCTCCTCCATGCTTTCAGGTCTCAAGCACGGACAGTATCCTGGGCTTTTGTGGGGTTCTCATAAAGCTGCATTGGTTAAAGATGTTAATACAAAGATGTTAATACTCAGGGTGTCTGAAAAAAGCCATTCCCCCTTCAGCTCTGCTCCAGATACAAGGGTGTAAGCATTGTATATCTGAGAAGTGTGTAGGGATTTTTTTCTAACGAAAGAGAAGGTGCTGTTGTGGGTGAGCAGCAAAAGAATAAAAATAGGGGGGGAGGTAAAAAAGAAAAAAATATTTTAGAGGAGGGGTATTGAAATAAATGCCACTGTAAGCCCTGCTCTGCATCACAACCGCAGACATCTCAGATCTGATCTTGCAGTGCTCTTGAAAGTTTTTCATCTGATTTTGTTTTGTCTTGGCTGTGTCTGAGTATTGGCTTTTTAACTGTGCTTTTCTCCAAGCAGGAGATTTGTTCTCCTTCTCTTATTTCCATCAATTTTTTTTTCTTTGATGTTGTGAAATAATTCAAACTGAATGTAATGTCTGTACAAAAATAGTCTCATGTTCCTTACTCTGGTCAAATATTTTTAACCGTTGAGGATATCTGTTTTTGTCAAATAACGTGTGCTCCAGAAAGAGAAATCTGCTATGAGGTTTGTACATGGCCACGCTCCATTTATCATTTGTCTTAAACTGATTTCATCCGTATTGAAACCTTCACTCACAGAACGGTAGCAAAGGTGTCTGCTATTAATGCAGTTGGGTTGGTTGGTTTGTTCTTCCCTCCTCAGCTGATCTGTGGGTCATTCAACCCCAGTTTCCTTTCCTGTTGGTGAGCAATATGCCTTTCCAACCTCTGCAGCAGGGGAAGCGAGTTGTGTAGCCAGGACACCTCTGTAAGCCAGAAGCACGTTTATCCAACAGTGGTTCTTTTCCATGTGCAGTATTTCTGTGCAGAACTTCTACGTGGGCCCTGATGTGCTTTGCCAATCATTGTGCCATCCTACAGCTGTACAGCAGCCTTCCCTGCTGATACAGGAGCAGAATTGGGGACTCCTTATGCCCTGAAATGAATGAGAACAGGCACGTGCACGGACAACCAAGAGGTAGCTCTTAGTTTTGCTGTACAGAACTAGTTACTCCTTCACAAAGGAATAGCAGTTCCTTTTGAAATAGAAGTTTCATGCTGTGCGAGCCCAGAAATGGAGGCCAAGTTACAGCCTTGTTGTTCGAGTTGTCACCCATCCTCAGAAGTTCTCAACATTCTTTGGAGAGCTTAAAAGCTATTGATGGGAAGCAGATGTTGGTACACACTTCATGAATTGTATTGTGCTCTGAGGAGTTTCTTTGCATGTTGTAAATAAATGTGCACGCAAAGCCAGGGTAGATAATGTGATAAATGTACTCCTTTCTGGTTGGAGTAGCTCCCCCCAAGCCGACGGTGGGTTATTTAGAAAGACAAAGTGACAAAAGGTTTTGCAAATAGGGATAAGCAAGAAGGAGATTTTTGGATCCCAGACAGCAACAGATCTTTCCTGCAAATGCTAGGAAGAGCTCGATGCTCTCTTGTGAGAGGAGAGATACCAGGTAGGCAGGCTGACGGGCTTCCATCTGTGCGAGGAAGCCAGCCGAAGGTAAAGCAGGCTTTCCTACGGAGATTTGATGTTGAAAATCAAGAGTCTAGAGAATGAGCAGCTCAACTTGTGAAAAAATCTGAAACGAAGTTGGAATTCTGCTGCTGCTTCTGTAATCTCATGCTGTTCTGTTGGCAGCAGCTCCAGTGCCACTCGCAGTCTGTGATTTATGTGGAGCAGGAGATGGAAGGAGTGCATCTTCCTTTGAACTTTCATCAGAGTGGATTTGAAACTGGAGCAGCTCCAAGCTCCTTTAGGGTGCTCATTTGGAGCCTGAAATCCTGTTGTGTGCACTCAGCTCTCTGACAGCTATGTTCTGGGGGATGGCCAGGTGTTACTGAGGAACGTGTCCTCTGCTTTCACACTGTGATGAGCTCCTTGCTGAGAGCCAAGTAAGAGCTTCCCCAGTGCAGAGCTGTGCAAGAAGGCATTGAGCCCCACCGTGTGAGCCTTGCAGGTTCTTAAGCTCAGGTGAACCTGAGCTTAAGGGGTACAGCAACCTTCCCTTGGGCACATATATGAGTGCACACTGCTATAGCTTGTTTATTGGCTGTATGAGCAGACTAATGATACACAATCTCATTTTTCTCCTAGATCTCTTCCATTTCCATCTGCATAAGGCTCTCATACATTGGTTTGCCTGCACTGTAGCCATGTGCTCTGGTATATATCACAGACCAAAGAAATTCAAAGAGAACCATTTCTGTCATCCAAATAGCTATAGGGTTATTTTGAGGGAAAACAACTGCATCCTGCCATAACTCAGTTAACGTTTCACTTTCCCTTGAGGATTTCCTGTTGGCCCAGGCCCAATGTTAATTATGTTTTTATTTCTATAAAACAAAACTCTGCCAATGTGGCCATATTCATTACTCACTGTGATCTCTTTGTTTCTCGTAATTCTAACAGTTTAAAAACTGCAGTATTAGTACTTTACTTTCTTGCCAAGGAGCCCTTTAGCAGGGCTTATCCTGTTGCAAAACAGCATTCAAGCAGAGCCATTTGTTTGTAGTTCTGTTTTTTGTTCTAAAGGCATGGGGCTTTTTCTTAGGAAAGCCTACATGTGTGTTATTTTCAGAGAGAAAAATAGTGAGAACTTTTAAAAATGGAAGTCTAGCTCAGATTTGAGGCCGTTGTGGAGGTATTTTGCTTCCCAGGAGCTGTGCAAAGGAGCTCAGAAGTAGCTCTGTGTGTTGCTTCAGCATTATGCTGTAATGTTCTGGATGCTGCTGGGGCTGCGGGCTCCTGCAAGTCAACAATCAAATCAAGGTGAAACACAGGTTCCATCTGTGACTGTTTCAGATCAGATACATGCTACATGTTGTAAAAAGCAAGGAAAAACTTCATTTACAAATGACTCTTCCAGAGATTACAAAGCAAATATCTTCTCTCTACTTAACTTCAGGATTTAGCATTGTTCTCTTGAAAACGTAACCTCATCCTCCTTGTTAAGTTGGTAAAGCAGAGCCGTGCAAGGGTAGCACAAAGACAGCGATGCTGCAAAGCAGGTCCTTGCTTCCAAGGGGAAAAATGAGTCAGAATTTTTATTTACTGTATTTTATTTGGTTTGGGGTACTTTCAAGCATGATCTTTCACTGAACTCTAGCTCCCTCGTTATTTGTAATCCCTTATTATTTACTTCTCAGTGCACATCTGTGGTCTTTACTCGAAATCAGCATTGATTCAGGAGCGTCAGAAGGACCAGTTCTTTGGCACGTATCGTCTGTAGTCCTGTACACTTCGCTTTTCTGATACATGGGTTTTGACTTAAGGCTGATTCCATGAACTGAGTTGTTCCCTTCTTAACCAGTCCTGTTTCCATTTTGTGAGCCAGAAGCTGCAGATCAGCAGGGCCTTCATTCATTGGAATGAAACATGTACACTTAAATAGCATTTATCTCCAGGAACACTCTTCTCAAGCGCTGATGTTCAACTAAACTACCGAACTCCCACATGTAACAAAAGAAGGTTTAAAAAAACCAACAGCAAACAAAACTGGGACATAAAACCTTTTTGTAAGAGGTAATGGACGCGTTAAATTCCAGGTCTGTTGCACTGGTCTGTGTTCTGTAGGTTGCAGAAGCAGTTCCTGGCACACACAGCTCCAGCACTAAGCTCGCTGGCACACGGATTTAAGCGCATTATGTTCAAGCCAGGCCGAGGCAGTTTCTCTGCAGTAGCTTATGTCTTTTAATGAGTTAAAATAATACTCTGCAGGAAAGCAGGGACTTCTACCTGCTGGTCCTCGTGGCTTGGCTATAGATTGTAATTGCAGTGTTGTCTGGTTCTGCTGTAAAAAGAAACGTCCTAGCCTCCAAGAAGGGATGGCAGGTGAACACAGTCAGCCATGGGCTGCAATAAAAGCTTTAAGGACTATTAGCAGCATACATAATCTGCATTGAAACTGTTAACAAACAGATAACTTCTTGCATACAAGATGTGAGAAAAGAGACTTCTGAGACTAAACCAAAGAGATTTGTAATGTGCTTGATTATGGTTACTCTGTCTGTTCCTGGTTCGTGCTCTTTCCAGAGAAGGGCTTGAATAAAACATCCATCTTAGAAATGATTGACGTTGTTGACCTCTCCTCATCACTCTTCCTCCTTCCCTCGCTCCAGCAGGCTGGGGAGAGATGCCTAACGTCCACGCGAAGAGCGAAGCTTCTTGGGGAGAGCCGTCGTCCCCTTCTGCTGCAGTCGATAACGGCACGTCGGCGTGGGGGAAGCCCCCCAGCAGTGGGACGGGGTGGGGAGAGAGCCCTGCGGAGCCAGCGGGGACCTACGGCAGAACAACCGCTCCAGCTGCTGCCCCAGCACTGTGCAAACCAGGTGCGTGTGTGGGCATCATGGGCTGGGGAGAAAAGGCAGCAGTGTGTGCTCCTGCCAGCGTCTGCAGGTGGGGCTTCCCATCTTCCTGTGCGTTTAAATCAGAGAATTTCTTGATGTGATTTTCAAAACTCCTTTATGTCTCTCGAAACTTCAGAGATTGCGGATACCGGATTGGTTTTAAAGTACGAATTTAACAAGCTCATCCAGTAAATTTAAGCTTGGAGTATTTTTTGTGTACTCCAGGAACAGTATGCTGTAAATTACAGAAGCATAGGAAACAAGGGGACTGCAGGACAGTGTGACCAGGACCTGAAGGAAACCTGAATTAGATTGAGGAGAAACTGAGCTCAGCTGAGATGGGATTGACTTTGGTAGGAGAAGAAACACGTGAAAGTGACTAGGCATAACTTCACTCATCCATTAAAGTGAGGGGGTGGATATCTAGTTCTGGAGTACCATGAGCTGCTAACTGCTGCGCAATTTCTAACAAAGGTTATTTGATAAAAATCTTAAATCTCCAGCTGCCCTGAGGGCTACAGGTCTGGCTTGAAAATTCTCTTTAGGCTGTGGTAATCTTGTAAGTTTTATTGCTGCTTAATGCTGCAGTGAGAGATAGTTAAAAGTCCCAGAAAACCTAAAAAGAATGAGAGGTCTTATAATGAATAATCCCTGCTTTAAGCAGAGTAAACAGAATGAAACAGATCGAGCTGACAAAGCCCTGTCGTTTACTGCTCAGTGTTCCTTGCAGCCTGCTTGCTCCTTTCACATCTCGTTTTTCTGAGATGTGAATGAATTTCTGACCGTTAGTAACCTTGTAATTTGGGTTTGTTCAGGGGAAGAATGTGGTAACTGAAATGGTGAGATTCACTGAAGGCAAAATTGTACACAACAAGTGTGTGGTCATTCTTCTGGTTCCTTGTTCCTAGGAGACTGGAAGGATCACAGATCTGTCTTGTTGAGGGAAAAAAGTAGGATTTGCAATTGCTGGACTTTGTTCTTCTGTGGCTGTATTTAGAGCACTTCTCTTTTTTTTGTTAGCTTCAAAGGAGGAGTCCTTATCATTTAATGCCAATTAAGCTATTTGATGAACCTCTGTATCTCTTGAAAATACTTAAATGTTAGCATGTAGGATATGGTATAACAGTCTGTTCCTATAAAATGTGCATAAAATTAAATCTGATTTTCTTCTCCCTCTTTCCCTCCAGCTTCAAAATCTATGCAAGAAGGCTGGGGCAGTGGTGGGGATGAAGTGAATCTCAGTACTAGTCAGTGGGAAGATGAAGAAGGAGATATGTGGAATAATACTGCTTCACAAGAGAGCAGCTCCTCCTGTAATTCCTGGGGGAATGCCCCAAAGAAAGGACTTCAAAAGGTAAGAAAAAATAAAGCTGATCTCTGTGAACAAGTAGAAGTACAACACAAAGTTTCTGGAGTCAGTTGTTAGAGATTTTTTCTTGCGTGACACCTGTCAATAAACGTACCTCTGACACCAGAACACAAACACAGCTCACCGCTTCCATATTTGAGTACAGCTTACCTTGTTTCCAGGGCAGGTTTGAAGAAAAGATGATATATCAATGGGAAAAGTGTTAAAAGCCTTCAGACACTTTGTGTGAAGGTAGAAGAGCAAGCAGTAGTTTGTGATGGAGTAGTCCAGCAAAAAAATACCTATTTCCAGTGTGGAGAAACAAGTAGATAACTTTAAGGCTTGTATAGCTGTGAGAAGAAAGCAGTTCTGTACTGATGCCATGCTTAAGCAAGATCATATAGTTACATTCGGACATCTGTTGCACAAGCCTTGCTTCAAGACAAGGCCAGCCAAGAATTTGGGGTGCATTTAGTCAGTCCACTTGCCACTCCACTAGCCAACACAGGCTGTAATCAGCACAATGATTCAATCAAGCTGGTCTTTTTTTTTTTTTTTTTTTTTTTTTTAGTTCATTGTCATTCACTGCCAAAGGTTACAATGAAATACTTAAATTCAAAGGTGACTTTAGTTCAGTGGTCATCAAGTCAAATAGTAAACGGTATATGGAACACTTGGTGAGCTGAGATAGTTTGGTTAATCTGTGTCAGAAGGGAACAGAGTTGCATTGTTTGTAGTGTTCTGAATGCTTTTAAAATTAGTGTACTAATATATCTTACAATAGCATGTAATACTAATAAGAAAAAGCTATTGTGTACTTGGTGTACATCTCACTGGTACGGGTATGGGAAGCTAGCCATTAATGGAATCTCCTCCTTGTTCACCAAGGGCATGAAGACATCTAGCAAGCAAGATGAGGCCTGGATCATGAACCGCCTGATAAAACAGCTCACAGATATGGGCTTCCCTGTGAGTAGTGCTCATTGCTCAGCAGAGCTGTTGTAGCTTGTACTTACTGTCTTTCAGTGTTTTGCTCAGTAACTACAGAAAGATATTGTCCTCTTCAGACTGGGAAGCATTTCCATTACCTACAGTTAGAAATTTACTTCAGTTTCAGAAATCTGTTGTAAGCTGGCAGAGTGCTCTCTCAGATTGCTTGATGGCACTTATAGAACTTAAAATATCAAGAGTTTTATGGTGTTACTTTGAAGTTCAGTAATAATTCCTTATTAAATAGATGGAATGAGAATATAGCTGTTTGTTTTTGTTTTTGTTTTTGTTTTTTTAAGGAAGAGCACATAGCAGAAATGTTAAAGCTAACCATAGAAAGCAGGAAGAAATTGGAATAGCAGAAGTCTGTGACTTGCCCTTGTAGCAGTGTTACATACTTAACAAACTGAGCTGCTGTGGGAACTGGTAAAAGCAGAGAAAAAACATATGTAGACATTATTTGTGCCACTGAGTAAATATTAAATTGAGTATTGCGGTGTATTTTATCAGTCTTTATAATTTTTTAGGCACAATTAGTTTTTCTCTTAATGTGACCTGTGTTTTTGACAGAGAGAGCCAGCGGAAGAGGCCTTGAAGAGCAACAATATGAATCTTGATCAGGCCATGAGTAAGTATCTGTGCAGCTGATTGGTTTTTCCTCTGAAGCAATGTACCCAAAGCTCTAGATTATGAGAATTTGATCTTGTCCAGTTCGGTTGGATGTCGTGTTTTTACTGAAGGCTTTTGCTTTTATAAGCAGGATGTAATAATGCTGGCAAATTCACTGTCTTTGTGTCACCTTCTTGAGTCTGTTTTCCCTTTCTGTGAAGGTGCTCTGCTGGAAAAGAAGGTGGAAATGGACAAGCGTGGAATGGGAGTGACCGACTATAATGGAATGGTCACCAAACCCCTTGGCTGCCGCCCACCACCAATCTCCAAAGAGTCTTCCATGGACCGCCCCACCTTCCTTGACAAGGTAGGTTCAGAAGTGTGAATGTGAAGTACAGGTTAAAACTGTAAACTGGAGAAGTACTGGTGAAACCCTGCTGAATGCTTTCAAGGCTGTGTGGAGAAACGTGTTATTTTCTTCTCTCTTAAATTTGTGTGAATTTAGTGTTTGTGGAAAGGACCACCAATCTGGTTCCCCTCGGAAATAAATAACTGTCATTCCCACTGTTACAGTGGAAAAAGAAAACCTAAGAAATCAGTAATGCAGGGATGTAGAAATGAGGAAAAAAGAAAACAACGCACAAAGAAATGGAGTGGGGAAAGCCTTTTACTCCAAGTCCTGGGAGTCAGACAGTGACCTTTGCTCAAGTTAATATTCTGATACGATCAAGGCCACAGTCTTCAGAAAAGGCTTTTAATTCTTGTTTTCATTTTGAGCTGCTTCAGTACTTCAGAAAAAGTTCATTACTTACTCAGGAATAAGGAGCTGAGGTATTTTTAAGTCAAAGAGCAGACACGGTCATAAACAGCTTCTCAGATGAGCTCCCTTTTCTGTGGTCACGTATGACAAATTTTCCAGCACTGTGCAGTGAGTGAGGAGGAGGGCTCAGACGTTGGTGGTGGCCAAGATTCGAAGTGCCTGAGGAACAGAATGTAGGGAAAAGTGCAGCCAGATCTTCAGTAGGAAATGGGAGTTACAACCTGACGCAATGCCCTACAAATAGACTCACCAGAACACCTCAGAATCCCTCCCACCCCAAATCATTAATAACGAGGGAGCGTTCTGTGGTGCCAGTCTTTTATTTCGTGAGTTATCTGAAATGTGTTCATAGGAGTTGATTTTATTTATTTATAGGATGGAGAAAGCAATGCCTTTTACAAGCTGTGCTGAAACCGGTTCATTTTACACAAGCTATTTACAGGATGTGAGACAAGAATGATACCTAGTCTTTTTAACACAGATTGTATTAAAAACTTCACTGGCCAGGAATAATGATTCTTTCCACTTGGCCACCCTGTGTTTTCTTACAGTCTTAAGTGTAGCACTAAGTTAAGGTGTGAACTGTGGCAGGATCCCAAGTATTGTATTAAGAAAATCAGCATGGCACTGTGCTGGGACACCTAAAAAAACACTGACCTTTTAATGCCCACTGGAAGTATGTCTGCTGTCATCACAGCCTGGACAGTTTACTGGGTTGCTGTTCTGGTACAGTGCAACCTGTAAAACAAGTTAATTTGATTAAACACGACAGTGCCTTATATAATTATGATTTATTTATACAAAAAAACGAGCTTCTAAATGAAGCTTGCTTTAGAAGATCCTTACATACCAGAACTCTTCGTGATAGTTCAAATGCTGTCATGGTGTCATGGTGATTTCCTCCAAAGTTTATAAATCAGAAGAATGGTTTTCTGCTTTTTGGGAATAATAACCTTTGTTCTTTTAGGGGTTCCTAGTCATTAGGGTGGTAAGACAGCATATCAGTTTGTGTCCATTGTAGTCTTGCTCCCTAACAAGTGAGGCTTTACCTGGCTCTTCTTTTTCTCCTCCTGCCACATGAAATTCATCCTTAACTATAGCCAGACTATTTGTGTCCAACCTCAGTGAGTATGTTAACTGAAAGATCCCTCTCATGGTGGACGTCACAGAATCAGTGCATCGTGCCAGCTAGCCTTTTCTTTTCTTGGGTAGAAATGTCTTTTGCAGTGAATTTATTGCAAAAGGGAGGGGTATATTATGTGCAGCATAATACGTAATTATGGAAACATATGTTAAACACAAGTATTGAGAAGGGAGTCCTAGAATGATTAGTATTCATGCAGCAACTAAAATCTGTCAGTCTAGGCATAATCTGTCACAGTGACTTTAGTATGACAAAGGAAATAATCCCAAACTGTATTTGTTAGTGTCGAGCACTTGCTAAGTGAATTAAACAAATACAGCTTCTGCACTAAGAATAGATTTTTTTTTTCCCCAATGATATTCTCTCTATATTTACATCTCATGCTGCTGGAGCAGCTCTTCTCCAGATACTTTTTGCCCTTCAAGGTAATGCTTCAGAGCACAAACCTGGAGCTGTCTCATTCTGAACAGGCCATCTACCCTTTTCCATGGTTAGTGCCACAGCTGCACGGAGCTGCCTGGCTGGCATTCTTGACTTTACCTGTGGTCTTGCCCTTATCCTTTTCCTCAGCTTTAGTCTCCCCAGGTTCTGCTTCAAGATACTATAAGCTAGGTTAGCGTGCTCATTGCTGCCTCAGTCAGCTGATTCTCAGTGCTTAACTCATGTATTCTTTATTCTGTGTCGTGTTGAGTCAGTCTTTGGCACTCAGTGCTTTGTTAATTGTATTATTTTCTCAGGAAATTCTCTCCCTGTAGCACCGTAAAAGGAGAAAATCCAGTGGCTTTGAGAAAATAAAGAAACAGCCTAGCAGTACTCTGATACATGATCTCAACCACTTTATCTTATACTGGGTGGCAAGTATGCTGTACTTAGGCAGCAGGTTTGCTTGAAGATGTTACTTGATGTCTTCTGCAGACATCAGGTTTGTCGGAAATGTATGTAAGGTGTTCCTGGCAGCATCCTGAAGGATAGCAGAAATAAGCCCAGAATGTTTCATATGCTCTTTTCTGAAACTGTATGGATTTTGTCCTGGATACCATACCTGAGCACTAGAACTCCTTCTGATTTACAGATTATTGAATGTATGTGTTCAAAAGTCAGGTGAACGTTCTGAAGAGAAGCAGCCATCCTTGGCATTAGTTTAAGATCATCTTCTACGAGGCTCCTGAGGTTCGTGGTAGACTCATTGTTCCTCCTGCTCTCCTCTACCTTCCCTTCTTTACTCTTCCTCACATATCACTGGCACAGAACGCTGTCTTCCTTGGCCTGATGCTGCTTGCAGACATCCTCCCAAACTCTAGAGCACGTAGGAAATTCTCCCCTTAGAAAATTGTTTTGGTCTTTGATCTGCTCTTTTCTTCTGCTGTTGAGGTATAAAAGTTTTGATGCTTGTTGACCTCAGTCATGTTTTTCCACAAATACTCTACTTGTCTGGCTGTTTCTTGTCTCTAATTCAAATATGATATTCTTTGAATTTTTTCCCAACCTCTTCCTCACATTCTGATCCCACTTGCCACTCCCAAGTGTCAGGCTTTTTGTCTTAGGGGTAACAGATGAGGTATTTCATCCTTATGCAGGAAGGCTTGCATTTAGATCATGGTCACTAGATTTTTATCTTTTTTTCCCCCCAATTTAATGAAGTGCCATTGGGAGGTGGACTGCCAAGGTGTCCAGGTAGCTCATAGCAGTGAAATATCTTAACTCTGCTTGCATTCTGTCATACCTAATACATGAGACTCTTGTGATAGTCCTTCCAGTGTCCCAACACTAATGTTTTATTGAGCATAAGGGCAGAGTGTTGTGTTTGATAAAAGTATTAGGACATACTGCCACTGGTAGCACTGTACAGTTGAGCTAAGTCCTTTCATGATGTTAAATACAGTGCTGGCTTGAGCATCATTGTGACAATTCATATGCAGGGGGGCTGCTTAACTGGCTCACCTAGGGGAGAAACGTAACATCCATTGTAGAGCATCACTGAAGAGAGATGGATAAGATGAGTTTGGATAGAAGATACTGTTTTTCAAGAAATAGAACTGAAAGAGTGTAAAAAATAACAGGTAGCAAACCACTGTCTGCAGTAAAGGTATCACCTGGTCCGGATTGAGAAGGACTGATGGGTGCTTGATGTGAAATGAATCGATTTCAGCCCCAGCTGTATTGTACAGATTTGTGCAGCAGTCATAAGTTCAAATGCAGAAAGTCAAACCCGAGTGAATGTGAACGGTGTGTTAGAAACAAAACAAAAGACACATGCTGTAGGTCAGCCAGAGAACACACTCGAGGTGAAGGTGGTCTGGAGCAGAACACAGCAGAAATCAGATGCCCAAGTCTGTAGTGTGGCTGTGCTCTACCTTCCCCAGCACTGCCTAATTCCAAAAGGAGGAAAAAGAATACCAGTGGGACAATATCTGAGTAAATCTGGGGCACGGGAAGGGATTGCGTTGATCTCTTTTGGTGAGCAGTTCTGTTCGCAGAGGAAACAATAGCACCTGAAAGAGAGCCCACGTGGAACTTGAAATGATTTTCACTTTAAAAGAGAGAAGGTCAGAATTGGAAACGCATGTCTGTGATCTGAGGAGAAATCCTTGAACCTGTTACTGTCATGCAAGCTGCAGTTGTTTGTAGAGTGTGACTGATGTCCAGTAGAATGTAAAATATCTTGAGCTGAAAGGCCTTGGGGATATCATTAGAAAATGTCAGTGTCCCCCTAGGACAGTCAGATAGCATGTCAAGTGTCACTGTGCCTGGTAGCGAAGAAACTTTCTTTGCATCAAAGGGGAACTGTTGAAAATGCATTTCTCAAGATTAACTTAGGAGCGTCCCTGCTGCATGAGGTGATTTGTTTGGGTATCTGCTGTGAGCAGAGGGCTCCTTTGCTGACAAAGGAGGCTTGGATTTAACGGCTAATCTAACCTAGCTCCTCAGTGTACATTCAGAGGCCTTTCTTCACCCTGGAAACGCTGCCTGAAAAACACCAGTCCAGTATGCTACAAATGGGCTTTGCCCTCTGCCTGCTTTTGGAGCTGTGCTTTGCACACCAGTGCTGTTTGATGACATCAAAGCCCAGCATGGGAGAGAGCTGGGTGCCCCACCACAGCACTGCCCACATAGCTACCTGTTAGACTGGGTATTATGGGATGTGTTCTCTGCTGTGCTGTTTGCCCCCCACAGGGGCTGCTTTACGTGCATCACATCTGTGTTCAGACCTGGCTCCCTGCAGCCCCATTAGGAAAGGGGGCTCCTTTTGTGCCTCCCCCTGGGGTTCAGGCAGTGCCTTCATGGCTTTCCTTGCACGGCCACACAGACAACGTTATCAGTATTGGTTTTAAGTATTTCTGTGTCCCGTGGGTGTGATGGAGTTGTGTTTCAGAGTGGATATTAATAAGTCACCGCTATGAGAATATTAAAAGAGGCTCATGTGTCTGAGTTAGGAAAGGGGATTAATGCAAAAATGTTTTCTTACAAACAGAGCTGTGATGTGGAACCAAATGCAGGCTGGTGTCAGATTCTCCTATCTAGCCTTTCAGGGTTAGCAGGAGCAGTGCACTGCGTGTCTGTGCTCTGCTTTGGGAGTTCAGCAAAGTACCACAGACCTGCCCTAACCTTGTGGGGTCTCTCCCCATCCCAGCTTTAGCTGGGGGGCTGCCTGGGGGCTCAGGGTGGCTCGAGCCCTCCTTTCCTGCTGGGAGGTGGAAGAGGGTGGTTGTGCATTTGTGGATTAAGTGCAACATAGTAAAGAAAAACAGTACCTTAATGCTGTTTCTCTTTCTCTTCTTCCTTCACCTCATGCTTTTCATTCCCATCATTCATACCTCTTTTTTTTTTTTGTTTTCCTTTTTATTTTTTAATATACATGCATATCTTTTTCACTCATCCACGCCCCTTTCTATTCCCATGGGCAACTGTTCTGTGCGCTGCTCACCCTGGGCACTGCACGCAGCTCACCCTTTCTTTCTCCAATCAGGATGGCGGCCTAGTGGAAGAGCCCACTACTTCACCATTTTTGCCTTCACCAAGCCTGAAGCTCCCCCTTTCAAACAGTGCACTCCCTAATCAGACCCTGGGCGGGATTGCCTCAGGGCTGGGCATGCAAAACTTGAATTCTTCTCGACAGGTAAGGCTGTTCAGAGAGGTCACAGCTTTGAGTTTCAGCACTCAGGCTCGCTGCTAGCACCTGTCCCTTCCCCTTGGAAAAATGGGGCTTTGAACTGAAAACGTGCACGAAGTCTTTGTTCACACGAAGTAGCAGTGAAGAAGCTACCTGCTGTGTAAACATTTCACATTATAGGACATAAAACAACTGCTTGGTTGTAATTAGCCTGCTAATTACACGCGTCCATTGAGAAGAGACTGTAGTATTATGGATTTATACCAGCAAACCCTGGCGTAGCTCTGCCTTGTTGGATGCGAGGTTTCTTTTTTGAGGCACTGCTAATTGTCACAGACTTTAAGACAGAGATGTTGCTCTAATTCATCTTTCCTGGCTGGTGTAATCATTCAGCGATGAGATGGGTGAGAAGCGATGCGGTTTTATTTATTCATGTCATAAATGTCAAGGCAGCTCACAGCTTTGACAGGTGGTAGGAAAGGAACTGTGCTTTCTCTGGTCAAATGGAGCACCGTGCAGGAGGGAAGTTTTTGCCCCTGGATAGAACATGCTGGCAGGAAAAGAAAGGGAGAGGAATTGAAGGTGAAGATTCATGAACAGAACAAGACTGAGAGGCCATGAACTACTCTTATGAAGAGGTTATTGAATTGAACTAGTTAAAATAAGACAAAGAAAACATATATATAAAAATATATATGTTGTTCTGTTGTGGCCTTTATTATGCATATTCTTCTAAGTTAGTCTTCTAAGGCAGTACTTGTTCAGCACTTAGAGCCCATTACACATATCAGAAGCAGGGGCAGCTCTAATGGTATGTCTGTTGTCAGTGTGCTTGTAAAATGAATAAGTATAAAAACTGCCTAGATAGCTTAATGATTAGGATGCTGTGAGTTTAATGGCTTCATTTTCCTGTTCCTTCTTGCATAAGTACAAATATTTTTGTGAGTACTTCCCGTTGTTCATCTTGTGACCCTCCAGGCTTATGCATCCTTATAAAAGAGATCTTTACCTTCGGCTGCCTTTTGTTCCGACACCTGTACAAAGTTTGGCAGGTTTGGGGTGTTGTTGGGTGTATGGTAGTGCTGCAGTAAGTGCCACTTATTGTCAGTAAGGCTTCCCACAGAGCAGTCCTGGATTCTTTATTTGTGCCTGTCGTAGTCACTGAGGATAAAGGCTGCGCAGATAAGGAACTCTGAGCTTTTATGTTGAGTGATGTGTTTCAGGGCCGTTGTCTTTCTTGTCCTGTTGCAGATACCGAGTGGCAATCTGGGTATGTTTGGCAATAGCGGAGCAGCACAAGCCAGGACCATGCAACAGCCGCAGCAACCGCCAGTGCAACCTCTTAATTCATCCCAGCCTAGTCTTCGTGCTCAAGTGCCTCAGTTTCTATCCCCTCAGGTGAGATGGAGCTTCCAGTCTTGTGTTTTCCCTTTGCCTGGAATTCTCCCGCGTGCGTTCCGCTCTGCACACTCATTTTGTGATGATCCTGAGGCTCTGGATGTTACCCATAAGCATGTTACACGGTGAGGTGTTCTTCCCTGTGTACTCTGTGTGTTATCTGCATGTGCAGATTCTCTCCTTCCTTTTCACAAACGGCAGTGTTCCTAAAAAGCTGAGGAGCTTATTCTCTTCTTTCTGTAAATGCACATGTGAGTGTTGATATTAAGATTTGAATCAGAGCCTGTTGTTAATTTTTTTTTATACTTTGTTAAATAATTCAGGTAAATTGTGACACTTTTTTGCGTCTTACACAGCTCCCAGTGTTAAAAGTGAGTATGCATTGCTTAATACACTGCTCTTCCTTAGGTTCAAGCACAGCTTTTGCAGTTTGCAGCAAAAAACATTGGTCTCAACCCTGCACTATTAACCTCGCCAATTAATCCTCAGCATATGACGATGTTGAACCAGCTCTATCAGCTGCAGCTGGTAAGTGTGAAAACCTGGCAAGTAAGCTCTAAATCTGAATGGAAGGCATGAAGGTAAAATGAGAGAACAGCAACTAAATGTTTACATGGACGTGGCAGATATTTAAAGCAATTAGATAGCGATTTCTTTCCAAGAGTTCCTTTTCAAAGAAGCAAAACCATGGTTTTTGCCTCAGACTTTATAAATAGTAATTTATGGAATAATTATCCTGTAAACAGCGTATCAGGGGAACTGAAAAGTCAGTTGTCTCGTTACAATTGTATGTTATCAAACAGCACTGAATCTGCCTGTTACATGCAAATACATGCAGCTCGTTGAGCAGCTGGGGAGTTAGTGTCAGTACATAACAAGACAGAAACCTCGACAGTGTTGGTCACCTGAGTGGAGAACGGTTTGATTTCCTCACTAAACAATAAAGCATGTGGTGCATTTCCCATAATTAATGGAACGAGTATTAATCACACTGTAAGAACAACAACAAAATAACTATTGATATTTACTCACTTTGGATAACACTGCAGTCTGATGTTTTGTTTCGTCCTTTGTTGTGCACTTCTTCAGAAGGAAAGCAGGTTCTGTCTGTAATGAACACTTACTGCTGACGAACTTACTCATGACCTGCTTGATTTCAAGAGAATCAGTGCTGAACTTAAATGTGTTTTGGAATACATTCTTAACAAAATGATTACATTTGCTTCGTTGTGTGTTTTCAGAAAGCTCCAATGCTGCTTCTTTTTTTGTATATTGTACCAGATCAGCTCAGGCAAGCTTGTTAGACTTCTTGTATATGTTAGAGTCTCTGACCTCTGGTTTCCGTCCCATAGGCGTACCAACGTTTACAAATCCAGCAGCAGATGTTACAGGCTCAGCGTAATGTTTCCGGACCCATGAGACAACAGGAGCAGCAAGTAGGTTTGATTACCAATTCAGTTTCACCATGAGAGTTCGGTTTCAAAAGCTTGATGAGGTTGAACATTATACCAAACCAGTTAGAGCATCCTTAGAAACAATAATACAGTGCATGGTTTGAGTACTGGAAAGGAAAGAGAGCTGGGGGGGATAAAGCTACTTCACAGTATTCAGTTATTGGAGGAAAGCTCTTCAGCACTTAATTCAGTCAGTTTTTGTTTGTAAAGAGATCTGTTTAAGGATAGAAAAAGGCATAGGAAATCTTAAGTCATCGCAAATTGAGCAGATACTGATTTGTTCTCTTTTGTTTCCAGGTTGCACGTACAATCAATAACATGCAGCAGCAGATCCAGCAGCACCAGCGCCAGCTGGCCCAGGCCCTGCTTATGAAGCAGCAGCCTCCCCCTCCACATCTATCTTTGCACCCCTCTGCAGGCAAATCAGCCATGGATAGCTTTTCACCCCATCCCCAGGCTCCCGGCCTTCCTGACCTGCAGACCAAAGAGCAACAGTCTTCACCGAACACCTTTGCTCCTTACCCTCTTGGTATGTGTCCTTCATCAAAGCAGTTCTGTATGCAAAAGGCAGAGGGAGTGTTTGTCATTGTTTTATCCTCCCAAGTACTAGCTCCGCTGTATAATAGAGAAATACAAAATGAATGTGTATTAAATAATGTTGAAATACCTAAGCAAAATCATGGTTTTGACACTAGTGACCTGTATTTGGTCACTTTGCAGAACAGAATCCAATTACTTATCTATGTAAGTAGCTCTTCATGAACCTAATACTAAAATTTGACAGCATAGCGTTGTAAAATGCACAGATATTATCTTGAAAACAGTCACTTGAAATCTCCTTTCCACTCTAATCAGCGCTGGTGAGGCATCAGCTTTGGTCAGTGTATTTCAAGGCAGATGCAGATGGGTTTGATGGAATGCAGAAGGAGTGCTGTGGAGCTGATTAGATGCGTTGGAAATATGACTGCCAAGTTAAAAATGCAATTCTTCGGTCAATTTAAAGGCAAGATTCAAGAGACACCTTCAAAAGCATAAAAGCTTAGCTTCCAAGAAGTGCTATTTGCATGTTGTTGATGCAAGAGGTAATCAACTTGTGTTGGATAAAAAGAGATCCTTAGACATTAAGAATCATTTATTTGCTTTACGGGAAGTAGGCTACTGGAAAGAATTGTCCAGGAACTTTGTGAGTTGTGCTTCATTAGTCATTTTGTGGTAGGTGGTGCACAGTCCAAGTGTGGTCCGTGTCAACAGAAATGTGCTTAGAGCCCTGAGATGGTGACAGAACCTTTCAGATCTGTTCTCCATCAGTGCTAACTGTGTGCCTTAGACTTTGTTTATGACCTGGGGGAGTTAATGTAATCTCTTCTCGCCTCTGTTTATGCTGTATATGATAGAACTGCCAAGCTTTGTCTTCCATTCAGAAGTTAAGAAGGTGATTCTCACCACTGTGGGGAGCTGTTAGAGCAGGAGCATCAGAAGATGAAAGAATTTGCAGAGTGTGAGAGGTTCTTCCCATATCAGCTTCCTGTGATCTGCTGACATGCAGGATTGTGTATCAGAAAGGACCTGGGTCTGTGTCACTGAAACAGATTAAAATGATTCCCTACACATTATGTGTGTGCTTTCTGAAAAACATTGGGATGATATTCTTCAATCTGCTTCAGTGTGTATACTCAAACAGTTGGATACCTGCTCTGTCAGAAAGCAGCTCTTTGTAATTTGAGTTAATTACTTGGAGATCTTATAAAATGTTGCTAGCAAAGTAGAATGGCAGGCAGCACAGGAGTGTGCTGCTGAGGCGTTGGGAGGACTTTGGCTTACCAGTGGAATGTTGCAAATTCTTCACTGGTTTAAACTTAGCATTCCAGTGCGTTCTTTTAGAAGGCCTTTTCTGGGACAAGGAAAGAGTCCACAAGCAGAAGTACTGACTCCCTACATAATTATTTTTTCCTTTTAGCAGTGTTTTCATGTTTTCTGAATCCATAGAAATGCTATTCTAAGTTAGTGTTGCCATTAAAGCTTGTTTTTGAGAGCAGATTGAAAACGTGCAGATTGAATCTCTGCATCTATGTATAAATGTCTAAAAATCATATTTAATAATTCCTTTAGCTGGATTTATAAGCAAGGACGCATTTTTTAAATGCTCCAGTGTACTAGAGATGTCTGATGTCTAACCTGTTTCCCTCCAGCTGGACTGAACCCGAACATGAATGTAAATAACATGGACATTACTGGTGGTTTGTCAGTGAAGGACACTTCTCAGTCCCAGTCTCGCCTTCCTCAGTGGACACACCCCAACTCAATGGATAATCTGTCTAGTGCTGCTTCTTCTCTTGACCAGAACTCCAGCAAGCACGGTATGTCTCATTTAATTTCCAGGTCACTTTGGCTTTTGGAAACATGAACCACATTGCAGTTATCTTATTTTTCCAGTTTTGCTCTTTAAGTGCTGCTAAATGCTACAGAGCTCCCTTTAAGACTGTGTCATTTTTACGATTTCTGTAGCCACATTCAGCAGTGTATTGAAATTCTTGCACATAGAACTTTCTACATGCAGACCTTTCTGGTTCTTTCATTTAGAGAATTATATTGCTTGGAACACGGAGTTCAAATAAAACGAGCCCTTAGTGTTTGCAGTGTGTGCAAATATGATGTTAGAACACAGTGCTCTGTTAGCTGCCTTGTATCCTGTTTTTTATTATAAGCAACTTGAATTATTTCTCTTTTACAATAGTTCATTTTTTCTGCAGGTATCTATACTGCGTATGCCAGATTGTTGTTGATATTTCAAATCATAGAATCATGGGATGACTTAGATTGAAGGGACCCTAAGGATCATGTAGTTTTTCTCGTAGTTTGTAAGCATATCTGGGATTGCCCCAAGCCAAATGCAACACTTCACACTTGGCCTTGTTGAACCTCATTAGGTTCTCATGTGCCCACTTTCCAAGCCTGCCCAGGTCCCTCTGAATGGCATCTCTTCCCTTCTGTTTTTCGACATCACTGTGCAGCTTATGGTCGTCAGCAAACTGCTGAGGGTGCACTCGATCCCATAGTCTGTGTTGTTGACAAAGATGTTGAAGAGCAGCAGTCCTAAGGTCGTGTCCTGGGGTTCCCCCACTCGTGTCTGGCCTCCACTTGACATATTGCTGTTGACCACAGCCCTTCGGATGCAACCATCAACCCATCAGTGCTTCCACTGCCTGTGCTTCTCCTCATCCCTCAGCTGGACCAGCAGAGCCTTGCTCTGCCGTGCTGTCAGTAACAAATACCTGGAGAATGATGAGAAGGGAACATGCCTGCAATGATACTCCATGACATGCTGCCTCAGCAGATTCCTATTTACCATTGCTACGGTTATTTGAATTACTTACTGTCTTTCTGGCAGTAACCCAGGTTTCCTTAGCTAGCTCAAGAGTCTAGATTTTACCAGCAGTGCATTTCACAGCTGTAATTCCTTGTAAGGCTTCAGAGGCTGTTAAACCTTGCTTATTGTGTTTATATTGCATTGATTATTTACTGATGACACTCTGTACCCCAGATTAGTCCCTCTCCTGAACAAAGCCTTTCCATTTTCGTTCACTGCAGGTGCTATACCTGGAGGTTTAAGTATTGGTCCTCCAGGAAAGTCCTCCATTGATGACTCTTACGGCCGGTATGATCTGATTCAGAACAGTGAATCTCCCGCCAGCCCACCTGTAGCTGTTCCTCACAGCTGGTCACGTGCCAAAACGGATAGTGATAAAATTTCCAACGGCTCCAGCATAAACTGGCCGCCAGGTAACAAAATTCAGAGTGCACTCTGCATTTTATTCATCGAATCCGTGTGCTGTCTGATAGGAAGCACGAAACTTCGGAGAAGTACGACTTTATGTGCTCTTGTTTTTATTACATTTGGAACAGAATTCCATCCAGGAGTGCCATGGAAAGGACTGCAGAACATTGATCCTGAAAATGACCCTGATGTTACTCCTGGAAGTGTTCCAACCGGGCCTACCATAAACACCACCATACAGGATGTGAATCGCTATCTGCTCAAGAGTGGAGGTAAACACACACCTTTCACACCTGTATTTACTTCCTTCTTTCCAACAGAGTTGACTTCCTATAATAGGACTGTAGTACGTTTATGCACATAAGTCTCACCTGTGGAAGTTTCTGCTCTGAACTTCCACTGAAAATCCTGAACTCCACGATGTGGGACTACGATGTTTCTGGTTTTCCTTGGGAATGCAAATATTTGTTATGTTGGGAAGGGCTGTGAGATGTAGTACAAACTTTTGTGGTCACTGGAAGTTTTTGTAACATATATAATTGCCACCAATTTGTTTTGAACAAGACTCTTTTCGACGTTCTGGCCAACCCCCTGCACTTCAGGAAATACTTGAGAAGTCACAACATAAAAGTGCCACAGCTGTGGAGGCAGCAGGCTCCCATCACATGTAATTGTGGCTTTGTCAGAAGATCACTCAGGAAAATAAATTAGAGCTGTTCTATCCCCAAAACCATCAAAGGAAAAGAAAAAAAAAAGGATTAACTTGTAAACTAGGATTTCTCAGTGCTGTTTCCATTCCTTTTGTTTTGGCAGGCAGAGCTAAAAGAAAACTAATAGAAGTGTTCTCTAAGAGAACAATAAACCACTGGGACTGTGCAACTTATAGCTAGATAGACTGGAAGGGAATCAGAGGAGAGATGGCGTGGTTTAATTGTGATCAGTGTGCTTTAATAGGCAAGTTACACACACTGTTTCAAACACTAATATGGAGAGGAGTATTATAATCAGGAGGTCAGGAAGGAAGTGTCAGGATTCTGTTATGCTGGGTAGCTACAGCTGTAATATCTGCAAAGCCTGGAAGTCAGGATTCAATCAGAAACTGGTTTCGAGCTCTGAAACATGTTAGTTTTAGTAAAAGTACAAGAAATATGAGAGAGAGGAGAACTTCCCACTGCCTTGAGTGACTCTGAGTTGCCTCTGAGCTGTTTCTTCTGCAGGTCCTTACAGCAGGTACATCAGCTCTGTTGGTATCTAATCTGTCTGTGGAAGGAAGAAATAGTTGTTCCACTTGTAGTAGTGGGTCAGTGTAGATGATCTTTGCAGAAAAACAGTTTGTTGGGAGACAGAACCCCGTGAAAAGCAGTGGCTGCTGGGGGTCCATAATGTGCTTCCTTACCCTGTTGGCTTTTTGTCTCGCTAAATATGGATAATATAATTCTAACACAAAATGTAGGTGGCTGAGTTTGTTTCTTTATGCTCACATAACCTGGTTGTTTGCTTCTGTCATTGTTGTCATTTTCATGACATCCTGGCAGGAAAGGGGTCTTTGAATACTGCATCTTGCATGTTGTATTCACAGATTGTATTAACAGAGCTGAAATCCCTACACAGGGTTAGACTGTGGCTGATAACCCAACACTTAGACCAACCAAAGCATTGGCTTTGGTGGTTGTTTTGCCCTGGCTGGTAATGGTGCTTTGTAGGATCATCTCCTGTGAGCCAAAAGCCTTGACCATGGGCAGATAGGGTTCTGAATCTGGTGTAATTCCCTTACCCCCAGCCTTCCTAAGGGATGTCTGCCTGGGGAGTAGATATTTTCCAGAGTTAAGGCCCTCTCTGGAAATAACTGTATTATTTTGCTCATGTCTGGTGTCTGTATTGGTGTATCCTGAGGAGCACAGTGAGTGTGGATAAGATGAAGTTGGGTTGGTTTCTGTTCCAGTTGAGTATACAGAAGTGGCCCTTTTGATTTTTGTTGATGTGTGAGGATTAAGATCGTCCTTTAACATCCTCTCTTCTGCCCCAGTAGACCACTTAGGTGAGCTCTTTGGAAGAAGACTATTTTTCTTAGTCAGGTAAAGATGTTTCAGTATCACAGCGTATCTGCATATGTCAGGAATGATAAGTCACCTGGGATACATACTTAATTTTGTTGGTGGCTGGAGAGAATACTTGCACTTCTTCTGGTCTTTATAATGAACACATTTTATTTTATGTTCAGTTTCTTTCATTTGCTGCCAGGAAGGAAATTGTATGTGTGCTTAGATAGCTGCTCAGATCGTAAATGATTTACCAAGATGGTTTCAGGCTATTTTGTTCAGTGTTATTAGTTTGAGAAGAGTTGGCTAAAATATATCCTTGCTGTACTGAAAGTCTGCCAAAATCTGAAGGTTGTTTGTGGGCATTAGAATATAGGAGAAGTGCTTACCTCAAGTAATTCAGAACGAATCACCCATGGTAAGAGGTTAGTTTATCATATGCATTTATGCTCATCTGTAGTTGTCATTGCTCAAGTCGGGTGGTGAAGCACACTTATAAATGAAGCCTGTTCCTTGAGACTGAACAGTTTAATGCTGATTTTTTTTAGCTGTGTGTCTTAAAGGAGATGCAGAATTGATCTTCTGCACAGGCACTAATACATTTACTACTATGCCAGCTCTTTTTTTTCTCTCTTCTACTAAAGACTTCTGCTTCCCTTTCTCATGCTTTCTGTAACATTTCATTCCTAGACTTCAGAGACCAGGCTGATTAAGGAAAATGCCTTGCATGGTTTGTATCTGCACATAATAGATTTGCTTGTGTCACACCAAACATCATTATGCCCATCTTTCTTAGCTGCTTCTCTGCTGGTTCTGCAGGGTCATCCCCAACATCATCTCAGAATGCCACGCTGCCTTCATCGAGTGCCTGGCCGCTTAGTGCCTCCGGCTACAGTAGCTCTTTCAGCAGCATTGCATCCGCACCTAGCATTGCAGGTACGAAAAACGGCCTTTCTACTTTCACATTTCTCTGCATTCTGAGAAAAGGCCCTAGAAAGTGCAGTCCACGTTATTACAGCAGTGCTGCTGCAGGCAGAAGCACGCTTTGTAGTCCTGTGCTGGGTAGGCTGCATGTCTGGCAGCTCTGGTGGGGGAGCATTGTGTGGAATGCCTGCAGGCGTGCTAAGGAAAGTGTATTTATTCCACTGGATGCCAAATGCCATCACTCTGTGCTGGCATTGAGGTGTCTTTGTGACTATTTCCATTGCAACTTTGCGGAGAAATGTTCTGTTCTCTGGCAGCAGAGTTCCTGCCAAGGTCCCAGACCCTTCCAGTGGGAGCCGATGTGATTTTAACTGTAAAATGTCTTCAGCTCAGGAGAGAGTTTGGTTGTACCTCAAGGAGGACACTCTGCCTGGGGATGGGAGTTGGACTTGGGGCTCTTTATCTGTCAAGGAAAGCTTCCTCAAGAGCAGATGTATTTTCTTAATGTGCCCCCTTCCTTAAGGAGAAATAAGTAACGGAGTAATAAATTCTGAGCTTTCTCTCCTTGCAAATCATTGGAAACAAACTGGCTACATAAATATCCAGTCTGTTCCATTATAAAAATGTGGAGGGGCTGTTGCATGGGTTGTGTTACCATTTTCATATCTAATTAGTGAAGACTCTCCACTTCTTTGATGTACTACAGATTGCAAAGCAAAAAAAAAGTTATGTTTGAAATGTTTTTCTCCATTGAAAGGAAAAGAAAGGGATGGCTTGCTTTTCTTTTATCTGCCACGCATTCCTGCTCTATTTACTTTCATTTTTTACAGTCTCATCTAATATTTGCATTAATTCTATGAGAAGTAAAGACATAGCAGCATCTAACCTGGGTGATGTGCATGCATTGCACGCTGTGTTGCAGGCTGAGCTGCTCTGAGTTCTAAAACTCAGACTTTCCTCCTTAACCCCCACTTTTTTTTTCCCCTTGTTGGTGACACCATCATTGTTCAGTTATTTTTGTCACTACAGTTCGCAAGAAGTGGGAGAGTGCTTACTCTCAGTTACATTCCTATGACTCAGGATGAAATCACTGAGTTAGTTGATAAACAGAGACATTTATGAGAGTGTGTATAATTGAGGTTGTGATTTGTGACTGGTAAATTTGGTTTTAGGGCTCCTGATACAGAGACCCCTGCAACTACCTGCAGCATTGTTGAATAAGGGCTTTTGGTTTTGAATCTTCATCTTCAGTCAGATCTGTGCAGCTCACTGCTAAACACTGATTGTTACTCTTTGTTTTGTTTTAGCTACTTCATAAAGCTCTGGTTTGACAGCAGTGGTAGTGAAGTAGTTTAAATACTGATGGGGGAAATAAACTGAGCAGTTGAGAAGTTACACAGTGACAGTGATCTGCTCTGCACTCCTGAAGGCTTCCATCTCTGAAACACACTTCAAAACAACAGCACGTTGCTCTGAATATTCAGCAATGCAATTTTTATTGGTCTTAGATCTTTGAAATTCTAATATATATCAGAAGGACATATGGACATGCTGCTTACTTTATATTATATATATAGTGAGTGGCATGGAGAAAAAAAGTGGTTACATTCTGTTAAACCTTTGAGAGATAGCCTTTAAGTCCTCTGTTATAATTCTCATGAAATTAGATTGCAAATACTCAAAACTCATTTTCTGTTTTTTTTTGAGTGGCTTTTTCTTAGTCACTGAAAAGCAAAACAGTGAGGTGTTCTTAACAGGGGAACTGTGCACGTAGTAGGTGTTGTTAACAGCAGCAAACAGAAAATTCTTGGAATATGTAAATCCCAGTGTGAGGAGGTTATGTGTGTGCAGGATTTGTAGCAGTGAGTTGCTGACAGAATGCTGACAGAATGCTATCTCTTGGAAAGTTGGAATACAGTAGCCGTGCAGAAGCTCGATGACCCGTCCCGTTTGGTTTAACTGTTGCTAACAGAAAACACACAAATCTCTTATTTTTTATTGCAGGTAAACTGTCAGACATCAAGTCTACGTGGTCCTCTGGCCCAATCTCTCACACACAAGCCTCTCTGTCCCATGAACTATGGAAGGTACCCAGAAACACTACTGCTCCTACCAGACCACCTCCGGGCTTAACCAACACCAAGCCATCATCGACGTGGGGTGCCAGTCCCCTGGGCTGGACCAGCTCTTACTCCTCTGGTACTGCTGACTTCTGTCTTTCGTAGCACCACAGCACCTTCCCTTTCTAACTGTTGGTTGGTTTTCTGTCTGAACAATAAGTGACATGGGGTGCAGAACACACCCGTGAGCCGTGTAGGACCTGATGGCACTGCAGGACACCTGCAGGGAATGCTTTAATATTTTGTGCTGAATCTTTTTATTTTAGCTTATTTTAGATGTCATTGTTTTGCTTAACAAATAAGAAAAACCATGATCGTGACTGTGTAAGTATACACATCGTGCTCATCAGTGAAATATTGGCAGCTTCAAAAGTAAACGTTAAACCCTATATATCTAGCTGGCTATTTTATTGATCTGTTTTCAGTAAGCTGGAAGTAAAATGTTCTTCCCTCTTCTCACCATTTATTTTGTGCATTTTCTTCCACAAAACCCCACCTGGTGGTCAGACACCATTAGTGCCAAAGCTCCCTCTGAGCAGTGTGCTCACCCATGTGGCCACAGCAGTACTGCAGTTTCCCAAATGCCACCAAGAAACATCAAGCTTGTCCAGTTTCTCATTGTAGAGCACCATGCTGAAGCTGGATGAGCAGATTTTGCTGGTTAATATGCCCCTACATCTTCAATCAGAGCACGGCCAGTGAAGAAAGAATAAGTCCTATACGTGGGTACACCATTGGCAAGACAGCAGAACACTGCAGAGCTGTGAAAGTCTCTTAATAGCAAGCAGTGATCTGAGCTTGGATTTCTGATGAATTGCTTTTCAAAAGTTTCCTCCAAATGAATTTTAACCCAAAGATGCAGCTTGTGGCAGTGCATTCCCACAGCTGCTGAGCGAGTGTGAAAGACACCACAGATCTCTCCAGTGTAACCAAATCAGGATTTATTCAGCAGCCCTTCATTCCAAAGACAGTAAATGGGGCTGTAATAAACTGCAGGATTTCTACACGTGCTTATGGGGTGCTGTACGTTTCCTGGTTGTATTTGCTCTCTGTGTGGTGGTGAAACGTTTCCTTGTGGAATTTGTGTTGCAGGTTCTGCGTGGAGTACTGACAGCTCAGGGAGAACAAGCAGCTGGCTGGTTCTTCGCAACCTCACGCCCCAGGTGAATGGAACTGCACGTGGGCAGTTATGGAAAGCAGCTTGTTGTGTTCGGTAGATGATAACATCCATCAGTTGGGGTGGTTTGGTTCATTTGAAGGGAAAATAAGTGTTCTGTGTTAGTTACAACTGCATGTCTTGTCCTGGAGTCTTGTTAGGTTTTTAAAGTGCTGTCAGATCAAGTGAGAGCTTTGAGGCTCTGCAATTAGCCCTTCCCCGTTTCTGTATGTGTAAGTTTGGAGGTGGATGATGTCTTAAGGCAGATTCAGAGGTGTAAAATGTGTATTTCCTGTGGGGTTCTCCCTTTCTTCTGAGTCTGTCAGACCCTCCAGTCCTCCCCATAGTATAGTTCACAAGGAAGGACATAAGTTACAAAGCATCCACATCGGTGTTTGGGAAATTGATGAGCAGTGTGCTTTTTCCTTTGAATAACTTGTAGTGATAACTGTAGTTTGTATCCCATGAGCTGGGAAGCTTTGTGCACTGGACTGCAGGCAAGCCTTTAAAAGCCAGAACTCGGTGAATGCAGTGATAACTCTTAATGAAATTCTTCTAATGGAGGACCAACTTTCTTTCACACCTACTTACTCTTCAGCTTTCAAACTTGTTGAGCCAGCAGGCATTTAAAGCGAGGTGACAAACCCACAGGTAACCTTTCCCCCTTCTCTCTGACCAGATTGATGGTTCCACACTGCGGACGCTGTGCTTGCAGCATGGCCCTCTGATTACATTCCACCTGAACCTGACACAAGGGAATGCTGTGGTCCGATACAGTTCCAAGGAAGAAGCAGCCAAGGCCCAGAAGTCTCTGCATATGTACGTTTGTGTTCTGTTTTTCTTTTCTTACGAAGCCTGCTTTATCTTGCAGCCCACTTTAAGCAACAGAATGGGCTTTTTTAGCTGTTCTAAAGTCCACGGGACTAATAGACGTGGTACACGAGAGCGAGAGAGTTTGAGTGATAACATCAGTGGCCTTAGGGAGGATTAAAATAGGAAGAATTGGAAGGCTGATGTTTCAGAAGGAAGTTAGAAAGGAATCTTCTTTATCAAGAGTTTGTAGCATAAGTGTGATTAACAACACTGATTGTAGAGGAAATATCGTTTGCTCCGTGACCAGGTGATAAGGGATGGCCTTTCCTTAATGAAATGTACAAAGCTGCATTTGGTAACCAGAGATGTAACATCACCCCATCGCAGCTGCGTCAGTTTAGATGTGTACATCAGGTAAGAGAAGTGATGCCACTAGCAAAATTGACGTCTGATTTTGAAGACGAGTGCTTGTTTTAAATATGTACATGGTCAGGTCCTTACATTATCAGTGTAAGCTTCCACTTAATTGTTTTGTAGTGGGTTATGGCACGCCTGCTGGTGAGGACAGCCCTGCCCTGCCTGAGCGGCAGAGGCTTACCAGGGTGTGCAGTTGGTGGGTTGGCAGTGGGATTTTTAGAAGCCAACAGGACAGTACTGAGGTGCCAAAAGGTACCATAGACTTAATGAATAACACAGAACAGTTGGGTTGGAAGGGACCTTAAAGATTCCAACCCCTGCTGTGGGCTGGAAGATGCATCAGAAAGTCAGCAGGCTCAGGTGGGATCTCTGCCATCAGATTCGAGATGGGAATGGCTCGCTCACTCCATCCCCGGTTATGTGGTGAGCTGTGTTTTGTGGATGAGGACAGCGGTGACTGAATACTTTCTGACAACCAATTTTAAAGTCTGTAAAAATTCATTCCTTAAGTAGAGTGCAGACTGTCACCTGTGGAGTGCTGGCGAACCGAGGTGGGCTCTGCACCGCTGGCTTTGTGTTTGCCTGGGCTAGGCAGGTGAATACGGGACAGTAGAGAGAAGAAGTGAGCAGATGGGATCTAATTCTTAATCTCAGACTTAACGTGGGGGCCAGGCTCTTTGCATGAGGCAGAGGTAGGGCAAGGAGTAATGGCCTCAGAGTTGAACAGAAGTTCTGTACTCTTCTTTATGGTGACGGAGCACTGCAGCAGGTTGCCCGGAGGGGTGGTGGAGTCTCCTTTGGAGAGCTTCAGGACCCATGTGGATGCTGACCTGTGCGACCTGCTGCAGGGACCCTGCTGTAGCAGGGAGTTGGACTTGAGGTCCCATCTGCGATTGCAAAAAGGGATTGATAGAAATGAGAGGTACTTCCAGGGGCCAATGCTTGCGGGTTCCCTTCCACCTTGGGGGTTATTCCATCATCCCAAGCGCTGCTGAACGTCACCGTGCCTTCCTCTCTCGTCCTCAGGTGTGTCCTGGGGAACACGACCATCCTGGCCGAGTTTGCCGGCGAGGAGGAGGTGAACCGCTTCCTGGCGCAGGGGCAGCCGCTGCCGCCCACCTCCAGCTGGCAGTCCAACGCCGGCAGCACGCAGCCGCGCCTGGGCTCGGCCGGCTCCCACGGGCTGGTGCGGGGCGACGCGGGGCACTGGAACAGCCCCTGCCTGGGGAGCAAGGGCAGCAGCGAGCTGCTGTGGGGCGGCGTGCCCCAGTACTCCAGCAGCCTCTGGGGACCCCCCAGCGCCGACGACGGCCGAGTGATCGGGAGCCCCACGCCTCTCAACACTCTTCTTCCGGGGGATCTTCTCAGCGGGGAGTCCATCTAGGAGACGAGAGAAACCAAGTGGAAATAACAATCATCAGCACTAAAGGAAAAAGAAAGTCGTAACCCTTTCCAGTCCCGGGCTTGATGAAGAATCCAGCTTTAACCGATCAGACTGGCAGCCCTTTGTTATTATTATTTTTGTTAGTACCTCTGTCCAATATCGACTATGAAACTGCAGAAGTCCTTGTGAACTGTTAGTGCAACAGTATGGGCTCCTTTTGGTCAGTGTCACGTGCTAATGACAGGTTATATATATTTTTTTTTTTCATGGCTTTTTGTTTTACGTCGTCTTTTTATGTTTGTATGGTGATTTTGAAAACAAACTATAAAAGCTGCTTAGAATAGGTCTATCATGAAGGGCACTTTTCAGAATTTGGGCTGGAAAGGGTTATTTTATCAACTTGGGGAGGGGGGGGGGGGGTTGGCGAGGGAAGGGGAAATGAAAGCCTATTTAAAATGAGCCTGTGACTATTATGCACATTACCAGAGGCGGACCCAATAATCAGAAAGGGTGAAGTGTGATATTTACCATTGGTACAGACAAGTGATGAATCGGAATGGTAACCATTGACTGTACAGGTCGAGCGGGGGAGGGGGGGGGGCGGGCTGGGGTATCTGTGTCCACTACTCCCATGGATCTGCCTATGCACATTACCCTCGTTCCATTACTTCTTTCTTTTGTTCATGTCATTTTTGTTAATCCGCCCCTCTCCCCCCCTCCAAAAAAAAAAAAAAAAAGAAAAAAAAAAGACAAAACGTAAAATGCTAAAAAAAAAAAAAAAACCAACAAAAAAAGAAAAACATATCAAACATGCAAATACTTGAATCCAGCAGGCCAATAACAAAATGTGAACACTTGCTACGTCTGATGATTACACTTCCAGGTCGGCATCAGTACACCCATAGAACAGGCTCGGAGGATTTTGCGTTGGAGGTTCAGACGATCCGTTGCTGTTTGAGCAGATGTGTGTGTGCGGGTGTGTGCGTGTGCGCGTGGTTCACCCAAAGCGTGGAGCATCCTCCTTTGATCCAGTATATGCTTTTTATTTGCTCGTCGGTCAGATGTTTAATTGTTATTAGCTTCTAACTTTGCACTGAGTGTCCGCAGCCCTTCTCGTAGCTCATCTTAATGACGTTAAAAAAAAAAAAAATAAGAAAGAAACTGATAGAAGGGGCTGGCGACAATTCACGTGTAAATGTTTACTCTCAAGGACTCTTATCGCATTTTAAAAAATGACCGTGTGTATCTCTGGAGAATAATATGTATATCTACCTTTAGCGGCTTTTTATTGTGGACTGATGCAAGAAAACGATCACCGGAGTATTGCACCGTTTTTCCATTCGGGATATAAAAGTCGATGAAGAAAATCCTCTCGTTGAACTGTGGCCATAGAGAATTGTAAAGAGCGGATGGTTCCCTTGCAAGCAGGAACAGAAACAAGCACTTGGACGTAGGTTTTGACTGCTTTTGGAGGAGCCGGGCGTTCCGGCTCCCACCTGTTTACAGACCTTTTTTTTTTTTTTCTTTTTTTTCCCCTCCTTCAAACTTTAAAATAATAATTAAAAAAAAACATTATTAAAAAAAAATTAAAAAAAATTAAAAAAAAAAAAAAAGAGACTTCCATCGTAAAGAAAACTTATTTTCAGAATGAAGATATGCTACTTCAGAGCTCTGGGATTGAACAGTGTTTGATGTATTATCCTTTTCTTCGGCCATTGCTGTGTACTATTATTTTTTTGTTGTCGTTTTCCTCCTCTTCGTCGGAGTGGCGAAAACTTTTGTGATCACTCTCTTGCACACGGTGGAAGATGTCTCAGGAAAGCCGGGTTTCCCGAGGAGCAGCTCCACACCATTTCATGTATTTTTAAAACCCAACTCCTAGCACTGAAGATATTATTAAAAAAAATAAAAATAAAAATAATTAAAAAAAAAGATAAAAAAAAAAAAAGACAGTAAGAAAGAAGAAAATACCTAATCTAATGTGTAGCAGTTACATATTTACCAAATAATGGACTCAAAAAGAAATAGATGTTTGAAGAGTGCTTTATATATTAAAAAAGAAAAAAAAAAAAAAAAGAAAAAAAAATTGCTTTATGTTTAAAAAAAAAAAAAACCCACAAAAAAATCGATGTTTTTGATTGTTTTGAAAGGAAGAAAGACAATGGAATACCAGACACGTGTTGTATGCTCGGGACGCCGTGTGAGCGCCGTGCTCCCTGCCTGCTCGGATCAGGAAACTTGTGCATTACGTTTTCCTTTCCTTTCCCTCTTTCCGTTGTGCTTTCTTTCCTTTCGGGAGACGAGCTTTTCCACGGCTTCCCCCGTCGTGGGAGGGGCCCTGCAGGATGGCAGGCGGACAGAAGCTGGTTTTATAGCGGATCACGAACTATGCACAAACTGGGTTCAAGACTTGTTCTTCGGTTCTCGAGTTCTCGTCGTGTATTCAGCTGAACAACCTTTCCTCGGAGTGGTTGCATCTCATCGCCGCCGCACGCCGCCCACATATATATTTTATATCTCTCTCCACACACACTCCCCTATATAAAATATGTATGTGTCTGTGCGTGTTGACATAACAGTTTTTCATGCTGAACTTTAGCATTGAGTTGTAGAACTCGCGATACTTTGAAAGGAGCATTTCTGTTTGGGGCTGGGGTGGGGGTGGGGGCTTTGATTTTGGGGCTTTCTGTTTTGTTTTTTGTTTTTTGTTTTTTTTTTTTTTTGCCTTTTGGATTAAAGATGTCTGTAACAGATATATATATAAAAAAAAAAGGAAAAAAAAAAAAAAAGAAAACACGTGGCTTTCAATGTCATTTCTCCTCATAGAATGTGATTGTTCAAGAACATGCACCGAAAGTTGCTTTCAAGAGTACGAAGATTCTTTGAAACTTTAATAAATCGCAGTTGTTTTGGGTTTTTTTTTTTTTTTCTTGGCTGTTCAAATGATGTCTGTTTCTCTTTTATGCTGAGGATGCTTAAAAAAAGGAAGTTCAGTCCATGCGTTGGGAACTCTGTGACTGCAGATGCAAACTGCCGATGGCACTGAGCTGTACGAGGTGAGGCCAGCAGCCCTTGAACAGGAGCACGAATCCTTTTGTGTTTGGCTTTTCAGGCTTTGGAATGAGGGAGGTAAGGCTGCTGCAGGTGTGGGAGGGTGGGAACGGGTGCTGGAATGGTTCGCCCAGGACGTGGTGGGGTCACCGACCCTGGAGGCGTTCGAGGGTTGTGATGAGGGACATCGTGAGGGCTGTTGGTGAAAGGCAGGCAGTTGGACTGGGTGATCTTGTAGGTGTTTCCAACCTTGGTGGTTCCATCGTCTGCTTTATCTAGAGATGAGCCTGTGTCCTCCCACTTCCATAGCATCAGGTCTTCCTGGGATTGCTGCCCAAAGCATGGGTTGGTTAGGTCTGCAGCGGCTCAGTCTGTACTCATGTGCTGCTTCGTTTGGGAGGGAGAAGAACCAACATGAGGAGGTGGAGCAGTTCAGAGCACCAAACACCTGGGCAGCATTCTGCAGTTGGGTTTCTGCCCTCGGGGCCATGGCTGGCAGCTGTGTGTGGTCACAAGCGATCAGACCCAGGTTTTGTTGTCACACAGCTCTGATGTCCAGCACAGCCCGCTGGATTTCAGTGCTGATGCTGCCACGATGCTGCCCAGTTATCTCCATTTCTTACTGCGAACTGCTTCCCCTTCCTTGGTTTCTTCTTCCTCTTTGGGTGTCGGTGTAGTAACTCTTGGAAGACAGTTGCCTTCTATTTACGATCACATTATAAGGAGAGTTTCCAATGTCAGCTGTCTTGAGTTCTGTTTCCTAGACATCAGAATCCCTTAACAATTTCAGCTAAGGGGAGCTTTCCCCATCCCTACTGCTGGCAAAAATGCCTTTCTGTGTACCTGATACACTTATTAGCACCTACCCCGGTGTGTGGACAGAAGTAGAGCTTGTGGCCCAAACCCATCCGTTGGTGTCTGCGTATAACATTCATTTCCAGCACCCTACTCCTTTCCTGCTTTGATGAGTTCAAGCGTTCCTGACATGGTGAAGCTGCCACTGAGGATGTCCCTTAGGTCTCAAGAGCCTTTACAAAAGAGCTTTTCCACGAACTTGTGTTTTTGATGTGCATTGCGTTGACTGTACCTTCCATAGCGCTGTGGCTGCATGGCTCCCCCGTCTTTAGGCCACGAGGATTCCCTGTGTGCCCCAAAGCTGTCCAACTTAGTTCATGTCTAGTTTGTGGGTGGCACTGGCAGAGCAGACTGTTTTGCTACTTCTGCTCCAAATCTATCTATTATTATTGTTCATTCAGTATATGACTGTGTAATGTGAAGGAGCGTTTCAATTAAAAATGTATATGGACGTCTGTATATGTTAAGAATTATTGGAGCTGGAAGAGCCTGGCTGTGACAAACCCTGGAGGCAGGGGCTGCGGGCAGCTGCGGTGGCCCCAGGTCTCAGATTGCTGTATGAGCTGCATGGATCCACGCCACTGCGGATGAACTGCTGCTCAGTGTCCCTCAGCGTCCCCACACCGCCCGATGTATTGATGCACAATGCTGACTGCATGATCTTCACAGCCAGCTTCGGGGAACGGGACTTCTCAACATGGGATGCGGAGCAGAACGACCTCTTGGTGTGACTGTGGATGGCCACGTCCCCACGCAGCCCCAGGTAACGACATCCCGGCACCGCGCGGCACCGCGGGCACCGCCCTCAGCCCCGGGATCCCACAGCAGAGCGTGGGCCCGTGCGTGGATCCCATAGGACACTGCCAGCTCCCTGTGGGTCGTTGTGCCCACGGGTGGCTTTGGAGTGGAAACGTATCTATGAAATCCTAACGTCCCCAGGAGCAGCCCAACCTCTGCCCTCCCCGCTCCCTTATCCCCAGGGTCTCTTCCCAAGGGCTCTCCTGCAGCAGCGTTGCGCTCTTGGGGTTGGGAGAGGCACCTCCGCCATGTTACGATGAGCTGGAAGGTTCCATTTAGGAAATACCATTGCTAGTAATGGTGGCTTGCCGTGGAGCTGCTGGGTGATGCTGAGGTCCCCCAATGCCTCCTGCACCCCACGTTGGAGCTCACGCAGTAATTCTTCCTTTGCCCCTTTTGTTCCTGGGGAAGGAGTCACTCAGACCCGAAGCTGGGGCAGACCCCTGAGCTCTCTGCGGTTCCATCTCCGCCGTCCTTCACTCAATCTGCATTTCTATCGGGGAAAACGGCGATGGAAAGGAGCAGTTCGGGATCCCAATGTCCTAATTTTGGGTGCAGAGCTCACGGCTGCATTTCATTGCCCGCACCCTGAAAAAATCAGACCTGATAATGATTTCACCGTGTTCTGAGTGGCAGGCGCAGCGCTGCTCCGCACAGCTCTCCCCCCGAGCGTTGGGCCCCAAAGACAAACACCGCTAATGAAGCCCTCCACGAGCGCGTGCCGCTTCTCCCTTTCCAAATGTTTGGCTTTCTCTCTGGGTGCCCCAGGTTTAAGTGCGTGTGCCGCGTCCCCCGCATCAATCACAGCAGTCCCCGCCGGGCGCAGCGCTGCTGCAGCTCATCCCCCCCCTCCCCCTCCTCCCGTGGGCAGCGGCCGTCACCCGTGCACAGCTCAGCTCTCCCGGGCAGCGCGGTGACGGCCCCCGATTGTTTGTGTTCGTAAATGGAGCGGAGCGTCTCGCTGTGCTGTGCGGGTGGGGGGTGAGGGGGGATGCTCTGCGGTCCGGTGTGGGGGAGAGGGATGGAGAGTCACAGAACTGGAGGGGTTGGAAGGGACCTCCATCTGCTGGACCCCCCCCCCCCCTCAGCTCCCTGGAGCAGGTGCTGCCCCCGTGGAGCAGAACAGCCGCTGTGAGAGGGGTGGATGTGGCACTGTGGGGTGTGGAGGGGTTGGGGTTGGATTTGGTGACCCTTAGAGGTCTTTCCCAACCTGAGTGACCGTGACCTGTGAACGCTAAGATCCAGCTTAAGCCGCTGCCCCTTTGTGAAGTGGGCACGGAGGAGGGCACTGAGTGTTAGGGAAGGAAAATCCACATCCCTTGTTGCTGCTGGGGTGAAGAACGAGAGCTTCTTCACCTCATCACACTGTAAGCACATTTTTCTGCTAAAACCAAGAGCCCAGCAGGCTGTGCACCCACATCCCAGGCCAGCAGACGTGGCTCACCCTGATTTGTTTTACCTCACCCCAACTCCCAGGGGCTGCAGCTGTGCCTAACCCTAACGACCCACACTTCAGGACCTCACCTCAGCACTACGACCCCAAACTTTGCATGGGACCCCACCTCCCCTCCCTGCTGCCCGGGGCAGCCTGGAGCTGGGGCTGGACAACGGCACTGAGTGCTGTGCCCAGCATGGGACAGCCGAGGGGTCGGGGGTACTTCACTGCATGGAGGGGGTTGCCGGCAGCTCTTGGTTGCTGCAAAGGGAGTTTTCTAATGATCTCGGTGTAAGAACACAATGACTCCAGTGCTTTTTGCAGTGTTGGAGCCAGGGCGGAGCACGGCCACACCACGGTGCGATGGGCACAGGGTGCAGGACACGCAGGTGCCACGCGCCTTACGGCAGCACGAGGGGAGAGGAGAACTGCAGCAAGCACTGCCTGCCCTGCTCTGCTCCCTGCTACCTCCTCTTAATGTGTTTGTTCTTTTTTATTACGGTGTCTTTCAAAGGGCTGTTGTTCTTTCTGTACTCGGATGTGGGATGAGCTGTGGTATTTTCTGCTGCTCGCTGCTCGGTGGAAGCTGCCGTGGGGAGGTTATGGGGGCAATAGCCCCACTGAGTGCAGTGATGCTGCTGGGGGGAACGGGGCAGTGCCAGGACACTGAGATAAGGGCAGAGCCCGGAGCAGGGAAAGCAGAGGCAGAGATAAGGGGGTAGGCACAAACCTATCCGCACGGTTAGGAAGAAACCCACACGTTTTCCAGCTCCACTTTGCAACACCATGTTTATTGGGTATGCTTAAAAAAAAACACACAACAGCAACGACAGAACCAAACTGAAATAGAGAACTGAAGAGATGCATAGGCTGCCCTATCGCATGCTCTACGTGCCTATCCAAACACACACACTCACAACTACCTCAGACACTCACTGTAACCAGGACCCTGCACCCGCAGGCATTGGGGTGTGGTGGGCACAGAACCCAGAGGGGACCCAGGGGCGATGGTGGCACAGTGCACAGTGCCCGTAGAGATGATTTTGGCTGCGTGCAGCCAACGTCCCGCTGCGTGTCCCCTTCCTGCAAGCACGAGTGCCCGCCATGCCCCAGGTGGGCACCCCAATTTTGACATCCCGCCCTCTCCCCACCCTTCCCCAACCAAACCGAAGCGGCACTATCCCATCCCATCCTGCTCCCTCCCCGCAGTGCCGGGTGAGGAGGGAAGGGTGGGGAGGAGCGGGGTCCTGGCCGCAGCCCACCTGCGTCCCGCCGGGCTCAGCACACAGAGCAGCTGTTGGTTTTGCTCATGGGGGGCCGCAGCGCGTGCTCGCTGGGGAAGGTCTCCCTCCTCCTGCAGAGCGCGGGGCCGAGCCGCCCGGGCAGCCGGGCTTGCTGCAGCAGCTCCCTGAAGACCTCCAGCACGTTCTCGTTGTCCTTGGCTGACGTCTCCACGAAGCGGCTGTTCCAGTCCAGCTCCACCAGTGACAGCGCGTCCTCCACCGGCACCTGCCGCTCACCGCCGCTCTCCGCCTTGTTGCCCACCACCACGATGGGAGGGAACTTGTCCTCCTTCACCTCCAGGATCTCCTCCCGAAGGCTCTTGACACTCTCAAAGGACTCGGCGTCGTCAACGGCGTAGACCAAAGCGAAGGCGTCGCTGTTCTGGATGGAGAGCTTCCGCATGGCCGGGAAGGAGTAACTGCCGCTGGTGTCCAGGATCTCCAGCGTCACGGTGGCCCCGCTCACCTCGTACTCCTTGCTGTGCAGCTCCTCCACCGTGCGCCGGTGCTTGGGCTCGAAGGTGTCCAGCAGGAAGCGGCGGATCAGGGCCGTCTTGCCCACGCCAGCAGCACCCAGGAAGACCAAGCGCACGTGGCTCTTCTCCTTCCCCACCAGGGACATGGCTGGGAGCAGAGGGGACGCGACGCTCTCCAGCTGCTGCTCAGTGTTTGGGTGTCCCTGTGTGGCTGCAGCCCTGCTGCTGTCCGTCTGTCCGTGGCCGTGCCCGGTTCTGCAAAGTTTGGTGCCACCTCTTAGCAAACTCCCGGCGGATGCTCCGGTCCTGCGGACCTGCTCATCTTTTATCCTGGTTCCAATCTGCCATGTGGCACTCGGCTGTCCAATCTCTGTAGGTTTAGGGTGCTGAAGGAAGGGAGGGCAGGGAGGGAGGAGAGCGGGGTGCTGCGGGCCAATCCGCGCCGCGCAGTCCTGGAAAGCCACTGCGGCCCTGGAGAGCACCGCGCTGCGTTGTGCAATGCACTTGTTGTAACGCTCGCCGCTGCCGGCAGCGCTGGGAGCTGGCAGCATCGCTGCGCCGGGAGATCAGCTCCGGCTTCTTGGCATGGGCTGCCGGGCAGGGAGCCACGGGGGCTCAGGCTCCGCTTGGCTGGCTCATGGGCGGACGTGGCAGTGGATGCCCGCTGGCATCTGTAGCTTTTCTCATCCTGCAGCTCGGCTGCAGAGCGGATCGCTGTGGATGGGCTCCACCACTCCGTGCTCCGCTCGGATCATTGACCGGAGGGGGAACGGTGAGAGCTCGCTCAAAACGTCGTCGCCTTCATGTCCAGCTGTCAGTTATACGGTGGTTTCATGGAATATTTATCCCGAGGGAAAAACAGAATGTGCCCACAACGGTGCCCCAGCACTGTGGCATGGCACGCAGCTGCGTGTCCCCGGCACCGGCTGCCGAGAGAAAGTTTGGACGCAGGCCACGTTCAGGGGCAGCGACATGGAAAAAGTGGGTCAGAGCCGGAGCAGTGCCAGGGCAATGCCCACAGCACCGCAGACCTTCGGCTCTGGGAAATGGCTGTAAAGCTCACAGCTGTCCTGGGCAAACAGAGGAGGAGAGGGGGCTCGCTGTGCGCACCCGATGTGTAACCCATCCCTGGAGGTGCTCGGGGCCGTGGGTGTGCCTGTGGCAGGAGTGGCACTGGGTGGGCTTTGAGGTCCCTTCCAACCCAACCAACCCAACCCTTCATTCTGTGGTCCCATGATCGCGTTCGTTGTGCTGGGAGGAAGGGTTGCCCACATGGGTTGAGTGGTCTCTGTGGTCACCTTTTCAAAGGAGAGTCCTAAATCACGAAGCTGATTTCTGAAAGACACAAGTCCAGAGGACTCCCGTTGAAAAGACAGAACAAGCGTGCAGCGTGATTTCGTGTCTGCGGGCTTTTTCCCCTGGCTTCGGGCTCGTTTTTGTGGCATTGATACAATTGGTTTTCTTTCCATTTCAGATTGCCGGGTTCACCCTTGGGTTCTGGTTGAATTTGTTCTGCTGATTTCAGAAATCCCCTCCACAGGAGTTACTCCCTCCCCTCGTGTCCCAATCACAGCGGTATTTTGGCAGCATTAAGCACTGTCCCCACCCTGTGCCGCCGTGCCAAGAGCTTCACTGCAGCCATCAGCCCTCCCCAGCACAGCCTAGGATAGAAAAGCTTTGGGTCCTTGATGGTGGGACCCAGACGTGCTTGGCACTTCGCTGACCCACAGAAAGGCAGCACCCAGGGTCCGGGCATCTCCATGAGGGGCAGGGGATGGATCCATGGGCTGCACAGCTCACATGGTGACCACATCTCGGTGCCATGAGCTGAACCAAAGACGGTGTGCACGCGAGGCACAGCGCAGAAGCTGTGGAAGTGGGTTAAAGCCAGACGTGCACACATTTCTTTTCATTAGGAAGGAATTCTGTTCGTGCTTCTCCGCGTCCCCCATCACTTCTCACATCAGCTGTCCGCTGTGCGTTTTCACATCTGCGCTGCTATGGTTACCGAGAGCCTGAACGGTTCTAAATCTCCCTCAAAGCAACGGAGGATTTCGGAAGTAATCTCGTTAAGAGATGAGCAATGAATATTTCCAAAGGCCCTTTTCATGAGTCCCCCTCCCCGCGTTAGCTCACGGCTGCTGGGGACCCTGTGCCAGGGGAGGGGGGAGAGAGCAGCTCATTGCCACTGCAGCCTTTTGTGTCCAGAGCCCAAATTTTGGCTTGGATGGGTCAGGTACGGCCACAGATAGCAGTGAATTCACACTGAGCTTGCCCTGCTGCCCATCTTTTTCAGCTTCAGCGTGTGCTGCGTGGCAGCAGTTGGACAGCGCAGGATGTCACCTGCAGACCTGGGCCGACCCAGCCCCCACCCAACCCCACGCCTGCTCTGCCTCCTGCTCCTGCACATGGATAAATTCATGGTGTACGTGAGGGCAGCTGCGTGTGCTGCTGCTCCAGCCGAGATGGGAGCGGGGCAGCAATGAGGAACCCCGGTGAGAGCGTCCCCTGAGCTCCCGTGGTGGGAGTATGGGGTCTGGGGTGCGAGGCATCTTTTCTCTGTCTGGGACTGAGCCCTGAGTGGGAGATGTGACAGAAATGGGAGAGGATCGGGAGCCTGGGTAGGGCTGGTGACTTAATTAAAGGCTCTAATTGCAAGGTGGTACGAGGGCTGAGGTTGGCCAGGCATCAGCAGGGAGAGGGATGGGGACTGGGCAGGGGATGTGCTGCAGCTGCAGCCTTACTGGTGCCATGGCCCCAGTGTCCCCAGTGCTCCCAGTTCTCCCACTGCCCCCAGTGCTCCCCATGACCTCAATGCTCCCCATGCCCCCAGTGCACCCAGTGACCCCAATGCCCCCAATACTCCCAACGACTGCAGTGCTCCCATTGTCCCCATTGCCCCCAGTGTTCCCATTTCCCCACTGCCCCCAGCAGGCAGCCAGCACCCCCAGCTCCACCCGCAGCCACGCAGGAGGGGGTTAAAGCCACCCGTTCCCCGGCAGGAGATTAAATCCGAATGGCCTTTGCTTTAGCAACAGGTGAGAGGAGAAATCTGAAACTCCATACATTTTCCGCAGCCCCTGATGCATAGATGTACCGACGCTATATGTGCTCTGTGGCACCGTCTGGAACAGTGTGTTGTGGAGGATCCTGTTCCCAGTGCTGTGGGTACGTGCTGCCCCGACGGGGAGGGCTCGGCCGCACGGTGACCCCACAGCCGGATGGGGTTGGGGATTAATTAAAGGCTCTAATTGCAAGGTGGCACCAGGGCTGGGGGTTGCCTGTGCTCCTGGCCAGGCATCAGCAGAGTGAGTAATGGGGATGGGGGGAGGGGGGGGATGGGATGGGGAATGGGGTGGGAAGGGCACAGGGATGGGGATGGGGATATGGATGGAGATGGAGATGGGGATGGGGAAGGAGATGGGAATGAGGAGCATTGGTATGGATATCACTACTGGTGGTACCAACTGCTTTGAGGGCACTGCTCGAGGGCATCCTCCCTGCTCAGCCCCATAGCCCCACACAGCACCTGCTGAGCCGGTGGGTGCCATGTGCAGGACAGAAGAAGTGCGGACAGCATGTACCGGCAGGGTAACGGGAGCCGGGCTGCCTGGAAACACCTCTCGTTAGGACTAAAGGGATTTAGCACAGCTGTTCTCGGGCTCAGAGGAGTTTCTATAGCATCTCTTATCTCAGCCCAGCCAGGATTAGCAGTGGCAGCGAGAAGCTTGCCTCTCTCTGGGCCACCGACACGGCTTTTCCTTAGGTGACACCAGGTGAGGCAGTGCAGCAGTGCTGCGGGGTCACCAGCGGGTGACAGCTGTGGCCCCGGGCATCCTGAGGTCCATGTCCCTTGTGAGCAGGGGTGCAGCCTGTCCCCTTCCCATGCTCTGTACAGACAGAGGCTGTGCTGCAGGCTCCCAGTGCTCCCAGTGCTCCCAGTGCTCCCAGCAGCCATCTCTGCTTAGTTTTGCCCACTCATAGGGCTGAGCATCCTCTTCCACGCAGGGCTGCAGCTCATGGCTGCACGGCTGATGCCCCGGTTGGTAGGAACACCCAAAGCAGGAGCAGTTTTGCTGTCCCGGGTCAGGATGCGGGTGCTGGGTGTGTCCCACCTCGCTTCCAGGCTCCGGTCCCATTGTGCCATACCCCACTGCAGTGCTCTGCCCTCCAGCAGCGGGGAGACGTGCTGCTCTCACCCTGCAAACTGAGCCCTTTCTCTTCTCAGTCTGCATGGAAATGTCACGCTGGAAACACCCCCTGGTGTTGCTGCCGTTACCCGCGGTCCCTCTGAAAATACAGCCACGATTCCTTGGGCCATCACAGCACAGTCCTCAGCAGCCCCTTGTCCTTCAGAAGCAAAAAGTCCTTTGCATCACTGCGGCAAAAGCAACGTCAGCGTTGGCCCACACGTCTCGGTGGCTGCTTCTGCTGCCATGTCTGTGAGCAAAACCCCTTCTGCTCCAGGCGTGCGCAGGGGGAGCTCGATCCCGGAGCCAAGCAGCATCACCCTGAGTGCTGCTGACAGCGCTGCAGGAGATCCGCCAGCTCCGTGTGCACGGGGCACTGCTGCCTGTCAGAGCTCCTCATCCCCACGTCCTCTGAACACGTTCTGTCGGCAAGCAGCAGCAGCAGCAGCAGTGTGTGACCCCGCAGTGCTGGCAGCAGGGACGCAGCCCACGGGGCCGTGTGGCCGCCACCAACCTCCATCTCGGGGTACACTCTGTGAGGTGCTGCACCACGGCCCTGCCCAGAGTTTGGGGAAGGTACGGTCCCAGTTGGCACTGGGAAGGGAGTGCTGAGCCAAAGCCAGGGGGATCCCCCAGCTCAAAGAATCACTAAGGTTGGAAAAGACCCCTCAGACCCCCAAGCCCACCCCCACCATGCCCACCGACCGCCCCTCGGTGCCGCATCCCCACGGTTCAGGGACACCCCAGCAGCACTACTGCAGCAAACGGGGTCAGGGCCACCTGTGCCAGGTGCACTGCCTTTGTTTCCCGTGTGCAGTGACCCGTCTGTGTGTGTGTGCAGTGTGATTCATCGCCCTTCCAACAGCGTTTGAAGCCATTGTCTGTGGGCTGATGGATGGGGTTTGGTTCCTGCTTGTTGCACCACGGGGACGTGGGAAAGAGGAAGGTCCCAGCCCTCAGCCTGGGCTCTGCTCCCAGGATCTCGTGTGTCCTTTCCTGTTGCCAAGAACCTCCCTGGGAACGGCTGCAAGGGGATAAACCTTTGGGTTTTACCAGGTAAACTGAGGCAAAGCAACAGCGTGCCAGAAACTAAAGCAGCGCTGCTCTCCCTGCAAAAGAATGGCCCCCACGGTGCATCCTTCCTGCACACACACGTGGATTCCAAGGGCTGGGGAGGAATGGGTGGAAATCACTGAGTTTGGGTTCCCTGGTCCTAAAGCAGCCCCCAGCTGAGGGCAGAGCCCTGGGAAAGGCCACGATGCAGCTTCCAGAAGTCACTCCATGGCTCCCATGGCTGCATGGCACGCATCAGCCCTCCTGCCCCATGGACAGCATGGGCAGCGAGGGAGACAGCCATCCCTATGGCCCTTATATGTGAATGTCAGAATGGAAGGGGCCCAAGAGCTGCCAAATCTGCCCCGTCCGCCCCGAGCTGTGCTCGGCTGCAGGGCCCCGGGGTCCTCTCTCATACCTGGGTCGGTGTGAGCCATCAGATGGCTGTAGTCCTGCCCGTGTCCCCCACCACAGCCACCCTGCACTGTCCCCCCTCTCAGAGCCCCCCATGAGGATCAGCTCAGCCCAGTGGCAGTCAGCAGAGCGTTCCTCCCCTCCTTGTCACTGTGTCACGGCCACGGAGCGCTGAGGCGGCCCCGTGAAGCAGAAGCGACGCGTTGTGGCAGCTGACATCTCCAGGAAGAGTTCAACATGAAGACAAAATCACCCTACGGTGAGTCCGCGTTCCCAGGCTGCCGCCCTACAAACCCAGACCGCTCGTGGTGCCAAAGAGGAGAAAACAAAGGAGGGGAGGAGGTTTGTCCTACGTCTGTGCATTGAGTGACCCAGCACGGCCCCCAGCGTTGTATGGCACCGCAAAGGGACATCGGCTCCGGTCCTCTACACCCCACTGGGACAGCATAGGATGGAGGGGTGGAGGTGATGAAGGGATGGGGGGGCTCCCCTGGGCAGTGCCCTCCCTTCCCTCAGCACATTTCTGGCAGCATTTGCTGTGCAATGGCGATGTGCTTGCCCTCCCTCCAGGGCCCTGCACCCATTGATCTTTTGGGGCCGCTGTCTTGTGGGCTCTGCCCCACTCTGCTGTGGCTGTCACTGCAAGATGCTCAGAGCCGGGGTTACCCTGCATGAGCCCTATGGGCAGCAGCAGCAGCATCCCAGGGGAGGAAGGCATCCCAGGGGAGGAAGGCTCCTGAGATCCCCCAGCCCTCCAGCTGCCCCTGGGAGGCTGAGGGTCTCGGGAGAGAGGGGCAGGCAGAAAACGGCTTTATTTCTCTCCGTGTCACAGAGCAGCATTCAGGATCTTCAGAGAGGCTTGCTGACTGCAGCTGCCGGCCTGAGGAGCTCCGTGCTCGGAGAGGAGGAGGGATGCTGCCTCCACTGCCTCGTCCCAGCGCGGGCTGCGGGCAGAGCCGAGCCCGGGGCTCAGAGCCGTCTTCTGCTGCAGCTTTTGGTTCTCGTGAAGGACAGGCAGAGGCGGGCTGCCGCCCGGAGCGGGCTCGCGGCATCGGAGCTCTCATGCGATGCGTCCTATTTGATCTTCACAAACAAAGGGCGGTGCTGCACGCAGCCGCGTCGCCGCGGAGGGGGCGGCCTCGCTGTTATTGTAGGGACGAACAAAACACCGCGGGGCGGCACCGGGCCCGGCCGCCGCAGGACCGGGGAGGCTGTGGGGGATGGGGTGGGGGTGGGACGCTCTCGCAGCCCCCCCCAGCTCCGCAGCCCCTCTCCCACCGCCACGCACACGGCGCGCGGGGCCGGGAACCCACGCGGGGTTTGGGCGCCCCCTGGCGGCGCGGCGCGGTATTGCGCCTCACGGCGCCCGCTGTACTGCGGCTGCGCGGGGTATGGGCCCGTCCCCTCAGCCTCGGGCTGGGCGGGAAACGCGAGGGCGGGAAACGCGAGGGCGGGCTGCTGCGTATCCCTGTCAGTGAGGGCAAAGTCACCACGTAAAACCATGCGAACCCCTCAGCACAGTTTGTCGCCTTCAGCTAATCACAGATTGTTCATTAAACAGTGTGTGTGTGGAGAGCAGGGGTCGGTATTGGGGCCCATACTGTTTAATACCTTTATTGGTGACCTGGATGAGGGGATTGAGTGTACCCTCAGTAAGTTTGCGGATGACACCAAGTTGGGAGGATGTGTCGATCTGCCTGAGGGTAGGGAGGCCCTTCAGCGGGATCTGGATAGGCTGAACAGCTGGGCTGAGCTCAACGGGATGAGGTTCAATAAGGCCAAGTGCCGGGTCCTGCACTTTGGCCACAATAACCCCATGCAGTGCTATAGGCTTGGGGCAGAGTGGCTTGAGGAGTGTATAGAGGAAAAGGACCTGGGGGTGTTGGTTGATGCTCGGCTCAATATGAGCCGGCAGTGTGCCCAGGTGGCCAAGAAGGCCAATGGCATCCTGGCCTGTATTAGGAATAGTGTGGCCAGCAGGAGCAAGGGGGTGATCATCCCCCTGTACGCAGCTCTGGTGCGGCTGCACCTCGAGTACTGTGTTCAGCTTTGGGCCCCTCGCTACAAGAAAGACATCGAGGCCCTGGAGCGTGTTCAGAGAAGGGCAACAAAACTGGTGAGGGGTCTGGAGCACAAGTCTTACGAGGAGCGGCTGAGGGAGCTGGGATTGTTCAGCCTCTGCCACTTCCTGAAGGGAGGCTGTGGTAAGGAGGGGGTCAGCCTCTTCTCCCAGGTAACTAATGACAGGACAAGAGGGAATGGCCACAAGTTGTGCCGGGGAAGATTTAGATTAGATTTGAGGAAAAGTTTTTTCTCTGAGAGAGTGGTCCGGCACTGCAATGGCCTGCCTAGGGAGGGGGCTGAGGCACCGTCCCTAGCGCTGTTCAAGAAGTGTTTAGATGAGGTGCTGAGGGATTTGATTTAGTAGCTTGGTGGGTAGGGATGGTGGTGTGAGGATGGTTGGACTAGATGATCTTGTAGGTCCTTTCCAACCTTATGAATCTATGAATCTATGAGATGATGAGGCTTGGCCCTGCAGGGTGCTTCTCCTTCTCCCCCCTGCCCCTGCCCCTGCCCAGCTCTCCATCCCTGCCCCCCCCCCACAGCACTGCTTTGCTTTCAGTACCCTGGAATAAGAATGAAATAAAAGAGCTCAGGCCCCCCTTTTTTTTTTTTTTTCTCCAAACAGTTCAACATTTATTATTGATAACAATAAAAAAAAATCTTTTAAAGACTATCTGTGTTTTGTTACCAAGAATGAGGTATTATGTATACAAAACATGTACAGAATTTGATATGCAGTTCATGAGTATGGACAGGTAAGTGCAGGTGGACATGAGGAAAAAAAAAAGCCAACAGAAGAGGCATTGGCCGAGAGAAAGAAGTAAGAACATCACACAAGAGCAGGGGATGGGAAATTAATCTGACTGTGATGATCAAGTTGTATTGCCACAGCACTTTGCTTAGAGGAGGATTAACTATGGTCTGCCTGGAACTTTATCCCCTCCAGCTCTTGGTGCCATTGTGTGCTTTGAGCTCTAAACAGTGTTCAGGTTTGACAGCAGGAAAAACCCAGAGTGCCACTTTTGAGCCAGCTCAAGTGAAGAACAGAACAGATCTTCAGATGCGAAAAGTGACTGCAACTCAAAAAGGTCTACAAAGCCAGACACCTCTGCAGAGATATGGTGACTGAATGAAGCAGTTTCCTTACAGCTGTCAGCAAAACCACCATCTGAGAGGGAGAGAGAGGGAGAGAAAGGGCACCATCTTCAGCCCTTCCAGCCTGGCAAATGGGAAGTGGCATTTCAAAGAGCTGAGCGTCATTAAGTTGACTGCACTGCTGCACTTGGTACCCCATGCCTGGGAAACCTGGTTCCTGCACATCACAAATCAAACCACCTCTCCAGGAAGCCAGGCTCCTCCTAGGCAGACAGCTCCCATCGTACAGATGGTGTGAGAAGCACAGCTCTGGCTCTGCAGACAGCAGGTGGGAGCTGTGTGACACCACAGCAGCAGCCGACGTGACAAGTCTAACCTCCATCCTCTACTTGCAAGTTCATAAAAAGATAAAAATTGACCAGTGTGGTTCCAATTTGGAGACCAGCACCTCGACATCTCTAAATTCATCAGTAAAATGTTTGCTAGCTCTGACAGGTTCCACAGCCAGAACGGGTCTGCAACAAAGATACTCCTCGTTATAGGAGTCACCTCTCAGAAGTTCTGAGCTAATATATATTAAAATAATAAAAGGATAAAAACATTTATACTGAGTTCAGAACCAGTTTTCCCCAGGCAGGGCAGTCGGTATCCTCAGAGAGTTCTTAAGCAAGTTCTGTTTTCAAAGTGCAAGACTTCAGCAAGCTCCTGTACCCACATACCCCCTGCTCCCCAGGACTTCCTAGAGTCAACACAGCCTCCCAGCACAGACTTCAGCAGCACAGCAGCTCCTTTCTGATGGATGAATAGCTCAGCTCTCAGACAGCCCAGGCAAGGTCTAAACAGCAAATGCTGCTGCATTCCACGCAGATCTCAGCTCCACTGCCAGCTGTGGTGTGTCGCTGCCTGCTCACAGCCCTCTGCTCAGCACCTTGCACTGTGCTTGGGACACACAGACCAAAGTGGGAGAATGCCAACCTGAACCAAAAGAGTTCAAGACTGCTGGGGTCTGGGTAGAATAGGGGCAAAATCCAAAAATGGCAATTTGTTGTGGCAGCAGCAATAGTGAGAATGGTTGAGCAGGCACCACCTGGAGTGTCTTCCACTGCACCACGAAGCGTGAAGGTCCCCGTGCTCCCTGCATGCTGTAAAGCTTCCACCGCTGAGAACTAAAGTGCTCTGCTTCTGACATACACGGGAAAGTATGGGAGGGAAAGTGCACAGGAAGGATGCAACCCATACCTCCTCTTGGCTGATTTAAGAAGCATAAATTCCTCATCATAGCAAAGCTGCAGTAAGATGAGCTCACGGGGAGCAGACAGAGGGAGCGGGGTGAGGCTCCAGCATTCCTCAGGCCAATTCTAGATCAGGGAGGGAGAGCCTGCTCTCTGCCTCTCTCTCCCTCTACAGTGCTTCAAGCACAAATCCAAGGAAAGAATGAACTGCTTTAACCCATGGAAACCCAGAGCTCAGATCCCCCAAGGACGAGTTCATACAAAAGGTTTTAGTGTTTACTGCCTGCCCACAGCTCTGCAGACACGCCTTGAAAACTAATGGACTCACGAAGTCAAGTACCCAGCAACTGCTTTTCTTTGTCTCGGACATCACTGTGGCAATAGGAGAACAGTTTGCAGCACTGGAAGATCACGGGGGATTTCTTAAGATGGCAAGAAATGGAAATGTCCTGACAGGAGACTCGCAGTTGATTCTAATGCACTACGGAGTGTTTTTGGTAGGGTTTTCCTTCCTTTTTTTTTTGCTTTTTAACATTTACACAATTTAAAAAAATAATTGATGCACGGATCATTTTTCCTTCCAGGAGAGCCCTTATGTTCAGAGTTAGGATTCGTGCAAGCACGCTTAAAAAGACTTATGGCTGAGTCAGGAAAAAGAAGGTTCAGAGTTAAAGAGACAAGAGGTTGGATCTTACAAGGACCGAAAACCACTAAGTTTAAAATCCAAACAGCTACTTTACTATCTACAAAAGGCTTTTGTGGGGGTAGGGTTTGTTACTTTTTTTTTTGCTCAATTGCCAGTTGTATTGCAGTCAGCTGCCACAGGTGAGGGTCCGGCCTCTCATCCATCTGCTGTGGCACTACCTGGAAATCATGGAGCTGGAGTGGGACTGGCTGGAAGAGGTGGTGGCAGCACTGAGCTGAGAGAATCCGCTGTGGCTTGATTCAAGGCTGGTCATAGATCCTCTGCAACACAAACCCGAGCAGTTTTACACTTCAGGGCATACAAGGATTTGGCTTTCTGCAGTGTATCTGCACTGTATTTCTCTGCACACAATGAAAATTATTTCGATGCAGGCACTTAAAAGCTTTCCTACTTTCCCATGTAATGGGGACAGCAGAAAACTCAGCAAAGAAGAGATGCTGGTTAAAAAGATGGGAGTTTCAGGAGGTCCCAACCAGCAGACAACTGAATCAGCTCAATTCCACACTGAGCTGCATCCATTTCTGCAGGACAACCTGCCAAGCCTTGCGACTCACAGTACTTCCAGAGAGCAAAGCAGCAAACGATGATTAGAATGAGATAACTAGTCAGCCCCTTTTTGACATTATATGCTCTTATTGCTATTTTTTTTTTTTTCCCTCCAATGCCAACTAAGGGTTATCTAGCTTGCTTCATAACCCTGATGACACACCATTAAAAAATGCAACCCTTACAATTGATTGCTATTTAAGTGGACTTGATACTAGCACCAAAAAAGTTTGCCATCAGCTGACCTTGGCCATACATACCTGAAATCTTCAGATCCTATTACTTCAGTATAGTACATCACTTTACATTTGTGAGAGGAGACCTGCAGAGATGCTAGCACATCATCCACACGAGGCAGGTTGGTTGCAGCACAGGCAGGCATGCTGTGAAATTTCCACTGGAGGATATAGAAGCCAGGCCACCTGGTCACATGCGATCCCTAGAAGCAGCCACAGCCAAAATTGAAAATGAATTCGGGTAACACAAAGATCTCTACGCTTGCAACTTATTTTCCAAGCTTAGGAAGGCTGCCTACGTGCCTGTAGTTGTCTTCCCCCAGTGCCAGTGCTTCAGCTCCTCAGCCAACCAGCAGTGCTGGTCAGCTGGGCTCTCTGAAAACAATAGAGTAGCAGAGGTGCCTTCCCTCCTGCCTCTTACAGTGATAAGAGTTAGGGCTAGGATTCACAAGATTCATATACACTCTAAAGTACAAAGTCCTTGGTTAAAACAATCCTTTTTCCCCCCCCATTTCTTTTCATCGGTGGCTGCCCTCTGAGGCTGTGAAAAAGAGCACAAAGGGTTCTGCCTCTCAGAATGAGAAGCAGTAGTTCCCAAAGTCACCGTCCACGTTTCCAAAGGTGTAACGCCTTCAATCAGATCATTTCAGGAGTGCCTTGTGAAGGCTGCTTAATTCTCATTTCAAGCCATAAGGAGAAGCAGCAGCAGAGGATGATTGTAAACAAGCACATTTCACAAATAAGTTCGCAAATGCCATTAAAGGAAACAACATTTTGGGAACCTTGGCCACAGGGAGCTCCCTGAGGTGCTTGTAACAGAAACACACACAGGGCTCAGTCTTCTTTTTCCAGACTTCTCCCATTACTGAAGCAAGGACTCTAGGATATCCTCCAGAATGTTTGCTTCAGAAAATAGCAGTCATAATTACAGCACAAAGCACACCTTGATGCTTTCTGCACATGCACTATGTGCCAGGTAACTTCCCTCTGCTCTTTGCTGACCCACCTCAATCACTGTCAGACTGATGCAAGCTCCCCTCGCATCAGATCCCCTGCAAACACCACCCCTCTTCCAGGAGGCATGCAGCTAGGAACAGAAGCTGAAATGTCGGCCCAAAGCAAGCAGACAGCCCGGAGCTGAATCGCCACTCAGTCAACAATCATGCCTGCGATTTAGAACACGTGGTTTTGGAGCTGCTTCAGTCTTTCCACACAAGAGCTCAGCTGTCTTACCTGCACGCTTTCCCCTTCTTTGCAGATAAGAGGAGACTCCACCATGCTGTAATCACGGCCCAGTTGCCAGACTTTGTCTATCAACTGGACGTTGTTCCCACCAGGAGATGTGATGCTGTGAGCTCCCAGAGAGTCCTTTTTCGGAGGCTGTGGGGCTCTCTTGGAATGAAAGATGTTAAAAACAATGTCGCCTTTGCACACATCAAAATCCCACGTGATCACAGATGAGGCATCCACAATCTGAATGAGAACCTGGGATGGGAGAAGAGTCATTTCAGACAGCAGCAGTTTGTTTGGTAAAGGTAGAAACCCTTACCAGAAAAGAAGAGAGCTTTCTACTGCTGGGCTTAATTTAGACTGTCAGAAGGCATTCTAAATGGGAGTTTTCTCCCGCTGGAGTTTCCTTATTTTAACACACAACCTTCAGAAGCTGTTGAGCAGCTTCTGAGAATATTATTTCTCTTCACTGCTCGTTCCATTCAGAGCCACATCCTTCTAAGCTATGATATCCTCTAAATGGCAACAAGATGACACCAGAAATGGTCAGGAACTTCAGCTGCTATGCATTATAACCTATCAGAACTACAGAAGAACAAGGTGAATGCGGGGCGACTAAATCTCATTCTGCACCATTTTCAGATCAAGAGACACACTCCAAAGCAGAGAGTTGAGATGGAGGAGTGGGCTGCAACCATACCTCATGGGGAGCTCCTTTGAAGACACTTGCAGACTGGTAGATTGTTTCAGTCCAGAGCTTTATATCTTCATTTTCCAGCTCTTCTGCTGTCCGGTAGAGGGACTTGGGAACCAGCCCACCCTCTGGTACTTCACACTGAAAACATAAATAGCCATTAAGAAGTGTCCCCTCTGTACATCCACCCTGCCTGCTAGTTTCAGAAACAGCAACTTGCAGTCACAAAGTATTTTGAAGAATGAGATGAACAGAATTTAAAAGTAATATCAGAGCTCACACGTGTACATTTTGCACAAGCCACTTATTTAAGTGTCTAGTTTGCATAAGTTTGCAGAACCAGATGCCAGTGGAACAGATCTACTTTGTACACAGGAGCTGCCTTTACAGAATATGGCTGTGCAAATGGTATTGTCATCACGTAGGCTGCCCTGTGCTGAAGGCACACACAAGCCACTTAAAAATCATAGCTAGAGCAACTCAGAATTGGAAAAAAATATATCAAATTAGTCCACAGAGACCTGAAGGAACTGGTGCAGCTCAATCCAAGGACCAAAGATTGAGGAGAGATATGGAAAGTAACCAAACAAGGTAAAAAGATATCGCAGTGAAGAAGGTAACAGCTTTCAAGTTACAACTGTCTTGACAGCTGAGCACTGGAACCGATTACACAACATCCTGAAGCACAGTTCTTTATTAAGAAGCCTCCAGCAATGAAATCTGACAAGAGTCTGCTCAGGATTAGGTTCCACAGAAGTGTCTGAGGCAGCAGAAATATTCCATAACTGAATTACAGGAGAAAACTGAAGGGACCTTTGAGAAGTCATTTTTGTCCAAACATCCAGAATAAGAAAAAGACCCTGTTATTGCCTGTGACCAGCAGGAAGTATTGCAGCAGTCTGCTTTCTGGTGACATTCACTTCTGCTTACTCAAGCAGTAGATTTTACCCACTTCTCAAGCTCTGAATTACACAGTACGAACTCTCTCCACTGAAACCTACTGCTGCCATAAAAAGCAGCCCACTGAACATAAACATCAGGCCTGCTCTAAAATGCCCAGCAGTGCTCTGTTACAGTTTGAGACCGCACTGGAACAGAACTAGATGCATTTTCAAGAGCAGTACAGAAATTAATCCAGAAAATGTTAACAGAGGCTTAATAAGCAAGCCTGAAATTATCATGTTTTAACACAGCTGAGTAAAAAAGTAAAGAATTAACCAGTCAAATGAAATCTAAATGTTATGGTGATGGAAGCTCCTGAGTTGCATCCCTACAGCTCAGTGAAGCAATTAAGCTGGCACTGTCAGAAACATTATAGAGCAAGAAGATCTTACAGCCCTGCTGTATGTTGCTGACAGATTTGATTGACACCCACAGCCAGGGCAGGAAGCAGCTGTTAAGGCACAATGACAAGGGACTGAGAAATTACAGTACTCCCCAGAAAAACACAGCTTTCAGTTTGATGTGGTCAGCACAGATCCCAGTGCATTGCACAAACGAGACCTGGCTGTTTGCTGAGCCTGCCAGCAGCTGGGCTTTGGCCTTGTGCTCCTTATGGGATCAGATGATGCAGACTTCTCTGATTAGTTGGTGGTAAGAGTGACCAAGGAAGCCCAGTCAGTAAAATTAAACATTTTCAACTGGGCCCATGCATGCTGGAGTCTTTTTTTGACAATCCACTTCTTTTGGACAGTTAAGACCACATCATTAAATGAGAGAAGGAATAAACAGCACCTAGATGGGGACAGAATCATTCTGAGATGTTTAATCACTGGAATAATTTGGCCACTGATGGTAACAATAGAGCTTCTGCTCCTCTAGCAGACTGGTGAGGATATTTCTGAATATTCAGAATATTTGAAACCTTGGGCTGACTGGACTATAAAATCAGCTATAGCCAGAGTGCTATGCTATACCACCTTTCATCTTGCTGCCACAAAGAGGAAATAAAAGACTGATCTTAACACTGCATCTTTGTGAGGGTGTAAGATGCAAACAACAGCACCACACGCAGCTCCAGGCACCTATATTTCACACAACAAATGCCAAGGTTGAGAGCTGCAGTCACACAATGGCCACAGTCAGTCACCGCGGCTCCAAAGCTTGGAATTCCTCCTCTTCAAAGACTTCCTTTTGAATTCTGACCAAACCCAACAGGCTGCTTTGTTTAGAGGAATGAGGGGGGAAAAAAAAGAAAACAATCCACAAATAAGTCTCTATATGCATTAGTTTAAATTCATACCATGCACTCTCCACCAAGAAAATCAGGAATAATCTCTCTATCGATGTAATCCAGCAATCCCCCAGGACCCTGGTAGTCATTTCCAGCATAAATAAGGAATTTCTTTCTAGTGTTGTCATCAATGAATGGACTAACCTATAAATGAAGACAAATAAAACAGATCAGGTTCCCAAGTTTTTCTTGAGAAAGTTTTGAAGGAATCAGTTTGACCGCATTAAGTGTTACCACCTCTCTTATTCAGAATTCACACCGTATAAAATGTTCAATTCACTGGCTATATGATAAAAGTTCTTAGGTCAGAGTTTTAAATCCATTCCAAGAATCCTATAAAAGAGACACATCCAAAGGAAACATTTACTGCCTGTAAAGTCTTACTGAGTGCTTTCACAAACCACAGACACAGAGCAGTGTACTGAGAATGCTGAGAAAGACCTTGAATTAAAAACATACCAGTGTCCAAAGAACTGGGAACACTCGAGGTGCTCTCAGGATAAGAAGGCGACCCAAAGTCTCAGGGTAATTAGCTTCTACCACCTCAATGATCCTTAGCAAGGCTTTGACACCAGGTCTCCATAAGTGCCGCATGTTTAAGCCTTCTAGATCCACTAGACAGGTCCACGAGCTGAATTTTAGAGACAGAAAGGAAAAAAAATAATCTCACATGGAAGAAAAAGTATTGTGCTTGCTGGTTCAGGTGGGGAGATTATTTCAGTCTGCACAGGGGCAAACGGGATGCATTTATTGATACCATTTCACGTTTCTTATACACACGCTCAGTGCTCTGAAGTGAGTTGATTCTACTGCGTGTAAAAGTGCAATTACAACTCAGAGCTAATTCTGTTATTAACTCCCAGGAAGAGAAGCTTTTTTTTATAGGATTGGATGTGTTCCTAAGAGAAAAAACTGAACTTTAGCACATGCTTGATTTATTTTCCAAGCTCTGGTCTCACCCTGGGCACGGACTCAAGATTTACAGCTGTGCTGTACCAGCTAGCAGCCATGAAATGATGCATGATGTTAAAATGAAACAAGAACTGCTTGCTGTTTCACAGGAAATGTTTAGTATGTAGTCCTTCAGCAAGCTGTGCTTCCATCAGGTTTGGAAGTCACTCAAGTGGTAATTAGGGCAGGTCTCAGTTAACAGTAACTGTGCTTATATATGCATGTGAGACACAGACAACCCTTCCCTTGGTCCATTTAATAAATGTCATTACACTGCACAGTGTCATCCTGCTCTCCCTGCCCCCACAGTGACACCTGGGAATTCCTGAAAAGCAGATCTATCATTGATGTCTTTTACCTTATTGGTCTGCCAAACACTTTCGTGTTCTCTTCACATCGCCTCAAGCCTTCTTCGTTTATGGAAAGAACCTGCACAAGAAAACAGTCTGTCCTGAGAAGACAGTTTAATACTCAGCAGGTAGGATGAAGAAAGAAAGTTCATAACTGAAGTCTAATTAAAGCTTCAAGCTCAAACCAGCACAATCTTAGGTGAAAAGATAAAAACATACCATTGATTTTCCTGAAAAATTACACAATAGTACTAAACTTGGCATCATTTTTTTTCCTTTCTAAAGAATCACAGAATCACCAAGGTTGGAAAAGACCTTTAGGATCATCTAGTCCAACCTATCACCAATTAAAGAACCAGAGATCACTGTGTTCACTTCACTGGTTGATCTCACTGAAAAATAAACACGCCCCTCCTTCAAAGCAGGGACAGGTAAACAACGTGCCTGGAAAAGCTACTGGAGATGAAAAATGAAATCCAACCCCTGCTCCAACGGTTCCTACAGCTGGGACTGTCATTACTTGGAGTAAAAATAAATACATGATTGGAAATCTGGAATTCTGGAGGCTTTCTGCCTAGAAGTGGAAAACCCACAATAACAGTAGGAGTGCTGCCTTCCAAGAAGGTAACGTTGAAGTACTCTTTCTTTAAAAAGAAGTTATTCTAATCCTTGTGGTAAAAGCTTGAGGGAAAAAAAAAACAACTGAGCATGTTATTTTCTCCTCAAATGCAGAGCCTTAAATTCGAAGCAGTGCACAAACTGCAGAAAAATCTGAAGAGCTCTAACCAGGAACGACAGGAGCTGCCAAGAACTACGCCTTTCCACCATCGGTTTGCAGTTGGAAAGAATGCAGAAGGCCAGGAGCTTTCAGATGCATTCAAACCAAAAACAGACGGACAGAGTACATCAAAATACCCAGCGCAGTGAATGTTCTGGCAGGAAAGGAAGTTTCTAAATGAAAATATCACATTGTTAGCAGCTTGCTGGCTCCAAAAACACTTACGTATCGAAGCAAGGCCTCTTCCCCCAGAGCTCGCACTAAGCCTTTGGTGTCCATCTGTCCCAGCCTCAGCACGTACAGCGGGCGGCCATCTGAACGACAAGGACAACTGCATCAGCATAACCTGCACTTCCACCATAACGAACACAACTGAATGAAGCAGTTTTATGCTAAAAACCCAAACAGAAATGAGCCGTATCCAGTTCTAACTTTGCTGTACAAGTGGAAGGAGGAATACCTGGAGCAGATGGCAGTACGAACTTAACCCTGCCCAGTTACACCACAAGATTACCTGTACATGAACTGCTTACAGTAACCACTTTGGACAGGTGCTACACTAAGTGCTGACAGCTAAAGAAACAAACGTTAGCCTCCGGTCCTGCTTGCTGAAGTCACACCTTTCAGCTGTATCATGACATCACATGGAGCTGGCACACAGCCACCATTATGCAGTTTGAGCCAGGAGAACACAGGCTGATCCAGAGACCAGCTTCAGGTGACCCTCTGTGTTCAAGAGATTGCCTTTTCACAGTCCTCCTGCCACAGTATGCTGCTGCTGACCCAGGATACAGAGGCACTGAGCCTAACAGCTGCATGATCTGAATTTAAGAACCAAAGTCCGCATTGCTGGTTCTTCATAATACTTGTTTCCATCCTCCTCCCAAAGATCTGACGTGCTTGTTAAACTTTGCTCCACCTATTCTAGTACACAAGCTAACAATCACCAACTTAAAGAGCTAAATATCCTACAGGAAAAAAAAGGGATAAAGCAAGAAAAAGCAGCTTTGCTTTCTCCATAAAGACCTCCCTCACATTCTGATGTCTGTATGCCCGTTTCCATCACTCAACAACTGCAAACAGTGACAGCAAATTAAGTCCTTCAGGAGAGAAGGAAAGAGACTGTCAGGATATGCTAGGTTAAAAAAAATTAACTGCAGAGCCAAACCAGGTTGCTTATTTAGCAAGGACACTACCCCCATGAGAGTTCACAGGGTCATCTGATATTTAATCAGATGGTCTGAAAAACAATATTGTTTTAACACCAGCACACACTTATCTTGGAACGCGCTGTTTGGTTTTTAAACACTAAACAAGAAGCCCAGTTCAGCTTCCTAGTAGGTTTCCCTCCCTCACAGATGCACACACACACAAAGCTAAATAGTTTGCTAACCCTCCTCCACCCAAATGACACATGAAGGAAAGTCTCAATTCACAGTGCTGTCTATTTGGTTGTTTTCTTTTTAACTCAATGATTTAAATAAACATTTGAAGCACTCCTGACACAGTAAAAGCCACTCAGATATACAGAAACACCGTTAACTGAAAGCCAGGATAATAGCTTCTGCACTAACAGCTTCTTTGAGACAGCACTTCGTGCCACTGTTGCCTCTGTTACAGCACTGGAAACTGCTAACTTAGCTTTGGCACACAGTGCTTACATGGGAGGGAAGGAGCGCTACTGGAAAAGAGGATTTTTAAAAAGCTGCCCACTAAAGTTTTAAATTATAGAGAACTGCTTGGTTTTTGAAGTCTGTCTCCATTATTGACAGCCCTGCTTATGTTTGAGGGTATGGCCCAGAAGAGATTAAAGAAATCAAGGGGAAAGGGAGAGGCACATGAAGTTCCCAACACTGAAGATCTTCTCAGGAGAACATTAAAGATGCTGGTGTGCTTTGCATGTTCCTGCTTGCTGGCAGGAGCCTGTTACGTGTCTGGAGAATAAGGTCAAGGAACGACAGAAAGGGAGAACGTATTCAGATTTTTTTTCCTACAATCTTTACCATCATATTCTCAATTTCCACTTTCTAAGTCCGAATCTGCCAAACCCAGAGCAGAAGGGCAGAGTCATTCAGGCTCTTTCACTTTACAGCAATAAAGCTTCTGCTGTGTCCTCCTGGCCAGGACTGCAGACAGCTTCCTGTTATCTTCCCTGTAACAGGAAGAATTGGCAGAAACAACGGTGCCTAGTGGGGAAAGGACTACAGCAGAAGAACAGAGATAGCTCACACTAAGAGACCGTTTCCTTATCTACAGAACCCAGCATGCCTCAAGCAATGAGCTCCAAATCATTTCATTTCTGTGCATGTACTGGCAGCAAGACCAGAGCACAGTAAACGCCAGCTGAGGGACAAGGGAGCACATCAGCTGTAGTCTTCCACTTCTTAAGTATTTGGCCATGCCACAACATACAAAGTGAATTCAACCAGAGTTTCCTCCCACCTTAAATAAACCTGCCTTATTTGGTGTTTCTGTAACATCCCACTTCTCTTTCATTAAGCTGACTGCAATGCCAAATAAGAATTCATTTATGCCACGAGCAGACTTATCCAACATCAGAAATACGCTGATTAGAAAAACACTTATTTACAAACATCTTTTAATCACCACGATACTCAGCATTTGCATAACACCTTCTAAGCAACACGGAGGGGTAGAGAAGCATGGTTTTTATTGATTTTTTTAAAGGTAATGGCATAGCAGAGCTCTTTGCAGACTTTTAAACATGTTGGTATTAGAAAGATTAGGACCTAGGAGTCAGCTCCCACTACACAAGGAGCTGGCAACATTAATATGAATACGTTCAGTGCATAATAATGGAGGAGATCCACCCAGCTTTCTAGCCACCTCTAGATAACAGAGGAACCATTACAACCTTTGACACAGAACATAAACAGGCTGGTCTACACCCACAGCACAGATCGTACCTTTGTCGTGATGGTGCCAGCCTCCTGCATAGTAATCCTGGAGTACTTGAGGAGGATTCCAGGTATCTAGAATATAGTCTACCTGGTGCTGCTTACGCCACGTCAGAGACTGGCAAAGGATCTCTCTTGCTTTATCAATGTTGAAATCCCGGGCACGGAGGAATCTTAAAATGTGCTCATCCTTTGGGATCTATTTCAAAAAACAACAGCACAACTTCATACTCAAGGTTTGAAACTAGGGACAAAAGGATAAACTAGAGGAGATGAAAAAGGTGCAGCCCAGCACCAGGACAAGAGGACAGCGTAGAACACTCAAAGTTAATCAAGGATATCAGTCTCATCTGCATCTAAACCTAAGCCCTGTCAGGTATTGCAACTACTTTCATTTGAGGGATATAAACATTTCATGAACTCTAACAGTGCTTTACATCTGTATGGTCATAATAAGTCAGTCCAATTTTAATGAACATAGGGACAACCCAGACTGTACTTCATTGCTAAATAACAGGAAGGCCTGGAAACCAAGAGAGATAAGCAAGTCACATGCAACTGGAAAACCCCCAGGTTTCCTCTCAGAGCTTTAACAGCCACACTGGGTTCCCTTGTGCACACGGATTTATGTGCAAGGTACTGGTCAAAAAAAAACAAATGTAAAAATAAAGCTATTCTAGAACCAGGAAGGCCTGTAAAACTGTTGTTACTCTCCTGTGCTGGATTACTGATGCTCTGGGAGGCACTCACACTTGGCAGTTAAGCACCTCAGCAGGCAAGTCAGACGGACAGTCACAACATTCTATTGCTGGCGTAAAGGCTTAAATTAGGTATTTTATTTCACTACAGAGAACTGCTTATCAAAACCAGGTAATGACACGAGGCGTGGCACGATGTTTAACCAGGTCTACCTCACGTCTCACATATCAAGAGAGCCACAAGAACCAAACAGGAACTTACTTTGCCCTTGTGTGTCTCTTGGAGCCACTGTCTCAGCCGAATGAGGCAGCTTTCCTGGATTGGTGTCAGGTCGCCCAGGTAACGCTTGATGTAGTCTGCATCGAGCTTGTCTAAAAGGAGATGTACATGTCATTAAGGTGGTCCTGGACTGACAGCCAAGACTGCAAATGGTCCTGTGGTGGTATCTGAGACAGGAGTGGCTGATCTGTCTTCTCTATAGAGCTGAATGAAATTCTTTCAATCAATGAAAATATGAGTGAAGAAACAGACACAGTTATCTTCACGTTAACCTGAAAAGACTCATTCCACAACTAAGAAAGGAGTGAAAACAGGCATTTGCAACACCTTTTTCCCCCCCCCACAGTGTATTCAGACCTGTCAATTCACAGCAATCACAGGATTTGATTCTTCTGGGAATATCAGAAGTTTTGACCTAAACCTTCCAGTGCAAAAGTTTTCCCAAATTCCATTACTGACAGCAGAAGGAAGACAGAACAGAGTATTGTGACCAAGGACCTTTCCTCCTCACTATCGCTACAGTTAAACCCATCCTGGAATTTCTAGGCAAAATGCAGGCTACTGATCTGCAACCTAATGAACATAATGAACAAAGAGAAAAGCTTCTCCACTCTTCTGATCTTCATTCACTACAAAGACAAGCTGATAACAGCTCTTCAAGTTGATGTTCAAGTTCTCAGCTACCCAGGAGAAATAGCACAGTGCTGCTAAGTGCCTCTACAGTACAGAGAATCCCACTAAAACAAGTCAAACCACCATACCATCAGGTGTTCCTGCTGTAAGCTCTGAGGGGCTGCTTGAGGTGTTGAGGATCTCCTTATTGTTCAAGCCCTCCTTTGTGGCAGAATCTGGCACATTAATAGCGGGTGAAACTGGTCGTCTCGTGTGGGACGTGCTGCTCTCCAATTTACATGCAACAGGAGGAGTCCAACGAGGAACAAAGGTTATTCCTTCTTCCTCCAGCTGCTTCAGGTAGTACTCTATTATTTCCTTTCCCTTTAAAAAGGAGACTTTACTTCAGCTACTAAAAATACCTTTAGACACAGAAAGGACTGGTCTGGAAACCCTTCATGTGGCCAGACCTCTCTAAAGATTCCACTTCCAAATACAGACCTACAAACACACACTGCCCTAGGCTAAAGAGCAAACAGCCCAGCTTTCTGACCACGGCAGCCTGTCACTTAGCAGCAGCTACATTATCTTGCCATAACTCTGAGCCAGGCACCAAATTCATGGCTGCAAGCTCACCTTTTTAATATTGCTGGTGTATTGCTTCATGGCAATCTTTTCCACTGTGCTTTCAAAACCAAAGAAAGATTTTATATCCAGACTTGCTGACTGTTCAAAACAGGTCCAGTCTTCATTGTCAGGATGAACCTAAGTTAAAAGGAGGTCACACGATCTAGTTATACATTTGTTATTCTTTTTCATCACAATACTCTTCATCAGGTTCACATAGTCAAAAATAAGCACGAGGAATTTGCAGTCTTTTGCTTCATTCGCAAAATACAGATTGGAAAAGATAATACTAGAGAACAATTGGCTGAGAAGGCCTCCTGTAACCTCACTGCTGGAACAGAATGTGTTCCTAACGAAAAAGGGAAGGGTGGAGAAATACTAGTGCACGAGCCAAGATACAAGAGACCAGCAGGTTTAAATAATTAACAATATCTCAATGTAGATATGAGTTGAGACTGTAGCATATCAGTGGAACAAAGTAAAATACTCCACAGTGAACTTTCTGCTCCTGCAGGTTAGGCTGACAGACCAGGCCAGCTAGCTTAACAACTGCACCAAGCACAGTGTAAGCATTTCCCAGCACTGCAGTCTAGACATGTTTTCAACAGACACACTGCAACAGATTGTTCCTCCTTTGACCTACAAAGTGCCAACGCAGAGAAATATTTTACTTGGTTCTCCTATGATAATGCTACAAAAAAAAGAAGCATAAACTTCTCATTTGGTTGAGCAGACCATCAGAGAGGCTTTTGCTACTATCTCGCCATTTAAAGTTTAGAGCATCTTCACAGGAAAAACTGCAGATGGAGAAGTACTCTTAAATGGAAACAATGGAGAAGTAATATCAAAAATAGAGTAATAGAAGTAGTAAAAGAGGGTAATAGTGTCAAATGGGTTTGAATTCCAGACCAGAACATGCAGCAAGCATGCCACCAGATTCCTTCACATCAGAGAGCATCTGCACTGAAGACAAAAACCAGCCACCACAGAAAGAGTTAGGTTAAAACTCTGCTGATGATGAACGTCTGAGCAGAGCAGAAGGCAAATAAAGCTATGTTGAAGTTTCCTTTAACAGCTCTGTCAGGGTTATCAACAGCCTCGACAAAGCTCACACTGCTATTACAGACCACAGATCTGCCTAAACAGAGCTGTCAAACACAGCAAATTGTGTTCTGCTCTCTGAGAAGATGCTCAAGCAAGAGGGTGCCAAACTTGTTTCAGTTCTTCAAGCAAGCGTGTTACATTTAACACCAACAGCAATTATCACTCATGGTGGAAGGTTGGTTATTTTTTCCTTGCAAGGCAAAAGCCAAGAACAAACTAACTTCTGTTTGAGTTTTGAAATCTAAACACTGACTTAATTCCATCTGTAGCATCATCAGGAGCCTGTTACTCACTGTGTAAGAGCAGTGCTCATTAATAATGACTCTGTTAGAGAAGGTTTCATTGTAGGCTTCAATATGCAAAGTCCTTTCCCGTCTGTTCAGAGAATTCTTCTGCACAAAGTAGACATAATCCACTCCTGCAATCTAAGGAAGATGCCACAGATTCTGTTAACATACAATATCCACGTGAAATTATACCCAAAAAAGAACAGGTGCTTCAAATCTAATCACCTTTTTTAACAGCCGTGGTGCATCTATATCCAGCTTACAGCGTCGTTCGATCACATGGATGGCTCCATCCTCACTCTTATGTTCACTCACAGTGTCACTGGCTACAAACATAGGAATCAGTGGGCATGTTGGAAACCTCCTCTCATAAGCCTGCAACAGCAGAAAAAGAAGAGCTGTCATCACATTTCAGACTTGGTGTGTGTGTGTTGTGTGTGTGTGCTGTTCCTTCACTGACATCACCAGCATCCAAAGGCAAAGGACCATTGATACCTTTTGCAGAAGGGAGCCTTCCTGGAGTCCACATTATCATTGACAGATCAGAGTGCATTCCAAGCAAACCATTAAGATGTGCTTAACATAGCCCTACTTGAGTAAAACAGCACACACACACAGCGTCTGCTCCCCACCCTTCCCCCCAAAAAGGAAGTTGTCTTACACATAACAACCCACTTGTCAGCAATAACAGGAAAATAAGACTCTCCAGTTCTAAAATACCACAAGACAGAACAATTACATGTTAGATTTAAAAACCCCACGTGCTAATTATCGGTGTTTCACCAAGCTGTCTGCAGGGTTTTCCACACAGCTCCCAGAGGTCTAATAAAAACATTTCAAAGCCCATTTCTTAAGCTAATAGAGCTCAAGTTCCCTGTGCACGGAGCATTCACGATGATTTCACAGCACAGTTTATCAGAATACAGTTTTGTTCAACAACATACAATAAGCCTTTCCAGTAAGATGAGGCCATGTCATATTTTTGACAACTGGAGCTTTCTGCCACCGTGCCAGACAGCAGTAGCTCTGCCTCCAGTTACAGGACAGCATCGTATGAGTGAGTTGATCCCTTAAATAATGCACACACATAAGGAAGATGGTATTAAGTTGGGCACGTTCAGATAGAGCTTAAAACCCAGAATCAATAACACAGGGTAGAAAAAAGTGATCTCCACTAAGAACTTTGCAGAATTTTAGTTTTAGAGCCAACTATGACTGGAGAACACAACATAACAGTTATTTTCTCCTTTTCAGAGTCACTGGCATCTCTTTGCTTCCCTCTCATGAGGGGCAGTGATAGAATCAATGTTTTAGCTCCCTTTCCAAACCATGAATTCTCTCCTTTTTGGCACTGGACTCAAAACCTTGGCTTTGGTAGATAGGTAGGATTCACAAGGTGCCCCAGCACAGAAATCTGAGAGCTGAATGTGAACCAAAAGCCTTTAAAAAGAGCTAAAATATGCACTTTTTCCTTTTAAGTCATCTTAACCAGTCTTAACATAGCAGGGCAGTGGCACAGGAACAGCATCAGCAGGGAGAGGGTGTGGAAGAAAATAAGCAGCAGCTGCAGAAAGCATGCAACCACAGCACTGGAAGAGGAAAAGTCCCTCAATTCTCCCTTTATAAGAATAAAAATGCTTAGTTCCCTACCAGAGTTCAATTGTAGCAGTGTTACTGTGGTGACAGCAGTGCAATGCACTAAAACAACGTCAGCTTTTCGCCCCTTTGTCAACAGTTTTTAAACCATCTTTGCAGCAAGGCTGCCCTGAGTTCATAAAGCCCCACTGACACGCTCCCAAGCACAACCAGAGAGTGAGTACACGCACACTCCTTTCTTCAAACCTCTCATTTGTGCGCAGCTGGTTTTGTTTAAGCTAGGAAAAGAAAGAACTTCTGAGTTCAGAGATGAGCAGGATGGAAGCGGCAGAGCATCAGTGCTGTGAAACAGCAGCAATAGCACATATCAACAGTACACAGCTCCAAGGGAGGAGCGGTCCCATTAAACAGCACAAGAGTTTCCTTATTTATGTGACGAAGGTCTTGCTCCGAACAAAGCCCATACGTTTTCATAACTGTACAGGAATGCCTCAGCCCTCTCCCTCAATCCCCAGTGTACAGAATTAATCATCACTAAAACTATACAGTACTTATTTGTTTATTTGAGGAGTTTGTAACAATTACCCAGTTCCTCCCCAGCTTATAAAACATCTTGCATTTTTCACTACTTTGGAAGGGGTTTTTGTTTGTTTTTACTTCAGATAACAATGGAACACCCCCACTGAGGAGCCCCTGTTATAAGCCTGGGCAGTCTCATTCATTGCACATATTGATGCATTTCTCATCTTAGTCCTCAGAAAGCTCCTCGTTTGCCCTGTGAACACTTGCAAATTGCACCATTACCTGCTGGAAGGGTTTATTGAGCTACAAGCAAGAAAAGAAGCCCAAGAATTTGTTGTTCTGAAAGGCAGGACTGAGCTGAACGCGTTCAGTTTGGAAGAGAACAAAATAATTAACGTCAGAAGTTGGCACGCTCAGTGCTTACAGCAACAAAGTACTTGAAGGTTTCAAAGAGATTAACAGCAACCCTGGAGTCTTTCTTCCCTGAAGAATGTGCACACTGTATTGAGAACTGCTCAGTCAATTTCATTGAGCTCTTAAGTCGGGCTGGTTCTATTCAAGCTGTGTGCCATGGGCATACGTTCTCATAACGCATCGTTTCTCAGTACAGCATCATTTGAGGAAAATTATTACAGCGTGATTATATTACAGTTACGGCAAACTGTAACCACATCAACGTTTTCAATCTGATTTTAAGCACTGCTGTCTTTCCACACGAGGCAAACAGCAATCCTTCACAGTGCAGAGCACACAGGAAAAGCTGCCACAGACTACGGGACACTGAGAGGACCTTCACACCATGGACCCACACAGCACAAGAAAACCTGCAGTGTAAGAATGGCACAGCAACCAGTAAGAGACACGTGGGCCAATGCAGCACACATGTCACCAGAACTGGAGGTATTAAAGCTGCATGAGAACATACAAAATAACCAAATGCTGCACTTTTGCTTCTAATAGGACTGCACTGAGTCATTCTGCATTACTGAGGTGTTTAGAAAAAGAAACTGTCTCAAGTGTGGCCCTGTAAGCAGGAAATAACTATCTGTGTTATCCTATATTTCTTCAGCAGCCTGATAAAGCAGGGTGTACGTTCCAAGATGCCACGTGTTTTCCCTCTATGATAGGTCTCTCTTTACAAATAAAATCATCAGGTGCTACACACCTTCCTCTCACGGCAGCTGCACTGTGCAGATACCATCACAAAAGCCAATTATTTCCTCAAAAGCAAAGCAGCTGAAGCAATACTGCTGCACTCCATGTGCAAGAACAAAACGCTGCTGCTCTGGGACTCAATGCATCTAGGAAGGATGTTGCAAGGACGTTACTTAATGGCACTGGTTTTTAAAGGCCACAGAACAAAAAGAGGCTACGTGGAGATCCCTGTGTGTAACTGAAGTAAGAAGAGCAGACATCTGCAATTGGTGCTGGCTATGACATGAGAAGTCACAGTGCCCTCTGGGTAGGGCAGAAGTGGACAGAGAGAGCTTTCAGAAACACTAAACCTGCAATGCTCTTGTTCCCTAAATCATCCTTAAATTAACAGCTTCAAACATTCATATACTCTATTCACTAAAAGGTGGCACAGTATATTCAGGAATATACTGCCCAAGCTTCAAATTTCTTGGGCCCATTACATAAACTCCTAACTTTCTTAATGCATGTAACAGTAAGAACACTGAGGATAATTTAGACCAAAATAGCACCGTATTAAAGCCTGTTCCCCAACTGCTTCCCTTAGCAACTCCCGTTCAGAGGAAAAATAACAGGATTTTACTTTCATCCTTGCTAGTATTTTAGCTGTGCTTAAATACATAAAAGCAATTCAGAAGTGACAATATTTAAAACCCATCACAGCTATTTCTCACACCCAAGCAAATTAGCCTTGCTCCTGCTATCCTTACCTTCCAGGATTACAATGTCAGCAATAATAGTACTCTCCCAAAACACCAACTTTAGACCAGCTAGGGATGACCCCAACTCAATTTTCAAGATAGATGATGATGTTCTGGCTTTTCACTTTTCAAACCACACATAGGGCTAACAAAATGGCCTTGGCCATCTGAGAACAGGAATGTGCTCAGCCCTCTGGAAGGCACCAGTTATGTTACTGAAATCACTCAGATTCTCCGGCCAGATTAATGTCCCCTGATGAATATGTAGCTTCCCATATCCAGGTCGTGGTCCCCTGTCTTAAAGGATATGGATTGTTCAATTTGTTCGTTCTGTGGATCACATAAAAGAAAACCTGACAGAGCTTGCAAGCAACCTTACACTATCCCTTTATTCTTACAGGGGCCAAATCCTCCAAATAAAAATTTAAATCTGGTGAGCTGTAAGTAGGAATTTTAGTCATCACTCAGGAAATTCAGCATGCTAAATATTTTCTTAATAGCTGATTACGTGGAACAGGCTAAGATGCTGCATTTCTCTTTGGTTACTGTTCAAAATGGCAAGAGAACTGGCTTTCAGAAGTAGCACAATTCTCCAAGGGCACCCCGAGAGAGGCTGGCTCATCCTGCCAGCTGAATCTGCTGTTTGTGCATGCCACACACAAGTGTTAGTCTGCAGTAAATACCTGACCATGTTTGGGTGCTCATCTGCAGATGCATACCAGCGTTCACCATGCTCTTCTACCCACTGTAAGTACGTGGAATGCGAGCTGTTTATAAACACGTAAGGAGGGTCACCAGAGCACTACTCTGACAGCCTGCATTCCTGAACCTGCATCACTCCTGGTACCACTAGGTCCCTCTGCTCCCCTGCAGATCAATAGGAAAAACACTGGCTCATGGGAGGCCAACCAAGAGGCTTCGGATTCTTGGCAGCTGCTTTTGAAATGAAACAAGTTTTGTGAGTTAATCCAATCAGCAAATACCTCCTCATCCATAATACACCGCTGTTCATACCTCTACTACAAACATGAGTTTAAAAATCATTATACTTTGACAAACAAAGTGCATATCTCAGTGCCAGTGTATTTCATGCATGCAGGTTCATACATTAGTTATCAATTGGAGTATAGGAAGAAAGTGGATGGGCAGGAAAGAATATACCTCAAGCAGACCCAGAAATGGTTTCTAAGTTAATATTCCAGTCACCAGAACTGGAATGAAGTTTGGGAAGCAGAATCTTTAATGCAGAAGCGGTCAGCTCTTCAGAAAGGAGCACTGCTGTGAAGCAAGCTCAGTAAGGACAAAGAGACCTCCAAAACTTGCCTGCTGCAAGTCAAACCCCTGATATCAGGCAAGCAGCACTGCTGGACTTGGTGCAGTCAGCTTTCCTCATCAGCATGGCTATCCACAGCAGCTACTTGTTCAAAAGTAAGTGTAAGTGCTTTTTCCTTCCTCCCTGCATTTTTAGTTCATTAAATGCTCTCATTTACCAGAAGTGATTTTCTTCTTTCTGAGAAACAAAGGCAGCTTGGCAGTGACTCAGTACTCGGAACTCACTTTCTTTGGAAAAGACCAGGAAGGCTTTAATTACACAAGACTACAAATGAGGCTTCTGCAGGACTGCAGACAACCCACTGAGCATGAACGAGGCAGAGTCAGACCAAAGAATGAATTAGGGGACAGCATCTACTACACAGGTTATTTACGCACCCAATTCTAGTCCTTGACAAATAGCAGGTAGTTGAACCAATCTTATTTTCCACTTATTTGTAAGTCGTGGCCCAGCCTTTGCCACCAAGATGACTTGTCGGATTTTTAAAGTACAATGACCCACAGCTGGATCAGATGGGGGGGTGTATTTCGGTGCATTTCTTCAAATGAGAACTGGCTGACATCCACCTAGCACATGTGGGTGGCTGTGCAGCCCTTCACCTCTTCCATCCTCCCTCCAGCCTGGCTGAAAAGCATTTCACCCTGTCACTGAGGAGTAGAAACACTGAATTCATGCACCGTTCTCTCGTACGAGATGAAATTTGGCCTTTACATATTAATGTTAGCCATTAAGTACATCCAAGATAAAATAATTCTTCTGTAAGTTACACAGAAAAATCAATAAGACAAGTTGATATCAATAAAACAAGTATTCTGCTTCATTTTAAGAGGATAAAAAGTTCTTGTTTATTACATACAGAGTGTTATTGACCCAGGACTTCCTGATTAAATGCTCATTAGTGTATTTAAAGCAGAAGTCTACAGCTTGCTCCAGTGCTGTACTCGTACTGCTCCCACGCCATGTACCGAAGCAGAGCACTCCCTCAACGCAGATGGCCCCACTGCCATCTATTTGGTACCCCAGCACTAAAGCTCTGAGATACAGTCAGTCTAAAACATTCATAATGGGTGCTGCTGTGCTTGTAGCAGCACAAACTGCTATGGCTTTAGTTACTGAAGTTTAATTTCTCTTGTTTATTATTATTATTTTTTAATATAGACCACACAATACGCATTACACAAGTCATGAGACAAGTACCAACAAGAGTCCGCTCCACGCAGACTGCTCACAAACTCCACACTGAATGCCAATTAATTCCTCAGATGCTGAGAGGTAGAGCTCTGGGAAGAAAAGCCATCAGTGGTTTGAGGACCTAGTGCAGCATGGCATCCAGACCATTTCAACAAAACGAAGCACAAAACTCATTCTGCTGTGCTGTTTAACAGATGCCCCTCATGCCTTCAGAACACCTCCGTACCGTGTGCTGTATTTATGAGATTGCCCTCAAGTGGTGCTCCTGGACAGGACTCAAAGCATCCACCATGCTTCTAAATCCCACAGGCATCGAGCAACCTCTACTTCTCACAGCCTGTATGCCCCTGCCTACACTGAACTGCAGGAAACACTTCATTAGCACCACCAGGGCTTCACTTGTTAGACTGTGAAGTGCTAAGATGCCTTCTTGTTTGCAGTACTGTTCCCTAGAGAAGCACTGAAAACAGCCAAGCCAATAAACTGAGCTTTGCTAGCTCACCTCTCCGTCCGAGGAACAGGAATTCCTGAGACATCCTCCAGGAGACAGAGAGCTGAGGGAATTGGTGCCCGCTGTAAGCAGAGCTGGATGAGAAAACACTTCTTTTCCTGGCATCCACCAAACCATTAAACTCTCACCACTGACAGCTGCTCTGCCACTTGAGAGTTGGGCATGAAAGAAAAGTTTTTATTTTATGTACAAAAAATATAATCCCTAACACGCCTTGCTATCCTTTGATGCTCTCATACTTGTTCAAAGGAGTCCTTCTGATTTAACCACGTTCAGTTGAAAAGGATAGAAGACCCTACATCACTACAAATGACCCACTCAGACCTGTGCAAACATCCACATGGAAATGGGAAGGGAGGAGAGGGGAGATTTATCCCAGTACATTTAAATTCACACCCGAGTGTAACGACATAAAGCCTTAGGTTTCATTGCTCTCTTTGAACAGTTCTGTCCATTTTCACATTTAGATGCTTCAGGAGCCTGTAGTACTTTAAATAACTACCCAGCTATGTTTCTTGCAGGTCTCAAATATATTCTACTCCTAGGCAACGCGAACAGAGCCAGTGAAAAGCTATTAAAGCAATCTTGTTGATGTCACCAAAGAATAAACACTGTGTATTTGTTCTACTCAGTAGATTTAAGAGGCCTGGCACATGGAAAAGCTGGCACTGAAATTTCCTGCTTTGATTCAAGAGACAGTGAGAAAACTTTGGATCTTCACATCCATTCCAGAAATTCCTGAAATAGAAAGCTGAAAGTATCTGAAAGCAATGAAGACACCGGCCACAAACATGAGAAAGTAACCCAGCACACAGACTTAGCTCAGATGCAGCAGCTACTGTGCAATACCATACGAGGACTGCTCCGAAGTAATACCTCCTATTTAAGTATGGTGCCCACAGCATCAGAGGTGGAACCTTCCCACCACCATCCCATTACACTTTATTCTTGTTGTCTAAAGGCAATTAACTGCTTGCCTTTCGATGACCATCATCCCAATCAGCACTTCCCTAAAACACATAAGGATGCACACAGGGAAAGCAGAGCAGCCTTCCCAAGTAGAGGCACTGTGGCTTTTGCACGAGGAACAAAGCTCCATTACACACACCAGGAAGTACCAACACTTCACACACCTCTGTGGACACAGCCCAGATTATTTCACACCTACTTAATGTCTCCGATATCTTCTGCAGGGTGAAAGGAACTGCTTCACGTTAAATTTCAGGCACAACAATAGTTCATACACACCATCGGGAAGCACCAACGAAACGGCATTAGAAACGAAATGGCAATAATTGCAATAGCTTGCAATTAGAGCTGCTGGCACAGCACGTCACACACCACCTGGATTTCTGACACCAGGACCTTTCATGTTAACACTGCTACAAAGCACTCCCAAGGGAAAGCAACAGCACGAACCAGCAGCGGGGGCCTGGTCGCCTCCTTCAAGCAGCATTTCCATGGTTACAGCGTTGATCGCTATTGGCTTCAAGTGCATTCCAAATATAGATCAAATGCACAGCTTGGCATTTTAAACAGCCCTAACAGCCACTCTGCAGGCCAGCTCTTGTGAGCTAGCTCTGAGTCAAAGGCATAACACACTCACATTGCACGCTACGGCGACTCCTGAAAAGTTAGCAAGCATAGTGCTTAATGTATCACCCTGACCAGAAAAAAACTCCAATTCCTTTGTAGTCACTTAAAGTCTACAAAGTATTAGTCCATATTCTCCAGGAAGCATACGTGAACCAACGAAGTACTCATTTTTCTAACACGTAAGCCAGAAATCTAAAAGTTTTAAAGGGCAGCTCATTAAAAGGATGCTCCGTTTAGAACAGCATCTACCTCTGTAAATATCTCTTAACACTCTGAGCTTATTTGCTCATGCATACTCATAAAGCATTCTTGATGAATTTGAGTTATACTAAAAAATAACTGCATGTTTGCTTAAGGCTGCCCCAAACCAAAAGCAATGTAGGACACAGAAGGGAAAAAAACAAAGCAGAAAAGTTATGGGGGAAGCTGCAGAAAGCTTCCTCTGCATTGAAACGTGCAGTGATGTGTAGGGAGACAGTGAACCAGTTTCAGAAAAGTGTTATTTAATATTTTAATATTTCATTAATATAATTTAGACCTCATAAATAAAGCAAGAGATTCTAAACAGGCAATGAAGCAACCTGTGGGATTAGTGGAATTTTACTGGTAACTCGCTGTTGAGTTACACAACCATGGTAACCAACTTACCCAACCAAGCAGGAAGCTCTGCCTCGCAGCACTGAAAGAGATGGGCAGACACACAAACCCTCTGTTCTTACCAGCAGTCACACCACCCACACAGGCTCTTTCTGTACAGCACGGTCCTCGAGCCCCTCAGTACACGCATGGATACCGCTTGATCCCTTCCTGCACGGGTACAATTCATTAGCTGGTCATTTTCAGTGCAGAAAACTAATCACAGAGCAGCTTTATTAGCAAAATTATTGTGGCATGATTGCTCCATACAGATGCATATAGTGAAAGTGAAAGGGAACCTGTAACTACCTAAGAATCATTTCGCCATGTGCAGGCACAGTCTTCTTCCAGATAAAAATAAACTTGTCCATGATTTAATTCACCTTCGTTCCAGCTCTAAAAGCCTCAAGGTTTAGCAAGCAAAAAAAAAAAAAAAAAACAACACAAGAAACCCACAGTTTGAAGAGAAATAATCTGACCTTGACACAAGGGCTAGCGTTCTGTCTTTCATCTGCACAAAGCCATCTTTAACCACCACAGGCATGCCTCAACGGGGCTCTAATTGGAAGAGTGGTTTCTTTAAAACAGATACAAGCCACTTGTGGTTTGCTTGAATATATTTGCACACCTGAAACTGTGTCATACACGTTCCTACATGTGGGAACCCGAACGGCCACTTTCAGAGACACATGGATGAGCAGGGCAGGCCCGAGGAGAAAGTGGATAGCCACTATGAGAAGTTAAGAGTTACACCTGCTTGCCTCAGAGATGCTCACATTCATTCTTTTCCTCCCTTTGAGAAGTCTAGGGAGCCAAAAGAGCCCAGGGCACAGCACTATTTCACTACAGAGCAGCTCCAACAGCTACAACTTCGTTAGAGCTGCTGCACAGTGTTGAGATGTAAATCTCCAAATCAAGAAGCTTAAAAAAAAAGTCAGGCAGGCATGTACCATTCCTTCCTCTAGGAAAAAAAAGACTAAGGACAGAAAACCCCAAGAGGCTGAATATAAATAAAGTCATTTTCATCTTCCTTCCTTTGGAGTAAGCAAGGAGAGCCTGCTCACTCAGGTTAGGCTGGCTGGTGCCTGGGAGACCGACAGTAAAAACACTGGTTGGAAAAGAAAAAAATCAGAGTAAACAAAAATCTTGACATTGTTCTGGTCTGGATTAAGGTGGAACATCAAGGACAGATTATACAGCCACGCTGATACATGTCACTCTATTATACAGCCACCTTCATTGCCCTCGTGGGGGTAATAGCAGCATGAGATCACCTTACAATTTCACTTTATCATTTCTATATTAAATGTATGTGCAAAAGCATTCTACAGAGAAAATGAGTGTTTGCTGACAAGACAGATGGAAATCAGTTCTGGCTCAGAAGCCACGTAGCTCTGAGCACAGCACTCGGTTTGACAGAATGTGCCTTGCAATTAGCATCAGCTTCACTAGCTCCTGGGAGAGGAAACTTGGCTTCTGACCCCAATTGCACAGGACACGACTGCTCTGGTTCAAGGTTAGAGCACTCTGGCAAAGAGTCTGACCTCCAAAAAAAGCATCACAGGAAAGCTGGCCGGGGGCCAGCCAAAGCTGAACCGCTCCAAGAGCGGAGACTGCTGCGATTACTGGGGAATGTCAGCTATTCTCAAGCACTTCCTATTTCTCTGCAGCAACAGCACTATATAAGCCCTTCCACAACGCAGAAACCTATCTCTGAGATTAAGATACGCACATGGAAGAACTGCGAGCCATTAAAACCTCGTCTTGCTATAGCTTGTAAGTGCCCACTGGACATCTCACAGCAGCTGAACGAGTCGGTTGGTTCAGCGTTGCCAGCAGGCATCCCCTAACATACAGACACAGCCACACTGCTGAAGGGAGGCTTCAGGATTTCATTTCCCCATTCCGTCCCATTAACAGAATTTTGCATGTCTGGATCCTCTGCAGTCAGTTTTACTTTAGAATTCCGCTGCAATTCTGATGCACCCACTGAGGACCTATTTTTGGAACCACCGCATACTCCTCTCTGAATGCCCGTCCTGTAGGCAGGCCTTACTTCCATACATGCTGAAATTGCTCTTCAGCAGGTTTCTGTCTTAGAATCAGACACTTTCACCAAGCAGCCCTATTAAAGCATGCTGAACATATGGAATATATACATGTATTTAATAGAATTGCTACTGTGTAGACAAAAATCTAATGGTGGGAAGAGGGAAGCATGGCTGCACTATTGCTACAGGCTGAGAACTTCCATTAAAGTATTAACTGAAGAACCAAACACTCATATTGCCACAAAGTCTCCTGATCCCTGCACAGATCAGCCCCCATTCCTTGCCACCCTGTGCAGAGGTTCAGCCTAACAGGTTTGGCTTCATTGTCAGACTGCACCCACCTGCTTTTCACATGGCCCAGAGGCAGCTGGCCTCCAAGCACAGCAATGCTGACTGCACTCTACCAAGAGTGTAGGGAGTACAGTAAGGATACCTTTGGCAAGAGGGCAGAATCCAAGGTTAATGCTACATCAGATAACCTGGGTTTAGCTTTTGGACCAGCAAAACAGCAGCTTCCAGGTAAAATAAGGCCACTGTGCTCCATTAAGCAAACCAATAAAACCATTAACTACATCAATTACATCGCGGCCATCCACTGATGTCAAAGGAATGCCATAAAAAGGCAGCACGACAGGGTTTGAGATCTGCAAAAAATGAAAAATAAAACCTACCTGGAGCTAGAAAGTTAAATGCAACATGGAAAACATGTATCCTAACCTTACACATCTGACTTCCCAGGAAAAGGCTCGGAAATGTTTGACAGTGGAAGGTAATATGGAACAGCAATCTCTCACATGCAGTCATAGACTGGGACTCATCACCATAAGAAAAACCTGAGGTCTGAGGGAGGTAACACGCAGCTATCTAACGAGCAAGCAGCATGATGACTGCAAGCACAGAGCAGGTGGTGTGCAGCCAAGCCAGGCTCCTGATAAAGGATATCTCTCTTGACAGAATGTGTCATCAAGCACAGCCACCTGCTGGAGGGTGTCATGATAGAGAGCTCGCTTTGTTCCAGGAAAGAACTGGGCAAGCACAGGAAGCCAACCACATACGGTGCTATTACACACAACAGGCACTTTCTGGACCAGAAGGCTGTCAGGACACCGCTGCAGATTGAAAGAGTATCAGAGAGAGCATTACCACATGTTTCTCTCATCCCTATCCTCTTCTCAAGAGGGGTGCTGCCAGATAGACACCACATTAACTAGGTAGGGCTTACGCTGCTCATCAGAACACCACTGCTAAGGGGCATTGCTGCCAAACAGCAGCTGACATCACTGCCAGGGGCACCACAGGCAGCAGGGTGGTGCAGCCTCTGCACCCCTCATCTGCTCACCCATTAAAGGGGAAAGATGCCACCAGCTTCAAAAGGCAAGTCATTTAAAGAATAATCAAGATTCCTTTGATTCATTTCTAAAAGAATTAAAATCACAGATCGTAATCACTCCTTTGTTCCTCACCCTCCTCTGCAGCAAAGAAAGGCAGTCTAAAGGAGGAATTGGTTCAGTCAAAACAGAACAAAAGTTCAAGTGAAATTGCATTAAGTCCTGTTCATTACAGCGTCAGTAGCTGCACCACACAGACCATGAAACACTTCAATAAGTAATTTCATAGAGCCACGAGTTCAGTAATGAAGAATTTATCCACAGGCCAATGAATGGCACTGCAAAGAACGAGTTGTGCAAATGAAGCAGCAGAATTTACACAGCGTATGAGATAGCCAGCAGAGTGTCCTCTGGAGAGGATTGCACGGACTGATGTTCCTGAACTGGAACAATGTTGATAGTGTTCACATTTATAAACAAAAAAGCACAATATGCTCAAGGAAGGAAGTGCTCTCATCAGGAAACGAGTTGTTCCCTTCCTGTTGTGGCATAAACAAATGTAAATAGGACACATCACCATCCTCACCATCACTGTAGGAATGTTCCTTTCCACAAAATGAGCTCCTTTACTGTCAGTGCAGCATGAAGCATTACAGCAGTAGGCAAGACAGAAGGTTCCTAAGCTAGAGAGGCCAATGTGGTACAGGAATTCTGCAATACAGTTTTCAAACTGTTACACAGAATGATCTGCACCAAAAACACCTATCGTCAAGTGGTGAGACTACACAATTTCAGCGTGAAAACATTGATGTAATTATAGAAAAAAATAACTTAGGGTTTAACACAAGTCTGACTGTGACAAAGCCTAGTTCAGCTTTTCTAATTTTAAAGAACGCAAACGGATACAATCAGCTCTTCCTTGTCCCCTCCCACAGCTCCTGTGCTATGGCTACTGATATTTTTATTTCCAAGTCTGCTGATACGCAGACTCCTCACTCAGGTTTTGCTGGATGGTACCTTCAGAGGAATCCAAGACACAAAATGCTCAAATCTGAAGTTGCAACCATGAAAGAAGATACTTCAAGATACTATATTGTTATTTCTTAACTTTCTTAAGGTCAGGACAGATCCCTGTTTACACCAGATCAACTCAGGATCTACATTCCCAAGCTATTAAGCACAACATGCAAATACTTCGCCCTGCTGAACTCCACCAAGCCAAAAGAGCACTGAATCAGGTTTCAAACAGCCCCTTCGTTTAGCCTTACAGCAGTCAGCTGCTGCATTTTTCAGACTGCAGATCCCTCGTGATTCCTCACAGCATCAGGGATCCCTGACAGTGCCACGCTGGCTTGCTCTTTCCTGTGCCCAGCTGCCATCAGCTCACCAACAGCACAGGAGGGGAAGAGCACCTGCTCCCATAGGGTGCCCATCATCCTCAATGAGCCTGTTGTGGCAATCAGGCAGACAAAAATCATTGACTCTGTTCCAAGATGGCATCTGAGCAGCTTACCTCCCTGAACTGGCTTATGTCTTTCTCAAGCAAGAGCTGAGAACTTCACTGTAATGAGAAGCGATGTGTTTCTTCTTCGTCCAACCCCTAGATGAGAAAGCCCACAAACCACAAGCTGGTAACCTCTATGGACTGAGCTAAAATCAGTGTTATTGAGCAAAAGGGATGCAGAAAGAAGCAAAAAGCTTAGCACCTGAACTCAGATTCTGAAAGCCTGCGCTTGCTTATAGCTTTGTGGGAACGCTGCCCCACACTGCAGCAGACCCCAGGTGGTGTCAGTCCTTGCAACACAGGCTTTGGACCTATATTGCTTCTATATCCTCCACACACTTCTAAGCCATGACTCAAATATACTGATGGCAACTGAAACAAGCAGCACGTAGATAATGAGAAAGCAGAATGATTAAATTGCCTGTAATAAGTCCTACTTAATGGTTTACCTAAGCTGCTAACATTACCTGTCTTAACTATATCATAACAATCAGATGAAGAGTTAGTAATTCAGCTTAACAGCCTAATTCCTCATTTAAAATATACACACAGACAGTTTAAACTGCATGAAAAAAAAAATGAAGATGAGCTCGCTTGGGAGAAAATAGACCATTTAAGACTAACCTGTAATTAATTTTAAACTTGAGCTAATTAACAGATTTCCTTGTAAACTCCCAGAAGATTCATTCTATATTCAGAACACAAGAGTTTCAAGATCACGTCGCCTTCCTCCTTCCAGAAACATACTGAAATCAAAGTGCAAAAGCAAAAACATCAATCCTGGTTGTGAAAAATAACAACATACCCCTACATTCTGTGTTCCGAGATCTGGACTCGGATTTAATGCTATCTGTCGGAAGTCCTGAGGGACTGCTCTCAGTCCCTGAGGCTCTCCTATCCCATCTTTCATTGGGTACTTGTTTCTTCTGAGCATCTGAGCTCAGATCTGTCTGCAGCTCCTTCAGCTCACAGCAGGAAGAGGAAATGCAGATTATTTAAGCTGGAGGTGCACATAACTGACCACACCATATGGAAATACCTCATCCTACGCCTGCAGTTGGTGTCTGTGATCTATAAATTAACCTGTCTTCTCACTGGATGTGATTTTAGACTCTACAAATACACCATATCTTTGTCCCACAAGGTTTTAAAAGCTTTTACATGTGCTTCTTAATGGCTAAATGCATATTAAATTACAAACAGATCCAAACCATGGCACCACAGGTGCCTAGGACTCTACAGAACATACTAACCATTTCCTTTCTCCTGTGCACAACATATTTTCAGTTCTACATGCTCCTTGGTTGACTATATATAAAGCAACACTTCACACCAGTTCAGGCACAGAACGCCTGCAGAGCGTGGAACTCCTGAGTGCTTTCACAGCAAAGCAACAAGACCAGTTCTGGTACAGATTTTTCTCCCATTGACACCCTTCAGAGTTTCACAGTAGCAGTGTTTTAGCTTTTAAAGCTGCCAGGAAAACCTGACTGAAAGCACTGGGTAGAAAAAACTGCAGCTGTCAGCTACAGCCGGGTCATGTGCTTGCCCACAGACAACAGGAAACTGCTAGCCATGGAAATATCTAGGCATGCCATGAAATAATATGTAAATTGCAGGCTGCTAAGTCCATGTGCTTCCCTTGTGCTTCACTTAACTCTCATGTTTAGTAACTACAGCTCATTCCAAACAAGTGGCCAAAATTTCATTAGTTCATACAACACGCTGCTAATTCAAGAGACCATCAACAACGACATAAAACAGCAGCTGAGCTGCAGACACCAATTCCAGAGTAAGTGCATCCATACAAGGTGCTGTTCCACAGCTCTTTTACTAACGCGTTTCCAACAGCAAATAAGGCTGAATTTTCAGCACAGCCAGGAAGCAAAGTGGATGAGGGCCTGGGATTCGTACAAAGGAAAGGAAAACAGCCAAGCCTAATCCTAAAATTAAAGGTATTACATGGCAACAGTAAGCTCCTGACACTGATGACTCGGCTGCCTACACACTGCCTTCCCAACTTCCTTGTTTGGCGCCAACACCAGATATTATAAGAGTGGAAACATCATTTTAGGTATTAAAGACAACAAACTGCCTTTGAAAGTTTGTCTGCCTCCACAGGCACATCTGAAAACCTCAGCTGTCATAAAGCAACAAGCTCTTAAAACGCACATTACTTTGACTAAACAGAATATTTAATAGTTCAACGCACACTTGCTGTGTTCAGTCATGGTATCAGTCCACTTGGATCTGAAACTAAGCAGATAAGACATCATTTAAGATGAGCTTCCAGATACACTCAGAAAACCCTTCAGCTCTCAGGACATTCAGCGTGGGCTGTTTGTTGTGTTGGTTTTGTTGTTTTCCTAACAATCTTATTTCCCATTTGCATGAAATCCCATAAAAGCCAACTATTCATTATTTGAATTTACTATGAAAACTAAACTCAAGGAGAATTATTTAATGCATGCCAGACCAAAAACAAGCTGTGAATCGATCTTCAAGATTCCACTTCTTCACTGTCTTTTAACATGAAGAACTACTTACTGGCCAAATGCACAGTTACTATTGAATGCAAACTCCTTTAAGATAGCATTACAGCTTTCAAACTCGTATCAAGTTACCAAAGTTAACAGTCATTCTTCCGCATTTCAGCTGCTTTCAGCATTATGTAAACTTGAATGTGAACAGGAAAAAAAAATAAGCTTAGATTCTATTCAATCTGATGAACATCTGCACAAGTATTTGTACAGAGAAATACATATACACACACAATTTTCAAGATGGTGATTATGACATATGCCACAGAGCTGCCAAAAATCATCGCGTCGTAACACGGAACCACGTGGTAAAGTTGTGCTGCCAGCACCAGGCATGTCAGACTGGAACACAGCAACTTCTGGGCTATGATTCTAGAAGCTTCTGAAGTCCAGGAGATAGCTTCATTAAAAGATTTGCATCCCATTCTTACTGTTTTCAAAGCAACTTAGATATTATCCGAAATCACACAGCTCATCAGTAAAAGTACATCATTTTCAAGGAAGTAGCTTCTGTCAAACTTTACATAACTTGCCTTTAATGTTAAAGGAAGGCAAGAAGTACAAAGCAACTCATCTCCCAACTCACTTCCTCCACCTGCACTTCACCAGTTCTCTTCCAGACTCGAGAGATAAGGGGTTGTGCCTTGAAGAACACTGCCAGAGATGCATTAAGGCTCAACAGCTAGTGTTTGGACTTCAGTGCAGGAACAGAAGAGAAGCACTTTCAAAAACAATTTAGAAAGAAAAAGGATTCCCATTTTTGAGTCTATCACAATTGTCTGCAGAACACTTGTCAATCTTAGCCTAGGTCTAGTGGAATTAAATCCAGTTTCTGGTCTTAATTAGCTGGGCTCATCCTTCAGAGAGAGAAGAAACCTCCCAAAACTAGAGCAACATGAACAGAATGCTAGTTGTACTTCATTCTCCCCTCAAGAACCTCTTTGAAATCCAGAATGGGAAAAGCAGGCAAGTAGGAAGCTCACCAACGTTGAACCAAAAGGAAACAGCACCAAAAAGCATCAAACTATCAGATACTGCCCGTATTCTTGAAGTAATTTGGCTCACAGAGACACCATTCTCATTCTTCAGGAGATACATTAACAGTTCAGACAGATTACTAGATGCACTAAAACACAATAATAAAGTAATAGAAGCAACATGGCAGCAGGACGTTCACCCAGTGAATGCATTCTGAACATCATCACTTGCTGCCTAACAGATAAAAATATTATCACTAACCCAGACTTCCAGGCTCAGCAACTACCAATCCAGCTGACTTTCTTCTTCATAAACATTCTTCTCCTCTTAGTTCGATATTTTGATCTTCCAACATCCATGTTTCCATATAGGTTTTTCCCCTATAGCTAAATATGTAATATACCCTCTTTTCTCTTACAGGAGAGAAGAAAAACAAATCTTTCACTTAAGAAAAGGCTAAAAATTGTCCTGGAACTTTTGTTATCCCCCAGGTACAGAACAGTTTGAAAAGTCAATAGTAAAAGTCTGAAGTGTTTCCAATTACATCCAATTAAGCACTGTGAACAACCCTGAGGTCAGCTCAGCCCTTGAGCTGAAAATATCCCAGATTTCTTACAAGCAGAAATGGTGCCTTCCTCTCAGCAGCAAGGAAAAGGCTCCTCGGTTGAGCAAAAACCAAGGCACTCCAACGTTGGTCAGTGGTCTTAGATCTAGAGCCAGTACACTTCACTGAGGGATAAAGAGTTGCATACACAATCACATTTCAATTCTAGAAAGCCACTTTGCTCAGATATAACGGGGTAAGGTATTAAAAGACCTTCAGTGTAATACAGATTGTTATGAAAATAACCACGCTCCGCCTTGAATCATTTGTGAGTGCAAGACCTGCAGGTGTAAGGTGGAGGCAGTTGATGTGATAGAAAGAAATGGAAATATTTCACCTGGTGCGGTTTAACTTATTTTTTTACCCTGTGGCTGTGAAGGATCACTTCCATAAGGAACTCTGCACTTCAGCCCATGTGATCTATCTAAATATTTACACAACAAGCACCATTCAAACTCTCCCCCAAAGCCATTAAACAGAGCATTTTCAGCAAGTGAAGCAATAACTACTATTTTACATCATTTAGGATTTAACTGCTCTTATCTAGTAGAAGCTGACCTGACTGCTCCCCCACAAGTGCTCTTCCTAGCTCATGAGAACCACACAGATGTGGTTTTGGCCAAATATAACTAATGTGAAAGACTGACTTCCCTCTTTGTTTTCTAAAAAAAAGAATAAATAAAAGAGAGGAGAAGAGGCAGAGAGAGAGAAGAGAGAGCACAAGTAGGATTTACAATTTTGTTTGTTGCAGTTTTAATACTAGCTCACAAACCAGCACTCCCGTAGCCAAGAAGCTTTTAATCCATCCCTGCAGCCTCTCTGTCTTTTCTTTTTTCCTCCCCACAAGGTACTACATCACCGCTCACAGTGCTTTTCCCCTTTCTGTTCACACTCAGCCCTGCTTTCACAGCTTCTTCTGCATTCTCTACTCTTTTACGGTCCATACAAACAAAGATGCCACCACCATGAGCTTCTCATCGATGTACTTGATGCTTTCTCCCAGCCTGGAATAGATTGTTCCCAATAACCAGTACGGAAGCACATCTGAACGCAGTTTTTGCTGCAAGTTTAAAGCAGATCAGACCGTGAGCTGAACTGAAACTTTTAGGGAAGAAAACACGCTATATAAAAAACACTCTGAGGAAAAAGGAAACTGTCAAAACACACATCCCCCATATTTGGTGTATCATCTCAGACCTGCATGTTCCATAGCACCTATCGAATGGTGCCCGGACAGGAATGAGCAGCGCAGGGAGCTGCCAAGTAAGAGAATTTTAGCAAATCAAAATCAATACTTACAGCCATAATCAACTCAAAGGGGTGTTTATACACCCGGATGGGTGACTGATACTTCTGCACCATAGCTGCGGTTACTGAGGTCAACTCCAACCTGAAAAAGAAGCATTTAAAACCATCTGTCAGACGCGAGGAGCCAGTTTTAGACTCCTACTCAGGCAACACTCCCAACTGCAATAGCGTGCTCGCAGCTCTACCTTCACAACTCCATTAAGACTCCTAAACGAGTCCCTGAAGAGCTGGGTATATTTTAGTCAGAAATGACTTGCCATTCTAAAAAAAGACACCGAATTAGCACAACTTCTGCCCGGTTTTAGTAACAGACTCCCAGTGTATGTTATAACTACGCATCTGGGCGGTGAGCTTTCCCGGGATGCAGCCGGAGCACCTCGGGGCTGAGCGCTGCTCGGGATCGGCTTAAAGAGAGACAAAAGTATCCCAAACGTGACAACCCTTCGCTCCCAGAGAGCGAGCAAAAAAGGACAACACATCCAACAGCCACAAGGCGCTCCGCTAGCGCTTCTAAAGGAGAAGAAGCGGAGCTTTTCAGACGAAAACTTCAGACTCGACTTAAGGTTCGTTTCCTCTGCAGACATTCCAGCACAGAGCCAGCTACAAACCCAGCAGCAGCAGCCCGCCCGGGCAGGGCGTCGGACCCCATCCCACCCCAACGGCACCGCCTTCCCCGGGACGCGCTCAGCAGCCCCGGCTCGAGCTCACTTCAGCGCCTTCACCCGACAAGCCGACGGCGCTTTTACCTCAGAGGGACCCCCCCCCACAGCGCAGCGCGCGGCCGCCAACAAAAGAACCGCGCAACAAAGCGGCGCTCCCCGCCCGCGGACACCGGGCACCTGTTGGGGACGGCGGGGCCGCTCGCTGCCGGAGCGCTCCCCGCCGGCCGCAGCCCGCACGCAGCGCGGGGAGCCGATCGGACACACGGACGGACGGACACACGGCCGCTTACCGCCGTCACGCCGCGCGGCCGCGCTCCGCTCTCCTCATGTCGGCGCGGGGCAGCGCCGCCGCCGGTTCCGGCTCAGGAGGAGGAGGAGGAGGAGCGCAGCGCCGCCCGTTGTTACTGGTGACGGGGCGGGGGCGGGGCGGGGCCGCCGGCCGGCTCTGCGCATGCGTGATGGCACAATGGGCTTGAGCGAAGAGGGGGGTGCGCATGCGCAGTGCGGATGGCTGCGTGTGGCGCGGGTCTTGTTCGCCCATTTTGTCCCTGAGGAACGTCGCTCCTCTCAGCGCAGGGCTGATGTTCCTCTTACAGGCGAGGCTGCAGCTCTTCCAGGGTTCAAAGTGTGGGCTGTAAATGAGGGAAGAGTTGTAGGGATCCAGCCTGCTTTTGAATGCCTCCAAGGATGGGGCATCCACAGCAACCTCCTTGGGCAGCCTGTTCCTGTGTGGCACCACCCGCTGTGAAAAGCTTCCTCCTAATAGCTAACCTAAACCTCCCCTGGCTAAAAAGAAGAGGAGGCTCAGGGGAGAGCTCATCGCTTTCTGCCACGGGAGGTTGCGTTGAGGTGGGGGTCAGCCTCTGCTCCCAGCTACCAGCGGTAGGATGAGAGATGGCGGCCTCAGGCTGCACCAGGGCAGGGGCAGGTTGGACTTTAGGACAAATTTCTCAGCAATGGAGCGGTGATGCATTAGTACAAGCTGCCCAGGGAGTGATGGAGTCACTGTTACTGGAGGTGTTCCAGAACCGTGGATCCGTGGCACTGAGGGACGTTGGGGTGGGTTGGGGTTGGACTTGGTGATTTGAGAGGCCCAACCGTAGTGATTATATGACACTGAGCCCCAGAGGCACTTGTGTGCTGAGTATGCAGCGTGGGGCCACCTGAGAGCATTGCCAACAGCCCTGATAGCGTCATGGGGACCGCTGGGCCAGCGGAGACGAGTGAGGACGAGGAACTACCCCAGAAGCCTGCTCAGGGCATGAAATGTGAAGGGCTGAAGCCTGGTATCTTCTGAGTGAGAGTGCTGAACCGCTTCAGTCACAGCCCCAGCTGCATTACTCACCTGAGGGGAATGCACGCAGCCCTCAGCCCGGGCTGCTCACGGGTGTCCAAAAGCATTCTTTCCTTCTTCACGGTCACACCGCGATGTGCTGAAAGCAAGAAACACAACCACGCTCTGTGCAGCACCAATATCACAGTCTGCTAGAATAAAGTCTTGAAAATTAGGGCCAAATGCCTCTATTCCCTTCAGAGACTCCATTAAGGCAATTCTTTCACCCTGAATGTCTTTTATTGCTGGCTTGCTCCCTCAAAAAATAAATCTCCCCGCTAAAATTTAGAGTCATTATCCTGTCCTTTTGGTGCAGTGCTTTTTCTAGGAAGGCTAAATTTGTGGTTACTATTAATTAGTGATTCAGCTGCAGTTCTCTCTTACACAAACCACGTGTCTTAGTCAATAACAGTCTGTTGTCTGATCCGAAACCTGTCCTTGCAAGACGTTGTTTAACGTGTTGAGAAACTGTTTCTCTAAATCAGCTTTCTGTAGTGGTATTCGGCCTGTTGCACTCGTGTAAGCGAGGTTAACTAGTTAATCTAGTACCTTTGTAATTAGAGAGAGTTATCTGATTGGTATTGCCTGCCATCACGCCTGCAACATCCTTTTCCTGCTCTGAAAGCCTGAGATATTGGCATAGCAGGGTGAGGAATGCACGCCCACTCAGATTCCTCTTTGTTCCTAACACTTCTCCATTTCAAGTCTGGGAAATCTTATTAGCTGCCACTACTGCGATCAACCAAATAGCCATAGAGGCAGAAAAGCTTCGTGAAGGCTCTTAAATTTATTGATAAAGCATTATCAGTGCATGATTTAATGTCCAGGTCGGTCGCAGGAGATGTCTCGCTTGTCTCCTGTAGAAATAATCTTAACAAGATAGACACGGTGGAGAAAGTTTTAATTTTTTTTGCTATTGTTTTTCTTCCTGTTACATCTTCTGATATGGAAGCTTCAGCAGGGCATCACCAGAAGGAATGTACATTAATGAAGGAGTGGGTGAAAAGCTCGAGGAATGCAGTGAGGGGTGCTGAGATTTGAAGCCTGAAGGACAAAGGCTCCAAGTGCAAACTGATCTTTCCAGAAACTAAGGAATGTGGCATGCTTGACAGGGAGGGAAGCTGGGTTTATGGAGGTCATACAAGGCCAATCACTGCCCACCACGTGAACGTTTTTTCTGGCCTTCCTTCCTTCCCATTGTGAGTTCTGGTAGTTCTGGTTACACAACTCAAAGCCTGGATATTTTCCCTGTTTTGGGCAATAGGGAAACGAGAGCTATTGGCAGCCAATCCTTTCTTATTAATATCAGCTAAATCAAAGTGCAATTGCTTGGGAGAGGTGCGGGGCTGATGTATACGCACAAAGATTTGGAATGCCTCCCGGCCTCGCTGTAGGTGGGTGCAGGGCTGTGGCATCCAGCAGGCAGGAACTCGCCCTGCTCCCTTCTGTTTGCATCCCAAGGAATCCTGGTAAAGGTGAAGCTGTCATTGCTTCTTACTGCCCAGCTGGTCTCATCCTCACAGCTTTTGTACTGAGGAGAGGAGATTGTTAGGAGCTGTCAACAAGCCAGGAATGCCTCCATTCAAATTCTGGCTGCTAAGCAGTAGGCACATTAAAAGTATGTTCCAGAAGGGATAATATTTATTTAATAAATGAAGTTCTTCCTAATTCCCTAATAAATCAGTTACATCTGACTCAGTGGAATTTTATGTACTCCTGGCTAAATTGAAATAAATGCCCGCTTCCTAAACACCTAAAACCATTCTAAATGGTCGTGTTTGCACACAAAACAAGCAAGATAACTGACAGGCAGTTAGTAGGGCAGAGCTGTGCCCCGCAGACATACGATTCTGGTTTACACACACTTCTTATTAAGCACATTACGTGTACTGAGCTGGATGTCACAATTCTTTCTTTCCTTTGTCAGTCTCGGAGCAGTACCGTGGGTGCTGGCTATCAGCTGCTCCAAATCCCTTCAGCCCTTCACCCTTAGAACCAAAGCAGCTGTGACATCCAAGCTGGGTCCTCCAGACAGATCTGGATGTGCTCATCTGTGTGACAACCGATGCGTGTTTGAAAGCTCCTGCGCAGTACGTATCTCTGGAGATCTTCAAGCCCTCTGTAATGTTAGGGCTTGTTAGATTAGTAATCCCACCATACAGATATAAGTATTTAGGCTCAGAAAATGCCACACAAAAAGTCACGCAGTGAATCGGTGTCAGAAAGCAGAGCTGTGAGCTGCCAGGGTGATGCCCTTATTCCCAGATGCTGCTGCCTTTTAGCCCTGCAGTAGTTTTCCACCCTGGACAAAATTAGGAACAGGGTAAAACGTCTCTGTGTTCAGGAGGATGATGTTAACGTACAAAACCTCAAAGACGTGAAACTTGTGCAGCAGTGTTCATTCAGGATTGAGCTGGCTTGAGCGAGCAGTAGTGCGGTGCAGGATAAATGAGGGTGTAGCTTCACGCTGTTATTTGATTTATCTGAGCTTTCCCACGTGTGACAGTGCCAGAGAGCCTTAAATGAACTTGTGCCCTGCAGCCCTTCATGTATTGATGTCACAAACAGGCAGAAACAGGGTTTGTTGTTTTTTTTTTCCCCCCTTTCTTCGGAAGAGACTGATGGAGAATTGAATTCTAGGCTGGGAGCTGCCAGAAACACCAGCTGCCAGTGCTTGGGCTGCCACAGCTGACATCAGAGCATGGCTGCCAATGACAAGCTACGTAGACAGGCATTAGCAAATAGGACTAAGTTGTGATTCATAGGATATATGAATCAGGGTGAGCATGTGAAAGCATCCCAGCCCTTATTCACATCCTCTCTCACGAAGGCCGTAACCATACAATGCTTCCTGCGTGGTTCTGCTGCCTGTAAGCACTGCTGAAGCAGTGAGCAGGTGTGTAGGGGTGGGGGCTTGCATGGGAACTGTTGAATCAGGGCCTGAACCACTGATGGACCACCCGAGGTGAGCACTGAGTCAGCCATTGGTGTACAGGTGAAGGCAATGCACCTGTGTGACCAGAAGGGGTGGAGTCTGAATCCACCTCTCCCAGACCCCATTGGAGGGCTGAGCACCACTGGGGAAGGATCTCTCATTGGAGATCTCTTGTTTGTGGAGCTTTCCATGCGAGCCTCAGTCCTCAGAGATAGATGAGCATTTCTCTTTATATTGATTCTCTCTTTTCTGTTTTGATAATCTTTCTAATTACACCATCTATAAAATATCTCTGCTAACAATACCTTTTAGTATTGTTCACTGTGTTAGCTTTACTCCTTACAGGGTTGCTGCTGCAGGGATGATTAAAGCATGAGAGGAGCTAGCAGAGTACTGAGATCCAGTGCTTATTTCAGTGCCCATGATGGATGTTTGTAACATCAGGAGGCCAAAGCACAGACCTCTTAGGGAATGTGGGGAGGGGGGGATGCCCCTTGGAACCCCCCATGATGATTTTAACCCTGAGGTGTGAGGAGGTGGCCCAGGAGGGCCACGTTGTCAAAAGGAACATGCTCCCCTTTTTGTCACCATAAAAACACTTGGATGATAATTTATTTACTGTTGGTAAAGATGCTGTCATGTTCATGATATGGAAAGCTGGAACTGCAAGCAAGGAAGGGTTTAGTGGGCTTTTGGGAACGCTTAGTATCTTAAGTGCCTTTGGAAATGCCACTTGAGCCCATCTGCTGCTGCCCTGAAGCCTGCTGGGACTCCTGGTTGCAGTCGTCTCTTTAAGTGACTTACAGGGCCACCTTGATCTTATCCATCCATTAGTGATACTTCTCTGTACTCAGAAAATACCAATCTTGGCAATAGCAAATGCAAAGATGAGCGAATTTCCTACACAAATAAAAACAAAGATGGTGTAATATCCCTCCTTCAAATGAGTCTGATAGTGTAAATATTCTCACCTACTTCAGCAAGCACTGAATCAAGTTACTGGGCTGTTCACTAGCTACAGACTGTCTTGATTTGCCTGTAAAATGCTCTGATTATGTTATTTTTAATAACACCAGAGGAGTAATAAGAAACAATTACTTTTTATTAAGAGTACTCTACAAATCCAGCTCCTTTCTTAGTACATGTGCCACAGAGCACAGACTGCTCCCTGTGTGTGAACACTGAACCCTTTCACAGGGTCGGGATCAGCACAAGCCTGCATTGTGGGTGCTGCCCTGCTGGTATGAAAGTGCTTGTATCTGTACAAGGAAAACAAGGTGTGTCATTACAAAGCACCTCCACACCGCAATCTCCACCTGGTTAGCTATTTCAGGGTTTGGGGTTTTTTAAACCATGCTCCTGAGTGTAATAGCTAAAGCAGCTCAGCCTGTGCACGGATCAGTCCTCTGCTGGCAGCCTTCATCCATGCGCTCAGAGAAAACACTGACAGCACTTGAGAAACATAAGTTTCACGATGCTGCTCACAGCCCATAGAAATGCTGCTTATCTTCTGCGATCAGCAGAATTCTTTGCATGAATTGCAGCCTTGTATCCAAGGCAATCTCTTTATTTGCCATCCACGCTCAATCTGCTTGCTGATTTCTTTTTCCTTGTCACGGGGGAGGGACCTTCCTGTGCTCTACAGTGGGGGAAAGCAAGCGAATCACTTAAAAACATCACCCTCCTGCAGCACAGACAGCCTGAATGGGGAGTGGGATTTGGAAATGTGCCTTCCCATTGCACTGTGTCACCGGCCTCAGTGAGTGCCATCCCAGGGAGCTGCATGCTGCTCTGCTCGCTTCAACAAGGCTGTAGCTGTCAGCATGGGGCAAGGGAGCCCCAGCAGAGAAGGGAAGAGGTGGAAATGCAGTGAGATGTGGAGTTTTTTCAGGGGGCAGCTTCCCAGCAGCAGCCTCAGAGTAACCTGGTTTAATGAAGGGCACAGTCTCCAGCACACGAAGTCTGTTTGTGGTTTCAAGCTGGTGGCTGCAGACTGATGTGTGACCACTAAGTATTTCAAATTAGCTGATGAACAGCTGCCCTTTTATTTGCTTCTGGTCATGACCAGCCTGCGTCTGAACCAAACAAAAGGATCCATATGTCACGGTGCAGCTCCCAGAGCAGAGCCTGGCAACAAAGCCCCCGTTCCCAGCACTGCAAAACGTGGGCTGGCCAACCCACTTTGTCTCTCAGTCAGTGGGGAAGGGCATTTTGGGCAGCCCTATACCACTGCTCCATGCAGACAGCTGGCTGCCAGCCCTCCCTGTTGGTGTGGGCACATCCAGCAACACAGAGACACAGGTGGTTCCCAAACCCATCCGGACGTGGATGGAAGCCACATCACCGCAGCGTTGCTCAAACATCGGAGATTTTCAAAGTGGACAGGTGAGCTGCCAAAACAAAAACCACCCAGTCCACTGTGGCTGCTGCAGTGTGCCATGGGAGCGATGCTGTGCATATGATCAGATCCAGCAGGACAGCAGCAGCCTGAGGGTCTCTTTACATTTGGCTTAGAGAGACTAAAAATAGCACCCCAAACCGCGCTCTTTTGTCTTTTTATTTTTTTTTTTTGCTTTGCCATCTCCTCCCCCTGTTCCCATTCACTGGCACTTTTACATGCAAAGCAGCGTTTGGAGCAGGACCTGTAATTAGACTCCAGCCCGGCAGCTGCAGGAGGAACAGCTGGAGGTGTTATTTTGGTGGGTTACTCATTGACTCCATCAAAAAAAATAAATAAATAAAGAGCCTGGCAAAATCAGAGCCAGAGAGCTGCAGCCCACAGCCACATGACGAGGTCTCAGCAACAACACAAAAAAGATAAAATAGAAGAGATGGCCCAGTATGCTAAAGCCGATTAGTTATAGCAATTTCTCCAAAGCTAAATATAGATAAAAAATCCTCCCTCATCTTTAGCTCTGTTGGCGGAGATCAGAAAGAACAAGGAGGAGATAGAGGAAAAAAAAATTCATCTTTTGCTTAACCCCCTCATCATCTGCAGAGGACAACTGCTGCTGTGGTGATGCTCCCAGCACTGAAAACCACAGTCCTGTGCCACAGCCCTTCCACCAGGCCTTGGCAGGGGCAGTGGTGCCACGCTTACAGGGACTGTGCCCAGTGCTGCTGGCCCCTTAGCTTTGCACTTCTGAAAAGCCAATCACTGCTGTGTCAAACAGCACCTCTTACAGGTCCCTGAGCTGGACAGAGAGGACAGCCAGGTGCTGAGCATCTCCTACAGCAGCACAGAGGTGGGAAAGGCAGTAGGACCCTCTGGGACCTGGGCACGTGGGCTGCAATGAGCTGTGTGCCCCTGCTCGGGGACAGCTCTGGCAGCACCAGGTGTCCCCAGGCACTTTTCCCTATCAGTTCTCGCCGTGTGCCATCTGTGCTGCCGTCACACCTCCCCACGAAGTGCCAAGTCGTGGCTGCACAAGGATAAACAGCTCTTCGGGGCAGCAGAAGGAGAGGAGGCTTCTCCGAGGGGTGTCAGAGCTGCAGGTGCCCTCCCTGCAGCCTCCTTGTGCACCCTGTGCCTGCCTGCTATGGGACGGGAAGCAGAGGGCAAGGCACACAGAGCGAGCTGGAAGACACACAGCTAACGATGCAAAGCGATTAGTAAACAGACAACGCATTTTCACCAGGAAAAAAGAAAAATGAGAGGAAAGGAAGAGGAAGGCGAGGAGCCACATTTGGAATGGCAGCATGCAGCAGTGAGCTCTACAAATCTGCTGAGGAAGGTGCTTGCACAGCACATGGCTTGGCCGGATCAATGGAGCTGCAGAGCAGCTTGCTGCTGGCAGGCACACAAATCCACTTTCTAATGAAATTTACAGCAAGTGGAATTTAGGTCACTACTCGGAAGCATTCAGTTTATTCCAGGCAGCTTTTAAAATATTTAAGGAATAGCTGTCAGATTAAGGCTGATCACCTCTGTCTGGATAGTCCAGAACTTGGAGCCAGGGCAGATTTCTTAACTTTAGACCTTGGAGAACAGATTTTAAAGCTTTCTTCAATTGCCCCCAACCCATCATGACTGAATTCAGGCCAGCTCATGCTTGTGCTGCACCAGCTCCTGCCCAGGGCCCAGCACAGCAGCACGGACAGATGTTAGCAGAGGTGAACCTCAGCTAACAACCGAGAGGAAGGGGTCTGCCCCAGCGCAGTGCTTGCTAGCAATCTTCCCAGATGTGCACCTTAAGGGAGTGGCCAAATCTTCTCAACAGGGATGGAGAGGGAGGAAAGGAGCAAAGCAGGCTGCGCTGCTTGCCCCGAGGAACAGCTCCTGCTTTCCATGCACTCAGTTCCTGTAGTTCCAAGCAAAAAGTACAGATGTTTCCTTTTCTAGGATGCAAGGTCCAACTGCTTGCATAACACACCAATGCGATTAACCTGTTCCTGTCCCAGCTGAGGGCCCTGCACTGGCGCAGGCCTCTTGGATTTTCCTGTGCACACCCCAGCAGTGAGATGGAAGCAGAACCACCTGAGCTCACATTAAGAATGGAGGAACTGTGATTCTAGAGCACTGGAAGCAGGATCAAGGCTAAGGAACACTCAGAACCCTGCCACCCCAACCCTGCTGCTCCCAGATAGCGTCCTGCAGCCTGGGGATGCAGGAGGGAGTCAGTCCCAGGCTCTGCAGCCTGGATTTGTGATTTAAGAGGAGAGAATTCATCCTGGCAATGAGAACAACCTCCTAAAGCCCTACTTGGAGGGCGACTGGGCATGGAACATTGCAGAAGGGGGCTGCCTCTTGCTCAGTTCGAGCTGGGTCCCCAGTTCTGAAGACATCCTCAACTCCAGCAGGTGGGAAGGCTGAGGGCTTGCCAGGCCTGCTTCAGCCAGCAAAACCCACTGGGCTGTCAGCTTTGGAGAAAGCTGACTGCCCACAGCAGCTCTCCAGGATTGATTTTCCTCCTTTTTCACTGTACAGATCCCAACTACCTCCCACTAGGACCAGAACATGGCAGCTCTAGTCCAACAGGTCACACAGACTTGGCCCAACACAAACCTTATCAGGCCCTGTAGGAGGGTGGCAGAGCTGTTGTGGCACAGGCAGTTATCAGTGTTTGCCAGTACAGCGGAAGGGTACAGCTGCTGTTACAGATCTCTCCAGTAGATAGGGCTTTATTTTTCTTCTTCCTTCTGTTACAGGAAAAAAAAGTTACTGTAGAGAATTTATATCCTGGTCCAGGAGTCCTGACCTGGAGTTCTCCTTCTCCCCAAAGCAGCTTGCTGTCTGGATGCTGCCACATGGCTGAGTGCACAAGGTACCCTGCATTCAGAACCGCCAAGAAGTCATGGGAAAACATGGTTCTGTGGTTAGAAACACGAGAAGACATTGCATTCAGCCTCTGTGCTTGGGCTTACTTTGCAGGAGAGCTGACTGAGCCTGACTTCCCATGTGAAAAACACAATGCACAATGGGTACAGCTTTTTCAAGCCAAGAATTGAGGAGAGCATGACCTCACTGCTCAAACACAGAGGGACTGAGCAGTGCTGGAGGAGGCAGCCCCAGCAACGTGACAGCTCCCATCCCTGCACTGAGTTGCAGGGAGAACACAATTGGATGTGCTGGCATCACCCTGGGACCTAACAGCAAAGAGTGGAGCCAGGAAGAGCAGCCAGAGCTGGGGGGGATACTGCACCACTCACACATGCAAGGGCTTACAGCAGCTCGAGACTATGGAGCTGTTTCCAAGCAGGGAGCACATCCAAGCATAACTCATTGCTCCAGAGACCCGTGTTGAGCTTGGGGAGGAATGTCCTGCAATCTGCACAAACAAGTGCATGGCTCAACCCTGGGACAGGGCACGTGCTGCAGCCAGGACTCCGCCAACTCTGCATCACACTCAGGCAGTGGGGCTGTGCCTACAGACACTGAGCTACAGGGGTGGTGGCCAAGGCACTTCGCTCACAGCTTCCTTCACAGCCGGGGAAGAAAAATAAACAGGGCATGCTTGGGGAGCCGGGGTGGGGCACTGCTTTGAGGTGGTGGTGGGACCAGAGGGCTGTGCCTGGATCAGTGGCAGAGGTGCATCCAAACAGGTGCTCGGCTCAACCTAAGCTCATCCAGGAGGAAAGGATAGCAAGATCCTGAAGTGAATGTCTTGGCTTGGAAAAAAAAAAAACATCTGGACTGCAGAACCAATGTGGCAGGGATTTGGGGCAATGCCCTGACCCCTCTACAGGACTGCAGCCCTATTGGGGTCCCTGTGCCCCACCTGCACAGTGTGAGCTCCCTCGTTCTCTCTATGCATTTCCCAAGCACAAGGAGGCTCACAGCAACCGGAGGGAAGCTACACAGTGACTGATAGATGCACCCATCCTCCCAGGGCTCATGGGCCTTCAGAAAGCAGAGCCACAGCACTCACTGCTCCTGACACCCATGTGCCACTTCTGCAGTGCAGTTTGAGAGTCACTTCAGCTGATGAGCAGCTAAGACCCTTAAGCATGATTTGCAATTTCCAGAGCCCCAAATACACAAGTGACCCACTTCTCCCAACTCCATTGTGTGTTCCTCAAATTAAGGATGTTTGCAATCTCTAATCCGCTCTCCATGTTGGAGGCAGCGACCTCAGCCCCTGCAAGCTGCACAAAGAGGCTTTTACCAGAGCAGCACTTCAGTGCAATCCATCAGCTTCAGCCTCGCACTGCTTCTGCAGCAAGAACCTGGGTGAGCTGGGGGCCATTCTCAGCAGCCTGTGCACATGACTGTGACACAGCAGCTCCCAGCTGGAGCTGGGAAAAAACACTGCAACCAACTTCTTGCTGACCTACTCTGAATAAAAACCTCCAGAGAGAGTATTAATATTTTTACAGAAGAAAAAAGGGGTTAAAGAGCAGCGTGTCCATCCACTGTGAGATGAGCTCTGTATATGCACCAAGCACAGGGGAAACAAGCAGCCTGTGTCAGCTCAGCAGCCAGCACAGTTCCAAAGCACATCAGCCTCAGGCTTCATTCACATGGGGAATATTGCAAATTCAGTGAAAATTCCCCCTACAAAAAAGAAACCCAAAAGCCAGGCTCCTTGCAGTTCAAATAAAAACTTACTGTTTGCTTGCTTGCTTAGCAAGGGTAGATGTTACTGCTCAGATGAAAGGAAAGGGAACTTGAAAGCAGAACCAAACACAGAGCAGAGCTGCCTCCCCTCGGACACACGCACACATTGCCCAAGAGCATGACAGGATGCACGATGGAGAGGGCTGAGCATCACATGGGCTTCACAGCGAGTGCAGCTGATGGGTTACATAAAGCAGATGTAACTTGGGCTGCTGCCAACACAGAGAGCAGTTTTTCAACTGGAACATAACCCTGCCACAGTCTTACTGCCTGCACATCTGATTAAACAAAGTCTCCCAGTTTCAATGAAACACAACTGCTCTCGCAGACCTTCACACCCTCTAGCGGAGATCAGAGCTTGGCACACTGCAAACATGCTCTCACATTCTTCAGGATTGCTTTAGCAACGGTCAGGAATGAATCACTCCTAGAGATCTTGAAAGCAGGACACACCTCCAGCACGGCTGCCCTGGACACAGGTGTCAGCAGAGGAGAAAGCTTTATGTGCTTCCTTACCTAAATGCACACTTCCAGCATGTTAAAATCCTTCCTTCTTTATTCACTATAGCAGGGATTAAATAAGTCAGACAGTCAGCTTGAAGAACCGGAATTTATTCACATTTTACTTTGGAAAAAATACCTTCTAGAGTCTGAAGAGACCACACAGCTATAAACAAACAGAACTGCAGGGGCAGCACTCTCACCGTAACACAGACAGATCTTCAGTTCAGCCACCTGAAAAGAAATGACCAGGACATTCAAGCAGAACAAGCACACTGCAGGGAAAGCTGCACACAGATGTCAGAGCTGCTGAGCGTGGAAGCCAGGGCACCAGAGCAAACAAGCGTGCCATGAGCAGGCTGCAACCCAGGGCCCTCTTGCAAATGGTTATGCTGCACAGCCATTGAAATGGGGAAAACACTGTCATTTAGAAGCCAGTTTAGGGTTCCACATGCTTTGTTCTGAAGCTCAGGTGACAGAAAATGCCATTTGTAACCCAAGGAAGAGTGGCATTAGGGAAAGGGAAATGGAAATGCTTGTTCTAGTAATCAGATGAACAAAGGCTGTCAGTCTGCAGCAGTACCAAAGTGAAACGTTTTCTAACTGCAGCCTGACGTTATCAGACAGCTCTGCCCAGGTGAATTTAACATTAGAAGACAAAGCAGAAGGGGAGGACAGGTTGCAAATTCCAAGCACACAGCTTCATATCTGGCAGGCAGAGAACACAGCTTAGCTCACTTACCCTAGCGAGGGTGCGGATCCAGCAGCCACTCTGTGTTCAGCAGGAACACCTACACAAACAGCAGCAAGCATTAAGCGCAGTACCTGGTGATGTGTGCACTGGAAGGCCGCTGTTTCTAAGCCTCAGACAAGAGCCTGGCACAATAGCTCAGGCAGAAGCTGAGAAGCCAACCTCCCTCCCCCAAGGAACTCCACTGTCATTTAGCCATGGCGTATCTGAATCCAAGCACAATTGTCATGGTTGGCTGAAGTCAGAAGGCAGCAAAATTCACCTTTCAGTCCACAGAGGACCAGTAGGGTGATGTTAAACTGCATCACTACTACAGTGTTACGTAAGGTACAATACTTGCTATGTTTGGTGAGGGCTGCAAGATAAACAGAGTTGCTAGAGGTGAGCAGTAAGCATTCAGCCCATCAGCTGAGTGTGGTACTGGGGAGCACCATGCTTTATCTGCAAGCACCTTGCAAGCTCAGAGAGCTGCAGGCACACTGTGAAAAAGATAGACTGAAGCAAGGTTATTCTGAACATGTGTCTCTGTCTGACACTGATGAAGCAAACACTTGGCCAAAGGTGCATGTCATTTAAGAAGGAGGTTACTTTATCGTCTCACAAATCTACACAGGCTTTGGTTTCAATTCTGCTGTGGAGGAGGACCAGAGGACCTAATGCCTGCCCACATCTCAAGGCAGGACCTTCCCCTGTGCACGGCCACTGAAGGGAGCCCCGTGCATTCAAACAGCTGCTGGCAACCTGTGCTGCCCCTGGGCCCTGCTGAACATCTGGCACATCTGTTCAAATCCCTTACTAAAAAATGAGGTGAGCATTAGACTTCTATCATCTCAGCCACGTGTTGAACCTGGCTGGTTGTAGCAATGACAGCTACACTTCAGCTCCTCTCATCATCACAGGCAAGCTTCCTGTAAAAGCCTCAAAGGCTCTAGCTCATACACAGTAAGCTGCCTCAGAGAAACCCCTCAGGACTGCCTTACTGCCACAGGAAAGCAAACTAAAGTGGAGACTAAGCATCGCGAAGTGCTTTTTGAACAGAGCCCATTACTCAGTCAGGGCTTTAGCAAGAAATCCAGCTAAAGCTACAGACAGCTGCCTGACACAGACCTGCCTTCTCTGCACCAGCAGCAACTGAAACACTTTTTAAAAGCAATATCCCACCCCCGACTTGCTTTGAAATCCTTCCCTATAGTATTCTGACCAAACAGCAGCGCTGAGCACCAGATGACACCAAAAATAAACAATAAAGTGACTTTTTAGTGGTGGTGAATGACTTTTTTCCTACGTGTGGGCTGTTTGGGTGCCAGCTGCCAACCCGCACCTGTGGGAGCACACAAGAGCCTCAGCTGGGACCTCAGCTGAACTCCCTGATTGTAGTGAAAAGTCAACACTAAAGAAAAGCACGGATGTAACAGAAGGGCGAAGTACACAGCTTCCAAGGGAACCTTAGTTTGTTCAAACACAAAAACCACAGCCTATCAGTATTCCCTCATATCTGGGAAATAAAGTCTGTGAATTCAGATAATACCTGCAATAAATCAAGGGGAAAAAAAATTAATCAGCAGTGTACCTAGTCCTGCCTTTCACATCTAAAACCTGCCTATAACAGAAGCTCAATGTCAAATTAATAGTATAAGATGGTTTTTAAAAGATGCAGTACACATCACAGAAATTAATCCAGGAGCTGTAAAGAGCACTTTCCTTTGGCTGAAGACAGCAGTTCACTGTATGCAGTATCATACATGACCATCAGAATGCTGCATGGATGCTCACACCTGTTACTGCACAGGAGGAACCCAGCTGGGGGACCTCTGGAGGTTGATCTGGGGCACGGGTGAGGCCAGCAGGCACTAAGCTGAGACACAGCCGCCAGCAGCCATCCCCAGGCCCTCAGCCCACCATGGCACCATTGGGCACGCAGGGCTCCTGCGTGGCTGCTGCCCACCCAGAGAGCATGAGTCAGCAGCCTTGCCCCGGTCCCACTCACCTGACAAAAGCTGGCTTCCCAAGGAGACCTTGCAGCTTTCAGCCACGAGTCGGGGCTGTTTCCTCTGGAAGAAACTCTCAGCTCCTGTGACACACGAAGCTCAAGGAACGCTCCCTGTCCATCTGCACCCCACACCTTTCCCTCCTGGCCCCTACTACCCCCAGCCCCCCTGCTCATGGCACTCTGCTGCTCCTCAGTGTCCACTGCGCTCCCTTCCAGCCCCACGCACCCTGACCCCCAGCCTACAAAATGATACCCCAGCCCTGCTCGAGCCTTCACCTCCCTGCTCCACGCCCTGCCCCTCAGCCTCAATACGATCCCCCCCCAGCCCTCGCACCCTCACCCCCAGACCCCAGTACTACCCCCAAATCCCAACTCCCTAGCTCCTAGCCCCAACCCCTTCTGAACCTCCCCTACCCCGACTCGCAGACCCCAATCCGACTTCCCTGGCCCTACTCCAGCCCTTACCTCCCCCCTTTAATCCCATCCCCCCACATGACCACCTCAAACCCCCGTATCTCCACCTCCAGCCCAAAACACGGCCCTCCCATCACCCCCATACCCCACTGTGACCGCCCCTCCCCCCACGCGCCGTACCCTGACCCCATACCCCCATATGATTCCCCCTACACCCCCCACATCCAAGTACCCTCACCCCCCGAATAACTACCCCCATATCCTGACGTCCACTCGCGTACGATCCCCCCCCCCCCCCACGCAGGACCGCCCCACACCCCTTCCACGCGGCCCCAACCGGAAACAGAAAGGCAGGAAAACCATAGAGACGAAACGAAAAGCAGAGCGCCGCGCGGAGCCGCTTCCGGCCTCCGAGTGCTCTCTTAAAGGGACAGGCTCCGGGAAACGCGGGGCGCGGGATGCGGTCTGCGCCGTGAAACGGTGTCGCGATTCTGCCCAGCGCACGTAGATTTACATGGAATACATCAGTATTTGGGTCTCACTTGGTGCTTGTGAGGCGCCTGCACGGCGCAGACCCAAGCAGGTCGAAGGGCTCTGAGCTTCAGCAGCAGGACTGACCGCATTCTGCCACACCCGCAGTGATGTGAAAGGGGTTAAGGCAGGAAAAACGGCTTCTGTTGAGCTGATTTCATTTTCAGCACTCAAAAATGCGTCTCTGCCTTTCAGAAGAGGCGAGCATCCAGGTGTGCTGGTTGGACACTGCTCCTTACAGTCACATCCTCCTCTGCCCATCCCACAGCTGGGCAGAGCTGAGAGCAGGGCACACCACCTCCTCACCGTTCCTCTTTGCTGCTGAACGAACCCGCTGCTGCCCAGCTCTGAGCGACAGCTCCCACAGCCCTGTAATGTCATTTTCATAGGCTCATAGAATCATGGAATTGGAGAGTTGTTTGAGTTGGAATGGACCCCTGAAGGCCGTCCGGTGCCACCCCCAGCACAGAGCAGGGACACCCACAGCCCCATCAGTGCTCAGTGCCCATCCCCTGACCGTGGCTGTCTGCAGGGACAGAGCACCGCACTTCTCTCTGGGATTTGTGTGCCACCGCCTCACTGCTCTTTGTAAAAAATTTCCTCCTTCTATCCAGTCTGTCTCCCCTCTTTTAGTGTGAAACCATTTCCCCCTGTTCTGTCACAACAGACCCTGTTAAAACATCTCTCCTCTTTTTTCTTACTGCTCCCTTTTAGATACTGAAAGGCCGCTATCCCTCAGTAGAGCACCACTAGGGCTGCAGCCTGCTGTTATGCATCTCATTGTACATCTGAACCAGTGTTGTCTGGCTCTGAAAACAAACATTTATTTATTTTTTTTCCCTTCCGTAGAGGGAAACATTACCTCTCTGAGATTTACACACTAGATCAAGCGTAAAGCTGAATTATCTCCCCCTCCTTTTCTTCCAGGGAGCGGATAATAGGTAGATCTATCCATCCATCTGCTCTGCTACACGTCTCCCAGCCTGGCAGCATTTTGGCTGCTATTAAACCATGTTCATCCCCCTTGACATTCAAAGGGCTGTTATATGATTACTGTCACAGTCTCGTATGTGGATTCTTAAACCAATTCTCTCTTCTTCTTCCTTCTGATGATGGATTTGCTCGTTTATGCCATAGTAATTTGTTTTTCGCATGCTGTACTCCAGCAAAATGTTTTCACTGTCAAACATGGTTTTCTGTGCAGACCTTCCCTGCAGTGCCATGTCGCAGCAGAGTGGCTTCAGGCAAATTGGAGCTGCCTTGTCTTTCAGCAGTGTTAGCAAAGAGAAACAGCAGGAGCCTGGTTCGAGTCCTCCTCATTTGCAGCACAGCAAATGGGATGGGGCACAGCACTGTGGCTCCCGGGAATAGGGACCATCTCTCATCCCAATACAAGATATACCATGGGACATGTGGATATCAGCTCCATGATGAGGAGCATGGGGTGCCTGCAAACTCAGTGCTTTCTGGCTGCTTTGGGAGCAGATTTCCAGCATTTGGAGACCTCCATCTGATCAGGGGTTTGAAGCCCCTCTGTGGGTCAGCAAGCACTGGGAAAAAGCTGCCATAGGATTTGCTGCCATTGGGAATTTCCAAATGATTTGTGAGGGGTAGGAACGTCTCAGTACAGAAGCATGCTTTAAAATTCCTTTTGGCCTCCCCTATGCTCTCTTCTTGGCAAGACAAGAAATGCTGAGGCCAGCAGTGCGCAGCTCTGCCATGCTCTCGGGGATGCTCACTCCAGGTACACTCCAGGTACAGCATGACCTGGGGCAGGATCCACGCCAGGGCTGCCCTCACCCATCTCACATTTGGAAAACGTGTCCAGCAGAGATCTCAATGCCAGCGTGCCCTGCAGGGAGAGGGTGAAGCTGGATGTTGTGGTAGCTCACAAAACCAGGACACCCGACACGAAGGCACTCGTTCCATGCATACCCACTCCACAGTGAGTGCTTCTGGGCTGGAAGCGTGGCTCAACAGCTCCAACTGAAACACAAAATGAAAATTTCCTATTAATGCACAACGCATCTGTTTGTAGAATGAATCCCAACGGCAGTTCCTCTGCTCCCAGTCCTCTGCCTTGGGGAGCTGACACTGACCCTGATGGATCCCCCACACGCTGCTCGACCAGCCCACCTGCAGGGTCAAGCTCCACAGAGGGCTGTAGGTGCCTTTGCCTCCCAGCAGCACAGCTGGATCTCAGAGCTGGTTGCTCTTGGCTGTAGATGTACCTGCAGGGCAGGGTGCCAGCCCTGTCCCACGAACACTGCAGGACATGATCCCCTCTGCGGGCTGACAGCAGGGCATCCAGCATGCCTGAAAATGTTGGGGATAACGCCCATCTTCGTTTAATTCTGCCAATGCAAATGGCTATTTGCAGGAAACCATTTGATTCACGGGTTCATCCTTTACTTTGGCAGATAACATCGGTTAAACGCCTGCTTATTTCTGCTTGGCGAGAACAATATAAGCCACTTAACTACACATCCAAGACAGACCGATCCGTAAGTGCTTATGAGCTCTTTGATTTACTTCGGCGTCTTTATCTTTGCTGAGTATCTCACAATGTCATTTATTATTTAGCAGTAAATTAAAGCAGAGGAGCTGTGATTTTCAACAACAGAAATTAATATCCCAGTACTCCTTTGTACCATATATATCTATAATTTACAGCCCTGAAATCAGCCAGATAGCGCTGGAAGATGATCCGTTCCCCTTCTCCCTTGTTACCTCCTGATTACTGCTGCACAGGGGGAAATAAAAAATGGGCTGGTGGGAGAGAGGCTCGAGTCAGTGAAGGATAGTTTTAAATTAAAAGTCCGGTGTTTGTGGCTCTCGTGAGATCCCCTTCTCCTCGAGCTCCACACTGGTGCACATATCACTTACAGATAATATATGGGACGGGCTGTGCTTTCGCCCCGAGACCTCTGAATTTTCATCTTGCTGATTTTATGCTCGGGGATAATCATTACTAAATAATAATAGTGATAATAATTCTTCTAGCCTCGGGCACCAAGCACACCGCAGGGCAGTTTGCCCGTCCATGGGGGTTGGAGCTGCCTTGAGGATGGTGGCAGCTGGCCATGCCTTGCTGGAAAGATGTGCTCAGGGCCCATTGGTGGTCCTGGGGACATGGATGGGGCACTCTGGGTTAAATCCCCCTTGAGCTGACATCCTCACCCATTGGCCTCGCCATGCTGTGGTGCAGTATCACGGCCAGAAAGCTTTATGGGCTGCGTCAGGCTCGGGCTGACACCAAGGAGCTGATAATTTACAGCAATCTGCTGAAACACAACAGCGAGACATGCCCCGCTCAGATGTAGCAACAGAAGCTGCAGGGATAAATCAGCTCCAGCAGGGAGCAAAGATGAGAAGCACGAAAATGATCCCAAAGTTACTGCTTTTCCCTATAGGCACCGGGCATGGGTTGGTGCTGTGCCACTGCCGTGTCACCTGGCATGGCCAGCACCTGTAGGGACATTACACTGACATCCCTGGCATCACGCTGAGCAGATCAAAAGGAGGAAAGACACAGAGGAATTTGGCCTTTGACAAACAACCCTTTCCACTTCTCAGAAATGTGCTGAAATTTTCAAGGAGAAAGCGTTGTGGTATTGTTTGTTTCTGGGAAGAAAAGCGGGCGGATGAAAAGCAAACATGCAGCGAGAGCTGGGGGGTCCTGGAGGCTCCTCACGGCGGTTCAAAGGAAAAGGGAACAACAATGGAAGCGTCAGATCAAGATGTAGTGAAGCTTTGAAGATTGTATCAGTTATGGGTGAATTAAAGCATGCAGTAATTAGCACTGAAGGCTACAATGACTCCTGAAGAGATGGGGAAAACCCCTTTCTCCATGCACAGCCTTTCCAGCAGTGCTGCTGCCAGGCTGGGTTATGGCAGTGGCATCCATGCCTTGTGGGGCACGGTAAGGTTTATCATGTGGTGCTGCTCAGGACAGCGTGCCCTCAGACACTGGGAGGAATGGGACAGCAGCACTCTGTGCCCCTCCCACCCAAAATCCCAAAATGGGCCCTGAGATGGACCCGTGAGATAGAGATGAGCTGGGAACTCATCAGAACTTGGGAGGCACCGAGGTTCTCTCTTCTGCAGCCATCAGCTGAAGATTACAGGTTTTTATTCTCTTCATCCCAGTGGTAAGGATAAAAGAGAAATAGGAGAAAAAATAAAACAGCCTCTGTGGAAAGCACGAGCCCCAGATCATTACCACGGCTGTGTTATCCCATGAAAACAGCATTTGTCTTCAAGCTTTGGTCACCTTGGGCATTAGGATGCCAGGCTCTGACACAATGAGCGATGGGAACATGCCTGCCAGCTGCTGCTGGCTCCGACTTCCTTGGCAAACCCTTCCCTCTTCTGTGAGTGCAGAAATCTTTTAGCACTTGGCTTCGGACCCACTCCAGAGTTAATCTGCTTGAAAATCAGCCCTGTAGATCAGGGGTTTGTCAGCTGCTGTGCGGTTGATGGTAGAGAGCTGAATGCCAAGTGCCAGGGCAGACAGGGCAAAGAGGGGCTGTGGTTTTGTGGGGGTGGCCACCTCCTGAAACGGGGACATGGGGACATGGGGACATGGGGACATGGGGACTTGGGGACATGGGGACATGGGGACATGGGGACATGGGGACATGGGGACTTGGGGACATGGGGCAGGAGCCCCTGGGCTGCCTGGGCAGGTGTCAGCTCCTCGGGGAGCTTCACCTTTGTATAATCCCAACACAAATTGGAGGCTATGAGAGTCTCCAGAGCCCACGGGTTGACCTCATGTCCAGCCAGTGCTGCAGGTGGGGGAGCAAAGGAGCACGCACACATCACCCTGGGCGATGATAAGGGCATTCAGCTGGAAGTAAAAGTACAGTGAGATTCCTATAAGTAATATTCAGCAGCAGTGGAGGTTACGTCGGGCTTTGTTTCACTTCAAGAGGAAAGCTCAGAAACGCGCTGACTGAGAAAGAAAAACCAAAGAGAAGGAGTTAGGACCAGGTTTCAGCAGTGACACAGTGAACCACGTTTGGCTGTCCCGGAGGAGAAACCCGGCCAGCCCCAGGCCTGAGAACCACACCCTCCTCCTGTGCAGATGTGCTGCTGGAGGAGCAGGGGGAAGAGGAGAAGAGGGGTACCCCACAGCCACCAAAGTGTGCCTGTGTACTTCCGAATCCTAGGGGGAAAAAAAAACCAAACACGAAATCCTCGTCCCCTGAGCCTGGTGCCCCGCAGCCGCTAGGTGTCAGTGGAAGCTGCCGCTGCCTCGACGAGGTCCCCCCCGCTCCCCCATCCTCTCCCTTTGCCCACGAGGGTCCCGGTGTAGCCCCTGCTGGAATTAACTCCCCAGCTTCTCCCAGCACGACCCATCGCGACCAGCTGTTTTCCATGCAAACACCATGTCTTAGTGAAAAAAGGAAGGCACCTTGCATCAAATGGCCGATGAAATGCTGCTGGCTGTAGGGTTCGTGTGACACGCTAATAACAGGAGCGTTAAAACCCCATTCCTCTGCCAAACCTGCACGAATTTGGGTCCTCCTTTTCCCTCCCTGTTCCCACCACCCTGACCCGCAGCCACGTTGTGCTCCGTTCCCCAGGTGCAACCAGTGCCGTTCCCAGCCCCGTTTCTATCCTAACAAAGTGCCCACAGTGTGGGAGAGCTCTGCAGCGCTGACACCCATAAATCGACCCCGAGGTCCCCACTGATTAAAAGATATTTCATTTCATCAGCTGCCAGCAGGGATGGGATGGGATAACTCACGGCGCTGCTGTAAATAATGGATGGGTTTGTGGTGTGTTTAACCGCACAGAGCTGTAGGGGCTCGGGGAGGCTTCAGAGAGACACGTGTGGGTGAGTGCTGGCTGTCCCACGAGGGGTGACCCTCTCACTGGGAAGGAGTAATGGAACGTAGCCCACCCCAAACCCGCAGAGCCCAGCAAAGCTGGGGGCTGAGTCAGAGTTAATTTCATGCAGGAAAACAGCTATTAAGCTTTCTGAGGCCTTCTGAAGAGAATTAGAGGGGAATTAAGTTGCTCACTTCAGCTTACTCAGTACAAATAAACCCTCAGCTGTTGGATTAGCGATGCCGGAGCAGGAGTGGTGGCTGCTGGAATTTTTTCCTTTCTTTTTTTTAACCGTTTGGATTCTTGTCATTCAGGGGAACGCAGTGTCAAACCAGCCCGGCTCTGCTCCGGGAAACCGCTGCAACGCAGAAATAAAGGAAGAAGGCAGAAAGCAGAACAAAACCCACGGTCCCAGGTCCCCATTCACACCAGCACTTCTATCCCCGTGAGAGCCCATACAGATTTCATTTGAAGAAAAAAATCCTTTTTTTCAAATGATGTTGGACAAAGAAATGAACCTGGCAAATAAAGAAGTTCCCCCCCCCCCCCCCTCCCCGTATCCATGCAGCTCATGCGGCACAGCCGGACTCACGCTGCACCTGACAAAGGAGATGAGCTGGAGCAGAGAACAAACTGCCCAATCGCAGCAAATAGTTGTGGGAATAAAGATTAGCTTGGCTTAATGAACGCATCCTCTGCCCGTGGCAGTGGAGCTCTACCTGAGAGCCCCCAGGCACTGCTTCAGCCTCTCCCCTCCGTACCACTCTGCCAAAGGCTCGGTGCAAAGCAGAGGCCCATGGGCTGTGCTGGATGCATGGGGTTGTGCTGCTGGGGCACTGGGGGCAGTGCTGCAGCTCTCCGTGGCCATAAGTGGACACTGGGCACCAGGAGAATGAAGGGCAAAGCTCAAATGGAGCAGAAAGAGAGGGATGCACCGAGCCCTGCCAGCAGGGAGGTCGTGCTCATGGCATCTTCATGCTCCCATTATGATCTGCATGGCCAGCGCTCCCACCTGACCCTTGTCCTGATGGCAGAGAGAAACGCTTGCTCTATTAGTGCTGGGCCACTTCAGCCAGCAGCCAGTTCTCCCCTTCTGCAGCCTGGAGATGGGGGAGGGCTGAGCAACTTCAATCCCAGCGTGTGCAGAGCTGGGGCAGGGGTGGCAGATCCAATGGTCGCTGTGGGCTCCTGGCACTGGGACAGCCCCAGTCTCAGTTGGGGACAGCAGCAGCCACCCCCAGGGCTTGGCAGAGGGATTCCTTGTCCGTGCACCCACAGGGAGTAGAGGCTCCCCAGAGCTTCAGTATCACCACATCTCTCTGCATCTCTTATTTTAGACCTTGCCTGCAAAGCACTCTCCCTGCTCCACACCACCACCATGGACTGTGGACGTGGGTGCCTCTCCAGCTGATGCTATTGAGCCTGACAGTGTCTTTTTAATTAACCCCCCCTCTTTCAGGGTGCTGTGCTGCCTGGTGTGTAGCACTCATGCTGCTAATGGGGTGGGTTTCCTCTCCTCCTCCTCTAAGCTGCTTGCCTTTAGGCAGCATTAAGGACCTCTACATGCGCTCTTCTTCACTTTGATTGCTCCCTTGAAGGATGCTCAGCTCTATCCCAGCTTCATTTGAGGATGGCAGGAAACCAGAACTGCTTTGTGTGTATCCCCTGGGCTGCACACCACAGGGTGATGGAGCAGGGCTGGGTAGGGGTCCTGCTACCCCCTGTATAAGGTCCCAGTAGGTTCAGCTTGCCCCAGACCCACATGGATTCCCTCATCCCTTGGCTTTGTGTGCAAAGCAAGCAGAGCATGGGCTCGCTGTGCCTGCAGATGTGTTTCTATCACTGCTCGGGCTGCAGAGCGTGCACAGCCTCTGAGCTCTTTGGCAAACACTTTGCTCCTGCATTGCCCTGCAGCATCTCCTGAGGGACAGAGCAAACACTGCTGGGCTGGAGGAATTTGTGTCTGAGAGCCCTGCAGGCTGCTGCGAGTTGTCTGGGAGAGAGGTGATCAAACACAAGCAGGGCAGGAGGGCAGTGGCTGATGGGACTGGGGATGCCTGGGGTTCTCCCCCCACTTAGTACGTGTGGGAAGCTCTGCCCCCCAAGCTCCTCCACAGCAAATGCAAGGAGGCAGCGGTGGAGCTGCCTGACAAGTGAGATCCTTGACTCTGGCCTAAAAATGTCACTAATGTTCTCTTTCCTTCCCTGTGACAAACGTGCAGGGGGTTCTGCTAATAAAACCGGGGGCAGGAACTTGGCAAAAACTCCCAATGCTGGGAAAGCAACTTCCCAACAAAAGCATAACCTTCGTTCAGCCCATTTATGTGTTTGGATTGCACCATTTATATTGTGTTTAACATAACGAAAAGAAGAAATTGTCTCGTTGTAAGCAGCTGCCAGGTGTCTGGGGCCAGCAGCAGGTGCCCAGCCCAGCCCCAAGCCCATCCATGGGCTGAGAGCAGCAAGAGCACCGACCTGAGCCCTGGTGATGAGCCACGGCTTGCTAATGAAATAATTGAACATGATCGCCTGCCCTACTCGGATCATGGCCAATATCCATCACAGAAGCATCATCCGCCAAGAGATTTATTTGTTCACAGGGGAAGAGGAGCCAGGGCTGGGCTCAGCTCTGCTGGGAGTGGGGAGGCCATGGAGAGCAGCCTGGACACACCACACGCTGTGGTCAGCCTTAGGACAGAAGGCATTGAACATGATCACTGTCCCTTTTCAGCTCTCCCATGCAGCACCCATCACTCCACACAGAGCCAAAACTGTCAGTTTGGGATATTTAAAACAATTTCCCCATTTGATACCACATAAAGAGTGGACCCCGCTGGGTCCGGCCAAGCCCCACAGCAAAGGAAAAATGTGAGGGCTTACACAGGGAAACAATGAGAAGGAGAGAAAAATGCCTGCTCTATAACTTCATTAATGAAAGACACGACAAGGATACTAAATGCATCCCTTCCTCGCTGCCCTCCCTGTCCCAGCAGCCAGCCCTTACTCCAAAGCACGGGGTGGGTTTTCTCCTTCTCAGCACGTCGCTGTTCCCAGCACGGTGCAGAGTGTCTGGCTCTGATGTCAGCAGCTCTAAGCAGCTGGGATCCGTACAAAGGAGGTTGTTTCTCTTTTTTCTTTTCTTTTCTTTTTGTTTTGGGGGGGTGGGGTTGAGGATATGGAACCTGTGAGCACACGGGGCAGGCAGAGCGCTGCTCGTCACTCAGCTAAATGCTGAACTGCTCCAATCACTGTCTGGGGGCATTTAGGAAGGCTCTTCATGCCTTCACCTCCAGACTAGGCACCAGATGTTGATACATTATCCATTCCTAGATATTATCTATTCCTGGGTATTATCAAGTTAACCAACGAGCCAGGATCCAGAGGCACAGCCCAGCATCTTTAAATAGCAGTGAGAAGCACAAGAATTTTGCTGTGGGGGAAGCAAACCCTCCTGCTTGCAACAAACAGAAGTTTTGTCATGCACAGGATCTATTGGGATCCCGTTTCCCTCCCAGGAGCACATCAGCACATCCCTGTGGTGCTGCCCTGCCCCTTCCAGGCATGGAGGGAGGACCCCACCCAAAATATTTTTTCTTTCCTATTTTCCATCTTTCATATTCCCCGCACAACCTGTATGTCTGGCAATATGCTAACGCTGCCACCAAATTGAAGTTGGAAGATGAGAGCAATCAAATCAGCTTCTACAGGATACATTTAACTGGACAGATTTTGCTTTAAACCTAAGTACCCTTCTGGGGATTCATTACTAAAATCCATCCGCTTCCCATTTGTTTTTAACAGGAGGGAAAGATGAGCTCTGAATAATTAAAGGCAGCTCCTCTCTGTGTGCTGCCGGTGGACAGAGCAAGGGCCGAGCTCGGTGTTGCTCAGTGACCCTACAGGACCTGAGCTCTTTGGGAACACTGCAAAACCCACCCGGCTCCTCTTGGCGTAACGCACAAGAGATTCACATAAAAATAAGCACCTGGTGAAAACAGCGCTGAAAAGAGATCACCCCAAAATCAGATCACTCCCTTTGGAAATCACCCCCTAAAGAAAACACCCCCAAAAGAAATCCCATCGATGCATCCCATCGTGGAGCTCTCCCAGGTCCTGACCTGCAGTTGCCTTGGCTCCCAAGGGCCGCGCTGCCCAAACACGGCGATGCCGATGGTTTCGGTGGGGGATGTGATGACAAATTCCTCCGGTTAATTAAGTAACCCCACTCCCCACAACACCGCCGAGCTTTTGAAGTAATTTATGATCACTTATTCATTTTGTCCCAGCACAATCTCTGTGGAAATGTAAAATTCAGCTACTGTATGATTTTCCCTTCACATTGACTGGAAGAAGCGAGAACGAATAGATACTGTTAAATTAATTATCAGCATTGATTTCTTGTCTTTCTTATATTTTTATCCCGAGACAGAGCCTTCGGTAACTTTGAAGAATCTCAAGCACTCAGGCTTGGAAAATTGATCTGGTGGTTTCTGTGAAGCAGCACTTTCCAGCTCCCCTTCCTCACAGCACACTCTAAATGTTAATTTGCATGCTTGAAGGGAGCGGTGCGGTTCAGCATTGTATCCCCCTCCTCTCCCCTCTCCCACACGGAGCTACCAGTTCTCTTCCTAATTGATTTTCATATTTAGATTCAGTTCTAGGCAAAGTAATTTGGGGACTGAATCAGAGACTGAATTAATAGCTGACAACAAACGAAATGTTGATGGGACTCCATTAGGCCATCGGAGCGCCCAACTTGTGCTCCTGCTCCAGCAGTTTAATTTTCTTGATCTATTACAAATTATTATATTAAAAAATAGCTGCTAAATAGACTTCTCACTTCTTTCTGAACAGAGTCCAAAGTTGCCAGATAAGGGGAAGGAACTGTTTGCAAATATTCATTTGGAACCCTTCAGGGTCCCTTGTCATCGTGGCCGGTAGCACCGGGGCATGCTCCATATGCAGGACTGAGCACAGAAAGTGCATCCAGGATGGTCCAAAGCTAATGGCTATTGCATGATCAAGTGTTGGATAGCTTCTATCACCCCAGAGCCCTCATTAGCAGCAATTAATCAGTGGTCACAAGGACACTGGGCAACCTTCAGCTGATGGGATTTACCAAACAGCAGTTTCTTGCACCCAGAGATATTCAGTCCCACTGCAGCCCAAGTTTTGCTTACTGCATATTTAGCACCTGAACTTGCACAGAACTCTGTACTTGCAGGAAAACTTTTCCTCCTTACATTTCATTGTAGCACTGCTCCAATGCCGGCTGGAGAAGTTGGCTCTTTCCTCTCTCCTACTAAACACAGTTAATTCTTTTATAAATTAACTTGCACAGTGTCACAGTACATTACCTCACCTTGAACATTTTTATTCTGAACTTTTCCTGGCTGATAAATGGAATGATGCTTGGATTATCTCTGGGGATATTTTGCCCATAACACAACTTATTAAAATACAGCTGACTGCAGAAGAAACATTGCTTTTTCAACGGGGTCCGGGCCATCCAGAAAAAGACAGATAATGAAGAATGGTTTATGGCAAAACTGATAATTCAGCAGCTAATATAAAGCCCAGCTCCATGGCTTTGTTCAGTCACTGGGAGGTACCACGCAAGGGGTTGTGCCCTGGGGTGGGGATAGCACTGTGTCACCACAAGGGGTGGCAATGGGCAAAATGAGTGACTCCTAAAACCATCAAAGAATCTCTTGATTTTTGCAACCACAGCAAGGCCAACACTCAGCATACAGTGAAGGACCATTTTAGCAGCCAACAAAACAGAGAAAGGCTTCAACCAGAGCCTACATCAGATCTAACTCCTGGTGCTCCATACGGATACATCTCACACCCCTAGGACCACAGGTGCGTGCCACCACGTACCTCTTAATGCCAAGAACAGCAGTGGCTCTTGTGGCATCACTGTACATGGAGCAGCGTCCAAGCACCTAACTCTGCTTCCCCAGGAGATGGGAACCTTCTTGTGTCTCACCATTTACAGCACCTGAGCACTGGGCCATTAACATAGCTATCCACCCATGCAGGGGACACACATTAGAGCTGCCGTTCAGTTGTTGGTCCTATTCCATTTCTTTCCTTTCCAGCCTTCCTCCCACTAATGGGGGCATTGCTGGCTGCTACCAGTGGCAATGGGAAAAAGTAAGGCAAAGAGTCATTTGACCCTGTTTTACAAGAAGATCAGGGAGCCAAGGGGAGGAAGGAGGCATGGGAGGGAGGTGCAGTATGCCATGGGATGGGGCAGCTCTTCAACACTGCATGCAGCAGCTATCATCAGCAGGAAAACTGCCGTGCTGGGAGCTTTGGAGGGACGCAGTTCAGACAACATGCAGGTGACAATCAGGGGTGCTGCAGCAGCTCTAGGCTGGTGATGTGCTGTGCCTTGGTTTCCCCACTCACATGCCATATCTAACCTAATTTTCCAGCAGCACTGGCAGTTCCGTGTCAGACATCCACAGTGCAGCGAGGCTGTCTGCAGAGGGGTGTAAATCCAAGTCAAACACTTCTTCTTTCCCTCTCCTGGGAGGATCAGACACTAATTAGGGCTGACAGCAAACCCATACCTAGCGGGAGGGCAGGGGCAGAACTCTGCAGCAGCTCCCAGTGCTGTGCACAGCTCCTGGAGGACCTTCCCCTCCCTCCAGAGAGTCTCCTTTGCCTCCAGCACCGAACCCACTGCTGGGGCAGGGGAAGGTGGCATCGCAGCCCTGGGCCCCGCTGCTGTCAAAAGCTCCATCTTAATTATGAACGATGAACACTTGAAAATTTGACCCGAGGTGGCTGTTGTTGAGTCATCCTCTGTTTAATTGCTTGCAAATATTACACAGTCTCACAGTGTGGGCTGTAAATTACCAGCAAATAAAGTGAGGAAACTGCTTTACGGCTAATAGATTGCTTCTTAAGAAAGTTCTGGATTAAAGACATGGTTCTGTGGGGATGACAGTGCCTTCCCTGGGGTCGGGCAGTAGGGAGAGGCAGGAGACAAGAGCAGAGGATGCACAGGGGATGCTGAACTCCTCTGCACCTCCACGGGTGGAGGCATCCAGTTCTACTGCTGCAACAGCATCTGTACCACTTGCTGAGAGCCTCAGAAGTGCCAAGTGCTATTTATCAATATTTTCCAATACCCCCTAAGGTGAGTCTTTCTGAAGATTTCAGCATGAGGGTTCGTTAAGTGACTTCAAGTGAAAAGGAAGGAAAAAAAAAAGAATCCACTATTCAGTACTTCAGATTTCCCCGGAGGGTTCTGTTATTACCATCTTCCCAGCGATGAGTGATTTATCTGTGATGCTCCTGTCTTGGTACACGCTGTGCAAAGGGCTGCTCCTGCGGTGAGCATGGCACACCTGCCCTGAGGAGCCCTGAGCTTGGGGTAAAACACGGGCAGGGGGATGAACCATCCTCGGCCATGGTGGTGGCAGCTCAGATCCCAAATCCCATTAAAATGAGGAATATTTCCAGCCACAGCCACCACCAACCGCCAACTCAGACACAATGTGTAGATGACGAAGAGGAATGGGGATTGGACTTGATGATCTCTGGAGGTCCCTTCCAACCCCTACAGATCTGTGATTCTGCGACTAATTCACTTCATTTCCGTATTGTTTTCTGTAATGCTCAAAAGAAGCCCTCCTCCGAAACTCCAGGATGAAGGATTATTAATTGATGAAGGAGCTTCTTTCTCTGAAAGCACTCACTCCACTTTGCACAGAAATGCAGTCTACAATTAGCAAGGCTTTTTTCTTTGGGTGCACGCAACCTGAAAACGCTCAGAAGCCTTTGGGAGGCTGCTCTGGGGATGTGTGGGCAGGGGGAGTGGATTCAGCCCTTCAGATGCTCCAGCAGTAACTGTGCATGAATGGAGGATGTTCCAATTCTGCTGTGCTGAACTCTGAGCATCACCATGAGGCAATAGGAGATGTGCCCACAGTCTGCCCATCCCTGCATCCCCTTTGCTGCCCATTGTGTACAGCCAGGAAGGCATTTCCCTACCAGGAATACCTGTAAGGGGGCAAAAGGAGCGGGGAGGAAGGAAGCTATAAAGCAGAGGAAGCACTCAGTGTTCAAAGCCTCAATACAGAGGTTGGAAAGGAATAAAAGCATATTGAGGCTTTGTTGGCTCCCAGAGACGCTGTTCTGGCAAAGGTGAGCGAAGACAATAAAAATTCCACCGGTCTTAGCTTTTCCTTAAATAACATCAGGGATTTGCTCAGGAAGAGCCCTGAACAGTGTGAAAAAGATAATGGGAGTGTTTCTGTGCCTGCAGGCAGGAAGGAAGCTGCCATCGCCCCTGGCACAGGCTGCACGAGGTGCCCTTGGAGCAGTGCCGTAAGAAACAGTGTCCTTCCCCCATCCCACTTCCCTCCAGTGCAGCTAATTCTGTATTTCTCTTTCTGGCTGTGCTGCAGAGAGTAATGAATGTGGCTGATTTGCCATCAGATAAATGGCATGCCATTAGCTGCCTGTTTAGAGACCATATTTCCTCTTTGTGATGAGAGCTCAATATCTTTCCAATGAGTTATTACTTGGAGATCTTCTAGACCTGGACTTTAAGTACCAAGCAATTACTGCGCTGTAATTCCAGGGCTGCTTGCCTCCCTGTTAGACACAGCCTCTCGAGCCTCACCAGGTTGACTGGAGGTTTTAGGTTTAGTGCTGCAGCAGCTCCTTCCCAGGCTATCCTGGGTGCATTGTCCCCATTGGTCTCAGATCTTGGGCACACTCTTTGCAGCTCCAGGGCATTGCCTCTTCTTGCAGAGCAGGAAGAAAATCCTCTTTTCTTTGGAAAAAAAGCCCTTTGCCTTGGGACAGAGGTCAAGAGCCACACTTACAGCATTAACACAGATTTTTATCCTCCAAATGCTCCACTGGGGCTGGAGGTCAGCGTGGCAAAGTGAGTAGGTTTCTTTTCAGCCTTATTGGAGTATTTAGAGCATCCTGGCATTTCCAAGGTCTCAGAGGAGTGGTGGCTGATACCGGAGGCCACATTTGGAGCTGCTTGAAGAAAAGGTTCCCAAATTATGCTCAATTACCTCTTTTAAAAACGGCATTACAAAAGCACAAGGTGCTCATTCAACATGAACACAGCCACTGCTGCCTTTCTTGGAAAGCTGCTCTGAGACCTGGGAGCAATTAAACTCTGCCCAAGCCCTGAACACAAATTGCCCAAAGCCGGTGTCTGCCCCACAGGGCTCAAGGGCTTCTGAGCAACAGTCTCATCTGTGAGAGAGGGTTCAAGGGAAACACTGTAGATATGAGAAATCACTGCTGTAAAGTCTAAGGAAAAACACCTAAATTTTTCAACGGGATCTGGAACTCCCAACATCTCCAAATGCAGGGATGAGAGGCCAAGGGGAGACGGCTCACCTGGAGGTACTGGGGTGGACCTGGAGGTATCTCCCTGTTAATGAGCACCTGCAGCTCCTCTGCTCCCAAATCTGTGCAATCACAGTGGGAGATTTACTCTCCAACAGTCTATTTCTTCTTTATTAAAGAAAACAGCAACAACAAGTGGAAAATTCAGGGCTAAAACTGTTGATGCAGAGTTCAGCTTGCCTGGGGCATCTCCTGCATTTTTAACGCTTTCAGCCTGAAGGAATGAAAAACAAGATGATCCAATGCCCTGTGGAGCTGCCACTGCCCGCTCAGCTCCAGCTCCAGGCATCTCATCTCTCTCTGAGCCTCAGAGCATCCGCACTGGGCCCCAGCAGCCAGCACAGTGGGGTGGGATGGGATGCAGCAGAGTGGGATCAACGCAATAGGATGCAGCAGAGGCCAGCTACCCACGGGTGCTTCCCAGCCCCAAGTAAATAACACATACTCACTAATGATGAACTCAAGCAACAACATCTTGGTGATCAATGAAACACATAACTGTGCCTCAGGTGCATGCATTTGTCCTAATAAGCAATAGAAACAGAGTATTGTCCTTTCTAGTGGCCTTTCTGCTCAGCCACGACTGCACACTGGATGTCCTCTGCCCAAAGACCAATAAAAGAGAAGGGCTGTAAGATAGGAGGCACCTCCACTCCTCAGGGAGGAGCGCGTGGATGGAGGAGTTGATGAGTGTAAGGATGGATGGATGCACTGATAGCTGGCCGGCCACGTGGTGAGCACCACAGCCCCCGAGTTTACCCAGGCAAATGCTTTCTTACATTAAAAACAGTAAAACTGTACTATCCAGGAAACTTGCTTCCCCCTCCCCTCCTTTTTCTTGCTCTTTGTATTTGGTAACAAATTTAGTATTTGAAACATGCCTGGCGGGCTCAGTGGTGTGCCCCCAACCATTCGCCTGAGGAAGCAGCTCGAATCAGAATCACTTTCCATTCTTCCTGTTGCTTTATTCCCAAATCAGTCACAAGAAGGTGTCACAAAGAGGCCAGGTGACACAAACAGTGGCATTTCCACCACTGAGGCTCCATTTCCCAGGAACTGGAGAATGGCAGAACATCCTGGAGGAGATATTTCAGCCTCCCAAACTGCAGACATTGAAACGTATCCAGGAGACCGGGCTAATACTGGAAGTATTTTAAATAGATCAAATAATCAGTGCTTTGCAAAGCTGGATTCCCATGTCTAAGGCCTCGGGCAGGTAAGTTCAAGTGTGCCTCCATAGTGTATTAAAAGCGCATTAATGAAGCCCACAGCCTCCGCTCGCAATCTTCAAAAGCTCTCTTGTTTTTGAACTGTAATTGTCCACTGAGAAATGACAAAACAAACAGCAATTACACTGGAAAAGGGATTTAAAAAAAAAAATAAAAAATGATGCCAATGGGACCAGAGCTCATAAAACTGCACTGGTGAAATACACACATTAAACTGTCGCCAATTGCCGGAGAATTGAAAGCGTGGAAGTGCAGGGTGTTGGGGACTTTAGTCCCCAAGCTCAGAGGAGCCACAGCCCCTGGAAAACCCAAACAACACCCCTGCTCTGCTCCAGCATCGCTGTCTTTTAGGCACAAATCTCAACGTGCCCAAGCTCTCCAAAAAAGGCTGAGAGCTTCCCCACCAGCAGGACGTTTTCATTAGCGTGGTGCTAATAATTCCTATTTTTTTTATATAAGGGTAGCACTGTCCCTCTTTATGTGCAATCTGCAGAATTCATTTCCACGAGGTAACATGACCCACGCCGGACTCAGCGTGCAGAAAACCGCTGCTAGCAACACGGGGCCATTTATTTGGTGCGCTATTGTTAAAGTGAAAACAGCAGCCAGGCAGCGGTGGCCAATTACTGTCAGATAGGACCTGCAAATAGGAAAAAATTACCCTTGCTAGGAAGGAGAGAGACAAGTTATGGACTGGATTCGACACTGTGGCAAGGCAAATAATAACAATCTCTGCGCTGAGAGAGATGATGGACTGCCTGCCTGCCTGCCAGCTGTAGCTATTGCACCGTAATGTTGGGTTTCTGCTTGTGTGGTTGGAAGGGAAAACCCCCTGGGCAAAGCAAAGAGCACCTGTGCTAAGCATGCAGCTCTCCAGGGGTCTCCCCCTCCCCCCACCAGGATCCTCCCTGCAAATGGGATGTTTGGATGCAAAACCTGCACCAGCATTCCCCCATCTCAGCCCCACCAACCAACACACTGTAAAGAAAAGCAAAACCTCACTCTCCTTTCCTCACTCACGGATAAAACCTCAGTAATACATTAATTCTAAAACCACACAGAATATGAAAATTTGGTACAAGGAACTCAGCTCCCTCATTGCAGACAGCACTCATCTTGTTTAGGAAATCAGCCTTAAATGCGGGCTCAGATAAGGTTACATTTCCCTTATCAGTTAGCACATTTTAAATGGTTTTATTTAACTAATAAAAGCCATCTTTGATGCTGGCTTTTAGGTGTTTTAAATTGAATACCAATTTCCACCCAAATAGGCCGCGACACAAGCTGCAAGTCTAAAAATTAATAAATGCATGGAAAAAAAAGAAAAAAGAAATGCATCATTCCCTATAACACGACATAATAAAACGTGAAACTGAAGAACCCCTGTAAATGCACATCCAGTGACATTATTGCCTCGGTAATCTGGCACCCAAAAGGAGGTGGTCAAGTGTAAGGTAAAAGAAGTAAAGCTGCAGATTAATGGCTGTCACTCAAGAGGAGTAAATAAGATGCACAAATGAGAAGCAAGATTAGAGTGGGTATGTAGACCATCAGGATGCTCCCAGGGCTCGTGGTGCTTCGTGCTGCTCTCAGGCTTTGGGGAATTGGTAGGAAACATCCAACGGGACGGTGTGGGATTTCAGTGGGGTCTGGGGCACCGCAGCCAAGGCAGCATCCTGGGGAGATACCAGGGTGGCAAAATCACAAAGGGTCAGAAAAAAAGTGCAGTTCCTTCCTGGTGTTTCCTGTGCTGACTCTCTTACAAAACGCTTGTGAGCAAAATGGATTGTCCTTCCTTTCTGTGCAAGAGAGGCTCAGTGAGATGCAGCAATAATCTGTCGTTTTCTATTCCACTGCTCAGCTAGAAGCCCCTGGGGATGGAGGGGAAGGAGAGGGACCTCAGAATAGCAGCGGACTTCGTGTGCAGCTGGAAATGCTGTCAAGAACAAAGCAAAACCTGGAGCAGAGCAGACACATCCCTTCCCCATCCCTATCCCTCAGAAAGGAGGCGCCGCAGGGCTGGGACCTTTGTGCAGTGCCCCGGTGGCTTTAAACCCTCCAGGAGCTGATGGAGTGAGATGGAAAGGGAATTTGCAGAGCACTGGATCTGAATGAGAGGCAGTCCCTGCTGCCCAGGGGCTCCATCCGAGCCCTTGTTAGAGACTGAAGCTGAAAATATCCTCATTACCTCTGGGAGAAACATCTGCCGATCATTAGCCAGGCTGCAGGAGGGGAACATCTGCTGCTGGTGGCTGGCAGGTCAGGCCACTGCTGGCTCTGTTTGACAGCTGAGGGGAGGGCATATTCCTGCTACTCTCTCAGCCCTGCCTTTTCATCCCCACACCCTTATGGTGGCCAGCAAACATCAAAGCATTCCCTCCCATTCAGACCACGGCAGAAAAACAAAACATCAGCTCAGGATGGAATCAGAGTCATAGAATCATTAAGATTGGAAGAGACCTCTAAGAATATAGAGTCCAAACGTCAACCCACCCATCCCCACCGTGCCCTCCAAACCATGTCCCTCAGTGTGATGATGGATGCTGCACAGCATCCCACCCAGCTCTAAGCTGCAGCACCTTGAGCTCTTCCTTCAACTCTTGAGCTGCCCCCAGCAATTGCCCTTCTGCATGCAGCAGGGAAAGTCGTGGAATCAAACTCAACCAACCTCAGCAGCCTGTAGAGTGATACCTCAGGGGGACAGTGGGCAAAACCAACGATGCTGAGCTAAAATCCTTCTTTCCTGTGAGCACAAAGCCTTAGAAGACGGCTCAGCCTAGAAGGCATTGCACAAGCCAGCAGCAAGGAGATGACTCCAGCCTCCTGCAAGTCAGCCCTTCATCCTCCTCACCGAACACCACCATCCTCCTGCCCCCAGTAGAGGAGATGGCTCACAGCCCAGCAGCGTGCAGTGGCTGCTCCCAGTGCTCAGCAATTGCTGAGTCCTACCATCTCCTTGTTAAACCGAGTGAGGAGAGATTGAAAAGAAAACCATGGCAGAAGAGTGTTTGCAAAGCACCAGCAACAGATGTCTTGAGTCCCGGGTGAGCTTTGTCTACACTAGAAAGCAGCCAGCTTCAGGCTTTCTTTGTCTCGACAATAAACAAGTGCTAAGGCTAAGTGCAGCCCCATGCTGCCAAGGGGTATAAATTGGCACCTATTAGCCAGCCTCAAAATAACTCTAACTTGTTTGACATAATGAGGTGATTAAATCAGCATGAGAAATTCTGCTTCTTGAAGCCAACAGGACACGGCGATTTAAATCACACTGCAAACCCCCACTGCAATTAGAGGAAGGACAGAACGGGGTTTGGGGAGGGAGACATCCACACAGGCTTTGTTAATCACACTGTGCCATGCCAGGAGCAAATCTGGATGGATCCACAGCCCAACCACCTTCATTAGCACTCCCAAGCACTGGGAAAACATAAAGATTACCTCATGTGCATGGCTTCACCCATTTTTCATGCCCTACAAAGACATTAGGGCATGCAAGGACACCACAGCAGGGGATGCCAGTGCTGGAGAACTACCTGCCAGCAGCATACTCTCCTGCTTGCATACTCTCTTGCTGAAGAATCCCAGTGCATGGAAGCTGCTGAGAAGAAGGAGCCCAGAAGGAAGGGCTCTGGGCTGATGGTGAAGATCATTTCAGCAGAATTTGCTTCTGCTTCACCAGATGCTGGAAAACAAGCAGGAAAATTGCTGCATGGTGCATAGGTTTGGCAGTGAATGAAGGCCACCTGTGCTACTGAGGAGCATCTCCACCCCTTGCTGCAGGAGAACATGAACACAAGGGTGGGTGCTCCTGAAAGCAGCCTTCTGCCAGCCCCAACCCACCCAGAATATCCCTAGATTCCATGGGGAACACCCATACCCCCCATCCCTGTCCTGAAGACAGGGATCCCACACTGATGCAGCCCTACAGAGCTCTTGGTGGCTGCTCCGTGCCCTATGTGCACACTCCCAGCACATTGCTGGTGACCTTCAGTGGACTGCCTCTCTTGGCCAACCCTGACACACAAACAGCAGGATGGTAAATCTTTAGCCAGCAGCAGTTCTCATCCCAGTGTCACAGGGACTGAGGTAATGAGGGTTTTGAAATCCAACAATCCCTAAACACTTCCAGGTGCTGCCTCTGCCTTTCTGTCTTCATGCTTCGAGGACAAATCATTCCTTATGACCTGTGTTCCCATACCCTCTCGCCTGAACTCCAGAGAGGGATTTCATCTAGGTCTGGCACATAGTATGGCCATTTGTCATAAAATTATTTTTGTTCATTTATCTCCATTCTGCCTTTTCAAGTCCTTTTCTCGCACACCACTTCGGCCAAATTCCCAATTCCCTGAATTTATTATCACTATAAAATGGTTGCCTGCTCCACAGCATGACCTAGACGTGCACCCCACCGTGATGCTTTAGAGGCCTTCGTCTGTTCCTATGGCAACTGGAAAAAGAAGCAGCACGGCAGCCAGCTCAGGGCCAGATCCTGCATGGACATTACACCTCTGCCCATCTGCAGGAGCCCAGAAGCATCCAGGGGACGGCTGACAGTGGGATGGATGGGGCAGAACCACACCTGTGTGGGGTCTGCTGGTTGCCTGCTGCCTTATGGCTGAGCTTCCTGGCTTTTACTTGAAGGTAGGTTTGGATCAAGCCAGCAGCATCACCACAGGTAGCAGGACATGGCTGGAGCTATAAGTACACATATCTCTCCAAACCAGCCAGCAAATATCTCCTCTTGTGAGATCTACTGCCTTCAGACTTGCTGATAGAGATTCATGCCTTTGCTTTTATTTACTGATCTTATTCCTTTTCAATCCTTCATTACTCAGTTCCAACCTCAGCCCCTCCATCAGTCCACCCAGGATCCAGCAGGAGCTGGCAGGCCTCTAATTACTGCAGTCACCCCATTTATCCTTTCCAAATGTTGGCAGAGATCTCACCTGGGAAATCAGTGCAGCAGTCTCAACTCTTGCTCTTGACACCACCGCTATTTTGTTTTCTCACCCACCGTATGTTTCCCCCCCCCAGGCTTCTTCCTCTGTGCTGAGTGGTGAGAACTAAGTTGCAAGCAAGCAATAAGATCTGCCATCCCATCATTGCTCTGTGCTGCAGCTCCCAGAGGTACGAAACTAACAACAATGAGGGAACAAGGGAATGGCACAGAGCTGGGTCAGGGGAGGGTCAGAGGGAAGGGCACTGCCCCACAGGGCAGTGGGCACAGCCCCAAGCTGCTAGAGCACTGGGACACTGCTGTCTGACATAGGGTTTCAGTGGTATTGTGTGGGAACAAGGGTTGGATTCGATGCTCCTTGTGGGTCTCTTCTAGCTCAGGGTGTTCAAGCAGAACCCAAAGACATGGCTTTCAATGGCCTGTGGCTTGTCCCAGGCAGCACCACCTGCACAGCTGTGGGCATCTCCCACAGCCCCCTTTGGCTTTCCTTGAGAACTGGGAGAACAGCACAGAAGTGGCATTGAGTGAAGGAGCAGCTCTGACACCACTACTCCTCGCAACACTTTCCCAGTTGAAAACCCAATGCCCAAATCTACCAGCTTGCTTTCAACGCCCATCCAAGACACAGAAGAGCAAAAGGGAAGGAGTAAAAGAATCAACCCTACCCAGAAGCGCCCTGGCTATGCAGTTAACACAACCTCACTGCTTTTGGTTTGGAACTTCTCCCCTTTTTATTTTAATAATTAATTTTCTGATGACAAAGGGCAGAGTCAATCCAGGCAGCATCTCAAGCAACCTGCCCAGTGCCGTGGGCTCCTGGGCCAGACGGCACCGAGCACTTGAGATGGATGGGAAATAGCATTTTCTCCATGTGTGGCTGAGCGGTCATGACATGCTGGCAACAGCACTGGGCACAGCAGCCTCTGCTCTCTGCCATCTGGCAGCCAGAGCACAGGGAGCCAGGGCAGGAGGTGAAGGAGAGCACAGCATGTCTGTGTGCTCACTTGGAGGGAGGAGGAGGAGGAGGTTAAAGTGCCACAAAGAGCCAGCTGGCAGAGAGCATGGCACTGCATCCTGGCAGCAAACGAACACATTGGGCTTTTGGTGTTGGGGTGCAGTAGGGAGCAGAGAGGACACCACCAGCTTGGGCCCGACACTGACCAAACCCAACTGGGAAGTGGCTTTACGCCCCAGGATTTGTGTGGGATTTCTGCTCGGCCATGCAGGGCTGCAGAAAGGGGCCCATCTGAGGGCATTCTGACTTGGGTCAAGGAAGGGATGGAGAGAACCACCTTTATTCACCAGCACATGGAGTCAGGGTGGATGGGGAAAAGACCCTGCCCCAAGCCAGAGACATCACGGGGCTGCACCCGTGCCAAGCAGCAACATCTCCATCATGACAGCACTGGTATTTGCCAGCCACAATTACACACCTGAGAAGCAATGCTACCAGTGCCCAGGCTCACTGGTTTCCCATCTCAGTCTGCAATTTGGAGAAATACTGAGAGAATTCAGAGAAATCTGGAGAGGTTGAGCCCCGAGCACTTCCTGAGCACCACAGCCAGCAATCGTACACATCCTTGTTTTGTGATAACATCCACATGACACAGAAGGAGTCTGCTGCTTTCTGAAAGGCTTTTAAAAGCCTTTGTTCAGTGCAAACAGCATTGTCAAGAAGCCCAGGTTGGCTCTACTGGCACATCTCCACATCCCATCCCTCCCCAACCTCCCAAACCTGCATCCCTTTGTACATCAGCACTTCATACAGTGTACTTGGTGTGATGGAGAGATGCAGCTGGACACAGAGAAATGGCTCTGGTGCACACCTAAGCCGCTTCCTTACCCAGAAGGGAGATGCCAAGGGCACAAACTACTCTCCAGGATACAATGGCTTTTTCACAGCCCCTCCTGCACTGCTGCTGCTCTGAATCCTATAGCACTGAGAATTTAATAGCAGTAAGGATAAAGCTGAGAAAAAAAAATATGTGGGCTTTTCTGGGCAGCTTCCTGCCACTTGTGGAAGACAAAGTGGTTCTGAGCACTGTGAGGACTCTGAAAAGACCAGGAGCTGCACAGCATGCTGCAAAGCAAAGCCTGCTCTCCTTTGGCCAGAGAGCCCAGCAGCTTCACAGGAGGGAGCTCTGCCCTTATTTACAGCAGCACTATAACATGATGGAAAGCACAGCAACAACAGCAGAGCAGCAAGGTTCTATGCTGCAGCAAGTGAGGATTTGCTCAAACACAACAGCCAGGGGCACAGAAATAAAGGAAAGAAGCTGCTTACCTTCAGAAGGCCTCAGATAAGCAGGGGCTCCAGCAAGATACCCTTACCTCCACTGCCAACCCTTAAATGAGATCTGGGAAGGGGTGGATCCTGGCATCGCATACACCTGAGCTCCCCTGGGCTGGCCCTGCCTTCCCACCTGGTCATCAGTCACTGCTTCAAGCCATGACTTATCATTTCCACTACAAGCACCCCGGGACCTGAGGTCTGGCCTAAACCTGGGACCTGAGCTGAAAGCATTTGCTCTCTTTTCCAGAAGCTCTTCAGCCCTGTGCAGAGGAATGCACAGCATCTCCATAAATTTTGGCACTGTCCAGAGGGCAGCGGGATCAGAGCGAGCGCCCTGACCACGAATCCATCAACCTCTTCACAAAAGAATCAATTTTTATGTGCTTGTAGCTGTGGGGGGATTATTGTTGACCTGGTGGAACCATAAATAGAAGCAGTGCTGGCAAAGGCCGTGCTTTCACCCGCCTGCTTTCTCTCTTCCCATCCCTGTCTTTGCAAGGTGACCGCTTGCATTGCAGCAGCACAGAGCAAACCCCTGGCTGCACGCTGGGTACACTTGGCTGGAGGCAGAGCTCCATCTCCTGCTCACAGAGCACGACCTGGCCATGCTCAGGTGAGCACCAGCACGGCACAGTGCATGGCATCACTGCACACTGCAACGCCTTCCTCGGAGTTGTTTAACAAATACAGCTGTGCTTTTTTCTGCCATGCACTCGCAGGCTCAGTGCTCCCAGGTAAAGCTGTGCTGTTATGCACAGAGGGTCAGGCAAAGCACGTGTTTCTGTAATGGGTGGGCTCATAGCTCTGCAAGGTGCAGATGTGTAAATCTAAAAGCAACAAAACCAGATTTCCCAGCCCCGTCTCCTGCTCAGGCACCCCGCTCTCCGCAAGCCTCATAAAATCTAGGTCACTTCTGAGGGATTATTTTGCAAAAGTGGAAAATCATCTTGACAGCTTCCAACTACCCGACTTGGGCAGGTTTCTGGAATAAGGAGCCGTGCAATGACTTTTTGTCTTTATAATCTACTGAAGTGAAATCAAAGCTAAGCCCTAAATATAATGCCCTGAATGATTTGTGCCGGAGATCCACACGCTCCCCCTGCACAGCCAGTGAGGTGTCACCCATGCCAGTGCTGTCATAACGGATGAACCATGTCCTTTACATCATCCCTTGTCTCATCCATGCTCCTCATTTAAGCCACGTGTAAGATCCTTCCAGCTCAGCTGACAGAACTGTGAGGAGAGCCAGCCCCATCCAGGGCACTGCTGATGCTCTGCATAAGATATGGGAAGGAGAAATGTGTGCCCTCATCCCCGCAGGGCCGAGCACCATCCCACTGCCCTCGCAGCCCCACCACACTGATAGTTCCCTTTTCCCACCTCGTAAGGAGCTCTGGCTGCTGCTCTTTGCTTACTGTCTTGCTGCAGGCAGCTTGCCTCCTAATGAAGTTGTCTGAATCAGCTGCAAGCAGCAGCAACTTACTTTTCCAACACAACTTGCTCTCCCATGAGCCCTTATGGGATGCAAGTTGCTGAAGGCCCACATTGCCCTCCCCATAGCGTGGGGCAGGAGCGAGCCCTCATGTTGCTGTCCCACAGAGTCTCATGGCTGTGGGATGATGCCAGGGAGGAGATGATGTGCTGAGCAGCAGCCAGCCCTGATCCACATGCTTTGCCGAGACACCAACTTTTTTTGCTATATTTAAACAGCTCTGAAAGCACTTTCAACCTCAGAAGCCCCATTCCTCTGTAAAGGTACTTCTGAACCACACTGCGCTGCACCAAAGTAATTAAAAGTGAGCCCAAAACCTTCCCAGGGAATTCAGAACATAGCTGAGGCTGCAGGTGTAACGGACCTATGTGCACTCAGAGAAAGCCCCAATTCCAGCTTCCTCTGTGACCCCATAAAACATTCTGCAGCCTCACCCTGCCTCAGTTTCCCCATGTATACCTAAGGGACAGCAGCACATCACTGCCCCCAGCCTGCAGCCCTGGGCATGGGGATGGGCTCCCTCAGTCCCAGCTCTGTTCCCTGCAATGGGATTGATGACAGTCCCACGAGGAACAGCTGAGACAGCGAGGAGCATCCAGCCCTCCTTTCATTAATTTCTCTTGAATAATTAAACCCTGGGATGTTAATACTTTCTGCTTGAAAACTCGAATTGCACTGTTTGTAATTACTGTGTTATTGGAACATTAAAAATTAAAGGGCATGCCAAGGTTGTCGCTGTTACATGGGATCCTCCTCCCCTCCCCACGAGGTCCTGTGTGCCCCCAGCCCTGCCTTCCCTGCTGCTTTATCCCATCACAAGCAGAGATGTTTGAGCTCAGGATCTGGATCTGCGAGCAATCCCAGCCCTGCTGAAATGGGGACGTGGCAGTGCGAGGACATCTTGGTGGGGTCAGTGTCCCAGTGGGTGACTTCCAGCATCCCCCAGAGATATTCTGGGAAGGCAAACAGCCACAAAGCCCAAACAGGAGGTGCACTATGGCTCTAGGGGGGGGAGGAAAACTGAAGACAGCTATTTGTGGCCTGGCCCCACTGAATATCCCCTGGTGGCAGCTCAGGCCAGGTTTCTGTCTTCAGTTTATTGTTCTGTGCAATTTGCAGCGCTGAGCTCCAGCACACGGCATGGCTGACAGCACAGAGATGTCCCTCAGCTCTGCTCCCCACCAGCCCACGTTGTTACAGGTTGGGATGCTGCATTTCCCAGTTTGGGGTTTGTGCCCCCTCCAACCCTCCCAGAGCCTGTTTGGGGGCACAGCAGGGCCCTGCCTGTCCCCACCGTGAGGACCCACACTGTCCCCACCACAGGGACAGCCCCGCAGGATGGTCCCACAGAGTCCCCCACCGGTTCCCATGGCAGCGGGCTCTCCACTGGTTCACCCATTACCATAGTAACGAGACTTCCCCCTCCCCATCTGCAGCACTGGGGTGTTCACAGGGGTTCCCATGGCAGCTCCCCCCTATGGAAAGCATCCCCCCAGCTCCTCCAGCAGCAAACAGCACAACTCCTGCATGTGGCCGAGTGTGGACACGAGCCTGCTGCTCACACAGGGGATGGTTGCTCTCCTAACCCATACAACATCAATCTTCCTTTCTGCTGCCACCCCCCCTCCCCACTGCCTTCCTGCTGCTGACAGGTACATGGATGCAGAGCCCAGCAGCACTCGGCTCTGTCTCCAAGCTGGGTTGCACAGCATCCCTCTGCACGGAGGAGGACACAAGCTTTGTAAAAACAATGCACAGCCGATGAAGATGAGTTTTATTCTACCGACCTGCTGAGGATTCTGAGCCATCTCCCATCAGGGCACTACCAGCATCACCAGACTCCTTGAGATTTTATTCTCCCACTCATCAGCTTACACCAAACAGCCCTTGGTGCCAGCCCAGGGGCACAGTGTGTGCTTTCCCAGGGCAGAACCTCTCTCTTCTGGGATACCACAGCCAAAGCAGTGGTGATGTTGGGGCCATGGGGGCTGTGTCCCACACCCCACACCCATCCCCCGCTGTGAATGGGGTCAGACCCCACGACGGGACCCCCACTCCTACGGGGCTGTGCCTGTGCTCAGGCCGTGTAGCCCCATGTCCTTGGTTTCCGCGATGAAGTTAAGATAGTGAGGCTGTTGCTCGGGGTGTAAAGATGATTAACAGCCATCATCCCAATTAAGAGTTCCTAATTGGGATTAATTTGAGGAGTTAATTAAGCGTGGAAATCTGTTGCCTCCCGGATTTCTCTTACCCACTTGTTGCTCCCCAGCCCTCGCTCCGCCAGGAAGGCACGGGGCACTTTGGATGAGGACATCGCTGCTGGGCTTCTCTGTTAGCACTGCTTTTGGTGGTTGTCTGTAGAAACAATGCCCCAGTGGCACCCAGGCACCGCTCCCTCCACCCCGCGTCCAGCAAGAAGCCTACAGCCCTTCCTGTTATTTTCCTCAGCATCTCATGAAAACTAATTCCTGCAATTAATGCATTAAATCAACACCCAGCTGCACTTGTGACAAAGTGCATGGACAGTGCCTTCGGGAGGGAGAGAGGACGTGGGACAGGGGGAGGTCAGGAGAAGATCAGGTGGATGAGAGCTGCAGCTCAACACTCAGCGAAGCAAAACCCCGACTGACTGCAGCTCCATGCAAGCTGCAAAGCCCCTGCTCACTTCTTAGAGATGCTGTCGGATGCCTTGGATCCACAGATGAAAGGAACTAAATTAGGGCAGATTGCAGTTTCCTGCTTTCTGGCTTGTATTTATAGAGAGGCTGAGAGTTCTGGTTGCTCTCTCTTCAAAAATAAGGACCTCCCTCTTTTTTTTCCCCCTTTCCAAAGGATTTGGTCCCGCTCCATTCCCCCCCCAGTAGGTGCTGAGGCAGAAGCTGCATCCTCAGCAGTTCTGCTCTGCTTTGCCCGTGGGTCATTGGTATTTCTTTACTTTCCTGGGGAATGGTATTGAATAGGCCCCTATCTCTCCTGAGAAAATATTGATCCAGAGTTTTAATGGCTTTCCATTAACGAGCCACAATGGGTGTCATTGGGAAGGATGGCTCCATCTGATAAGAAAGGGAAAGCTCAGCTTCAAAAGGGGTTTTCACCCCCTCCACAAACTCTGCCAGATAAAAAAAGAAAAAAAAGAAAAAGAATAAGAAAGAAGGGAAGAAAAGGCAAAAGATTTCACTGCTCTTTTCACTCAGTTGGTCTGGGGACAGATTTCCAATTTGTTAACTTCCCTCAGGGCTCCGCTTTGCCGAAGGGAGCAAGGGATGAAACAAGGAGACGGGAGGTTCAGTACACCAGTGTATTTTGGGAAGCCTTTCTAAAGGGGGGGAAAAAAATCATAAAGGCCCCCCAAAAAGAAAAGAAAACAGGCATGACACACAGGAGACAGGACTCAATTAAAGCAAGACCTTGAAATACATGAGCCAGTAGTGCAGAGCATGGGTCCATTAGGCATCGCTGTCAGGCAGCGTGCCGTGGTTAACGGAGCTGCGTGGCAGCTAGATCCATCACCTGGGGAAATAAACAACGCTGCTTACATCTTCAGCAGCTCCTTGATCTAGCGATAAACCCGTAAGGGGAAATAAATGGGCTTCTCCTCCCCAGACTGTCCACATCGGGATGCAATTTGCCGTTTCACCTGGCTGCTGATAAGCGGGGGATTGGGAGGCAAAAGCTGCTTAACGATTTCCTAATAACACCCCAGATAAGCGGAATGACCCTATTCCCTCCATCCCAGGGTGACAGACAGCCCAGATGGCTGCTCCATGTAGCTGGACATGGTGTTGGGTCACCAATGGGACTCTGCCTGGGGATGCCTCATCCACAGAATTGTCCCTGGAACTCACGTTGGCAAAAACGTGGGCAATTTGGGCAAAACCCAAAGTTCTCCTCCAAGTCTGTTGTATGGGGGAGAGGTGCCTGCAGCTGGTGGGAAATGGGGTCCCCAAGAAAATCACAGCACCCCAAAGCTGCCCCGCTGCTCCTGTGCTGCACTTAGGGTGAGCAGACCCACCCTGAGGAGCCAGGGCTGCGCTGACATCTCCCCATGGCATTTCCAACTGTTTGATTTTATTCTTAGTCCTGATGGTTTTTCTTTCCCCCCACATGCCCCTCCCGCTGGGGGTTTATTCTTAGTAATTAGCTGCGGTAATTAGAATCTCTTTCACATGGCAGCACTTTGCCTTCCCTTTACGTCTCTTCCACGCTCCTATGTGATAAAACATGAAATTAATGCCTGTGTCACGCTCAGGTCTCCCAACCTGATGGAAAGCTGTGCTGCCCAGGCTGCTGGATAACCCAGAGCACTGCTGCGACCGTCACCCAAATGGGGACCCCTGGATCCCCCCAGCTTCCCATCACAGCGTTGTGACAGCAGCCAAGGTGAGAAAGCCAGCTCCCATTTCAGCATGGAGAGAAAGGCCCTGACAGCAGCATCTGGGGCTGGGAGGTAAAGGCTGGGTTAAAGCATCCCGGCAGAACCCGCAGCGAGGGCTGATACACTGCGAACACATCCAGGGACGGTGACCTCCCTGGTGCCAGTGCATCACCAGACGAAAGGTGCCAGGGAAAGGCACGAAGGATTGGCGTTCGGCTCTGCAAAGAGAGGCTTTCACAGCTTTTATTTACACACACGCCTGCTGCAAGACACACAAATTACTTAATCAGTCCTTTCCCTTGTCGGCATCACCGGCTGCTCGAAGGCTGCCTGTGCGACACTGCACTGAAGGTGACAAATGTCTCCAGGATAACAGTACCGACTCTGGGCTGGGGGACAGTGAGAGCAGCATGGTGCCCACATGGAGCTGTGCTCATCTGCTGAGCCCCTGCTCAGTCACCTGGAACCCCCCAAACCCAAACAGCTGGCTCACCACAGGACCCACTGAGCCACCCACTGAGCATGCCACGAGAGGGAACACAAGCAGCACCGAACACTTCCCTAAAAGGAGGTGATGAGCTTAAAGAGAAACTAAAGAAGGAAGCAAAGATGCTGCATGGAGCTCTTGGCCCAGAGCTCACCTTCTCTCACAGCTGCTCAGGAAGGCTGGAGCTGCAGCACTGGGGGGATGCAGGCACAATGCTGCTTTTGCAGCTGCTCTGCCTTACAACTGTCCCCACCTTCACTCCATGCCAATAACACGCCAGCTGCTGCAGCACCTCCTCCTGCCTCAAACAGGGAGCAGCAGCATGCCACCACCGACACACTGGAGCACAGCACCCTGCACAGCCCTGAGCCCAGCATCCCACCAGAGCCCTGCACGATGCTGCTCAGCCCCAGCCTTGTACTGCAGGCAGAGCCTCTGCTGCACACACCCACTGCAGCCACTGCCCTCAGGTTTTGCCCTCCCTGGCTGAGGAAAGGTCCCCCAGCAGAACCCAATAACTCCTCACAAGAAGGGCTGGGTGTTTTGTTTTTTTTTCCCCCTTTAATTCACCACTCATTTGGAGTTGGGGGTGGGGAGGGGAGAGGGAAGGGAGGGGGGATAGAAAATAAATAAATAAAACAACCTCAGACGCTTCGAGAGAATGAAAACCCTGAAACTGCAGTCTGCTGGTGGCTCATCCCATTGGCGGAAGAGGGGAAAGGGTGACCCCCTCCAGCTCCCCCTCCCCGCCCACCCCCGTCCCAGCACCAACGCGGTCCAGGTGGGTTCGGATGCAGACGGACGATGCGCCTCAAAGAGCAAAATGGAACCGACCGTCGGGACGTGGCCGCTCGCAGCCCAGCACCCCCTGGGTCCCGTCCCGTCCTGCCTCCTCAGCTATTGCACGAGCTTCGAGATAAAGCCACCGACGGTGCACGGAGTGTCACCGCTGCGGGGCCCGAGTCACAAGCAGTCCCTGCACAGGGCCACCTGGCCCTCGCGGTAATCGCGGCAGGGGCAGAGACGCCGGTACTTGGTGTTGTGCCCCGCGCAGCTGAAGAGCAGCGGCTCCTTCTGGAGGTAGCACTCGTGAACGTTCTCTGCCACTGCTGGGTACAGATGGTTCATCTCGTACTCGGTGCTGTCGCAGGTGATGCTGAGCCTGGGAAGAAAGAGAAAGGTGGGGAGGCTGTGGTTCCGGGGAGAGGAGGTTGCCAGGGGCTTCACTAAAGGGTTTTTGATATTCAGCCTGCCCTTCCCGGAGCGTTCCCAGTGCTAAGCCTTGGGCTGGATCTTTGCTGGGTGCTGGATCCATAAGCACCGTGCTTGGCACCCTCTGACTCCATGTCAGGCCCCAAACCCCATGCAATCAACCCAAAGATCACCCGAGCCTTGAGAGGAACACGGAGAGCTCTACTAAACCATTATATCCTGTCCAGACCTAGAGGTCCACCTGCCCTGCATGAACTTCCATGCGCAGATGGCATCCTGTGGAAGTGCACCCAACTTCAGTGAGCATCCCAATGTCCCCTAGATCAGCAAAATGGGGACACACACCCACAAAAGCCCCCAGGAGAAGCAGGAGCTGCCTCTGCTCTGTGCCTCCACAGCCCCCCTAGCCCATCCATGGCTGCCCTGGCTCCAGGGATGGGGAGCACACAGGGAACACAAGCCCCAGCCCTAATTCATCCTATAAAGCTGTCACCAGGGCTCCCATCGCCTGCCTGGCCGGCGTGATGAAAATGGTAATGTTGGCATCTTAATTGTCCACGGAGCAGCAAGGAGCCTGGTGGCAGATTTATACTCTATTAAAACTTCACCGCTGTGTGTTCAAAATGCAGTTTTTAGAAAGATGTAAAAAAGACAGAGAGAGCGGGCTGGGGGTGGGATGGCAGCAAACGCCAATACCATCACTGCCCGTGGGAGCACAGAGCTGTGGAGTAAGCACGGGGCTGCAAGGGGCCTTAGGGACAAAGGACACGAGGACAAGGGGTGCAGGGGACACAGGGCCAAGCACCCAGCCCTGGGGATCAGGAGCCCCCTCCAGCAGCCCCCCCAAGGTGCCTCCCACCGCCCCGCTGAGGACACACTCACTGCAGGAACACCTCCTTCTTGTTGAGGAACCTGAAGAAGGTGGGCTCGCACACCAGCCCGTGCTGGCGGCACGTCTCGGTGCAGGCATGCCGTCCCTCCGACAGCCACACCTGCAGCGAGTCTGTTGGCGGCCACGAGTTGGGGTCCCGGCGCGCGCTGGGGGACCACACCAGGTGGGTGGCATTGGGAGACAGGGCCAGCGGGCTCGGAGGGCTTTGCATAGCGGGGCTCTGGGCCTTGGCAGGCGGAGGAGGGGTTGGCATGGTGCAGAAATCCTGGAAGGGAAGGGAATAGGTCAGTGCTCAAAGGGGAAGGGTGATGCGTAGGGGTGGGGCAGGAGGTTCCTCCCCAGCGTTCCTCCCCCAAGGTAATAGGGACGGTGCCCGACCTGGTGCTGAATGTAGGCGTGGATCCGCTCCAGCATCCCCTCACAGGTGTACTCGTAAGGCAGGTAAGGGTCCACCTGTGCAGGGAAAGAGCATAGCACTGCAGTGAGGAGCAGGCAAAGCCTTGCCCTGCCCCAGCCCTGGCTGCAGCACCTTGAGGCACTGAAGCCCATGACACGTTCTCCATCACATCACAACTGCCTTTTCCCCGGCACCTGTGCTCCCAAAACACAAACCCAGGGATGAGATGCATTTCCCACTATAAGTGTGTTTCCCATCCCTGGCCAAGTGGGTGATGCTCCTGCCCTCCATCCACCATCAGGCAGAGAGACGTGGGGTAAAGTCATTCTGCTCCTGAATGAGTTCATCTCCCTTCCCCAAAAATAGCAAGCACCATGTGAGGGCACTGCAGGAATCGGACCCCTGTGGGGCCGGGAACTCAGCGGGGAATTCTTCATTCCACTTGGGAAGAAAACTAGGAGTGCAAAAGCTCTGTGATGAACAACGGGTTTGAGAGAAAGAGGGTGAAGGATTAAATGGGGTTCAACTCACCTACTGGTTAAAATGAAGTCACCTTGCTCCACACCCCGGTTTCCCAAGCAAGTCATTTCTGGGGGTATTTGCCCACCCCCATGAAGGTGCTGGTGGCCAACACAGGGCTGCAGGGACCACAGAGCAAACGTGTCCCCCCCACAGCCCTGTGTTCCCACCTGCTATTTATGCAGAGCCAGCAGCACTCCAACAACCAGAGTATTTATAGTGTGGATTACGAAACACTGCTGCTCCTCATCCGCTCCTCCACATTGCACCTCCCTCCTGAGAGCTGCCCTTGTGTCCTGGTGTCAAAATCAGCTCCTCCAAACGTCCCCAACCCCGCAGCATCCCCAGCCCCACATTTCTTCTATCCCCTGTGGGTCTTCGGTGCAGGGATGGGCTGGGACGGTCCTTCCCCTCCGCATCTCTGCAGAGCTTTATACAAAGGAAGGATGATAAGTAAAAAATACCCCAAAGGTAGTTCATCCGGAAAACACTGCTGCTTCTATTTTCTGCACCTCCAAAATAGCTGTCTCCTTTGAAGTACCTGTCAGAGCCAAGCTGCAAAGGCTCAGCCTGCCAACAAGATCCCTCTAAGCATCTCTCCACCATAAATATCCCACCTGAGATCTCAGCAAGGCTGGAAATTGCAGCTGCTCCATCTCATTACAGGTGTGCAGCGTAATCGGTGCTGACACCATGACAGGCACTGACACTGCTCAGTTAACCGGGACCAGGTCTTGTAGATTTGGGGCTGCAGTGCTCAGCTTTGCACCCCTGTGTTCCCAGCAGCAGTGCTGGGGAGCTTTGCACGGGGTGATGCTCTGCCATTTTCTCACACAGGCATTTTGCATCCTTCTCCTGCACGCATCAGTTGGGAACGCAGGGACAGAGCAAAGCACGAAGGTGCTTTGGGTTCTTTACAGACCCCACTGAGTATCCCAGAACTGCCTCCCTTGTTTTAAAGGAAAAGGGAGAAAAAAAAATCCCTAAGTAATAGGCAGAAAAATAATGCAATTGTCAGCCGCCCCCTGGCAGCAGGCTGGGAGCACTTGAACCAGCTATTTTCGCTGTGATGTTTAATACGCCACTCTTTCAAGCATAGGCTGAAATGTATAATTTTCCATTATATTCCTGTATGTTTGACTTTAATATAATGATGCCTTCTCCCTTCGCTACACCAGAATATTGGGTCTGTTAAATGGCTTGTGCTGGGACAAATGGAAAGAGCTGAAGGCTGAGAAATGGCTGTGCCTGGAAACCAGTCTGCCCCTCTCACTCTGACCTCTGGCAAAGAGCTGCAATTCGTCACTGGCACAACACCAGGGGGTGGCATTCCACCCTCCTGAAAACATCTAGCTGAGATTTGCCTTGAAGGTGCAAAGGCAAAGGTGTGTGGTAAGGGACTTCCAGTGGCATGAGGAAAAATGGGGGGAGGAAAAAGGGAGGGAGGGAAAAGGGGGAGAGGAAAAAGGAGGAGAGGAGAGAAAAAAAGGAGGAGAGGAGAGGAAAAAGGGGGAGAGGAGAGGAAAAAGGGTAAAAAGAGGGAAAAGAGGAAAAAGGAAAAGGAAGAAAAGAAAGGAAGAGGAAAACAGTAAGCCCAGCTTTAGGTCAGTTTTCAATTCCCAATGTTTCCCAGCAAGGAGAAAAATGCTTTGTTTTTGGTCAGACAATCTGTTTTGTTTGGTGAGGCAAAGGGAAATGCATCATTTCAGATAGAAGTTTCCCTAGCAGGGCATTTCCAAACAAAGACACGCAGATGGGAAACAAAAACACATTATTTCATTTCAGTAATGGTAAAATGTAATGTTTGGAGCGAAAGAAATAAATGGATGGTGATTATTCCGAAGGAGAGATTTGCCAAACAGTCTGAAAACACAACGCCCTGTTTTGCTTTAGGAAAAAAGGAGGCAGAAAGCAGTTCCTCCCACCTGGCTGAGCACTGCAGCCCGTTCCCACCGCCCATCAGCTGTTCTTGTTTCCTGCCGTAACCAACAGTATTTTAAAGACAATATACCGAGGGATTCCTGAAGCCAAAGCCCATAATGGGGCTTTTAAAGCTGTAAGGAAGGTCAATTTTTAGACTTAATTGCCTTGACAGCATCTCTAATACAGCTATCTATGCTAAAAACAAAACCAAACAAAAGGTAGATGTGACACTTGCCCCACTCTCTCCCTGCTCTGCTTGCAGAGGATATATAGATCATCATTAAAAAAGCAAAGAGCAGAGGGCTTACCCCAGCACACCTCTTGGTGCACAGCAGCAGCTCCCTGCAGAGCTGTTACAGCACGCTGCTCTGGGTTGAATTCATTTGGGGTGAGTTTAGGCTCACATGTCCCCGTGCCCATGACAGGGGCACGGCCAGCAGCAGCAAGGCAACGGGGATCCTCCAAAACAAGGGGCCTGGGGGGCTTCCCTACTCCATGGAGACATCATTCAATAAACCATCAAGCCATGTTTCCAGCGTAGGTGCCACAATGCAATGCAAAATGCCCAGAAAAGCCCCCAACCAGGCACCCCGGGGCTGCTGCCACGTTCTCTATGCTGCTGCTTCCCCATCCCCGCTCCCCCCCTCCTGCCATGGCTCGGCGACGTAAGAGATGTTAATTAAAGAAGGGAGGAAGGATGTGTTGTGACTGCACCACAACTGCATTTGTATGAGCAGCTGACGTGGGAACGGGGAGAAATCCGGAGACAAGGAGCTCATCAGACTGCAGCACAACTTCCTCAACCCTTTTTTTTTTTTTTCACCTTTCCTTTTTTTAACAACAGCCATCACAGCCAGGCACATACCTGACCTCATCCACGCTGGATCCACATCTCCACCCCAACAGCCAACGTTATCACCCCCAGAAACCTGCACTTCCCCACTGCTCAGTTCTCCATTTTCCTTTTTAATGCTTTTAGCAGCAGGGCAGCGCTGGGTTTCTTTGTTTCATTGTGCAAAGCCCCAACATCTCTGCCCCTGTTCTGCAGCAGCAGCCTGCCCGATGCCGGAGCATCTCCCAGGGCCAGATGGCATTGGTCACTGCCACAGCTACACGCTGTCAGCTGGCCCTGCAGCACGGCAGCAGGATGACATTAGCTGTCAATGAATTTTAACCGAGACCCCATCATGTGGGTACGTAATAACAGGTGTCTTCATGAGCTGGCTGTGTTCGCCCTTTGTGGGCTCAGCAATGGTGGGGGGGACCTCAGCAAGCAGGGGACGGCCAAAGCAGTGTCACCTCCCCATTCCTCCCCAAAGCCAACCCATCTCTGCAGCTGACACGGCCAGGGGATGGCTCATCCCAAGCACAGCAAAGCAGAGATGAGCACTGCTCTCACCTTGGCCTGGCACAGAGGCTCACTCTGGGGAGCCCTTCTCACCTGGGTCCTCAGGATTGTTTTGATAGCAGCTTCAAACTCCTCGGAGTTATTGTAGTCGACAGTCCACACGTGTGGCTTCCCGATGAAGTCCTCAGCATATGGGTGCTGGGAGGACACCTACAAGGCAGCACGGAGCTGTTGGTTTGCAGCCACTACTGTCTGACACCCCAACCCCAGCAGCAGAGAGGAGCAGACTGCAGCAGCTCAGCTGCAGACACATTTGGTACCAAACCACTGCACACTGCCCAAAAAGGATCATCCCTCCAAGCCCAGCTGCAGCCTCCAGATGGGGCTGTGAAACTCCTGCAGGTTGGGATGCTCTGCTCCCAGCTCCATCCCCACCTCCATAATTCAGGTTACCATGACCTGAAGCACACATGGCAAACCACCCGAAACGGCAAAGCTCTGTGGAAGTACCACATCTCCCAGGTGCCAGTTCTAGAAATGACAGAAAATCCATTGCTGCTGAGGGCACAGAAGGGTTGGACAGAGGAGAAGGTGGTGCTGGAAGGTGCATTGCCCCAGCACTGCATCAGTACCCCACCACCCACCCCTCACTGGGCAGTTTGGGGGGAAATCAACCCTTTTTGGTAAACCTTTGATGTTGCTTTTCCAGTCTCACACTGCTAAAAGGCAGCTAGAGCCCTGGGGACCTGGTTTGGGGCAGGAGGAGAGAGGGTGCTGAGCTGCTCTGAAGAACCTGCTAGGAGCAGAGCCATGCATGCTTTTCCTTTTATCCCCTGCTCACTCTCATTTGTAGCCAGCAGTGACCACCTCCCCCCATCCTCCACATAAATACCCCATGGCACTCCAGAACCCTGGGAGCGATCGGGGACAGTGTGGCACAGCCCAGCTGAGCTCAGGGAATGAGCACTGCGCTGCATTATCCACTTCATTAATAATAAAAGAGGCAATTTTCTCAACCCTTTAACTTTTAAAGAGTTCTTGCTTCACTTAGATTGAATTCCCAGCAACTGGCAAGCCTGGGAGGGGTGTTGTACTCCTGCAGCACCGCTGAGGCCCCATATCCTCTTCATTTTACAAAAATGAAATGGGTTGAGGGGGGCTCAGGCTGCCAGCAGAACACCAGCCCCTATTCCAGGAGGGTTGTGCACGGATCTGCACAGTGGGAAGGGAATAGGCACTGGATTCTGGTCTGGTCTATGGACATCCCAGCACTGCTCTCCTCCACAACCCACGGCAGTGGCCCTTGCATCCAGCAGATGTGTGTTGGGATCCACAAATCTCAGTTGAGTGCTTTTTCCCCTCTCTGAGCACTTGCCTCTCTGGAGGTGGGCTTCCCGCGGAAGAACTCATGGTTGAGGGAGCTGTGGGGGGGGTTGAAGCGTGCCTGCAGGAACACACAGCCATTGGCGATGGCCTCCAGTGGGGCCGGACCCTCGTAGGGGAACCCAAAGCCGATGAAGAGCTGTGGGGAGCAAACCCAGGCTGGTGATGTGAGCTGGAGATGCATCGATCCTCAGCCCCATAGGAGAGGCTCCAAATCACCCACCAGCATCCCCCAGCCCCATAGAAAAGGCTCCCAATGACCCAGCAGCATTTCCTGTGCTGCCCTGTGCAGCGAGCCACAACAACAGCTCCATGCAGCTCAACATCCCATAACTTAAATGTGCTCAGAACTACCCCACAACAGAGAGATGCTCTGCAGCTCACAGCCCAGCGGGGTGCTCACAGCTGTGGAAGCTGTGCTGCTCACCCATAGCTACCAGCATCACACCCAGCCTGCACAAAGAAGCTCCCGTGCCCCCACAACAAGGGCAGCAGCCCACCTTCGCCTTCCTCAGCAGCTGCTGGAACTCGTGCTGTGGCAGCAGCCCGTGGTTCTTGACGAAGGCTGGAACTTCTGGCGGCCGCTGCGTCTCGTAGTACACGGTGCCGTGGATCTCCATGTACTTGTTGAGGATGGCCAGGAATTTCTCCTTGCCCTGCAGAAGGAAGCAGCACCGTGATGCCAGCACCAGGGCTGCAGATTGCTGGATTGCAGCAGGCTGAGTGAAGGGGGTTTGCAAAGCCAGGGCTTGTTAACAGCCCCACATCCCACCTAACAAGTCTCTAGGATGCTCTTACTCACATTCAATCCTTCTACCTGTTCTACCTGGAAAATCAAGGGGGTGATCTTCCATTTTTTTCCTATGGAGGCCTTTGCTCTCCAAAGCAGCCTTCCATTTTAATAATTTGTCTATTGCATTTTTATTATTATTATTGTTTTGCTTGGAAAAACACAAAGAGGCCACGCTTTGGATGCTGTATTTTCCATTTATTCTGGCCCCTATAGAGCAGACTGGGAGGGAAGGAGGAGGTATAAATGTGGAACTTGGGAGAACTGCACATGTTGCCTTAAAGTGTCTCTGAATGTCACATATCTGCACTCAGCCACATATCTCTGACTTCTCTAAGGCTAACAGCCAGATCTCCTTTCAGAAGAAAGAAATCAAGCAGCATTCTCTGCTGCAGGGTGCCATCATGGCCAAGGGCATGATAACACCCAAATGGGCACTGTTCTGACAGCAATTCCCCAATGCAAAGGACTTGGGGAGATGAAAATAAAACTCTGCTGAGCATTGCTGGTGGGGAGAACCAACCCTAAGAGAAACCCTGATGCACAGTGTGGGGAAATGGATCTAATTCATGAGTTCTGGCTAAAAGGAGCAAACAATTGCAGCACTAAGGTATGTGAATGTTCATTTCAATGTCTTGAGTACCTCCCCAGATTGACCTAACCAAGCTGGGGTGCATCCTGGCCTACACATCTGGCAAGCCCAGCACAGGCAGGGCAGGCAGACCCTGTCCTCTGGGGGTGCTGAGCCCCACAAAGAGGCAAACCTGAGGCTTTTATGTGATAGGTACAGCACCATACCTGCAGCTGGAGCATCGCCGTGGAGCACCAAGGGGAAAAAAAGAAAAAGAAGTGTTAGCTGTTTCCTTTTGTGCCCTGGAAGGGCTTTGAATGAGAACAGGAGAATGAGAGGCAGCACCCAGAGCCATCTGTGAATGGGACCAGGACGTGCCGGGAGCTCCGGTGCCCTCAGTCACACACCTTCCAGATGCTGGCCTCCTTCCCGTACACCACCGCCATGCTGCCCACTTTGTTGGACTTGATGCGCTGCCGCTCGGTCTGGTTGAGCTCCTCCGACACGAAGCCCATGAAGGAATTGTCCGGGGTGTGCGCTGCGGACACCAAGAACACACGGACACAGCTGGGACCATGGCTCCAGAGCTTGGAGAGAAGCGATGTGTAATGCCAGCAAAGTGCTCGAGCCCCCCGTGATGGCCCCAATGCGTCCCCATCCCAGTGCTTACGGAACATGGTCATGAACTGGGAGGGGTGCAGGTTCCAGTAGCCCCAGTTGGTGCGGAAGCCGCGCAGCGTGGCGTACTCCTCGTGGTTGTAGGCTGGCTCTGTCCCAAAGGTATCGATGACACGAACACGACACCTGGGAGGGGAGACAGGACCCCATCACATCCCCGTGCCCTAAGTGAGCAGATTCCCATTGCAGGGCTTTCATCCCTCCCCATGGTTTCCAGAACAACGCATCTCCTGAAGACTTGCTAATGCTTTTCCCAGTATCCCAGGACTGCTGAGGCAGGCATTACCAGCACGAGAGCAAGGAGAAAAGGGGAACATCAAACCAGAGAGGGAAAAAAAAAACAAGCTGAATGCGAGAGCAAATGCATTTATAATAAAAGCAATAACATTGCCTGTCATTTTTCTCTCTAATAAAATTGTGCAGGATAGTGGAAGAGATGGGAGAAAACGTAATAAATAGCAGGACTATCAGCACTAAATTAAATCGCATATTTTCCTGGCTGCTGATATACCAGGGGACGCTGACATTTGTCATGGTGCTGAAGGAGCCAACGCTGGGGCTCTGCCTCTTGCAGGCATGAAAGGCTCCTGCTGCCACGGCAGGGTGGCAACCTCTGCCGACCCGTTGTCCTTTGAGGTCATCAGGATCTGTCTTCGCTTGCTAATTAAGGAAAAGGAGAGCATGAGAAAGAAGTGGTGTGCTCACCTGTATTTCTTAAAGGAGAGCCCCATGTGCTGCTTCATTTGCTGGAGGCCATGGTAGTCAGTGTAGATCAGGTCAAAAGGCAAAGGGTTCGTCAAGGGGCAGTTTCCTCGTCCTGGAGGCACCCCTAAATTGCTGGAGAGAAGCAGGAGGCACTGATCAGCTCTTACTAACACATGCTCGTGTCCCTGACAGGTGCCCAGGAGGGGTCATCAGGAAGCCCCATGGCCTCACGCTGTTTTCGTGCCTTGAGGACACGAGGACATCCTTGCCCCAAACATCTGTCCACAGGAAGAGCTCCCACATAAGCTGGGGTTCCTACTGTGGTGCTTGTGAGGCATAAAGAACAGCTCTTCATTCCACCTGTCCTTGGATGTTGAGCATGTTTACTCACGTTTCTGGTTCTGTCCCAGGGAAGCTGTGGATGCCCCATCCCTGGAGGTGCCCATGGCCAGGTTAGATGGGGCAGCCTGATCTGGTGCCTCATTATGTGGCTGGCAGCCCTGTCCATGGCATGAGGGTTGGAGCTGGGTGATCTTTGAGGTCCCTTCCAACACAAGCCATCCTGTATTTCTATGATGATTCTGTGATTTTGTCCCATTAACACAATAAAGCCAAGACAGTCAGATTGTGGGTCTCATTCACTGCCTTTACCTGGGGTTCTCAGTCAGCTCCTTCAAATATCCCTTCTCAGCCCATTTTCTCTTCTGCAGCGGATAAAGTGCATTATGAAAATCCAGATAAACTGGATTGACCACAGTCTCTTTATCAAGATCATCAGTTACCTTGCCCCAACGTGCAGCGCGATTAATCTGGCATGATGCACGGCTGGTAAACCAGCAGCGTGTCTCCTTCCCTTTTCAATTACCTCTGTGAACTGATGGATCGCTCTCCCCAAAGCTGTTCCATTAAGTGTACTACTGATGTCAGCCTGACAGCCCATCTGCTTGTCTGGACCACATTTCCTCCTTCTCAGTGAAAAAAAAAAAAAATGTGACACCTTCCAACTCCAGCAGGTTTCTCAAAAATCCTTGCTACATGTACTTGTGATTACAGCGCAGCAGTTTGCTCAGAAATACAAATGGTCCATCGCTCCGTTTCAGTGTTCCTGCATCTTTCTCCTTCTAGATGTGAGCTCCTCAATTATTGCACAACAGCTGCACAGAGAACCCAGATGTTGGCCTCGGGATGTTGGCCTCAAATTGCTGGCCTCATTTGGTGGGGCTCTGCCCAACTATCCTTATAGATATTTCCTCATATCTTAGGAGTAAAAGACCTCAGGGACAAGGACCTGAGGTTGGTGCAGAGGGAAGAACCCTCCTCCAGCCCCATCCTACTCTGGGATCAGCAGACCAAGGGTGATTCCAACCTCCCGAGTGTGACCCTGACTCCAGAACAAGCCACTGTGGAATCACAGCACTGACCAAAGCCAGGGTGAGCACAGATTTTCAGTTGAAGGCTAAGAGCTGTGTCTGCAGCTGCTTCAGTGCCCCTGTCACGAGGAATATCAGCATCAGCTCCGGGCAGAGCAGCCGGGTCAGCTGCAGGGGAAACAGGCTGCAGTTTTATCACTTTTATGGGCAATTTTACATGACACAGCAGATTGAGAAGATGGCAGGAATAGAAAGGCTCTCACCTCCGAGAGCTGCCTCAATGAGATAAACAGGGCAGCGAGGAGACCCAGTCCTCTGGGGGACAGAGGTAGCTGCTCCCAATGGCAGCGAGTGGGAGAAGGGGAGAATTTAAGCCACTGAAAATGGCCAGGGTGTTATAGAGATACACTAATAAACAGCACAGTTGCTCACATACTCTCTGTTTTTTCCTCAGGCACCAGCAACGTGCTCAGCCCTACCACATGCCACGTCTCCCTGGCTTGCTGCATCCCTCATGCTCCCAGCATCGAGGCAGGAGCAGTGCTTTTCAAGCAGAGCTTCTCTCTCTCCTGTTTACTTATCCTTCTTAAACACTTTTTAACCGCTGATTTTAATATTCTAATCATGCAAATCCAGTTTGCAGCTCCTGGGTGGTGGGATTTTTTTTTCCCCTTTCCTCCTTATTTAAACACTCTTTATTCAAGCTTTCATCATTTGCCAGTTAAGCCAACTAATTTTCTCCTAAGCCCAATTTCACTCATGGTTGGAGTGAGATTTCCGTGATTTTTCCCCACACCGTGTCCTATTAAAGGCGCTTGAAATTATGCAAATCAAACTGACGAGTGCAAACGCCTCTTTCTCACTGAACATTTCCGAGAAATGCTTGACCCCAGCACCACACCTGGAGGAAACCCCCCCGGGTGGGACCTGCCTGCAGCCCACAGTGCTGCCCCCATCCCATCCCCACGTCTCAGCCCCGCTCCCCCCACCCAGCTCTCCCCTGATGCCAGCAGATGCAAGCCCAGCTCCTCTCTGCCAGCTGCCTCCACCAGCTGTGCCCACTCCAGGATAAATCTAGAGCAGCTTCTTGTCCTGCTATTTTCCCCTTGTAAATACTTGAATCCACCAAGGGGACGCATTCCCTTCCTGAGCGTGGGGCAGGCTCTCTGAATTCAGATGATTGCAGGCTTATCTTTACATCCCATTGACCTATTTTCAAATTAACCCAACCTTTTCCTTCAGGAGGGAATGGCCTTAACCTGTGCCCGAGGAGGTTCAGGTTGGATATTAGGAATAATTTCTCCTCTAAAGAAGTGGTGATGCACTGGCACAGGTTGCCCAGGGAGGTGGAAGAGTCAGCATCCCTGGAGGTGTTCGAGAGCCATGGAGATGTAGCACTGGTGGACATGGTCAATGGGCACGATGGGGTTGAGTTCATGGTTGGACTGGATCATGTTCTTGGTCTTTCCAACCTTAATGATTCTATGATTCAAAATGCAACAAAACCCATCTAAATTCTGCAGTGGTTAATAAGGTTATCATAACCTCTCCATGATTAAAGCAGAACTTTCAGCAGTGGCACCGAAGCCAGCCAGCCAGTCCTCATTTGGCTACAAAATAAACATATTTCACGAAGGAGTGCAATTTAACAGCTCAGTAATTCGCGCTAAATTATGCACCTTCCTCCCCTGCAGGATGAAGCCCTCTGAGGTGGTGGAGATCCCTCCCCATCTCTCCTCACCCTCATCCCTGCTCCTCGCCTGGCACAGCTCCGAGCCGCCTCCTGGAGCTGCTGGAATTAAGAGGAGTTAGCTGGAGTAGACTGGAGCTGACTGGAATAGACTTCCTTGCTGGGAGAGGCTGGAGGGAGCCAGGGGGACATGGTGACAGAGCTGGGCAGAGCTGAGTCCCAGAGATGCACTGAAGGTGCAGTGCCAAGCTAAATGAACCACGGGAATGACCTACAGTTGGAAACACACTGCCAATGAGAATGGTTCGTTCTGGTTTGAAATTCAGCAGAGAACAAAGAAAGGTCCCAGGAAAGGTGAGGAACTGCCTGAGCTAGGGAGCAGCAGGAGCTCTGGTGCTGGCAGTGTCTGGGCAGAGCCCGGTGCCTCCTGCTGCCCCAGCTCAACCACAGTACCCACACCGAGGCCACTGCTGGCCATCTGTGCCATGCCAGCACTGCGTCTGCCAACTGGAGAGGGATGGTGACGCCTGGAGCCCAGGCTCCGCTCTGGCTTTCATGAGAACAGATGCAAGACAGAAAGATGGCTTTTATCTGCCAGAAAATAATTAGAAATGCCTTCAGCTGGACATCGCGTTTCCATTCGAATGGCCCTTTTTGCAGCCTGAGTACACCTCAGCAGCAGAGGAAAGCGCAGGAAAATAGCAGCTCTAATTATGTGTACGGCAGGCAGCAAGAAGGGAGCGGCAGCTCCGGCTGTGGGATGTGGCTGTGGGGCTGAGCAAGGCCTCGTGCCATGCTGTGCCCCATGTGGGACACCCCTCACCTGCACCCCGGAGCTCACAGCAGGGAGCGAGTGCATGGCTGGAATTAAATGCCTTGCCAAGGCCCACATTATGAGTCCAGGACTTGACACCAGAGCAATTAAGCTCCGAGAACACTTCGTAAAGCGCTGACCCCACGAGGCATCAAATCCCGTTTTCTTCGACTTTCTGTCCTGCCTTATGAGCAGTTAATTTCAAGGGGGCAATTTCAAAAGCACCTTTCAGTGCCTCCGAGATCGATGCTCCCCGTCACTCCCAGCCTCCTCCCCAGCAGTCCCTAAATGCAGCCGGCGATGCTACGTGACCACAGCCACCATCATCACATCACATCCCATCACCAGCTGCATTTAGGATGGGGTGGGAGCCTGCCATGCCATGTCTGGAGGGGATCCAGGGAGGCAGAGTCTCTGCTCCCTGCACCCATGGGCTCCCCTTGCTGGGAGCACGGCTAACAAGTGCCCAGCAATGCCCATTACTGGGTAATCCCACGTGTTGCCTCTTGCCTCACAAGAGGAGGCAGCTAACAAATTCACAGAAGAGGATAAACACCTGCATGTCGTTCGACAGCTCTGGTAGGTCACCGCAGTGTCATTCACAGGTCTCAAATGAGTGGCTAAAAGCTGAAGCAGGAGGTGCTATGTAATTCAGCTCTCTGGGAAGTGCTGAACTACGTGATCTGCCTGACCCAAAAGCACCGCAGCCCAGGAGGACAGACGTACAGAGAATGACATGGAAACAGAGGGGTTAAGGGACGTGATGGGGACACACAGCAGCCAGGGTTTCACTGGAGCACTGCCCATCAAGGAAGGGAGCAATGCACCGGACTGGGGCAGTGCATCCACCTTCAGACCCAGCCCTCCAACTGCCGCTTTCCTGCTCTGGGATTCCCTCTTCCTCCTCCTTTGCTGATCCCCAGCACTACAGGCCCAATCCTGACCACTGCCTCCGTGCACTGCTGCATTGCAATCAATATACACACTAATAATGAACAGCTGCTCGTAGGTAACTAGTGGCTGAAGCACGCACACGCAAACCTTTTAGCAATCCCCTGCCAATGATCAATACGAGTATAAAAATCAGCTCCGAAATGTGAAGAGACAAACCAGGAGAGAGGTTATTTCGTGCTGAATAATTCATGGGTAGCGGTGCAAGGCCACGCTGGGCAGGAGCATTTACAACTCCGAGCTGCAAAGCGAGCAAGGGTTGCCAAAGAGAAATGCACAAAATGCAGAATCAACATTTCACATTTCTGGAGCAGAGCATCTCCAAATCGTGCTGCTTGCTGCAGGCTGAGCTGCTGATTGCATCCCCAGCTCTCTGCACACCCGCAGCAGCGAAGCCCCCGTCGGGCTTTGGCTAAGGATATGAGATTAACTGGTAGCACAGCTCGTTATTAACCACGCTTGTTCAGCTAAGTCTCCTGCTTGCTCCCGTAGCGTGAGGGCTTATCTCTGCTCTGCTCCCAGCCACGCTGCCCGACAGCGGGGACATTTCTGAAAGGTCAGCAATAAGGAGAAGGATGCGCCAGCGCTGCTCAGCCCCCCCAGAAAGGGACTCTGCATCCACCAGAGGGACAGGCCTTCCTCCAGACCCAGGAAGGATCAGGAGCCCCATCCCAGGGCAGTGCAGGGGCTCCTTCCTCTCATTAAATGACCGCCGTAAGGCTCTCCATCAAAAAACACAAACGAGAGCCATGCAGCCACAACAACAGCAACACCCTGCCAGCCGTTAACTTCACCCATCCTCGAGCACAGGGACATTATTCAGCATGTCAGCTCAACCCAGCACGGAGCACGGCACGGGGATGGCCGTGATACACGCCTGCTCCTCTCTCAGAAGCTGCACTAGGACCAGGATTATTTTTGTTTTGAGTTAATTAGTCGGGAGCTAATTCTGTTCATTATTTCTGAATGCTGCAGGGGCTGGGTTGGATTTTTCATTGTGTTTTTTTTTTTTTTTTTTCTTTCTCTCCAGGATCGCTGTTTATTTCTCCCACTCCCTTTCCAGCACGGCTCATTATGCGGCAGAGCTGGCTTAAGCATCACCCAAAATCTCAGTGGTCCACAGAGCAACTTTGGGCTGTTCTCCATTCCCAGCTCACCCTCACCACCACGTTCATTGGCACCTGCCCTCCAGCTCACACTCATAGCAGCAGCTGAGGACAGCTGGTGACAACAGCATCAGCCCCACCATAACTCAGCTGCAGCAAGAAGCATGCAGCAGAGCCTGGATGTCTCAAACGTAGTTACCATGTCCTCTGTACCTTTTCCACTGAATATTGGTCTCTCTTGGAGCCCACACAGGTGCTGAGGGTGGCTGGGTGCAGCCATCTGCTCGCACTCACTTTGCATCTCCCCATGCCACACTGCAGAAGTGTCCCAGCAATTGGGATTCCCACCTAGGTCACCCAGGTCACCCTGCATCCACCCCCCTGCAAGGGAATGAGGGTTATTTCTGGCAGCATTACTCTGACAGCCTTACTCAGCTGCCAAGCAGGAAGGGTGGGAGGGGAGGAAGGAAGGAAAGAGCACAGCCACCGCTCAAACAACACCAGGGAGGAGATGGGGGCTGAGCACCCGCTATGGCACTGACCCATGGGACACCTGTGTCCTGAGGCCATGTGTTCCTGTAGAGAGTATCACTGGAGAGCAGGGGGCAGAGGGGACATGGGGGATGCTGCATCCTGCCAGTGATGCACCAGTACTGCTCAGATCTAGAGCCAGGGCTAAGGGACAAAGCCTTGCCCTGGGCACGTGCACCATGCAAAGCCTTGGTTTCATAGAACCCTAGGGCTGGGAGGGACCTGCAGCACCCACCTCTGAAGCTCCTTCAGCGAGACCGTCACCTTCAGGCTGTGTCCCAGCAGGAAAAGGGCAGCCAGGATGTCGGCCCACTGCACCATCTCACCCAGGGGCCCCCCCTTCAGCACCCGTGGGCTGAAGACGTCCCCTGACTCCTCTGTCAGGAAGCCGATGTGAATCAGGATCTGCGGAGAGAAGGACAACAATCTGCTGGCAGCCAGAAATGACTGCTGGTCCCTTTCCACTTCTGCAGGCTGAAATTACTCAGGAAAACCACTCGGGTGTAAGGACAAGCGGTCTATGTCCAATTAGCAAGGATCCAATATTCAGAGGTTGGCGCTATCTTCAGACATGGTCCATTTTCCCCATGCACTCTGGGGTCCTGTCCAGCTCCCAGCTGTGTCCCAAGACATGGCCATGGCCACCCCACTGGTAACAGAGCCCCGACCTCACAGACCTGCTGCTCCCATTTCCCCATATCCCCCCTCCCCTCACCAACCCCACCATCCAATTGTCTCCTACGTGTTTTTGGTCCCCTTGCCGGCCCTTCAACTTCTGCTCGAGACGTCGGGCCGCCCGCAGCCACTGCTGGGCCAGGTGCCTGATCCTCTTCTTCATGAAGCTGAGGGACTCCTTGCCCGTGCCCACCAGCTCCAGCAAGGGGGCCAGGTCACCGCGGAACGCTGCCTGCGGGAATGAAGCAATGCAGAGTGCTCTCAGGCATCACAGAATCACACAGCCATGAGATATCCCAAGTTGGAAAGCACCCATGAGGAGCGTTGAGTCCAACGCAATGACCACCCAAAATCCAGCTCTAAGTCTGAGAGCAATGCTCCCTAAGCTCCAGGAGCTTGGGGCAACATGCACTGCCCTGGTGAGCTGCTCCATGCCCTCTGGTGCAGAAACTTCTCCTAACCTCCAATCCGAGCACTTGTTAGAAAATTGACGAGGATCCATTGGAAGAGGGGTGGTTTCACTTGGGAGTTTTCCAAACTGATGCCTCTCATGGCATCCCAGGTGGGAGAACAACCACACGTGGCATCAGAATGGGCGCTGGAGGTCTGCTGGCACCACTGCCTCATGGGCATCACTGCCACAGCCCCAGCCCGGTTGTTATCCCACGGACCCTACCTGGGCACGGGGCGGCGGTGGAGGGGACGGTGCGGCCGTCTGGTTCCTCCAGGGCAGGGGTGGGCAGAACCACTCGACTTCACTGAGGTAGATGAGGAAGGAGCACTCGGTGCCATCCACGCCAAAAAATGCATAGCAGGGGTCAGAAGTCCACCTGGCCCTCATCCACTGCAAAGGAGCACAAACGGGGCTCATCCACACGCCCAGCACCCACGTCCAGAGCTGTCCCTGAGGGTGCTTCCAGGTGCAGAACAGCTTCTGATCGCAGCCCCCATCCCTCACCCCACGACCAGCCTGTAGTTAATTCAACAAATCTACTCGGAGACAGGTCGCTGCGCCTGCTATGTAAAACACACCAATCACCCAGACAGGAGATCGAATTAGAGCCTTCGACAATTAAATTACATTCCAAATTTACTCCAATTGTGGATGGAAAGGATGCCCGGCGCGAGAGGACGAGGGAAATCCAGTGCCCCTGCGCTGCTTCAATATACCCTTCAGCATCCTTTCAGGGAGAATCAGCAAGGAGCTGGAAGCAGGAGTCTGGGAAGGGAGGGGAGAGGGGAAATGCTTTTAATTAGCCCGTGTAAATATGCTCTGTGACAAAGAGATCACGCTGCAGGCCAGGCACCAGGCTGCGTGCAGGTGTGGGGAGCACATGGTGTCAGCCAGGACACAGCGTCAGCGGCAGAGGTCCTCGTCACCGTAATGAGATGCGCTCCTGTGCCACGCTGAGATTATTCCCCAGACACACAGCCGTGCTCCAGGTATTTAAAGAAGATATGACAGCGCTTTCTCCTCACAGTGCTTCTGTCATTAAACACAGAGCAGACGGGCGGGGAGAGGCAGCTTCAAGGAGATGGTGAAGCTACGGGTACCCAGCCCAGCCCCACACCTCCCCATGGCTTCATGGCATCCTGGGCACACGGGGAGCTCCAACTCACCTCCACCTTCCCAGCGCAGTCAGGGTACTTGGGGTCCCTGGGCACCTCGCACTGGTCCCTCCTGCCATCCCCCACTGCAGAGAGACGATGCAGGTAGTGGGTGCCAGCACAAGGGGCTGGAAGACCTGGGCACCTGAGGACAACACTCACTTTTTGCGTTCATGAGGCTGTTCCGGAGAATCTGGTCTACTTTTATTGCGATGTCTGAGACGTTTTGAGCTATAGCTTGGATCCTCTCCATCAAACCGGCCGCTGGCTGGAACCTGGGGAGAAAGTAGAGAGACCCTGAAAACATCCCGAAAATCCAGGCTTGCAGAGCTGGGCTGCAACACAGGAGTGCATCGTCCAGCAGAGAGCATCAAAGAGTTCTGACTTTAAAATGGCATAAAACAGTTTCCTGCTATTTTTTGCAGTGTGCTCATAAACAGCAATACATCTCTGCATTTTACATCGGGAACTGCTAAATATGCTGGAGAAATCTGTTTGCGTTATTTCAGACGTGCTATGCTTGAAAATCCTCCGCTGTGATTATTGGCCTTGCAGTGCATGCAGGAAGACACGGGGAGTTAAAAAAGGAGAAAAAAAAAAAACATCCAGAAAAAGGATGGCAAAAATAGAGACAGGCAAAGAGAGCCCTGTGAACCACAAAATAGCGACGCATGGATGGCCTGAAGTCCAACCTCACCGACAGTGAGCACACTTCTGCACCCAACAGTGAGGGCTACGGGGCAGGGAGAGGTAACAGGAACAGGAACACCAGCAGCAGAGCCCAAACTGGGACTGAGCTCTGTGTCATGGCCCCACAGAGCTCACGGGCACCATTTCAGCATGGTCAATGGCCCAACACCACTGGCTGCACGTGGCAGGTATCAAACCACTGCTCGCGATCAATTCCAGCTGGGTAAACAACACCATTACCCTCCATACAGCTCATGGCACAGGCAGAGCAGCACGAGTGACAGCACAGCAAAGATGCCTGATGTCAATTAAAACCTGGTGTCAGGTCTAAAAGGGCGAAGAATTCAATCCGTGAGCAGCGGTGTCACGCTCAACAAAGAGTGATTTCCACTTCCAATGCTCAGCTTGCCATTTCCACTGCAAACGATGCCTTGATGAGCGCCGTTATCACAGCAAATAATTTCCCCTTCTGCAGCAGCTGGGTCATGGATTTTTCTTGCTGCTGCTGGGATCATTATAATACAAGGAGATGTCATAAGCAGTGAGCAGAACCAAAAGGGCTACCTTGAATACTGCTGGCACAAAAATATGTGCTGATATCAGGTCCTTCCCTCTGAAGTTTTATGTTTGTTCTCCAGCAGATCACTGAACCTGAAGGCTGCGATTTAAAGTACCTCTGTCCTCAAGGCTAAAAAAATCCTGGGTTTATGAACCGATACTGCTCCGGCTGTTGATTTAAGGTCCATTCTCCAGCAGCAAGCAGCCCACATTTTTCCTCCTGGCATGGTTTATGACCATCTATACTCAACCTGCATACCTCCATGGGGAACCACATATCTGAGGCTTTTAAGAAATAATAAATGCAGTGGACACCATTGCCCCCAAGTAACTTTCAACCTTTTGCAGAGAAGAAAGCCCAGGTCTCCTGCCAGCTGCTGTAACAGGAAGATTCCTTGTGAGACCCCAGTAAAACACAGGCACAGAAATGACCCAAGACAAGCTTGGCTTGTGAGCACAGCTTCAGTCTGAGGGCTGAGCCAGCTCTGAAAGCTCCTAAATCCCTCCTTTCTGCAGGTCTTAATCCTCCACGAAGCAGCAGTAAGACCACTGTACATGTCTTCAGGGACCAAGAAAAGGTTGGGATGGGCAGGATAGGAACAAACTCAAGAATGAATGAATTAGAGCCAACGAGGCCAACCTTCTGCTCAAACAGGACAGGGATGTTGACTTGGTGTAGATGCTCCCCACGTTTCTCCAGCACTCACAGCAATGCAAGAGGATGGGAACAGCCAAGAATTCGGTCAATCCCAAAGGTTCCTGTCATTGCAGAGGAGTTGGACTAGATGGTCTCTTCCCACACAAACGATTCTATGAAAGGTTGAAGTTCTCCATTCTATCTCAAATCGTGGGATCACCCAGCACTGAGCGTTGGCATTGACAAACACATTCACGTTAAATCAGGACAGTCACTCCAAAGCAAAGGCTTTCTCCAGGCTCAGCCTCACAGCCAGCCTACATCTTGCTGGCTCCCAAGATTTATCCCAGCATTTATGTCAGCCCTCCCGGCTCCTGTACGCTACAGCTGTTCCCCGAACACAAAGGCTTCAAGGCAGAGCCCTTTGATATTAAATGGGTGTTTGATCACGGCGTGCAAGCAGCACTTCTAGTTCTCTGGAACAAGACAGCCACGTCGCGTTCAGCTTCACACAAAGTGCAGAAGGTTTACCTAAGAGGAAACGAGAGCTGGAACAGTCTGGATCAAGAAGCAAAGGGAATATTTCATTCCCTTCAGCAGCTTTGGAGCTGAAACATCCAGCATGGTTCTTGGCATCTTTCGTATGTTAAAAGGAAGAATTAATCGCAGGAAAGGCTCAAAATAGAGAGCCACGCTCCATCTTGCACCCCTTGCATGCTGACCACCTTCGTTCCCCAAACCAGCTTTCTCCAGCACTTTGAGCAAGGGGTCCCACGTGTGGGGTGAAAGCTTCACCAGTGCTACAGGGCTGCAGCTCGAGCAGCACATGTCACCGAACGCATTAATGAGACAACAAGGAGGTTAAGTAGAAGTTATATCAACTATCATTAAAGTGATTTGTCACTTGTCTTTTGACAAGGAAATAAGACAGTTAAAAGCAAAAGCTCAAATGCAAGAAGGTTTTACTGGAGCTCATCAGAATCTGATGCCTTACTCCCAGGAACTGGAGAAGGACAAGGTGAGGGGCTCATTCTGCTGAACGACAGCTTAGAAGGATGGGGAGATCGTTCATCATCCAAGAACATCACAGCAAAGCACAGCAGGACCTGGAGCTTGCCCCCAGCCACCCCCCTGCTCAGGGCCCTCTCTCCTTGCTGCTTTTCGACTGTTCCTATAGCGACAATATAAATGCCACCAAAATACACAGGGACTATGCCAGCATTGAAACTATAGTAAATTACTATAGGTTTTCTAGAACAAATTTTTCCCTGGGAACTTAAAACCATTTACTACAGCGAATACAGTGCTTTTACTCCTAACCATCAATATTGATTTCATCTTTATTATTTTCAGATTTATACTTCCCCACGTTGATTACGATTCAGATCACACTGCAGCTTATAATGCACTGTATACAGTATTCATCTCATTCCAAAAACCACTATTAAGACGTATCTTTCCCCACAGGCGGATCATTTGCCATATAAAACAGCCAGAGGTTGAGTTTTCCTTTCCTTTTTCATACGTTAATTTGCTCCCTTCGCTTTGCCTCTCGCCCTCAGCCCTGCTGCACCGACTCAGCCTCAGCCTGGTTATCCCTTTACAAAGCACCACGCTTTTATTGCCTTTTACAAGAAGCTGCATTAGGAAAAGAGAAATCTCCTTCTATTTGTGCAGCGACTCCTTAATACAAACCCTAAGCATATTTGTTTGCTCATCTTATTTTCTTCTGATCGCTGTTGAAATCGCCGGCATTGGAGAGACTGATGCTGGTGAAGGCAAGCAGACGTTTGGGAGATGATACATCCACATCCCAGCACTCATACAGAGCCCCTCACCAGAGGGCTTTGCTTGCTCATGATGATGTCTGCTCTGCCATTTGCATCTTCATTGGAATCATCAGGGTTGGAAAAGGCTTCTAGGAACACCCAGCCCAATCGTCCACCTACAGCCAATGCTGCCCACGTCCCTCAGTGCCACACGGTTCCTGATGATCTCCAGGGGCAGCGGCTCCACCACCCCCATGGGCAGCCTGTGCTGATGCATCACCGTTCTTTCACAAAGACATACACGATTTTGTTGCCCCAAGACGTGAGGCACAACAGCAACCCTTCACCCTTTGTGAATTCGTATGGGGCAAACAAGCTGGGGAACACGTGTCAGGGCAGCGCTCCGTGGGAGCTCATACACAGCAAATTCTGGATGCTGCAGGAGCAGAGCTGAGCTACGTCCAGCAAACTGCAGAAAGGAAACCATGCGCGTGGCCAGCCCCGGCTGTCCAAATGACAGATCGAGTAATAAATACCGGGGCATTTTACACGCTGAAGTATTTCAATTTATTTTATTTTCCATTTACGGCGGTTGATGTTTCTCACAAAAATGCATTTAAAGGGGCAGACCCTGAGTGAGCTGCAGCCCTTGAGAAGCCCCCGCCACTTCAGCAACGAATTGCATGAAAAATAAGATCCCTCGTTGAGAGCACTGAGCAAGTCACAGCCAGAATCACAGACCTGCTGGGAGCAACTCACACGTGCTCCAACACATCAGCCAGTTCCAGTCTCACACACACACAACTTGCACACGCTCCGACACAAGCAGAACTCACCTGCAATCAAAATTATTGATTAAAATATTCTAAGAATGCTGAGAGATCCTTCCCAAGCAGAACACGGGGCTGCAGCTGGAAGCTTTGTTTTCTTCCAATCACAGAATGGCTTGGGTTGGACGAGACCTCAAAGAACAACCAGTCCCAATTGCCAGACCAGGCACCAGATCAGGTTACCCACAGCCCCATCTAACCCAGCCTTGGGCACCTCCAAGAAGAGGTCATCCCTGACTCCCAGAGCAGAACAGAGCCCTAAGCACAGGCAGCAGTGACTTCTATTCCAGGGAACACGAAGAGCTATGGCTCAGTCATTTCAGCGTCCATTAATCTTTACGTGATCAGGGCATAAATCAGCTATGTGTGCCTCTATGCCTGGGCAGTCTGATGCCTGCAGGTTGCTGGGAAGAGCCCTTGGTGAGCCCAGGAGGCTTCATCATTCCTCTGGAGAAGCTGCCCTCAAGTCAGCCCCAAAACACCCAGTTTTGTCCACACACTGTTCTCCAAGATCTGTGCTGTGGGCAATAATGCAGGATGAGCCCTATTCCTATGGGTGCTGAGAGCTCACCAGCCACCCAAGCACAGCTCAAAGCCACCAGAAAAGCACTTGCCCTTCATGTGTTAAGTCATCAAACCACCCCTGCTGCAAAACAAGGAGGCAGCCCCCCAAACATCACTGCTCTGGGGTGGAAAGGCCCCAAACCAGCAGAAAGCAAAGGCTGCTGAGGAAGCGACTGCAGCAAACTTGGAGGTGCTGGGGAAATGCAAGCACAGAATTGATAAGAGCAAGGACCTGGGTGGTGCTGGGGGTCCCCACCATCAGCACTGGTGTCACCAAAGCTGCTCCTTAACGGCATCAATTTGACAATTGCAGGAGCCAGGTTGGTGGGACAAGGGAGCATCGGCCGCTCGGTGTCGTAGTGAGGCTTCTAATTTCCAGGGGAATATGGAGTCGTGTAACAATTATAAGAACAAATACTTGAAGTGCATGGAAATTAACTGAGCCTCGGCAGTAATTAAGCCTGAAGATTAATCAGCCATTAGTAAATAACAGCCTACATGTGTTACCCACTACACAGGGCCAGTGGACAAGAGTGGCAGCAGAGCAGACCCCAGCCCAGGACCCCATTGTCACCTCCCACCTGGGGACAGCCCCAGCACCCAGACCTGGGCTCCTGTGAGCCCCCAGCTCCTGTGAGTCCATCCAGGATCAGTCCATCCAGGATCAGCCCCTCCATGGCCCCTCCATCCCCCCCAGGTGCCTTCCAGCTGAGCGTCAGTGCTTTCACCGCGTGCTAATATTTCCCCTGCCCAGCAAACAGCTCTCCGGGAGGCTTCCATAAGTACTTCTCATTTCCTGCCCTCTGATGATTTATGAGGGTTGCGTTCAATTAACAGTGGTATTGATTTTCCTGCAGCTGACTGGCAGCCTGCTCGTGCTCATTGGGAAATTCATCGCTTATCTTCCTGCATGGGCAGGGAGCAAGAAGGGCTGGAAAAAGGTATTCTGCAAAATCCAGCAGACTCTGCTGCTTGTGTCCCCTCCTCCAGGGTGACAAACCAGGGGCCTTCCCAAAAAAGCCCCAGCCACCTCATCTAAGGAGGACATTAGACATCTGAGTCTATCCAAAGCTGTCCTTAAAGCATTGCAGGAGGTGAATCTTACACGTGTGAGAGCATATAGGCAGCACCTATGGAGCAAGAAGCAAAGCTTCAGGTGATTTTAGCCACGAAAAGCCCTGGAGTCACTTCCAGCTGTGCTGCCCCTGATAGCTGAGCAGCTGGCTGAGGCTGCTAATTAATTATATCTTGCTTATTTGAATTTCTCTATGCACTTTCTGGGTAGAAAGCCACCCCTGCAATACTGACATGGGGGCAGGGGGAGCATGGAGCGTGCTGGGGTCTGCACTGCTGGTTGAAGATCTTAAGGTCTTTTCCAACCTAAGTGATTCTATGATCGCATTTGAGGATCTTCTCCAGCCTCAGTGATCCTATGATTCTACAGACTTGAGGGTCTTTTCTAACATCAGTGACTCGGTGACTCCATAAAACACAGAGGGGCTTTGGCTCATTCCTACGCAGGAGGTGCCCCCACCCCTGCTATTTTGGTGGAGATCCAACGCAGAGCAGGAGAGCTCCTGGTAAAGCAGGACAGACCCCTCTGCTGCTCAGGGAGAGCTGCAGGTGCAGTACTCCTGGCTGTGCTGAGCAGGGAAGGACACGATTGTGACAGCCGTGCTAACCAGAGAGGCTTTAAAGAATAAAATCCTTTTGAAATTATCACCCTTTAATTGTATTATCGTTTGCTGACGGCTTCAAGTCGGTCACTGGAGATCAAAGGAGGGTGTTTACAAATGCTGCCAAGACCATCAACCCCAATGCGATGCCTTCATCTCCCACAGACACAGAACCCAAATTCAGCCTTAACGTGGTCTGGATGACAACACAGGCAAATGTCTGTATGGTACCAATGGGTCCACGCAGCTCACAGCTTGCTGGAGATGCTCGGGGCATGGGACTGCTTCCAAGTGGTGTTTGCAGCATCACACAGCCTCACTTGTTTGCGCTCGGGTTCATCTCGCTGCTTTTGCTGTTCGGGATGCTCTCGAGGGGAAATGTGTAAGGAGCAAAAGGTGATGAGCTGGAAGAAGTTGATCCTGCCAAGGAATACGCTGCTCCTGAAAATCAAGGGATCTGTAATTTCAGCCGCTCAGTGCCATCTCAGCACAGCTACAAAATCCAGAGGCTGCTTCCATGTGCTCCGTGCTCTGCAGTCCCTCTCAGGCTCAGCAGGATCAGACTCTCTCAGTCCAACTGTTGAAAGTTCAGAGCCACAGACAGGACACCAAGGGCCACGAGTTCCTTTGAAAAGCCCAATACCCCCATGGGACAAGCAGCTCCTTGGGGATGCTGCCTCCCAGGGTGAGTTTTCCATGCAAGGCAACTGCTGCCAGCTCACATAAATGCTTTTAAGTTCATCACTGATGTACAGAAATCATTGCAACCTGGAATTAATGGTTCTTTTAATGAGAAATTGGCCCAGAACATCACCAAATGAGAGCGAGCGCCTTGCAGTCTAGCAGCCACATCCCTTCCTCTCCAGGATTACTGCTGGTGCGTGCAGCTAACACGCAGCCTCGCAACAATAAAATCCCCAGCACCTGCCATTACAGAAGCAAATTATATTTTTCAGTGGTTAAAATTACATTACTTAAAAGGCAAAGCCATGCACTCCCAAGCTTCCTGCACAGCTTTAATTCGTGTGTGCACTCAGTTCGGCGCAGCGCAGCCTTTAATTACAGGCTCTCTTACTATGTTTTCCATTGTAGGCACAGAAGAGGCTCATAAGAAAAGCACTGGGGAGAGGGATGGAAGTGATCGTGGGGACAGGGAGAAGCAGAAACCCTCAGAGGTGACAAGGCAGTGGAGACACGCAGTGGGTACACCCACTGGGTCACCCACAACTCCATCTGAGTAAAATCAACAGCACCGGGTGGAAGATGAGGACCAACAAGGCTGGGATTTCCCAGCCCCATTCCAAGGTTCTGGGCACAGCAACCTCCCTGCAAGCCCTCCCCAGGTTCATGATTTTGGGGACAGCAGCGTTGCGTGGGAGCACTGATGCTTCCAACTGACCTGTCCAGAGGGAAGCGTGCCTCATCCCCTTTGTGGAAATCGGTGCCGTTCTCCAGCCTGGCCAGGATGTCCATCCTCTTCATCAGCAGCTCCAGCATGTCGCTCATCCGCCGCAGCACTCCTCGGGACTCCAGCGCACCCATCACTGTGGGCACAGAGAGCAAGTGGGACACGGTCACAGCCGGGCAGCTTAGCCCCAAAGCTGCCCTCACTGCACTCCCCAGCCCTGGGCACGGTGCTTCAGGGGCTGCAGAGTGCCCTGCTGTCCCCTCATTTGCAGCCCCATACCCACCATCCTGCCCAAGGTGCAGAGCTCAGCCCGGATTTGGCTGTGGGCAGTAGATCCCTGTTTGTTTACTGCAGCTCAGCCAGCTCCCAGCAGGGCAGCCCAGGATGCCAGCCCCATTTCACACTGCTGGCACAGCATGGGTTGTTGTTGTACTGGAAGCTGAGTTTCCTGAGCCCCATACCTGCAGCATGCAGGCCCCTGGTTTGATCTTCAGCCCTATGCCAAGCAGCCCGGAGCCAAGCAATGGAAAATAAAGCTTCTGTTTCATCTCAGCGCCATTCATTTCATGTTAGTAATAACTTAATCAGTGCATAATCCCCCAAACTTCTCTCATTTTGCTTATCTCTGCTATTCCACTCAGATGTGCTTTGCAAAGGGCAGCACACATTGCAGTTACAATGCAGCAGGGGATGAGCAAGCAGCACGGGGACACACGGACACCCCATGGCACTGGGAATGGGGCACCTCTGGAGCAGCACAAACTATGTTCATGGCAAGAAGTCAGGGACTTCTGCTTGAATCTTTGGATGCCTGAGCTGCTGGCCAGGACACAGAAACCCCATTTGTCTATCCCAGCACTCAAGCTGGGGTGCAGCCCTCTGGGCAGGACACGAGCTCCAGCCTTTCCCATTAAGGAGCAGAACTGCTATCAAAGGTGCAATTAAAAGATGCTGCGGGGGACAAAAGCGGAAATTTGGATGCTGGAGTTCAATTTGCACTGGCCAAGGGCATCTCCAAACACAGAGCCAACAAAAACGTAACAGCTGTGAGAAGAGCTTAAGCCAGAAAATATATCAGGAACCCACAGCCACACTGTGCTGCTGGGAAGGGGTGAGGACAGAGCCTGGAAAGGGAGTGAAGATGATTTACAGCCACCGAGCCGGGCTGCTGCCCCAGTTTGCAGCCAGACTGCATCCGTTTAATTAAGGATGCTTGTTTAGTGGCTCTTCTCATTTGAAATTCAAATAGCTGCTCGAAAAGCCCTGGCACAGAAGCAGCTCTGCCCCTTATTAAAGCACAGAACCTGGAAAAGCCCTTCCCAAGGGGCACTCACGTCCTCAGGGGCTCCCCATGGAGAATTCCCACATCCTTCCTCCACATCCCAACGCTCCTTCTTCCACATCCCAGCTCTCCTTCCCTGGCATCCCAGTGGTGCTGCTGGGTAGTGGAGCTCTCCTTCCAGGCAGCACATCCCCTGCCCAGAAGCAGTGGTCCCAGTGCATGTCCCCCCCACCCATACCCTCCGCTGGCTCTCAGGGATGGAGCCGAATCTTTTCCTCACCAACCCCTCTCTTTTTCCGCCGTTGGCCTTTTTGTTGTTGTTGTTCCAGGAGCTTAAGGAGGATAACAAGAACAATCTGACATTTTTGGCAACGATTATTACATCTCTTGGAAAGTGTGCCTCATTAAAACCCAAAAGAAAGGAGGAAAAGTGCTGAAGCGACTCTTTTGAACGCGCAGGAGCTGGGATGGATTCGTTAACCTGTGGCGGAGTGCTGCATCTGGGGGGAGACGTGCAGCCCCAGAAGGGGATCTGCAGCCTTTAAACCATGATGAAGAGCATGGCAGGAGGCAGGAGAACCTAAAACTCATCTCAGCAGCACAAAACACGGCAGAACAAGCCTTGCAAGCAACTTTTCTTGCAAAAAAAACCAAAACAAAACAAAAAAGCAAAATACAAAAGGAGAAATATTCTAATTACCCCTGATAATCAGCTGTGATGGGAAAGAAAACACAAGGAAAACTGCTCAACGGATTAATTGGAGTTTGCCAAAGTATGACAGCTCCTGACAGCTTTGTGAGCGGCAGGCACTCTTTAAAGGCAATCACCGAACCTGACAGAGGTTTTCATAGCGGCACTATGAAATAATGATTGCAATCAATCATATCTTACTGGATTTCGTGAGACATGCTGGTAAACACAGCGAAGGGAGGAGAATTATTTATGGTGCTTCAGAAGAGCATACAGCTAAGTAATTGGATGAAATCAGGGGAGAAAAAGAAAGCATCCCCTCAGGGCAACAGCCATTGGAAGAAAAAAAGAGTTTCTCTGCAGAAGCGGTGGAACAGTCAACGTGCTGGGATGTGGATGGAAGAAAAAAGCATTTCTCTGGAGACCTGATGGAACAGACGATGTGTTGAGGTGTGGATGGGTCCCATCCCAGCCGTGCTGGGGAAATTGAGGCCCAGCCCCAGCCCATCTCCCTGCTGTGAAGGCATCCCCCTGGCACTGAGAATGCTGTTGGACAATATATCCTTGCTGTTCGTAGCACGGCTGATTTGTTGTGGATTTTTTTCCCTCCTTCTCAGACATAAGTCACATCCCTGCCTGGCTGTCTCACTACAGCTGAACGCTCCGCTACAAGCAGGGAATTTGCTCAGCGATGCTGAGATATTACTTACATCCACTGAAAATACCAGCGGAATTAATTTCAATCTAAAGCATCATTTGCTCAGCTTTGTTTCTCTCCTTTAAAGGACAACTGGAGGCTACTTAAACTCCTCAAAAGGACAAGGTGGATGGCAGGAAGGAGCAGCTGCTCCCCAGGCTGCTCAGCTGAGCCCAACCTTCAGCTTCGCACCATCCCAAGGACCGCAGGGCTGGAGATGCGCTGCCCTGGGATGGGCACTGACCCTGGTGCTGATCTGTAAGCCTGAGCCCATCGAGGCGATCCCACACACTTCTATTTACAGTCGCTATTAATTTTGGTTCCTGACAGCCCTGGCACGTAATCCATGACAAACACAGCACAGAAATTCTGCGCTAGTTGGCACCAAGTGAGCCCCAGGGCAGACCTGAGCCTGCGGGGATGGCCACCCCGGGTCTGCAGCCCTGTGGAAGGACACCGTCACAGAGCAGCTCAGGTTGGAAGGGAACTTATGGATCATCTAGAGTGGTGCTGAGAGAATCTTGAGCACAGAGGGAGTGTAGTAATACAGCAAGGGGTAATGGCTTTAAACTAAAGGAGGGGAATTTCAGATTACAGCCCAGAGAAGCTGTGGGTGCCCCATCCCTGGAGGTGCCCAAGTCCAGGTTGGATGGACTTTGGACAACCTTGTCTATGGGCAGTGTCCCTGCCCACAGCAGGGTTTGGATCTGGGTGGGCTGTAAGGTCCCTTTCAACCCAACCATTCATCTCCCAACCTGGCCAGACTCCTCGAGTTGCCAGCACAGGCACCCTGAGCAATCATCGCCATCTGCAAACCCACTAACATCGTCTAAACTATGCAGAGGAAAACATAGACCAGTTCAGCCAGTGCGAAAAGCACAAGGAGCCACACAGCAACATGGATGCCAACCACAGAGAGTTCAGCAGCCCTGCTCCAGCCAACAGTCAGCGGGGAACTGGCTGCCCCACAATCAGCGAATTAAGCAGCCTGAAGTCAGCGGGGGAGAGCTGATGAAGGAGATGATATTGGCTGGGCTGCACACAATTTACGCCCCTGGATTCATCCATCCCTGTGCCCAATGAAGTGCAATCAGCACTAACTGCACAGTGCTGGGAACGTGTACCCTGACAAAGAGCAGGGGAAATCCAGGTACTGCCACCTGCTCACCCCTGTACCCCAGCACCACTGCACAGGGTTGTGTGCATCTCCGTGCTCCATATTTCTGAACAAATAAGGAAGGGCAGAAAGCCAAGCAAAACAAACAGACAGACACAGACAGGAGACATTGCTGCATCAGTGTGCGGAGTCACGCCCCACACCACCACCACCACCACCTGATTTTTATTACCTTCTCCCCACACGTACATCCCAAGGGACAGAGACCTGGGGGCAACGGGGACAGTCCAGAAGTGCTGCCCCAGGTGGCAAACCACAGGGAAAGTGAGGATGTGGGGAGCAAAGCCAGACCCTGACTTTGCAGCTGGGACTCCAGTGGGGAAAAATCACTTTCAGAGGCTGCTCTGCTTCCCACTGTGCTTTAATTTCCCAGGTACCCGCTGCCTCCCATGCGTATGGTGAATTTTGATTTAGGGGTGAAAGGTAACAAAAGCCCTGAGAGCCATTAGCATTCCTCCTGGCCGTGGCGGGCTGTTCGCTCATCAGAGGTTGATGGAAATGCCGTTTGAGTTCCTTGCGAGCTATGGAAAATCAATTAATTGATTTAATCATTCCCTGGGAGCCAATGTTGGTGGAGATAACGGAGCACTGGGGGTCAGCAGGACGCTGCACCCTGACATCATGGGGATGGGGCAGGAGGGGCTGTGGTGCTCCGCTCACACCATCGCTCCCACTCCTTCCCAAGCAGATGGATATCCTCATTTCCCTTTGTCCACAGCACACATTTCCCTGCCTGGAAGAGCGATTTAGTCAGGAGCTATAAAGTTTTACACCTCCACTTTAAAATCCCTTTGCAGAAGTGATGTGGGGACCTGTGCAGTGCATACACTCATTGAAAGGACAGGACTGCTCCAAGACCGAAGCACCCAGCGAGTTGTGGCCACGGGAGAACAGCACCAAGCAGCGCCCACGGGGACACCACACGCAGAGGAGATGCTTTTAAGTCAGCACCACTTCTCCACCCGATCCCAGTGCCCACAGCAGCACAGCCAGCAGCACCCACACCCACCAGCACCACTTTAACCAATAACTAGTGAAGCCTCCCCGTACTCAGCAGCAAGAGCAGTGTAAGTGATTACTGCCGCCTCGTGCAGCTGCTTCAAAGAGCCCCTGGGGCATCCAAGCATCTGTTGGGAGCGGCAGGGAGCAGGGCTGGGGGGACACAAAGCCCAGGCAGAAAAACCAAGCTGAGGGGACATGCAAAACCTGCTGGGGACACGTGCCATGCAGCAGCCTTGCTGCCAGCAGCACCCACCACGGGGATCTGGCCAGACACAGCCACGCAGCTCTGGGGGATGTCAGATGGAAAAGTCTTCTGCTGCCTTTCAAGGGAGCTCTGCATAGGAAACATCTGAATGCAGGTCACGGTGCTGTGACAGCAGTGCTGTCCCCGTCACCCGGTGCCATCGGGGCGAGACGCGGGTGCTCCAGCAGCACATCCTGACAAGGAGCTTACACGCCACGGCACTGCTCAGCAAACGGCGTCAACAACATCCAACACAACAACAACAGCCCTGGAGAGAATCGCAGCTGGCTCGGAAAGGAGCTGGCAGTAATCTGTTTGCACTGCAGAACCTGCCCAGCTCCGTCCCGTGCTCTGCGGTGTGCCCTCCATCGCTGTGGGGTTACACAAGGCTCTGCAACTGGTTTGCACGCTGCCTTCAGTGTGCAGTAGGGCAGTGAGACAGATGCATGGCTTCCTGAAGGCAAAGGGGGGCTGAGCCCCCCTGAACCACACATCCATGTGTCACACCCCCAGGGTGCAGCCTGGGCATTTACTCCCAGGGTGTTCTGCAGCCAGAGACCTGGACAGGTGGGATACAGCACGCTGGCCAAGATGCTTCGGGGTATCCTGCTGGTCCCAAGCCAAGCTCCTGCCAAATGAACTCCATTTCTGCCTGAAGGAGTGAGAGCAGAAGTTACCCTTCCCAAGACAGAGGGATAACACGTCAGACGGCAGGATGCCAGGACAGACACATCCGTGTTCCTCTACCTCTCGACAGAGCCGAGCTGTCCCCTTCTGGCTGTCCTCCCCCACTGTAGCTATGTGCAGAGGGTCAGGGCCACACGCAGACCTCCCCCTCCCCGTCCTCCTCCTCCCTCCGAGCACAGCCAACTGCAGGGCAGCACAGCGCAGGTACTCGAGCTCTCTCTGATCATTAGTGATGCTGAGCTTGACCTTTCTGTATCTGCTGTGAGAACAAACGACGCTATCTGGCCACGCTAACCCAGCTGGGATGCACCACAGCAGACGGAAAGCCAGCAGAAGTGGGAGCGAGAGCAAAGGACCCCTCTGAGGGGATCGTGGCAGCTCTAACATTTCTGTTTGGCCTCTTCGCTCCACTCCTCAGGGAGCCATTGAAGGCACTGAACTAACATGAGATCCCAGTGTTTCACGGCACTGCGACTCTGGAACAGCAAAGATATCCTACAAAACCCCGAACAACCTTCAGCATTGCCTTCTGCAGCTCAGCTCCTCCTCCTCTGCCCCCTCCGTGAGAATGACAGAAACCACACACACCAAAGGACTCAGCTGTGCTGCACAGCCCCAGACAATCCCTCTCTGCACTTCTGTGCTCATCAGTGGAAGAAATTGCTTTAAGCAGGTGAGATTCTAGGAACACAGCAAGGAACAGCCACAGGAGAAGCACAGCAAAACACAAAGAGAATTGCTCTGGGCAGAGCAGGGAAGGATTTCTGCCAGGTGATGGTCAGCGCCATGTCTAACACAATTTGTGGTGGCTGCTGGATTTCTCCCTGTTGTGCCTCAGCACAATAAACCAGAGCCATCTGGCAGCCTGGGACAGCAGCACTGTCGTGCACCTGCATGCATCAGAACCCCACTGACCCATCCCCTGCAACCCCAAGGAGATCAGACCCCAAAATATCTCTCAGCAACCTGGGGTGGGGGCAGCAGCCTTGCAGGGACACTCACTGTTTGCTGTCCCCCGTTAAAGATCTCAGTGCTTTTCTGAGATCACAGCTCTGCCCCAAACCAGCCCTACCCCAGCACTAAAATAGATCAAAGATGTTTGGGAGGGATAAAAACATTTCAAGTCCGAAAGAGTAGGTGATGTGAGGGCGCAGACAGCTGAACCTCTCAAGTGTAGAGCTGCTCCCAACACATCTCCCACATGGAGAACCTCCAGTCCTCCCGGCTCACTTTTGCCAATGCAGATCTTTGCTCGTAGAACAAACTCTCCCGGTGACCATACCAAAACAAGGGAACTTCTGTCTGTGTTTATTTGGCAGCGGGATTAGGATAAAATACCACGCATTCCTCGAGGTTTTTATTTATCTTTAAGACACAAAGCCTCCGCTGCATCAAATCACCGAGCAGAGAACCCATCTGAGGAACAATTTCTGGCACACGCTGAGAGATTGGGCTCGAGAGAGTCTCCTAGGAGGAGATTTACATATAAAAATAAAATTAAAACCGGGATTAACTTCCAGGCTGTGACATTATCCATTTCTCCTTTTCATGCTCCTGCCTTCTATCCATCTTCATTTTGGTTCTGATTGGCTGCTTGCATGGCTCAGATGCCGAGAAAGCTCTGGGCAAGGCTGTGGCATTTTCATAAGCTCTCCTCAGAGCACACTTTGGGTAAATGCACATTTGGGCCAAAAGCAGAGTTGGGATTGCAGCACCCGAGGGTCAGAGGAAGCAGGAATAGCCCCAGCGTGACTTTGAAAGCAGCACCGCAAGGAACGGTCACCGCTTACCCACAGCCAACGGGATTTCTCCCACATGAATCACCTGGGGGTGCTGGGCACCCCAACACTGCAGTGCTGGCAGCCCCACGTGCACTTGGTGTGATGCACAGCAGTGAGGACACTGCAGCTCCAAGACAAGGAGGTCTGCAGGGAGAACCCCGCGAGCAGAGCCTCACTGGCCTCAAACTCCACCTGCTACATTAGCGAGGCAGCTCACACCCAGAGCAGATGGGAAAGGATGCTGCCAGCTTGCACTAAAAAATTAATTAGTTAATAATGAACGATGCTCAAAGGGAGCCATTAAACCCAATGCATCAATGAGCCCCTTGCCCGGGCAGCACACAGAGGACCTTGCACGCTCAGAGCCTGTCCCATGACACGCAGATCTGAGCGTGCACCCAGCAGCCCTGAGCCCATCCGGCTCCATGGAAATGCTGGCCTTCTTCCCACAATTACTGATATCAGCAGCTAATCAACCCAGCCAAATTAACGTGCTCCTTTGAGCTCATCTTCAGACCAGCACCGTGCACTTAACAGCAACGATAACAACCAGTGATATTTCTTGGGTTTCCTTGGGATCCATAACACGCGTTAATTAAATGCCCATTTGTTATTCAAATTGATCTACTGAGATGTCGCAGCCCATTTGTGTTCCCCTCACCCCATCCAACGGGAACTCAGTGCTCCCCTGGCACAGCTCAGTGTCCCTCCATGGGGATGGCAGATCGGGGTCTGCCCCAAGCAGAGCACAGCTGGAACTCCAACCCAGGCACCCAGATATGCTTTGTGTGGACCCTTCCCACCTCACTGGGCTTCAAACCCCATTTTTCCCAGTGGCAATGGTGAGGTTGGACAGTGTGCACCATTCCTCCCAGTTTCTGGAGGTGGGGATGGGGAGGAAAAGGGATCCCCCAGGAGCTACCACCTCTCAGACAACACTTAGCAGGGACATCAGACAGCTCCCACCCAAACTCAGCCCTGTACATGCCCTGAGGTTTGGGTCCCACTTTGCTTTTGGGGTTTCTCACCCCCCATGAGCCCTCCTGTCCCAGATGCTGTGTTAGACAACGAGCAGATCAAATCTTCCCAAGCCAAAGACACAGCAGCAGCCAAATCTGCAGCAGTTCATCTGGAAGCAATAACTCGTTCTGAAAATCCATCTGATGGACTAAAAAATGGATTTAGCCTGAATGTCTGAGCTTACTAACACAGCAGTACTTGCCTTAGTGCTACAAACCAGAGGGACTTGAGAAATTAGGAGAAGAAATGAGACCCAGCCCCAGGACTGTACTGGTAAGTGCAAAGACACCAAAGGCAGGAGACAGCAGACTCAGATTTGGGTTAAATAGACAAATAGATAGAAGGATGGGGAAAAGCATTCCCACTCCAGCATCCAGAAAGGTGACATTGGCCTTCTGCTGTTGCTTTGCCCCAGCTTCATAGAGTCCTCTGGGGTGGACCCAGGGATTTCTGCAGGTTTCTGGAAACCTTGGCTGCTGCTGACAGCGCGGTCTGCACCATGCAGCGACACATCCCTCGGGGTGGGATGTTCTGCATTCCCAGCTCAGCTGGACCACAGGCAGGCTGTGAGGCCATGCAGACATGCTTACCTTCGGTTCGGATGGTGAAGGGTGAGTCCCCCAGGCGCTTGGCTGAGAACTGCCCTCCCAGCGACGTCATTAAGAAGCACAGGGTGAAAAATCCAATGCCCAGCACGAATATCCTGCAGGGAGGAAAGCAAAGCCGTAAAGAGGGGTGCGGAGCTGCCTCTTGCTTCCAAAAATGGCCTTATTGAATGAGAGGAGCCCCGAGATGCTCCTGCCTGACCCCTGGCAGCTAAATGGTGGCTTTCACCGCAAAACACCTTCTGAAGTCACTGCTCGCAGGGTCTGGGAGGGAAAGCTCAGCCAGAACAGGCTGCAGGAATCACTCAGTAAACAATACTCATTTTCCTTCTGAGAAAGCCCGGGGAAAAGAGAAACCTCATACCTTCCCTCTCCTCAGGAGCTAAAAATAAAATAAAATAAAAACAATAATGATTAAAAAAAAAAAACCACAATACTCTTTTGTTCTCCCCATAACCAGGCTGCCAGTGTTTCTATTGTGTCCAGCTTTGGGGACCTGCACGAATTTGTCCCTCTGGGGACAAGTGTGCAAGGAGGACACATGCGGTGCTCAGGGCCAGCAGGGGGAAGAGCCCAGAGCCTGACCCAGGTGGTCTCTTACCATGGGAGTGGAAAGCCTCCCCATCAGAGAGCCCTCTGAATGCTCATGGCTGCAGTACAACCTCATCTCTAAGGGATAAAATCAGTTTTTGTTGAAAGGGTTCATCTTCAACCAACCACATCCCATGGCCACGGGGAGCTGATGGCCCCATCTAGACGCTTGCTGGCATTTCTGCCTCTCGGTACCTCTGGCCCAAAGAGAAGCAGCCCTCCAAGAGCAGAATCCAGCAGCTCTGGATTCAAGGTATCAACACCATCTTCAGGGCACAGGAGTGGCACACACGCTGCCACCCAGCACTGCATCTGTCTTTGGAGCTGACGCAGCTCCCTGCCTTACAGCACTCACCTGCTGGCCCTGGGGGAGCAGCTGCTGCCCCGTGCAGTGTGTGCCATCTCCAGTCCCTGCTCCGTGGCCATGGGGAGCAGAGGCTGTGGTCCTGCAGCCTTTGATGCTGAGTGCCCCCAGCAATGCTCCCAATCCCCTTCAGAGACCTGCAGCCAGGCACAGGGAGAGCTGATCCCTCCAACAGAGGTAGAACTGCCTGAAATCCTCCCTGAACTCCAGGAATCTCATCTTTCCGAATGAGCCTGCCCCTGGGGATGGGAAGCAGTTTAACCAAGTGCTTGGCTCATCCAGACCTGCATCCCTAACAGCCCTAACATGGCAGATGCTGCTGAGCTCGTGGGGATGACCATGGACTTCAAACCCTCCAATTCAGACCTTACACATGGGTTTCCAGAGAGTTGCTGCTCAGCTTGGGCATGGAGGTGGCTGAGCAACCCCAGAAGATATGGGGATCCCACCATCTACTTAAGGCAGGGGAAATTTGGGGGCCCTGAGCACATCCCATTCCCCATTCCCATTTTCCTGCCCAATGTCCAGCCCCATTGGGTCTGAAAGAGGCAATGGAGGGGTGCAAAGCCTGGCCATGAGTGAGGGTCCCCCCTGGGCACAGCCCACACACTGCTCCTTCCCCAGAGCATGCAAGGAAGCATTCATCATCCAGGTGATAGCTGTTTAAATCCTCACAGCTGATCTCTCCCCCCTCCTTGTGTCTTCACCATTATGCAAGACCTTGTTTGTGCATTTTAATCCTCATAATTATAACCTGGCAAGGAGTGGTGCTTAAACTCTGGGAAGGAAGAGAGGAAAGGAAGAAAGAGAGGAAGAGAAAGACTGGGAGATCTGTGCTCCAGCATCTCATCAGGAGACAAAATTTGCTTGATTTTGACTGGATTACAGAGAGAGCAGGGAAGGTCCAAGAAGAGGTATCAAATCCTGAGTGAAGTAACATTCCTAGGACAGAAGCAGACCCAGACCAGCAGCACACCAGGCAGCCCAGCTCTTCTACCTTAACGTCCAGAAAATGAATGCCACGAAGGAGGTATTACAAAGGCTCAGATCTTCCAGATTGCCCATCGGATGGGCTGGGACTTCCATTCCCCAAATTAAGTCTTATTTGCTGAATGCCACAGTGCTCCATGGCCAAATAGCATCTACCCCACACGCTGCCTTTGCCTGTCACCGGCATCACCTCCAGATCATCACGACGGTGCTCTGACCGCGTGGGTTCTGCTCCCTGTGCACACCCCATGGGAAATCCGTGCCCAAATCCCCAAAGCAAACACCCAGTGCTGCTGAGACCAAAGTGAGAACCATCCCCAGGCAGCCCCACCTTCACTTGCTCTCTGCCCTTTTCCACTCGCTGCAGGCACTTCCACAGCCCGGGGCTTTCCGCATGGCTTTGCTGAGCGTGTCTGAAGTGTGATTAACGACGTGTTTTGGTGCCAGGGGTCAGGTTTCCCGTTTGCTGCTCGCTGATGGCACCGCTGCCAGGAGTCCACGCCGAGCAGGGATCGCTCTACAGATCACTGCTGAGCAGCCAGAAACCAGCACCCGAATGCTGCCTTACTGGTCTGCACTGGTTGGAGGGCAGAAGACAGCCCAGGGCTGCACAGACGGGACCACACGGGTGCTGTGCTCTGCACACCAGGCTCCCTGCCCCAGGAGCCATGCCCACATCTCCGAGCATGGGAAGAGGGATGCTCAGCCAAGCCCCCTCCACCTGGGGACTTCAGACTCACCTGGGAAAGCAAACAGCCGCTGCTAAAGGGCTGCACGTGTCCTCCCCACCTCCCACTGCTGCTCCCCTCCCCACGTTTGCAGACTCACAGCCCCGAAGCTCTGCCCCTGAGCTCAGACCCACGGGGACCCCCACTCCCCCGCCGTGACCTTGGCCGTGTCCCATAGCCCCGGGCTCCCCACGCTGCTGCCGTGGGATCCGGCCCCGGGCAGGGCTCTGTGCAGGCGGTGCAGAGCCGTACATCCCCAAAGACGAACGAGAGCAAAGGCAGAAGCACAGCCCCGTGCCCACAGCGTGCTGCGGGGGCCGAGCAAAAAAGGCAGCGGTCCCTCTGCCCATCCCGGGCTCCCCTCCCCACACACACACACACACACACAGCCCTTCCCCTCCAGAAGGGTTTTTTTTGATCCCTTTCCCTTAGAAAAAGACCGAGCAATTACCGGAGCCTCTCGTGTGGCTCAGGTCTGGGAGCAACAAAGCGAATCTCCGGTGCGATAGGGATGGAGAGCAAAGGATGGAGGGGGAGAGCCGGAGCACGGAGAGGCACCAGACGTAAAAATAATAATAATAATCAAAATAAACCTTAATAAATAAATACACGAAAGGAGAAATAAGAAAACAGAGCCGCTCTGGCACAGACACCAGCCCCAGCACTGCCCACGGCTCAGGTGTGGGATTCCACGTCCCCAGCAGCGCCCGTGGGGTCAATCCGGAGGAACGGGGTGTGCGGAGCCCCACGCAGCGCTGCTGAGGACCCCCATTAGGGATGGCCGTGAACGGGCAGCCAGCAATGACCTGCCGGCAAACTTGCTCGGGAGCCTGATGCCTCCACCCGAGGCCAACAATCCCCCCACAAAACGAAATTAATAATCGAAATAATAATCGCCATAAATAAATAAATAAATAAATAAATAAATAACCAAACAAACAACCATCCGCTTTCCATCCCGGAGGGGTCAGCAAGGCGCGGGCAGAAGCAAAGAGGAGAATTATAAACCTCAACTTTACCTAAAGGGTCTCAAGGTGACGAGACATCTCCTGACCATTATCTTGCCATCCGCGTTGACTGTGATCATCGTTCAAAGTTGCGGGGCCGGCGGGGATGGGGGCGGCCCCCTCGACCCCCCCACCCCCACCCCCCAAACCCACCGCCCCCCCCCCCCCCCCCCCCCCACCCTGCGCCGCGGCAGCGAGCGGGGCTCAGCGGGGCCGCATGGTGCGGAGCGGGGCGCGGAGCATCCTCCGCCGCTCCCACCCCATCCCTTTCCACCACCCCCCCCTCCCAGGTGCCCGCCCTACCCGCTGCCCATCCCGGGGCCGCTCCGCTCCGCGCAGCCCCGCGGGCAGCTCCGCGCTCCGCCCCGCACCGCTCCGCCCCGAGCCGCGCAAGGTGCGCGGGCACGGCGTGCCATCTAGCGGCTGCTGGGGCGGACGGGGCCGTGTGTGTGTGTGTGTTGGGAGGGGGGGGGATCGTGTTTGTTGTGTATTGATTGATTGATTGATTGATTGACATCTTAGCCCGAATTACGGTGGCACTGCGGACACTGGAGGGGTGCGGGTGCTCCGAGGGGAGCACGGATTTATGGGGATTTATGGGATGTGCATCGCTCCAGGTGAAAGATGGCAGCCCCAGGGCTGGGGAGCACGGCGGTGCAGGTAGCAGGGTCTACCCGCAGCCAGGCTGGAGCTGGGTGCTCTTTGGTTTCGGGGTTACAAGGAACCAGGTGAGCCCCGTTCCTGGGGAAGAGGGCTGTCTGGAGTCCTGCTCTGACAGCATCACCCTGGGGCTATGCTGCCCCATCGAGCTGTTTTCTTTCTGGGGTCTCACGATGGTATCCCACAATGCAGCTCCCACCCAGGCTGAGACAGGGCAGCATCCTGCGCAGACAAAGAAGGGCCATGGGAGCTGAGGCAGGAGAAGCAGCTGCTGAGCTCAGCAGAGGTCCTCCCAGCTCATGCGGAGGGGAGGGGACAAAGGTGACAGCACAGAAACCATCCCAGCACTTTGGGATTAAGGGATGCACGCAGAGCCCGTGGGTGCCTTCCTCCAGCCCCCAGCAGCACGGACCCCGGGCACTGACTCCTACCCGATGACCTACATCGGGGTTGATTTAAGTCAGCAGTGCTCCAGGTAGTGAGTGCTGCAACAGCAGCCGGCACGGCGAGCTCGCAGACTGAAGACAGCTGGAAATTCTCCATGAAACAGCACTTTTCTGCCGAGGAGAAACGAGGAGAAAAGAAACAAAACAAAACAAACAGCCAGCCGAGGCTTCCTGATGGAGTTTTGTGAATGCAAAAGGATTTCTGTGTTCGTCCACGCTTTTATGTGGACAGGGAAAGAGCCGCACGAGTGCTGAGCAGGGTGAGGCAGGCAGACAGATGCGTATTTGCAGACAGAGAGGACCAGGGCAGCAGCCAGCTCTGCCCAAGTGAAGGCAGCTCTGCAACACCCCAACAAGGACACCCCAAAGCCATTCCTTGGGCATCCGGTGGGAGCAGACACTGCAGCTCCTGTTGGGTGCACAAATCCGTATAACCGAGGTGTGGTTGGGAGCATATTGCTTTCTCCTGTCCTGGAGAAGCATCTGGTCTTCCTAACCTGGCCTTAGGGAAAGGAGGGAAGGAGTGGAGTAATAAGGGCACCACGGGGTCCTGCTGCCCCATCTCCTTTTCCACTCCCTCCATCCCCCTGCAGGAGGGTTTTGCTTCTAACCCAGGCTATGAGAACACCTGCAAAACCCACACTTTTCCCAATCAGCATGAGAACACTGCTCCAGAGGGGCCCTCAGCTCAGAGCCCTGCTCAGCGTGCTGCTGCTGGAAGCCTTCCTGATGCCCAGAGGTGCACAACGTGGAGCGGCCAACGGAGCGGCCACATCAGTGCCTCCTGTGTGCCAGGAGTGGCTGCGAGGAAAGCAGCATCCCACCCCAAAGGTGCAGAGCAGGGGATTGGGAGGGTTGTCTGCAAGCAAAGCAGGATGAAACGCAGAACTCTGGTCCTGCAATCCTTGTGTACCAAGCTTGTATTCTGGCTCCAGCCGGTGTGTTAAATGGCTGCTAGTGCAGGATGCATCCCCATGGTGGGAATGTGGCACCCTTTGCCTGAGGGGAGCGCAGCAGCAGCAGATCCCTTCCCTCTGCTGCTGCCTGAAACAAAAGCTTAATTAATGACAGCCCACTGTCTGCTTGGAGTGATAAATCTAAAACCCGAGAATGGTAATAATGCAGTGAATCATCTTCTGTGGAGGCTGAGGAGCAGTGGCCCCGAAAAATCAATATGCTGAAGTTCTATGTACGCACACACGTGTAGGTTTGTTATTCTTTTGAATTATATGAGTTGGGCAGCAGCAGGGAAAGGAGAGGACCGGCTCAGCAGCCATGGTCTCTCTGCTCCCACCCAGCACCCCTCCAACAGCTTGCCCAGAGAGGTGGTGGTGCCCCGTCCCTGCAGACAGCCACGGTCAGAGGATGGGCTGTGAGCACTGATGGAGCTGTGGGCGTCCCTGCTCAGTGCAGGGGTGACAGCAGACAGCCTTTGGGGTCCCTTCCACCTCCAACCATCCCGTGCTTCAATGATCCAGCTCTGCCAAGTCCTAGGGCTCAGCCCCTGCCCACATTTCTTCTCCCCAACCTGCTGGATCTGGAGAGGGAATGGTCGCAGCAGAGGATTGCAGCAAGCCACCGAGCTGTAATGCACAGTGACAAGACACTTGTCTCAAGTTCTCCCCTTGCACAATTTTGCCCTTGAGATAGGGAATATAATGTGATTGCAGGAGCTGCGGTGCCCAAACGCTGTGGGTGATAAGATCACTTATCTCAGTAGCTTCTCCATCCCCCTCAAGCAATGTGGCTGAGGACAAGGCTCTCCTTATTGGTCTCTAACAGCTCAGCCTCAATTACTGCTCTACGCCTGAAGTCTGAGGATGGGGAAAACCCAGCTGCTGGAAAGCCTGGAGCCCCACTGCATGCTCAGGTCCCAAAGCTGCTGAAAGGTAAACAAGAGTCAGGGAGGGACTACACCAATGGGACAACCACCCCAGCATCCATCTGGGGACATGCAGCCCCATCAGCACAAAGCTCAGCACCCACAGCTTCCATCAGTATGAGGTAACTCAGTATGACCCTGCATAGGGAACCTGGAACGCTTCCACCCTTGCCAGCTCTTCGGCTCAGTCCTCCCCTTCCATTAGCTGTTAATGCACCCAGAGCTTAGAAAAGCAGAGGGAAGGATTGCTCCTTGGCTCCCCACAGGATTACATGTTTTGAGAGGAGAAGGGAAGCTGAATTTCCCTTATTCCTCCTGGAGAAGGGAATTAGCTCATTTCTCTTACGATGTTAATTACCAACAGCATTGACTCCAGCTTGACCAAAGGGAAAAATAAAAAAAACGTGAAAGGAAGACCCCCACCAGTCACATCCTGACTGCTCCGCTACAGAGGAGGATGCCCAAGAGAAAACAAAAGCAGCAATTAAATTTAGAGAGGGAGATGCATGGTGCAGCCCCAAGTGGCTTAGCCTGCAGATGGAAGCCACATATCTCCATTCCCCATCTCACAAACCATCCTGCTCCATGATTTCCCTCTCCTGATGAAGTCCCAGCAGGACCAGGCCCCCAGCAGGGCTCTCTGCTCTCCCGTTTTTGGCAGAAGAGACTGAGCCCAACCTGGGGCCCCTGGGTAACCTCACTGCACACTCCTGCTGCACCTCCCCCTGCCCTGAGCCCTCCTGCACCCCAGGAGCTGTGCAGAGCTCCCTCTCAGGGGCTGGCAGAGAAATGGCCATTCAGAGCAATGGGGAGCCCCATTCCTGGCCCAGGGCATCCAGAATCACCCAGCAAATCACCCACTGACCAGTGTGGATTGTGAAGCAGCAGTGGTGAATCCCCAGGCTGCAGGCTGGCATCGGGCAGTGAGAGAAACGAACCCACAAACCCTGAGACACCAAAACCTGAATGAAGAAAAACGTTCACTTTTCACGTCCAACGAGCGGAGATCATTCTAGATTTTTATGATGATGATTTTAGAAGGGAAATAAGCATATTTCAATCCAGCCAAGAGTGAAATTGAGTTTAACAACAAAGCCATTTCTATTAGTAGAGACCCAGGGGGAAAAATAATAATAATAATAAAGTAAAATTCAGATGAATAGAAAACTCAGAGAGACAGAGATGGGGGACATGAGATGGGGAGCTCCAAGTGGCTTTGTCTTGCAGCTGCCCACCTGAGCCTTAAGAGCTGCCCCATTGCTGTGCTCACTGTGCTCGGCCGTGGCGTGCCGTGTCTGTGTGATGCTGAAGGGCTTTGTTCCCCTTTGCTCCTCGTTCTGAGTGCTTCCATGCTCGAGGTCGCTGGGTTAAAAATTGAGAGAAGGGGCAGCAGCTCCACGAGGACGGATGGATCCGCAGCAGGAGCAGCAGCCAGCCCTCCATTCACCCCCCAACACCTGCAGTGAAGTCTCCTGCAATCAGAGCTCTGTCTCCTCGATACTAGTAAATAATTCAAGCAAACTCCTCTATTTTTTTTTTTTCGCTTTTGTTTTCATTTTAATTAATCCACATAGAATTCGGCCCTCCGAACGTAATCACAGCAGCGCAGGAACAGCAGGTAGAGAATCTCATTACCCAGCTTACCAGCCAGATCCTATAGCCATTATTAATAGAGACTTCACCGCGCGAGGAATTAATAAAACCTGATGGCGAGGGGGAAGGGAAATGCTTCTCCTGAAGCATGTCACTCTCTGCCTTGTCCCAGGCAGACAGCAATGCTGGGGGTGCCGTGCTCCATGGAGATCCATCACGCTCCCAGCAGCACTTTCTGGGCTCCCCATCCCCTCCAAGCCCAGAGGTGCCACCTCCCCATGGCCACCATCACCACGCATGGGCTGGGGAAAGCCTTAGGAGACAAAGCAAGGTGAGATCAGGAGAGACATCCCCACATGTCAGTGCTGCTGGTGGGATGCAGTGCCTCAGCACACGTCCTCATGGCACAACGTCCATCCCCACCCTTCAGCACACCATGGAACTGTCACCACTGCTGTCACCTTTGGTGGCTTTGCAGAGGTAGAGCACCCCAAGGTCCCATCCCAAGAGAGACACAGTTGGGATCAGTGCCATCCCCACACCCCAGTGCTCAGCTCTCGCTCCTGTGCTGCACTGAGGTGTAGTTCATGGAATCGTTAAGGTCAGGAAAGACCTCCGAGCTCATCTAATCCAATCATCAACCCATCAGCACTCTCTGGACACAAATAGGTGAGGACCTACACAAAAGCAGCAGTCACTGGCACCTGGAAGAAGAAGTATGGTGTTAGGACCTCCTCCCAGACAACTAGTTGCTGTTGTGCTGGATCAGAGAGTGTGATGCAATGAATATCCCCAGAGATGCCCGAGAAATGGGCAGCTGGCCTGGGGAAAATGTCCCAGGTCCCATACTGTGCTCTGCAGGGGGACCCTGGGGGAACTGGCACGCTCAGGCCTCAGATTTCTTCAGGACTGCTTGGGCTCTTGTCAGGCTGCCAGGTGTTGTAGAAGGAAGACAGGGGACCCCCCATCCTGTCCTGGAAAATGGTACCACCGGTCCCCTCTCCTACCAATCCCTGGGTTCGCTTCAGCTCAGCGCTTTTTTTTTTTTTTGCCTTCATCAGCCACACTTAGGCAAACAGCAGTACATCAATAAGCAGCTCTAATTAGAGGTGCTAATAGCGCTGGGAGCTTGGGGAAGGAGCAGCAAGGCGGGAGGGAGAGCGGTTTGCAGGCTGAGGAGGAGCAGGAGATGCAGCACGCCCAGGATTTTCCTGTTCTAAATGCAGGGAGCTGCTCACGCCCAGCACGGGGACAACCGAGCTGCAGGAGCCCACGTGAAATTGCTGAGGAAATATCCCCCGTGCTGATTATCTTGAATAATTTATGCAAATGTTATTATGCATTCATACTTTATGGAAGCCTTGCCAAGCCGTGATCCTGCTTGCTCACAAGTCCTTTCCAGAAAGATCTCCAGCTCTAAGAGTGGGGACACAAAGGGTGCAGGTTGCACCTCGGGGACCTCAGCTCCCTGCAGCAGTGGGGCAGCCACGTCCTTGGGGCACCTGATCCTACAAAACCAGGCTGCACAGCCCCACGCAGGGAGCCAGGTATGGCACAGGTCCTGCGGCACCATCCCCTCTGCCCAGCACAGTGATGCCAAGCAGAGCAAGTGGATTCCCTCTGCACCATGCAACTTCCCAGCACCACGCACTCTGATTTTGGGGTGGCAGAGGCAGCACCCTCACCTGCCGCGGTCTCCATCACTGTATCCCTGGAAACTGGAGCTGGAAGGAAGAGGCATGGCTCCCTCTGCAAGAAGGGGGAAGAAGAGCAGTACAGCTCGCTGCTCCAGGGATGGAGATGGGCACTGCTCCCCCATCACCCCACACGGGGTGCTCCTCCCAGGGGATCACTGAGGCTGTCAAGGAATGAGGGGAGTGAGGGGAATACTTGGGGAGGTGCTCAGGCTGTGCTGGAGGAGGACATGTGCTGCTGGCACAAGAGTGGGTGCACAAGCAAGGACACTGGGCACTGGAGAGCCTTGTGGTTCCAGCATCCCCATGCCCTGCACCCCATGGGGTCACCCCACATCCCAGGAGGGCCACCAGCACCGCATCCCCACCACCACGCTCCGATTTGTGTTATTATTTCTTTGCCTTCGGAGGCATGCCAGGAAAGGCTCACCCAGGCCAGGCTGCCTCCAGTGATTGCATATGTTTTAATTACAGAGCCTTGCCGAGCACGGAGGCCTGGAACTCGAGCTCCAGCGAGGCACAGTGGGGAGATGGAGACACACGGGCTGAGCCACGCTCTGGTGTGCTGCTCACAGCCTCGTTTATCACTCACCAACCACACAGGCACGGTGAGCTCACCGGCTCCAGGCAGGCAGTGAGCAATAACCCCTCGTGGACTGGTATTTGTCAGGCTTAGACCTAAAAGATGAAGCAGCATCATGCGGCTTGGGGATGCAAAGGCAAGCATCAGCCTGGGGACTCAGCACTGGGCTTCCTCCGGGTGCTTGCATCACTATTGGTTAGCACAGCGCTGGTGATTTATTAGGAGAGCTGCTATCTGCGACAGCTGCGAGCCAAAAGGCTGTAGGAGCAGCATCTGCTCCAGCAGGGAGGGGCTGCAAACGGCATGGGGTGATTTATGGGGGGAAAGCTGTTGTTTCAGCACAGGGCATGACCCCTCTGAGCATGACCTCGCCCCACTGAGAGCTGCCACCAAAGACGAAGGGTGATGAGCAGCACTGAGGGACGGGGCATCTCTCTGCAGCCGGGACACGATGCCCACTGCTGGGACTGCCACCTCTGCGTGAGGCCACTGAGCCCCACGGGGCTGGCAGCGCTCTCAGAGCTTCTGCAGGACACAGAGCAACACGTTCAGAAAGTGCCTTTGGTTAAGGGCTGTAAGGATGCTGCCCACACACTGGGGAGCCTCAGCTCCCCCCTGTCCCAGCCACAGAGCAGCACGTGGAGCTCCTCCAGGTAGGAAAAAAGAAAAAAAAAGTCTTTTTAAACATTTTCTAAGGAAGCAGTTCCTTCTTTAAAGTCATTTTTAATGTTTTGTCTGGAGCCCAATGCGTTGCCCCCAAACGCAAGGATGGGGGATAAAACGACAAATCTATTAAAAATGATGAAAGGCACCTTGACGGTGTCCCTTTAATGTAATTAAAAACCTATTTAAAGGCGTGCCAAATGTTTACTAATTAAACCAGCGCTTCATTCTGCAGACATAATTAAAAAAAAAAAAAAAAAGTAATTGTGATACTTTTAACAAATCCAGGGCTTTTAAAGAAATAATTACTCGAGCAAAATGAGCTGCTAAATTAAACCACTCTTTACTCGCCGTTACTTTTCCTCTTTTCATAGAACTGCTAAGGTTGGAAGAGAGCTCTGAGATCACCCAGTCCAAGCTTCCACCTACAGCCAGCACTGCCCACGGCCCTTCCGTGAGCACCATACCTCTGCGGACAGTGACTCCATCACCACCTCTGTGGGCAGCCTGTGCCCGACGCTGCTCCACGTGGCTGTTCCAGGAGCACAGTACCACAGATCCGAGCTGACACCAACCCAAAATGAGCGCTGGTGAAGGCACAGCGGCGGCCGAGCATCTGTGCCAGCTCCGCGCTGTCGGCTCCGGTAGCAGCAGATGGAGAGTCCGATGGCATGTGCTGATAATAGATGAGGATGCTCATCTTTGATCTTGACTTTCCCCTCGTTAGCTGATTTCTGGAGGGGCACTGCGGGGAGGTGTTACAAGAGATTTATTAACAAGATGAACCACGACGCCGGCAAAAGCTGCTTCTGCAAAATGCATGCCCTGATATAAATCCTTCCCCCCCCCCCCGCCCGAATGCACTTAGCACCTTTCCCCTGCAGGAGGCTCGAGCAGATTTGCCCACTCCCTCTCTTTGGACTGGTGCTGCCATCCAGCCATGTCTGAAATGCATGTATGTGACAACAGGGGCAAATGTAAGCACCCTAAAAGCGAGGCACCCAGGGCAGAAGGAACAGTGGGGAGCAGGGAGCCCTGCAGCAGGGGACCAAAAATACCTCAATAGGGTCATGGATTATTCTAGTGCCCATGAGCTTTAGGAAGCTGGGTCTGTCCGAAAGGCCCAGCATCACCCCTGGGCTCCGGGGCAGCCACCTTAAAATCCAAGGAATCCAGATGTTGCACTGAGGGTCGTGGTTTAGTGGGAAATACTGGTGACAGGTGGATGGTTGGACTGGATGATCCTAGAGCTCTTTTCCAATTTTGGTGATTCTGTGATTCAGAAATAACCACTGTATGTGGTTACCTTGGCCACAAGTGGATCCACATTAGCATTGGCCACAACTCACAGGTGGGGAAGCTGAGATCTGCTTGAAGTCATTCTCCCAAGATCAGCCAAGGAGCTGGGGTGGAGACACGGAGCTCAGAGCTGAGCTGGACCACACCTCCTCTGCCCCACCCATAGCATGAGGTGATGCTGTCGCACTGAGTGATGCTGCAGGGTGACATTCCTGAGCCCACTTCACAGACCCACACCATCACCATCCTCCAGAGGAAGGGCTTTTCTTAGCAGCTCAAAGCACCACCTCTAAAACAATCAACAGCATGCTGCATATTTAATCTCATGCTTCACTACAAGCTGAATAAATTGGCTTTCCTCTTAATCAACAGCAGCAGCACACGGCATCGCAGTGCCAGGCACTGCCTGCTCCCAGCACTGTCACCAAGCTGCCCTCTGGGATGCAGAAGCATAACCTGTTCTCCCCTCTCCACCTGCACGTGGGGCATTTGCAACAAACAAGGCCCTGAGCCAAGGGAGGACAGCGCTGGGGGCTGCTCCTGTGTCTGCCCACAGACTTGAGGATGATCAATGGTTCAGCATCTGAGCAGCAATTCATCTCAGCTTGCTGAGCGCCGCCTCAGAGCCGGGATGCAGCACAGCCACTGCTTAGCCCAGCCAATTTCCTGTGCTGATGCTTCACCCACGGCCCTGGAGGGAGAGACCCATTAATTACAGAGGCTGGAATTGTCCTGCTGCTAGATAAGGGGGGGGCAAACACCGGTCAGCAGCCAGACGTGCCTGGTGGTGCAATACCCTGGCAGCAAACACAGCTACCAACCAGGCCTGGCAGGGCACGGCAGGGCAGTGGCATGCTCCCACCCCACCTTGCTGCTCAGAGCCTTGCAGCCGAGCCCTCAGCTCTGCAGAAGTTGCTACAGAGAAGGAAAAAAAAAAGAAACAACCAATAATGAAATGATGTCAGCTCCCAGCCCAAACTTTTTAATGCGTTTCAAGAATCTGCTGGCTCGTAACCCTGATCTACAAGGCAGGCTGCTTGGCAAAGAGCTCACCTGAGCTGTGTGGAATTGAAAGGCAGCTGCTGGCAGCACGGAGCACAAAAGGGCACCTCCCAGGGTACACTCACATCCCAGAGAGGGATACGGATGGGTGGGTGGGATGGCAGCACTGGAGATGTGCACGGTGGCCATGCTGGGAGCAATGACTCCAACTGCATCTCCCCACGGGATGCCATCACCGTGGGCACATCACTTGGTTGCAGTTTTCCAGGAAGGGGTTTACTGGCAGCAGAAAATCAACTATTTCACAGCAATGCTTTGCGGTAGGAAGCACCGAGCACTCTCTACATCTAAGTACTATTGACATTTTAAGTCTTTAATTCCACCAGAGACGAAACAACTTCATTTGAGAGTTCGTCGATGACCCAAGAACACCATCGTTCTTCCTAAACACAGCCTGTCATTACAGTATTGACCATCAAACTGCACTGCCAGCTGCTCAGAGAATAGCAGGGTGCTCCAGCACAGCCTAAGCCTGCAGGGTAAGGAGGTCCCCGTGAGCATCTGTTGCTCCTTTCACTTTCTGGCCCCTTTCCCCTGAAGCCCAGCGAGCACCTCCATCAATGACAGCACGATGTGCATCTCCCTCACCTCATTTTGTGATCCACAAAGCACGCTGTGAGCTCCCAGGGCTGCAGGCTTCAGGTCCCCGTCCCTTCCACATCCCCGGTGCTCTGTTTGTTTACTGCAGAACACGAGAAGTATTTTTACTGCCGAGCAAACTTTTAAATCCAATTGCTTTCTGCATGAAATGAAGCTCAGTGTGCACAATGCCCTTTCCTTCCCCTGCAGTCATTTTTGTGTGTGTGTGTGTGTGTGTGTGTATCAAATCACAGCGGCCGCACACCGACCGCTGAGCACCCGCAGGGAGCCCAGCCCTGTCCTCTGCCACCAACCAGGAAAGGGCAACGCTTTGTGTCTCACTGACACATCTGAGGATCTGCAGAATTAGGCTCTTACAATCATGCTCATCGTTCATAAAACGTCACCGAGCTCTGCCCGTGATTGCAGCTCGAGCTCGCGCCGCGTTGAGGTAAGGGCAGAATGTGAATATGAGCACTGCAATGTTTCAGGTCTCACGTTGTGTACTCTCCAAGGAGTCCATCTACTGCACAAGCTGGGCCAGCAATACGTGGGGAAAAAGCACCTCGCACCACCTGAAGCATGGGTTGCTTCTGCTGGGCGCAGGAACACATCAGAACAGCGGTCATTTATATTCTGTACGGGTATTACATAGGAATATGCAGAGTGGGAATGAAGTTAATTTATAAACGTAGCCTGCAGATTTTAGATTACAGTTACGGAGGAATTAGCAGCAAGGGAAAATGCTGAGCCTTCACAGCTGTCCTCCACCTGCACTGTGCTCCATCCATCACGCTGCTTGAGCAGGGCAGAGGTGCCCTGGCAGCTTGTGATGCCATTCACCTCCTCCCCCCTTTCAGCACTGTGCTCAGCCCCAAGTGAGCGTGACACAGAGCAGTGGGCACTCACAGCTGCTGGAAAGGTGTGAGACAAGCAGACAAGTCACCGCTCAGATGAACACTGTCACTGCCTCCAGGCTGGGGCCCATCACTGCACACCACCTCATCTCCAGAGCACAGGGCCAACCAGCACATCTGCCTGTATAGTGCACCTTTTTAATTGAAAATAATATCAAGCAGCAATTAGATATTTGATTGGAAAACATACAGCCACCCCTATCCACAGGTTCAGCTGGAGGACTGCTGAAATGTGCTGCAGTGCCCATCTGCACTGCTCCACAAGAAACGTTTTTGTCCCTTCCTACCATCACGCAGCACCGGAGCACCGAACCAAGCGCCCTGTACCACGGTTATACCTCTGCAAGCATGAAACAAATAGTGATGTGTGCTGGGGAGGCTCTTTTAAGCAAGCTGTTATCTGTGTAATTGTTCTCTTTCTGTTCTATTTCTTTTTTTTTTTAGGCAAAGATTAATTGTGATAACAAACCGTGCAGGTCAGGCTTTGCTGCCAGATGAGTGGCTCTGACAATGAGCACTCACCATTGCATTTAGTAAAGTTGCTTAATTGAAGCTAATTTCACTAAGTGACCTTAACAAACAGCTATTTCCCTCTGAGGAGACAGAATGATTGATGCTTCATTTAAGGCACAAACCTTCTATTTTTTTCCCCCCTTCATGACTCAACTTTGAAGCGCAAACTCCTAAACGTCCTTTTATCCAAAGACTCAAAGGGCTGTGTGAGGTGACAGCCGACCAAGGAGGTGCTTTTCTATTTGCACATATAAAGGATATTACAGTCAGCAACCGAATACAGATTCTGTCTGTCTGAAAGCAGCACACCGAGGCTGCCCAGCCGTCACGCTCCAGAGCCACGGCGCAGCTGTGCAGAACCTGCAATGGAAAGAAACAGAATCGTCTGCTTTCACTTGCTACACTTGAAACCACTGTTATCGTTAAGATAATTGTTGCGTGAGCCCGCTCGCAGGTCACATGTCACCAGGTCTAAGCCAAAGACATCTTTAATTAAAGCAAAAATTGCAGCCATTAGACTTCTGGGCAATGTCACCATGTAAATGAAAGGATCGCTTGGAGGAGGAGGTCACGCCACGGCTCCATCCCCAGCACTCCATTCTGCCTTGTTTGCTGTTCTATTGGCCATCAGCAAACCATTGAGCGCTGCTCTAGAAAACCATGGCAGTTCTCTCCACGCATGGCACACTTTTCACGCACAGCCCAGCTCCCAGGCAGCCTCTGCAGCATTACTTACTGGTGCCAAGGGAACCGGGCTCCTCAAGTTAACTAGAGGAGTTAAGGAAAAGGCAAGCAAGGTTTTCTCAATTGGGTCAACAGATGCAAGGCCCTGAATTTAAAGTTTTCTGCACTACAATTATTTTCCATGAAACTTAACCAGCAAACTCCACCAGGGAGCTCTTCCCAGTGGCATCTAAACCGGCCACAGCAGAGAACGACACCAGCTGAAGGTTTCTGGCTTTCAACAGGCACACAGAACCATAGAACCATAGGGCAGCTGGAGTTGGAAGGGACCCTGAAGACCATCAGGTCCCACCCCTGGCAATGAGCAGGGACACCCACAGCTCCACCAGTGCTCAGAGCCCCATCCCCTGACCTTGGCTGTCTGCAGGGATGGGGACAGCACAGGAGGGCTTTTACAGAGACCTCGGCAGAAGTTATGATCTTTTCTCCTCAAGCACCCCTCCCTAGTTTAACTGTATCGTCAGAAATTATATAAAGATCACATTCAGAGAGGACATTTATAAACGCTTCTCTTCCTTATCTCAACATTCCAATGTAGATTGCAGCAATGAAATGAACACAACAAAAATAAAAGCACATCGCTTCGTGACGAACGAGGTCTGGAGCTGCAGAAATTCTCTTTGCATACATTCATATTATATCAGAAGGAAAACTAACTGGCAAGACTAAAACGTGGATAAGCTTATATGATATGCATGAAAGGCTAATTCATAGCAGCATCTCTGGCACTCAGATGTCAAGGGTATCAGTTTTCATTTCCTCTTAGCATTTGTTTGAATAACTTGGATGCGATGTGTCCGGATATTAAACCTCACTAATAACATAAAAGGATAAGAGCAGGAAAAGGAAGATTTTTTTTTTTTTCCAATAAACCCATGCAAATTAATATGTAATTTCACTTATAAAGATAAAATCCCTAACATAAAACAACACCATGATATCACAAACACAGCAGAAGCCCTTTTTTCCCCCCAGATCCCACTGAAATAAACAGAAAGCTCCCAACTCAGATTAACGTGGAATTGTTCAAAGGGCAAGGAGGTAAAATGAATGGGGCAGAGCCTCAGGGCTGGTAAATGCTGATAGCAAGATGAAGAGATGGAATGAGGACGGCTGCCAGCACTGCCATTCTTCAGATTGCTGTGCCAAAAACTGTGACCCATCTAACGGCTGCGTGGATTTTATTACCTGACAAATCACAGAAAGAAGTGCAGAAACAATCACGTGTCATGGCTTGATCAAGTGAGATGGAAGGTTTAAAAGTTATAAAGTTAACAGTAAATATATATATTGATATGTGTTTAGATCTCTCTGCTTCTTGTAAAACTTGTCACATAGCAGTTAACACTTCAGTGACCCAACCAATCGTTCTGAACGGCCTCACAACATCCTCTGCCACTGAGTCAGACCAAGCAGAACAGGAAAGGGAAGCAAGGAGAAATCCCAGTTCAAAGTATCCCTGAACGCCGGCCCCAAAATGCTGGCTGGAACTACACCCAATTGCTGATTTTCCTGAATTTCCAATAAAGGAGTTGATATAATTCTTGTGCCATAGACGGACAACACAAATTCATTAAAACAGATCGATTTTAAAAGTAATGCCACGAGAGCCATCATCTAGTCAAAATGAAGCAGTGTCACTTTCAGTTATTCATCACTTCAAGATCCAGAAATGATTTTCCCTCCCATGCACTGTAAGGGAAAGCTGTTTCCTGCAGGCTTTGCCTCCTCTTGTTGATCTGAACGGGGAGAACAAGTCTCACAAACAATCAGAGAGGAAAGTAAGTGCCTGCATCTTTAGAAGATTCTTTATCCCTTTTGTATTTGAGAGAAAATACAGATACGTAGCAACAACTGTAATCATTGCCAGCAAACTATCATCTACATGTTTCGTGGTGCTCTGTATACAAGCAGCATACTTCACATTACAGGATAACAGGGGTGGATAAAAGCATTTGAGTGCTGCTATTCATTTTTTGTGACTGAATACCAAACGCTTTCTCAGTCTGCCTGACAAATTGGAATGGCTTCAATAACCCCTCACTCAACACCCGCTCTCATCTCATTCTTCCACATCATCCATTACATCTCCAGGTAATACACAAAGGCTTTCCTGGCTGTCCTCAGATTTCTTTGGTTGCCAATTGTTCAGGTGTCTTCTAATCTTCCCTCTAACACCTTACTAAACTCATAGGAAAAAAAACCTAGAGTGAATTTAAAATCTTTTCTGTATGCCTCTAAAATAATCCTTCTCTGCTGTCTCATTATGCATGAAGACAGCTGTGCTTCATGGGAGTAGTGTTTTATATGCTCTGCAAGAACAGAAGTGACAGTAAATGTCACAGGAGACACCATACTCCCTCCCCAAATTTAACCTTGGGCACACCTATGTCTGTATGACACGCAGGAGCTACTAACACATACTCTGAGTCAATATTTTTACTTGTCTTAGAAAATATGACAAGACATTTGCATTCTGACTGTGCACGAAAAGCTTGGGAAGTGGTACTTTTCTAAGAATAGTTACACGGAGTGTCTAAAAAGCCCACACCTTGCTCAGTGCTTCGTATTCGCTCTCAGCTGCATCTTGAGATCGCCATCCACAATGGTTCTGGATTAAAATGTAGTTGCTATGCCATTCAGCTTGTTTTCACATTTGGCAGAATGAAATTACAGTACAGTGTTCCCTAAATATACCGAAGGAAACAACTGACGTCAATCATCTCAGGTATTTTTAGACCACGCAGCAGAATTACTCTCACAGATCACATTCTGACTCCAACTGCACTTTCAAAATGTATCTTTGAGAATACTCCTATCACTGAGATTTTCATCAAGCTCTGTGAACTGAAAAGAACTGCTGGGACATCTGGGAGGGAAACCTTCCTACCTTCAGGTAGCATTACGCTGAGAAGGTGACAGCAGCTGTCCCACTGCAGCTCTGCTCTGGGAGACACCGGACCAACAGGCTGGCTGTGTGTCCTGGAGGTGACTAAGCAAAGCAAATTCTTCTCAACAAGGATTTGAGGACTTCCAGGTAAAAGAATAAGAAGGCAACATTTCCTGCAGAAATACTCCTGCCTATCTAATTGTTGAAAAAAATCAATGATATGAATTGATCGCTCAGTTTTACAGACGCATTGTGCAATACATCATAAAAGTATTGGTCATTCAGTGGGAGAATTTAAGCGCCTGCAGAACTAGGATGGAGGTAAAATAATTTAGGGAGAGAAAGAAAAACTAATTCTGTAGTGGATGACAGTGAAATTAGGCAATTACACATTCAGGAAGGTATGGCTCAGAACAAAACTGTTCAATACATTGACTCCTATTTCCTTCCAGTTCTAACACAGCATTTTTAAGAACACGCATACCACACTCAGTTGATTAAAGCAAGAAAAAAGCCTTTCAGAATTGGCATTTTCCCCTCCTACATTTCACGTTCAGTTTGAGCAATGGTGATTTATTAGTAGCTTCCTCCACTGTAATCTCTTCAACTTGATCTTTCCACCTTCTTGTATCACTTGTCAGTAAACGTGCTCGTGCTCCTCCTCACGCTGGACAAGGTGTGGGATATCAAGATCAAATGCTGCTGTAGTCAGAGCCACGGGCAAGCAATGCTGCTGCTTTCCACTCCACTGCAAAGAAGGTAATTGTTCCAAAGAACCCAACGACCACCATGATCAGGAGCTGCCACTGCAGAAGGAAGTAGTTGCTGTAGAAATACGCAACCGCGGCACAGATGGACTGAGAGGAAAAAAAAAAAGGTGAAAGATTGTAAGAGAAGATATCCACTCCAGCACTGCTGCAAAGGTTATCGAGCTGGTAATGCACGCAGCTTAACATGCATCTCTCAGTATGCTTCCTTCAAAGACACATCAATCTTAAACATCATTATACCTCAGCATGTGTCTCTACATGAGACACAACAGATTTAGCTTTTGCTTATTTAAATAGTGTTTGAATACATTCAGAAGTATCTGAAGCATGGCAAGCACAGTTCTCCTCTATTTCAAAGCATTTTGTCTAGAAACAATGCAGCCAAGGCTGTAGGACAGAATCCAGAAAACCTGTTTCCTGTTTTACAGCATCACATACTATTTTGTACCAAAATATGGCTAGAAACTTTGACAACCACTCCTGCTAACTTACAGCGTATCCTTTTTAAGGGTAACATTTTCATTAATGCTGTATAAAGAATATTCCAACACTTCAGAGGTTGCATGATGTAATACCTGAACAAACTTAAAGATGGCAAAGGCAGGAGCACTGTCTTCAGAATACAGGAATCCTAAAATGCTGAGGAGCTGGGTGTTGAAGCAGCTGTCTCCCAGGCCCAACAGAAAGCTGCAGAACATGGCCACCTCTTTGCTGAAGGAAAAAAAAATTCAATCAAATGTAAGAATCATTCATTCAAGCAGCTCACACAGCTACTGACTAATGCATGAACCTATGAACTACTTCTGACAGACTCACTTGGAAATGGAGAATGGAAGAAAGTTATCAAACTTTAAATTTCATTGGAAAAGAAGTGGGAACACTTGGCTGGCAAAAAGAATAGCTTCATCAGATTTTAATTCCTTTAATGCTAAGGCTTCTGTTAGTATTACCAACAGTCAATTCTACACTGAATTAGAACTGCTAAAATCTCATTCTAGTGCTTGGAGTCGCAAAGCCCACACAGCAGTGATCAAAAGCCAAGAGACAGTGAATTCACCAAAACTGCAAGAATATGAGCAAAAGATCAATTCATGCTGCAGAAAAATATTCCAGTCAAAAAACAGTCCCATGGACAGGTACAAATGGTAATAACTGCAGCTCAGCAGCTGTGCCTGTATAAACTGACCACATTACTTTCACACAAATCAGCAAATATGCACCCCATAAGAAGGCTGCAATGCTAAGAAAGCTCCCTATATTCTTCCCCTAACATTGAGAAGTGTTAAGGCAGGCAGAGCATAGCTCCAGTTAGATCAAGTGCATTTTGACAAGGAGAATTCAAAGACACACAGTGCAAGGCTGGTGCTCTGTGCTATGGTAAAAATGAGCCCAGCACTTAAACTGAATTCCTGACACCTAGCACAATAGTTGTTGGTCACAACTGTAAGAGTTATGCTCCCAGACAGTATAACAGCTATCAAATATCCTCATGCTTTTTATTCTTATGCTGTTTAAATCCCTAAATTGAGCATGCATCAGAAAAGCAGCTTCAGTGAGTTTTCTATGAGAGGTAAAGGCTGTTTTATATCCACCTTGAGTTATACCGGACAAAGTAAAGAGCTTACATACCTCGGAATCATGTAAGCAACATCATCTGTTCCTTCCATAGGAGCAACAGGGGCATTGCTTGGCATGTTGACAAAAATTAAATAAAAGGCAATGAAATGGACAATGATGCCCAGCATCACAACGGGGTTCCTGCCAAAGCGATTCTTCTTGCTCAGTAAACCAAAGACTCCTCCACCTGCAGGATGGAAACACGGGAGACTTGCATCAGAAATGAAGAAATAAAAAAACAGGGCAGCATTCAACGTAATGCAAGTAAGGAATAGGCTGGAAATGTGGGTTGTAAAAAAGCCCCACAGATCTGCCACACCATCCCTCCTGGTGACAGAACCTCTGGGTTGCCAGAGGTGTCCAAGTCATGCAGGCACAATTCTCATAAGAATGCTGACAGAAATGCTTTGTCTTCTCACAAGGTATTGTGCCAGGACTTCTGTTTCCTCCTCACAGCACTACAAAGTGACAAGGGATGATGCTGTGCCAAGCTTTGTTGATTGCAGAAGGATGTACCTCTCTATGAATCCAAGTTGCTCATCAGCAAATATTTCTTTTAATTACTGCAATACTTTTGTTTAAGTAAAAAATATTTACTTAATGAACACGACGTGTATTCAATTTTATTTAAAAATCAAATCTCATTTAACACAAGCTTTTTATGTAAGAAATCTTGGGTATTTTTCATATTACATGAAGGATAGTTAAGGTATCAACTCCAATAATAAATGTAAAGAGAATACAATTGAAAAATATCAAAATTGCTAAAAATTCCCTAATACTTTGGCTTGGAGTTTCTCTCATCCTAGATCTTGTGTGTTCCTCTGCACTAACACAAAAAGAACACAAAACCTGAAGATTCATAGCCAACTGTACTTCCCATCCTACTCTGTATTCACTTTACACAGCAGAGTGTATAATTCACAGTACAGTAAGGAACCACACTGACAAATTTACTGTTGAGATCTCATTTTCTGTTCACATCATCATTGCTGGAAGCTTGAAAGAGTCTATTCAACTCGATACAAAAAAAATCCTTTTGAATAACTACAACTTTTTAATCCTTTCTTTTTCCCCTAGAAAAGAGTACATTTTGACTCACCTAAAATTTCCCCAACTCCAATAAAAATCCCAGAGAGACCAATAAGGCTTTTCTCTTCGGTGCCAAACCTATTCACAGCACCAATGCACGTTCCATATACTCCAGAAAAGAATGTTAATTCCAAACCTTTGAAGGAAAGCAAACAAAATTGTCCAAATGAAGAGTATCTTCATAAGCTTTGCAATAGCTCATATCTGAATGGTTTTTCCTTAAAATAACTTTAAAATACTTAAAGAGAGAAATGTAACAGAAGCAAAAAAGAGGTGTTTTAAGCTATGTAATGATGATATTTCCCTGTGCTAGTTTATGGAAACGATATAAAATAAACATGTCACACAATCAGCATCAGATGCACTAAGGTTCAGTACTGCTGCTGTTGGCACAATCCCCATGAACAGTTTGCATTTCTCCCAGAACTTTGGAATTTCATTCAAACAAGAAGTTTGAAACAGCCCTTCATAACTGAGGAAATAAAACACAATTTCACTTTAAGATTTTTTTTCCTCAGATTATAGCATTTCTGAAAACCCACTGCACACCCAAATCCCAGAGAAGAGGTACGATCTCTAAGTGCTACTTTTCAACAGACAGATAATGAAAGTGAAGCAAGAACAACTACTACTTGTTAGAATTCTTTCTTTCTATTGCTGATATCGAAAGGTGACACGTTTAAGTCCAAAACAAGGAACCATTAGTCCGAATATAGCAATGTCTTAATAGCAATTATATTAATAAGAACCTAGGTGTGATGCTTAAACAGGAAACAGAGCTCTCATTCCCCTCCTGCATTTTGCTGTTACAGAAATATGGCACACCACACATCAGTCTACCAGCAGCAGGCTGTCTAACACCGTACGTGACCTGCACAGCCTCAAAAAGGAATGAGCTCTCAACAGCCGTAGGAATCAAACCATACATTTTGGAATTAAAAGCTTGAGTCGGTCTGAAGGGACTTTCAGTTTTCCCATGAAGTGGCAATATCGACCAGGAGCCACCAGATGGCAGCAGGTTCTTCCAAGCCAGCAAAAAACAGTTGAAAACTGCTTAACTTGTACCCAGTAGAACCAAGGCTAACTGAAAGCTATTAGTAATGCCCTACTCCTCATTACAAGCCTAAGAGAGGTAATAATGGAAATGTCATCTGCAAAAATTTTAACTGAAATGAACTGTAGTTACATTAAATATCATCTACAACCTACTGATGTCAAATCACATTAAAACCTGCCACACACACTTCGCCTAAATCTCAATTTAGGTGACCATGAAGTGGACTGAACAGCATGTTATTACATCTGCTAGTGTGAGAGTTAGGTGCACCTCTCTTCCCATACAGGAACACTTCCCAGAATATGAAATAACTCATTCAAAGGCGACTGACGTATTCAAGTAATGTTTGCAGAGAAACAAAAATCACAACTCCACTCTGTGGCTACTGTTTAAAATTGCAAACGATGCCCAACAGTGCTGCATGATCACACACCCTGCTTGCTCCATACCTGTGTAGGCTGTTGTGATACTGAGAAGCAAAATCTCTTTTGTGAAGCTTAGCTTTACAGATCTCTCTGGAAAGACACAATAAAGGAGATTAATACAATTTCCACTAACAGTACTAAGAGCACTAGCACTTCTTTTGCTCTCTGCTTAAACCAAAAATGTTAAAATTATTTCAACTGTGACTTTCTTGCAATAAAAAAAAAAACCATTATAGAGTGCTAAGCACACAGACCTTCATTTGCTTTCTAAAGAAATCAGTTTGATCTGAAATCTTTTCATAAGAAATGCAAGGAAGGAAATATTAAAGAGGGAAAGATATAGTCTTCAATTAGCAGACAATTTATTGTATTTCTGTATTCACTGTTCAATGTGATTAACTCCTACAAGGAATAAATACATTCTCTGTGAATATCTCCATGACCTTAAAACAAACTAACTAACAGTCAGTGATGGACTGTTGGAAATCAGTTAGTTCAGTTCAAAAACACTGATCAAAGTGACAAAACAAAGCAATATGCAACTTCTCCTTTATATTGTTTTTTTAGTGGAGAAGACAATTTAACAGTCATGCACTGGCTTTCCCTAGGGGGTGACCTGTTGTTTTTGAGCTTATCTGTATAAGGAATGCACTGTAAAGTAGCTCGAATTTCAAACTCAAATTTCTCCTTGCCTATACTAACATAGAGATGAAATCTATTACAGTTTCTTTGCTTGCAGGCAGACTTTGATTGTATGATACTGCCATGGGAGAAGTACTTCCAGAGTTCAGCCAGCCACTTCAACAGCAATCTGTCCACACATTCAGTGGTTCCCAAGCGAGCTTTGGCTCTTCTTGACTCCAAATCACAAATATTCATATAGAAAACTCAGTTCCTATCAGGCTCAAAACTCATCAGTCCCATACACATACATGAACTGTCATCTCTAGTATGAAAACCAATGCCATTTGGCAGCCTCTTTCCCTAAAGGCCAGATCTGAATTTCTGTATTTCAAATGGAATAACTGAAATGCACTCTTAACTTCATCCATCTGCAAAATTTTGTTCTGAGTGATTTGTACGTTATCACAAATCAGCAGAATCGTGGAAAGCTGGAAAGGACATATCAGGATTTTTTGAAGCAACTCATATATTAAACAATACTTACTGAAAGCATCCACTGCTCTCATCAGTTTGTTTCGTGCAGACCTGGGTAAATAAGCAACTTAGTCAAAATGGAAGAAGAATAACCACTTTGCGTCACCATGCTGAAGGCAGATTAATACACTCTTCAAAACGTTTGCACATTTTTTAGGCCTGTGTTATACACTGAAATTTGCTAATACACTGTTTAATGTTCTGACCACAAAATGCACTTGGCTTTCCGAGTTCAACATTCAGAATTTAGCCTCAGTTAAAGTCCAACAGACTTTCTCCTGAGTGAGCTTAGCAGTGGTTAGCCCTGAACATCTTTTCACTAGCACACACGTGCTGATGTTTTTCTAACAAAAATATCTAAAATGACACCTCAATCAAAGCTGCACTCTGTCTGCCTAACTATGCACTTCTAGTGTACTCAGAAGTTGCATCTATATATTTTGAAAACATATGACAAGCACATCAATATGAAAATATAACTTAGAAATAAGTATGGGAATAATTTCTGCTCATTCCAGCCCTTAACGTGGACTGATGAGGCAATAAAAACTACAAAAGCCATATGCATGCTTAACTGTTAGTGGAGAAAAGAGGTAAGTGGTATCTTTCCAAAGGCACTTACTCATTAATGGAAAAACACGATGTGCATTACCTCACTCTACCCTTCAAAATGTCATAGGCAGAACGTTAATTGGCTCTCACTTGTTCAGATACAGACACTTTTCTATTAAATCTGCACATTCTACAGGTTGTTCTTAACATTCAGGTTTCCAGTTCAGAGGTAGAAGTGGAACTGACACTCCATTAAGGAGCAGAGACACATAAAAAGCATATGTGACAACAAATTATTGTCATAAGCACTTACGAGCTGTCCCCAAGGATTTCATTAGTAGAATCTTCCTCCCCTGGTGCTTTTGTGTCCTCTTGTTTCCTAATCAGAAAGAACAGAACTGTGCCCACAAGACTGATAACAGTCAGGGCAGTGAAGACAGTTCTGCGATCGCTCTCTGGAAAAACAAATTAGAGCCATAACGAGACATGTAAAAGCAATTCAGACAAATTCAACTACCTTCAAAGAACTAATACAGGCATCATTCACGGCAGTGTTTAAAATGCATACTGATTTTCTACCTTACCTCACACGTGGAGCAAAATGAACCCAGTTACTGACAAAGTCCTATCTCATTTTCACAATGCCAATAAAACACTGGCATATCAAAGAGCATTACCTGCATTTCCTGCCATGCAAAGGCCATGACAGAGGAGGAGCCAGTTAGCAATGAAAGTGCATAAATCATTAGCAGGAAAAAATATACCTTTCAAGACAGGTATAATTCAGAGCAGACATAGCAATCTACCCCAAAAGCCCGCAGATTTCTGAAGATTTGCTCTTTACCAGATATTAGCACTGTTACATCAGACCATGTTTACTACAAAGGCCTTAAGAGCACTGAAACCTCAATAACTGACACAGCATACAGTGTGTTGCTGGAGGAAGGCAACTGCTGCCCTCTGCACCTGCTCTGGTGCACCACCCAACTTTTCTGGCAAAGGAAAGTCTGCAGTACCAAAGTTATTCCTATTAGCAAATTAGGCAGTAAAAAAAATTGCCAAGAAACTGCTAACAGTTGTAGTTCGAACACAGAGACACTGCCTATGCTTGTATTTAATGCACTTTAGCTTAAAGGCAAACAGTAAATTGTTCTACCTCAATTAAAAATAACCTGTGCATGATTATAGATCAAAAAGAAAACATGCTCCATCTTGAAATGAGTGTAATATAGGCAGCAGAAAGGAGGAGGAACTGATTTTCAATTGCTGTCAGATCTTCTAATACTAACATCTGTCTTTTAATAAAGAAGAGTCTCAAGACATTTCAAAAGTGTTTTCCATTTAAGGATGCAAGAAAACATAACAGCAGAACTCCCTCATATTTAATGGCTGTGTTCTGTGGTTAGCAATAGCAATGAAATTTAGAAGGCACAGAACTTTCACGAGAGAATGTGGGAACTGACTTTTAGAAGTTAACCTGTTCTGTGCTACCAAGCCCAGGACTATGGAGAACCTGAGACAATGCATTTAACAGCAGTGTGAAGTGGAAGAGGCAGTATTTCTGAAGCCTGATAATTACCATTTACATGTCGATATCTTATTCCTCATTGACTATACTAGAAAGTGACACCTGTATATTTCTGTTACCAGCTTGCCATAACCAATAACACCCACCTGATATGTAAGTTTTCCCTTGCCAAGCAAAGTATATATAGAGGTTTCCAAAAAACAAGCTGTAAACAAAAAGAACGACACAGGTGAACTTTTTGTGGTAGGATCTAGATCACTGTAACACAGTTCAGTACTGCCCAATTGCAAAAGAAAAATAAAGCAGTCACTTTCCATGCAAACTGTTTACTCTGTATGTAATTTCAAACACAGGAGAGGATTTTTTGCCCTAATGTTAGCCATTCATTTTCAGGAATCAATAAGGAACAAGATAGTAACAAATGAAGAAATTGTCATCTATCTCTATTTTTGGAAGGGTCCAGCCTAGAAATATGACATATCTATAGATATGAATCTGCAGTACTCCCAATAGAAGAGTCATGTGTCTTGTCAGAAACATTAGCCCAGCAATGCTAAATTGGTTGCTGACAGCTCAGGGGAAATTCTGTGTTCTACCTATGGTTTCCTGAAATACAGCAACTCAGAATGGAGTGGTGACTCAGAACGACCTTAGAGTGAAGTTTCCTCATCTCAAATCATACATTCTGTTCATCATAAAACACACAATGTCTTGAGTTTGTGGAAACTGCAACTTTGCTATACCCAGATGTTAATTAGTACCCAAAGGGTGAAACACAAGGAGCACACCACTGTCTCACACTGATGTTCCATTAACGCAGCACTCTGTCTCCACACAGCATCAGCAATGCGTTTAGAGCAAGCTCATCAGCCTAACCACAGTGACTCATTCCCTGCATTACTTCTCAATATCCAGAAGTACTGTATTACCAGTGTAAGAGGTGTCTGCCTTCAGGATACATTTGGTGACCTGCTGTCACTGGATTTTGGTCTTGCTGACATTATCCAACTCTAAACCCAGCAGGGAATTCCAAAAGTTTTTCACCCATTGTATAAAAAAAGCAGTTCATCTGTTCCAAACCAATCCTTCCAACACATTACCTTAGTTCTAGAAGAGCAGCCAACAGCTCCACATTCAGCTCAGCTGCCACCTTTCTGTTTTCCCATGAGTAAAATACTCCTCAGACACCTTCTCTCCCAACTGAAGAATCCCAGTATTTTCGTTCTATCTTTAAATCAACAACTCTGCTTTCATGTATATTTCCATCACCTTTCCCTCCAACAGAGTTCCAGAGAGTGGAGGCCCAGCACTGGGATGAAAAGGGCTCAGGGGCAGAGGAGGGATGGGGGTGTGGTGAGGCAGTTCAGGGTCACGATGTCTCATTAGTATGCTCATGATCCTGACACAACACAGCTCTCCAAGACTAAGAAGGCTTCTCTCATACTTGCCAAATGCTCTCTGAAATAATGTGTATCTTTTTAGCATGTCAAGAGCAGAGGCTTGCAATAGGCTATCTTTACTTCACTGTTCTATAATGCACAACAGCATTAGAAGTGTTGCTTCTAACTCTCCCACTTCATTGACTAACACATCAGGGGAATTTTTTCTTTTATACAGCCTTCCACTTACCAAAGAATAAAAGAGTGTATGCAACTAAAAAATTATCAATTAATAAAGCTCACCTGGACTGTAAGAGTGCCCAAAATACTCCACTGTTCCTTCCAATGGTGTTTTCATCAGAATTTATAGTCAAGCAATTTCCTTGTGCCGTCCATAGCACTGAAATGTACAAAAGATATTGGTCAGGAAATAAAAGTGCTTTAAAATATATCCAAATACAGCAAAGAATAGTGAGCAGAGAAAGTAATGCTTACCAGCAGCTGCAATGCCAATGAACACAGAAGCAGTATAGAAACTCCACGTAGAAGGCTGGATAAAAACTGCAATGTATAAGCTAGAACAGAACAGATAGATTGGTTTATTGAACACAAACAAAGAGAGTGCTCTTTAACAGCCAGCTATCTTACTTAGCTCCTCCTAAATCATCTACTGTCACCCAAAGTACATTGGAATATAGCTCAGGTCACGTACAAAGAAAAGAAAAAGGTAAGCTTTTTACTCCACCAAGAATGTAGAACTTTTTTTATTATTATTGTAGTCATTAACCTGAGACCACAACATGAACTCAACAGTCAGAGAAGTCTGAAAATGATGAGGGAAAAAATAGTTTCCAGTAGGCTTGAAGTACCCTGAAATTATCTACTGATATATGTAGCAGCTCAGATAGAAATTCTCCTTAGGCAGTAGGATTTTGTTTGTCAAGTACGTTAAAAAAAAAAAAGAAATTTCAAAGAAATTAAATATAATACTTACCTATAAAATATGCCACTAATAAACATGGAGAGTTGAGGTCCTACTAGTGCAACCACTGAAGGTGAGATAAGGTTTGATGCGGAGAATACTCCATAAATAACAGACATGCTACATAAATAAACAACAAAGATAGTTAAGTACAAAAATACAGTTACAAATGCAGATTGTTTAAGAAGACTGCTCAGTTGATTCCAAAACGTACATAAGAACGTCCTAACCTTCACATTCAAACATTTTCTTCCTTTCTGTTGTTAAGTATCTTCAATCATTTTATTCCGCGTAGAAACACACGAGTGTACAGTGTTTCTTGAACTGCTGAATTGAGTCCCTAGCCACTGCAGGCCAGCATATCTTGTGATTTATGACAGGGTTTTGTCAAACTGTGCCTTACTAAGTTCTTCTATTTTGTGCCCAGTACTTCTAAAGGAGAATGTACCCAAACCTCTTTCATCTATTAGTGAGGTTTTCATCTTCTGTCAAACACACCATAAAAACTGTATAGATATGTTTTGTAGTAGCTGTATTTTTCGTTTACATTAAGACAGTAAACCTTTCAAAGCAACAACTGTGTTTTTCTTATATGACAGATCAATTTGGCTCACAAAAGCTCCCTGATCACACTTGGTAAGTCTGGCCAAGTCAGTGCAATAAACATTCAGAGTGGTATTTTATAGCTGTAAACCTTGCCTCTTGCCTTTCCGATTGCTCCTTTCCCAGATACATTGCAGAGTTTCCTACAAGTTGATCCAAACAACCTATATAATACACAAAGGCACAGATGCAGATAGGGGCAAACAACCAAGGCCTTAGCAGCTTACAGTCTTTTTAAAAAACTTCCCCATTTTAAAATTAACTAAGATAAAAAGACAAGAATGTGGTGACTGAATGGTAGCTTTAGTTTTACAAAGAAAGTACACAAAACAATCACACAGCTCAATTAGAAATCAGTAGCTCAGGTTAGGACTGAATGCGAGAGCCATGATTAAAACTACTTTAAGTATGCCATTAAATTGTGAAGCCAGCAGAACACCAGAATCTCTTGAGAGTATATCTCTACCAGATGTAATTATAACCAGCTTCACCGTGCAAGGAGCAAAGTAGTATGAAGACGTGTGTGAGTTACCTTGTGTAGCCACTGCCATGAAAATCTGTGCTGTTTAGATTTGTAATAACCGTTTGCTGTGAGGAGAAATCACATGCAATATTGTCAGAACTACCTGAAATCATTTGCATCAGACTGTAGTCAGTACAAAACATCAACAATTATCACTAATAGACTCTACTTGTTCATTACAACTCACAACACGGCCACAATGAAGACAAAGAAGGTATCTGGCAGGGAAACATCTATGTTTGAAGCAGTAATAAGGAATTGTGGATTATATCATGATTTCACCACAGATCTTATAGTATTTCACAGAACACTTCTCTTAGGTAGCTATGTACAACTATCTTCATCTAAAAAGTGGGGAAAAATAGGCTGAAGCTTCACTGTACTCTTAATTTACCCAAACTACTGGGCTTAGAAAAAAGAGTTTCCGCTCTTTCAGTCTTCCCATTAACAGCTTGTTCCTTTTTTTTCCCCTTGAATCAGCTTTAGTGATCACGAGACCATGTAATTAGCTGGATTGTCTGGCAGATCTGACTGAAAGTCACTTTTAATGACTTTAACGACAATACGTTACATCACTGCATGATCACTAAGGCCCGATTCAGTGAGGTGCTGCAAATTCATTGCGCAGCAGAACTTAATCACTGCACTGCACAATAACTTAATGAGAACTGTTGTAAGCAATTATTTCTACACTGTAGGGAAGGACATTTAGATGTCCCAACTCAGAATGGATTCTTCTTAATGTGTAAGAGCAGAGAAGCAAGAGGTATGCTGAAATAAGACTGACAGCAAAAGTGATATCAACAACTAAGTTAGCGAAGGTGACCTGGCAGTTCCAGCAGCTGTGTGAGCCTGACACACTCCCTGTCAATGTTCAGTTTGTTAAAACAGAAAAGTATGTAGCATTAGGAAAGACATTCTAGGAGAAACTAAGGACACGTTAACTACAGGGTCGTGATTTAAGCAAACATACTGACAGGGCTTATATGCAAAAATCAGAAATGTGAAAGATACAATAAAAATCAATTGTTAAATGTATCAAACAGACATTTAACAGACAGTTCTAACATTTGATAGGATTACTTAATTTTCCACTAGCAGAGCAATCAAGCAGAGTTACATATGTAGCCATGATACCTTAAGGAAATAAACTGATTAAGCACCCTGTTAACCAACTTAATCTAGTTAACACTAAACCAAAAGTAAGGAGACAAAACATAAAAAGACATACTGCACATAAAAAATCCCACATACAGCAACTCATACATTAGACAAAGGACAAAAGAAAGTGTCACAGAGCTGTGGAATGTTTTGACATGCACACCTACCGCAATATTTCCACATGTTTGGAAAGCAGTGAATATAAACATGAAGGAGATTCCCAAAATAAGTATGTTGAAAAGTTTTTTTGATTCAGGAGACATTTTGTGGGTTATTTTGCCGAGCTCTCAGCTTCAGTCTGCAAAAAAAACCTATTTCCCTTTAAGAGTTTCCACTTAATTCCTGTTTAAAGAAGAAGGGAAAAAAAAAAAAGAATAAAACAACAAAAAATCATTCAAAAATGACACTTCCTGAGAACTACTTGTCAGCTGCTAGGACATAAGCATCAACAAATCTAGAAATCTGGAAATCTTAAATAACAGACAGCAAAGTCAGAAACTTGGAAACATAAATATACAGATGGATACAAAAAGTAAAGATCAAAATTCTCCCTACCTTTTCCCATTAAGTTAAGAGAGCAGACAGCAGTACGTTACTTCTCCATGGCATCCCTTTCCCCCCAAAGCAGCAGCTTTCCACATATTGAGACGGTTAATCAGCTGAGTTTCTCGCCATGGTTCCGGACGGGAATTCTGTTCAAAAGCCAGTAAATCACCTGACAATGGAAAGATGAGATATTCACACACACAAGCCATTTCCATGCATGCTGGACAGGAAATAAGGAACATTTCACAATACAGATCAGCTGACCCTGCCTGGAAAGCCCTTGTGCACCATGGGAAATGCAGTTTTACCACTGTATACTTTTTTTTTTTTTTTTTTTAAAGCTTGAAAGTGGAGACATCTCCTAATCCTTAAAACTGAAAAAACTTTTAGAAAGATATCTAAGAAAAATGTATAATTAGTTGGATTCATACACAGAGAAGGTCACCCTTGAGGGCAAATTATATTCAAAATATAAACTTTTAATGCCACCCACACTGATGCTCTGCTTGGTGCTTTTGCCTTTTCTTATCTTAGTGACTCTGGAGAAAAAACCAGTCTGTATAATCTTTCAGTGCTTCCTCTCAAGAAACAGCATTTCCTTTTAGTAATGACACACTCCTGATATGGTGCTTTACGGTGGTTTTCTGTAGTACATTAAAGATTAACTGAAACTTTACTTTTGAAGCCCTCTGTTAACCTGTCAGCAAAACTAATGCAGGGTAACACACACCTTGTACGGATGGAATGTCTGCTTGTCACTGTCAGTACCTTGTGTATATTCTGTACCTCCCGAGTCAGGAGTGGAGAGCTCAGCTAAACCAACCCCCTGAACTGACAAAGAGGAACGGATGCAAATTCAGAACTCGGGAAAATGGAAAATCACAAGAGTTGTATTTTTTTACTTCTGGAAGAAAGTCAGCATGACCGCACAGAGGCTACTTTACAAAGATGAAATGGGAGCATCAAGGTATTGCTTTTAACTTGAGCAAACCTCTCTTCTCATATTGAATATTTAAAGCGTGGATTGAAATTTTAAAATCCAGTTCTTAGAATTACTTTTAAGGCATCGCTGAACAGATGGATCCCATGTTTCCTCTGCCCACAGCCACAGTGTCCCACTCACTGCCTTTGGACCGTTCTGCTAACAGCATCTTATACTGAAGGGACTGCAGAGTGACTGCAGCCAGGGAACGAGGGACAGAGGGAACAGCCCCTGCCACTGTAAATAAACCACTGCAAAGATAGACATTAAATTCCTCCTGAGTGAAAGCATTTCGAATCACAAAACACCGAACGCAAATTCTTCGAGTAGAAAAAGAACAATAAAATCCATTCGGACTGGAAAGCAAATCCTAGGTTATCTGATCTCCTACGAGGAAACCACTTATTCCCTCCGGGCCCGCGCCCGAACCATCACTTTGTCTGCCGAGTCTGCTCTCTCAGGCTTTCCCCCACCCCCTCCATACCAACATCTTCTCACCCTTTAAAACCAGCACACGGAACAGACAGGCACAGAGTGCTTTCAGGGGAGAACTGAGCACGGCGGCTGCGTCGAGAGGAGGAGAGAGGAGGAGAGAGGAGGAGAGAGGAGGAGAGAGGAGGAGAGAGGAGGAGAGAGGCCGCGCCCCCACAACCCCCCTTCCCCTCCCCCCCCCTCCTCCCCTCAGCGTCCGCCATTTTAGGCCTCCGCCTCCCGCGCGAGGGCCGCTCCTTCACGAGGCTTTTCTTTCTTTTCTCCACGCCGTTAAGATCTTTTTTTTTCCCCCCGCTCCGTTACAACACGCATCCCTCAGCTCGTTTCCGATCTATCTGCTCGCTTTCGCTTCGCTTTCTATTTATTTATTTATTTATTCCTCGCCGTTTTCAACACGCGTTCAAAAAAAAGTTCCATCCGCCGACTGCTTCCGGGTCACCGCAGGGGGGCCGCCTCGACGGCCCGATCTAAAACGCGTGCCAGCCGTTAATTCACGGACCCGTTTTCCGCGCTCCCCGCCGGGGCGGCCCTGGGAACGGCGCTCGGGAGTTAAAACGAAGCGGCGGAGCTCAAAGCCGCGCCGCCGCTTCCGGTCCGCCCCGCCCCCCCACCCCGAGCCGCACCGCGCGCGCCGGCGGCGCTTTCCCTTCCGGAGCGGCGGCGGCCATTTTGTGGCGTTAATAGGCGCGCGCGGGCGGCGCCCCGCTCATTTCCTCGCGGCCGCGGTGCGGGCGGTGCGGGCGCTGCGGCTCCGTGGCGGCCTTAGGCCTCGTCCTTTTCTCAGAGCCCGAAGGTGGGTGCCCGCTCCTCCCCGCCGAGGACCGGCCGGCTTTTCCTTATGCCCTGTAGCTCTCTTCCTTTCGGGACTCTGCGCGGCCGCCGCTCCGGCGCTCCTCCTCCTCCTCCTCCTCCCGTGTGAGGCGCTTCCCGCTCCGGGCCGCGCCGCCTCCGAATTCTCCTCCCTTCCCTCGGGTTTCTTCTCCTCAGCCGCCGCCGCCCCTTGGGGGGCTACCGCCCGCCATGAGCTACGGGCGCCCTCCGCCAGACGTGGAGGGCATGACGTCCCTCAAGGTGGACAACCTGACCTACCGGACGTCCCCGGACACTCTCCGGAGGGTTTTCGAGAAGTACGGCCGCGTGGGCGACGTCTACATCCCGCGGGATCGCTACACCAAGGAGAGCCGCGGCTTCGCTTTCGTCCGTTTCCACGACAAACGAGACGCCGAGGACGCCATGGACGCCATGGACGGGGCCGTGCTGGACGGCCGCGAGCTCCGCGTGCAGATGGCCCGTTACGGCCGCCCTCCGGACTCGCACCACAGCCGCCGCGGCCCTCCGCCCCGCCGCTACGGGAGCAGCGGTTACGGCCGCCGCAGCCGCAGGTGAGCGTCCGGAGAGGAGGAGGGAGACGGGCTCCGTTCGCACGCCGCAGCCCTTTGGCTTTCGATCGCTTTCCGAGGGAGTTTCCGGGCGGGGAGGGAGCCGCGGAAGCACGTGGAGCTGTTTCGCGGCGGGAGGCGGCCCCGCGGCAGCCCTAGCCCCCGGCCACTGGCTCTGAACAATGGCGCCCTCTGAACGTTCATTTTCTCGCCCACGTGGGGCCCGTTATGCCCGCCCTGTCCCGGAGTAGTAGGGTGGACCGTTGTGCCGCTAGCGTAACTCTTGTAACGCTTGTTTTTTAATCCCGCTTTTGTGTTTTTAGCCCTCGGAGACGCCGCCGCAGCCGATCGAGAAGCAGGAGCCGCTCTCGGTCCCGCAGCCGATCTCGCTACAGCCGCTCCAAATCGCGCTCTCGCACGCGCTCCCGGTCTCGCTCCACCTCCAAGTCCAGATCCGCCAGGAGATCCAAGTCTAAGTCGTCGTCTGTCTCCAGATCTCGGTCCAGGTCGAGATCTCGGTCCAGATCTAGGAGCCCTCCACCCACTTCAAAGAGGGAATCCAACTCCAGATCCAGGTCTAAGAGCCCTCCTAAGTCTCCAGAAGAGGAAGGAGCTGTGTCCTCCTAGGAACATGGTAATGTACCTCGGGATCAGTGCACCTTGCATGTTACTTTATTGTAGCACTTAAGTGGGGTGTTTGGGTACTTCTTAGTCTTAATAGCTCGAGCTGAGTGGATCCTAGTGGGGCACGTTGCTAGTTATTTGTTTGTTTGTTTGTTTTCTTGAGCAGTGCTTTTCGGTTATCGGTTTAGGGAAATTAATACCATAGGGCTTTCTGCACAGAGATTTTTCATGTTTTGTTGAGAGATTAATGGCTTGGTTTTGATTAAAATATTGTATGAGACACAACCTATGCTGAAAATGACTATTTCTTACTGTATTTATCCAACATCTGCGTTTTCCCCTTTAAAGCTGCGGTCTCCTGTTTGCTAAAAGAATATTGGCCAGTATTGCAGATTTTAACTGATTTGGCTGATCCTCCAGGGACCAGTTTCTGTGGGCGTGTATTGGAGCAGGTTTGTCTTTAAATGTTAAAGATACACTATCCTTTATAACGGAATGGAAGATCGGTTCAGTGGCCGTTATACTGACTGGAGGTAACTGTTGTAGCAAAGTGGCAAATTGATGGCAATGCGAAAAACGATGGAAACTAGTTTTTCCTCAAGTTTTCAACTTGGAGAGGCTCCTGAGGATAACACTGGGTGGGGAAAGGATAGTGTGTCTTTAACCCATTCAAACTGTTTGGTCCTCTTTTTTAAAAGGAAAGGGCCTGAGCTAGCTCTGAAGTCAGATAATTGTAGCAGAACTAGTGGCACTTTGTTTTGAATGTTAATTAGTTTAGTTCAGTCTTTCACGAGAGGTTTAGTTTTATAGCTTTTACTTAACTTTCGATAATTGATTTTGCAACCAATCATACAGGCTGAGTTCACGTTAAAAGTGCTTTGATGGACAGCCTGGTGTTTATTGTTTAAAAAAAAAAAAATACTTTCACAGAACCTTACATTTGGCCTCTGAATTAAACCAACACACGGGGGGAGGTGGAACACCGTGGTAAAGCCCAGAACTTGTAAGAAATTAGGCAAAGCCAGTTGAAACACAACTAGAAGTATACCTGAAGTCATCCACACAGCGGAGAAGACACGAGATAGAAACCTAGCTGAGTTTTTCTCTCTTCAAATCTAGATGCATCAGATAAATGAGAGCCTACATAAAGGACGCCTTTGGGGGGAAAGGATCGCTTGAGTCTACAGCCCATTGGAGAGACCCCTGGCATGAGCAACCAGCTGTCGAAAAGGTTATTTTGTAACATTTTGTCTAACTTTTTACTTGTTTAAGTTGCGCCTCAAGTGGCAGATTTTACATTTTATGTGCCATTTTGTTGCTGTTATTCAAATTTCTTGTAATTTAGTGAAGTGAGCGACTACCGATTTCATTATTGGCTTGGATATTTGAGGTAAAACTTCGTTTCTGTTCATATAGTGCTGACTTTCATTTGAAATTAAACGGATGGTAACTTGCTGCCTCAAGTTTCATACTGAGGAAGTGCACAGCTCTTCTATGCTGAGTAGCTAACTGTCAGAAAGTATTCTCAATTTTGTCTTCATTCCTTAAATACAGTTCTGAAGAGCTTCAATTTGAAATTTACTGTAAATGCTTTTTGACTTTGAATTCGGATAGTTATCTTCAAATTGGTAGAAATCTTTTCAGGTGACAGTTGATATTTGAAAGGATTGTTTTTATCAGACTCAATTCTAATCTCTTCTCTTATGTATTTTTGTGCACTAGGCGCAGTTGTGTAGCAGTTGAGTAATGCTGGTTAGCTGTTAAGGTGGCGTGTTGCAGTGCAGAGTGCTTGGCTGTTTCCTGTTTTCTCCTGATTGCTCCTGTGTAACGATGCCTTGTCGTGCAGAAACAAATGGCTGTCCAGTTAATTAAAATGCCTGACAACTGCACTTCCAATCACCCGGGCCTTGCATAAAAATAACGGAGCATACAGTGAGCACATCTAGCTGATGGTATACACACCTTATTTTTTCCAGAATGGTAAACCTTGCCAACATGCATATATGAACTTATATTTGAAACATGTAATGTTAAGAAAGAAATGGTTCATTCCTCTGTAAGTACTGATTGGTGTATCTTTTGCTTAAGACATCTTGTACTATACCCACTGTCTCTGTAGTTAATATTAAACATTTTTCTGTGTTAACTTTTCTCAACTTAATGTCCGAGTCAGCTTCTTTTTAGCTTGAAAAGATTTCTGCAATTATACTGTCAATGTTTAACTTCTATATAGTAACAGAATGCATTCTACTGCTGCTTGATTTTATCCACTGGGGTTGCTTTTAAATTACTACGGGCAGACTTGCTGGTACTGTGACTAACCCAAGTGCTGTACGAGTGCTATTGCACAGCAGACTCTGAACACAAAGCTGGGTCTGCTGGGTGTTGTTACGGAGGATACACACTGAGCAGTACTAATTGCATTTGCTGTGTGCTTGTCTCGACTCAACAGGCTGCTGCTTGATGGTAGCTCCTCTTAGTGATCATTCTTTTCTTGATTTTTATTTTTATTTTTTTGGATACCAAATGGATTGTAATGTCAATCATCACATGTCAAGGGTTATTGTAATGCCTTGTTAACTTTATGCATGTATGTTAAATGGAAATGGAAACATCTGAATACTTGCAGTCTGGCTTGACCAGGGATTAAAAGTGCTTTTCTACAAACTGAGGAGTTTCTGTGTTCCAGGACTGTGTGTCTAGCAGCAGTCTATATAGATTCAATTCTGGGGGCTGAATTTTGTGTAAGAATCTTAAGGAAGGAGCTTCAGTCCTAGGAAACCAACCTTAAGGGATACTTTTATCTTGAAAGAGTGTGGTTAACTTTTCTTAATAGCTGACGTTGTGAATTTAAGTTGGATCTTGTGGACTGTCAGGGTGTTAAGCATGTCGTGTAGTGGCTTACATCCTGGAAATGAGTCTGAAACATAACTTGGTCTTTGGGAAGGAGAACAAAGCTCTCAAAAGCCATAGTTATACGAACGAGCAGCTTTATTTTTACAGTGCATGTCTAAAGAAGTACTGCTGTGGGGATCTGCTTTTCCAAAGCATTCGCATGAGGTTTGCTGTAAATCAGACTGTTTCCTGCAGATCCGTGCTAAAGTATAATCTTGTAACAGAACCAACAAGTGGAATAAACTTAAGTACCATCTGACCTTGCTAGTGAGATGATCATCATTTCAATCGTATGTCTGCTGGGTAGAGAAGAGCTGCCCAAGTGCTCTCTGTCTGCGCTGAACGAATGCAACGGGATGTGGATGCTCTTCAGGTTCCATTTATAGAGCAAAGCCTCGATAGACCAGTCAGCACTGAGGGGAAGAAACACATCGGTGTGGAATACAGTCCAGGTTTGTAACTTACGCAGTGATTGAGCAGAGACTCAATGAACTCACGTGACATTCTGCAACGCTGAGTTTCTAACAGTCAACAATACATTTGTGGCTAGCTGTCTTTGCCTGATATTCCTAGGGATTATTGGCTGTCAGCCTGCTTCACCATCTTGAGAGTAGCTTTGGAATCAGTACATTTGTGTCTGAGGAGTTAACGTTCTTAAATATAAACAAACTGAATTCAAGGGTCTTAAATGTGTGGAAAAAATTTACCTTCGGACTTGGTAAGTAGTCCAGAACTCAGCACGTGGGTTCTTCTCCAGTAAGAAGTAAACTGTAGTTAAAATATCTTCGAAGTCTGCGGAGATGAGGGGAGCTGTGAGTGGGCTGCTTAGTTCTACATTCTGAACAGCTTTATATATTCCTGCTTCTACGAAATGGCACTTGAAAATCCGTGCTGGCTGCGTCTGTGGGAGAGACTTGAAAGCCTGGTCTTAAGCAATAATTAGTTAATTGCTCCACTTCCCATGCACTTATCCTCCAGTGTGTTCATACGGTAGCTAGAGTTACAGCCAGGATAAAGCTCAGCATCTATCACTATGGAAGAGTTCTTAACTGCATCGGTACATTGAGTCTGCAGTTTGCCAGAGGTACCTGAAGGATTTCACGTACCTTTCGGGTCAAAGAAGACATCAGATCCTAGAATTATGTCTACAGGAGCCAGAGAGAGCAACTGTGGAGATAGCCGACCCCAGGTGATGCCCACAACGGGTACGTGGGGCAGGTGGTTCATCGAGCAGCTCTCCTGGGCCAGCGCCAGGCACTGGGGCAGCTCCTCGCTGTCCGACAGCATCACCTGAGCGCCGCACTTGGCGGCCGCTATCCCGGGCAGGCTCACACCCGCCCCGATCTGAAACGACAGAAGGAAGCGGTGCTGCAGAGGGCGCGGTGGGAGCCGCGGCTCGGGGAGGTGGCTGCTCCAGGGCAGGGGGCGTGAGGAATGCAGGGCTGGTGCTAGCAGGGCTTCTCTGTCCTGGTGCCGGCGAGAAGGAAGCGCGTTACCTCCAGCACTCTGCGGCCGGGCAGGGCTCTCCTGTGAAACCACACGTACTGAGCCAGCACCGCTGCGCAGGGCCACGCGTACATGCCATACTGCGGGTCCAGCACCTGAAACACACGGCTGTGCTGCTGCGGCTCCGTGCGCAGCCGCTCCCCGCCCGCCCCACCTCCCGGGGCCGTACCTCGGGGACCCGCAGCGCCAGCACCGCGCGCTCCGCTCCTCCCGCCGGGTCCCCCACGAAGCGGTACCGCCGCACGGCGCGCCGCCGCCGCGGCTCCCCCATGCCCGCAGGCGGCCAATCACAGGCGGCAACGTGTGGCGCCAGGCCCGGACGGCCAATCGGAGCTTTTCCCTGGGATGACGTCACGCAGAGCGCCGCGGGGCCGCTCGGTGCGTCCCGCCGGGTCCCCTCGGGCCGCCGCGCCGCCCTTCCCAACATGGCGGCCGCGCCGCTTCCCCGCTTCGTCCAATGCGGGCGCAGCGCGGCGGAAGGCGCCGGGGCGGAGCGCCAATAGGAGCGCGGCGGGGGCGGGGCCTCGGCGGCGGCGGCGGCAAGGGGGTGAAATTTCTCGAAGGTGCGGCGGGGCCGAGGAGCGCGGCCGTGGGGCGGGCGGGGGCTCGGGCGCCGTCATGAATCACAAGAGCAAGAAGCGGATCCGCGAGGCGAAGCGCAGCGCTCGGCCCGAGCTGAAGGACTCGCTGGATTGGACCCGCCACAACTACTGCGAGACCTTCCCGCTCAGCCCCGCTGCCTGCAAGGTGCGGCCGGGGGGGAGGGGCGGCTGAGGGGAATTGGGGGTCCTGTGGGGGGAACGAGGGGAGTTGGGGGTCCTGTGGAGGGAACTGAGGGGAATTGGGGTCCTATGAGGGGGAATGAGGGGAATTGGGGTCCTGTGAGGGGGAATGAGGGGAATTGGGGGTCCTGTGGGGGGAACGAGGGGAATTGGTGTCCCGTTGGGGGTACTGAGGGGAATTGGGGGTCCTGTGTGGGGGGACTGTAAGGAATGGGGGAAAATTGAGGGGAATTGGGGGTTGTGGGAGGGATTGGGGGGCTGAGGGGGACGGGGGAGGTCTGAGGAAGCGGGGCGGAGGGGAACGGAGAGCCTGAGGGGGAGGGGAATGGAGGGAGGCGGCCTGAGGGAGTGGGGGGGGCAGTGGGGTGAGGCTGAGGGGTGTGGGTGAGGCGTCCCGTGGGGAGTGGGGCCCAGGCCGATGTTACCTCTGAGGGGTGCTGGCTTAAAACCCCACGAGAGAGGGGGAGTGGGGAGGGGACACCCCTTGAAAGCTTCCCCGGGCACTGAGGGACCCAAAGGAGTATGGCAGCTGGGGGTATGCACGGGGATGTGTGTCCTCGCCGTGCTGGGGACGGTGCCAAACGCAGCCTGAGCTGGGCGGTGTGACTGCTGGGCACGAGAAGTAGGGCTGCGGCCTCAGGGAGCTTAAAATAACACGCAGGCGGCGTGTCTACGGAGTGAAGCCTGAGTATAGAGTGCCTCTGCATCAGAGCGCAGCTCTGGGACGCTTGGCCTAATATCTGCTCTGTGTTCCCCTCTTGGTCTCACAGGATAACGTGGAGAGGGCAGATGCGCTGCAGCTGACGGTGGAGGAGTTTGTTGAGCGTTATGAAAAGCCGTACAAGCCCGTCGTCCTGCTGAATGCCCAGGTGGGCTGGTCTGCCCAGGAGAAGTGGACTCTGGAGCGGCTGAAACGCAAGTACAGGAACCAGAAGTTCAAATGCGGGGAGGACAATGATGGTTATTCAGTGAAGATGAAGATGAAGTACTACATTGAGTACATGGAAACCACGCGTGATGACAGCCCGCTGTACATATTTGACAGCAGTTATGGAGAGCATCCCAAGCGCAGGAAACTCCTGGAGGACTACAAAGTACCCAAGTTCTTCACTGATGATCTGTTTCAGTACGCAGGGGAGAAACGAAGGCCGCCTTACAGGTACAGTACAACGGCAGCAGCGTAAAACAAGGTATTTGCTGTGTTATAGGAGCTTAGAATTGCTCAGGTTGGAAAAGACCTTCAAGTCCGTCAAGTCCAACTGCAGCCAAACCATACTACCCTAACTCTTAATAACCTACTGCTGAGCACCACGTGCTGACAGTTTTTAAATACATTCAAGGATAGTTACTCAGCCACCTCCCTGGGGAGCCTGTTCCAGTGCTAAACAGCCCTTTCAGTAAGTACATTTTTCCTGATACCCAACCTAAGCCTTACCTGGTGCAACTCGAGGCCGTTTCCCCTTGGCCTGTCAAGAGTGAGAAGAGACCAACCCTGCTCTCACTGCAACCAGCTTTCAGGTATTTGAAGTGAGTGTCATTGGTTATTCCAAAATGAAATTGCTTTGTGTAAAACAAAGTGGTGCTTCTGTGTTAACTGTTCTGAAATGCACGTGAAACTTTATCCTGGAAGAAGGGAAGAGCAGGTTTGTGCATCAGGATTTCGCATTCCGTCACCAATCTAGTTACCAGTTTGTTTTTAAATTTTTCTTCCTTGTTTTAAATAAATGCCAAGTGCTTCAGAGATATAAAGGTAACTTCCTGCTGTGTGTGAAGTGCCTTCTGGCCTTTGGATTCCAGATGCCTCAAGATTTGCACTTGAGCTTTGCTGGTTAACGTACATTTAGTTGCATTTAATTAAGAGTTAGTCCTAATAAGGTAAAGATCTTCGACCACGTTACTGTGAAGTGTGGAGACTAATTCTTAGCTCCCGTTCAGATGATGATGGTATTGCACATTATTTTTTTCCTCATCTGATTTGAAGTAGATGGAAATTACATTTGGTCCCTGAAATGAAATGCAGCCTTGTAGATTGGCTCCCAGGTACAGAAGTAACTTCTGTTTGCATTCATACAATGCTAGGAGAATAAGATGTAATTAAAGTCTTTACAGCCACGTGGTAATTGCAAGAGAATGGCTTGCCCTTTGAGTGACCTGAAGTTCTGGTGTGTGGGGGTTTTTTCTTTTTTTTTTTAATGAGATAGGACAAATATTGAATAAAGCACGGAGGAACAGTAGCTCAGTTGTGCTTTTCAGGGTATTTTTACTAAATTGTAGCAGAAACTTTTTATCATCAACTTCTAAGAGGAACATCCAGTGCTGTGATCAAATGCAAAAGCGCAGTGGGTGTAGTGTGTGTGAGTCTCCAGTAGTAACTGAGGTGCACTGTCAGAACCAGGATATCCTTTATCAAAGTTACAGGTAAACTAGATAATCTAGCTGTGACTCACACTGATTCTTCTTTCCCCTGCACCCTCCACGCCCACAGGCATGTGAACTCTTTGCTTGTGATCCTAAGTGTTCTTGCACTTAGAGAGTGCGTTTGTTTGAGGCCATTCCCAGAGATGAGTGATGTGAAAGGGCACAGCTGATACCTCCTGGAGCTTTCATCTCCGTGCAGACGTGGTTGGATAGCATTCAGTAGTTTAATAGCTTCACTGGAAACTCAGCCAGGAGCTGTGCTTCCTAATGTTATGATAAAGATGTGCACATCTTGTTTTCCGTGGCTGCTTCACAGAGTAGGAAGTGCACAAGTTGATAAAACATTAAGTGCTTTCAGTGGTCCTAGCAAGCAGTACTTGAAAACCAGTTTGCACCTGTGTTGGGAAGGGGAGATGGAGACTTTGTGACTTGTGATATCACCTCTTGCTGGGCATCTCATGCCTGTCAGCCACGTGGCAGCGGGACCTCAGTGGAGGAAGGCTCTCATGATGCTTCAGTTTCTTCCATTTAAACAGATATTGTCTTTTTTTTCCCCCTTTTGCCTTGTGGCAGTAAGCCACTCGATTCAGTGTGTAGTACCTGGTGTTGTAGTGCTCTTGTGCTGCTTGTGGCAGCTAAACTTCTCCATCAGGAGAAATAAGCTTTCCAAATTGGGAATGAGAATATACCCACCAAATCCTGAACAGAATAATCTCCAGCTAGTGAAATGTTGGAATAAAAAGCCTGTTGTAAACCAACAGAAGGAAGCTGGGGTTGCATAACTTCACTCTCTTCCATACTCGTATTGCCTTTTGTTTACTCCTCATTGTTCTGTGCTTCTGGGTTCCATTTATGAGAAGCAAGCTTCAGAAAAAGAGAGGATTAGGAGAATCCTCGTGCATGGTAAGAGCCCTAGTGCAGACCTTTGTGACTTTATCACGTAAATAAACATTGCTGCCAAAATAGGAACACTTCAGCCTTGAGATCAGTGTGTGTTTTGTTGGAGAGCTGTTTATATTTCCTAGCTGTATTTCATGTTGAAAAGCCGTCTTGGCTCACAGTCCTTCCTGTCACAGCTCAGGTCGGTTTTTAGGTTAAACCCACATCACATCATTCACTGTGGCTATCTCATGAAGATAAACAGAGGAAGGAATCGAGGTGGCTGCCATGGTTTCTGACTGTGTGACAAATGAACGGTTGTAACTATTGATCTGGGTGCGAAGAAAGGAGAAGGCAGCCACTTGGCTGTGTGACTGAAGGGATCTGTCTTCCTGTGCAGATGGTTTGTGATGGGCCCACCTCGTTCTGGGACAGGAATTCACATCGACCCCTTGGGAACCAGCGCGTGGAACGCCTTGGTCCAGGGACACAAGCGTTGGTGCCTGTTCCCCACCAGCACTCCCAGAGAGCTGATCAAAGTGACGCGGGAGGAGGGAGGTAACCAGCAGGATGAGGCCATCACGTGGTTCAATGTCATATACCCGAGGACGCAGCTTCCCACCTGGCCCCCCGAGTTCAAACCCCTGGAAATCTTGCAGAAGCCGGGCGAGACAGTTTTTGTACCAGGTATGTAGAAATCTTCTCCAGAAAGCACGTGTGGCAGAGAGAAGTGTGTTTTTAACGTGTCTTAGGAAGAGAGAACGTGTCCGTTTCCTTAGGGCTCTTACAGAAGAAGCTATTCTAAGCTGTTCTAGAAGGGCTGTGTGTTGTGGGGCTTTCTCTGGGCTGCTCCATTATTTCTGACTGTCCTGACATACCTGTAGCATAGGACTGTGTGTGGTGTGGATGGCAAAGCAAATGAGTCTTGAGTTGCACAGTCATAGGAACGTGATCCTGAGCTAAATTAACAGGAAAGCATCGAGGCTTTAAATAAATTAACACCCAAATACTCAGCTTTAGGTATTTGTGACTCTCAGACCCAAAAAACGTTTGAGTTTATATATGCCACAGTGTATTCACCAGTGGATTTTGTAGCCTAGGTAGTCTGACTGCACGTGGTGGGTTTTTCTTTGCTGGAGGATGAGAACTGCTTAAAGTCACTGACGCATTCCACCCGCTTTTCTGTGGTTGTGCTTAATCTCAAAATCAAAAGCTGAAGAAAGATGATGGCATATCAGGAAATGGTTGTGCAGTGTGTGCCCGCTGTAACTGGGAGTTGTGGATAGGATAGCGTGGGTGAGCTCAGTGCCTAGAAGCTCTGGATCTTGCATCTCGGCACGTAGCTCCCGTCCACGTTGCTCGTCTCTGTAGTGCAGCTGATTTTGTGTCTGAGGAGTGCTTTGTGGTTGTTGGCACTTAGTGGTGACTCCTCAGCGTACCCTCTGTTAGGATTTTGTAGCTGTCGATTTCCATTAAACTGTTTCCTTAGTCTTTCTCTGAGGTTCTGAGTGGGTGGTCAGAACATCGTGTCTATTCTTAGCCTTTGCAGGGAAGCTATCTGCATCTATTTTTAAATGAAAGGTCAGTCTGTGATCACAAGAACCTTGCTAATTCAGCGTGAAAAGTGTTCTCCAGCGTGACAGAGAGGGTCTCTGTGCAGCCTGGGTTACAATGGCTCTTGCTATTAGATGTGCTGTCAGTAGCCAGCGTGTTGCTGTCAGCTCAGATCTTCAGGACTGCTCATGAGCTGAATAATTCGGCCAGAGCATTGTGCAGCCATCTGTAACGAGAACCTGCAGAGGAGTGGAATGAACTCTGAATTAAGACTGAGGAAAGAAGATCTGGTGGCAGGCTCACCTGGGCTCGGGAGGCGAGGTCTGGTTTCCACCTCTGCTCGGGGGTGAAGATGCGTGGCAGTCCTTGAATGTGCTTGCAGCTGTGGTCACGGGTGCTGTGTTTGTAGGTGGCTGGTGGCACGTCGTTCTCAACCTGGACACAACCATTGCCATCACACAGAACTTTGCCAGCTGTACCAACTTCCCCGTGGTGTGGCACAAGACAGTGAGAGGGAGACCCAAACTGTCACGGAAGTGGTACAGGTAAGAGCTTTAGTAACCTTTTTGTGTTACCTAGAGAAAGTACTAAAACAAAACCGTTTGGTTATGTGCGGTGTTGCTATTCAAAGACTAATACTGAAATCTGAACTGTATTTAGGATCTTAAAGCAGGAGCATCCTGACTTGGCAGCACTGGCTGATTCAGTTGACCTACAGGAATCTACTGGTATTGCTTCTGATAGCTCTAGTGATTCTTCCAGTTCCTCAAGCTCTAGCTCCTCCGACTCTGATTCAGAGGTAATGTATTTTCTTGGTTTTTACTCCAGTAGGTAATCCATACTCTGTGCTTTTCAAGTGGGGAGGGAGAGTGAGGTCCAGAGTAGGAGCAGTCACAGCGTGGCACTTCTCTAAGTGCCTGATGTGGTGTAAGCACTTCAGAAAGTGCTGCCTGCCCTTAAAAAAAAAACAAACAGAAACTGGATCCTCTTAGGAGCCAAAATGAACGCATCACTTGTCTTGCCACAAACCTACTGTAGGCAGTGACTGACTCTTAAAATATGGTGGGTTTTAATCACGTAAACACATGAAATCCATCTAAAATGAATCTGAGCTGTTCAGAATCCTGAGGTAGCTCTTGTGGTGAGCTCCACGAGCGCAAGCAGTTTTCTAGGTTTCTCTGAATGTGGGTTTCATCTCTCCATGCTTCAGTGCGATTCCGGCTCCGAGACAGAGGGGATGATGCACAGGAGGAAAAAGAGGAGGACGTGCAGCATGATGGGTAACGGTGATACAACATCCCAAGATGACTGCGTGAGCAAAGAGCGCAGCTCCTCCAGGTGACCTGATGGCAACTGCTTCTCGTTAAGACAAGAAGACAGTACGAGGCAGAGCTGAAATAGGGCAGTCCCTCAGGATAGAGGGATGCAGAGTGTTACTCTGTACAGACACGAAGCAGTCGGCCAGTGGTTTTAATGCTCTAAGCTGCAAACTAAGATTGGTGATATTTAAAACATAAATAAAGTTTTATTACTTTTCTAGTTCTGTTTTTTAATAGAGAAGATAATTATATATTAATGGGAGAGGTAGAATATTTTAACTGTGCTGTTTAGAGAGCACGGGTGAGCAGTCGGAGGTGAGGAGTGGTCAGGCCAGACTCAGATTGGGATGTATGGTCCAAACAAAACCTGCAAGCAGTTGTGTGTTTTCTCTGATTGTTGTCTGGATTACTTCAGTGTGGCCTACTGATATGTCTGTTAAAGGCAACACTCACCCAGAATCTAAGATATCTTAGAATTAAAAAGAAGAAAGAAAGAATACAGACTGGTCAGGCTGCATGGAGTGAGTATTAACGCTGCAGAACCAAGAATGTATGTTGTTTGGGATAAAATTAACATGGAAATTCTCTGCAGTTGTTTGGTTCTAAACAGAAAGCCACTGGGAGGTGATGCTGCAGGGCTGAACAGACAGGGTTTTGCTAAATGAAGGCTTTTTCTCATATAGGAGAGGCCTGCCAGATATTTTTAAGCAGATTCCTCATGGTTTGGTAAACCAGCCCTGCTGCATTAGCTGTGTAGTTCCTTCACTCAGCTGTTGGATGCTCCAGGTTTGGTGGGGGTGCGAGGGCTGTGGTGACGTAGTGTGTGACCTGCTGAGGAAGTCCAGATATCTGTTCTGTATCCAGTGTTACCTGAGCTCCTTAGGGTGCTGCCTGAAGGCCTGCTTGCTCCTGTACCCGTTGCTGTTCTCCTGCTGTGCCACGCTGCTCTCCTGCTGGCAGCAGTTGGTTGAGGTGCTGCCCAGTGCCCGTTCAGCAGCCAGCTGTGCCTTCATGCAGGCACCGAGCAGCAGGAAACAGCAACCTGTACCACAGACCCTGTGAAAAAAGAAACTAAAAATCACAGCCCCCGTGTGCAGATCTGAAAGACCTCTGTGTTTTTCAGTTCTTTGCACTTCAGATTTTGCAAGAGCTAGCACCTTGCCTAGAGCCAGCTCTGTCCAGGACTCGCTGCTCTCCTTTCTGTGAGGGTGGGTGGGGTTTTGGCTCCAGCAGTGTGGGGATTTCGTTGACAGAAACACTTTGAAAACGTTAAAATCTTACGTTTACAGTGTGGGAAGCATAAGCATACAGTTAGCCTGCACGCTGTGATTTGTCTCCCAGTGTGAGGGGAAATGCTACAGCTGATGACGGGCAGTTGTTCCTTTTTATTTTTGGCAGGATTAGGGAATCCTGTGGAGGCCGCAGTTACCCCTGATTGATAACAGCACCCGCCCAGAGGCAGCTGCCGACCGGAGCTCCGCTAGCAGCCAGCTCTGCCCCTCCTGCTCCTCACAGTCCCTTCTTGTCGCTTTTCTTCAATCCAGACATCTTCATTACGTGCTGTTGAAGGTTGGCTCCTTACTGACTGAAAGGGGAATGCCCCAGCTACATTCTCGTGCAATGCTTTGTCCCCTCTGCGCCCCGAGTGAGTGCACTGATAACCCACGGTTGGGTACGGACACGCCGAGTGTTTAATGCTCTGTGTAACGGGCGAGGAAGACGACGGTCAGTTTTTAAAGAACTTTTTTAAAACCAGCAGGTAAACCTGGAAACCTGCCTTGCTTTGACACTGTCATATGTTTACATGTTGTCCTGTACACTTGAGGAAAGGAACACCAGCCCTTCTGACCCAGCACGGCGTCGGCAGAGCTCGCAGCAGAGGTGGGATGAGTGCTGCAGGCACCGAAGCAGCTCTGGTGGAGATGACAGCCTATTTGAAACATCTTTTGTGGTCTTCATCTACTCATACACATCTGAAGTGCATCCTGTTAGCCAGCCACCATCCATTTGAGTCTGCTCTGCATAGTAACAAAGATGCACTAGCACCTTGCCATAGGAATCTCAGTGGAGCCGGAGAGTCCTGGAGTTCCTTGCACAGCGAAAAACATGGGGGAGAAGTCAGCGTTTGCCAGTAATGACACTCCTTTAGGTGTAGGTGTGATGCTTAGCACTGGGCAACCACGGACACGGTCTGACTCTCACACTGCAGCAGCAGTTGCTGGGCTTTAAGTACTGAGCAGTTCTGGGGCTGTGGACTCATTGGGGCCGGTGCAGTTCACGTGTGTGAACAGCTCTTCTTTGAGGCTGTGGCTTCAGAAATGTATAGAGAACGTACAGTGCCAATTTTAAAGGACCGGGAGGGGGACGTGTTGTTGTTCGATGCTTTATAAAAATGAAATGTGATGTTTTAAGTCTGTGTAGGTGCATTTGTATAATGGCAGGTAGAGCTCTCATCCCCAAGGGATCCGTAGGATCTGTTCCTTTCGCAGGGGCTCGTGCTGGTAGTGTCAGCAGAGAGGTCTGTCTCGCAGAGGCATGCTGTGAGGAAGAGATCCTTCTTTTCTACCTGCACAGGTAGAGTGCTCTCCTGAAGCCCGGGAGGTGCTATTACATCTCACATCTGCCATTCTTTGAGGGAGGCTGAAAGCAGAAGTGGTGAGCGTGTACTGCAGTAACGCCCAGACCTGGTAGCTGAATTAACAAGCAGATTGGCAGCCTTAACTGTGACTTTTGTTGTATCTGCTGGGTTCGACGGAAGCCAGAACGTTGTCTGGATTTTATTTATTGTAACCCTATCTCTTTCCTTTTTAAACACTCCCTCCCTTCCTGCAGCTTGGGCTGTGTCCTGTTGTACGTTGGTCTGAAACTCCTGTACCGGTCAGTTCGTGTAGGAGCAGTGTGTTGGTTTGGAGGGAGAGAAGCTTTGTTGGTGTACTGTCCTGAGCTTCCTACAGCAGCCAGACAGAAGTGAACGTGGACATGCCCTCTCCGTAGGGCGCTGCAGATGATTGCCAGCAGATTACTTCACTTTAAAGAGCACTTCCCAGCTCCCAGTGTTCCCGCCCAGGGTTGCCTTTTATTTCCTGCCCAGTTGAACAGCCCAGGAGTGTGCACAGCTCCTCAGAGAGAGCGGGCTGCAGCTGCTGCCTTTGGAAGAACGGAGGGGTGGGAGTTTCATCTCTGTCGTGCTGAGGAGAGCCCTTAACAGCAGCTGCCCCATGTGTGAGCCCTGCCTGCCCTCGGTGCTGGGCAGTTGCTTTGTGTGGAAGATGGAGCACGTGTCAGGAAGGCCGAGCACAGCGGGGAAGATCCGAAGTGCAGAGCATCCCGTCCCTCCGTGCCTACCAGCTCTTCACGGTGTGAGATGAAGCAGTTTCCACTCGTTCATCGGAGGTCCTGCACAGAGAGGCAGCGTGCTGGGAGTGAGCCCCGAGCACCGCGATAGCAGCAGCACCACGCTGAGCTCACGAGCACTGTGTGGTGGAAGCCAAGCTGTGTGTGGGATCTCGGATTCCTCCTCTCTCAGGCTCTTGCCTCAGCTTCCCACTTGAAGATGGGGAAATAGCACCCTCGAGGAGGCTGAGATGTGATTGCTGTGTAAGCACTCCATTGGGGTGCCAGGAGCTGTGTGCTGGGCTGGGCTTCCCGGTGTTGTGCCTGCCCTGGCTGAAGGGAAGGGAGCTCTGGACCCCGGTCCAGGCTCGTCTGCTCTGACAGCTCAGGAGAATGGATGAACCCCTTCAGAGCTGTGCGTGCAGCACACGGAGCTCAGCACGGGGTGATGCTGAGGAGGCCCTGGCACAAAACCTCCCTCCCTTTTCCACCGTGCTGGGCTGGCTGTGCTTTGTCTCAGTTCTGTGAAGCCTCTGCATGCTTGGAAGGAAGACAGCAGCCTCTTTCATAGCAAACCCAGAGCCTCTTCCTCCTCAAATCCCCAGCCACTGCGCGGTGCAAAGCAGAACTGCTGCCTGAGTCGGCCGAGATGCCTGTGTGGGTTAACCGAATGGAACCAGCGTGGCAGAAAGCTTTCAGCATTCCCCTTGCAAAGGGAGGAAAGGAAAAAGGATCCGAAAATCCACCGCAGCTGAGCAGCCCGCACCCAGCCCTGCTGCCTCCAGCTGCTTCCATCCCGCCCAGCAGCGCTGGGATGCTCTGACTCGCCTCGTTCGGATGATCGTGGTTTTGCTTTTTATTTTAAATAAAATCAATTATTTTGCATTCTCCTGTTTGTTACTCGTTATTGATTTCTTTTTTTTCCTTTCCTGCTTTTAGTGGTGACCCATCCTTCCCGCTGAGGCGCGGGTCGGAGAACTCGGAGCAGAGCAGCACCGTGCCATCGTTCCTCCTTCAGCGTCCCCGTCGTCCTGAATCCTTTGTCGGCGGAGCTCTGCAGCCGTCCCTGCTGTTCCCCCCCCTCCCGGGGCTGCGTCAGAGCGGTGTTTGCAGCGCGGGGCTCCTCCGGGAGAGGGCAGCGCGGTCCCGGCCCGCCCGGGTCCTCCTGGCTGCGGGCTCCGAGCCGTGCAGCTTCAGCACGGAAGGCACGGGGCCGGATTAGCCCCGCGTCCCATCGTTGCTAAGAATACGACGAGCTGCCGCACGCAGCCGCTGGATGGGATTAGCAGTAACCGCGGGCGGCAGCGAGGATCGCGGCTCCGCTCCTTCCTCCCGCCCGGCGGGTTTCATCCGACTTTCTTTTGTTTTTTAGCCGCTCGGTGCTCTGCTCGAATAGCTGAGGACTTCAGACAGCTTTGTGTCATCCCCAGTCAGGAAACAAACGTATCACCTGTGTGCGATGGGAACGGCTTGGTCATCCTCCTGCAGCTCGTGGGGCAGGTGGAGGGATGCTCCGGGTGCCACCTGGTTGCCATGGTTACCGCCCGCCGCTGCCAGGTGTCACCTGGTTGCTATGACTACCGCCCCTCCGGGTACCACCCACAGCTCCTGGAGCAAGCGGGGTGATGCTCCGGGGTTTGACACCGATGCTCCTTGCTGGGAACGTCCTGCCCGTGCGTTGCCAGCTCGCAGCAAGCTGTGAGCGCTCGCTGAGCATCGCACGGAGCCCAGCTGGCCCAAAGCTTGCCCTCGGAGAGCCCGTCCTGCCCGCGGCCGCGTTCCCCCCCCCCCCATCCGTGGGGCAGGCTCGGGGCTGGGCGGGGAGGGGAAGGGGCCGGGGCTGTGGGCAGGGCCGAGGGAGATGACGCCGGGTGAAGGCTGCTGAGAGCCTGCCCAGCCCCGCCGCAGGCCGAGCGGGTGGCCGCGCACTCGGGCTCCGGCAGCATGGACGTGGCCGTGGATCTGTACCTGGCCGTCCCGCTGCTCTTCACCGTCCTGGCCATCGTCCTCGCCTCCGTCTTTGTGAAGCTGCGCGGCGGAGAGGGGCAGCGGGCGGCGGAGCAGCAGCCGGAGCCGGGCAAAGCGGAGCCGGGCAAAGAGGAGCCGGGCAAAGCGGAGCCGGGCAAAGAGGAGCCGGGCTCGGCCGCCGGGGGCGAAGCGGAGCAGCAGGGAGCGGCCGAGGAGCCGAGGGCAGAGGGGAGCCGGGTGCCCGTGGAGGAGATCGGGGCGAGCGGCGAAGGGAAGGAGAAGGAGGAGGAGAAGGAAGAAAAGGAGAAGGAGGCGGCGGTGGTGGCCGAGCAGAGATCCGCGGCCGAGCAGAGCCCCGAGAGCATCCCTCGGCCGCCGCCCGCCGCCGAACACCGGGAGCAGCAGCAGCAGCAGCAGGAGGTGGAGGAGGAGGAGGAAGATAGCAAGGTAAGCAGAGGGGAGGCTTGAGGGAAGGTGAACTGCGCCTTGGGAGGGCTGGACATCCTTTTCCCAGGAGCTGCTCCAGGTGCTGGGGGTGTGTGTGTTCTTTCTGTCCCCCCCCTTTTTGTGGGTTGCAGCAAACCGTCGCTCTGCAGCATGAGGATGCACGGACCGCTGTCACCGCAGCCCCAGGGAGCTCTACCCCCCACCCCCGGCATCCTGCTGGCCTCACAGCCCGAGCTCTGACCCCTGCTTGAACTGGGGGGGGGGGAGGCAGGGGGGCAATGCTGCCCGGTAAATCCTCCTCCAGCTCCAGATCTTGTTTAAAAATAAAAGAGTGACCCAGCGGCCGTGGAAGGAGCTCGTCCTGCTGGCTTCCAGCAGCTCTGTGATGCTCTGTGCCACAGACCCCAGGGACCCCCGAGGGACCCAAACCCGCTGCGTTCCCCCAGGGGCCACCCCCTGTCCCAGTGGGGGATGCAGGCAACAGGGCAGCTCGGGGACCCAGGAGGGATGCACGGCCTGGCTGCCTGCTGGCTATTATTAGCAGCATCGGTAATCCTCTGTGACTGCATCCGGGCTGCTGGGCAGCGTGCAGACAGACACACAGACAGCCCTTGTCTTGGAACGCATCGCTACTGACTCACTGGAGTGCACTGTGGCATGGTGCCTCCGTGTGCCGCGGTGATGCCCAGGGCTGTGTCTGTCTCTATGCTCTGGGACCTCACCCACCTCCCGTTTCCTTCCCTGAGTCCCAGCACCATCCCTTGGCCACAGGGATGGCTCTCAAGCAGAGATCCCCATCCTCATAACATCCCACAAGCACCGGCAGCACCTGTCCATCTCTGGGGTGATTTATGGGATGTATCAGTGCTCCGAGGGCTGCCATTCAGTGGCCAAATCCCAGCTGGGATCACTCAGCAGCACCCAGGACGTGCAGTTCCTCTGCTGCCTCATTAACACGAGTTGGGAATGTTTCTCCTCCCTCCTGGCTGCTCTTCGGTCCGAGCAGACATCACTGCATCCCACGCCTCCATCAGGAATGTGGCACTGCAGTTGTGTCTGCCCAACGGTGATGGAGGCTCTGAGATGCTCCTGTCCCCTTTGGGTGCCCCAGTGAGCACAGCCCGGGGTGCCCACACCTCGAGGGCACTGAGCTCAGTGCAGACCGTGGCTCTCACAGCAGGGCACGGATGGGGAAGGGCTGACGGTTGGACTCGTTGATTCCATGACACAGGACAAGGTTTTGTTCCCCTGGCTCTGCCCCCAAGCGGGTGTTACAGGTGCGGATGGGAAGGAGTTCTGCAGGAGCAGTGAGAGCTGCACAGGCTGGAAAGGAGCCCTGCCCTGCTCCTGTCTGAGGGCTGCGGTCCTCAGTGTGACTCAGCAGAGGCTCAGTGCAGCACTGTGGCTGCTGCAGGCTCGGGGCCCTGAGCATCACGCAGCAGAGGGCCGTGCTCAGCACTCCGAGGCCTTTCTCCTTTTTCCTGCTGCCTGCTCAGCACGTGCTGCTTCAGGATACCACAGCCATTAAGTGCTGAAGCAAGTGCTGGTGGATGAAGCAGTGTGGGTGTGCTCGGTGCTGCCTTCATGCTCCGTTCCCTGTCTCTGTCCCACGAGGTGCCAGCTCCTGCCCCTGCGGGCTAGGTGATGCTCTGTGTGCTGGGGCGGGGCTGAAAGAGAGGGGAATGAAGCAGGGGAAAGGAGTCCTCGTTCCCATCAGGTGCTGGTCGTGGTTCCCCTTGTGTCTGCTGGCTCCCATCGCTGTCATTGCTCATCCCCAGCTCGTTATGTGGGGGATGCTGCTGCCCTAATGAGAAGCTGCTGGCTGGGGGCTGTGCCTGCTGGGTGTGGGTCCTGCCAGAAAGGAGCAGAAATCCCCAGATCCCCCATTAGTGCTTCTGCCCTGCCCAAGGGCTGCTGCTTTGCCAAGCTCTGCCCAACATCTTCCTTCTTTCCCCCCTTTTTAAAGGTTTCTTCCTTCCCCTTTCCCTCCTGGCTTCTGTTTTTCTGTCTGTCTCCGTGCTGCCTTCCTCTTGCAAACTCTTGCATCAGGCTTGGATCAGAGGGCGCAGCCATAAATGGCAACGCGGGGCCGGCAGTTTCTTCCAGGGCGATTTTCTCCCCCTTCTTTGCATCCCGGGACTTTCCCATTTCCCCCTGCAGTTGGAATGGGTCAGGGTTAGGGGTTCTGCTTGTCCCCATCTCCCCACGGGATGGGGGAACGGGAGGGGGCCGAGCAGCCCCTTCTTGTGTCCCTTTAGAGGAGAGAAACCCGTTGTGGGGACGGAGGAACCGGCTCTGGTTGGCCACAAATGGGCTGAAAGCAGGGTGATGGGAGCCCAGCCTATATTGCCCAGTGACAGAGAGGAGGCTCTGCCACTTGGGAGCTGCTTTAGGGCTGCCAGGGGACTCGTAGTGTGGGAAAGCCACGAGTGGGGCTTTTGGGCAGCACTCTGTTGCTGCTCAGTGTCCCAAACCCCCCCGGGGGTCCCGTCCTTGCTGCTGCTTTTGTCTGCAGCCCGAGTCACGTTCACACGTGGGCGTTTGCTCACTGGCCATGGAAGCTAAAGGGCAAAGCACATTTCTGATGAGCTAACAAATGCTTAAGCTCTACAGCCAAGGTCTGCCAAAAGCCAAGGCAGCTGTACTGCCGCGTTGTTGTTTAAGGTAATGACTTGGGGGATTTTAACCCTGTGCTGGTGGGGATGGGTTTAAGGGGGGGGGGGAGCCACGTTTTGATGGCACTGCTCACGGGAGCCCCACTCCTGGCAGCAGAGGTGACTGTCCCACCCAGGTACTGGTTGTGCCACGCAGTGTGTCAGCTCTGCAGAAGCTGCTCTCCCCTCCTGGCAGCCCGACTGCTGCATCAGCATCCCCACGGCTGCTGCTGTGCCTTCCCCTGCTCTGCAGCACTGTGGTTCAGCATCACTGCATCCTCGTGCAGCGGTGGCATCGCTGATTTGGCAGTGGCTGTGGAGCAGAGGTTGCCAGCAGTGCTGTCTTGGGGGGGCTTTTCCAGGCTCTATCTGTGTGCTCGAGGTGCAGATGCGCTCCTCAGACCCACACCTATGGCCAGAGAAGTGCCCGGCTCGTCCCTGTACGATCCCCATGGGCTGCCCGTGGGAGCTGCTCCCAACCAGACAGACAGAAGGACAGGGCTGTGGAAGTCAGGGCTGCAGCATGGGGGGAAGGGAGCTGCTGGCATCTGCCTCTGAGCAGAAAAATGCTGTGCTGTAGTGAGCTAGCAGCTGCCCCGAGGAGGGCTCCCCAGCGTGACCAAAGCACATGGCAGTCTCCTTCCAGCTTGGCAGCCCAGGCTGCTCCCCCTCTGCTCCCACCAAATGTTTCTTCCAGTGCGTTGGAGCAGGAGCGTTCTCTTTCCTGGAGCACCCTCAGGGCCAGGGCTGAGCACCCCCTCTCAATGCTGCTGCAGTGGGTGCTGCCCCGGGGCTCCCCAGGTGTTGGCAGCGAGTGCCCATGTTTGGAAGCGTGGCCCGAAATAGCAGCGGCCGTTGGGGCGTCATCCACGTGTCCTTGTGGGGAGCTGGGTGGCGAGGAGAAGCCAAGGGGCTGTGAATAATGACATTCCTCACCAATGACAAACCACACCGGGTCTGAGCCAGTACCACGCTCAGCAGCGGACACAAAGCTGTGGGCTGCAGACCCGTGCACGGTTCGTCCCGGTTTCTCTCGTGTCTGCATCACACAGGGAGGAAGGCACGTGCGTGGGCACTGCCTGTGTCCCAGCCTTATCTCCAGGGCCGGGCCGTTCCTTCCCTCCCCACTCTCCATCTGCGTGCACCGTGGCTGCAAGGAATCCGGCCTTGATAAAGCTCTCTGCAGCTCGTGGGAGGCAACCCCGAAACTTCCACAGCACAACTCTGTGCTGTTCGATCCCTCGCTGTGCACCCTGAGCAGAGATGGCTCCTTGCTGGGGTCGGCTTTGCTTGTCCATGCCTGAGTGGGATGGATGCTCCTCTCGCTGTGCCCCTCCACGTCCTGCACCCAGCCCCAATCCCCCATCCCTGCTCCCGGGGTTATTTCTGGTGCTTGAGGGCCCAAGGGAGGATTTAAATGGCAGCCCCGCGGGCAGAGGGATGGGGCAGTTCTCATGACACTGCTGAGCAGTGAGATGGAAGCAGACCAACAAGCACTGCTCATCAGCAAGCATCCCTTTCCCCTCTTCTCAGAACGGGGCAGGGAAGCAGTACCCAATCTCAGGGCTCTCGTGGGTGATGTAGCACAGCACCTTCTGCTCATGGCTGCTCTGTCTTTTCCCTCTGCAGGAGGATGATCCGGACTCAGACAGTGAGAAGCTGGTGGTGAAAGAGACAGAGGATGAGGATGGTGAGTACCAGGAAGGCAGAGACCGGTGGGGATGGCCTGAAAAGCAGAGCCCCACGTGCACGGGGATGGTTCCTTTCTTCTGGGCAGTGCAGGCGAGAAGGGCTCGAAATCCCAAAGCAAAAGGAAATGTGGGGAGAAGCAGCTGCTGGAGATCCACACGCAATGGAAGGGCTCCTGTCCCTGGGCTGTCACTATTTCTAAACACCTGGGAGCAGACGAGCAGCACTTCACCCTGCTTCCCCCAAACCCCTGTGCTGTTTGCCATGGAGCAGCACCCCAAAAGCTCCTTCCCCCCTCCCAGGCACATCTCCGGGCTTTTAAGGCAGAGCCACATTTAACTGATTACTCAATTAGTTGATTGGAAAATGATGAATTGCCTCATTGGGGTGACTGTGCTCGGAGAAAACGAAGCAGCAGCGTGTTGGTGGGGCTGTGCCCACTGCTGCCACATCCCCACTGCCCTGCTGCTCCCCCTGCCCTGCCCCACTTTTCCCCCACCCTGGGTAAGGCACAGCGTGGCAATCCCCAGGCTCAGGAGGATTACCCTAATGCCACGGGGAATCAATTTTTAATCCCACGAGGTGGGAGAAGTGCCTTCCCTCTGTAAGGGACAGGGCTCCACAAAGACATGTATGTGTTCCACCCCACTGGGCTTCCACACAGCATCCGTGGTGTTACTGGGACTGGGAGATCTGGTTGAGGGAAGGATGGGCACGTGCTGCCCAATGGATGCTCAGTGATGATGCTCTGCCAGGGCTCGCCCTCTCTGCTTCATGGCTGTTCTGGGGCAGCTCAGATGGAGATGACCACGGCTCATGGCTGGCTCAGCCTCCCCATGAGCCCCACGGTGCATGAGAGCAGCTCAGCCCCACTTTGGGATATAGGAGGCAGGAGGTGGCTGCCCCACTTTGGGATATAGGAGGCAGGAGGTGGCTGCTGAGCTCGCAGGGCTCTCACCCCGCTCAGACACTGCCAGCACTTGCAATGCAATGCAATGCAACGCGAGAGAGGAGAGATGAAAGACAAATATTTTTCTTTAATACGCTCCCAGCCGTGCTCCTGGTAAGTAGGTCACATCTTGGCTCTGCAGCCGGCCACGTGAAGGCCCTGCCTCCCTGCTCCGTGCTTCCTGAAGTTTGTTTTCAGTCTGCAAAGAAAGTTCCTGAGCTCAGAAAACATCCAGCGGTTTCCAAAGCCGCAGCACATGGCAGTGAGATAGGTGGCTGCCTCTCCTCTCTGCTGCTTGCTCCTTTCTGGCAGGGCAGCGACTGAACGGCCCTTTTGGGACAGGCAAAACCTCAATTTGGCAGAGAACTGAGTGGGGGGAAATGATTATAATTGTCCTTGAAATCAGGCGAGCTGCACAAAGGTAATAAAATAGCTCCTGGGCCGCAACGGGGCACGGAACAGGATGCTACACCCACTCTTTCTGTTCTTTCCCTCCCAATATCTCCCATAGCAGCAGCAGCTTGTTTTCTTCCCGTACACTTTTATGACTGCTTTCACGGGGTCTCGTTGGATTTGTGGGTCTGTGGGTAACACGCGATGTCCCGGGGATGTGCAGGCGGTCAGCAGCACCTTCTGCTTGCTGGACTCCTCAGAAGGAGCCCCAGGGCTCTGTGAGGACAGCAGATGGTTCTGTGGGTACAGCTGTGCTGACTCGAGGCCGCCCCATCCCGCAGTCCTTGGGAGATAAAGGTTTGTGGATCAGCAGCTGCAGATAACGGAGGCAGAGCTGTGAGTCCCCCAGGGCTGCCCTTTGCATCGCGCCCTGCTCCTGTTGTTCTGTCTCCAGGAAGATAACGAAGGGGAGAGGTTTTTAAAAGCAAACAGCGCTCGAATGAAATCCGATTGGAAAAGGATCGGCTTTGCCTTGGGGTCTGTGAGCTCTGGCACTAATTAGCCCAAGGCTGAGATGGGGAGGACTGCAAAGGGCCCCTGGGGAGGAGGGGGGAGAGAGAGAGAGATACCCTCTGTGGGTTTCCTGGGGGCTCTGGAGCTGATGGTGGAAATCTCATGGGGTGACTGCATATGGGAGCAGGGGTGGGCAGGCAGCTCGAGCCCGTGGGTGATGGATGTCCCTCTCACCACCTCCTGCTCTCCTTTGTCCTGCCCTCTCCCACCCTCCAGCTGCAGATGAGACGTTCTCTTTTAAATATAGTCCTGGAAAGCTGAGGGGAAACCAGTACAAGTCAATGATGACCAAAGAAGAACTCGAGGAAGAACAAAGGTATGTCGAGTTTCTTTTTTTCCCTTCTCACCCGAGTCCATCTGGTTGGCACTCTCGTGAAGCAAAACCTCACACCGTAACAAACACAGTCACAGGTTGAGGAGACATAGGGCCACAGGTCTGTATCAAGCTCCTCTGGATGCTCAGGCCAATCTGATGTGTATCCATGGATCCATCGGAACCATGCTGACTTCCATCTGTTGGGGGCTCTGACTGCTCCTCCCCTTCCCTTTGCCCTGTCAATAGCCCGAGGGTTTGGGTATAGCTCAGAAATACTGGAGCAAAGGGAGTGAATGTGGAGCTTCGGAGCTCCTTATCCAACAGCAAGCCAAGAACATGCCAGCCCCTCATCCCGATGGAAGGGCTGTGGGCCCAGTTCTCCATGCAGGCTGCCCTAAACATGCTGATCCTGCTCCATTTCCCTTCACGTTAGCCCCACTTTCACACCAAGGGATGCCTTCCCTTTCTGTCCTCAGGTCTCAGGGTTCACTGCCACGCAGCACTGCTGGGAGCAAAGCTCTGCTTGGGCTGCACGCCCCGGTCTGAGCTGTGAGAGCCAGCTCTGGCTGCCTCTGGGCTGACCCCACACTGCTGGCATCAGGAAAATGTTTGCTTTCTCCCCGTTGCTATGTCTCTATCATGCCTGGAGCACGCAGCCTGCATGATGCTAGGCAGGACTGTTGGCATCACTTCTTTCACGTGGGGAGGGGACGGTGGAATGAACGGAGTGAATGTGAATGAGACCCTCGGGGCTCAATGGGAATTGGTTTTGGGGATCCTGCTAAGCACTGGTAGAAAAATCCACTGCAAAAAGGCACATTTAAACCCTCTGCATCTGCAGCTCCAGCAGCCAGCTGAGCAATCACTGCGTGGGGGTTCAGGCAGGAGTCCTGCAGGGCCTCAGCCTTGCTCCTTCGTGGCAACAAATGCCACCAGGGATCCTGAGGACACTGAGGGGACATCGGTCCCACTGCATCTCCAGCCAAGGATTTGTGCTCTGGACTGAAGGATGGGTATCACTGCTCGTGTCCCAGGGCAGGACTGTGCCCCGAGGGCTGACAGATGGCATGGAGGTCCCTTAGAAGCTCTCAGCAGCTCCATTGGCAGCGTGTTTTCCCACTGCTCCCTTCTGCTGTCTCTCTTTCCTGTTTGTGTTACTCATTTCTCAAAGGCAGCTTTGTGAATTTTGTCACGTTTTACTTCTGTCCTGCTACGTCGCTGGCTTATTTTCTTCCCCCAGTTCTTCCCTGTGCCATTGTCAGCTTCTCACCTCAGGGCAGTGAATGGGGACGGGGCGCTGCGGGGTGCGGTGGGCAGCAGCTCAGCCCGGCCCCGTCCCAATCCCCGGCTCCGTGCACTCTGCACCCTGAGCGCTGCCGACCCGCTGTGACCCAGGTTTGCCACCTTTATGTTGCAGGATTGAGCTGACCTCTGATCTCACATCTCTGTAGCAACTACCTTAGGTCCTCGGCCACAAACATTCTTGCAAATCTGTTTGGTAAGGACGCGCCGTTTCTTAGAAGTAGTGGTACCGTTGGTAACATCTGCTAATGTGTTGGTTTTTCTTTTTGCTTTTGGGTTTCATTTTTCTTTCTTTTTTTTTTTTTTTGGGGGGGGAGGGTTTATTCCTGAGCCCTCTGTCCCACCTCCCTGCCCACCTCTCCCTTCCCACCCCTGCCTGTAACAGATTAATGAGTCTGCTTGCCCTGCTCCATCTCACTTCCATGAGCGCTCCGATGGGACCTGGAATGGGGGGTTCTCGTGTCCGGGTGCTGCAACTCAGACATCCGTGGACACTTCTATTTCCTGGCTTGGAAAATGAGGGCATGTAGCTGGAGGTTGTCCCATGGACCAGCAGGCACCTGCAGGAAGCAGCCTGGAAGCAACACCCCTAGAATGCAAAGCCCCCATTGTGGTCTCATCTGTCATCAGGAGCCCTTCATCTGGGGACACCTGATTTTGGAAATGCTATTCCCTTTCATTGACGACCCAGAGGAGAGGAGGGCCATGCAGGAGGATGTGTTGTTTAAGCAGAAACCCACTTCTGCTCACGCTCTGTGCCGCTCCAAAAGCTGCGCTCGCCTCGCCTGCGATTCACTTGAATCTTGTGGCTTCAAACTGCCGCTAAATCTGGACTCAGAGGGGAAGGAATGTGACCTCCGCTGAGCGATGTGACTTCCTGCTTTTTGGTTACTTCACCCTCAAAAAATAGCAGGACTACTCAGCGGGGGAGGACGGTAACTTTGTGTTAGCAAACGCATCTGCTTGGCTGATGTGGCACCGCACACCTGGTGGGTAGCAGCACTTTGAGGACAGGAGCACGTAGCATTTGTTCCTCTGGGGAAGTAAAGCAGTCTGAGCAGGAAGGGGAAGGGAGCAGGGGAAGGATGCAGCCTTGAGTCAGGCCAGCACTGCATGTTTCCCAAATCCATCTCTTCTGCACCTGAGGCTTTTGGCCGTCCGCTGCCAGCTGCAGCTGCTGCGGTGCAAAGTGTGGGGATGCGGGACTGGAGCAGCCTGCCAGCGCAGGATGGGGCACAGTGCACAAGTCAGGGGGTTGGTTTGTGCGGTGAGAAAGGAGTGTGATCGAGCATCGTGTCGAGTGCCGACAGCAGCAAGGTTCTGCTTTTAGTAAAAAAAGAAGATAACCAGGAGAGAGATTCCCTTTGGTTTCTGTTTTCAGTTCTCTTTCTGCAAGATAGAGCAGGTCCCAGCAAGTCCTGGTTGGCCTCGGTGATGCTGAGTCCCTCCCACCCTTCCGTAGGTGTCCAGGCTGAAGAGAAAGCGGACCCCACATGCTGGTCTGCAGGAAGGTCTCTCCTCTGTCTTCTCTTGTTTCTGAGGTTTAGGGAGAGGTGGAGGTGGAAAACCAGAAGCTGTCCCCAAGCTCTGAGTGCTGCATTTCCCAATCGGTCACCTTCCCTGGGCAGCGTGACGGCACCAAGATGCTTCTCATTGCTGTGTGGGCTGCAGAGCCAGGCAGAGGCTGTGTGTTTTCTGCCTGTGTACTTGGCTGAGATGTTTGTGGTTTTGCATAACCTAAAGTAGTGCCGGGAGTGGAGTGGGAAGAGGAAAGCGAGACAAACAGGACAGCAAAGTCCCTGACCCTGAGGGGCCCAGCTGCAAGCACAGGAGGGCATCATACCACGGACCAACCTCTATAGGACTGGGGAGAAGGTAGGGAGGGCTGCTGCTAGTAGGCATGGTTCCCACAGTCAGCTCAGCCCTTCTAGGAGCAATTCTCTGGCTCTCCTGGCCAGCCATGGGTGGGCTGAGAAGATATTGCTTGAATCCAAGCTAGGCTTATGTCTAGGGCTGCAAACTGGAGTTCAAGTAAGGGGAATGGGATGGCTGTAAATCTCACCCTCTGTCTTTTTCTTGGTGGTCATTTAGCAGCAGAATGCTGGCTCACCCCCAACTGGGTCCAGAGTGCTTCTTGATTACGAGGCACTAAATAAACCCAGGCTTGGACCCTGCAGTTTCAGCAAGGCAGGGTGCTCGGTCAGACCTTAGCTGCAGGGAAAGTCAGAGAGGAGAAGACCATCCCTTTCTCTGCCAGACATCCCAGATCAAATGGGGATGCAGCTGTGGCTTTAGGGAGAACAGTGCCGAAGTGCAGTTTTGATCCAGACAATGCCTGCAGTGATGACTCGAGAACATAAGGGCAGGGAGCAGCTGCTGCGTTTTAGATGATGGTCTTTGTCTGATTCTGAACACGTCCACTGCTGACCCTCCAAAAATAAGTGGGTGGGCTGGGCTGGGGGAGGTTGTATTTCAGGAGAGCTCTCCATCTGCATCTGTCCCTGTCCACCTCCTGCATTGCCATCACATAGCCCCAGCTTGCTTGCTTGCTGTCCTTTCCTGTCCAGCATGGCGCTTCGTTTGGATGGGGGAAGCTGGTAAGTTTGGGCTTTCTTTGGATTTCAATTATTTGTTTGCTCTTCATCTTCTGCAGCACGATGGTTGTCAGGGGCTGAGGGAGGAGGATTAGCAGCAGGGGGCTGCAAACAGTGGGAATGAGGGGCTCCATTCAGATCAGGCTGGCCACTGCTTCACTGCAGCCACCAGCCCCGGGGATGGCACTGGCCGTGAGGAAGGCTGCCTTCAACCACAGAGCAGCACCTGCCCCTAGCAGGAAAGGGGCACATGGGCATGGGCTCCCCTGGCTGTGATGCTTCCCCATAAGAAAAATGTCTACAAGAAGTCAGTGGAGCTGAGCTCAGGCCCTATTTATAGAGCATCTGCTTGAGTCATGAGTCCCATGGAGCAGCTCAGGATGCCTCCCTTGGAATCACAGGGAAAAGGGAGACCAGCAGGGCCCTTCCTCTCCCATCCCTGGGGGGAACCTTTCACAAGCTCCCCCACAGCCTCTGCAGGCTGTGAGTCCCCAGCCCTGCTGTGGGACGAGGGTTCAGGCTCTGCTTTGAGCTCCTGGGTTTTTCCTTTTGGCTGAGGTCTCCAATTGTCCCAGCTTGCAGCTGCTTTGCGTCTCCCTCACCCAGCACTCACAGCTTGGCTCCATTTGCTTCTGCTTAACCCCTGGTGGCATGGGCAGCTTGCTGTTCTCTCTGCTGACATTCTAGGAGCCTGGGCTGCCTCTCCTGTGGCACCACGGGCTGTGGGAAGCCGGGCATAGAAGCATAGGTTGGCCCATCTTTCTCCACTTCTGTGACATGGACTCAGAGGTTCAGGAGCTTTGCAAAGGGGTGAGCACAGAGCTGGAGGAGGTGAGCTGAGCTGGCAGAGCTCAAGCCACCTTCCTGGCTGTGCTGTGGCCTTTTTGGCTGTCACTGCTGTGGCTGTGAAGCGTAGGAGATTTCTGCCTCGAAATGGCACTGAGCAAGGGCAGCTCAGCCTCACTGGCCTTGTCCTTGAGCTGCAGGGACTGCACTCCTAATCCCGCAGACTCTGGCAGCCTCAGCTGCTTTCTTGGTGTGCTGAGGAGCAGTAGCATCCCTGAGGTCCTGCATACCCTCTGGCTGCCGGGTCCCACTGGAGGAATTTCAGATCTGCATTAATAAAATCTCCCCTTGATGCCTTTCAATCTCTCGGTCTTCCCCTTCCAAAGCACTTCGTGTTCTTCTGTTGAGTCCTCTCTCCATGCTTTATCCACTGACTGAAGGAACTGGCCCACAGTTTTGGGACCAAAGGGAAAGTTTAGATTTAGTATGTCCTTCCTCATGTTGTTCCCACAGTACTGCGATCCTGGGCGTGATGGTCACTGGCAGAAGTGAGATGGTATCTGCCCCATGGGCAGAGACATGGGAAGTGGTGGTGATGAGACTGTAGCAAGATGGGAGGGTAATGCCTGGGAGGAGCTTGGTTTCCCACTGCCCATGGCCCTTCCTCACTGCTCTCGATCCTCAGAGGTGAACAGTAGCCATGGAGCAAGAAGAGCCTGAAGCCAGAAGGTATGTGTGCCCCTTGCCAGCACTTCAGACCAGAGGGACTGATGTTTCTGAGAACCTGAGTGCCTGCTTTATCTGCTTGGGAAAAGAGCTGGCAATGCTCCATGCTTCTGAAAATCACCTTTCCAGATGACACTCCACCTGAAAAAGCTGCAAGCAATTCCCAGATGTGTTTACAGCAAGATGTTTTGGGATCTTCTCCTTGGAAAGCATCAGGGCTCCACTGGAAAGCTGTGGTCTTGGATGAGCTGTGGGATTTCTGACCTCCTGCTGTAGATTTTGTATGAATGAGGGACATTAGCATTGGGATGCTGTCTGCTCTCTAAGACAAGGAGTCCAATGCCCCGGTGCCAATAACACTGCTGAACTGGAGTGAGGGCAATGCTTCCGAGGCCATGAGACAATTGGTTTCCATCTGTGCTGGAGATGCTGATGTCAGATTGCAGAGCAACCACAACCAGGACAAAAAGGAAGAGACAAAAATGTCCTTCCCCTGTCCCCAGCAGCAGAGACCAGTGACCTCAGGCTTTCTGCCCTGGTGCTCAACCTCATGCTCCAGTGTTCCCACCTTCAGCTCCTGAGACGTTTTCAACCAACGACCTGCCCCTGTCTAAGCTCCTTTTTCTCTGTGTGCTCCTTGCATATAACCACATCCAGCTGGTCAAAAGGATGCTTTATTGACTTGGCCAGTAGCTGGGGCCAGAGCAATTTACATATCTATATCTGAAGAAAGGATCCATACAGACTTCCAGTAAGAGAAGACCTAAGCTGGCTTGATTCATGTGCTGTTGAAGGAAAGAATGCTGGCAGGGCTGAGTTCACCATCCAAGCCAAATGGAAAGGAGGAAAGACCCAAGGACAGGCAGTGGCTCATGGCTCAGCCTCCATCCCAAGATAATTAAGTCTCTCAGGGTCCATGGCAGCAATGCCAGGGCTTCTCAGCCTAGGGGATTATATGGCTCTGATGTCCCCATGACAGTCTGCCTCATGCTCTTTAATCCCTTTTCCAACTTGCTCCAGGAGCAGAAAGGGGTATCCCTATTGTGCAGAGGGGGAATTTATGGCTTTGACAGATATCCTCTATCAAATCCATGTTTTAAGATCTCACCTCTACTGTCTGCCTGTAGGTGAGTACCCCTGCAGAGAGGATACATCTGAGCCCCATCCGCTCTCCCTGATGTCCTCCCCACTCCAACTGTGGCACGCTGGAGGGGACTTCTCCTGCTGGGCCCCCGTGGCAATGAGCTTATGCCTTCATGTGTAAAATCTGATTATGCTTGTGTGGCTTGAGCAGGATGATCTGATCGTCAGCGCTGCGAATCCCACAGAGTGATTATCCACTGTGGAGAATTTCCTTTCTTTGTCGTCAGGGGCTGGCTGCTGAGCCTCCCCAGCACTGCCCGAGGAGCACAGGACCTCGTGGGGCTTCAGCCTGCATCTCCCATCCAGGATCTGGGTTGCTGAGTGTCTGTATGATGCAGTGGACAGTCAAACATTTTGTAGAGGAATAAGGAAGAAATGAGGCTGCAACTTGCCTTTATGTTGTAGCTGTCAGGAGCAGGTGACTTCTGAATGAGACTCAGGTGTTAGGGACTGAGTCCTGCTGAATTCAGGGCCATCTGTGTGTATCACAGCATGCCATGAGAGGAGCTGGGGCAGTCAGGGGCAGAGCATCTAAAGGGTTCAAGCTGAGAATGGGGGACCAAATTCTTTTAGCCTTGGTTCTGCTAACAAAGTGCTGCAAGACCTTGGGGAGCACCTGGATCTCCTCATCCATAGAACGTTTCTAATAATCTCACCCTCCTTCCCTGAGGCATTCAAAGAGGAAGGAAGCCCTGTAGAATCTGTTGGCTTTGCCTCCTTTCTTTGGTTGGACACATCAGTAGGAAGATCGACCCATTCAGACATACTGCCTGGTGAAAGCAATACTGGATCCTGGCTCATCTGGTCGCAGCTGGCAGGAGGAATCTGGGCTGAACAATGTGGCAGCAGCCCAAGACAGCTCTGCATGGGACAGTGATCCCTGGAGGTACCGAAGGTTTCCAGTTAGTTGGGTTTCTTCAGCTCTCATCATAGGCCAGAAAGATTGCAATTCAGGTTTGGTACCAGATGAGAGGATTTACACTTCTTTGACTGGGTTTCAACTATCCTGCTGCAGCTGATGAAGCAATGTGCCTCCTTCTTTGAGGCACATGGTTTGCAAACAGTGACTTACTCTTCCCAGAGGGGGAAAGCTGACTTGCCTTCCCCTCTACACACACTGAGTTATCCCCTTGCTCATTTATGTGAATAATAATGAAACAGTCCTGAGGGGTGAAATGACTGAAATATTTCTCTTCTCTCCTTGTTTCTCTTTGCAGAACTGAAGACTATATGAAGTTGTCCCTAGCCTCCTCCTAAAGGCATCCCTTGGCATCCTTAAAGGCTTGAGAGAAATACCAAAACCAACTAAACACACCCATAAGAGAATCCATAAGCCCTCAAAACTTGGCATCCCCTCTTGGTCTGAAGTTGAGTTCTTCAAAAACTCCTGTGGTATAAAGTTTAAGGAGATCCTGTTGTGTGTCTCCATGGACTGGGGCTGGGCCCAAGGAGTGACTTGAGTTGTGTTTGGGGGGGCTGGGATGTCCTAAATGAACCTTTCTCCCTCTCCTTCAAACAGAACCCAAATTGGATACCAAACTTGCAGCGAGCCTATTAGTTGTGTCCATCACCATGTATTAGCCCTGCCGTGAATTCAGTGTAGTTCCTTTAGAGGGGTGGGTGAACCATAGCTCTTCTCCCAGACTGGCCTGGATCTTATACCAAAATTACCAAGCTGTTTCTTCTTAGAGCCAAATCCCTCTGTGTTGCTGGGGAGTGGGAACTGGCTGTGATTTTAAACGTAGTGTGACATCGCTTTATTCCAAGGGGGGGAGGCACAAAGTGGGATCAAAGTAAGGGTGGGAAGATGGTAGCTAGACCGACTCAAATCTTACTTCTGCAGTTACGTTAGCAAAGAGCTGATCTTGCAGGAAGATGGAAGACTGGAGAGGTGATGAAGGCTGATAGCTTAGCTGTTCAGTTTGTGGTGAAGGCTTAGGAGACCACGCTTTGGCTGCTGTTGTTATCTGGATTCACACTTCCCTGCTCTGTTCCCCAGAGGTGAGACCCGAGGAGGCAGCTATGGCATTGTGGGTTCCCCCAGCTCAGGATGAGACTATGGGGGTCCTGGAAGAGACACCCTCCCCATTTCTCTGCCCGCATGCTGTCCCTTTGCCCTCCTCTCTTGCTAGCCCAGTGGCTTGTCCATAGGAGCCACATCTCAGCACCTCTCCTCAGCTCTGTCAGGGGATGAATTTGGCCGGGTGCACATACCTGCTCCAGGCACAGCAGGCTGCAAACCAAAGCCAGCTGCTTTAGGAGGGCGAGAAGAGGGCCCACGTCCTCTAGCAGTGTTGCAGAAACACCAGGCTGGCGGGGAACTTGTCCTTCAAAGTTTCTCTCTCGCTGCAGGACAACAGCCTCTTGGCTAAGGCTGCAAACATATCAGAAAACCAACAGGCTGCTTTTTCTTTTTTCTTTTTTTTTCTTTTTTTTTTTTTTTCCTTTCCAGTTCCTATGCAGACAATACTTGAAACCTTGTACACAGTTGTCCTTTCCAGCGCCTGGGGTTGGCAAATTCCTAATAAAAGGGCTCATTCAAAGAACAGCAGGAGGCTTCAGCTTTGGAAGAGGCTGGGCTGCCCCTTCCCAGCCAACAACTGCAAGCGTGTTCAGTGGTTTGCATACGAATTTAGGCACACCCTCTGCTTCAACACCCCACTAGTACAGCTGCTGTCTCCCTTTGGTGCTGGCTAGCTGACTCTGTGTCCCAAACACCCAACTATGCAAAGAATGCCTTATATACATTGTGTTTGTTACATGGCAATACGTACATCCAGCAAAGTCTATAGCTGAGTCCAGATTTTTTGCTAGTGGCAGCGAGTCAAACTATTTCTTCAACTCAAATGGCTGTCTGGGTATTTTTTACTTTTGTTTGTTTGTTTTGTATCTGATGGTGGCTCTTACACAAAGGACTGTAATTCTAGTGGCTTGAATCTGTAAAAATTGCCTTTGTTTGGTCCAATAAACCTTTGAATAGTTTATGTGGTTTGTGCTTGTTCTCCCTGTCTCCAGCAGCTTGTAACTGCTTCCTCAAGAGATCTGTGTTGAAAATCTGGATTTTAGGTTAGAGGTACGCCCTGTTTCCTCATGCCTTTTGCCCTACAAGTGGTGTACTCCACTCTCAGTAAGAATAGAGTCAGGCCAGTGGTGTAAGCCTGGAGTTTTCCCTTGTTTCTGCTGGAGCAGCTCGGTGTTGCGGTAGGATCCTGACCTTGTTTGGCCGCGGAGCAATTAGCAATTAGTTCCCAAATGCAGAGCTTTGCCCAAGATTTCAGCTGCTGTGAACACAGATGCCCAGCAGCTTCTGAAGCTTAGATCTGCTTTAACATACCTGTGACTAACTGCCCCAAAACTCCAGTTAATTGTGAACGTTTTGGACTGAAGTGCCTAAAGGAGCCTAAGGGAGTTAAGTATGCAAATTCAATTCCCTATCAAGAAGAATTAGGCTGCTTTGAAAAATCCTTAATCTATTTTGTCAGCAATAAGTAAAATCCTCTTTGACTTCTCGAATCCAAGCAGCTTTGAGGACAGCACTTATGGGAAGAGAGAATGATTTTGCTTGTGAATGGGACAGTTTTGATCTGAAATCATCAAGAAAATACAACCTGAAGCACTAAAAAGTTGTTTTACAAGGTCGCCCTTGATAGCAGAAGCTCCTTTTTGAAATCAGTTCCATGTTTTTGATGCCTTACTCTTCTTTCTCAGGCTCTTTTCTCTCCTTGTCTTTGTTTTGCTCTCCCTTTGTTGTAGATTATGAAGTGCAGAGCGGTAACAGCTCTTCTTGTTTTCTGCTTTCAAATGTACGGTCGTGAAATTTGAAGTGAAAGGGATCAACAAAATGCATTGATGCTGTGTTTTAAAAATAAGTGGGTACTGCCTGTGATCTCAGTTTTGGAGACAAGAATACAAGGAAATGGATCTTTAAGGAGCTGAAGGTTTCAATAATGTTGATGTCTGTGAGATAATAAGTGAGGGATGCAAACCTGTGTGGAGTATTTGCAGCTGGCGTGTATTTCTGACGCATGAGGCAAAGACGTGCATTGGATTTCCTCAACATCAGTCTGGAAATGTGCCCTCTGGTACCCAGTGGTGCTCTAAAATAAAATATTGATCAGTAATGACTGTGCTTCGCCTCCTCTGGTCTGGAAAGGGCAGTCAGAAGTGTTTCATGCGGGCACAGAAATGCACAGAAGGGACAGACAAATCCAGGTGCCTGACAGCCTGTGGCTAGAGCCTTCGTAACCAAAAGATCCCAACATCAGGATATGTTTGGCCTCAAGATCATTGCATTTTAATTGTAATAGGAAGTAATTGGCAAATGAATTTCCTTTTGCCAGGATGTGCTTTCTTCCTGCTCTCCCTGCAGCAGTGGTGCTGGGAACACAGCTGGCTGCTCCTGCTAGCCCAGAGGGGACAGCACAGAGCTTGTTAGGAACTCGGGATGTGAAGGCTCCTCAGCTCATTCCTGACTGTCTCCTTCCACTGATCCTTGGTGTGCTTACTTCTAACTGTTGATGCTGTGCTCTCTTCCTTCAAGCAAAGGTTGTGTCCTGGTTTTGCCTGTCAATAGGTATTTGTACTGCTCCTATTATGGAAACAGCTCAGAGCTTGTTCACGCAGGACTTGCAGGAAGACAACCCCAGGTTAACCAACAGCCTGCATTTAAATGGATTAATTACAGTGCATTAAAGCCCTACGCAGAGAGCAGGCTGTGATGGGGACAAAGGACACTTGACAGGGTGACTGTAGAAATAAAAGCAAGAATCCATATTTCCAGCCGAGGGGAAATCTTGTGATGCTAAAGACGCAGGAGGAACGGCAAATTGGATTGCAGCAAATCCACGCTCCGAGTTTCCACTGCTGAATTCTGACTCCACAAACCTGCAGGGGCAGAAGTAACAGAAACTGCTCCTCTGTTACAACGTAAAGTGCCACAACCTCTTTGTTCTTTTCACCTCACACAGGAGCTTTTAGGTATGAGGTGTACTAGGCAGTGCTGCAGTCTGATCCCTATCAGTTCAGGAGTGGGAATGCACCAGCCCACAGCCAACGTGCATATTCCTTTTGACCTAAAACTGTAGACAGTTGCATCAGTTCATTTTGCATTTGAGAATACGTGATATTCTCATGCAGCCCACCCTCCTTTATCTCTAAGCAATGAGCAGTACATGTGTGAACAATATAAGCTCTCCTATAAAGATTCCTCAAACAAAGCATTGTGACAGATACTATCTTTATGCTGCAGGACAAATAACAATGGTTCACTGTTTCAGGTAAGGCAAAAATCAGGGTATGGTCTTTTATGGGGAGCAGGAAGGTAATTATCAATTGTGGGACTTCGTAGGGCTGGAAATCTGAGCTAGGTGGTCTGCTGGTCAGATTCTGCTCATGGAGGAATCACCTCATTGCTGGACAAACAATGTTCATCTCACTTTTTGACACTGGCAGACAAACTCTTGAACCAAAGCAGATTTCAATCTGTGATCTTATCTTCCAGTGGCTGAATAAAGTCATGTCCACAATGGAAGATAGTCTAGACTTGAGTTTTACGGTAGGATGTGCATTTAAAACTTAATAGCTATTCCTGAATTACTCTGTATCTGCATACTCTCATTACAGAATGAAAGGATGCTGTGCTGATGAAGCTTAAATCATTTTTGCTATAGAATCCACAGAACTGAGGGCACAGTGATGCTATGGATTTCCACATGTAGAGTTATCCTGCGAGCAGAGATAAGCCCTAAGATACTCCTCCAACGCTTGTGCTAAAGCAGACAGTTTTATCTCCATACCTAAAGAAATGCAGAGAGGCATGCAAGATAATTAGATAGCAGGGAGGGTGGAGGATGGAGAGATAACCAGAGGCTATCCCTTTCCTCATCCTGCATGGGCAGATTTCCTGCAGTCAACAGTGCCTGTAAAATGACCCATGTTTGGCTTCATGTTTCATTCGGTGTGCTTGCTCAGAGTGCCTGCTGGGGACTGGCTATTCCTACTTCTCCTTTTCTTGTTGACAGGGTTCAGAGAGAGCAGCTGGCTGCCATCTTCAGGCTCATGAAGGAAAAGAGTGACACATTTGGAGAGATGTCTGAAGGAGACATGAAGGAGCAGCTTAAATTGTATGACATATAACCTTACATCTAGTGAAGACCGTGCCCAAAAGTCATCTTGGCCCTTATTACGCAGGACACTGAAGATTGTAGTGGATTGTAGTGCTATAAACGTGTTTCAGTAGTTATTTTGCATTTCCAGGTTGTTTTGCAAATGCATATAGGCCTGTGATATGTATTTCTTAAGACTCGCAAGTTTTCACCCTTTAAATCATTTTTTTTCTTGAAGAACTATAATGGCATTTTCAGCTCATATAGAGATTTTATCTCTTTCTGGCTGAGCCATGTCTCAGTCATACAAACTAGTTAAACTTGTAACTCCTTCCTGGTTGTGCTCTGTAGAAATGAACTTTCAAACCTAGTAATGCATTGGTTTGATAGCTGAAAGAAGCCAAAGATAGTAGAATAGCAGATTTAAAATGGATGAAAAGAATAGAATCATAGAATAATTCAGGTTGGGAGGGACATGGGTTGGAAGGGACATAAGGAGGTCTGTAGTTCAACCTCCTGCTCGAAGCAGCATCAGCTGTGAGATTAGGCCAAGTTACTCAGGGCTTTATCCTGTCGGGTCTTGAAAACCTCCACAGATGGAGACTGCACAACCTCTCTTGGCAGAGAGGCTTCCAATCCGACGGTTAAAAAACAAATAGCCAAAGCCAAAGCTTTAGTGCTGAGATTAGGTGTGAGCTGCCATTCTCATCTCCTTGAAAGGAATACTTGATCCTCCTTCACACTGGCTTTCTGAAACAAGTCCAAGACGGTTCCGGCTGAGCTCAGCTTCATGCCTGCAAAAACAGCAGCTAACAGCAGTCTGGGAGCAGAGACATCTCTTCGCCTCTTGACACTGGTAAAAGCAGTGAAGAAAGGTGGCTGGCATTTTTACAAGGACAATTGTGTTCAACTCCGATCCTGTTCTTGTATTGCAAAAAATGATGTGAAATATATATGTACTTAGGAAATCTCTGTGAAGCTATCAAGTGTTTTCAGTAGTTTTGACCAAACCTTGGCAGTTTAGACCGATTAAATCAGTGAGCATTCCTAATTAGAACTGAACGTCTTCTTGTGTACCACTCATATGAAATCCTGACGAACACTTGATTGGATTTTCTTGGTTTTAGTAACTGCTGACAAGTTTTCTGGCCTGGTTTTAGGGAATGATCTCTTCGGATGAGGTTTCCTTTATTCTGTGCGATTCTTTTGAGCCTGATCACAGCACCAAGTTCCACATGACGTACTCACTGTTTCCCACTACAGCATATTCCGTAACCCTATAAACTGTTTGATTTCTAAGAATTATTTTATCTTCTAATCGTTTCCACATAAGCACGCTGCTGATGAGATCAAGCCGGCTCCACTACCAAGACATAACTTCACCTAAATGTCTGAGCATTGCGGAGTACTTTCCTAATTCTTCATCTGGGCCCTCTCTGGACAGGAACACGTCTGTAAAACACCTCCCCAAAATGGAAAACTCAGACAATAATGGAAAATGAGGTGAAACGCCCGCCCCATCTCCTAAGGCCCCGTTGCCATGGCAACGCCCTACGCGGCACCCGTAGCTCCAGGCGGGCGCCCGCGCAGCCGTTGTCCGGCAATGCGCATGCGCACAGCCTGGCGCGGCCCCCCCCACTGCGCATGCGTGCTGCAGGAGCCACGTCTCCCGGCTGCGGCGGGGCGGGTGCGCATGCGCAGTGCGGCGCGCGGGAAGATGGCGCCGCCGCGTGCGTCGGAGCTCTCGTAGCCCTAAAAAAAAGACAAAAATAGCGTTGCTGCTGCTGTTGTTTTCCCCACAATCCCCTGATTCTCTTAATTGCTACGTGTGCCTGGCGTGTGACTTAGATCCGCGGCCCGTGCGTTCCTAGTAGGCTGCGTTTATTCGTGTGGTGACACTGCTCTGACGATACGATCTCTGTGAAGAGAAATCACCCCTTCAGGAGCTCGCAGCAGCTAGTGGCTGTGAGGAATCTCTGTGTTACAGAAGCTGAGCCTTCACTGGTACCTTTTGCATCTGAAACCCACGTAGTGGACCCCAGCCAGGAGCTCTGGCACGGCTGCGAGGTGCTCCTTTCCCTCAAGGGGAAAATCCCACGTCCCTAACGCTGCCTTGGTTCCCAAAGTAGGTCAGGCATGCGATGTGCAGGGTGTGAGTCAGGGTGCGATCAGCTGCGTGCTGCTCACATGAGCTCACCGCTCCCTTGTATCTCAGACAATAAGCAGAGGGAGCGTTCTGTTCTCTGTTTCATCTTCTTTTGTTGGGTAGGAAAGGGCTGATTGCTCTTATTTTCCAGGAGAGGGTAGTGCCACGGCTGTTTCCACGTGAAGCCAAACTGCAGAGTTTTCGCTGCAGAAACAGATGAAGCAGCCGTTGTCCTGGGGAATCCTGAGCAGCCTCAACGCATCACCAGAACTGGCAGTGCAAACTGGGCCAAGCGGAGCGGAGGAGTTGCGTGCCTTCTCTGTGTGGTCATATGTGGACTCACTGCAGCACGTCTGGCTCTGAAGCTGTCCCCAGGGTGAGGTGTGGTGACTGTCCATCTCCTCTGGGGTCATTTTTTCCACCTCTGCAGGGATGAAGTGGCTGCAGTCTTGGTGCAGGGAACGCTTGGTGGGAGGTGGTGCTGTGAAATCTGCTGACGGAGCTGCAGGGAGGTGGAAAGTTTGATTCTTTTGGGAGCTGTTTTACCACTCTCCCGAGATGTCTGAGCTGTTCTTACACAAGGTTAATATAAATGCAGCCGTAGTTCACGTGCAGTTGTGATAAAGTTTAGGTAGTGCAATTCCTAGAGACGGATGGCAGGTGGTGGGAAGGGACCACAAGTGCTGTTTATCCACTGGATGGTGCTGTTGTTTTGTGCAAACAGCAGCGATCCTGTGTCGCTCCAACTCAAAACCTCGTGGTTTTTTTTTTCTTCATCAAGAATTGGGAAGAAGGATGTGCACAATCTTCTCCCCCTTAGCAAATTTCTGATGAATCCTGTATGTTGTGATCTGCCTTTTGTCTGGCATTGCTGGGGCTGGCTGAACTTAATGACTTAATATGGGAAAAGTCATATTTTCACTGGTTTCCACCCAGCCTGTTTCAAGTCTGAGTAATTCATCCTTACTAGGACCAGATTATAATTATTTTTAATGTAAATCTTTCCTCATCTTTCAGTTCCCAAGAGGTCAGCTTTGTTTCATCTGCAGGATGAGTATTTGTTGGCTCAGTCAAGCACACTAAGTTAGCTAAGAGTCATTGGAATAAACGTTTGTTGTCAAGAGGACTACTTGTGTCTGAAAGAGGAATTGAAATGAAAATTGTAGGTTAGGTGCTGCCAGTTATTCTTCCTGTGTGGGCTGTGTTTCCTTGCCCTGCAGCAAAGGATTTCTGTGTCATATCTGCTGTCCTTGTGGCTGGGTAGAGCCAAATGGCATTAGTGAAGCAGGGGAACAGTAGGGCACATGAATCTCAGTCACCCTGAAGGGGAAGTGGCATTCTGAAGGTTAGTTTCTAGGAGACTGCATCGTTCAGCTATTTTCAGGCCTCTTTAGTCCTCCTTCCCTCTTGTGTGTAGACCATGCCAGTTTCAACAACCCTACCAACTGCACTGTTAAGTTGGCAGTGCTGTGAGTGGGATAACGAGGTGGTTCCTTAAAATGACCTGAGGAAATTGCACACTGTCCCATACAACCCTGTTATCTTCTGTAATCTCCTGTCAGCGCAGCGGAGGTGGAGAAATTGCTGTTTGATTTTACACCCCTTTCAGGCAACTGTAGGATCCCTCGTGCTGCCCCTGAGGTCTTCGCTTTGGTCCCAAGCATTCTCCCTTACAGCTGTTCTCACAGATAACGTGCACACCAGAGAGCAAAATGGGGGCAGGAAATCCGATGTCGATGCACTGAGAATGTATGTCATTTCAACAGAGATAAATTTCTGTGTGATACAGAGACATCAAACCCTGCACCCTGTTCAAGGACCTCGAGGAAAAGGCTTTGGGGAAGTGCCCGTTGTAGGAACGATCCGCCTGGGACACGGTGCAGCTGTGTGGTGTGGAGATCCTACAGATGGAGGTGTCAGCCACGCCGCCTCTCCAGGTGGGTTCCCATAGAGCAGTGAGAACATCACCAGCTCTTCTCTGGCTCCAGACATTCGGTTTGTCAGCTCCTCCCCTCGGTTTTTATGGCAAATAGTTTCTTAGTGAAGGGTGATTTGTCATCATTGTTTGCTGGTAGATATCCTGTACCCAGGAATGATCTGCACTGTGCTTAACAGGTTCAGAATTTTTATACTGGGAAGCCCACAAAGATGGTACTGATGTCTCTGTTCACCTTTCTACAATGAGAGATGGGGCAGATCCCCTCTTGTTAATTGCATCCTAACGAGGTGGGCTTTAACCTGCCCGTTGTAGCCATAACCACCCCCAGCTGAGAATGAGGGGCCGTTCCCATGTATGTGAGGACATGCACTTCAGGGTTAGGATCTGTGATTGTAATGGGTGGTTTTGTCCTCTCCAGGTAGGGGCTCCTCAGTATGTGGCTGATAGCAGAGCTGTCTTACAGGACCCTCTAAACAAGTGAGCCCCAAGGCTCTGTATTAATTCATGGTTAATTTTAGAGACAGGTGTGGCTGGAATGCTGATGGCAGCTGACAGTATTGACAGGCCCTCCTATAAAGTCACGTTTCATTGCACTTGGAAAGGAATGGGCGAAGAATGGTACGCTGTTTGCCTCTGTGCATCAATCCCACTTGCAGCCTTGAAACAAAGTCCCATTATCTGGATTCTGACTCAAGGCAGCTTTGTGCAGTTGGTGCCTGGAGGTTTGCAGGCATGGGTGCAACTTGGGTTGACCTTCAGGAGAACCTTGTTAATGGTGACTGCCTTGATGTCAGCCCTTCGGGTGCAGTCAGGCAGGTAGAGCTGCTGTGTGGGTAGGGCGTACCTTCCGTGAGTCTTTGACAAAGGTCAGGCATCCTTAAGACACTACTTTATGTTGACTTTCCTATCCACCAAGTACAGTGTTCAACAGGCAACAACAAATAACTGAAGAATGTGACCTTGCAGAAGGATGTTATTGCAATTAATCTAATGTTCCTAGGCAATAAATTGTTTTATGGGGTAACAGAGAAACTAACATCCAGCCACATGACGTGCCAGGGAGCATTTTTATCTTCTGAGTAGGTTAGATGGCAAACCATTGAAAGCCCACAAATGAAGACCTGCCTATTTATCTTTAAAGAGCAATTGGAGTATTTTTCTAATTCTGAAATCAAATGACATTTCAGGGAGGACCTGAGCTTCCATCGAGGAAGCAGTACTGATGTTGTAATGCGGTCATGGGGCACGTGGCGTATCCAGGTGATGTAGATAGGTTGACCTGATGAACATCAGTGAAATATTTCGGTGGCAAAGCAAAAAGCCCAATTGACACTGGAGAGCTGCTGGAGCATTGTGGCTTCAGCCTTCAGCATTCTGAGGATGTTGTGGTGGAGCCAGCAGTGTCTAGATGAAGATATCCATGTAGCTCTGGGCAAAAGCAGGACTAGTGGTGTCACCCTGGTTACATTCTCATGTCATTAACTGCCTATGACCACTCTGTCTCCTTTCTGTTTATTTCAGAGACCTTCTGTCTGAAAAAGAGTGGTGCTGGAGCATGGCTGATTGTGTTCTTCCAGCAAAGACTGCATTTCAGTATCAGCTGAAGGAAACACAGGAAGCTAATTTGCAAATGCTTTCAGACAAATTATGTAAATGTTATAACTCTAACTGCTTGTTATATGCTGCTGAATGCTCAGATTGCTCTGCCATGCTGCTTCACAGAATAGCACTCGTAGGTAAATTACCAGAAGAGTTATTTTCTGAAATCCTTATTTTCACTGAGTCATGGAATCACATGGGTTGGAAAACACCACTGAGATAAATTAAGTCCATCTAAAAGTCTGCTTTTGGCTTTTTTATGCATTTACTCAACAAATATTAATTTATTTGGAGTAAGCCGGGCTGATGTTTGCTTACAGTTACAAGATCAAGCCATAAATATGAATTCAAATATTGACCAGACGTTGACTGGAGAAGATGGTATCATAAAAACTGTTCAGTGGAATGCTATCCTGATTTTGGGTAGGGAGAATGAGCTTTCTTCCCAGTGGTTGGTATGAGCTATTTGTTCGCACCCCCACACCCCAATGGGATGGGGGAGAGAGCTGGAAAAAAGTAAAACTCATGGGTTGAGATAAAGTCAGCTTAACTGGATGAAGAGGAAGGGAAGTTAATAATATTAATTACAAAATAATATACAAAACAAGTGATGCACAATGCAGTTGCTCCCCAGCCAATGATGGTCAGTCAGTGGGCAGCACCACGCCTCACTGTGCATTGGAGTAGTACCTATCTTCATGAAATGCAGCTTATGGGCGATGCATGATGCCATTACACATTTATTACAAACAAACTGGCTGATCCCAGAGTGTCAGCTCTGTCTGACACTGTGCAAACCCTCCGAGAGATCTAATGCCTGCAAGACAAACCCCAATTGAAAAGATGCTAAGTAGCTCCCAGAGAACTGGGAGAGACTGGTATGCCATTCCTGAATGCAAGAGTCTCACATTTCCACTACAATAGCACAGTATGCTGCCTCTGCCTGTGGTTTTCCCAGCATGTTTATAGGTGGTGTGCAAATGGGATGGGAAAAAGTCACCTTCTGTCTTTGGCTGGCAGAAGTTAATAGGAGTGAGGTGAAGAAAAGTAGCACAGGGCCCTCTAGGTTTCAGGAGAACTATTGAATAGAAGACAGTAGATTAAAGAGAAGAGAAGCATGTGGTTTCCAGCAGTAAATCCATCTTGCTTTTCACAAGACCCTGTGGCTTTGCTATTCTTGCAGCTAAAAATGTGACTGCACTTTTCTGATGCATCTACCAGGGCAGAGAGGAAGGCACTGTGGGGCTGCACAGTTCCAGCTGTAAAGCAGGGACGTGTACACCACTGAAGAAACAGGCTCACAGGGCACTGTAAGCACTTTTCACACCAAAGGATGCCAAATGGCACGGTTGTCCTGCCAGCTGTAAAGAGGGGTGGATTCTGATGTCGAGTCAGTGGGGGGAGTAGGGGATAGACCTCTACAAAGTTTTCTGGCTTGAAACCTGCGTGACCAGAACAGCTGTGATTTGGTGCAGGTCCTGGTTTTGCAGGTGGGTGTGAAATGCTGAGAGGTGAGGTGCCTGCATTTCTTGCTAGGGATATAAAGAGGCATTTGTGTTCCTTATGTTTCTCTCTCCGGAGTGGCAGAGAATCCTGGAATGCTCCTGGGCAGGAATAGAAAGGCTGATTTTCAGATTAGAAGCCAGCTGACCGTGAGTTCAATAAATAGCTGCTCACCTGCCTGCAGCACTGCCCTGCTGCTCAGCAGACAGCTCTCAGAGGTTCCACAGAAGGAACGGAATCTTTTCTGACTTGCCATCAGTAGGTTTTAAAGGAGAAAGAGGGAAAAAAAAAACCAAACCCACAAACCACAAAACCCACAAATCAGCCCTGAAGTGATGTCAGTTTTGTCTCTCTGCCTGTCGGCTCTGTGTTGATATGCGAGGCTTCCTGCTGGGATGGGACAGACGAAAGGCTGTTCAGGGAGGCATTTGGGTAAAGGAGCACTGGTCCCATCCAGCCTGTCTAACTCCAGCTGACTGTGTAGCTATTGTTTCTGGGAGCATATTTTTCTGGTTCTTTTTGTGTGTTTTTTTTTCCTGTTAATTCTCTTCATTGAAGTGGCTCATGAATCTTTTCAGCTTAGTGTTTCTGAGAAAGGAAGCAGGAATGCAGGACCAGAGCCATTTCAGTGTTGCAGCTTAAGCAGGACAGGGTCTGTGACAGACAGCTGAAGAAGCAGAAAAGCATTGATGGAAAATTTAATCTGCTTCGTTGAAGAAGTTAACACCTCTCGCTGTGGTCACAAGGACCACAAAGAACCTGAGCAGACGTTATGGTAATGGAAAGAACCAAAGTCCCAGCGATTAGAGGCTGTAATGTTGGGGAATTCAGAGCACTTACAGCCCACCTCCAAGCAAATGATTGCTCCAGGCAGTGACTGCCTCAGGTGCCTGCATTCACATTGCTAGCTGGAACTGGGGGAAATATTCCAGGTTGGAGCCATAACATCTGCTATAACGGAGATTTCAGGCAGTGTTCCTACCCAGTGATTAGCTGGTTAAGGCTGGACACCAAGCAAGGAAAACAGCACTAAAAAGCACAGTGGTTTACACATTCTTTCTGCAATTGTGCTGCTCTTGTGGCACATCTCGGCATGCCCTCTTCTTAGCACAGACACGGGGAAGTGGAAGGCACACAGAGCACAGGCAAGTAAACAAAGTTTGATACACAGATAAATTACTGGCATGGCTCTTGAGCTAACAGCCTCAGCACACACAGCTTAGGATCAAATTATGATAAAGTTTATTGAAAAAAAACAAACAGAACAGACAAATCTGCATTTTGTCTGCCCAGGATGTAACTAAAGATATAGTTACGTGGATCTGGAATTAAACAAAATATTAGAGATGGAAAAGTGCTGGGAAAGAATCATCTTCACTTGGGGGCCCCAGGTAGATTTCGCTCGAAAAAGTCTTATTTTCAGTGCTAAAGAAAGAAGAGTTTCTGGTGTAGGCACTGCTGCTGGCAGTGGGTTGTGCTAGGCCGGGGGCTGGGAGCCTGCACAATGAGAGGAGCAGCATCTCTTGGGATTGCCTGCAGGTCTGCCAGAGAAGCACACAAAGCCTCTAATTTGGGAAAGGAAGCTGGCATCTGCCCTGTGGCCCTTGAAAAGTTGCCAGCGCCTGTGTCAGGTTGCAGTCTTGCCAATTATCTCCCTGGCAGTGGAGGTGAATGAAGAACAGTTCCCTGTGGGCTGGGAGCCCAGTATGTCCCAGGAACCGGGCTTCTTACAAAGCTTTGTGAGGGAGCTGCTTTATTCTTGGCCTCTGTTTTCACATGGGTCATCCCTAACCTTGGCTGAGTGTACAGCCCCGTTTCCCACTCTGACCTTGAATTCGAGCTCACCAGGCTGGCTGAGCTCTGGCAGGCTGATTTCGGTGTCGAGGGTGAAAAGAGGATGAAATATTATTCCAAGGAAGTGAAACCCATTTGGACTTGGTTTGTTTGTTTTTCTTCCCTTACACTAATACAGGAAGGTGAAAAGCTGTACATTTTGCATAGCCAGCCTGCTTTCAGCTCCTGTGCCTGACGGAGATTTGAATATTCCCCTGAGCACAGAATGCTACGGACGCATTCACCACAATTGTCAGCATAGCTCCTTATGAGCAAAGAAAGCTGTCTTTTTCTCCTGCTAGCCCTGGTGGCTCTTGGGTTTGCAGTGATGTTACATGGAGGAGGTTGAAGGAAAATGTTTCCTGCCTCCAGAGCTTCCCTTTGGGATCCTATTAACAATAAAAGCCTTATAGTCACACGCAGGCAGCTTCTTCCAAGCAGTATGCCCAAAGGTGCAGAGGGCTGGGAGGAGGAAGACTAAATTGAAGCCATTGCTGTATGTTCTCCATATCAGTGCTTAAGGACTGAGAGCTGCCCCTGTAAGACAATATTGTTTTGGAGATCTGAGCTCAGAGTTGCTGCTTGCATGCTGCACAGCCAGACCTGTAACCTGGCTCTTCAGAATTGCTTGGGCACTCAACAGATCTCCTCTGACCCTAGGCAGCCTTTGGGAAGAGTGAAATGTTTTGCTGTAGATGGGGGAGCATAGCCCGGGCTAACAACCTCCCCACCTCTCTTCAAGAGCTTTTCAAACCTGCTGTTGTTTCGTTGTTTTTTCTCTCCTCTGTCCTCTGGTAACTGATGTTTTGCACTGTAATCCAGAGAGATGAATTTATAAGGAAGAAACCCAGTTACCCCTGATGTAGCTGCAGGGACTCCTGGCAGATGCTCTTTGCTGTGATGCGTGGTTGGGTGAAACCCATCGGTTGGCTTTCCTGTAACTTAGAGCAAACACCAGCACTCTGTGTATTAACAGTGTGAACGTTACTTCGAAGGTTTGTGATGTTGGCAACAAAAGCTTAGTCCCAGTTTAGTTTTTGATAAGAACTGCCTAAAACCAGCTCCTCTACTAAGAGCCAACCTGAGCTATCAGGGTTAATGTTTAACTGCTCCCTATAGTTAAAATAGTTGTTTGCTGTAGTATGTAAAACTGCATTTCTGGAGCAGGGGGTCATCTCTGTTCATCTTTCCCTCTGCCAGCAGGGAGATGTGTTCTGAGCTGCCAGGTCATCTCCAGGCAGAGCCCCAATTCTCATGAGGAGGAGAGGCTCAGATGTGACTTGGGAAAATTGGGAAAGACGTTGTCAGGTGCTACAGATCAATGAGAAACAACATCTCCTAGATGTGGATATGCTGATAGCTCCACTCGAGTGTGGTGTGTACCCTCAAAGTTGCAGCAGAGATTCATTTACCCTCCATATGGCATCAGTGAAGCTTTGTTTGAACTGACACTATTGATGAGCAAAGCCTGGTTCTTCTGGTCCTACTGAGGACAGTAGCATAGCTGTTATCTCTCTGTCCATGATGATATGATTCAAACATGAGAAACAAAGGAAGAAATGATAGTATGGGTTCACCAAGGTGATGTATGTCTTTTATATTCTGCATCTGCTCAAGACACAAGTTCATCCATGCCCCGTATCAGTGGTGAACTAGCATCCCTGTCATTTTCTTCCCACTCTGTGATAGCTGTGAAGGGATGGGGTGAGAGTTTAAAGCCAAAAAGTAAGGGACTGGTCCTGGCTGTGGTAGTGGAGGAAACTTGACAGAGAGAGCTCAAAAAGAACAGCTGGAGAGTGCATATGAGAGCCACCTACGTATGTGACAGCTCAGAGCCAAAGGGGCACATTCCTGAGCCTGTGTAACAAGTTTGTTGCCCATAGCAGAGTGAGATTGGGGTGAAGCTGGCATGTGAAAAGAAGTGAAAAAGTGAGACTGAACTCAGGTTGCCTGAGAGGCAGGTTGGCTTGTTGGAGAGGGAGGGGACTGGCTGACTGCGACTTGTAGATAGTCTGACTTTAAGCACTAACTCCTCGTGGTGTATTTGCAAGGAGTCCAGCTCTGACCTGCAGCAAAGCACTCCCAAGGTAAAAGGGACGTGTATGTCATCATCAGCTTTTGGGGACAGGGATTGCTTTTGGGTTGGAGCTACGGTCACTGCAAGAAGGAGAAACCAAACATTTGTTTGTGCTTATGCTTTGAATCTGAGCCTGAGCCTTCAGGCAGGTGGTGGTCTGAAACTTTTTTCTTCTACTAGTAGGTGACAACCCTGCCTATGTTAGAGGTGTTGGAACTAGATGATCTTCAAGGTCTCTTACAACCCAAGCCATGCTGCGATTCTTTGAGTGCAAGTATGGCTGCTCTCATAATTCACACCGTTTCCAGTGATGCCTCCACCAGATTAGAGGTAAAGGATTTCCTTCTTCTTGCACCAGCCTAACCTTATAGAAGGAAATAGAGGAAACCTCCCTTGTCTGTAGTAAAAGGTGTTTCTTTCCCCAGTTTGGGTTGCAGTAAGCTAAAAGTGATAGGACCAATGTAAAACTGCTGTCTTGTCTGAGAAATTGGACCCGTGTGCAGAGTTTCTGGGAACCTTAGCAGAGAGGGTGTGCACATTCTTGTAGGGAAATCCAGAGAGAAGACCAGCCCACTGGTTCAGTACACCTGGAAATCGCTGCATTAGGCACACGTCTGGGCAGCAGCAGCAGCAGAGCTTCCATCTCTCCCAGGCCTCTCACTATGGGCTTTTTAATCAGAAGGCTTCCTAAAGATCCCAGAATATTCCGTTGGCTTCTTATTTTAACTGTCTTTTCCCTCATCGTTACTAGTTTCAGCTCCTTGTTTGGCATGGAGAAGAGCATTTTCAGGTAAGAGCCCTGCTTCCTTGCAGTATGTGCTTCTGGGCAGAGTGCTTCCACTCGCTTTCTCTCCCTCTCTTTTTATCCTGAAAGTTGCACTTTGGATCCGAGTCAGACAGCTGCTTTGCTTTAGAAAACCACGTTGTATGCAATCAGAGTACAGTGCTGCAAGATCACAGCCAAACTTTCTTCTGCTGAATCACCAGCTCTCAGTGCTTCCCTGCATAGTTGTGTTAAGAAAGCAGCTTTTAGTTGATGAACTCTGTGTGTATCCATAGTTTGGCACTGCATGTTTGCTTTTACTTGGTACCTCCCATAAGGGCCTCATCCAGTTCTAGTCCAGATTGCATTGCTAGACTTGGAATTTGATGTGATACTTTTACATTTATAGGAACTTCAGCACTAAAGTAATACAAATATGCAGTGTAGTGGTGCACTGATGTCACGCTGACATGATAAAAATATGTTATCTTACTTTTCTCATGGTTCGTTAAACCATTTTGTCCTGCACAGGTACTGGAAACACTGGTACTGCTGAAACTTCATGTAGAACACACCCAGACGTGTGCAGTATGTGATTATCTCTGTTTCTATTTTTGTGCCTGAGCATGCAACGTAAAATACAGAAAGCAGCACTGTCATGGTTTAATTTGCCCCGGGGCTCTGTAGTTTGGAGAAGAGGGTGACAGTATTAATGTGCTTCCAAGGTTGTTTGCCAGCTGCACTTTAAAGCCTGGAATTTGACGAGCTGGGTTGAACTAGTGGTCTGGATTTAAAGTGCTGGTCAGGGGATCAAGGTCCTGTGCAGGCACAAGTGCCTGGTCTCGTGGCTCTGACTGCAGGAAGAAGGTTTGGGATGTGAAGGGCCCTCCATTTTGCATTTTGGTCTCAGTGTTACCAAGTTTCTCTTTAGATAGAATATGAGTGAAATCTTTCCTTTTATTGCATAGTACGCAGTGACACATTTAAACGTGAAGCGCTGTGATGGAAAGCAGATGCTGCAACCTTGATTGAGGCTGGTGAAATGAGAAGAGGAACAGGAGGATTGGCTGTTTACCTCTTCTCACTAGAAGTGGTGTTGTAAATGCCCAAGTATCCAGTTTACACCAACTCTTTTTTACAAGCCACCCTGGGCTAATAATTTCCTAATCACTTCACAGCGTATCGCTCTGCAACCTCAGCAGCAACCAAAGTGCTGTCTCCGACCTCTTATCTGCAGAGGTGCTTTTTTCCCCATTTACCACCTTGGAGGCCCTTCTCAGAGTCATGCTACAAACACTTATATCACGCAAAGGGTGAAGTGTGAGATCAGCCTGCCACAGCTATGTCGCTTTGTTCCGAGAACGTTTGTTGAACTGCGGAATTTTTTTCAGCTTGCTTTTTCCTGTTCCACCCTACAACTGCGTGTATAGGGGAGATTAGATGTCAGGGGGAAATATTTCACTGAGAGAGGCACTGGAACAGGCTGCCCAGAGAGGTTGGGGATGCCCCATCCCTGGAGGTGCTCAGGGCCGGGTTGGTTGGGTGCTGGGCAGCTTGAGCTAGTGCCTGATCTAGTGGTCAGCAGCCCTGCTTGTGTGGAGCTGGATGATCTTTGAGTTCCCAACACAAACCATTCCAGGATTCCATGTATATAAGAATGGTTTTATACATACAAGCTTTAGATTGCGTTTAATAGCTTTGAGGTGCCTGTCGTAAGGTGTTTGTAGCTGGTGAGTGCTGTGTGATACCGTTGCAATAGCTAAGGGGAAAAGGAGAGGAGATATGCCTCGTGGCCCCAGGTGTTTCAGATGTGGAGGGCTGGATTCCGTCCATGGTTCTGACCCAAACTCAAGTGGTGCAGTCTTTTTCTGCCTTATTCTGTATCCAAGTTCACAGCATTCCTTTGCTCTCTGTGCAGGACAGTTAGCTTCCTCCAGCAGGACCTGTCCTGGAGCTGTGGCTAATACAGCACTGTGTCTGACTTGTGGCATGCTTTCTTTGAAAGACATCTTAAGTGAATCTGATGATAGAACTGCCTTTCTCTAATTCCTCAGGATTTGTTACCTGTTTGCATTATATCTGAACTGGTCTCTCTGAAGCAAGGTGGTTTTGGTGATTTGAACACCCCAAATTTGGTGTTTTGGGGACCAGATTATAGAGCAGAAAGTAGCAGTTGTTCTTTCTGTGACTGTAATTTCCACTGTCACAAATGCAGACTGTGTGAAAGAAGTGATTCATGCTTAAACAGTGAATTGCACTTCTTATCAGACTTCCCTTCCTGAACGTAACTACATGTTTGTATTCCTTCTGTAACATCTTCATACTCTTAACACAGAAGGACCTGGCCCTGCTGACGAGGAAGGTGGAATGCCAGCTGGCAGTCTTTGTGTTGTGTCCCATGTCCTGAACTCAGTATCTCTGAAACACAGTCCCACTCTGTGTACACTGCCTGAGGTGTCCTGCCCAGGGCAGGGCAGAGCTATTCTGTGCTGGTTTGCATTTATTGCCAACGTAAAGCATATTTCATGAGTTAAGTCCCAAAGAGGAGCATGGAAATTTGAATAACGCTTTGGTGACAAATACCTAAATGAAATTGAATTCAGACAGCATCCTTCTAACAAGGATGTATTACTTCCCTGCAGAAACTCAGTTGCAGATACCAATGCAAGTCATCTGAGTTAGTGGTTGTGTGCAGAAGTGACATGAAGCACAGTCAAGAGCACCAGAAGTGTGCTGGGAGCTGCTCAGTGTCGAGTGGAATGTGTTTGTGATGTGTCTCCTTTTTCTTTGATTGCATTCAGGCAGTTCAAGATTTTGCAAAGTGTCTCACATATGCTACGAATGGACACCCAAGATCAGCATGGTTCAGAGCATGCTGGTTATGGGGACACGAGGGGAAATTCAAAGGTTGGTTTGGAGAGAAATGCTACGTGGCTCAAACTGGAAACTGCTGTGAGTACACCAAGTTGGGAAGGAAAGGAAGAGCAGAACAAAACAATGAAACTGATTCCCAGGGTGGAGGAAGAGAAGGAGAAGGTGACTGTGAAACCATTCCCTGAGGTGGAGGGAATCAAGAATACAACACTGTCAACAGCCTCTGTGGTGGAGAGAACAAAGGAGACAACAACAGTGAGACCAGTTCCAGGGGCAGAGGATCCACTTCTCAGGATGAAGGGAGACAAAGAGAAGGCAACAGTGAAGCCATCCTTTGGGATGAAGGTAGCTTATGCAAACAGCACATCCAAAGTCAAACCGAAGGCAGAAGAGCCTCCTGCATCAGTGGAAACCATAAGAGCTGTGACTCAGGCTGCCACAGTGACAGAAGAGATGAAATTGAGGGCTGCTGACTTCAAGTCTGAGCCGCAGTGGGATTTTGACGATGAGTATCTACTGGATGGCTCATCTCCAGCATCGGTAGGTGTGATGGCCTTGTGTGTATGCTCCTGCTGACCTCTTTGCTGCCTCCTGAGCTTTGGAGGCTGATCTCTGAGCTGGTAGATCAACCCACTTGTATATGCAGGTGCTGTTGAGGCCAAGAGCTGAGAGCTGTGTGAGTATGGCTCAGTTGGCCTGGCCAGTTCTCCACCATGCTGCAGAATGGGAAGTTGTTGCAACTACACCCATGTCCATGGGTTCCTTTATTTAAAAGTCAGCCAAAACAATCTTTCTGTAACTCAGGAGCATCAGGGGCAGGGGAGAATCTCTACTGCTAGACGTCCTACAAGGTGGTTCCAGTCTTAAGTGCTTCCCTCTGTTGTGTAGGAGACAGGCACACAGTGCAGCTCATGCGTGGCCCAGTGCCCAAGGGTAAGTGCCACTACTCTTGTGTAATACCTGTGTGCTGCCAATTCCCATTTCTACCCTTGATGTGGACACCCTCAGTGAGCTGTCAGACTGTTGGTTTATGCATTTTGAGCTTCTCCTGCTCAGACGGTCCCGGCTCGTCAGGTTCCTATTCAGGATTTTCTTGCTATGCATTGACCCATCACCACAGCAGAGGTAATCATCCAGAAGAGATCTGTTATGAAACGACTTTTGCTTATTTGTTTTTCTATTAAATAGGAAAGACAACTGTAGGGCTGGTCAGCACAAGAGAAGTATTTTGCTGGAGGTGAAGATGGAAATCCCACATGGTGCAGTTTGTAGCTCGGTGGTCTTAGATGAGCCATGTGCCTGTTTGAAGTCACAGTGCTGCAGCCTTCCACCGCTGCCATATGGCGTTTTGGTGACATTAAGGTGAATGTAGGTGTTGCTGGAGAGGACCGCCAGGGCTGCAGGCACTTCATCACCCTGCTCAGGCCTTCCCCTGCTCTTTTGAAAATGTTAATCCCAACGCTAAGGTGCCCTGGGAGACATGCAGAGAGCAGAGGTGGATTAGCTCAAAGATCCTGGGATGAACTTGACTGTTTTGGTGTTTTCTTTCTGAGTTCTTTCTCCTTTGTGGTTTTTGCCCCTTTTGGCAGTGCGAGCCATTGTTTTGCTGACAGGTTGTGCTCTTCAGTGTGGCACTGAGCCACGTGAGAGAAGATTCGTGATTCTGTTAAATAGAAAACTTGGCTGTTAAACCCTTGAGCTCATTTATTGGCCCAGCCTCAGTGGGACGAAGCAGAAGGGCCTGGCTCATGATCAAGTGTGTGGAGCAGGATGTGCATCTTTGTTCCTAGGCTTGAGGCACCCAAAATACAGATGGGAGTGGGCAAAGTACATGGCTGAGTGTGCATATGACATATGAGACAATCCCTCACCCCTCCTGCCCGGTGCTACTGCACTACATGTAGTGGGGTTAGGTCACCAGGATCCTGCTTGCTGACTCCCAGATGCTCCTGTCTTCTGCAGCTCCTTGGAGAAGACATGCAGTTATCTTGGAGTGCAGAGCAGGAGCTGGCAGAGAGATGAAGAACAACAGCTTTCATCAGGAAGCCAAGAGTGTTCTCCACTCTAACTGGGGCTGCAGAGCATCTGGGTATGCAGAACAGCTGTGACAGCAGGAGAAACCCTTCCAGAATAGTGGAAAATGGAGGAAATACATGCAGAAGGGTTGTTAGTGAAGATGTGGCTCTAGACATCATGCACTGGGTCTTACTTCCAAATGTCATCTCTAATTCTGCAAAGAGAGGGAGTGACTAGAAGTGCTTCCAACTAATTTCATTTCCTGCACGGTCAGACTTTCCCCAAACCCCTCTTTTGTTAATCCAGACTAACTGTGGAGGCAAAAGAAGCACCAGGGCTCGGACAGTACAAAGTGCAGCTTGAGCAGGCAGGGAACATCCCTGTCTCTGGACATGAAACGTGCTGCAAATGAAATGATGCCAGCATCAGACCCTGCACAGTGTTTTTGTCATTGCAGTGCTGTTGTGACGAGCAGAATGTCACCCTCACCTGCAGCAGGGAGCCCAGCTCAGCAGTGAGCACACCGCAAGGCTTTGGCAATGCAGTCTGGCCATCTCTGGGGGTTTGAGGTGGGAGCATAGGTCCACTTGGTCTTCTCTTTTGTGTTTTGGTAGATACTGTAGTCACTGTCTGGGGAAAGCCTACACTGACTCAGTGGAAAATCCACCACAGTTGGATCTGTCTGCTCTCCATCTGCACACACAACCTAATGCCTGCCAGCTGCAGTGAGTCCGTTCTGGTTTCTTAGGATCAGCTGACTTGGACTCCCTTATCACTGTCTGTTTCTCTGCTATTCCTTTAGGACATGGGACACTGAGAGGAATGGATGATCCACTGGAGTTTCTCTGATTCTTTCCAGTGCCCTTGTGCACAGTCACTCTAACAGGTTTATCAGCTCCCATCAGCTCATCAGCCCTTACTTTTTTCTTCTTGTTTTTCAAGACCTGCTCTGAATCAGTGAGGGCCAAGGCTGCCAAGTCTGACTGGCTGCGAGATCTTTTCCTGCCAAACATCACACTTTTCATAGACAAGAGTTACTTCAATGACAGCGAGTGGCACCGCCTGGAGCATTTTGCACCTCCCTATGGCTTCATGGAGCTGAATTACTCACGTGAGTCCCCCAGGGATGTCACAATGGGACTGTGGAAACATCCCACAGGAACTGCATGCTGAGTTGCTGGTGGTTTGCAGGAACTCCCTGTCAAATGCATCAGGCTGGGTGGATCTTGTGGAGGAAACCGTGGTCCATTCCCAAGGTTCTTGATGCTGATGCTCCACCATGTTTGCTTCACAGTGGTAGAAGAAGTCATGTCACGGCTGCCCCTGAATCCCCACCAGCAGCTGCTCCTGGCCAACAGTAGCAGCAGTGTGCCAACGTGCATCAGCTGTGCCGTTGTGGGGAACGGAGGGATACTGAATAACTCTGGAATGGGCCAGGAGATCGACTCCCATGACTATGTGTTCCGGTAAGGCAATCTGATGGTTGCTTCCTTCTCATGAAATACAGAGCTAGACTGCTCTGGCTAGCAGGAACTGTGCTGACTGCCAGCTGCCCAAATGATTGGTGGCAGGAGGAGATGAAAAACCACAAAGGTTATAAACAGGGATGCCAGTGTTTCCCATGGTTATCTGCTAACTACTTTCCTGCTTTTATTTCCTTGCCCAGGGTGAGTGGGGCTGTAATCAAAGGTTACGAAAAGGATGTGGGAACAAAAACCTCCTTCTATGGATTCACAGCGTTCTCCCTTGTGTCCTCTCTCCAGAACTTGGGACGCAAAGGGTTCAAGAAGATCCCTCAGGGGAAGGTAAGTCAGGTCTATGCTTGCCCAGCTTTGACAGGATTCTGTTAACCTGTGGCCTTCATTCTGATCTTTTCATGCACAATGAGCAAAGGAGCTGAGCTAACACTTTAACATTACCCTTAGTGAGGGAACTTTGTCTTGAGAGGGAATATTCATTGTGGCAAGCTGTGTTAGCCTCTTTAAAATAGAATAGTTCACTTGGAAGGGAGTTAGGAAGATCACCAAGTCCAACTGCCTGACCACATCAGGGCTAGCCAAAGTTGTATCACATTATGAAGGGCATTCTCCACGTACCTGTTGAACTTGTCAGGTGTGAATCATCAGCCACCTTGCTGGGGAGCCTGACCCAGCGTCCCACCACCCTTACAAACCTTTGGCAGGTTGAAATAGCTACGTGTCAGAAGTTCTCTGCATGCTGTATCTGTGGGATGGTTAAAAGCTGCAGAGCTCAGGCGTGTGCTTGAGAAGCTCAGTCAGCCTGTGCGTCTGCTTGCTTCTTGGTGTTAAAGGATGTGTTAAAGGTGTTGTTCGTTAATGCTCACTTTCTTTTTTCTTAGCATATCAGATACATTCACTTCCTGGAAGGAGTTAGAGACTATGAGTGGCTGAAGGCTCTTCTGCTGAACAAGAATATCAGGAAAGGATTCCTAAACCACTATGGGTAAAGCAAAGTGACCTCATCCTTCAGTGTGGAGCTCTCTGCTGTACCTTTCCCACAGTGCTCAGTCTGCCAAGGAGCAGACCAGCTTAAACCCTCCCACCCCTTGCTGATTTGTCTGGAGAAATGTCTTCTTTCTCTCCCAGCTGTGAGCACTGCTGTGACCAATACAACTCCTTTCTAGCAACTTCTAAAGAAGCTGCTTTCAATAGTGTGTGGCCTGAGCTCAGAGAAAGCTTTGAGGTTGTCTGGGATGAACACATGCTGCTTTCTGCTTTGGTGTCTGTATGTGGTCCTACTCACAGATGAAGACCTGGTTTTCACCAAGTCTTATCTGTATGTATGCATGTTTTAGAGATTTCCATCTCCTTTGCTGCCTCTCTTGCGAGAGGCTATGGAGGCTTTGTCACCATCTGAGAAATGTTGCAGAATAATTTAACAATGTTTGTGATTCTTCTCTCACCACCAAACGCATCAGGCTGATGCTTTCCAGCCATAATGAAATACAGGAGCTTATCATGAGTCTCCTATTCCTGTCCCTAGGCAGAGGCCCCGGGAGAGATTCGATGAAGATTTCACAATGAATAAGTACCTGGTAACTCACCCTGATTTCCTCAGATACTTGAAAAACAGGTGAGCTGGGAACTGTGTGCTTTGTGGCTCGTACCATCTCTCTCTGTCCCTGGACTCTCTTCCCAGCTCACTGACTTATAACTGCAATTTAGCCATACCAGCACGTTTGGGGTAAGCCTCACCAGTGTGCTGTCACTTAAAGTGCTCTGTGGTACTGCAGAGGGATGTTAACCTGTTCAGTACCAACCTTTCATCTTACTTGTTGCTCAACACCTTGGAGGAAGGCTCTGTAACAGTCCTCCTCTCCTTAGGTCCCATCTTAACTCAAGGGATTAGTTGTTCCCTCAAGCACAGTAATGAGCTTCAGCATCCCATTTATCTGGCCTAGCTGCACTTCTTTGCACCTCTCATCCTTCTCACAAGTGTGCTGGACACTACCACTGCAAGATCTGCCAATCGTGGGCCACACGTGGCCAGGAGATGTAGGAAAAAGAGCTCCTGTTGTGCCCAGCTTTGATTCTGTTTGCCCTTTGGTCTCCTTGAGGGCTGCATTATGTCTTCCTGATAGATAGCAGTTGCAGTGCCAGATGGCTTGTACTCCCCTGCTCGTTCTTCTCTCTCTCCTCTGACTTGAGCTCTTTCCAAGGCCAGGAGGGCTCAGATGCTATTTTTAATGTGTGGACTCCTACCTTCCAAACAACTGCTGGCACAAAACACAGCAGCTCCTGGTGGATTTTGTGAGCCTCCTGCATTGTGTTTCACTCCCAAATGTGGATGGGGAGGATATATCAGAGGACTGCAAGGCAAAGAACAGGGAGTGATGTGAATATACTAGCTCCTTCAGTCATTCCCCTCTTTATCCCCGCTGCCTCTTGGCCTGTGAAGTTAGTGCTCAGTGCAGGTGATGGAAGCATTCTGGGCCCTGTGCTTCACCCAGCACACAGCACTCCTCATGCACGAGCATCATGGCTTGTCCGAAATGCACAGTGTGGCCACAAGCTGCTGCGAGGAGGGAAAGTGCCAAATGAGCCAAGGAGGACAAGCCATGCACAGCTCGAACCAGCATGCCCAGCAGCCTCTCTGTGCTTTCTTCTCTCCTACTGCAGGTTCCTTAAGTCTAAAAACCTGCAGAGGCCCTACTGGCGGCTGTACAGACCCACCACAGGAGCCTTCCTGCTGCTCACTGCCCTGCATCTCTGTGACCGGGTAAGGGCATTAGGGTCCCTGCACACACCACTGCCTGGAAGCAAAGACAGGATAACAGTGTGGGTGTCCTCAACCCTCACTTGTCAGCTGGAGTGGAACAGATTGAGCCCAAGAGAAGCAGCAAGTTCGCACAAAGGTTGAGAAGCCTGCTTCAGGGCCCGAGAGCTGTCGTGTCTCCCAGGCAGTGTGAGAGGACATTTCACAGCCTGGTCCATCTTGGGTGTCCATGCAGAGTCTCTGGGAGGCATCCTTGTCCTGTGCTCCCACCGTGTTTGGGAGCTGTCCTGTATTTCATTCAGCTCCTTCTGTTCTTGCTATCTCTTCCCCAGGTGAGTGCCTATGGCTACATCACAGAGGGGCACCAGAAGTACTCGAATCACTACTACGACAAGGAGTGGAAACGCCTGGTCTTCTACATTAACCATGACTTCAACTTGGAGAAGCGGGTGTGGAAAAGGCTTCATGATGAGAACATCATGAAACTCTACCAGAGATCCTGACTGAATGGCAAGGTTCACTGCCTGGGAAATCTCAACAGCACCTCGCGGGGAACAGAAGAGGAGCCCCGAAGCCAGGGTTACCCCTGGATTTCAGCTTCAGCCCCATGGAGATATTTCCCTCCTTCTGTATCTTCATTTTCTTCTACAGACCAGGAGAGCTGCCAAAGAAATCTGACTCGTGGATGGCTGAAGGCTCCAGTGCTGGGAAAGAGGAACCCGGGATGAATCTGAATAGCAGATATTCCAGCACCCTTCATCTTCATCCAGGTTCTCCCTCTGCAAGGAGGTGGTCCTGGGGCTGGGGCTGCTTTTGCCCGGGGTGGGTTCTCTCTGTGAGCAGTGCTCTTTGTGGAGCTGGGTGTTTTGGGTGAGCAGTGGATGGAAATGAGGACACGTGTGATGCTGTCTCACGAGAATGATTTGTGTCCTGGAGGTGCTGCTGTCACTCTGCTCCCTGCAGACACTGAGCACTTCACTTCCAAGCCGGTCTCCGAATGTGACTTTGCTGTGACAGCTCCAAGGGAGCACTGTTTGGTGCCCAGCCTGCTGCCCTTGGCTGTCAGCACAGGGAAGGGGTGAGCTCTCCCCAGACGTCATGCCTCTTGCTGTGGGGCTCCCCTGGCTGCAGACTGCACCTAGTGAGCCTGGTGAAGAAGCTGGTGCTTAGCTGTGCCAGGAGCACGGTGTTTGCTCTCCTGCCAGGAGAAATGAGAATCTGCAGTGTGCAGGGATGGATGCTGTCTGTCCCTGCTGCTGGCTGGGGTGCCTACCCCCATCGTGCTGAGATAAACACTGCTGCAGCAGCGAGCCTTCAGAGTACTGACCAACAAAATAAACGAGCCTGCTTTACCCAAGCGGATCTCCATTGCAGCCCTCTGGGCTGTGGTTACTGGCTCACAGAATCACAGAATGGCCTGGGTTGGAAGGGACCTCGAGGGTCATGAATCTCCAACCCCCCCCACAGGCAGGGCCACCAACCTCCCCATTTCATACTGCACCAGGCTGCCCAGGGCCTTGAACACCTCCAGGGATGGGGCATCCACAACCGCCTGTTCCAGCACTCACCACTCTCATAGTGAAGAACTTCCCCCTGACATCCAACCTAAATATTCCCTCCCTCAACTTAAAACCATTTCCCCTCATCCCCCCCTTTCCAAGAGCTGACCCCCCTTGTGTTTATAGGTTCCCTTTAGGTCCTGGAAGGCTGCAGTGAGGTCACCCCCAGGCTGCACAAGCCCAGCTCTCTCAGCCTGTCTTCATAGGGGAGGTGCTCCAGCCCTGTGAGCATCTCTGTGCCCCTCCTCCGGCCCCTCTCCCACAGCTCCCTGTCTTTCTTGGTCTGGGGTCTCCAGACCTGGACACAGTGCTCCAGATGGAGCCTCACAAGAGCAGAGATTGACAGTCCCCTCCCTGTCCCTGCTGGTCACCCCTCTGCTGATGGAGCCCAGGATACCATTTGCTTTTCAAGCTGCAAGAACACGCAGTTTGCTCACATTCAGTTTTTCACCCCTCAGGACCCCCAGGTCCTTCTCAGGGCTGCTCTCAAGGACTGCTCCTTCCAGTCTGCATCAGTGCCTGGGATTCCTCTGCCCCAAGTGCAGAGCTTCGCTGTGCTGAAGCTCGTGAGGTTCACCCGGGCCCACCTTTCCAGTGTGTTGAGTCCCTCTGGATGTCATCCCTTCCTTCCACCGCAGCGCTCAGCTCGGGGCCAGCAGCAGACGTGCTGGGGGAGCACTCCATTCCGCTTACAGTGCCATGGATAAAGACGTTACCGAGCCCTGGTCCCAACACAGACCCCTGGGAGACGCCTCCTCTTGGGCATACAACCGTGAATCGCCACGAATTGATCGTTAATCGAGATTCATCTCCCCCACCGAGGCTGCACCTCCTGCACCCAGGGCCCTGTGCCCCACAGCTGCCCGCGGTCCGGGCTCTGGATGGGCAGCGTTGTTCCTGGCCGTGCATTGCTGCGGGTTGCTTGGTGACCGGCTCCACACGGGTATTCTTCCCCTCTGAATAGGGCTTTTCTCCTCCCCAAGAACTTGGAAGAAGTTTCTTTTCAACTCCTCCCTCCCCCCTCTCTTTCTTTTGTCTCCCTCCGCTCTGGGAAACAGGGCAGGGCTGAGCCCTGCTGAGCAAGGGGAGCCCAACCTTGGGACGGAGTCAAAGAAAGAAACCCCAGGATGATGTCCTCCCCCCCCCCGGGCTCCTCTCTCTGGACGGCAGGAGCTCCCAGCCCCGTGCTTTGCTGTGCCTGCAGGGCAGGAGGGGCAGCGCCCGTCTCCCCAGTGCCACCCTGGTGACCGAGGGCGGTGACGTGGGTCAGGGCCGCCCCAGATGTCCCCATCCCGGCAGCGATGTCCCGGTGCCAGCAGGTGGCAGCTCCTGCCCGGGGACTGTGGGCGTCGGGGAGCGGCACAGCCCCGTGTCCGAGTGGGCATCGCGTGGCCCCTCAGTGCCCCACGCTTCGTGACGCCCACCCCCCCCCCAGGGTGGGAGCTCTTTGGGGTGCACGGGGACGCACACGGTTAGTTTGGTGCCACCGCACCCTGAAACTGCTGTCGCATCACCCCCTTTTTTCTTTGCGTGGGGGTGATGCTGGCTCTCGCCAGGAGCTGGAAGTGCAGCCGAGCCCTTCTCGCCGGGTTCCCCAGGAGCTAACAGCCCCCAGCCGTTCCCTGCTGGGCCATGGGGACAACTCCCTCAGTGCCGCGGTGCTGGCAGGACTTCCAACCCTTTGTTCGGCTTCCCCCTTTCCCCATCCTGCAGCCCAACCCTAACCCCAACCCCCCACACTGGTGGTGCCCGGTGGAATCGGTGTTAATTCGTATTACCCAAAGCGGACAGAAGCTTTGGGGGCACATCTCAGTGAGGTCTGCACCCTCCCTCACCTCCCCACGCAGACTCACCCCACCTCGGGGATGTGGCAGCAGGGAAAGCCAGTCGGACTAGAAAAACTATTGGTAATAGGGGAGGGTGAACAAGATAAAGGAGCGACCTGAGGCTTTGTTCTGCACAAAGCAGCAGATGACCTCCCTTCCCCGGACTGGAGCGGGGCCCTGCAAGGCAAACAGCTCCCAGCGTGCGGCAACCCCACAGCACGGCCAGGCACAGGTCCTGGAGAGGGTCCTTTTGGGCCCTGGGAACACTGCAGGGTCCCTCCATCGTCACGCAGTGGGAACCCTGCAGGCACCGAGGTGTGCTCAGGGATGCTGTGTCCTTAGGACGGAGCGTGGCCAGCCCCAGGCGCCCTGCTTCAGCACACCCTGGGGAGGTTTGGCCTGCAGAGACCCGGGCAGGATCGATCCAGAGCAGCACAGAGAGCACTTGGAGTACCATCACCCCAAGCAGAGGTGTTTTCCAGCTCTGTGCCCATCCAGGACAGAACGCAGCACCTCACCGAGCGCCTCGTGCCCTTCGGACTGTGTGCTCCCCTTATCTCCGCCAGCGGTCCAGGGCTGAGCAACGGCTCTGCCACGCACAGCATCTCTGTGCTAAGTGGGGCTGAGCCCGGTGGGGCAGCGCAGGGGGACGTGGGCCAACGTGTGCCTCATCCCTCTGCCGTTCCCCCTTCTGCAGGGTACAGTTGTCCAACAGGATCCTGTTGCTTCGCCTCGAAGATGAGCCACGTCAGCCCGGTTTCAGCACTGCATCCCACTCCTTGCTTACCAGGGATGGATACCCCGATTCCTTGGGCAGATTTGGGGTGAGAGGCAGAAAGGCAGAGCCCAGAGCAGCCCTTCCCTGCACAAAAGCCCCACTGGGAGCAGCAGGGACCTGGCAAGGGGAGGTCTGGCCAGCAGGTGCTGGTGGTAGATGGACAGTCAGACTGTGTGAGCCCGGAGGTCTTTGCCAAGCTTGGTGACTGTGACTCCCAGCAGCTCAGGTTTGAGCTCCAAGAAGCGGTAGCTGCACATGCACAGCCCAGGATAAAAGTGCTGCACGGCGTTTGTGTGCGTTCTTTTCCTCACCTTTATTTGGCATCTGCCACGCTGAAAGCTTCTCACACACACCCAGATTCTGCAGCCGGGGCTATGTGGTGCAACACAAGCGGAGCAGATGAAGAGCTGCGCATCTCATTTTCACCTGCTAGAGAACAAACGAGGGCAGAAAGCCACGCGGCATGGAAATAGATGGAGATGTCACAGAGCAGCTCCTCCGCCCTTATGGGGCCGTAGGCATCTCCAGATGGCAAACACAGGGCTCTCACCGACCCACTCACGCTTCGCCTCTCCAGGGCTGAGCCACGCTGATTTACTCACACAGCGGGTAACAATTAGCCCCGATTAACGAAGGGTCAGAGGGAGCACGTGAGCCGAGGTGACCCCCCCCCCCCCCACCCGGCAGTGCTGGATGCTGATGGGACAGCGTTTGGTTTGCGGGCTGTGTTCCTGCAGGCGAACCCGGCGGAGCTCATCTGGAAACGCACTCTCGAGGAAACAGCCGAAGCGTTTTCCTTCGGGAAGCATCCATCAGCCCCAACGAGCCCTCAAATTCACTGCAAATCCGTGAAACCTGCGTCGGTTGCCGCGAAACCGCATGGAGGGGAATAAACCACCGCTCCTCCGCCGGTCCCGGGGGCAGCCCCAGCAGCTCTGGGGCAGATAACCTTTTTTTCCCCCATTCCCCCTATTTTTACTCCTCTCTCCCCACCCCCTTCCCCCCCTTTTTTGTTTTTTTAACCCCACTTTCCATTTCTTTCCGCCCCTTAAGGCGCGGGGGACCCGAACCCCGCGACGGCCGCGCTGAGCCCACGGGGTCCGGCGTGGGAGCGGCGGACGGGAGAAGGGGGTGAAAAAGTTACGGGAAAAGGGGGAAAGCTCCGATGTGCGCTCCGCGAGTGGGCGGCGTGAACGGGAGGCGAAAAAAAAAACCTAAAAAAAAAAAAAAGCTGAGCGTTTCGCCGCCGCTCTGAGTCAATGTTTAACCCCCGGCGCGCAGCAAAAGCGGCTCAAAAGTGGTGGCTTTTTTTTTTTTTTTTTTTCCCTCAGCGAGTCTGAACCAGTCCGCCCAGTGCCTCCTCCCTCCGCCTCACACCCTCCTTCCTCCCACCGCTGCTCGGGAACATCCATCCGTCCGTCCGTCCGTCCGTCCCGGATCGCCGCGCTCGGATCCACGCGGAACGCGGACCCGCTCTAGAGAGCAGCGATGGGGTTCCCCCGCTGGAAGCGTTTCTGCTTCTTGCTCTTCGCAGCCTTCACCTCGTCCCTTCTGCTCTACGGGCACTACTACGCTACGGTGGAGCCGCGCAGCGGCCCCAGGGTCGTGGCCAGGTATGGGGGATGCGGGGGGGGAGGGGGAGCGTTTGGGGGCTGCTCGACCCCTCCGTGCCCGCTTTGTTCGCTGTCTGAGGGGCTGTTCTCCCCCCGCAGGATGTCCTGGGTCCTGTATGGGGCTGCAGGGGTCCCCTCGTGGGCTCAGGGTGAGGGATCGGAGCCCCGCCTGGCGGGGGTTGCTCTCCACGGTGGAGGGCTGACCCCGCACCGCAGCTGCAGGCGCAGGACGGGGCTGCTCACAGACTGCCGGACTCCAGCAATGGGCATCTTCCCCTCTGCTTTCCTTTCAGCCTTCCCCTAACACCTCCCCCCCCCCCCCCGGCACTGGGCAGGGTGCAGGGCAGCCTCGGCTGTGAGCTCAGGGTCGGTGCCGACCGTGCAATGGGACGGAGGGGGGGGGGGACTCAGTGGGATCGCAGCCGATCCGGCACAGGGGAGCTGGGAGCAGGCAGGTTTGTGCTGGGACGCAGTCAGATGTGCTGTCCTGGGGGTCCCGGGGCTGCATCTCCCCCAGCGGGAGCTCCGTGCACCCATCCCCCCCCCCCCCATCCCCCCCGCTGCCCCCACGAGCGTGGGGTCGGCTGGAGGTGCGGAGCTGCTCCCCACCCGAGCTCCGTGCTGGGGAGGGATCCCCGCACTCGGCCCTTCGCGGTGGGATGGAGCAGGTGCTGCTGTTTCAGCCGCCTCCGATGGTTCGGGCACTGTTTGCTTCACGCGGAGCTCTCCCGTTTGCTTTCTGGAGAGCGGTCACGGTGCGGAGACGGCACTTCCACGAGTGCCACCGCGGGGACGGGACGCAGCTCAGCTCCTCTCCCCGGCGCACGATGGGGCTGGGCCGGGCTGCCGCCTAATGGGGCAGCCGAGCATCATCGCTGGGCAAAGGGACACCGCATCCCGGGAGGTGCTGAGCTGCGGTGCCAGAGGATGGGGGGTGAGCAGCAGCTCTGGGCACGGAGCTGGTGGAGAGGTGTCCGATCCCTGCAGTAGGGAACGGGGGAGGAAACCCAATGCTGTCAGCGTGGGAGGAGGCGGAGCTGCGCTCCCCACCGGCTCTACCTGTCCCTGAGGTCCCGTAACAAGGAGCCCTTGTCTGCTCCACAATGCCCTGCTTTGCTGGGAGCACCTGCTGCTCTGAAGGGAGGGATGAATGGGAGCCTGTTCCCCACAGGTGGGCTCCCACCTCCTGCTCGGCTCAGAGGGCACCCGTGGGGCTCTGGGGGTGCAGAGTCCATCCCCCAGCAGTTGGTGGTGGATGTACGGGCACAGGAGGGGTTTTGCTCCCCGTTATCATGTGTTGTGTCTCCAAGCGTCGAGTGGCACTGATGTGGGGCATCAGGGTGCTCCCCAGCCACCTCAGCCCCCCCACAGAGCCCTCGTAGCCCCATTGCCTCCCCAGCGCGGTGATGGGTGGGGGCTGTTGGGATGCAGTGTTGGGGTGGGGCTGCCGTCCCACCCTGCTGTTCTGTCCCCTTGCAGTCTGCTGCAGCCAGAGCCGCTGTTCCTGGTCCCCACAGACAGCTCACACGCAGACAACAGCCACCAGCAGGACCTTGGAGGGACCATGAAGAGGTAAACGGGGAGAAAGAGGGGGTGTGTGCTGACCCCAGTGTGCATGGGAGGCCCCCGAGCCCTCCTCACTACTGTATGTTTTTTTCCAGTAGGGAGTTCTTCTTCCAACCATCCTCAGAGCTGGAGAAGCCCAAACCCAGCAGAAAACAGGTGACAATCAGCAGGATGCAGTGTCCCCTGGGCCACCAGCCTGTCCCTGCATCGAGGGGCTGCTCCTGTGAGCTGGGGCTGTCTCTGTACTCCATCTGGGTGCCCGGGGCAGGAGATGCCACATCCTTCTCCATGAGCCCCGATCCCTCAGCACCGCAGGGGATGGGTTTTGCATTTGGGAAGCAGAGGCTCGAGGCAGTGCTGTGCCTCCAGCAGCCAGAAAGGAGCAGCTCTGCCCCTGGGTCTGATCTCCCCCCGGTGCCTGTTGGGGTTTCCCAGTTTCTCCAGGCTCAGTGCTGACCATGCTCCCCCCCACAGCCCACCCCGTGCCCCCGCTCGGTTGTGGCCACGGCGAAGGCAGACCCCAGGTTTGGGGAGCTCTTCCAGTTTGACGTCCCAGTGCTGATGTGGAACCAACACTTCAACCCCGAGACCTGGGACAGGCTGAAGGCACGACGTGTCCCGTACGGCTGGCAGGGCTTGTCCCAAGCAGGTACGGGGCTTGGGGGGCTCAAGGGACCCCAAAGGAAGGGGCCAGAGGTGGAGAAACCCCACAGCAGAGCTGGGGACCTCGGTCTGTTTCTGCTCCCAGGGAAGCAGGGTGGTGGGGACAGCTTAACAAACGCCACTTGCAGCATCTTGTGACATTTTCCCCAAATAAAAGCTCCAGTGTGTGCACGATGATGAACTGGGGCGCGGAGGACCTCGGACAACCCGCTCCATTGTTGCTGATGGAGATTGTTTCCCTTCCAAGCCCAAACCTACTCTCTGCTCTCCCCGGCAGGGAAGTGATGGGGACGGGGGGAGCAAGGCGGGGGCTGTTGCAAGGAGGCATTGTCAGGAGGGGAAGCGGCCGGCGCCGGCATCCCACGGGGTTGGGGCTGCCCGGATGCGTCCCTGTGCCTTGCACAGCATTGGGCAGCTGCTATGGGGTGTGGGGGTCAGTAACAAGGGGCTGGGAGAGGAGATTTCTTCTTCAAAAGGGCGGTGATGCAGTGGCACAGCTGCCCTGGGAGGTGCTCGAGACTTGTGGAGATGTGGCACTGAGGGACGTGTCAGTGTGGATGGGTTGGGGTCGGAGTCAATGATCCCAGAGGTCTTTTCCAACCTTAGCGATGCTGTGATTGTTCCCATCCGAGGCCCACCCCGCAGACCCCTCCCTAAGGACAATGTGAGCGTTTGGGCCCTGGTGCACCTTGTCCTGTTTCCCTCTTCCCCTCGCAGCCGTGGGCAGCACCCTGCGCCTCCTCAACGCCTCCGCCAACACGAAGCTCTTTGACCGCGACCGCTTCCCCGGGGGCTGCGTCCGCTGCGCTGTGGTGGGCAACGGGGGCATCCTGAACGGCTCACGGCAGGGCAGGGCCATCGACGCACATCACCTGGTGTTCAGGTGGGGCCGGGAGGGCAGGGTAGGGCTGTGGGTGCCGGGGAGCAGCCCCACCCTATACATCACCCCACGATGATCCCGCAGGCTCAACGGGGCCATCACCAAAGGCTTTGAGGAGGACGTCGGGACCAAGATCTCGTTCTATGGCTTCACGGTGAACACCATGAAGAACTCGCTCATCGCCTACGAGGAGTATGGCTTCACCCAGGTACCCCAGGGCAAGGTGAGACCCCGAGGGCACGGCAGGGTGCCCACCCCACGGAACGGGCTGCCGGGGAGGTGGTGGGGTCACCGTCCCCAGAGGTGCTCAAGAGAAGGGTGGATGCTGCGCTGAATGACATGGTTTGGTGGTGATGGGATGACGGTCAGAGTGGGTGATCCGAATGGTTGTAAGGTGTGAGGTTAATAGAATGAAGAACGCCAAATGGTATTCTAGCCAAGATGTTTTATAGGTGGTATGGTTAGGCAGGTTATTGTGATGGAAAAGAGATGGTTGAAATAAAAGGACAAAATGCTCACCCATGTCCTAGGCTCACAATAGGAAACTCCAAAGGAGGGATCTCCAACAAGAGATCCTTCCCCAGAGGTGTTCAGCCCTTCAGTGGGGTCTGGGAGAGGTGGATTCAGACTCCAGCCCTTCTGGTCACACAGGTGCATTGCCTTCCCCTGTGCTCCCATGGCTGACTCTGCTCACCTCAGGTGATCCAGCAGTGGTTCAGGCCGTGACTCAGCAGTTCCCATACTGATCCTTCCCACTGTAACAGTTCTACGTCTCCATGAAGCTGACCTCCAAGCTTCAGGAGCCGCAGTCCTCACCGTGCCCATGTCCCTGCTGCAGGACCTGAAGTACATCTTCATCCCCTCGGACGCACGCGACTACATCATGCTGAGGTCGGCCATTGAGGGCAGCCCGGTCCCCGAGGGCTTGGACAAGGGTGACGAGTGAGTGACAGTGGTGAACGCACCAGCACGACCACGCCGTGCCCGCCTCCACCCCACGTGACAGCAGTTCTCCTCTCCCTGCTGCAGGCCACACAAGTATTTTGGACCGGAGGCATCGGCGGAGAAGTTCAAGCTGCTGCATCCTGATTTCTTGCATTATTTGACAGCCAGGTGAGGATGGGGAGGCGGATTTTCCCCCCCTGCCGATCCCACTGATGTGGTGCTGCCCACGTTTCTTCCTGGTGTGGAGACTCGTACAGCCTTGCGTTCACCCAGCCCTCCATTTCATAGCCAGATATGAACTGGTCTAACAGGAGCAGAGGGAAGGTCTGAGGAGATTCGGGTTTGTTTTCCTGTGTTTCATGGAAACCAGTGCCTGGGTTGGGGCAGTTTAAGATAGCGGGGCCGTGTGTGTTAGCAGCTGCCAGAGAATGAGTTGAACCTCAGAGCATCCACACATTCTCCCTTCTGAATGCCACGTTTTGCTGGGTGCCCTGTCTCACTGCCCCGTGACACTGCTGTTTGGAGGTGGGGTCCCAGGACCGTGCCCCCCTCCCAGTGCTGCCTCTGCTCTGCAGGTTCCTGAGGTCAGAGCTCCTGGACATGCAGTACGGCCACCTCTACATGCCCAGCACCGGGGCGCTCATGCTCCTGACAGCACTGCACACCTGCGACCAGGTGAGGGTGAGGGGACAAAGGGGGGGACGTCCCACCCCGAGCATGTCACCACGTTCTTCCTCTGCCCCATCACCCCGCAGGTCAGTGCCTACGGGTTCATCACGGCCAACTACGAGCAGTTCTCCGACCATTACTACGAGCAGGAGAAGAAGCCGCTGGTGTTCTACGCCAACCACGACATGCTGCTGGAGGCAGAGCTGTGGAGGAGCTTGCACCAGGCGGGGATCGTGGAGCTGTACCAGCGCTGAGGGTGCGGCAGTCCCACTGGTGGGGGCTCTTGATGCAGCGTGGAAGCGGTTCTCCTCTTTCCTGAAGGTCTTCTTCTGTCCCCGGAGGGCTCTCCCTGACTGGCCAACCTGAGGAGCAGGGCGCAGAGCTGACAGCAGGGAAAATGCGGTGAGGGGCGAGCCAAGGCTGGCAGGGAAATGCTGAGGCTCCTCAGGGCCCTCCAGCAGCTTGCTTGTGGCTCTGTGGGACTGCGTGCGGCCTTGGGGTGCCTCTGCACGGGGCTGTGATCTCCTGGTGCCATCAGAGTGTCTGTGGGGTGGCGGCAGCCCCAGCCGCAAGTGGGGTGAGGTGGTGCTGGAAGGGGATGCTGGAGAAGCACGTCTGACAGAGCTCACTTCTCAGGCCTTCCTGGACATTTACAACCCATCGTGGGTGCAAAGCCACGCTGGGTAGGAACCTGCAGGGCAGAGCTATCAACAGCATGGCACTTAAGGAAAAAAGGGATCCCAAAGGGAGGTGGTCTCGAGCCCTCTGGCTGTCCCACTAACCCAGCCTGCTGCAGCCCAGGCTCCTCCAGCTCGCCGTGGTTGCAGGGCTGATACTGCTCGGTGAAGGGAGTGGCACCACGTGAAACTTTCCCATTTTGTGTAATTAGAGGAACACTGAGTCATTACTTTCTTGTGTGTGTGGTTTAGTGAATGGGGCGGGTGGGACACAGCATCCTGCCTGCTGCAGAGCTGCAGCACACAGCAGCGAAGCTTCGGGGGTGAGGGTCGGGTTACAGTGCAGGGACACTGCTGGCCCTGGGGTGACACAGCAGGATGGTGGCTGTATTGTGCTTGGGGAGCAGCCTCTTCCCACCTCAGATGCTGTTTGCTGTAGCTAAGGGTGGAGGGGGCAATTGCTTGCAGAGATGGCAAGAGATAACCGGGCCGTGGGCCAGGGAACCTCACGCTCCCCTCAGCTCCATCTCTTTGTGACAGAGCTGCACTCAGCCACCCTGAGCTGCTTCAGATGTAATCTCTAGCAGAGCCCTGCTGGCATTCCCAGGTAAGCCTCCAATTAACCTCTGTTTGTGGCAGCCTGTTACGCCTGTTCCTACATGCCAACGCTCAGCAAAACCTCTTCCATGACAACAAGCCTGATTCCATCACCTGAAAGACACAGCACCAAAAGCTCCTCAGGCCAAGCGTGGGCACACGCCCATCCGTGGCACTGACACGTGGCAGAAAGAACAGCTCTTAAAAATGAGTGCTGTCACAGCACAGCATCATCTCGCCAGGAACCCCACGGAGCTCCCGGGGCTGAGAGCTGCGTGAGCCAGCAAGAACTGTGCTCACACATCACTTCCCTGCTGTAACATGAAAGGCTGCTTCAGTTGGACACCCCCTGCTCATTACCTGAGCAGATCAGGGACCTGATGGTTATGCTGCTCCTGGCACTGCTCCCTGAGCTGAGCTCCTGTGCTGATCACACGCACTGCATCTCCCAGCATCAACTGCATCTCCTCAACTCGCAGCGTTTTTCTGTGGAAGACAACGAGGTCTGAAGTCTGTGTGAGCTCAGCTGCTATTACTCTAGGAGGCATTTCAACCTGAAATCCTTTCTCCTTGCTCTAAGTCGTTTCTGTTCGAAGTAGATACCAAAAAAGACTTTGACTCCCAAGACTTTCAATCATTTGTTTTATTGTGAAACAGAAAGCTGCAGGGAAGCACCTGCTCCTTCCTCCAGCCAGCTGTAGGTCAGGTCCTGCTGGATAAGAGGCCAGAGCAGAAGCAACCATCAGCTGAGATGTTCCCAGTGACCTGCATTATTTAACCAAGAGTATACATCTCTCTCAAGACCGAAAGTACTCTTCAGAGATGAGTAGCCAGGGCTTCAGAGCTCCCCACACCTGCCCCCCTCACCACGTACACAAATGCTCTCTGGCTTACTGGAGCTTACCTGGGACACAGCTGCAGCAGCCACTGAGTGTAAGAGGAAACACCTGCAGTGATGTGTGAGCGCTCATTTTCTATCCCTCCAAAGGAAGCAGCAATCGTTTGTGAGAGCCATCCCACAGCCAGGTGCTTCTAGAGGTGGGAGACACAGCAGAACAACACTGAAACGCCCTCCTCAGTGTCTGCTTTGAACGAATCTCTGTCCCCCTCTATTCTCCAAGCAGCACACAGCTTTTACTTTCCCTATTTATCACCAAGCTGTCTCTTTGTTTTCTTCCCCCTGTTCCTTGGAAACCCCAAGCCCCACGTGCTTTTCTTTGTAACTGCTTTTTGGAACCTATCTGTATTGACAAAGCCGCCTCTGCCGGCTGCAGTCACATCCCCTCCCTTTTTGTATACCAAGGCTATTTCCTACGGAAGTGTGCTGTCGTCAAATGAGCAGGTCCAGCCCATCAGTGAGCACTACTGATCTTCGACAAACAGACACGAGCTCTGTTAAATAAAGCATGGAACTACGGAGCAGAGTGCAGCTGTCAGCCACCTGGAGATAACGCGCGCTAACAGCGTGTGTATTCAGTGACTGTGCAAGGCTGAAACGCGCTTATCAGCCCCGCAAATGTGCTTTACTGTTTGGACAAGCAACTTAAAAGCTCTTCGTAGATCTAGAACTAAACTGTGCCTATGACAATAGCAGCCTGCGTTTATTATTACAGTCCCTGCACAGTGCTGGGCTCCTGAGGGCAGGCAGGCAAAGGGAGAAGTGTTTGTGCTGCAGATGTGCACTGCAACTGCACGGGGAGAGGGCACACACACTGCTTTCTGCCCTCCTGGTGGGCACACGCATCATTTCTGCTTCTGCAAAACACAGGGAGCTGCTGGGGGAAAGAAATACCTTAAGCCTCAGTGGACAACTGTTTCTCCTCACAGCTGAGCTGTCAGACAGGGATAACTGCACATCACCGGCTCGGTTTCTCCCCTGCCTTCACCAACATCAGCTCCCCAAGTTGTAAGGAATGAAACAGGGCCAAGACGCCCAAGGACGGCCGTGCCCAGGAGCCACACAAAGATTAGGCATTCCTGTCAGCAGATGAGTCACGCCTACAGTTTTGGCACATATAAATGTAAGGCTAACAGAAATTCCCAAGGATTCTCTTACCAGTTTGAGGTCCAGTTCACAGCTGCCTTCTTGCCAAAGCTGTCTCTGGGGGACGACATAACCCCAGGGCTCTGCATTCTATTTTCCTCCTAAATAGAAGTTGCATTGAGCAGTTAGCAACAGCCCTGCAAGCTACATTTGTCCTGCCTTCATCTTCACCCCTTCTAACAAAAACCAGCCCCAAGCCACAAAGCAAGAACTGGACAAGTCTTCCTCTCTAGGACAGGCAGTTTTTGTCTTAGGAGCAGCAGAAACCTGCCCCTCAGAAACAAAGGGGCGTGTTTGCCAGCAAGCTGCTTCACTGGAGGCAAGAAACTCAGGGAGGCAGATGCTGCTTAAACCCTTGCTTAGAAAAAAAAAAACTAGCTTAGAGGCTTTGGTGGTTCAGACCTCTTTGTGCTGTTCATGCAGACTGCTGCTTCTCGTCATACAGAAATATCTAACTCTCCCCTTGAATGATCCACTCATCTGAGACGTACTCATGGATTTATTTTCAACATCTCAAACAGATGCTGAAAAGATACATCCATTCTGGGAAAGGATTCTCTAGTGTCCCCCCTAGGGTGACCTTCTGGGAGCTGCTCCCAGCAACCCGATGCGGGTTTAAAACCACCCAGCGCACCTCCAGATAAGCACACAGACCAATTATCCTTTCAGTAGGTCTACTTCTGTGACAAACACACTCAGGAGATGAGCCGCGTCTCCACAATGAGCTGTCATCCAATCTACTTCTAATCCCTTCTACTCCTGCTCATCTTCAACAATGCTGACGACCAGGTGCTCTGCAGGGCACCGACCACATTCAAACTCCCATTCATTGCGTGCTGCCTCTCAGCTTGCACTACGCAGCAGCTAAGGGCTGCACACTCAGGTGGCAGCTGCAACAAAGCCACAGCCTTGATTGGCTTAATTACATTAATCAAGCCATTAGGCTTTTATACCTCCTCCCATGGGCTCAGAGGATATCACCCGACACAGATGCCAAGCAACAGATGAAAACCGGAGCATGAGGAGCTAAATTCTGTCGTATCTTACCTCCGTGCTGCTGGCGCAGGCATCCTGCCAGCCCAACAAAGGACTCAGCCTCCAGGGAAGGCGAGCGCAGCACCTACAGGACAACGCGCTGCCACCTGAAAGAGCGGAGAGACGAGTTAAGCCGCGTAACAAACCTTTTACCTCCCTGCTCCCGATGCCGAGCCTCAGAGTCACGCTTCCACAGAGGGACGTTCCGTTTCGGACAGGGATAACCATCTCATCACCAGCTCGGCGGATCCCCACAGCCCGCGGGCCCGAGGATGCCAGGCCGCGTTCCCTCAGCGCGCCGCCGCGCCGGCCTCACGGAGGGGGAGGAGGGGGGGAAGGAAGCCACGGCCGCCTCACACAGCGTATGGAGCGCGGGAACCTCCCACTCGTGTCCGCGTCGGAGCCGCGCAGCCCGCGGATCGCGGCCGATGGCGCCGCGCAGCACGCACCGCCTCACGCACCGCCGCCATGTCGTCCGCGGGCGGGAAGAGAGGGCTGCGCGCGCGCCAAGTCTCGCGAGAAACGGAGGGCGGTGCGGCGCGCGGGGGCTGCTGGGAAGTGTAGTGCCGCGCTGTGGGTGTGCGGCGCTCAGGGCTGAGGCGGCGGTCGGTGGCGGGAGTGCCGCACGGACGGGGGGAAAAGAGGGCTTTGTGGTGGTGCCAAGGCTTTGTGGTGGTCCCAGGGCTTTGCCCAGCTTTGGGAGGGAAAGCTGAGGGAAGATGGAGGTCTGAGAAGGGAGAGAAGCACAGACCCCATGGGGATGCGCTCCCTTGGGGCGTTCATTGAAGGCGCCTTACACCTCGTTCTCCACAGCGAAGCTGTCATCTTGTGGCATGACAGCAGGTCTGTCTGAGCTGGGAACAGCAGCCATCGCAGGGAGCTGCAGCAGCGAGCAGCCTGCTGTCCCCTCAGGTGGCATAGGACGGCCAGGAGCTGCTGCCCGCATGGGAGGCCCTCTGTGGGCACAGCACTCGAGCGGTGTGGAGCTGTGTTTGTTTTCGGTGCCTGGATACTCCTGGCCTTGCTCCTATTTTAGAACCTGACTCTTTCCAGAGCTTGGATTTAACCTGACTGGTCCTCAGTGTCTCGTGTTGCTTCCTATAAGGCTCTTTTAAAATGTCAGTAGGCTGCAAAGAATCACTTTATTACAGTGAGATGAGGAGGCTGCAGAGAGACATCAGTGCGCTATAAGCTGCTTCTCTTATTAAGTGTCTACCTAGGAAGCCTTCTCCAGCCCTCTGTGGCTTCCAGGAGCTGCAGAGAACCTCATGATCTGCCCAGGCAAGGAGCACAGAGGGAGCAGCCCATGAGCCCTGCACCCTGGCTCATTGCCTTCAGTGCCTTCCTGCCCTGTAAGAGCCTTCTGGAAGGAAGAGTGAGATCCAGGAAGGCAGTAATTAACGCAGCCTTCACTGCAACTGCCTTTCCTCTGTGAAGATGTGGCTGGCAGCCTGCCTGCCCGCTTTTAACTTTCCTGAGAAGCAAATACGTAAGACCCAGAGACTGGAATTAGCCCTTTAGATCCCTGAGGGACGTTGAGTTTTAAAATAAAGCAGCTGAAATCCTGCCTTGTGCAATGTTCAGGAGGGAATGTTCTTAATTGTAGCGTGGATGAGGCTCACACCACAAAGTAGCTATCTGCTTATGCTCATATAGATGGATGAGCTCAGCCAGGGACAGACTCAACGAGTTAATAGCTCAGGAGAATGGCATGAGCTAAGTGTACAGTAGTCTGGCTGTATTTATTCCTGATTGCAGTGCATAAATAACGTTTACGAGCCTATTTTGGAGTGAGAACAAAGGCTCTGGGTGGGAAGTGGTCGTTGCTTCACCCATCCCCACGCTCTTTGCCTGTGTGACTTGATCAGGTTTTTCTCATCTCTTCCCTTTAGAGGGCGATCCTGCCACGCACATCTTCAGCGTGTGAACCTCTCCTGGGAGCTGCAGTGCGAGGTGAAGCCGCACAGGGGTCAGGAGAACATGGTGGCTCTCCTCGAGCACTGCGAACCTATGGATGGAAAGGGAGCTACAGTCTGGTCTGGGCAGTTCTGATTGAATGCGTTCTGCTTCCTCAGGCAGTTGCCAAGCTGCTCCCAGAGGTAATTTGGAATAATTTTGGTAGATTTCCTGTGGCTGATCTCTGTCAATTATGGTGCTTTCTTCCTCCAATCTTTCAAAGGACTTCTATTTTTGTCGAGCAAGTGGAGAAAGCTATTAAAAGGGCACAGTGGTCTTCTACTTGTTGGGGGCAGCTTCCCACCAGCTGATTCAAAGTGGATTACCTCCTCCAGCAAATCATGCACTAGAGCAAGGCCCCACCTTTCTGCTTTCTAGAGGTTTTTCATTTCTGTCCTGCAAAGCCACAGCATTACCCTCTACAAAGAAGTGAGAGCACTGCTGTATGTGGTTATCCCCAGATCAGAGAACAGGAAGAGGGGCAGAAGATGTGACAGGGAAGGGAAGGGAGGAAAGGAAAACTAAACAGAACAGAAATAATGACAGAACCCCTTCAACTTCTGCTGGGCTTTGATCCTACGCTTTATTTGAAGGACAAGATCTCCTCCCAGTTTCCCACCCCTTTCCCCTGCTGGCTGCTTTGTAACACTGTCAGCTCTGATAGCAGCTTGATTCCCCTCTGCCTTCCAGCAGCCCCACTCTGCAGACAGGGTTCCCAAAGCCTGGAGAAACAAAGCATCCGTTGATTGAGAGCTGCCCTGCTGTGGTTATCATCTTCCACATATGGCCCGGGGAAGCAACTGGGGTATTTGAGCATGTTGAGAAGCTCGTCCCCTATTGCTAATTGTATCTGGCAGGCACCAGCCCCCTGCGTGGCTGAAGTGCATGAAGCATGAGGAGAAGCTGAGGAGGTGGATGGATGCTTGGCCCTGCTCCGTGTGCTGCATGCACAGCAGTGCACAAAGAGCAGTCCCCTGAGGTACAGCTGGAGGTGGCTTGCTGGTAATTCAGGTGCCAGACTTGTAAGGGAAGAAGATCTGTAGTGTTAAGAAGAGCCTGCCAAGAGGTCCCAGTGCCTGCTGCCTCAAGTCAGTCCCAAGCAATGCAAGAAAGGCTTTCTGGTGCTCAGGAGCAGACAGAAGCAACATCTTCCCACGCAGGACAAGGCATGCTGCAAACTGAACGCTTTTACCCTGGTAGCAAAACTTGGGCCTCCATTTAATGTTAAATACATGCTTGAACCCACTCAGCTACTAAAACAGGATTTTAGTAGCAGCCTCAGAAATGCTCTGCTTAGTACAAAGAATGCTAAGAGTTTTATCCTTATGGAATATCTATGGAAAGAAGGGATGGCCTTTCGGGGAGCCTGATGGTATCTGCAGGCAGTGCCACAGTGTGGATCCTGCGGGGGGAGAAAGAAGGTGGATCCCTTTCCTCGGTGGTGCTGAGCAGCAGAAGAAATGGTAGCTTCGACCAGAATGGGCATGGTTTCCCTCCCAGCTTCCCTCCGCTGTTCTTCCCACTTCTTCCCCCTTTCCTCAACTGAGATTTGAGCACAGTGCAACAAAATTAGTCTCCGTGTCCCGTCCCAGCTCAATGAGCAGTTGCCAGCAGATGACCTTGCTTTGAGTAGAGAGATGGATCCTCTCTATTTTCTGCATCAGCCTTGGAGATTAAAGGCATGGTAAGCAGAAAGGGAGTGAGCTGGTATAAAAATATCCAGGCACTAATGAGGAGATTCTCAGGTCTTCTTTTATGACAAGCAGTGTTTCTGTTTGCCTGGATTACTCAGCCAACAGCCGTTGATTCAGTCAACCCAAACTGCGCTGTCATCTGAGCGATATTTCATCTATCACACTTAGAAGAAATATGCCAGGCATGCACGGAGCAAACAAACGTATTCTTAGAAGTAATTAGCCTGAAGTGCACTGAGGTCAAGTGGTTCTGCTGGAGAACAATATGAATCCCCAGCATCTCCTTAGTGAAGACCGAAAGTGGAGAACTGCAGATGCTGTATCTCTGGCTCACCTCTTGCTCCTCATTGTTCGCACTGGAGGAAGGAGAGGATTGCTCTGAGGTATTTTTAAGAATACCATCTCTGCAGGTTTCACTGCTGAATGTGAAAGAATGCTTTTAAATCATGAAAGCTTGCAATATTTCATGTTGTTTTAGGTCATTTTTCTTGCTCTTATGCCTCATGTGACTGTGTCCAAAGTGGTGAACTGAAGTCTCCCTGGATTACCGGGGGCAGTTGGTTAAAGACCTCTAACTATTCCTCCTGCTGCTTGTGAGATCATCTGCTGAGGGCAGGCTGCAGATCACAGCTCCTGCAGGGAGCCTTGATGCAGAGGATTAGACTGGGAGCTAGCCAGGCCAAGAGGACAAAGTGGGCCCAGGGTATCCATCCCAAATGGATGCTCAGGAAGGAGTGCAGGAGCAGAGTGCTTGCATGACATGTGTCTCAGCACCCTCCTGGCCACCTCCACTTAGGGATGGGATCATCAAGAGCCAGATTATCAGTTCTGTGCATCCACAGATCGGTTTTCTTGAGTGGAGATTTCAAGAAGTTGTCTGGTGCCTCTCTGGACCCATAACACCCATTCCCTCCTGCAGGGAAGGCTTTCACAGCTCTGCCTGTGCTTTGAGAGGAACCAGAGTCCTTCTTTTGCCCTCTACCTGCCTGCTGTAGTTCTGTCTGAGTGGCCCCAAGTTCTTGTATGGGAGAAGGTCGCAACTGGTCCTTCTTACCACTGTGCCCACGCCAGCAGGACTTAGGAACCTACTTAACCTGCTCTTCTCTTTGTGCTCCCAAGGCTGATGGCTTCAGGACAGATCAAAGCACGAGGGTAGCATTGTTTTAAACCACCAGTTTCCTGTAGAATGTGATCTGTCTACTTACAGATGGCTTTTATGGTCTCCAAAGCCTCTCGTGGATTAGCCCATGGCTGATTGAATAAACATTGTCTCTATCCCACATCCTGCTTCCACAGCGTGCTTCATGCTTCTCTGTCCTTTCTTTCAGTTCAAACATCCTGCAGAATCCTCCAGCTCTTCTCGACAGCCTTCTCTGCTCTCTTCCCCCCTGCCAGGTTGTGAGTACAACTCCAGCAGCCCCCAGATTCTTGGAGAGCTGCCCATGAAAGACAGATTCGTGTGCCTTTCTTCCCGAATTAACCACCAGCACGTGTGTCTCTGCTTTGCTGTTGACCCCACTCCATCACTGTTGCATAAAGGTTGGTCTGCCTTCAGCCAGCTCTCCTCCTGCACATTCGGAGTGCTCTCCTTTCTCCCCTCAGCTGTCATCTCGAGCAGCCTGGCTGCTGAAGGCAGTGGGCGGGTGAGCACACACCACAGGAGATGGCTGATCTCCCGTAGCACTTCTGCTCAGGGATGTGCTCAGCCATGCCAGCATTCTCCTCCACCTCTCCCTGCTGCGTGAGGGGCACCAAGTTTCATCTGGGGGCTGAGAAAGTGCTGTGGGGGAGAGCAGCAAGCCAGGGACTGGCACTCATGCATGTGCTGTGGCCGGTGGATGTGGGGTGGCCCTTCTCCTGGTGGAGGCATGGAAGGGGGTGTGTGGGACATGGAGGGGCGGTGACGTCTCAAACCGCAGCACCTGATTTCCCAGAAGTTGTGTGTGTGTGGTGCTGCTGACTTGGAGCAGCTGGCAGAAAATTAAGAACACTTCCCCCTCCCAAATCATTATTTAAACAGTATAAAGTTCTCTGTAAATGTTTAAAACAACAACAGGATTGGGAGGGGAAGGAGGAAAGACAAACAAGTTTGCTGTTTGAGCTTTGCAGAAACAGATCTTAATTTTTTGGCAGGGTTCTCCTTGCCCAGAGGATCCAGCTGCCAGCACACTTCAGGAGGCTCCAAATTCATTATCGCTTCTCTAACATCTCCCTCCAAGAGGCTGCAGTTTGGCACGGGCAGTGCCTTTGATGTCGGGGCTTGGCCAGCACCTCGTGCTGTAGGATCCTGGTTCATCACTGGGGCATCTCTGCTTGGGATCAACGGTGTGAGTGCTCCCAGAGAGGCTTTTCTTTCCCAGCCCTGAGGTTTATGGTTGGTGAAACTCAGCAGGAGCTGGAGAGCTCAGTGGAGTGTCATACCTGCGTGGGAGTGGGGCAGGATTTGGAGACCCCAGTACCCGACCCATTGCCTCTCCTTCCTCATCTGCATCACTAGCACTGCCTGCACGTGGTGCATTAATAGAAACCCTAGGTCTCTGTTAATGCACAGCTGGCAACGTGACTTTAATTCAGCTTCTCACAGTTGTAGGGTGAGAGCTGCATCCTGGCTGTGCTCCAGGCTGAGGGGGACTCGGTGGGGATCTGGAGCCCCGGGTACAGAGGGTTTGCTGGAGTCTGGTGGCTGCTCTCCAGATCCCAAGCCCTGGAGCATCTGCCCCCATGGGGATCCTGGGGAAAGGGGCCATTCTTCTCAGCACTGGGTAGACCTTGGGATGAGGTTGTGTCCTTGGTGGGGTGACCTATGAGAACAGGGTCCCCAGGGAGCAGAGGAGGACAGTGTTTCCCACCGAGCTGCTGTCTCAGCTGGCCACCAGCCCCCATCAAGGCTCATTGCTGCCTGCTCCCACCTGCTCTGCTCCTGCCCAAGCATGCTCAGATGCTGCAAACTGCAGGGTGTACCCAGAGCTGGGTGTCACTGCTGGTCCTTGGCTGGTGTACACAGCCTGCGTGGCTATAGACACAGGCTGTGTTTGCTTCCTAGGATCCGTGTTCTGCTTGGTCTGGTGCTGAGCTACAGCATGACAGTGCTGTTGCAGAGAGGCCCCCATTGCCTTCTGGGGGGTTTCAGGAGCTGACCTTGCTGCTGTCACTCCTGTACCTGCGTGCAGGTCCTGCAGTGAGGGTGCTGGTGGTGTTTCCTTGAGCTGCTGCTGCTGCCCTGTCCCCCCTCCCCACATTGCTCCTCCGGGCAGCTCAGCACTGCCCTGCACAGCACCAGGTGAGCCGAGCTCCCGCAGGGGTCTCCTTTGCTCCTCCAACTTCAGCCCTCTCTGCTCAGAACCTCCGCTGAGATAAAAGAGCGCCGCAGTGTGAAACCTTCCTCCTCTTCAGCAGATGGTGTTTGCGGCAGTGGACGTTTCCTGCGTTGCTGTAACAGAACGGCCTGGTCTAGCCAACAAGAGGAAGGGGAAGCTGCAGTCTGGTCTTGCTGAGACCGCCTTGCTCTGCAGACCTGACCCGAGATTCTGGATCACAAATGATCTCTTGCTTTCTCAAGTACTGGATGTTTTTTTTCCCCCTTATTTATTTATTTTTTCCTCTACATTCAGCCCTCGAGCTGAAGAGCTGCCCTGCCTCGCTGCAGCTCCGTCACTGCAGCACTCACACACCCTCCTGGGGCTCGGTGACCGCAGATGTGATGCAATGTGAACTTCACATCACCTTCACGGAAAGACTGAAACGCGTCTAAACGGGAGCTCACCCGGTGGCACTGCCTGGGGCTGAACAGAGCAGAGCTACATCTGTCCCAGCTGCGAACTTCCAGCCTGAAAAGCCTCACGAGTGGGGAAACAGTGCCTGGACTGAGTGAGCTGCAGTGGGAGCTTTCAGTTGGTGCTGCTCTTGTGTGGGTTTGTTGGAGGAGCTCTGGCTAAAATGGTATGTGGAGAAGGGGCAGCTGCACGTCTGTCAGACGTAGTGCTGTCGGACCAGGCTGACTGCTGGGTGCTGCAGTGGGTGCATTCGAGATAAATATGGCCTCACTGCCTCCCTGAAGGCTGCACTGACTGTTCCCTGGAGGGCACCTCCCTGACTGCATCAGCTCCCCGAGCAGCTCTGCTCCCTCTCCTCCCAGCAGCCAGAAACTGCCTACATCAGCTTTTACCTTCCAGTGGAAACCAGCTGAGCCACGGCAATAGGGATCGACGCATGGGCACTGCGGCTGCTGCAGGCTCTGTCCCACGCCCAGGTAATTCTGGGTGTAGGAACCTCTGTGGGATGGGGGCCCTTTCACAAAGAGCTGTGTGTCAGCTCTCCGTGTCCCCTATCAGCACCATCTACCTGACTTCTTCCTGCCTGGTCACAACAGGCACAGCAAGCTCGGGCAGGTAGCAGGACACAGGGCAGCTGGGGGTGAGTGCTGGGGGTTCAGCCAAAGTGCACTCCTTCCTGCAGCACTCTGCCTTCTGCTATCTTTCTTTAGCTCCTCTTTTCCTCCTCCTTTCAGAGCAGGGCCGTATGGATGCTATCATGGAGTTCATTGGTCCCTGTCGGAGCCCTCTTCCCGAAGGGGACGGGTTTTGCTGCAGCTGAGCTCTGGTGGTTTTTCTCTTGGGGTTTCAAGAAGTTTCATTCCACCCATGAGAAGTGCCAGGCGTCGGGGGAAGATTTGTTTCTTGGCAGCTGTTCCCATTTTGCTCTAGAAAACAGATGCTGTGCTAGGAATGCACCGTGACTAAAATTCCTCTGGGCTGCTCAGGTCAAATAGCAGCACCGGGGGGAAGCGGGGAGCAGGGGAGCAATGCTGCTCAGCACTGAGCGAGCAGAGGGCTGAGCCAAAAGCTGGGGCTGAGCTGAGCTCGGGAGCAGGGACTCAGCATCGGCTCACGCTTGGCTCTGCCCGTGTCTGCTCCAAGGAGCTGCGGTGTCAGCTCTTGGTTCTGTGACAGTATCTGACCCCTGGGACGTGGAGCACGCTACCTCCGCTCGTTCTGCAGAGGGCTCGGGATCAGAAGTTTGAACAAGGGGTGTGATGGGTGGTGACAGTCGAGAAAAACACAAACAGCAAAAGGTATCGGTGCTGTCAGGGAACGTGACAGGCAAGTTCACAGCCCTCGCAGGCCTTTGGCTTCCTGTTTTCTCCTGCCAGGAAAGCAGTCCTGCGTGCTGACAGCTGCAGCTCACCCTGCAGCGGGTGGGGACGGAGCTGGGGATGCTGAGCTATAGGGCCCATGGGGTGAGGTGTGCAGGCAGCCCCAGGCAGCCCTGCCCTCCTCAGATGAAGGTGGTCAGCGTGGTGTGGGTGCTCCAGCCCCTCGGTGTGGCTGCCAAATGGGTCACCCCATCAAACAGACCTCTCCTTGTTCCCAAGCTAAAAGAAGGGGCTGTGCGATAGGAAACCTGCAGCTGCTCTCCCTAATCTCCCACCAACGTCTGCACTAACTGACAGCACAGTGACTTCCTTGATGCTTGGCAATTTTTTTCCATGCACGCATCCAGCTAATCAATTAAGTTTCTCAGCAGCTTCCTCCAGCATTCAGGCTTGGAGGGTGGAAGGAATTTGTTATTCTAGGCACTGTAGGAGAGGCATGAACTGTACTAAAAGCAAATTGGTTGCGCTTTCCAAGCACTGACGCTTCTCGCTCACAGCTCAGGGGTCTGTCCTGCTCCCACTGCCTCAGCCACAGCTGGGGTGGGCATGCTCTGTGTCTGTCTCAGCTCTGGGGACACTCCAGGTCTCCAGAAGCAACTCAGCCCTCCTGGTCTATGGCGTTCAACCCCATCCAAGGAGCTGCAGAGGTTGGATTGTCCCTTAACTCAACCCTCTGCTACATAAACATCCTCCCTGGATGCTCCTTTCCAATCAGTTGTTTATTTTCCCTTCATCTTTTCCTTCTCCCGTGCCTCTGCCCACGTGCTCCGTGATGAGTCCCCATCCATCCTGCAAACCTGGGGCTGGGCGGAGGTGCTGAGAAATTTGGGGTGACCTCGGGAAGACGGGCGGATGGATGAGAGGAACCTCATCTCCTGCCAACTCGGCTACACCCTGCTAGTGGGAACGGGGATGTTTTGTGCGCGTTCAGCAACACGAGAGGCTGAGGCATGACAGCAGCAGGGGTCAGGAGGGCTGCGGGGTTTGTTAGGAGCTCGGCCAGTCGTGTGATGCTCCTTGCTCCCCATGAGACACGTCGCATCCTCCCAGGCCAAGCAAAACTTGCACTGTGCTGTTGGCCTTTGGCCTGTGGCCTGCCCACGGCTGGGCTCCAGCTGGGCTGCGAGCAGTCCCTGCTGCTGGGCTTCCCCATGGGCTCGTCACCCCGACAGCATCCCGCTGAGAGGACACGGGGGAATTGGGTAGGGAGGACAACCCATGCTTGCACAGCATTCTCTTCATCAGCCAAAGGATTTCAGCCACCTCCACGCCTGTTCCCTGCGGCCACCTGGTGCCAGAGGATTGCATCCGCGTGATGACTCCCGTTGCTGTTCTGCTCAGGAAGTAATTTGGTGAACCAGGAAAGAGAACGTTGCTTGCTACCAGTCTTCTTTCCAAGCAATTGCACAACGCTGCTCCGGGGTTAGCAAACTGCAGACATCTGGGAGCAATCGATGTTGTTTAGGCTCTGAGAAAGCGGAGGAGAAAGTTAGAAGGAAGCAACTTGAAAGCTCAGCGTTGTTAAAAGCAGACTGGAAGCCCTGGAAATTCACATGGGGGTGATGCCTACAGAAGAGCCAGGAGGCAGAAGGAATGAGAAGGACAACGGGAACAGCAGCCTCCACAGGAGCCTGGGAAATGGTTGAAGGTTTGGGGAGCAGCATCTTCTGTGGCGATGTGCCCCCCAGCATCCCCGTAAATGAGAAACCGCAGAAGCCTCGCGCTATTGCTGCGACGGAGCATTAAAGTCTCCCATTTAGGATAAACATTCTCATCTCCAGCAGAGCATGAATAACATTAAATGAGATAGTTAAAATGTTTCAGGCCAATTATAGCCCCGGTGTAAGTTCGGCGGAGTTGCACCAGGGATTAATTTGATGCGGAGAGCTCTGCCTCCTGTTCCGAGCCGGGATTCCAGTGCGGGTAATTACATCCTGCCTCTGCGCTTCCTCTGCAGTTTTAATTGGGTTGAATGGACCAAATCCGCAGCAAGTGTAAATCTATGTAATTGAGCTCTCTCTGGAGAGGAACCCTGCTGCTTTACACCCTCCAATCTGGGCCAGCGCTCCTTCCCTTCCTCCCTGCCGTGCTCCAGCTGCCCAGGGCTGGCTGCCTCCCCATGAAGGGCTCCCGTTCTGCCCTTGGCTGAATGTCAACGCCTTGCCGAGCTGCCACGGACAGCCCAGAGCCCTGCATTGGTGCAGGTGAGGTCTGCAGGGTCCCACTGTGCGAAGCAGCCCCATTAAGTGGCCTCCTCCCCGTTGCCTGTCCCCGTCCCATCCCGGATCCAGGCTCCAGTACACAGAGCAGGCAGCTGGACCGTCTCCCTCTCCCACTTCCCAACCCTCTGAGTAAATCACCAGTAATGAGGGACATTTGACCCTCTCTTTCCCCGAAGAGCCTCAAGAAGCATTTTTGTTCCATGAGGTACTTAAGAAGCTTGAAGTGCTTTCCTCCTCCTGCTTCTATTGTAGCATTGCTTTCCTTATTTTTGTTTGTTGGTTTGTTTTCCCTCCTCTCTCCTAGGAAAAGGCAAGTTATGGGATGCCTTGGGAGCAGAGGGGATGCAGCCAGTTTGGGTCCTGTCTCATTTGCTCCAGCAGAAGACCACGTGTGCAATCAGAGCTGGGAAAGTGCTGCTGCTGGCTGTAGTTAGGGATGTCATCGCAAAGCATTATCTCACAGAGCTAGAGCCCATACAGAGCCATACGTCCTCCGTAGCCAACTGCACACAGAGGCAGTGGGAGAGGGAAGGATGCTGGGAACGCTCTCCCTTGCTCATTTCCAGGATGTTCTGCTGCTGTGTGGTCCCTTTCCCTTCTCATGGAGAAACGATGAAAGCAGACAGCCAGCGAGACCCCGGGGAGCCATGCAGTGCAGCCCAAGACATTGCCTCTGGCAAGGATGTGTGGGGCTGCGGGTCCTCACCTCCGGCTGGGCTCAGCTCACTCCTCCATTTCCCCTCTGGTTTCTCCCAACGCATATTTCTGGGAGGTGGAGATGTCCTGACCCTGTGGTAGTACATCTCTTTAGAGGAGCCGCGAGGGCCGTCGCTGCCGGTCCCGCTCTTCTCGTAAAGTGCAGCGAGCTTTTGGCATTCAGCAACAACGCAATTTCGGAGGTTGAGCAAATTCCCCCCTCCCACCCGCTGAGGACCTCCTGGGACCGTCACACAGCCCAGCACAGGCAGCAGCCACCTCGACGTGGCCAGACACCGATTGCAGCAACGGGTTGAGTAAATCGAGACCATTCCTCATGCAACCATCCCTCCTGCAGGTCCCTGGGGCAGAGGGCTGCCTCGGGAAACCTTCAGCCCCAATCCCACCACTCCCCCGTGCAGCTGATGGAGCACAGCTCTACTCACAGTGACCCGAAGCACCGTGCTGCCTGTGCCCCTTCCAGCTGGCCCTTCTGCTTTGCTGGCGTGCTCTTTTCTGCTTTTTTTATTACATGGGGGGGGGGGGCATGTGTGTGTGCAAGTGCAGACGGGAAGAAAGGTCAGACCTGCTGATGTAAGCCCCAAGCTGAAATCTGGGTTTTCCCTAACCCTAAGATGGCTTTGGCTGGATGAGCCCTGCTGGTGGGCTCAGCCATCTGCTGGGGGGGCTGCACCGGGCTCTGTGCTCGCACTCTGGGGCTGTTGGAGCTCTGGCATGTCTCCATCCCGGTTCTGTCCTTGCCCACATGCAGCTCCGCTCATCGCTGCCCTCCCGAACACGCTCAGCCTCCTCCTGCTCAGCTCCTGACCTTTATTCTCCCTTAAATCAATACACAGAGCCATGCTGCAGCAGCACCAGTGCCTCCGGGGAGCCCAGGTGATGCACAGCATTTGAGGAGCTGCTTCTGGTTTCGAGGCTCCCATCCAGATCAGCTTTTGTCTCTCCCGCATGGACCCTGTGTTCATCCCCTCTGCTCCTGGCACTATTGACTCCACGCTCGTTTTTATTGTGCTGTAAAATGAAGGCAGCTCCAGGTACAACAGCAGTTTTCTTCTTCCTGAATATCGTAATGCCTTTATAAAAATAAAATCGAAAGTGAGTTGGGATCGTAAAGGTTTAATTAAAAAGCTGCAGGGGAAAAAATACCTATCTATCTATCTATCTATCTATCTATCTATCTATCTATCTATTAGGAAACCTCGATGGGCGTTCAGCGAGTTCTCCCTGCAGAGAAGCAGCCTGGTGGGAGCTGCAGTGTCTGGCTGTGCCCTGCTGGCAGGGAAGGGATGAGAGGTGCAGTGAAGCCAGGAGCAGTTAGCTGCTTGCCCTTCCCACTGCTGCACCAGCGTTGGGCCAAAAGCAGCCAAAAGCACAAAGCCTTCCTCCCCCCCCCACGCCTCCTCCTTCCTCATCCCCCTTGGTGGAAGGATGGGAACTGCTTTCTCAGCCAGGCTGAAGCTGACATCCTCCGATCCCAATGCCTGATCAATACAAACCGATGGACTTTTCCCATCAGAACATGTCAATTTTTTTTTTTTTTTTCCCAGCAGGACATTGAGTTCTCAGACAAATGAAGGCTCAGTTTGGCAGTGGGTAGAAAACAGGAATATTTGCCTTTATTCCGAAACTGAATTTTTGTGGCTAAGCAGCGCCGAAAATACATCTCCCCCCTTCCCCCCCACCTCTCCCCGACACGAGACACTGCTGAATGCCGAAAGCAACTCTTCCCTGCCACAAATGGACCAAAGAAACCCAGCACGAGACTGGTGCTTAGCAGAAACCAGATGCGCCTCTAATGCTGTCATCTACAGCAAGCTGTGTCTGCAAACTGATCTTTTATTAATGTGTGTGCATGGGTGGGAGAGCTGGGCGAGCCCCAGCGTGGGGAGCACAATGTGCCATCGCCCCGTGCCCATGGGATGCCTTGTGACTGCCAAAGGGCATTGGGATGGGGCTGCCCAAAGCCCCTCCAGCCCCACTGTTCAGGATTTGCAGAACTTGGCCTCGGTTTGCCCTGAGCTGCAGCATGGAGGTGGGTTTTGGAGGGGCTCTCTGTGTGTTCTGTGGCTGGGAGGCTGCAGGAGAAGGAGCTGTTACTCAGTGCTGGCAGCTGGGATGGGTGGGCTGATCCAGGACGCTTCCCCTTTCCACATGACTGGATGTGCCCTCACCTCGGAGCTGGGCTACTGTTGGAAGTGCCAGAAAAAAAGACAGGGGCTTTTCCCCCCTGGTCTGCCCAGGTCAAGCTCTGTGTCTCTATTTCCATGCACTTCAGGAGCAGTCACCTTCCGGAGCCTGCACAGCCTCACCAACAGGCAGAGAGACCTGTAATCCTGGAAGAGATATGGAGAAACCACCATTAAACAGCAGGCAGAGCCTGCGAGAGGTGTGGCAGGGCAGAAAGGCAGAAAGCAGGCTTTTTCTCCCCAGCTCCCCTTTATTTCCACGCTTTCCCCAGAGGTCCTTCCAACCCAAGCATTTCCGTGGCTCTCTCCCATGTCACCCATCCCACCTGGTCTGGCTCCGCTGCAGCGTTATGTGGCACGAGGCTCAGAGCCTTCCTCCCTCCTGGACTCTTCCTCCTGTCCCTCGGGGTGCCTGGGGATGGAAAACATGGGGTGAGCCCAGACTGAGCAATGCTGGGAGCATCTGGACCCATGTGGCTTTCCAAATGGAAGGTGCTAACATTCACAGCATTGCACCAAAGGAGCTGAGCCCTCAATATCACCCAGCCTGCCTTTTCCCCTTATTTCCCCCATGTTTTTCCCCAGCTCTGCTCAGCTGAAGTCCCACGAGGTTCTGCTGCAGCACAGTTTGGCCTGGAATATGCTGATTTTAGCCAACACAGCTTTTTGTTTTTTCTTCCTTTTTTTTTTTTTAATTCCCCCTTTTTTTTTTTTTTTGCCAGGAAATAAATAAATCATACAATTCCTCATCGCCTCCTCCTTCCCACATCCCCCCCTTTATCTCGGCGCGTCCTTCCCGAGGGCTTTGGAATTGGGTCAGTGAGCAGAACCCAGCGGCGGTGGCTGCTTCCTAGCCATGTTCATAGAAAGCTGCAGCAGCCCCTGAGTGCTTTGGGGAGGAGGATTCTCCTTTCAGGCCGCGTCTGAGTGCAGGGCAGGGAGCGGTGCGATGCTGTGATGTGCACTGCTGCTCCGTTTTCACGTTGTCACCTGATGGAGATCAAGGGGGATTGGTGCACGGCTGACCTGGTGTTGGCCACCCCCTCCAAGGTCGTTCTACCCAAACCATTGGTGAGCCCAGAGCAGGGCTGAGCCCTTCCCTGCCCCATGCACACCGTGGCTCCTTTCCATTGCAAGAATTAGGGGTCACTTCCAGTATCTCGCTCAGGAAGAAGAGGAGAAAGCCTGAGACTCGCTCTGAGTCACTGGCATGTTGTTACCAAGGACACTAAGGTTCCCGATTTTGAAGAAGAGATTAATTACACTCTGCAAATAGACATTTTGTCTGCATTAAAGAGCAGCGAGCGCCGGTTCTTTCGGCGTAGCTCATTATGTAGCAGCAGGTAGTATTGTGACAGATGTAGGAATCCAGTGGCATTGTCACTTGGGTTTAATCATCAGAAAGCTGTCTTCCCCGGGTCAGCTCCGAGCGAGGATTTGTAATATTTACATAGCACTTGGGGCTGGCTTCTTGTTGCCGGAGTCTGCATTCACTCGTCAGTCTCTCATTATGCATGTGCCAGTATTAATTGCATTTAGAAATGAGATTCTAAAGGAGAAGTGAGAGCTATTTAGACCTCCATTCAGCTTGAAAGACAGCAGCTTTCAGTGTGACAGCTCTCGAGATGCTCTTGCGCTCGGCTCTCTCCCCAGCTGAAAGCAGGTGTTGGAGGGAGTTGTGTCGGAGCCTCTGTACCAGCACTGCCTTTTGTGCATGCCCAGACATTTATATAACAGGCGGTATAATGACTCCGCAGAAGTGGCAGAGAATTGACCCTTGTGGGGCTGGATTAAAGCACAGCGAGGCACAGAGATCTGCTCAGACACAAGGGGGGAAAGCCGTGTTAACACCACGTCCTGCCTCGGCTCCAGTGGAAGGAGAGGGTTATTTTCCTGCTGGTTGCTTTGGAGGTTATTTATCAGCTTGGTGCTGTACTTGTGGCCTTGCTGATGCATATGAAATCACACAGAGATTCAGCTGACACTTGTCTATGCATGCCTGCTATGTGCTGATTGCTCCAGCCCGGAGATGTGCTCGCAATGAGGAGCTCACGTCCTGCCTGGTGCTGGCAGTGAGGAGCTCCAGTCCTGATGGTGCTGGCAACGCGGAGCTCCTGTCCTGCTTCCCAGAGGGGCTGGGAGGTGACATCCAGATGATGCTGCACTACTGGCTCTGTTTTTGGCAGCCCGAGGTGCAGAGGGGCTGCTCTTGCCTCTCACAAAACTCACACTCCAACTCACGGCACCTCCACCTCTCCAACCCTGTGTTCCCTTGTGCAGCCCCAACCCCACGTGCTCCACTGGGGGCTGGGGGAAAGAATCTGAGGGCGGAAGGGGAGCAGCCATACATAACTACACGTAGCAGTGGGCAGATCCCTGCTGGGTGACAAAAACCAAGCTGAAGCCTCAGGACCTCCCTGTCCCTCGATGGGGAGGTTGGTTCAGGTGAGCACTGTGAAGAGGAAACCCTCAGAGCCTCTGCATGTGGGATGGTGGGAGCCTTCCAGGGTCCGTCCTGACCCCCACCCCACAGCTGAGCACCCCAGCCCTGCCAACACAGACCAAGGACACCCCGCGCTGTCCCTGGCAGCCCCAAGGCATATAAATAGAAGATGGGACGTGAAGGAGGTCAATGAGCAGGGGATTTTACATAATCCCATCTTGCCTGTGCTGTACGGTTGTGTCCTTTGCCCAGGACGCACGACCTGCTTGGCACATGGGAACGTCAGAGCCGGGGACGTTCCTGCACCACTATGACTTCATCCCACGTGTCGCTCTCCAGTCTTCATATTTCAGAGACATTCTTAATCCAGGGGTCATCCCAATGGAAAAATTGGCCTTCATTGTGGTGCGCGGAGCCCAGGGGTTGCCCGGCCCAAAGCAACCCCAACCCCAACACAACCACCACCACCACCACCCAACTGCACCCAACAGGAGGGGGCTGCCCACCCCTGCCGTGCCCATCCAAAGCCTGCTCCGCTCTGCCCCGGTCCCCTCTCACATTTCTCCACAGTCCCTGACCAGCAGCACTTCCTTCTCTCTCTCTTGTCACTTCTATTTTCAAGGCTGGAGACGAATTCTCTCCTGGTATAAACCTGTCAGTGGAGTTGCAGTGATTTATGCCAGCGCAGAGAGAGGTGGGTAGATGGATGTCCAAAATAGAGCAAGCAGAAAACCTGTTACCTTCCCCTGCAGAAACAGCTTTGTTCTCTGCCACCAGCCCATTGCAGGGCTCGGCAGGAGGTGACCTGCTGCTCCTTTAGCTTTACATAGCCATCCTAGGAGCCCTCGTGCTGTGTCCAGCCCCCAGCAGCGCAGGGCAAAGCCCTTGTTGTGGCCACAGCTCCATGGGGACAGAGCCCTGGTGACCCCACACAGCCCCTGTTTGCTCAGGCAGCTTTAGTTCAGTGGGTGATGCAGGTAGGGGAGGGCTGCAGTGCTCACAGGGGGGAGATGCCTTCCCTGCCTCGAGTCCCGATTCTCCATGCCCTGGATTAATTGGCCCGTTAAGCACCAATTTGACCTCCCCACTTTCGGAGGTCTCCAGCCTCCATCGGTAAATAGATCTACACATCTACAGTGGAAACCTCCGGCTGAGCCTGGCGTTGGGGACAGGCACTGAGCACCCAGCAGGAGCAATGCTCCCTCCCATGGAGCTCTGTGCCCACACCGGGGCAAGGATGCACAGAACCCACCCCCCTCCCCAACACGACCGCAGCAACTCCCACCCCAGCTGTCACCTCCCCACCACCACCATACACCGCCGTCCACCCCGGGGCCACCTTCACTACCCCATCCCCAGCCACAGGGACCCCAAAGCCCAGGGGAGAAGGGGACGTACGGTTCGACTTTGTTGGAGAAACGTCGTCGCAGCATCACGACCAGCGTGCCGAGGAGCAGGAGGGTGGTGCACATGGCTCCATCACCACGCAGCCCTCGTGTCCCTCCCGCAGGACCCCGCTGTCCCAGCCCCGGTGTTACTCTCTGCTCAGCAGCCACCTGCAGGTTCTCGGGGGTGGTGTTAGGGGGAATTAGAGCAGGATCAGAAGTAATTAACGGGCAGCAAATGAGGACGCTCTCCTCTGACCTTCAGGTGGGATCGGAGAGGCCGCTCTGTGAAACCTTCAGCACTGAGCTGCATCCGTGGGGTGGGCACCGACACGCAGAGCCCATTCCCACCCCATGCATCCCAGGCATTCTTTGACATGGGGTCAGGGCTGGGGGCCTCCCATTCCCCATGTGCCTCCCTCCCCTTCTCACCCACCTTCTCCTTCCCCTCCATCTCCTGTCTCTCCCGCTCCCCCCTCCCTGCTGGGTAATCTGACAGGCTCAGCCCTGCGTGTAATTCCCCATGGCCGCGTCTCAGCCAGCTGATCCCAATGTCTGCAGGATGGCTTTGCCTCCCCCTCCCCGCTCTCAGCAGCACGCACACCTCTCCCCACACCTCTGTGCCGGAAAACAGATTCCCCACACAAGAGGGTTTTGAATCCAAGCAGCCTCCATCTGTCCTGGTTCAGTAAGTGGTGGGGTCAGAAAGAGAAAGCAGAGCGAGATTTGGGGGATCCTGGCTCTCCATCCCAACAGTGGGAGACTGGGGTGCTGTGATTCATCCCCACTCAGTGACAACGTCGTCTAAGCCATAAAAAACACTCAACGTAGCTGTAAAGCCAAACCCCTCCAACCCTATCCCATAATTGGTCTCTGTAATAGGGAACTGGAGGGGATGGACCCATCCCACAGGCTCTGCTGGGATGGGAGCTCTGTGGGAGCAACACAAGCACCTCCTCTGGCCAGACTGCTCTGCTCTCTGTGCACGAGGTGGCACAGGGACACCCCACTTGTGCCCCAGATACCACCTGAGGTCTGGAGAAAGAGCAACCACTATCAGGACCACAGCAAAGCCTCCTCCATGGGTTGTTTTCCAGAGGTGTCTTTGCCCACCCAATTTCCAGCCCAGGGTTCCTACATTGATTTTCCATGCAGTGAACTCGCTGCCCTGCACCGGAGCGTATCACTTCCAAACATGCTTGATTGACACCGAGAGATGCTCGGCTCAAAGGCAAAGTAATGTGAGCAGATTAGTTAATGCTTCTTGCCCCAGCCCTTGAGAGCAGGGCTGGAACGGCAAGGCAGGCTTAATGGGTTTTGAAGGCTTTTCTTTTTAAGATATGAATCAATGAATCTGTACGGGGAGCATGGATAATGTGATCGGAATAAGAAGCAGTGCTCGTCTTTGAACCTGAGCAAGGTCCCTGACAGTGTTTACTTCATGTCCTGGCACCAAATGCAGGATGACATGAATACATTAGCTTGCTGGCTTTCCTGAGCAACCCCTGCCACGGCCAGGCCGGCTTCAGAAAGGGAAAGAGCAGCAAAGAGAATCTGTTTGGAAGTGTCACCTTGTTCCCAATAACCCCTTCATCCCCGCTCCCTGCCACCACGTCCGGCCATGACATGGGGACGATGCTCAGCTGGTTCCTGCTGGCATCAGGATGACAAGGAGCAAACCTCACCCACACCACATCCCCATCCGCCACTTCCTCCCCACGCTCTTGTTTCATCCCACCTTGCATCACCATTCCAGTTCCCTGAAGCCTCAGGGTGGGGTTGGGGTGTCTGGGACAGCTCTCAGCATGGGAGCGGGTTGGGAATGCCATGGAGCAGCACGGCAGCACCCAGCTCCCAGCCCAGCCTGCTCCTCCGCTTCCTCCTTTTTCCCTGGATTTCCTCATGCTGGAATTTTATCCTGTGTGGGCTGGGAGCAGTCCCGTTTGGTTTCAGGGAGAAGATGACACAAGATTTGAGAAGGCCATGGGGGCTTTCCCGTCTCATCCTTCTCCTCCATGCTTGTGGCTGCTGCCAGTTGGGTCTGCACCCATACACCTCCATCCCATATGCCTCCATCCTGCACATCTTCATCCCATCAGTTGGACTCCTGACCCCACAGCCAACCCGTGTCCCTGAGCAGAGACCCCAGTCCCGTTGTGGGAGTGCTCTGCTCTGGTTAAGGCGCCCTTGCCAGCAGCTCCGGCAGCATCGCGTGAGGTCTGGTTTCAATCAGAGGAGGAATGTCTGCTGTGGGATTTGCTCTGCACAAACAGTTGGGTTTTGCTTCCTGGCACTGCCCAGAACTGCTGGGGGGTGGGGGGAAGGGAAGGGGAGACATGGGCAGAGAGAAGCAAATCAGCACCTGGGTGTGCTGGGGCTGTGGGTGATGGAGTCGGGGTGGAACCTGGGGGTCCCAGCCCATGGGGTGCAGACACAGGCAGCACTGCAACCTCAGCTGGGGGTCCTGCTGCCCTCATCAGCCCCCAAGCACAGCCGCAGCTGGAGCAGGAGCACTGGCTTTGCACGGTTCCCTGGGGATCTGAGAAGCAGGAGGAAGGAAACCTGCAATAAGCACAGAGCATTTGCACAGGCTTTAGGCTAAATCCTCCCCTCCTGGCGTGCTGGCTGCTGCAGGCACCGCAAAGCTGTTTCCTAAAGTCTCCTTATTCCTCCTCCCTGTGCACAAGGGACAGTGGTGCTCAGCCCAGAGCGTCCAGAGCTGACCGGGGTTTGGCTGTGGGGTTTGGCTATGGGGTTTGGCTGTGGGTTTGCCTATGGGGTTTGCACCTCACCCTCGGCAAGGAGTCAAGGGTGGAGCTCCGCCACCATCCCCGTCCCACGCGCCGTGGAGCTGAAGTCGTGCTTTTTGCCTTCACCTCCCACTCCAGGCTCAGGAGCCAAGCACATTCCTCGTTGCACCCAGCACAGGGAGGAGGAGGAGGAGGAGAAGGAGGAGAGGAGATGCGGGAGGGCAGAGTGGCAAATGCCACCGTGTCCTTGGGGCTGCCACCTCTCTCCGTGCCACACCTGGCCCCAGTGAGACCAGTGGGGACACTCAGGTCCCCGTGGAGACAGAGAGCAGCAGGGTGACACCAGGTGATGTGGATCCGCTGAGGTTTTGCAGCAGCAGTGTCAGTGCAGCATCCTTCTCCCGGAACATGTTGCATCCTAACACCATTAGCTGGGGGAAATGGTGGTGATGGGATGCTGCCACACGGCAGTGTAGGGCCGTGCTCACGGTGCTGATTCACATCTGGGAGGAGGTGCAGAAGTTGAGGGCTGTTGGGCTGCGTTTGGGGTTTGTGGGCAGCGGGTTGGCACAGCACATCTCCACCGCAGCACAGAGCGGCTTTCCCTGGGGAAGAAGCCAAGCACGTGGCAGAGCCGGGTGTGATGTCCCCAGATAGGGGCAGGGACCCCCTTAGGAATGCTCAGGGGCTCCTGATTTGGGACTCTCCACCCAACCCTAAGCCCTGGTGCCAGGAAGGGGGCACAATTCCTGCTGTACCCACGGTTCTGGCTGCAGCAAGGGGGGGGTCTCTCCTGGGTTGGGCCTGCAGCAGGGGCAGCACCCCCACCCCCCTGCTCCCCTCACAGCTGCGAGCACAGATCTGCTGATGCCAACAATTTCCCCGCTGGGAGCAGAGTGGCAGCTGAGGATGGTTTTGAGGAGAAATACAGCAAAAAGCTTTGGCAGCTCTGCGGGAGCGGAGCTCGGGGCTCAGCAGGGCTCAGCTACGCTCCAGCCCCCTGCACAGGTGTGCTTTGGAGCTGCACTCTCCATCCACCTGTCTGTCAGTCTGCCCATCTGTCTGCCTGCCTATCCCGCTGTCTGTCCCCCTGCTCTGCCCCCTTGTCTGCCTGCTGCCCCTCTGTCGGGGTGTGCAGCAGCTGCTGAGCAGCGCAGGATCCCCCACCCCTTCTCCCATCTCCCATCCCCCTCTGCAGGCCCGCTGGTCATTACAAGCCCCAGCAGGATTTTCCCCTCTGCCCGGATTCGGGTACAAGCAGGAGGTGTTCCCGTGCCCCCTTTCCCAAAGGCGTGAATTCCCCATCCCCTTCCCTTTGCAATTTGCAGGACAGAGGGCGACGTGTCCCTTCCGTCCCAGGGGCAGCGCTGGGACAAGTTCAGCCGTGCGCTTCGCATTCTCTATTTCCTCCGCGCTGTTTACAAAGGCTGCAAAAGAAAAGAAAAGGAAAGAAAAAAAAAAACAAAAACACAACAAAAACCCAACACTTCCACCCCCCCCTCAATCCCCAGTCCTCCTTCTCCACCCCCCCGCCCTCCCTGAGAGCAGGAGGGAGGAGTGGGAGAGAGGAGGAGAGAGGGGGAAAGTGAGCTCACGTTCACACGTTGGAAGAGGCTGGTCCTGCGATGCCTTTGAATATTTCACTTTTCGGCAGTTTCCCATCAGTCAGCCGCCCGCATCCAGGCTGAGCGGGAGCTGTCGCAGCCATGGGGAGACCCGAGCTGTAGGATATTTGCTAAATTCCAGCTCCGGGCTCACACCTCGCCTCTCGCACGCACATCCCCTCCTCGGCTCCCGGAGCACGGCACGCAGCTCCCCATGGAGAAAGTCCAAGGAGAAATGGAGATCGAGAGGTGGGAGCGAAGTGAAGAGATCTCCGACGCGGAGAAGAAGGTTATTCAGGAGACATGGAGCAGAGTGTACGCCAACTGCGAGGACGTCGGGGTCTCCATACTCATCAGGTACCGAGGTTGGAGTGGGGGGGGGGGGATAATCCGAGCGAAGCCCTTTGGAGACAAAAAGAGGCAGAACGGTGTATGGAGCTGAACGCGATGAATGACAGCGAGTGGGGAGCGCGGAGCATCCATTGGAGCGGGGACGGTTGGCAGCGCTCCTCCGATTTCAGCGCGGGGGGAGCGGGGCAGCTCCGCGGGGACTTCGTGGGGTTGGGTTTCCATCGCAAAGGTCACCTTAACCCGCACGGAGGTGGGGGAGAGCGGAGGCAGCGCGGCACCGGGCTCGGCTCGCCGGGGGTGGGCTCGTTGTGGTTGGGTTTTGGGGGGGTTTTTTCAACCCCCTATTGAGTTCTGTGCGGATGGCATTGGTATGTCCCAGGCTGGCGGGTGAAATAATGCAAGTTGGGAGCCAAGATAAAACCCAAGCAGGTGTCTCCGAGGGCACCATCTGTCCCTCCGGCGGCAGCGTCGGCGGGGAGGGAGCGCTGGAGTTGGTGGGGGGGGTGGAGGGCACAACGTGGGGTGGGGGCAAAGGGGGTGGCAGCACCGAGCGGTCTCTGAGCCCTCAGCACCGCCTGGGCCATGGGGTGTCATCACCCAGCGGCACAGAGCATCACCCAGTAGCACAGAGCATCTCCCCGTGGCACAGAGTATGGCCCCACAGCGCAGAGCATTGTGCAGCAGCATGGGGCTGGGCAGCCACAATAGGCAAAGTGCAGAGCCCCATGTCGGTGCCAAAATCAGGAAGGTTTACTGGAGGGGAAATAGGGACAGGAAGGTTTTCTCGTTGCTGCCTGTTGTTGGCCGGGGTGCGAGCCCTCAGTGTGCACATGCTTTGTGTGAACGGCCATCGAAAAGTTTTCCATGGGCTGAGAGCTGATGTCCTGAGCCCACGGGAAATGCAGAGCACAGAGAATCCCTGTCCCGACCCTGGGAATGCAAAATGCCCCTTCCTGTGAGCCACAGCATAGGGCAAAGGTGCTAGCATCCTCGCTGCCTTCGTGCTCCTGATGCTCAGGGATGGGCACGGAGATGAGCTGAGCCCCAGCAGTGAGCAGCAGCTGTGATGCCAATGGCCGTTGGGAAGAGGTGCCTGGGCAGGATGCTTCTGAGGATGCCATGGGGGATTAGCCCATGGCAACTCCTTGCTTTTGGCATCCATAGGGCGCAGTGATGGGGCTCAGAGTAGGGGTGAGGGCAGCGAGGTGTGCAGTGGGGACATGTGGCTGAGCTCTGCTCCCAACCCAAACTCTCCCTGTACAAGTTTCTGCTCCGGTTTGTCTGTCCCCAGAGAGAGCCGTGGCACTGCTGGGTGGGTGTCCCCAAGTGCCAGCAGGGTAGCCCAGACCTGGGATGGAGCTGGCTCCCTGTGGGCCTTTACCACGGCACATGCCCAGAGCTCAGCCGCATTTCTGTTGTTGGGGAACCACGTTGTCCCAAGGAGGATTCCTCTGCTTGTCCCCAGTTTATCTCTCAGGACCTGCTCTGGGCAGGGGATAACCTTTTCCCATGGGACGTGGATGGGGGCTCACAGCCACCTCTGCACATTGAGAGCTGAACCCAAGCTGGGGGCCGATCCTACATTCCATGGCAGAAGTGGGGATGCCCATCTGAACAGCAAGCGTGGGGTGAGGGTCTGCAGTGCCACCGTCCTGTACGAGTCCTGCTGCGTGTCCCAGTGCAGTCCCCTCCTCCTCACACCATTTCCACTCTGGCTCTCCCACCCTCTGCTTTGCAGGTGGGGAAACTGAGTCACGGGGCTGCGCACCAGCGCTGGCCATCAGGCTCCAGCACTCACGGCTCCAGCTTTGCTCGGAGCCACAGCTCATCCCTATGGTCCTTCCAGCAGAACAATGGGGTCCTGAGCTCACGGGGCCTCTGGGATCCAACGGGATATGATCACAGATAATGGGGACTTCAGGCGGTGCAGCCACCGGATCATGGGAATCTGCACCGTGCGGTCAGAACTATGCCACTAATTGTCCATTTCCTCGGCGGGGGAGCTTCGTCTTCCTCCTCGGGAGCGTGGGGCCTCTGCAGTATTGCTGCCAGGATCCATTTCTCAGCAGCTGCCTTAACCCTTGTGGGACTGGGGCTGGGGATGAGGCTGGGGGCGGGGATGGGGATGGGCAGGGCACCCTCGAGCTGTGCATTTGAGGCTGCATTTCATCGGGTCACTCCACCCAGTGTGACAGAGAGACCCACAGCAGCATGCAAGGAGCCTGCCCATGCCCCTGGGTGCAATGCCGTGCCTCAGTTTCCCCACTGTAACGTGGGAATTGTTCCTTTCGGGAAAATGCTGCCTGGTGAAGTCCTCAGAGGTGTCTGGGTGCGTGTGCAGTGCAGTGCCACACAGCCACGTGCCTGACGTGAGCGTGGTTGGGGAGTATGGGTTGGTAAAATTGGAGGACCCCATGTCCCGACCCTCACACCTGCACGATGCAGCCACAGGTGTGGGACCACAGAACTGTGTGGATCCCCTTGGGCTCATGAGGAGGAAACCCAGGGACAGTTCCCATGAACTCCTGGTCTGACCCACACTGATCGTGGCAGCTGTGCTCCTTCTCCCTCTCTCTCTGCTCCCATCATCGCCTTTCCACATTTCCAGTTCTTCTGCCCTCTCCATCGCTCCCAACGCTTGGAGCTGGAGCAGCTCTCCCTGCACAGCAGTTATCCTGCATGCTGGGATAAACTACTGCAGAGCAAGTTCAGCTCTGCAGAAATCCCTTTCTGTTTTTCAGAACCAAATCAATGAATTGAATCCCCCCCAAAAAATGGCATTTATAAAGCAATGATTTCGTGGGAGCTGTGTGTTTTGTTTGGGTGTCCCTGGTGCTAAAAGACACATTTCAGAGCAAAGCATCCCACTGAGCCTCCCTCCCCAAAGTGCTTTGCAAGGGGGCCCCCTCAGAGGTATGTCCTGATCCCACTGTACATCACACGCTCATGAATCACTGCGGTCAGTCTGAATGGATGTTTTCCTGGAGAAAAGGGCTCTGCTAAGGATGACACTCAAGAGGAACATTTCCCCAAACAATCACTCCCCCCTCCCCCCCCACCCCGAGGGGTAGAAAAAGGGCTGGGGTGAGGTTTAAAGCACTGTATCCAGTGCTGGTGGCTCCCCCTCTCAGACCACTGGGATCCTGGTGTCCTCAGAACCATTTGGGTTTTGGCTGCTGGCTCTTGCTGGAGCATCCCAATCCCTTTGCAGAAGCCCAGCCTCGAAAGGAGCCTACTTACAGGTGGCTGGAACACTGCTGGGAAGGTGCAGGCAAAGCGCTGAGCCATCCTGGGCACAATAAATAGCACCTGCCTACCTCCAGCAGCTGCTTTGTGGGCACCGGAGCAGAACGGGGCTCGGAGCTGTGGGGAGGGACGTGGGGATGGCTGAGAGCTTCACCCACGTAGAAGGATGAGAGAAAGCGTGAAAGCATCGGTAGGAAAATGACGATGATCCTTATGGGTCCCTTCAACTTGGGATATTCCGCTGTTCTGTGATTTGAAAATCAACCAGAAAGTCTCCAGGTGCCCATCCCAAGGGTCCCAGCAACCCGTGGGCTCAGGGCTGCTATTCCCTATGGGTCGGGTTGGAGCTCTCAGGATGATGAAGCACTGATGCTTCCAGCTGGCTCAGGAATGGTTGGACTCGATGATCTTAGGGCTCTTTTCCAACCTTCGCTGGGGGGTTCAGCCCCCACTCGGTTTGCTGCAGAGATGGAGAAGGGAGGAAGATGGGGAAGGTGCATGGGGCTCCACGCGTGCAAGAAGCAGCGCTGCTCCTTCTGCACAAAGAACAGCACCGCAGAGCTGTGCACCTTAATTATTTCCTCTGGCTCTGCTACCGGTGAAGGTTGTGTCCTTAAAGTTGTTAAAAGGGCAAAAGAGGGAGGAAAACATCTCCGACATCCTGTGCGCTCGGTCCAGATGCAGCTCGCAGGGAACAAATTAGCAGGTGCAGAATGGAACCGCTTAAAAAGAAATTTAATGAGATGAGGATTCAGGCATCTGCTTTCCATCAATCATAATTTCGTGTGATGTGCAATGGTAAATGTCAGATTTTTAATGACTCCGATGAAGGGAAAGAGCCCAAACCACACACACGCGTAATGAGCCAACAAAATTCCGGAGCCTGAGCTGTTTGAACTCTCAAAAAAATGCTCTGTAGATGGAAACAAACCCAGCGAACACCTCTTCTATCTCACTATTGTTTGAGTTATTTTATTTCTTCCTCCTTTTTCTTTTTTTTTTTCCTCCTTCCCTCGGGTTATATTTAACCTTTGTGTTAAATTAATCTTCTCTGTTTATTAGCAACTACGAGAGAGGTTCGTTCCCTCTCTTTCTCGCTCTGACAGCTCAGATTTCCTCCAGCCTTGGGGTCCCTGCTCTGAACTGTGATGCTATGAACGGGGTCAGAGCCTCTGCCCATGTGGGAGGAGGACGTGGCCTCGGGGTTGTGTTTGGTCCCAAAGTGTGCTGAGGTTCTGGGGGTCCCCAAGCCCAACCCTTGGGTCTTCTCACTGTGCCATGAGCTGAGAGCAGATGGGGCTTTCCAGGGACTTCTAACAGCAAAGAGGGACTTAGGATTTCAAGGCTCAGGCAGAACCTCAGTCCCAGTGCCATCTCCATGGCCAACTCCATGCCCCAGCCCTGTGACAAATCCCGACCATTCCTCATCCCTTGGCATCCCTGAGCCAAAGGGATGGGGCTGCGGACCTCCATGGGGACAGGAGCTGGAGGCAGCTGCTCTGAGTTGGGATTCCTGCTGACATTGACCTGATCTGGGTTTCAAAGCAACACCTTGTCTCCTGCCTCCCTCCTTCCTTCCTCCCCAACCTTTCTGCTCTTCACACCTCCGAAACCTATTTTGGGCTGATGGATCCCAGCTGCCTCTGGGAGTGGTGTGCTCCCAGCACTCCCTCACACTGCTTCCTTGGCAATGCCCCGAATTGTGCACCAGCCAATGGAGCAGGAGAAGGCAGAGAGTGGGGAGAGAGAGAGTAACGGGGTGGCAAGCGAGCTGGATCCATGAACTGACACTGCCTGTGGGGTGGTGAGTGGGGTGAGAATCCCACCTGGTGCCAGAGGGAGGTAGTGATGGATGGGAATAGGATGGGAAAGGAATAGGAAGGGAATGCACATCCTGGGTTGGGAGATGCTCTTTGGGTGGCAATGCATGAAGAGAGCCCATGGGGCTGAAGACGGGCAGGAAGAAGCTGGCTTGGATGACGAGTGGACTTTGCTCACTTGTCTCCATCTTTCTGAGTCAAGAGGAGATGTTTTGGCAAACAGGGGATGACTGCAGTGTCTGTTATGCTGGGCTGGAGTTTCTGGGTGAAACGATAAGGAATTCAGTCCTGTCTCTGCTTTACTGAGATAAATATCCAGCTGAGATGCCTTTGTAGTCGATAAGTGAGAAAGGCATTAACCTACTGATGGGACCGACAGTATTTCCCTTGGAATTCAATGAGCTCCAGCCCTGGCTGTGCTGGAGGTAATGGGGCTGTTCCCAGCACCTCCTCTGCTCCATGTCCCTGACTGTGCTCCATGTCTGTCCTTTCTCCCAAGGTTTTTTGTCAACTTCCCATCAGCCAAGCAATACTTCAGCCAGTTCAAGCACATGGACGACACGCTGGAGATGGAGAGGAGCTTGCAGCTGCGGAAGCACGCCCAGCGGGTCATGGGTGCCATCAACACCGTGGTGGAGAACCTCAACGACCCAGAGAAGGTCTCCTCTGTTCTGGCCCTGGTGGGCAAAGCCCATGCCCTCAAGCACAAAGTGGAGCCCGTCTACTTTAAGGTAAAGGGAGGGAGTGAAAACCTCTTGGGATGCTTTTAGAATCATTAGGGTTGGAAAAGACCACTAAGATCACAGAGACCAACCACTGACCCATCCCCACCATGATGAGGACTCAGGGACAGGGAGCAGTAGTGCTGCCTGTAGGGCTGCTCCCCACACGCCTGCAGTTTCCCACTGAGATTCTGCCCTTTGTAGAGCACCATCACCAAAGACAACCATCACTGGAGCTCAAAAACACTACGTAGGCCTCCTGCCCATCCCCCGTGCGAGTGCCCTTATGTCCTGAGCACCCCTCTGTCCCGCTAACCCTTTGTTGCCCCCCTCCCCCCTTTCAGAAGCTCACGGGCGTTATGCTGGAGGTGATCTCCGAGGCGTACGGCAACGACTTCACCCCGGAGGCGCACGGCGCGTGGACCAAGATGCGGACCCTCATCTACACCCACGTGACGGCCGCGTACAAGGAGGCAGGCTGGGCATCCTACCCCAGTGCCACGCTGTGAGCGGACCACGGGGACGGGCGAGGGGCAGGGAGGGATGCTCCGCGCCGGGACTCCACCCTGCTCTGCTCTCGAGGCCGGCGCTGGTAGATGCCAATCACAATTGGGTCTCTATAGGGTTTTAAAACATATATCAGTAAGCAAGCCAAAAACTAAGAACCGCGGGGGTGTGGGTGGGTCGGGGCGAAGCGCGGGATGTGGGCAAGGGGTGCGTTGGGTGTTGGCTCCGTCTCGCTGTCCTGGTCCTTGATCACCTCCCAGAGCCCATGCCTTGCCACGCAGCGGTGTGCAGCACTGCTCGCCCCTCTGCTTTCCATGCCTAGCACCCAGGACAGCCCAGCTTCTCGCTTTTGAGCTGCGATGCTTATCAGGACCGCCGCACTTTGCTTTGCCCGCACTGCTCTTCCTTGTAGGGCAGCCAGCCCGGACGCTGCAGCACCCATTGCTTGCTTCATCCGCAGCTCTCGTGGCTGTTTATCACAACCCATCCTGGGGCTGGAGGGAGCAAGGGGACAGATGTGCCACTCGTCCCCACTGCAGGAAGGCAGGGTGTCCCTGGGTGCCCTGCACAGTGCTGAGTCCCTGTGCCAGGGGCATGTGTGAGGATGGGCTCAGGTGACACGCGCTGTGCCTTGGCCACTGTGTGTTTGTCAGGTGGGGTTGTGGGACCCGGGCCCTTGCCTGGAGAGAAGGAATTCAGGAACTGGGATACAGAAAGGTGAAGGGCCCATTGCAGGAGGGATGGGGTGGGAAGGGAGGTTTTAATGCTGACGCTGCTTTATGTAGGGAATATTCCTGCCCTCTCGGTGAAACTGGGCTCCTGCAAACAAAGTGCCTGGTAGAAGTCAGTCCGTGTGGTCACGGACCAGCAGCGCTGCCCCTGCCTTGCCCTGGGGCTGCCCCATGCCCTGTGAGGCTATGGGGCCGTAGGTCTCATTCTGCCCCAGTGCTGAGGCTGTGGGTGTGTCTGCAGGGTTTTGCTGCCTCAGTTTCCCTTTTGGCTTTGGAGAGTGGAGCGGATGGAGGGGCAGCCCTACTGCTTCCCACATGCATGTAGGACAGGCTGATGGAAGGCTGGGGGTGATACATTCCCTAGGAAGCTTTGGCATCCTTGCCACCCTCTATTTCCCAAACTATCTTGATGATTTTTTAAGCTCTGATGGGAACGGTGCCCCTAATGGACACCATCATGTCGCCACAGTGTCTGCCTCACTCCAAGCATCCAGCTGGCAATTCCTGCTTTGCTCACCCACTGCTTTTTAAACATCCACAGGGAGTATTTTGTTTTTTTTTCATCTGTTTTGGATCTTCTGCTGCCTAGCTGGTGACACGCTCAGCCCTCTCCCATTGGCCACCCCACTGCCAAGCCAGAAGAGGTGGAGGTATGAGCTGGTCCTGGGTGTGTGTGATGGAGTGGATGGGAATAACTGCTCAGGATAGGGCCAACATGTGCAGGGACAGAGGATTTAGGAAAGGAGGGGGGCACAGGGTGACGAGGTGACCCCAAAGCTGAGCCCACCAGCACTGCTGGCAGCAGCATCACCCAAAGGTCAGCTGTGCTCACGGCTGCTCGGTGCCACCACTGGGGTCATACAGATGGGAGAGGCCCTGTCCAGCCTTTGAATTTGCTCCAGAGTGAGAGCAGAGAGCAATCCATGGGGTTCTGTGTGCATGGCTGGCTCACAAGTGTAGAGAGTCTCCTGCCAGAGCCCCGGGGTCAACCATGCACATTTCCGATACGTTCGGTACTCTCCGTGCTCTGCAGATCTGGGCCGGGTCTGTAAGGGATGTTTCATCTTTACACAAAGTCCGTGCTTTAACCTTTGAGGTTAATCTCCTCCAACCGGAAATTTTTTATTTGGGGCTGATTGCTTCTTCCCTTTTTTCCTTCTTTTCCCCTCCCCTCCCCCCCCCCCCCTTCCCCAGCACAGCCGTCCCATGACTGCATGTGTGCACGCATGTGTGCGTAGGGCTGGCTGTTTTTCCAGGCATATTTTCTAAACCAGATCCAGATGTGTCCAGCTGCTGTCCCACCCCATCAGCCCCACTGCAAGCCACACAAACAGACGCAAACAAAAACATGTTTATTTTTATCAGCTCTGTAGGACGTAAAATGGAGCGGGGAGGGCGGCTGGGGCAGAGCTTGTGTAGGGAGGAGATGGAGATGGAGCGAACACCCCCTCCTCGCCGCCCTCAGCTTAAATCAGGAACATTGTCAGCTGGGAAGAGATGAAAATGAGCAGAAAAAGGGGGGAAAAAATATCATTCCAGAGCGACAGAGGGATGAAAAATGCTGTGGGAAAGAGAAGAAAGGAAGGGCTGGTCCTGGTCTGAGTGCAGCTCCCCAGCACACGTGTGCATGTGTGTCACGGCTGCTCCATGTCACAGCCAAGCACGTGGGGCACAGCTCTGCCCTTTGGGAAGTGTGGCACTGCACCTCCCATGTGCTTGGAGCTGCCACCCTGCCAGCAGGGCAGGGTCTGGAGCTGTGACCCAGTGCTCTCCTCCAGCAGCAGGAGCAGGGCTGGATGTCCCCAAGGCAGGGTCGGCCGCCAGCATCCCCTCTTGGCTCACCCAGTGGTCCCAACCTGTATCCTTCCTGCCACATTCTGCTTTTGGCTGGAGGCGTGCCCAGAGGCAAAGGGATGGGACACGGGGCTGTGTGTGCACGCTGGGCATAGGATGGGACAAAGGTCCCCATTCATCCCTGTCCCCTTTTAGCTACGGCTGACACATGCCATAACCATATGTCACACGCACCCAGCTGCCACGCGGACAAGGAGCCCTAAGGACCCTGTGCCCCTCCATCGCTGCCCCCTGAGGTTCCCCCCCTGGGCTGTGTTCCTGCCCTCAGCCCACCCCAGGGACCGGAGCTCAGCCCCCTCCTGCCCATCTCTGTGCCACCAGTGCCACTCAGGGCCACCACCGGTGACAGAGGGGCGAGGGGGGAACCCCGCTAACCCAACACGGACCAACGTAGGAAGGAAGGGATCAAGCCGCCCGCGCGGTCTGACCACCCACCGGACCGCGCCGCTCGCTCTTCCCATTGCCAGAGCTGTCTCTACTCGTTAGTTCGTCCCACCGGCCCCACAGTGCCCCACACGGAGCTGTGGGGTCCCATGTAACTCTGTGTCTGTACCGTTACGATACTGCTGCGGATGCTGTTCATGTACGTGTTCCTCGGCGCTTCCGTGCTGGTTTTCTACATGCCGTCTAGTGTACGATGGATGTAACTGGGTTTTTGTTTGGTTGGTCGGTTTCTTTTTCTATTTTTTGTTTTTTTCTTTTGGTTTGTTATTATTATTTTTTGTAGGTTTTTAGTATGTTTGTAACCGGACAGAATGGTGTTATTAAACTGAAACTTGTATCTTCAGTGGATAAACTGATCGAAGCCCCCTGGCTCCTCCTGGTTTCTTTGCTGCGATGCTGGTGGGCAGCGTGTGTCCTCTGGGGTAGGGCTGCACAACGGGACCCTACTCCATCCCTATGGGTGCTGGTGGTGCCCATTGCAACCAGCAAGCACCAAGCTGGCTTGGCCAAGGCAAAGCCAACAGCCATGGCCACGGCGAGGGACCCAAAGGGCTGTTTCTTTTGCCCATCTCCTCTCGTTTGGGAAAACCTTTCGGTGCTGTCAGCGTGATTCATTGGCTGTCCTTGGAGTCTCTGCCACATCCTGTGTGCACTTCCAGGTGGAAGCGAGCGGTCAGCACAGCACGCTGCTCTGCTCCAGATGGGAAACGTTGGCCTGGAAACCACGGGCAGAGGGACCGGGAGCTGCGGTGGGGCCACGATGCTCCCCATCCTTGGCACGCTGCTCTGAGACAAGAACCAGCACAGCCTGGAAATCACCAGCACACGGCTATTTTTTCCTAAAGGCTGTTGACAAAGGAGCTGGGAACTTCAGCAATACCTTGCAGAGAGAAAATATTTACACAGCCCTTCACTTTGTACTAATATTTACCCCTGGCTCCCATCACTGGGGTGGCTGTGACGATCACACCATGACCTAAACCCCACAGGCAGGCGACGGGATGCAGTGCAGGAGGAGGGCCCCAGGGAGCCCCAAAGCTGCCACATGGGGATGTGGCTTTTCAGGGATGCCGTTTCCCAGGAGGAACCCTTGGCCAAGGAGATGTTCAGAACCACTTCAGTGATGTTATATGGGATGGAGGGAGGAGGATTTTGGTATCTTGCCCATGGCATGGGTTTGTGTTACCAGGTGTCCCTCTGGCCATAGCATCCCACTGCCCACTCACCTGCTGCAGATTTCAGGTTCCCTGCAGGTGTGGGCACCAGCCCACCATGCCTCCATCTCCATCTCATCTTCATCTCCACCTCAACCTCCACTTCCATCTCCATCTCATCTCATCTGCATCCCCACCTCCACCTCCACCTCTGTCTCCATCATCTCCATCTCCATCATCATCCATCTCCATACTGCAAAGAGGAGAAGCAGGAATCCTTCTACCAGGGAGGGATGAAGTCTGCAAGAGCTGTGCTGGGTAAACGCTCATTAAAAGCAGCCCTTGGAGGAGCCCTCCATTTGCAGAACATGCACACCAAGGTCCAAACCAGGTGTTGGGGGACACTGTTCCCCACCAGATCCCCATGTCCCACAGGCCGTGGGGCTGCAGACCGAGCCCACAGCCTCCTGCTGACTTGAAGAACATTTCCCATCTTCTTCCCATTATACACTGAGGTAAGGTTCAAGAGCAAACTGCCAGCCCTGCAGGGTTTGGATGCTGTGCTCTCCCCATCCCAGCAGCTCCGTGCCGCAGTGATGGGGAGCAGCCGGGCTGACACTAAGCAGGAGCACGACCCTTCCTTCCTCGCCCGGCTCCACCTCTGATATGGTTTATCTGAGCAGAGCCCAATGTAAACGCTGTCAGCCCGGGATTAATTCCCAGCGGTCTGGCAGCCGAGGGATGCGAGAGCAGCGCCAAGGGAGGGAAGTGAGCATCACAGATAGAAAAATCAGCCAGGCATATTTGCAGCAAGGTTTCCTCCTATCCTGGGTGCTGAGCTGAGGGCAGGATGGGGCTCAGGGGAACAGCCAGCTGCACTCGCCTTATCCTACCCCATGGGAGAGCCCTCATGTTGTCCCCAGGCTGGTGGGAGTGGGGATAACTGGGACATGGAGAGGGGATAAGTGGGGCATGGAGCAGGGATGGCTGGGACATAGAGTGGGGGGAACTGGGATATGGAGCAGAAATGACTGGGATATGGAGTGGGGATAACTGGGACATGGAGAGGGGATAAGTGGGGTATGGAGCAGGGATGACTGGGACATGGAGCAGGAATAACTGGGACATGGAGTGAGGATAACTGGAAGATGGAGCAGGGGTAACTGGGATATAGAGTGGGATTAAGTGGGATACGGAATGGGAATGGTTGGGATAATGGAGCAAGGATAACTGGGACATGGAACAGGGATTGAGGATAACCAGGACAGAGCAGGCCCCTCACACTGCGGCAGCTCTCAGCCTGTCAACTGTGGTCAGTCTCGGGAAGAAGGGATTTTCAGCATTCCCCAGGATTTATTAATGTTTATTATGAATCTTTTGATTTAATAAAAAATTGGCTGTATATTTGCTTTAAGGGAAAGCTTCAGAGGACCACCTGGCAGATGCTGTTTGTGTGTTCAGGCAGCTTCGAGGCTTCCATGGCAGTGGAGCTGCCAGCACCAGCCAAAGTCTGGATGTGCAGAAGCAGCCAAGGGAGGGCAGGTAAATAGCAGCAGGCGAGGAACGCTGCTTCTGAAAGATCAGCCCCTCCGTGCTGCTTGGTGTGCCTGCTGCAATCCTCCCTGTGCCACCCCACCATGGCAGGCACCGGGCAGAGCCTGCCTGCACCACCAGGCTATTTCCAGCCTTATCAGAGCCATTTGCAGGGGGAAGAAACCCCCACGGCTGGTACACGGCCCTGCGAGAGGCTCCAAGGGAGCAGCCCCTGTGCCTTCCCATAGGTTTGTTCTTTGGGAAAGCAATAAAAGAGGAGGAAAACCAAAGGGGAAACTCCCACCAGCCTGTCTGCGATTGTATTTGATGTTTGATTTCCAAGTGCTTTCCCACCGCAGGCTGACGGGGGGGTGTGGATGGAAGGGATGTGGGGGTAGGCTCTCTGGGGGATGGCAGCCCGCTGTGACAACACATCCCTCACGGGCTGGGGGGTGACAACTGTGCCACCACGCTTGGCACTGGGATGGGACACATGCCTGTATGGGATGGAAGCAAGTGCCAAGCAGCTGCTGGGCGGTGGGAGAGGCTGAGCATCCTCTTGCTGCTGCTGCAGGGAACAGCTTCAGTGCCTGCAGCGATTGTGGCCTGGCCTCTGCCGTTCGTGCTGGGAATGGCAGCACTGCAGGCAGTGAGCTCCGGGCTGTGCAGGTGGCACCGGGCCACGCTGGTGGCACCATGTCATGTGGGTGGCAATGGGAACACGACATAGGCTGTGCCCAGGAGCCCCACAGCCGGCTGAGGGCTGGTGGATAAGCAGCTGCGAACAGCCTCAGCACATCTCCCAGCCCCAGCACGAGGTGCACGGCACCGTGTCCCCTCCTGCAGCCCTTTGGGGACAATCTGGCCCAGGCACTTGCAGACACACTTCCCGGCCTCAGGTGAGTCACAGTGCAGGGAGCCCAGGCACACTGGTGCAATGCTGTGACGTTGTTCCCCTGGGGTTTTTTCGGTTGTTTGCTTCGCTTCCTTATTGCCCAACGCTCTGCTGGGTTCACAGAGGTGACCCTCACATCCTTTCCCTTCCTGAGCCTCAGCACAGTGCTAATCCAGGGAAGGATGAATCCTATGTCCCAGCACAGACATTTTTCCTGCAGACCAAAGCGCACGAGGGGCTGTGAAGGTGTCACAAGGCAGAGGGCAGGTCTCGCTGTTTCCAAAGTCCCCTCTCAGGCACAGGGAGATGTCGGTGCCTGGCACCTTGGCACAGGTCCCTGCTCTCCTTCCTTCCTGCCCCAGCTTGCAGCCTATCCCACAGAGGTTAGTGCCAGGGACTAACCACCTCACCTCTCCTCATTGTCACCCCGTGTCACACGCACCTGGCTCTGCCTCGCTCCACCCACCTCCAACCACATCTTCCAAGCAGCTGGGAGGAACCCAAAGTTGTTTTTTTTTTTCCACCCTCATTTCTACCAGGAACAGATTTGCTGGCTGGTCTCGCTGATGCGAGGGTGCCAAGGGGAGGGCTGGCTTGGAGCCTCACTTCTGTAGGATGCGACACATGAGAAGCTCTCTGAAAAGGGCAGGGACTGAGTGCTGGGAGGAGGCTGCCGGGGGTGCAGCTCAGCACCGTGCTGCAGGGACTGGGCTGCAAGGTGTGAAACAAGCACTCACGTTATGGCAAAACCCATACACAGAAGCCTCGGCAGCGCAGGCATGCCGAAAGCAGCCTACAAAGGTCTCAGCCCCACAAAGCTCATCCATAGGGGTGGGATGGATCTCAGGATGGGGCTGGTTTCCAAGGGACCACAGAAGCAGAGGCGTTTCCCCGTAGGATTCAGCACCCTCCCTTTCTGGCCAGGTCAGCCTGTGCTGCACATGTAACCGGCTCCGCAGCCCCAACCTCGAGAACGCATCACCCCAAATCCAGCCCAGCCAGCAGGACGTGCCTGGACCTGTGGTGCCCTCTGTGGTGTGACAGCCACTGTGTGCATGACAAGCTGTGACAGCAGGGCTGGGGGTACTCTGGGGAGGACAGGGGGGATCTTGGTGGGGCTGCTCGGGGGGTAGAGAGCAGGGCGGTGGGGTGGGTGTTCAGCACCACAGCTGGATGTGAGCAGTGGGCGCTTTCTGCCACGCCTGGGAGCGCCCTGTGTTGAATTTGGCCCTGAACTGTGCCAGGCAGCACGTGGCCACGGTGCTCCCTGGCGCCTAAAACCCAAATCTCCCCCACTGGGCTCACATTGACCAGCCCCACTGCCGCAGGGACTCAGACCTCGCAAGCACCAACAGCAGCCGGGGACAGCAGAGGGAGCGCTCCACGAGCAGCCAGCAGGGAGCACCATGTACAGCACCGGGGTGCACTCAGCGTCGGAAGCAGCCACGCGCGGCACCGCGAGCAGCCACGTACGGTACAGGGAGCAGCCAGGTAATAGCACTGCGTGCACGTGCATATGGCACTGGGAGCGCCCACGGACGGCACTGGGAGCGCCCATAGACGGCACTGGGAGCGCCCACGTGCCGCACCAGGAGGGGCGCTCTAGGGAGAGGACCCTACGCGAGGCCACGCCCCCTCGCCAAGCCACGCCCACCACCAGACCACGCCCACCGCATAGCCCCGCCCCCACGAGGCCCCGCCCCTCCCGGTGCCGCCCCGTCCCGCCCGGCCCAGGTGGAGGCGGCGGTGCCGGTAGCGGCGGTGGGAGCGGGGCGTGGAGGCGGCGAGGTGAGCGGGCCGGGCTGGGTGGTTTGGGGGGCGGGGTGGGGTTACCTGTTACTTTGTCCCTTCCTTCCCGCTTTGTTCCGGGCCGCCTTGCTCTCCCGCTCCGCTCCGCGAGGCCGGGGGGGTCCCCGCAGCGCTCCCGTCGGAGGGTCCCGGGGGACCCCGAAGCGCTCCGTGCCGGGCGCGGTGCTGCCGGGCCGCCCCGAGCCGTTACGCCGCTCCGGGGCACGGCCGCGCCCGGGGACCTCAGAGGGCGCTTTGTGGCCTCCGGTCCCGGCGGGAGGAGGAAGTCCCGGCCCCGCACGTCACCGGCCCGCGGCCGCTCGGGCACCGCTGGGGGTTCCCGCTGAGCAGCGCTGGGGGGGTGCGCTCCTGCGGGGCCCTTTGGGTCGCTTTGGGGCCCTTTGGGATCCCTTGGGGCCCTTTGGGATCTTTTGGGGCCCTTTGGGATCCCTTGGGGCCCTTTTCCCCAAGTGCCCTGGGGTCCGTTGGCTGTAGGCGCTTTGGGAACCCTTTCACCGTGAATGCTTTGGGGTCTTTACAGCCCTTGGGTGCAAATGCTATGGGGGTCTTCTTGGGAGCCCTTTGGCCACGAATGCTTGGAGACCCGTTGGGGCCCTTTGGTCAGGAGTGCTTGGTGGTCTTTGGGGTCCCTTTGCCTCGAATGGTTTGGGATCCCCAGCGCTGAGTGCAGCTGCTGTGTGCCCACAGGTGCTCAGCTGTGGGCTGGGAGAGGCTGCGAACCGCAGCGTGGAGGGGAACTGATGCTGAAGCAGCCGTGTTGGGATGGGCTGTGCGGCATAGGGCTGCGCTGGAACGGTCCTAAATCCTTCGGGGTTATGGGGCTGAAGCTGCTGGGGGTGGGCTGGAGGAGTGGAGCGGTTCAAGTTGCGTGGCCGTGCTCTGGCTGAGGGCTGCTGGTTGGTTTTGTGCTTTTTGCCTTTGACGTCACTTCTGTTCAACTCACAGCGGACTCGAGGAAGCCCCAAACGCATCCTTCCCTCGGGAAATAACTAACCCTGGAGGGGTTTGGCTCCAAATCTGCACTGAGGGCTGAAGGAGCAGGTGGGGAGCGGTGCTCGGACATCACTTTGCAGAGCAGCGCTCTCAGAATCTCTCTCGTGCAAACAGAGCTGGACCCGACCCCACCTGCACCCACTGCAGTGCCATGGATGTCCCTGGAGCTTTGTTCTTCCTAATGGACGCTGGGCCAGGGGGCACCCAGCAAAGCAGCCTGGAAAGCCAGGATTTAGGGTCATTGGTGTGAAAAGCTAGGCTCTAGGGTCACTGGGGACCCTTTAGGGTCACGGTCTCTTCCCCAGCCTCTGAGTAGTGCTGAGAGCTGCATCTTTTTTCTTGCAGGTATTGTGCAAAGCCTTGCCGTTCTCAGCCTATTTCTCACTTAATCACTGTTTAAAAACCCGAAGAAAACCCCAAACCGAAGCAGCTGATGGGTGGCTGCTCTCCTAAGGCGGATGGGGGAGCGGGGCTGGCTGGGGATGGGCACTGCAGCAGGGCCACGGGCTCAGCCTCAGCGTGGGGGGAACCCAGCACCCTTCCCGCTGCCTGCCCACGCCTCGCTGCCCTCATTTTGCTACAGGACTTCCACGTGCACGAGCGGGCGGCTCATTTTAACGAGTCGCCTCGCGTTTCCCCACCCGTGAAATGCCACATCCGTGGGGCAAGCGTGGGTGCGAAGTCACGCGCTCAGCACGGGGAGAGCGGGGCAGCGATGCTCAGCTCCATCCCTCGGCCCATCCTGGGGGCTGCCCTGTGTGCCAAGGGGGAGTTTCTCAGCTGGGAACTGCTTCTCAATGCTGAGCAGCTCGGAGCAGGGAGGTGGGCTTTGTGTCCATGCGGTGTGCATTTCCGCTGCCCCGCTCCTCGGAGGTGCCACCGTGCGTCATGCGGCAGCTTGTGCTGGGGATTTGGCTCAGTGATCCCTGTAATTCGCCGGCTGTGGGAATGCTGGAGCAGGGGGGAGGGCTGGGAGCAGGCGTGCTGCAGGTGGGGGCTGTGTTGGGCAGGGCTCTGTGATCAGTGAGTGCAGCCTGTGTGCCAGCGGGGAGCTGGGAGAGGGGAATGAATGGCACAGCATCACTTGGGGTGAGGGGGATGGGTAGATGAGCGCTGGGACCCCACCAGCTCGAGGAGGAGGAAGGCAGCTGCTCTTGGCACGTGGTTATGATGTGTAGGGAAGCCTGGCAGAAGGAGAGGTGGGCCAGGGAAGGGCCTGGCAGCTCACAACAGTGTGAGGTGGGAAGGGAGCAGGGACGGGGTGGGGGCTGTGTTGCTGTGTTTGGATGCTGAGCGCCCTGCTCATGCTGCGTTGGATGGGGTGTGTGGGACAGGGTGGACCGCTCCCAGCTGGGCTTTCCCGTGGGGAATGCAGGACTTGCTTTGGGGAGGAGTGGGATAAACCTTCCTGGGTGGAATTGGGAGAGAAGATGAGGCTGCAGAACTGGCTGATGCTTTGGAGGAGGGATGGGCGTGCATGCAGTGGTGGGACGGTGACACAAGCCTGGGGGTGGCTGTGTGCAGATAAGCTTTCTGCTCCAGGGGATACGAGCCTGGGGCTCTCCTCGGTGTTTGACTGAATGACCACAGTCATTTTATGCACGAGGTGAGTGGAATTCCTGCACGGGGCTGAGCGTCACCTCCTGCTGCTGCACCCCATGGTGATGCTGTGAGCTCACTGAGAACCTCCAGCAACCACAGGGACCTTCCCCAGGACACTTCTGCCACGAGCAGCACACTGAGGGAGTTTGCAGCTCCCGTCTCTGTGCTCTTTCCAAGAGCAGCTCTCAAAGCAGTGGTGTTTTGCAGATCTGGAAGAAGGAACGTCTGCCTGTTGCCCTCTCACACAAAGAATTTTGCATCAGACAGGGAAGCGAGAGCAAGCTGGGGGACAGCCCATAGTGTTCTCAGCCCTGCAGAGCCGAGCCCTGCACAGAGGGACCCAGAACCCCAGGAACTGGGGAAGCTGAGGAACTGTGCAGCTTGAGCTGGGTTAATGTGGTGCTGGGGAGTGCTGCTGGGCAGTGTGTGCAGGGAGGACGTGGAGCTGCAGCTGGGCTCCCAAAGAGCAAAACCCTTTTGCAATGGGGTGGGGGGTGTTTGGGTAACAGCCCCTTGGGCAGGGGGGGAATGTGCTGGAAGTGAATGTGCACATGCCTTGGGAAATGCGCTGGGAAGGTCCCCATCCAGCTATTGTGAGCAGTCCCTCCCTTTCCGTGTGGATAGTCCCGTTCAGGAAACCTGGAGAAACACAGCTCCTGGAAGCATTGCTGCGGGGAGGAGGTGGTCGTGATGTTGGGTCCGTGCTCTTGTAGGGATGTGCTGTAATGCTGCACTGCAATGCTGCAAGCACTCAATCTGCCCTCGCCTCCTTAGCCCGATGCCCGAGCTGTGTGCGGATGGGAGGGGAGGGGGAAAGCCTGGCTCAGCGTTATCACAGCCACCAGCACACCCCGTGGGCAGGCTGCCTCTATCTCGGCCGCGTGGTTTTGCTTCCTTCCAGGGTGTGCCGAGAGCCTGAAACTCATCCGGGATGAACAAACCACGCGGCTGTTGCCCAACGTCCTGCTTGCTGTGGGAATAGGCACAAGGAAAGTGAGAAGCCTTTCCCAATTGCACACCCAGGGAACCTGTCAGGCTCCTGCCCGGCCCGGCTGCGCTCGGTGAGCTTTTAGCTTTGGGTTTTAGCTTTGGGCTGTCGTGCTTGGGGAAGAAACTCACAGAGGTGCTGGGCAGGTTTGCTTGGCAAGGCAAAGGCAGCTGTAAATCATGATACAACCAAGAGCAGCGAGGCTCCAGCGCTGATGGGCGGCTTCAATGTGCTCCTGAATCATTTATGGGCATGCTGGTGGTGTGGTGCTCTGCTAATGGAACAGCTCTTTGTGGGGCTGCCTCAGATGGGTGTCTCCAGTGTCTGATACAGGGGCTCTGCGGGTTGGTGCGTGGTGCCGCCGGTCCCTTTGCTCTGGCTTCTTGCTCAGAGTATCCTGGCATCGCCCCGAGCTGATGCTGTGTGTGAGCTGTGTCACTTTTTCCATCACTTTCCTCCCTGGGTGTGTTTCCTTGGGTCAGCATCTCTTGTGGCTCAGCCCAGAGCCCCAGCCCTTGCCTGGGTGAGGGCAAAATCCTCCTGCCTGACCCCGTGGGGACACATGGGTAACCCTGGGGTGTGACAAACCCCTCTGTGCTGTGCTTTGGAGGGTGAAGGGCTGTGCTGGCTGTGGCTGCAGCTCCTTGCTGCCTGCTCCAGGCTCAGGCTGCCTGTTCTCATGCTGAGCACATTGAGTGAGAGCTGTGCCAGCGCTCGAAGGGCTGCGTGCCAGTGCCAAGCGCGTAGGGGAACGGGGAAATGCATTCCCAGCCCCATCCCAGAGGCTTTTTGCTGGCGTGGGGTGAAACTTCCCACACCTCGTGGGATGGATGCTGCCCAGCCTTGTGCCTGGGTAACTCTGGGGACTTATGTGCCGGAGGCTGCTCCCCTCCTCCTGCTCTCCGGATGCCAAACATTACATTAATTCAAGGAGCCGTGAAAAGTGCTGTGGCTGCGTGACTGGGCCCACAGGTGCTGCTGGGGTACAGCTGCCCACGCTGAGTGGGAGGGCACTCGGGTGGATCGGTGCATTGCAAATGTGCTTCACCGGAAAGCATTAAGGTTCTCACCTGGAGCTGTGTGGGAGTCTGTTGGGGCAATTAGGGATGGGATTGGGGGCGTGGACAGCACCAGTCCTTTTGCCAGTGGCAGTGCCTGTATGTCCCAGTCCCCATCTCCTCGGGCTCCCCAGAGCCAGCCCTGCCTGCAGCTGGCACCTCTGCCTCATCGCTGGCTGCCCTGGGAGGAAAACAAACAGCATCTGCAGTTCACCAGCGGGATGGAAAGTTTCACTTGTTGGGGCCGGACCGCCTGGCTGGCGCCTTCCCAGCTCAGCAGTCATCAAATAGCTTCGTGCAGCACTTGCGTTTCTTTCCTGTTCTTTTCTCGCTCTGCTGAGAGGCTTGGGTGAAAAAATTCCCCTTCAGCCCCGTGTTGTCTCAGCCAGGGCACGGGGTGCATTGCCACGCTCAGCAGCGTTCCCTCACCCTGTGTCAATGACCGCAGTGTAGTCCCCAGTGTCCTGTGGCTGCCCAGAGCCATGCAGTGCCGTGGCTTTGTGGCTTTGTCCCAGCATCCTGCCCTGATGTTGGTCCTGCCCTTACCCCAGTGTTTCTGCTCCCTTTCACAGCCCCAAAGCCTCTCCTGGGAAGGTTTCTGCAGGCCGGACCTGATCTCTCACCCCTGCTTTTCTCTTGCAGCACCAGTCCCACCAGGCAGAGCAAGACAACCTCAGCCATGCCCTGGGGCTCCTGTGCATGAAGGGCGAAGCAGAAGGAAGAAGGAGCCCATTGAGACACAGCGTGTGGAATCCCTGCCACCCCTTATGAGGTAGGGGCATCCTGGGTAGGCTCAGAGATGCGGGCTTCCAAACATCTGCTGCTAATCACATCTGTGGCCTTGGTGCCTCACTTCTTCCCATCCAGATCCCCTCCACCAATTACCCTCTGCAGCCCCATCAAGGCTGGTGGGGAGTGGGGTTAACTGGGGAATGGGAGCCCTGCCTCAGGCCAACCAGATCAGCACCACACAAGTCTCTCTGTCCCCCCCCCCCATCCTCACCCTGCAGCAGCCCATCCCAAACCACACATCCCTCCCCTCTCTGTGGGACAGCAGCGCTGGTGTTAAGCCCTGCATGTTGGACTGTGCTGGGTGGTGGCTGCCCTCTAGTGCCAATGTCCCCAGGGAGCTCATCCCATGGGAAACCAAGCTCCTGAGGCCAGTGGTGGGGAGGAGCAGCCGCAGGGGACAGGGTATGAGTAGATCCCTAGGGTGCCTTGCCACAGGTCCTGCTGCCTCGTGGCTGCCCTCCAGCAGGACTCTGGCATATACTGGCTGCATGAAGCAGGACAAGGGGACGCCAGTCAGCAGGGAGCCCTGGGCAGGTGCCTTTGGTGCTGGTATGTGGATGGAGAGAGGCCAAGGGCCTGAGCATCCATCCCATCAGGAGCCCCCCCCAAGTCCCTAATAGGATTTAGGACTGCTCCCTCGTGCTCAGATGGAATTACCTTTCCCTGCTGACTGGTGAGGCTCTGCCTGGAGTAGCTGGCTTACAGGGCACGGTGACTCACAGGAAGGGGTTGCCTAAAGATTTAGCTCGCTACCTGTTAAGCCCCCACTCTGTGCACAGAGGATTTTGGTGTGCTCTGCCTTGTCCTGCTGGCCCAGAGCCCAGCACGTGCATGCACGTGCTGGGAGGGAATGTTTTGCGTGACTGTGATAGCACCTGAGCTGATCCTGTCACCAAGAGGTGCTGGGGATGCAGCCTTGGGGCTGTCCCCTTGTGTGGGATGCTTCAGTGCTGCCCTGGAGGGGCTCCCAGGTAGCTGTGAGAGAACAGAGGAGAGTGAAGTACATCCCTCCCCAGTGTGGGGGGAAGTGCTCACAGCATTTCCCTTCCCTCTGGGGTCACCCTCGGGCAGAGCCCTATTAACATTAGTGCTCCTGCTGGCGTTTCCGCACCGATGCACTCGCCCTGCAGAGAACAGCAGGAGGGGATGCAGCAATAAAGCCGTGGCTCCCTCCCCCCATTCACTCCCTGCTCCCCCACCCCCACAGCCTGCCACCCACCCAAGATGGCATCCAGCAACAAAAACGGGAGCAGCCGCTCCAGCAGCAGCCGCCTACAGAGCAAGAAGCCCCCCAACCTCTCCATCATCATCCCTCCACCCCGGGAGGCAGAGGAGGACGGTGCCCGCAAGGAGGTGAGCTCTGGGGGGCACCCCTCCATCCCACGTGGGGTTTGGTGTACCCTCAGTGCTCCGTAACCCTGTGCTCTGCCTTCCAGCCCTCCAAAGTGCCCATCTATAGGAAGAGCAAGAGCCTGCAGGAGCCACGTTCGAAGGGATGTGAGAGCTCGGAGCGGCGGCCGGGCTTTCGCCGGCAGACATCCCTGTCCCAGAGCATCCGCAAGTGAGGGTTGGGGGGGGGTGGGAGTGTCCGTGGCAGGTGTGTGGGAGCCAGCTCGAGGAAAAGCCTCAAAGGGTGCCACGTGGCTCAGCTGTTGGCTGCCTGGGGATAAGCCCACAGGAGAATGGGATGGGGAAAATGCCTTAGTGCCGCAGGAGTAAATGCTTCGAGGTGTGTGCGTCCGATGGAGGGTATCTCAGCTCAGCTTAACGGGACAGCAACCCGTCTGCCCCGTCCCACAGAGCTGTCAGCTCAGAACTGTGCCAAGCTGCAAAGGAGGAGGGCAGGGTGGGACAGTGCCACCAGGGGACTGAGCGGGTGACGAGTAAATCCATCTCATGTCCAGGGGCACGGCGGAATGGTTCGGTGTCAGCGGCGACTGGGAGGGGAAGCGGCAGCACTGGCAGCGCCGCAGCTTGCAGCACTGCAGCATGAGGTACGGCAAGCTGAAGGCTGCGTACCGCGACATGGAGCTGCCCAGCCAGGAGGTGCCCTCCTTCCAGGGCACCGAGTCACCCAAACCAGCCAAGATGCCCAAGGTACAGCTCGGGGCACGGGGGCCGCCCACCGACCTGTCCTCACAACCATCGCCAACGTTCCTCTCCCTGTTGCAGATCGTGGACCCGCTGGCCAGGGGCCGGCCCTTCCGCCACCCTGACGACACCGACCGTCCCCATACGCCCCACCACGTCCTGCCCCCGCTCACCCCCGGTGTCACATCACTGGCGTCCCTGGGCAGTGCCCGCTCCGGATACGGCCGCCTGCCGCGCCGCAAGAGGCAGTCCGTGGCACACATGAGCTTCAGGGCGGCCGCCGCACTGCTCCGCGTGAGTGCTGGGGAAGGGGATCGTCCTCCTGGCTCGCTCCTCGGCCCTCTGCTGCCGTCATTTCTTGGCTTTCTGTTTTGCACAAAGACAGCTGTTGCACTCTGTTGTGGGTTGCGAGGGGGAGGTTGCAGGTTTTAACCTTAAAAAGAGAAGTTTGGGTGGAAACTGGACCAGAAAGTGGAACTGTCTTGCATGCCATCCCTCGAAAATAGCAGCCTTTGGTTCCAGCAACTTTTTGCTGCAGGGGAAGTTTCTCCAGTGCTTTCTATCACCTGGGGAGTCCCCTGCAAGCCTTGGGGACAAGTCTGTGGGGCAGAGAACAAAAAGGGGATTTAGAATCGTGTCCCCTGGCATGGCCATGACCCAGCACTGATGGCTCTCAGGAGCAACAGGGAGCTGCGTGACCTCTGCACAGGGCCATGGTTGGTATTTAAAGTTTGCCAACACTTGTTGGGCGTTGGCAGAGGCTGTGACAAAGCCCCCCAACTTTCTGCAGTGCTGGGGCTTTGTGTTCCTTACCCTCTGTATGGGAACTGTTGAATCATGGCCTGAACTACTGATTGATCACCTGAGGTGAGCAGAGTCAGCCATGGGAGCACAGGTGAAGGCAATGCACCTGTGTGACCAGAAGGGGTGGAGTCTGAATCCACCTCTCCCAGACCCCATTGAAGGGCTGAACACCTCTGGGGAAGGATCTCTGGTTGGAGATCTCTCCTTTGGATTTCCTTATCATGAGCCTAGGACATGGGTGAGCATTTCTCTTTATTTTGTTTGTCTCTTTCCATCTTTTTAATTACGCCATCTATAAAATATCTTGACTGACCGTACCATTCTTTATGATGTTTTATTTCACACCTTACACCCTCATTTGCTCCCCCTGCCGTAGGGCCGCTCTGCCTTGGAGCCGCTGACTGAGAAGCAGAGGAGCATGAAGAGGAGCTTCATGTACCCCAGCTTCGTGGATGAGGATGTGGTGGATATCGCTGACACCCTGGACTCCTCCTTCTTCAGTAAGGCAAGCGCTGTTCCAGGCTGGCTGCTGGAGCTGGGGGGGTCACAGTGCCTCACGTGGGACAGAGGCTCACTGCAGCCCTCTTTGTCCCATCCCCTTTGCTCTTAGTATGGCCCAGGGTCAGTTTCTTACCCAGCTGGGGTTTGGGCTGTGTTTAGGGTGTGTCTGTGCTCTGCCCTGCCCCAAGAGCGGAGGCATCAGTGGGTGTTGTGCCCAGAGCTGCGGGGACTCAGCGATGATCAGTGGTGGTGGGAAGGCATCGTGGGTGCTTTGTGTGTGCTGTAATGTGTGGTCAGTGGGATGACACTAGGGTCCCCCTCTCTTCCGTGCTCCTTCCAGATGGACACACACGACGAGACGTACTCCATGCCGGATGATGTCTTCGAGTCACCACCACTCTCGGCCACGTATCTGCGCATGCACTCAGTGGGGGAGGACATCAGGGCATCCCCAGAGGTGGAGCAGACCGCACTGTGAGTGCCAGCCCCAAGCCCCCTGCCCTGACTCCCCCAGCCGACATAATGCCCGCCAGTCCCCGCTGTAGGGCACATCCAGCACGCTGCAATGAGGACAAAGCCAAGAGATTCCCCCAGCCCCTATTCCAGGGCATCTCAGGATGGATGGGGTTACCCGTGGGCTGTTACCTCGCTGATAGGTTTCTCTCCCCACAGACGTGAGGGTGCCCGGCTCGCTGCTGCCTCGAGCAGCCCGGCCCCACGGCGGGGCAGGCGCATCGCTTCCAAAGTGAAACACTTTGCCTTCGACCGCAAGAAACGCTACTACGGACTGGGGGTGGTGGGGCAGTGTCTGAACAGGACGTACCGCCGCAGCCTCAGCAGCATCGTGCAGTCACAGCTGGAGATCACTGACAGTCACCGGTGAGGGCACAGCTTGCAGCCTGCCGGGCTCAACCCCGCTCCCTGGGGCTCCCCAGCTGCCGTTTGGATTTGTGTCCCCTCAGAGCGGGCTTTGGGGGCTGCTCTCCCTGGGTTACTGCAGCATCCTTGTGCCAGCTGGGGGCTGTGACCCTGTCCCCTTTGTTCCCCAGGCCGTATTTCACCTACTGGATCACCTTTGTCCACATCCTCATCACCTTGCTGGTCATCTGCACGTATGGCATCGCTCCCATTGGCTTCACCCAGCACGTGACGACAGAGTTAGTAAGTTTAAGAGCTACCAGCTGGGTCTGTCCCATCCTGGGTGCCTGGCTCCTGAATGCTGGCCTCAAGCACACAGCGGGGCTAATCCTGCTGGGATGAGGGATGCAGCCCCCTGGGGATAAAAGGGCTCAGCCCCTGCAGGTGGTAGAAGGGGAGGTGGCCCCATGTGGCTGTGCCCACAGCTGGCTGTGTGACCCTGGCCTCATTCTGCAGGTGCTGAGGAACAAAGGTGTGTATGAAAGTGTCAAGTACATCCAGCAGGAGAACTTCTGGATTGGGCCCAGCTCGGTAAGCAATTTGCCATCCTGAGCCAGGGGGGCTCTCAGGATGCTCTCTTCTTCTCTCCCCTATCTACACAGCAATAGTCCCAGTCCTAGCCTGCTGCCCTGCTCCTCAGTTCTCTGTCTCTGAGCTTCTCCTGCCTTCTCCCGGGGCTCTGCAGTGCTCCCCAAAGCCAAAGCATCACCATGAGATGCTTGGCAGAGACCCTGCCCCCTCCCCACCCTCCATCCATTTTGGGTGGGCTCTCACGGGGTCATCAGTAGTGGAGGCAGCAGTTGGTGGGAAGAGAGTTGGGGATGGAGCATCCTCTCCTTCCAGATCGACCTGATCCACCTGGGAGCCAAGTTCTCCCCCTGCATCCGCAAGGACCGCCAGGTGGAGCGGCTCATCCAGCGCGAGCGGGACCGGGAGCGTAACTCCGGCTGCTGCGTCCAGAATGACAAATCAGGCTGCATCCAGACATTGCCGCAGGACTGCTCGGTGCGGGCACGGCTCGGGCACAGGGTGCACCTGGGGCAGAGCAGTGCCCGCTTGCCCATGCTCTGAGCATCTCTGTCCCTGCAGGAAACGCTGGCGACGTTCATCAAGTGGCCCAACAACAACACGCCAACCATGGGCTCCGGTGAGAAGCGCACGTCAGGGGCTGTGTGCCACCAGGACCCCAGGTGGGTTGTGTGGGGGTGGGTTTGCAGCTCGAGTGCCTTGGTTTGGCTTAGGGGTTGATGGCTCTTCCGTGCCATAAGGCAGTGATGAGGGAAAGGGAATTGGAGGTGAGGTCTGTTGTAAATGAAAGCCACATGAGGAGCATCGCTGTCCTGAGCTTGGCCCTGCCTGCCCCGATCCCTGGGCTGAGATAAGCAGGGACGTGCAGCATGAATCAAGGGTACGCTCAGTGAGGTGATCTGCAGCTGATCTGGCTGCAGTGTGTTTTGCTGTATGATGGTGAGCGTGCAAGGATCTCCCTGAGTCCAGGGAACCTTAGAGGAGGGGGGCTGCAGGTCGCCTGCCTTGTGCCTGGCCTCAAGCTGAGGGGGTGTGGTTGTGCTAGGACCCTCAGTGACCCCACCATCCTCCTCCTGTCACCAGGACGTGTGAAGAGCCAGCCTCAAACCCGCCCCACGTGTGGCCAGATGACATTACCAAGTGGCCGGTAAGAGCCCCTGGAGAGGTGCCTGCCATCCACCCCTCTCTGCAGGAGCTGTGGGGGCTGAGGAAGGCTCTTAGCAGCTCTCCCACTGCAACTCTTCTTCCTGCTCGTAGATCTGCACCTATGAGACCAAAACCAACCACACAGGCCTCCCGCACATGGACTGCCAGATCAAAGGCAGGCCCTGCTGCATCGGCACCAAGGGCAGGTGAGCTGCAGCCAGCAGGCACCACACCTGGGCAGCGTTCCCTCCTGGTGCTTCTTGATGCCCTCCATTGGTGTCCTGAGTTGTGCCAGGGATAGAGGGAGGCCCTGGGGTTGAGGGTGGGACATGCGGTGACAGCAGGACTGTACGCTGTGGGGCTGCTTGGAGCAGGGAGTGCACCCTGCCCCAGGTGAGCCCGCTGCCTGCCCTCTGCCCAGCTGTGAGATCACCACGCGGGAGTACTGCGAGTTCATGCACGGCTACTTCCACGAGGAGGCAACGCTCTGCTCACAGGTGAGGGGCTGTGGGGGGAATGTGGGGCCTTTGGGGTGAGCAGCCTGGCCTGGCATCACTGTGCTGGCACTGGCAGGATGGGCTGCCACCTCATCACCTCCCAACCTCATCTTCCTTGCCAGGTGCACTGCCTGGATGAAGTCTGTGGCCTCCTGCCCTTCCTCAACCCAGAGGTCCCTGACCAGATCTACCGCCTGTGGCTGTCCCTGTTCCTGCATGCAGGGTGAGGGCAGGGTGTGGGCACCAAGGGTCACTCGGAACAGCAGCATCCTTTGGGACAGCCTGACTGTGGTCCCTGGTGGGCTGGGAGGGGAGATGAGGGAGCACTCCTGAGCTACAGCAATTCATGTCATCAATGGGGGACAGCTTTGTGAGCTGTCTCATGCGTGAGCGGTGGGTGAGGAGCGCTGGGCAGGGGCTGTGGCAGGGTGGGGGTCTAACACAGATCCTGCACCCCCAGCATCATCCACTGCCTGGTGTCGGTGACCTTCCAGATGACGGTGCTGCGGGACCTGGAAAAGCTGGCAGGCTGGCACCGCATCTCCATCATCTTCATCCTCAGCGGCATCACGGGCAACCTGGCCAGTGCCATCTTCCTGCCATACAGGGCAGAGGTGAGGGTGGGTGGGGGGAGGGGCTCTCCCTGTAACTCTGTTCCCCTCCCCCTTCCCCCCCCCCAAGATAAGCTCTGTGCTGGGCACTGAGTAAATGTGCTTGTGTGCCTGGAGCATCACCCTGAGCTTCATGAGGGGGCTGCAGAGCCCAGCATGGAGGTCTCACCCCTCAGCAGGTTTTGCCATGCATGGGTCTCTGCCCCACGTGTGGGGCTGGCACGGGCTGTGTGCCCCACGTGTTGGCGTGCGTGCAGGCAGGCAGATGGCTAATCTGCTGGCAGTGGAGCCTGCGGGCTTTAGAGGGGATCATGCCAAGCGCCCTAATCCCCCCCACTGTGGTGGGATGAGGGGTGGGGGAGGCACCCAGCTCTGCCAGAACAGCCCCAGGGCTCCCCACCGCAAATGAGGGAGGAACCCTGGGGGATGTGGGGACGTAGCTGGGTGATGCATGTGGGGTCTGACCCCTTGCAGGTGGGCCCTGCTGGCTCGCAGTTTGGTTTGCTGGCCTGCCTCTTCGTGGAGCTCTTCCAGAGCTGGCAAGCGCTGGAGAAGCCGTGGAAAGCCTTGTTCAACCTCTCCGGCATCGTCCTCTTCCTCTTCGTCTGTGGCCTCCTGCCCTGGATCGACAACATTGCTCACCTCTTCGGCTTCCTCAGCGGCCTGCTGCTCTCCTTCGCCTTCCTGCCCTACATCACCTTCGGCACGATGGACAAGTACCGCAAGCGGGCCATGATCATCGTATCCCTGCTGGTCTTCCTGGGCCTCTTTGCCTCGCTGTTCATCTGGCTGTACGTCTACCCCATCAACTGGCGCTGGATCGAGTACCTCACCTGCCTGCCCTTCACCAGCAAGTTCTGTGAGAAGTACGAGCTGGAGCAGGTCCTGCACTGACCCACGGAGGGGCTGTGGGGCTGGGGCTGGCCTGCTCGCTGCTCCGTGCCCTGCCAGCCCTGGAGACAGGCCTACAGCCTGTGGGGTGAGGCAGCACCAGGGCCCCGCAGTGCCAATCCTACTGTGAAAGCAACCCCCTTTTTGCAGGGGCACTTTTGTACCTATGGTTCTTTGCCGTGTGCATCACCTCGGGGATGCGTGGGGCCTATGGGGACTCTGTGGCCACACTCTGGCTCGTCCCTTTCTCCAACTTTCCCCGCCCTGTCCCAGTGGGATGGGGTCCCCTGGCGCTTCTCAGCCCTGGGATTTTTAATTTTGGGAGGCTGGAGGTGTTTTCCTGAATGGGCTGTGTGGGGGACCCTGGTGGTTTCCCCAGCAGAGGGCTCTGGAGACTTCTTTTGCAGCTCTGACACTCAGAGCTGTGGATTGAAGGTATTTTTCAGCCCGGTGTTTGCTCCCCAGGGGCTCAGGAGCAAGGCTGTGCTCCTTACTGGGTGGGGGGGGGTGGGATATTGGGGTGCTGCTTTTTCCCCTCATCTCAGTGAGGTTCTGCTGGAAGTGGAGCACCATGCTGGGATGTAAGCATGGAAGGAAGCACTCCAATAGTTTTGTTCAGCTCCTTCTGAATCCCTGGGTGAGGCAGGGCTTGGCTTCTCAGGACAGCCCCAGGTGCTGGGGTCTGAGCCCCACGTGCCCCCCCTTGCTCTGCCGCAGGCCGGCTGCAGCCCTGCTCCCCACTCCTTCGGTGCTGCTCCAGCCAAAGATTGGCACCTCACCTCAGTTGTCTTTTTGATACTTGTTTTTGTTAAAAAAAAAAAAGAAAAAAAGCTGTGGAATTTTTTTTTCCCCTCCCCCGAATAAATTTCTACCTGTATTTAATGAGATCCACAAGGTTTCGGACCTTCGGTGCTTCTGGTGGGGAAGATTTGGCAGCAGTCAGTAGGGCCAGCCCTGCTCTGTGGGAGAATGCTCTCCCCATACTCCTCTACAACCCCCTCCTGGGGCAGGGATTTGAGCACAGTTCCCTTGGCTGAAGCCAAATGACCCATGCAGCCTCCATCCCCTGTCCAAGGGCAGCATCGCCCTGAGTGCGTGTCCCACCTTTCAGTTCCCCTGGGGTGGATCTGCCCTATCTCCCTTAAAGCTGAGACGCCCCAAAAGGCCGTGGATGGCTCCGGGCTGCCTGGCTGGACCCACGTGTGCTTGGAGCTGAGGGCAAAAGCAGGCAGGCGTGTAGAAAACAACCAGCACGTCTTTATTTGCTGCTTCACAACAGATCAAGGCATTTGCAGAGTGCTCTTCCCGGGCAGGTGATGTCTGCGTGCAGCAGTGGGCCCCACAGGGATGGTCCCAGCTGTGCAATTCGGGGTGGCCACAGGTGCGCTGTGGGGGTCTCATTGCTGGGAATGTACCCATGGATGGAGTGGCTGCAGGGGCTGCTCTGAGCAGGGCTTGGCTTCCACTGAGCTCGTGCGTGATGGTGGGCTGTGCTGGGTGGAAGCTCAAGGTTTTCAGGCTCTGCTGAGGCTCTCAGCCTTTCCATCCCTAACGGAACCACTGGGGTCACAGCCCTCCTGGGCTCCCTTTTGTGTCCCCAGCCATAGAGGGGGTGCAGGCTCGGTGCTCGCAGGCTGGGTGTTTCCCCAGCCCTGGGAGAGGGAGGCACAGGGACGAGCTGGGGCCAGCAGGGAAAGACGCACAGCCACAGTGGGGATGGAGAGGGCTCGCAGCATTTACCACCCCATGCCTCCCTCCAAGCAACGAGGCTGGAGCAGAGCAGGGATGCTCAGCAGCCGCTGTTCCTGCGCATGAAGGCATGGCCACGCACCTCGTGCCGCATCTCGGTGAAGGCCAACGTGCCCACCGTCACCTGGCAGGGCCCCAGCGCCTCGAAGCCGCACTTCTCATAGAAGGGCACGAGGAAATCTTCGCACATGAGCACGGCGCGGCGGGCGCAGGGCAGGCAGCGCAGGTACTGCAGGTACCGCCACATCAGGATGGAGCCCTTGCCCTGCTGCCGGAAGGTGCGGTGCACGGCCAGCACGTGGATGTGCACTGCTGTGCCCCGCGGCTTGTGCAGGGTCAGTGCCGCCTGCGGGGAGGAACGGGGCTGTCAGTGGGGCTGTCTCATGGGACAGCCCGAGTCCCTGCTGCCAGGGCTCGGTTCCTACCTGGCTGAGCCTGTCCTGGTCCCAGAGGGAGCCGATGATGAAGGCCACCAGCCGCCCTTCCTCGAACCAGCCGAGGGACAGCTCCGGGCACAGCGTCAGGAAGTGGCGGATCTCATCCAGGTGCAGTGGGCAGTCACCGGAGACGGAGATGAAGGCTGCAAGGGGACGGCGTGAGCCCCCACTGCGGGCAGCGGGGTGGGCTGGGATGGGGACAGGCAGCCCCTTACCTTCCCTCTCGATTTCAAACACGCTGACGGCGTCCTCGGGGCTGAGGCAGCGGAACTCGCTGGCGGGCAGCGTGTGCCGGCGCTGGCGCCCAGGAGAACTTCGGGAGCCCTGCAGGTGAGCGGGCTTCAGGAAGGGCAGAGCGCTGAGCACCGGCATCCTGCTCCGCTCCGCTCCTGGCTGCGTCTATCTGGGGCAGCTCCGTCAGCTCCGGGCCCCTGCGGCGTCACGGCACCTTTAAGTTCAGCTGATCTCTTCCAGAGCTCTTAGCTGGCGAAAATACCTGTTGATCACATGCGGGATTAGGCTGTCAGCCATCCTTTTGCTATATATACCTGTGTGTGTATAGATACAGCAAATACCCACCCACGGTGACCCTGCCGTCACTGCTGGGAGCTGTGCGCTGCACGGTGGCCAAGCTCAGCCCCAGGGGCTCTGCGATGAGGGTCAGGGCAGTGAGATGGGGCCGGGCATCTTGTCCCTGTCCAGAGGATGAGGGTGACGTCGGTGCCATGTGTGCACCGGAGATGACCAGCCTGGAGCTGCGTCAGGGGATCAGGTTGGGGATTAGGAAAGGTTCTGCATCAGCAGTGCTGGGTGTGGAGCAGCTTGCCAGGGCAGCGGGCACAGCTCTGAGCTGCCAGAGCTCAGGGAGCAGTGGGACTCCCTTCCATCCCAGGCTTTCTGTCATTCTGTGTCATGCAGTACGAGGCAGCTCATGTTGCTGGGGGTTTGTTTGCTTTTCCAGCTTGCCCAGGGGGTAAATGACGTGCCTTAGCTCCTGGTGGGCACTTAAGTCATGGCTGTGCTGGAAAGCCTGGCTGAGATGGGCCAGCAGGCAGGACGAGCCCATCTGCAGCTGCTCCAGTGCCTGTGGTCACAGCCACCCAAAGGCTGCGAGGTCCCCGTGTGCTGTCAGGGTGCCCTTGCTGAACAGATGTGGGACTGGACACTGTAAATGTCTGTGTAGAAGTTTGCTCAGGAGAGCAGCCCTCTAGTGCTCCCCTGCAGGGAAAAGCAGAGCCCCAAGTGTTGCTCAGAGAGCCTTTCTGGGTTCCACGGCCTTACCCCAGGATGGTCCCTGCTGCTCTGACCAACCCATCACCACCCACCCTGCACAGCCTGGCCACGTCCCTCTGCTTGGGTCAGATCCTACATCGTAAACCCGCCTCATGTTTCACGCCCGATCAAACCAAGTTAATAAACCCAGAGAGAAGTGCAACCCGAGCACCCTTGGCCCGAGGGCAGGAATAGTGGCAGCAGCTCCCAGCCAAGCGGGAGCCACTGGTCAGCCAATGTTCAAAGCAATTTGCTGCAAAGCCAGCGTGGAGCCAGGTCATTTCTGATTACTGTTCAAGAGGTGCCGGCTTTCCCTGCTAATTATAGGCTTGCCTCCAGCTAATAGGATTTATAGAAACAAAAGCATTACCAGCACAAGTGTTGCGCAGGGCAGAGCCAGAGCGAGCTGGGAATTTTCCATCTGGAGAGGCTGAGGGCTGGGTGCTGGAAGCAGTGAGATGGGGGTGTTGCTGAGATTCACCCAATTGCTGGGTTTGGAGTGGATTTGATCTCTGAGCACTAGGCTAGATGAGGGAAATATTTAGCATCCCTCATACGCCAGTTCTCATCGCTGAGGGGTAAGTGCAAGACAAACCAACACGTGCTGGGCATGAGCGCTTCGTGCTCCCATGGATGGGATGGGAGCAAAGTGCTGGGACTTTTGTAGCATACAGAGCTTGTTATCAGGTGCCAGATCTGCTCACCCCACTGACTGGATCGGGGCTCTGCAGCAGGCTGGGGTGGCTCAGACCCTTTCCTGTGCTTATAGAAACATTTTAGCACCTCAACGCAACAGCCCGAGCAGAAGTGCCGTGGGGAGCAGCCTGCTCTCAGCTCATTCTTGAATCTTTTCCCCTCTGGCACTTCGGGCAGCCCAGGTCACACAGCCAGCGGGCTGCTAGAGTTGAGTTTCTTTTCTGAAAATGAGCTTTTGCTTTTTGCTCAGCTTCTCAGCTCCCCGCACACACAGAGGTCTTTGGCACGCAGGGAACGTGCACACTGAGATGGCTGCCGGTCCCTGGGCATGCAGTGAGGGATAACCAGAGTTAGGAGGAAAGCCCTCTTTTCCCAGCTCCGTCCACCTGCACGTTTTTAGAGTCGTTTATACCCCAGGGTATGTTAACCTGCAGGGCATCTTGTGGCCCCTCTCCATACCCCCATATGTCAAGTGTGTCAAACTGTCCCCTCCCTTTGTGTTTGTGCACTACAGAGCCCAGAGCATCTGCAGAGGTGCTCGGGTGTTAAGAAAAGCCCATGCTCTCACCTCCAAAATCCAAAGCCAAGCTCAGTGTCCCAGCCCCTTCCCCTCTGGAGCAATTCCCCATAGCCCAGAACACCACAGCTACCTGCAGGCCACCAGCTATCCCCAAGGCCATGGGGACCACCAGGTCCCAGAAACGCTGGGCTTACCGGCTGTGGGATGGGGACCTGGTGCTGCTCCTCTCCAGCCTGATCCTGCAGCTCCTCGTGGCTTTGGGGCAGCAGGGATCGGGCTGCACGGAGCCTCGCTTATATATTTGTTATTCGTGGAGCACGTGATGGAGTTCTAAGGGGTTTATAACCGTGATGAAAGACGAGGAGAGGCGAGAGGCTTTAGGATGACGAACCGCTCAAGGATCCCATCGGGCTGCTGGTGCTGATTTCTTTACCCTGGCGTGACTGCCCGAGAGGGATAAAGCTGCTTTAGCTGATTGCTGCGCGCTAAGCGCTCGGGGTCAGCGGGCAGGGAGGGACGCACCGCATCCTTCCACGCACGCCGCTGTCACGCGAGGAGCAGGGTGAGAGGGAAGCCGGCAGCCTTCTGATGGCAGTGCTACCGAGCCCTGCTTTACACCTTCCTCGAGCTTCCCCGCGGGGATCCGTGCACCCACCCCTCGCTCCCCGCACGCTGCGGCGCACGGCAGCGGCCACGCGGTGGCAGCAGTGCCCCACGCACCGGAACCGGGCTGAGCGCTCCGTGGGCACGCGGGCACGGCTCCGAGCACACGCACACACACATCAGTTCGTGCCTAGGACCTGTACTGCTGCGCTGGGGGGTGGGAGGGGGTGTGTGATGATGTACCACTGCCATAGCTGTGCTCGGAAACCCACGCGCGGAGCTGCGCCCTGCACAGCGTGTCCTCGTGGGAGCCTCGGGCAGGGAGGCACCGCAGCTCGAGCTGCCTGCTGGGGAGGATGAAAAGCGGGCAAACGCTGCGGCTGGGCTTCGTTAAGCCGGTTTCCCACCACGGAACCCATCCGCCCCACGCGCCGGAGCCCAACGGCGCTGCGGAGCCCACGAACGGACCGTCCCCCCCCCCCCCCCGCACCCCACGCCCGCCCTCCGCCCCTCCCACCCGTGGGCGTGGCATCATGTGGGCGTGGCATCATGTGGGCGTATCACGCGGCGGCCACGCCCCCTCTGCGCGTCGCCACGCACGGGGCGTGGCCTCCTGCGGCCCCGCCCACCCGACGTCCCACGCGCGCCGCCCGCCCCGCCCCGCCCCGCCCCTCCCCCAGCCCGTGCCGGCGGCCGCGCGCTCTCCCGCTCAGCCCGGCGCCATGGCGGAGCTCCCCGCCGCCCCGACCCCGGCCCCCGCCGCCCCGGCCCCGGCTCCCGCGCTGCCCTTACCCCCTTCGGCTCCTCCGGGCGGTTCGCAGCGCCTCCTCTTCTCCCACGACCTGGTGTCGGGCCGCTACCGCGGCTCGGTGCGCTTCGGCCTGGTTCGCCTCATCCACGGCGAGGACTCCGATTCGGAGGAGGAGGAGGCGGCGGCGGCGCCGGGGAGCGGCGGCCGAGGGGCGGGAGGGGCCGCCAGCTCGGGGGGCTCGGAGTCGGGCGGCCCCGGGGCGGGCGGCACGGAGGAGGGCCGAGCCAGCCCGCTGCGGCGGGGCTACGTGCGGGTGCAGTGGTACCCGGAGGGCATCAAGCAGCACGTCAAGGAGACCAAGGTGAGGTTGGGGGGGGGGGGGATGGGGTGGGGGTCCGCCGTGCGCAGCCTTCGCGGGGAGCTGGGCTGCGGGGCTCCGCGCCAGGCCTGCCCGTGCCCTTGTTGTCGTGTCGGCCGCTGTCGCCGAGGTCGGCGTGGCTCGGCGTCCTCCCGCCGTGCGCCGTAACGCGGGGTGTAGCGAGGGCCGGGGGTGTGGGGATGGGGAGGCGGCGGAGTCGCGCGGGCCTGGAGGTGTTTAAGCGGAGATGTCGGACTTAGGGATGGAGGGGGTGATGCTGGCGGTAGGTGCGGGGCTGGGCTAGGTGGTCTTTTCCAACCTTACTGATTCTGTGCTGCGTTTTTGGGCATCCCTGCTGCCCAGCGCTTGGCTGCACGCAGCCCGACGGCACGGAGACAAAAGAGAGAGAGGGGCACTGCGATGGAGCACAAAGGGGCTGCCAGCCATGGGCGTTGTGCTGAGCGAGGCAGGAGGCACTCACGGGGCTGCCAGGGCCCCTCTGCTTCGCCTTCTCGCAGCAGCACGGTGTGCCAAGCAGGAGGTGTGTGGTGGTCCTGCAGGGATGGGTAGGATGGCGAGCAGTAGCAGGATGAGCTATATTTAGGTGATAGTGTCATTAAACACGTGACCGGTTGGAGATAAGCAAAATGAAAACGGGCATCAAGGAAAGACACTGCCGTGCTGGGTGCTTCTACCTAAAAAAAAAACAACAACAACAAACCCTTTTCTTTCCCTAAAGAAACCACAGTTCCATCACTGCGGCGTTCAAATACAAATATCCGTGTGCTGTCGCAGCACAGATTTGCCCAAAGCGGAGCGCGCTTTCTGATATCCAAAGCCACCTCGGTTTGGGGGAGCAAACGGAGAGGAATCAGTGTCGGATTCATAAAATGCAAAGTGCTCGTTGTGACTTCGGTCACTGGGTGGCTGTGCCCTTGTGCAGCGCTGGGCTGGGGAGGATCAGAAGGCAGTTACATAAATAAATGGTCTTCCTTTTTCTTTCCTTCTTGTGGTCTTGCTGCTCTGGTGTAGGCATCTCTGCGCTCAGGTAATAGACCCCGGGGAGAAGTTTCTTAAGTGCTTGTGGAATTCAGGTGTACTTACCGTATTGATTTTTCCATTTGAAAAGCTGCCCAACAACCGAACGGCGAGGCATTGTGTACAAGCTGCGCCGCAGTGTGGGATTACTAAAAACAAACCTGACGCTGTTGGGAACACACAGGGCTTGCCATTTCGTGGCAATCACTGAGGGGTTTTTTGGCAGCCTGCTGACCCAGCCCCTTTGCGTTATGGCACCAGGTAAGGCTGATGTCCTTGTCCGGGCTGGGAGGGGAGCAAACCACAGGCACCGTGTGGTCGTCCAGGGCCCGAAGTCTGTTGGCTTGTGGCCGCTGTTGCCAGCTGTGTCTGCAGGTATGTCTTCTGGCTGGGGCTCCGACTCTCGAGCATCTTTGGCTGTGAGTTTGTTTGATGTCTTCAGGAACGTTAACCTGGCCAGACCATGGGTAGCAGAGTTGCCATCCAGAGCCCTTCTCTCCGTACCCAAACTGGGTTATAATCTGAGAGCTGTGTTTTCTTTAATCTGAGGGGGTGGAATTATGGCTTTTCCGATTAGGGAATATGTAAGCTACTGTGTAAGCTAAGTTGTTACTCTTGCCTCTAGAAGCTGGATACCCTTGCTCTCTCCTGCTGGATGTGGGAGGCAGGCTGCTGCTTCAACCCCAGCACACGATTCCGGATGTTAATAAGTAGTAGAAACTTTCTCTTGAATTAGAGCTGACGCTTGGTACGAAGGCTGTTTCACCTGAACAGGTTTTTCTGACCCTTTGGTTCCTATTTTGATAGTCAATAGCGGCATCATGACGTTCACGTGAGTGAAAAGGAGCCAGGATTTCTTCTCTCTGTACTCCTTTCCTGCCTTCCACGGCTGCTTTCCCAATTCAGAACACTGAGAAATAATCGTTGCCAAGTCATGTAAAACCCAAACAGTCCTGGAAGGAAACGCTTCCCTTTCCAGAGAGGTGTGCCAGCTATGTCCGGTCTGAGCCCAGTCCTGTCGCACAGTGAACCTGCACAGCAGTTCCTCTGTCTGCTGGAGCCACTCTGCTCGTCATCACACTCTTGGCTGAGTGCTGGATGTGATGTGCTGCTCAGAAGTTGCATTGCTAACTGCTGGGAGCACCTGATGCTTTTTCTAACAAACAAGCAGGGGTTCAGACCCAGCTGAATTTTGCTTTCAGGGTTCCTCAGGTGGAGGTTATTCTGCTTGAGCTGCCTTTGGGCTCTTTGCAGAAGTGCTTGTTTGAGTTGGGAAGTAGTGAGGCTCATCGGGTGCTTTAAAACGCTGCTGCCTTCCTCCCTCTGCCCCTCATCTGGAAGCCTCGCTGCTCTCCTCTGCCTTTCATTTTCCCAGAGCTCATGAGAGGCAGATCAACCTCTCCTGCAGATGAGGGAAGTGGAAAGCACAGGTGCTGTGTTTCAGCACATTATGATAAGGCCTTCAAGCAGGGCAGGCTGCCGAACTCCTGCCTCGTGCTCTGCTCTCTGCCTCCTTGAAGAAATGCTTGCAGCAGCACCCAGGTGTGATGCTGTGTCCCAGCAGTGCTCTCTGGTTTACGTGGCAGCCTGTGGGGACCCCATGGGCTCTTTAGGGAGTATTTAGCTTCCGAACCACTTGGTTTGGATGGCTCTCTCAGTCTGTTCAGCTTCACTTTGCAGCCCAGTTCAAACTGTCTGGGGCTCCCCAGGCACAAATCCCATGGCTGATCAGCTCCGGAGCTGGAAGTGTTCAGATGCTATCTCCTCGAGTCTGAATTCAACTCTGTTTCATCCCACACAGCCCTTCTGTTCCTTCTCACCCTTTGCTGCCGTGATTTCTTGACCTCAAGCACTGAGATATGAATATCAGGTTGCAGAGAACTTTCTGAAGGTGTTATTCCCACGTAATTTCAATATTTCCATGAACATTTTACTTCTTGCCCGAATCCTGTCATGAAGTCGCTACTTTGACCTAAGCTTAGATGTTGTGATTTTTTCTATTTAACCCACGGGAGAAGGGAATGCTCCCATTCACTGAAGGTCTGTGTGTTCAGCTCTCTGTCCCCTTGCAGCCACCACCATCCTCCCCCTGGGCTCCCAGACACCAGTCCTCGCTAGCAACCTCCATGCAACTGTGGGATGAGAGCGTGGAGAGCCTTAAAAACCGCCTGTCTCTAACCCTGGCCATGGTGTCTGCTACCTAAAGCACAGTGATGCAGAGTGCTTAAGTTCCAGCAGGTGACAGGGGGCAGTTCTGCTGTGTGTGGGTACAGCTCCTTCTCCAGAGACCTGCAGCATCTGTGAACTGATAGCAATGGTTTGAATCAAGCTGGAAGCTGTACCCAGCCCTCTTCTTGCATCTGATGCTTCAGTCAGTCTCCCAGGGGTGCTGTGGAACCACCTGACATCCGTAGCCATTAGGGATGGGAGGGAAGAGAAAGGGCTTACTGGAATTGGTGTAGTTCTGCACACAGCAGGAGCCACGTCAGCGCGTGACGGTTCTGCCTGCGAGTGCTCATCACAAGGTCACGTACCCTCGAGTTGGTTTTTAGCTTGGATGTGTTTGATGCTTGCCCTATCGACTCGGGGATTGTTGTTAATATTTTACTACAAAATGGACTCCTGCACAGCTCGGACTGAAAAGCGTGTGCTGTTAACTGCATGGAGAGTTATTTTGTGTGCACGGTGAACTGATAATTTGGGAATGCGAGTGGCCACCTGGGCTCAGCAATTAATTAGAGCTCTTCCAGCCCCAATCAGGAGTGTTATTTTTAAAGTGGACCAAACCTCTCCCTGAGCAGGCAGTTCTGTGACTCACAGCCAGTGTGCTGGCTTAGCTAAAAGGGAAGGGGAAAAGGCAGCTCAATTAGTAATGCTCTTAGGACTAGCACACAACCTAAGGTGCACTAAAAGCTTTAGGAGGAATCAATCAGAGCCCGTGGCAGGCTTTGAGATTCCTGCATGAGAACAAGCGAGGCATTTTGCTGCAGCTTTCTTATAGTTTCCCCTTCACGTCTACTGTGCAGCTCCAGCAGTGGTTTCTGCAGGGAACTGGCTGTAAGTCACTCTATAAAGTTACTTTTTCGGCTAAAATCCTTTACTGAAGATAAATGGTACAAGCTCGTCGGATGCTTTTTGGGACAAGGTCTTGCTTATGCCAGCTGTCCTCAGCTCTCTCTTCAGAGCAAAGGCACTATTTTTAATGCTCAGCATCTGTGTTGGTGCTGGGAGATAACAGGCATTTGCAGAGCTCCGAGCCTCCTCTCCTGTGACTGTTTTAATTGCTTGTGGGATTTCAGGGGCTCTGAGGGCGACAACACCTTCCTAAACACTCCCTGGGAGGAACCTGCTGAGTTGTTTGCATGCTCCTTACCTCCCACCATCAGCATCAAGCTGGTGCTTTGGGCTGAGGCTTCTGCACTTCCTTTTGGTGTTGCCAGCAAGGCCTGGAGCTGAGACGTGAGATGATGATGTGGGTTTTTCTTTCTGTGTGGTGCTCAGAGTGCTTCACACATGGCTCAGGTTCTCAGCCTTGGTCCCACTTCAGAGCTGTGGCAAGGTAGGAGGATGCTAACTGTGTCCTGGAGCAAAAAACCTGCAGGGAGGCTCCGTGGTGACATTGGGTCTTTTCTCTATGCACTACTACATCACTCAGCATGTGCACATTTGTGTCTGAAAGCAAAATACTCTGCTATCCCAAATTCACAAAGTTTTTACACTTGAGCAGAAAGGCATTTTCTCTTAACAGTGAGGTCACTGGGCTGACTGGGTGAAGGCTTTACCTTCAGCAAGCCCTTGGCAAGCTTTATTCTGATGGTTGTGTGAGGTGGAGCAGTGTGCTGCACAGCCCTGCTCTGTGCAGTTGGGTTTGTCATGGGCTGGGCTTCAGTTCTTGATAGAAGATATCTCTGTGCACGTAAGGTGGCTCGCTCTTACATCTTCCTTTTGGCTGCGTGCATAGGAGAGCTGAAAGGAACACAGTGGGGTCCGTGCCAGCCCTTGCAAAGCACTGGGGAGCAGGCAGAGGAAGGCCCAGGTGGAAACTGAGAACTGGGCTGGAATCTTCCAAGTGTGCTGATGTAGGTGGAAGCAAGGATGTGCTCCTTGATGGTGCACGTGGACTCTGATAACCGCGTTGGGTGTGTGCTTGTGCAGGGAAAAGATAGGTGGTATTATGTTGGTTTTCTGCCCTTTGTGGTGCAGGCTTTAACTCTGCTTTATGGAGAGAGAAGCAATAAACACCTGCAGCTGCAGCCCTGCTCCCCCTGACTGCATGGCATGTCTGAGGCCAGAGCCAGTGGGTAATGGTCAGATCTTAAAACCGAGGGATCTGGATCTTTGTACACTGTGATTGATTTCCATTCTTTTTGAGAAGTGGCCTTACCTCTATGCCTTGTTCATCCCCCTGTGTTCGGTTTTGTGCTGTAGCAGAGAAGCTCTGTTCAGTTTATCAGGGACCTCTGTAAGCTAAACTGCATTGATGTCCTCGTGCTGTGTGGCTGCTCACCTGGTGCTCTGCATCTCTGCAAGGGGGTGGGCAGCTGGGGGTGTGAGCAGGTGTGCCTGCAGCATTGTCCTGATGGGATGCGATAGAGCTTTGGGGATATTTAGGGAGTGCCAGAGCTCTGTCCCTGTTCCTCAGCAGCTGGTGCACCCGGTGAGTGGATGGGCAGCACCAGGGCTGCCGTGGGAGGTGAGGGCAGAGATGTGCAGAGCAAGTCAGGAAGGGTGGGTGTTCTGTGTTGAAGCTTCCAGGCAGGGAAAGTTGCAATTCACAGCAGTTAAATGAGCAGAGCCTGTTTTGCATTTGCAGCAGTATCCTTTTGGAAGCCCTGGCTGCAATCTCCTGAGCTGAGGAGGACCTGGGGTAGCTCTGCCCTCGCTCCTTTAGGCAGCGTTCATTTTGTAGCATGAAATCACAGCAGTGGTGCCGTGCTGTGCTCAGCTCAGCTCCAACACAGCCGAGGTGGCACATTCCTCCTCTGCCTGCACAGCACTGCCCTGCTGCTGGGGGGGAGGGCTGCTGAACCTGGCTGGGGTGAGGAGCTGGAGGTTTCTCGCTGTGGTTTGGAGCCCAAAGCTGGTCTTGCACATCACTCCTGCTGCAGTGGCACGGGCGTGTGGATGAGCCTTGTGCTTAAGGTGAGGTACAGTCCTAGGGGGAGGGCTGGAATTAGTTCCATTTCAGCCGATTTAGGGTTCTTTCCCTGCTTTCGAAAGGATACAACTGCGGGAATAAAAGAATTTTGCACACGAATCATTTTTGTTTCAAAGAACGGCGCTGCTCCTCTGCTGATAAGGATACTTAGCGAGTAAGTAGCGTTATTAATCTTCAAAGCGTTTCCTGGTGTTGATGTGGCAGAGCCTCTTGAGTTGTGCCTTGGCAAGGTGACCAACCTTCCCTGCAGGTGACTCGGGGTGACACCTGCATCGGTGCTGCTGGGCCCTGACCTTGGTTTCCTGGTGCTGTGCTCATGCCTTCTCCGTTTGACCCTTTCTGTGCAGGGCTGGAGGGCACGAGTGTGGTGAAAGACCTTTGACATTCCTCAGTGTAATTACAGACTGAGGCTTCTACCTAGACAAATTATCCTCACTCCAAACTGTAATGCTGGCTTATTCTGGACGTGTAAAATAGGATGCTTGGAAGATGGGTGGCATTTTATATGCTTTTCTACCGGGGGATTCAGACTTGATTTGTTTCCTCAGGTGTGTGAAGTGATGGGTAACCTGGCAGCTTTAGGGTTCATTTGGGTATAAATGCTGTGAGGATTTTGCAAGAAAGCAGTGCAGCCAGTAAGTCCTACATCCACAGTGCAATTGTTGACAGCAGCTGTGTGGGTACAGGCATGGAACCGGAGCAGCACAGATCAGAGGCACCTTTGTGTTTTCCTGACCCAGCTTCACTCCACAGCTGCCCTGAACCAGCCCCTGCCTTTCCTGCTGCTCAGAGGGGAGTTCTGCTCGCTGCTGCACTGGCTGTGCTGCCCTTCTGGCATTTGGGACTGAGAGGTGAGTGCACAGGGAGGACTGCTGAATAGTTTTGCTCAGGGTTGATCAGGTTTCCTGCAGGGCCCTGCACTGCAGTCATCCTTTGGCTTTGCTCTTTGGACTGCTGTTGAAGGTGGAAGTTGTTTTTCCCTGGAAGGTAGGATGCGCGTCCCATCCAAGTGAAGAGTTCTCATGACTATTCCAAGTAGTATTCATGCTTCTGTTCAGCACTGGAGTCCAAGTTCCTTGAAACACCGTTAGAACTGAGACAAAATAGCCACATCTTCTAAATTTAGAGTTACTACGTGGTTGTGTAACAGACTGTAAATGAAACAGCCCTTCAAACTGATTGTTCTGTCCTTAAGTCAAGCAGCTTCTGTCAGAAGCCTCTCTGGACTCGGACCCCAGGAAGCCTGCAGGGGCCTGGCTGTGGGAATTCCCATGCAGAACCACCATCTCCTCTTAGTGAATTGTCTGCAGAGTTCAGATGAAAGCAGAGCTGGAGGGGAGGGGAGGAATGCCTGTCCTTCCTGGAAAACTTCTGGGTTTGTTGTTTTTGAAGTCTGCAGATGTGGATGATTCACTTGCTTCCTGTCGGAGCAGGCCGAGCCGAGTTGTGGTGTTGCAGAGAGCTGGGGAAGCTCTTCCTAACGAGGTGTGGTAGTATAGATTGTTTCCTCCTTGAAGCACACTTAATGCATTGTGGGAGTGATGAACATAAACCTGAATTATGCTGGCCGTGGAAGCTTTCTGAACTGGGGCAAACCTCTCACAATGAAGCGAGCTGCTGCCCAGGCTGTGCACAGACAGCGTGTTTCTGAAACATAAGAGAGGAGAACACCTTGCAGGATTACACAGCAGTAAAACTGACTCCGTGCAGGAAATACCAGAACCTGATACCTGGGTCCCTGGATTTACAAAACAAAGAATCCTAAAGTTTCTCAGGAGCACAGCAGCTGATGCCTCCATCCCAGCTGTAGCAGCTGTGCAGTCTGATGTGACCTAACAAAGCTGAGCGCTCGGGATGGGATGACTTTAATCAGTAGCAGACTGTCCCAACCTCGATGAGAAGATGTGTAATTTCTGCCAGAAACATGCAGGCAGTTTGCACCCCTGTCTTCATGCAGAAAAGCAGCCTGGCTCCGGGGTAGCTCCTCGGCGTTATGAATGTGCTGCTGTGTGTGGAGACACAGTCATTTTTGCTCTCGGTCTGCATCACTCATTTCCTCACAGGAGAGGCTTTTCCTGCCCGTCTCGCAGCACTGCTCTGCATGGCATGGGACTCTCCTGAGCAGAACCATCTCTGCTGCCTTGGTTGGCTCAAGGACCTCGTTGGATGGCTTTAATGCTCCTTTCCTGAGGCCACTCCGATCCCAGCGTTAGATGAGAACTTAACGCTTTCCATTATGAGCACTCCGCGTTTCACAGGAGCACTGTGCAGTCAGCTCTTGTGTTTCTTGTTTTGGTGAGCATCTTAGAGAAAGGTTAATAATTTATAGGAAGTAAGCATTGCTAATATCGTTAATTGATGTGGTCACTGTAATGCATATATAAAACCCTTAATTGGAGGAGTCTGCTTTTCTCCCCCTCTCCCACCCCACCAGTGTTGACACTTGGAGATCTGGAATAAGCCCAGGCTGGGTTCCTGGCTTCTTTTGCTCGTGTTGTGTCTATGTTTTTTTTCTATTCTCAGTAACATGATTCACTACCAGACTGTCATCTGTCAATATTGATTACCACGTGGAATCTATTTGTTCTTGCACAATGATTGAAGTTAATAGAGAGTCATTTCTTACAGTGACTGTGGCACTAATTCTGCGTATTCTGCTCTTCCGTTGGCATTCAGGTGGAAGCACAGTGTGTATTCACACCTCGTGCCATCTCTCCCACGGTGCTGCTTCAGCTCCTTTTGTTTTTGCCCCATACAGCTTTTCTTTTCAGATTACAGCTGCCTTTCTGATTAGCACATCTACAGCCGTGCAGGTCTGCAGGGAAAATACTCTTATCTGAGAGCTCCCAGCACTGCTGTACTTGCTGCAGAGTGAGTACTCACTGCAAAAACAGGTGTTTTTTTTTTCTCATTGTGACTGGAAGCTGCTGGCAAGCCCGGTGTTGGGTTTGACAAGGTGTATTTAACCTCCTTGGCCATAGCCTATGGGGTGAGCTGCTGCACCTCCCACCTGCCTCTGCAGTTACAGCTGGGTGCTTTGCTGCCTGTGGTGACTGACATGAGCCTGAACTTTCTCTCGAGGCAGTTTAATTCAAGTTTATCTTAATCTCTTCTAATCTGGCATTCAGAAGTGTTTGCTGTTAGAGCGCTGTGATGAGGAGTCCTCGAGGGGCTGAAAAGATGGCCTGGAGAGGTGGCAGGTTCTGCTCTGCTGCTGGTGCTGCTTCTGAGTGCTGCCCTCATGCAGTTAAGGGTAAATGTGGGGTGGGGGCAGCAAACGGTGGGGAGAGTTCCTTCTGGAATTCAGATCTTCATGACTGCCCCATTTGAGCTGGCCAGGCCTTTAGTAAAGGCATATGTGAAGTCTTTGAAGCCTGCTGTGCATCAGCATCTTGGTGCTGGAAGAGCCACGTGGATGTGATGATGGCAGTGAAGTGAGAGTCCATACTGCTTGTTCTGGAGAGCAGTCAAAGGAATCGTTGCAGAGTGCAATTTGCTCTCAGTTATGTTGCTAACTTAGCTCCTTTCCAGGTCAGCACAGCGTGACTGCCTGTGGTCTGCACTGCTGGCAGTGCTTAAATGAGGGCTTGGAATGATGATGAAGGTGCAGACATGGGATGATGTCCATAGCATCACTGTCCATCCTGCATGTGCTATTGAGCATGGTAGGAAAGGGTTCTTAGGTCCTTGGATCCTGCCTTGGCTGGTTCCTGCTGTGCTGTAACATCAGGTTTGTTGCTGCTGCTGCAGACTGAGGTTTGTTTTTTCATAGCCCTTTCCTTTGTTTTCATCCCAGTTCGCTGCTTCAGAGGCTCTTAAGTGCACACACCCTGTGATTAGGTGCGCCTTTCTCCCCACGCTATCGACTCTGGTGCCTCGAAGACCCTTTCTGCCCTTCCATTTATCCTCACATCCATTATCTTTGTATTTTAATTCCCTCTGAGTTAAGTTACTCAGGAGAGCAGCACTCTGCTCGCTCTTAAGGCAGCAGTCATTGCCCCGCATTGACAGTGGCAGACGTGCTGCTGCTTTGCCTCCCTAGCTGGTAGACATCTGCTCAGCCCCTTTTTTTTCTTCCCAGTTTCATCAGAAAAAAAAATCCTTGGATGCTTTCAAAATGCCTAATTAATGAAATACAACCTGGCAGACTGGGAGTGCTGCTGGGGGCTGATGCTGAGCTTTGTTTTTAGGTCTTCCCACTAATAAGTGGCACTGGTATGTGAGCTAGAAGGGCACTGGAAGTGCAATAGTTCGGGTTATCTGCATTCCCATGTGAAAATAAGGCCCCGGTAGGAGCACCACAAGGTTAGTGGTGTTTGTGTGTAGCTGAATACTGCTGTTTCTGCCTTCACCTCATCTAAACATTGCCTTGGAGTTTATTTTAGGCTTGCAAGAATAGGAGGTGCTTGTCATGGTCAGCTAGGCTGTGACTTTGCAAAGTGGAAAATCTACTGTAGAGACCAGGAGAGGGAAGAGCTTTTAATCACAAGTGACAAGAGGCAGTCTGCAATTGGAACCCAGGCCCTGAGTGATGGTGAAATCCCCCCCACCAGCATAAGGAGCTGCTATTGCAGGGGTGGGGGCTTCTTGGTGCTCCATTCACAAAGCAGCAGTTGTTGAGGTGTCACACAGAGCTGTGGATTGTTTTCCTCCCACCCACGTCAGCAAATTGTTTTTAGGAGACTGTGCTCTTTCATTTCCCTACTTGATGCACATTTCTGCTTTGTGTTAGGTGGGCTACGAAGGGGCTGGTGAAAAATCTCAACTTATTCAAAGCCCATGGCACTTGTGAAGATGCTCCCAAGTTGTGCTCTGTTTGTGACTGTCGAGGAGGAGCAGTGCTGACTCCTGCACAGTGCTGTAGGTGTGACACCACATCACACCAAGGTTCTGGAACGTGACTGGGGCAGGAGATCAAGGCAACAGTGGCCAACATGCACCAGACCACCGTGTAATGACTGCTGTGAGTTCCCATCTCAGCCTAGCTTGTGGAGTGGCCTGAAAGCTAGGAGGAGCTCTGGATTTGGGGCTGAAACGACACGTACGTGCTTTCAGAGAGGGACATGGATCTGGTAAGGATTCAGCTGCAGGCTCTGTTTGGGGGCCACAGGATCCCACCCAGGAAAGCAGAGTTTGCCATTCTCTCATGGGTTGAAAGTGCAGATTTCGGACAGGAGAACTGTTGGGCTGTTATCTGCTCAACCCGCAGGCTGCTGGTTATTGCAGCACTGCAGTAGAGGCATCCATCAGCACAACCTGTGCAGAGGTGGGTCGTGAAAAACTGCCTTATCTTGTCTGAAGGTGTGAACGTAGCAGTAGAGAGATGAGTTTACAGCAGGTGTGCTCAGCAGCCCTCGGGGCTGTCACACGGTCGTCTGCACAACTCTGGGTGGTAGAGCTGAACCCTCAGTATGGCCACTGATGGGCCCCTGTGTGAGGGGACCTCAGCTGAGGGCTCTTCCCTTGGGGACCCACCTTGTCCCCAGCAGCCATGGCTTTAGGAGAGCCACTGTGTTCCTGGAAGAAAGGAGCTGGTACCAGGGCTAAGAGAAGGTGTGCTTGCTTCCTTCCAGCTGGAGGGAACTTCGATCCTGATCTCCCTATACTCCTGTTTGGGATGCTGTGAGCAAAAGGGAAAATATTAGTATTGTTTTTTTCCCATTTGTGCCATTCTTGCCTCACCTCCACTGAACTGGTGTTTGTTTCCATCTCAGACCTATTTCTGTGCAACTCAATCCTTGCTGTTTCGTGGCAGCACACTGTGTGCACGCTGTGTAACGCTGCAGACCAGCACAGTTATTTTCACCCATTGGTATTGTTGAGCTGTGTGGCTTTGGGCGTATCCTGTTCTGCATCATGGATCAACAGAACAACATTGGTTTACATGGGATCTTCATTTACACGGTCTGATAGCAACAAGGAGGAATGGCTTTAAACTAAAAGAGTGAAGATTTAGGTTCGATGTGAGGGGGAGATCCTTTGCTCAGAGGGCGGTGGTGCCCCATCCCTGGAGGTGCCTGGGGCTGTGGATGGGCACGCAGCCCACGGCAGAGGTTGGAGCTTGGTGACCCGTAAAGTCCCCTCTAACTTCAGCTGTCCTATGATTCATCATTGGTGGTGGAAAAGGCAGAAAAAATTGAGTTGGATTTGTTTTTACAAAACCAAAAGCCAACCGAACAGAAAACTCTCCTTTTTGTTGCATCTCTGACACTGATATGGGATTGAAGAGGTAAATCTGAAACCCTGACGAGATGGATGTGTTAATCACATGGGTTTTTCCCAAAGGCTGCAGCAGTGTAGGCCGTGCTGCTCTCTCTGCCTTTCCTTGCTCTCCTCAGCATGCAGCTCTAACTACAGCCCTGGCAGCTTAGGGCTGGAGCTGTTGTCCTGTCCCAAAGCCACCTGGCTTTTTTCTTCCTGATTGCAGCTTCTTATTGCGCAGCAAAGCAGCTGGCTGGGCTCCTTGGGCTCTGCACATCGCTGCGGTTGGGCCGCAGCTCTGCCTGCACCCAGTGGCTCTCTGTGCTCTCACCCTGGAGCTTTCACATGCTGTGCTGGATCTGGGGAGACACGAGGCTGCTCCATCCATCCCTGCCGAAGCGCTGGGGCTGAGCAGCCAGCATTCCCTCTGGAGATGGGCCTCCCTCGAGCCAAGGAATGTAGGTCAGAGTTAAATATGTAAAATGAAAAAGAGACTTCATTGTAAGGCACCGTTTCACCTAGATAATCCAGCAAGGTCCTCACGCTGATGGGAAACCTGTTCTTACATACACGCTGCTTTATGTGACTCATTAAGCAAACCTCATTAAGCAGCAGCATCAGCCCTGCTGAATGCTGTGGCACGTGGTCCTGAAGGCTGCGGGCCGGCACCCTGACACGTGTGCCCTCATCCAAATCTGTGTTTTCAGTGCCTGAGGCCAAGGGTAGAGGAGGAAGGAGTCAGTACTGACACAACTTGACACGGATAAGGAGTGCCTGCCAGCAGTGTGGGGCTGGCAGTGTGTTGTGCAGATGTTTGTGGCTCAGGGGCTCTCATCGTGGCTTTCTGCTGCATCAGGTGCTGTTTGCTTTTTTATTTTTTGAAATGTAAGTTTTCTAGTAAGAACAAAGCGTGCCATATGCAAGGCAAAGAAGAAAAAAAAAGTCTTTTTTACTGCCTTCTCTGTATGCTCGACGCGCTTCTTAATCTTGGTGGTATCCTCAGTTTTACCTGCAGGTGAAATGCTTTGTTCTGCCTTACTGTCCCCTGTGTAACGATGCACGGGTTCCTTCCTGGCTTCCATGTGCCACCCCAGTGGCAGCTGATGATGAGGAGGCTGATGGAGCCTCACCTTGGGTATGTTCAGCCCGCAAAGCTGGGTGATGGTTCTGGGGAAAGACACTGTCGTGAGCATGGGAGTGTCCTGCTGGAGGCTGGGCTGACTTGGTCTGGGCTATTGCACACGTCCTCATCAGGATCCTGCTGCATCTGACGCATCCAGCAGCAGTCAGGGAGTAGGGCTGGCTTTGATGGGGGTACATAGCTTCTATTTCTCATTAGGAACAACAGCCCTTACACTGCAGCCTAAGGCTCAGCTGTCCCCATGCCACGTGGCCCCTGAGTGCCCCTGCAATCTACAGCCAGCTTTGCTCATCTTTGCTGGGCTTCCAGGACTGCTCCCCTCCATGGCATTCAGGCAGAGGCCAGCTAACCTGGGCTTTGAGAGGAGGAGAGAACAGAGCACCTCTCCAGCTTTCACAGCCCAGCTTTCTAAATCATCTCGAGGGTGTTTTGCTGTAGCATTTGCAAACCTCTCGCTGTGTTTATGGCTCGGTGTTTCATTGGGGTTGTGATGGGCTGGAAGCCCTCCGTGATAACCAAAGTCGTTAAAGCGAGGAGCACTGTTATGTGTATGGCCCATAACAGCCTGGTGCTAAAGCAAAATGCTTGCTTCCTCCCTGTATGTGGTCACAGTGATATATCCTCATAAAAAAAGTCATTGTAGGAAGTAGACACGGAATGAATTACAGTTCCAGGAAATATGGGGCTCCCTGTCAAGGATAACTGACTTGGTTTAAGAAGGTAAAATGTATTTTGCAGACGGTGGCCATTGATTAGTTGTTCTCCAGACTGTTTTTATTGGGTGTGTAGATGTGAAGGCAGCCAGATGTACAGAGCATCCGCTTGGAGCCCTGCCACTGCCGGGACAGGGGTCAGTGCCTTTGGAACTGATGAGCTCCATCATTCCTCTTCAGCACTTCTCCCTCCCGGTGACGGCATCCCCAGGAGGCCATTAGCACAGGTATGGAGTTTCGTGTCTGTGCTGGGAGTCAGTGCCTTTCTGCTCTGAAAGGCGAATGCTTTCCTTATTAAAGAAAGGAGGAAAAAAAAAAGAGCCATAAACAACCTCTCTCTGTGTTTGGAGGCAGATCTGCTGACTTCAGGCAAGCAGGCTTTTACTGCCTATTGCTCATGCTGTCTGGAGTGAGCCCTTGTTCCTCAGCAGAGCTGCTCACAGCTGGCGAGCTGCACCTGGGAGAGACCCCAGAGGTGGTGATGGTGTTTCAAATGAACCCTGTCAGCTTGTCCCAGGCTCAGCCTGAGCAATGAGCCAAAGGAGTGCTGGGAAGGATGGAGGGGAGCAAGGGCGCATTTGTCAGAGCTGTTGAGTCAAAGGTGATGCATTACGATGCTATCTGAGCACCCTTTGTAACCAGCTCTGCACTGAGAGGTCTTACAGGTGCTTCCAGGTGATGTTACCTGCTTTGTGCTGTCTTGGGCATTCGTAGAAGGATAACTCCGTGCTGAATTCTGTTAACACTCAACCCCTCCCTTGCTTTTTCCTCCAAGATCTTTTAGTGAAGATCCCAATGAAGGGGTGGTGGCATGCTGCTTAGGGAACTCCTCTCATTAAGGACAGGTTTCCTGCTTGGCTCAGAGCTGCCTGATGGCCCTGACAGCCTGTGGACCCTTTACAGCCTGAGCTGGATCTGGTCACCTTGGTCCTGCAAGCAGCTTTCTGTTGTCCATGTTCCAGCAGTGCACTTTCTGCTCGCTCAGCAGAGGGATAGGGCAAGCAAAGATCCCCTGGTTAGTCATCTTCAATTGTTATCACATCAGATGTGGCTGCAGGAGTGTTAGGTCAGGCTCTGGAAGGCTCTCACAGCTCTGTCTCCATTGCGTCATTGCTGCCACCGTTCCCTGGGGGGTTTTCTCAGAGTTACTGCAGGATTTGGGATGTGCTTGCCGTTATGTTACAGGGTGCACTTACGTTGAGCTCAGCCTGCTCTGGCTGGACATGTGTTCATCTCCCTCAGCCATCCTGCTGGAGGCCAGGTGCCCTCTTGAACAAAAAGCTGTGCGACAGTGCGGCGGTGGCAGAAACTCCATTGTGAAATCAGAGCTCCCAGAGCTCGCCATATGGATTCCGTAGGGTCCATCCCTTTTTGTAACGGCCAGTACAGCACTTCTGTATGGGAGGCATAATTGGAACTCCGTCAGTGAATAGAAAATGCAGCTGAGGGTTTTTTTTTTGGGCAGTGATGCAATTGTGCTGCATTGTCCCAGCAGCATTCACACACTCTCATCTGCAGTGTGAGCCGGGGGAGTGGCTTTGCTGTTTGTCAGGGATGAATGCTGCTCGGGGGTGCCCGTGCTGGCACTCAGTTCGGGGTGGGCTCTCTGAAGCATTCCAGGCTTTGCATGAGCTGGTTGTAAAGGCTTTCAGTTGTTTTTGTTTTTATGATGCCTGTCTTGACAGTGAATACATCTGACTCAAAAGGCGTTGTTAAATAACAGAAAGCCATTGCAGAGCACTCTTTATGGCGTGCAGCCAGTGCTGGCTGCTGCACCCCCTCAGTCACCGCTTGTCTCTGCCCTGTGCTGGAGCACTGGGGGTGAGATGAGCCGTGTGTGCCTGTCTGAAGGTGTGCTCCCGTTGCAGGACAGGAGAAATGGCTCAACTCCGTGTGCTCGCTGCTCAGGAGTGTGCCATGACACAGCACTGCTGTGCTTCCAGCTCAAGCTATTTATACATGGGTTTTCAGCCTGGTTTTGTCTGAGGCTGCGTACTCCATGAAATGATCCCACTTAAGTTCAATAAAATTGCCAGGGTTCCTTACGAGCTGGATGAGGGTTTCAGCTTGTGGCATTGCAGGAAGGAGTAGCAGTGCCCACGGAGCACGTGCTGGGGGGCTGTCAGGCTGGGGCTCGCAAAGCACAAATCTGTGAATCATGTTAAGGCACCTGAAGCTGTTCCTCCCTCCTTGCCTGTTGCCTCAAAGCTGTTTGCAGGTCACGCCGTCTCGGAATAATTGTGAACAATTAGAAGCTAATTTAAATGGCTGGTTTGTATTCACAGCGGCGGTGTATGAGCTAAGCAGCTGGAAAGCGGGCACGGTGATTTTCTGTTGCTACGTCTCCCTCTTGTTGTTCCCTGGCAGCTTTTGCAAGGCAGATATTTGCAGTGGGCCAGCATTCAGCTCCCCGTGTGCATGGCTGACCTGACTGTGAGGAGCGCGGGGCTGTGTGCCCCACATGCTCCCAGTGGTCAGTGACTGATTCCTACAGCCCAGCAACGAAGGACCTGTTGCATGGTAACCACCACATCCATCCTGAGTCAACCATTTGAAGAATCCTTTTGCTTCAGGTGAATTAGAGAGCTGCTGGGTGCTCTTGTTGCACAGGGAGGAGCACAGCCTGGCTGCTGGGTTCCCAGGAATCAGGCTGCTGGCTGCAGCGTGCTCCTTGGTGTTAGGGAGCACCCAGAGCAACTACTCCTTTGGGGTGGCTCTTCCCACTTGTTCTTTAGACCCACTTATGGCAGGATGTCCAGAGTTAGACCCTGAGGACCAGCACAGCACAACCTCTGCCTGCGGGCACTTACTGAGGCTCCCATTGCTGAACCAGGCATCGCTCAGTGGGATCAGCATGTGTGCACGGGGCAGTGCTGCCTGCCCATTGCAGGGCACTGCAGTTCCACCCTGCTTCACATGAGCTCAGGGGGAGGGATGAGCCCCATCTGTGAGAGGTGTTGGCTGCTGTATAGGCAAAATGCTGTCTGCTTCCAGCCAGCATCTCCTGTGCTTCTAACTGCAGTCTCGTGTGGGTTTTCTCAGGTAACAGTGCCATCTGGTGCTGGATCTCTGCTCTTTATCAAGCTTTTCTCAGATTCCTAGGCAGAGGTGCTAGGAGGAGGGCTGCTTTTAATCAGCCATCTTACTGCAAGGCAGTGGGTGGGGGCTGTGAGGATCACTGCTGGGGGGGGGGAACGGGTTGGTGGGCTGCATGTTAGGGACAGCTGCCCCAAAGGCTGGGAGTGGGAAGCAGGGCTGGCAGTGCGGGGGAAGGATCACTGTATCTCTTATCGTTTGCTGTTGCTGGGAAGAGAAATCCTGTGCTGAGATGAAATCCTGTGACTGGGGACATCTTTGGAAGGCTCCTCGTTCAGCTGCAGCTGGCCTAAGCTATTCAGTCCGTCATCTCTTAGGAGATCTTTCCACACGCTGTGGTCCTGGCCATGTCTTTTTAAACTTTAACCTTCTATCTCTTTACACTAAGCACCGTTTCTGTGCTCTTCCTGGTTTCTCTTTTGGACCTTTTGAGAGCTTTTTGCCTTGGCTGCTTTACCCCTCCTCCAGCTCCCACAGCTGGATTTCCCATTGCCTCATCCCTCCTGTGCTGAGTGACAGTGCTAGGCTTCTGCAGGTGGGACAGAGTTGTGGGGATGCTAACGTGCTGAATGCACTGCTGCCCGTTCCAAAGTGATTTCTATCCAAGCAAAGCAGAGGAGCAGTGTCTCTGTGCAGCTCAGGTCAGTGCCCACCTGCTGCCCCTGTCCTCCCAACCACTTCTGCTGGTGCCATGCTCCCTCTGCTGGGAGATGCTTCCAGCCCTCCTCCTGTCCCATCCAGCAGCAGCCTGATAACCCTCCTGCCTTCTCATCTTCCTTCCCTTAGTTCCTGCCCCATTCTTGGCCTTCCTTTTTGAATCCGTGAGCTCATCGTGGCCAGGGAGTGTCTTGCAGTGCTTTCCAAAATGTCATGTACGTTTGCAGAGCTACAGCAATGATTTGTTGCTGGTACAATAAATAGCATCTGACATTCTAGGATGAGGGAAATTCAAGTAAAAGATTTATTTTTGCTGAGAGAGATTTATTGTGAAGCCAGATTTCTCTGCTCTGAGCACCACATTTACCCACGTTATAATTAAACTGAACTTTTGCTGCATCAAATGATTTTATCGTATATATGCTTAGCCATATTTCTCTGCTGCTTGCTGTGGGATCATCCTGCTGGGCTGCCCTTGGGTGCTGCCTTCTGCTGCTTCAAACACACATGCTGGTCACAGTAAGGTTAAAGCCAAGGTTTGGTGGTGGCTGGTGCTGCTTAGGGAGGGGTGGGCAGTGCATCCCACATCGTGCTGAGTGCCTGAGGGTTGGCACAGTCGTGGTGTCATGAGCAGGAGTTGTGACTCTAGCAAACTGCAGGCAGTGCTGGAGCAGTACTGATGCCATCTTAGGTTCTGTGAAGTCCTTCAAAGCATTTCTTTCAGATTTAGGGAGAATTTGAGCAACCGTCCTTCTGCCCCTGGAGTTGACCATCATCCTGACCCCATGCAGAGCAGTGTTTGCAGTGCCCAGAGCAGCCTCACCACCAGGCTGCTGCGATGTGTGGGAAATGAGAGTCCTGTTCGCTGCCCTTCCCCATCTGAGCAGTCCAGAGGGGAACTGTGTGTTCTGAATGATGCACTCATGGGTTCTGAGAGTTAATTCAGTAAGGCCATGCTGAACGTTTTTTAATCACTTGGTACAATTTCTAACTAACTGTTTTCTGCTGCTGTACTCTGAACTTCTGCCTGGGAGAGCCGCAGGCTGCACGCACTCCTGGGTAGGTTTGGCAGGGCAGAACTTCGCCAGTCAGCACAGCTTTGCTCTCGCTGTCATTCAGCCTCATCCCACAAGGGTTATCAGACCTTCTGCTTTCTATTCTATAGTTCTTCTGCTCTTGGAGGTAGTGCAGCTTTGGTCCTCAGAAGCCAGAATTTTCAGTAGTCTCTATTCTACCTCCTTCTCTTTCCCCTCCTTCCAGACCCACTCCTGGCTGGGAGCCTGCAGCCACTTCAACTCAGAGTAAACCAAGGCTCATCTTCTGCAGGATTCTCCTCCTGCCTTCTTTCTTCTCCTGCTTTCTAGACAGCTCGTGTGCAGCGCAGTATGATCGATGTAATAGAAATGTCTTTCAGGAGAGGTGAACTCTGTATGTAGGGCACGTTTTTCTAAGGGTTGTATTTGGTGAAGTGTTGACGCTGAAACTCTCTTTAAAACATCTCTGCTTCAGATCTTTGGGATCTTTGAAATGCTGAACCTTTTGTCATCTAACTCCATGCGTCCGTGCTGCGTTTGGACAGCTGACTTGCTATTTTGGATACCTCATTTGGATTTAAATGAACATCTTGTGCTGATTGCCGTGCTGTTGTTCTAGCTGAAGAGAACTCGGGTGTGCAGTCAGAGAGAGTTTAAAATAAAATGAAAATTAAGGCTGAAAACAACAGTGATGTGTTCCATGTATAACACCTCAGCCTAGCTAACAAGGAGATCTTAGGGCAGTGATGGATCTGAAAGGTGTTTGTTTCCCATCACCCTTTCTTCTCCTGCTGAGAGCTGACTGTCCTATCACAGAACAGGCTTGATAAAATAGCAAGTAATGCTTTCTTTATCTTTATTTGCAAATTCAGCGGGAGCATTTGCAAATGACTTAAGTGAGAACAGTTACACAAGCCAGGTGAGGAGAGTGCTGGGACGTGCAAGATGGAGAAACAGCCAAGAAGGAACCACAGGTTTGTGATGGTCGCAGACTGGAAGCCAGGCTGCTGCTGCTGCTGCTCCCCAGCTCTGCTTCACTCAACTGGAAGCACTTCCACACTGCACAGTGCCCATGTGGCTGCTGGTGGGTCACTGCTGGGGGAGCTCATCCATCACATGGCAGCGCAGCCAGTTTCAGAGGCTTCGCCTCCAGCAGTTGTGCATTCATATCCGTTAGTTATAAGCAGTTACCAAAGGAGAGAGTGGGTGTCTGCTGCTTCTTCTCCTTCATGCTTGTGTTTATTCCCAGAGTTCTTATTTGTAGGGTTTTAGACCTGTGGAAAGTGTCTGGAAAAGGAGCTGGGGCTGTGTTGGAGGTAGGGGCTGTGGAATCACACCAGCACCTTCCCCAGGTTTGATTTTTCACTGGGCAAACATTGCAGCTGTGTGAGACAGCAGTGACGCACTGTGAACTCAGTTTAACTTGCTGTTGGCAAGAGCTGTGCTGGATCAGGTGTCATCCTCACAGCCAGGCTGAGCTGGGCAGCGCTGGGAGCTGAGCAGAAGTACAGTTGCATCGCCATGGCTCACCCAGATTGGACGTGTGCTCTCAAACCTTTGTGTCATTGCGTATTGAAGGCATGGACCTGTGACACAGTCTGCCTTGGGCTGGGGCGGATCGCAGTGATGGAGGTCCCAGCCATCCCAGTGCCCACACTGTGCTGCACAGCTCCCCAGCACGGCTTGATCTGCACGGTGCATGGAGAAAAGAAATCCTCTGAGTGTGGTAAGGAGCCCTTGAGCTGCAGGCTGGTGTGTGTGAGAGCAGCAGGCAGTGACTGGGAAGGGTGTGCTGATCGCTGATGTAAGAAATCATAGGGCTGAACAAAAGCTACTGCAGCTTAATGATGTAATGCTCTTTCCTGTCTCCCAGTCTCCCCAGTTTCAGGGCGCAGCAGCGGTCCAGCTTCCCATCAAGTGAGAGTGTTCAGCTGATGAGTGGGAATGTAATCACATTGGTGCTTGCTCCCTAAGCAAAAACCCCCACGCTCTGTACCACCCCTGATGTGTGCAGTACAGAGCATGGTCAGAGCTGGTGGGGCAGCCCAGGTGTTCCTGCTTTGGTGCTGTTCTGCCCTGAGCTTGGACACCCAGGGCAGCAATCGGGTGCCAAAACTGTTGTGCCTCCTTAAGCTGTCCTGTAGTGGTGCTTAACCCATGGACCTGGTTATGTGTGTGCTGGCCATCCCTTTCTGCCTGGGTAAAGTGTGGATCTTGTTACGAGCATCTTTGGCTTTTGGAATGCAGGTAAATGTGAATTTAACAAAAAATAAAAAAAAAAAAGAAAGGTGAGAGGGCAATACAAACAGAACATCCCTGGGATGTGAGGTGTTGGAGGTGTGTGAAGGATGCTGAGTGGGAGCTGAGAGCTCTTGTTCCTGGGGCTATTAGCAAGGCAGGTGGCTAGAGCAGAAAACTTGAGCTGTGTGAATACTGATTTTCATGGAGGCAGATAGAGCAGCTGTGCTGTAAGTCCCTGTTTTAAAAGTGTGTATCTGAGCTCTCTGGCTGCTGAGTGAGGGGCTGACCTCCAGTGGATGATGATCACACCGCAGGGGTAACATCAGCACTGTTGTGTATTCAGAAATAGCCACTCTGGTTGGGTTTATTTGAATGGTCTCTGTGCGATAACAAACCTGCAAAGTATTTATTTCTGGGCTGGTGTTCTGCCTACTCCTTGGCTTGCTAATCCTAGCAACTGAGGCAGGTGGGTCTGGTGCACAGAGCTGAAAATAGTCGTGCTGCCTTTGAAAACAGAGCCACCAGAGAGCAGGTGAAGCACGGTCGCCTGCGGAGGAAGCTTGATGCTTTGCTTGTGGAAGAAATTGCATGGTTATGTCCTTCAGGTGTGGGTGACTGGGAAGGGAATGCTTGTACAACTTCCCTGGTTTCCCTGGGGTGCCTAATGTACACGTTGGCAGTGCCAGGCGACGTCAGCTTGTGTAATTCAGGTGGTGTTCAGTAGTGAACAAAGCAAAGTGGCTCAGTGGTGAGTGATGCGTCGATTTAATCTGGCATCGCCCTAATGCATATAGGAATGAAGCTGTCATTACACACTGAGCTTTGCATTAAGAGAAATCTTCTGTTAAAACCCCCAACCTGCGGCTCGCAGGTGTGCAGTTACAGGAATGAGACTGTTGCTGTGACTGTGGTTCTGGATGTTGAGGGCTCTCTGTGCAGTCCTTCAGCAAATGATTTTAGAAAGCATTAGAAAACTGGCTGGCTGTCCGTGCCCTGGTGGGCTGTGGGAGGCTTCAGGTTTCCCACATGGCTGCAGCTGGGGCTCAGGAGCTCAGCCCTAAAAGCCTTGCTGGCTGCCTCGCTTCCTCCCTTACCGGAACACGCAGTCAAGAAGGCAATAAATACTCAGGTGCTTCAGTTTGATTCCTGCCCTCAGATTATAGATTTTAGTCTTAATTGTGCAGTGCAGGCTATAAGCCAGGGCGTGGGCTAGGATGAAATGCTGACAAAGCACGGCAGGTTTGGGACCAGGGATCAACCAGAAAAAAAGTGGTGCACGTAGCAGGAGCAGAGAGGTGAGTTCTGGAAGTGAGGTGTGGGGGAGTGATGTCCCTGATACGCAGCTCACGTGGTGCTTCCCAAAATGCATGCTGTGTAGTTTGTGGGTTTGCAGAGCTCGGATTAACGTACCAAAGCAAATAGGCTCCTGAGCACTGAAATGCAGATGAGTAGTGGCCCTGTTCTGCAGGAGGAAGCCTTAACCAAGCAGCCTTGTGGCCTCCCCATTAGTATGCTGAGGGCATTATGCCTCATACAGCATTTCTGTCGTGCGTTAGATGGGAAATGGGTTTTGCTGTTTTAAGCCTATTAATAACACTTAATGAAGCAGCCTGCAAGTAGACTTCAGATGAGTGAAGCAGCTCGCTGAAGGGTCGCTGCCAGAAGGACACAGACACGTTAAGTGGCCAGGAATTGTTTGGTCCATGCAGTGATATCTCCCCTACCAGTGTGGGAGAGCTGGGAACATCTTCAGTCCAGAAGGATGAGATGCTATGCATTTCTGTTTGCCCTGTTAAATGCCAGCACTAAATCCAGTCTGTTTCTTTTTTCCCCTTTAGCTGAAGCTTGAAGATCGCTCTGTGGTCCCTCGAGACGTGGTCAGACATATGAGCTCCAGTGTAAGTGCTCTTTTCCGTGTCCCTTTTTGATCATAACGCCGCTGCATGGATTTCTCAGACTTGCCAAATTGCCTGAATGGAACTGAACAGTACTGATTTGAGCGTGCTCTATTTTTAGCATGTCTTAATAGAACTAGCAGCATCCCTTGAAATGAGATGCTGATAAGGCTGTGCCTCACTGCTGTTGTGTATCTGCAAAGCTCTCCTGAGCAGGCAGCCTGGCAGTGTCAGCTCACAGGGCAAACTTGCCCACCTGGGTGTCCTTTCAGTTTCAAGTTGAGCTCCTCTGAGATGTGAGGAGCACTGCTGAAGACACACACTGAAGCATCTGACACAGCTAGGTTGGCAGAAAACAAACTGGCCCTTAATCAGCAGCCTGTAATCGTTACCTTGATGCTTTACTATTCAAGCCCTAGTCAGTCTATGCTAGCTTTATTAGTATTTCTGTGTCTGAGACATGTAGATTTGGGGCATACTGGGAGCACTGACCCACTATTGATCATCTGATGAGATGGGATCCCTCAGGAGCTTGGCTGTGCTGGCAGCTTGGTGCTGCTGCTCACAGCTAACCTATAGCCCTGAGCCATATGGGCTGCCAGGTGGATGCTCACATCTTCTCTTGACTTCGTCCCAGCAGTGTTGGCTGCCCATGTGGTGCTGAAACAGGCAGTGTGGTTGCACCACATGGTAAGCTGCATGCATGGAGAAGGGCATCCTCTGACCTAGCTGAGTGTTTGAAATAAAGCCTTTTTTGTCCATTAAGGGAAAAAAAGTAGTCAACCCAATCCTTTTGCACAGAATGTTCCAAAGAGAAGAAAAAGGTAGGAAGAAAACTTGAAGGGTAGCATGAAAAATGCTGAGACAAAGCATTTCCTTAAGAAGTGGTATTCTTGTTTGAAGTATAAATTTCAGCATATCTTAGTAAAACTGCAGCTCTGGAAACATTCCAGTGCAAAACAAGGAACCACTGGCAAGTGGAAATACCAGCTGCTCACAGTGCTGTACCTGGCACAGCTGGACGCTGGTGTGTATCCTCTTGCTCAAAGCAGGATGTTTTCTGCATCCTGTCTCTCAAGTGTCTGATTCCTAATGCTTGTTACCACCCTGAAAGCTTCAAATCACGTTGAGCTGCCCTCTTCTTGCTTTTGTTTGCAATTCTCATGCTCATGGAAGCACGAATGGCCTTCTCCAGCTTGCTGCACGTGTAGGTGGGTAATGCTGGTGTGTCCCAGCAGCTGTTCTGCACGCTCCTTTTTTCAGTTTGCAGGTTTAGACGCTGCCTTTTACTTGACCATTTGGGCTTGTGGTTGATAACATCATTTTATCGATAGAACAGTGGGTGCATAACTCAATTTCCTTCCTCCCCTCTATTTGAAAACATGGCCTATCTATAAATGACCTATGCTTCACCTTAATCTCAAATATGTTTGAAATATCAATGGCAAAAAAAGCAATGAAACTCTTTTATCCTGAAGAAAAATGTTAGACAGATGTACTGCAGAAATCTCTACCACGATTGCAGTGGGAGAGCTGTGGGTGGCTGCAGGATGGCTGCCCCATGCCACTTGGCCTGGCACGTGCACAGTGAGGACCTTGCTCTGTATGCACACTGGGCTTGTTTGTAACCTTGGGTGGGAAGGACTCGAAATGCTCTGTTCCTCAGGAGAAGAGCTGACTCCAATTCAGTGCTGCTGTCTCGCACTGAGCGCGAGGAAGGAATGCCTAATGCATGAAATGAGGTCATTTTCTCTGAGCGCAGTTGGGCCCCCATGAGTCTAATCCAGATGGATGCAGAATGGTGGCGGACTCCATTTTTTCCAGGTGATACTTGGTGGGGGGGGTGGGGGAGGAAGATCAGAAATAGGGCTGTTAATCTATCAGGCACCCAGGATTGTTGCTTTGGAGGGTGCTGGGTGCTGCTGCCCCTTTAAATAGAGCAGTTGGAGGGTGGAGATCTTGTTAGAAGGGAGTATTGAAGGAAAGAGTTGGATAGGAGATATGTGGTGCAGGGTTCTGTGCTTGCTGAGCTGCTGTGCTCTCAGATGGGAGCCTGATGGGTCAGGGAACGAAGCTCTTTTTGCTTTGGGACCGCATTGCTGAGCACTGCTGCAGCCTTGCAGTGATTCAGCAGAACTTCCCTGCCCACAGCACTGCCTCTGTGTCGCAGGGCAATGCTTCATGTGACAGCGAGGTAAACAAACCCGTAACAGCAGTTCAGCAGCAGATGAGAGAGGGAAGCTGTGGTCCAGTGCTCCTGTCGCTTCTCAGCAGCACTCATCTCTGCTTTCTTAACAATTGTGTGCACGTCTGTGTTCTCACTCAAGCACTTAGCAGCTGGAAGGGGACACAAGCTTAGCTAAACCCTGTGCTCCTTCCCATGACCAGATGGTGCCCATCTGCATCAGATGGGCTCTGGGGGTATCAGGCCCTGGGGTGCTGACATAGCACTGGTTGCATTTGTTTGATGCTGGTGGCAGGAGGGTCTCTGCCACAGGAAATTTAGCTGTTTCAGCTGATTTAGGTGGGGGAGAGCCTGGATCCCAGAAGAGCAGCAGCTTGAGGGATTTCTGTTTCTCTGGCTGCTAGCTAGGCAGTCTATAGAACAAATTTAACAATCTCCAAACAGCAAAGAGTGGGCTGTATTTAAATAGCAGAAGCTGGAGTCAGGTTGAGGGTTGTACTTTGGCAGGTGCCACTTGTGAGCAGGCTTTGCTCATCCTGTGGCCAGAACCTTGCTGGCAGCAGCTGCCTGACTCAGGTGTGGTTCTGCCACAGCCTGCTTGGGTCTCTGCAAAGGTGTGAGTGGGCAGCAGGGCTCTGCAGGGCTCCTCCTGGCACCATGTGGGCTGCTGGCCATGCCAGGCTTGCAGCCATTGGCTGTAGCTGAGAGAGCTGGGAAGCAAAGGAAGCCTCTCTAAGAAGTGGCAGTGATCTGTGGAGCAGCTGGAAGGGATGAAGCCTTGCTATCCTGAGCTGTGCCAGCCCAGCTCCCCCAGCCCTGCTGGCAGTGCTGGCACAGCTCTGCAAGGACATGGCACGAGGACACTGCTGTCTTCATTGCCTTGGGAGCTGCACCCTGCAGGACACGGGCTGCTGTGATGCCAGGAAGAGGATTTCAGCAGGCAAGGTGGAATTGCAGCCAACCTGAGCTGAGCAATCTGCCCAGGAGGGATTCTGGGCTGCAGGGTGTCTTGGCTCCCCAGCAGGAGGTGGGATGAGCTGAGCACCTGCAAACTCGTGGCCTTCCAGAAGGGCCACTCAGGGTGAGAGCCTTGAATAAATATTTGATGTGGCCAAAAGAACATGATGCTTATAAGTGGACCGAGCAAACAAATCCACCTCTCACCAAGTGTAAGCCCTTCCAGCATTGTGCTCAAGTCCTGCTGGAGCAGTGACCTTCGTGTCTGAGATAAGGGCAGCCTTGAAGTTGCTGATAGCAGGGCATTTGTCACGCTGTCCCTCAGTCCGCTTTTATGGTGGACTGTGGGCTTTAATAAATAGGAATATGGATTGTCCCAGCTGTCAGGGGCCAGGGCAGCTGCCATGTCTGACAGTGTTTGGGTTAGCAGCCCGTCCTTTCAGGCTTCTGCCATATGTGTAAGCAGCACACGTGTTGCCAAACTATCCCCAGAAGGCTCCCGACAGCATGTGGTGGTTTCTTCGGGACAAAAAGGATTAAAACTTTGCTAAAAAGTGACAGAGGCAATGACAACCACCGCATAATTGAATCAACTGTAAATTATCTGGTGTGAAACGTTGACATCTGAAGGGTGCTGGTTTTTTTTTTTAGTATGGCAGCAGGTGAAGACCACTTATAACATCCAGCACAATCAAGCTTTACATGAGAACTCACAGATTGCTGGGCACAGATTGTGCACAGAGCGTGTACATCTGCATGCAGGGCCCCCTCTAGGTTCTAAACCCTTCTCCTCTTTTGTGTTTCCAGGACAGCCAGTGTGGGACAGTAATTGATGTCAACATAGAGTGTGCCGTGAAGCTGGTAGGAACCAACTGCATCCTGTACCCTGTCAACAGCAAAGACCTGCAACATATCTGGGTGAGAATGCAGCCAAAACAACAGTGGAGCCTGGGCTTTATGGGAGGAGTGCTGCTGTGTTCCAAGCAACTTGTGCAAAGGAAGCATCCATACTGTGCAAGATGCATCTGCAGCTTGGTTTTACTTTAAAGCATCCTCCTTGGGAGAAGATGCAGCATCTCCTCCTTATCTCTTCTGTGTTTCTGAACACGTTACTGGGATCAGGCTGACTTGGAAGGCGAGGTTATCACTCAATTGTGAGAGCTTCTGTATTGAGATTCTCAGGTTACAGCGTGGTTGGGGCAGCCCCACGGCGCTGCTGCAGCAATACCACTACTGCTTGGGCAGTGAGAATGCTAAGGGGAGCTGAGCATCTTTCTGCTGAACTGAAACGCACCTGGTTCTCCTATTTGTGTGGGTGGGGGATTTTCAGATGCTGAGTGGTATAAGGTTTTATCAACCACAGAAATTCAGAGCTGTTTAAATGGAGAATCTGTACTGTCCTCTGACTGTCAGGCTAACTCCTCAGTGTGCCTTAGTTCAAGCATACAGTGAGGTCTGGACATGAAATCCCCTTTGAGGTCTTTATCCTCTGTGTTGTGTGAGGGTTTACTTGGTGGTTCACAGTGCGAGGGCTGATGTTTATAAAACTTGTTTCCTGTTTTCTTTACAGCCCTTCATGTACGGTGACTACATAGCCTATGACTGCTGGTTGGGCAAGGTGTATGATCTGAAGAACCAGGTCATCCTTAAGCTTTCCAATGGAGCCAGGTACTTCCTTCTGTCAAATGGCCCCCAGCTTTCATGATCCTGATCTGTTTCAGGAGAACTAGACTCAGGCTGAGCTTCTCATTCATGTGCTCCTGTTAAGTCATCTGCTTGCTTTAGCCTTGGATGTGGAGTACATCTTTATCTGAAAACACCCTCTGGAAATGCATTATCTGAAGGATGTTATTTTTGTCAGTCCCGGCAGATCAGCCCTCCAGAACTAAAATATGTTGGTTTTTAAAACTGCACTTCTGCCCTGGAAAAATGGTTGTTTTGACATATCGTGAATTCCAGACTTCTCAGTAGGAGAGCATGCCTCCTCTGACAGGCAGGGAGGGAGGATTCTTACCTTAAAACATCTGCAGAGATGTGGAAGCTTGCAGGCTGGTGCTTTCTGTTGATGAAAAAGCAGCCCAAGACTGAACTTAGGTGCTTACAGTCAGCACTGCTTTATCTACAGCTCTTTGCAGCAGTGTTAAGCATGTTTTTAATGAAGATACAATCTAAAGCCATACCTCTAGAGAGAGAGATTGAAGCAGAAGCATTGGAAGTGGTTTCTTGTTACCTTAATGTGTGCAGAGCCAGTAAATGACTTGAATTCTGATCCTTGTGCATGTCAGACAGAGTTCAGAGGACTTCAAGTTACATGTTACTGTGCTGTCTCTGGGGCCTGTCTGGACTTAGCAATGCAAAGGAAGGAAGGAGCCAGTGGAGGGCTGAGAGGTACACGGGCATAGCAGCTGGGAAACAACCCATCTGTTGTGTAAATTGGATGGTAATGATTAAAAAGAAGGAAAAGAACAGATCTGCATTCAGCTCTGAGATAAGTGAGCATTGCAGAAGCTATAAAAGATGGCTGGTGGATGCTTCTGTGATTTTCTTGATTGTTTTAGCTGTTGGTTAACCCAGACTGGAAGGCTCTTACACATCTGTTAAACTGGGAGTGAAAAATAGCTGCACTTCTCTATCTGCACTGCCTGCAGTTACCGTGGAACTTAAAACCTTGCTTGGTTTCTGTTAGCAACTCATGCATAGCTGTGTCAAATGAGGTAACTGTTTTTGAAATCTTTATAATGAATCATTTGAAATCCCACCAGAACTTAGTCTGGACATAAAGCTATTACTGAAGCAAGCATACCCAAACTGCGTTTAGTTTCTAACGCTGGTGTGAATAACAGATGAAAGCTTTGCAGCAGACAAATCTTGTTTTTTGCTTGCTGAATGGGGTATTTTAATACCAGGCAGTGTTTCTTACCATTTGTCTGTAGCCAGTTCTGCTCTGGACCATAAAGGCTCAGCCGTGTGCTGCTGGGCACACGGGCAGAGCCACTCAGGCAGCAGCAGTTAATCTGGTGCTGTTTGGCTCTGGAAATGTGACCGTGTCTCTTGTCTGCTCTCCAGGTGTTCTATGAGCACAGAAGATGGAGCCAAGCTGTATGACGTCTGTCCTCACGTCAGTGACTCGGTGAGCTTCTGGTTCTGAGAGCCCATTGGGTCAGCTGTAACTCATAAGCTATTTGCGTAGAAGAGAGAGGGAGAAGGCAAAGCTACAGTTATTTACAGATGCTAAAAATTAAGTGATGCATTGCATCTGAAAAACAGTTAGCTTGATCTTCTCTTAAGATGTAACAAGATGTAGCTTAAAGGTTTCTCTGCCTATAGCAGAGGGGCTGGAACTAGATGATCTTAAAGATCCCTTCCAGCCCAAACCACTCTATGATTACTAACAAGCAGGTTTTCAGCAGATATTACAATTAGTGTACCCCACTGTGTTTTTTGCCAGCGAGTTGCACAGCGTTCAGCCAGGTGGCTGATGTCAAGGCAGGTCACTGTCTGCTCGTTATGACTGTGCTTGAAAAGGCTCTAGCTTCATTTAATACTTTCACACGTAACGCTCTCTTCTGGAAAAGGTCGCATTGTGTAAAAGATGTTCTGCTAGAAGCACGTTTCTAGCTGGTGTAGAACGCTCTTGCTGTTGTATTGCATTCTCTGAATGGAGAGCTGCTGTCATACTGGAGCTTTCCAATGGTGGTGGAGAAGGTTCTGCTGGCGTTTCAGCTGATGGAATCTCAGCTTCCCCACCTTCCGAAGCAGACAGCAGCCTGCTTCTCCTTCCAAATGGCATCAGCAGCGCCTCGCCGTGTTCCTAGCAGCTTTATTTGGAGCTGGCTCGAAGGATGACTTGTAATTCTTAAAAACTAAAATGCTGTCAGCCCTTATCTTTCCCAGCCTTCAAAGTGAAGATCTAAAACTGCATTTCTGTTTCTCTATTTCTCGAGGAGTAAATGGAATATAATTTTAACAGGATGTGCTGCCGTGATTTTCTGCACAGAAAAGGTGTGATCTGTTGCTCGACCTTTTCTGGCATTTTGGTCTCTGCTATTTTGGGTTGCACAGCACGCATTGTGCTTGCTAAATCCGTGCTGAAGCAGCATCCAAATTTTAGGTACTGATTCTGAGACCTTTTTTGAGTTAGGCTGCCTTCAGAATACGTGGAGTCCTACAGAGGCCAGCAGTTTTGTCTTAAACATGAGATGTCTCCAGTGCTACTCTTGTGTTAGGTTCACACCTGACCTCAATCTTGTTGCACTGCTCTTATCTTTTCTGACAAATTACAAGACTTGCCACGTTTCTGTGCTCTGTATTCGATCAACTCTAAACCGTTCTGTCCACCCCCACATCCTGGATCTTGGCTCATCAAATCGCTCTAAATATCAGTGGGAAAGAGTTCTAGGAAATTAATTGTTTTTTTTACAGCCCTGTTCTGTTTTCAAAGGGCTGTCTTGTTGACTAATCCACCCAAGGCAGGAAGAGCACTTACAGAGTTAGTGTGACAGACAGAGGGGTGAAGGCAGGAATCCCCTGGCTGTCTGATAGCTGCAGGAGCTTGAACTGGAGCTTGGAAAAGAAATCAGGTGTCTCTGCCCAGGTCCGTGGCCTCTGTGGCTGCCTTGTTACTGAGAACATAGGTGTGAAATCCATATCTTTTGTTTCTTGCAAATACCTTTGCTTCTCCCCTACTGAGTCATAATCCTGTATGAATGTGTGATAGAGCAGGTTGCTATAGAAACTGCCGGCTTGGCTTCAGGAATGAGCTTTAAGAGATGGGCAACTTGCTAGTGAGACTTTTTCCTTTATGATTAGTCTTACTGATCACGAACAAGGGAAGAGAAAGGCTGCAATCTTAAAGCTTCTGTCCTTCATGCTGTTGTTTTTTTTTTCCTTCCCTTTCCCTCACAGGGTCTCTTCTTTGATGATTCATATGGCTTTTATCCTGGGCAAGTCCTCATCGGGCCTTCTAAGGTCTTCTCCAGTGTGCAGTGGCTCTCAGGTGTGAAGCCTGTTCTGAGCACAAAAAGCAAGTTCCGAGTGGTGGTGGAGGAGGTAAGAACTGCCAGGCTGACACAGGGCCACTTTCTGCACAGAGCAGCTCCCTGGCTGGCTGCTTGGAGCAGAGTCAGCTTGCCATGGTAACCTCCCAGGAGTGAACGCACTGTGGTTCTGTTCTGAAGTGAGAAATTTCTCAGTGTGGGCTGACAGGACTTCTGAGCACAGTTTGGCTCTTCCTCCCAGGGGTCCCTGCTGGCGCCCTGTGAGGTGACCATGTGCCAGTAGGCTTGTAGGGCTGATCGTTAGGGTAGAAGAAGCACCCCTTCCATTGAAAGTTAATGTTGTGTGCTATCCAAAAAGAGAGAAATGTTGCTGACTCCTTGCTGAAAAAGGGAGCAGCTCCAAGTCCATTAGTGTGTCTTTGCGACATTGGACTGCTGAGTCGTATGAACTAGAGCTTCCTTCCAAAGCCATATTGAACTTGAAGTTAAAAGCTGTAGGAGCATTCAGTGTTGCCCACAGCCATGCTGTGAAAGAGCTGAAGTGGTTCTGAATGTGGTGAAACTACACTTTGCCATCTTAAATGACAAAAGCAGATTTACTGCCTCTGAAAAATGAAACCCCTCTCTCTTTACATTGCAGGTACAGGTGGTAGAACTAAAGGTTACTTGGATCACTAAAAGTTTCTGTCCTGGAGGTACTGACAGTGTGAGTCCTCCACCCTCAATAATCAGCCAGGAGAACCTGTCGAGGTGAGAGCAGTTGAATGTGGGTGACGTGCCTGCAGCTGATTAGACACAGAGCTGCTTTATGTTCCCCCCCTTGTTATATGCCCGTATTCCAAAACTTAAACAAAGTGAATGAATAACTACAAATCATAGCATCCCACCATCCTCTCCAAATGCTTTCCAGTCAACAAGTGCATAGAGGAAAGTGATGCCTACCCTTGTCCTTCTGTTTGTGCCTGAAATAGGCTTCACCTGTTAACCGTGGGTGTAGTAGGGAACCAAGGTGTCCTGCTCTGGATCCATGCTGGTGCTGAGGGAGCATTTGGTGCCCTCTGCAGGCTGCAGCCGCAAAAATGAGCTGGACAAAATTCAGAAAGAAAAGTCAAATAAGTAACAGCGCAGCAAAGCATAGTCCTGCCTGGAGCTCATAAGGAAGCTGGAGGAGAGGAGCTCTCAGATGGCAGCAAAAAACAGTGCCAACTTGAAATGTGTCTTGGCAGCTGTCTCTGGGAGGGAGGAGTTACTGATGTTCCACCCAAACCCTTTGTGTCCCTCGCCAGTCCTTAGTGAGGCTTCCCACTCCTCCTTTACAGTTGTGTGCCTGGGGAAGATTTGGTGTGGTGTTAGCTTCTGCCACCCCAGAAGTGCTGCTGTCATGAGGACGTGGCAGGCTTGTGGAGGCCCTGATTGCTGCCAGGTTCTGGTGTTGCTTCTTCACTTTGCTCACAGCTCTGCTTTCGTCCTACCAGGGTAAAGCGTCTGGGGTGCTTTGACCATGCCCAGAGGCAGCTTGGAGAAAGGTGCCTCTATGTGTTCCCGGACAAAGTGGAGCCTGCAAAAATCACTTGTGAATGCCCAGAGAGGAACTGTGTCCTGGGTGAAGGATCGGTCGCCAAAAAGGTGAACTTGAGGGGTAAAGGGAGGGAAGTGTGACTTCTCTGACCGCTTCTGATTGCTGCGGGTTTTAATGCATAAATCTTCCTGGTAGTCATGCGGTCCAAAATGCGACTCCTGGAGTGATTGTAAAGAGTAATGGCTTCTTGATGCCAGCAGCGGAGTCACCTTGTGCAACAATCTCGCTGCACTGGGAGAGGCATGCAGCTAATCCATGAGAACATGAACAGGACACTGAACACAGGGGTGTCATCTTGCAGGGGTGAAACTGTGCTCTGACAGCCTGAGCTTACACTAACACAGACACGTGCCTATCCTCAGATTTCTCCTGCAGCCAAACCATTCAGTTCAGTCCTTGCTGCAGTGAGACTGAGGAGTGTCTGCATCCTAGGCCAAATGAGTCATGCTGTGACTTTACATATTGGCTGTAGAGCAGTGGTGTTCCTAGAATAACAGGATATCAGCAGTGTGGATGGTGACCTCCTTGCGCAGCTGTGTCTGTTACATAGATTAACTTGTGCAGCCTGTTGTGACCTTCCAAAACAAGAAAGTTCAGTGCTTGCTTAAAATAGCCTGGAAGAGCAAAGCTGACTTGCTGTGGACTGGTCTTCTGCTGGTACCTGCTCCTACGTAGAGCAGTGGTGAGATTGCTGTAATGCTATCACCAGCGTGACTCTTGCTAGTTTGCACATTTCACCACAGCAGAGCCAGAGTATTCTGCAGAGGCCCCTGGAGTGCTGCATTCCTCTGTGTACAGAATGGACCAGTCTGCCACTTTGTGTATAAGCACACTGTCTGACCCAGGTCTGCTTTCCGCAGGTGAGGAGGCTGCTGAAGAAGCAGATTGTGAAGATCATGTCGTGCTCCCCAGAGTCTCAGGGCACCACTGAAGCCCCGGACAAAGAGTCTGCTGCAGCTGCTGACCAAAAATCAGAAGACCTTAAGCCTGCCTCAAAGTGTGAGATGGAGGACTCTTCCAACGGTGCACCGAGCGCAGGGGAGAGGAAGGAGGAGCAGCCTGAAGAAATGGGGAAGGATAAAGGGGGAGCAGCGGCGCGACAGCAGCAGCCTCCCTTCCTGCTGAAAGATGAGGGCTCAGCTGATTACAGGCTCCAGTCCATGGAGCAGGATGCTGATGATGAGGCTGCTGATGACACGGATGATACCAGCTCTGTCACCTCTTCTGCCAGCTCCACCGCCTCGTCCCAGAGTGGCAGCGGCACCGGCCGCAAGAAGAGCATCCCTCTTTCCATCAAAAACTTGAAGCGAAAGCACAAGAAGAAGAAGACCAAGATCTCAAGAGAATTCAAGCCAGGAGACAGGTGAGCTGGGTTTCCAAACCTAGGTGGAGTTGCTAATATCCATCTCAGGTGTCAACCACCTCCTCAGCTTGGGTGGAGGATGATGGTGTGCGTCACATACGGCTTGCTAGTAGCCACAAGTGATTACCTTGTGATGACTGTGCAGTGGCCTCTGTGAAATCAGCCTGATCTCAGTCCTGCTCCTGATGAAACTGGGGCCACGTGACGTGACACCAATGCTGGTCCAGCTCAGCTGTGCCTCAGGGCATCGGTGGAGTATCTGTGCTGTGCTCTGCTCCGTACGCAGAGCAAGAAGTGAATAAAGATCACACAGCTTAGACGTGGCACTATTTGGGTACGTGCTTGGCGGCTTCTGCAGAGAGGAGAGGCTGAGGGCAAACCAGGGCAGCGTGACTGGACAGCTCATCCTCACTGAGCTCTGCTGGCAGGGCTTCGTACTGCAGTGGGCTCTGTTTCATCCTCATCCTGCTCTGCATAGGTATTGGCAACTACTGCCAAATTGGGTTATTTTAATGGACAGAATGCGCTGCTTGAAAGCCTCAGAGGAATTGATTTCAGTAGCCTGGGGGAGGGAGGATCGCATCTATCAGCCCACTTCTAGAAATAACTGCATCTCTTAATGTTTTCTGTCTCTTTCTGAACTTGAGAATGTTTCCAGGGGGAAGCACAAGACACCTGTCAGCTGGGTGACCTATCTTGCTGGCTTCCCTGGACTACCTGCTTGTATAAAAATGCCATGTCAGAAGTAAACCAATGCAAATAACATGTGATAGTCCTTCCAAGAAAGTGACATCAAGATCCAGTAGTTTGAGAATGGCTTGGACTTCATTCATACTTTGTTTGGGTATTTTAGCTTTGCCTGCATACAAGGAGAGCTGTCACTTTGACTCCTTGAAGGCTTTGGAGGAAGGTCAGAGCTCAGCAGAACACTTAGAATGGAGGAAAAAAATGAGAACACAGTATGGCATTCCTGGGGATGCTATGAACTCCTTCTCAGTTCACTTAACACATTTTGCTGAGTGCCTCTACTTTGCAAAGGAGAGCTTAGCTGGGAGAAATCCCCATGGCAATCCTGACTCCACACAGGGAAACTCAGGGACCTGGCACTGACACATTTTGCAGCAATGACTGTGTCTCAAAGTACAAGAAATGCAGGCTTTTTTGGCTAGGATTCTGTCTCTGCTTATACTTTAAAGGACACACATGGCAGCTGGTCACAGCTCAGTGTGAGTGGACTTTTCTGTCTGAATATTCAGATGTAGCATCAGTGGGTTCGCTGCCAAGCACTGCTGAGAGATGCAAAGTGGATGGGTCAGTCACCAGATCTGATGTGTCAGCTCAGGGCCTTCTCTATCTGCAGGGTGCCAGCTCAGCATGCTGCCATCCCATCATTTTGGGACTTCCTGCAGCTCTCTGGGCAGCAGTGGACCTCTAGAATGCAAACTGATGTTATTTCCACTTAAAAAATATTTCTCTGTTGACGCTGATAAAAAGAGGGATGGGGAGGGCTGAGCCTCTTGTGTCCTCTTCACAGTTTGACTTGAAACCCACACTAATGCAGCATGTATGCTGTGTCTGCAAGGCCTGGCCAGCAAAATAAAAGCTGTGCCACATCAGCTTCAGATTGAGAGGACAAGTTGAGTGGAGTCAGGTGGAACGGAGCCACAGAATACCTGGAAAACTCTTCTAATGAAACCTCCACCTTTTTCACGTCTCCTACAGCACAGAATGCATTCAGACTCTGCCTGTGGTGTACCACCAGTGTGCAGAGAAAGCCAGGGACCCATTTCTGAGCTGCAGGCAGATGTGTGTTTGAGCAGCTCTCAAGGAGAGCTCTCTTTTAAACAAGATACCTGTGTGCTTTACTCACATTCAGTGTGCTGCTTTTGTGGGTGTAGAGGTTCCCTCTGGTGACTCGTTGACTCTGTGTTCACAGGGTTGCTGTGGAAGTGGTGACCACGATGACTTCGGCTGACGTGATGTGGCAGGATGGCACCGTGGAGACCAACATTCGTTCCAACGAGCTGATCCCAGTCCATCACCTGGACAACAATGAGTTCTGCCCCGGGGATTTCGTGGTGGACAAAAGAGGTACTGAGTGTCAAAAACAAACCCTCCTCAGGGAGGGAACGTGGTTTTAATGGCAAAGCCTTCTTCCTTCTGGATCCCCTGGTGTACATTGCAGCCCTTTTTATGGTGGCTGTTAGTAATGGTCAGGTGAAGCAAGCACAAGAGCCTTACCAGGGACAGGTGGTGATTCAGGTGACTTGACGTGTGCCAGCATGCAGCTGCTGTTTAAATACCAAGGTTGAGCTGTGACAGGCAAGCTGTGAAAGGAGCAAATACCGAGGGACAAAGCCAGGATTCTCAGTGTTTCTTTAGAGGTTGCTTGCTTTCCCCTTGAAAGTGCAAATAGCTCTGAGGTGTGTACCAAAACCAGGGGGGAAATGAACAACTCATGCTGTGCTGCTTTCCTTGGAGGACCCTCTGGTTTTCCAGGAGGGTGCCTGGGTACTGCTGTGCTGGATAGAAGGGATCCCAGCATGAACGTGCTCACTCTGCCCAGTGCAGCATCATCTTGTTTCACCATCCATTCATACCCTATTAAAATACACCTCCTTAGCTGAGGACAGTTTGGACCGTTGAGGAAGAGCTGTTTTTCCTAATGCCATTCCCTGATGGAAGGTTCCAGCTGGGAGCTGGCGTGCTGACAGCCTCGGGTGTGTGCAGGCTCTATGCTCCTCCACTGAACTTGCCTGTTGTTTGTTTTTTTTTCTGCCACTGTGACCAAAAGCTCAGAGCTCCCAGGACCCCGGTGTGTATGGAGTCGTGCAGTCTGGTGACCATATCGGCCGTACCTGCGTGGTGAAGTGGTTCAAGCTGAAATCCAGTGGAGACGATGTGGAGGTAAGTGCAGGAGCCACACAGTAATGAGATTCCTATAGAGGAACCTGGGAGTGGAGTTGGTCCGTGAGGATGGGAGCAGTCAGGTGCTTTTGGGCTGAGCAGTCGTCACAGTTGATTTCTTGAGTTCACTGGCAGCTTTTCCCCACCAGTTGATGGGAAGAGTGGATCCTTGGCTTGTTATCCTGCTCTGTGGGGGGGTTTTGTAGAAACAATATGTCACAGATTCTTGGTGGACTAGGAACAAAACATCAGGCTTGTCTGGGGAAGCATTCCACCTTACTGCTCATTTCTCATTACTTGTGAGCTCCTAGCCCTTCTCCAAGCGAAGTAAAAGGGAAGATATTTCCCATCAGCCAACGAGCTTTGTATCAAACACTTCCTGTTGCCTCAGATTATTTCTAAATTGAATGCTCTTCTTTGAGCCCTGCTGAACTGCCTTGAGAGATCTGGATGTTCGGAAGGGAATAAAACAACCTTGCATGTCCTGTGACTGCAGTGGCATGGAACCTGAGGTAAAGGTGAGGGTGAGCAGATGACAGAGATGCTGCTCGTTTCCTTTCATTCTAGTTCTTTGACTGATGTGCTGCAGGATGAGGTGACAAGAAGGGGCGTGAGCAGTTCCTTCCTGCAGTCTGTTAAGGCAGCTGAGAAGTGACAAGACAGAACACAAAGCAGCTCAGGTGCTGAGGGCACGCTGTGAAGACGAGCACAGCATCCCAGGGCTGACGTGTCTGCGTTCTGTCTCCAATGCAGCTGATTGGGGAGGAAGAGGATGTGAGTGTGTATGACATTGCCGACCACCCCGACTTTCGCTTCCGCACTACGGACATTGTGATCCGCATCGGCAATTCGGATGGAGCCACAGCTAATGAAGACGAGGTTGGTGCTCAAGGCAATGACATGGCTGTGCTGTCACCAGGTATTGGTGTTGGGGCATGTGACAGGAGGTAGCAGAAGACCCGTTGCCCACGGCCTTGGGCCCTGTGTGGGCATCCTTAGCTCTCCAGCTTGCTGGCTTTGTACTGCAGCATCCCTTGCTGTCAGGGGAAATGTATCACATCTCCTGGTCTGGTGGAGATACAGAGCTGAAATGCTTTGATTGGAGAGCTGAGACTATAACAGAGCAAGAATGAAGTAGAGCGAAGGCTTGAGGGTTGCTTAGGATTTGAGTAACCTCTAATATGCAAATATTCTGTGGTTTCCTGTGCAAGAGTAAAGGTGGGTTTGTTGTGTAACCTGCTTCATTTGACCACAGAAGCTCTGTTCTGTCGAGAACACGCAGTGCAAGGAAGCAGGTTTCCTTTCTTTGCCTGGAAGACCTCCAGCCATCAGGACAGCTGCCCTAATGAAGGGCTGGGGTAGGATGGCTGTTGCTGCGGTTCCAGTTTCAGCAGCACGGAACACATCAGCTCGCTCGGCTGACCCAGATAACCTCCTTCCAGTGCTACTTAATGAGCGTGCTCTGGGCCAGCCGTAGCGTGTCTGCACATGTCTGTGCACTCTGGAGGAGCTGCCAGCCTTCCTCGGGGGGCTGAGTGCAGGGGCCCGGCTCCTGACACCCCACTAGAGGGCAGCCTGCTCCAGGGGACCGTGCTGTCCCCTTTCTGGCAGGCATCCCGGTGCTGCTACCCTCACAAAGGCCGCAGCCTTTCTGTGGCACTGAATCCTCATCAGAACTCAGTATCTATTGCCAGATTCTCTCTGCCTCGGGGGGAGGATTTACCACGTCCCTGTGGCAGTGTTGGGGTTTTTCTCCTGGAAACTCTAGGTATAGGATTCTTCTGTCCTAGGGACCCCAGGAGACCCTACATGTTTCTGTGGGTTCTTTTCTCCATGGGACCCCTGTGCTCTGCTGGCTCTCCAGCCGAGCCACAAGCATTGCTTTGGGAGGGTCCGGGTTTGCAGGTCGCCAACGTGAGGGGCATTTATTTCTCAGAAGCTTGCTGCTCTGCACTGAAGTGCCTGGGAAAGGGAGGAGACTGACAAAGTGCCCTTGTTTCCACAGCCTTCGGTCGGACAGGTGGCTCGCGTGGATGTCAGCAGTAAAGTGGAGGTGGTGTGGGCTGATAACTCCAAGACTATCATCCTGCCTCAGGTGAGGGGCCGTTCCCAGCTTGGGATTACTCTGCAGTTCTTAGCTGAGTGACAAGCCTTGGTGACAAATGCAGGCTGCAAAGGGAGTCGGTCTGTGAGGGAATCCTGCCCTATTTATTATCGCCTTCCATGGCGGGGTGGCTTCCTGCTTCTGGTAGTGCACGAGGATCCTTGCCTTTTTGTTTTAGGATGACTGATCAGTTAATTAGTCAGCACGGCTTTTGAATTTAGAGAACATTATGCTGCCAGGAAGCTGTAGGCAGACTGCTGGTCCTTTTACACGCGCTGTGCTGCCTGTTCATGTCTCTGACCACAGCCTGCAGCACCTGCTGCTTTGCAGAGTGGGTTGCAGAGCTCAGCAATCGTCAGCTTTAACTTGAACCCAGATTCACTGTATTGCCTAACTAAAGCGCTGCTGAAAAACTATTGCTGCTTCTGTCTGGCTTGTGAAACAGTGCTGTGGTGTTTTGTCTTAAGAAGCTCCCCCAGAAGCTGGAGGAGAGCCACAAACTGTGACCTTACCTACATGAGGGTCAGACCCAGATCTCTTCCCTGGGCAGGGAGGGAGAGGAGTTGAGTGCAGGCAAATGTAGAGCCATATTGCCAATCCACTTAACCCCACTCATTTGTCCGCTGTGTCGTTCTGTTTTAAGGTTTTTGCTGTATGCTCTTGTAATCGTGTTCACTTTTCCACATGGTTGCATCCCACGTCTCTTCTCCTCATTGCTTCATATTAACCCAGACAGCCTGAAGAGAAGAGCAGGCCTGCTTCTGGAGGGTCCCATCTCCAGCAGCATGACACTGAACAACATTGCTTCTGCAAGGAGAAAGTACTTGATCAGGATTTCATTTTAAACCAAGCATCTCTGCATTAATTACAGTAGAATAGTCAATGCCTGCACTATGGCAGTGGACTAGAGCGTTACAAAGCAGGCTGCTGTCTCCCTTCCCCCTGTTGTCACATGTGCTTGGATGCCAGGCACAGTCAGAGGTCTGCTGTGTGCTCCACAAAGGGCTGCTCTCACACTGCAGTGCTGAGGCTGTAGCAGCTCCTGCTGTGTCACGCCAGTCCCTTCGATTCTGCTTGTCTGCGTAATTATGGGAGCTGGAGAAATGTCAGGAGTGAATTATCAGTTAGTAAAACTGTGATTTATCAGTGCCTGCCCACGTGGCCAGGGACGAGCTGTCTGGGTGCTTTTTCCTCAGCTCTAAAAATAAAGATGGCACAGGCTAACTGAGTTTCCATCTCAGGTTTGGATTAGCTTTAAGGGCGGTGCGTTTCGATGGCTTTTCCTGCCTGCAGTCCCTTGTGTTAAACCCAGCCAGCCCCCACTGACTGCCTGTCTCTGGGTGACACAGAACTGGCTGAGCAGGGCTGGTTCAGCTGGAGGCTTTGACAAGAGAACTGAGTGTCTGTGTGCTTTAGCCTCTGGGATCCTGTCTTACAAGATAGAGAGGACTCTTGGGCCATCATTCAAGCATCAGAAGCAAAGCTGTTCTTGGTCTTCTGCTTCTGTGATGGAGTCGAGTGCATCTCTGAGCCTCTGCAAAGAACCTCACGAGGGATGTTGTGTGTGCAAAAGCATGATTAGAGGGGATGAGGCTGGATGGAGCGTGGATGGGTTCTGCTTTCGGTACTGAAGGGGAAGTGAGCATTTTATGTAAGAGCTTATTCAGCAACTTGAGTTAGGCTTTATTGTCCCAGCTGAATGTTAATCAGTAGTCACATACAGCAGCTAAAGCAGCATAGCAGAGCTCTGACAGCAAGTAGTGTGTGCCACAGAAGGAGGAATCTGGTGTGTGAATTGGTTCACTGGTTCCAGCATTGTCTGTGGAAGGACAGAGCGTGGAGGCAGCCAAAGCAGCATTGTGTGCCAGCACAGCTAGAAATACAAACTCTGCTCATTATGCCCAACACCTTGCGAGCTAGCTGTGTGTTCAGGGACCCTGGGGCATTCAGATAGCTGGTTGGCCCTAAACGTGCTCTTGTCACAGCCTAGACCTGCCCTAGTCTCCCCCCAGCGTCCCACTTTGAAAGGTGGAGGGCTCTGCTGGTTCAGTCTGTGTGGGTCATCCATGAACACGTTATTTGGATCATACCCCACCCACCCTGAGATGGCAGGGGTTGGAACAGCCTCACAAACTCTAGCTGGCAGCTCCCTTTTCACGGGGACAACTGATTTGTCTGCATTTAACAACAATTAAAACTCTCCACTTCAGCCTTAAGTGCTCTGTGTCTTTTCTAACTCTGCTCTCCTTTAGCACTTATACAACATCGAGTCAGAAATTGAGGAGTCGGACTATGATTCTGTTGATGGCAGCACCAGTGGGGCATCCTCTGAGTGGGAGGATGAAAGCGACAGCTGGGAGACAGACAATGGCCTCATGGAGGACGACCACCCAAGAATTGAGGAGTTAGAGCCTGAGGAGCCAGTGGCAGAGGAGGTGAAAAAAGTGGAGGAACAAGTCCAAGGAGCCGTGGCTATGGCAGTTGCAGATCTTGCTGCAGAGAAAGCTGGCAAGGACGGAGCCCCGAAGAGCTTCAGGGAACTAAAGGAAGCCATCAAGATCTTGGAAAGCCTGAAGAATATGACAGTGGAGCAGCTGCTGACTGGCTCTCCCACCTCCCCAACTGTGGAGCTGGAAAAACCCACTCGGGAGAAGAAATTCTTGGACGATATTAAAAAGCTGCAGGAAAATCTCAAGAAAACTTTGGATAACGTGGCCATTGCGGAGGAGGAAAAGATGGAAGCCATGGTGGAGACAGAGAAGAAGGAAGAAAAAGCAGAGGCGCAGACACCGGTGAGGTCGGAGTGGCCCAGTGAGACACCAGTGCTGTGCCAGCAGAGCGGGGGCAAGCCTGGAGTCACCTTCACCAGCGCCAAGGGAGAGGTGTTCTCTGTGCTGGAGTACGCCCCAGGTGAGTGCTGGGAGGGCCCCGTGCTGCTGTCTTTCTTCTTCCCCAAAGTATTTGCAGCTAGGCCTCTCGGATCGGGTATGCTCTGCTGTCTTTCTTGGAGCTTATGAAGTGGGGAGGAGATGCTAAGGCGACTTTGGTAGCGCAGTCCTTTCTGGGAGCTGAACTTGGCTTTCAGGTGGCATCTCCAGGCACTGAGCTACTTCCCAAGCTGTGAAGTGGGCTTCCTTTTCTCCCACATTGGAAGCAAACTTCGGAGGGCTGCATTGAAGCAGTGGGGTCTGTTTGGGCTTTTCATGTTGGGGTGGATCGGTTGTGGGGCAGAGCAGGAACAGCTGGTGCTGTTGTGCTGGGTGTCCTTGGTTGGGTGAGCGTCCTTGTTAACATTCACCTGCCAAAAATAAAGAGTGAGCATCTGGTTGTGTGGAACAGCAGTGACAGCAGAGCCCAGGCTGCTCGGCAAGCCCTCCCCAGAGCTGGGGAGGGGAGGTGGGTGAGCTGCTGTGCACCTGCAGCTGTGTGCAGATGAAAGAGGCAAGCATCACTCAGGTTTCTGCAGGCAGAAGGTCACGGCTTTGTCGCTGTCCCAGCAGTGTCAGGGCCCAAGAGAACAGGAGATACAGGTTGTGGCTGCTGTACTGTGTGGGGAAAAAACAAATAATCTCTGGGCTGCCTCCTGGCTCAGCACCAAAGTAAGCTGAGTTGCCCTGGGCTGACATAGGAGCTGGGATACGTTGAAGAGCTCCAGGGCTTCCCAACTTCGCTGCAGGAGTTGGGGTTCTTCAGAAGGATGCTCGTGTAGCTTTTCCTGCTCCCATCCCCTCTCTCTTTTCTCCCAAATGATGCATTTAAAGCGTGGTTGGATCTGCCTTCACAAAGAGCTCGTGGCATTTTCCAGGGAAGGCTTTAATTCTTCTGTTCTCTTTGACTCACAGATAGCCACGCCTTCAAGAAAATGGAGTTCCAGCCCCCAGAAGCAAAGAAGTTCTTTAGCACTGTGCGGAAAGAGATGGCTCTCCTGGCCACCTCCCTGCCGGATGGTATCATGGTTAAAACCTTTGAGGATCGAATGGCAAGTGTTTGCTCTCCAGTCTGTGTGTGTTAGAACTGGGCTCAAAGTCCGGCTGGCTTGGAACTTCCTGCTCAGCCTCAATCCCTTACATTAGAGCCACAGGAATGTGAGCAGCATGTGAAATTGTAATTACCGTGAGTGGCTGCTTTTGCATTCCCTCAGTGGGGGTGGCAAGCAACACAGAGCTTCTCATGGCAAGAAATCTTTGCCCATTGAGCAGGACAGGCAGGTGGGCAGGCAGCAGGGGGTTGAGCACTGGGCATTGCTGGCCATCCTCTCAAGCCCTGATTCAGGCCCAGAGGCAAACAGGGTGCAGAAGTTCAACTTGTAGGGTGAGGGTGCTTCAGCAAGGGCTGAGGCGTGGGGAGGGAGGAATGGGCTGTGATCCAGTGCAGCTGGCTTTATATCACCTTTCTCCACAGGACCTCTTCTCAGCACTTATAAAAGGGCCCACACGCACGCCCTACGAAGATGGCCTCTTTCTCTTTGACATCCAGCTCCCCAACATCTACCCTGCTGTCCCACCTCTCTTTCGCTACCTCTCCCAGTGCAGCGGCAGACTGAACCCCAACCTGTATGACAATGGCAAAGTGTGTGTCAGCCTCCTGGGGACGTGGATAGGCAAGGTAATGCTTCCTTCTGCCCATCTGTAGGTCACAGTGACTGTGCCAGGCACTTCCATGCAGGCCAGGAGTCCTGGCTGATTTCTGATCCCTGCTGCTTGAACTTGGTGGTGGCTCAGGCCGTGGGTGTCTGGAGGTGGATTGATAGGAGAGCTGTGGGGGAATGGGACAGATGTGGTGTGTGGCTCTGCACTATTCCAGACAGACCTGGGCTGACAAGAAGTGAGGGAGATGACTTGGTGCAGCACGTGCCTGTTGAGTCAGTCCCTTGTTCCTGCTGCAAGCCACAGGATCTTAGTGGTGGGGATGTGAAGAAACTGGGACCTTGCTTCATCCAGCGGTTATCGCTGAGCAAAGCAGTGGTGCTTCTGCCCTTTGATGAGTTTGTATGTGTATTCCAGGGAACAGAAAGGTGGACCAGTAAATCCAGCCTCCTCCAAGTACTCATCTCCATCCAAGGTAAATGCTCCTGCCAAACCTGTGGGACAGGAAAAAGCAGGGGGGGAATGCAGGCTTGTGTCTGGCGGGGTTGGGGGGGAGTGGTGATACGTGCCACGCCAACGGGGCTGCTGCTGCCTTCTGCTCTCACCTTGCTGGACAAAGCAGTGCCCTTATCTCTCCAGTTCAGCATTCTGAGTAGGTACAAGCTTTTCTCATGCCTTGATTTTTTTTTTTTTTTTGGCCATGTCCCAGGTCTCTGAGACAATGCTTTCCCTTCTTCCTGCAGCAGCTAACCACAGAGCTGTTCTGCTTGTTATTCTGAGCCGACAAAGGTGGACCATTTTGCTCTCAGCCAGTTACTGAAGTTGCTGCTAAACTGGACTTAATTTGCAGGGCTGTTTTTATCCCCTCTGAGTCACCTACTTGGGGCGCATTTTTGCACATGATGTTGGTGTTTACACTCCTAAAGCAGAGCAATCAGGGGTGTGTCTAGACCGGCCCCAGGGCTTCCTGTCATAGAGCTTTGCCCTATAATATCCAGTTTGGAGACAGACAGACTAAATCAATTCTCCACCTCAAGGCCAACTTTCTATGCAGGGAGCCCAGGAATGTGACTTGAGAAATCTCTGACACGGAACAAAGGCTGCTGCCTCGAGTTCACAGGGACTTTTGCTCCCCCGCAGTCTCCAGGTCTGCCCGTACCCTCCTCTCAGGGGCACAGCACCACGACAAAAACCTTTTCTCATTTACTGAGCTGAGGGTCCAAATTTAGAAGCTGAACTGCAGAATGTTTTATTGGGGTGGAAGAATCTCCCTCCCTCCCTCCCTCTCTCCTGCTGCCTGGTCTTGGAGAGGCTCACGTTGTCACCTCCACCAGCTCTGATGCAGCGTGTGGCCGGCTGCCAGCATCACAGCACTGTCAGTGCTACCTGCACAGCATTGCAGCCCGACAGAGGCGGGCAGGGAAAGCTCCGTGTGGGTGGCTTGTCACCTGGCTCCCCATCCCAGTACTGCCCTGGTGGGACTGTACTGGGTAGGACGGTCAGGTCAAAGTGTGGCTTCATTAAGAGGAGGAGGCATAAAAAGAGGGTTTAAGAGGAGTTTGGGCTATGTTTGAATACTTTTTTTTGCTAGGAAGAGAGGGAGAGTTGTGAGGTGCTTTTCCCTCCACCCTTTTGACCACGTCTGCTGCTGTGTGCCCTCTGCATCACACCGGTGCGGGATCTCAGATGCTGCTTTTGGTGCCTGGGATCCTCCGTGTGTTAGCTGAAGGCCGCAGAGCTGCTCACACAAAGTGCTCCCCTTTGTGACACCGCTCCAATGTGCTTTGCAGAACCCTGTTTGTCCAGCCTGGCTCCAGAAGCAGGCAGCAGGAACCAGCACAGCTGCCCTCATGTGTGCATTCTCCTTCAGCCCCTCTCTCTGCTGCCGGATTTCCCCCTAAGCTCGGCTGTCAGAATCCAGGGCCCAGCAGCACCCCCTGTGCCCCCCTCACCCTCCTCCGTTCCCTTTGCCAGGTCTCATCCTAGTGAACGAGCCCTACTACAACGAGGCAGGCTTCGACAGTGACCGGGGCCTCCAGGAGGGCTACGAGAACAGCCGCTGCTACAACGAGATGACGCTGATCCGGGTGGTGCAGTCCATGATGCAGCTGCTGCGCAGACCCGTGGAGGTGTTCGAGCACGAGATCCGCGAGCATTTCCGCTGCAACGGCTGGCGCCTGGTGTCCCGCATCGAGTCCTGGCTGGAGACCAACGAGCTGGTGGAGAGGAGCCACGAGCAGGCCAACGGGACGGATCCCACCTCCCTCCTCTCCGCTGGCGGTGCCCTGGCCGAGAGCCCCGGAGACGGTGCGGGGTCGCTGGGGGAGCGCGGCGGCTCTGCCGAGCACGGGGCGGCGGCGGCGGAGCTGTCTGATGGCAAGGAGGAGCTGGATGATGAGTTCACCGCCTCGACGCCCAACGCCGGCGATCCGCACCAGTACTCAGACTCGGAGAGCGTGGGCCAAGCCAGGGGGGCAGACCTGGCCAGAGACCGAACGGACGAGGGGAAGGCTGCCCAGGACTCTGCCTCGCAGCCTAGCGTGAAACCAAAGAAAAGGAGAAAGAGCTACAGGAGTTTCCTTCCGGAGAAGAGCGGTTACCCCGATATAGGGTTCCCCCTCTTCCCTTTGTCCAAGGGGTTCATTAAAAGCATCCGTGGTGTCTTGCAGCAGTACCGGGCTGCCTTAGCAGGGGCCAATATCCCAGAGTGGACAGAGGACAAATAAACCGTCGGGTCAGGGACAGGCAGGTGCAGAGGAGAAGGGAAAGCAGCAGAAAGGAAATTGGCAAATGCTGTTACCAGTAAACTGGCTTCTCCTTCCAGCTTCTCTTCCTCAGCTTGGTTTGTTCCAAAGAAGGTGGTAGGCCTGATTTGCTCCTCCGAGGAAAGGTTGTCTAAGCATGGATCTGCCCTCAGCCCTCCTTCCTCCCCCTCCCCGTCCCACGTACGTGCTCCCCTCGCGAGTTCGACCCTGCCGTGGTGAGATCAGAGACCCGCACTGAAGCACTCTTGCAGCCACGTTCCCTCTGCACTTTCATCTTGGGGCACCTTTCCACGCAGACTCTTCCCACCCAGCGCTGCACCGGGCGCTTTGTGCTGCTGGGGTTGGAGCCAGGAGTGATTGCTGGAGGATCTGGAAGAAGCAAAGGTCTTTCATTATTTCCCCCCCCCCCCCCTCTCCCTCTCTGCATTACCGTGGGTTTTCTGATGCCTCCCCAAGCTGACACGTACTTGGACATTGGATTGTTTGCATTGAAGCTGTCTCTGCCATCCGGAGTCGCCGTAGTCGTAGTTGTTTCACCGATAGCTCTGAGGTTCTTCTGATCGCAGCTGGATGGGCAGAGCCAGAACTCTGTGCTGCCCTGCTGGCACCGCGGGGTTCCCTTCTGCTCCTGGGACTTCTGCTCTTTCTTCTGGATTCAGCTCCTCCATCCACAGTCTGTGCTCTCCGAGTAAGGCGGACTCCCCTCCCCCCACCCTGCATGCCTGCCCTCTAGGAATACCCGGGATGCGAGGTTCTGCCTTTGGTTCTTGCTCAGCTCTCTGAATTCCCCCGTTCAGCCCCCGGCTGCCTCTCAGCTCTGGGTGTACCCCATGTCTCAGCCTTGTGTGCACTGCAGGCGAGGCAGCTGGGGATGGCAGCCTGGGTGCTGCTGTCCATCACCTGCTGGGGCTGGGGGCTGCCCGCAGGACAGGAGCTCGGTGCTGTGGCCGTGTCCTGCAGGAGGAGCACTCTGCGGTGGTTCCTGGGGCTATTTCTCAACCAGTAACTGGAGCACATCCCACGCTGGTGCTGTTTCCTCCCCTGGCCAGCTGTTTCCTGAAGCTGCAGCAGTTGCTAGCACTATGTGTGCAGCTGGCAGGGCAGCACGGGGCTGCTGGAGACCTTCAGCACTTTGCAGTCCTGCCCAGGGCTCCGTGCTGTGCACGCACTTAGTTTCACTTGAGCTGGGGGAGGGGGGAAGGGGTCACATCCAGCACTGCTGCATTCACCCATGGGAGAAACACTCAGCTCGCATCCACGAGCTGGGGCCAGCAGGGCTGAGCAGTGAGGATGGAGGCAGGGCCACGTTCCCAGCCCTGCAGCCTGGCTGGGATCTGCCTTCTCCTCCCCACACCCGGAGCAGCAGTTTTGCTCTCCATTTCCCCGCTCTGCTTCTCACCTGCAGTCCCCAGTGCTGCACTGTGGCTGCCCATCACCCCCCAACCCAACGGGGATGGGAGGGAGCCAGCACCCAGTGCTCGTGCTTGGAGGGAGAAAACCCCTTTCGTGGCCACGGCTCTGTCCCCTCTCTCCCCATGGAACACAGCAAGCTGCCGGAGCACGGCGTGAGCTGCTCACTGCCCCTGCTTTTCCCCTTCACTCTCTTTTCCACTGACCATAAGCAAGAGCATTGGCCCAGGGTGTCCCCCCCCAGCGTGGGGTGCTGCCCTATGGGGGGGCTCAGCCCCACAGCGCCGTGCACGCGGAGGTTTACAGATTTTCTAAGCTTTTTGATAATGTGAAGCTCCCGGTGCCGGGCTTGGCGGTGGTGAGTGCACTGCAGCTGTGGACTTTTTTTTTTTGTTTGTTTCATTTCGTTTTTGTTTTTTGGGGTTTTTTGTTGTTTTTTTTTTTTTTTTCAGTGTACGTATGTAATATTTAAGGGTAACAAAATTTACAAAGGCTTAAAACGAGGGAAAAAAAAAATGAAAAAAAATGATAATAATTCAAAAGATTTAAAAAAAAAAAAAAGGAAAAAAAAAAGGAAAAAAAAAATCAACAGAAAAATTAAGAAATAAAAACAACCAACCAATCAACCAGCCAAAGCATGAGCTGATGCATATTGCTGCCTGTTGGCCTTACCGGCGGTGACACGGCGGGCACGAGCAGCCCCTGCCTGCCCCAGCACTGGGCTGGGGGGGGGGAAGCGATGCGACATCCATGTAGCCTTGATCCTGTACAGTATTTAAGTGAAGAACACGGAACCGGCTCCCGAGGCCGTGCTTTAGAGGTGTGTCGTTCACGTTGCAGATGTGGATGCTTGGTTGCTTAACGATATATGTATAAAGTGCTGTGTGACCATTAAAACTTTTTTTTACCTGCAGAATTATTTTCTGGTTGGTGGTGGTGGTGGTGGTGGTGGTTTGGCTGAGCGAGGTGTAACGCAGGAGGGAAGATGACTTGCCATTAAATTCCGCCTCTGTGAGTAGCTCGGGCTGTCGGTCTCTTTTCTTTCCCCCTCCCCACGCTGTGGCCGTGGGCTGTGCTCCCCAGCTCCGTGGGGAGAAGTTTCGCCCTTCTCTCCAGCCCCTCCATCCTAATTGCATCCGATGAATAGATGTGAGCAGTTCGCTCTCCTCCTTTGTCCCCCGACCCCACGCAGGAATGTGGGGGCAGCTGTGGGCTCCCCCCCCCCCCCGCCCCGTGTGCCCACGCTGTGCCCTTGGGTTGGTTTCTGGCTTCATTTTTGCAAACGCTCCGTATTTATTGCATTTCTCACAAGAATAAACTCTGCTCCTACGGGAAGCTGTGGGTACAAACGTTTCTTTTACAAAAAAGAAAAGAGAATCGCTGATTTCTCGCGGTTGATCTCAGTCCTTGGCTCAGCCCCACGGGCAGTGCCACCAAACCCGGGGCCGTGGCTGTGCCCGCAGCCGCCCGGGACCTCGTACCGATGGCAGCAGCAACCGAGCGCCCGCGGCTCAGTTCTGGGACGGCGTAAAGCTGAAGCGAAAAGGCCGAGCGCCCGCGGGCACGGAGAACTATTGCTGGAGGACGTTCCTGAGTGGGAGCGGGGCTGCCGGCGGCCCTACACGCTGCCGAGCACGCGGCACACGCGGCCGTGGATCTGCCCCTGCACGGCCTCGCACCGCAGCGCCTCGCCGTCCACCGTCATGATGCCGGCGCTGCCCCGCGGCTCCAGGCGGAAGGCGCGCACGGGGACGCAGTGCAGGTGCGGGCAGTGCAGGTCCAGGTGCGTGCCCCTGCCCATGGCCACGAAGATCTTGAGCAGCGCCACGCGGCTGATGCCCGCCCCGACGTAGAAGAGGTGCATGCAGCCGTCGTGCGGGCGCGCGGCCGGGGCCATCAGCAGGTTGGTGCCCAGGTGGGACTGGTAGATGGCGTAGACGCAGACGAACTCCTCCTCGGGCACCACGACCCAGTGCGGCGGCACCGGCTGCCCCAGCGGTGCCAGCAGCGTGTCGGCAGGCAGCGCCCCGTGCCCGCACGACGTGTCTGCAGCCCCACGGGCGGCTGCTTTGGGGTCCCTGGGGGTGCCCGGCTCGGCGGGCAGGTAGGACAGGCGGCCCTGGTAGGTGCGCAGGCGTGCCAGGCACTGCAGCGTGCCCAGCGTGAAGCGCGCGTTGCCCAAGCGCCGGTACTTCTCGCTGTCGATGTCCACGTCGGCGATGAAGCCCCAACCGAAGCCCAGGAAGGAGAAGAAGCGTTTGCCCGAGGCCGTGCTCAGAGAGACCAGGTCCATGGGCCCGTGCAGCCCCTTGCACAGGATGAAGGTGCAGTTGGTCAGCAGCTTCTTCTTGGCCACGTGGTCGTTGCTGTGGGGGATGGAGAAGGGTGAGCGTGGGCTGTGATACCCCCCCCACCAAGGACACTGCTTTTGTGCAGGGCTGGGTGATGTTAGGGGCAGCTTAAAAAGCTCCTGGAAGGGAACCGATGGTTGGGCATCACTCCCTTTGAGATCTTTTCCAACCCGGAGAATGCTATGAGGCCCCAATCCCACCCCCTGGGGCCCACAGCTGTACAATGGGATCGGCTGCAGCACTCAGCTCAGCCCAGGGCTCAGTGGGGTGAAAATGGGGCACGGTCGGGGCCTGGAGAGGAGAAGGGGCACAACGAGAGCTGGAGCCCCAGGGCTGCACCACGCTGGGCAGCCGTCCCCAGCCCGCTCACCCTGCGTAGTAGTTGATGGAGGCAGCCAGGGCGTTCCCAGAGCCCCCGGGCAGGATGCACAGCGGTGTCCGCAGGGCCTCCTCCCAGTCCGGCCGCTCCATCAGCCCGTTCAGCACCTGCAGGACAAGGCAGGGTGGGAGCTGCTGGCACGTGGGGGTCCAGGCCGTGGCCACCCCCATGGCTCCCAGCTGGGTTTTGTCACCCCATCTCCCCCCATTTTGCCTCCAGCCCTGCCCGGGGCTGACTCCAGGTGCTCACCTCATGGAGCAGACCGTCCCCAGACATCACCACCAGCACATCCCACTGCGCCAGGTCCTCATCCCGCACCTTCTCCTGAGCGTGGTGGGGTCTCTCTGCAGCACAAATCACAACGCTGAGTCCTCCACCCTTCCCGGGGCAGGTGGGGGTGGGGCAGAAGGGCGACCCTCGGGGATACTCACCGGTGACAAAGACGGTGGGAGTGATGTCGGCATCAGCCAGCATGGGCTGCACCACGGCCTGGAAGTCCTCAAGCGCGTGGCCAGCACCGCTCTGCGGGTTCAACAGCACCAGCGCACGGCAGGGCCGGGGCAGCACCCCATAGCTGACACCTGGGGGGGGGAATGGAGGGGAGCAGGGGGTCAGCACGGTGGGACCACCGGGTTGGTTTGCTACGGGTCCTAAGGGACGTGGAGTGCAGGGAGGGATCCGCACTGACAGACGTGAGGTGTTGCAAACCGTCAGCAGCGGTGACTCACGAAGGCTGACAGCGATTCCCAGCACCGCACGGCCCGGGGAGCCCCTTCCTCCACTCTCGTGGAGCTCCGGGTGCAGAACGGCTCCTTTAACCCTGGGCAAAAGCCGCAGGGTCCGGAGCCGGCCCTGGCCCGGCATCCCCTGCCCTCCTCAGCTCCTTATCAGCCGGCGGCAGATGGGACGGAGCGGCTTCGGGCGCTGCTCAGGGCACAGTGCTGCCCCGCACCGCTCCGGCCCCAAATCCCCCCCGGGGTTCAGCACTCGGTTCTGCTGCCTGCTCCGACACCGCGTACCCCCCCATCCCCCCAACCCCCCCCCCCCCCCCCCCAGGGCTCAAGACGTTGCCACATCACACATCCACGCGAGGAACCGCCGCGCAGGGGACGGCTTCGGCCCCCGCCGTGACACTGCGGTGCCGTGGGGTGGATGGAGGTGGGGGGAGGGGGGATGTTGGGGGGTGCCCCGGCTGCCCCGCACGCCGGAGGCCTTATCAGCCCCGCACACACGGCCCCGAGGGCGCGGGGCGTGGCGAGACCGATCCGAGCACGGCCGAACCGAGCGCAGCACCGGCGGAGCCCGGGGCCGTCCGCTCCCACCGGGATTCGGTGTTTTGCCGTCGTTCTGATTTACCAGGAGCGGCACAGGGCCGTTCCCCGGCTGCGGTTAACGCCGCGTGGTACAACGCGGGGACGAGAGCGGGGGGACAGCATCCATCCCTCCCTCTGCCCAGCGCAGCAATTCAATCTCGGCCCCGACGCTCCGGAGGGGACAAAGCCGGGGGTTGGGGCTGCGGAGGAGGTGGGGACACGGAGGACTTTCGCCCCGCGGACGCCGCTTTTGTTAAAGCTTCGCTACTCATTAAACCGGGGGAAGGAGGGGGGGGGGGAGGACAGCACAAAGGGCCCCGCGGTGCGCGCTGCCCCTCCGCGTTAAGGGGGAAAGAGAGGAAGGAAAAAAGGGGGGGGGGACCCCACGGTGCGCTGCGTGCCCGTCCCATAGGGCCGGCGCCGGTGGGGGGCGGGGTGGGGGCACACGCAGGTGCCGTCCCACGCGGGGATCCGACCCCCTCCCACCCCCCCCACAGCGGCTCCGTGGGGGCACAGGCGGTGCCGTCCGGGAAACTTCTCCACCTCCCCCCCCCCCAACACACACACACACACACACACCGACCCACGCGCGGGGCACCGCCGCTTCTCACCGTCCCGCGTGGGCGCTGCGGGCAGCGAGAGCTCTCGGATGCGTTGGCTCCAGGCCTGAGCGATGCGGAGATTCTCCTCGGCTTCTGGGTGTTGGGAAACGCGGAAAGTCCTCTGCAGGCGCTGCCGGGCGGGGGAACCCCATCGTGCCTTACGGAACGGATAACCCACGAGGGAGAAGCAGGCGGCGGCGGAGCCGCACGGGAAAGCGGCGGTGCCCACGCAATCGGCCAAACGGAGAGCGACGTCGGAACCTCCGGGACGCAGCACCTGCAGCTCCCGCTCGGTCAGAGCGACGGACCACGCTGCCGAACCGGGAGACGGTCCAGAGGAGAAGCGGCCCCGCAGCAGAACCGCACCGCCGTCGCTGTGCGGGGGGACCCGGCGGCCGGCGGCCATCGGAGCGCGGAGCGGGGCCGGGACGCACCGGGAGCACCGCCCGCCGCTGCTCGCTGCTGACACCCGCCGCGCTGCTCGGCAATGGCAGGAGGCGGCCCCATTTAACACCCCCCCCCCCCCCCGCCCCACACACACACACGCACACACCCCGCTCCGCCGCCCGGCCTCGGTTTCCCCGAGGGCTGCCCCTCCGACGGGCACGGATGGGGCTGCGGGTGCCCTCCGAGCCGTGGGTGCCCTCGGCTCTGTGCCGCTGTGCTGGCACACGCAGACCCAGAAACACAGGTCCAGACCCCGCAACCCAGCGTAGATCCCACAGTCCCAAGCCCAGACCCTCACGACCCAGTGCAAACCCATAACCCTGAGCACAAACCCTATAACCCTAAGTCCAGACCCTACAAGCCTAAACCCAGAACTGCAAGCCCAGACCCTACAACCCAGTCACCACAACCCTAAGCCCAGACCCTACAACCCAGAATTCATAACCCTAAGCCCAGACCCTACAACCCAGTCACCAGAACCCTAAGCCCAGACCCTACAACCCAGTCACCAGAACCGTAAGCCCAGACCCTACAACCCAGAATTCATAACCCTAAGCCTAGACCCCATAACCCTAAGCCCAGACCCTGCGACCCAGCCCAGTCCCCATAACCCTAAGCCCAGACCCTACGACCCTAAACCCAGTCCCCATAACCCTAAGCCCAGACCCTACGACCCACCCCCGTCCCCGTAACCCTAAACCCAGTCTCCACAACCCTAAGCCCAGACCCTACAACCCAGCCCAGTCCCCGTAACCCTAAGCCCAGACCTGACAACCCAGCTCAGTCCCTATAACCCTAAACCCAGACCCTACCACCCAGTCCAAACCCCATAACCCTAGGACCAGTCCATACAACCCAGTCCAGACCTCATAACCCTAAGCCCACACCAGTCCCTACAACCTAAACCAGACCCTATAACTGCAAGCCCACACCCTACAACCCAGCCCAGTCCCCGTAACCCTAAAACCAATCGCCGTAACCCTAAGCCCAGCCCCCCTAATGCTAAGCCCGGACCCTACAACCCTCAGCACCAGGGCTCTTCCCTCTCACAGCTGCCTTCTCACCCCGGTTCCCCCTGAAACCCACACAGAGGGGGTTTGGTGCCCCAGGAGACTTCAGAGCCCCCTAAATCAGAGTGGGGCGGGATGGTGGAGGTGTGTCTGTGCTGTGGGGTCGGAGCTCGCAGTGGGGAAAGCAGCCCCACACTGTGGCCTTCCTTGGTGACTTAAAGCCCCATGAGCCTCAAGGTGGAGGCACAAACAGCAGTGGCTGGGATGCAGGGAATGGGAAACTTCCAGCCCGGGATGAACCATGCTGGGGACACTGACAGAGCAGCAGGGGATGAAATCATATGGGTTTGGGGCTGCAGGGTACGTGTTTGGGGCTGCCAGCTTTGCTTTTGCTTTGTTCTTGAGCCCTTGCACGGATTGCAGAGCTGCACCAGGGAGCAGAGCTCGGCCCAGGGTCGCTCTCAGCCTTCGGGAGCCGGGCAGCTCCTGGATCCCATGCAGCCCTGGCGAGGCTGCGAGCTGACGTTACACAGAGATATTTCTGAGGTCACCTCTCCCTGTGCTCCCACACACCCCACCGAGCCCAGCCCGGGGCCGCAGCGATGCATGCCAAGCGCTGCCGCCCCATCTCCCCGCTCTCCCCCGGACGCAGCGGTTTCCTGCAGCGAGATGAGCGCAGGCATTTTTGGGAGCTGACTCAGAGGCCGCAATGGGAACCACCTGGGGGCCGGCTGCACCCATGGTAAGCACTGTATGGCCCTACAGCAAGGCTCGGGGCCCCCCAGAATTGCTCATCTCCCCCCCAGCTCTGCCCAAGACCCTCCAGCATCGCCCATACTCCCCCAGCATTCCTCAGGTCCCCCCCCAGAACAGCCCAGGATCCCTCAGCATTGCCCATTCCCCCCCCAGCTCTGCTCAGGACCCCACCTAGTGCAGCCTGTTCTCTCTCAGCACCACTCAGGACCCCACCCAGCATTGCCCATTCCCCCCCCAGCACCACTCAGGACCACCCCAGCATTGCCCATTCCCCCCCAGCATAGCTCAGGATCCCTCAGCATCGCCCATTCTCCCCCCCAGCTCTGCCCAGGACCCCCTAAAGCACATCTCAGGACCCCCCAGCACAGCCTATTCCCTCTCAGTACCACTGAGGACCCCCCCCAGCATTACCCATCCCCCCCCCAGCACATCTCAGGACCCCCCCAGCATTACCCATCCCCCCCAGCACTGCTTAGGACCACCCAGCATTGCTCGGGACCCCCTAGAAACGCCAGTCCCCCCCCTCCCAGCTGTGCTCGGGACCCCCCAGCACTGCGATCGCTGCATTTTCACCTCTCTGGAGCCGCTCTGTGCCCAGCGAAGGGCTGCAGCCGCCACGTCCCCGTGCGGGGGGCTGAGGTGGGTGGGCCTGAGGGGGACCGTGAAGCGGGGGCGGGCCGTAATAGGACAAAACACGGGGATTGGGGGAGGGGGTGGGGGGACCCGGTAAGGGGTCTCGCTGAGCTCCGCCGCTCCCTCGGGGAGCACAAGGGGAGCGGAGGACTCAGCGCCACACCCCTCCCCTCCCGGCTATAGAGTGTGACCAGAGCGCCCTCACAGCGCTTCCGGCGGCGCGGCGGCCATCTTGGGCGCGGGCAGTGAAGCCGCCGCAGCTCTCAGGCTGCGCCTCGCGTTGTTTGGAGGAGCGGGGAGCGCCGCACCCGCGAAACGGGCGGGAAGGCCGAAGAGCCCGCGCCGTCCTTATCCTCCTCCTCTTCCTCCTCCTCCTCTTCCTCAGGTACCGGCTCCGTTCGGGCGGGAGCGGATACCCCTCGCCCCGCTGTTGGGGGGGGGGGCGATACGCGGAGAAAATGCCCTCACCCAAGATGGCGGCGGGGCCGGGGGCGGTCTCTCTCAGCCCGCGGAGAAAATGGCGGCGGAGCGGAGCGGGTCCGCTCCCCCCGACCCCACGGCCGCCGCGACCCCACGGCCCCGCGGGCCGGAGCCCGCCCCCTCCCCCCTCACACGGCCCCGTCCCCAGCCCCCAGCAGAGTGTGTGCGGTGGAGGTACCCCCCCGAGCGACGCCGTGCCGGGCGGGCTGCTCTCCTCCTCCTTCCCACCCCTTAGGGGGCGGCGATAGCGGCGGGGTGGAAGAAAAGGATGCCACGGAAGCCGCTGTCGCCTTATAAATCTGTTTTTCCTCCTTTCCGAGCTCCCAGGGGGCTGCATGACGCTGCGGCGATGAACGCGGCCAGGAGCGGCTATCGGGTCTTCTCGGCCAACTCCACGGCGGCCTGCACCGAGCTGGCCAAGCGCATCACCGAGTAAGTGAGGCGTGCCGGGCTCCGCGCTCAGCGTCTGCCGCTTACGGGGTCCGGCCCCTCGGTGCTGAGCAATGAATGTGGCCCCTGGGGCGGCGGTGGTGGGTGGTCGGAGTCCAGACTTAACGCTCAGAGCTTCCCCAGAGGAGGGGGACTCGTGGCTCTGTGGGTTTTTGTCGGAGCGGTGTGAGATCTGTGTGTGTTCCCGGCTGGGTTTGCCGCTCCGTGTGTTGGAAATGAGCGGTGTGTGCTGGCAGAGCTGAGGGGTGTTAGTGCATCCTTTACTTTCCCGGCCGTTGCTTTGACGTTGGTTCAGTAGGGATGGGCATAACGCTCTCCACAGTGCGGTGCTTGGAGCAGGATTCCCACTCACGCTTCTGGTTTGGGTTAGTTTACTTCAGGTCAGGACATCCAGCAAGCAGGCACCCTCCAAGGGGCTTTTCTAGGAAGCAGGAATGCATTGTTTTGGTTTGTGTTTGGTTTTTTTTTTTGTAGGCTGCTATTCTAAAGTTGAATGCGGGTTTCCTTTCTGCTTTTGATCAGCTACAGCTTACAGGAAGCTGCTCCCAAAATTAAGAGGCCTTTATGCTTGTTGGTCTCCCGAGGAGGATAGCATCCTTACCACCACCCATGCAGCTTTCTGCTCCAAGGGAGAGCTTAAACTGGAAATAGTGCAGAATACAGGTGTGCTTAAGCTGCAGGAGCATCTTGCTGCTTCTCCAGCTAGCCTGATAAGCAGTGCATTCAGTCCTTAGCACAGGTCATCTGCACAAAGCAGTTAGGCAGGGATCACTGCTGTTCATGGGACGTGTGTTGGGTGGTAGTGACAGGCTCCTTTATGTGAGGTGGGGAGGCAAATCCTCATGTTTGGTGAGATGTTTTTGGTTCACAGGTGTTCTTTTCTTTTTTGCTCTATTTGGTCAGTTCTGTACCACTTCACTGTTAAAACTCTGAAAATAAAATCTACATAAGTGTATATTTTAAGAAAAGAAAACATTTTGCTGTGACAGATGGGATATGGGAAGGCCTGTGCTGCTGCGTCAATGCGGGCTATAACAGAAGTCCCCTGGGGGTAGGGGACGAGTTCCAAGTTCTCAGGACTGAAAGAGCAAAGAGGCAATCTTTATCCTCCGCTCCCTGTCTCAAGAATAACTCACTTTCCTCTAAAGATGTAATGTGAAAAGGCACGGAGCAGATTCCTCAGGCTGTGGCACACAGCTGGCTGCGTGACGTGCTCTGTTCGTGCTTGCTTTTCTCTGTCAGCTGGTGAGATACACGTGAGGTTTTAAAAGTGCCTGGAGTTTTTCCTCCCCACAGGGGAGTGCAGGTGCTCCCAGGTGTGCTAGGGGCTGTAACCCTCCGCAGGACTTCAGCAATGCTCTGAGTCTGAGCAGCAGCAGAATCCAGAGTGTGGCCTCCTGGCTATATTTTGTGATGTAAACTTCTAATGGAGGCGAGAGGGGCTCCTTGCCTTGGCTCTGGCAGCAGTGAGGGTGCTGGCTTTCCTTAAAGAGCTCAGAAGCTGTTTCAACACGTTTACAATGTTTGTTTTTTCAGGTTGCAAAAGATGTGTGGCCGCTGCCTTTGGCTTCCCACTGTGTCCCTTCCCAGCAAGTACTTTGCTGGGGGGGTCACTTGCACCTTTTAATAGAGTTGGAGCAGTCCTGTGAGGGTGAGTCTGGCATCTAATATTGTGCGTTCTTTTAAAAGGCTTTTTTTTTTTTTAATGATCTTCCTCATAAGTAATAAAAGAACTTTAAAATAACACACAATATTAGGAGTTGGGCTGGTTCAAGGAGTGCTTCAGCTTTCGTTTCGAGCTTTCATTTCTGTTAGCTTCTGCCAGGGAGAGGAGCTGGTGCTGACTCATGGGAGCCACGAACTCTGTGAGGATTCCTTAGAGTCAGGATGTCTGAAACATAAATAAACCCTATGTTTTTTTAGTTTCTTGTAAATTGATTGGGACTTCTTGTTTAATCCTTTCCCCGAAGGAAGGGAAACTCCTGCTGTAATTAGGATGCTTGGCATCTGATTACAAGCTGTGTCTGCTAGGAAGAAAGATAATTTCTGTGAATAGTCCTCATCCCTAATGGACCTTGTGTGCCTCTTGGGAGGGAGAGGGAGGTCTCGCAAGTGTGGAGTCTACGACAGCTGAATGTAGATCTCCCTCTAGCTGCGGTGTTTGGCACACAGGGTACAACTGCTGCATCCTGCTTGCTGCTTGTGGTTTTGGGTTGGAGGGGATCTGGTGATGGAAGCTTGCTGATGTGTCCCCACTGCTCCTGCAGGCTTGCGTTGTGTAGGACGTGGTGTCATACACTCATTGCAGGCACTGAATATTCTCTACGAGCATTTGTTTGCAGCATGGAATATGGTGGTCTAGTGGTGAAAGCAATACTGTAAACCTAAGCAGTGCAGGTTCATGAGGAAATGATGGAGACCTTTGTTCTGATCTTTGGTCACAGAGAGCCCTGTATGCAACAGTGAAACCTGTGCAGTGCTTTCTGTGGCAGAGCTGAAGGCAAATCCTGTTTCTGTAAGAGCTGGCGTGTTGGGAGGGCTTGCAGAACCTTTCTTGGCTGAAGGAGGGAGAGTTTTTTCTTGGAGGGGAAGGAAAGCAATATCAGCCTGCTCTCCTCTGTCTCCAGACTCTGCTCTTACTGTCTGGGAAGAGCTTGATGTGATGCAGCAGCAGGAGGGGAGCTGGCACCAACTCCTTTCCATCTTGGACACAGAAGCACTCACTGAGGCAGGAGGCAACAGATATGGCAAGGGAACACTGCACCAAAAGTGGTGGTGAGGGAAACAGAGGGAAACAAACAGCCGGTCAGTGTGGTTGGAGAGGGTTAGAAAGAGGAATGGATGGATGGACAGAGGTAAGAGGGGCTAAAATGGCTGTAATGACATTAGAGCAGATTGCTGTGTATCCAGAATGGTCCTTTGTCTCCTTCCCTGGTTGATGAAGGAAGAGGTTAGGAAATGCATCCCAGAGCTGCTGCTGAGTTAGCTGGACCAATTGACTGTGATCCTCAGGGGTTTGCTGGAGTTTGAAACAAAACACTGCAAGTGAAGCTGCATCTTGCATTTTGATTCATCGAGTCTTTTTAATTGATTGTCCTTTGTCTCAGGAGCCTGGTGCTATGGTTTCTGACGGCCTTCAGAGGAGCACTTTCAAGGCTGACTGAACCCCAGTTCGTTTCCTGCAGCGTGTTGCTTCCTTATTGAGCTACAAATGGCTTCTGGGCTGCTCACGTTTAAACTGCACCGAAGGCAGGTCTCACAGTCTCTCCTGTATCCACAGCTTAATATCCTCTTGGCACGTGCTGACACTGTGGAAAGTTAGGTCATAGCAAGGGCTATTACAGATGAATAGAATTTTTTTTTTTACTAATTGTATAGGGTAAGTACTTTTTAAAGCCATTTTTCTTGCATTCCAGCAGGTCCCGGAGGATCTGAGTCAGTGGCAGAGCTGGTTCAAGGACTGCAGGGCAGCAGGGAGCCAGGCTTTGGCTTTTAGGAGCTGTGAGTGCTTGCGTGGTGAAACCTTGCACAGAGACAACATTAAAACCCTGAGGAGATTGGGCAGCCTTGGAGCAGCAGCATCTTTTCACAGGGCTTGGTGGGGCTGTACACAGCTGCTGGAGGAGATCCCAGCTCTGAAGACTGTGCTTTTAAACACAAAGCCAGCACCAAACCGAGTTCCTGTCTCTGGGGTGGAGAAGGGAGCTTCCAGAAGCGTGCCTGTGCTCTGGGGTCTGCTGGCTTACAAGTGAGAATTCTGCAAACTGTGTGAAATCAACCCGGCTGTTTTCCAGTCTTAAATAGCTGAGTATTAGCAAGAGGTTCTCTGTAGCCGAGTGCTGCACCACATAATGGTGCTTTTGCTGATGGACCTTTTTTGGCCTGAAGACTTGTTTTAGCTACGATGCCTCAAGTATTCTTCTTGGCAGAACGAGCTGTAGCTCTCCACTGCTATGAGTGCCCCGAATTAGTTGCTTTCCCTAGGGAAGAGCTGCCTGTGGTCACCTTGATCCTGTGCTCCTGACAGCCCTTGTTGGTAGGGCTGAACTGGAGCCACGTGCAGAAGTTTTTGCTGTTGGTTCAATTCCTCTGCTGCCTAAAGCAGTGAGCACTTGTGAGCCTCTGCAGGGAGACAGTTTAGAGAGAGAGGAGCTGGGAATGGATGTGAAAAAGGGAGAGGTGATGGGAAGTGGGAGCTTTTCTGTGGACTCTTGCACGTGGTTGCTCTGTGAGGCTGTTTGGTGGCATGGGTTGTGCTCTGCCCTTGGCTGCTGTGTCAATCTTCCTTTTGACTCAAGCCCCGTGGAATTTGCTGCTGCACAGCAGGAGCTGCAGGAACAGCCCTCTGCTTTTAGTAACCTGGACTAAGTCTAGGTTTTATCAGACCCCTCCTCAGGCTGAAGTCTCTGCTTGAGCAAAGTCTCCTGCAGTGGGTAGAGTGAGAGGTGTGTGCCCCTGAGTAAACACACCTCAGCTTGGAGCACTTTGGAGCTGCCTGTTGGTCCTGCTGTGCCCGCAGCTCTGACCATCACTGAGCACTGCAGGCAGGCAGGGTTGATGTATGACTTTATGGACAGTTTTATCTCATATCCTTCCCGTTGCTGCCTCTCTTGTTTATATGCAGTCAACAGTTGGAGCAGACATTTTATTTATTGTCTGGCCAGTGCAATCTGCTACTGCTCGTGCCTTTCAGTTGGCAGCTGCTTACTGTCTCTTCTGCTGTTATCTGCATCCAGCTTTGATAAGCTGAGCTGTTCTGAGTGTCCCTCTTTCCATCAGGAAGTGAACTTGCCATTCCTATTCCTTGCTTCTGCAGCACAGAAACTGCATTGCTGTTGTGCTGTCTGAATTGAGGAGCACTGGGCTCTTATTTCTTTTCCAGCATGGCTGGGATCTTGCCAGCTACGTGCTCACCAAATGTCACTAGCCCTGAGCGTGCCACCATCGAAGGGGTGTTTTGCAGAGATGTTTCCAGCTGGATGGTTCCTGAAGCTGTCCCTCCTGTCATGAGATGCAGGGCTGACTAAGGGCCTCTGCACGTTCTGCTTAATGGAGGATTTTTCCAGCAGTGCACCGTGCAGGGAAGTCAGGGCACATGTGCCTCCAAAGGGAGCTTGTGAGACGTGCTATGCAGCCACGGAGGAATAGTGTGTCATTCAGTGTTTACCCATACACTGATTTGTTTTGTGTGTGACTGTCCAGCTTGTTTCAGCTCAGATGTGTAAGCAGCGATTGGGCTGCGCCTTAATATTTGCAAATGCATCGCTGTTATCAGAAGGACTGCAGGATCCCAAGGGGCAGCATCTGCAAACCTCACCTTCACTGTAGACAGAGCCGTTCCTGGAGGTCTTGGGGCTTGGCTTTATGCTGCTGCTCCTTTCTGCAGTGTGGGAACAGTGAGAGAAGCTGTAGTAGAGATCTGGGTGGATTTCTTATTCTGTACTGCACAGCACCTGCATGTGCTGCGGTGCGTGTCCAAGCTGGGCTGGGTACTGCAGTGAACCACCCACATATGGAATTCACTCACCCAAGAGGTGCTTTGTAACCAGTGCAGCCAGCAGATTGTGTTGGGGTATCTGTTGTCACTGCTGACCAGGAGAGCTTCTGGCTGAGATTGCCAGTGTGGGGGCTCACAGCTGAGTCCAGAAGTCACTGGTTGGCCAGCAGCATGCTGGTGTTGAGTACACCTCTCTCTAAATAGGTAGTAATGCATTCCTTGAGAGCAGGGTTAAATGCAGAGTGTCACCTGAGGGTATAGCCGGTACTGTGTTTTAAAATGCTCTTCCGAATGACTTGGTATTATGAAACAAATGCATTAAAACAACAAGAAAAGGCTGCTCCTGCTGCTCAGATGGAACCTGGGCCTGACCAGTGCTGCTCCCAAAGGGTCAATGACTGACAAGGATGGAAAGTAGGCAGCAGCCTCATGGTCACACAGGATGTGTGTTTGGGCATCTGAGCCTGTGAGTGCTCTGTGTGTGTGTGGATGGGGAAGCTGTGTTGTTCTGCAGCTCGGCTGCTGCGTTCAGGTCCTCGTTAGGCAGTGCTTTGCTTTGTCAGTGTACACATGTGAGCTCATCTCTGCTCTGGATGGCGGTCTGCTCAGTGCCTCCTGTTTTAATTCCCTTTTTTCTCTCACCAGACGTCTCGGTGCTGAGCTGGGGAAGTCTGTGGTGTACCAGGAAACCAATGGAGGTAAGAGAACTCTTCAGTACATGCATGCCTGCTCTGGGGTCACTTTAGCCGTACAGGTAGATAGCTCAGTTGGCCAGACCTGCCTGATAAGCACAGTGATTCATCTGTGATGTTACTGCTGCTCCTGGCAGCGCTGGATTTGTGTCTAACCTTAGATGAACCAGTTGTGTTCCTTGATTTCCCATATGACCTTGTTTCCTGCCTGTCAGCTGTCCTGATTCCTCCCTCAGCTGTCAGGAGCTGCAGAGCGTGTGCTGTTGTGCTTAGGAAACCATCTGCCAGGTAGAAGTAATGGCCTTCTTTCTAAATGTCTGCTTTACATGTAAGTCTTCTCCCAGTCCTCCCCACACTGCAGGCAGTTTATGGGCACCTGTTTTGCTTTCAGGTGCACAGGTGTATGGCTGTGCTGGGGGCTGTGCTTCCTGGAGGTTGTTTTCATCTCTTTAAGTGTAGCCAGTGCCATTTTCAGCTATCCACACTGGGCTGAAACACAACAATGCTGACCACCAGGACTGCCAGGCAGTGGGTAGGCTTTTGTAGCTGTGTGCAGCTATGATGGGGTTGTCTGTGTTCGTGTTACTGAGAGTTTTTTGCCCTCTGGGGTTAGTTTTAAATCGGGCTGCTTGCTTCGAGGCCTGAAGTCATTCCTCATCGCTGCACAACAAATCATTCTCCTTTCATCAGAGTCCCTTAAGGCTGCTGCAGATGTCTGGATGATTAGACTCTGAATTCTCTGGCTTGGTAGATCTCTCTCTCTCTCTCTCTTCTAACTTATCTCTGCCCTCTGGTTCATGACTGTGTGGGGTATGAGTGGCTAAGGAGGGCCCCTTGGAAAATCTTGTGTCACTGCTTGGGCTGTGCTGAGTGAGGGCTGTAGGAGGCAATTTCAGCAGAGTCTCAGACTTCCATCTCGTGTCAGTGTTTGAAATATCTTCCCCTTGGTCTTGGTAGTGAAGGCAGGGAGTCCTCCCCCTCTGAGCACTGGTGTTGTGGGCTCTCCAGCCTGCATGGAGCTGGCCCTGTAAGCTGCAAAGCAGCCAGGTTAACCTCTTGGTACATACTAGGGGATGTTCTTTGCATGGTTCATTGTTATGTAGTGAATGTGGTACTGACAGCTTTCAGCACAGAGAAATGAGAAGGATCTCATTAGGAGTTAAGTAACAACTATTCAGCCTAGTTTTGCATTGTAAATACAGCTAACTCACCCACATCCATGCCAGCTCCTTGCTTCCCAGGACTTTTGGAAAATCCACTTAGCTCCCCTTTGTATGTGTGGTGTAAGGGTGTGCTTGTGGGGGAAAAGGAGCAGTTCCTGCATTTTCCCTGAGCTGTGGGCCAAGTTGCCTTTTTACTGCAACTCTGACGTTTGGGAATAAAACTTTTTTTTTTTTTTAATCCTCTCCAGAAACAAGAGTTGAAATAAAAGAATCTGTCCGAGGACAGGATATCTTCATTATACAGACAATCCCCAGGTAAGGGACTTGTGGCTTAATTTTACGTGAGTGATGTGCTTTGGATTTGTGGTTCAGCTGATGGTTCTGGTTGGCTTGCTAGCCATTAGCTGGCTTGTCAATGCCTTCTTCTGGTGATGTCATTGCTTTGACTTAATTTAAGACACAACATAGTGTTAAGCTGTTAAAGGGAATCACTTGCAGCTCAGTGAGCTGAGAAGCTTCCCATGCATGGCATGTGTGTCACCTGAGGCAAGAACAGGCATGCTGGGTGGGTCTGAGTGAATCCCTGGTGTGTGTGGTGCTGTCCTTGTAGGCTCAGTTCCTTGGTGATTTTTGACTGATGCTTTCATTTCAGGATGTTTGATCTCCCCTGCCTCAGTTACCTAGCAGCACAGCCAGCAACCAGCAGCAGTGATGGCTCCTGTTACAAGCTGGATTGCTCTTCCTCTTTCACTATAGTGGTGTAAAACTTGGGTGGAAGCCCTCAGCTTCCCTCCTCTACTCTTGTAGTTCTTAATGATGACGTGCTGTTTTCAGAGATGAGGTGCTGATACCAGGCAAGAGCAAAATGATTCATGCTGTAATAGCCTTCACATTACCAATTTCTGCTCAGATTTTGGAGTTGTAATAAGTACCCAGCGTTCAGTCAGGTAGCAGAATAACCTGGAAGCTAACGTTTTTCCCAGCTTGCCTAAGTACAGTCCACTGAGAATTCAAGTTCATTTCCTCTTTGTAATGCTTGTTAAAGAAAACAATAGGACTGTGAGGTCAGCTTGCCCTCTCCTGGAGCGCCTCTTGAAGGCTGAGACATTTTCCTAGAGCTCCTCTCTCTAGGGTGATGTTTTGAGTGCTTCCTCCCCCAGGGAGCAGCTGCATCTCTTTGAGGTGGGAACCCACTGATGCAGGATTGTGTTTCAGGTGAATGGTGCCCTTCTGTTGTCCCTGGGGAGAGAGTTCTCTGAAATAACTTGTAACTGAGAGCTTTGTAAGCATGAGACAGGTAAGGTAAGAGAGATAACTCAGACTAACAATGATTCTGGGAGGGGAAAGCGTCTTCTGCCCTCAAATTGTCAATCCCTTTGTTTTTCTGTGAGTGCTGCTGAGTGTTTTCAGGTCAGGGAATGGGTTCTTTTAGTAAAAATGCTCAGCTCCTCCACATAACAAGCCACTGTTGGACAGTCGAGTCATCTGTTACTCTTAATCTGCAGCTGTGCCTTGCTGCATTGCTTGAGAGGACAGGTTCAAGGACATCTCCATTTTGCAGAGGGTTTGGGGGAGCTTTTAAATAGAGTAAAATCAGCAGTTTTGGGTAACCTGAAAGTAGGACTTCCACGCAAAGCAAGCAAAATAGTAGGACTTATCAGGAAAGGATTAGAGAGGGGAAACAGTGTTGTTGTGCTGCAGTGTGAATCCAGAGGCCGCATCTGAAGTGCACAGAGGATCAGTGAACAGAATTTTATTTGATACAAGCTCCCTCTCCAAAAGAAATATTGCAGAGGTGAAGCACTTACTGACGGATCGTCTGAGGCTGTTGGTGTGTGGGCTTGCATTTGTTAGGAAAAGATAAGTAACAGTACTGAGAAAGGGAAGGTAAGGGGAAGGCCTGCTCGGGTATTTGGATTTGAGTGGCCTGGAACAGGTCATAGAGGCACTGCTCTGTGAGAACAAGGAGGTGTCAGGTTCAAAACACACCACAGGGGGTGGTACTTCCCATTATGAATCGCTTAACCTCAAGATCTCCTTATTGCATAGTGCTGCCTGTACCAAGAGTGTGTCATATCAAATAGCTGCTAGACAGATTGGTGGTGGTGGGGATGGGGGATAGATTATGGGCTGTTAGGGATACGAAGAGCATTGGTGGCTCAGTGTGAGCTGCACTTTGCCTGCAGTGGGGAGTGCACTGCTTTCTCCATGTTCTCTGGTTTTGCTAGGCAGATTTTTTTGTCTTAATAGCAAGGCTGAGCTCAACCATGGGTGTGTTCCTGTGTGTTATAAGCATGCAGCTTGCTGCTGAAGTAGCTACTTAGCAAAAATGGAAGACTTGATGGCTTTAGAGAGATTCTGGAAGTAAATAGGAAGCTACAGGCAAGGACAGGGAGCAGTGAGAGTGGGCTCCAGACTGCTGGAGAAGGGTGGTCCAATTAAAGGAGATTTTCAGAGTCCTCTGTGGTGTCCTGTCTGAATAATGAGAGCAGCACTCCCTGCACGTGGGATTATTGCTGCCAGCATCCCACAGCAGCACCAGGGCTGCTGGTACCTTGTGAAACTGGGGGCAGCCTCTCACAGAAGCAGTTCTGTCTGTTTTCTGTTTCTTTTGTTGTAATGTGATAATAAAAGGTATTGGATTTCAGGGATGACCTTCAAACGGACTTAAAGTTGGCCGCTTTGTTTTTGTACTGTACAGATAGCAGAATCTTTTTCTCCTCTCCCAGCCACGCTGGCACAACTGAAACAGCAAAGGGAAGAAGTGGTTCTTTGTTAGCTCGCCATCCTACGTGGCGGGGGTTATGCTTTATGTAATTCTTGGCTGGGTGCTTTGGGGCCAACAGAGCTTTCTTGTGTGTGAGCAGCATTGTGCATGAGGGCTGCCAGAGCCAGCAGGAGAATAAAGAGACACAGAGCACGCACAAATGAGTGGACGCAAATGGAGGTTAATTCCCAAAGGAATGGGGAGCAGAGGAGAAATGGAAGGGGTTAGAGGTTTGTGGTGCGTCGCACACGAAGAGGAGGAAGTGTTTGAGCTCTTGGGGTAGCTAAGATCTGGAGGATAAGAGTCTCCAAGCAATGAGTGGGTAACGTCCTGGAAGCTCTGTGGGGCTTGAGGATGCTCTGTGCTGCTCATTCCTCTGCTGCATGGCTGGGTCTGCTTCTGCTCCATCACCTCGTGGCTCTGCAGCACTGCCCTCCTGCTTGGGATGTGGTGTGCTTCTTGTGGCAGCTGGAAAACACGGGCAAGGGTGGATTCTTCAGTTTCCAAATGGTCTGGAGTTGCTCTGTGATAATGCAGACAATGTGTGGATTTTGGGCTTCCCTTGGTGCTGGTTATAAGGAATTAAGAGGGCCTATTTCATTATTTTTCCTTTCCAAAACAACTTCAATTAAATGCGCTCCTACTGGACCACACGGTCATCATGGTGAAACTGACTGAAGATAGAGTTCTGTGTGTATTTCTTCTTGTGGTTTATAAGATGTTTGGTGTTTATAAACGTGCTGTTACTTTAATCACTAGGTAAGGTAGTGGAGAAGAAATGCCTTTTCTTGTTGTGATGGAGGAAATCACTGTACACCTCATCTCAGGGTACAGAAATCAAATGCTGTTCCACAGCTTTTGTGCTGGAGTCAAATCCTGTGCATGCAGCAGCTGATTGCAGCGTGCTGTGGCACGATAGAAGGAGCTGTGGGATTGCAATGCAGGCCTGGCTGGCATACAGTAACATAAAGTAGAACACAGCTTACATGAAAGCTTGGTGAGGAGAGAGGGGTATGGGTGTGCTATGAAAGGGAATTGCTCTGGGGGGAAAAAAACTGCTAATATTTGGCGTGATTTTGAAATCTCATAGGGATGTGAATACTGCTGTGATGGAGCTGCTGATAATGGCTTATGCACTGAAGACTTCCTGTGCCAGGAACATCATTGGGGTCATCCCTTACTTCCCCTACAGCAAACAGAGCAAAATGAGGAAGAGGGGCTCCATAGTCTGCAAGCTGCTGGCTTCCATGCTTGCCAAGGCAGGTGAGTGCTGTGGGGGAAGCTGCTGGCATCCAGGGGTGCCTGCCCTGGTCTCCCATCAACTGTGCAGGTGCCCTGCCAAACCTGTGAGCTACTTTGGGGAGGTTAATTTTCTTCAGTTTATTCTTATTTCTTCAGCTCACAGCTGGGGCAAGTGGCCTAGAAGTGTCGTGTTGAAACACATTGTCAGTCTGGTGCTGTGACTCCTACTGCACTCATATATTCTCATTACATCTTTGAAACTTTTCAAGTTACCTTCTTAAGCTTATTTTAACACATGGCATACTGACTAATAGTGAGAGCAGGCTGCAGAATGGAAATGTTTAAGGAACTCCAGCCATGTGGGAGCTGTCTTAATGAGTTATCTTTTTTTGTTGTTGTTGTTCTTTTCTTAGGTTTAACACACATTATCACTATGGATCTTCATCAAAAGGAAATTCAAGGCTTCTTCAGCTTCCCTGTAGACAACCTGAGAGCATCCCCTTTCTTGATTCAGTACATACAGGAAGAAGTGAGGTTACTCTAGTTCTATATATATCGACTTGCCTTAATGCAGCAGCAGAGTTGAGGTGCTGCTTATTGTGTTGTCAGGCTAGACCAACTGTTCTGTTAATCTTTTTTTTTTAATTATTTTTTCTTAAAGGATAGCTCTTGCATGTTTCTCAAGGAAGTGGGGAAATATTATGTTAAATTAGATTGCATGATTGTCCTTGAATAGAAATTGCGTTCTTGACCATAAACAGAAGAGGAGCTTGAGCCCTCGATTGAAATTCATTGCTCTCTATGGAGCTAGTGCCATTTGAGAGATGCTATTTATGCTCCTGCCTCTAATCACCTCTTAAATCCTGTTAAATTGTCTTTCCTCACCCTTTGTTCTGCTGTGGATGTCTGACTGATCTGAATTATTGATAGGCTTTATCTTGGGCTGTACTCAGGAATGCTGAGTGCGGTGGGCCTGGGGGTGGAGGTTTTATCTTCCAAATGCAAAAATGTATGACTTATGGTGGTGAGAGTGATGTTCTCCATGTGGGGGAGCCCTGGCTTTGGGCCTGCAGTGTAACCACGACTGCTGCAGCTCACTGCATAACCCACCCCCTTGCTCACTCTGAACACAGGACTGACACCTGCTCTGTGCAGGCTGAAGCCTTTGGTCCCAGGGCCCGTTGTTAAACCCTCCCTTCCTTTCCTGCACTGTGCCCTGCATTTCAGGCAGCTGCAGTTAGCATATGATCCCACAGCTTGGATGCCAGTAGTCAAAGGAGGCATGTAATTGCAGTCCTGTGTGAAGTAGGACCTGTGAAAAGATTGCATTGCATGCGATCTTGCCAGTGTTCAACCTATTGTGTTTTGCATAGAGTGTGCAAGTGCTGGTGCAACTGCCTTGCAATTCTTCTTACGTGGAAGGAAGATTTGGGGGTGGGGGAAGTGAGGAGGTGCCATTCTTCAGCTGCGTATTGAATCAGTTATGCGTTCTCAAGATCTTTACTCAAATGGTTCTTTATCACATCCAGATCCCGGATTATAGAAACGCAGTTATTGTGGCCAAGTCTCCTGATGCAGCTAAAAGGTAAATAGATTCTTTACTAGCTGGTTAAAAATAGCTCTGTAAAAATGTGGGCTGATGAGGGGGAAAAATATGGGAGGGTGTGCAAAATAAATCACCAACCTGATCCAGAAGGCTTTTGTGTCTGGAAACCCCTGGTTTGCTCACCTTGTTGGATCTGGGAGAGGCCTGCTCTGCTGGGCTGAGAAACTGCATCAGCCCAACGCCTTCCTGACACGCTGTGCTTGTCCCCCAGGGCTCAGTCTTACGCTGAGAGGCTGCGGCTGGGGCTGGCGGTGATCCACGGCGAGGCGCAGTGCACGGAGCAGGACATGGACGATGGACGCCACTCCCCTCCCATGGTGAAAAATGCAACCGTGCATCCTGGTCTGGAGCTGCCATGTAAGACTGAGCTTCTCTGCTTGTCCTTGAGGGGGAAAGATGGAGGCTCTTAGGTATAACCAAGCGAAGGGCGGCTGGATGAGTAGGATTTTTCTCGTGGGAGGTTGGAGGAGGAGGTACAGGGCCTTGTTTAGCTCCTCCTGGCCACGCAGAGCACCAGTGTTGCTCCTGTTGGCTGTGCCTGGTCAGCTGTGTCACACTGACAAACTTCTGCTGGAAGTTTGCACTATAATGCAGAACTCATTGAAATAAGACAAAGTGCAGAAGTGGAACTGACAAGGGAGCATACACCGAGGCAGGCTGCTGTCCACATCCTGGACGGATGGGCTGGCCTTTGCTTTCCCCTCTTGCTCCAGCCATTGTCAGTGCTGGAAGCTTTCTTCATCTTGAGAACCATGTAGTCACCTTGCAGTGTCTGTTTTGGCGTAGTGTGGCCAGCGTGAATAGGTTCTCAGAGAGCATTGTTGAACTGATTCCTGTGCTCTTGCCGTCAATTGAGAAGCTGCAGACTTGAGAGCACAGTGCAAAGAAGGCAGCAGGAAACATATTCTGGGAAAAGCAGTCCTCTTAGGATTGCTTGTTTTCTTGCAACAACAGCAATCAAACAATAGTAGTACAGCCAAAATCCAGCTCCTGTTTGGAAGGATTTTTAGCTTTTTAGGTAAATGGTGATAGGGCAGAAGTTATGGGGGCAGTGAATGTGGCTGGGAACTGACCGTGGGAAATGCAGCGTGCTGCTGCGTGTGATAAAGAGCTATCCATCAGGCAGCCCAGCTTGATTATGCTAGTTGTGGCTGGGGCTACTGATAAGCAGCTGCTCCTATCTTTTGAAGTCTAGGGAGAACATCCAACCAGTTTGAGGACAAGTCAGGGAGGAGGAAGGCAAGTAAGACTGCAGGCATTTTACATTAGCCCAGTCCTGCTTGCACTAATGAAATCAGTTGAACAAAGGTTATGTTGCTGGTGAAACTCCTCCTGGGCCTTGGGGGACAGGTGGGGTTTGGCAGTGAAGTTTGGAGCTTCATCTTGCTTGGCTCTTTTCTGATAGGGGATTTCTTCATGCACTCGCAACCAAACAGGAATTTGCATGGTTGCACTTGGCCTTTTGCTTCCTGTCCTACTCTGAAGGGGATTCTGTCCTCCAGAGTGTCACATCTGTCTGCTGCCAGGGAATTGATGCAACTGTGTCTTTATTTCCAGCTGTGTTACTTCAAGGAATCTCATCTGTGGAAGCTGGCACTGCTGGACAGCCCCATAAGTGTTAGCTCATATAGAAATCTGCCTTTCCAACTCGGATATGTTTTCAATAGAAGAATGTTTTCAGTCCTCAGTTATCCAAACAAACAAATCTGCTGTGTGCCACCACTACTCATCTCTTGCAGAAGCTCAGCACTTGACTAATGACCTGACATTCCTGCATGCCTGAGGCACACATGTCAAGCAATCAAGCAGTAGCTGGGTAGCTGTCTGTCATGGGGGTGGGAGGGTTATGGTGCCAGCTTGTCCAAAACTCAGAAGAGAGCTGTTTTTTCTCTCCTGTTTTCTAATCTTACTAGATGCCTGATTTTCAGCGTGAGCTGGGCTCTGTTGCTGGAGCTACAGGATGCTGAGGGCAGTCTGTAAGCTGCTACGAATCCTACATGACTTGCATCCTCTGCCACCCATGCCCTGTCTGTGCAGCAGGGTTAAGGATGGCAGTGCTGTGAGTCTGTTACACCTCCCTTCCTGTCTGATTCAATTGTTTGAAAGGTGTCTTCCCACCTCAGGTGGCACATTAAGCAAAACCCTTGATCAGCTCTTCCTGCACCGTACCATCACCAGCAATCTCAGTGTCACAGGGTTTGATGGCACTGTAAAACATGACTTGGCTACGTGTGTGTTGGTGGCAGGTAGCACACGTGCTGCTGACCCAGAGCTGTATGCATACATGCACTGAAACTGGCCAGAAAAACCTCTGGCTGTCAAACCAGTCAGCCTGCAGGCCTGCCCAGCTCAGGTGTCACTGTTGGGCAGTTGGGAGGTGGCAGTGCTCCTGGGGGGGTTGCTGAGACTGTGGGCTGCGTGCAGGTTGGTGTAGAGCATCCTTCCCTCTCTTGTCTCCACAGTTCGGGGTCCCCAGGAGCACTGTCACAGCCAGAAGTGAGGCAAAGCCCACAGCTGAGAGCAGTGCCAGAGCCCTGCAGCGATTATGCTTTCTGCAATTCCTTGTGGGCTTTCTAGTGAGTTGGCCAGGCTCCTGCAGCTGGCACGCACCTCTCCTCCCTGTCCTAATAGCAATCACGTGCCTGTAATTAATAATTGTTATGCAGCCTCATGGCTTATTTATTGTCCTGAGAGTGTGACCCGATGTGATGCTGCGATCAGGTGGCATGTGGAGCTATCACAGGAATGCCAGAGGTAATGCCAGAGATGTTTCCAGTTCCTGAAGTGCTGCAGTGGCAGCAGGAGCTCCAAGTGTTTGTCACTCAGACGTTGGAAATCAGAGCCTTTGAGACAGGATGGCACTCCCAGGTTTGTCCCTCTCTTTGTGCACTGTGTCTCAAAGCTTGCAGCTGGCTTGGGGCTGTGCTGGGAAAACTAGGGTGAGCCTGGGTCCGTTCCCACTTCCCCATCTCTTTTCCACGTTGTGGTTGGGGCACAGGAGTGTCACCTGTCCTTCCAGATCTGTCTCTCTATGTCACAGTTCTGGAGGAGCCTTTTGTTCACACTCTCAGTGCAGTGTTATTTTATCTGTAGTGATAATGGTCAGCTCCAAACAGGGTTTGTTTTAGCATTCCTTAACCCATTTTTAACCACTTAATTGGTTTAAGCACCTGGGAATGCTGCTGCTTCGTGCCACAGTCATCTCACCTTCAGCACCTGGTGCTCAGTGTGTCATTCACAGCAGAATGATGGTGCAGGTTAGGCTGATGGGCTTAATTCCCTGGCACTCCATGCTCTTTGATGTCCTTGTGCTATAATAACAGTGGTTGGCTTCTCTTGCATTCCTAAAGCTATCAGTACAGCAAGCATTTGTTCTGACTTTCCAGGAAATATTAGCAACGTTTTTGACCTAACCTCATGATAACCAAAGGGTTTTGTTTTCAGGAAGAGGCTTTTCTTCACTATTGGGAGCCCTTTTCCAAGCCACCTTCTTGATATCAGCTCTGACGTGTGCACAGATATGTCCAAAGACAAAAGTTGGCCACAGTAACCCTGGCATACACTCATCACGCTGCAGTGATCAAAGTTCTCTTGCAATTTGATGTGGTTGGTTGTGGGTGGATCTTGGCTTGCAATTTTTTTCTTTTCTTTGCAGAGAAAATTGAACAAGAAAAAGGGAGAACATCTCTTTAGGATCCGGGTAGGTCGACACGTTGCCTACCATACTTTAAAAATAAAGCAAACTTGAAATGCAGCCTTTAAAAGCAGACAAACGATGTGAAGCACTGCTAATGTTGCTAGCTGCTTGGTTGGCCTTTGAGCATAGTAAGGAGTGCATTTGCTTCCTTTATGGAATGGGAGGGCACAAGTTTGCTGAAACTTCATGTGTTTGTAAAACGGTGCTGGATTTCAGCTCCCTGCATCTTTTCACTGTTGCTGGGAGTTTTCCCTAGCCTGGCTCTCGTAGACAGAACTGGCACTCCTGGGGGCACACGCAGGGTGGAACAGCAGCCCAATGTAATCCTTTTGATTTTTTTCTCTTAGCTCCCACCAGGAGTTTTGTTAATAACTAATCTGAGCAGGTAGGTAGTGCCTATAATTGAAATTTATGGTCTGCTTATCTCTTCCGAAGCTTAATCCGAGTTTATTACAAGTTCTCCTCCTCCTCCTAGGAGTATTTTTCCCTTCAGGATTTAGACGTGACTTTGCATTTGATAAGAGACGCAAAAATAACAATGCAGAGGGTGAGGAATGTGCACTCCAAAGAGCAGTTAACCCTCAAGTCCTAGGTGGCTGGGCTGTTGTTTTCTGTGCCGACTGCTTTGCAAGGAGCGACATTCCTCTGTACAGAGCAGGGTGCTTGGATGCCTCTTACACACTTCTGCAGGCTTCAGGGAAACCAGTGAGGTTGTGTGGCACTGCCCGTGAGTCTTTGGAGCTGTGGTCCTCATCACTGCTTTCATCACGTCCCTCAGTGTGACTCACCCTGCTTGGACTGCCAGCGTTCCCAGGCACTGATGAGCTGTGGGAAGTGTACTGGCTCGGCCTGCTGTGCAGGGTGGGGAGTTTCGTGTAGGACTCCTCTGACCCAGGAGGGCTGAGATCGATGCTCAGACAGGCTTTGTGATGGGCAGCAGCTCGTGCTTCGAGTGCGAGTTGGCGTATGGGAGTGGGTTCTGTTAGGTAGTGAAATGTATTTCCTAGATCTAAAACTCCTCTGGATTCGAGAAGCTGTTGTGGCCAGAGTGCTCACAGGCCCAGAGTTTTTGAGGTGGGGCATCCCTGGTGGGATACTTTGCTGCTTTCCTTGAAGATAGAGTGAATGCTGGGGGTGCAGGCCTATGGGTGTTACAAAACACTAGGTGTTCTTTGCTACAGTGGTTAGATCAGCCCAGATTGTCACCTGATGAAGCTCACATACCCACCACTGTGTCCTTTCCATGCTGTGAGGTTTTCTGCCGCGTTTACTGCATATTGAAGCAAGCAAAGAGTTATGGTGTGTTGGTAGCATGTCCCCATCTGGTACTGGAGGCTGACTGCTGGTTCAGGGGTCTAAAGACCACGTCACATCTGAGCAATGCTTCCTCGTTTGTATCTCCTTCAGTTTTTTTTATGCTGCTGCTGAAGGTTTTTCAGGGTGTCTTTTTTTTTTTTTTTTTTTTTGTGTGTGTGTGTGTGTGTGTGTGTGTGTGTGTGTGTGTGAGTTTTGTCTGTGCAAAAGTAGAGTCAGGAGAGAGTAGAAACTTATTTCCTGGTCCATCTCTCTACCATTTGTCAGCACAGCTCATCAGTGCGTATTTCTGCTTCCACTTACTGGTTGCAGTGTGACTGTAGACCTGAGTTGGAGCTGAATGTTATCCTGCTCTTTCTATTAACCTGCTTTAAAATATTCAGCAGATTCTGCTGCTGAAAGCTCGAGTTTCCTTTGCCTGTGCAGGTGTTGGTAAGGTGCTTCCATTCTCTGAACGTTCCTTGTGTGTTTGAGGTAAATCAGTGGGCTCAGCCAGTGGCAAATCGGGCATTATAAACCACGTGCCCTTTGGGAAGTGGTGTGCAGAGGATCCCGTTTGTTGTTCCCAATCCTGAATCCTGTTCTGGAGCACAGGCAGTCGCTGCTGTTACCCGCAAAGAAGGTTTGCGCTGTAGCACTCTTGCACAGGGGTGTGTTAGATGATTGGAACTGCTTCTGTCCCTGAGATCAGTAGTTGGTCCCTGCAGAAACTGAGCTCCATCTTGAAGCAGCAGTGCTATTTGTGTAGAGGCAATGGTTAAGGCAGTGGTTACCCACTCTGGTGGGAATCAGGATGATGTAAAGCACATGTCTGCATCTGAGCACCACCGTGAGACTCTGAAGTGGAGCTGTTGCAGTTTGACTCAAGGCTAACTGGCTTCTATTGTTTTTCTTCTTTAGTGATGATGGCCAAGGAGAAGCCACCAATAACTGTGGTTGGAGACGTCGGAGGAAGAATTGCCATCATTGTGGTATGAGTGTGATGGGGAGCAGCGGGTGGGGATGGCTTGCTTTCAGCATGCTTCCTTCAGCTGCCCTGTCCCAGAGGGTAGGAGGGACTGCTGCGTGTGGTGGGAACGTGATTGCTGCCACTTCTTTCTCTGGTTTTGCTGGTGACTTTGGTTTCTTGCTTTATTCTCAACTTTCTGTTGAGAAGCGTTCACTGGAAACCCTGAATCTACAAATATCAGCATCTGCAAATCTTCAACAAATCTAGGATGTGTAAAGGAATTTCCTACAGGATGTGAAACAAGCAGAAAACCTTGCTGAGCTTCTCACGTGTCCTGTGCCATGCTGCTGTGTAACCATTATCATGCAGCTACTACCACAAGGAAAAAATAGCCTTGCTCAAGATAAGCTCTGCTCTGTGTATGTGTGCTGGGACTGTATTGTTTCCAAAACACAACATTGGTATTGTTCAAATGGATCTGTAAATACAGTCAGTGGTATTCCCAGACTTTGGTTTTGCATCTAAACAGCAGCTGAAATACCACGAGGATTAATAATATCTTTTTTTACTGCTTTGTCCATGGCTGAAGCCACAGTACCTTGCAGATCCATTCCTGCCCTGCAGGAGTGGTACACTTCTGGATAGAATGCTGTTTCTATTTCTTCTCAGGATGACATCATTGATGATGTGGAAAGCTTTGTAGCTGCTGCAGAGATCCTGAAAGAGCGTGGAGCCTACAAGATCTTTGTGATGGCCACTCATGGGCTCCTGTCTGCAGATGCACCCCGCCTCATAGAGGAGTCCTCCATCGACGAGGTGTGTGTCAGGGGGACTGCAGAGGGAGGCCTGGCTTCGGTGTCTGCCTTGATTTAAGGCACTGAGAAATAAAAGCTGAGGTTCTGGCCCTGCCGATTGCCTGCTACCTCTGATCACAAGGGATACTTTCATTTCTGGTTCTTCGTAGAGAACTGTGATTAATAAATGGTCAGGTTTGAGTCCCTGCATGGGCGTGTGGGTGAGTCATCCCTGCCTGGGCCTTTCCCCGAGTGCAGCCAGCTACGTGTGACTGCTTTCTCACAGTGCAGGCCCCTGCCTCTTTCTTTTTCCCCAGCTGACGATGGGCCAATGGGTGCAGTGTGAGAAAAACACCTTGGACCTGGACCTCAGTAACAAAATGTGTCAGATCCTGTGTTCTGAGTGGGCCCATCCACCTGCGTGGTGGTGGCTGTCACAGTGGTCCCCTGAATGGAGGGACTGTCACTTGGGGAACACTGTTTAATTCAGTCTCTTTGCTGACCTCCAGGTGTTCCTCAGCCTGTTGTAGCAGCAGGTGTGCACTGCTGCTGGAGCCAGGCTGGGAAGGCAGCAATACAGCTGATGCTCTTGCTTTTCTGTCACTCCATAGGTGGTAGTAACCAACACGGTTCCTCACGAGGTGCAGAAGCTGCAGTGCCCCAAGATAAAGACTGTGGATATCAGCTTGATCCTCTCTGAAGCCATCCGACGGATCCACAACGGGGAGTCCATGGCTTATCTCTTCCGCAACATCACTGTTGATGACTAGAGCTGATGCTGCCCCTGTCCTGGCTTCCACAGGAGAAGGAAATGTGCATGAAAAGGCAATACCATAAATTATAGGCGTAACACAACCGTTTATCCTTGTAGGAAGGGAGGGAGTTCTCAGGGTCTTGAGCCATGAGATCTAATAGAAAAAGATCAACCTGACCAGCACTTTACAGTTGAGCAGAAGAGGCCACTGGCAGTGGGGAGGGTTTACAACTTTGAGAGAGATGGAGAAATGAAGAAGGTTTGAATTTTTAAACTCCTTTATTTTTATTTTTTATTTTTTTTTAGTGTTATCTCTTGCTCTGGAGGGTTGGGGAGGGGGGAGAAGAAAAGCAAAAAACAGAATAGCTGTCAGCTTCTGAGAAAGGAATAGAGAACACGCATTGCTGTGTGTGGATTGCAAGAGGAAGCAACGTTTGGGTTTCTGTTTCTGGTTGTGGCTTGCCTGAGAGCACAGAGAGGAACATCACCGCGCAGTGCTGGCTGAGCACCCTCTGCTCTGTTGCATGGCACAGCTAGTGCTTTCATCAGAACCAAGATAGCAGAACAGCCAGAAGGGGCAGCTGAGGGCACGCTGTCCCCAGGGCCCCTCGACTCCTCGTGCCTGGGAGCTGGGAACAAACCCACACACATCTCCCAGCAGGGAAGGGGCTGCTAGTTAACACGCTGGCTGTTTTGTTTTGTGAGCCTTGGAGCGTTGTTGTGCTTCAGTGGGGAGTCACATGAGGGTCTGGGTCGTCACTTGAACACTTGTCTGCACTGCAAAACCAGGCGTGATTCCTGGAGCTGCCCGAAGCTGCTGAACTGGGGCAGAATCTGATGGGAATGGGGTTGGAACAGTGTCTGCCTCCAGCTCAGCTGGGCTCTCTGGAACAATAACACTCAAGCTGCAATAAAAAGCATAGGATTTCTCATTGTTTGGTGCTTGCAGTGACCCCTTCCCCCTCTGAGCAGCTGCTGCTCTGAACCGTGAGGCTTTTGCTGTAAATAGGCTCTCTTGGCAGCTCGTGGCTTCTTCCGTGGGGAATTGCTCCTTTCCGAAGTGACACTAATCCTGGGCTGGAGGGGGTGCTTGGGGAGGGCTTTATGTCCGGGTTGACAGAGGATGAATTCCCAAACTGTGATCTTCCCCCTTCATGAAGCAAATAAACGTACTCCGGTGCAACCTGTAACCCCTTCCAGCCTGGTGCTGTGACGAACGAGTCCTGCCGGGGGCCGTGGCTGCAGGAGGGGCTGTGCCGGGGCAGGGCTGTCCCTGGGGCGATTCCTGCTGCGCTTTCACTCGTCCTTCTCTTCCGTTCCAGTGTCTGAAATGTGAGCGGTGCCGGGGGCGAGCAGGGATGCTGTGAGCGGGAGGACGCTTCAACGCCTGCAGACAAACCCCCGCCAGCCGGTACCGCGCTCTCGCTGCAGCAGCTTGGCCCTGTCCCCGTGTCCCTCCCCCCACGGGAGCGGCGTGGATCCGCGTTGCTCTGCGGGGACGCGGTGACGGCGGCGCCGCGTAGCAACGGGGGACGCCGGGGGCTCGTCGCCAGTAAACACCGGCACGTGGGCGGAGGCCGCGGCCAATCGGCTGCCGGGCGCGGGGGGCCGCGGCCAATGAGAGCGGGGAAGAGGCGGGGTCAAGGCGAGGGGCGGGGCCAGTGCGGGAGCGTGCGCGGCCGCAGGTGACGGGCGCGGGGGAGTGGGGGGGGACGCGGTTGGGAGTGGGGGTGAGAGGGAGCGGGGATGGGGTCAGGACCGAGGTGTGGTGAGGTGAGGTGGAGGAGAGGCTGAGCCGTTGGGGTGAGCGGTGAGGAGGGCTCTCCTTGAGCCGCAGCGCTGCCCTGGGCGGCCCCACGCGTGCCCGCCCTCTGCTTCGGGTGAGGTTCAGTCGTTTTATACAACGAGGAGGAGGAGGAGGAGGAAGGCTGAGGGCTGCCGAGCACTCCGCCCCTTCACCCTGAAGCCCCCCTCCCCCCGCAGGCCGCGCTCTCCGTTTCTCGCGGCCATGGCCTCGCTCAGTCTGTCCGAGCTGCTGGACGCGGCCATCGGGACGCCCGAAATCGGGGCCGTCAACTTCAACGCCCTGCACAGCCTGCTGCACAGCATGCTGCGGCACATGGGGCTGCAGCACCTCCCCGCAGCGGCCCCCGGGGAGCACCCCCAGCAGCGGGGACAGACAGCGGGCACTGCGAGCTGCCCCGCAGCCCGTGCCGTGCTGAAGGAGGAGGGCCAAGGGAAGGACGGCCACGACTTCGAGGGCTCCGAGGTAAAGCTTTCGTGGGGTGCTGTTTCGTACATTGGTCTGGGTTTGTTTTTTCTTTTCCCCCCTCCTGCTATGGGGATGCCCCATCTCCTGCATCCATTCTGCTGCCCTTAGTCAGGTGCAGCAGGGGGCTAACAGATCCCCAGCGCAGCTGTGGGGTTTCACACCTCCTCTCCCTCCCAGGCCGTGCCCCTCTCCCAGGATCTCCTCAAGGAGCTCAGTGGGATTAGGGCAGCGCAGTCCCAAATGGGAGAGGACCTGAGGATGATCAAGGGGAAGCTGGGCCTGGTGAGTCACTGCCATCTCCTCTGCCCCGCTCCACGCAGCCCCACTCCTGCACCCCGTGCTTCCTCCCCACCCGTGGGGGCCGTGGGTGGAGGTCACCCTGCCTGAATCCCTTTGCGGGTGGCCCCATGAAATCCCCTCTCTGTGTTCCCCTCTCAGGAGGACGGTGGGGACCCTACAGCACAGCAGTGGGGCCGCCGTGATGGGGTGAGGACGGACAGTGACGTGGGACGGCCACAAGCGCACGTTGAGCCCACGCTGGTAGGAACGGATGTATTTTGGGGGACGTTTGGGGCACGGTGCAGTCACAGTGGCTCTGCACGTTCTCACTTCTCAGCCTGCCCACGGACTGTCTTCCCATGGTTTCTTCTTCCCAGGGAGCTGATGGGGACCAACGTTCACCCACTGAATCCTCTGAGTCAGGAGATGACACCGAACGTGAGGACAGCCCGAGGGGACCCGCAGGGGGACCCAGGGCCAGGAAAGGGACTGCAGGAGCACAGCCTGGCCCCTTGGGGACACAAGCAAAGATGAGGAGAGCATCTCAGACCTCTGAGAAGTGGGCAGGTGCTGCCTCAGATCAAACAGAGGCATCTGGTGCCCGTGCCACCACCCCAGGGACGCAGCCGGGATCCCCTTGCACCCAGGTCACCATCCCAGGCACACAACCAGGGTTCCCTAGCACCCCAGGGACACAGTCAGCACCTGCATGGCCCCAAGGAGAAGGAGTGGGGGCTCAGCCGGGCCCCTCTGGCACAGCACCCCGCACTCAGACCGTCCCCTCCGAAGCCATCCCCAGTGCCACAGGGACAGGGGTGGGTGATGCATACTCCAAGGGAAGAGATGAAGCTTTGCAGCTCCCCTTGCCCACTGGTCCGGGAGCTGAGACGTCCCCTGGCATCGACACCGGCTCCACATCCTCTGCACGAGGGCTGGCAGAGCCCGAGGTCTCTGGCCATGACCTGGGGACAGCGGAGGCTCTCAAGCAGCTCAGCCACCTCTGCAGTGCCCTGGAGGAGCGGGTGGCCCGGCTGGAGGCCACTAAGTCAGACCGTACTGAGCTGGAGGAGCTGCGTCTGCCTTTCCTGGAGGGAGGTGGGAACCCGTTGGATCCCAGAGGTGGTGGCGATGGGGGTCTGGGGGCTCTGCCCAGCGGGTTGGGGTCACTGGGTCAAACTGTGGAGATGGAGGGGGTTTCTCAATGGGAACACATGGAGGTGAGGTTTGGTTGCAGCCAGAGCTGGACCCTGATGGCATCGTGTTCCTCCAGGCCAACAGAGCATCCCCAGCGTGCTGGCTGACCTCCAGGGCCGCGTGTCTGCACTGCAGGGCATGGCCAGCGACCTGCACGGAGAGAAGGAGAAGGTGAGCGGGCAGCGGTGCTGCGGGTGGGCAGGGAGAGGTCACCAAAGGACCCCACGTGGGGACCGTGTGGCACTGGTGTTCCCAGATCCAGCAGCTGCAGGATGCCTTCGGGAAGCTGGGTGTGACAGGAGCTGATGGGAAAGTGGACGGCAGCCTGCAGCTGGGGTGAGGCGATGGGAGAGGGTCTGCTGCTCCTGAGAGCACCATTTGGGGGTGAGGGTCAGGAGGGGGTTCTGACCATGCACCCCTTTCACCGGCCAGGACCGTGCTGCAGGAAATGAGGACAGAGCTGAAGGAGCTGAGGGAGCAGCAGGATGCAGCCAGAGCAGTGCTGGAGCAGCTGGTGGCTGACACGGCCAACCACCTCCAGGAGCAGGTGGGGACACCGGGAGGGGGCACGGGGCCGTCCTTGTGGGGACAGCCATCTCTGTGGCCATCACAGCACGCCTGTCCCCTGCAGCTGGACGAGCTGCGCTCCGTGCTGGGCGGCACCGTGCCGGCCGTGCAACCCCAAAGCAGCACGGAGCAGGCGGAGGCCCCGTGCCCGGTGTGCAGCACGGACGTGGGGGCACAGCTGGGGCAGCTCCTGCAGCGCTACGAGCAGCTCCAGGAGCTGGTGGAGTCGGTGGCAGCGCGGCAGGCAGCGGGCGAGGCGGGCAGGCGGCAGGCGGGCAGGGGGCAGGTATGGAGCTGCTGCACCGCCGGGTTCGCCCCGATAACCCCGGTCCTGTGCCTGCTCTGCACAGTTCCCTTTGTGCTGCCTTCATGTGGTGCTGGGCTGTTGTCTTCTCCCCCAGAAGCAGGACGAGGAGCTGCTGAAGCACATCCAGGCCACCATCGCGCAGGTGCAAGGGGACTGCGAGAAGCTCGGCTCCATCGCTGGGAACCTCATGGATGATCAGCACCAGAGGCAGAGGGACATTGAGGTGGGGCTCTAAGCGTCCTGCACGCAGCCCCACCTCGGTCCCAAAGTCAGGGGAGCAGGGGGAGGTGGCTCTGAGCGGGGCTGCTCTGTGTTTGCAGGCTCTGTTCCAGACCCTGGAGAGGCTGGAGAAGGAGAAGGCGGACAAGGAGGAGCTGGTGCTGGAGATCGATGTGGTAAGATGTCAGAGCATCCCTGTGCTTTGCGGTGTGGGCAGGGAATGGGGCAGGACCAGGGCCCCGTGGTGCCCTACTATCCCTTCGTCCCTGATCCCAGAAAGCCGACAGAGCCGCCCTGGCCAGCAAAGTCAGCTGCGCACAGTTTGATGCAGCTGTAGAGCAGCTGAACGGGATGATCAGGGAGACGCTGAGCAAGGTGGCGTGCCAGGAGCAGGACTGGCAGCAGGTCCAGCAGAAGCTCAGTGAGGAGCTGGACTCCAAGGTACGGGGTGGGTCATCCAGCTCGGCAGAAGGAGCGGGCACTGCCGGGGTTTGAGCAACCCACCGAGCGGGGTCCCCCCTCCTGCGTTTCCCCATCCCTCCTGCCTCTGGTGGCACCGGGGTGGGGGCACGAAGGCCACTTCGGGTCATCTCACCTCGGGGCATCTCACCTCGGGTCTGTGCCCGCCTGCAGTTGGGCCGCCCGGAGCTGGCCCTGCTGCGGCAGCAGCTGGAGGAGCGCTGGAGGAGCGACCTGAAGAAGCTGAGGGAGAAAGCACCGTGGGTGGAGGCTGACGACGCTGCTGGGATTCGCAAGTGGGTGATAGGGGACAGCTGGGGACGGTCTGTGTCTTCCTCTGCCCGTTTCTGCTGCACGCAGCCTCCTTCTGTGCCTCCTTGCTGCACCAAGGTGCCTGGGGGAAGGATTTAACACAGGACCACAGCCCCTAAATTTGCCACCCTCGCTGCCAGACAGACCCCACAGTGCAGGACAGGGTTTCCTTGGGGTGTGGGTGGCGGAACTCATCCCAAGCTCCCAGGGACAGGAGAGATGCAGGGGTGGAATGCACGGACCCACGGGACTCGTGGCACCCCGATGCACTCCCCAAGGAGCCGTCCCTCCTGCAGCACCCGATGCTGCCCCCAACCCCTGGTCTCCCTGCAGGCAGCTGCTGGCCCATTTCCACTGCGTGTCCTGCGACCGACCCCTGCAGGTGCTGGCTCCTGGACCGTGAGTTCTGGGGCTCTCGGATGCTCCGTGGGTTTGGGTGGGTGCTGGAGGTGGGATCGTGCCCCCATGCTGCCCTGCCCCGCTCCGAGGGGATGTGGTCTCCCCACCCCTGGGGGGCACATGCCTGCAGGATGCTGGGGGACAGCCCCAGGGCAGAGCAGCTCGTTGCCCCCCATCGCCCTCTCTCTGCCCTCCAGGCACATCGTGACCATTCCATCGCTGCCACCGCTGCCTCCACGCAGCACCGTGCGTCCCCACGTCCCCTTCCAGCCGGAGCACGGCCGCAGGTGGGGGACCGCCTGTGACACGAGGCTGACCCCCAGCCCTGAGCATCCATCCACACCCCGCAAGGAGCAGGGGGCCCGGTGTGGGTTCCTGCAGGTGCCACGGCGCTGCGGAGGGCAGCACACCATCACCCATCCGCTGCAGCGCTGCCCGCACCCCCCCACCCTACAGCCCTGCAGTGCCACAGCCCCACAGCATCGCCAAGGAGGTAGGGAAGGGGATGTCTGGGGAGGGGGGGATTTGGGATCTCCAAGGAGGGAGAGACCTGGGATCACTAAGGATGTAGGAAGTGGGATATCTATGGAGGTAGGAGATGGGATCTCCACGGGGGGAGCGATCTGGGACCGCTAAGGAGGGAGGGAGGTGGGGTCTCTGAGGGTGCAGAGGTGCGATGTGAGGCTGAGGAGCTCTGGGAGGGGATGCTGAGCATCAGCAGGCCTCAGTTTCCTCAGGGAGAGCTGTACATGGGCGGATTGATGGGGGAAGTTGCATCTGGGGGGGCTCCCACCTGGGCTGTGCTCTCAGTACTGGCACTGCTCCCTGTTCTCCTTCCCAGCACGCAGAGGTGGAGCTGCTGGGCCAGGACGGGCACATCTACAAGGGGCGGTGGGACACTCATCTGCCTCCCCTCGCAGGGAAGGAGGGTACGATGGGGATGGGGGGGGGGGGGGTGAAATAACCCTTCTAACCTGAAATCTGCAATGGGGAGACCCCAACTGCTCACGTGCCCCCCCTCTCTCTGGTCTCTCCTCCAGGCTCACCAAGAGACAAGCCCAAGCTGTCCCCCAGGCACTGGGGGGATCAGGACACCAACCTGCTGCCCATGCGGCCCCAGAGTGCTCTGTCCCAACTCAGCCAGCCAGGTATGGCCACGGGAACGTTGGGGTGGGGAGGGCACCGAGCTGTCCCACAGCAAGTTGGGGCTGTGGGAGGGTTTGTGCCCACAGCCTGGAGGGGTGAGATGGGGGATTGGGGTCAGGGGCAGAAGAGGAGGGTGAGGATGTGCATGGAACTGGGTGGGTCCTGGCCCCAGAGCTGAGCCCTGGCCCCAAAGCTGGGGCCTTCAAGTGGGCGCATTAAGCCCTGTGCTCCCCACCAGGCACCCCCAGGCCCCAGGAGCAGCGCTCAGTGTCATCCCACGGCCGTCTGCCCCACCTCTGGCCACAGCAGGGCAGAGAAGAAAGCCCCGCAGCAGAGAGCAGCTGGGGGACCCCGTCCAAAAGCCAGTCCTGGGCACCGGGAGGGCCAACGGGCTGCGGCCAGGAGCAATAAAGAGCTATGGATGGGATGTGCCTGCATGGCCGGGGTAGAGATGGGGTTGGTTTTGCCTTCAGCATCCTTCTTCCGCATGCATGGACATCTCGTCCTCCACTACCTCCATTCATTCATCCTTCCATCCACCCTTCCTTCCCTTCCTCCATCCATCCCCGTTCCTTGGGGCTGCCCATGCAGGTTATGGGGCTGTGCCCACCTCCAAATGGTGCTCAGGGAAGGACCAAACCCCAACGTGGATAAGGGGTTGGGATTTCCCCATCATGCACTCAGGGTCCCCACTGCAGCATCCCTTATCCTGGGCCCCAAAGGGGCAAATACCCACCCCGGGCAGCCCCCACCCCACAGAACCCGACAGTTCATTTACTTCAATGGCATTTCATGAGGCCCTGATTTACTGCTGCAGTGGACTCCTGGGATGTGTTTGTTTGGGGTTTGTTTTCCTTCGGGGAAGAGGAGCGACACTATTAATGCAGAGTAGGGTGTGTGTGTGTGGGGGGGGGGGGGGATAAAGATAATAATCCTGAAAATAGACCCAATCCCACCCACCTTTGGGGGGGGTTGGTCTTTAGGGGGGAAATGGGTGCTAAAACCCTGCTGGGATGGGGGGGCACATAAAAATGGGCCTGGGGACCATCAGTGCAAAAAGAGGGGAAACTCAGAGCAGAGCCCTGAGCTCAGCAGCAGGATAAAGCCCAGCTGGGACACACTGCAGGGTGCTGAGCTCAGCCCCAACCTGTGGGTGCACAGCCCCTCCCACCCCACTGCTGCTTCCCATAAGCACCGGTACCGCTCCATCCAGCCCCAGCACCCAAAGGTAAGCAGAACCAGGTGGGCTTTGCTTCTCCTTTTCCTTTCTGGAGTGCCCCATCCCCACCTGTGTGTCCCCATGGGAGTGGTGTCCCAGTTTTGGGGGGGGGTTCACCCCCTTTTCTCACTGCACGCTGAGGAGTGGCGATGGCAGCGGGGGTGGGGGTCGAGTTGGAGAGGAATCCCAATGTTGGGGCTGTGGTTGGATGGTGTCCCCCCCCAGCAAAGAGAAGAGGCAGGGACAGCTGCTGTTAAAAAAAGTGATTATTATTATTATTATTATCTTTTTTTTTTTTTTAATTCTTTTTAAATTAATAAAAAACCTCCGACCTTTTCTGGTGTTTTTTGTTGTTTTTTTTTTTGGTCTTTTTGTCTTTTTTTTTTTTTTTAAGCAAGATTTGATTTGAAAACTAAAAAAAAAAAAACCCAACCCCCCCCACACCCCCATCCCACCCCCAACTTCTCCCAATTTCCCCCCTGTTCTCCCCACTGCCTCCAGTGGGAAGGGCTCAAGAGGAGCAGCGGTTGCAGGGATGGGGGGGGGGGAACATCACCTCGTTAAATCACAGCCCCCTCACTCCCCAGGTGGGACCAGGGGTGGGGGGCTTTGTGAGAAGCCGTGCTGCTCCCAACAGCCACAGAGATGTGCTCTGCTCTCGGGCACCCTGAGCTGGAGGGGCACGGGGGGGGGGGGATGGCTGTCTCAATGGGGCCGGGTGCCTACAGCTGTCTCCATCCCTTTGGATTTGTATTCCCCCCCCCCCCCCCCCCCCCCCCCCCCCACCCCCCATTCCTCCAACCCTCCCCGTTCCCTTGCTTGCATTGCCAGGGGTTGCACCCTCTGCTCGCTTCTCTCTGGATTTATATACATTAGATATATTTATATATTATAGTTATATATTAAAAAAAAAAAAAAAATCAGGGGGAGAAAAAGACCAGCTAGCGACTTGCATGGGCCTTCCCGGCAGCGTTCCCCCCCCCCACACACCTCCCCCCACCTCCCTGCCCTTCCCCCCTCCCCAACTCCCCCCCCCCCAAAAAAAATAACCAACAAAGGATAAAACCTAGAAAACAATTCCAGTGCGTTTCTCAGGAAGCCCCCTCCCCCCGCTGCAAACGCCCTGGCCCTGCTCCCCCCCCCCCCACCCCCCCTTATCTCTGGCCGTCCATTGTGGCCATGGCTTTCTGTGGGGGGGCGGCGGGGGGGGGGTGCGGGGGGCCAGGAGGGCTGCGGGTGGTGCAGGTGGTGGTGGAGGCCGTGGGCTGTGGGTGAGGAGGGGGGCAGCCAGGCGGGCTGCTGGCTGGGCAGAAGGGGCTGAAGCTGCCCGGGGGGGAGCAGGCCATGGAGGTGATGGGGCTGTTGCTGCTCTGGAGGTTTTTCGGAGGTCCGAAGCTTGGAGAACATGGCGAAGAGCATCCGGGAAGTTGGGCGGAGTGGCCGGCGTGTTGCTCGGGGTGCACATCTGTGGGAGAGGAGACAGCGGGCGTCAGGTCCCCGTGGGGTCCGCTCTGGGTCGTTTGGGGGGTCCCCATAGGGTCTGCAGGATTCATACGGCCCTAAAAGCGGGTGCCAAAGCGCGATGGGGGACCCTGTCATGTGGGGGATGCTCAGAGCTGAGCTCAGTGCAGTACTGGGGGTCCCTGCACAGCACTCACGCTCTGGGTGAGCCCACCTGGGGCTCATGGGTCACGTTGGTCCCACCCGTGGTGGCTCAGGACTGGGGTTCCTGCTCCCAGAGCTGATCCCAAACCTGGGAATCTGGCATGGGGTGGGGGTTCTGCCCTACTGTTCCTATCCAAGCAGATACCGACGGCGAGGAGCGGGATGTGTGAGTACCCAGCACTGCCTCCCAGCTGGGGCCGTGCGGGCAGCACCGAGGTCAAGCAGCCCCATGAACTGCCCCTTTTCGGGTCTTTTCCTCCACACCACATTGCAAAACCAGCGCTGCCCCGGCTATAAATTCCCTCCCCACCACAGCTTTGCCAACCCAGCAGAGGAAGGGCCCCTCTGCAACCCCTGCAAATCACCCTCCGCGCTCCGCAGTGCCTGGCAGCAGCTCACACAGCCCGAAATAGCCCAGGAGGTGCTCTCCCCCTTTACAGGCAGCCCCCAGCAGCGGGGGTGGGGGTTCCCCTCCTCACGCTGCCGTCAGCCCGGGCACAGACCCAAGCGAGCAGGGGTCCCTGCAGGACCCAGCTGTCCTTCCCCTGCGTGCAGAGCAAAACAAAAGCGGGGCCCCGAGGTTCCCGGTACCGCCCGGCGCTTCTGCGTATCCGGCTAAATTTAGCAGGGGCAGCGGAGGAACACCCGCAGGGAGCAAAAGTCCACACACCCAAAACGAGGGGAAGGAAAGCGCTGTGTAACTCCTCCTCGGCCGCTCCAGTCGCTGGGGCAGCGTGCCCACCCTGAAGCCCCCTCCCCTTTATCTGGGATGCACTGGGTTTGCTGTGGGGGTTCGGTGCTCTTGTAGGGCTGCTTGGTGCTGTGGGGTCCACGTGCTCCGTGTGCCCGCGCCCCTCGGGGTGGGATGGGTTTGAGCAGAGGGGTCCTGCAGTGCTCCTCCCAGCAGCCCGAGGATGCTGCTAGCAATTTGGGGTCAGGAACACCCCCCAGCAGGAAGCACTGCACACTTCCAGCTGCAGATGCCACCTGTGCTGTTTGCAACAGGAGAGGATGGGGATGTGCTCGAGCTGTGCTGGGCTGCTCCTGAACTTGGTCCTCGTCCCAGGTACTCTGCTCAGGCTCACGGCCCACCTGTGTCCTCGGTACTTTGGGGATCCTGGCACCTGGGGTTGGGTGCGGGATGGGGGGGGGGGGGCAGCTTAGTTGTGAGGTGGTGCTTGCAGGATTTAATTAAACAAAAGAAAAGAGAAGTGGGGTAATTATCCACCCTCTTCCTACTGCGGTGTTATTTAGGGAGCTGTCAGGCAGACCACAGAGCCCCTCAGCACGTCCCACTGCGAGGAGCCGTGCACTGGGGGGGGGAAAGCAGCAAGAAACAGCACAAACGCAGCACGGGAGATATGGCGGAGCACCATCTCCTCATCCTCACATGGGGGCTGTGCAATGTGGGGAGCAGAGCAACGCGGGGCAGGGGGAGCTCTGCAGCCCAGGAGTGAACTGGGAGCACTGGGAGCACTGGATGTCCTGCTGCCCTGTGCTCTGATGGCACCTCCTGCAGCCTCCCGGGGCAGAGTGGCCGCACTGAGTGCTGCTTTTAGGGTGGGTTGTTTTATTTGGTGAGTCCTCCGAGGCACGAAGCAGCTCTGCCTGCCTCCCCCCCCCCCACAACCAACCCTAAATGAGGTTTTTGAGGGGAGGGGGCAGCTTTGGGAAGGGCTCTGGTGCACGGTTGGACCTTCCCTCTGCCACTGGGTGTAAACACGGGATGCAACAGCTTGGGGGGGGGGGTGTCTGAATTCAGGAGAAAGTCACTCAGACTGAGCAAAAGGGGAAAACCACCACGGGGGGGTCACGTCCACACTGGTCCGTGGAGTCCACGGCCCGTGGCCTGCTCACAGGACGGCCTCTCCGTACAGAAACGGGACAAAGCAGCGCAGTCCGGCTGTGCACACCCCAAAAAATAAAAGAGAGAGGTGGGGACGGATGGGGGGAAGGAAACGGACAACAAAACGTCCCCCGTCCTGGTGAGAGGGGAGCGGGGCCGCGGCCTTCCGCGCAGCACAGCCGCTTCCTGGCAGACATCTTAGCTCGTGGTGTTTACATTCGCCGGCTGCGTGCTGCCGGTGGCACAGCAACATGGTGGCGGGAGCTGACAGCGGGCGCCGTGCTGGGGGGGGTTAGGGGGGCTATGGGGGGGGGGGGGTGATGGGGTGTACGGGGCGGTTTTTGGGGGGGGCTTACCATCTGGTGGTGGTGGTGGCTGTTGGGAATGTTGGTCTCCTGGAAGAAGGCGCTCAGGGCGGTCTGCGGGGGCACAGGGAGCGCGTCAGGCTCCCCGCGAGGGGCACAGACCCCAAAAGGTGGAGGAGAGCCCCGAAAAGGGGCAGAAGGACCGCCCCCCCCCCTCCCCCCCCCCCCCCCTCAACGGTCACAGGACCCCACTCCCTCGCTGACCACCCCCGACACCAGGCCCACACTGCCTAAACCCACTCGGGACCGACACCCCCCTCCCCTCCATGGGATCCCCCCACCTCTTTTTACACCCCCTCCCCCCCCCCAACGCTATTGGATCGTGCCCCCCCCGCGGCCCAGCCGGTGGATCCGGTTACGGCCCGGTTATAAATAGGGTATAAATAGGGGCAGCGACATCTTCCCCCCTCCTCCCCCCCACCCAACTCCCCCTCGTGGGGTCACTGCGGGGGACCCGAGCCCCCCCCCCCCTCCTTTGGCCGAACCCATCCCCGCGTGTGCGTGGGCCGCGGCCCCGTTCTGCGGCACCGCGGTGGGGGAGGGGCGAGAAGGGAGCACGGGGGGTACAGGACCGGGGAGGAGGAGGAGGAGGAGGACGGGGGGGGGGGGGGGGAGGGGGGGTTCCCGTACCTCGAACTGCCAGTGTGCCGCCTGCAGCAGCTGCTTGGCCTGGTCGGCGGCGCAGCCGGCCGCCAGCACGAACTGGTTGATCATCACCTGGTGCCGCAGCTCCTCCATGTTCACCGACATGGCGGGGCCGGCCCGGCGGGGGGGGGGGGGGGGTGGGGGGACCCCCGCCGTGGGTGCCCGGAGCGCGCCCCGCGCCGCGCAGACACCGCGCGGGGTGGGGGTGGGGGTGGGGGGAGCGGCGGCGCACCGGGACCGGGGTTGAGGTGGTGGGCGGGGCGACGCGAGGCCACGCCCCCTCCTCTCCCGCTCGCTGATTGGTCGGCGCCGCTCCGCCCGCCCCGACGGGCGTTGGGTTCGAATCTTCCAGCCTGCTCCGCCGCTACGCCCCGCCCCTCCGCTCGCTGATTGGTCGGCGCTTGTGTTTTGGCTGCAGGCGGAGCTTCCATTGGTCGGCGGGTCGACGCGGGGGCGGGGCGACGGGGGAGAAAAGGGGAGAGCCGCTCGGCGATTGGTCGCTCCCTCCGGGAGCTCGTGACGTCACGTTCATTGAGCGCGTTCATTGAGAGGCGCGGCGCTCCTCGCGTGGGCCCGCGGCCGAAGCCCCGCGGCTCCCCCTCCCCCTCCGTTCACCGTGGGGGCGTTCAGAGACACTGGGGGGCGAGGGGAGGGAGGGAGGGGTGCTTGGGGGCTTTCAGTTACAAAAGCGGAGCAGCAGCAGCAGCAGAGCGAGGGGGGTAGGGGTAGGGGTAGGGGTAGGGGTGGGGATGGGGATAGGGGTAGGGATGGGGATAGGGGTAGGGATAGGGGTAGGGATAGGGGTAGGGATAGGGGGGGGGGATAGGGATAGGGGGGGGGATAGGGATGGGGGGGGATAGGGATAGGGATGGGGGGGATAGGGATAGGGAAGGGGGGGGATAGGGATAGGGATGGGGGGGGATAGGGATAGGGATGGGGGGGGATAGGGATAGGGATGGGGGGGGGATAGGGATGGGATAGGGATGGGGGGGGATAGGGATAGGGATGGGGGGGGGATAGGGATGGGGATAGGGATGGGGGGGGGGATAGGGATGGGGATAGGGATGGGGATGGGATGGGGGGGGGGATAGGGATGGGGATAGGGATGGGGGGGGGATAGGGATGGGATAGGGATGGGGGGGGATAGGGATGTGGGGGGGGGGGGATAGGGATGGGGGGGATAGGGGATTGGGGGGGGGGATAGGATAGGATGGGGATAGGGATGGGGGGGGGATAGGGATGGGGATAGGGATGGGGGGGGGGATAGGGATGGGGATAGGGATGGGGGGGGGGAGGGATAGGGATGGGATAGGGATGGGGGGGGGGGATAGGATAGGGATGGGGGAATAGGGATGGGGGGGGGGATAGGGATGGGGATAGGGATGGGGGGGGGGATAGGGATGGGGATAGGGAATGGGGGGGGGGATAGGGATGGGGATAGGGATGAGGGGGGGGGATAGGGATGGGGATAGGGATGGGGGGGGGGATAGGGATGGGGATAGGGATGGGGGGGGGGGGGGGATGGGATAGGGGGGGGGGATAGGGGGGATAGGGGGAATGGGGGGGGGATAGGGTAAGAAGAGGGGGTGGGGTGGGAGGGATGGGGATGGGGCTGGGGATGGGGCTGGGGCTGGGGCTGGGGTAGAATCAGGGCTGCCGAGCCGTGGAGGTGGCCTTCCCCCCTCCCCACCCCACAGCTCCCGGCTCCTGTGAGGGCAGCAAAGCTCTGGTGCTGGAGCTGAGCCCTAAGAGAGAGCAGCGCTCAGAGGCAGCTCGCTGCTGGGAGCGGCAGCCGCTGCTGGAGGCACTGGGAGCGACCCGGGTACCCCGGGGCACGTGGACGGCTGCGTGCCGGCTCGGCAGTGCGGTTTGCTTTGCCGTGTAACCAACCGCCGTGCCTCAGTTACCCTCCCTGCCCACGGGGTCACGCCACGCGTCCCTGGGAAGCGTGCCCACGGGGTCACGCCACGCGTCCCTGGGAAGCGCTTCGGACCCGCACCCCGCACGGCAGCGGGTGCCTTTGGGGGTGTATCGCCTCTATGCCATTGCTCGTCGGGTTCTGCCCCCTCCTCCCCACTCTGCTGCGGTTTATCGGGGCCGTCTGCGTGCCCGGGGCTGCTGCGGGTCGGGCGGCACAGGAGGGATGCGGAGCTCGACCCCGCCGTCCCCGAGCTGTGCCGGCAGCGCCCGTGTCTGCGTTCGTCGCTCCACTGCGGCACTGTCCCTACGAAAAGCTCTGCTGCAGTACCGCACGGCTGAGGAAAAAAGAGGGCAAGAGCCGTGCACACGGCAGCTCCTGAGCGCTGCTCGATGGATCTGCGAGGGGATAACTTGGAGTTATTGTCTGCGCTGGAGCCCCGCAGTCTGTCGGTGCGCTGCTGATATGTGCTGGCTCCGTCTCCCAGGCTCTCTCGTTCCCGTAGGGGTTGCTGCTCGCTGGAAGGAGGCAGAGAGATGGGACCGGGGCCCCACTGTGATGGAAGATGGGAATGTCGGGGGGTCCCGGGGGCTGCTTTGTTCTGCTGACCCGCTTTCCCAAGCCTTGGGGGGAGCCCCGGCTCCTTTTGAGCAACCGCTTGCAGGTGCAGGGTTCAGCGGGTGAGATCTGAGCTGCGATTCCCGGGGTGGGGGGCAGCGAGATGCAGGCAGGCTGCAGGAGACCCCCTCCCCCCATCCCCTGCTCTGTGCTTTGGCTTTTCGCAGCTCGGGGCTGTGCTGGCCAAAAGCAGAGCATCGTTGGGGGGGGGGATGCAGGCAGCCCTGTGCAGGGGGGGCACGGAGCGGGGAGCCCTGGGGACGGCACCGCTGAGGACATCGGGGCGGCTCATCTGCCTCCCCGCACATCTCCGCTCCGGTATTTATAGCATTCGCGTTATCAACTCGAATCAAAATCATGTGACGCTCCACTAACTTGCTCTGCAGGATGAATTCAGCACCGAGCGGTCGCAGAGCCCGACCTTCCCCAGGCAAAGGGAAAACACACGGAGGTGCCCACCGGCTCTGTGCCGGGCACGTGGGGTCAGGGATGTGCTGCGGCTCCGGGTGGAAGGTTTGGGGAGGGGGTAGGGTTGGTTTCCCCCAGGGGACGCCCTAGGATGGATGGCGGAGTGGTCCACGTTGATCCCATCCCTGCGCTGGGGGTCTCTGGGGAGGGGAGTGCCGCTATGGGTGATAACAGGGACAGGTGGGGACAGCGGGCTGCTGCAGGGGGTACTACCGGGGAGCACCTGGGGGGGGGGGGGGGGTGGATACGGGAGGGAGGAAACGGGTGACGCTGGGGACAGCGGTATCCGTGCCGTGCCGTGCCGAGCGGGCGGGGCGGATGGGCCCGGCCCGGCCCCCGCATTGGCGCAGCAGCCCCGGCGTTAACGCGGAGGCGGTGCCGGGCGCGGTGCGGATCGGGGGATGCTGCGGGCGGGGGCCGCCGCCGTTCAGCCCCGGTACCGGTCCCGGGCCGGAGGGCACCCGCTGAGCCCGGCCCGGCCATGGGGGCTCTGACCAGCCGCCAAAACGCAGGGGTGGAGGAAGTGGACGTCCCCGCTAATTCCGTCTATCGGTACCCCCCGAAATCCGGTAAGAGGAAGGGGGAGGGGGGCCGGTTCTGCTCCGTGCTGGGGAGGGGGACGAGGCGCGACCTTGTTTCGCTTACGGGAGGTTTTCCCCCTCGCCGGGGTCGGGGATGCCCCTGTGCACCCCAATGACCCCCCCCCAAAATCGTGGGGTTGGTGCTGGGGGATGCGCAGAGGGCAGGGAAACCCCTGGGAACGTCCTTGGGGCTTCCCGTCTCCAGGAGCCCCGTCGTTAGCGCAGCCCTTACAACTTGGCTGAGTTGCCGCTACTTTAATGCCCTGATTATTTGTACACGGGATCTGCAAGCCGTCGCTCTCTTTATAGCAGCTCGCGGCGGTGATTGCTGTCTGGGTTTTAAATTCCCCGGAGGATGCAGGAGGATTGGGTGGGAGGGATTGGAGGGGGACCCCTCCTTCCCCTCTGCTCTGCCCCATAGCAGCCCCCCAGCTCTACCCGTGGGGCTCCTCTGCCCGCACAGAAGCGCAGCGGGGATGTTTCTGCCGCCCCAATCCGGCCCTGCCTCAAACCTTGTGCGTGACCTTGGAAAATTGGTCCCTCCCCTCTGTGACTCGGTTGGATGGAGCTGGTGACCGCGGGGGAGTTGGGGGGGGGGGGATGGGACCGTGTGGGTGTCCCGAGGGTCGCAGCAAGGGAGCTGTGTCCTCGGGGGGCACTGCAGAAACAGGGGTACCTGAGGATGATGCCCGGGAGAGCTATGGGGATTGGAGCAGCATCCTTGCGGCAAGGAATATTATTAATAGGTAACTATTTTGGTAGTTAATAGGATAAAGGTAAAAGCTCGGATCGTTAGCGCTGTGACAAATTACTTGCTAATTAGAAATAAAGACCTCCTTAGGAAGAATTAGAGCCAGCACAAACCTGGTCCTGAAAGCTGTGCCTGGCTCTTCTCCGTTTGGTTTGAACCCCTGGGCACAGCTGGAGCAGTGCTGCGCTTCTGCTGGGTGGGGGGCTCACTGGGGGCTGATGCTGTCAGCCCTGGGGCTTCCCCAGCTCCTGCTTCTCTGCAGTCTCAAGGCCTCTGTCACCTTGATGCCAGCCAGAGCCCAGCGAGCCCCTCTGCGGGTCTGGCAGAGGCCTCGTGCTGGCAGCGAGGAGCTCCGTGTGCATTTAGGGTTTTTGTGCTGGGGAGTGCTGTCCCTGCCCCAGGGTGGTGATTACGCCTAGCTGAGCATCCCTGGATGCATCTCAGCTGGCAGAAGACATCAGGCTGACTCTTACCCGCAGCTTCCAGGGAGAAGCAGGGGTTTTCAGGTGTGCCCAATGGCAGAGATATGGGGTCATATCCTTGGGGGGAGGGCAGGAGGTGCCCAGGTGACAGGAAGGGATGGGGCCATCTGCACTGTGTGCAGGCTGGTGACTGCAGGAGATTAGGGCTGTCCTGCTTTTAATCTGAGAAGGATTTGCCTCTGGCACTGAGTGCTTGGGGAAGCAGCCACCAGCTTGGGGATGGGGCACCGTGGGGCTGTGGGGCACGGCCTTCTCTGTGGATGTGACTGTGGGGTGATGCTGCAGCCGCTCCCTGTCCCCATCAGAGGTTTCCTTTTCTCCTCCTGGGGGTCTCCATCCGCGCTGGGCAGGGCACAAATTAGATCAGTTAAAGCTAATATTTTGAAGTGAAGGATGGGTTCTGTTTTAGCGGCTCAAACCTGGCAGGGAGGTTGGAAGGGAGAATGATTCAAGGCTGCTTGGTATGGGGACAGCTGCAGGGTCCCCAGGTTGGGGCATATCCCTGGTATCAGCCCCAGTCCCCGGCTGATGCTGACCCACGAGTGGGCACGGGCTGGGGACAGGGTGAAGGGGTCAGCCTGGCGGGGACACCCCGTGTACCAGGGACACCCCATGGGTTCCTGTGGCTGTGGCGGGAGGGCTGACACAGCAGATCCTCAGCTGGGGCTTGGCTTCTCCTCCCTATCCAGAGCAAATTAAATTGAGAAGGGAGCAGCCCGCAGTGCGCAGCTCCCCGCTGCCGCTGGGGAAGCAGGGGCACCAGAAACACTCAGCAGTTCAGGGGAGGACCCCATCGACTTCCCCGAGGAGATGCTCAAGGAGAAAAGGGGCTGTTGTCATTAGGACACATCCTGCAGCACGGTGCTGGCAGGCGTGTGGACGTGGTTTTGTTTGCTGGGATCATCGAGCAGTTTGGTTTTACTCCTTTTAAGCAGCCACACGCGCTCTCTGGGCCTCTGAAGTTTAAGATCTCATTAAAGCTCAGCTTTCCCTCGGCAATGTAACTGTCCTTGACAGGCTCTCCTTCCCCTGGGGCAGGTGTTGGGAAGGGATTATAATGAGCTGATAATAAGAGGGCTTTTGCTGGAGAGGTGCTTCCCAATCTGACGTGCCTGCAGTCGCTGTCTCCACACTGCTGATGTCCCAATGGTTGATAGGGCAGAGCCTGGCACAACTTGGAGCTCTGCACCTTCTGCTCACCCTCCTTCCCGTGGGGAAGATAAAACCTCCGGGTTCTTACCTCCTGCCTCTTTAATCTCTCTTTGCCGCTGCTGATGGCTGCAGCACTCAGCCCATGTAAAATGTATGAACCTACAGTGATGCTGCGTGCCTGGAAGCAGCGAGGTCAGAGCTGCCAAAGGGATGCTGAGGGATGCAGCTGTGCCGTGGGGTCCTGCAGCACCCAAAGGGTGCTCTCAGCTCCCACTGTGGTTGTTGGGTGATGGCAGCTCGGCCTTCAGAGCTGATCCTGGTTAGGGTTACCCTACGGGAGCCCCCAGCAAGCCGTGACTGCAGCCATCACACAGAGCCTGCACTCTGCTTTTCAGCTTCCCCTGGATGCTCTCCTGCAGGTTTCAAGGCTGCTTTTTTCCGTCTCCTCCCCTTGTCTGAAGTCACTATCACGACAGCTCAGGATGGCTCCGGTCCCCCCCAGCCGTGCTTTGCTTGTGGGCTTTTTCACGTGGCTGCGTTCCCCCCCGGGAGCCACCAATAAATTATGCACGTGGAAAATGGGACCCGAAAGCAGCAGCCATCAATAATTGACGGTCAGCTTTTCCTAACCAGAGTGCTACATCCCCATATCCCTGCATGGCCAAGGTGGCCATGGGGACCGACCCCCTCCGAGCCATCTGTGGTTTGTGGTGGCATTGCTGCCGAGGGCTCTGGAGCTCCGTGTGCCCCCTGCGCTCAGCCACGCTCTGTGTTTCCTCCCCAGGGAGCTACTTCGCCAACCACTTCATCATGGGAGGCGAGAAGTTCGACTCGACGCACCCCGAGGGTTACCTCTTCGGAGAGAACAGCGACCTCAACTTCCTGGGGAACCGTCCCGTGGTGGTAGGGATCAGTGCGGGTGGGCACTGCCTGCTGTCTGTCCATCTGCTGTCCGTCCTGCGTGAGGGCAGAGCCAGCTGAGCACACCGGGGTGGGCCCAGGGGGTTCTCTGATGTCTAATACAAAGGCTGAGTGCTTGCTGCAGCCTGTCCTTGCGGGTCCTGATCTGTTTTCCCTCTGGGGCTGTGTGCCCATCTTTAGGGCTGGGGGTTATTGCCACATCCCTTCTCTCTCTGGGCTGGTGGATGGGTCTGTGAGTGGCTGGGAGCACCATCGGGGTGGGGCGGTGGGTGCCATCTCCCTTCAGTGCTGTTTTGCTGTTGTCCATCTCTGCTCTGCCCCTCTGCTTGGCCCTGCAGCCTGCGGTGCTTCTCCTTCCAACTGCTGCTGGTAAATGAGTGTGGTTCAGCTCCTTCCCACGAGATGCAGGCAGATTTACACTTGCTGCTTTGCGTTCATCTGCAAAGGCAGCTGCAAAGAGAAGCCCTTAGTTTCTGTATTCTCCAATCTGGGGTCAGGCAGCTGGAAATGCAAGGTGAGGACTCTGATGGCACCAAAGCTTTGCTAGTGAGTCAAGATGAGCTTGCCCACTCCAAGCAGAGCAACTTTGGGATGTTTCTCTCCTCCCTGTGTGCTCCCTCAGTGAGGAACACTCAGCATTCGTGCTCTCGCTCCAGTGGTGGGCACTGAGAAATCCTCCTGACCGCAGTAAAAGCTTCTAAACTGCCCACCGTGTCAGGAAGCCCAGCAGCAGACCGACAGGAGCAGCAGGGAAGGCAAACGAACAGCTTGGAAACAGCAGAAAGAATTAATACAGCGTAGCAAATGAAATTGCGTTGCTCAGGCTTAATTAGAGCCGGATGCGAGAGGCTGAGCTCTGGGGCTGCTGTCCCCACGCACAGGGGGAGGTTGGGGGTCAGGGGGACCTGCATGGCACCTGGGCATGGCACTGGGGTAGAAACAGCACAGATATCTGTGCCTCCGCACCTTGTCTTGGCTGTTATTTTGTGTTCTGGGATGCTGTGACAGAGGCGTGGTTGGGCTGGAAACGTCGGAGTGCAGCGATGCCTTTTTGCTGAGGGGTTTTATTTCGGGTTCCTTTGAAGTCCTCCAAGAGCTGAGAGCCAAACGGCTCAGAAAGATTGTCCTAAATCCTCTCTAAGCTGCACGACTGGGGTGAACCGTTCAATATCGGTGTGCTGTGGGGAGGTGCCGTGCTGCACACGGGGAGCTTGTGCACCAATGCAGGGGGTGGGGAGGGGTCTCTGCAGTGTGGTGATGTGAAAACCGACTGAGTGCACATGCAAAGATAACCCCAAGGAATATTTTTGAGGGTATTTTTTGACTATAAAGGGGTCTGGCCTGGGTCAAACATCACTAGGGATGTGTGGGCTGTGTTCTGAGAGGGAGCAGTGGTTGGAGAGAGGGTTGTTTTTTCTGTTGTATTTCAGCGTGATTTAAATGAGGGGATTGAAAAAGTCCTCTAAATGCCCCTTTTGTGATTGTGCACGTTGGGCTTGCAAAATGTCATTAAAAAAAATCCCCGCCGAACCATCAAAAATGGGTCCACACGTGGGTGTGAAGGAGCCCAACGGTGACAACCAAACCATTTCTGTAGCACGAAATTTGCCTGCAGCACTTCCCCATTCTGCCCAGCACAACCAGCAGCACCTGCCTGCAACCCTAAACCTGTGGGGTGGCCAAGGGGGCCCCTACAGGGCAGCCTTGTGGGGCCGTGGGGTGTTTGGAGTATGGCAAGGTACAAAATGGGTGAGCAGATCGGACTGCTTTGTGGTGGAAGGTGGACTGTGCTGTGGTTTGGGTCCAGCCCATGGGCTCCTCCTTGCGTGGGTTGGGGTTGTGCTTGGCTCTCAGGCATTTGCTCCCTTGCAGCCACACCGGGTTCTGCTGGTGCCCGTGCAGTGCTTGTGACTCGTTACAAATCTCATTAAGTCCAGATTAATGACTCAGCAGCCCTTTTCTCCTTCCTCAAGGGAAGGGAGAGTGTGGCAATTTCAAGGTGCCGTGGATTAATCCTCAGAATGCCCTGTGCCACCCACGCCTGGTCCTGCGGGCTGAGCAACTGCAGCCTGGGCGCAGGACCACAGCTGCAGCAATGAGAGGGACCTGTCCCGCTGCCCATGGGGTTGTGGGACCCTGCTGCCCATGGGATCCCCTGCCCCACTGAGCCCTGCAGCTGCAGGGAAGGTAGCAGTGACTTTCCCACGTGAGGGCGCTTGGAACATGGGAAATGAGCACTGGGGGTGACGAGGAGACCCAAGCTCCTCTTGGTGGCTTGGCCTCTGTCCCAAAGCACCAGTTAAACCCAAACATCTTCATCTTTTGCCGGTGTCTGCCGGCACTCGGGGCCCTCCTGGTGCTGGGCTGTCCCCTTGGCGTGCAGTGACAGCTTGTTGGTGAGCCAGGAGTTAATCCTCAGCATAAGCTGCTCCACGGTCCCCATCACTACAGAGTCCCCAGGGGAGGTCAGCCCACCTGGGAGACACCTGAAGAAGGGGTAGAAATGGGGGGAGATGTAGAGAGGTCCTTGTGTTGCCCCCAGTATCTCCTATCTCCCTTGGGTGGCTGCAGTGCCAAGAGGAGGGTATCCCCACTCTGCTGCAGTGCTTCCACCCCCAGCAAGTCCTGCAGCCCCTGTGGTGGCTGTAGGTGACATGGAAAGCACAAGGCCACTTTGGAGGGTGGTACAACACCTCTACTTGCTCCCTCATAGCATCACTGCCTGCCCAGCCATCCTATCAGCTCCCACTGTGGACACAGAGGCTGATGGGGACCCCACAGCCCAAATCCCATCCATCCGTGGACAAAAACAGAGGAATTTGTGTCTGTTCTCTGCTGCCAGGCACAGAGAGAGCTCCATGCTCCCCCTGCCCAGCCTTGTCCGTCAACTCCATGCAGCATCAGCAGGCTAAAAATACACAGCATCTGCCTGCGGGGTTAGGGGGAGGCAGCCATGCACCTCGACCCTATTTCCCCTCATCCTACACCCAAAGAAGCTTGAGACAGCCCCTCTGTGTGCTGGTCCCCTGGAAAGCTGTCCCATGCAGGGTGGTGTCCCTGTTGCTGCACTGCTGTTTATCTGAGCGCAGATGTGCTGTCTGCTGTGGCTGGGAAGGAGTGCTGGGATCTGCTTTAGCCCCATTGTGGATGGATGGGGTATTCAAAGAACCCCTATAGCCAAAAACTAACCTAATCCCAGTGGATGCAGTTACGTAAGACAAGCAAGCTGGGGGAGAGCAGCCCCTGTGAGGGTGTGCGTGGTGGCTCTGGGGTTTGGCCACAGTGGAGGTGTTACCCTTCAGCACAGCTTTGCCCATCCTGGGGGCATGTTGCTGTCTGCCAGCACTGACTGGGGCTGATCTGGGGGCTCCGTGGAGCTGGGAGGGGGAACTTCACCATCGCAGTGGGACCAGGGCTGCAGTCACGTAACCTTCAGCCTTGTCTCTCTCATCCTCAGTTCCCTTACGCTGCTCCACCTCCTCAGGAACCCGTGAAGACCCTCCGCAGCCTGATCAACATCCGCAAGGACACGCTGCGCCTCGTCAAGTGAGTGCCTGGGGGTGGTCCCACCCCACTGTGCCACTCCAGAGGGGGCAGAGCTGTCCCCATCCCTGTGCAGCCTTATATCGTGCTGGACCACACTGGGCTGTGCTGGGCTGCACTGGGCCACACTCGCAGCCCAGCAGGATTAAGCAGGGCTTAGCACTGCCTTTGAAGAGATTTGCTTTTTTCTTCTTTCCCCCACTTCTGCTGAAGGCTTTGCTGGAGCGAGGCCAAGGGTTGAGGCTGAGGTTTGGGATGAGGGCTGAGATCTGCCTGCAGCACCCCCTCCTCCTGCATCCTGCAGCCCTGCCCTGCCAGAGTGCCTCAGTTTCCCCTGGAGGAGGGCTGTCAGTCCCTCAAAGCCATTTGGTGGTGATGGGGGGGACGTTGGTGACACCCCCTGTGCTCCCCAGGTGTTCGGAGGAGGTGAAGACCCCGGGGGAGGAGGTCAGCAAAGCCAAGGTGCACTACAACGTGGAGTTCACGTTCGACACAGACGCCCGCGTGGCCATAACCATCTACTACCAGGCCAGCGAGGAGTTCCACAACGGGGTGGCAAGGTGAGGAGCCCCAGCCTGACACCCTGCACGGTGTGACCCCACCCCAGCCTGACACCCTGCACGGTGTGACCCCACCCCAGCCATGCTGAGGCTGCAGTCAGGCTCCTCACCCCTGCAAGTCCGTCCCCATCACTGCCCCCATATGGCCAAGGTCCCTGTAGCCACCACAACTTCCAGTCCTGTCTCACTCCTATTGTTCCCCCCCAAGTGAATTCACTGCCCATCCCGTTCCTACCGGGGTCTTGCACTGTGTCCTCTTGGCCCATGGACTATTTTAGCCCTTTTTAGGACTTCTTGCCCCAGCCCTCAGACACATCCAGCAGAGAACCAGTTCTGCCTGCTCCCCTGTTCGAGCTGGAGGAGTGCAGGGATGGTGGCACTGCTGACCCTGTCCTCTCTCCGAGGGACAGCTACGTCCCCAGGGACACCAGCCTGCAGTCTGAGACCGTGCACTACAAGCGGGGTGTGTGCCAGCAGTTCTGTGTGCCCTCCCACACCGTTGACCCCTCCGAGTGGACCGAGGAGGAGGTGAGTGCTGCCAGCCCACACCATCCCCTGCAGCAGGAGGGAAAGGGGACAGGTTTGGGACCCCTGCAGTGCTAAACAGCTGTGGAAATGGCCCTAAAAACACAGTGCTGGCTGCAGTTCGGCTGGGAGCACACACAGGAGCTCCTTTCCCTTGGTGTGATCACAGCCTGGGGCTGCAGCTCAGCTGTTGGGAGCTGCGTAGTGTGGATGAGACGTGAAGCCTCTCTCCTTGCTGCTCCTGAGCATGCCTTTCCTTCGGTCTGTTCACAGCTGGGCTTTGACCTGGACCGGGAAGTGTTCCCTATGGTGGTGCACGCAGTGGTGGATGAAGGCGATGGTGAGAGAGGGGAAACTCATTTTCCTTGCTGCCGTGGGCTCGTGCCATCCCCCTTCTCCTCGTGGGGACTCACCCTCTGTGCCACGTGGCTTTCTGCGCCCTCAGCTTGCCCACTCCTTGTGTCTTGCAGAGCACGCCGGGCACAGCCACGTGCTGCTGGCAACCTTTGAGAAGGTGAGTGTGGGGATAGGACCATCCTGCCCCCTCCCAGCCCCTTGCCAGAACCAGAAGCAGCTCTCCCTGGGGCTCAGGAAGGGGCTTGGGCTGCTTTGGGGCCACTCACAAAGGTGCAATGGGAGCAGGGCCAGGCAGGCACTTGGGTGTACTGTGGCAATCCCAGGGAGGTCCACCTCCTTATTTCCTCCCCCAGCATGCTGATGGCACTTTCTGTGTGAAGCCCCTCAAGCAGAAGCAAGTGGTGAGTGAGCTGCAACCCCTTGTGTCCCCGTGGGATCTGGTGGCACCCAGTGTCCCCATTCCTCTCCTTCCCTGTGCTCTTCCAGGTGGACGGGGTGAGCTACCTCCTGCAGGAGATCTATGGCATCGAGAACAAGTACAACACACAGGACAACAAGGTAGAGGGCTGCCAGCTGCACCCAGCTGCTCTGGGCCTTTCGTTGTCCCTCTCCCACCCCTATAGCATGGGTCAGATCCCCCTGATGTCACCCGAACCCTGCCCGGTGCCGAGGACCCAGGGCCAGGCAGCTCTCCTCTCTCTGCCGTGCAGGTCGCCGAGGACGAGGTGAGCGATAACAGTGCTGAGTGTGTTGTCTGCCTCTCGGATGTCCGGGACACCCTCATCCTGCCCTGCCGCCACCTCTGCCTCTGCAACACCTGCGCTGACACCCTGCGCTACCAGGCCAACAACTGTCCCATCTGCAGGCTGCGTAAGGGGGAGCTCCCACCCTGCTCCCGGGTCCTATGGTGCCCCTGGGATTGCCTCAGGCTCCAGAATGGGGTGGCTTTTACAGGGTTTAGCATTCCTTTGGGATGCACTGAGTCCCGGTTTTCATCCCTCCTCTTTTTCTTCTTCCCCAGCTTTCCGAGCTTTGCTTCAAATCCGAGCCATGAGGAAAAAGCTGGGGCCCCTGTCGCCCACCAGCTTCAACCCCATCATCTCCTCGCAGACCTCTGACTCTGAAGAGCACTCGGTCAGCGCTCAGGAGAGCTTCGGGTGCCCCACCGGGGTGGGTTGGGAAGTGCTGGGGTTGGACGTTGGAGGGGCAAGGGTTTTTAAATGCAAGCTGGGAAATGGCAGCAAAAATGCAGGCTGAAAACTGCAAAATGCGTGGTAGGAGAAAGCGTTGCCTGGCTTATATAATAACGCCTGGTTGGGTGGAAGGACCACAGATTTGGGGCTTTTGTGGGAGCAGGGAGTTTGCCTGAGCTCCAGTTTTTGGGTGGGAGGGGTGGGGGGCAATGAAACAACCGTGGTGAGGCTCTCACTCCATCTTCCCCTCCACAGTCCTCGGAGAACATCCCCCCTGGCTACGAAGTGGTGTCACTGCTTGAGGCTCTCAATGGGCCACTGACGCCCTCGCCGGGTGCAGGGCCGATGCGGATGCTCGGGGAGGGCCCCCCAGGGGCGGGACCCCTGCCCACCTACAGCAGTACCGGCCGCCTGCCGCCCCTGAGGGCCCTCTCACCCCTTGAGCGGCTCTCAGACTGTGCCCCGCCAGGGCTCAAGATGAAGAAAAGCCTCTCCAAGTGAGTAATGTGCTGTGGGGGGGAGTGCTGGGGAGATACGGGGTGGTGACCCCTTTTTCTACTCGTCCATCCTGTAGGTCGGTATCACAGAACTCCTCCATCCTGCCCGAAGAGGAGGATGAGAAGTCGTGTACCGAGTCAGAGCCAAGGGTCTCCAGGAGGAAATCCCCTGCCCGGCTGGAGGAGGTGAGCGTTCTGCGTGCCCCTGCATGAGGAGGTCACAGGTTTTGGGGACAACTTGTTTATCCTCCTGGGGACCACAGAGTCTGGGTGTGGGTTTTTTCCTATCCCTGGCATCCTTTGGATGAATACCTACAAGATCTGCGCCAGCTTGGTGCCATCCCCAACAGCAAGCAGCTCCATCCCTTCCTAAAACACCCCACAAAGGCTCCCACCCACCAGCTCTTGTTCCAGGAGTGCGGCATGACACCAGAGAGCGAGAACCTCACGCTGTCCTCATCGGGGGCCATTGACCAGTCCTCGTGCACCGGGACCCCGCTGTCCTCCACCATCTCTTCTCCAGAAGGTACAGCTGACAAAGACCTCCGTGGCCTCAGAGGGTTTGCACAGCCCTTGCTCCTCTCGTTAGACCTGCTTTTAATCACCCGGTGCTGTGCTCCCTCCAGAAGCTGCCAGCAGCAGCCTGGCCCAGTCTGTCATGTCCATGGCCTCCTCCCAGAGCCAGCACTCGCAGATCAGCACCGACACCATCTCCTCCATGTCTGGCTCCTACGTGGCCCCTGGCACAGAGGAAGAAGGGGACATGCTCCCCTCACCCGCAGCCGCCAGTGCCACGGCCTCTGATGGAGAGGTATGGAGGTGGGGGGCAGCCCTCATGCAACACCATTGCTTTTCTTTAAAATAAAACCCAAACAAACACTAATATATATGTGTATATTTTCCCTTTTCTTGCTTGTCCCTGCAGTCGACGCCTGTGGAGTCCCCAGACTTGCACTTTGTCAGCATCTCGGCCGAGGAGCGCGATGCCGAGGTACGGCGCGGTGCGGGGAGCCGGCGCTATGGGGTGCCCCATGGCACTGACAGCCGCTGCCTCTCTGTGCCGCAGGGCAATGACGTGCTGGAGGATGAGGATGTGTCACCCACACAGGAAGATGGTAAAAGGCCCAGATCGCTGTTTTCCCCCTCCACTTTCTGTTCGGGGTGATGCTGTGCTGTCCTCAGCTCTCATGTCCTAGGGGAGAGCACCCACTGCCTCGGAGGCACCGGGGATGGGGAAGCACTGGTGCGGTGGAGTTGCCTCTGGGTGGGTTGGGTGCTAGCAGGATGGGGACTTGGGTGGCCATGGGGACCTCTGGGGCACGTAGCAGGTGACGACTGGAGCTTAGGATGCGAGCCCCTGCAGCAGGATAGGTGGCAGTGCAGAACCAGGTGCCCAGTGGGGCAGTGTCCCACACATGGGATGCGTTGGGGGAGCAGCAGCTCCCCAAGGGCTGTCCGTGCAGGAAGGGTGATGCTCCTGCAGCCCCTCCGTGGGATGTAGCCGGAGCTGCTTCCAAAGTGGGGGAAAGCATCTTTGAGAGGGTTTTCTTTCCTTGCCAAGAAGGTCTCAGCATCTCTGAAAGCCTCTCCCTTCACTATCCCCGTCTGTGCTGGTTTCCATAGGAAGGGGGTGCAAAACTGTTCCTTCTGGGCTACTTTCCTCTTTTTATTTTTGTTTGCTTGTCCTCAGTATGCTTTCACAAGTCAACACGTGCACGCTGTGGGCTCCTCTTGCTTTCTCACATGCACTCAAATAGCCAAGAAAAGATGTTTCCCCTGTGCCACGTGGCTTGGGTTACTTTGGACAGGCAGGGAGGTGTCCCATCCTGTGCTTGCAAGGCTCTCGACAGCAAATAGGCATCAGACCTCTTTCCCTTTCAATCTGGACCACGAGCCAGGCTGAGAAACACGAGTCTGCCTGTCCTGTCATCAGCAAACAGAGCAAAGCACAGCCCCTGTCCTGCAGGAAGGCTCTTGGCCATGGTGAGGCCGGGGCAGGGAGCAAGCGGGGGCTGCCCCTGGCCTTTCCTGGCACCCCAGAAGCCAGCACCACCTTCCTCACGGGGAGCTTGGGTCAGCTGTAAGCCTGCTTGGTCTGGCACCAGGAATTAAGGCGCTCACAGGAAGCCTCCAGCTCTGACGCCTTAGGACCTGAACCCATATGTGCTATCAGCAGTGCTGCCGGTGTTATTTGGGATTGCCTTCCCCCCGCAGCTCTGTTGCCCGCATCTTATGGATGCACATCACCCAAGAGCTGGTTTCTTGTCTTGTATCTGGCACTAAGAAGCAGAATTGCCTCTCTTGCCCCCCCCCCAGACCTCCATGCCTCGTGCAAAGCTTGGCTAATTCAGCTTCCTTCGCCTCCTCCCGGCATCCCTGCAGCTGCACTGATGGTGCCACAGGGAGGGGCCACGAGCTTTGTTTGAAAGGAGGTGGGGAGAGGAAAATCCCCATGCCCCCCTCCCCATGTGCACACCCCGCTAACTGCGTTAACTCCCTTCCAGGCCCGAGGACAGGCGCTTTCCTCGGTCTGAGGTGTGACAATAACAATGACTTGGGCATCGCACACGTGAAAGCGCTGGACAATAAACTGTGCTCTGAGGCCTGCTTACCTGGTGAGTGGCCACTTGCTGAACATGAACTTGGGGTGGGGGGGATGCTTCCACTCCTCCCTGCATCGCCCCTGCCCTTCGGATTCCTTCACCTCCCTTCACCTCCATCCCATCCATCTCCATCCCATCCTCTCCAAGTGGTCCTCACCAACCCTACTGCTGGGGCTGGGCACCAGGCACACCTTGCTCTGGGTGTCCCCCCCATTCCCACCGCAGTGCCTGCAGCTGTGCGTCACTGAAGGATTTGTCCCATGGCTGGTGTCTGCTGGGACGTCGCTCCTGGACGGGCACCAACTACCCTACAAGTGGCTGCATGGCACAGCCAGAGCCCACAGTGTGGTTCGCACTGTTTTGGGTCAGGACATGAAGCAGAGATGCTCCTTGGCCACGAGTTGCCTGCCTTCCCTTCTTTTCAGCCACGGAGATAAGGCTCTCCAGATCCTGACGTCCTCCAGCGCAGCCCTGAAGCTCCATCCCCCTTCCCCATCTTTTCACGCTTTTTCTCCACTCTCCTTCTCCCTTTCCTCTGTTTCTTTGCTCCCTCTCTCCATCCCTTTTTTCTCTTCTTTCTCCCCACCCCAGCCTCCTCTGTCCACGTGGAAGTTCATGTTCACTCTGTGCCAACACGGTTTTCTCTGCCCGTGCTTTGTGTCCCCCCCTCCTCACCTAGAGTTGCTGAAAGGTGACAAATGTATTGACAATAAGGGCAGGGAGCCTGCAGCTCCGCTCCATCAGCACAGAGGGATAAAAATAGGGGTAAAAAAAGCCAAGAGGAGCCCCCTTGTTCTGCTCCATGTCAATACATTTGTGGACAAGCTGAAAGCAACTCTGCCCCTGCCTGTCACTTTTGGCAGAATTGATGGCGGGGGATGGAAAAAGGACTTGGGGGGGGCGGGGAGAGGAGAACTGCCTGGTCCCACCGGGTGGGGGACGCCCTTCCCTCCCCATGCCCTCTGGGAAAGCTTCCCACCCCACTGCCTCACCTCCTGGCTGCCCTGTTCCTGGTGGTTTCTGCTCGGGAGAAACACAGCGAGGCTCTTGTGGAGGAACAGGCGCCTGCTGCAGCAGCACCTGGCATCCCTTGGGTGCCCCTTTTGGTGCTGAAAGCTGACCCCAAGTGCATCCCCCTCTGTCGTGCTGAGGGACGGAGAGCTTTGCAGCCCAAGCAGCCGCAGAGATGCTCTGGCAGCGAAGGATGAGGTCTCCATCCTTTGGTCTTTGCATTTGCCCAATGGCTGCCCTGCTTGCGAACCCTCTGTAGGTGCTGCCTCTGGGGCTAATGGAGAACAGGGGGGAGGCTGCCTGGCCTGCCGTGCTGCAGGATAGCAGAGGGGATGGGAGCACAGCTGGAGGCGTGCAGGGAAGGCAGGGGCTCTGCCTTGGGGATCAGCCATGGGGCAGGGGGTCACAGGATGGACTGGAATGGCCCCTGGTCCTTTGCCGGTGGCCATCAGTGTTGGGCAGCTCTGGTGGGAGCACAGCAGCTGCTTCCTCACCCATCCCCAGCTGCATTCAGCCTGCGCTCACCAGCTGGCTTTGCACCAGAGATGATCTGAGGCACAGCTTAATGCTCGTGGTGGTGGTGCTGGGCTGCTTCAGGTGCACCAGTGCCGGAGCTTTGGCAGAGGTTGAAGGCCTTTAGCAGTGAACTGGGGCAGTGTTTCCCTCCCAACGCCTGCAGGCTCAGATGTGATCACATCCATGGGACAAACACAAGCAACAGGGACTTTTTCTTTGGAGTACCTTGGGAGCTTAATATCACCTCTGTCAGATATGGTTTAGCTGTGATTAGATCCATGGGTTGTTTTTTTTTGCACTCTCTGTAAATGAAGTTGCAGGATGTGGCTCATTGATGTGGAAATGTTTGCCCATCTCTAGCACTGCTGTGAAATCTTTGCAGATTTCAATCTGGTGGGAAAACGCTGTGGGAAGAGTCCAAATGCCACGTCCTGGGGGGAGGATAGGAGGCAAGGTTTGAGCAAAACCACAGACCTATATCCCTGGGTGGGGATCCTGGGGCAGAGCATCCTCAGGATGCAGCCACAGCCTCTGCTGGGATGGCACACAGCAGGGATGGGTGCGTGGCTGTGTCCCCACACCCTGGCAGTGCCCCTGGGAGCCTTTCCAGGGTGTGCTGCGTTTATACAGAGGCACCAGAGTGATTTATGCAATATCGAGCTCTTAATGCGACTGCTGCGTGTGCCGGTGTGCGTGGCCTTCTTTAATCACTCAGTCCCTGCACTGCATCACCAGCTCGCTGTGTAAAGCTCTGGAAACCTCAGACATCAGCACGCAGTGGGGATGCTGTTATTCCACCTGACAAAGCCTCAGTGCTCGCCCTCAGCCTGGGAGGTGGGCACATCCCGAGCTCTTCCCATCCACGGGCAGAGCTTCCCCATCATCCTCAGCACGAAGCCCTGGGGTTACCATCTGTGACACCCACGGTGCCCATCAGCGGTGCCTCCTTCTCCCGTGTGGTTCCCATAGGGGATCAGCCCCGTGCCCTGCGTGCCGCGGTGCCGTGCCTCTCGTGCTCACCATGTGCCTTCTGGTCTCTCCCCACCACACAGCGGCGGTGCCGGACTCCTGCCCCATTGACATTGAGGAATAGGTATGAGATCTGGCAGACCCCACGCGCCCTGGGTGACATCCTTTAATGGGATGAGGGAGTAGGGGAGAGGTTTGGGTTGTTCAGACCCGGCCGGGCTGCACGGTGCTCCCCACCTTGCTCTATCTCGTGTCAGGGAGCCTACATATCGCCCTGCAAAGAGGCACCCTCATGGTGCTGGAAGGGAAACCCCTGTCTGTTGCAATGTTCGAGCATGGGAACAGAGATTTGGGGTTTCCAACTGAACTGCCCATATAGGCAGCACCGTGTCCCCCCAGCACAGAGGGTCTGCGCTCCCCTGGGGGTGTTGGGGTGCAGCTCCAGGTGATCAGCCTCTAACCCCCTCTTTTCTCTCCCAGGCCCAGAGGCAGCTGACACCAGTGTGTGTCTCTCGTGCCCCCCCCAACCCCCCCTGGCACCAGCCACGTGGAGCAGGCGGCAGCCATGGGAGCACTGCCCTTGGGTGGGCTCAGCCTGGGGGACACGCAGCCCCCTGCCATACACAGAGGGACCCAGGCACCTCCACCCTTGGCCATTGGAACGATGGTAACCTCGGATTTTCCTCCCTGTCTCCCACTGCAGGATGGCTGGGTGCTGTGTCACCCCAGAGCCCCTCCATCAGCACCTTCTCTTGCCCTGTCCACAATGGGGTTGGGCTGCGGTCCTCCTCCTGCCCCGTGTGGGGTCTTGGGGTGTAGCCAGAGGAGATGGTGGCAGGAAGGTGTCAAGTGTCAGTATTGGCAGCCAAGGTTCGCTCTGGTGACCGTGGTTGGGGGGCTGGACCCCTCCGGGATGCTGACACGTTCCCATGCCATGGGATGTCCCCACTGATGGTGATGGAGCTCCTCCCCATCCCCTCTCTCTCCTCCTGGGCACTGTGTGGGCTCCCACGGGGTGGCTTGTCCCCAGGGATGGGGTGCATGGCAGGGGACCTGCTCGCCCCCATCACCGGCACCTTGGGGCATCACCAATTTAAATTCACTGTCTTCCACCACCCCACGAGCTCGGGGCTCAGGGCTGTGCCCTCTCTCTGGAACAAGTGCCAAAATCGTCACCCAGTCCCCCTGTCCCGCTCCTTCTGTCACACTTAGTAGCAGGGGTGGGCTGCCCCCATCCCTCCAGCCAGCACCGGGCTGCACACCTGGCTGCTGCTCGAGGGGACGGGCACACGGGGACCAGAGGGGGGTAGGGATGCGGCCGCACACCTGGGGAACCCACGGGGCCATCGGCAGAGGCCAAACCCATATTATAGAAGCACCACCAAGAGCTGCTTTTGGGGACCTCAGCATCCCGACGTGGCCAGCTCAGGACTGTCTGTGACCGCGGGGAACAGATCAGGCAGTCCTTGCTCCGGGGGGTCCTGGCAGGTGACGGGTGGGGTTTTCTGGCTGTTCCGAGCTGTGCACCCCGTGGGTGTGGGGGTGAGGGCGGCAGCCCCTATTCCCACGGCGGCAGCCCTCGTTCCTGCGCTCTCCGCCCGTCGGGGATGTAAGGAAGAAAACCGGATCGCTGCTTCCGACTCCTCCTCCAGCATGTTTGGGGTTTGAAGAGCGCGTTTAATAAAGGGTATCTTCCGTCGATCGAAGTGTCGCTGTGTGAGGGTCCTGGGGCTCAGCGTGCGCAACCTCCACTGAGCTGGGATGGATGGACGGAGCGATATCCCCGCGGCGGCAGCGGGACGCGGGGTGGGGGGGACTCGGCAGAGGGGACCCTTCCAGGACGGGAGGGGATGAGGAGAGGTGAGAAACAGCTCTGACCCCTTCAGGGCGAGGATGGAGGCCGTGTGTACGGACCCGACGCCCAGAGCCCCTCCTGCCCGGCGCGGGGTACCGGCGGCGGAGCGGCGGGTCAGCCCCCTCCTCGCCATGGCAACGCGGCAGCCAATAGCGAGGCGCCAAGCTGTTTACGGGGCGGGGCGTCGCCGTGGCAACGCGGGAAGCCTTTGGCGGCGGCTACTTAACGGCGGGCGCTGCGGGGCCGGCAAATCACGGCGGCGGGGCGGGCAGCGCCGGGGCTCAACTCGGCCCTAAGGGGGATAAACCGACCCCCCCCCCCCCCCCCCCCCCATCCGCCTGCCCTGCGGCCGAGGCTTTTTGCTTGCGTAGTTTTTTTTTTACCTGGTTGGTGTTTCCAGAAGCTTCCTGCTCGGCCGTGAACTTTAGGAGCCCGTTGGGACGGGGTAAGGGGCACCGCGGTGCTATGGGGGGGCACGGAAAGAGGGGGGACGGGCGGTCCCGATGGGGGCAGCAGGCGGGCGGCACAGCTGCCATCGGGCACTGGGGCTGCGGGGCTGGCACACGGAGCCGGGGGTGAGGGGTGGGGGGGTGGGGGGTGTGTGGGGGTTGGGGAGGGTCGTTTATGGCTGTTATCTGCGTTATTTCCCCCTTCTCCTCCCTGCGCTGCCATTCCCGTCGCTGCCGGCGGGGATGCTAGGATGTGGGACGTTAGGATCTGGGTGGTTAACGCAGCTGAAAGGGCCGTGCTGGCCCCGTTGTTGACGGGGGAGATTTGCTCCTTTTTGGGCAGCAGGGCAAAGGGTTTTGCTGCCCATCCCCCCCCCCCCCTTCCCCTCCCCCCCCCGACAGTTGGGGGCCGCATCATTTGAACGGTGGAACCCAAAAGCCAACGGCTCCCGGCCCGGGGCTGCCAGTGCTCGGGTCGGCCCCGGGGCTGTGCCCTCGCTGGGAGACACTGAGTGACACTGAGTGACACGGGGTGACAGCTTCACGGCCACACTGGGGTCTGGACACAGCCCCCTCGGGAACGACAGACGCCTGAACCCGACAGCTCGCTCTCGGGGTGAGCTCAGGTTGATTTGGGGGTAACTGCTCGAAGCCAACGGTTGTCAGTGGGGGGGGGTAAGTGGAAGATGGTGTTCATACATCATACAGCACTTTGGCTGGGGATTTTTGTCCTTCCTGGGGGAGGAGGGGGGGTCCGTGGGTAGAAGCATCCTCGCTCTGTGGGACTGTGAGGCTCGGGTTTGTTTGCTGCATGGCTTTTTTTGCTTGTTTGTTTGTTTGCTCGTTTTCCCTTTGTAATTTGGCTCTCAGTGCGAAGCTGGGCATTGCCAGCACACCGTAACTGGTTGACCCTGAAGCTTTGGGGGGATTTCCCCCACATTTAGGGCTGCTTCAGCACTCCTGTGGAAGCAGGCAGCTCCCAGGGGCCAGCACCCAACCCCAGCTGCACCTCGGGGAGCCTGACCCCCCCCCGATGTCATTGCAGGACCGTCCCCGTCCCCTCCCAGCACTGCACCCCGTGGATGCTGGAGCTGCCGCAGCACCCAGGCATGGCTGAGGGCTGGCTGGGCCTGCAGGAGGCCGAGGGGCAGCAGGGCGGCATGGGGGACTCGAGCAACCTGGACGACAGCCTGACCAGCCTGCAGTGGCTGCAGGAGTTCTCCATCATCAACGCCAACGTGGGCAAATCCTCCTCGTGCCCCAGCGGCCCCAATCCTCACGATTGCCACCGCATCCCCGGCTTTGCCGCCCCGTGCTCACCCCTGGCTGCCGACCCAGCGTGCATGGGGATGCCCCACACCCCCGGCAAACCCACCTCCTCCTCCACCTCGAGGACGGCACACCAGGCCGTGGGCATGCATGCACAGCCTCCCGAGGACATCGACTACAAGACCAACCCGCACATCAAGCCGCCCTACTCCTACGCCACTCTCATCTGCATGGCCATGGAAGCCAGCAAGAAGTCCAAAATCACCCTCTCCGCCATCTACAAGTGGATTACGGATAACTTCTGCTACTTCCGACACGCCGACCCCACCTGGCAGGTGGGTGCTCTGGGGGATGAGGGTTTGGGATGTGGGGGCTGCACCATGGGGTGGAGAGGGATTTGCCCATGTGCGGTTTGTGGTTTTCTTTGATGTGTCCAGGGATGGAGGTACTGAGATGGGAGAGGGAGGACAGCTTGTGGGCCCCCCTAAATCCTGGCACTGCCTGGTTCTGTCCCCAGGGCCACCCCATAGAGCAGCACAGGGACAGCTCCAGCACATGGGAACGTTTGGGCACTGTGCATCGCTGGTGGGGGTCTTTTGGGAGGTGAAGGGGGAGAGCAGCACTGTGCCAGCATGTTGACTTTCCCCTGCAAGCTCCCGGCTTGCTAATCACCGCGGTTTTAATTAAATGTGTTTATTAATAAAAGAAAGAAAGAAGGGTTTTCAATCCCTCTGCGCAGACATGCGGGGGGGTTACGGGATTGTCGCAGGGAGGAATGATAAATATGTCCATGTAACGAAGGAGTGGGATGGGGAGGGGAGATGGGGAGCACGGAATTCAGCCCACAAAGCTCTGACCCTCGTAAAATGTCATTAAATGGTAAACTTGGAATCGCTGCAGCCTGGAATGTTTGCGGGGATGACTGTGATTCCCCTTCTTCCTTTCTTTCTTTCTTTTTTTTTTTTTTTTTTTACTTTTCTTGTTCTTTTTCCCCCTTTCTTTTTCTCTCTTCCCTCCCCCTTTCTTTTTCTCTTTTTTTCCCTTTTTTCTTTTTTCATTCTTTCTTTCTTCTTTTTCCTTCTTTCTTCCCCTTCTTCTTTCTCTTTTTCACCCTCTTTTCCCCTCCCTTATCCCCCCCTTTCTCTTTCTTTTTTTCCCTGTTCCTTTCTTTCTCCCTTTTTTTTTTCTTTTTTTTCCCTTTCTTTCTTTTCGTGGCTGTTTTCTCCTCCCCTTCCCCAACTCCCCTGTGTGCAGACAGCCTCGAAAGGTCATGCCACCCGTACTCGGGGGGAGATGGATCTATTCCTGTGGGAGCTGAGTGCTTTGGAGGGGAGCCAGCGCGCCCAAGGAGCTCCAGCCCAGAGCTGGGTTTTGTTGTGTGTGTGCCTATGTGTGTGTGCGTGTTTTTCAACAGCTCCGAGCATTCAAGCCTTGTTTTTCCTACTCTGCACTACGGATTATGGATGAATAAGCATAAAGATATCCAGGCAACATTAAAAAAAAAAAAAAAAAGCCCTCTACCATATCCAATCTCTTAATACAGTCTTGGCTTTGTGGAGCCCAACGCTGTGTTATTTACCCGATAACTGAGTTTCCTTTCTGATTATTCACATCACTCTAGGCACATTCAGGGCTACAGAACAGCTCAACGGGAGCAGAAACTCCTCTTTTTATTTATTTATTTTTTTAATCCAGCTACTTTGAGCTGTGGCTGATGAAGATGTGGTGATTTCACACATTCTGGACTAGGAGGAACCTCTGGGGGCAGATAGCCCAGGATGGCACTGCCCACCTCCCCTTGCCCCTAGCAATTGGCACGGATGACCTATGGGGATACAAGGATGGCTGACGCCAACCCCATGGTGCTGCCATGCACTGCTGTTTGGAACGGGGCCATGGGGATGTCAGAGTGAGTCCCTCCTCATCCTCTATGCGGAACCAGAGTTCCTAGAGTGAGCCTGGTCTGTTTCTCCCAGCGCTCAAGCCCCGTGGCCCCACTTTACAGCCAAGGATAGTTTTCTAAATGCTCTCTGATTGCTGGCAAGTCCTAGCTCCAACCCTTGGCTCCTACTGCTTCTCGGTTGGCTGGGGGGAAGGAAAACAACACTGGAGACCTAAGGAGAGAAATTCCTGTTGGGCACATGGCCTAGAGGTCACAACAGTGTCTCTTCTGCCTCATTTTCCCTCAAGATCTCAGCTGACAATGTCTACCCATGCAGGTAGGTGCAGGAGTCAACACTCAACCTCTCTCTTTTCTCTTCCTGGCTGCAGAACTCCATCCGGCACAACCTCTCCTTGAACAAGTGCTTCATCAAGGTGCCCCGTGAGAAGGACGAGCCGGGGAAAGGCGGCTTTTGGAAGATCGACCCTCAGTACGCCGACCGGCTGATGAATGGGGCCTTCAAAATGCGGAGGATGCCCGCGGCACAGACCCACCCAGCCTTCACCAACAGGGCCCAGCACAAAGCGTGCGGCGTCACCGGGCCAGTGCCTTCCAGCTGCGCCAACGGCAACGTCCTCAGTGTCAGCATGGAGTCCCAGCAGCTGCTGAAGGAGTTTGAAGAAGTCACCGGTGAGCAGAGCTGGGATGGGAAGAGCGGCCGCAAGCGCAAGCAGCCCTTGCCCAAGCGTACGGCCAAGGGGGCACGGCTGTTCAACACAGCCCTCCTCACCCAGGAGGAGCAGACAGAGGTGGGCTCGCTGAAGGGCAGCTTCGACTGGGAGGCTGTATTCCACACCCCACTCAACGGAGATTTCTCCACGTTTGAGGAGCTGGAGCTCACGCCGTCCATCAGCCCCATTGGGCACGACGTTTACCTGACCAGCCAAGGATTCCACGATTGTCCGCAGGAGTGGAGCGCGGCCGGGCCCGAGCAGCCCCTCACCGAGCCCAACCCCAACAACCTGGACTTTGACGAGACCTTCATGGCCACCTCCTTCCTGCAGCATCCCTGGGATGAAGACAAGAACGAGTACCTCTCCGGCTCCGTCAGCATGGAGCAGCTGTTTGAGCTCGGTGATGCCTCGCTGCCTGCGGGCAGCAATGAGTGGAGCACTGTGGAATCCTTTCTATAAGCGAAGGACGGCACCGATCCCACTTGGGCTTTGGGAGGATGCTCCCTTTCTGCTGCTGGGACTTGCAATGGGCAATATTTTCTATGGACAGACACCCCCAGCAGCTCGATCAGCTTCACCGTAGGGTTATTCACAGACACATTGATGGGGAGAACACCATAACACAAAAATTGCTTGAAAGATCTTCAAAGGACACACCAGAAGTCTGTGGTCCATGAGTTTTCTTAAGAGAAGAGGTACAACAGTACTTATTTTTTTACTTTCTAAGAAAAAAAATGTGAATGACCTTTTCTTTTTTTTGGCATGGAAATGGACACGGCATACACTCCTCCTCTGCAGACCCAACAGACAAAGATTCCTGGTGGCTTTGGACTCCACAGACTACGTGCAATCTTCTCACTCCTTCTCTCTGTTCTTCTCTCTCTTTCTGTCCGGGTTCGTTTGTAGGTATAGCTAATTAGTGAGCAGGCAAACAGAGTCCCCTCTGGATTCTCCAAGTTCAGCCTCCCTCCTGACTTGTGCCTGGGGAAGAAGGAAAGGTCCGTAAATTCGGTCTGCCTCTTTAGATGTTTTTATATAATCTATTATATATTATATATTCAAAGAAACCTATATTTTTAGCATTAGGATTTCTTTTCAGAGAAGGGTAGGGGAAATGTAGCTTGGGGGTTGTTTTGTACTTTTGCTTACGTTAGTTGTTCTGCAAACCAAGACCTGGCTTTGATCAGCATTGGGACACCCCACTCCGTGTCGATGTCACCACCGTTCCTGCAGCCAAACTGTGCCGAAACGTGACCCAGAGCTCTTGGATTCCTCTGTTGCTCTTCTCTATGGGTGATTTGGGTGACGTAGTCACTGAGTAGGAGTAAGGAGAAGCTGTAGTGTCGGTGCTGTGTGTCTTAGACTCGACAAAAAATATGAGAGGTCGTAAAGGTTTTCTTTTCTCGGTTGCAGAAGCACTTAGGATTGTTGTTGTGAGTTAACATAGCAGAAGTTGAGCTGTAGCACTAGAGTCAATAAACCAGCCTTAGAAAACAAAATGAGAAATACCCTTGGTGTAATTTGCAACCAAATTGGGTGGGCAAGGGGGGTGGGAGTCAGGCACCAAGGCCCCCTGATACCCCACAGCTTCAGTGGGGAGCACACTGAAGTGCCACCACGCAGCCACAGGGCAAGCAGAGATGTATATACTTGCATTGGTGGTGCTCCTTTTCATTTGTTGCTTTTATATTTTCCTTGGTTCTGGCGAACGAAACGCGTGCAGTTTAACCTTTTTCATGGAGAGTTATTCACACATTAAAAAAGAAAAAATGGAGAAAAAAATAAATAGCCTTTTGGTTCCTTGTTTCCTTCCAGCACTGCCTAGCAGTGTCTGAGCCTCTCCTGTGTGGGTCTGGGTGTCTCACCATCCCAGTCCTGCTCTCCACGTCTATGGGGGCTCAGCAATTCCCCATAGGGAAACTGAGGCACAAACCTCATGGACGGCATCACTTCCACATCAGGGGGCCCTGCTGGCCTGGGGACACTGGGAGCTGCTCCCAAGCTCCGGAGCATCCTTCTCTGCTCCTGGGGGGGTGGTTGTCCCTACCTTGCCCCATAGGAACACATGTGGGTTGTGAGCCCTCCTGGGTGTGGGGTGGCGAGAGGAGCTGCACAGCTCTGCAGGAATAGAACCCTCGTGGGGCCAATTACTCTGAGGAGCAGTTCAGGCTCTGCAAGAGCAGCAAAGCAAAGCAGCAGCTGTAAAGCAAGTGTGGGTGAGGGGGGGGTCTGTGTGCTTGGGGAGCCACATGGGGAGGGCAGGAGGCTGGGACACGGAGCTCAGTGTGGTGATGGCTGGATTGGGGGGGGACCCATACCTGTATAGAGGAACGGTGGGAGAAGGAGGGATTTTGCTCACATCTGAGTACCTCTAGGGCAGAAATGTCCCCTCCAGACCTTCCCTGTGGCTCAGAGCCTCAGCTGGACCTGCTCCAGAACACCCGAGCCCCTGTGCCTTATGGATTGGATGAGCACCACAGCAGTAGCAGGTGCTCACCATCACAGCTGTCCTGAATCATGCCAATCTCAACCCAAAAGAAGGGCTGGGCTCACTGCTGGAGGTGGTTCTGCTTTGTGCTGGGAGAGCAGGATGTGGTTGAGAGGATGAGGGAGGGGGCTTGGGTCTCCTTCTGACCAGGGGAGCATGAACCCCAAAGGGACAATGAGGGGCTGGGGGTGGTCAGGTGCTGGGATGGGCTGGGAGGTGGTGAAGTGCCACTGTGGGGGTGTTAAAGAGATATGGGGATGTGGCACTAAAGGGTGTGGGTTTGTGATGGGACTTGGTCACACTGATGGTTGGGCTTGGGGAGGTGGGATCACACAGGTTGGAAAAAGCTTTCCACGATTCTATGGCTGGAAATCTCAACAGCAGGTCTCCTCCTGCCTGCTCCCCATCACCAGCACGTGGGTTCTGCTCTCTATTTCTCCTTTTTCAGGGTGTTATTAGCCGGGCTGGGAAAAGCCAGCAGCCCCTTGCTCCTATGGTTCACTGCGTTTTTGCTGGCGAAAAGCCTGCGTTTCTGCTTCACCCCCTGCAAAAAGCAGTGCCCAGGGCACCCACCCTGCACAGGCACTGCCAGGAGCCAGCATTCCTGCCAGCCGAGAAAAAGGGTGAGCATAAAGGAGGCACCAGGCGAGGCCCCAAACAACCCCGTTTTGTTCAGCTCCTGAAAGCAGCGCCGCAAACTTGGATGTGGGTTTTCCCCTCCCACCCAGGGGCGGTGGGGTTTGGGTGTCAGCCACGGGATGGGGACACCGTGCTCCTGCCCGCGGGTGGCACCGACCTGCCCAGGCATGCCGTGCGGATGGGAAGTGCCCCACTCCCTCCTCTGCCCCATAACCTTTGCCATCACACCTCTATCAGTGTTTTCTCCTCTTCCCCTCCAACTCCCCTCATCCATCATCCACCCCACGGGCAAACATCTGACACCTCAACCCAATCTCTGGTTTGCAGAGAGGGGGGAAATATACACACAGCCCCTTCTTTTCTCTGCTTTTCTTGTGTCTTTTCTTTCTCCTCCATTGAGCGCGGCGCTGGCACGGGGCCATGCTGGCAACAGCCGGCTTTCACTTGCTAATCATCCCAAATATTGAAAATCTACGCCTAGAATAAACAGCCCCAAGATTGGGGCCATCTCTGCACGGTGTGGAAATGCAAATCCCACCACTTTTTGTTTCCTTCTCTGGGTTCGGTGCTGGGGGTTTGGAGGAGGTCACAGCTCATGGGTTCTCTCCCTGCCCACGGATTGGGCTTTATTATTATTTTCTTTTCCTCCTTCTCCTCGAGGGGTTAAAAAAAGAATAACAAAAAAAATCGGCCTGTTTTAGGATCCCAGGCTGGGATGGGTGTGGGGGGAGAAGGGGGAGGCAGGATAGAGGAGGGCATGGGATGCACACATTGCATAGCAATGAGCAAACCTCCAAAGTTTGGGAAAGTTTTCCCTGTGGGCTTAGGTGGGCAAGGGCTGGCAGGAACCTGGGGCAATGGGGTGGGGATGGTGTGGGGCAGGAGGGAGGCTGCAGAGAGTGGCAGCGCTGGGGGATGGCTTTGGGGGGGAGGCTGTGACCTGGATTTGGGTTTGCACCCAAGGGGATGGAGCTGTCAGAGCAAAGCCTGAAGGGGCAGAACGATGGGAAAGCTGTGCCAGGTCCCCCGTGGTTTTATTTGGAGGGTTTGGGTTGGATACAGACCCACTCCTACTCCGGGCTTTCCAGCACTGGGTTGGGAGTACTGTGGGGTCAGGAGGAGCTCTAGGAAATGCAGCTTTGAAAACAGGGAAGGGGCAAAGTTCTTCCAGCGGAGGCCTGTGGGACCAGCAGCACTTGCCCAGCGTGGGTGACTGCCACAGAGGGGGAAATGAGGCCATGATATGGACCTGAACCCAACTGTGTGCCAAACAGTGCACAGCAGGGACAGCAGTGCCACCCCACAGCACTCCCAGCACCCCATGTCCTGCCCCCCTGTGAAGCTGCTGTAGGTCCCTTTGTGGTTTTGCAGGGCACGGGCTGTGCTGGGAGCTAATCTTGGACGGCACTTTGCCATGCCCGTGGTCTTGCAGCCCTTTTGCATGCATCCCCATCTTTTCAGCCGTATTTCTCAGATCTTGCACAGGGGGTGCACCCATTCCTCCAACACCCTGGCACCCCCAGCACAGCACAGCTCCCTCCCTCCATGCCCTGGGACGCCCGCTTGGGCTCTGTGGGCCACTGCCAGCAGCCGTTCCCCACGGCAGAGCCGGCACAATGGGGCAGGCTGGGGCTTGCTCAGCCCTCCCTTGACCGCAGGCAATGGCCTCTGCGTCACAGCTGTCACAAGGAGACGTGGGGCGTGTGCCCCTTCATCTTCCTCCTCAAAGCATGCCTGGGGCTGGGGGGGGTTCCTCCAGCCTGACCCACGCTTTTGCCGAAGGAATGTGGGGACACATCGAACCCTGCAGCGTTGGAAGCTGTGTCCTCATCACCTGCTTAGGGAATGCAGGAGTGCCCACAGGCTGCAGCTCTGTGGGTCCCACTCAGCCATTGGTGCTGCTGCAGGAGGGGGCAAGAAAGTGCTTTGGGAGCAAGGGGATCTGAATAGCCAGGGGTTACAAGTGGGCTCAGCTGGGTGCGGGTCCCTTGGGATGCTCCTATCCCATGCACAGAGTGGGGGGCACCAGCATCACGAGCAGCAGGTGTTCACCCAGGAATCACAAAGAATTCATCCTGGCGCGGTGCTGGCGGGTGGCATGCCAGCCTGGGAGCCAGGAGAGGAGCGTGGCTGTGCTCCCAAACGGCACTCAGTTTCTTTTGGGCAGAGCCAGAGCTGGCGGCCGCCATCTGCCCGGGGAGCCCCGGGAGGATGGGATGCTGGGGTGCAGTGAGGGGCTGCTGGAGTATGTGCGTGCCCCTGGGTATAGGTGTCGATTTCCAGCCAGGGAATGAGGAGAGGAGGATGGGGATGCCATGCTCTGTCCCAGTAGCTTTTGGTTAGCAGACACATTAACAGGTAGGAATGTGCAAACACCCAAAGGTCGGGGTAAAGCGGCTGCGCAGCCCCTGAGAGCACAGAGGCAGGATCCCACAGTGGCAATGCAGTGGGATCCCTGGCACAGGGCTCCTCGGACCCCACTGATTGCTGTGCCCTCCTCCTGCCAGCTGGCTCCTAGGGGTCACCGAGCACATTCCTGCCGAGAGGACGGATCTGGCTGCAGCTCCACACCTCCTCCTCAGCCCCATCGTGTGCAGGGCTGCCAACCCACATGGCAAACACCCCCCGCCTTCCCCAGCAGCACAGCGTTAGGGCGAAAACAAGCATCGCCCCCATCCTGGCCCCAGAGCATGAAATACGGCACCATCAGGCTGTGCCAGGACTGATGCTCAGGGTGCACAGATCCCCTGCACTCAACCTGGCCCAGAACCTCCTCTCCATCTTAGGTCAAGAACTGAAGTGTTTGGGTACGTGCTAGGGGACACTGCGGTGGTCCCTGCACTGTGCCAGCTGCTTGGTGGCCCCAGGGTTGGCTGGAGGAGGGGTTCTGCACCCTGACCCCCACTCCCTCTACAGTGGCAGCACTAAGTAAACAGTGCTGGGGGAACCTCGTTAATCCTGATCATTCATTTACAAAAAGCCATTTAGAGCTGGCTGTGCAGGCAGCTATCGGAGCACCGGGGAAGGTTTCCCAGCAGGGCCTTAATTCCCTCCGCAAATAAAAGCTGGAGGGAGAGAGAGCACAGCCTGTGTCTGTGCTGGGGCAGTGGATGGGGATGTAGGGGGACTTCTGGGGCCGGCCCTTAGGGGCTGATCCCCACTGCCCTACAATGAGTTGAGGGCTGAGCTCTGCTGCTTCATCTTGTTTTGTTTTGTTTTAGGGACTCCACATCAGCCATCAGCTCCAGTGCAGTTTTGGGGCAACCGCTGCCGTGCTGCACCCTTCCTTTCTCATTGTCCTGCCCTGCGCAGTGCTGCACTGAGAGGACTGGGGAGCTGCTGGAGTTTCCACGTGGGCACAGTTCTCCTGCACACCAAGAACCTCCACGGGACATCATGGCTCAGAGCAAAGCTGGTGGGGCTTGAGGTAGATTTTGCCAGAGAGGCAAAGCCCTTTGGTGGGTTCAGTTCCTTCTCACCCTGTTCAAGTTCACCCTAGCAGCACCCGTGTGCATCCACACTCTGTCTGTGTACTTTGGTCGTTCCTCTATCTAAATCCCACCTGGAAAGGAAAGCCAGGGACTTCTCGCCCAGCTCCTGGCTGAACCTGGATGAAAACTAATCACTTTTCCAATCTGGCTGACCCAAGGGGAGATGCAGTGTGCTGTGTCTGGGAAGTGATGATGGCAGTGCCACCATGGACAGAGTTCTCATGTGTTCCACAGTGGGTCACAGCACACTGCGATGCCTCTCTGCCCATAGTGACTTCTGCAATTTTATTTTAATCCCGGCTCCTCTGCACTCTGATCTCTCTTTCCTCTCCCCTCTGCATTCTCCTGGCTGCAGGAATCTGTTTTTCCCCTAGTCGCAGCTTGGGGAGTGCAGTGTCACTGCCATGTCCCCCTTGTCCCCTCCTGGGTCAGGATTCATTTCTGCAATGGAGCTCTTCCCAGGGTGGGCAGCACTGGGGCACAGCACAGGGGACAGCAAGTCCTCGCTCTGAGAGCTGCTCTTAATTGAATTTGCCTGGATCTCATCAAGATTACACCTTTTGTGGAGTGAGCTTTGCCACCAAAGCCATCGGATTCTGATCTGATCCTGACTTCTGGTTTTGGAGCAGCACAGCAGCTTTGCTCAGTGCCAAATGTACTCATTAGCACTCTCGTTAGCTCGTCACGGCCCCAACCAAGCACGATGCCAACTCGGCCATTGGTGACACCCTCCTGGGGCGTAAAAGGAGCTTTTTCATTGCCCTCTTCCCGCGGGGTGGAAGCAATGGGACGCAGCATTCCTCCGTCCGCTGCTGAGTCACCGCCTTTCATCCACTGTGGCGGCAGCTTCGGCGCGGAAAGCAATTGTTGGTGGGGTGGGAAGGCGGGTGTGAGTGGCGGGACGGCGTACAACCTGTGTGGTTTTATTTCGGGAGGTACAAAGCGTGGTCAGGGCAGCACACGCACTGGGAACGGGTCACAGTCCTCACGTCGCCATCTCTGCGGTGTCCCTGGGGGGGATGTGGGTGAACACGGGGAAGGAGAGGTTTCCTTTTGGCTCTGGGCTGCATTCAGAATGTGCAGTAGCAGAAATGGCAGAGAAAAAGGAAAAAAAGAAAGAAAGAAAGATGCTCCTGCTATACAGGAAAAGCATCCTTGCAGGCACAGCTGTTTGCAGCACGATAAGGTGGGACATAAAACGCACTCATTGTAGGATGAAAGAGACCTGCGGGGCTGCCTCAGCTCCTTTCCTGAGCGCAGGGTGGGATGACAAGGGGAAGATGGATGGGGACACAGCGGTCCCCCCCTCCTCCCCATGGCAGGAGCATTGGGCTGTCTGATTTGCGGCACACACGGAGCAGAGTGTGACATTGGCAGAGCCAGCTGGTGGCAGGGTTACACTGGGGCACTTCCCCGCCACGCATCGCCTTCCTGCAATGGGCGCAGCACCTTTCTGGCAGCAAACAATGGCCAGGACTCATCGAGCTGCTGCATTTCCTCCTTCTGTGGGCAGCCCCGGTGCTTGAGCCCAGTGTGGTGTGACTGAGAAAGCGGGACATGTTCACCCCTTTGTACCAGCGCTGGAGAGGCCGCACCTCAAGTGCTGTGTTCAGTGCTGGGCTCCTTGCTACAAGGAAGGCATTGAGGCTCTGGGGTGTATACGCAGGTGCACAACAGAGCTGTGAGGGGTCTGGAGCACAAGTCTTATGGGCAGCAGCTGAGGGAATGGGATAGGTCAGTGTGGAGAAGAGGAGGCTCAATGGGGGACCCCATTGCTCTCTATATCTCCCTGACAGGCGGCTGTGGTGAGGTGGGGGTTGGCCTCTGCTCCCAGATAGCAGTGATAGGTGATGGCCTCACTGCACCGAGGGGGTCAGGTTGGATGGTAAGACAAATTTCTTTCTCCCAGGGGCTCATGATGCATTGCACGGGCTGCACATGGACATGGAGTCACCCACCCTGGAGGTGTTGGAGCTGTGGAGACATGGCGGGGGTGGGCTGAGGCTGAGTTTGGGGGTCTTTTCTGACTTTAGTGATTTCCATGGCTCTGTGATTTCACACGTTCTGCCTGGCCCCGGCCACGGGCACCACGGTGTCCTGGCACCAAGCAAAGCAGCTGCTAATGGGCTCCTCGGAGGCCAGGAGGGAGCTGAGCCCAGCTGCCACGGCCCTCCTGCAGCACCGCCAACACTGCTTTCCTTCCAGACGGCCTTTGGGACCTCTCTCGTGTCCTTTAGGGCCGCCGCCGACACCGGGGCCAGAGGGGCACAGCAGCACGAAAGGGGGCCACGGCGGGACACATCACGCCCCTCCCAAGATGGCGGCGTGAGCGGTACGCCCCTCCCAAGGTGGTCGCCAATACGCATGCGCGTCCGCCTCCGGTCAGCCGCACTCAGCGCATCTCTCCTTCCGGCCCCTCAGCGCCGGAGGCCACACTCTAGATGGCGGTTTGCGCTTCTGCGCATGCGCAGCGCGCCTTGACGCTCTCAAGATGGCGCCGCGGCGGTGACCGGCCGGAAGAGGGCTGTGGCGGCGGGGTTTGTGTGTGGAGCGCGGCCCTGGCGCCCCGCGGCACCATGATCCCCACCGAGGAGATGTCGGCCCGCAGGAGGGAGATCGAGGACAAGCTCAAGCAGGTGGGGCCGGGCCTGGGTGCGGGGCCGGGCCTGCAGGCTCCGTGCGTCGCCTCGGAGGTGGGCCTGGCCGCGGGCCTGGGGCTGCCGGGCGTCCGTGGGCATCCCCGGGTCCCCTCAGGGCCCACGGGTGTTTCTGTGCCGCCTGCCCGCTCCTGGGGCACGGCGGCTTTCTGGGGGCTCAGGCTCGCGGCTGCATCCCAGCAGCTGTGGGTGTGGGTGGTTCCCGCGCTGTGCTGTGAGAGGGAGGTGTGTGGTCTGAACTGGGGTGGTAATAGCGTTGGTTTTGGGTGGGCTCGGGGTAGCGGAGAGAAATGAGTAATCCTTAACAGCTTCGCTCCTGGGTTATGCTGATTTTTTTCTTCATCCTAATTGTAGGAAGAGGAGACTCTGTCCTTTATCAAAGAGAGTCTTGAGAAGAGCGACCAGCTCACAAAAAACATGGTAAGGAGCTCCTCGCAGTTCAGTTGGGTCAGGGTCTGTTCATCCTTAGGAAAACTTGTATTCAAGGATGGCATTGTGCTTATCTGCAGAATACAGAGTAACAAACCACGGCAAACTCAGAGCCTGGAACAGAAGTGAGGCCTGAAGGTCCCTGATTGCCTTACTCTAACTTTTGTCTCCCTTGGCATGTAGGTTTCTATCCTCTCCTCCTTTGAAAGTCGTTTGATGAAGCTGGAGAATTCGATCATCCCTGTCCATAAACAGACAGAGAATCTACAGCGCTTGCAGGAGAACGTGGAGAAGACCTTGTCCTGCTTGGATCATGTCATCAGTTACTACCATGTGGCTAAGGACACAGAGAAGATCATAAAGGAAGGGTGAGTTCAGTAGCTAGGTCTTGCTGGGGTTCGTAGATTCATAGATTCATTAGGTTGGAAAGGACCTACAAGATCATCTGCTCCAACCATCCTCACACCACCAACCCTACCCACCAAGCTACTAAATCAAATCTTCATCCTACTAAAGCTTCATCCTACCAGTTTTTGGGACAGAGGTAGGCACTGACTCTGCACACTCAGTTTCCTTGTATTCTTCTCATGTTCCTCTTCCACCAGTAGTCCCACCAAAGGCTTCCTGACTTGACATCCAGCAGTCCCCAGACGGCAGAGTCTCAGACTCTGTACTGGTGTCTCTTCCAGATTTTACACACATGCTGCCATATGAAGCTCATGATCATTGGTGGCTTCTCTTCTTTCCTTTGCCTTTTTCCCAGAAGTTCATTGTGACCTGTCTGTGTTGTCCCTGCCTCTGTGGTGAACTGAAGCTGTCCTAGGGCCTGCTTTCAGCCTCTGGGGGTGTGTGATGGCCCTCTTCTCTGGGGCACTCAGTCATCCGTACGTCTGTGCTTGCTGCTAGTCTTTAATTTCTGAGCAGTATTTTGTGAATTGGCTGTTCTGCTGTGGCACTGAGTGGAGGCAAGGCAAAATGCACAAACTCCTTCTCGTTGGAGAGAAAATAATTTATTTTTTCTGTATTATTTTCATCCTGAGTCTGTCCTGCTGCTGACTTCATATTTGCTTCCTCTGGTCCTTTTTACGTTTGCTCTTATTTTTAGCCCCACTGGGAGGCTGGAGGAGTACTTGAATTGCATGGACAAAATCCAGAAAGCAGTGGAATACTTTCAGGACAACAATCCAGACAGCCCAGAGCTGAACCGTGTGGTAGGTCACAGGTCTTGAAGCTTGCATAGGTGAGGCAGGACGTCCGTAGCCCTGCCACTTGCCCTCTGGCTGTGAGAGGCTGGTGGGCTTGGTGCCTGGTAAAGAAGGGGTTTGGGCACAGCTGAAAAAACGGCTGCTTTGGCTTCTGTTTGAGTCTGAACCCAGCAACATTTCTGCTTGTGGTATTTTGCTCCTTTCGTGCTTTGTGTCATTAGGATTTCTAAAAATATACCCTGCATGCGAGGTAGAGATGCTAGAACTTTCCCTCTGAGTAGCTCTTGTCAGTCCTTCAATTGCTCGGGCAGTATGGGAGATCTTTTCCAAATCCCACTTGTATACTGAGCAACTCCCAGGCATTTTTGTATGTAACTAAGTCGTTAAAAGTCTCTTAGCTACAGGCACTGGAGTTTGAAGCATGCAGTACTTGACAGTGATTAGAAACGTTGCAGAAAGTGCAATCTCACACAGAAAGACTCGTGAGTGACTGATTGCAGAAACCCTGTTCTTCTGTCCCCTGCTGTTTTGTGCCAGAAATCCCTCTTTGAGAGGGGAAAAGAGTCCTTGGAATCAGAGTTCCGCAGCTTGATGACACGACACACCAAGCCTGTCCCACCCATCCTCATCCTGGACCTGATCAGTGGAGATGATGAAATGGACACACAGGAGGAGATGTCCCTGGAGCACCTCCCAGAGAGTGTCCTGCACGATGTCATCCGCATTTCTGGCTGGCTGGTGGAAAATGGCAGGAATCAAGGTTGGTAGTGCTGCCTGTTGTTCTCTTTTTGCTCTGTATCGGGTTAGTGCTCTGCAGCTGTCATCGCATGAAGCTGAGAGCAGAAGCAGGATGTTGGAGGTCATCTGTGGTGCTGTGCAGTTGAGCTTCTGGATCACACCTCCAGCTGCCTGCTCACGTGTTGCTGGGGCTGATGGAGCATGAGTTGTTCTGACAAAGGTAGCTAGCAGCAGCGAAACTAGCAATCATCTCCATAACACCTTTCAGGAGAGTGGCTCTGCCTCCTTTCTATCATGTTAAGAGTCTGCTTTCTTACACTGTTTGTAATAAGACTGAAGCATGCTGTTAGTTGAACAGAATTATCTGCTTGTGGATCTGATGACAGCAGAAGCTATGTAAAGCACAAATTATCTTAATGTATTGTCCGATTTGTGGCAGAAATTCATGACAGGAGTGTGTTATTTAACCTGCAACTGTAATACTTTTGCAATCATCTAGTGCTCAGATGTCACAAAAGAGCAAGGCACTGGTGACTTTCCCTCTCTCGTGGACCTTTTTTAATTAAATGTGACAAAAAAAAAAAAGGCTATAAAAGCAGCCCAGAATATTTTCTTCAGTCCATACACATCTTTTCTGTCCTGTTTTGCAGCTCCAGAGTTTACCTGCATCTTTCCTATTGACTTTTCCTTTAGCATGGAGTGGCTTAGTGGACCTGTTACAGGAAGGCTGTTCTTTCACATACATGCGGCCACCAGAGCTACCCCCACTCCAATGATTTAATTCTGAGCAGGGATTACTGTGCCAAGCAAGTATGACAAACAGCCTTAAAAGCTTCTTAAGAATTTTTCCATGATCAAAGGAAGCAACTGAAATGTATGTGGCTCATTCTTGTTAGGCAGTTTGTATTCTGCTTTCAGACAGTGACCCTGCCCCCCCCACATTTAATCTCTGTGGGCCCTGAAACCTGAGAATTGTTTGAAGTCTTCCGTGCTAGAAATGGAGTGCTTGAATAGATTTCATAGCGTCTTGCACAAGCATCTCCCATCAGTTCCAAAACTGGTGCACTCTTGGTCTTGGCATGCATTTACTGTTGGGTGTGGTGCGAGGCTCTGAGTGAATACAGCTGAGGAAGGGAGCCTGTTCATTTTTTAAGAAAATAGGAGATTATTTCCAACTTTCACATACCAACAGGACAGCAGCTGAGACTGAAGTGTGGAAAGCTGGAATCAAATACAAGAGGCTCTTGAGGAGTGAGTTCTGAGGGACTTGGGCTGGAGAAGAGGCAGGTTCAGGGTGTGCTGGTGACTTGGAGAAGGAAAAGGGATGGAGCTGGAGGAAGAGTAAACAGGATGGAAAGGGAGAGCACTGTACTGAGCACAGGGTTAGTCAGCTTGTCCTCTGAAGTGTCCCTCTGGAGAAAAGGCCTGGATGTGATATGGTTGGGTCTGGGTGAGAGATATGATAGAATATTCTATGGCTTCTTGGTTGCAAAGTCAGCCTTAGAGCTGCGGCAGGACAGGAAGGGTTTCCTGTGGCAAGGGAGGATGGATTCACAGGGATTGCCTGGATTCTGTTTCAGGTTTCACCATCTGTGTTGTTATGTCTGCTTCAGTTTTTCTATTGTGAGATAGAGAGACATCTGTCTCCTCTGTACTAACTCATTTCTCTTGCTATTGACTCTGTTTGTATTTTAGTTTCTTTCTGGGTTTAGAGTTGTTGGTTTTTTTTTATTCTGGGAGAGAAAAGCACTCATTTAGGTTCCACATCAATGCTGTTAAACTCCCCTTTGGGCCTTGGTGTTTCAGGAACAATGTTTGGGGTTTTTGTTTTTTGCCATGTAGTGTTTCCTGTTTGCCTACAATTCTACCTTTTCTCCTTAGATTTCATGACAGTGTACTTCCAAATCCGCTCCGTCCAGCTCGACCGCTCCATCAAGGGGCTGAAGGACCACTTCCGTAAGAACAGCTCTTCTACAGGGGTCCCGTATTCCCCTGCCATCCAGAACAAGAGGAAGGACACTCCCACCAAAAAGCCAATCAAGAGACCAGGTGAGTCCCTGAATGGGGGATCTCTGCAGTATATCATCTTGCCTGGATGTTCAGCACACTTGTACAGGACCTCTCAGTGCTGAAGCAGGTTCTGTGTGCTTTCCAGGCAGGAGGAGGAATGGGATTGCAGAAATGAGCACTTCTTCTCTGCCCTGGATTCAGTACTGAGATTACAGATCTTATCTCTGTTTCTCAAGTCATTGGGTCTGTTGTCTGGGCAATGTAAAGAGGTGCAGTGGGCTCTGCACACAGGGGAAGAACAGGCCATTACCTTGACAAAGGAGGTCAGCAAAAAGAGACTTGTAAGAGGAGGAAATTAATGTGATTTGAGAATGTTTGTCATTGCTTTGGAACATGGAATGTATCCTGTGTTACAGCAAAATGGAAAACTCAGGCCTGATAAAGCATGTCAGTTTGATCACTAGTTCTTAGTAAGTTATTACCATGCTATAGGGAACAGAATTTACCAGGAGTTGAAGCAGGGACTAGGCAGGTGCCTACAGACGTGAGATCCAGAGCTGTACTTATCACATTTTGGAAGGACTGTGAAGGCTTTTGCCTCAGCCCGTTTGTGGCTCTTGAGTTATTCTTCCTCCCCCCACGATGGAGATTTACTGTGTTCCCTGCAGCTGATGAGGCTGATCACTCCTGTGTACTGCTCCATCTGGAGCGTGCTGCTGGGGTTCTGGGCTCTGAAATATGCCATCTAGTGGGAGCATGGTGGGGAGGGTCAGCAGAAGGTAGCACATGCCTACCACATGCCTACCACATGCCTCTGCTATGGCAGAGCAGTGTTACTGTCCCTCCGTGTCTGTCCCAGCACCCCGTTATCTCCAGAGTAAACAGTGATGGAAGCCAGAAAAGAAAGGCTTGCTGTGGCTTGGTTTGGCAAAAACTCTCTCCCAGCCCAGTATTTTTCCCATGTTGTCCAAATACACTTCCCACGGGTTCAGAGAAATGTGGATAGAGAATGGGAATAGATGGGGTGGGGAGAGAGAGGAAAAAAAATCCATTTTAATTGTGTTGTGTTTGTTTTTATAATCCCGATGTGAATGCAGTCCTCATCCCAGGTAATGTATGTCTATGTGCGTGTGTGCTGCCCCTGGTGCTCGCTTTCTTCTCTTCTGAGTGGAGAGACTTTGTTGGACCTCTTCGTGCTAAAGCAGAGGGTGTGCCTGGGATATTTGGAGAGGGAAAGCTGCCTGCAGAAGTCTGTGCATCCAGAGATCACCCATCTGGGGCTTTTAAATCAATCTGTGCCATTGCTGCTGTGCCCTGGAGCTGTTCCTGAGAGCTGATGTGTGAGTTGCAGTCGGTGAATGCAGCCAGCATTTTAACAGATGTTCCCCTGTCAGCAGAGAGCTGCCTGACAAAGGGATGTCTCACACCACACTTGACATTCCTATGGAGCTTTTAAAAATGTTTTTTTTGGTATTTTTTTTCTAATGAGTCTTGGATGCTTACACAGAGAGAAAACAGTCCACGTAAGCTTTTGTTTTCTACAAACAAGGCTTCTCCAAAATGGATGCATTTGGGCATCCAAAGCTGCTGAATATCTCAGCTGTGAACTTGCCAAGAGGTTTTGGCTTCTTTTTGCTCAGTTTAATCACAGTTTGTGAGATGGGTCAGGTAGCAGTTGCAGGGCACAGCCTGAATGTACTCACACAGCTGACAGGCTATGAAGGAAAGAGCATTTCAAGTGATCTACTGAGGGTATTGTCAATCCCAGGGAAAAAATAGTGCCTAATTTGTCTCCAGTCTTCTGTGAACAAGGACAGAGAACCAGACTGTGGCTCTTGAAGGGCAGGAGTGGTTAAACCTTTTAGAGCACCAATCTCGTGTGGCACTAAATTGTAATGAAATGAAATTAGATAGTAGGGAAAGATAATCTTCAAGCTAAGATTCACCAGTATTTCTGCAGTTCTGTCAGCTTCCAAGGACAGCTCCTGAGGTGAAAGTCTAATGTTCTTTCCACGCTGGTACAGTGATTCTCTTCATAATAATATTCATCTGGTGGTGTTTGATTCACTTGGTTTTGGTTTTTGTTCCATTATGGACAAATATATTGTTTTTTTTCCATGCTGTTGCATTAAGGAAAGACCCACACAATTGTGTTTTGGGTGTGGGGGGTTTTCTCCCTGTTCCAACAAGGGAGCTGGTTTCTTTGATCCTCAGGGACAAATATCCCAGTGCACACCCCGGCGCACACTTTAACCTGTTGCAGGGGATCAATAACAAACTAAATCTGATGTTCTATAGCCTTTTTACCCACAGAACAAAGCAGAAGGGAAGTTGCAGCTGAAGGGAAAGCAAGTTCTTAGGGACAGAGTAAGGAGGCAGAAATGTCCCCCTCCCCCAGGCAGCGTGCTGGATTCTGGAGAATATGCTCCATGTCCTTGTATTGTGTCAGAGAGTCTCCATCTCCATCATTGCTCCATTTGTTGGTGTACCCTGCACTGTCTCCTCTTGTTAAAGCATGCAATTAGAAGCACCTCCAGCAGTCAGATTTCTAAAGCCAAATCATCTCCTCTTAACTGAAACTTGCCAAGTTGAGTTGGAGGAATCTCTGGCTTTTATTATGTATTATTATTATTTAAGCTGTTTGCTGGGAGCTCTTTCCCAGTTTGCTTCCTTAGCAGTTCAGTTTTACCTAGCAGTAGGGTGCTACCTGAAGGCAGGCTGTGTTCAGTCTTTGTGTGGCAGAATAAAGAGCCTGTTCCTGCTTCCCATATTGATCACTGCCTGGCTCGAATGTGATGCTTTCATTAGCAGCTGAAATGCCATCCTGTTCGGTCTGAGGGCTGCCTAACAAGGGAAAGCAATCATGGAACAAAAGCATTTGTTTTGCACTAGAATCCATTAAAGGCTAATTACAATGCTAAGTAAGAGGGAAAAGGCAGCACTGAAGTGATGTCCACAAACATCTGGGGTGTGTGTCAGTGTGCACACAGGTAATTGTGCTTATGTAAATGAAGGCAGAGGTGTTTCAGCTCTCATCAGGGGAGAAAACATGGAGGTGAGCTGTGGAGAAGTGTACTACATCCCCGCGAGGTTAGATCCTGCTGCTGGCAGCAGCACAACTGTCTGCTTGATTTTAAAACCAATTTTCCCCTCCTACTTTTTTATTTCTTAACCCTCTGGATGGCTGAAAGGTAGGCAAGGTGAAAGAACTGGTGGAAGAACAGCACCTGAGTTGAGCTGCTGCTCATCAGCTGTGCCGTGGCATCAGCAGTAATCAAGAGCTTAGTGCATACTGACAGGGCGTGCTCCTGCCCTGCTTGCTCAGGGGAACTTACTGTTGTGCCCAAGGTTTCTGAAAGTAGCTGGGAATGAAGTGGAAGAGTTGGGTGTGAAAAGCCTCGGGAGGCTTGGAAGGAGTGGTGATGTTCTTCCCTCTCACATGGAGGAAGCTCGGAGTGAGTCCATCACCAGGTCACGAGTCGTTCCACTTGCCTGGTGTGGGTCTAGAATTTTCCTGCCCGCGTAATGTGGTTTACAGATTGATGTCCTCCTGCTTATTGCAAGCCCTGGAGAGGCACCTTGGTGACTCACTGGGAACCTCTGACCCATTCCTGTGCTGCTCAGGTTGAGATGCTGTGTCTGCGAGATGTGGTGGTTCCATCATGCCACACACCTGGGCACTGTGTAGGGTTGGGATCAGGGACTGGAGAGCCCAAAAGCGCAGAGCCCTGGTGTGAAGGAGCTGGCCAAGGAAGATGAGCTGTGCCAAAAGATGTCAGTTGTAGGGGGTCCTTTTCAAGGCGACCCCAGGTGGGGTGGGTGTTGGAACTGGTCAGAGCCTAGAGTTAGGGTTTGGAAAGGCATGACTGTGTGCCTCAGGGTGCTGTTCTGCAGTGTGTTCTTGTTTTTCCTGCAGGGTTAGCTGTCCTCAGCTTCTGGCAGTTGGCACTCATTTTTGCCTGCACCGTGGTGAACACGTACTGCTGGATGTAGGCATTTTCTGCATTTATTGCTTTAAAATAGAGGGATGATTCTTAGTGTTGTTGGCAGCCCTGTTTTTATTTCTTTGATCCTTTTTCATTTACTCAGCCCAATTCTGTTTCGCGTGGGTTTTCTATGGAGAGTCCTCTGCCTTCCTAAAGCTTTCTGTTCCCTGTTGTGCAGGCGGTGGTGAAGCTCTGCTGTGACAGTATGTCCACGTGCTTTGATCATTGTAGCTTGTTGCATGACCACTAACCTTATAACGTGGAAGCAGTGCTTGGTTTCTGGTTGTCCCATTGATGCTTTTCGTGTGTGCTTTCCAGCTCTTCATTGTGCATTGGTTTTTGTTCACTTCTGTCTGTTGTTTTTTTTTTTCCTGTGTGTGTTAAGTACAAATCTTTTAACCGAGTGTTATTTTTTTTCTCCATGGTTTTAATTGATTCGCAGTTCCTTTAGAAGAAAAGTGCCTTGGGGATTAGGGTGACTTAATATGAGTTAGACATGGGTGGGCAGCATCCATTATTCTATGATTCCTGTGATGGGAATTGCTGCTGCAATTGCTCTCTCGAGTCCCGAGGTTGTTGCTCTTTAATCGCTTCCCGGAATGCCAGAGATCATTCCTCGTCTTGGCTGTGGGGATCTGTATTGAGCATGCTCAGAAAATACCCCTCAGAAGGGCAGCTCCTCCTGCAGCTCTGGGGATGAGCTGCATTGTGGCTCTGGGAGCAGGCGATGCTGTGCTGGATGGAAACCATCCGCACCACAGGGAAGGCTTGACTGCAAAGCATCAGCTTAAGTAAAAGCATGACAGGGAAGGAGGGAGCTCTGATAAGATTCCACTTCACCAAAGTGACATGAGCACTCCCTGATTCTGTAGCTTTGGCTGATCTTCATGTCCTCCCCTTGAAGAATGGAGGCACACTTGGACACGAGTTTTGGGTTCTTCCTGTACTGAGCATGCTCATTGGTGCCCAGCGTCCCTCTCGCTGGGCCCAGGTGACAGCTGCTGGTGAAGGGCCGGTGTTCTGGGTTTGTTTTCTTTCACTCATTTTCTAGGTCTTCTTGTCTCTTCTCTCTGGCTCTGGTGACAGGCACGATCCGTAAGGCTCAGAACCTTCTGAAACAGTACTCTCAGCATGGTCTAGATGGGAAAAAGGGGGCCTCTAACCTCATTCCTATGGAAGGTAATCACAGCTCGAGCTACTTCACCTTTCAGCTTCTCTGTGTTATCAGCCTTGCTTTTCCAGGTGGGGCTTCCAATAGCCAAGTGTCAGCATCACAAATAGAGCTATCCTTGGGGAGCCGGGGAGGTACTGAGGGGCCAAATTACGTCTCTGAATTTAGTGTCTAAATTTCAAAGTCTTTACACATAATTATAAGTGAAGAGGAATCTTAAAGCTGTCAGTCCATCAGCTGTCAGTAGGAACATGGCTAATGGAAGCTCTGCTCTGGTAACATCTGCCTGTGGTGTTTCTGTTCTTTTCTTTTTGCCTGGACTTTGTCGAGACATTCAATTTCCTAGTGACCTTTCCAAACCTGATGTAGAAGTGTGACACCACAGGGAGCCAAATGCATCATGCCTGGACATCTTCTCTGTGAAGACCAACCTAAAATGGTCTCCTTCCACATTCCAATCTCCTGTGCTCATAGAGATCTTATTAGAGAGGGAAGGTCTCTTGCTTCAGAGCATCTGTAAGACCTTTTTAACTCCTGCTATGCATTCATTTGAAGTGTATCCCTTCAGCACCTACAATGTAGTCTGCTGAGTCCCAGACAGTGACTAGAATCACTCCCTGGGGGGAAAAAACGTTCTCAGCGCTGAACAGGAGATGGGCTTTGAGTTTGTTTTGTTATGGTACAAATTGGACTTCTAGTGCCTACTATTCTGCTCAGAGCTTCTGACTCTGAGGAGATTCAAGCAACACCTTTGGCCCAGAAGGTGACTGAACACTCACTTCTCATCAGGTTTCAGAGGGTTTCTAGTGCTACATAGCCCCATCCAGGGATGTGGTTAGGTAGAGTTCCCGGGACTGCGTAGGGAAAAAAATGTCGATCCGATGAAATAATCCAAGCTTGAAGCAGCCAGTGTGAGCATCCATGCTGTAACCGCCCTGGATAAATTGCGCCTTCTGTTTGTGCCGGCTGACATCTCACTAGGTCATGAGCATGATTTACGAGTTAAACACCTTTCCGATACCCTGAGCGACAAGCATGGGCCGGTTGCTGGTAAGTACCGTGTTGTCACTTCGTAACAAGCTGCCTAACATCCCTTCTTTTCAGCATGTTTCACAGTAGTCTTGTAGCCAGAGGCTGTTCGTCTGCGTGGTTGTCCTGGAGCATGAGCCTGCTCTGGCTGTGAAGCTCTGGCTCTTCTCAGTAGCGTTCACTCCTACTAATTGCACACGCCCCGAGCCCTCAAACAAGGGGACCCCAGTTTTGCCTAAGTGAAGGCCAATGGCCACCATGCTGAGGGGCTCTTTCTTCTAGGTAGCTACTGGCTTGGTTAGTGCTGAAGTGAAGCAAACAGGGATCACATCTGGCACGTAGTACACTGTAGGCCACGTGTAAATACCACATCACATTTGCTTGTCACTTGCTGGCCCGAGGTACCTGTCGGTGTTGGTTCTTTCTCTGTCTATAGTTACTGATGCTGCTGGCAGGAGGGAGGCAGCAACCCACAGCTTAGAGAAGGACTCTCTGCATTAATTTTGCTGTTTTGTAGTAGTTACTACAGGAATCTGAGTAATGCAGGATGGTGCGAGTCCATTTGTGTCTTTCCTGTTGACAAATCCAGCTAGTGGCTGGCATGAGTTGGTGTGTGCCTTTGTATTTTACTGGCACTTCTTATGCCTACCGTATAGCTTCCTTGCTGGGTCCTGAGGCATTCATATGCCAAGAATTTGAGTATTCCCATTTGTGGGCAACATTTTGTGGCAGATGCCTCACCTTGCTGTGCTTATGTTCCTGTTTCATAGGGTTTAGTAGTTCATCTGCCTGTTCTCCTTTAGTTACTGACTTTGTGAAGAGGCTGCCTCCCAGTACAGCCTTGCTTTCCCAGAAATGCTGATGCAGTATGGCAGTTTGTCATCTACCTGACGAATGGAGATAAGGAATTCTAAAAATACAAGCAGAGATGTTGAATAATTCACTTCAGACATTCCTTAGTGTAGTACTCTGTGTTCAAGCCCTTGTTTAAATTTAGTTTGCATCCCAGAAGAGCTTCAAACGTGCCTTCTGTCACGAGGCTGGGAAGAGCTGCTGTTATCCTGATGTGTCGGTTTCCTGAACCACAGATGACTCTGCATGCCTCCTCTGGGGTGTGCATAGCTTTCCGTGCACAAGCCAAGGGGGCAGCTCTTGGTTTCACACCAGGATGGGCACAAAGCCAGAACTGCCTGTTTAAGAAGAGCCGTGTGCTTTTTGTGTAATCCAAGGCGTTGGAGTGAACGGAGCTGCTGGAAGCTCAGTGCCTATTCGGTTCTCTTAAAAACATCTTGCCCTTACAGGGAGGGATGATGTGTTCGACATCGAGATCGATGCGTACATTCACTGTGTGAGTGCCTTTGTCAAACTGGCCCAGAGTGAGTACCAGCTCCTGACAGAAATCGTCCCAGAGCATCACCAGAAGAAGACTTTTGATTCCCTCATCCAGGTCAGTTGGGCCTCTCCCCTTGGTATCTCTTTTAAAGAAAACATACAGATTCTTTTTCCCTTCTTCATTATGAGGACGTGGATTCTTCCATCTGCTCTGGGTGCCCAAGAGCACCAGCACTGTTAATGCTGTCCTTCCAGAGCTGTGCAAGGAACCAGTGCAGGTGGCCATGGAGTGTGTGCTCTGAGTCTGGGTACCACAAATGACAGCTAAATTTACATACTTGATGGGTATCCTGCATTGAGCCCCTCATGTTGCATGGCAGAAGTCACAGCTTACTTCTGACTGACTTGGCTTTGTTACAGGAGTCATTAGATAACTTGATCATGGAGGGAGATAACATTGTCTCAGCAGCCCGGAAAGCCATCATCCGACACGACTATTCAGCTGTGCTCACAATCTTCCCCATCCTCAAGCACCTCAAGCAGATGAAGCCAGAATTTGACCAGGTCTTGCAGGTGAGTGTGATGGGAGTGAAGACAATCGTATGACTTGGGTTTTCTGGAGAATTTTGAAAGAGATGAGAGCCTTTGAAAGAGGCTCTTTTCCATCTGCTTCCAGCTGGAGCTGGTGGTTGATGCACCAGCCTGCTCTGTCAGGTACTGCACAAGAGGAAATACGAGGGAGCAAGTCCTGGCTGTCATTAATGTCACAGCATCTTCTCCTGGCAGTCCAAAGAACGCAGGATTTCGCTCATTGCTGATTAGGGCTCTAGATACACTTTTGATATGTGCTGAATGAGATGACTGGATGTGAGGGGAAGAGAAGGAGAGGTGCTGGACAAAGGGTCAGATACTGATTGTTTTCTTTCTCTGATCTGTTATGGGACTATTTCAGGGAACTGCAGCAGGCACAAAGAACAAACTGCCAGGGCTGATCACTTCCATGGAGACAACTGGTGCAAAGGCACTGGAGGAGTTTGCTGACAACATTAAGGTAGGATTACCCTTGCTGTCCTCTCTAGCAAGACAATCAGGTTTAGAAAGGGAGGTTTTCTGAGCAGAACTCCCAGTTCATCTTTCCACTTTCCATGAATGAGACTGCCTACTTTCTGACTCTAAAGCAGGGCTCTGTTTGCTGACTCGTATTGGAGGATCTGATGCAAGTACTGAACACTGGCTGCTGGTTTCAAATACAAGAAATTCAAATAAAATCTCAGAATTTAACCCCGTTTGAAAAGAAAGAAAAATTGCTGACTTGAAAAGTTTTGGAGGGCTCAGGCTAAATTGCCCCTGCGTGGGGGACAGGAGGGGTTTGGGGAATGCAGTGACCTGTAAGCGAGCTGAACTTTTGATGGTCACGTCCTGAACAAAACCCCCGTGATCCTGAGCTGTCAATGCTCAGGAGCGCCAGGAGGTGGCACTGTGAGAGACAAATATGGAGGGGTTGAGAGGCTTGCAGCAGCAATTGTGTTGTAGATGCCTTCAGTTTCGTTATGTGTTCACCGTATTTCTCTTTCTTCCTTCTTAGAATGATCCAGACAAGGAGTATAACATGCCAAAAGATGGGACAGTTCATGAACTCACCAGCAACGTACGTGGAGATGATGATTTGAACCATCCTTAGTCAAAAACAACCTCTGAAAAGGTTTTAGAAAGAGCAGCTGGGAATTTTCTGGTTTTAAATTAAGCTGCCTTGGTGTTAGAAGGACTTGCATGGGGAAATGGGCTGGTTGCCTTCTCTAAGGTGTGATGTGATTGTGTGGGTAAAACTCAGCAAGTCAAAAGAGCGTAGTAATCTGGTTTTTGAAGGCTTTTGAGTAAGGAGGAATGTATTCCTTCATGATCCTTAATAGCAGAGCATAAAAACAATGGACACTGTGTTTCGTGACATCCTTCCTCTCTTCCAGGCCATCCTTTTCCTACAGCAATTGTTGGATTTCCAAGAGACAGCAGGTGCCATGCTGGCATCTCAAGGTACATGCATGGGGTTTACTTGGGCACGTGGTTCGTTCCCCAAATCATCTGGATGTGTTCCCTAAAAACCTCACTGTGCACTGTGAACTAGTTCTCCTCCTGTCCTTTGCCTTGTGGTGTGTTGCATTCCTCAAATCTGCCATGACCTTATGGATGGTTTTCTGGAGATCTCCAGGGTATGCAGAATGTTTCTCTGCTGGCCTTATTGCTGATGTAGTATTGAGAGAGGATGCCTTAGCATATATTTAGCTCTGAATCTGACACAGAACCAATTCCCTGTGGCTATACTGAAGCAGGGTTTACCTGAGTTAGCTGTAGCTGAGCTGTGAGGTGATGAATTGCCTTCTTTCTCTGCCACATTCTCTGGTTAGAGTGCAACAGCAGTAGCAAGAGCAGTCTCCTCAGCATCCAGCCACTGTCAGGGTGGGACTTCCGAGCTATTCATGTGCCATCAGAAGTTATCAGAGGGAAAAGTTTTAGCTCTACTCTTGACACTGCTAAAGAAACTAATTCCAGAAGGGAGTACATGTATTGGAAGCTGGGAGCACTGGCCTCATTTAACATGGTGCTAAGGGTGCTGATGCTTATTCACTAGAGCTTGATTCTTGGTTCTGTGCAGAACAGCAGCTCCTGGCTCCATAGTGAGCCCTGGGCCTAGACAGAGCTCCTGCTTTGAAATAGGTCAGAAGAGAGAAGGATGGTTAGGTGGAGAACTGGTGCACAGCACAGGACCTGAGTGCACAGCAAGGCTGTTCTCATTTTGAGTTACACTCTGGTTACTGAGTTTTGGTCGGATTATAGTCCCTGTTCAGGTGACCTGACACCATTCAGATCACCAGAGCATCATCAGATCAGAGAAATTTGAGAGAATTCACTTCTGTTAGCAGAGGCGTTGGCTTTGGGATGGTGAATTGCACCCAAAGGTGCATCTCTGATGACACTTCCCAGATGCCTGCTCAGATATGGGTGTCTGGAGTTGAGTTTGAAGCTCTTGTAGTGATCCCAAACGATGGGAAACACATGCGTATATTTTTTTTCTGCAGTGTTCCCTTCAAGTAGTAACAACAAGAGCAAAGCTTATCAGTTAAATGCAGTGCCTCCAATCTGATGCTTTCACTGCCTGCTGAGCAGCTCAGCAGGGTTGTGTATAACCACACAGGGGAGGGTGGGATGGCTGTACTTAGCTTCTTGGAGGGGCTCCATGGGCTGATGTAAAGAAGGCTTTGTTTTTTTGCCTCAGAAGTTAGCTTGAACTGACTTGGGGTGAGGTGTCTTGCTAAGTGCAATGACAGTACAAACCATCTCTCTAGCAGGGGAAGGAAGTTGGACTCAGCCTTTTCTCCATGATTTCCAGCTCCATTTGTGGCCTTGGAGGGACTCCTGCCTGCTCTCTTGTGTAACTGTCTGTGGCTGCTCAGTGTTAATATCTGCTTAGTTCTCAAAGGGAAGGTGGTCTCTAACCTGTGTTTTTGCGCTTTGCATTTCTTTTTCTCTCTCCTCCCTCCCCTTTTTCTCTCTGCTCTTCCTTAATCCTTTTAGTTCTTGGGGACACATACAATATTCCGTTAGATCCCAGAGGTAAGCAGACTTACCCTTACATACCCACTTATATTGCCTTGGACACTTGTGATGTATGTTAATTCTTTGTTCTCCAGGAGTGATAAATAAATTAACACATAAAAGGAAAAAGAGAAAGGGAGAGACACATAATTGAAAAGGGAAAAAGGGGAGGGGAGGGTAAGTAACTCTTGCCAATGGGCTGGAGAGAATAGGGCTTGTCACCTGCAGACAAAGAGGGATGCCACATGAGCTGAAACAGGCTAAAGGCACTGAGTCTGTTTGGCACCGGTAGCAAATTGGCCCAGCTGGTGTCATGCTTTATCCCATGTGTGCTTGGTTCCTCATTGTCCAACTCCTGGCAACAGGAGCCCTGAGGCCTTTCCCAAGGGGTGCTTACGAACTCAGACCACCCGAGCTAGGCCTGGCTGCCAAACACTCTAGTGGGGGAAGGAAGAGATAGCTGCCCCATGTGTCCCAAGTCCACAAGCCCTCAGGGGCAGAAAGCCATCCCTCTGGTGCACAGACAGAGGAACACGTGCCAGCCCACAGTCACTGCTTGCATATGAGCAGGTGTTCGTGCTGGTGTGGTCCCTTGCACAGAGCAGGCCCTTTCAGCAACCATGGGGATGGCTGAAACTTTCCAGAGCTCTTCTGCTTGTTTCATTACTGTTGTATGCCTGCTGATAACAGCTCGTTTGTTCTCTGCCTGCAAATTGCTGTTACTTAAAACCTCTTTTTGGGTGCTGGGGAAAGGATGGGGAGGGTGTGCTTCTAATCAAGAGGATGGAGGATGTCCTGTGAGCACTAGGGAAAGGAGAGGTTTCTGCCAACGTGCTCAGCACCTGATAAGGATGCAAGGATCATCCTCGCCCTGGATAATCTACTGACAGTCATCACTGAAGCAGGGAGCTAATTTCACTGTCGACAGGAGCTCAGCACTAATTCCATAGCAACAGGGAAGGGGCTTGTCTGCAGAGAATCAGGCTGACCACATACGCCCTTCTCTTCCCCATGGCTTGTTAACTGTCCTGAGACTCTTTTCTTTTCAGAGACCAGCTCTTCAGCTAGTAGTTACAATTCAGAGTTCAACAGGAGACTGCTGAGTACCTACATCTGTGAGTACTCCGCACACCTTCCCACATTTGCTTCGGGCTGTTTTTCACTTGACTTCTTGGGTGAAGGGCACTCTCTGCTCTGTGTGATCTCCGAGTTTGTGCTAGAGTATTATGCAGGCATTGGGTAGAAATGGTCAGACTGGGTGTTTTGTCCTGCTACAATTCAACAAGACAAAGTACAATTCAGAATTTCATTTTGCTTTTCTCATCAGTTGCCTTAAACTGTTTTTACACTGTTCTTGGGGCCTTTAATCCCACCCAACTGCAGGAGGGCCTCTGTAAAATCTCAGTTTTGTGTTTAACAATAAGATGTTGAGATGAGTTCATAGTACTGCCTCAAAGTGACCTGTTGCAATGGTGGTCAGGTCTGCCAGGTTCCCTGGGATGAACCTGTGTTGTGGTGAGGCTGTCTGATCACCTGTGCTGGACCTGGAACTTATTCTGAGTCAGCTGTAACCAAGCCTTAATTCACTAGGAGATTTTGGTGACTTGAGGAGGAAAGGTCTGTGTACAGCTTGTAGGATTGCTAGGTACAAGTGATTGTACCTTAGTCTGTACATTTAGCTGGGGCTGTGCTGTTTGCTGTGCTGTGGATTCAACCTGAGCAGCACAAAGCACTGTTTGAATTATCAGTAACAAGAAGTGTCACTGTACAACTTTTCATCCTCTGTTGTTCCCTCTTTAAGGCAAAGTGCTGGGCAACTTGCAGCTTAACCTTCTTAGTAAATCCAAGGTTTATGAAGACCCAGCTTTGAGTGCCATTTTTCTACACAACAACTACAACTACATTCTGAAATCTCTGGAGAAGTAAGTATGTATCAGAGTTGATACCTCTGAAGTCCAGGCTGATGTTAAGGACAGTTTTTGAGCAAGCTCCTGGTGTATTGGGTGCATTTACTTTCACATCTGTTCCAACTCTGCTTTATTGCACTCTTGAGCCTGCCCTTTAGAAACCTTTGCCCTTTGTATAAACATTACATAAGAATGGAGGATGAAAGCATCAGAAATGCCTTATGTTGCAGACAATCCTTTCATCTTGAGAGGACTGACATTGTTGCTTTGGAAAGCAACTTGGAGTACCTCCTGTCCCCCAGTTTGTGCATTTCAGGGTCCCTTTACAGTAAGAAGGCACACAAGATCTTGCTGATAGCAGCTGGCTCGTGTGTTTCCTCATGTCTTCTGTTCTTGTTTCAGGTCTGAGCTGATCCAGCTGGTAGCTGTGACACAGAAGACAGCTGATAGGTCTTACCGGGAGCTCATTGAGCAGCAGATCCAGACCTACCAGCGCAGGTCAGGTGGCATCCTCACTTCTTTCCTCAGTTTTGTCATGGTTTAAGAGCTTTTGAAAGCTTCGTGGCCAATGCTGGTGGAGAGTGGGAGGGATTCACCTAAAACTGTAACAAGTCTGAAACCGAAACCAAATATTCTGTTTCCCAAGCAATTAATGTAACTGTGGTCACTGTGGAAGGCTTTGGTGGGTGCTTTATCCAGTTTGCCCTTTGACTCATGGATGAGAGCATAGTTGCTCTGGTGAGATGTTACTAACTCCTTCTCTTTGCTCCTTTCCTGTCTCGTTTTGAATTCAGCTGGTTAAAGGTGACGGATTACATCTCAGAGAGAAATCTGCCTGTCTTTCAACCAGGAGTGAAGGTGAGAAGATGGACAAGGGTGGTTTTTAGATGATCGAAACTGCCAGAATCTTGTCCTTTGTCATTTTCATTTTATCTCATATCAGTACTGCTCTGAGGAGTGGGTACTGTGTCTGGGACAAGATAGAGAACAGCACTGCCTTCTGATCTCCCATGTCCAAATTCACACAAATCTTTTTAATTTCTACCTCCGGTCTTCTCTTTTCACCTGAGCAAATGCTGCTATTTTGGATTTGCAAAAGCTGGACGCCTTTCCTTAGAAAGGGCTCAAGGCATGAAGAATTCTATTTTTATTCCTGTTCTGGCTGAAAATTACCCTCTCTAAAAGTACTTCAGATGAAAGCCAGTTGCTGTATGTAGGGTGCAGTGCTCACTGCGGCTTTTTCCCCTTCCTGCTGTAGGAGAGGGAGCTGGAGCTAAATAGGTGGGTTTCAGTTAGTTGGATGGGGAGTTTGTGGGAGTTTCTGGAGATGAAATAAAATCCTTTCCCTCCTTGTTGCAGCTCAAGGATAAGGAGAGGCAGATGATAAAGGAACGCTTTAAGGTAAGGAGGCATGAGATGGCATGAGAACATCCTGTGCTTGACTGAAACAGGGATAGAACTGAGATCTGCCTAAGGAGGAGACCTGTCCAGTGGTGGTCACCAATGGTGGGGAAGAACACTGCAATAGAAGAGACACAATTACAGTTGAGAGACTCACTGGTTTTATTTCGGGCAGGGTTTTAATGATGGGCTGGAGGAGCTGTGCAAGATCCAGAAAGCCTGGGCAATCCCAGATGTGGAGCAACGAGACAAAATTCGCCGGGCGCAGAAAACCATTGTGAAAGAGACCTATGGTGCCTTCCTGAACAGGTGAGAATTTCTTGCAACACTGGCAGCTCTTCTGTGGATTTACTGAAGTCTTGGGGGCTTAGGCTAGCCAGAGGTGAGGCACTTTTCTGTGTCCTTTCTCAGCTTTTCTATCTCACACATTTAAACGTCCCCAGGGTGAATTCTATTAGTTGGTCAACATTTGCTTGTCACCCTGATTCTTTGCTCAGTGAGTGCAGATGTTCTAGTTAGCACAAAGCTCTAAGCTTCTCTAGATTGTTCATGCCAACCTCAGGAGACCCACTGTAGGAAGCAAGAGAGCTTGCTTCCTACAGGATATCCTATCAGATTGAAGTGGATCGTGCCGGAATGGAGCTGATTTTCTCCAGCAGAGGAAGGATACAGGTGGGAGCAGCCTCACTTGGTGTGGAGAAGAGGAGGCAAGGGTTAATGCTTGCTACTTGGGGTTTGTTTTCCTTTGCAGATATAGCAACGTGCCCTTCACCAAGAACCCTGAGAAGTACATCAAATACCAGGTCGACCAGGTGGGAGAGATGATTGAAAAGCTGTTTGACACATCAGCATAAACCTACAGCTTGTACTCTTCATCTGCCAAGTACAAGTCAGTGCTCTTTTGGCAACCTTTGTGACTCCCTTCCCTTCTCCCCTGCCCCATTATTGTGGGCAGGGTGTTATACTTGTATTTATCAGATTTATAAACCTGTGGAAACACTACCTCCTGTCTGTCTTTATTTTCTCTGGATACTGAGCAAATACTGAAGATGTGCACTGCAGTGCTGTGTCTTAAGGTTTATATCTGTACATCTTCAGGCTCCTTTATAAATACATCTTGATGCACAGCTGACACTGTGAGAGTGTGAATCCTTATGGGTACGGCCCTTTTCTGTAGAACAGCAGGTGTGAGCTCCAGACAGTGCTGCCTGCTTCCCTGATGGGTTTTGGGAATCACAGTTCTATGGATACCCAAGGGTTTTTCCATGGTTGCTCTTAACTCTCCTTCTTTTTAGTAATAAAGCTAGACAATAATTCTGATTATCATCAGTGGAGCTCGGGAGACCTGCAGTTCCAGGACGTGCAGGAGAAACCAAAGCTTCATTAGCTGTCCCAGTAGCACTTCTCTGTCCTGTAAGAGGCCCTGGTGGAATGGGCAGCAGCATGCTGCAGGAGGGATGGAGAGCAGTGAGAACCAGGTGGGGATCTGTGGCATCCTGACTGGTTGCTACTCCTTGACGTGTAAAAGTGATCCCGCAGTGATGCCTGCAGAGCACCTGCTTCCTATCCCGATTCTTCTTCGTACCCTGTCTTGGTATCTGATGCATCTCTTTCCTGCAAGCAGCCAAGTCCATTCTCTTTATACAACCTCTGGGTATCACATGAGGAACAAATGCAGCTTCCCTAGCATAATTTCCTGGGCACTAGTCCAGCCAGTGGTGTGACTTGGAGTGGTGCTTGCAGGCTGCCATCTTCACACCAAGGCCTTTCACAGCTTTGGAGCATGCCTGTCTTTGTGTTCCCAGACCAGGCACCTCTTGCTCCCACCTTTCTCCTGCTGCTTGCTCTATTGTGGGGTCTCATCCTATCACAACACGTGAAATAGGGGGTTTCCATAGAGCTAGGTGTGCTCACAATAGCTGCTACTCTTCAATCTGGAGCAAGTCCATTGTTCACCTAAGCATGTGTTTACAGAACTGAATGTATGCTGGCATCTAATTAGCCCAGGTCGAGGGCACTGCGAACAGCAGTGGGTGGAGGAGAAGAGGAGGCAACAAGGCAGAGCTCAGGGTGAAAGAGAGTGAGAGCAGATGGCAGAAAGGTAGGGAGCTGCATTTTAACCCTTATGCTTCTGTTCATCCAACTCACTGTGGCTTTTCTTTTCCACGCAGGGGAGGTTGCTCCACGCAGAGTGCCTCAGAGCTGCAAGCTGGGCTCCTTCCTGAGAGAGTCAGAGCTGAATGTCCCAGAGGCAGTCTGAGCTAGGTGATTGCAGTGCACATGGATAAAGACTGGCCAAAGGCATCTCTCTTCACAGGTTGTGCAACAACTGGATGTTAGAGCCTGGATGAGAACACAGGTCCTGTCCTGGCAGAGCCAGCTGCTTGCCTGGGCTGCTGCCTGCACACACAGCTGCTTCTCAGGTAGCTCTTGGCTTTTCTAAACTCCTGACCTTTATTTAAACCTAACTCTAAGTGTGGTTTGAAGCACTCAGATGGTGTAGAAAACACCTTTGAAGCAATAACAACAGCAGCAGTGCCATCTGAGAGGCTGGTCCAGCCCAGATGAGTTCCACTCTGTGCGTTTAAATCTCCATCCCATCAGCCTGGCTGTTTTTCACACATCTGCCTGGCCCTTGAAGTTCACAGTACCCACTGAGAGCCCTCTCCCCCGCTTTCTGATCTCAAATGCGTGAGGAAATCTGAGATTTCAGTGCTATCTGTTTTTTCTCTGCAAGCTCTGAGAGCCTTTCCAAGGCTGGCAGGCCCCGGACAGAGTGTTTTTAAGCATAAGCAAAGTGCTGCTGGCATGTGCTATGTGTGGTGTCAAACGTGCTGGATACACACTCTGACATTCACCAGGATGATCTGGATTCCATCTTTCTGGATCTGTTTCTGCCGCAGCAGTGTTCTGATGTGTATTTCTTTCTCCGGGAGAGCGGGTGGAATTTGTTGATGTGCTCAGGCTGAAGCTATAAAACATGTGCTTTATTGCAGCTGATTCCAGGACAAAGTGATTCACCTGGAATGGTTGCAGGCAAAGCTGAGGGAAGGAAGGGGGGAGCTTAGCAGCCTTCCTGTGCCTAGCAGAGCCCTACAAGAACGCTGAGAGGTACTCTCTGTCGGGGAGTTTAGTGATAAGACAAGGGGGAATGGTTTTCAACTAAAAGAGGGGTGATTTAGATTAGATATTAGGGAGAAATTCTTCAGTCGGGGGGTGGTGAGGCACTGGCACTGCTGCCCAGAGAAGCTCTGTGCCCCATCCTTGGCAGTGCTCAAGGCCAGGCTGGGTGGGCTTTGAGCAACTGGGTGTACAGGAAGGAGCACTCGCCCCTCTGGGCTGCCTTGAGGGTTCGAGCAGTGGCCAACTCTGCACAGTGCTCAGGACCAGCACTCTTTGGCTTTTTATGGTAAGGAATGTGTGTGCAACACGTTAATTAAGAGTGATCCTGCCAACAGTGCAGTGGTTCCAGCTGAGCCTGCTGGCAGAGGTGACAGCTGAGGGCTGCACAATAGTGCTGGGCCTGACACACTTTTCCCCCTCATTCCTCCAAGGATCCTGCTGGCTTTAAAGCCCTTCCCTCTCCTCCTTTGCAGCCCCAGGTTCTGCTGTGGCTACCAGTGCATCCCCTAACGCGCTTAGGCAAGTGTTTCTGTTTTCCAGTATTTGGAGTTGAGGGGCTGAAGACCCACTTATGTTTCAGGAGATTTTGTTTTTCTGCAGGGACCCAGACTGGAGGTATGTGCTAAGGTTTGGGAGTGTTGCCTGCTCTCATGAAATCCTCTTTTGCTGTCCCAAAACAACGGGTCTGCGTCAAACCCAGCAGGGATGGGGACATGGGACAGAATCCCTGCAGGTTTTCTGCTGCTGCAGTTTGCAACTGGAAGTCAGGTACAACAGAAAGCGGGGGAGGGGCTCAAAAACCTCAGCCCCCATCATGATACCAGGCAGGAAATTTGGCACAGGAAATGTTTAAAAGCAATTTCTGGAAAATCAGTGTTAAAACTGTGCTCTGGCAAGCTCACGTTAACCTGAGCTTTCAATCTCGTCTCTGTGAGCTCTGCTGGGCTTGATAGAAGCTGAATTTAGCTTATTTATTTCCCTCTCCCCATTGAATCCGCTTTTATTAAACGTTAACCTTTACATTTTATTAAACTTCAAGATGCTGAGCCTCAGCATCTCACATCTCCTCCTCTGCTCGTGGCAGCTCGACTCCTTCTGGGTGCACTTCTGTGCACAGATGCTTGATTCCAAGCTCTCCCACCTCTGCAGGTTTGTGCTGTGTGGAAGCCCCCAGCAGCAGTCACATAGAGCAGCTGCTCTGTTCCTGTACCATCCTACAGATGGTGTAATGATCCAGCAGCCAGCACGGCCTTCCATCTCCTTGCCTGTAAGCAGCTATGGATCAGCGGGTGAGGATCCATAAAATGGGGAGGGCACAGGGAGGATGTGTCACTGTAGAGATCACGAAGCACATGAGGCTTTGTTTAAGCCAGATCCCACCTGCAAGGAGGCACCAGCAGAGTGGGCTTGGGTGCTGCAAGAGGAAGGGATGGGAGGTCAGTGGATCAATGTGGATTTTGGGATGTGTTCTTCAAAGCTGGGATGGTGGTGGTGGGATGTGCAAGTGCAGCTCCCTCCTCTGTGTGCTTCATCTCAGCTCTGCCGGCACCCACCAGCCAGGGGAGCTGGGCAGCAGTGAGTCACTGCAGTCAGTTTTTGGGAAGGTTATGTTAAATGTAATTAATGGATGTGCTGAAAGGCTCTACAAATCACTTTCCTTGCTCTCTAAATCATTTCTCGTTAGGTTAGAAGATTGCTTGTCCCTTCTTTGCTGATATTCCTGCATCTCCACGTATGTGCACGTATTGATTCTGTGTTTGGCTCCAGAATCGCAGCGCTGCTTTCCCATCTCTCCAGCTGAAGATGGTTCCTGAGCTGCTCCCTGGGGTACCCAGCTCTGCTAAGCTTTGGGGACAGCTTTACTTTTACCACTGGTATTTCCTCTGCAACAGCACCCAGCCCTGCCAGCACAGGAACCTGTCGCTGGGGCAGTAAGGAGATGGTGGGACAATGTCCCTGTCCCCAGCACGAGCAGGGATCCAGGTCCAGCAGCAGGGATTGCACCCCGTGGTGCAGGGTGCTGAGGGCAGGAGGAGACTTTTAGCTGTGCTGGCATGGCTGCTGCAATGCTTCCCTGGCTGGAAAGGGTTCAGCAGGGGAGGGAAATACAGATATAAGTAATGGTGCTGTTTATATAATCACACTGTGTGACTTATGCTGTGAGCAGGCCTAGACTAAATAGAATGGTCAATGATAGGAGGCAGGGGCTGATTTCTGGCCCTCCATGTGGGGACAGGAAGCTGGTTATAATAACACTCAGCAGGGAAAATGAGTGTTTGACAGCACCGAGCTCTTGGGAAAGGAAGGCCAAGCCCTGGGAGGGGGACAGCACAGTGCTAAGGGGGAGCAGGGCTGCGGGGTCCCAGCCCCAAACGGCCCTCACAGCATGTCCTAATGCCTTGTTTTCAAGAGTCCTCACCTCTGCCCATGGTTTCTACCCCAGCCCCTTAGCATAACTCATCCCAAACAAAGCAAAGAGGAGCGAGGAGTCCCAGCCCCAGTTGCACCGAGCAGGAGGGAAATGGAGGAGGTGAATGCTCCAGAGGCCACAGAGTATCCTAAGAGAGGAGACATGAGCTGCAGGATAGGAGCCCTTAGATTGGTCTTTGTTGCAGCACATGGAGCCCATGAGGACCCTATGGCCCAACCTCGCTGTGTGGGGACGTAGCACTGTGTGGGTTCTTCCCCACTGGAAGGGCAGTGCCTGGAGTGAGGCCCAAGCCCTGCCTGAAGGGTCTGCACAGCCCCAGTGCTGACCCCAGCGTCTCACCCAGCTCCCCAGGCACTGGGACCTCTTCCAGCACACGGTCTCCATCCCCCAGCAGTCTTTGTAGACTTTTTAGGCCTCTCCTGCACCACAGAGAAAGCCAAGGGCTGCCGTGGCTGGAGGTCAGGGTTCTCGTGAGGCACCGGGTGTAGATGCAGCAGGGTGCAGAGGAACAGGCGATCCTACATGAATAAGTTTGGATCTCCCTGCTCTCTGCAAACCCCACGCTTGGCTCCTTGGCTGAGTCCATAGGAATCGGCATCATTTCAACAGTTGTGACGTTGGGGAACGTTTGAGGGGGGGGAAAATGAGAAGATCTGACGCAATGAAACCCACAACACGGTCCATCCCCAGGCCCTCCACACTGCGGGAGACTGCAAAATACAGGGCGAGGGGACGCTGCTAGGTGACATCAAAGGTGATGAAGGAGCCGTCAGCTTTGTGCCCGCATCCCCCCAGCCCTGGGGGGGCTTTGCAGTGTCCCGAGGAGCAGCCGGGCCCGGCCTCGCTGATACGCATCACCTCGCTGAGCTCGGCCTCCAGCACGCTGACCGTGTTGGTCCCCTGGGCCACGTGCACCTTGTTGGCTGCCTTCTTGCACAGGAGGCAGACGAAGATCTTCTTGAAGCCCTTGCGGAAGTGCTTGGAGACGAGGGCGTAGACAATGGGGTTGACGCAGGAGTTGGCATAGGAGATGAGGTGCGAGAGGATGCGGAGCACGTACGTTGCGTGGTTGAGGGGAAAATAACCGAACCAGACGCAGAGGATGAGCAGGTGGTGGGGCAGCCAGCAGAGGCAGAACAGGACGGCCACGATGATGATCATCCTGGTGACTTTCCTCTTGGCCTTCTTGGACTCCGACATCTCCTGGAGAGGGTCCACAGACCTCCACAGGTAGCGAATGGTCCGCGTGTAAGTGAGGCTGAGGATCAGCACCGGGATGATGTAGCTGAAGACAAAGGTGCAGAGATCCATGACCTTGCGCTGGGAGATGGCCCACACCGGGTGGCAGACCGTCAGGTTGGCCAGCTGGAACTGCTGGTAGTAGCTGAGGTAAGGGCTTGAGAAAATGAAGGAGAGTGCCCAGATGAAGCAGATGGCCACCAGCGCGTTCCTGGGTGTCCGCAGCTCCCGTGAGTGCAGGGGATATCGTATGGCCAAGTACCTGAGTGGGAAAGGAGACACACACAGCTGCAGCTCTGGGCAAGGCATGGAGATCAGGCTAGAAAAGGAGCTGAAGGGATGGACCTGAGCTTCCCAGGGCTATCAGCCCCACAGGTGATTCTATGGTGTTTCCAGGGGTCTCTGAAGCACAGTGGGGTGAGGATGGTCCTCGTCCCCAAGCCTGTGCTGTCACCCCCTGCTCCTGGGGGCAGGCAGAGATGGTCCCCTCCTGTCCCAGCATCCCCAGGACACGTCCAGCCCAGCTTAGCTGCACTCTCCGAGGGGACTGCCCTCTTTGATCCTCTCTGGCTGCTGTGAGTTTGGAACTGGGAGCCCTCATAGTGCCATGGGCAGAGATAGCCCAGGGTGAGGCAACAGGCTGCTTTTCAACAGAGAGCTTTGACACTGCTTCCCCTGCACCCCCTGCTGAGCAGGCTGGGACAGTCGCCACAGGGGAACACCACGGGGACAGAAATCGGATTTTTGCTCCTAAAAGGGAAAGATGCAAAAAGCAGTGTCCGAGCTGAAACCGTCCCTAAGTTTTCCCTTCCTTGTGGGCTGGGGGCTATTCAGTGAACAGACAAAGAGTCCCAGCAAGAGCTAGTGCTGCGCAGGGACAGAGCTTTGTTTCTCTCTGCTTCTCTATCCCCCTTTCCACTTTCGGAGCCTGAGGACAAACTCTGTTCCTTCACCTTCGAGCCAGAAAGTACCAGGGGCTCCCGATCCCACCCTCCTCTGTCCCGCAGCAGGTCCCCAGCCCTCAGCACTCACCTCCCCTTGCACCCACAAGCAGGGAAATGCTCCTTGGACCCCCCCAGCAAGCGCTCACTCCCCTCTCCTGCCTAGGTGGGCTTTGCAGAGGGGATGCTGCGGTGCTCAGGATCCCCCATCCCCATTCCTACCTGTCGAGGGAGACGGTGGCCAAGGTGAAACTGCTGGCGTACATGGTGAGGTAGATGAAGAAGTGGACGGCTTTGCACAGGAAGGACCCGAACACCCATCCCTCCAGGGTGTAGATAGTGGCTTGGAAGGGGACACAGAAGAGGATGAAGCAGAGGTCAGCCACCCCCAGGTTGAGGATGAAGAGGTTGGTGGTGTTCTTCAGCTGCCCGTTGCGCAGCAGCACTGCCAGCACCAGGCAGTTGCCCACGGTGCCCACGAGGAAGATGAGGAGGTACGCCAGCGGGATGAGCACCGACTCGGGATGCCAGCCCTCGTCCAAGCCTGCTGCTGACCCGTTCATGTCCAGGGGTGCACGGGGAAAGGGGAGCACAGAGAGTGCTGCAGAGTGGTGCACCAGGATGCACGAGGGGTGCCCAGGGGGCCAGCAACGGGATGCTCTAGGAGGATGCGGGTGGGATGAGAGAGCTTCGCCTCTGTCTTGCTCAGGAGCCAGCAGCCACTCTGTGCTGCTCAGTGCTCTCCCTCCCACCGAGGAGAAGGAGGAGGAGGAGGGCGGCTCTGAGGCGGTGGCAGCTCCTGCCCAGCCCCTTGCAGGCTGCTCTACTGAAACGTGCACCCCCAGCCCTGCCTGCTGCCTCAGACAGCCCTGGGAGCTGGATGTGCTGGGGCAGCAAATGCTCCTGAGTGCTGCCACCCCTTGGGAAGTGGCTAGGGGAGATGGGGCTGAGCATCCCAAAGGGAGAGCCCCGGGTGCCCAGGTGATTTTTGCAGCACAAGAGCTGATTATCGAGAGCTGGGGCTGCAGGGGTTTAGGAATGGGAGTCCTCTCAGACTGCAGATGTGTAAATTGCTCAGCATGCAGCCAGCTCCCTGCACCAGAACACTGCAGGGATGAGTAAATGTTTCTATGAGAATCCATTTTTCCTCCCTAGGGTCGGGGTGTAAGGTTAACACACCGCAGTCAGAACAAATCTTTCTCGTGTCTCCTCTTTTCCTGCCTGCAGAAATTGCTTGCTTTGCTCCTTCCCATCCTTCACGAGTGGAATTCTCCATCTGCTCAGTGCAATCAGCCCTCCAAGAACACTTCACCTTCTCCCAGGCTGCCTCCCTTTGTTCCAGTGGAGGCAAATATTGAATGCATTGATAATTAACCCACTCAGCAGCTTCTCCACCATCTCGATGGCGGCTCTCCATCAGATCTAGCCTTGCCAGCAGTGCTGTGAGGCCAGGGGATGCTCACAGGTGACGCCGCATGGACACTTCTTCCCAAACCTCGGTGCAACTCGCAGCCTGCAGATATCTCTACAACCACCACTATCGCATCCAGAAACCACACAACAAACTCTTCCCCTAACTCACGACGCGGATGCATGATTTGGGCAGGGTTTGGCTGGGGAGGGGTCTGACTTCCAACGCCAAGAGGAAGAGGAGCGCTGCAGAAGCATCACCAGATGCTCAGCGTAGTGTCAACGTGATGCGTTGGTGCCAACCTCGTGTTTAAGGCCTGCAATGATGCAGCACTGTTGTGTGTGTGTGTGTGTGTGTGTGTGTGTGTGTGTGTGTGTGTGTGTGTGTGTGTGTGTGTGTGTGTGTGTGTGTGTGTGTGTGTGTGTGTGTGTGTGTGTGTGTGTGTGTGTGTGTGTGTGTGTGTGTGTGTGTGTGTGTGTGTGTGTGTGTGTGTGTGTGTGTGTGTGTGTGTGTGTGGGGGGGGGGGGGGGGGGGGGGGGGGGGTTGTGAGGAGCCGCTCCCATCGCTCCCCGCGGCGCTCTGTGGCACGGCGCATGCGCGCGGCTCGGCGGCCCCGGCCCACGATGCACCGCGCCGAGCGCGGCCCGCGCGCAAAATGGCGGCGGAGCGGCACGGCGGGAGAGGCGGGGCGGAGGAGAGCAAGGAGAACAAGGAGAACGAGCGGCCGGCGGGGCCGCGGGACGGCGGCCTCAGCGACAGCCTGGGCTTGGAGAGCATCCTGCGGAGCGGCGGGGGGGGAGGCGGAGCGGGCGGAGGGCCGAGGAGGGCCCGGGCCCGCCGGGCGGTGCGGACGTGGCGGTGCCGGGCCTGGGCCACGCGCTGTGGGGAGATGGCGCGGGCTGAGGGACGCGTGTGGCTTCGTGGGACGGCTTGGTGCTGCCCTGGGAGGGCCGCAGTGTGCCTGCGGGACCCCGGGGCTCGTCTGCTTGCAGCCCGTTTGCTGCGGGCAGAGCCGCGTCCCGCTGGTTGCTCGCAGCCCCTTGTCCCTGAGTGCTCCCAGGGAGGGAGGGTTCGCGACCTCGCAGTAGAGAGTTTCTTCGGTGCTACGTGGCCTGCTTACTGGTGCGGGTTTTCAGTGCTTAGACAACGGAGCCTTCTCGCAGGCGGCAGTGCTGCGCGGTACGCGTCTCCTTTTCCTGAGGGATGGGGTGTTTGAGGGCAGGAAGGCTGCCCTGCGCCAGTTGAGTCGGTGTAACTGTGTCATGAGTAAGATGGGAGGTGGTGCAGCGTATCTAGGGCAGTCAGTTATATTAGCCAAGGTGCTTCTGCTGCTTAGGCTTTGTAGCTGGGAACAAGGTGTGCCAGCAGCAGCCCTCCTGGGTCTTCCATAAACAGAGGTGCTTACAACATGTGTTAGTCCTGCCCGTGATAAAGCTCCAGATGAGTGTGGAGATGGCTCTTGTAGGCACTTCTTACAACTGTGGGTCTCTGTGAGGCTTTTGGGTGCTCTTCACAAGCTTTTTGTTGAGACAGTGCTTGCTTAGTGGAGCTTCCTTCATTATTTTGGGATAGAATGTAGAACGGATGGCACGCTGCACTGTCAGTCTCCCTTAACACACACCCCAGTCCTTCAGATTGTGAAGGAATCCCAGCAGCAGCACGGTTTACGGCATGGGGACTTCCAGAGGTACAGGTCAGTAAGCAGTGTGGATGTCTTGGAATTGCTGTCTGTCACACAGCTGCTGTGACTTGGGGCACAAGCACGTATAAAACGTAAACCTGCTGTAGCCATCAACGAAATCAGTCTGCCAAGGTGATACCTCTTGACAGATGCCTTCATGGCTTTTTTCCTAATTGAGCCTGATGTGTTAGGACTGTTCCATTGAGGACTATGTAAATTGCCCCTTGCTTTAGAGCTGCCTTTTAAGAGCTTGCTAACCCCTCACTGTGCTCTTACAGAACTGAGTTTTCAAAGAACGAACATAAAGAAATCAGGCAGTAGGGAGAGCGTGTTTCTGACTTTTCAAGATCGAGGCTAGCTGCATGACTTCCTACCATTTTATTATTTATTAACCACTGCTTTACAGTTAGCTGCTTCATTACCTCCCACCTTATGCCAAGTATGGAGTTCTTAGTAGTGAAAGCATTGCCTGTCACAGCCTAAAGTGGTGGCTTTACTTTTCTGCTTGGAGAGATCAATAAACACGAGCACAGCTGTCTTGTGGCCAGGCTGACAATCCAGATCAATAAACACGAGCACAGCTGTCTTGTGGCCAGGCTGACAATCCTCTTCTTTCCCTTAGGGGTTATTGCTCCCGAAGGCTGAGGCGGCTCCGGAAAACTCTCAACTTCAAGATGGGGAACAGACACAAGTTCACTGGGAAGAAGGTAACAGAAGAGATTCTCTCAGACAACAGGTATGGCTGCTGGGTGCAATCGTGTGGTAGTGAGTGGTCGCTGTCTTTCTAGTGATGTATTTTCATGTGAGTGTAGGGGAAAATGGTTCTGTGTGATGTACTTAGACGTATTTCTCTGAAGGCAGTTGTGCTGTTGATATTAATAAAAGGTGAAAGGAACTGCTCACGTACTGCTTTCATCTTGTAAGTTGGGGGAAGGCGTAGCAGTAGTCAGTCTCTTTTTTACCTTGCAGTCATTGTAGCGGGTTCTTTTCATGGTCAGGAAAGATAACCTGGGTGTTAAAGGGGAAGTGCTTATTCAAACATGCTGTGAGGGAGACGTATGAATGCTGATAATTCCAGTGCTGCAGCCAGCAAGAACGTGACTGGAGATATAATCTGTTCCCCTGGAACAAAAACACCAGCTTGCCAGTTTTCTGTGGACTTTGAAAATCTGGCAGGATGTTGTTTGATATGTGGGAATAGCCAGGGGCCTGGGCTCATTTCCCAGCCTTTAGAAACACTTGAAATGCGTGCTGTGTTGTCTTTCCTTGGTGGTGGTAAGTCAGACACGTTGCAGCATTAATTGTGGGGGATCATAGATGTGTTTACCCTTTTGAAAAGCAGCCTGAAATCATAGAACAGCCTGAGTTGAAAAGGACCTCAAAGATCATAGAGTTTCAATCCCCTGCTGTAGGCAGGGTCACCAACCACTGGGACTGCCCAGAGCCACATGCAGCCTGGCCTTGAGTGCCTGCAGGGTTGGGGCATCCACAGCCTCTCTGGGCAGCCTGTTCCAGTGCATCACCACCCTCTGAGTGACAAACTTCCCCCTCACGTCCAACATCCAACCTCAATCTGCCCTGCTGTTTAAAACCATTCCCCCTTGTCCTGTCACCGTCAACCCACGTTAAATGGTCACTCAAGGTCCCTTTTTCTTAACAACGTTTGTGGTGCTGTGGAAGTGTGTTATGGCAGTGCTTGCTTAAACACCATCACTTCCTCATTAATCCTCCTCTCTCTGCAGGTATTTGCTGCTGATTCTGATGGATGCAGAGAGAGCTTGGAGTTATGCCATGCAGCTGAAGCAGGAAGCAAACACGGAGCCTCGCAAGCGATTCCACTTGCTGTCTCGCCTGCGCAAGGCAGTGAAGCACGCTGAGGAGCTGGAGAGGCTGTGTGAAAGTAACAGGGTGGATGCCAAAACAAAGCTGGAAGCTCAGGTATCCGCTGATATTTTGGTTTCGTTTTACAGCTAAAGCTGATGAGGGAACTTCTGGATTTTAAGTGAAGAGGGTATCCTCACCCAGCAGGTGGTGGTCTGGTTGAGCTGGGTGATGTTATTGCAGGAACAACAGCTCCATAAACTACACTTAGCTGTTATCTGCTTCTTTGATGTCCCAGAGTAGACACCAAGAATATAAGCCTTGCAGCTCCAGTTCCTGCAACACAGAAAGCAGCTGTGCTGCGAGCATAGGCTCTGTGAGTAAGGGTTGCAGTGATGCTCAGTTAAATGGTTGTTTTGTAGTTTGCTCTTGGAAAAAAAAAAAGTCTTGTGACATATGTGGGCTGTGTTGATTATATAACAAGCAAGAAACATGTTTTCTTCCATCTCCTTAGAAATGTTAGTTTAACAAAACAACAAAAAACCCTTCCTTAGGCAGTAATGTGTAATTTAAATCAGTCAGTTTCTATGGGAATACAAGACAAAAAGGGCAAGGGATGATCACGTACTGTGGATGTCACAGCAGCCTTCATGCTGGAGGTCCTACAGCCCAGGCTGTCGGTCTTGGGAAGGTTAACCTGCTTCCCCTTGTGCTGTCTGCAGGCGTACATGGCTTACCTCACAGGGATGCTTCGTTTTGAACACCAGGAGTGGAAGGCAGCAATGGAGGCTTTCAACAAATGCAAGTGAGTTCCCTCACTTTGTTTAGTAATCAGCACGGGGGTAAACCTAGTGGGTTATGTGCTGTGTGAGCAGTAGCTGCAAGGTAACTGCACTTAACCAGGAGGTACCGCTGGAGAAGTAGCATTCTCCAGATCATGGACGTAGACTCTTGAAGATAGCATCTCGCAAAACACATATTGCAGTGATAATGTGTGTCCTTTCTGGTAGGACCATCTATGAGAAGCTGGCCAATGCTTTTACAGAAGAGCAAGCTGTGCTGTACAACCAGCGTGTGGAGGAGATCTCTCCCAACATCCGTTACTGTGCCTATAATATTGGTAAGGAAAGTGGGGTGCATCATCTCCAGGCACAAACAGGCTTGCTCATGAAATGGCAGTATTGACTTGGCATATAAGTACTGGTCTAAGTGACATAGGAGCAAGCCTATAGATAGAGATATATACAGCCTATATACAGCCTACATGTATACTTTGTCCTAGGTCAGTTTAACCATGGAGAAATATGTTAATTTTGCAACAGTGTTTTGTTTTTTAAAGACATGATATGCAAACGACTGCAAATTAATATTAAGTCAGAATAAAATTACACGTGTATCCTCCTCGCCCACAGTTCTCCAGTTCTCTAGTATGAAGTGTGTTGGTTATCTTCCCTTCATTAAAACCATTTCTGATTTCAGATGAATTACAATCTTGGTTTGCTGATTCTTGCAGGTGACCAGTCAGCTATGAATGAGCTGATGCAGATGAGGCTGAGGTCTGGAGGCACTGAAGGTCTTCTTGCAGAAAAACTGGAGGTAACGTTTTGAATGTTTGAACCTGAAGCATGCAAATTTCACTTCTTGGAGCATAAATACTGCTGCAGCACACCACTCAGGAGGTAGTACATATCAGAAGAGTGTGAATGAGCTTATCCGTGGGAAACCACACTGTTGGGGGGGGGGAAATACCTTTTGATTTCACTTGAATTATGGATTCTTCAGGTTTGGATTCTTTAAGTTTGGACTCATAATTTCAGTCCATTCTCCACAGGCACTCATTACCCAAACTCGAGCAAAGCAGGCAGCCACAATGAGTGAAGTGGAGTGGAGAGGAAGAACTGTTCCTGTGAAGATTGACAAAGTGAGGATCTTCTTACTGGGTCTGGCAGACAATGAAGCTGCTATTGTCCAGGTAACTCAGGGGCCATCTCCAGTTCTAGTTTGTCCTCCTTATTTCAGCCTGTGAGATAAAGCTTGATGCCTGGGCTAAAAGCTTTATTTAAATAACCTTTTCTCAAATTTGTGGTTGAAAAGCTAAAATTAAAAGGGGAGGAGGTATGTTTCTCAACTGCTCCAGCTCCAGAGCAAGCAGAAGAAATTGTTCTGCAAAGATCACTTCTTTCCAGCAATGGAAAGCAGTTCTTCCAGGTGAAGTAGCTGCTTCTCCTGGCAGATGTAGGTTTGGAACATTCTCTTGTTGACATATGCAGATCTTCCAAAGCAGGAAGATGATAGGTAAATGTCAGGAGGTAAGTTCATCTCAAATGTAACTCTTCCAGTGGCACGCAGCTTTGCATGCTTTTAATACTGCAGCCATTGTTTTCCTGTGGTGCCCAGATGGTGTATTCTGAGTACAGCATCCTGGCAGAGGCAGTGCAAAGGTCTTTAGTAGCAGATGCTGCCACTGATTATGGGCTTTTTGGAGCAGCAAAAAAATGCTCATCAACAGGGGAAAAAATGAGGATAAACACCAACTTAAGTGATAAAATGAAGATCTTAACAAAAGTATACAGCAGGACAGGAGCAGGAGAGTATTAAGAAGACAGACTAGTAGGGTAAGTAGGGTAGGGCTGGGTAGGAAATACTTAAGTGTTAACTGGTTTTGCCAGACTAGAATGAATCCAGTGTTGCTGAGTTTTGTTTTCTAATAGGTAGTACATTGGGATGGCCAGCAGGTGGGAGTGCAGCTTAGAGTTCAGTGCTTCCTCCTCTAATTTCCATCTCCTGCTCTCACAGGATGGGTCTTTTCAGTTTAGTTGCCCTCTTTGTTCCATAAGGCAGTGGCAGAACAGCGATCTGAAGTTTTCAGTCTTGCTCTGTGGTCTCTGGAAGCTCTGTGTAAACAGGAGTTGTGTCATCACAACGAGTAGTGGTGAGAGCTGAACGCACACAGATCAGTATTTACATTACCAGAGGGCAGGAGCTTGGTTGTTCTGCAGTCAGTGGGTCAGCTGTGATGGACAGCCCAGCTTCACCTCAGGGAATTGTGATTGCTGGCATCTTTGGCACCTTTATCTCGGAGGAGTAGCAGAAACCATCATGTATCAGCAGCATTCTTCAGGGCTTGCTTAGAAACAAACACAAATGCTTTGAATAAAGGTGGAGGTTCTCAGCCTTCAGTGTCTTGTTGGCAACTGAAATGCAAATCCAAGCTTAAAATCGTGTATGTCATCCTTTTTGTAGACTTGAATGCGTGACTTCAAGGGCCTCATTGGTTCTGCCTAAGCAGGTGCACTTGTTTCTCAGTTTTATGGCCTGCTATCTTGCAAATCAGAGCACGAGCACATTTACACTCACAATCTGCTTAACCTTAGGAATTTTTGCTTAGAAACGAAAGCCTTTGTTTCAGTGCATGGCCCAGCCCTCCCTGTTTGTGCCTGACTGACGATCTCGCTATGTCTGTTCTCATTTTTTTGTGTGTGCAGTGAAATGGCCGTGTTCTGCTGGGTGAGGCTGAGAATGCTGCCAGACTCGTCTCTGGTTATTCTCACTAGTTGATCCCACCTGAAAAATTCCTGCAGCGAACACAAGCACACACACAGAAATCAGCTCAAACCCACCCCCCCACATACCTTCACTTTAGGCCAAGGTACTTGAGGCTTTGTGAGGCAGGAAAAATATTCCTTCATAGGTTTCCCTACAAGAGGAGAGGCTTTGAATGGTAAAGCTCAGCAGTTTTTCCACAGAAACTTAAGCTTTGAAAGGAGGGGACTGTGGAGCTCGTCTGAAGGTAATAAAGGTGGGGTGTGGAGCTCTTCTGAAGGTAGTACAGGTGGGGATGTTTTTAGGCAGTTGTTTTTACGTATTTTTGGCCCATTTCACATTTGTTGCATTAGATTTTGCTCTTTCCAGATTAACCATTCCTTCAGTTGCTGAGGTTAAGATTTGTTTCTGGGCTGAATCAGTGAGAGTGCTTTGTGTGCACTGTTTCACTGGGCATGCCAGTCCATTAGGCAGGAATCAGGCCTCACCTTGGGTTTTTGTGGTGGTAGTTTTGGGTTGTTTTGTTTGTTATTTTTTTTTTTTCAAAGATGTTTCCACATTTTGTTTCTGGGGGCAAGAGGCCAAAAACTTCATGTTCTGATCAAATTTGTAGTGACAGCAGACAATGACTAACGACTCACTCACTCATGCTGCTGAAATACAGGATTGCTTAAAAAAAAAAATGCTTCATACCAGCTAATTAGTGCCACTGAGCATCACTCAAGTGGGAGTGAAGATACTCATCTACGTGTTCTTACCACAAGAGAAAAGCTAAATCAGCATAACGAGCAATCTGCATTGGTGGTTTGCCAGCTCAGTAATGCTCAGCTCTTTTTCTGCTCTTGGGCCTTTCCCACAGTGCAGTCCCAACCTCAGCAGTTCTCAGAGAGCTGTGGGCAGCTGCAGGATGGGGTGAGGAGAGCTGGGCTGCTGTGGAGCTCCCAGCACTGACCGTGTCCCCTACAACTTTCTGTCCTGGCAGTTGGTCCCTGAGGTGTGTTACAGACACACACAGGTTAGAGTTCTGTCTAGCCATGGGTGTTAAAGCCATAGTTTGGTTTAATCTCCTCTGTTAACGCTTGTGTTAGGGGATGCAAGATAGAAAAACGTCTGACAGATGTCTTGGTTTTGCTTTTCTCTTAGGCAGAAAACGAGGAGACAAGGGAACGTTTGTTTGAGTCTTTACTCAGTGAGTGCAGAGATGCCATTCAGGCTGTTCGGGAGGACCTGAAACCAGACCAGGTAAACACCAATCACCAGCTGTTCTGCTTTTAGCTTTTCTAATACACCTTTTAAATAGAGTTGTGCTTTGGGACGGATTCACCGTTGCCTAAATTCTTTAACAGCAAGAAAGCTTCTTTTGGTTTTTATTAATCCAAATTTCCAAAGTAGTTTACCACCTCTGATCTGATCGTGTTCAGAGTTGGTAAGCGTGAATGTCAGTGTAGAAGCCCGGAGTTGATATGGCTTTGTGATTTACCCGACCCTTGAGTTGTTCTGATGTTTTCTTCTGCCATAAGTGTGTCATGCAGTATTTTATCCCTGATTCCCACAGAAGCAACGGGAACACTCTCTGGAAAATGATTCTGGGAAGGTGTCCAACATACAGTACTTACACAGGTAATGGGCAAACACTGCTGCCTGCGCTAGCGTGAAGAAATCACTCTTAAGTCAACACTTTATTTCTGTTTGTTTTGTTTTATCAGTTTTTTGTCTCAGACCTCTCAGGTCTCAAAGGATGACTGTACAGATAAGGATCTGATTCATGTGGCTTTGAAAGTATTTTCCTCAAGACTTTCATGTTGACCTTTCAGATGTTTTTACTCCTACTAGTATCAGCTTGGATTTGGGGGGGGGGGGGGGGGAGGAGTCTTTTCGGAGCAAAGCGATGCCTGAGCAGTTCTGGCAGTCTGCTAATGAGATATCCTTGCAGTTATTTGACTTACATCAAGTTGTCGACCGCCATCAAGCGCAATGAGAGCATGGCAAAGTCTCTGCAGAAGGCACTGCTGCAGCAGCAGCGCTCAGAGGAGGATGGCAAACGCACGGCGCGGCCTCAGGACCTGATCCGACTGTATGATATCATTCTACAGGTAAACATAGAGCAGCTTCCCTCGGATTTATACCCCGGTGCAGTTTTCCAGCAGTTTTTCTGGCTATTTTCTCCTGCTGGCTGGAGAAAGTAGCAGCTGAGAAAGGCCAGTACTTGTTCTTCGTGAGCAGTTTCTCAATTTCTCACATGCATTTTCAATTAACCGTGGGAGTCTGTGGCTCGAGCAGTTATGAATGGGAGAGGAGCTGTCTTGGGAAAGAATTACTTCATGTGAAATCTTAGAAGTCTTTGTCCTAATTCCTATTTGTGTCAGGAAATCGGTCCTGAGGGCAAACTTGTCCATGTTTCAGAGAGTGTCCTTCGCCAGATTAGCATGCTGATAATTAGAAAACTGGAAGCTATTTTCATGGGAGTGTACTGTTGACTATTAAAGGGGGCAGCTTTCCAGATTCCAGAGGAAAACAACGCCTGCCTGAATTTGTTACTCTGTTTTGCACAGAACCTCGTGGAACTGACACAGCTTCCTGGCCTGGAAGAGGACAAGAATTTCCAGAAAGAGATTGGATTGAAGACACTTGTGTACAAAGCTTACAGGTGAGTGAGAAGCAGCCAGGTGTCCTCTAGCAGGCATTACATATTCAGAAGTTGTCATCCCAGGGCTTTTTGCACATTACAGGGCTCTGATGTAGTTTCCTCTGCCCTTTTGTGAAACGAAGAGTGGTTGCTGAGGGGAAGCTGGCCAGACATGCTTCATGTGCTCTGTTATCAGTGAGATTTGAGTTGTAAAAGGTGTGGATAACAAATCGTGTCAGGGATCCTCTGTTTACTGTTGCAGGTGTTTCTTCATTGCACAGTCCTATGTGCTGGTCAAGAAGTGGAGTGAAGCTCTGGTTTTGTATGAAAGAGTGCTGAAATACGCTGGCCAAGTTCAGTCAGGAGCTGGAGCTTTTACAAACAGCTTGAAGGTAGGAACCCAGACCTGTGAGCACAGTGAGTTTAATGAGAAAGCCTTGGCCTAGTATTTATTGTCAATTAGAGAGCAGGCCATTAAAATTCAAAGCTGATCTTAAAGTAGAAAAAGTAATAATACGGGTATGACTTCTTGACCTGCTAAATGAGACTTTCCAGTGACGTGGAGGTGTTTTGATGGGCCGTGTGCTTTGGAGGAGAGGTGGCCTTGCTCTAAGGCTTGTCCATGTTCTCTGTCACACTACGTGTGCAGGGCCCTGGGGGCTGTCCTGGAGCTTGTCCTCTTCTGGGAAGGCTTATTACCTCTAGCACTTAATTTTTCAGTTCCTTGTCAGATTTTACTTCTGCCCTAACTCTTAAACTCTGGCATGTTTCAGGCTCTCACATCGTTTTCTTTCATGCCCTAGGAGCTGCCTGATGTTCAGGATCTGATCACTCAAGTCAATGCAGAGAAATACTCCTTGCAAGCAGCTGCTATACTAGGTGAGTTCTGGAATTACACTAGAGGTGTAGCTGCTCTTGAATAACACCCCAGCAGCTATTTAATTTCTTTTATTTCATTTCTGAAGTTCCAGATGTTTTTCTGCGTAAACTCTGACTTATTGGAGGCTTCTGAAAGTTGTTTCTTTCCAGTTCTGGCTTTGTCAGTGTGTTTGTACTGCAGCTAGGCAGCCATTGACTCGACACTTGGCATCTTGCTCCCTGCCTAGAGTTGTAAATGTACTTCCTCAGGACGTGCATCTGTTTTGGTAACCTGCTCAGAATTCTTTGTCGGGTGTTTAATTTTCCTCCTGCAAACAAATTGGATTCGGTGTGCACCACTTCCTTGGCACTACCACTAGCTCTCTCTGACCTTACCTACCTTATATTTGCCTATCTGGAAAAAATGCTTAAAGGGGGAGAGGTGTTGTTCTGCTCTTCATCGGGGTGGACCGGGTTAGGGGAGCTTTAGGGGGATGGATGAACTTGGTGACTTCTTTTGCTGCTGGTTTGGCAGGGCCTGCTGCAGGAAAAAGGTGAAAGGTGGATCGCCTTCTTTTGTCTCCTGTTGCCTTGGTGTTGTCATCCCATCTTCTCTGTGCTTAGCTCAAATGGATGCTTCTCTCAGGAGCTTCTACAGCCGTGACACGGAGAAGCTCTCCATCACTGGACAGCTGTGGTGACTGTTACTCAATCTTTGTGGTTCTCTCTGTTTAGAAAGCAAGTTGCCTGTACCACAGATACTGTTCTGTGCATCCCAGAAAGGAAGGTTCATAGCTCAGGAGTCAGCTGCTCTCTGCACTACCTTGCACCAAGATCTGGTCTATTATTCTCACCACCTTTTCTTTAATTTTGCAGATGCAAATGATAATCATGAGACTGAGTCTCCATCTCAGGTTAAGGATGGCAAGGTAGGAGCTCAGAGTTTTGTCAAATTAAAGAAGTGTTCTTTCATGAATATTGCTTGAAACCTGCTGCCTGAGTGTCTCTTACAACTCGAGAAATGTCAGGTTAATTGGAGTTCTGTCCTGACGAGCGTAGGTGAGAGATTTTAGCAGTCATGTTTTCCTTCTGTGAGTGCTGGCAGGGTGGAGTTCCTCGGGTTGGAACTGAGCTACTGCTTGCAGCTTCCCACGTGCTGTTTTTTATTGTTGCTTGGTTAGTTTTTTCCCTGAGTTTGGGAAGGTTATCTAGAGTAGGGCTGCTGCGTGGCTTTGAGAGGGGATCAAAGCGTTCAAGCTGTCACACGTGGGACTTTCAGCTCTTGTCAGCTCAGTGCTGTTAGCTCCTCTTTGCCTGATGGGCTTGTTGCCTGTGATTTGCCCTGTGTTTAACCTGTGTTTTTTTCGCGTTGCTCTCTTTCAGCCACTCTCAGAACGGTTTGAGACCTTCTGTCTGGATCCTTCTCTGGTCAGCAAGCAAGTCAGCCTCGTGCACTTCCCTCCAGGCTTCCAGCCCATCCCATGCAAGCCCTTGTTCTTCGACCTGGCCCTTAATCACGTTGCTTTCCCACCTCTGGAGGACAAGGTGGAGCAGAAGGCCAAGAGTGGCCTCACGGGATACATAAAGGGCATCTTTGGATTCAAAAGTTAACCAGGACCCCTCTGAGGAACAGAGGTTTTATTCTGTATTAAAGGAAAAGCTCCAAGAGGTTCTAGGACGTAGGTATCAGCACCTGACAGCAGCAGTGGGAGGCTTTACCATCTTCTTCCCTGCGTTCTGTGTGTGTGTCCGTGCACTTACATTCTCTCCTGGTGTATTAAAGACAAGCGATCCACCCAGAAACTTCAGTACACTATAAATAGTTGAAAACGGTTTGGAGCACAGCAAAAATCCCAGCTCTGCTTGCAAGAGCTGGAAAGGAGGCAAAACCAAAAGAGCACAGTGAGGCTGCCTGCACAGAGCACGAGGGAAAAACAGCCAGGGGGGCTTCTCCTTGCCTCAGCTCCTGCTGGGGAGCACGGGCAGGGAGAGAGAAATCCTTATCGCTCACGGTAGCAGCTGCCTCCTTCCCTGTTGGCAGTTCCCCTGCTTGTGTCTGGTAGCCAGAGCTGGTGCTCACCTTGTTCTTCATTGATACAGTGTAAAACCTGTTCCTGCAGGGTGTCCTGGGGAAGGTGGCTGCGGGGTGGCTGTAGTTAGCTGCTTGATCTTCGTGGGAAGTCGGGGCTGCGGGTGTTGGCTTTATCTGTGATCTGAAGGTGATCTGTGGGGTTCAGCAGTGGTGGCTCTTCGCTGCTGCAGGCGGCGTGTTTGCAGAGCAGCCAGGTGCTCCAGCACCAGTCCTTAACGAGGCAAGGGGGGAAAAGAAAAAGCACATGGGCACAACTGTTCCTAAATAAAGAGTTTGGAGGTTTTCCTCGGCCACGTTTGGCTTTGGCAGGGAGGCACCGCCTCGCTCTGCTGCTCCTCCACGCGGGACAGCGATGGCGGGTGGGTGCTGAGCCGGTGGGAGGGTCAGGGAGGGGAGGGGTGAGGAATCGCTGCTCTCTGAGGGCAGGAGCTCCCACAAAGGCAAACCCCCTCCCCACGCAGCTCTTTGCCCAGGGCCCCCACGCGGGGAACGCAATTAGCGCAGGGAGCCCGAATGGCTGAGGAGCTCCATCAAAGCCTCTGAAACGCCTCTTTTTATTTATTTATTATTATTTTTTTTTCCTACGGGGAGAGAGCTTCTAATTTTCTCGGCGCATCCAATTAATGGGGGCGGGGTTAGCGCTGGGCGATGGATGTGCCGACCTCAGAGCTCGGGGAGGTGGGGGCACTCAGCTCCATCTCCAGCACGACGTGCTGACCTCACCCTGCTGGATCCTGGGGGGAGGAAAAGGAGGGTAAGGCTGTGCAGAGCCGTGGGGAGCTCCGTGAGGTCAGGGAGCCGTGGGTTGGGGCAGTGCGTCCCTTTGGGTCCGGGCTGGCCCTGGGATGGAGCTGCTAATGAGCAGCGGGACGGTGCCCTGTATTTAGAGACAGGCAGAGGAGAGCAGCCGGGACTTTCCATTCATTCGCCCAACGCTTGGGAGAGGAAGAGGAGCAGCTCTGCTCCGCCCTCCCCACCTGCAGCCTCACCTGGCAGAGCTGGCACAGCATGAAGCCCCATCTGTCCCGCAGTGCAGGTGAGGCCGCAGCTCGGTTTGCTGGCTGCGCGGGCTGTTCCCCATTCTGCATCTCGGTGAGCCTTATCTCCGAGCAGAACTTCTCCCCTCCAGCTAGCAGCGGTGCCGGGCTGCTGAGCTCCGTCAGCACGTCGTGGGGTGAACGGTGCTGTCCCCACACTAATGGTGTCCCCGCACAGCCAGGGCAGTTGTCCCAAGAACGAAGAAATTCAAAGAGTGGATGGAAGGGGCACTGAGGAGGCAGGCACCTTTCCATCCCAAAGGGCAAACAAGTTTTAACCGGCATCAGTAAGTCCGTTCTGAGCCGTATTAAGCCCTCACCCCCTGTAAGAGCTCAGCAGAGAGGGCTGCGAGCATCACCTGCTCGGGGAACGCAGGCAAGGAGAGGTGGGAGCTGCATCCCAAAGCCCTCGTGCTGCTGTTGGGGTGCGTGGGTTTGGAGAGCTGTGCGTTGGCACGGAGGATGCTCCTGCCCGCAGATTTTGGGCTGAGGACCAAAGCGGGCACAGATGTGGGTGGCTGCGGTGAGGGCAGAACGGGTCGGACTGGTCTCCCTGCCTGTTGCTTCTTGCAGGGCCCGGCTGAGCGTGGTGGGATGGGCGCTGGGAGCTGCGGCACTGCTGTCGTGCTGTGGGCTCCTGCAGCGTGCCGGTTCTGATCTGTAGCTCTGCAGCAATCACCAAACCGCCTGGGGAAGGTCGGGCTCTGAGAGCAGAACCACGGGCACAGAGAGCCCTCTGCACAAGAGCCCGGTCCCACGCGGCTGCGCCTCTGATGTGATCTGATCAGTGCCGGCTGGGGAGGGCCGGTGGGTGCCAGGCTTTGGCTTTTGTTTCGGGCTGTAGGGGATGGGGAAGAGCAGCACAAACGCGCCGTGCCAGCTGGCGGTGCTGCTTTGCCCGTCGGGCTCCTGCGAGGCCGTGCGCGGAGCTGTGCCCACAGCCGCAGCATCCCAGCCGCGATCTCGGGCTTCTCCTCCTTACGGAGGCAATCGCTGTCCCTCCGCTGGGCACACACAGCGCAGCTCCGCGCTGCAACGCTCCCCACGCCGGGGTGAGGTCTCCCGTTCTCCCTCTGGGGCTCAGCTCCTTCCCCCCCCCTCCAATCCCAAACTGGTTTTTCGAGTCGTTTTTTCACGCAGCTCCATCTCCGCGGTGCCGGTGGGGAGGAGCTTCCCAGGGCCGCTCCTGAGCTCCTCCGCCCTCCCCTGAGTCCCTTCGTCCCATCCCCGCAGCCCTCAGCTCCGCCGCCCCGACAGCTCCGGCATCGCGGCCGCAGCCTCGCCAGCATGTTCAAGGGGGTGGGCAAAGGCTCCCCGAGCAAAAATGCCCCCAGCAGAGGTTCTCCGACCAAACCCAACAAGTAAGTGCTGTCCCTCTTCTCGTGCCGCCGTCCACGGGGCTAGAGGTGGCTGAGAGCCCCTTGGGATGCTGCCCTGCGGGTGTTGCCGTCGTTGTTGGTGGGCTCTGTGCTCCGGCCACGGTGTATCCCACGGTGTGCGGTGTCTGAACGAGCACTGAGAGCGCTGCTAGAGGAGCAGCAAGCCCCGTCCGGGCAGGAGGGAGCGAGGGGGACAAATGGAAGCTCCTTGCTCGGGTGGAGCAGGCTGTGCTCGGCACTGAGGCAGAATCACGCTGGGATTTGGGATCCCAGCACTCGCTGAGGGAGGTTGGTGGGATGCTGCCCTGCGAAGTGAGGTCCCAGGAAAGGGATGCTCAGTGTGGGGCTCCCAGATGGGAAAGACGGGTGAGGATTGGGTCTGCTGGTGGCTGCACTCACCCATCCTGCTGTCTGCGGGTCAGACGGCTGAGGCTGCACCAAAAGGACCCAGCGGCCCCATCCCGCTCCACACGGCAGCCCTGAACTCTGGGGAGGAGATGTGTGATGGGGTCGGGAGGGAAGAGACATCCCCATCTCACCCAGGGCAGATGTGGCACTGAGGGACATCCCCACATCTCTGAGTGGGGGATAGTGGTGGAGCTGGAGGGCCGGGTTGGATGGTCCTGGGGGTCTTTTCCAACCTCAGTGGTTCCGTGTGAGCGGTGCTCTCGCCCCTCCCTTGCGCTGCGGGTTCTGGCTCAGGGTTATTTCCCACCTTCCTTCGGCAGTTTTGCATTTCCCAGTGCCACTGGACCAGTCCTGTGGGAATCTCGGGGCGAAAGGGCGAGGAAATCACAAAGAGGAGGGGTCCTGCAGGGGGAAAGGGGTGCTGAGCCCTGGGTGGGAGCAGCCAGCTGCTCATGGACACCAAACCCAACGGCAAACAGCCATGGGAGAGGGCTGTGCAGGACGGCAGCTGAAACCAGAGCTGCGGCACTACTGGGCTGGTCCCACTCAGGTTCAGAGGCACTGACCATCACGGGAAGGTTCACTGGTGCGGGGCTCAATCAGTGCCATCCTGCCGCCGTTAGCTGACAAAACAAAGGTGGATGAGTTGTGTCTGGGCACAGCACGAGCTCTGCAGGTGGCCTCCAGAACACCTTGGTGGCAAATGAGTGCTTCTGGCGGCCCTGAGGACAGAGCCGAGGTCAGTGCCTTTGGGGATCCCAACTTCCATCCCAGGGATTATGGTGTGGAGCTGCCAGAGCCCTTTCCTGCCTCTGCTCAGTGAGTGGGTGCCACGGTCGCACCTTTACGAGGTGTCCTCTGCCTGTTAAGTGACAGCGTCCCTTGCATTGCATTGTCTGGAAGGCAGAAAGCGGTATGAGGAATGGACCAATTAATAGTGATAATAATGGTGCTGTGCCTCTTGTAGGCCCTAGGGAGGAGCAGAGCAGTGTCCTCAGCCATCCCGTAAGGTGGTGGCTCCCGTTTCCTGCCCGCTGCCAGGCTGCCCTCCTGCAGCCCAAGTTCCAGCATCTTCACCCTGAAACGTGGGGCCGGGCTGGGCTTGGTTCTTAGTGTGTGAAGGCTTCATGGGGTGGAAGGGTGACGTGCATGGGATGGGACAGGAGGGACAGCCCCAAAGGGTGGAGGTGGGGTGGTGTGGTGGGTGTCAGTGTGGATGAAAGAAGCCAGCTTCCCTCTCTGCACAGCCTGGGAATGGGATAGGAGGGTCCATGGTGGTTTGGGTCCTTCTTCAAGCACGCAGTATTTTTCAGTCCGCTTGTGGCTTGCTCTAAACAAAGCTGCTCCATGCATCCATCCTCGTGAGCCCAGGGTAGGGTATCACAGTGGTTCCTTGGCCAGGGAGAAGCGTTGTGGCCACGTACCCTCTGCACAAGGTTGGGTACCAGGATCCCACACTGAGCTCCTCCCCAGCGGGGAGCTGGATTCCTCTGGGCATTGCGGGGTGACTCACACTCTCCTCCCTGCACAGTCTGGGCAGGGAAGCTGGGTGGTGCCGAGGTGTTTGCTCATGGGACACCGCCTCATTCCAGGTGTGTCGGGAGGAGTGGGACGTTGTGTAACCCTGCTGGGGACAGGGCACCTCCTGCGTGCTCAGGGACACGGGGACCGAGCCCTGGCTCTGTGCCTCTTGTATGGCTGGGGGCCACCCTGCATCTCCCCAAACACTGCCGTTTTATGGGGCACAGATGGGATGGGGTTGCAGCTGCTGTGGGCTGAGCTGAAACATGAGCTCGGCTTGGCGTGGCCGTAACGCTGAGTGATGCTTTGCTGTGGCCTGGGGCTGTGATAAATGGCTGCTCTGATCCGACCCATTCAGCTGTGGGACAGCTGGAGCCTGGCAGAGCCGTCAGGACCTTCAGCTGACCCCTTGCAAGGTCCCACTGCTGCTGCCGCAGCTCTTCCCCTCTCACCTGTCATGCTGCTCCCACCCTCAGATCCTCCAGCAATGAGCTGGCCGTGCTCATCGCCCGCATGCAGACAAATGCTGACCAGGTGGAGAAGGACATCCTGGACACACAGTCCCTGCTCACACAGGTGAGCTGTGGCACAGGGAGGTGGGAAGGAGGAAGGCTTTGCCTGGAAACTCAGTGCCTGGAATAACAGGTGAGGTGTCTGCTGTGTGCATCAGGCTTTTTTTCTCTGGTTTTTTTTTCCTGGTCTCCAGGATGTCAGCAATGAGCAGAAGAACAAAGCCTTCGAGTTCCAAGCAGAGAATGCCAGGAACCTAAAGGAGGCAGAGACACTGCTGAAGGACCTCTTCTTGGACGTGGACCGTGCCAAGAGGCTGAAACACCCCCAGGCTAACGAGATAGAGAAAGAGTGAGTGCAGTGGGGGAGCTGGTGGGATGGAGAGCCCGCAGCTGGGGTCTGGGCTGAGCTCCTGGAATGGCAGAGCTTCACCCATCTTCCCATGGGCTTCAGCCAACACGAACAGAGAACTGGCATTGGGTGTTCAGCTGGCTGCTGCTGCTCTGCTCCCCTTCACTCCCCGGGTGGGAAGCAGGAAGGAGAAGTTATTTCCTGGCTGGGAAGGAACAGCCCTGCTCTTCTCTGAGTTCTTCCCATCTTCTTCCTGGGCTGTAACTCCTGGGATGGCCCTGGTGATGGAGAACCCCAGGGGCGGTGTAGAATGATCACAAACTCTTATGGGTGAAACGTGGGCTCCCTGAACTCCACTTTGGCTCCTCCCGTTCCACACTGACACACAGAAACGTGCCTTTTCTCCTCGGCAGCATCCAGCAGCTCCATGAACGCGTGACGCAGCTGTGTGCGGAGTACCGGGACCTCTACGAGAAACTGAACGTCCCCGATATCGGGCCCAGGGTGGACTGGGCAAAGATCCTGGACCAAAAGATGGTAACAGCAGCTGCTTTCCAATTGTACCTCCCAATTCCTCCAAGGCTGGATAATGCTCGCAGGGCTCTGCCAGCCACCGTGTGCTCAGCGTCACGCAGGGATGTTATGGGTTTGGTGGTGGAGCTGGCTCAAGTGATCTGGATAGGAGAACTCCCCTTCCAGATCGTAAAACCCCATTGGAGGATCCTCTGCATCGACCCATTCAGATTAAGAACAAATAGAAGGGGATTAAGCAGAGGTGCCATGGTAAAAGGGTAGAGAAGGTGATGTCTTCAAGGGCATTTAGCCCTACAACCCAGGGAACACCCAGCTATAAGGTGTTGGGTGTCTTGACTGCCCCATTTGGTAAACACCAATGAGATCCCCTCCGTACCTCCTGGGTTGGTGTCGAACCTTTCCATCCCCTGCCAGCACGCACTGTGGTTTCTCCCTGAAATACGGTATTTTGCTTTACCTTACTTCATTTGCACAGAAACAAGTCAATGCAGGACAGTATGGCCCTGGCATGTCAGAGCTGGAGAAGCAAATAGCTGAGCACAACATCCTCCAGAAGGAGATTGAAGCCTATGGCCTTCAGATCAAGAACCTGCGCTGTAGGGTAAGGCATCCTCCACCCCCTCTTTGTCCCCTCTGCTTCACCTGAGACCCCAACCCTGTGTCCCATGGGCTCCTTGCCATGGTGCTGCAGAGGGCAGGGGGAGATTGGAGCTCAGGCAGAGGCCAGGGAGATGGTTCCATGAATCAGCTCCCCAACATCCATTGGCGACAGTGTTTTGGTAACAGCTATTGTTTTGTCCTTTGTTTTTGTTTTTTTTTCTTGGTCTCTGTGTTATAACTCAGGACGTGACAGATCTGAAGAGCCAATACAAGGACTTGCTGGTAAGGTCTGGTGGCTTTCCGGGCTGATTGGGATCTCATAGCAGAGTAATTCCTTTCCCGATGGGCAGGGAATGCCCAGATCAGGGCAGGAACTTCCTCTGGGGTTGCACAGTGGAGTCATGTCCCTTATTTACTTGCGTGCAAATTGAGGGCTGTGGGTGAAGGTTGCACCTCCTTATGGACCGTTGGTCTGGAGATGCAGCAGCAGGAAACCCCATCCCACAGAGCATCCTATGGGATTGTAAATGCTGAGGCTTGCCCTGATCCCTAACAAGGGCTGCGGAGAGGAGAGATGGGCATCTGGGGCAAAGGAAGTGACCCAGCACCCTGGGCTTGGCCTGCTGGGTCCCTAGGGTTTGACGTTGAGGAATGCCATTGTGAGAAGCATAGCAGAGCTGGGACTGCTCTCAGACCGCCCGGGGCAACGTCCCACACCTGGGATTCTGGTTAGACAAACACATCCTGTTTGTGAGAGAGGGAAAGGCCCCATCAGATAAGAACAAGCAGAGATGTCTCACCAAGGTCTCCGGGATTCTCCTGGTGGATGTGTGCAGCGTGAGGGACCCTGGGGAGCACCAACACCTCTCTTTCCCCTGCAGAAAGCTTCCATCTGGAGAGGACAGAGCCTGGGCAGCCTGTACCACCACCTGCAGGGCTGCACCAAGGAGCTGGGCTACCTGACGGAGCAGCAGACCCGCATCCTGAAGCAGGACTGGAGCGACCAGATGACGGATGTGCAGAGCATGCGGCGGGAGTACGAGGTGAGCTCCGGGCATGGCAGCGTGTCAGCCCATCCATACCATGCCCACTAACCGTGCCCCCACGTGTCACATCTCCAGAGTTCTTGAATGCTTTCCAGGGACGGTGGCTCCACCGATTCCCTCTTCCAACACACCACCACTCTTTCGGAGAAGAAATTCTCCCCACTGTCCAACCTGAACGCAACTGAAAGCCATCACCTCTCATCCTGTCAAGTTTCTCTTCCCCTTCAGGACTTCAAGTCTAAAGAACTGCTCAGTCAGGAGGAGTTTGTCAACAACCTCCAGGACGATGGGGACAGGATGATTGAGCTGAAGCATCCCGCCGTCAAACCCATCCAGGTTGGGAAAGGGCTCTCCTTCCAAACCCTAGGAGAGAAGGAGAATGCTTTACCCAATCTGTGCCCCAGGCGGTTGGAGGAGCCCACTGAGTCACACTCTGTGCCACCACAGGCTCACCAGGAAGCCCTGAAGAACGAGTGGCAGAACTTCCTGAATCTCTGCATTTGCCAGGAAAGTCAGCTGAAGAACGTGGAGAACTACAAGAAGGTAAAAAGCAGCGAGGAGAGCGTGGACTGCGGGACTGCATGGCTGTGCCAGAGTGTGCAGAGTGCTTGCTGCTATTCCCCAGTCCGTGTCCATTGGCATGGCTCACACCATGGACAGCTCTTGTCCAACCCCATGGTCTAGGATGGCCGTGGAGTTTTGTGAGCTGTGGGAGCATAGCTGGAAACTGAGACGCCCCACCAGACCTGGAGACAGCAATGTTCTCCCACCTCTGACTGTTTTCCTGCCTGTGTCTCCAGTTCCAGGATGATGCTGAGGCTGTGAGCCGCTCCCTGAAGAAGATGAGCTCCGATCTGGACACCAAATACACCAAGTTCAACAAGGACAGCCCTGGCGTGGTGTCAGATCTGCTGCTCCATCTGGAGGTGAGGTCTTTAGGACTAATGGCACCAGCCAGACTTAAAGAGAGCACCACAGTGCTATGGCTTCACCCCTAACTAAGAGTGAGGAAGGGATAGAGGTGGATGAATGACGCTCCTGGGGCAGCTCCTCCCATGTGGATGCCACCAAGAGCAAGGGAGGGAAGAGAGAAATCTGACCTCAGGGGAGAGATGTAGATTGGAAAGGAACATTTGCCCAGGAGAGAGGGAAGGGATGCATCCAGTGCGGGATCTTCCCATACACTGCATTGCCAAGAGGTGCTGGGACCTCAGGAATTTCTGCCACTGGAATGCAGTCACCTTTTGGCAAGTCAGTGCTCCTCGTCTGAAAAGCAAAACTTCCCCAGGTGATTTAATATGACTCTGTGGGATCATCTAAGGTTAACTCAGTCTGTCCCTCCAAGGGCTGAGAGGGAAGAAAACAGAGTTTCCTGAGAGACATGGGTTAGTGGTACGGTGGGGATGGGCTGATGGTTGGACTGGATGATCTTAGAGGTCTTTTCCAACCTTAATGATTCTGTGATAACAAAAAGGGAGAGGAGGGGACACGGAGGGGTCAAGAATGGAGAAGCTCCTGCCTCCATCCTATCAGTGAGCACACAAGGATGGAGAACTGCTCCCCAGGTGCCCGCTGCTTTGTGATCCCTTCCTCTTCATTCAAGCACTGTCTCCCCTGCTTTGTCCAGAATGATGAGAAGGCGGTGAAGCAGGCGGAGAAGAGCATTGCTGACCTGAAAAAGAGGAGCAAGGAGATCAGCCCTCTGAAACTGCGCAGGATGCATTCCTCCCAGCCCCTCACCCTGGACACCTTGTGTGACTGGGATGCGGGAGAGGTGAGAGATTGGCTGGTGGCTCCATCAGAGGAGGCAGGACTGGGATTCTTCTCCAGCTCTTGCTTCCATGCCCAGTGCTGCAGGGGAGAACCTTTGCATGGTTTTGTCTTCGTCCCAGGTGCAGCTGACCAGAGGAGACAAGTACATCCTGAAGGACAACAGCAACCCAGAGATGTGGGTAGTGCAGAGCAGCACTGGTGTGGTCCAGGAGGCCCCTTCTGCTTGCTTCTCCATCCCTCCTCCAGACCCTGAGGCCGTGGACAAGGTCAATAGGTGAGTCTGCAGAGAGATGTCCAGCTTGCCCCTAGGTCATTGACAGCACGACTGCCTAAAGACGAGCGTGAAATACCACCTGTCCTCCCTGTTTAAGAGTAGTTCCCTTTGACCCAGTGTCTTCTGTCTCCATTCCTCACCAACGCTGTGCACCATACAGACCTCGTTGCCAAAGCATTTTTGGCAGACAGGTTCGATTTCCTCACCCAAACACGTGACTTGCATAGGTTTGACTAAATTCATTGCAGAATCAGACTGCAGCTTGGGACTTGCCAAACAGGACGGAGTAATCTGTGCCATCTCCTTTCTGCCTGCCCCAGCGGGGAATGGCAAGTGTTCCTCGAACCATGAACCACCATTCACTGCTGTTTGCTCCTTGAATTGTGAGGTTCTCACAGAATGGGGGGGGAATAATGCATTGAGCTCTGGCATTGCTCCTTTATCATAGCCCTGGGTGCTCAGATAAACCAGTGCTGCTCTCATGTATTTGTCCACAGCCCAAATTCAGCATCACGGGGTGGGTCTGAGGTGGGAGTTTTGTTCCCAAGCCGCGAGGGTGTGATTATTGCATTATGGAATTCTTTGGATTTGTGGATTTTGTGAGTGCTTTCAAACAGAAGAGTAAAAGTCTGCAACATCCCTTAAGATGAATAAGATGAATAAGAACACCAGGCTGCAGGTTCCCAGTTCAGCTGGGGCCATGCTGGGACTTGCTTGGTGCTGTGATTGCTGATGCACAGCTGATCTTGCAGGCTGGAAGGGGAGCTGAATGCAGTGAAGCAGAAGCGAGCAGCAGCTCAGAGCATGCTGAGGCAAAGCCATAAGGAGACGGTCCAGCCCAGCCAGCAGGGTACGTGTGCTTGCACCCAGCCCCATGCATCCCTTCAGCCAGCACCCACTGGGCAGCCTGGGTGGCACTGAGATGCATCGTGTCCTCCCGAAAAGAGCAGTGATGGAGTGAGCCAGGTCCAGGAGCTTGCCACCTGTGGGCATTTCACTTCAATTCCCTGCTGCCCTTCTCAGATTTCTGAGTCTGACCTTCCACTCTGTCAACAGTTGTGGGGTACTTAGGGATAATGACAGTTATAGGGCATTTAGGGATAACAGAGGATGCACCTATCATAACCTTAATGAAGATTTCTCTGGGGTTGGGTCTCTTCACTACCTGAGGGATGTGGAATAATGAGGTAATGATGGCAAAATCCCAACCCTTGGCTAGCTGTCATGAGAAGCAGTTGGAGCTCTGGGGATTGTGTGTGGGAGAGCTCAGGGGGGAAGCCTATGTCCCAAGACTGGGATGGAAGATGTGCAATGAGACAACCGAAGCTGTGTTTCACTGCAGTGCTGCCCAAGAGCACCCCTGTTGTCCAGGATGACCCCCAAGCTGATCAGCTCCTGGGTAATCTGGATCGTGTTGGCAAGGACCTGGTCCAGGTAGAGAAGGAGGTCCTGAACCGAGTGAGGTCCCCAGTGAGCTACACTGACCCCACAGATGACCTGACCAGGAGAATCAAGCAGCACCAGGTGGGTGTTTCTGCAGGGAGGGGAGGGAAGCATTGTGGTGTTGGGCAAAACAGAGCTGACAGCTCAGCACAGGAGACTACTTCAGCCCTCAAAGTGGTAAGGTTGGCAGAGAAGCACGGTCCTTGGCCCCGCTTTGGAGCCACACAGCCCATTGTTTTGGAGCCACAGACCAGCCAGACATGGGGAATCTGAACTCTTGTTGCAGGGACGCTGTCACCATTGAGTAAATCTCAAGTCCATAGCATAAAAGACAACAAGATCGAAGGAATCAATTCAAGGACAAGCTTTGGGTCAGCAGCTTGGTGGGTGTGAGGGGAATAGGAGAAGAGATGGTGCCCTGGAGCCTCCTTCCTCTGGTCTGTAGTAGTAGTTCAGTGCATCTTTGCCCGTGGGTATTTACCCAGCCCTGGTAGATGATGGGCTCGGGTATGTTTCTCCCATCTTCCTTGCCCACACCCTGCCATTGCCAGACAGCAGCAGTCTGGATGCCCATGAGAGTGCCACCACACCCGTAGCCCCAAAAGCCACCCCGAGGGAGACACGTTTTCGCAACGGCACTGTTATGACTACGCTGGGTGACTCTGCTCCCATCTGTTGTGCCAGGAAACAACAAAGAAACTGGAGAGCCTGGGGGCAGCCAAGGATGCCTTGCAGAAGGAGTGTGAGACCTATCTTTCCAAAAAGCCCACCAGCACCTCAGCTTCCCAGCTCCCCGTCGCGCTGAACGCCCTCAGGAGCAAATACAGCGATGTCAGTATGCTCTCCAGCCTGTACAATGAGAAGTGAGTGGGAACGAAGGGAGCAGGGCGCTGCTCAGATGTGCCAACAGAGAGCGGGAGAGAAAATGCATGTGGTCTCTGTGGGCATGGGTTGAGGGCTGTCTAGCCCAGGGGAGATTGGAAACCTTCTATCCATCAACAGAGGTATCCCTGCACGACTTTCTGTACGTCATCTGTGGTCAGATACCACAGAGCTGTACAAAGTCCACGAAGCTGATGTGTGTCCCAGCAGCGCTGTATGCTGTCAAGCAGAACACACCTGGCTGCTGGCAGGGCTGTGAGCACACTCTGCTTGCTCCCAGCAGTATTTTTTGGGGGAAGTTTTGCTGTTAATTAAGCTTAAAAAGTCAGAATTGGTGAGAAGAGGAAGAAATAATATGGTCTGGCATAGCTAACTTTGTCATTTTTCCCTTCCTCAGGGCTAAAGCTGCCCTGAACCTGGAGACTCAGATTGAGAATACAGACAAGATTGTCAGCACGTTTGAGGCCAAGCTGGCTCAGGATAGCATCATCCCTGCATCTCCTAATGCCCTGCAGGACCGAGCCAAGGACCTGCAAGTAAGGGAGCACCAGGCTCTTTGCTAGGGTGGGAGATCTCAGCCCAGTGGGGAGAGCTGGACTTGGCTAATTTCAGCACTCCAAGAACCGAATGATGGAGCCTTTCTAAGCTTTTGTTCCTTGTGTTTCAGCTCCCAAACTCCCTTCCCCATCCTTAACCCTCACCCCTGACACAGTCACCCCAAAACGTCTCCCTTCTGCTCCACCCTGCTTCCCGTGTTCCTCCATGTTGGCTGTCTGTCTTGGAGAGCCCTAAGAAGTTAGGGATGGTGCTAAGGAGCGTGCTTCTCCTTGGTGCTGCCCACCCGGATGCATCTCATCCTACAGAAGATGAAGCGGGACCTGGTGGCCCAAGAGGACTGTGTGCTGAAGCTGAACCGCGGGCTGAAGGATGCTGAGCACAGCTGCAGTGCCGTGCAGAACAACTTCCAGGAGTACTGCCCTGACCTGGCCCGGCAGAGGCGCGAGGTGCAGCTCCTCAATGACCGCTACCACGCCGTAGCAGACCAGTTGGACCAGCGGTGAGGGACTGCTCCCTGAGCACAGCACGGGCTTGGGGTCCTAAGCAGATGACTTCTGGCCGTTTGCTGACCCTATGATCCTACACAGAGAGCTGTTCTGTTGGCCCCGTGTTTCTGGTATCTTGTCCTGACACTCACCAAGGTGTGTTTTTAGTAACTTGCACACAAGTCTTTACCTTTCCCCTTAATATTTCTGTTCTGTGCAGAGAGAAGACCCTCCGAAATATCAGCCTCACCTACCAGCAGTTCCAGAACTCCAACGAGAACCTGATGTTCTGGATGAACAACCTACCCAAGCACCAAGTGAAGACCACAGATGGGCCGAGCCAGATCAATTACAAGCTGCAGGCACAGAAGGTGTGTTTCAGGGCAAGGGCCACAACCTGTAACAAGTACAGGAGGATTTCACTTTTGGGAACGGCATGCCAAATGGCACCAGCTATCTCTTGAGCAGCCCCTAAGCTGGCCCACTCAGGGGATGGGGTGTGGAGGCCTCGGGGTGGTATTTCAACCTGTTCTTAACATCATTTTTCTCTCTTGCAGAGACTGGTGGAGGAGATCGAAAGCAAGGAGCCCGAGAAGAATGCTGTGGTCAGACTGTCCCGGAATGTGCAGTCCACCCTCAATGTATGGCTGGATTTTCCCATGTAGCAGTCCCTTATCACCACCTCACCTGAGAGATCCCAGCTGACCCTTCTGTTTTGGCTCTGAACAGGACTACGAGCTCCAGGCAGGCAAATACAGCTCTTCTCTGGACCCTGCACTGACAGACTATGCTGCCAAGAGGCTGCGGGTGACCCCTCTGCAAGAAAGCATCCAGGCCCAGGTACAACACTGAGATGAACACATGGAAACAGTTGTCTTGCTCCTGCACGGCTTACTCCACCCTTACAGCCACATCGTGATCCTAAGCCCAGGGACAAATGTCACCAGGACTGAGCCAGAGTTCCTGTGTGCACTTCCCAGTTACTGCCCACCTATCCCATGTCTCCAATTGCCAGCCTTGTGTGGCTTAAGGTGAATCTGGAAGCCTGAACCCTATGTAGGGCAATAGGCATCAACAGCCATTCAGTCAAAGGGGACACAGTCTCCTGCATTAGTCCTGAGATGCTCTGTATCCCATTTTCCATAGGAAGTCAAATGTGACGGCAGCAGTCCCTGGGATGGTGCAACATCCAACATGTGTTGGGTGAAAGGAAGGGTTGGGAAGTGCGTGACATCCAACAGATCTGTGTGGGGACAAGTGGGATGAGGCTCTCACCACTTCTCCTTTTCCAGGAAAATGATGTATCCAAGCACTACATGGAGCTGGCAGCAGAAAACAGACAGCAGCTCAGCCGGCTGGAGTTTGCCAAGAAGATTGTGGAGAAGGTACCAGCTTGGGATGGTTGGGGTATGCTAAATTGTGGTTGGAAATGGTCCTTCTGCAGCTGTAACAAGGCAGCACGAAGCACCTCTGTGCACTGCAGCACCTCCCTGACAGGTGGAAACTCTTTAAGATGCAGCTGCTTGAAATGGTGCTAACGTGTCCTCATTTGCCACTTACAAGTGGCCTCGCTTAGGCACTCCCTGGGGTTATCTACCAGTTCTGTCTCCTGCCATGCCCTGCTCTGTGCTAGGTTCAGAGTGACTTGCTTTCCCTGTTTTTGTTTTATTTTCTTTTGCTTTCTCCTTGCAGAAAGAAGTGCATGAGGACGTTCAAAGCGTGCATGAGCAAACCCAGCAATCTGCAAACAAAGCCATGTCGAGCAGGGAATCTGAAGGGCTAAAATCGCAGCTGGAGGAGGAGAGGAGGAACGTGGCCAGGATTGAAGAGGACCTGGAGGAACACAGGAACAAGCTGCTCATGCTGAAGACTCAGAGGCCCATTGAACGAGTGGAAGAAAAGGAGGTCGTGGAATATTACAGAGACCCACAGCTGGAAAGCAACCTGACCAAGATGACGCAGCAGATCGAAGAGGAAGGCAGAAAGAGGCAGAGCCTGCAAGAAGACATCGAAGTGATGAGCAGGAAGCTTGCCCAGATGGAGAGCGAGAAGAAGGCTGCTCCTGCCCAGCTCCTCACCAAAGAGATAACGAAAATTGAGAAAGATCCCAGCCTGGATAGTCAGGCAGCCAACCTTCGTCAGGAGATCAAGCATCTCCAGGAGGAAAGCTTGGCTGCTGCTTCTGAATTGGAGCAGCTTAAGAGAGAGCTGCATGTGCTAGAGAGAAAGCAGCCCAACATCCGAGAGAAAGTGGTGGTGAAGGAGCTGATCAAAACAGAGAAAAACCCAGAGATGCTGAAGTCCGTGAGGAACCTGCAGCTACAGATTGAGGAGGAGTCCTTCAAGAGGAAATCCGCAGAGGAAGCGATTGTGAAGGTGAAGAGCAAGATTGAGGAGGTAGAAAAACTAATTGATGCTGCAGAACCCAAAATTATTGTGAAGGAGGTGAAGCAGGTAGAGCAGGATCCAGAGTTATTGAAAGAGTCTTCCAAGCTTAAAACTCTGATTGAAGAAGAGAGGAGCAAGAACTTGGTGCTTGCGGGTGAGCTGGGAGAGCTGCAGAGCCAGTGCAGCATTGCAGAGAAGCAAAAACCAAGGGTGGAAGTTAAAGAGAGGGTCAATGAGATTTTCATGGTGGATCCTGAAACGGAGAAGGAAATTGCTCACCTGAAAAGAGAGCTGCAGGAAGTTACTCTGAAAAGGACAAAGATTGACAGCGAGGTGGAAGAGGCCTTGGCAGAGCTCAATGTCCTCAGGTCACAGAAACCAACGGTGGAGCTTAAAGAGGTTATAGAGGAGGTGGTGAAGCATGAGAAGAGTCCCGAAATTCTTAGAGAAATAGACAGGCTGAAACAGCAGCTGAATGAACTAGTGAACACCAATGGCAGGACACAAGAGCAGCTCATCCGGCTGCAGGGTGAGAGGGATGAATGGAAGAGGGAGCGATCCAAGGTGGAAACCAAGCTGGTCAACAAGGAAGTCATCCGGTATGAGAATGATCCACTCTTGGAAAAGGAAGCTGACCGCCTCCGTCAAGAAGTGCGCAACATGTCTCAAAAGAGGAGAGCTGCAGAGGATGCTATCTATGACCTGCAGAATAAGTACATGCTCCTGGAGAGGAGAAAGCCAGAGGAAAAGGTCATCGTCCAAGAGGTGATCCTGACTCAGAAGGATCCCAAGCTCCGAGACGAACACAACAGGCTGAGCCGGAGTCTGGATGAGGAGGTGAGCAACAGGCGGCGTCTGGAACGCGACGTGCAGCAGCTTCGTGTGCTGGTGGAAGAGCAAGAGAGGCTGCTCAACTTCCAGGAGGATCGGAGCAAGAGGCTTGCACTGGAGAAAGAGATGAGGCAAATTACCTTGAGAATAAAGGAGCTGGAGGAGAGTCCAGCCCCCGTGCAAGAGAAGATCATTATGGAGGAAGTGGTGAAGTTGGAGAAGGATCCGGTCCTCGAGCAGTCCGCCAGCAACCTGCGCTTGGAGCTGGACAGGGAGAAGATGGAGGTGCTGAACCTGCAGAGAGAGTGCAAGAACCTGCAGATGCAAGTTGACGTCCTGCAGAAAGCAAAGTCCCAGGAGAAGACCATCTACAAGGAGGTGATTCGGGTGGAAAAGGACAGAGCGCTGGAGAGCGAACGTGCACGCATCTGGGAACAGCTGAGCAGGGAGAGAGGGGCCAAGCAAAAGGCGGAAGAGGAGGTTCGGAGGCTCAGGGAAAAGATCGAGAGAGCTGAAGGCATGAAGAGGACGTGGGCTCGAGAAGAGACGGAGCTGCAGAAAGCCAGGAACCTGGCCATCCAGGAGAGAGCCAGCATGGAGTCTGAGCTGCGGGAGCTAGAGAGGCAGAAACAGCAGAAAGTTCTTTTCCTTCGGGAGGAGTCCAAACTGCTCACCCAGAGGACCGAGAGCGACCGGCAGAAGAAGAAGCAGCTGGAACATGAATTTTCCATGTTGGAGGCAGATATCCTGAGGGAGAAGGACCAGATCTACAACAAGGAGAGGTTCATTCGGGATCTCCGGTCAAGAGTCAGTAGGGAGGAAATTAATCACGAGACCCAGATGAGAGAGACCAACCTCTCCACCAAGATCTCTATACTGGACCCTGAGACGGGGAAGGATATGTCCCCTTACGAGGCCTATAAGAGAGGCATCATAGACAGGGGCCAGTACATCCAGCTGCAAGAGCTGGAGTGTGACTGGGAGGAGGTCACCACCCTGGGCCCAAACGGGGAAATCTCGCTTCTCCTGGACAAGAAAAGTGGGAAGCAGTACTCCATTGATGATGCACTCCGGCTGAGAAGGATCACAAAGGAGGAATACCAGCTGTATCGGGACGGCAAAATTCCCATCTCTGAGTTTGCCTTGCTGGTGGCTGGGGAATCTAAGCCTCCCTCATCCCTTTCTATCGGTTCCATCATCTCCAAATCCCCAATCCAATCCCCCACTACCCCAAAAACCCAAAGCTTTTTCCCCCCGGGCTCACAGAAGGGCTTTGGTGACGACACATCCCCCATTGCTGGGGTGTATGATACCACCACTGACACCAAGTACAACATCAAGACTGCTGTTACCAAGAAGCTGCTTGATCCCATGACAGCTCAGAAGCTCCTGGAAGCCCAGGCTGCCACGGGAGGCATCATAGACCTCCTTTCTCGGGACCGGTTGTCGGTCCATAAGGCAATTGAAAGAGGGTTGATTGACAGGACCTACATGCAGAGACTGCTCAACGCCCAGAAAGCTTTCACAGGGATTGAGGACCCAGTGACCAAGAGAAGGCTGTCCGTGGGGGAAGCAGTTCAGAAGGGATGGATGACCAAGGACAGTGCCTTCCCCTATTTGGAAGTCCAACATCTAACCGGAGGGCTCATCGATCCCAAGAAAACCGGCCGCATCCCAGTGCAGGAAGCTGCCCAGATGGGCATGGTAACGAGCGACCTGGCCAACAGGCTCCAGGATGAGTCCAGCTACGAGAAAGATCTCATTGACCCCATCACTAAGGAGAAGATAAATTACAAGGAGGCCATGGCTCTCTGCCAGAAGGATTCTCTGGGCAGCCTGCTGCTGCTCCCAGCTGCATCGGAGGGATACCAGCCCTACCGCTCCCCCAAGCTCTCGCGGTTCAGGCATTGAACGGATTGGTCCTTTCAGGATTGAATCCCTTCAAAGCACCTCTCCCTTCGGAAGCAGCAGCGATCACAGGAATGGAGCGTCTAGCATTTAGAGCTGCATACTCTTCTATCTTAGCTATCCCTGCTTCCCAACACAGCTTGGCCGTGCGAGGAAGAAAACGTGATCGAACGCACATGCAAGGACCTGGGCATGCAGGTCCTGCTGTCCCCCAGTGTTGCTGTGACAGCAGAGGGGGTTTGCTTGCAAGAACTCTGATGGCAGTAGATTAAACATGGCTGTAGGCAGAAAGGGGGAGAGCCAGAGTGTTTTCAGGTTGGGTCATTCTTCTGCATGCAATAAACGTAGAAAGTGCGTCTCTGTGGCTGTGTTCTCTCTGCAATCTATGGCTGCAAAGTGACTGGAGGTAGGAGAGGTGCTCCTGTGCAACCACGCGTCCCATCTACAGAGGGTTTGCAGTCTCTTGATCCCCCAGATCTCACAGCACTGACCTGAACAGAAATTCCATTCGGTGAGTCCGCAGTTGTAAAGATGTTGCTATGCCTGGTGCCAGTGCTGGCGCTGGCTGTAGGATGCCTTGGGTTGGTTCACTGAGCTGCGGACAGATGAAGCTGTGCCTCAAGTAAAAGCCCAGCTGAACCCCACTGAAGTGGGAGGTTTTGGGGCTTGTCCTGCACCCATGCTGAGGCAGATGTGTTGCAAGGGATGGGCTGACCTTTAGTAGCAGTTTGCTGATGTTTGCAATCCATGGTGATGTGAAACTGCTTTCTACAGCCCTCGGCTGTGGGATCCACCCAGAAGTACCTGAAAGTCTGCACTTCATTTTTCATTTAAGCTGAGCTTTTCCTCTGTCACTCCCATTGTTTAGCCCCTGCTGAAATAAGCAGGACCCATCTCACACATGCCCCTGGTGAGATAAGAGGTGAAATGTTCTTCTTTTACCTCATTGTGGAGGGTCCTCTGGATCGGTGGGATGAGAAAAATAACTTCTTACTGACAGGAGCTGCACTTCCACATCCAGCAAGGGTTCTTCTAGCTGAAGCTGCTGGGAAAATCCAACACAGCCAAAACAATCTGAAACAGTAGACTTATTCTCACCACTCTTCCCCCTGTCAGAGCAGCAGTGCAGTCTGGATTTCCATATTGCCTAGCTGGGCTTTGGAATCTGGGCTCCAAGAAGCAGCCCTCTTACCTGCTGCCGCCCCACACAGACACTAATGAGGTACTGTACATCATTAAAGCAAAACGATGCTTACGTGGTGACTCTTTCCTCAAGTGCTGCTTAAAAAGTTTAACGAAGCTACATCACCAAGGGATTTGGACTTCTGGTAATTAGGCAGCTGGTTAATCATTTTGGATAATGTGTTCCCTGACTGTATGACAGGATAATGGGTATTTATCCAGGGCTGAGTCAAGATGTGAAAGTCAATCAGCTGGCTGAGCAGTCTCCCTTGGATGGTCGATCTGCCTCTTGTTTTTGGAACAAAACCCTTCTCTTTGCTAAGCGTTCCCCACCTGCATGGTAACCTCCTGATGTCCATAGGAAGCCCCATGCTGCTGTGGGGCTCTCCCAGAGCCCAGCAGCCATCTGGTAGAGCTGTGAGCTGCTTGGGAGGAACAGGGCAGTGCTTTGCCTTCCTTTTCCAGCAGGGATGATGGGGCTAGATTGTGGCAGTTATTTCAACGCAGCTGTTGTTAGTCCCTTCTGTTGCTGGCAGGTTTGGGCCATAAATGTGTGAAATCCAACCTGTTGCTCCATTTTGCCGTGCTAGACGAGCCATACTGTTTTGATTTATGGTTCCAGACTGCGTGAGTGCCCTTGATATTTACTGCAATGTGGGTCTTTAAAAACAAAACAAACAAACAAAAAAAAAGAGCACTCCTCTGCCAAGAGTTTATTGGGTACAACGTGACTGTTTGCAGAGAGCAAACAGGGGAGCACCGGCTGTACACAGTGATTTGACTTTAAAACATGTATGCAAAGGCAAGGCACATATTCCCACGGCAGAATTCATTCTGGACTCTCAAAAGCTCCCCTGCGAGACGGCTGTTATCGTACGGAGGACATGAGGGGCTGCTGGAGTACAGCAGGACTCTGCTTTTCAGACATGTGGCTGCAGGCTGCTGGGAGAGCCCTGCTCCCTGCCCTCCTCAAGTGCAAACCGTGCCTCCCCAGCACAAGCAGCACAGCTTCTTCCAGGCATGGCACTCCAGCATGACTCCTACCAAGGGCTTCAAAAGCAAAGCAACCCTCCCCAAAACCTAATTTGTGCAAATTGCAGAGGCAAGCAAGCTACCCAGGTCCTGGCGGCTTGGAAAGCTGCAGGGGGAATGCATCCAGGCGGTGGGGCAGGGCCCAGAGGGAGGTGAGCAACAAACAGGGTGTTGCTGCTGCGGGGGGGCTGCTACAGTAGGGATGCCAAAGGTCTTTTTGATGTTGGCAGTGAAGCAGAGCCACCTGCTGCCTTTCCTCAGGTGGAGAGAAGGAGCAAAATAAGAAGTGCTTGGTTCAGGAAGGCAGGTCATTTGCCCTTTGTTCCACAGCAGAAATGAGAGCACGTCTCTGCACCTGCCAAGGACTCGGGCAGGAAAGAATAAAAGAAGAGGGCAGGAGATGAGGAAGGGGGAAAAGGTCTGTGGAAAACAGAATGACCAGGCAGCTTGTCCTGCGTCACCAGCCCGGTGGGCAGCACCAAGCAATAAACACAGACGTTTCTTATCAAATGACAAGCCTTTATTTTATTCTGTACTGAAAAAAAAAAATCGCCAAACACACAGATGTCAAAACCACGCTAAAAGTTAATGACAATTCTCCAAAGACCTGAACAGCAAAAACATTTCCAAGAGAGTAAAACTAGGAGCCAAGCATTACATCTGGGCTGATGATGGAAAGCCAGAGTTTCAGATGTCAGTTTCCAACTATACGCAGCAAGTGCTTTATGCCAGCTGGATCTCCTGGCTTCTCACAGCTAAGGCACAAATGAAGATACTTTACAGTGCTCCTCAGCTATCAAAACAGCAGAATGTCAGCTCTGCTAAACAGCCCAACTTGAACAGAATAACTTAAACAGCATATCCAACACTGACAAACCCGGTTCTTGTTAACGGCGGTGAATGGGTGAGCAGAGCAGCACTGTCCTACCCACAGCGGAGCTCCAGCACTCCCTGGTGTCAGGAACTGCACCACCAGACCTGCAGGGAGATCTGGGGATGCTCTAGTGCTGGAGAGAAATCATAGTGTCCGAGTTGCCTTAGCTTGCTGGCTAATGCAAGGACAAGCCTCTGAAGCATGCTCTCTCTTTTACGTGTCAGTGTTATATGCTGATAGTAACCTCAGCTTCGTACATGGCCTCTTTTAAACAGCTGTACTGGCCATAACTTAAGCAAACCTTACCCCAGCAACAGGCTGAGAGTCTCTAAATGCAAGAATATACCCTTCTGGAGAAGTACAGCCCTGGGACGGGGCTAGCCCCTTGTTAAGTGCCCCAAAACAGATCAGCACTGCTCTCCAAAGGTGTATGGGTAGAGCCGTGCATCCCATCTGCACTGTATCTGCAGCACGGGTTGCTCTTCAGTGCTCTGGGGGCTCTTTCAAAAGAAATACTGGTGACTGAGGGCTGCCTTGGCCGAGATGCGTTTGCTGGGGTCATACAGGAGCAATTGCTGCCAAGAGAAAAACATCAGGATTAGGATTTTACATGCCAGATGATCAGTTGCACCTGGACGTGGCTGGGCCCAGACGCAGCTGCTGCTCCTGCCTTTTCCCTTACCTGGGCTTCAGGAGTAACCCCCAGCTGTAATTACCTGGGTTACTCCCGAGGGATTCCCTGATCCTCAGTGCAGCAGTACCCTAGGGGAACCTACACTGACAGCCAGGATTTAGTGCTGTGTATTAGGAAGGTTGCACAGATTGGTTTTTATTCCCAGCAGTTCAATCAATATGTTAATAAAAGTATGATGCGTGCATTTGAAAATGCTGTGAACTTTGTGCCACAAATAACTGTGTGTACGAATACAGTGTTCCTCAAACAAATACACCTATTCAATGAGTTGATCTTTCTGCAGTGGCAAATGTGAACAATACAGCCAAATCAAGCTAGATCAGCCGCAATTATTCCTTCTGTTTTTGCCTAGTTTGAAAAAGACCTCGTCCACAGACCTTGTGCTGAACCCACGCTCACCGCCAGCAGGTCTCTGCCACGTCTGTCTAAGTTGGGAACTATCTCCTTCATCTCTTTCCCTGCCCACTGGGGAAAGTCCCCCTTGTAGTCCGGCAGCTGTGACACTCCAGGCCAGGTCGCTTCGGTGGGAGTGCCCAGGGTGCGAAAGATCCGGAAGAGCTGATCGATCTCAGAGTCCCCTTGAAACAGGACCTTCCTGGTCACCTGCAGCAAAGAAGGAAAGCAGCCAGGTCCCACCCTTCCATGAGCTCTGTGTCCTACTTCTCTCTGCAAACAAACCTTTGTTCCAGCAGATGCAAAAAACTGCTCAAACCAGGGCAGCTCAGCCAGGTTGTGGCTGGAAAACTCAAGGGTGTCTGCTTGTCCCCAGCTCCTCCTGTGGAGCAGTGCTCCCCTGAGGCTGTCCCACTTTCAGTCAGTCCTTTATCCCTCTTTGTCTCAAGTTTCCTACCACCCTCTCTTATAGACCAGTTTCCTTGTCCAGGTTCATCTGCACCTTTGGCTTTGGGAGCTAGGGACGGTGCTGTCTTGCTGCACGGATACTGAGCTCTTTGAACTGGACTACAGTCCCTAGGAGACCCAAACAGAGCAATGCTCTGACATGTTTTGAAGCGCTACTTCTCTGCAGCGTGCTGGCGGACATCCTCAAGAGTCAGTTCCTCCCAGGATCAAAACACTGCTGTAGTAAGACTGAAGCATGACACTGTCACTTACTGACAACACAGCCAGACCGCAGAGGGTGCTCTGCCTTCTAGCAGGCCCCTCCTAGTGGCAGATCTCTTTCAGAGAGCATAGCTAAGGATCAGCTAACCCTCAGGGTGGAGTTTCCATAACACACACCCCAGGATAGGGTGGGGCCACAGATCAGTATCACAGATACTCTGCATCCTGCCCCTCCTTCTCCACTTCCCATGGCAGCTGGGCCCTCCCCACTCGTTTAAAAACACCATTAAAACCCGTACTACCATTTCTGCAAAGATGCATCCGATGCTCCACATATCCACAGGTGTTGAATAGTATTTGCATCCCAGGAGTATTTCGGGGGCTCGATACCACAAAGTCACCACCTGGTAAGGAACCAACAAGCTCTGTCTAGTTTCCTTGAGTGAAACTAGAGGCATGGGATCTTTTTTTCTGTGTTGTGACTGTACCAATCAAGCGTGCCGCGGCCATGTCTAATTATTGTCAGTATGTTTGGGATCTACAGATCCTTCCTTAATAGGGATCTGGAATAAATATACCCTGTGATGAGAAGGTGAGAAAACAGTCAGCAGGCAAACTGGGACAGAAGGGTTCAGCAGACTTTGTGGGGACATTAGATGACCCTCAGCTGCAGGTCAGCAATAGGTATGTCATCTGTGATGCTGTTAGGCACTCACTATAGGTTGTGTACCTCGCTCTCAGATGGCAGGGAGTCTCAACAGTACCTCGTGGGTGTATGTGCGCAGGGGAACTCCAAAAGCTCTTGCCAGCCCAAAATCAGCCAGCTTGATTGCTCCTGCTTCATTGATGAGCAAGTTCTGTGGCTTCAAGTCCCTGTGGATGACTCTGTGGGAGTGGCAAAAGCTCACACCCTGCAGCAGCTGGAAAAGGTAATTCTAAGGAAAGAAGAGATTTTTAGACAACACCACAATGAAACCACTTCAGAGGTTTGGTTAAGTGAACCAATACACTATGGTTCATTTATAGACCTGAATGAGAAATATGACTTTGTTATAATGCAGCACCAGGTTTGCAGGCTACTACCCAGAGATCTGCACAAACTGCTCCCACTGCAGAGACAGAGACGCTCCAGTCCAAGCAATGGCAGTCACTTCCACCTATCCACCACTCCATACAAAGCAATTAGTCAATAGATCCCTCTATTGTCCTAGCAAAGGTTTATTCAGAAGTGAGATAGGCTGGAGAGCCTGGAAACAGCTGGGAAACAAATACACTGAGCAGTAGCACCTGGAGGCTTTCCCAGCTGAAACATTTCAGATCAGAAATGCTGAATGACTCCAGCTGAGGCTGTCTCTCCCCAGTGCAGTCTGGCTAAGAGCAGCTCAGTGCTGGCTCTGACCAGTAGAAGGCAGCAAGGACTCACTCTCTTGCAGACCTATTAGCTCTCCTTCCAGCACTGTACCTTGACCAAGCTTAAAGGAAACTCTCCAGTTTGGGAAGAGTCTATGTATTTCTTCAGGTCCTGATTGAGATACTCAAATACAAGGTACAACTTCTTCTGGGTGTGCAGAACATCCAGGAGCCTGTAAGAGAAGCGCAAGCACTCCCTTCAGTACCTTTGAGTGGGAATTCATGCTGTGCTGGGATGTTATAGCCCCTGGAATGACCTCCAGACCTTTGTCAAATCCCAGACATCCCTTGTCCCCTCCCTGGGTGCCTCTGCTTTGAAACTCCTCTAAGACAGAGCAGAGAGTCAGATATAAAGGCATACAGTATAGGGGATCAACAGCATCCCAGACTGGTCTGACTTTGTTTTTGCTTTTGTTCACATGCATTGAAAGACTAGAAGGTATCTATTGCTGCCTGATCTGAAGCCAACTATGGTGATAGCCAGAATGGGGTCAGTGAGCTGCTGGGGAGGGTTCACGTGGCTCTTACCTGACTATGTTGGGATGCTTCAGCTCCTTCAGCAGTGAGATTTCTCGGATGGCAGTGCTGGGGACTCCCTCTGTCTCCCTGCGGCAGAGTTGGGCTTTAGAGTACCCCAGACCCTACAGCCTGGCATTGTCCCGTTTCCCTTTTTCCAGTCACTGTACCCCATTCTGGGCCTAGGGGAAGGTCTCACACTTGGTACCACAGGTATGGGCTGGACATGAGGGGACACGGAGCCATGGGGAGGGCGAGAAAGGCAGGCATGGGGGGCAGCCCCACCGCTACAGCCATCAGTCTGCACCAACACCCCTCAGAGCCTGGACAGCCCAGGGGGGCAGAATTAACCATGTACACGTTCTGGAGGGGCTGAAGCTCATGCAGGGCTTCACCAGGCCCCAGTGCCACGCTCCTGAGGGGGAGGTGGCATCCCAAAATGGTGGCATCCCAAAATGGCTGCATCCCGAAATGGTGGATCCTGAAATGGCGGCTGCCTCCCCTGCCCCAAGCCACAGCCCTGAGGCTGGGCTCTAACCACTCTCATTAGCCACTGGAGACATGTTTTCCCCTCGTGTCAGGCTTTTTACAGCCTCTGGAGCCATTTTGGACACGGTGCTCAGGGCCCTTCTCCCATGACAGGCTGAGCTCAGCCGTGGTGGCCCCAGGGGGAGGACGTGGCCCCACTCACGCGTCCAAGCGGATCTTCTTGAGGGCCACCAGCTGCCCCGTGCTCTTGTTGCGAGCCTTGTACACCACACCATAAGTGCCCTCCCCGATCTTCTCCACCTTCTGGAACGCCTGCTGGAAGGCCTCCATGGGCTCGGCCTCGTGGCTGCCGACACAGGAAGAGGAGAGAAAAAAAAACAACTAAAGGAGAGGTGAGGGAGAGCAGCACAGCATCTGCTTTCCCTCTGCACAGCCCCTCCAACCCACGGCCCCAGCGGGTTATGGAGCGCCTGAGTAGACCCCAAAGAGCCCCACAGTGATGGGCTGAGGCCGGCTGCTCGCACTGCTGTGTGGGATAAAGCGAAAATGGAGCAAAAATGCACCCAAAGAGCCGCTTGGGGATGGTGGGAAGGGTTACACAAGGCCAAGGGGAGCTCTTCAATTCTGATTGTGCCTGGTGCGAAGGGGATGTGGTGCGTAATTTGTCTTGCGCAACTGTCCCTTGAACCTTCCCACTGCGGGCTGTGCTGCTTGGTCAGCCCTTTGGAAGATGTCCTTGGTGGGGGAATTAATAATTGACTTGCTAGCTGGCAGATTAGAAGATAATTACACGTGGTGGCACTGCAGAAGGTGGAGCCTGGTCTTGGGGTGGGCACAGGACATGGCAGCCCACTGAAGGCATCCGTGGCACCTCTGTGTGACCTAAACAGGACTGTTTTAGGACATCCCTGAGCCACCAGCTCAAATTGTTTTAAGATGTATCCTGATGTTGCTGATACAGAATAATTAAAGTAGCTGGCAGAGCTGGGACTCAGAAAACTGGATTTGGGTGCCCAAGGCAAGCTCCTGTTGGGTTGGGAAGGTAGAGTTTGAGTTTGCATCTCCATCTGGAAGCATTACCAAATTTGTTCTACCTTTTTATTCCCTTCTTTCTGCCTTCCTGTAGCACTTTCAGGAACGTGGTATCTTGGATGTTCCCAATTATCTGGTAAACCTGGCCACTGGGATAAAATTTAAGCCCAGGGGGAAAGGCAGGAGAATAAACAGATGAGATGTAAACAGAAACACATCATGACATGGTAACTGTTGACTCTTATAAAACCAGGACAAAATCTTGCCTCTTGAGATAATGGTTTTGGACTTGAGCTGAACATCCTGTGTGTGAAGAGATGGGACTTAAAAACACAAGCCTCAACTATGATTAAAGATTATCACAAGTACTGTAATTACTGAGCAATCTCAGGATCCCAAATCAAGCCTTTGGCAATATCCGTTGCCATTTTGCTCTGTTTCTGTTCACTGTATGGCTTCAGTCCATGTTTTCTGAACATTTCAGCAGAGAATCTGAGCAAAAGAAATAGAAAAAGCTGCAGGTGGCTGAGCTAGAGAACCGCAGACACATCTCACCCCAGGTCCCTTAATTCCTGTTGCACAAAAAGTCACTCATGCACTAATATTTTATTCTCACTTCACATTAGATATTTTTCTGTCTTTTTAGTGACAGTTTAATCCTGCTGGGCCTGGCACCATGTTCTTAAGCTAGGGCAGCTCTGATGTAATTTCACCTCCTCTTCTTGCAACTTTATCAAAGCCAAGCACTTCCCTACACACCCAGTCCTTAGGAGGAGAAGGAAAACTGCAGTTTGCAAAATCTTCTTACATCATCCACAGTGCTTCTGCAGGGCCCAATGCATGTGCCTCAGTAAGAAAGAGGATTTTAATCAATAAAAGGCAAACCACATTCTCTTTTATTTTTTTCTTTATTTAAGAAAATATCAATCAAAACATTTAGATGCTTCCAAAAATAACCATGTAAGGTCTCCTAAACTTAGTTGTTTCAAGGAAGAAAAGTCAAGTGACGGTTCTCAGGGCAGTGCAAATATTTAATTTAGAGCTAAAGTCAACCTTGCACCTTGGATACAGGCTCCTGAACCCTCAAAGAGGCAGTTCTAGTGAAATATTGGCTCTTTGTTCTTCTTGTTCCTTTATTGTTCAGTCCAGACCTGAGTGTTTTTCCAGGAATACCTCTGTATGGCAGCTGAATCACCACAACCCAACATGTGCACTCGTGGACCCACAGCCACGCAGAGCTAACAAACTTTGCACTACTGCCCTTTACCTCCCATTTGCTGCGTGTTGGCAGCATATGCGGATGTGCATAGATGTTTAACTGCAGATTCAGAGACTTTGCCTTTTTCTGTCCTCTCCAAGCCCTGCACTACAACAAGACTGCTGTAACTCATGCACTCTCTTTCCTTAACCACTCTCTTAAACAACAAACTTGCTTCCCAGAGTCATTTTCCATGGTGACACTTGGCACAAACTGTCAGTTCCATGTTTACATACTGGTTCAGTCTTCACATACTTCCCTATTTAGTGACTTCTCTTTGCTGTGGCAGAAAGCAGCAGTGTTTCATACCCACCTTCTAAATACAATTTCCAAATGTTTCCTACAGATGGCAGCTGCCAGATGGCTGTGGTGGGGACCAGCACAGGGTCAGAGCTGCCATCAGGATGTGCCGGATTCCATCCGCTCCTGCCTCTCCTGGAAGTACTTCCTCTGCTCCCGGATGGCCTGTTCCAGCAAGGGCACATTCATCCCTTCCACACAGGTCAATATTCGGGCTTTTATCACAGGACTCTCACCTAGGAATATAAAGGAAGCTTCTGTAGGAAGGGAAAGAGAAATAGAAGCTCTGTGACACACCGAGGTCCCTTCTGGCAGCGTATACTTCCAGGTGGTGAAATAACCACAGCCTGAGACCTTGCAGGACACTGTTCTGGCTTCATACCTCCATGAGCAGCAGGTTAATTCATGATGCACTTCCTTCCCTCTGCCTTGTGAGCTCCCAAATGCCAATGGCTGGCACTGAGCTCCCTTTGCCTGGTGAAAGCAGAGCTCAGGATACCTCAATGCCAGTACTACACAGCACCCATCCTCCTCATCACTGCACTGAGCAGCTTTGACTTTTCCTATCTGAAAAGTATCAGGGCAGGGTTTAAGCCAACCTCTGCAGGCGAGAAGAGGGGACAACAAAGCAGGGCAGAGAACAGTCTCAATGCTGCCTGTAACAGTTTGTCAGTGGACTCAGTTGCTACACAGGGGGCCAAGCCTTGGGGACACAGCCAGCCTCTCAGCCTCCTGACCTTCCACGCCTACAAAACAGGGTCAGCTTGCAGTGGCACTGACAACCAAAATAACATGCCTTCCTAAAGGAGCTTTGCAGCAGAGGCTTAGCAGGTGACTCACCAGATGCCACCTGCAGTGTGGCTTTCCACATGTCACTGAAGGTTTAAAGGGCAGTGTTTGTTATCAGGTGTGGCCAGGACGATATTTGAGATTTGCTTCACAACCCCACAGCCCAAGTGGGATCCCATGCAAAGCTGAATTGTGCATCTGAAGTAATACTCAGGGCACCCCAGGGAAGGCCAACAGGATGACAACAGAGTGACAATAGGGTGCCCTGCGTGACAAGGCCTGCCCGCATTCCTCACACCCCATCTCTGAGGGCAGGGTGTAATTAAAGCCTTTCAAGGATGGCAAAGACCAACCCAGCCAGCTCCCAACGAGGTGTTGCTGCAATGAGCCACACTTGTAGCAAAGGCAATTGACTGTTGGTTTCATACGCTGAGCTGCTGCTCAGGCACCTCTGGCTTCTAAAGAAATCTGGGCCAGAGCACCAGGTTTTCATCAAGATAAGGGCACTGGTTCCTCGAGCAGAGGGCACTCAAGCAGTGTGGTGCATTTTCCAGCACTTTGCTGGGAGGCTCATTTGATAAGTATGGTATGGAGATGGATGCTGGAGCAGGGGGTAGCGAAACAAATTCCAGGGCTGCAGAGGTTTATTAGGCTCTCCACACCAAGTGCCTGAACACACTGGACAGAAATGGAGACTGTGCAACAGCATTGCTGGTTAAAGTCGACCTTCCTTTACTCAGTAGCTTGTACATCCAAATGGAGACAGCATTTACCTTCCCTGTGTTCAACCTCTCCCAGGACCACGTACAAAGATCCCAGCTGGGCTTCAAATGGTTCCACCAGTGCAGTGTTGACGTGGACATGGTGCTGGGCTGAGCTGTGCTGAGTGCTGAGAATGGCTTCGGACCGGGACAGATCATAGCAGCTTAGCCTGGGAGAGATGGATGTGGGAGGTGCACAACTGAGATTGCAAACAAAGCCTGGGCACAGGGGGCCAGAGAGGGAGCAGCCTGGCCTGCGAGGAGCCCCCAGTACCCTCCTCACCTGCCAAATGTCCTCAGTGCTTCCCCCTCTGGGATGGAGCTGTTGATCTCCCATGGGAAGTAGTACACCCCAGCGCTTGGCAGCATCTCACGCAACCACCACTGGCTCTGCAAGAGCAGGTCTGAGCTCCTGCTACCCAGTTCCTGAGCCAGAACCAGGTAACAGCATCTCAAAACTCCTCCTGTGCTCAAGTCCCCCACGCAAAGGGCTGCTGAAGCTCGATCGGTTCCCTGCTGAGCTCTGTGTGCACGCACCAAGCCCTGAGCATCATCTCTGGCACACAGTGGCTGGCACAAGCAGCTGCAGAGATGCAAAGCAGCCTCAGCATGCTTTAGCTCTGCTCAGCCAGTGCTGCAGCCAGGCAGGCGGCTGTGTCCTGCAGTGGTTCCTTTGGGCATGATGTTCTCCCCTGTTTTCTTTGTAGGGTCCCCGGGTTTTGCATGCCATGGACCTACTGAATGCATTGCTTAATGCATGCACGACATCAGCATACTGCATGCACACCTAGTGCAGCTATGCCTAGCTGCATACGCAGCATGTTATATGCACACTCCGTGTGCTTCTTAATGCACAGCTGCATGCATGCTTAGCCCCGGGTGCAGCAGTTGTACGCACATTCACTGTTCTGCTGCACTGCATACAGACTTAGTGCACCATTTAATGCAAGCTTAGCCTCAAACACCAAGAGCTCTGTGCACACTCAGTTATCACGAGGCTGCCAAATCCCAGACGCAGCACAGTGTGCATTCAGCTCAGCCTGAAGCGTGCCCAGCCGTGGCTGCAGAGTGCTGTGTGTGATCACACACCAGCCGAGGCGCAGCATGCAGCACGCACGCTTACAGATCGACTTCACGCACGCCCACCCCGTGCTGCACCACGCTGCACGCAACCGAACGCGCTCCGGGCAGCAGCAGGCTGCACGCACGCACAGAGCACGGCTTAACCCGCTCCGAGCCGCACCCTGCGTGCACGATTTGAAGCACGCGTGGCAGCGTGCCACGCAACGCAATGCAATGCGATGCAATGCGATGCAATGCGATACGCGATACCCGCGCACCGCACACTCACCACGCGGCCGCTCCCGCCCCTCCCTGCGAGGGGGCGTGGCCACGTCGCGGGCGGTGACGTCACGTGGGGGGCGGGGGCGGGGCGTCGCGCGGGGCCGGCGGGCGGCGGAGGTCGGGGCCGGACGGGGTCGGGTGCGTTCGCCGCGATGATGAACGCGGATCTGCGGCGGGAGCGCGCCGCCGCCACCTTCCAGCCCGAGCTGCTCACGCACGTCCTGGATGGAGGAGCCGAGCGCACCCGGCGCCGAAAGGAGATCGGTGAGGGCGGCCCGGCTCTGTGAGGAGGAGGCTGGGAGGGGAACGAGGGTTTGGGGAGGGGAGGCCGAGGGGAGAGGCTCTGAGGGGAGGAGGGGGCGAGTGGGGCTCGCAGGGAAGGGCTCGGGCTGCTTGGAGGGCCGTCCTTTCCATGCCCGGGATTTGGGCGGGCCTGGTGATGGGACGCGGTTCGCCCTGAATTCCCCTTCCCGCGGGGGATAGGATGCTTCCCACGGGATGCGTTGGCCCCTCTCCCCTTGTCCTACACTCTTCATGTAGTCACAGAACGGCCTGGGTTGAAAGGACCTCAGAGGTCGTCGTTTCAACCCCTCTGCCGTGGGCAGGGTCACCAACCTCTAGGACTGCCCAGAGCCACGTCCAGCCTGGCCTTGAGTGCCTCTATAGGGCATCCACAGCCTCTGTGGGCAGCCTGTTCCAGTGCGTCACCACCCCCTGAGTGAAAAACTTCCTCCACACATCCAACATCCAACCTCAATCTGCCCTGTTTTAGTTTAAAACCATTCCCTCTTGTCCTGTCACTATCAGCCCATGTCAGCAGTTGTTTCGCCTCCTGTTTGTACTCTCCCTTCAGGTACTGGAGGCCGCAGTGAGGTCTCCCCGGAGCTGTTACCTAACAGCATGCTGTAACCTGCTCCCGTCCCCTCATTCTCATGATATGTGACACTCCTGAAATGCTCCTGTTTTTTTTCCCTGCCCTTACTCGGGGTGGGACTGTCACAGGCTGTGGTTGCACAACTTCTGTGCCAAAGGGGACAGCAAGAAGTCTGTAGCCCCTGGGTGCCTCTGTTCCCAGTCAGCACAGGGGGAACAAGAGCAGTGCTTCAATGTGCGTGAGACAATCTGGTCCTGCAGTGACAGGGCCGCGGGAGGGTGGCCTGCAGATCTTACACCAGTGAATTAATAAATATGGCTAATGGGGAGAATGGGAGCACTCCACTCTAATTGTCCTGCTGCTCAAAATGCTCCAAATGCTTCGTGACTTCTTTCTGTTTTCATGAACTTTTAGTTCAGGGTTTTAAGTATCTCGGTGGCAGCAGCCCGGGGTGCAGCAAGTGAAAAGCTGAACCATTTCACACACGGTTTATGGAGGACTGTGAAAACTGAGTTTGTTTTCCTCATCCATCTGTCCCCAGAGGCTTTAGTGATTAATGACCCTGACTTCCAGCACGAGGATTTGAACTTCCTCTCCCGCAGCCAACGCTATGAGCAAGCCATCAGGAAGAGCTCTCTGATGGTGATGAAGTTAAGAGAATATGGAATTGCAGACCCGGAAGAAATCTACTGGTTTAAAAGGTACTTAGCTGTAGAATGTGCTTCATGATGACAAGATTACACACTTTAGTTTTCTGTTATAGAAATAGAATAGAAATAGAATTCTGATAGAATAGACCTGCGCTAAAGCCTGTTGAAGTCTGACTTGTATTAATTTCAAATGAATTTCTTTTGATTCAGACATTGAGTTTTCCAAGATGTTGGACTAGAGATACATCACTCAAAATTACACTCATTTTATTACGTGTGGTGCAGAAGGTTAAAAATGGAGCTCTCGGCCTCAGTTGCCAAAAGGCAACAAGGACACACTGAGATATTTCAGCTTTGAATGGATGTGGTGGGGCTGGAGCTTCTGAGGAAGTCTGTTGAAGCTGTTTACGTCGCTTTGCACTTAGCCCTCATAAAGTTGCATTACAGACATACTTGAAAATGTTCCAAGACAGCTTGCAAGTTCTTGTTTATTGTGCCTTTTCTGTCCTGTCTCTCTTTGAGCTCCTGGTGCTGTAGTGGTTCCCTTTTGCCTATTTATTGTATCTGGCTTTTGTTTATCTGATAATATTAGCCTTGGGTAAAGTTGATAAGAGGAAAACTCTTTACGTCTGAGTTTTGTTGCTTCCAGCTTACAGGGAACTTGGTTCCTGACTTTGACGTGGTTCTGCCCTTAACTCTATTAAACTGTTTCTGTTATAATCAAATAAGCTGCTTGACAGAGAGATTGCACAGCTCTAGAACTCCACACATAGGGCCACAGATGTACTGATGTATCCCCTGGTACATCACATAGCCAGTGTACATTGAATAACACAGCAGTGGGATCACAGGCCCTCTTGGCTGGATTTGTAGAAAAGCTGTTGCTGGCCTCAGGATGTGAATGTTGGGAATAGTAACTGAGAGCACCTTGTCCACTGTGGTTTTAGTTTCAAAAATGTCGACCTACACAGACCTCAGTCGTAAAAGGTTTTGTGGAGCATTCTTCTGAAAACTGCTATCAGTGGACAAAGATAGCAAGGAGCTTCAGTGACTGCACTGAATTACAGATGGTGAAAGTTAATGATTGGTTTTCCTACAGGAGGTAATAGGGAAGTTTTGATTATTTTTAAGGAGAAATTTTAGGTAATTATAGATATTTTTTTAAGGTAGTCAGATTTCAGTGTCTTCCTTAAAAGCTGATGTGGAGAAATGGTTTGGATTTATCCAGTTTTCCAAACAGGAATGGTTCTGGTGTTGCAACGTGCCTTTAATGAAGTGTATGAAATAGATTGAAGCACTTGATTCGGTTGTGAGGTTGAATGTATTGCAATTGGCAGTCAGATTCACACACAGGGAGGTTTAAGATGTTTTGCAGTAATCTCTCTCACCTTGTGATTGTCCCCAGAGATGGCAGGGACAGATTTGCTTGCATAGGCAGTGTCTGTTAGTGAGCATTTTGGGGAAATTTGGAATAATTGAGGTTTCTTTTACAGTGTAACTGCAGCAAAATGTAAATCAATGTGAAAAAGGAGCTCTTGTTCTGATATCCATAACGCTACACAGCACTTTGCAGGGAGCAATGTGATGCAGCCTAATTCACCTTCAGATCTAAATAATCTTGCTTGAGGAAAATGGGATGAAGAGGGGAAAAGCAGTTGGGAGAAACAGACACAGAACAGATCCAGGAGCCACAAGTCAAGAGATGACCTGTGTATTCACAAGCTCTTTGTGAATATTCACTTCCCTTGTGGGAATAACTTTAGTGGTTAGCTCTGAAGCATGCTCAGAGTGGGTCAGACACACCTACCCTCCTCGCCCACTGAGAAGGTCTTGCCAAGCTCTTCCTCAAGAGTTACCCGAGGAACTGCAAAAGCTAGAAAACTTTGCCTGTGGGTTTTGCTCTAAATAAGTATCTTACTCTGCACCCCTGTTCTGCATGCTGAAAATGTCTGTGCAATTGTTAATTTTGCTTTGGAGTCACAGGAAAGCATACTTGGCTTGTGTTGTACACTCTGTAGGTAGATATGCCATCAGACTAATCTGTCAAATCCGTTCTACTGTGTGGGTGGAATCTGTTGCTGTGAAATTTGGAAAGACCTATGTTGCCAAAGGAGGGTGTTACTCCACATCCTCCTGTAAGTGGGTTTGGAGCTGAGGTCTGCTTATTGACTCACTGATGTAGCAAATCTGACTTCAGACCAGCAGGGAGACCTTTGCTCACTGATCAAATTGCTAGTGCTAGATGTAGCTATCCAAGTTCATATTGATGTAACAAAGTACTTGAGTAGTTGCACAATTCAGCCTTTAGAGAGCAAGCTGTACAGACAGTGGTGAGTGCTAAGTGGGAACGTAGAAACTGGGAGGGGAAGCAGTAAAAAAAAAGTTCAGACAGAGTCTGTCCTCCTTTTGTAGCCACAGTTTGTCCTGTGCCTCACAGAAAACAGGATACCCTCTTGTCATTTTGACCATTAAAAGGCACTTTAAACAAATCCTTGTTCAGTCTGGACTAGCAAAGTGAAAAGTTTTCTGCTGTAGTAGGTTAGTTAGCTTTGAGTTCTGCTTTCAGCTTTGTTAATGTTAGAAGCTGTTAAGTTGTGCAGGTTTGGTCAAAGAAATAGTATGACTTCCTGATACCAGAATGTTATTAGGTATCAGTTTGCAAAATGCCCTTCTTCAGTCAGAGAAGGTGTTAGATAAGCACAAGGCATCTGGCAATTGTGATTAAACGTACTGATAAATACTGGAAGTTGCTGGTGCCAGCTCTAAGAAGATTCTTCTGGAGCGTTGCCTTCAAAGAAGCTGTGTGTGACCTGATTTTGTGGCCGCAGAGCACGTGCTGCACCTTTGCACAAGTTCTGTCAATGGCTTCTGAAAAACATGCAAAGAACTCCTTCCCAGGCCATGCTGAAACAGTGTATTTCAAAGTCAGCATGTGTTTTCTCCCCGTAGGCTCATCCTAAAGAATAGACTGTTGGTAAGTGCATTGTAGGTGGCAAGGAACAGTGCTGCTACTGCTATTCAGATCCTGCAGCAAAAGAAAAACTCACTGAGGAAACTACAGCAGTGCTGAGAAGTATTCTTTCTCCTTGTTCTTGCAGCGTGTGTAAGCCCTTGATGAACTTAATAACTTCTGCTTTGTAAATAGATAATCCTGCTGCAGAATATTTTCTGGTAGGAAAAGTGTCTGCCCTGATCCTAGATGCTGTACTCACATTCACACCAGGTGAGAGCACAGTCAATGCTTTAATAGCCAGTAGTAGATTACTTGCTGACAGTAGTTCTGCTCCTGGCTCGTTTGGTATCTTCTCAGCTCAGTGGTGCTGGTAAAGCTTTGTCCTGCTTTCTCACCTTGAGGCTAATTTGCACAGTTTTCATAGGACTCTTGAATTGTCAGTAACTTATTCCCTCCTCCCAGGCAGTCATTCCAGGCATGTTGTAAAATACCAGCCACGAATATTGCTGTCATTTGAAAAACTATGTACGTGGTATCTGCTACTCAGTGCAGATCTGGGGGAGGCAAACTCTTACATGTGCTTCCTGGGCAGGTGTTAATACCCAGCAGTGGAAGGATGCATTTCCCTCACAGGTACCTTCATCAGGTTGAAGAGATCTTGTGTACAGGTATCCATGGGGAGCACACAGTTGTTTTCTCCCACCTTTGAGTCTGGATGGAGTAAGCATTCAGGTACAGTGGATGGAAGATGGAAAAAAAAAAAAACTGTTCAAGCTGTGCGGAATGGTGAAGGGAAGGTGCTGTCATTTACTCCATAGCTTTTACACGGAGAAGATTTATAGCAGTTTTGTCATGGAGTTTGTTTTGTTTGGAAGTGTAACTTGCCTACCAATGTGGCTACAAATCATAACATCATTTGTTTTGATGAAGCATATCTCAAATGTCTGATTTCCCGTGCATTCCTTCCAGCATCAGCTTGTAGCAGTCATTTTAATTGAAGGTGAGGTCGTGATCTCAGGGCTGATAGAGGCAGATACAGATAATACAGAGCTCTTCAGAAACTCACCTGGTTACCTAAGAAGCCTTTTTCCTTTTCAGTGCACAGTGCTTCTGCGGATTGGAATACAAATAATGGCCTACTTCTAGACCACTGGCTGCTGTGGGGGTGTTTACCACCAAGTCAGAGGGATGGGGGAGAAAAAAATTTGGTTTTCCTGTCCTCAATTTTAAGTTCCCAATGCATCTTTGTAGAACAGTCCTTTTGAGGTACACAACAACAGCAGAAATGGTAGGGTGAATAAAATGCCTGAAATAAACGTTTGTTTCCCATTAGCATTGCTTCTCATGCCTCCCTATTTGGGGGCTGGTCGTGGAATAAAGGAAAGTGGAAATAGCAAATGTAATCTGTCTGATGCTGCAATTGGAGAAAAGCCGTTCAGGATCGCGTTTTTGGTGAGACTGAGATCCAGATCCCTCTATTTCTTTCCTGTAGAACATGCTTGGGCAATTTCACTGAACCTTTCGGTCTGCACTTCAGCATGTTTCATAAAACCATAGAGACCCAAACGACTGATGCTCAGAAGAAGAAGTGGATGCCTCTGGTCCGTGGAGTCAAGATAATTGGCACCTACGCCCAGACCGAAATGGGACATGGTTAGTTCCCTTCAGGGATCAATGGGTAACCTCTGTTTGGTAACTCCAGTTTATAAATTTGTAAACCTAAAAGGGGACAGGCGGAATAGATTGGTTAAGCGTTGTTTTCTGCCTGATAGCAGGACAGCTGTTTCATTTCTCATCATAACAATCACAGGGTTCATTTTGGTCTTTTCCAGAAAGCACCTCTTAGCTGATCACTTACTTCATAGCTGTTTGCCTTTGTTTTAAGGTGAGGAGGTTGTGCTAAGTCCTGGGAGACTGCATTTCAGTTGAACTAGTTGGAACACATCAGCCAACAGTGCTGTGGCTTTTTTGCCCGAGTTGGAGGCATGTGCATTGCAGAGTTCTTCGTGCATGATCAGCCTGCATAAACAAGTCAGACGTGAACCTGCAGGTGCAGTGTAACGTGATGAGGATTGCATTTCGTGTCTTTAAAGTATGCTTTGCCCCAAGCACTATTCTTCCAGATGCTACTCCACTGCAGCTGTATAGCTTCATGGGAAGATTTTGGTGCCAAAGAAGAGTAACGTCTTATTCCTATTGAGAAAAACTGCCTTTGCTTCTTGAAGTGGAGGACTGTTCAATGGATAAGAATATGTTTCAGGCCAGAACATGGAATTATGGACGTGAAATGCCAGCAGGAATAGCTAAACAAACCTTTGTTGTTTCTTATGCTGGCATCTGAACCTGGAAAGCATGATATATACAAGTCTGGACAGCTGCTGAAATGGGACGATCTGCTCGTTGGGTTACAGCCACTCATGTGAGTGGAAATCTTCACAGAAGATGCAGCACAGAAAATCCTTTCCACTGTTCTGCTCCAGAGAGGAGTACAAAACCCAACTCACCACAGGAGGCTGAGTGAAAAGGATGACAGGAAAACAAAAAGCCCTCTGACTTCATTTGCTTTTCCACACAACCTGTCTAAATTCAGACACACACCTACACTGAAGTGATTTGGTTTACTTGCTGTTTCACATCAGATCGTTGCACTTTCTTGCCTGGTGATGGTTTGATTTGCTTGCAATTTGCACCTTTGGTGGTAAAATTTCTGTTTCGACACTTAATTGAACTAACGTGGTGGTAGTATGGTAAAGTGAATACTTTCCATACTGAATAATGAAAATACAACTGTTTGGCATTCTTGCTGTGAATGTTGAATGTCTATTTTCATCAGCAAAGCTTCTGCAGTAATTGTCACTAAGCTCTACTTAATTTAAACTTGATGTTTTGGAGCCTGTGGTGGGGAGACAAGCCTCTGGATTAGTGAATCAAATCCCAGCCTGGATGGGTACTCCTAACCTAGAGTGTACCTTCTTGGTAGCCTGTGTTGGTTTTAACTTATTTCGTAGTGAATAATTATTTAAAACAAAATAAACCAAAACCACAAAGCACAGAGCTGAAAGGGAAACAAAAAGGAGCAATTAAAGTTCTGTATTGTTTTTACCTGGCTTATAGCTACTGTTAGTAAATAAGGGTGTGAATGAGCCTTTGATGGTCAGATGTGTTCCTCTCACCAGCACTACACTCACTTAACATCTGGTATTCCGGATTAACCATCAGTCCTCAGTTGAGCTTGGTTGCTGTTCAGTCAAAAAGCTTATAAAGCATTGCTGCTGAGCTTGTTATGTTTGATATTTTCGGGTACCTACAGATAAACTCTGCTGCAGTTGTTAAAAAGCTCTGGGGACGTAATGACTTCATGTTCCTGTATGTTTAGAGATGACATGAGTAGAGAAGAACTGATCCTGAAAGTACAGCCCAACTGTTTGACTGGTTTGCATTCTCCAGCATGCAGCATTGTCAGTCTTGCTCATCAGGGACTAATGCTATTAGGTTATTTCCTTTATATTTGTAAGTTAGAAAATAATTTCTAAAACAGCTGAATTTTGAGAGGCTTTTCATGAGTCAGTGGAAATGAGGTGATCTCCAGACAAATGGTTTGTTGTAGATTGGAGGGGACAAGAAGGAAGAGTGCTCGAGGTACTCAGAGCAAATAATACTTAAAGATTTTTTGGAGCTCTTAGTTTTATTTGTCATTAATATCCCAAGACTCAGTGGGCCATGTAACCACCGAACAGTGACGTCTGATGCAAGTTGGAGAAAGAATAGTTCTAGCAACCCATGTTTACATGGAGAGATGTTGTACTGCTGATTTCCAAGTCAGAAAACGTTGGATTCCTTGCCAGATTGTGTTCACAACCTTGACTTGCACACGCAGAGCACTGTCTTTTTAAGAACTAGAAGAGTTGAGGAGAGATCATAGCTGGGATTTTAGGAGGTTAACATAGCATGCACTATGTGTATCTAGTCTCTACTAAAAGGAATTAGTACAGACTGTTAAGATTACTTTTTTTTTTTTTTTTTTTTTTTTAAGGACTATCCCAGTAAAAACCTGGCTCATCCAACTGGGTGAACTGGGACTTTGGGCACTTTGTGCCCACAAACCATGAAAAAGCTGTGGCTCCTTCAGATGGAGATTTCACTGCATCCAGTCTGACCACATCAACAGACTGACAGTTTTAACTTAGTGTGCTCTGCTTTCCAAGCCATGCTGGGGATCTGGTCTTCCTTTTTTGGTTTGGATTAATAATTTTATCGTTTGTGTTCACGTATTTTGATGCTTAATACTACAAATGCATTTTATATAAGATGAGAAATAGAATCGCATCATGCTTATTTCAGAGTAAGCATGTTTTGTATTGTTCAGATCTGAGGAAAGGACAGTGCTCTGGCTTTCTGAAATACACTTGCTGAATTCTGATTTACACTGTTTTTTTCTTTTTGTCTTTTCCTCAATCTCCACCATGAATCTACTTGCTTGCTTCGCTCCCATAACACTGCCTTCACACTCCCATCCCATGGCACCTTTTCACAGCTTTGTTCATCGTGGACGGCCTGAACCTCTGGATCTTCATCTGGGCATGTTCCTCCCCACCCTTCTCACCCAGGCAACCCCAGAGCAGCAGGATCGCTTCTTCATGCCTGCCTGGAACCTGGAGATCATTGGCACTTATGCCCAGACTGAGATGGGCCATGGTACAGTACATTCAATAAATGCTATTTTTAAGACTGGCTTTGTGTACAAAGGATTCCCCTGCATGGGAAGAACTGTGTGCATTGATCCCACGGTCTGTACACGTGTGGTTGTGGCTGTAGGGAGAAGTGGATTGCTTGTGAAAATTTTAGTAGCCCATAATACCACACGCTGCTTGATCTTTTATCCCCTGTGATGGGAGTTTGTAGTCACAAGTAGAAGCATGCTGTGTGCTCCTGTCGTGCCATTCAAACCAATAGAGATGATTTCTTAGAGCACCTTGTGCTGTGGTGTGACTGTGGTGATGTCACTTCGATGACATCTGTGCATTTCTACGCTTACCATTCTGTCCAGTGTGATTTCTGCTTTGCCCCAATTAGCAGTCAGTGTGAAGACCAAAGGAACAAAACCTTCAGACACTGAACAAGATGCCAAAAGAGTAAGAGCTGTTTGTCACCTTGGGACTGACCTTGGATCAGAGAACGTGTGGATGACTTGGTTCCAATGCTCGTGTTTTGTGGGGTCCTCAGTTTTTTAGCTCATTCTCACGTGTTCTTTTTAATTGGGCCGTGAAGTCTTTTTATGCATCTATATTAAGTAGATTTTGTTCTTTATTGCTATTCCTTTGCTTTCGAGCTTTGAAATGGATTGTGACAACTCCAGCAGTACTGTGATTGCAATACTTTTAATCCAAGTTTTAAAGGGAAACTTTAGTTTTGACACCTGAAAGTCATAGATAAGAATTACTCTCTAAAAATGAGCAGGGTTCACCTTTGTGCTGAAGGGCGGTGTAGAGACTGTATGAAGCAAAATACAGCTGCAAATCTGTGGAGGATCTCTTCCATCTAGTGAGGTTTGAAGACTCTTTACCAGCAATGTAAGTGTTAAGCTGCCTGTGGAAGTCTGCCATTAAGCTCTGTGATTTGGAAACGTACAGATGCATCGAGGTGATGTTGTTTTTCTGGCTGAAACTCTTGTGTAAAGTCACTGGCCCTGTCGTGCTTTGTAAGTCCAGATTATCGTGAGCTTTGCAGCTTGTCCAGGTTAAAATGTAGTCACAGTGATTTTTCACTGATGCAGAGACTGCCACTGCTGAGGCAGGTTTGGGTGAGTTGTGGAGTAAAGTGTTGAAGGCAGAAGGCAGGCTGTACACGGAGTTGTTGAGTTGTTATTTTGCAGTCTCTTTATCTAACTGCATCAGTAACATAGCATATGCACGCCATTACTTGTTGTCTTGAAACTATGAATGATGTCATTTGGGAGAAATTGCTCCATCAGGTGAGGAAGATGTAGGCCTGAGATGAAGGGTACTATTTATTTCATCTTGTGGCTGAAAGGTGTATTGGTTTGTTTTGCACTCAGTCTGCAGTTTTAGTGAAAGCCAGGGAATCATAGCGATGTGGACCTTGTTATTGACAAAGGGCTTCTGATATGTAATAGGAAGAAGGTGTCAGATTGGAGGTGCTTGGAAACCAATCTTAGACCACTGAAACAGTAATGTGTTTTCAGAGAATTGGCTTCAGATCCCAGCATACGGTCTGAACCCAATTTATTCTTCAATTACTTAATATTTAATCCTTTAGAAAACCTAAAAGCAAAGTTAAAATTTGTCCATTGCTACTGGAGTTCAACTTTCCATTGCTCAGTTCAGTCCTTATCTGCTTTGTGACTGTCTTTCTGCCATAACAGTGTGTTTGCTTGTTTTCAGGAACTCATCTTCGGGGTCTAGAGACAACAGCTACTTATGACCCCGCTACCCAGGAATTCATCCTCAACAGCCCCACTGTGACCTCCATTAAGTGGTGGCCAGGTGGACGTAAGTGTATCTGTATAGATCTTAAGGTCACGTGGGGAGCTTAACGAGGTGATGACCTGTTATATCTACAGAATGATGGTTGGAGCTTGGTCTGAGGAGCTGCCCTTTGCACTAGTAGCAGACTTATCAGAGCTTACATAAACTTCTGATGACCTCTGTGCTCTGGATTATTGCTCTGAATCATTCACTCTGTGTAGATTTGGTGTGTTTTTCTCTGCTGTATCAAGTCTTTATTGAAGCATCTGAGGCAGTGTGTACTTAGAGCTTCGCTTGACTTTACTGCTGGGTTTGCCAGGGTCTCAATGTTACAGCCTAAAGAATAATAATTGCAACTTCCATTGACACAGGCAACCTTGTTTGTTGAGCTGCAGAATTTGGATGTTAATCAATGTTATTAATCTATTCTTCTAACATGAAAAATGTTAATGTTGCATCTCTGCTTGGAAGGAAATAAGACTTTTTGTGTGTTGCCTTTGCTTCTGTAGTTGGCAAGACCTCGAACCATGCCATTGTTCTGGCTCAGCTCTACACTCAGGGCCAATGCAAGGGGCTGCATGCCTTCATCGTTCCTATACGGCAGCTGGGCACCCACGAGCCTTTGCCAGGTAAAGAATTGCTTTAAGGATTTAGTGCTCTTGGGAAAACTGCGTTTCTGTATCTCTTTGGCTATGTACAGCTGCATGTGTCTTGTTAACGAACACAGTTTATTTCACTATCTGTTTTTAGTGAGCCGTAGGTTGTAGACCACAGGACTTGAAACGTCAGGAGTCTTACTTGTGGCTGACCTGCCACGAGCTTCCACGTCATGTTTTCATTGGGAGGGTTTGTTTGGCATTTGATTCTGTCCCTGTGTTTGCCAGCCAGGCGTTCTGTGAGGCAGCACGTGCTTCTGCTTTCTGAAAACGGGAACGTAGTGGCTAAAGTTGAGATGAATTATCTTTAGGGATAACTTCCCCAGTTGCTATATGGTACGATTGCATACAAACTATGAATGCCCTGTGTTTTGATGCTCTTCTTATTGGTTTTTTTTATCATAAAAGAAGTGATTAAGCTCCTAGTTAGCTGTTAATCCTTGCAGCATCGGGGCTTTCTAGAAAACTTCACAGTGCTTGTCTTCAAGGGTGGCTCAGACCTCCTGTGTGGTGCTCCTCTTTGACAATGAAAATGGCTTTGTCTGTGGCAGGTATTACAGTGGGTGACATCGGGCCGAAATTTGGTTATGATGAAATGGATAATGGCTACTTGAAAATGGACAACTTCAGAATTCCTCGGGAAAACATGCTGATGAAATACGCTCAGGTAAAGCAGTGATTTTCAGCAAATGCCACGAGGAGGTGACACTTCAAATGCTGCTGTGCAGCTGAACAGTGCCTTAAATGGTGCATGTTATTAACTCTTGGTTTAAGTGGGTTGATTGTAAGTACTACTTGAGTTTAGAGCTTGGGATGTGAATGTGTAAAAGGGAAGAAACCTTAAAAATCAACAGGCTGTATTTATTTTTTTTTTGGTAGGTTGAACCAGATGGCACCTACGTGAAACCAGTGAGTGATAAGCTAACCTATGGGACCATGGTGTTCATCCGATCTCTGATCGTAGGAGATTCAGCTCGCTCCCTGTCCCGGGCTTGTACTATTGCCATCCGCTACAGTGCAGTGAGGCATCAGTCTGAGCTAAAGCCTGGGTAAGTGCAGTGAAAGGAGAAAGCAGTTTGAATGCTGACAGAAAATTCAGTACTGAAGGGGAGAGGGACTGTGGTTGACGTTGGTTGCTTTGACACTTGATAGTTTTAACAGAGTGAGTAATCTTTTCTTCTGGACCGCCCTCCCCCTGCCAGAGACTTTTGTTATATGGTCCTAGGATGCTCTGATGTGAGATGGATGCAGCTTTTACTGTTGAATAGGACTTAAGCAGCAATTTACTGGCCATTGGCATGCTAACCCATCAATGTTTTGCTCTTAGGGCACCAGAACCCCAGATTTTGGATTATCAGACCCAACAATACAAACTCTTTCCTCTTCTGGCAACAGCATTTGCCTTTCATTTTGTGGGAGCCTACATAAAAGACACCTATCATCGCATCAGTGGAGACATCCACGAAGGAGATTTGAGTGAGCTGCCAGAGGTGCTGTATTCCTTGGAAATCAGGGGGGTTTCTGATTTTATGTGAGAACTGCTTACAGCACAGGAGGAAAGGCATCAAGCCTTTTTGGTTTTCACTGTTGGGATGTCTTGTATGTGAGATCCAGCGAACTCAAGCCTAGTAGGTGCATGTGACTTGTACTACTTTGTTTGCACTATTTGTTTAGCAGTGCTTCACAAAAAAATAGAGCAATGCAAAGAAAGCTAATGTGTATATTTATATTGTGTGTGTATATATCACGTAAATATATTATATAAATACCAAATGTAAGGATTCACTTTTCAGGAGTGACAGCATATGACTCCAAAGTGAAGCTGAGACTGGGCTTAGCCCTGTGCTGTAGCATCTTGATTGTTCTTCTAAATAAGCAAAGTAGAACTGATGCGTTGATCAAAGGTATTAAGGGATTAGGGTTGCAAAATGTTAGTTTTCAGCTTGGGTTTCTCTTTGAGAAGCTTATGTGGCAAAAGGCAATTGAAAACAGTTTTCTGTCTCTACACATGATGTAGAAAGGATGGGATGCTCAAAAGAAGTCTTTACCTGTGTGGAGGCTTTCATATATGTAGTTCAGCTCAGGAAAGAGTCCTTACAAACAAAACAAAACCCTGTGGGACAGCGAGAGGGTGATGTTTTATTTTCTGGGAGCTGCAGTGTTTAGAACAGAGTATTAAAATAACTAACTTGCTGTCCTTCCATCCATCAGCTCCATGCACTGACAGCTGGGCTGAAGGCATTCACTTCCTGGACTGCTAATGCTGGCATTGAGGAATGTCGAATGGCATGTGGTGGGCATGGGTACTCTCGTTGCAGTGGCATTCCTGACATCTACGTCACGTTCACCCCATCCTGCACGTATGAAGGAGAAAACACAGTCATGATGCTGCAGACAGCTAGGTATGGTAGCTTCCATGCAGTGACTTTCTGGCCTTGACATTAGGATATTTGCACCTAAAGTGCTGAACACAATGCTATGAAAGCAAACTCTATTTTTGTCAAACAAATTTACCTCCAACTGTTCTTTGCTAGACTGACTCAAGGTAAAACAACTCATCTGTATTCAGACAACTAAGATTTGCTCTTCGTTGTCTTTATTTCCAGGTTCCTTGTCAAAAGTTACAACCAGGTTGCTTCTGGGCAGCGTGTTGCTGGCATGGTGTCCTACCTTAACGATCTCTCCAGGCAACGCGTTCAGCCACAGCATAGCAGGGCTGAGACCGTGCGCATCAACGATCCAGCCAGCCTGGTAGAGGCCTACAAAGCACGAGCTGCACGGTGAGTTGTGCTAATGGCTCTAATAAAACTGAGTGTGTTGGCTGATGGTGCTGTTGTGCTTCCTTGTTAACGTGTCGTTCTCAAGGTAAGGTTTGTGGAGCTTTGCTCTGTGTCACTTTACTAGACTGGGACAGATGTAAGTGCTCGGAGGTTACAAGAGGCTACAAACAGCTTGGTTATCTGAAATATCCTTCTCATTTAAATATAAAGTACATTCAAGCGTGAAAATACCAACGTTGTTTAAACTGCTTACTGATCTACCTGGAGAAAAACAGTCCTGATACTAAAGTGAAGGAAGTGTGAGAGAACAGATACCTACGTGTGAGTAGGTATTCAAGCACCAGCTTTCTGTTGTCAGATGTCTTTTTAACCCTCTATAGCTGTGCTCTAACTGCACTGATGACAGGTATTTTAGAACTACTGCTTGCTCCAGGCCATGTATCTTGGTTCTAAGCATGACCTCTGGGTTCTTAGATGTTAGATTAAATTCATATGAATTGGGTGTATGTAATCTATGACCTGTTGTTCTTCTTTTCCTAAAATAGGCTTGTGGAAGCTGCAGCAAAGAATTTGGAAACTGAATTGAACCACAGAAAGAGCAAAGAGGATGCCTGGAACAAGACGTCTGTTGACCTTGTGCGAGCATCTGAGGTCTGTGATGTATATGAGAAGGAGGGGTATGGTAGGACTGCTCATTTCTTTGTGATCCTAACTCACCTTCCTGTTGTCTCTTGTAGGCACACTGTCACTACGTAATAGTGAAGCTTTTCACAGCAAAGCTGTCTGAGATCAGCAACGCAGCTGTCTGTGCTGTCCTGACTGAGCTGTGTCTCTTGTATGCGCTGTATGGGATCAGTAAGAATGCTGGGGATTTCTTGCAGGTTGGTGTCTTTCTCCAGCACTCCAAGTCTCTAGAGCCAGAGTCCTTGATCACAAAGATGTTTCAAATGCAGAGCTGCACAAATGTTTAGGTCTAAAGTTTTGACTGTTCACTTCAGTGAACAATGCAGTTCTGATGGAACTGTTTTCAACCAGAAGTAGAGTTGGATGATAAATAGTGGTGACTGTGCTAGGCATCTCCTCATGCTCATACCCTATGACAAATTGCCAGTTGGATCAGTGAGCGCTTGGGTGAGGGGGAGTCCTGCATCTGAAGAACCACCAGATTTTTGGGTGGGGGAAGGCTGACTTGTGTTAGAAGTGGGGAAAGCTCTTGTGACTTGCATACTGATCTGATAATCTGGTTTGGCTGATGGGTTTGTTTTTTTTCCAAGGCGGGTATTTTGACGGATGCCCAAATTAATCAAGTGAACCAGCGTGTGAAGGAACTGCTGGCAATAATTCGCCCCAATGCAGTGGCACTGGTAGACTCCTTTGACTTCCATGACGTTCATCTTGGATCTGTGCTTGGCCGGTACGATGGCAATGTCTACGAGAACATGTTTGAGTGGGCAAAGAAATCCCCACTGAACAAAACAGAGGTAAAGAAACCTTATTTATTCTTAGGTCACATGTGTCCAAAGAGATAACTCAATTTAGAGTGGTTAATTTTGATCTAGTTATTGATCTCGGCACGTAATTGATGAAGGGATGGGAGTGGGGAGGTGCTGAAATCACTAGTGATAGCAGACAAAACTAGTTACCTACTTCTGATCCTCTGCTTTCAGCATACTTTGTTGTGGCTACACTCCCACGTGTGCCTCACGTGGAGTCCTGTAGGGCACTTTTGAGTTCCTCAGTTGTGTATGGGAATTATACTCTACCTGGAGATCCAAATGGATAATGTAATTGAATTTAAAGACAGTTATCAGTTGCTCTTAACTTTGTTTAGCGACTGTAGCTGTGAAAGCTTACCTCTTCTCTGGCAAATCTTCCAGTGCCTTTGGGCAGCAGCAGTGACTGTAGAAGGAAATTGCTCTCTTGTAGTGCTTTGAAGACATCAGGTGCTAAGGCTGTAGCTGCAGCTGAGCTAATAAAAGAAACTAAACTGTGGAGAGTCAGTGTCACTCTTCCATCACTCTTCCATAGAGAACTATAAATCCTGTCATAGTGATCTTTATGACTTTATTTGATTTGGACAAGCTATCTTCTAGCAGAGACTGACAGAGACTCTGCAATTGTAGTTAAATCCCACCAGAGCATGTTCAGTTTTCTCGTGCTTCTGAAGTCAGAAGCAGACTTGAAATCTTTCTTACAGTCTGCTTAGGAGATATCTGCCAATTTTCTTTTAATTAGAAGTGCTGGAGAGTTTTCTGTATGGATATAAAAGAGCTTGTGTTCTTCCTTTCAAACAAACTAGTGGAGAAACACTTGTTTTGAGCTTCTATCTCATCATTTGCCATTCAGATGGGCAAATAGGAGACTCAGGTGATGGTCCTGAAAGTGCCTCTGATTCAGAATGAGCTTTTCGCATCTTGAAGAATGAGTTTTGAAGTGCAGGCCCGATGTAACCTCTCTCTTGCCTTCTTTACAGGTTCACGAGTCTTTCCACAAACACCTGAAGCCAATGCAATCCAAGCTGTGAAGCCTGCTGTTTTTTAAAATGCACAATTTTCTTGCCCTGAAAACTGGATGTTTGTGTCCTTTCTTCAGGCACCTGAATCAAACCTTTCAAATCCTGGTAGCTGTAGGACAGTGAATAATTATAGCCTTTCTTTCCACTTTTATAAATGGAGGAAGTGTCTGGGGAGGGCGCGTAGGGATTGATGCCTGTTTTTAAAGTGCAATTATAATGGTAGAATTAACCTTTTAAAATCTGGAAAAGCTTTATGAAGTCATAAAGAATTGCTTTTGTGAAGCTGATAGGTAGAGAAGTTACTGTCAACTGGAAGAGTAGCAGAATTTTACTACTGAGTAGTTAACAGCCCTCAGGCAGTAGCTTGGAATGAGCAGCTGTTTTCTCCACCCCTAAAGGCATCAGTGTCCTGGTGCTTTTTTTTCCCCCAAAGTCAGCACCATCCCTCCTTGTTTTGGCAATTGATTGTGCTGTCTAAAGCCTCCTACGTAGTTTTGTGTGCAGAGATTCTGCCTGTAGCATTACTTCCCTGATGTAGCTGGGAGGTAATAGGCATCCTTGTCTGGAGTTCTGCTTCAGTCTTCTTTCTGGGAAGCATCTTCGTGTTTTCCAGTGCATCCTTCTTTTGCTGCCCTGCAGAAACTCCCTTTGCCTCTGTGCCAACGCTGTCACCTTATACTTTTGTCAGGAAGTAAAAGGAGAATACAGCAATGCTGCTCTGAGGACAAAACAAGCAGTAGTAATCAGCTGGGTGCTGATAATAGATGCTCTGCCCTTTTAACTGTTAATATTTCCATAACGCTGTCTCAAAGCACTTTACAAATGTTAATTACGTTGACTTGATGTGAGGGGTAAAAAAAAAAACCCAACACAAATGCAGTGTGATAGAAACTGCAAATTTGATGTGGAACGATGGAGCCAGTATTTGAGGGCAGAAACTGGTTAGCCAGGGTCCTCGGGTCTTCAGATTGTCCTGGGATGTTCTGGTTTTTTAAAGGCATTCTTACAACAATCCCAACTGCAGTGTCCGGATCTCTTTCCCCACCCATGCATTTCCAAGAAGCTGTCTCTGATTTGCTTAATTTTTGAATATTGACTTGCTCAGTGCTGTCTGAATTAATGGACTGACTTTGAACAGAACCTCCTGCTGCCCAACGGGATCGGCACAACTGAGTTACTGCATTTCAACACCACGGGTCGATCAGCGATGATAAAACCCTTCTCTGCAGACAAGAGAAACTCTTGAGCTTAAAGTGGGTAAAAAAGCAAAATCAGAAAGCACAGAAACACCCCAAAGTTCAGCATAAATGTGCAGTTCTGAGGCAGCATCTGTGAAGCTGCTTCTCTGGCAGCTTGGCCACCTCTCAAAGTCACTCATTCTTAATTGCTTTTCATGGAGGAGCGTTCTGTGGCACTAACAATCACCAGCCAGGATCTTTAGCACCACGCACAGTGGCTCAACAGGAAGAAATGCTTCACTTTTGATTTTTGTTTCAACTTAAAGCAGCCGTGCCTTCTGCCCGGGGAGTCCTTTGGGTTGAATGAAACCACTGCTGTTCAGGTTTCCAAATGAGGCGAACGCTTCTGCCTTGTGCTCATCCATCAGAGCAGGTTGATCTGGGGAGGGGAGGATGGAGGAGCAGGGAGAGGTCGAAAGTATGTCAATGAGAGCAGTGCTAGCTAACTATGTACAGATACAATAAATTAACAAAACCAGAGTGTTTTCAGACAACGTCTTTTTCTTTTGACTCCTGTGCCTTGCCTTCAGCGGATCTTCTTGGAAATAAGAGTGGAATGAGGTACTCAAAAAGATGACCTTTGCAGGCTTCGTTCTGCCTGCCGTGGAATTCCTACACCAGCAACTTTGCTTTCCAAAAGCCACGCAGGATCGCATCCTGCTGTTTTCTTTGGAGTAGACTGTGCTGCAGCAGTACTGCTGGTGAATGCTGCATCCTTCCCAGCTTGGGTGGCACTGCCTCTCGTGGTCCGCAGACGGCATTTCATCCTGGTTAGGGCTCCCTATCTAACAAAACGCGGCCAGAGCAACCGGGGAGCTGGGCTGGCTTTGTCCTGACCCATTTCGGACGCTGAGAAATCGTCCTGTCCTGTCCTGTCCTAGCAGTGAGCCGCTGTCCGCCCGCTTCTAACGGGGCTCTGGGTGCGGGGTGGTCGCGTTTACCGAACTCTAACCGTTGTTAGGGGGGATTCGAGCGCGGCGGGTGGGATCGGCCCCCCCACTCCATCCCAACACTCCCGTGGACAGATCCCGACGGCAGCTGCCCCTGTGCCCCCCTCAGCCCCTTCCCTGCAGCCGTAACCGCCGTGGCCGACCCGGATCGCGTCCCGCTCCAGCTGCCCGAAGGGTCCCGCGTGGGTTTTGCCTCTCGTGGGCACCTCGTGCCCGGCACCGCGAGCGGAGCTGCTGGGAGCTGTAGGCTGCATCGGGTTCTGACGGAGACTACACTTCCCAGCAGGCTGCGAGGGAAAAGGAAGGGAAAGGAGAGGAGAGAGGAAAGGGAGAGCCGGGGCTGGGGTGTGTGCTGCGGGCGGGAGGAGCAACGTGGGCGCAGCGATGCTCCGCGTGGGGTGGGCAGCGCTGCCGGGGTGATGGGAGGAGGGGAGTGGGGGTTTCCCTTCGTGCAGGGCAGGGTGCTTTGTTTTCTGCTCGGGCCGAGTGGGAAAGGCTGTCCGTGTTGTTTGGGATCCCCGGGTGCTTGGGATCCGGAGCGTGGGGGGTTATTTTGCGGAGCAGCGCTGTGGTTGCGGTGGGATGCTCCCCGTGCAAAGCGCTTCGGGAGATCCAGACCGTTTTAGGGGGTTTGTTTGGATTCGATTGAGCGTTTTCTGAGCGGTTGAGAGAAGTCTGAGCAGCGTGGAGGCAGACTGCAAGCTGTACAGGGAAATCTTAGCAGAGGCACAGCATTCATCAAGGCAACTCAAAGCGTTTTGCTGTCCTTGCAGGTAGGAGGTTGGCACCCTGAGATGGTGAACCTATAGACAAACCCGCCCGGAGCAAAGGAAAGCAGGGTTTCTGCTATGGTGAGTGTGATGCAGTGCAATGCAGGCCTGGGACATCCACATTTATGGCTCTGGCACATCTGCATGGAGGCAGAATAGGGCTCGGGAGCAGAGGCTTCTGCTGGGAGGGGCTGTGCACGTTGGGGCTCTCAAGAGTTGTAAATATATCAGCAGTTGCCCCACGTTTCATGTGCCATTTCCCAAACTGAGTGAGAGAGGGAGGGCTTCAGGGCTGCTCAGTGTGTGTGGGGAAAGCCCAGGGCAGGTCTTCGTTTTGTAACAAGAAAATTTGTCTTTCCTCTTAGGCTACGAAATTCAGGAAAAGTTTGAGAGGTACGTACACCTCCGTGCTTTCCTTCCTCCACCCACACGTGCTTTGATGGGGGTCACTGGTCACCCAGCCTCCCTGGCTGCTGAAATAATCATTCATGGTCCTTGTCTGAAAGCTGCTGTTGAGTACATCGTGCTCTTCCTTGAGGATTTTTTCCAGATCCAGGGGGTTTGTTTCAGTTCTTCCCCACAGCTGCTCCTTGCTAAGAGGCCTTTTGCAGCCCTGGATGCTATAGCAGTGCTGTTGGAGTTGCCCGAGGGCCCTTAGATACTGTGAGCTCACAGATTAAGGGCTGCTTGGGGCCAAGTGAAAAGAACAAATACAATTTCTGGCTAAATGAAGCTAAACCATACATCCGTCAAATACTGAGTCAAGACCTGGTCCTGGCAGTTCTCTCTAGGCTGGCAAAGGAGAGCCATATATTGATGGTGATTGAGATCTAAGCCTTCATAATGGAGGATTTCAAAAGAGCAAGCCCTGCTGAAATAGGAAGCTTTTTTACATCTGTTTGGGTGATCTCACTTGTCTTAGCTCCTTTAATTTGTTTTGTTCTAGACTCCACTGATGACGTGCTGGATGACCTCCTTGGATCTGGTGGTAAAATATGCCTTCTTTGCAGCTGAAAGGGCTGCATCCTCATACTCTGTTACTCTCTTCCTGGGAGCAGGAGAAGCTGGTGCAAGAGCCATTGCTCTCAAGAGAGCTCCAGTTGAGAGATGAGAACATTGTTTCTCAGAGTCGAATGCCACTGAACAGGGTTGGACATCGGCTTGGGGGGGGGAAGGGAAGCAGAAAGAAGTTCTTCTTCAATTAAAACCTTTTTGGCCCATAAGGAGACAGAAAATCCCCCCTTGGTATGACTAGGTCAGGAAATATGCCTATGTCTGTCATCCTAATCTCTCCCTGTCTCGTTTCCAGATGAAGGCCCTGCTAAATCTTCCCAGCCCGCTGGTGTCAGCAGTGGGAGACCCCGGAGCAGCAGCTTGCAGGCCAGCAAGAAGTGAGTTCCTTTGGCACCCAGTCTCTCTGTGCAGAGCTCTCCGTGCTCCCCATGTCCTTCTGACCTGCCCCATCCCTAGTTCCTCCACCTTTCCCCCCTGCCCTGATAGAAGCTTCATGAGGAGAACTATCTGTGATCCCTTTGGAAGGTGGGAACCCAGAGCTGAAGCTTTGCAGAAACAGTTGGGTGTCCCCCAGCCCTATGCATCTACTGTAAATTTTAAAACAGCTGCTTGCCTCAGTATAGCAGCCCCAGTGCTAACGTCCTTATTGCCAGTATTCTTTTTAGCCTCGCTTTCCCCAGCTCACATGTGGTGCTGCTAACCCCTAGACTTGTGTTTACAGGTCCTTTCTGGAGGACGATTTCTTTAACGATCTCCTTGCAGAGGACATGAAAGATGCAGAGGTGAGCCAAGCATTTCATGGGAGAACCTGGGTGTCCTGAGGGCTGGGGCTGAACGGGGCCAGTCTCACTCCATCAGGTCTGCGGTGGGATGTCAAGGAGGAGCCTTGAAGTTTGGCTGGTGCCCTCTCTGACATCACCATGGAGCAAAGAAGATGGGATGGGGGAGTGGGTAGGTGATGGGAGAAGAGCTTCCAGGTGCAGCCCAGCCCTCCTGGCTGCAGTTCAGATACAGTATCACAGGAAGGACCCTAGACCAAAGCAGCAGACTGGGTGTTCCTGATGCTTCTGCAAGGGGCAGGAGGATCTAAGCAAAAGAATCAAGGCACAGCGGGTTTCCAGTGAGGAAGATACCAGGGGGGATTGAACATGTAGTTTCATAAAATGAAGAGAATCAGGGCCTTGAGCGGTGGTGCAGTTTACTTAGGGCTGTAGTGGATGTAGGTGGTCTACATTTGCATCTGGGTTTAGAACTCCAGGCTTCTACTTGTGGGATGAAGAGCTTGCAAAGTTTGTCTATCTGATCTCTCCTCTCTTTGGCACGCAGGAATCTAGTATCTCCAGTGCAGACCCTCAAAATGTGCTAGAAACCCTGAAGGTAAATTCACAAGTTCCCATCATCTCAGCCCCATGCTTCCTGCCCATTTCACCAAGGCACACTCCTCATGGTGACCTGATGAGTGGCAGCTCTGCTGCCAGGCACAGGGGCTGACTGGGGAAGCAGGGAGAACAACACATCACCTTCACAGGAACTCCACGAAAGCAGAGCTCAGCAGACACCCCTTTTTGATAGGCAGTGTTGTACCCGGGAAGCAGCAGCACTGGGGCATTAGCATCACTCGTGCAGCTCTCATCCTCATCCTCTTGCTTTCCAGGACATGGATGACATGGAAACTGATCTTCTGGGAATGTCAGAACCCAGATCTGGGTTGGGAAAGGTGGCCACGAAAGGCCCAGGAAAAGGCGGCACCTCAGAAGGAGCAGTAAAAACTTCAGGGAAGATGCCTGCTCCTAAGAAAGGTAAAAAGGAAATGCTGCTCCTCTTTTCACAGCCTTACTGTGAACAAGCATGGGCTGTTTGCATACCAAATTCCTCTCCATGGTCACTTGATCTGCATGGAAGGAGAACCAGGGGGGTTATGTCCTGCTCTTCTCCAGGCACTTTGCCCCTTTCCTGCTTGCAAGGCAGCCTCTCCAGAGAGATTTCCACTCGATAGAGGTGCTTGAAGGAGAAAGCTGCTAGAAAAGCAGCCTTCGGCTGGACTGGGACAGGGGCACCTCTGTCTGCCATGCTCTGAGTGAGCTGTGGCCTCTCTTTCTAGGAGAATCTGCATTTGAGATGGATAAGAAGCCATTCTCATCCCCACCTGCTATCCAACAGTACAAGGAGTTTAACTTTGAGGGTAGGTTCTCCCTTCTCTTCCACGTGTAGATGCCTGGCAGCAGTTGAGGACTCTGCTCTTTGCACATTACTTGCCTCTTCTGTTAGCTCAAGGCTAAGGAGTACTTGGCTTAATCCTTTCCTGCCCCCGTGGGGTAAAATTCCTAGACGAAGATGATCCTTTGGCTGGGCTTTTGTCTGAGGAGAAGCAGGGTACTCCCAAGAAACCATCTCTAAGAAGAGGCAGTGAAAGAAGTCCAGAGAAGAAAATAGAGTTGGACAAAGAGAAAGGTAAGCAGGGATGCTGAATGCATCCTTTTCATATTAGACCAATTGGCAACTTGGATTAGTTTGTGTGAGCTCCAAACAAATAAATTGCAAGCCAGCTAGTCCCTTCTCATATTAATCATTACGGTCATTTATAGAGCAGCTTCATGACGGGGTTAATTGTAACACAGCTCACTGACTGCTTGGTATGTCCAGTGTGCCACAGGTTACAGCACTGACCGTTCCTTTCTGGGGATGGAGGCTCAGGTCTTACCTTTGACCTCATCCAGCCTGCTTCATGCCTTGCCAAATGAGAACAAGTTTGCTGGGTGAGGGTTGAGGTGGCTGAGAGCACTGCCAGCCCAGGTCAGAGTCCCTTGAGGGCACCTCCAGATTGCATCCAGCTGCAAAGGGGCTGTAGTAGGCACCGAACCTCTTGTTCCTGCAGTAAAGATATTAAAATCTCCCTGCACCCCAGCAAATCTGCTCTGCTGCAGAGGTGGACACAGCAGCTATTGTGTTAGGGCAAGGCCTAAGGGTGCACTGGGGGAGTGGGGAATCTTTTACATGGGGAAGGAATTACCTGATAAGAAGCTTGCAAAGCCAAAAATCTGGTGTTAAACGGAGCTGAAAACCCCATGTTGCAAAACTCAGCTGTGTCCCATCTGTCACTCTGTCTCTTGCTGTGGGGTTTGGTTGCCAAGAAGCGCTATTTCAAAGTGACTTTGAGAAGAAAGAACAGACGGGGCTGTTCTGATCTCTTGTTGCTGGGAAAAATAAGTAAAATAAAACAAAATAAAACCCTGATCAAATCATCTGCTGTCTGTGATTCTGTCCACAGAGCCACTCCCACCCCAGACACACACACACACCAAAGCCCCAGCCCGGCGGAGGGAGCAGCTCACATTTGAAGATGATGCCGATGACCTGTTGGATGTGCTGGGATTTGGTGACAGCCAAAAAGGAGACCAGAAGGAGGGAAAGAAGGCAGAAAAGTAAGGCATTCCTGGGCAGTGAAAGAGGAAGGGGATTACTTGTGTACGAGGTAGCACCAACATGCTAGGGGTTGCTGGAGGGTTTCAACGCTTCTGCCCTTGGATCCCAGAGCAGCCTCATTTTGCAGTAGAAGAGACAGAACACCCTGACAAGGCTGTGTGTCTGGGAATGGCACTGCCCCTTGGAGAAACCCGTCTCCTGCTCTGTTCCCAGCAGAGAGGAGGTGCGTCCGGCCCGCTTCAAGCTGGATGAGTTACTGGGACGAGGCTCTGTCGCCAAAATCCTGGAACAGCCAGCTTCAGGAGAGCACAGAGAGTTCAAACTGGATAAGAAGTACCAAAAACAGCCAGGTGAGTGCAGCCAGGGATGCTGGGAAGGTCTGCATAGGCACGGTGTTGGCTCAAGAGAGCAAGATGGATATCTCAGTGCCCTTACAGCACTTTGTTGCAATGGTGAGCAGGGTTGCTAATGAGCTCTGTCAGCCCTGCAGGGAAGGTGGCTGACACAAAACCTTATACCGTGGCCTGGAGGCAGGCTGGGGGCACTTGCACAATTACTGCAGCTCAGCCGATGGTTGGTGATTTACCAAGTAACTCGGTTGCCTCGGAACATGGGCTGGTTTCCAACAAAGGTGCTTTTCCCAGCCACAGTGAGGAGCCACATTCCTCGCAGGTTTCCAGTGAAGGCGTTTCCAGCAGTGATTCCCCAGAGGCAGCGATCCCAGTGGGAATTGCAGGGGAGGAGAAGGAGGAGGGCTGGTGTGTTAGCAGCCGCTGCTCCTCTGGGTGCTGACTCGAGGTTGGTTGTCTGAACAGAGAAGAAAGAGGAGGATTATGTCTTTGGAGATTACCAGCCCACAGTGGCCAGCATGACAGAGGGCCGTTCCTCGAGGAGGCAGTCTGTGAGGTACAGTGTGACTTTAGCTCCATCCACTGACCAGACTGGCAGAGCTCCCAGGGCACCCTCACTGGCAGGCATGCAACTCCCTCTCCTCGTAGCAGGTTTTCAGCTGAGAACAGCAGTGAACCGAAACCAGACCCACACTCCAAACCTCCACCTGCATCCAGCCAGAGCCCTGCACGGAGCAGAAGGACTGGGGGCAACTGGCTGGGCCTGAAGGATGAGGATTTTTGGGATTCAGAGCCACCATCTCCAGCTAAGACCAGTTCTGTGGTGAGCACCCAGCAGCTCCTGCACACAGAAGAAGCAACGACCAAACCCAACCAACTGGAAGAGGAGAACTGGCTGAGTGCTGCCTTGTCTCGCAAGAAAGCACAAGCAAAGGCAAAGGTTCAGGAGAAAAGCGCTGTGCCCCTGGAGACCCCAGGCAAAGGGCTGGACCCCAGCCCTCCTGTCAGGTAAGGGCACAGTGGATGATAGCTCCTGATAGCTCTGCACGTAGCAGCTCCAGCAGAACCTCCCAGAAAGCCTTGGCTCAGTTTTAAGGAATTCATTTTAAGCACTGTCTTTCTCATCTCAAATTAGGGTACCCGTGCAGGACTTTCTCCTGCTGATCCAGCTCACAGCCCCTCACACCCCTGGGCCTTCCTCCAACTGTGTCTAAGATTTCACACACTACTCCAAGTCATTCGAAGCTGTCCTAAATCAGTGCATCCCCAGGAGCTCTCCCTTTTTCCTGCCAACATGTCCCCTTCCCTTTCCTTCCTCTTTATTTCTGGCAAACCACTTCCTCGTGTTTGTGTTTACATGGTCACAGACTCGGACTTGTGCCATTCAGGTGGAACTGTGAGGCAATATGCTGACAAACAAATATGTTTTGGACAGGGATGTGTTGGTTGCAGCTGATGCTGCCAGGGGGAAGTGGTGGATGAGGTGAGGTGGAATACAGATAGTAGAGTTCAGGGATTCCTTTGCAGCCAGAAGGCTGAACCCTGCCACAGCTCAGAGGCTCAGGGGTTCAGAAGCTTTTACCCATGAGGTATTGAGGGAAAGGATCTTGTCTTTCATCACCTCCTTGGCTCTGTGTTGCAGCCAGCCAGCCACCTCCACAGGAGCAGCACTGCAGGCAGCTGCCCAGCAGGACAAGACAGCAAGTGCAGACAACTCTGGGTAAGGCTTCCTTCACCTTTAAACTTTCACCTTTAAAATTAAAGAGATGCCAGGGAGGATAATGTCCTTGCATCTCACCATGAGCTGTGTCTCAGCATGCTGTGTCTCAGCTGTGTCCCTGCCCATACAGGCCCCGTGTCCCCTGGCTCAGCACTGTGACACAAGCCTCAGCTCACCCATCGGAGCCTGCAAAGAGGGATCCCCTGAGAGATGCCAGCCACAGCGGTGTGTTCCACAGGATGGGTCTGCTTGGGTAGCAGCATGGCCCACTTTAGGCAGCTTGGCTGAATCTGTGTCCCTCTGGCCAGCTGCTGGAGCAGGGCAGGACCCTTTCTGCTCTGCCTGAGAGACTTGGACCCTCGTTCTTCTGGACGGGGATGATTCCCACTGCTGTGTCTGAATGATGAATTCATTGAACTTTCAGGCCCTGCAGCATCATCCCCAGCAAAGCAAGAGATGCAGAGCCCTGCCCCACTTGCTCAGGTAGGTCTACTGCCTAAAGGTGAAGGATCAGTGGGATCATTGGGCTCTCCACGGTGTCATGCTTTGCCTCCCTGAGAGCATCCGTGTCTCTGCAGGTTACCACACCCAGCACACCCCTCCAGGCTGCCTCGCAGCTGCAGGTGAAGCACACAATGTCACTCAGAAGCTGATGGCTGTGCCACAAAGCCACTGATCCTAAATCTTGGTCTTCTCTCTTCGTCTCCCACAGGCTGAATCCTCACCTCTGGGCTCACTGCATGAGGGGAAGCCAGGAGCTCACGCAGCCCAGCCCTACGAGGATGAAAAAGGCTGTTGGGCAGCACTGCTCAGTGCCCAGGCCCGTGTGGCAGAGCTGGAGAGCCAGGTGAGCCCCACTTTTTGCCTGCTGGATGGGAGACCACAAGTTACTCAGTAGAAGAGGAAGTATATCTGCTCCAAATAGCATCAGGATGACTGCGGAGAAGAGAAAACCTCCCAGCCCAGGAGTGCCTGCTGCCATCAGGCGCTGCTGTGGGAGCTCTGAGCACGAAGACCTTCTCCTTTGTGTGTCCAACAGGTCCGCATGCTGGAGCTGGAGAGGACACAGCACAAATTGTTGCTGGAGAGCCTTCAGCAGAGGCACCAGGATGACCTGGATCTTCTTGAGAGCACACACAGGTACAGGGCTCTCGCTCACTCTCCCCCCAGTGTCACATCTTTGCCTGTAGACCTTTCTTCCTTCCATGGGTGGGAGTGCAAGAAAGCTTTCCAAATCCATCCCTGGCGTGGGTAACCACAAAGCCATGTTGATGCTGAGCCACGGGGGGATCCATGGGTGAGCCAAAGTGAGGATCTGCTCTCACCAACACTGTCCCATGGTGCAAAGGAGAGGGACCAGTGCCTTTGCTGGCACGTCCTCAGCTGGAACACTTTACTGTGCAGCAGTGGGTGAGTTCAAGGCTCAGTCTGCAGGAAGTGCCTTGTGCCTTGATTTCCCCATGCACACTGGAACACCGATCTCCTTGCTGGGTCCCCATGTGCGCTTTGATGGGGAGTGACAGGTAATGCCACGAAAGCAGCACTTATTTCTTGCCCTAACACCCCGGCGGGCTGTTTCTGGGCAGGAGCCGGTTGAAGATGGTGGAGGAGACTTACGGGCAGCGGGAGGAGAGGCTGCGGCGGGAGAAGGAGCAGCTGGAGGAGAAGCTGCTGTCACAGAGCCAGGATGCAGAGCGGGCCCGGGCAGATTTGGTGGCACAGCATAAGCAGCATGTGGCCACGCTGGAGAAGCAGAAGGCCCAGGAGCTGGAGAGGCTGCAAGAGCTGCAGAGGTGAGCACAGCACTCGTGTGGTGCTAAGTCTTGTCTCCTCCATCTTGGGAAAGGAACCAGGAAAAGCTTTGGGGACACAGGAATAGGAAAAATCAGGCTTTGGGTTGTGGTGGATTTTGGAGCGAGATTTGCTTTGTAGGTTGGCAGAGCAGGACCTGGCTGTTGACATCGTTTCGTAGTGAATGCGCTGTATTTTGAAAGAAGCAGAGCCAAGTGTTTCATGTCCCTAATACCTTTTATTCAGGTCCTCGTGTCACTGACATCCACATAGCCAATGAGAAATGGCAGTTTTTGGCGAAGAAAACCATCACCCTCAAATGTAGCCCATCCCAGATGTGAATGCTGTCAGTGGGATGCCCCAGCTCAACCCGACGACCAAGCTTCTTTTACACTGCCCATCCCAGGGAGCACCAGTTCACACTGTCCCCTAATGGGCTTCTTCCTCTGTGTCCTGCAGGTCATCTGTCCAGGAGATGCGCAAGGACCACGAGGAGCAGCTCCAGCGGCTGAGGCGGCTGAAGGACCAGGAGATCGATGCAGTGACCAGTGCCACTTCTCACACCAGGTGTCATTTCCCCACACAGGTCCCTGCCCACTGTGTTCCCTGTCCTGCAGGAGCCGGCCACAGCTGTCCCTCTCCGTGGTGGTGACATGAAGCACGTCCCACAGGGGTGACCTGTCCCCTCTCTCTTCTCTGCAGGTCTCTGAATGGTGTCATCGAGCAGATGGAGAGGTTCTCCAGCGACCTGCACAACCTCTCAAACAAGGTGGAGGCCACGCACCACACCACCTCCCAGGAGCTGGCCATGGGAGCCCGGCAGAGGGATGAGCAGCTCAAGGGTACGTCTGCCCTTCACCTGCTGGAAGGGCTGAGGGGGCCCTGCACCCAGAAAATAAGGAGATCCACCCAAAGGCTGAGAGCCCAGGCTGACAAAGCTCTGTCTGCCATGGTCACTGGATTCCTCAGTGTCTTCCCATTACGAAACAATGTCCTGGGGACACGCAGAGGATGATGAGCACAGAATCACGCTGTTTTTTTTGTTAATATGGTGAATATAGAGGGAGCTTCCAACCCCGGCGTGGTGAAGGATGTTAGAGAGGGTGGTGGTGGTGCACTCAGCGTGGTTGAGTTTGCAAAATCCTGGAGCTAACAGCCCTGCTGCTGCCTCTCCCCAGTGCTCCAAGACAGGCTGTCACAGCAGCAGAGGGACATGGAAGAGGAGAGGAGCCGACTCCAGGAGGTGATTGCCAAAATGGAGGCCAGGCTAAGTGAGCAGACTCGGCTGCTGGAGCAGGTGAGTGCGCAGTCTGTCCTCCATCTGGGTTGGCCCTCTGGGTATGAGGAGGATGATGTCTCCTTGGTGGAGTTCCCTGATTTGGACCTCGTGAATGGCATCTGTTTCTCCTCTGGGCCTGGACCAGGAGCGATGGAAGGCGATGGCAGAGCAATCCAAAGTGGAATCTCTGCAGCGCTCCCTGGAGGAGCAGCGGCGAGTCATGACCCAGCAGCTCTCCATGGAGCGGGCAGAACTGGAGAGGGCAAAGGTGAGATGGGGCAGACATCCCTCCCAGGTGCTTTTCACATCTCATGAGTCTGCCTAGGGCTGCACTAAGGTGTGTGGTTAGTGGAAAAGCTGCATTCTGGGTTACAGCATCCCTCATCTTCCCTCTGTCCTCTGTCTGCGCAGTGCCACACCTCGTGGTGCAGTGAATCACAACCACACCAACTATCTGTGGCACAGGGGTGAAGGAGGCTGGTGTGTGCATGTGTGATGGAGTCTGTAGATGTCAGGTGGGGTTTGGTTGCAGAGATGGGTTAAAGGAGAAAATCCTATGGCTGGAACACCTAGCACTGTCTCCCTCCTGTGATGCTCTGCAGAGTGCTTTGCTGGAGGAGCAGAAGTCAGTGATGCAGAAGTGCTCGGAGGAGCGTCGGAAGCTGGCGGTTGAGTGGGCTGAATTTCACACCCAGCAGCAGCTTAGCAAGGAGCGGATCGAGCGTGACATAGACCGAGCCCTGCAGTTGGACTCCCAAAGGGAGGGCACCATCATGAGCCTGGCCAAGGTATGGCAGCAGAACCCCTTCCCGTGGCATCCAGCACTGCCTGGCAGGCAGCAGGGCTCCCCCATGATCCTGCCTGCAGGGATGTGGGGGGAGGTTCAGAGCTGGCTTTGGGTGTTTAGGATGGAGTCACCACACTGTGGTGGTGAGAACTGGGGTCTTCCCAGGGCAGCTCCTGCTAGCCAGTTTTTGGTGTAGGCTTAGATTGACATCGGTCGTATCGGTCTTCTCCCCTTTGCCCATGAGGATTTTGGGCAGCACAGCCTCCTCTGTTGTAAGTATCCAAAGTCAGGTGAAAGGAAACACCCATGATAGGTTCACCATGACACGGGATTTGTCTAGAGTTGGTTCTGCTCCCTCTTGGGGCAGTTCAGAAGGGATGTGGCACAGACAGTGCAGCAAGAGTGCATTGTTAAGGTCTAACCAAGGTGGTACATGACCATTCAGTTGGATATTTCTGGTGCTGATAGACTGCCACACCTTGAGCATTTTTAGGGTGTGCAAGACGGTGCATGGTTCTTTTCTGTGAAAGGAGTGTGCATGTGTGTGTGTCTGTACAATCCCAGCTCTGCTGGGCCCTGGTCCCCAAGAGTAGATGGGTGAGGGCACTGCTTGGTGTTGCTCTGCACCACAGACTTCATGCACAGCAGGAGTTCAGCAGGGGCAGATGTCTCATCACTAGGGAGGACAGGAGATAGTGTCCAGGACAGGGCTGGTAACAAATCCATTGCACCCATGCCCAATCCTAGGAGCAAGCAGAGCTGAAGATTCGGAACCATGATCTGAAGTTCAAGGAGGAGCAGCTGGTGAGGGACAGAGAGCTGCTGGACGAGGCCTGGCGTGAGCTGAGGCTGGAGAAGGACAAGGTGAAACGGGCTGCACTGCGCGTCCGGCAGCAGGAGGAGGAGGTCAAGAACATGAGCAGTGTAGGTGGAGCATTTGTGCTGCAGTTCACAGCTGCACACTGATTGTCAGCAAAGCCGGGGTGTCACATCCCTCCTGAGGCCATGCATCCCAATCCTGTTCTGGAAGGGAAACGAGGTGCACAAAGCCACTCTGTCCCAGAGCAGCAAGGGTCCCTGTCCCCGTCCTCCTCATCCTCCCCATCCTCTGCCTTGCAGATCTCAGCACAGAAGTATGAGAAAGGGGAGCAAGCCCTACAGGATGCATGTAGGATAGAGTCTGAGCACCAGGCCAGGCTGCAGGTCATGCAGCAGCACCTGGAGCAGCTCAAGCAGCAAGAGCAGCACCTGCAGCAGGTAATGTCCCCTCACCTTCCCTTCTTAGCCTGGGGCCACCATAACAAGGATCTGAACCGTTGCCAATGATCTTTCTCTTTCTCCGGGGGGTGGGGCAGGAGAGGTTGAACATGTCTCACCAGAGTAGACAGCTGGAACAACTGCACAAGAAGCTGCTCAACAACCCCACGCTGCTGTTGAACACAGACCAGGACCTCGGTGCTTCCACCAGGGGCCTCTCCAGCACGCTGAGTAAGGCCTTCTGCACATTGCTGGTGGAAAGGGACACGCTGGGGGCTGCTGCACTTTTAATTCGCTTCTCAGAAATATTGGGATACCACTGAGGCTTGTTTTAGCTGCCTATATACAGTACAAACATCAGATCTGAGTTAGTGTTGGCCTCTCCATCCTCTAGAGGAGCTCTATTGAGCTCTGTGAGCCTGTGCGATGCCAAGAGAGGGAACGGAGGGAGAGACGTGTGGGTGAAAGCCCATTTGCTCTGGGAGGCTGAGGAGGACCCTGCTCCAGAGGCACTCAGGCAGCAAAAAAGGGCCGCCATCTGCCTTCCTGTAAGAGCACTTGCACGCTTATGCTCCCATTGCAGGTTATCCACCTCCCATCAGGACATTCCCTGGGCACAGGAACATGGGCACGACCACCCCTATGGAGCTCTACACCAAACTGGTGTTGCTGAAGCTCAGGGCACAGCAGGTGAGTGGGGCTGGGAGGGGTTTTGAGCCAGCAGGCTGCGGGCAGGGCAGGGTGAAGCTCCGAGTATCCTTTCTTCTTAGGACCGCAGTTTCCTGGAGGATGAGCAGCTATTCCTGGAGACCTTGAAGAAGGCATCCTACAACACTTCACCTCTGTCAGTGTGAGGAGCCATCCTCCCCACACTCCTCTCAGGCTAGGAGTGCATTGAGTGCCTGGCTGTACAAAGTGGCGGGGGGAGGGGGGGGGGGGGAAGAGGGAGGCTGTGTTTGTGTGTGTGTGTGTGTGTGGAGGATGAACTAAATATATTATAAATAAATTATGTCTGTTTAAAGAGGCTGTCAGTCTTTTCTTTAAAAAAGCTCAGTGTGAAGTCCTTCCCTGTGGCTTCAAAGTGTGTGAGGTCTGTCATAAATGCTCGGAGTCCAATCGGAGTTTTTGGGATATTTTATTACAATCAAAAGGTTGAAAAGCAATAAGCAAGCAGCGCTGGGTGTGCCGGGGAGTCTCCGCTCCACCAACGACACACACCGAGAAGATGGTTCCCCCTTCTTTTATACAGTGTCTTATTTAAAATTTCTTGAAGTCCCCTCCTCCTCTTGGTCAATCATTTTATTCTTCTACACTTGTGTGGCCAGTCGCTAGGGGGGTGGCACATTCCTTCAGGTGGCCTTTGGGATGAAGGCTGTTTGTCTTCCTTAATGCCCTCTGATTCATCCCTCTGTGTATTCCAGGCCGGTCTTGCAAGGTCTGTGTTTGAAATGCTTATCTCTGCCACCCCTTGGTTTGAGGAATGCACCTTCTGGGCTCCGTTTAGCAGGGTTAGTGTTTGAGATGCAGATAGAGTTTATCCTTCCATGTCTTATAAGGAAATTTTACTCCTTAAATCAATTTTATCTGCTGACTGGATTTAAAGGCACTGTATCAGTATCTTTGTATCTTTTGACACGAATCACATCCACATGTTTTACAGGTCTGTGCCACTCAGGGGCACTGATAACGTTGTGGGGTTTTTTGGGGGGCTTCGTATGCGTGGCATCGGGTCACTTCAGTAAAATAAACGGGGAAGGAGGGGTGGAGATGTAACTGGGGGGGACAGGGACAGCCCGACCCCGCGGGGATGTGGGGACATTTCTAGACAGGCCCCGCTCGGGGCAGCCCCGGGGTGTGATATTTCTAGACAGGCACTGCGCAAAGGCAGCCCTGTTGCTATGGCAGCGGGGGCCTTTAGGCCGTGTCCTGCCCTGGTTGCTATGGTAACGGGGGCCTTTCTCTGGGCGCGGCGCGCACGATGGCGGTGCCGCTGCTGAGCGCGGTGCTGCGCGGTGCCCGGGGCGGGCGGAGCTTCGGCACCGCGGGTGAGCGGAGCTGGGCCCGGAGCTGGGGCGGGTCCGGTGGGAGGCGGGGTCAGGGAGGCGGCGGAGCGCGCTCCCGTCGCGAAATGAGGGCTCTCTCCGTTCTCAGCCGCTCTCCGCAAACGGGCGGCCCCGCTGGGCCCGATGCCGAACGAGGATATCGATGTGAGCGATTTGGAAGCGCTGGAAAAATACCGCAGTTTCACTCGGTACTTCAGGCTGGCGGAGAAGGAGAGCAAGAAGCCGAGGTGGTGGAAGACGTACCGGCAGTACGCGGACCCCGCGCCAGGTACTGCCCTGAGGGCCGGGGCTGCTGGCTGGCGTTGCGGCGGCTTTGCTCTGAGGTTTGGTCTGTTCAGTTCCCGGTGAGGTGCTGTGGCACGAGGTTGACCTTTCTGCAGGGCGCAGGTTTATGCAGAAAGGTCGTAGGATAGTTTGGGGTGGAAGGGACCTCGCAGCCCCCCCCACCCCAATCCCGTGCCGTGGGCTGTGTGCCCCCCACCAGCACCCATCCGCGGCCTCGGGCACTTCCAGGGATGGGGCACCGCCCCCTTGGTGAAGAATCTCCTCCTCACTTCTCATCTGAATCTCCCATCTGTTAATTTAAAAGCACCCCGTTAATTTAAAAGCACCCCCCCCCCCCCCCTTGTGCTATCGTTATCAGCACATAAAAAGTCTGACAGCCATTTCCTGGGAGAGCGAGCTGGCCAGGACCTTCCAAAAGATAGAATGGAACGAACCCTTACAGTACCTAAGAAAGACTTGAATACAGGCCTTCTAGACTACCTGCAGTTTGGATTGTGTGCTGAGCAGCACCAGGGCCAGAGTATCCCTCCTAGATAGAGGGATGCAGCGAGCTTGGGGAGGAGAGAGCAGAGGCATGGAGGTGGCAGAATCAGCTGGAGGTCTGCATCTCTCTCCCACACTTGCTAAATCTGCTGCAGTTCGTGTTGCGGGGGGGAGCGTTCAGATGTTTCATGCATTATTTTATTATCCCTCTCTAAAGAGCCGAAGACTGACATCAGCCTGCCTCGTGATAAGGTGCTGCAGGTGAGGGATCTCAAGGAAAGAAAAAGAATCATGAAGCAGAACCGCCAGGACGCTGAGATGGAGAGAGCAGCACGGCTCCGGACTGGTGCGTGCCCCACCAGCCCCCATCCCTGCTGTTCCCTCTCCCCAGCAGCTCCTGCAGCATTTCTCTCTCTCCGCAGCACTGATCCCTCTCGATGAGGTCAGAGCAGAGTGGGAGAAGACCAGCGGCCCTTTCCACAAGCAGCGCCTGGCGGAGCACTATGGGATATTTCGTGACTTGTTCCTGGGGGCCACCTTCACCCCCTGGGTGAGCTTGAGGGTGGGATACAGCCAGGAAGATGAGCACCTGGTGCCGGTCTACTACGGGAACATGGTGACTCCATCAGAGGTGTGTGAGGAGTGTCGAGAGCTTCCCACAGAAAGGCTCTGTCTTTTTGTCAGGTTCCTTTGGCATTGTTTGCTCTGAGAGCTTTCTCTTCCAGTAGTTTTTCCTCTGTGGTGAAGGGGATGTGTTTCTTGGGCAGAAGTTTGCAGCAGGATCGTTGCCTCTTGGGGGGCTGTTGTCCCTCCTGGGGCTCTCTGGATGGAGCTGTGTTACTCTGTGACATGCCCATGACAGATTCACATTCTTTGCATTACAGTTAGACCTGATCTCAATGGAAGTTGTGGTTCAGGTGTTTTCTGTTCTCTTTTATTTAGGCTTCCAATCCCCCTGAAGTATCATACGAGGCTGATAAGGGCTCTCTCTGGACTTTGTTGCTCACAAATCCAGGTCAGTTCTTAAAAACATGTTTAACTATGTTGTTTCACTCTGCTTTTGGTTTCTGCTTGCAGCCAAAAGAAAAAGGAAACATGATGCCTGCTAAGCAGGGGCTGCCCCCTAAGCTCCAGGTACAGACAGCAGCTTCAAAGGCTGTATCTGGAAAGGGAACTGGGATTTCTCTTCTTCGAGGGCAGCTGTGTTTTCTGAGAATGTTTCTGTCACTTCTGAGGCAGTAGGTGGATATTTGCAGAGCTCGGAGTGTTTGTCACTTCAATGGGTTGCATACCCATTCTGTAGCATCCCAAAATCTAGCAGTAGAGAGATAGGGCAGTGATGCAGCATGACCTACATCAGAGTATAGAGCGATGGTTTCCTGACTCCCGGTCATTATTCACCTCCAAGCTCTCCTCTTGCTTGTCAGTCTGTGCTGTTCACCCTGGGAAACCAAGGCACAGTGAAGTGAATCACCTGAGCCAGTCATCTCAGAGCGACATCTGTGAAGTTCCTTGCTCCTTGTTTTGAGTTCAGTCCTATAATGAATTATTTTTCTGCTCTAAAATGCACAGTGGGAGGTTCTGAGCTGCCCCCTCCCTTCGAGTAGGTTCTGATCATTCTCATTTTGTGGTCGAGGCAAACACTGCGTTGTCACTAAGGCCTTTCTCCTTTGTGTGCATTTACAGATGGACATTTAAGAGACACTGACTCAGAGTACCTCCACTGGCTGGTGTGAGTACTGCACGTTATTGCTGCAGGGTGCAGGTTGGGGGTAAGCTTTTGTTAAGACAGTTCCATGGCTTTCCCTGCTCTTCTTGTCATTAACTTCTTTGCCCCTGTGGTTTTTGGTCCTGCTGAAGATACAGTAGCTCCAGATGCTGCCACTGCTTGGCGTTCAGATCACCGAGTTTGATTTTCTTCCGGTGAAATCAACTTCTCCTATTTGTTTACTTGTCAAACAAAGCAGAAGTGAAATCCAAGTGTAATTTAGAGTGTCCCGCAATCCTGTGTGAAACTACTGGTCACAGCGGGGTTGAAATGAATGGATATTTAGCGAAATTAATTCCTTTGTGTTCAGGACCAACATCCCAGGCAACGATATCAAGGCAGGCAAGGAGATGTGCCATTACCTGCCCCCCTTCCCTGCCATGGGAACTGGCTACCATCGCTTCATCTTCCTGCTCTTCAAGCAAGACCGCCCCATAGATTTCAGCGAGGACGTCCGCCCGGTGCCATGGTAACTCAGGCTTTCTCTAGGCAGTTTCGTGCTTCCTTTGGCTTAGTTGTTGCTTGCTATTACAACGAGCCCAGCACTGCTGTAGCAGAGTAATTCCTTCCAATCTGTGGGGGTGCCTTGTTTCCAGCTACAGCCTCAAGATGCGAACCTTCAGCACATTTGACTTCTACAGAAAGCACGAGGGTGACATGACCCCAGCAGGGCTGGCGTTCTTCCAGTGCCAGTGGGACAGCTCCGTTACTTGGATCTTCCACCAGCTTCTCAGTAAGAAATGCACTGTGGGGCCCACCCCTGTGTGTCACACACACCTCAGTGAGCGAGCTGCGGCTGTAAGCTCTTGCTGGGCCTTGTTTGAGATCTCTCAGAGCACAGATCTGGTGCTTACTGAGCTGTCCTCCATCGGGCTGACAGCAGACTTGAGGAAACAACCTCTAAAAGGCCGTTTCAAATAAGCACTGTAAAATAACATCAAGAAGAGCCTCACCAGAGTGTGCTTGACCAGCCATGGTCTCGTGTGCACGTGGGGAGGGGATGGGGTCTGGATCTGAGCAGTCTTGCTAACGTTCTGCGTTGTCCCTTTGCAGATATGAGAGAGCCTGTGTTTGAATTCGTGCGGCCGCCCGTGTACCATCCTCCACAGTTAAAATTCCCACGTCAGCAGCCTCTGAGATACCTGGACAGATACCGAGACACCGAGGAGCCCACCTACGGCATTTACTAGGGCCCTGGGCTCCTCCTTTCGCTCTGGTGTCCGTTGCGGTGCAGGTCCAGCAGATGGGGCTGCTGGCTTCCCCGCCTTCACCGCGCTGGGCATTCGGCAGCGTTCTGCGCCTCTAGGGGGAGAGAGACAACGTAATCTCAGCCTCTTGGCTCCGAGTTCCACTTTGGCTCTGGTAGAAAGCATGCAGCTGAGGGCAGCAGGCATTCGGTGTTGGCAGTTGTGTGGGAAAAAGGCTATTTCAGAGCACGTTCGTGGATGAAAACTAATCCATGTCCAAGCTGAAATCCTGCTACTGCTTCTGTAGTAGAGCAGATGAGTAGTGGCAGCAGAACAGAGTCCAACACAGATGCCCTGCCTTGCTCCTCTGGAAGGATCACCATCCTCCTTTCACCTGCCTACGAAACAAACAAACCAGGCCAGCCTGCGTCCCCTTCCCTCATCAGTGCTGCAGCTCAGGGCTGTGCCAGCTTTCATTTCTGCAGTCTTTTTAAAGAGATAAATCAGATTAAATACTCTCTGAGTTGTGCTGGTGATGCTGACTTGTTGTTACTGGGATGAGCTTGTCTACCAGCCAGCTGGTGCAGAGCTGGGGGACCTCAGTGGGGGTCAGTGCAGAAGCACAGCTTGGATCTCCTTCCCCTCTTGTGTGTTACAGGGATGGCAGCACAACTACACAGGTGATGGACGTGTACAAGCTCAGCATTTGTGATGCTGGCATCAGTCTCACATGCTTTGGAAATGCCCACCTGCTGCTCAGCACCGTTGCCTGCACGGTGTTCTGCTGCTGCCCTGAGGGGTGCTGCAGTCTGGCTCAGCAGAGATGAGTTAGCTGCTGGGGTGACTGCAGTGGGCGTGCAGCTGTTGTGCAGTTCCAGGCAGAAAATGCCACGTTCTGCTCCTCTCTGTGCTTTTAACGCGTGATCAGATCTCAGAGGTTCCGCCAATGTAAACTGTTGCAGATGAACTCCAGCCTGCAAATGTTTTGCAAACTGATAACGCTGTCTGCAAGGGCAAGCAGATAAGGCGTGGGCTGAGAGGCAGGCAGCTTTAACCTCTGCAAATGCACTGCGTGGAGACAAGATGAGGGGGTGTGGTGCAGGGCGGTGCAGTCCCTCCATGCAGCAGGCTGCAGCTGCTGTCTGAGCGTGGGCTGGTTGCCCAGGTGCTGTTTTCTTGTGCCTGAGTGCACCAAAACGTGGCAAGAAGCAGGCTGCAGGCAGAGCCTGGGCACACGAAAACAGCAGGAGCTGCATAGAATGGGAAGATGCAGAGCTGGGCTGGCTGTGAGGTGACGCAGAGCAGCGTATCCATGGGTACCTCACTCTGAACCCTCCGCTCCGTGCTGTCGGTGCAGTGTTTCCTGCACCCTGGGCAGCGACTGCACCCGCTGGGTATCGCTTTAAGGGTACTCCAGGCACGAAGCCCTGTCCCGCCCCTGTGTTTGGCGTCACGCATCTCTTCCTGCTCCTCTCCTCCATCCCCAGCCCAGCATGGCCTCTCCCAACTCGCTGAAGCTGGAGGACAAACTGCAGTGCTCCATCTGCCTGGAGCTCTTCAGGGTGCCCGTCACCTTACCCTGCGGGCACAACTTCTGCGAGCGCTGCATCGACAACCACAGGAACAAGCAGGAGCAGGCGGCCAGCGGGGCCAAGCGGGGCTACACGTGCCCAGAGTGCCGCTACAGCTGCGAGGGGCACGTGGAGCTGAGGAAGAACGTGACGCTGAGCGACGTGGTGGAGCTGGCACGGGGGGTCAGGGTGCGGGAGGAAGGCTGCGAGGTGGTCCACGTGGGGATGTGCCCACTGCACGGGCAGCCGCTGGAGCTGTACTGCGAGGACGAGCAGCGCTGCATCTGCTGCGTGTGCAGCGTGCAGCAGTGCCAGTGGCACCGCAGGGCTCTGTTTGAGGACGAGCGCTCCAGGAAGCAGGTGGGGAGCGCATGGAGGGGTATGGAGGGTAGGGGGGGGTCCTGTGTGCTGAGCTGTGGAGCTGCAGGGCCTGGAGGTGCCCCGAAATGCACGTGGTAAATGCTGTTGCGTTGCGATCTCTCTGGGTTAGAGGAAACGGCTGTGAGGGCATCGAGCAGCAAAGGGATGCAGGCTCCCTGCTTCCAGCCTGGTCCTGGGGGCCAAGGGGCTGCAGCACGGGGTGCCTTCCTCTGCAGGCTCTGCTGGAAAGGTCGCTGGAAGAAGTGCAGAGGGAAACGGAGAGGATGAAGCAGGCACTGCAGGAGCTGGAGGAGCAGACTCAGAGCATCAAGGTGAGGCCACAGCCACGCCAGAGCTGGGCTGGGCGGGAGCACTGTGGACATCACGGCCTTCCTCTCCCTGCAGGACTCCTCTGAGAAGCTCCGAACCGTCATCCTGAGCAAATTCGCCCACCTAGAGGAAGCACTGGCCAAGTTCCAGGGGCAGATGGTGGCCAAAGTGGAGCAGGAGGAGCTGGAGGCTCTGGGGCACATAGAAAAGGACCGGAGCTCACTGAAGGATCAACTGAAGGCCCTTGGGCAGCACAGGGACCAGGTGCAGCGCCTGCTGGACTGCACTGACCACCAGGCCTTCCTCAAGGTACCCCATATCCCACCCACAAGGACAGAAAATGGGCATTCTGGGGCCGCCCATGCAGGTTTTGGGGCTGCCGCACCTCTCCAGATATCCAAGTGTCCATCTGCAGGAGTTCCCGCAGCTCCTGGCCCCGCAGAGCATGGATGTGCCACCGCTGGTGGACTTCAACGTGGCCGCTGTGGTGGAACCCATGAGTGAGATCCTCACTGCTACCTGCAGGCTGCTGCTGGAGGAGCTGCCCGCCTCGCTGGGCCCCAGCACCCCCAAAGCCCCTGACCCCATTGCCCCAGGTGAGCTTCACACTGCCCTAAAAGGCTTTGCCTCGCCCTGGCTGCTGTCACCGTGCTGGGACAGCTGGGATGGGGACAGGTATCGGGGTGCAGGAGGGGCTGGGTAGCTCCTGCATGTCCTCTCCTTGCTGCCCACACCCAAGCGTGAACCCAATGGGTTCCCTCCTCCTCTGCCCTCCGAGCGGTTGGGGGACATCACCCTACGTGCCTGTCCCCATCACCCCCAGGTCCAGTGCAGCCTGAGGAGGAGACAGCGCTGAAGGTGATGTCCACCCCTGTCCCCATGTGCCAGCTGCGTGCTGAGCTGCTGAAGGGTGAGAGGGGCATGGGGGGATACTGCAGGGCTGGGGAGGGGCTCCCTAAGGGGCAGCAGCACCAGGGATGGCTTCCCATCTCCCATCTCCACCCTTCCCAATGCCCCGGATTTGGATGCAGTACTTTCCCAGGGCAGGCAGTCCCAGCACCCAGAGGGATGTGCAGGGCTGATCTGGAGCCTGCACACCCCGCACTCAGCCCCCAACACGCCTTCCCACTCCTTAGGAACCTTCTCATTCCTTTCCCATCTTCTCCTTTCTGAAAACGGATAGTATTTAGGGCATTTTGGCGGGGTCACTTTTCCCAGCAAGGCAGTCGCTGCGTGCAGGACCTATAAGGATTTCTTCCACCAAGCCCTATGAACTGTTCTCAGTGTTATTAATAGAAAAGAAAATACAATGTCATTTATGAGCAGCAGACGTGAGCCCAGAATACCCAGTGGGCCCAGGTCGCCCCGTGGTGCCGGGGCTGACGGGAGCAAATCCCTCGATCCCATATTTCCTCCTCAAACCCATCCGTAGCGGGGGCCGCTGCCAGGGGGCTGCCACAAGCCTGGGGCTTTGGGATGGGGCGAAGCATCCTCACGTCATCGCCGTCCCCAGAACACCGAAACCTCACCTTCGATCCCGACACGGCCAACAAATACCTGGAGCTGTCGCGGGGTCAGCGCAGAGCCAAGCACGGCCCCAGTGCTGCTGCGGGTTGGCAGGAGCGCGGCCGCCGCTTCGAGCCCTGGCAGGTGCTGTGTGCTCAGAGCTACGGGCAGGGCCGCCACTACTGGGAGGTGACCATCTCCGGCCACTCCGTGGTGCTGGGGGTGACGTACGGCGGGCTCCCCCGGCACCGCGCCGTGGGACACAAGTTCAACATCGGGCTGGACGGCGGCTCGTGGGGGCTGCAGGTGAGGGAGGACGGCTACCTAGCCCGGCACAAGGGACGGGAGGAGAAAATCCAGCAGAGGCTCTACACCCAGCTGGGGGTCTGCCTGGATTATGAGTGTGGGCTGCTCTCCTTTTACGGCCTCGGGGAGGGGGTGCAGCTCATCCACTCCTTCCACGCTGTCTTCACGGAGCCGCTGTACCCCGTGTTCTGGCTGTGCGAGGGCCGCACCGTCACACTGTGCCACAGGGACGTGGGGGGCCCTGAGGGAGAGCTGGGGCCGTGATGGGGGGCAGGGGAAAAGGCGCACGGGTAACGGTGGTGCAGTGGGGATGTAGACCCCCATCACTGTGTGTGCCCCTGCGGGTGGGATGCGGAGATGGATTCCCTTTTGCCCTGGGGAGAACAGGGGTTTGAGGAGCACGGGGGAAGGCTGCAGGCAGGTCCTGAGCCCCCTGTCTGCCCTCCCCCCCCCATCCCTGCTGCTTTCGGAGGTGTCAGAGCCGCCCTTTTCTCACTGGAAGAAGCCACTTTCCCTAATAAAGTTCTGATTTCCTACTGGTGTGACCTCAGTGCTGGTGGGGCTGAGCTGGGTGCTCCCGTCTCAGCGGCAGAAAGAGCCGGGGCTCTGTTTACGGCGGCGCCGAGGAAAGGAAACCGTGGTTTCCTACATCTCTGCCCCAAGGCTGATGTGACCCAGAATAAAACCCCGAAGCTTTGAAGCTCCTCATCCCCGGGGACGCTGCTGAGCAGCGAGCGGGTGAAACGGCACCGGCCTCCACGGCGCCGGTGTTGTGCAGGGGCGAGAATCGGGGCCGCTTGTTCGGCGAATAAAAAGGATAAGAAAGAGAAAGCTCCTTTCCGACGGTCTTGCTTTGGGATGGACGGGGCGCTCCTGGTCCACGGACACGGTGACACAGACACAGGGCACCCACTCGGAGCGGCTCCCGGACCCCCTCGGGGTCGGCGGGCGGCCCCGATCCCCACCCCCCCCCCACCCCCGACGGCAGAGGGCGGAGCGGGCGGGCGGAGCGCGGTGTCCTCCGCCCCATTGCTGCGGTGGGGCCGCTCGGTCGGTGCTCGCAGGGATGGAGGGTGCGCCCGGGAGAGCCCCGGCGGTCCGCTCGGCCGCCACCGCCGCTGCTCTGCGGTTGGCGTTGGCCGTGCCGGGTTTGCCCGACGGTCCTTTCGGCTGTCCCATCTGCTTGGATCTCCTGAAGGACCCGGTGACGGTGCCGTGCGGACATAACTTCTGCCAAGGCTGCCTGGGGAAGCTCCGCGGGAGGACGGGCCCCCCCGACGGGGCGGCGGGCGGGGCGGCACGCTGCCCGCTGTGCCAGGAGCCCTTCCCGGCGGCTCTGCGGCTCAGCAAGAACCGCGCCCTGTGCGAGGTGCTGCCGCTGCTGGGGGCCGCGGGGGCCGGGACAACCCCCGACGGCGCGGGGACCCCCCCGAGTATCCCATCCCCCCAATCCGGGGCCGGATCTCCCCCCGGTAGTGCCGGCTGCAGCGGAACGGGACCCACCGGAGCCGGGTCCTCGCCCTCCGGGATGGCACCGGGAGCCGAAGAGGAACCGGAGGGAGAAGCGGAGCTGGAGGGGGGGGACGCGGCGGTGCTGTGCGATGTGTGCCCCGAGGGGGGTCGGGCTGCGGCGGCCCGCTCGTGCCTGGTGTGCCTGGCGTCCTTTTGCGGGGCCCACCTGGAGCCCCACCGCCGCTCCCCCGCGTTCCGTTCGCACCGTCTCGTAGCCCCGTTGCGGCGCTTGGAAGAAGGGCTGTGCCCGCGGCACCTGCAGCCCCTCGACGGCTTCTGCCGGGCCGAGCAGACCTGCGTGTGCGCCCGCTGCCGCGCCCACGAGCACCGCGGCCACGAAGTGGTGCCCCTCGAGAAGGAGCGGGAGCTCAAGGAGGTGCGTGGGGGGGCACAGGGTGGGCGGTCCACCCCACCCCGTGGAGAGGGGTCGAGGGGTGCAATCGTGGTCCTGCGTGGGGACCCTGACCCCGTGGAGGAGCCCAGCCCGGCACAGGGATGGCACGGTGTCCTGTGCATGAGATGGGAAAGAGTCGGGGCGGGGGGGAACGGGCCGACCTTACAGTCTCTATGGGTTTAAGTCTGGGGGTGAGGGCACCTGGGACCCTCCCCCACACCCAGGTGCTGCATGGTGGTGGCTGCATGTCAGGGGGATAAAGCAGGGTGCTGTGTTCTTGGGGTGGGGGCTGCATGCATGTCCCCATGCAGGGTCTCACCCTGCACATGGATGGATGGAACTCTCTGGATGGGGTGGGACCTCACCCCCGCCCGTGGGCTGCTTTGCGTGCACCCCATGCTGAGGCATTACGCTCAGTCCTGCCCTCTCTGTGAGTCTGGGGGTGCAGCCATCAAAGGACCCCCAACCCAGCCGCCCCTTCTGGGTGCTTGCCTTCCCCGTCTCGTTCCCACAGCTCCATCAAGGCGGGTTTTTTCCCTCGTCCTGGCTCGCTGCCCACCCTCCTCTCCCGCTCCATGAGCCCTTTGTGTTGCTCCTTTTGGCAGTGGGGATTTTTTCCGTCACTCCCATTCCCAGATGCGGCTGAGTCACCTCCCAAGTTCGCACCCGCGAACCTCCCCGTGGTTCCGAGCGCGCGGGCAGATGGAGCTGGCGGTGTGGGGGCATCCCTATCTCAGCGTGGGGCCATCGAGGCCCTGACCCCTTTCCCAGGGGGACATACAGACGTCCAGTAGGAGTCCCAGTCTGGCTGCTCCTCCTATGTGGGCTCTTGGGGCCGTGGGGAAGCCCTTCTGTTAGTCATAGGGCCCCTGAAATAGAAAGCTGTCAACGCTCAACAGGCGTTGTTCAGCATCACTGCTGTCTGCAGGGTGGGAAGGAGGGACTGGCAAAGCACCTTTCCCCCCTCCCCAGGCTGAGCACTGGAGGAAACGAGCCCGGTAATACATGCGATGCTCCCCTGGCTCCCAAGGGGCTAACAATAGCCATCAGGAAGCACCGTGCTGGGACAGTGCTTCCTTTGCAGCCCAGCAGCACCTCGTGCTCCTGAGCTGTTTTGTTTTGCCCTTAACAAGAAACGTCCCAGGAATGCAGTGCTGAGTTTCCGTGCTGGTCTCAGTTAGCTTTTTTCCAGCCTTGGGGACCTCACTGAGCATGCAGAAGGGATGTTCACAGGTTGGGCGGGTTTAGAGGGTTGCACAGGGAGGAAATAGGGAAAGTGACTTGTGATTCCTACACACCCAATAGCAAAGCCATGGCTGGGGGGGGGGGGAGGGAGGGGAGTTAATCATTGTGCTCTGCTTCCCATGGATGTGGAGCTCAGCACTCATCCTTTGTGCCTGCAGGCCCAGCAAGCCAAATTCCTCAGCAGTGTGGACAGTGAGCTGGAGGAGCTGGCCGTCACCATCGCACAGACCAAGAAGATGGTGGAGCTCATTAAGGTGCCTGGGACACCCCCGCTTCATTAATGGGGCGCCGCTGGGAGGGACCTGGGTGCCCCCTCCCCTGCTTGCAATGATGCCGACCCCTCTTCTCCTCCTGCTCAGGGTGTTGCCAGCAAGGAGAAGGAGCGGGTTGAGAAGCTCTTTGCAGAAGCCTCCGAGCTGCTGGCCACCTTCCAGAAGGAGGTGGGCACCTTCATCGAGGACAGCGAGCGCTCCATGCTGAGGGAGGCCGAGGCCGACCTCCGCTGGAAGGAGGAGAGGCGAGCCAAGCTGGCCCAGGGCAAGCAGAACCTGGAGAACGTCCCCAGCACCGACACCGTCTACTTCCTCCAGGTGCGTGGTGAGCACAGGGGGAGCAGGTGATGTCTGTTGGGTTCGGTCCCCTGACACAGGGCTGGGTGCTGGGGGGGGGAGGGATGTGAGGTTGTGGGGTCTCCCTCCTGTTTGCAGCATCCTTTTATCTCCCAGTGCTACAAGGCTGGGCTGCCGGAGCTTTGTCCTCCTTTGTCCTCACCTCCACCATGGCCAGGACTGCAGCCCAGGCTCAGTATCCATGCTTGGGGTGCCCCACTGCCCTATTCCTCAATGTTCTGAGAAGGAGATGCTGCTCTTCAGACGGGCATGGCCTGAGCCTGGGTTTGAAAGGGAGCGAGGAGAAGGAGCCAGGGACACGTGGCCGCTCTCCTCCCTTCTGCAAGGCTGCTTTGGGGCCAAGTCTGCGAGCAGCCAGTTCCCAAATCCTCCAGGGCTGGGTGGGGTTGCGGAACAAGAGGCAGCTTCGGCTTGTTTGAAACCTCCTAAAACTCTGTCTTTTTGGCTCAGGAGTTTCAAGCCTTAAAAATAGCCATGGAAGACAACCTCTCTCCAGCTCCGAGCTTCCAGAACGAGCTCAACTTCACCAAGTGCTCCCAAGCCGTCTGTGCCATCAAGGATGCACTGTCAGCTGCCTGCAAAAGCCAGTGGGACTGTCTGCAGGGGAAAGGAGTGGATGGGACGAGCTTCCCAAAGACGGAGGAAGGTCTGTGCCCCCCTGGCCCTATGTCCATGCAGGGAACCCAAGAGTGCATCCCCTCTGTGTGGGGCTGGGAGATGCCTGCGGGCTTGGGGACTCCTGCAGGCGCTGGCCCCTCTCCCAGGCACAGTTGCACAATCGCTGTCTGAGCTAACACCTCCTCCTTGAGGTTTTATGAATTTTTCCACGGAGACCAAAGAGTCGAGAGGCAACAAACAGCCTGAGAGCTAGGCACGGCCCTGCGGGAGGGGGCAGGTGGCCAAAGCACCGTGAAAGGGGACTGTTCCTTCCCAGGACAGACAGCCCCCTTCATTGAGCAGGCTGCGGGCTCCCTGAGCTGCAGGGTTAGAAACCACAGCAGCCGGAGGTCTGGGGTGCTCCCTCCTGTGCTCTCATTTAGGCTCAGCTCCCTCCTGTCCCTCGTGGGTCTGCAGAGGTGATGCTTTGGGAGTGCCCTGCTTGGTGCCAGCATCTTGGCTGTGACAAACCCTTCTGTCTCTGCTTTTTTTTTCCCCCAGTGATGACCAAGTCTCAGTTTCCAGACAAGTCGAACAATCCTGCCTGCCTGGAGAGCCGCGATTACTTCCTGAAATGTAAGCGAAGGGGTTTTGCTTTGACAGTTGTTGCTATGGTCCATCCTCCATCCCACAGGCGCTGGCCCCACTGCTGCGTGCCAGAGGAAATATTGCTCAGCTAACGGGGAAGTCTCCTCTCTTTCCTGACAACAGCCATAATCTGTTTAGGTGATTTTTTTTTTCCCCAGCCTGTGGTTCTGTCAGAGCAGCTGCTGTGGGCACACCATGTCATTTCTGCTGCCTTTCATCGAATTGGATCCTGTGTTAAATTAGATCAGGGTTGGTGCATCTGCTTTGGGTCAGACGCTGGTCGGCATCAATTGCATGAAGCAGAGGGGTAATCTGGGGGCTGTGCAGGGAGCACTGCAGTGGTAAGGAAGGGGTGAAGAAGAGGAAGGTCTGAAATGAGACAGGAGATGGGATAGCCTCCCTGGGGCTGGCATGGAAGGAAGGCAAAGCTCTCCTGCCTTCTTGGGCTCTCCAGTTGCTTAAAGCCTGCTTTCATATGGGATGTTCCTACCACTGCTCTGTTAGGTGGGTTCTCTGATATCCAGTAATGTGGCTGAGCAGCCCACCTGCTCTCTCCTCTGCCCAGTGACCTGTTTTCATCTGTGTATGGGAATGCCGCAGCTTAGAGTACCCCTATCCTCAACAGCTGAAATCAGACATGGAGTTTTTACACCATCTAATAGTGATTGGACAATGGGGAACAGCTTTAATCTAAAAGAGAAGAGATTTGGGTTAGATGATAGCAAGAGGTTCTTTAGTCAGAGGGCACTGAGGCTGTAGAACTGCCTGGAGCTGAGGGTGTCACCCAGCCCACAGCAAGGGGTGAGTATGGTGTAAAGCTAACAAAATAAATAATACCAAATGGTACTGCTAGCCAAGATATTTTATAGATGGTGTAATTTAGAAGGATAGAAAAGAAACAATTGATATGAAGAGGAATACTCAGCTGTCTCCAAGGATTGAGGCTCACAGAGAAAATCTCTACAAAGGAGGGATCTCCAACAAGAGATCCTTCCCCAGTGGTGCTCAGCCCTTCAGCGGGGTCTGGGAGAGGTGGATTCAGATTCCACCCCTTCTGGTCACACAGGTGCATTGCCTTCCCCTGTGCTCCCGCGGCTGACTCTGCTCACCTCAGGTGATCCAGCAGTGGTTCAGGCCATGATTTAACAGCTCCCATACAGGGTGGAACTGGATGAACTGAATGACCTTTAAGGCCCCTTCCAACCTGAGCCTTTCTGTGATTATCTAGTTTAAAAGGAAGAGGATGGGGTGATGGCTTAAAGGTGCTGCAGACTGTGAGCTGATGAGAGACAAAAAAGAGCATAGGAATTGCTGAGTGCCAGAGCAGGGAGAGCTGGGGGAATTTCCTCTCTCTTCATCCTCCTGTCTTCTCCCTGCCCCATGCAGTTGCCTTCATCATCGACCTGGACAGCGATACAGCCGACAAGTTCATCCAGCTCTTTGGCACCAAGGGAGCCAAGCGGGTGCTGTGCCCCATCCCCTACCCAGAGAGCCCGACCCGTTTTATCAACTGCGAGCAAGTGCTGGGCGTGAACCTCATGAACCGGGGCAACTACTACTGGGAGGTGGAGCTCATTGATGGCTGGGTCAGCATAGGTGTCATTGCTGAGGACTTCAACCCGCAGATCAGCTACGACCAGAGCCGCCTGGGCCGCAACACGTGGTCCTGCTGCCTGCAGTGGAACGGGCAGAACTACGCCGCCTGGTTCGGTGGCTCGGAGTTTGTCATCCAGCAGCCATTTTTCCACACGATCGGGGTCTTCTTGGAGTATTCAGAGAAGGCTTTGACCTTCTATGGAGTCAAGGACTCCAAGATGACCTGCCTGAAGCAGCTCAAGGCTTGCTCTCTTGGGAAGGCTCAGTCGGACCCTTTCCAGTACAAGATCAACCAGAATTTTGCCTCCCTGTTTTCCCTCAAGCTGAAACCAGCCTTCTTCCTGGAGAGCGTCGATGCTCACCTGCAGATTGGGCCGCTGAAGAAGGACTGCGTTTCGGTCCTGAAGCGCAGGTAACTGCCCAAGGAGAAGAGCCCTTCCTGCAGCGCACACATCATGGCTTCCCTCCATACATCAGGAGTCACGGGGCAGCCCCTCTTGGCCAAGCACTTTCCAGAACTGCAGCATGGAATTGTCTGGCTTGGAAGAGGCCTTCAAGATCACCAAGCATCAACCTGAACGATGGTCAATGGGAGTCCCACTGCCAACCCACGTCCCAGCACTAACCCACGTCCAAAGCCGCTCAGTGCCACAAGCTAGAAGTGAGGACCTCAGCATCCCTCGTGTTTGGCACGCTGTGGAAAAGCCGTGGTCCTTCCTATGTGTGCTGGAGCCCTGGGCTGTTCTGCACCGCATCCAAACATCGCTGCTGGGAGAAGGAAGAGGCTTGCTGAGAAACACCAGCATCCCTCGGAGCACAGGGCAGTTCTGAGGATGTGCTCGTAATAGGGACATCCATGGGGAATTGCTGACAGAAGCCTTTCCGTCGGATTTCCCCTCACATTTTGGAGGACCCTGCTACTCCAGGGGATTTTGATGCTGTTTAACTCCCAGTTTTTCAAGTGCCCTGGGCTCACGTGAGCTGTAAATGCACCCCATAGCTTTGAGTGCCTTTCGAACAACAAAGAGGTGCCATCAGTACGTCCCGGGGCAAGCAGTGTTTCTTAGGCACAATCAATAATTAAACCCCTTAAAACACCAGGGACAAGCAACAATTAACAACAGCCGCTCCCAAACCCGTGTCCCATCTGGGAAGGCAGAGACCTCAGGCACAGTGCCCATTCACGTGTCCTAGAGGAGCTTTTCCAGCTCTGCCCTGACGGCATAGCAGAGGCAGCACAGTGTGGCTCCTGTCTCAGCCCGCCCTGCCTTCCTCTGAGTTTATTTTTCCTGGGATTAGTTTGCTACCTACCTCCCAAAGCTCACTTTACGGAATCGTAATGCTGGGTAATATAGACCTAAAGAGAAAAGTATATGGGGCCGGATTCTTTTCTGGCGTGAGTGAGTCAGTGGTGACGCACCAACGGTCAACAGGGGTGGAAAAATGGCCCGTTGAGCTAAATATATATATATATATATGTGTGTGTGTGTTCCCACAAGGATAAGCTGGAAGTCATAGTGATATATTCAAAGGGAGCCAAGGGAAAAAAAAAAAAAACAGAATGTGAAAAACAGGCAGGCGCAAAGCCAAGACGGTTGGAGTTATAGCCACGTTTACATAAACACCGCGGCTTGGAGAGCTCCTGCTGCTGTGAGTGGGTGTTCTGTGCCCACAGAGGTGCCTGTCCCCAGCAAACAGCCGCTGCTTTCAGCCCTCAAATGGGGCTGAAGGATCTGAATGCAGCAATCCAACCGCAGGGCAGGGCAGGAGGATTAGTACACATCCACTGGGATGTGCCCGGAGCTGCTCCTATTCCTCCTCTGTTCCTCCTGAAGCGCTGGGAAAGGGGAGTAGGACTGGAAGTAGAACTTCCAGTGCTGCATCTCTGGAAGAAATCACCGTGGCCAGCAGGAGCACTGCCCAGATGGGAATTCACTCCCTGTGTCCGGAGCTCCTATCTCGGAAATGCTTTGTTTCACTTGCACCAGACTTGTGCAGAGCAAGCTCTGCATGAGGCAGTAGCAGTGACGCAGCGTGAGCATCAGGGCTGTTTGGATAGCAGCAGAGGACTCGGTGTCAGCAGTGCCTTGCTGGATAAGAACGCTGGAGACGTGCAGAGACAACGTGCTGGGAGGAAGAGGAAGGTAACCCTGATCTGCACTGCACGTCTGTGGGAAGAGATCTGGAATGTGGGCTGTGTCTGAGCCCCAAATGTCATTTCTTCAGGCCGAAACCCTACCATTCACTGCAAGTTGTGCCAGAGTAAATAGAGTGGATCTGTTCTTTGCCCCGTTTTGTTTGGCTGTGGGTGGATGGATGGCTCCCTGGGGGAACGGTGTGCTCCAGCCACGATCCCTCCCTTCCCTGCATTGCCCAAACCAGAGCTGCAAGATTCTGCTCCTTGCAGCTTTCGGCTGCTTCGTTGGGATCCGGTGCTTTTCCACCCCTGCAGTCCCAGGGAAGCAGCACTGAGAGCATGGGCTGTTGTGCTGCTCCTCCCTGCACCCAGGGCATCACTCAGTTGCTCCTGCCCCATAGCTGGATGCTGATGTGCAGCTCACAGAGGGGTTTGGAGGGCTCCTATAGATGTGTTACAAACCCTCTCCATCTTGCTGCTTCGTATCCAGGCTGGAAGTGCTACAAATCCTGGTGGTTTAGGGCATAAAGCAAATTCTGACCGATGTAAGGTGGGGACTCCAGCCCCCAGGTGTCGGATCAGAGTTTGCTCTGCATTGCCAATAATTTGGGGTGTAAACTGGAATGATTAGGAAACATGCACTATGCCAGCCCTGGAGCTCTGATTTTTTTTTTGCTGCGGGCACCATGCGTGGTGGGTTTAGATAGATAGCACTTTTGCAATTTAAACAGCCTTTCCGTGCTCCTTTGAGTTATATTTTGCTGTCACAGAGTGTTCCTCTTTTTAATTAGATTTTTTAATTGTACGGTTACTGTAGACTCTCTCACAGTGTGTGAAGAAACTGTAACAGAATACTATCGTGGTGATAGAGACTATGATTTGCCATTAAATGTTACACAGACATAGCTGTGGGTTGTCTTTCTTTTAAATGCCAAACCACTACAGTTGTCCCATTCTCCTTTGCTTATTTTTTTTATTCTGTGTCCTGTAGAAAATAACAGAGATGTTATTTTCCAAGCGTGTCCACGGGGTTTGTGCCAAACACACACTATTTTTTTTATTGCTCGACTACAAAAGGAGCGGAAGAATCCTGCTATCCAACAGCAATATTGTCAGTCCTGGGCAGTTCAAAACCAGGAATTGTCTCACTTCTCTCTGTCTCTCTTCTGCTTCTGTCCTTGACTTGGAAATAACAAAGCTGAACAGATGATACGTTTTTTCCTTTGTATTTTTAATCTGCATACATCTCCATGAAACGAGGAGTTCTGGAGCTTCCCGTGCACGCCAGTGCTTCCTAAAATGAAGGCTGAGTTTCTTAATAGCAAACATCAGCTGGAGCTGCGAGAAGGTCTTTATCAGGCAAGTGTTAGCTCACGAGCAGTGGCTGGGAGCTTTGGGGGAAGCTGTGTGGATGTGTGCTGCTGACTTTAATAGGAGAAGAACTGGGGCCATGTGTTACAAGCATTTCTTAAAAGGGAAGCTTACAACTTATTAAAATAGCGGATGTGAAAGGCACAAAGTTGTGCTTTTCTTGCCAAGAACTGCACAGATTCTATCACTGAGTTTATTTAAATCTGGTTTCCGCTGTGTAGTGTTCCTATTTCCCTGCTGCCCCTGGGGATTTGCAGGCAGTGAGAGGGGAGGCTGGGCTGCAAACCCTGCAGGGAAAGCTCAAATCCATGTAAAAATATGTAATTTAGGATAACATCAGCTCTTAACACATCTTAATGCATTATGCTGCTTATTGATACAAGGAGCTCTCCAAAACATTCAACTTTGCAGTAGTTTTAATGAAATTATGCAAGCACTGTTACTGCTTTAAGAGCTAACTCCAGTTGGAGGCAGTGGGTTATACCCAAACTGTAGCTATGCCAGCACCACAGATATTTTCCTGTTCCCAGATTTCCTCTTGCCCACAAGATGGGACAGATTTCTGTGTTGTCTGTAGGGTGACTTTTCAGTCCCTCCAGTTTAACCCTCACAGGGGTAACTGTAGGAACCCACAGCACTTCACACCCAATATTGGGCTCAGGTGTCCGTGACACAAAACATACATTGAGCATGGATTTAAAAAGCCTGGAAACAGAGAGAACCTTTGCTGTTAAAAGGGTTAAGCCTCAGTTTATGTGTAGCACCACCAGGTTCGTGGGATTTTTATTCCGAGCGCTGAAAAGAACGTGAAAACCGCAGCAAAATGTAATGTTTTGGAAGGATAAAATGGGAATTCGAAGGCAGCAAAGGGAGCTGGGCAAACTCCCCGTGCTTTCTTCGTGTACGCTGTTGTGTCATCTAAAATAGGAAGCTGGGGGAAGTGCTGCCAAGTCACGCAGGCTGCAAATAACTGAAATCATTTTATTATATATGGTCAGAGGGCCGCGTAATCGGGTGATTAATGGGTCAGGGAAAGGGCTCTCCCAAAAAGGAGAACGGCTCTTCGGATGACGTGTAGAAAAGTTCACGCAGTCTCAGCAGCCGGCTTTAGCTCGGTGGATGAACAGCGATACCAATTGCACGGGAGGCGGCACTGCTCCTCGGGGGGGTGATAGAAGAGAACGGGAGTGAAGCAGCGAGAGCAAAAGGAGGGCTGAAAGCATCCCTCAAAGAGCAACCTCCCCCTAAAAGACAAGATGGCTGCGGGGAGGGGACTACAACTCCCAGCATGCACCGCGCGTCGCGCCCGGCAGCCTCTTCTGTGCGCATGCGCAGTGCTCACCCGGCTCTGCGTGGGGGTGGGGCGGCGGCCATGGCGCTGAACAGGAACCACTCGGACGGCGGCGGCGTCATCGTTAACAACAGCGAGAGGTCAGGCGGCCGTGCCCCCATCCCTCTCCTCCTCACAGCCCCCATCCCTCGGAAATGGCGGGCAGCGGCCTTCCCCTGGCTCCCCCCGCCTCAGCGGCCGTGCTGCGCTCCGCCTGGGCCTGCGTCGCGCAGATAGATCGCGCCGGTCCTCGTCGGGCCTGGTTTGAACTGGGAGTTAAGGAGCGGGTGCGGGGAGCTCGGGTCTGTGGTGTGGACAGGTTCACTCTTCTCTGGGTTGAGAATTGGCTAGAGGGCCGTGCCCAGCGGGTAGTGGTTAGTGGAGTCAAGTCCAGCTGGCGTCCTGTCACGAGTGGTGTCCCCCAGGGGTCGGTATTGGGGCCCATACTGTTTAATATCTTTATTGGTGACCTGGATGAGGGGATTGAGTGTACCCTCAGTAAGTTTGCGGATGACACCAAGCTGGGAGGATGTGTCGATGTGCCTGAGGGCAGGGAGGCCCTTCAGCGGGATCTGGATAGGCTGGACAGCTGGGCTGAGCTCAGCGGGATGAGGTTCAATAAGGCCAAGTGCCGGGTCCTGCACTTTGGCCACAATAACCCCATGCAGTGCTATAGGCTTGGGGCAGAGTGGCTTGAGGAGTGTATAGAGGAAAAGGACCTGGGGGTGTTGGTTGATGCTCAGCTCAACATGAACCGGCAGTGTGCCCAGGTGGCCAAGAAGGCCAATGGCATCCTGGCCTGTATTAGGAATAGTGTGGCCAGCAGGAGCAGGGAGGTGATCATCCCCCTGTACTCAGCTCTGGTGCGGCCACACCTCGAGTGCTGTGTTCAGTTTTGGGCCCCTCACTATAGGAAAGACATCGAGGCACTGGAGCGTGTTCAGAGAAGGGCAACAAAACTGGTGAGGGGTCTGGAGCACAAGTCTTACGAGGAGCGGCTGAGGGAGCTGGGATTGTTCAGCCTGGAGAAAAGGAGGCTCAGAGGAGACCTCATTGCACTCTACCACTTCCTGAAGGGAGGCTGTGGTGAGGAGGGGGTCGGCCTCTTCTCCCAGGTAACTAATGACAGGACGAGAGGGAATGGCCACAAGTTGCGCTGGGGAAGATTTAGATTAGATTTGAGGAAAAATTTTTTCTCTGAGAGAGTGGTCCGGCACTGGAATGGCCTGCCTAGGGAGGTGGTTGAGGCACCGTCCCTAGCGCTGTTCAAGAAGCGTTTAGATGAGGTGCTGAGGGATTTGATTTAGTAGCTTGGTGGGTAGGGATGGTGGTGTGAGGGTGGTTGGACTAGATGATCTTGTAGGTCCTTTCCGACCTAATCAATCTATGAATCTATGAGAAGGGATCCGGATCACGTTTGTGTTCTTGTGACCTTCGGTAGCCTCGCTGCATAGCCCAGCCCGAGGGCTTCCCGCTGCAGCGGCTGTGTTCCTTGTGGTGAGCCCATGCGGGGAAGTGATCCAGCATGATACAGCATATTATATATACCTTACATAAGAGAAGGAGCATTCCGAGGTCTTGATGAGTCTGATCGGCTAGATTTGCTGCCTGGCTGTGCAGACAGGAGGAGGAAGGAACGTGAGGTCAGTACTGCTGAAGTCGCTGCGAGCAGCCAAAGAAACAAGTACAGAAGTGCAAAGCAGAGTGAGCTTGTTTGCTGAGCGCTGGCCGGAGGTTCAGCCAGTTCGGGTAGGTCAGTAAACTCTGCATAACACACTGCTGCCCTGAGCTTAACACTGTGCCTTTTCTCTCATTTGCAGTGTTCTGATGACCTATGATCACGTAGAAATGACCTTCAGTGATATCGAACCGGTGCCGGATGCGTTCAAAGGGACCAAGAAAGGGAGTGTTTTCTTGACTCCCTATCGAGTAAGTAGCAGAAGGCATCAGGAGGAGATGAGAGCTCTTCGTGATTCTACGCTTTCATCCACTCCCCAGCGCGTGAAAGTCTGGATGATGTAGTGCTCCTTGAAGTACGGCTCATCCCCCCCCTGTGGGGAGCACCGTGACTTCATGGTGTATTCCATCTATTTGTCAAAAGATAATAAATCTGATTAGTTCTTACCCAGGCAGCTGTTCAGTCCATCAGGCATCATCAAGATTGGAAATTAGGGGTGGTCTGGAAATGCTGAATGGAACCAGTTCAGCTACTAAATCACAGCTGTGATTTCTCTGGAAACTGAGAGGAGTATTATCTGAGAAGCGTAATCTTTCTGGAAGGCTGTGTTGCCTCGAGGCATCAGTTTCCCCTTGTGGCTGTTCTGAGAAGCCTGGGGCTTGCAGAAATTACAAAGATCTTCGAGTGTGGGAGGCAGTTTCAGTCCACAAATCTCTACAGATAACAGACAGGGGCAGTGTTTCCTGTTTGTTTTAAGTGCCCTTTGCAATGTTGTTTCCTTTTCAGGTTATCTTTGTATCGAAGGGAAAGGATGCCATGCAGTCTTTTGGGATGGCCTTTTATTTGTTGAAAGACTGTGAGATCAAGCAGCCTGTCTTCGGGGCAAATTATATCAAGGGCACAGTGAAAGCAGAGGCAGGAGGTAGGTATGGCACTGATGCAAAGTTGAACTAAGGTGCAGAATTTACAGTTCGTGGTAAAGCAATTATTCAGTGCAGTCTAAAGTGGATACTGAATGCACAGGTTCTTGGAGTGCTGCTAAAATGTGTTTTTCTGTTTCAAATCAGCAGCTAAAAATATTCCCCTCGCCTGCTCTGTACAGTTACAGTGAACAGATGAGTTCTGTAGCTGATGTCATTCCTGCCCTCTGTACAAATCCAGAGCTCGGGCAGCCAAGTGATCTCACTGAGTACACACCAGAGCAGGGAGCAGGCTGTGGCAGCAGCACTGAGGCTGTCTCTTGGCTTTGGTCAGTTGAGCTTCTCTCTTAATTACGCGTCCACATCCTTCTGTGCACTCGTGGTCTGTTGTGGATCTGTATGGATTTTGAGGTGCCGATCTCTGACATCCATTCCTTGTGCAGCTTAGGAAAAAGCATTGCTGTATTGTTTGGAAAATAGTGGATTATCTCGAGCTTGGGGAACCTTGGAGGGCAGCTTCGTATGATGTTCAATGAGAAGGTTGTGGTGGACTTTTTCAAGAAGACATTTGTGTTACTGTCCTATGCTTCTACTTTTCACCAAGGCACTTATTTCATCCAGAGCCCGATTTATGCTGTCAGCTGTGGCACTGCAGCACAGCGCAGTGCTCAGAGGGCCTCATCCTGCTGCCCTGACCCTTGTAGCTTCTGTAGGGGAGCAAAACAGGAGCAATGCAGCACGGGAGGAGAGACGAGCAGCAAGGGCAAACTCCAAACTGTGTGAAAGGCAAACTGCTCGAGCAAAATCTCTGCGGGTGTCCCCCAGAGGCTGTCTTAGTTAATGAGCACGTTGCTGTAACAGCCAGGGGAGCCTGGCTTAGCTCAAAAGGCTCTTTTATCTCCGTGTCCCTGTTTCAGTTCTGACACAGCCACTGCTTTGATGCATTGTTGGCACTCGGAGCTGAGCGTGTTTTTCTTTATTAGCCTGTAATAAGAGATGCTGCTAATTTGTTTATTTTTATTATTATCCCGACTTGAAATACTCTCTGTGAACTCTAATGGATTTACGTGACACGTGTTTTGATCATTAAGCTCTTTGCCTCACTGGGCACTCAGACTCCCAAACTAATTTGCAGTGGACGGTTAGGTGTAGTTGCAAAAACCTTTTAGCAAACGGGATTAGCAGAATCCCTGTCTTCTGCACTAATCATGTACAAAGCTAAGAGTAAATCCAGCCTTCCTGATAGCTTGGGCTGCTGGCAGCCTGTGTGATAGCAGGGACAACTTCAGCAAGCATTTGAATGTCTCTCCCTTATTGATGATTTTATTATTCGGGCATCTCTGGATCTGAAAACATTGTCCAATGTGAAATTTTCTGATACTACAGGTAGTTCTGCTGCTCCCTCTGCAAGTTTTTTCTTGGATGTTTGGGATGAGCTCTGGAAAGAATGATAGACAGGGCATCTGGAGCTAAAGCACGGAAGCTGAATAGCATTGAAATGGCTTCTCCTTATTTGTGAACGCTGTCTTCTCTCCCTGCAGGTGGCTGGGAGGGATCTGCCACCTTCAAGATGACCTTTACAGCTGGGGGTGCTATCGAGTTTGGACAGCGGATGCTGCAGGTGGCATCCCAAGGTAGGGGAGCTTAATGCTCTCTGCTGTTTGGCTTTGTGGTTTCAGGAGGCCTTGCCTTAATCTTACAGCAAGAGCAGTTTTAAGCTGGGACAGGTTGGATTCCTGTCTTACATGAATTGCAGTCTGTGTCTGAAACTTCGTGGCCTTAACACAGCACCTTTCTGACATCCAGCAAGCAGTGGGTTTATTAGGGTTGATGCTTTTTTTTGTTGTTGTTTTGTTCTCTTTGGCTTTCAGAGGACTCTTAAGTTTGCTGTAGGTCTTAGCCTGTGTTTTCTGCAAGCTTGGTGTTTTGGTGAACTTCTCTTTCCTTCTCCAGCCTCCAGAGGTGAAGTCCCCAACGGAGCTTATGGCTATTCCTATATGCCGAATGGATCCTATGCTTTTGCACCACCTGTGGCAAATGGGGGCTATCCGTACCCACCGCCTCCTCCTGGTAAGTGTGGGCTATGCAGACAAGGATGATTTTAACTCACGAGAGCTAGAATAGCTCCACGGGGGAAGAAATATCAATTTCACATTATCTTTAACGTTGGATCTGATGCCTTGTGCAGCTTTTGCTGCTGAACTTAAGGATATTTGCCTTCAGCTCGTTTTGGCTGCATGCTGTGACTCCACCCAAAATGGTTGTTAAGTCTTTTGCCACGTTGTCTCCTTTCCTGACAGAGTTTTATCCTCCTCCTCCTGTGGGGGGTGCAGACATGGCCTACATGCATCTGCCACCCCCGCCCTACCCGGGGCCCATGGAGCCGCCCTCTGGTGGTCCAGATCTGCCCTCCACTCCTGCAGGTAAGAAATACCTTGGGCTGAATCAGCTCACAGCTGCTTGGTGGCACCCACAGTTCTCTTTTGTTGCTCCTTAACGACAGCGGTGCAAAAGTCCGTGTCAAATTGTGATGCTGAGCGTCGGTGTTACTGCTCAGAAGGGTCAGAACTTTGTTCCCTCGTTGAGGTTTCCTGTCTGTATTCTCATGGGGAGCGTGGAGTCAACTTAGAAGCTCCAATTGAGTTAAAATTGTCTGGGAAGGAGTGGTTAGGGAGCTCAGTCTGAAGTCCAGCCTGGTGCCCTCCAGTGGGGACCCCATCTGCAGATACATCGTATTGTAGCTGGTTTGGAGCTTGAATGTTGATAAGATAGTCCTGGCCATTAACTGTTCTAAATAAAGCACTCTGTGGACTTGTGGTGATAAAATCTCCCCGTGTGCCACCCATTTTGTCCCTTCTCTTTCTGTGACAGCTGAGGCTAAGGCTGCTGAAGCTGCTGCCAGTGCTTACTACAACCCAGGAAACCCACACAACGTCTACATGCCCACGGTAAGAGCTGAGATCAACTTTCCACGCGGATTTCTTACTTCTGAGAGTCAGAATCACGTACCGAGTTCTGCTCAGTGACACAGCAAAGCGTGCCTGTTGATTTCTTGTGTGTTTTGTTTTGTTTTCCTTTGCCACAAATTGATGTCCTTTTACTGTCTTTGCTTCAGGACCAGCCACCCCCTCCTCCGTACTTCCCACCAGAGGACAAGAAAAACCAATAAGCTACCACAGAACTTCTCCACAACTCGTTGCTTTCTTAACTTCCCACTTTGGCTGAATCTTGGGGCATGGTCCATAGCACTGAGGGGTAGAGCCTTACCTCAAGGCACGTAGCTTCCCTGGACTTTAGTGGTAGATAAGAGCAGAGCAGGGGCAGAGATCTCAGCAGCCTGGCTTACCTCTGAGAGCTCTGAGGGTTTGCAGTCCTCCCACAGTTTTCCTTTCTCCCTGTGCACACCAACACTAGAACTGGAGGTTCTCTCTGATATACTTTCCTTTGTGTCTTTTTCTTTTGGTACTTAAATTATACCTCTTTAGAGTAAGCAGCTGTTGCAGACTGATAATTAACAAGCTCATAACGTGGCAGCACGGCGCCCAGGGGGGCTTGTCTTTACTTTGGGGTTCTCTGGACACAGGTATCCCTCTCAACCTGGAATATCAAACCCAGCTTTTCCCTCCCCTGCTGAAAAAGGGCTTCAATGGGAACCTTTGGAGTCTCAGAGGAAATAGAGGTCTGTTATATTTAGCAGATATCTACTCAACTTTTTTAAAAGAACAAGTTGCTCCTAACCATCACAATGAATCTAATAGCCCTCCAAATTTTTCTGCTGTGCACTACGACGGTGCTGACAAGCTTCCTTTTTTTATTTAAGAAAACAAAACTGCCCTTTGCAGGGCTGATCTGACTCGTCACAGGTCACATGGGAACACTCGTTTTCTCTTATCTCATTTTTCCATTCCAACACGTGGGCTGGAGATCACAGAGCCCTGAGCATTGTCCTTATGAATGCACTTTGTGTTTTGTTTTTTTTTCCCCCTGTAACACAAGTTACACTTTGGCCAGTGAAGTATCTCACTGCTGTGGTTTAACTGGGGAGTTAATAGCTAACAGGAAGAAAATAGTTGCTTCTGCTCTGGAATATGAAAAAAGGGTGGAAGAAGTTGTTAGTGTGACTGAGCTGCGAGGTCGGATGTTTAATGCTAGCATCCCTGGATCAGGTGTGAATTTACTTCTCAGTAAGTGGAATGTCCATGCTTTGGACCGAGGGCTCAAGCATTTTCCTTGATCTCATTTGCAAAGACTGTTGTGCTCAGAACCTCTGCAGGATGATCAGTGACCAGGCTGTGAAACCACAAAGCACCAGTCGCATTCTACTGACTTCCAGCAGTGGTTGTGAGAGAGCAGATCCGTCCCAGCAAGTGTGGAGAAGGATCATGTGCTAGGGAACTGCCAAGGCTTCCTGCATGCAGCCTGCTTGGAGAGAAAAAGGTCCACCTCTTGTTTTCTTTGTGTCTGAGTCTCGGTGATTAACCAAATCGCTGCTCTCTGTGCACTGACTTTTCTAGAATTGCTACTGCAGTGATGTAAAGAAATGGTTATTTTAAATATGCGTACATATATATTTATTTTGAAAAGGTTTGATTAATATATTCATGTGAAATGACTTTTGAATGCAGATTTGGTTTTTGCCAAGACTGTGAAGTAAAGTGAAATCAGCTCGATCCTGAGCGTTGTGCTTTTTGGTGTGTGTGACGGGTGTTTCTTTTGGCTTAGGCTTACAGGTGAAATGAGAATCAGGCATTGAATCTTCACAAAGGCCCAGCTCCTGCTGGAAATGGGTGAGGCAGCTGCTCAGCTTTTACCCAAAGGTGTTTTATTTCCAGACCAGCTGCCTTTGTAAAAGCTCCCAGCGTTGTGTTGCGGAGGAAATCAAGGGGCACCTTCTGAATTCTGCTCTCCCACGTCGTGTTTGTCCTCCCCCATAACCATTAATGCATTTCTGTGCTGGCCCATCAACTCGGGCTCGTTTCCTTTAGCAAGAAGTGGGTGGAGGAGGGAAGCACGAAGACTGAAAACATTACAGCCTGGTGAGAACACGACGATCCCTGTTCTGTGCGTTGAAATACTTCAGTGCTGGTTGTGTTGTATCATCAGCCCGATGTGAGGAGCTGTGGGGTGCTGTGCTCAGTACAGCGGGGCTCCTGCTCCTTCAGAATGGCTCTTCTGGGGTTGATGTCTGTAAGTAAACGTGGTTTGTGTAACGTTCCCAATCTCTTGCCCAGCACCACGTACAGTACAGCTCTGGTGCAAGCAGTCAGCACAAACACGTGAGTTCTGGCTGGGCTTTCTTTTAAAACCCTTCCAACAACCGAGTGTGCTCCAGGGGAGAAGCTTGGAGTACTTTGATGGCAGCTTGTCTCCTTGTTTCTCGTGTGGGTGAGCAGTAAGGTCAGCAGGGAAGCTCTAATGTTTGCTGCCTTTAAAACAGAAGGAAAATATTTTGGACGAGTCAGGCTGGAAGTCATGAAACATTCCTCTCCTTAACGTGGATGCGAGTGAACTGAGAGCCTTCTGTGGGAAGGAGCGAGTGAGAAACGCTGAGCTCTGTGGCACTGCAGTGTTACAGCACTGCACAGAAGGGTACAGGGAGCAGCTGTGGTGCACACCGTCCTGCCTTCCTGATGCCACCTCAGCTCTCGGGGCCTGCTTCCCTGCCCAGAGCTGGGGCTGTTTCCCCCCTTCTCCGGGGCGTGGTGAAACGAGGTATTTCCAAAGCACCCTGAGGTGTTGCACAAGGAGCAGTTCCTGCAGGAGCTGCTGGCTGTGGGCCCGGGGCAGGACCTGAAAGTCCTGTTGAAATCCCCAGGGCTGGGGCAGGTGCTGATGCTGCGGGGCAGGGCTCGTGCCTGCCTGCTCAGGAACCCCTCCATCCTAAAGAGGGGACCGAGCCCTTCCCACGGCACCATTCTTACAAGCGAGACCAAGCGATAAATGTCAGGGGTTTGTGTTTCTTTTTCGCTGCTCGTGGCTTGGTTTGGAACTTCAGGCCGTGCGAGGCGAGGGTGTTAATTTTAGCCGAGGGTTTTCTCTGCAGTCATGCTTGCCATTACTCACCCGTCTGCTACCCTGCGTGAGTCAGCTCGCAGTGCTGAGCTGGAAGCTGCTATTGCAGCACCCTCCTCTCCCAGGGGCCGTCCGTGCAGACTGCCCCACATCAGCATGGTCCCTGCTGCATCCCCCTGGCTGCCCCAGGACGACAGAGCGCTGCCAGGTGGATCCTGCAGCAGAAGGTATGGGTTTGCATCGCGCTGCTGAACCTGTGAGCCTGGCCCAGCAAATGCTGTGTATCCGCACCTTCTCTTTGCCTCGCTCAGCTCTCGGCTCTCCAAGGGGGGTCTGGGGTGGCAGAAACCGCAGTGGGAGTCAGGCCCTCGGTGCCCTGGTTATGAAAGCTCCTCGCTGCCCCTTTGCAGCTCTCCTTGCCAAACCATCACAGGGTTTGCACAGTCATCGGGGCCGGGCTTTAAAAGGAGAAGCGAGGGAGGGATGTGTCGAAATGGATCTTTTGACCATTTGCCCATTTCCGCTCGCAGCGTTCGGATAAGGACGGGCGGCAGCTCCGGGATCACCAGGTGGGAGAGGTAGGGAGGTGAACAGCACTTTGTACTGGGTTTTCATTTACAGACAAGAGAAACGCTTGCTCTGGGACCCCCAGCTGCAGCTGGATCCCCCATCATTAACCATGGACTCTGTGCTGGGGCAGCTTCCAACCCTATATAGCCCTGCAGCCTACTGAGAAAGGGGTTTTCCTTTAGGGTGGGTTATTTTCAAAGGGGATGGAGGGGTTCACTCTGTGTTGTGTGCACGTATATGGTGGCCCAGCAGTGATCGTGGAGGTGCAAGGTCCTGCAGGCTCGGGGTGTTCAGCTCGCTGGGGTTATCCCTGCAGAGCAGAAAGCTGTGCTGCTTCTGGAAGCTGCTCCCGGTGCTGGGGGGTGGACGGTGTTGCTCTGCCCTCGTTAACTTTCTGCTGGGGAGAAGCAGCAGAGGTGTGTGAGCAGCTCAGGGTGCTGCGCCTTTATCTCTGCAGTTGCTCTTTGCTGTGGCAGATTTTGTTTTTGCCACCAAAGCAGAGAGGAAATGATTCGTTTCCCAGCAGCACCATGAGCGTCACATCTCTGCTTTCCTCTGATAGTAACGGCATGCAGTGCTGATGTCCCACATCCGTGCTCAGCATCAGCAGGGCCTCCTCCTCTGCTCGCCCAAGGCTCCTATGGGCCGAGCTCGGGAGAGCCCTGAGCAGCACTAAGGGCAGCACATGGCACTCTGAGCCGGGGGGGAGCAAAGGGAGCCCCAAACTGGGGAGCAGAGGGGACGTGATGCTGAGCTCAGCCCGGTTCCGATAGGCATCAGAGGGGAGGGCACTGCCGGCACGGGCATCTGCGCACTGCAATGGTACGAAGTGTTTACAGGAACCGAGCTCAGCAGCCCCAGCTCCTCCCTCGTTTCCTGCTGCTCTGCCCGGCAGCACGATGCCTGCCACCCCCTTCCAGCGAGGAAAGCCCCGTAGCTGTCCCCATCCACGTGTGCAGCGACTGCATCAGTTCTCAGCCTGAGCTCGTGCAAACCTCCGCGTGCTGTGGGGGTATCCTGTCCCATTTCCACTGATGCTGTGGGATCTCCCACGCGTGGTCCTGCAGCCCCAAGTAGTTCAGACCCTCCATGCCACCGCTGCATCGCCCACCTCCGATGCCATTTGCTTTCTCCTGACTGCTTTTGCCCACTCTCTCCCGACCCCTCTCCTTCAATTCACGGTTGGTTTTTGGATGTGATGCCCTCCCTTCTCCCCACTCCTGCCCCACGGGGCCGGCTGCTGCGTGCTTCAGCTCCTTTTGCACGTTTCCCGTGTGATAGGGACTGCGGTTTCCTCCGCTCATGCGAGCAAAAGCAGCAGCAGAGCTGGGGGGGGGGGGGCTGCTCAGCCTGGGCCTGAGATGGCGGCCACTGGGGGAGCGCCCACGGGGACCCTCCCCAAGGAGGAGGACAGCCCCGAGGTAGGTGCCGTGGGACTGGGACGGCGTTTGGGACACGGTGGCCGTGGGAGAGCAGCGTGGGGCTGCAGGGTGCGGGGCTGGCTGATGGGGAAAAGGGGCTCAGGTGGAGAAATGGGGTACCGAGCGCGTGGCCGGAGCTGGTGCAAAGGGAGAAGGGGGAGTGAGCCCCCGAATGACAGCAGTCCCCCTGCGGCCAGCTCCGCACCCCCTGATCCACGCTGTGCTCAGCACTGCAGCCCCATTGTGAGCAGGAGCAGCTCCAGCACTGAGCCTGCAGCGGTGGCGGAGCAGAACCCAGCACAGATGGCCGGGGGATTACGGCAGCCCTGGATTTGCCCTAAGCAAACAGTGGGTGGGTTTTTTTTTTCCCACTAGGAGGATCCCAAGGTCGTTCCGGGTCTTGGGTTGGGCTCATCCATCCTCCTAACAACACAGCCCCACCTGCGGAGGGTTTGTGCTCAGCACGGGAAGGACCAAACGAGTTTGAAACGTCTCTGAAATATGAGATGATTGTTTTTTGCTTTTCTCAGTCACCCCACTGTGCTCCCAAGGGGTTCCAGTGCTGGGAGCTGTTCCCAAGTAGCACACAGCACCATTATGGTCACCCATCTCACGGTGGCAGAGTCACCATCCCCGGCTGAGGATGGGCAGAGGGAACAGTGGTTTTCATTGCTTTGCTTTACTGGGGCATCTTCAGGGTTTAAAGGCAGCTTTGGGACGAGCCCACCTTGTCCCCACTGTCGCTGTGCCCCAGACCTGATGAGAAACCCCTCCTTCCCCTCTTGTTCCTCCAGATGGACCTCTCGCACCACTTCTCCAAGCAAGAGGTACGGGCACGTGGGCTCTCATGGTGGCATCACTGGGGCCTCTGGGGTATGGGGACAGCACCTTTGGGTGCAGCAGCAGCAGCAGCCTGCTGTCAGCATCCCCTGGGTGCCCACGTCCCTGCCGTGGCAGCGATGTGACAGTGCTGTCCCCGCAGCTGGCCCTGCTCTACCAGGAGGTGCTTTACACCATCCGGCACCGTCTGGGCAAACCCCAGCCCCAACACATCGCTGACGCCCAGGAGCTCTGTGCCTACGTGCAGAAGGTGCGTGCTCCCCCCATGGGACCCTCGGAAGGCGATTCCTAAAGACCCCAAAGGTTTGGGGATGTCATCGGGGTGGCGGTCAGGGGGTTCTCCCCGATGAGCTTTCCCAGCCTTCCTGCTGCTCCTCGCCCTTCCAGCTGGAAAGCCCCTGGCTGCCCTCCAGCCACCACTTAGTGGGGCCGCATCCATGACCAGCCCTAATGTTTGTAACAGGCTTTCGGGATGGATGAAGAGGAGCACAGGGCCATCGCACGGCAGGTCCAGGAGCTGGAGGTAGGGAGCAGGGCAGGTTCTGTGCTGGGGTGCTGCTGGGTTTGGGTTCAGGATGGCTCAGGTCTGTGCAGGGGCTGAGTCTGTTTGTGACAAGGGGCACTGAACTGCCTCTTGGGGTCAGTGACACCCCAGGGCCCCACTGAGAACGCAGCAGCACCACAGTGTGCTTCCAGCAGCGGATATTTTGGCTGCTTTTCCCCTCTGTTAAGCAAGCGTTTCTCTCTGCCAGAGCCCAATTTTTTGTCTGAAAGCAACCGTGAAGGAAGCCAAAGGGATTTTGGGTAAAGACGTCAGCGGTAAGTGGAGCTGGGTGGGTGGCTTTGCAGAAAGGAGACAGCTGCTGCTCGCAGCGGGGATAGCACTGCTGGGTCTTGCAGGGTTCAGCGACCCGTACTGCCTGCTGGGCATCGACTCCAAGAGCCAGGAACCAGCCCACCCCGACAACAAGAGGAGGCTGAAGGCTGTGGTCAAGGACCTCATCCCTGAAGACCAGATCCATCGCACACAAGTCATCAGCCAGACCCTGAACCCGGTGTGGGAGGAGACGTTCATCCTGTAATCTGCCACCCCTCTGTCCCATTGCTATTAAGGGGGTCTCGGGGCTCCCAGGCTCCGTGGGGTGGGTCGGGTCTCCATTTTTACATCTCTGTCTCCACTTCCACCTCCGTCCATCCCCACTTCCATCCCCACCTCCCAGAGGCCGCTGTCCTGCCGTGTGCTGCTGCCGCTGCCGCAGTGACAGCTGCTCTCCATTCCTTTCAGGGAGTTTGAGGACATGGAAACAGCCAGCTTCCACCTGGACATGTGGTGAGCATGGCTGGAGTGGAGTTCTGCCTCCCAGCACGGGGCTGGGAGGGTCACTTTTCCCATCTCCCCTTGCAATGGTCTCCAGTCACACCAATTCCTTTCCCCCGCTGCTCATGCAGGGATTCGGACACGGTGGAGTCGGTGCGGCACAAGCTGGGCGAGCTGACGGACCTCCACGGCCTCAAACGGTGCGTGCTGCCATGTGCAAATCTGATATTTGCTTCCTGGCTTTGCTAAATGTCCTTGGAGGAAGGAGGAAGGGAGGGAGGGTGGTGGCTCTCTGCTACCCCCATATTGCCTTGCTTTGCCCCAAGCTGGTGGCTGTGTGCATCCCTTCACCTCTTGCTCCTGCTTTTCAGGATCTTTAAGGATGCTCGCAAGGACAAAGGGCAGGATGACTTCCTGGGGAACGTGGTCCTCCGCCTGAAGGTGAGACCTGGATGTGAGCGAAGCCTGGGGGTGTGACCAGGACCCCAGGACCATGGCAGCACAGCTCCCAGGTCCCCGGAGCAATGCCACAACCCCAGCACTGTGGGAACAGCTCTGACCCTCATCTCTGCTCACGCAGGACCTGCACTGCTGGGATGACCAGTGGTACCAACTGGAGCCACGCACAGAGACGTACCCCAACCGGGGCCAGTGTCACCTGCAGTTCCTGCTGACCCACAAGAAGGTAGGAGAGAGGAAACCACCACCTCAGCAGGGCGGGTAACCCCCAGGTCCCCATCCTCTGCATCCCATCTCTGGGACCAGAGGGGTTGGGACACTTCACGCTTTGACTTGAGTTCTCCAACCCCACGCTTCTTGCGTCCCTGTGTCCCCAGCTCTCCAACTGCTCAGGCAGGGGATGGTTATTGCTTTGCATGGGTTGTCTCATTCCAGAGGGCCACCACCTGCAGCCGGACGCAGCCGAGTTACACCGTGCACCGCCACCTCCTGCAGCAGCTGGTGTCCCATGAGATCCTGCAGCACCAGGTGCCGTGGGAAGAGAGGAGCAGCAGGGATGGGATGGGGATGGGGATGGGGATGGGATGGGATGGGATGGGATGGGATGGGATGGGATGGGATGGGATGGGATGGGATGGGATGGGATGGGATGGGATGGGATGGGATGGGGGGTGATGCCCTTGGAGGCCCCTACATTGGCATGTTACACTGTGAGGGGGTTCATTTTGGCCATGCCTGGGTCCCTATGAGCCAACTGCAGGGCTCCTGACCTGGTTGTGCATCCTGGCAGGCTGGCAGCACTGCCTGGGATGGGGAGCTGAGCCCGCACGCCAGCACTGTGCTGTACCTGCACGCCACACAAAAGGACCTCTCTGACTTCCACCAGGTCATGGCGTGAGTATCCCCTGTTGGTTTCCCCGTTCTGGCTGTAGAAGCACCGGGGAGCCCTGCTCCAGCCCCTCGGGGCTCAGCCCACCCTCTCCCCAAATCCCCAGGCAGTGGTTGGCGTACAGCAAGCTGTACCAGAGCCTGGAGTTCAACAGCAGCTGCCTGCTGCACCAGATCACCAGCATCGAGTACCAGTGGGTGCAGGAGCGCCTGCGGCCGGAGCAGGTGGGACACGGGGAGGAAGGTGTGCTCCTCGCACCTCCTCCTGGCCACAGTTCCCTCTCTGTGCTGTGGGAAGGGCAGGAGCTCGTGGGGTATGGGGCTGCAGGGTGTTACTGGTGGGCAAACAGCCCCAGGACCAGGACAGACCGAGGAACCCCTTATGGGAAGTTGTTCCCCATCGCAGAGAAGCTGCTCCTATCGCCCTCCTCCGTCACTGCCCTCGATCCTAAGCCCTGTGAAAATCAAATCTGACCCAGTTCCCACTGCCTCCCCGTGGCCTGTTTTCCCAGGGCATCCAAGCACCCTGCTGAGATTCGGGACATTTCATGCATAGCAATGAGGTTTTAGCACAGAACTCAGCTCAGCCCCCAGAGCAGCTCCTGGGGGCACCAGGGGAGAGTGAGAGCCTTGGGCTCTCCCCTACATGGCACCGTGGTCCCAGCACCATGCACGGTTCCCTTCCATCTCCCAGAAAGCAGAGCTGGCAGAGTCCTTCCAGTCCTTGCTGACCTATGGGGTGTCCCTCATCCGGAGGTACCGCATCATCTTCCCTCTCTCTGTCGCGAGTTCCACGGAGAGGCTGCAGTCCCTGCTCCGGTGAGTCCCGTTGTTGGGAGAACTGTTTGAGTAGGGTCTCCTGGGGAAGAGGTGTTGCCTTGGAGGGGCTGGTGCAGGGTTTCACCAACGGTTCTCCCTTTGCAGGGTCCTGGTCCAGATGTGCAAGATGAAAGCTTTCAGAGAGCTGTGCACACTCAGCCCTGACCTCCCCAGAATGGTATCTGAGGCACTCAAGGTAGTGGGATCTCCCACCCACCCCCTGCCCTGCCTGGCTTCCTGCGAAGCCCTATGGTTGGCGTGGTCTGCTGGCTTCGGGGCAGTCACACCACGCTCCTCTCTTGCAGTCAGGCACGACAGAGTGGTTCCACATGAAGAAGCAGCACCTCCAGCCCATGGTGAAGGTCAGTCCCCACCTCTGCCTCTCCAGAGCGGTGCTGCCCTGACCAGCCCTGCGAGGACAGTGCTCCTAATGTGGATCTAACAATGGCTTGCTACCCCACAAGATCAGATCATAGAAATGAATCCATTCTGAATGGAGCTCAGGTCATCTCAGTGTCGCTGAGTGTCCCAAACGAGCTGTTTCTTCTTTTACAGAGCATGGAGGAAAATGGCAAAGCCTTGGCCAAACTCCTTCTGGAGGTGATAGGAGATCTCCATCAGTGCCAGAAAGTCTGGAATAAATTCTTCATCAGGTGGGGTGTGGAGCTTAACCCCTCCTCAACTACTTTACACGGGACCAAGAGCAATGAGGCACTTTGATGCTTTGTTCCCTGGTCCTTGGGTTCCACCTATGAGAGGAGTTCAGAGTGGACCCAGTTCTGCCCTGCAGAGCTCTCCTCTCCCTAATGGCTGGGCTGGGTTTGCTGGGCAGGGGCTGGCTCCTGATTCTGTTTCTCTCTTTGTAGAATCTTGAAGCTGAATCTCTTCTCCATTGCCTACCTGGAGCTGGAGAGCCTGGTGAGTGATCCTGTGGCTTCTCTGCAGTCCTGGGGCTGAGGTCTAAAGCCTGGCTGAGATATTTCTCCAGCCTTTGGGGCTGGCCTCTTGTTGCAAGCCTGGAAATGAAGCAAGCCAGGGAAATCCCACCTTTCCCTGCACACCCCTAAAGTCACCATCATTATTTATCTATCTGTCTGATCCAAAGGATCTCCTGAAATGCCACGTGAAAGGGAGTGCCATGAGCTGTCCCCATGGCTTCAGACAGCCCATGCCTCCCCAGCTGGCCCCGCTAGCTCTGTGCCCCACGAGCCGCCCTTCTCCCCTTTGTCACCACCAGGTTGCGGGGCATGTCCAGGAGCAGCTGCGTGAGGTTGACACTGGCATGTCCAAGCCCACAGCCGAGAGCCTTTTCCAGCTCTACCTGAACCTGCAGGAGCTCTATAGGATGAAGGACTTCCTCCCAAAGAGGTACCAAGGGTTTCAGGCTTGGACTCCATGATCCTTATGGGATCCTTAGTTGGATTTGGTGATCCACACGGATCCCTTCCAACTCTATTTTATGATGCTATGCTCTCGGGTTTGATGCAGACCTCTACAGGAGGAGCTTTCTCCTTACTCTGTTTCTCGTGCATGGGGTGATGGAGGGTTGGTAACCCTTTACCATCGCCATGCACTGGGAGAAGCTGCTTTCTCCATCTGCAGGGATGGGCCATTGGCTCTGAGTGATTTCCACCAGTGGTTCAAGGAAGCTGTGCCCCAGTGGCTGCAGAAGGCCTACAGCATCGCTCTGGAGAGAGCACAGAGGGCTGTGCAGATGGACCAGGTGACCCAGGAGAACATCTCCCGCAGCGTCTGGGGTCTCACCAGCTCCCTCACACACTCCCAATGGGGTCTTTTTTTCCCCATGGCTATTTACTCCTCTGTAGTCCTTACCTCCATGCCTGTTTCATGGCACTGATGCCACCATGGAGGTTCCACTTGCAGCCTGGGAACGGGCTGGTTCCTCTCCCTGCATTTTGACCCATGCTATGAGCCCTTTCTTCTGGCCTTCAAAAAGAGGGGAGGGAAGGCAGCTATGAGGATGGGGGCCCCTCACCCTGTTATTCAGTGCAGTTCAACATTGGGATGGAGAATGAGCAGAGAGCTTGTCCCGCTGCATTTTCATCTTTTCCATTCCCCAGAGTGGTCAGGTGACGACACAGAGTGAGGGTGGGCATAGGAAGGATCTGGTGGTGGTCCTAAAATGAAGGAGCAGCTCCTCTGTCGGGGGTGGCTCAGTTGGGTTTGCTCTGTGCCCTCCCAGCTGACGCCTTTCGGGGAGCACAACAAGCACAGCACGTCCACCGTTGACCTGTCCACCTGCTATGCCCAGATCGTGAAGACGTGGCAGCAGCTCAACTGGCCAGACCCTGAGGAAGCCTTCATGATCATGGTGAAGCTCGTGGAGGTCTGTGTTCTCGGGTCTGGCAGGCAAACACAAGCAGCAGGAGTTTCCTCTTGCTTTTGAAGACAGGTCCCAATGAATGGGGCTGGTGTCCCATGCCAGTGTGGTGGTCTCTGTGCTGCCCCATTGGTCCCATTTGTTCCTTCCCCACCTTGTAGGATATGTGCAAAATCGCCCTGATGTACTGCCGGCTCATCAAGGCGAGGGCTGAGGCTCTGTCACTGAGCGAACAGAACGAGGGCGAAGCAGCCAACAGGGTTGGTATGGGGGCAGGAATGGGAATGGTGATAGAGATGAGGGTGGGAAATGAGGTTGGAGATGAAGGTGAGGGTGGAGATAGGAATGAGGACGGGATGGAAATGATGAGGGTGGAATTTAGAGTAGGGATGAGGGGTTGGGGCTGGAGCCAGAGGGATAACTTGAGGAATGACCTTCCTCCCCAGCTCTGCATCGTGGTGAACAACATCAAGCAGCTGCGTCTGCTCATCCTGAAGCTGCCGCTGCAGTTGGACTGGGCCCAGCTGGAGCGGCGCACGGGAGCTGTCATTGACCAGCAGCAGATCCAGCACACGCTGCACCACCAGCTCGACAGCACCGTCTCCTGTCTGGACCATGAGGTCCAGGACGTGGTGCAAGCCCTGGCCACCAAGGTGACCACCTGCCACCAGCTGCCCTGCACCTGGACTGTGCGGGGAAGCTTAACCCAAGGGCATGGAAATAAGCCCCTTTTCCTCCGTGTGCTTTTTCAGCTGGAAGCAGGGATCGCCAGACACATCCAGGAGCTGTCGGCCTCCAACAATGTGCAGGAGCCTGAGGATGTAAGCACTTGGCCTGACCCCCCACCCCGGCTGTGCCCTGCTGAATGCAGCCCTTCCCGTGCCCTCCCCAACACCCTCTCCTCCTGTGCAGTCCATCCTCCCTCTCATGAGGTTCCTGGAGTCAGAGCTGCAGTACCTCAACGAGCACCTGGTGCAGGAGAACTTCAAAAGGTGACCAAGGACCCTCGTGGGGCCCAGGGGTGCCTCTTCTTGGGGTGGGGCTGAGCTCAGCGGGATGAGCAGGTTCCCTGCTCTGTATATCCCCCATCTCACTGCCCCCTCCCTCTCCCCGCAGCCTCCTGGCCCTGCTGTGGCATCACACCTTGGTTGTGCTGACAGCAGCTGCGGGGCCGCAGGTGCCCTCTTTGCAGCACTGCAGGAAGCTGAACTGTGCCCTGAAGGTACCTGGGGAGGGGGTGGGGGGGTCTCAGGGTGGGTGCCTGGGTGTCACTAACAGCATCCTCCTCCACAGAGCCTGGAGCTGTGCTTCCACGCCGAGGGCTGCGGGCTGCCACTGGAGACCCTCCACAGCACCGCCTTCCTGGTACGGTGCTGGAGGTGCCAGGGTGTCCTTAGGGTGTTTGATGGGGAGGGGTGACCCCAAGGCTGCAGACCCTGATCGTCCCCCACCTCATCCTCCCCGCAGTCACTGGAGAGCCGCCTGGCCCTGTGCTCCTCCACCAGCCGCAAGCTCATCCAGAAGTACTTCAGCACCCGGATCCAGGAGCAGGTGGGAGTCAGGATGGGACCCCCACCCCTTCCCAACACAACCTGCCCACGGCCTCTGCTCCAGGCCCCCATAACAGCCCCTGCCCCTCTGCAGCTGGACGTCAGCTCGGAGAAGTACGGGGCCGTGACCATCAAAGCTCTGTACCGCCCCTCGGAGCAGAAACTGCGCGTGGAGGTCCTCAACGCCGCCAACCTCATCCCATTGGACTCCAACGGTGAGGGGAGAGGGAGGGCCATGTCCCTCTATGGGGTCACTCTGGGCCAGGAGGGGATGTCTCACCCCCCTGGCAGGGCTGGGGGCTCTGGGTGATGCCCAGGACCCCCCGTAAGCAGGAGAAGCTGATGGCTGCTCCCCTCCAGGCTCCAGCGATCCCTTCGTGCAGCTCACCCTGGAGCCCCGGCACGAGTTCCCGGAGGTGGTGGCCCGCACCACCCAGTGCAAGAGGAACGAGCTGCACCCCCTCTTCGATGAAGCCTTCGAGTTGTACGTGGGGTGTCTTTCACCTCCCGTCCCCTGCTCCGTGGGCTGATGCTATGGGGAGAGGTCGAAACATGGCACGGGAAGGGGTTGGGGGGTGTCCCAGGGGCTTCCCACCCTGAAGCCCTAGAATGGGGGAACTGCATGATGAAAGATGTCCCCACGTGTTCCACCCCACAGCCTCATCCCCCGCGAGAAGTGCCGCCAGGACGGGGCCTGCCTGCTGCTCACTGTCTTCGACTACGACACGCTGGGAGCCAACGACCTGGAGGGAGAAGCCTTCTTCCCCCTGCACCACGTGCCCGGCCTGGATGCTGACGAGGACCAGGCTGACATGGGATGGGTGCCCCAAACACGCCTCCCTCTCACCCACCCCAAACCCGGAGGTACGAGTGGGGGTCCCAGTCCCAGCCCCACACCATGCATCCCCCACCGCCCTCCCCTCACATCATTCCCCTTTTCCCCCCCCCAGGAGATGAGATCCTGCAGGTGCTGGAGTGCAGGAAGGGGGACAAGGAGGCCCAGGCCTTCGTCAAGCTGCGCAAGCAGAGAGCCAAGCAGTCCAAGGAGACGGCGTGAGGAGTGCAGGACCCTAAACGTGGGGGTCCAGAGTGGGACCCCAGGGCTGGAGCCTGAGCACGAGTTGGGACAGCAGGCCCTGCCCCCAGCAGCGCCCTGTGTGGGGCTCAGGAGGGGTTGGGGGGGTTTCCCTGCAGATTAACACTACGCTGCATGGCTGTGTCCCCAGCCCCTGCGTTCTGCAGCACTGCTTTGGGGCAGCAGCACTGCTGTGGGGTTGGGGCAGCAGCACTGCTGTGGGGTTGGGGCAGCCTTGTGCCCCTGGATTTTTCCTGCACAGGCAATTCAGGTCAAGCTGTCGATGGAGGCGGACGAAAAGCTCCTTTGGTGCTGACGTGCAGGAGGGATTACCACGGCCGGGTTCTGTCCCCTGTGCAGCAGTGGGTGCGAAGGAGAGAAGGGTCTCTGCCTGCAGGGAGGAGGCTGCTCCATTTCTGCTCAGAGGACGCAGCATGGTCTTGTTGTTAATAACGTTTAATATAAATGGGGCGATGTGGATGACTGCTGCACTCGATGTAACAGCAAGCAGTGTGTGCAGCCTTCAGTAAAAGCTCACTCCTGGAGACAGCAACGCACAGCAGCCATGCCATGCACCGCAGCCCTGCGGACACAGCGGCTCTGCTGAGCTCAGCTGGGCAGGGACTAGAAGGAGTAAAACACACCTGGATCCGTGCTTCTGCCGTTCCCAAAGGGGCAGCCCTCACCCCACACCGTCCACATGCAACCCCTGAATGAGGATAAGGGCTCAGTGCAGGGGGAGAGAGGTCCTGGGAGGGGAGCAGGACGTCCCACACACAGACACACACACACACACACACACACACACCCCCACGGGCGCACGCTGCTTTATTCTTCGCTTCCTTTGTTTGTTTCTTAGCAAAAAAATAAAAATTTATTGTCCTCTAAAAAAAAAAAAACCAAAAAAAAACAAAACAACCAAATGAAAAAAAAAAAACAAACCCCCAAAACAATCCGTCCTGCCCTCGGAAACTGTGACACAGATTTGAGTTCTTTTCAGCCCCCTCCCCCCCCCAACACCCACATGCAAAAGTTCACTCTGCCAAGAAAAAGAGAGTCTAAACCAGGTTTCCGACAGCCAAAACACATATTTACAGAGCACGAGAGAACGACAGTTTGAAATCACAGTTCTATACATGGAAATCAACGACACGGTTACACACCACCGATCACCATTCTGCCAACTTCTACACGGACTCGGGGCGGCCCGGCCCGTGGCCTTCCTCCTGGGGATGCTGAGGAAGAGCCCCGGGGCCACGAATCGCCACCAGAAATACTGCAGTGTGTATTATTATTATTATCACTATTATCACTTGAAACGCATACTGAACTTATTTCGTTTCGAACGTTGGAAGCTACGGAGTGGGGAAGCCCCAGAAATCTCGCCACTAGGAGAGGGGATACTTCACTTGGGAGAGCAATGCTACGTGCTAATGATGTCAGGAATGCCGATGCTGCTGTTGGCCATCGCTCCCGGGAGCGCTGGAGGAAAACACTGCTGATGAGTCTTCCTTCTCAGATGGAAAAGGAGACAGAGAGAGGAACAGCAGTGAGTTACGGAGCCCGCTGGGCGTTCAGGGCTGCCTCACGTGGGAGGTTCTCGGGTGGGGGGATGCTCAAGGAGAGCTCCGTGCTCCCGTTGTGGCTGTGCCACATCGCTGCCTGCGTGGGGCTGAGCTGGAGGGGCCCTGCCAGCCCACACTGCTGCTCACCACCGCTCTCAGCTTCCCTCCGCAGCACAGCATTGTGGTCTTGGTATCTCTCTAGCCAGGAGATCGTTGTCTCAAGCCATCTGCTTCTATATTGTTTTGCTATAATCAAGTAAAAGCTTATTGACCTTTAAGATACTGTGCTCTCACGACACGAAGTCAGGCTCCCTTCCCCCCCAGCTCTCAGCTGGGAAGCATCCGACCCGCACAGCGAGCCACCGAGGTCACCGCTTCCCAAAGAGGAGGAAAAAGTCACTGTCTGCAATAGGGAGCCACGTGCATGGGCAGCACCAGCCGTGCTCACAAGCGGTCCCAGGGACCGACAGTTCACATTGAGCCGGCCCTGCTGCCCCTGGGTTCTGCTGGATTGCTGCACATCTCAGCACAGGGAGCTCCTGCCCCGGCCAGAAGCTCGACAGTACGTGAGAGGGGCTGTAGGCATAGCACCAGGTTGGGCTGTACGAGTCTTTTCACACCCTGCGGGCTCTTAACAGGGTGCTGCGAGGATGGATCACGGCCCCTGCCCTGCCCTCACTCGGGCAGGGAATTCTGCCATGCTCACACAAAGGTGACCTTCTCTCTCCCAACCGCTGCCTAAGAAAGTCATTCACATTTCGGATACTTCTTTACGGTCGAAGCAGCAAACAAAGTCAGAGAGACCTAGATTGAAGAAGTGTTTCTTAAAGCACCGGAGGAAAGAGAGAAGAGCCGAGGTGCTCGTGCAAAGAGAGTGCTGAGATGGGGCAGGGCCCGGGGACAGCCCAGGGCTGTGGGGGCAGGGGGATGTTAAACACAAGGGCCACCCCTAAGCTTCAATTTCTTTGGTCCTTCGGTATCAGTTTGTAAGAGTGGAACTGCTTTATCTTATGAAAAGGGGAAAAAAAACCAAAACAAACAACAAACAAAACCCCAACAAAAACATGCTCACTCTGGTCTGGAATGTTCCTTGTGCCCCTCTGTGGAACCCCCATGGGGGGAGCACCTCTTCCCCATAGATCCTATGGGCAATGCAGGGGGCAGCGTCAGCTGCAGGGGACAGAGCAAAGAGCAAAGCAGGGTGCTGAGCTCCAGCTCTGCGAAATACTGAGGACCTGAATCAAGAGCTTATTTCCTATTATTTAATTTAGTTAAAAAAAAATAAGATATATATATATTTTATATCTTCATTGGGCTTTTTTCCTTCTCCTCCCCCCAACCCCCCCGCTGTGCTCCCCACCCCTTCCTTTTTTCTCTAAAAAAAAAAAAAAAAAAGAGAAATGTTCACATATTTTAATAAAAGGTCTTTCCTTAAGATCAGACCAAGGCAGACGCACTGCCCCATGGCACAGACATTCAAAGGCTATATAACCAAACAACATAGCCACAATATTCACCCAACAGTGTCTCTTCATTAAAAAAAAAATTAAAAAAACTGATGCTAGTTACAATAAAATACACATGGGAGGAAAAAAAAAATAGCGTTTACAAAAAAAAAAACAAAACCAACACGTTAATGGGAAAAACATGAAATAAAAAAAAAAAGAACTACACAGAGCTGTACTTAGGAGATCGTCTGGGAATGCATATTAACCCTTCCTGCACGAAGGAAAGGTGGAATTATGGAAGCAAACCTAATTACATCGCCGTGTTACAATGTGAAGCGTTCTGAGAGGGAACGGTTCGGGTGTTCCTACAACAACAGTGGGCTGCTGGAGGTTCCAGTGCTTTCCCAGGGCCGGGAGGGGCAGTGCAGGCAGCATCCCTGCACGAAGCAAAACCTCTGAGAGAATGGAGCGGCCTTCTGGTTGAGATCCCAGGAGGTTACTGCAATCCACCCGATGCGCTGCTAAAGGAAGCCACGGGAAAGCTCAGCTGCTGGCAGGTCTAAGCTGGAAGCATTTCTTTTCCTTAGAAAGAAGTGCACCAGACAGCGTGGCTTGTGTCGGACTAGTCTGTGGGATTTCCTCCTTTGCCTTTCTGAAGTGATGTAAGAGAATAAATTCCCCGTGGGCAAATACAAAGAGGATCCTAATAGGAGAAAAGTCCCTGAGCTCTTTCTTTTTACAGGTGGTGATTGTGGACAACAGCCCGAAACAAACTCAGCAGGTCAGAGACACCGGTGAGAGCTACGTGAGGGCGGTGGAAAGCCCTGTGCTCAGGAGAGGAGGCTGAGAAGGGAGGAAGGAAGGGAGCCCTGCAACCTTCCTCAGGTGGAGATGCTTCTTTCTGCTCTGACCTGGCTGGTTCGGCACGCAGCCACCCACAGCAACCTCCACACTGCACCACTGAGAGTGGCTGACGAGTTAGGAACCTTTAAATGAGAATCTGAAATTAAGGCCCTCTTCCTTTCTATCTCCCTCCTCTCAGTAACGTTACCAACATTAGAAACACTGCCACAGGGCATCGTGAGACTAACCAGCTTTAGAGTTCCACCCAACAACCACACTTTCACATACACAGAGCAGTGGCTGTGTTTATAAAGCTTAAGCCGTAATGTGCACTGTGTTTTGTGCCACAGTGATGAGCACGAAGAAGCATCCCCACCTAAGGAGCAGCAGAAAGCAAGGAATGTATGCTCTCCTCCAGCTCCAGCCTCCACCTGCAACTGATTTATCAGCAGTTTGCTCCATGCGGGGCTTCCTCTGTCACCACAGGCTGACATGATCCCTGGCATGAGGGTTGCTGGACTTAGCAGCTCACAGTTCACCCCCGAGCTGCTGAAACGGGGAATGCCAACTCTGTTCAAAAAAGGAAAAAAAAGAGTCCTTAGACTGTGCCTGGAATTGTTTCACGTGATCCAGCAGCGACTACAAAAGAGGTCTCTGCAGCTAAAAGAAAACCGGTCTGGTCTGAAACAGTACAAATTCTTCTTTGGCAGCCACCAAATAAAGGGGTGTCTGCAGAGAACTGACCTGCACATCCATTTCCCTTTCACAAAGGGCTTCAGCTGACACAAGGACGATGCCTCTGAGGCTGCTCAAACCTGCAACGTTAGCTGTATCAGCAATGATTATTAGTCACTGAACCTGGGGGCCTGGCTTGCTCTAGGTACAATATATTTTTTCCCCCCTTTTCTTCTTTTCATATAAATATACAAAGAGTGTAAAAAATTCTAAAAAGCAAACTTTGCTGTTTTAAACGACAGACAAAGTTCCTGCACATTCAGAGATGGGCAACGTGAGGCCCACCAGGCAGGGAGCTTCCATCGGGGAGGACAGCTTTAACCAAGCTGGGTCAGCGAAAGAGCAGGGAGATCGAAGTCATTTCAATCCACCTCGATCCTCCCCGTGATCTCAACTCTTCCTCTGGAAAGCACGTGGAAGCCCCTCTTGCCCACTCTAAATCCTTCTGGAAATAGTCAAAAATTTGTTATCACCTAAATAGAAAAGAGGAGAAACGCAGACTCTTTGCAAACGGCCCTTTGATCTGTATTAAAAACAGCTCTCAAAGTTCCTCAAGAGTTAGAATTAGTGGGGCACGGGTGAGGGGCAGTTTAGATACGGGATGTAAAATATTAAAAAGTGCTCTGCAACTAATTTTTGTTTGATGTGGGTATGTGCGTGTGTGTGCATACAGACATACACAGACACGCACGTACACACACATATATACATATATATATCTACACATACATATATATATGTACACATACATATATATGTACGTACGTATAAAGTTAAAAAGTTCTCTATGATATGATTAGAACAAGTGTCCTTGGAAGGTCACGACTGGAGAGAGTGGGGCCTGTTGGGATGGCAGATGGGGCACTCGCCCTTCTCGGCGCACTTTTCACACAGCACTGCGTGTTGGCACGGTAACACCACCCGGTTCTCCTCCTGACACTTAAGGCATTTCACTGACTGCATCTGAAATACTGCCTGCAAGAGATGGGGACAGGGCAAAAACGTAAGCATTGAAAGGAGAAAATAAAAGGGTTCCCCCCCCCCCCACACCCCATGCTGCACGGTTCGGGGAATAGCGGGGAGGCAGCAGGGGTGAACTTGCAGCTGTCCATCCATTCATCTTCTGAAGCAAAGGCAAAGCAGCACACTGCACCACGTCCTCCTACAGCACCACTAAGATCAGAGCAGCTTTGATTGCCTGGAAACTCTGTTCCTTAGGAGGAGAGGGAGCTATTTTCCTAGAACTCACTTTGGTTACGTCCACGTGGAGCTGCTTTGATAGGCTGCTGATTTCTGGCAGCATTACAGAAAAGAAGGGCAGCTGCTATCAGCAGGGGCAGAGGCAGCAAAGCCATACCCTGCAAAGCCCTGGCACTCACCTTATCCACTTTCTCCAGGTTTGCCCGCAACTGCTTCTGGAGGGTGTAAAGAGAAGAGAGGGAGAGGGTTTCCAGGTCAGAGAAGGAGCGCAGAAACTGAGGGTCCTGGCCCGTGTGGATCCTCTCCAGCTCCTCCTGTAGTTTCTTCACTTGCAGCTCCAAGGCTTCCCTCTGCTCCCGAGCCAGTTCACATTCCATGTTAGCTGTGTTGGCGCGATCATTTGCTTCCTCTGCCTCCTTTTTCCAAGCATCACAAGCCTGCAAATTCCAACCAACGTAGTAAAAGAAGCTGTTTAGAAACTTGATCAGCCTCCAAGAGAGACTCCTAGGCAAAAAAAACCGTTTCCATGCACTCCTTGCCAGGAGTGTGTTCTGGCCAGCCTGCCCTATTCCCCAATTCTGAAACCCCCTCCGAGCTTTGCTTCCCATTCCGGGTACCCCTCCAGCTGGGCTGCAGTCCTACCTATTTGGCCCACAGAGGTAACGGGATGAAAACTGGCACAGCACTAAGTTCTCATGGATCTAAGTGAACCGCCAGGCTCGAGAGACTGTCAAGCACTTCAGTGCTCATAAGGTGAAGACTCACACCCTCCTACTCCTCCACACTCCTTAAGTGCACCCCATACCTGTTTGGCTTGTTTCCAAGACTCTTCCCACTGCTTTATTGTGCCGTTGGCTTCATCCAGTTCTTGCCGTAGCCGTGCCAGCTCCGCAGCACCTGGACCTGACAGAAATGCAGGTGAGGTACTGGGCGAAAAACTCCCCGAAGCAAAGTGTTCCCATATGCTGCTGTTCATCCCATTTAAACCTGTTTCACAGGGAAATAGAGAGGGTTATGTCACAGGTGCTGGCAATTTCCCCATTTCCTCCCTACCCTTGTGAAATCCAGGATTCAAAAACGTGTACAGAGGGAAGAGAAGACCATCCCAAGATTTACTTCATCCCTAGGACCCAGGAGTTTGTCATAGTGGGAATCTATAGGGGAAGTATATAGAGTCCCCTGCAGTTCACCATATAATTAGTGCCTAGAAGGACCAACAAACCACTTCCCTGTTTTAGGATGCTCAAATCATTGCTCTTTCAGGAAGGCTTAAGCAACAAAGCAACAGAGAAACAGCTGAACCAAAGCTGGCTGTTTTTGCACAGACTCTAAAGTTTGCACCTTTAATAACCAAAATACATTCACTCGTAATAAGCATCCATGGGGGAGAACTGGCAGGAAAAGCTCCCACCCAGGCAGAGCTGAATGATTGCAGCCTCTGGTGCCATGTGCAACAATTTGATGCAGGAGTGTCAGCTTAGCTGCATAAACAAGTCATGCAGCAGAGCAGTAAGGGCTCTTCACTGTCTCAAGCCACTTACCATCGATCCATTTCAGCTGCTCAGTTGAGAGCAAGTTTTAACAGAACCCCACCTCACATTTTGCTTTTAAAGCTCTTGGAAGAGAATCTAGCACTAAGCAGGCTTCTGGCAAGCTGCAGATTCCATTGTAATGCTGACCAAGCTCACCTCATGGCTTCTTTTTCCTCCCTTTCCACCTGATGCTCTCATTGCACATTTCAAATAGCAAGTCCTTTTGGTCATGAATGCCTTCTCTGCACACAGAGCATCTAACAGAGTGGGAACCAGCCCAGGTCTACGTGCTTTCAACTAAATCACAATACAAATAAGCAGTAACTACACAGCAGCTTGTACGTATTCAGTAAGCCATAAGGAAAAACACTAAGTAATAGCAGAGATGCCCTCTGAAGTCTCTTTTCTTATCACTGCAATTGTAAAAGTTGTTACAGCCCAACAAGTAGCAATCGTAAGGCATGGAAGCACGGCTCTGGTCTCTGCAAACAAGTGATGCAGTTACACAGATCAATGCATGCAACAGTAGATTACAAAAGCATTTAATCATTTTATTATGTTAAGCTGAATATTAGGGATTAGGACGCATATCACAGTTGAAGGAACATTTATTTCTACTATAAACAGAAAGAATTAGTATTTACTGTTACAAACACAGACATCAGCAGAGCAAGTGTCATGTAGCCTTGAGCACCTCAGCTGTTTCTCAAGGTAACCCAGCACCTACTTAACAAAATGCCTTTGGTCCCTTAGTTCCCAGTTCTGCCCAACAGATCTGAAACTCCAAAGTAATTTCCTCTCCCTTCGCAGATCCTCAAGAGAGCGGAAAAAAGGAGCAAAGCTGACACAGCTGGAACACTAACTTTGGTCCATACTGCACCAAACACAGAAAAAAATTCAATGAACTAACATGGCTTAGAAGCCAACCTAACCTACAAAGCAGACCCAGGAGCAAACTGCAAACCCCACCTTACCTCAGCAAAGCTGAGGACTCAACCCTAGTGAAATCCCAGCAGAACACTGCTGGCAGGAAAGGACAGAGCTCTTTTTCCTGATCTTTTTCCCAGTCTAGAAGCATGGGGAACAGAGACAATTGCTCCCTTGTTTTCAAGATATTAACCAGCTTTTGGTAAAGCAGCTTCTGGTACTGCTGCTGTTCTCATGGGGAGAAGAGATAAATGGCAGTAGTGAAATAATACATTAAAATTAAGGCTAACTTAAAAGAAAATACTTACATGGCACAGACAGGCATGTACATGGGACACACACACTGTGCATTTACCTAATGATCCATGAGAAGCTGATGTCCCCAGGAACGTGTTTTCTGATTGGCTTAAGTGTCCCTGGGGCTGATGGAGGAAATGCGATGAGAGGCTGACCGGTGGAGAAGGAGAGGCAGAGTGAAAGGAGGCAGAGCTTCCAAGGGACCCGGGGATATTTACAGGAGCAGAACTTTGCAGCAAACTCCCACCTGGACAAAGAACACACAGAGAGGATGGCTATGTATGACCATGAAGTATGAGCCAGAGCACAGTGCAGGAGTTCAGAGCAGAAGGTGTTAGCTTCCCTCTCTCCTAAGACCCTCAGGATTCCCTCCACCTCTCACTGTGTTTGATTTCCCCTCTAAGCCTTTAGGAGGAGCACTGAAGCTGCTGTTCCATGAGCCACACAGGTTAAGACCCACCAGAGTTCAGTGGGCTACTCTGTCATCAGCCAAAGCAACAAAAGGTTTTCTGAGCCAACTTCAGCCCCCACCAGCCTAGAGAAGATGCACCTGGTATCTGCTGAAACACTTGGTAATGAAAAATTCCCTTTTAAAGCATGTTCCTCTGCCTCTAATACTTCTAAACAACCTGTGGTGAGAAGACTGTCATGCTGAGCCAGGTCACGACCTGATCTTTGGAAAATCAGTGAGTAGCTTTAGGTATATTTGGATGTTTAGATCTATCTGTAATTAAAAATAACCAAACAAAAACCTAACCTCCAAAGACATAGCACTTCCCTTACACAAGAGGTCGGTGTGCCTGCCACTCACAGTCTGAGGAAGTTCTCAGCCCTGCTGCCCACTTTTCACTGATCTTCTTTCTTAGAAGACCACCAGATATCACCCAGCCCTGACAGAACAGAGGGAAAAGCAGTGTGGAGGATCTCAAAGCCACTGCAGATGGTAGTGGCAGAAGCAGGGCTACCAGCAGACATGCACAAATAGCTCTCTGACCAGACTCTCATCCTTGGCAGGGAAGTGGAAGTGATATTCTTTAGGGTTCCTTCCACACCTCAGTACAACTCCAGGTAGCATAGCTCCCTTGGAAACCTTCAGGAAAGGAAAGTTTCAAAACCCATCTTGAAGAACAAGGGCAACCAGAAACTACACCACTTCTGAAAAACTATGAGATTTGAATTTCCCCTGGATGGAGAGAGACAGAAGAGGCCCCTGCCTACCTCCACACATTAAAGATGAGACAGACATTACAGGAATCAAACCAGCAGATCACGATGACACTCTGAGACAGATGGATAGCATTACCAGATCACTGAGTTTCCTGTTACTACTAAGGAGAATTTTCTGATTAAGATGCAAATCGTTACACATTGGACTGGTTTTAAAGGTATCAGATACCTTCTACAGTCTACTTACATGCTCAATAAAAAAACAACAACAAAAAAAAATTCAAGTCCCATTCAGTCTTAAGAAACATCCCCAAGACACCTGGGCCTAATGGCAAGAACTCAGCCCTGCTAGTCAACAAGGGCAAGCTTTCACTTGAAAGATGCTCAGCCGTTGCCAGTTTGTTATCATCGCTGCTTTTTAACCAATGTTATTTGGGACTGGTTTCAGAGCTTTGTTGGGCTGGCTCCACTGAGGTGACTGGGCAACACTGCTTGGCAGAAGATAAAGAAAGCTCTGTTGCTTTCATGTACCTATCATGATGCCACTCGTGTGGGGCACTGTGCTGCTGTCAAATGTCTTCTCCAGGGCAGCCACTCCGAATTCATTCAGGTCCAGGTCATCCAAGGCAGACTCTGCCAGACACAGAGGTACCAATTATGTTATAAAGGACCAACAACTTCAAGAGATAGGATGGCCCAAAGAGCCTACATGCAGAGGAGCCTTTGCTCTCTATTTGTCAGTCTGCACAGCCCTACTATCTGTCCTGTGCAACGCTGCTGTTAAACAGTTTGGCAGAAGTGTCATGGGCAGCTTTCCAGTTCAGGTTCTTTTTTTTTTTTGCCTGATCCAATTTCTCTTTGTCTCAAAGCATTCCTAATTGTTATGTAAAAAAGTATAAATATTTGATGAATTAACAGAAGTTCCCATAAGTCTTCCCCAAACAGCTCTTTCAAGTCTGTTCTTAATATGCAACAGCAATAGCTTATGAATGTTTGGGTTGGGCTTCTGCTTTGTCCCTACTTTGCTGAAGAGCCGCTTGGAAAGGAATACCAGTAGAAGGGAATGCTTCAAAATCATCTCTGAGGTTCAAAGATGAGAAAAAATAAAGAATGGTTATGAATACCTACAAGTCTTACTTCTACCTGAATGTACCTCACCACTACTCTTGATCAATACAATTTTATCCCACTCGTTTCTATTATTATTTTTAACAAATTAATGAGATCACCTCAGAAATGTTTGATCAAAAAACAGGTGGGCAAAAAAAATGTGCGTGCCTAAAAGGAACAATTCCCCACTCTTAACTCTCCCTTTCTCCTTTTCCTTACAGCCTCTGTCCCACGTTCTGTAAAGGGCAGGTCCTTGCAATCTACCTGCTGGTGGCCCTTGCTATAAATTTGTCATTCAGAATATGAATGGTTGTAGCTGTAGAAAATGCCCTGGTGATTTCCTGCCTGCTCCAAACCCTTTTCATAACTTTGACAAACCTAAAACTAAGGCCCTTTACATCATCTGACATTCCAAATAAGTGCAGAGGCCTTCTGTTTGCCCTCTGGGTGAATTTCATCTACAATGACCTGTGGAAAACACGTGATGTCCTGGTCACAGAAAAAGCCTACAGCCTCGAGAATCTGCCAACACTGACACAGATGTAAAACTGGAGTTCACTGGAACATCAGTGCTATCCCAGTTCTCATACCTGGTGATCCACGTCTGAGGAAGCCCTATTGACAAGTGAAAATGGCAAAGTTACCTATGACAGACTCAACGGTGTCACTGGTGGGGTAGAAAGGAAGGGCATTGGCATTCATGCCTGGTATGCTGCTGGTGCCGGCGGGGCTTGGTGGTGTTGCAGCGAGACTGGAGGTGATACTGGAGGAGATGCTGGATGTCAGCGGGCTCCCCACTGGGAGAATACCCAGTATGTCCTAAAAAAGAGAGTTTTAAAATGGAAAGACGCACAAAATAAGACATCTATATAGAAAAATCCCTCCAAAAACATGCAGGAATGAGCCAAAGATCAGCAGCAAACCTGTTTCTGCCTGCTTCCAATCTGACAGATGGCTGGTGCTACTACTGGGCTGGGGGTGGGGGAGAGATTAACAGCTTTTCTTTAATTTCTGCCAACATTTTTTTTCCCCTCCAGTATTACAGACATCCTTCAGGCTGCCCCAGAATTAACTCTTGTGACCCACAGGTTGCATGCAATCATAGGGATGGGTCACACAATCACTCACTCAGACTTAGTCCAATACATGACTTAGAACCTGATATTAAATTCTCTTTGCCAAATCCTTGAACTCAGATGACTCTGGAGATCCATTCCAGCTCTGCTCTCTGTAACTTGGAGACGCTCTCTGGCACTACAGTCCAAGCCTATGAATTTATCCTGAATTGACACAGCCTAACCATTCAGAAATAACTCATCCACCAAATCACTCCATCTTCATAAAATAATCCCTCAAGCTGAGCATCCCTCATGGTGTCTGGACTGACGCTTACTCCCTGCAGAGTTGTCTGGATCCACAGAGACCTCGTGTCCTTGGTCTGTGGCAGTGCAAGCACTAAGCTAGCAGTACTGTACCTGTTTGGGCTGTAACAAAGGTTGCTCCTGGCTCCTGTGTTCCAGTGAATGGGACTTCATTTTTGCTTGCTACAGTAAATAAACAAAACAGAAGATAAGCAGGGAGGTTAACAGCAAAATTTAAAATGGCTGAGTGCTGGCTTGTTTTGGAGAAGCCATTGGAAGCACAGGATCCACCTCTCCCACGCTCTGCTCTGGGCACTGGAGAATTCAGAGAGCTGGAGAACACAGCAATCTGAGAATACCCCAACCCATTTGGCTTTCTATACACCAAGACACCGTGCTTGGGAGTTATGCAAAGACCTGCCATAACTACATTTGCTTTCAGTGCTCTTCAGTGCTGCTATATCCCTTGGATGGCACAAAGGACATCATAAGAACCAAACCAAATATGACTTATTTTGACTTGCTATAAATAACTCACCAACGCTAGCAGTGTCAAAAATAAATAAATAAAAATAGAGCCAGAACCAGTGGGAGGCACACTGTACTTTTTAAATTATGTAAATATTTTGCAGCTTTGGGAAAATAAACTATGCAGATTATGCCTTCCCTCAGCCCTTCCTAGCTCTCAGCTAGGCTTGCAGTTTCTAGAAGAACAGATGTAATATTAAAGAGAACAATTTTATGAGGAAGAATCTAGATAATCCCCTCAAATTCCTTTTGCCATCAGCAAAAATAAAGTGATACCAGACTGATTTTAAAAGCAAAGTCATCCCTCCCCCATCCCCTGAAAGAGAGGTCTCAAATCTACAAACATAACTGAGGTCAGTGCTGGCTGGAATTGCAAAACTGCCAACATGTATTTAGATTTCCACTATCCAGTCTAAAAATCCAGCTTCAGGACCTTGCAGCACAACGTCCTTAATGGATTTCAGCCCTCTTGCCTCAAGACATCAGCTAGTGCTGAGCTGCATCAGGCAGAGCTGGGAAGGATGTGGTCTCAGGAGCCTGTCAGTGTGTAACAGTCCGCTCTGCAGCCTGCGCTCTGCTCCTCCTACACTGCTACTGGTGCAAGAGCAATGCACAGTGACACCCTCTGTGCACAGAAAGGGGGCAAAGTAATTGCTTCGAGTCAGGTCTGTTTGGCTGCCAGCCCCCTCGATCTGAATCAGGGATGCAGCTGAGGCACAACATCTGCTCTATCATTTGCATCACCATCTCTGCAGGACACGACGCACAACAGCAGCAAGAGATGCCATGCTGACCTGAAGAGATCCACCTTGACTTCTTGGCTTAAACAGACTTATGAGAAAGAATGGTTGCTGGAGAGGTATGACATAATTGGGCAAGCAAAAGACTAGCAGCAGCAGGATCCATCCCCTTTTTCCATGATTAAATCATTTTCTCTGCTGAACTGTACACCTTTGGACAGATGGTGGGGGGGAGGGGGTCAAGGCCAGGGAAACAGGCAGCTGAGATCCCTCTGCAGCAGGTACCATTCTCTCACACTTCTCTGAGCTGCATACAGCTTGTTTACACACAGCCAAACTGCTAGCACACCAACCACAGGCTTGGCTTCCTTTGTGTGCAATGGCTGCGCAGCACTGCTGCATCTGTGTGCACCTGATAACATGCCTGCTGGATTAGCCAGCACATCCCTGCCCGTCTGACACTCATCTGAACACAAGATGTGTTATCGACAGACAGCAGCAGCCAAAGGGAAGGCACACACATCCATGCCCCCTCGCTGCAAGGTTTTCATGCCAGCGTGGCTGGCTCTGGTGCTGCCCAGCTCTACTGGAAGCCTGGTGTTTTTTCCCCTCCTTTAAAGAAAAAATGAACACGTTTGTGAGTTAGCCTCACCTCGTAACCAGGTAACACCAGTGTTAAATGGAGTAAAGGAACTGTCACCACTAAGCCAGTCTCCTTTAGCCCCAGAAGGGCACACAGCAATGCAAAGGGCAGGCTGAAACTCTCCAGCTCAAGCTGTGGCAGTCAGGAAAGCAAACAGAGGCCATAAATTATGAATAAAATAGAATCTTGCATGACCAGCATGGAACAAGGCTGCTGGACTTCCCAAACACCTCCTGGCTGTGGCACTCGGCTCCTTCCAGTGCTGCATTTTTCAGCTTTGAGAATTTGGAACAGTATTTTTAGCCCTCACTGCTGGCTCAGCCTTACCACAAACTATGTGGAATCTGCTAGCGTATATTTTTTTTTCATTCTAATAAAGATAGAAATTAGTTGTACTAATTCTACAAAGGGAAAAAAAATTACAACCTTAATGCAGAGATGAGCTGGAATGTCTCTTAAGTTCTCAAATGTGAGTGAACAAAGTTAAGTGCCTAATTACTGGTGTAAATTACAGCATACGTGAGAATCTCTGGTGCCCGCTGCAACCAAGGGGAATTACTGAAGATTAAAAAAGTAAGTAATTATACATTAACACAAAATTTAATCAGGACGCTTATGAGACACCTAATTTTGTCTTTAGAAGCCTAACATAAGGCAACTGTGATTACTTCCATCTTTTTGTTAAATGACTGGAATAAATAGCTGTTAACACGGGTTTTTTTCTTCCTTAATTAAAGCCACATGAGTAAGAAACTACCTGAATACAGTATCTTTGTAGCACAGCCTGGACCTCAGACATGAATGCTCATCATCTGGCTCCTTTTAAAAGCTCTATTCAAGCTCCATCTCCTTTCTCCTTGGCTTAGGCTTGCTGCCCATTTTTCTCCAAAGCAGGGCCTCCCTGGCATCCTGCCTCTGCTGGCAGGAAACAGGGGTTCTCTCAGCCCTTCAGCTTTGGGTTCACTCCTCCTTTGCAGCAGAGGCAACAGAGAAGGAGCACATGTTTTTTTTTTCTTTTGTTTCTAAACAACTGCTACAAGCTGTCGTGCCTGCAAGCAGTGCCAGGATCACAGCACGGTCTGCACTTTACCCCCAAAGATGTGTTGCATCAATTTGCAATTTCCTAAGTCACATGTGCTTTAAATGAAAACAATGGAAGCATTTACAAGAAAGCCTACGTGCCTATAGCTTAATCTGTATGTGTCACTAAATCACTTTAATCAGACTAAACTGTTTGAGACCAGTCCCACTGCGAAGTTTGATCATATTTTCCCAAAGTTGTAAAAAATAAACAAGAGAAAACCCACTGAGCCTGCTTCCAAATTCAACCGCTTTCTGTGAGGCCTTATTTGGACAGAGTATTTCCAGTGCTTTCTCACAGCAGTGCAATACTAACAGGGCAAAAAGCTTATTAAGGCTTTTGAGTACTACAGGGAAAAGTTTAAGTGTAGCCAGGCTGAAAGCAGCATTTATTGCTATCTCTGTTTGCAAGCTTATGAGACACATTTCTGCAGGCACCTTTCACAAAGGTAGCTAATGCATCCCCTCAATTGAGTTTATTACTTACAAACTCAGTCAGGAATAAAAACCAAAACCATGCTTTGGGTTGGCCACAGCTGACTCAGAAGGGATGGTGCAGGAAAGTACTCAACCATAACAGCAAGAAAGGGAATTCACGGCAGGAAGTTGACTGTGGAAAAGCTAACGTGGAAGAAGTGAAGGAAGAGACTGAGGCACAGGGAGAAGCTTGTAGAAGACACGACTTTGAGAAGGAAGCAGCAAGGTAAGACCAGGATATTCAAAAGGGTGAGATGTGGTAACATTAGAGATGTGGATTAGATAAGGGTTCCTCAAATGAGAATGAGGCATTTAAGAAGAAGACAAGAGAGAGAGAGTCAAAGATCAGAATGATACAGCCAGAGAAACAAAAGACAACGTGGCATTTTAACACATCACAGAAATGAATGCTGAAAACAGAAGATAAACCAAAACACGGAGATCAAGGTCAGAGTCCAGAATCAAAGCAGAGAAGGAAGGATGAGTTTCCATGAGACAACGTAGCAAAAGAAAGAGTAACTCTTAACAAGGACCTAAATAAGAAAAAAGAAAGAGCAAGAAGTGGTATGTGGGAAGATACCTGGGGTCAACAAAGGACAGAATTGTCAGGGATTATGAAAATGACAAGCAGCTCAGCTTCTACAAACTGAGCACGTGATGGCAGCTAGGCAGACAAGAACAGATGTGGGATGGAAGAGACCCGAGCTGATGCTGAATGCATAGATTTGAGAACTGCTACTGAGTATAGCACTGTCTCCTTTTTGCTCCTAGAAAAATAAAAACACATTCAAGCTAGACTGGGCAATTTCTCCATCTTCTTCATCCCCCCAACTCTTCCAGCCCATGTTTCCTACTAACCTGGCATTTGAAACTCTTCAAATACTCGGCCCCCACCTGATCTTCTCGCTCAAACCCAGGTGCTTTCTTGTAGCTGCCGGCTGCCGTTACTGAATCTGGAGGAAAACCAATGCTTTCCAGGCTGTGTGGCTTTCCAATGGCGCCAGGAGGAGACCCACATATATTAGATGGGCTTCCAAGACTGCTGTTCCTACAAAGAATCTAATAGAAGGAAGAAGTGTCAGGAAAGTACAGCCAGCTAGTGGCACCAGCTTGAAGAAGAAAGGCATCACAGGAAGAGCTCATTCGGTTCTGAGTGCATCGTTTTTACCGGCAGTCAACACAAGTGTAAAAGCTCCCAAAAAACAGGAATTAAAAACCAAGAAAAAGCTCAAGCAGATATGGGATTTACACAGTCTCACAATTATGGTTTTATTGCCAATATTTTGTACTGGAGTGCAAGCTTACAAAAAAAAAAAAAAAGCAAAACCTACAGCTCTAGAAACATTTACTCCTTCTGAGGCCTTGGATATGACCGAGTTTCTAAACCTGAACAAAACCCTTCTCACTGTCCTTAGGCTGCAGTGTGATGTGGATCCTAACTGCACTCTGAGGAATAGTGTGAAACCTGGAAAGGTGCTATGGCAGTCCGAATAACCAAAAGTACCTGAGCTGTGTGTAATACTGTGTTTTTTGCTTTTCAGTTGGAATTTAAAGTTTTAATGCAGGCACAATCCAAGTATCATCAGCTGCATTAAAAAAACAAAAACAACACAAGGATCTCCAACATTTCTATTTGTTGGACTGTAACCAGGGATCACAACCACATGCAACAAGGCTAGTTTTGCACTGCAGATGAAGCCACAGACAGCAGCAAAGGAGATTACGATGAGATTTAGAGAAAGCTCCTACCTGGCTCAGTGCAGATATCCCATTTCTCTGTGATAGGAAGTTACTTGTCTGCACTGGTAAGCATGACTGTGCTTCAAGCAACTTTTAGACAACTACTACTACCAGAAATTCAAATATGGCACACGTGGGGCTGGCATTAGAAAGAGGGAATATCCTGCAGTGTTATGATTTTATTTTCATACAGACATTCTGCTGTCTGTGCTTCCCTACAGTCGCAAAGTTTCTACTCACTGTGGTGGAGGTGGGGCTAGTTGGCAGAGTTCCTGATTTATTCCACACCTACAGTACAAATACAAAACAGAACAGGCCACGTGAGGCTGGCTGCTAGAGGGACCTCTTCCTCTGATTAATTCATCATGTAAAAATGATCACTGGCAAAGTCGTATTTGTTTGCAAGCTACATGCAGATGCCACGTGTCTCAGAAATATACATGTTGCCTTGTGGCTTATATCTAGGGATTAGTATAAGAGACTGTTTAAAGGACTAAAGAGCTTGAGGTAGAGAAAGACCTAAACACGAAAGAGATCATCAATTCTGTGGGATTTTCAGAGCATTTAGACGACACATTTGAAGGATGGAGGAGTTTTGTTTTTCTCTTCTTTCTAGTGATATTTACTAAAAGAATATAGTATGTCTTGTCTTCCCAAGATCTATGCAGAATTCTATTTGCAATCAAATTCAACAGAACTATGAACTGCTGACTGGCTTCAGGGATGACAAAAATCAGACTATTCATTTCTGTTCTGAAAGAAGGAGAACAGGACTAAGCAGAGGTCCTAAATGAGTTCACCTCATTCTGATCAGCTTGGAACAGGTTAAACTCTTGCCATTTAACTTTCTCAAAACCTTGACCAACTATTTGATAAGGTGTGTAACTTTTTCAACAGCAGTACAAACAGAAAGTCCTCAGCAAAACTGAAGTGCTCTGGCATTCCATGCACTTGTCTTTCCTTATGTGTTTCCACTTTCCATACAGCATTTGAAGATCTCACTTCTGTGTATAACCAGAAAACAACCAACGCTATGGAGCATTACTTAAACATACTGTAGAGTTTAACCATCTCCAGAAGGAGAAGAGGGAGAGAATCAAGGATATCCCATATCACAAAGCAATGTGCTAAGCCTTTGTGTTTACATTTGTAAACAAACTCAACTGTAGTTATGTACTTTAGATTATAATGGCTCACAGCCTTTAAGGAGTACTTGGAAACTGAACCCAACGTGTACCTCCAGACAGGAAGGCGTTGGACTTCATGCACAGTTGCATTCCACCTTCCTGAATGTATATCAACAAGCTTTGCACAGGAAGGAAGGCTTAATTTTATAGGTGAAATGAAAAGACTCAACTACTGAACTGCATGTTCCAAACAAAGATATCTCTTAAACAGTGCAGTGCTTAGATCTAAAAGAAGGATGTTACAGCCTTTGTGTCCTTGGATACCTAAGATTTCTCTTCTTAGGTGAAAGAAGTGCATCAAATCAGAGAATGCCAGATCTATAAAGCACGGACAAGGCCTCCCCGCAGTGCTACCTACATTGCTGAGGTCTGGAGCATGTGGACTAGAAGGGCTGACTGGAACAGAGTCACCAGCTGCTGATGGCATGTACATCACTGGGCCTGCCTGCGTGGGGCTAGACACGGCCGAGGACTGCTGCAAATCTTCATTGAGGGGAGGCTCTGCAAGAAAGAAAAGCAAATGGAACATTACTCAAAGCTGAACCATTACAACAGGCCACGAGACATTTAGGAACAAGAATACTTAGTTTTGAGAGAACAAATATTCCAACACCTATTTAAAAGTAGCATAGAAGCAAAGAGAAACCTTATCTGACAAATAGCTACTTTTTAAGCTAGGATTCCTTACACTACTACTTTCACCACTTGTACACTGAACTGCTCATTAGTTGGCTAACACTGCTCCAAAATCATCATCTCTGCATGAATTGCATGTTGTTCACTCAGCTGTCTTGAACTAAGCAATGCTTCTTTCTGTGCTAGGCACAAAGCTGATGGATACACTATAATTAGCTGAGAGAGATAAGTTTCCATCTGCTCTCAGTACAAACTATTACCAAAAGTAACGTACACAGAAAGGAATACAGCTGTCAGCTGCAACAAAGAAAGTGGCACTGACTTGTAATACTTACACCTAATACAGCTCAGCATCTTTACACCCTCTACACAACTGACATCACACCTATACTGCCATATCTATAAAGTACTGACTTCTACACATCTCTTGTTAGCAGTCAGCAAAATTCAAACTAAGAGCACATACAGTAAAAGATTTCTGTTATTTCAGGTCAATTAGGTTCTCAGCGCTCGCCTTGATAAGAAAGGAATAAAAAAGTACAGCTCCATAAGATGGCACAAAAAAAAGCCAGGATGCAATGAGCTAGCTGGTCAAAGAATGTAATCCAGGCTTGAAAGGAACACAGTACTGAGTGCAGTTATCTGGTTATAAATAAGGCATCTCCTAAACAGAAATACCACATAATACACACGGGAGTTTGTTAAACACCGTTTCGTTATTAAGATTTAATTCTCTCTTAAGCTTGTAGGATCATACTGAGTAGTTGCACTATTGTGCCTTGGGCCATTATAGCCCACAGCCCTAGCTATAATTACTGCTTGTCTACAAGGCCTCCTGTAAAAGGAACTCTGTAAACCGTAGGGAATTTACACTCACCATTCTTTGACAAAGGCAGCAATTACTAATTCTACCATTTACAAAGGATAATCAAATAACAAAGATCTGCTCAAGGCCACAAACTGAGTCAGTATCAGAGCCAATCTACTGACTTCTGAGTAACCTGTTCTAATTACTGTAAATTTAACAGTGACCGGTGTGCAGAAACCGAGCAGGAGTCACAGAACTCAGGAGCCAACTGTTTGCTATGTATTAGTACCCACATGAACAGAACTGCCACAACAGAACACCATCACCAGCTTACCAATGAAGTGGTGGAGACACTGGCCCTGGAGGTGCTCAAGAAAAGGGCAGATGTGGCACTGAGTGACACGGTTAGTAGGTCAGGTGGGGTAGGGCTGATGGTTGGACTAGGTGATCTTAGTGCTGTCTTTTCCAACCCTAATGACTCTATGAATTACCCAAGTTAATACTCTGTTTTTGAAAACCCTTCACAAAAGTTCTAGCTTTGTGCCCCTATATTTTGAACTATCTATTCTGTCCAGAAGCTCTCCATAGTTCAAATAGCCACGAAAGATTATAGAAGCAGCCCACGTACGTTCTACATGTGCAAAGGCACAGAAGGGTCCTCGGGGACAGCTGCCAGACTGCTGCATATCATTGCACTTGGTGGATTTGTAGATCTAAGGTTGGGAAAAAAAACAAAAACAAAAACAACCAGACATGAACAGGAAAAACAGTGACTGGCAGCCCAGGTACAAAAGTACTGTGAAAAGACTCAACAGCAAAATAGAAACACAGCTAAAAGTCACAAAGGCCAACAGATTTCAGGGTGATCACCTCAGTGCTTAGCTTCAAAGAAAGAAAAACCCACTATGGTTATGGAAACACCAAAATATGCCCATTACAGTTTAAGCTCACGCAAAGAACACCCCATCACAGTCAGCTCACCCAAAGGTCACCATTTACCACCAACTCTCAGTCTCATTTGGAGTTCCACGGGTATTAGAGGTGGTAAAAGGTAGGAAACAGTTGCTAAATAACAGCACAGAAAGCTACAGCCACAGTTGCAAGGAAAATGACAAACCATTGACAACGGTTGTAGGAAATGGATTGTTTCCCTTCCCCTCAGTCTGACAGGCAGTGACAATGGTTACTTTGCTGATACAGGCCCAACAAAGCTGTTCAACACTGTAACACAAAGCAAACTAGGACAAGGCCTCAATTACGCTTTCTGTAAGGATACTGGAATGCTCTGGGCATGCTCACTGAGAGCAGGGTTGCTGTCAGCATTAGTTTGTGGGTATTTACTGTTTAGTACAACCATCAAGATTTTTCCTCATAAAAACAGATGCTTAAAATCCATGTTTTGACTCCCTCACCCAGGAGTCTGCTCTCACACCTGAGTTTCCACCCACTTTTCTTCCCCCCTCCCATCCAATCTACTGAATGAAAAGGCACCTCTGTCAAGCAGCTGAATCTGAGCTTCCAACATGCAGTTCCTCTGTATCCCAGGACCACACTGCAAGCAGCCCACACACTCTCCCAGCTGGCACATTTATGCATCTCATCATCCTGGAATAGGTTTGCTTTTCCATTCAGCTACCCAATGGTCTGAGGAGGTTACTGTACCTCTGGATGGAACTGCTGTTCTGTGCGAGTGTGGCAGTATTGGCACGAGTCTCCATTTTCACACTTACTAGGATCTCCCCACTCATCTCCATGTTTCACACTGGGACATGGTGAAGATCTGTGTAAACAAGGCAGTGATAGACTGTATTACATACACTAATGTGTTTTGAGCTTTGCTTCCTCCATCAGCAAACAGGCTCAGCTGCCTGTCCCCCCCCCCAGCTGCACAATCTGTTTGGCTTATTGCTGCTTCCCAGCCCCCACAGTGCTGCTATTGCATTGCCCTCCCTCTTTCCTATTTTCAAGGAAAGAGGCACAGCTTAGTTCTCACCTGAAACTGAATACAACCCAAACCTGTGCAACTTAACAAAATCAGCAGCTGATGTGATTAGTGTCAGAGACGCTCGACCTGGTTTCTCTTTCAGAACTGTACATTCATAGAAAGCTAGTAAGTTAATTGGCTAATCCTAAAACACGTAATTCCCTTACAGGGGTATGTTTCCAGGGTTATAGTGTGGCCATGTGGAAAAGAGGCTGAGTCAGGTCACTGGGGAAAAGGCAAGCCCATTTTCTTTCTGTTCCGTTTCCCAGGTCTGAATTTTTTCTGTGACCTACTTCCTCTGCTCTTTATGCTCTTACCCATTCCCTCAAACAACAGCAGAGGGAAGCAGATAGCAGCAGCAGATGCTTGCACAGAGGAGGCAGTCACATCAGCTGGGGGTGGGGAAAGGAACACAGAAGCAAGCAGTTATCAGGAAGGGAGAAGCTTTCAACTCTTCCCTTCCCAAAGAGACCAGACAGGGGCAGAAAGCACATGGCTGCTGCCTGAAAACCAGCTTATCAATTTCTCCTGAATGTGTTTGGATTAACATTCCTTTGATACATGCCTATATACTTAATTATTGTTTTTAAACACAGGACTTCTGTACTGATACAAACATTTCCGTGAATGCTGGGGGTGGAGAAGGGAAGCGAGAACATCCATGCTATTTTCTCCTTGCTTTCTGCTCTGCTCTTATGTTTTTCAAAAAAGGAACTAAGGAAAAACCCCACTGAGACCTCAACAAAAGCTTTGCTGTGTTAGAGGAAACAGGGACCTGTAACTTGGATGAAACTCGTTCAGGGAGACACAGCATGCTGAAAAATCCACTGACAGCTGAGTGATGAGAACACCCTGGTGCCTCAAAAGCAGTTTTTAGCATCTGGTTAGGAATGCATGTCCAGCCACAGTACTGGTACAGAACTGTACACCGTGCCTCACGATCCCCATCACTAGGCACACACAACGAGCAGCTTGATGATTCTGAATTCTTTACCCATGAAAACACTGCTCTGTGACTTTGTTTCTAGAAGGGTTTTTTTTTTCTTGCACTGCTTTTTAAAATAAAAGTTTACATGAGACGGGGAGGACTGACACAGATACTGTAACTGTCAGGACAGGTCTCAAAGGCACACTAAAAGCTATCTAGCAGAGAAGATTCTAGATCCTTCCCTTTACAGACTCCTGCTATACCTCACCACTCAGCTGGGAACAGCAGAGCCAGGGCCAGGGTACCTGTATTTGTGTTTTCTTGGGCTCCTTCTTCTGTCTTTACTATTGTGATAGTATGGACAGGCATAACCCTGGCGACAGAGACGAGGAGGCTTCTTACATTGCTCTGTCTTGTAATTTCCTAATACATACGTTGTATCTACAAGAAAGAAAACCAGTTAGTCAGAGATACTCACGATCTATATTTAACACACACAAAAAAAGTTTTTAAGGAGCATGCACTCCACAAAAAAAAACAACAAAAAAAAACAACCAGACTTTTACAGCCCTACAGAGCTTAACTGACACTCACCTTGCCACCTTGGCTCCTCACTGAGTATTTTCTCTATCATAGCATGGCTAGCAGCAACTGCAGATTGACCCTCTATGCCACCTTCTGATGTAGTCTGACCATTCTGCAAAGCCTCCATGGCCTGAAGCTCCCTTGGTGTTAAGTGAACAACAGTCAGATTGAGTAGATGGAGAAAAAGATAAGTGTATGATAAAAACTGTGACATCAACACAGTAACAATACTTAAGTGGGAACATTCAATTCATACTTCTTCATCAAACAGCAACTGCAATACATGTTCCTCACTCCCAAGCAATTCCAGACACGTTATTTTGAGGCACCCACAAGTGCAATGCTTAAGTGTGCTCCCTCCCCCCATTTTGAGTGTCCTCCCTGGAGACTTTACAGATTTGCCTTATGGATGTATCATCCTCACCCCAACACTAGTTGGAGAAGCAGTATGGTCCTTCAATACTCATAATAATCACCCTTTTCATTCAGAGCCCTAAGCTCTACTAACCTGATGTCATACACTGGAGAGCGTAGATCATGGGGCCCGTGAGCAAAAGCGCAGTGGACTCCGTTCTTCGTGCAGTTTCCCTTGGAGTCTGTCTCATGGATGCAGATTCCAGTTTTGTAATAACGTAAGTGATACCTCCTCTCCGTGTCTCCAGTAGTTCTATGCAAGAAGGGACATCTGAGGTACAGAAGAAAGGGAAGAAAAGCCAAAGTTTAGTCACGCTGCCAGTGAACTCAGCATTACTAGAAGACACACTGATGATAAAGGATGCTGTAAGCTGACACACTTTTGCCAACTCTTCTCCTCTTACACTGTGCCTTTCAACATTACCCTTAAACCTGTCACTGCATAGTATATAATGGTTCCCCTCCCAAGCAGGCAACTGGATTATTAAGCCAGCAGCAGCTTGTTATTCTAGCCTACTAACTGCCAGGGATCTGGAAGGAGCAAGGACACTGCCAAGGCATTCTGATATACTAGCCATGATTGAAGGGACATCACATGGCCCACACTATTTCCTCAGCAGCACATCTAGACTTCATGCTGTTACTGTCCCCTGCTGATGCACTCTTCCAGGGCTGCGACAGTCTTTATCTATAGGCAGATGCATCCTTTGTGCAGAGCACAGGACAAGAAAGAAGAATCACAACACTACCACTTTAACTGATGTTTTGCTTCCCCCTCTCAGACAGAGAAAGTATCATTTACACTGAGAAATACAAAAAGAACAAGATGGAATAGGTGAAATTTATGTACTGCAGTATTAAGCTAAAACCACAAGCCAGCAAAGAGTTGAGACAGCACCAGTTTTCATTTGTTGAGTTTGAGCCAGGTATGAAGCAGTGACCTAGAAGCCAAAGCCCCCAAATGTTGTATTTCCAGTCCCTTTCAGCTCTCTTGTAACAAGGAAGAAAGCACCAAAAGAGGCCTAAGGCTGGGGATTTATTCCATTCTGCTGCAGCCACAAGAACTTTACTTAATTGGTTAAAAAATACTGCTTTCCCAATAAAGAGCTTTTTTCTGTGTGTTTGTACTGGCACAAAGAAAGCCAACTGAAATTCCATCTTTCTATAGTATCTCTATATAAAACACTCTCTATATTTGACCACAGCTTGACTACACTATTTATCTTTCATATCCGTCACGTGGGTGAAGTTGTATTACTGGGTTAACCCTTTAATTGCTGGAAACAGCCACATACGCAGCAGTAACACTTGCATCTTGCTCCACTTCAACTTACCACTGTCACGAGGAGGAACAGCCCAACAAAAGAAACTCCTGATCCTTGGCATCATCACTGCAGCAGGCCTGCTGCACACGGATTGCTACTGCACTTTTTACATCTGTTCTCACGTTACGTATGATACAAAGCTGCTTTGCTGCTGACTTGCCTCATCTCTACAGGACCTGGCTGGAATCATCACCTGGACTGATCCCAAAAGCCTAATGCCAGCACAGCAGGGTGCAGTTTTCACTTACTCATCTCCTTCCGGGCAGATTCCTGTGGTCTCGTCATACTTGGTACAGTAAATGTCAGGGCTGTAGTTGAACGTCCCATCCCGGCGGCGGATGGATCTGCGACGACGCTGGTTGACAAAGTGCCAATGGAAGCAAGTGTAGGGCCGGTGCTGAGTGCACTTGTGCTGCACGAAGAGAGGGCACTGCTCCGTGCGGAACTCCTTCAGGTAACTGCAGACAGAAAGGCAAAAGCAGCATTTCAGGACAGGGCTGCTGGCTGGAGGCAATACTCAGTTCCCCCACTGAGTCACGGCCAGGCTAGAAGCACCCAGCCCTGAGATGCACCCAGCACACCTTCATCCAGCGCTGGAGGCCACTGGTTGTCTGTAAGGGGCAGAGAGTGGTGCCCAGCCTGGTCAGTCCAAACATCAGTGCTAAAGGGACATGAAATCACTTCCTCTGGTGTCCTTCAGAATCATTGCAAAGAGGCGTTCCACTAACTTTGAGAACTGTTTGTGAGAAAATACAACTGCTAAGCCCCTTTCCAAACATTCCCAGCTCTGAATTGGAGAACTGTGGGGGCAACAAGGGTCTGCCTTGCTTAGAGACGTATTGCTCAGGTACAAATAAAAGAAACACACATCACACTTCCATGTTTAAAGCTTCATGTTACTGTGAGAGTAAGATGGAAACAAATACACAGATAATAAAACTTTTTCTTCCCTTTTTCCCTGGTTTATCTTATTTTCTCCTTCAGGCACACGGCCAATTGCCAGGATAACATCAATCCATCTCTCTGTTGCAGTCTCGTGACTTCAGGACTTACACCTGGGTAGGGGGATAACACTTCACCTCCTGGATGCTTCTGATGCTTTACTTCCATGTCATTCTCGGGGAGTACGTGCCTCCTTTCATCCTGAGAACTAAAGAAGTCACAAGCTTTTATTTGTGACACTAATAACAGCCTCTAAACCCAGATTGTGGAGGATTACAAAATGGTTTAGATCAACACGATGATCTGACTGTGATCTGTGCAGAGGTGCTTACAAAATCCACACTGCCTGAAACCCATGAGCTGTATCTGTAGGGAAGGCACAGACATCCGGAGGACCCAAATCCCACCGGGTGAGGCTCTGAGAGCAATGCAAGAGGCACACAGCAGTCACCTTCTGGTCTCTTATCTTTGGAAGTTGGTTTAAAGTACCAAGAAAGGCAGTCTGTTGGGCAGAAGTGCTGGGATCCTGCTGGAAGCAACAGGATGATGTAAGAGCAGATAGGGATTCGTTTGGAGCTGTATGTGTACTCTGAGGCAACGCAACGGAATTCAGGAATTTGTGAAGCATTCATCCCCACACGATACAATCTCCAAATAAATGGAAATATGCCTGAAGATGTATTTACACATGACAGCATACTAGACTCATTCAGAAAGCAACGCCGTAAATAAAGCAGCCTTTCCTCCTATCCTCCTTACCCCTGGCTGACAAGAAAGCCTAGGGAAAATGCACACATCCAACAAAGGCAATCTTATTTTTTGCTGTGAGGAGAGAATATCAGTGGCAACAGCATTCCTACAGTGGATTTTGCCAACATTCCTTCCTCTCAACCTCCAAACACGTGAGCTATGCCTTCAGCCTCCACCCACAAAGGCTCAGGGCTGACCAAGAGCCCTGGAACAACACCTGCACGGGAACTAAACCTCAGTACCAAAAGACATGGAGCCAGCACACAGATACATGGGGTAGGTGAGGGCTAACAACATCACTTGGCTCCTTTTCGTTTTCAAAAAGCCAACTCTGTTCAAATGGAGATCCTCAATATGAGCATAATTTATCTGAAAAGTAAACGTTGCAATAAAATTAATTCACGCTTGGAAAGCTCTCCAAGCTCTTGGGCCAAGTACTTGTCTAGAAGGTGGAATTCTACAGACTGTTTTGTCTTATCAGTGCACTAAGACTTGTAACAACACTTAGGCTAGAAAATGAATTAAGCAGACTTCATGCGCAGGTAGTGTTAGGAGAAGGGGGAATGGATTTAAACAAGGGGGAGATCTAGATGAGGTGGGAGGAGGAAATTCTATAGGCAGAGGACACTGAGGCCCTGGCACTGCCCAGGGCTGTGGGTGCCTCATCTCTGGAGGTGCCTGAGGCCATGGATGGGCACGCAGCCCATGGCAGAGGTCCCTTTTATCCCAACCATTCTGTGATTCTATGAAATTTCAGCAATATGATCTCAGATTACTCCGCAGTGACACTGTGAGGTCACCAATCACTCCCTTTCAGCCATACCTCTCCACGCACACCTTAGAGAGATGAGGTTCACAGAGCATCTCAAGTTGGAAGGGACCCATGTGGATCAATGAGGCCAACTTGTGGCTGTCTCTGGTTCTCTGGAAACCAAGGGGAGATATCAGACCCAAACAACCCAGGCATGAAGCATCAAGCCCAACACTCCAGTCCTCTAGTGACAAATAAGTCTCTATGAAATACTGTTTAAAAAAGCAAAACTAACACAAAGGAAAGAAACAGAAAAGCCTTAAAAGAAGCACTAAAACTGCACGATCAGCCAAGCTGAAACAGCTTCCCTTTAGCTGGTGAGGTTAAAAACCCACACACTGATGAGGGAGTTTGGTCTCTGGAGCGTCAATTGTTGCTGAAGAGCATTTGAAAATTAATTGCATTTCATGATTGGCTAAACTCCCTGGAGAAACATTTATTATAATGTAAATCAGCGATAATTACATAAGTAAATGGCTCACCTGAGAAGTGTTTAACACCTAACTTGCTTCATCAGAAGCTCATTCTTTAATGTTGTCTATTAAATAAATGATCTCTCACTCTTAATTTCAAAGCAAGGCCTGCCAACAGGTGCTGCCAAACCCCCCACCAGCACCCCATCATCTCCACCATGGAGCTCAACAGAGGAAAAACCAGTGCTGTCACATTAACTCCGACATTTCTAAGCCTTTCAATCACTGCTTTAGCTCTTTTCTTTTCTCAGCCCACTGTAACGTTTCAAATTACCCTCCTCCACAACGGCCTGAATGGTAAATTGCCTCACAGCCCGATGTTTTCTTGATTGATGAAGTGAGTTTTGGCTCCTCTGGGAGAACACTGGCCACTCAACCAGCCACTTTGTATTAAAATATATGAAAGACATCCAAACCACGTGCTTTGGGAGCGGAGAAAGGATACACAGCCTGCACGACCGCGACGTGATGGCTCACAGAGCAGAATGCAATTAATATTTCAGTGGTCTCTCTGCGAAGGCTCCAAGCAGAAATGAAGAAAACGCCGTCGTGACAAATCCTCCCAGCGCACGTGGTCCTCGCAGAGATTCTCCCAATGGAGTATAGAAAAGGAATTTCTGAATAACCCTTCAGACACGGAGAGAAGCAGTATGCATTTCATAGCACGTCATCCCCGTGCCGTGCTTCAGCAGGAAGAGGAACTCTAGCAACCGGAGCCTGGATTTCTCAACTACTCTAAAGGCCTCAGGAAGCTGCAAGGGGAGGCAGACATTCCTACCCCTATTTCGTACAGGAGTTACTTCTATATTTGTTTTAAAAAGACGCAAGATTCATCATTACTCTGCAAGTCACTTCAGGAGCACTTCCACTTGTACGCGTTTGGACGCAGCATTTCCAAGCTCCGCTTTTTAAACGGCAAGCACACAGCTTGGTCTTCTGATATCGTGTTATGTCAACAGCAACACCCACATTCCTGGAGGAACCCATATCGTTTCTGATTCCTACTCAACAAAGACAAACACAATTCTAAACAAATAAGCCACAGCTGACCAGAGCAACGTGCAGCAAAGTCACCAGGCTGAGACGAAGGCTCAGCTGAGCAGGATGGACACTGCTGGAAATGAAGACTTGTTTCACTAGGAAGAGGAGAGGTTATTAAACTATGTTTGTAAACTCCCAGAGGCCAAAGGAGGGGCGAAGTATTAGGGAAGATAAAAGATCATTCCACTTCCTCTGGGGTGGGAAGTGGGAAATAACAGTAATTACTCCCTGTAATTTACGCTGTGGGGGAACCTCCAACTGCTCACAACCGCCAGCACAGCTCCGCTCCCTGGGCAGCACAGCGAGTGCTCGTGTCTGCAGCCAGCACTGCAGGCAGCTCCTCTCTGCCTGGACAGACTGAGCTGCTCTGGGAGCTGAAGGGAGAAAGAGGAGCAAGAGGAAGCTAAAAAAAAAAAATAAAAATAGCATAAAATTAAAAAAATCACTTCCAAACGTCACCAAACAAACGTAAAACTAAAAAGAGGAAAGCAAGAAGATGAAAAGCTTCATTTTCAAACTCAGTAAGTGCAGCCTTGGCTGTCTCACAGTTGAGGCTCGCTCAGTGCTGCAGCTTTGCTGGTTTGGCTGTGCCTGCACCTGGCGTGCCCAGGCAGCGTAGCACAGAGCTACCTGCATCCATCACACGTTCCAGGGCTGCAAACTTTCTGCCAAACCTCCTGAAGTCACGCATGCACTGGTGTGAGCTCAGGAAAATGTGCTGCTAATGCCTGAAGACAGCTGAGCTCCAAATTCCAGTCCCAAATGCCTTACCCAGAGCTCCCCGAAATCACTGGGAGACTCACAGTGACACCGAGGGAGAAATCTCTGCTCTATAGCAAAGGGATCAGGAAGGCTGGGGAGAAAACACGAAAAAGAGAGGAGAAAAATGACTCTTCCAAATCTTCCTTCTTCCCGTAACGCTAACCCTGTCCTACTTGCAACCTTTCAACACAAGCTCCTCTCCTTTGCAGCCCTCCTTACTCCTCCCTGTCAATTGCATCTCTGCCAAAACTCATCTGGGGCTCCAAGAGAGCACTGAGGCTAATCAACCAGATCTAAATCCTCTCCAGCACGATGACACCACAGAGAGAACCATTAGATAATTGTTTGGCTAATCCAGGCTAAGACAGCGCCTGTAAAAGCAGGATGATAGCAAGACTGAGCTATCACCTAGGTTTGGCACGTTCACGGGTGCGTGTTTACATCCATGACACAGCACTAACACACCCTTAAGAGCAACTGGTTGCAGTGCTGTTTATTTTGGTGTAAGCCCAGAGCTAGGGAGAGCTTTCTAAGAGCACAGTGGCTCCGAATGGAAGCAGTGCCTTGTGTCCACAGCTCTCCATCCCTGCAGCTCCAGTGGGAAACCACCCCAGAACACAGCACATTCAGAAATCAGACGGGGTCTGGCTGCTTCTGCGAAGCCCAGCCTGGCATGCATGCTTCCACTTTATTGCCGGCATGAGAATCGCTAGTTGAGTTATATATAATGGATTAACAGCACTGGACTTCCCAGAAGAGCACTGCAGAGTTAAATCTATCTGAGAAGTCTGCAAATAGAATAGTTTGTCTTTTTTTTTTTTTTCCCCTAAATAAATATTAAACTTCATGATAAGATTTTGGAGAACAAGGAAGAAAATACATGCCATTAGCATTTAATCCAGCCTCTGCCTCTCTTCTCCTAACAGAAAAGATGGCAACAGCAAAAATGCAATTTTATTGGCAACAAAGTACATGGGAACACTGTGGGCTCTTTGCTGGCACTTTTACACCAGTCACATCCTGCTCTTCCAGACAGGATTGCACAAGGCTGCACCACAGGCCTCAGGTGGTCCCAGCTCACTGCACACACAGACAGCCAACCCTTCTGGACACTGCTGCCCGAATGACAGAGCTCACTGCTCTCCCCTGGAAGCTCCCTTTGGCACCCATCTGCTCAGGCAGCAAGCTGCAGGAAGTTTTCCTCATTCAGCATAGGAAAGGGGAAAAAAAACCACCACCACCACCACCAAAACGTTACCAGTTTTGCTTCAAAAGTTTAAATGAGCAGGTTTGCGCCAAAGCTGATAAAATTATCTGAAGTGAACCCAACGTGCTTCCCCAACAGTCTGCCTGCAGAGCAGGCAGCACTGCAAAACTCAGGGGAAAGTAACTACAAGCAGATATAGATGTTTCTACTTCAGTAAGGATTATCTATTGAAAATATTTTCCAAACTGCTGTTTTGAAGCTCGAAGAGCCAACCCGACACAAGAGGAAAAGGATCAGAGCTGTCCGTATTTAATCAGCTCTCTAAATTCATTTCACCCTCATAAAATTTTATTACAAAAGATGATATCTAACACACTTTAAGTAAGGAACCCATGACTCAATTATTTTCCTTTACTGAACTGTGGTATTCCAATTGAGATGAGCCAGTGGTGCATGACAGAATCCACTTATTCCAATGGCATACTCAATAAAAATCCTACTAATGCACGTTTTGTTTAACATATCCTTATTGATAGAGGGAAAAAGGTATGATATGCAGCTCTGACACTGCTTGGGAGCTTTTGCTCTTAGGGCAAAGAAGGTATTCCTGAGCAGGAATGGATGCTGTGCAACAGCCATTCAATTTCTCTGCACCGGCAGTTCCCTGTAGCACCCTTGTCTCCTGGCAGATGAGCAGGGTGACTCAAGGCTCTGCCTCCACAAACTCCCCGGCATGCCAAGGAGGTCAACAAGCTGCCAGCCCTGGGCTTCTGCTCCCAGCCACCACGGGGTCCCAACACTTCACTAGCAGATGTAACTTACTGCTGAAATAGAACACTGCACTCATCGCTGCTGAGCATCAAACAAACAATAACAAACATTTTCAGCAGCAAGCTTGAACACTTCCAGTGTGATTTCAGGAAAGTTTTCTGACCAAGCATTACTGACAGCCTTTATCACTCGCTGTGGCTCTCCTCAGCTCTGATGCAGCCCCACGATATCAGCCATTGGACAGAAGTACCCACGTAACACTGTCTTTCTACAACCTCACACCCTGCATCACGAGGGATTTTTGCTGTGCATCACTTGACACAGAACGCAGACATTTCCTTTGCAGTACATCCCAACAACCACTGGCCTGTTTGCCTTCCCACGCTGACAGCCAGGGGCACTTCTGTAAACCCTGAAAAGATTAGAAAACATTTAAGCATCAAAGAAAAATACATGGACCTCTTTCGAAAAACTACGGGCTGACTGTGGATGAGGAGAAAGTTTCAGTAAGCTCACATCTGTCAAGAAGACAGACTTCACATGCCTCAGTGTTTTCTTTATCACCTAAATAAATTGAACCATCAACTGGAAAAAGGTCACGCAGCCGACAGCACTGCGCGACTTTAAAGCTGTTAGATTTCCCCTTCTCCATTAGAGCTTGACAATAATGTCAGTCTAAGGGCAAATAAAGAAAGTGAAAGTTGGAGAGACTTATTACAGATGCATGAAGTCGGGCTTGTTTTGCTGTGGAGGGTTTGGGGTTTTTCTTTTTTGATTTAAAGAGTTCATATATAACTCACTGTGCACCTTCGTGACCAAGAGGATGACTGTGCACAGTCCATAGCTCACGCTGTGCTTGTAGGCTGCCCCAGTTCTGCTGCAGGAAGAGGCAGGCAGCACTCAAGTTTTCCTTTTCCTAGGCATCAGATTGATCTCACAAGTCAAGTGGAACTCAGAGCTAAAGAATAAATGCTAAAGAATAGCACACATCACAGAAGGTAAAGCACAAACTGCTAGATTACAGAAAACTGAGGAGAAAAAAACAACAAAAATGTACAGTAGCCAGCAATCATGTTACAGTTAATGCACTGCAACTCTGTGCCTGGATTTTCAAGCATCCTATGTGTGGCAAACAATGCAAGTAATTCAGTTAAACTGCAGGGAAGGAATGATATAGCACCATCACTTTACAGACAAGAACGTTAATTGACTGCTAAAAATAACCACCTGCATTCTAAAAATAAAGCACTGGCAACTGGCAGAAATCTGCATGAAATTTTACAACGAGAAGAAAAGCATTCAACAGTTGTTTCTTGTCTATACATAGAAAACAGGGAGAAAAAAAAAAAGAGACCCTGGAGCATGGTGCCAACCCATCACAGGAAGACAGCCCTGTACCAGTTTCAGGCAAAACACGGCTCAGTTTCCAGAATTACAGCCAAAAAAGCCTTCATTTTGAGAGAAACACTACGTCGCAGTTCGGGTCATCCACCAGCGCTCTGTCTTGATGAGGAAAGCAAGGTGAGGCCTTCAGTTCTGAGTTAACCCAATAAAAATCAGCACTCGTTGATCACATCCCATTTGCCAACAGCCACGATACAGGCTTCACTGGGTTACAACGTGCAGATTGCCTGCGAGGTCAAGGGAAAGAGATGCTTGCTCCGTCTCCCTGGAGCCGTGTACCCCTCAGGCATGGATACACGGAGCTGTGTCATTCAAACCAGACGAGTAAAATAATTTGAGGGGTTTTTTTTTTTACCCATCTCAAACCCAGGAGTCCGTTTACACAGAGATTTCACCTTTTTAATTAGAACAATCCACACGCAAACATCTAATAGCAGCGTGCTTCAGACACGTCCCCTTGAAAGCCATTCATTCAGCAGGACCCAGAATTCAACATGAACATGAAGCTTATGTTTCAATGAGCTTGACCCCTGAACACGTATAACCTGACGTGGCCTCAGCATTAACTAAGCATTGAGACAGTTTGTTTCATGCAGTGTTTTGAAAACACATCCGATTCCCCCCAGTTTCAATGTCCTATTTAGTTGGGAGTTTGTGGAAACAACACAGCTGTGCCTAAAGGAAGCTTCTGTTTGCAAGCACAGCTCGCCCCCAACTCAGACAGCCCTCCCTGCTCTGAGGGCTGGTTTCTGCTCTGAACCCTATTTACCCACACTATTCCTTCCCTACTGCACCTGTGTGAGTGCTGAGGATCATAAGAAGAGGACTCAATGATCCTTTTGTTCACTTCCAACCTGGGATCCTGTACGACGCACAGTGCTTTTCAATACAACGTGGGTTGAGCGCAGCTAATTCAGCAAAAAAACCTTCTCAAATGTACTGAAAATGAACAGATATGCAATGTTAGAGGTCTACACCTGGCTTAATTCTCACTAAAACACATCTCAAATACGAGCAAGTTTTACAGCTCATTACCAAACACATCCATCCGTGGGCTTCAGAGTCTGCAGCCTATCCCAAATGCAGAGAACGCCCACTGAGTTTGCAGAGACACAGAGCTCATATGGAGTTAATATTCATCAAGTTCGCTGGATTAGACTAGAAAGAGCTAAGATCTGAACAGTATGTTGACATCCTATGCTGTAAAAATTAAAATAACAGCTTCCAGTCCAGTTTTTTTTTTGTTGGTGGTGGTTTTTTTTTTTTCATGTGGTACATCTCTCACCATTCATTCAATCACTGACAAAGCCCAGCCAGAGTTTGCAACTGCAGCAAAGCTTGCGGAGGCTGGGAACAGGGCTGGGCTCCTCCAAAAGCACTGTTACTCACTCTGCAAGCTCCTTCAAACAAAACATCCCACATGCAAGAATCTGCAATGGCAAATTCTGGAAAATAAAATAAAAAAAAACCAACACATTATTTCCATACAAGCCACTGCACAGCTCGGGCTTTCCGTGGCAGAGTTCTCTGAGCATTTTTCAGGCTGTCCCTCACCATCTCACCTCACAAGAAATAAAACACAGCAGCCTCCCCTCTCCTGGACGTGCCAAGAGGCTTCATGATTTAAGAAGCAGCTCACAGGTCGGCCCCATCCCCACGACAGTTCTCAGGCAGTGCCTCAACCGTCTGAGGATCCGAACGCATCGTGAACCATAAACATAAAACCGAAACTCCACGAGGAACCATGGCCCATGCAGAGCAGCCCCAGTCTGAAAACGAAATGGGATCTGCTTCGCTCCAGATGAAGCGCCAACCACATGTGCAGCAAGCTCGCCGGAAAGCTTTCCATTTGTGAACAGACACTTTCTGTTTTGAGTTTGAAACAAAACACGGCTATTATAAAGCAAGCACGGACCTGCACCCCATAACACACGTGCCAGTGCAAAGATAAGAGCCAGCTCTTGTTGGCTGACTTTAAAGAATCGATGTGAGCCATTCCATTGATCCCCCCCCTCCCCCATTCAGCACAACATACTTCAGTCGTGCCCGCTGCAGCCCAGCAGATCCTTCCCACACTGCACAAGAGCTGCACATAGATGCAGATCCAGAAGAGCACTGCCACACCAGCCTGCACGTGGGCCAGGTTCGCTGTCAGCACCGAGATGTACAGCAGCACTCCACGGAAGAGCAGCCAAACCCCAGGCTATGCCACAACTTTGCAGTGTGACTAATCTATATCCGAACTAATCTGGTAGCACTCGAGATATTTTAAACGTGCAAACTCTCTTTGTTGCAGCAGAGCTGCGCGGTTGCCCCGAGGCATCTGCTGTTTTTATTTCTGTTATGATGGTAACATTAAAGTGCTATTAATAAAAGCTCCCAGTTGATGGAAATGAAGAGGAGAAAAGCCGCCTCTGAGCATATTGGGTGTGCGCTGACTGCCTCTTTATTAACCGTGCTGACATGTGGAAGGTGAAGCTTAACAAGCAAAACAATACCGACTTTAATTCAGATTTTTGCAGATACTCATCAGGTGCTGATTCGAGAAACTATTTTCCTTTCAACGTATGTTTCTTAATCTAGAAAGAAATTCCAGGCATGCAACGATAAAAAGCGAGCCGAGGAATTTCTTAACTGCAATCAGCAGTGCAACCACTCTGAACAGTGCGCTCTACAGATCCATTCGCAGAGCTCACCAACCCCTGCCAACCCTAATCACCAAAACTACCTGGTAATTAAGTGCTGCAAGCTCCAGACCCGCTCTGAGACAACGGAGAAATACCCTCCAGCAGTCGTTAACCAGCGACACAGAGCACAGCTGCACGGAAAGCTGCTGGCTCCAGAAGCCCAAACTCCAGACTTCCACGCTGCAGACCGCTCCAGTGCAGGCATTCAATGGCAAGCACATACCGTGAATGCAGCCCTTCCTGTTAATGCTCCAGTACTTTATATTTCCAACTTCCTGTTGCTATTTGCACTTCCTAATAACAGTTTGTGGTGGACTCGTGTTCGGGGAACTTCAGAGACCTCAGAAGCAGCAGCTTGTACTGATACGATGAGATACACCAATGCTCACAGGTAGCAGAGGAATGGGAAATCCCTTTTCTGGGAGCACTTCTCTGTGCCTTCCTGTCTCCAAGGGTACCCCGAAGTCTGAAGTCTGACAACGCATTTACTCCACTTTTTTAACAGATAGATCCTATTCTTGTATAAATCCACAGCACCTTAGCAAAAGCAGAGCAGCGAGGACAACACCACGTCATTTCAGTTCTGCTGGGTGAAGAAGCCCACGACAGGCTCCTAAAAGCCATTTCCTAAGATTTAACCACTACACTGAGACCACCACCTGGCCCAGGCACGTCAAGGCACCATCTCACAGAGCACATCTTTCAGTACAAGTGCTGAGGGTCCCAGAAGAGCAAACCACTTACAGAAAGGCACTGACCGACAGCGTGTGCGCTTCACACCTGGGCTTTGGTTTTATTTGCAGGCTGCACAGCTGGGATCAGACGCACTGCCCTGACAGTGATAAAACACTGTCCACTGATAAGGAGATAAGGAGCTACTATAAATGCTTTGAGGTGTGTCTGTGCGTGCCGTTGGTTTTGAATAGGATTTTGAGACAGGTAAGGCTCCGTGTGCAAGCTCTTCATTGGAATCAAACCCATCAGTGATCTTGCTGTTCTTATTCCTTCTTCATTTCACACTTCTGTCGCTGTTGTAATCCGTGCTCCTACCGAAGGCTGAGAAGCCACTAGACGAAGGACTGCTCGAACACCGGCAGACACAGAAACGCCTTGGATACAAAGTTAATTCCAGTTGTAACTACAACATTTCATCAGCCTCATTTTCATCGCCACTTAAAGCTCAAGTGCACTACTCCTTTTGCCTCTGCGTGGCTGGTATAAAAAGACTGCATGATAAAGCCCGGGTGAGCGCAGCCTCAACCATCAGGACACAACCAACAGCAAGGATGCAGTCGGAGGGTAGCACACAGGGCACTAATCCGTCAGGAATTTCCCACAATTCCTTCCCCTCCTGCAAAAGACAAAAATTCGCCTTTTATGCTGCAAAGACACAATCACAGAGCTCACGTGCTGCAGCACGAAGGACGGGATGCACTCGCAGACGCTGTGGCCCAGACCTCGAGCGAGGGCACAGCCTGCAGGGACATGGGAGCTCCACGTTTGTCCCCAGGATGGCTGCTCATACATAAAGCCTGCAAACTCAAGAGAATCACAGTGAGCAGGGATGACCTGGGTGATGCCCAATGTGCCCGCATCCTCACGAGTTCATAACCTAACCCAGAATGCTTTCAACGCTGCTTCTGACCATGTGCATTTTAAACAGAGTGAATGCACTCCTCCTTGGTTTTGTTTTAACTGGTTAACTTACCATCACCCGAACAGCTCCTTCCCTGCAGGGTTACTAAGCTGTCTGACTTTCAGGTGGGACGCACGGCAAACAAAGCATATTCTGCTTGCACTTATCTAAACTCCTGCGCGATCAATAAACGCCCGAGCAGCGGATGCAGCCTCTGTAATTCACAATTAATGAGTTTGCTCTGACTGAAAACCGATGACGACCGCGACAGCCAAATGGACAGAGTGTGCCAGCACCTGCAGCGCTGAGTGACCGACCGCTCGCTTTCAGTTTCTTTGAACTCGGCCTCTATACACGTTAGCAGATAACACATTAAAGACGGAGATGCACGCCGAAACAACCACGCCAGCCCGAGTTACAAATGGCTCCGAGGCAATAATCAGCTGAGGTCTGATGGAACGTCCCCAGAGCAAACCCACTTCCCAGGGCAAGGAGCCTGAGAAACAAGCGACGCTCCCGCACCCATGGCATGCCCAGACCTCATCGTGCTGCAGAGGCTGTGGGATCACAAGGAACAGCCCCCTCTGATCCAATAACCCGAGCGAGTGTCACAGCAGCTGCTGAGTTGCTCACTTGAATTTCACAAACGGAATACCAGATGCCCAGGTGAGAAATACGGCATCCATAATTCAACAGGGAAGCGTGGAAGCAGAATGAGTGTCTCCAGGAGCACCCAGCTACGACGTAATCAAAGGGGTTTTTTAGGTCCCTCTTCCCCGGGCAAACAGAGCCAAGGGGGTGGGACAGCATCAGTAATTCCACTCTGCCCAGGTTTTATTTTGTCATACACCTGGAATAAGCAGAAAGGCTTCCCAGATGAGACAGAGAACGGCGTTACAAACTATACAAAAATCTCACACAGATCCCAAGAGCTTCAAAACTGACCAGAATACAGCAAGTGGAAGTCTTCCTAATAAATACAACACAAACTTCCCAAGATAGAGATCCCCGGTACCAGATTGCCTGTCCCCAGGGAACAGCAAAGCATGCAGATGATTGAGCTTCCCTGAGCTTACAACTTGCAACCTTCGCGTCGCTTTATGGAAACAGACTATATTTAAAGGGGGAAAAAAAAATAAATAAAAAAAGGAAGAAAATATTTACATTTTGACAACATACAACTTTTTCCACGTCGATGACCACCGAGTAAATTCCCATATGTTGTCAGGGGGAGGTTTACAGCACGACGTGACCTAGCGTGCAATTCCCAAAGCACCGCTCGCATCCCACTGCCGGCGCTCTGCAGCCCCAAACCCATCTCTCACATACGGTTATAGCGTTCCTCCAGCTGTTTTCACTGAACTATTTTTAGCACCCATCCGCAAATAAGTGTTTTTCCCCTCAGGAAATAAAGCTAATTACACCGTCACCTTTGTTCCACAGCGCTCGGTATTCCGTCCTTTTCAGCTGCTTCGTCCCAAATCTTCCTCCTCCTCTTCCTATTTCATGAACTTCCTTCCACCGTTCCTTTCCTGATCTCTGACAGTCTCTCTCCCACAGCCACGCTTAGCCACACCGCCACATCCATTTCCCTCTACCTGATGTCCCCGCAGCCTCTCCACCTCATTTTCGTGTCACCTGGGTTATGTGTCACACAGTCTCACGTGTCACCCGGGCTTTCCCCTTTCCTTCAACCACTGCTCCCCCACGCAGGGACCCACCACGTCCACACGCTTCTGCCTCCCAGCTTCACCCCCATGGGGCTGTATAACTTTACCCACCGACATCACCAGAAATAAAGCCGCCCGCGAGCCCGTGGCTTGCAGCTTCCCAAACACCACAACGGGATTTTTGCACAGGCAATAAAACCTGAAAGTCTTCAGCCTGTGGCAGACCCGTTATCGTGCACAGCCCAAGGCAGGGTACACACACCCGCGCAGCGCAGCGTGAAATCCTTCTGGGAGCACCGAACCTCACCCCTGTGCACTGGGACACCCAACAGCACCAAGCAGCAGGGCCGACCCGCTCAGGCTTTCCCCTACAGGTGTGCAGCGCAGGGAGCACTCTGTTTACAAACACTCTCCAACTTCACCCTCCCCAGGGGGACAACACCCGAGCCGCCTCCATCCCCCTCCTCACCGTAACCCCACAATCCCCAGCGCGGCCCTCACGGAGCGCTCCGCCGCACAACCGCCAAAAGAGGGGCGAGCCCCTCCCCCCACACGGTGACAGCCCCCACCCGGTGACAGCCCCCACCCGGTGACAGCCCCCCCTCCCCGCGGCCCGGTGCATGCCGGGCGTGGCGGCGACGGCGGGCGGGAGAAGAGGGGGAGCCGCTCCCCCCGCCCCTCGCTCCCCGCCCGTTCTCTCCCCCTCCCCCCCTCCCTCTCCCGCCGCCCGGGTTCGGCCGCAGCCGGAGCGGCGCACGGCGGCGCGCGGAGGTTCGGCGCGTGCCGCACGCTGACGTCAGGCGCGTGTTGGCGCGCGGGCGGCGGCGGCGGGGGAAGCTCTCGTTACGTACGTGTAGTGCTGCGGCTTCTCGGGCTGCGCCTGCAGCGCGCTGGCGGCGTTCGCCGGCCCGGCCGCGGCGGGGCCGCTCGCCACCGGGCCCTTGGACATGCCTCCCGCCCGCCGCCGCCGCTCCCGCCGAGGAGACCTTTATTATTCACTCTGCGCGGTCCGCACGGAGGGCGCCGCGCGCAGGCGCCGCCGCCGCCATTGCCGCCCCGGTGCGCGGGGTGGGGTGGGACTTGTAGTCCGGCTCTCCGCCAACCCGGGACGCGGCCTGAGGCGACTTCCGGGAAGCCGGGACTACGGCTCCCGGCGGCGCAGCGCGGCGGAGGGGGGCGCTGCTTCCGGCCGCGAGGGGGACGATGGGAGTTGAAGTCCGGGGCGGAGCGCCACGGCGCCCCCTGGCGGTGGGGGGCCGGGACTGCGCTGGGGGTTGGGGAGAGGAGAAAGATCGAAGCGGAGGAAGGTGAGGAAGATGAGGAAGAGGATCCAGGGAGCAGCAGGCGGCATACCTCAGGGCGGGTGGCACAAAAGCCTCAGGGACTCCGGGTCAGCGCATCTCAGCCCGGTTGTGCCCGACACGGAGCCGAGCGGACAGTGCCTCCGCACCCCGCGGGAAGCACCGAGCCGCCGTGCTGGGACTTTGATCCCTTGCAGCACACGGGACAGCTTCACTCACCGCCGCTCTGGTTGCACGGTAAAGGGCACCGAGGATTTCAATGGCAAACTTTCTTTTTTAAACCTTTGTCAAAGGTTGAGCGGTGTTAATAATAAACTCTCAGGCCCGGTCTGTGCAGATCGCTCCTTGAATGGAAGCTCACAGTGCGGCAGCACCGACCGTGGGCTGTTGGCAGCTCGTTCCCTGCGTCTGCAGGACTCAGCTGTATGCCACCAGCACCATATTCGCATACCAGGAGGCTGGAGCACCATAATTACATGGCTTCTGCCCACGTTGGGCAAACTTCTTCATGACAGATCACTGCGTGTGGAAGTACTTCGTACCTACATGTATGCATCTTTGTGTCCAACGCACAAACACCGCCAGCGACGAAGCTGCAGGAAAAAAACCTTCAACAAACAGCTGCTCGTGCACAGGGATCTGGAAAGCACTGACTCCAGGCATTGTGTGCTGCTGTTTGCTTGACAAGCCAGAGCAGACACTGCTTTCTCTTCAGCTCTCTGCTGTTTTGCAGTCGGGAACACTCTGCCAGGTGACAGCATGCAGAGTACGCAGCTACGTGTGCCCTGGGTGCACTTACCTCTATCTGCGCACACATCTTTGCTAACACAGTGTTCATTTTGCCTCCTCAGCTTTGCTGCACACGCCTTTTCATCTTCTGTTTAACCTACCGGGATGTACAGCTTTTCTCCAGTTCTTTATTCCAAGAGAACAAAGCCCAAAAGTGTCTAAAATTAGAAGCATAAGCAATCACCGCTACAAATGGGAGAGGAAATATCTGAGGAGCAGTGCCTCTCGACTCCTGGTAAGAAACACTGTGCTCAGGTTAGCACTAGTATGGTATGCTTCTAAAACATCACATTTAAAATACATGAACCCGTCAGAGCAGATTTCTAGATCTCTTTTTTTCTCTCAGCCTGAACAACTCGGACTAAAGGGCAGCTCTTTATTTCAGATCTCCATTTTCCAAACCACCTCAAACGCAAATGATTGTTTACGCACCTCCCGGGCCATCCCACTGCTGCTTTTTGTCTCTGAGAAGTAATTTGTGTTTTTCTTCGTGAGGACCAAAGGGAAAATTAACCTGCAAAGGTGGTCAGGGGCCAAGGAGACACAGGTGAGGCAGTGTCCCCCCAGCAGTTGCACGTGACGGTCCTGTTGCTCCACTCTGGAGCACTCTGCCTGACTTACCAGGAAGGGGAGAAGCAAGGAATGCTCGGTGCTACGTGCAGAGCCGCCACGGATCTGCTCTGCCTCTCGTGCCGGGCGTTGGCCTGAGGGATGCAGGCATCTGGGGAGGATGCAAAACCTCATGCAAAGTCTGCCTCGTTCCATCTGAGCGCTGGGTGCAGGTACCTTTGGGAGCGGCTGTTTGCGTTCTCCCCATGTTCTGCCTGCTACAACTGCGGGGCATTTGGGACCTGTTCTTCCTGACCGTGGGGGCAGGACCTGCCTCCACCCCCAGCAGCTGCTGCAGATATAATGAAGTAACGCTACAGAGCAAGCGGAGCCAGCAACCTCCCCCCAAAAATCCACCAACTTTTCATTTAATTGCTACTATCTTCCTAAACGTTACCAACAGGCATTACGGATTCTGGCTTCCTCCTTCCCGAAACTTTGGAATTAGCTTCGGAGTTTGAAGACAACCCACGGAGTGAGTGGGAATGTGGTTTGAAGGAGGTGGAGAACAGCAGCGCAGAGGGGCCCAGCTGCAGTGTACGTGCACTGCCAGGCTCTCCCCCAGGACAGCCCCCGCCGTCAGGGAGCAGTGGTGCCTGGAGGAGGGCGACGCATCAGTAGGGCTGCCCACATCCAAAACCAAACCCCGTGGCATGCGTTCCTAACCCACAACGCAGCTGCTCCCGTTCATAAAGCCAGAGGACGGATGCTGCGCGGCGCCGGAGCGGGCATCCCGCCCCGAGCCCACGCAACAAGCTCTTCCACCTCTCCCCTCCGACAGCGGCCGGAGCCAGCCCGTAGCGTGTGCCCCACGCCTGCGTGTGCCCGCTGTCCCCTCGGCCGGGGAGGGGGTGGAGGAAGGGGGGGGGGGGGGGTCCCGGCCATTCCCCGCGGCGCGGCCCGGCCCCGCCGCTCGCAGTCTCTACACCGCACGCCGCGAAAGGCATTTCGTGGCGGGGCCGGGGGGCGGGCCGGCAGGCGGCGGGGCCGAGCAGTCCCCGCACCGGGACCGCCCGCTGAGGCCCGGGGAGCCACGAGTCCGCCGCCCCGCCGCCCGCCGCCCGCCGCCGCACGTCCCGCTCCTATTGACTTCCCATTGTGGAGCTTTGCAACAAAGGGTAGGATCCAAACCGTGCCCTGTTTCGTCCAATCAGCGCGCAGAGCGCCTGCCCGTCGTCTATTGGCCCCTTCTCGCCTCACAGTATCCAATCAGTCGCCGACTTTAACAACCAATCAGCGGCCGGGCAGGCACCCAATCAACGCCAAGGAACAGGAGCACGGCCTTTGTGTCTTGTGACGTCACGGCGCCGGCGGGGGTCCCGGCCAATCGAGCGGCGCGCTGCTTGCAGGCATTGTGAGGTCACCGCGCCGTGTGCCGCCCCCGCTATAAAAGACGCGTCCCCGCGGCGGGGAGGGCGCAGTGTGGGGGCAGTAGCGGACGGAGTTGGTTGTTGCTGGAGCAGCGCAGACTTCGGTGCGCAGCGATCTCGGCGCTGGTGCCTCCCTTGTCTTCAGGAGGTGAGTGACACACGCCGGGTGCGTAGCGCGGCGGGCTGCGGTGCTGCGCGGCTTTCCGAGGCCTTGGTTTGGGATTTTTTTTTTTCCCCGAGCTCGGCGGACAGGTCGGGCCTTGCCTACGTGCCCTGAGTCACGGTGCTTCCCATCCCCCCCCCCCCCCTGCTTCTCCGGGGTGGCCCGGGAGGAAGGAGGAGGCGGCGTGATTCAGTCCGCTTCCCCCGGGGAAGGGAGCGGTCGGGCCGCAACGCGGAGCGGGGGCGGAGGAGGAACCGTGACTCCTCCTCCTCCTCCCGGGGGAGGCCGCTGGCCGCCTGCCCGCCTCAGCGGCGGGGGAGGGGGCGGCCCGCCGGCATCTGCCGCTTCTGGGGCTTGCAGGGGATCGAAGGCGGGGGGGGGGGGGGAGCTCCGCATGGCCGGGCCCGGCGGGTCGTGCTGACTCGAGGCTCACGAGTACGTGTCCTCGTAGGTAGGTAAGCGAGGAAAAAAATGGCTCGTACAAAGCAGACTGCCCGCAAATCCACCGGGGGGAAGGCTCCGCGCAAGCAGCTGGCCACTAAGGCGGCCCGGAAAAGCGCTCCCTCTACTGGCGGCGTCAAGAAGCCTCACCGCTACAGGTAAGGCTGCCGGCACGCTGTGCTGCGGCCCGGCTGCCGCCGCCGTGCCCCGCCTCACCGCTCCCTGCTTCTCCACCCAGGCCGGGCACCGTCGCTCTGCGTGAAATCCGTCGCTATCAGAAATCCACGGAGCTGCTGATCCGCAAGCTGCCCTTCCAGCGGCTGGTCAGGGAAATCGCCCAGGATTTCAAAACGGACTTGAGGTTCCAGAGCGCGGCTATCGGAGCGCTGCAGGTAGTGCTGGTGGCCTGCTCGAGGCGTGGAGCGTGCTTTGCTGAAAGGCTCCGGCGTCGGTTCTAACGTTTCTTCTTGTCCTCTTGAAACAGGAGGCGAGCGAAGCGTACCTGGTGGGTCTGTTTGAAGACACAAACCTGTGCGCCATCCATGCCAAGAGAGTCACCATCATGCCCAAAGATATCCAGTTGGCTCGCAGGATACGGGGAGAGAGAGCTTAAGTGAAGGCTGTTTTTATGGTGTTTTGTAGTAAATTCTGTAAAATACTTTGGTTTTAATTTGTGACTTTTTTTGTAAGAAATTGTTTATAATATGTTGCATTTGTACTTAAGTCATTCCATCTTTCACTCAGGATGAATGCTCAAAGTGACTGTTCACATAAACCTCAGTGATGTGAGCCTTGTTGCTCAGGAGTGACAAGTTGCTAATATGCAGAAGGGATGGGTGATCTTTCTTGCTTCTCATGCATGTTTCTGTATGTTAATGACTTGTTGGGTAGCTAAACTTGTAAGGTACTAGAATTGATATAAATGTGTACAGGGTCCTTTTGCAATAAAACTGGTTATGACTTGATCCAAGTGTTTAACAATTGGGGCTGTTAGTCTGACCATGCATCACTGTGATCAAATGTGGACTTTTTTTCAGAGGGTGAAACTACAACTCTTAACCACAGTGTAACTTACAGTTTCCTAAAAAAAAAAAACGTAAACCTGGCAGCTATAGAATACACTATGTGCATTTATAATAGCTATTTTATATATTGTAGTGTCAACATTTTTAAATTAAATGTTTTACATTCACACGCGAGGAGTCTTTGTCATTTGGTTTCTATGGGCTTGGAGAAGCTGATTCCTGGCTCCAGTAACACCGGGCTGCTGCTGAGGCAGCTTAGCTTTCTGCCACTGGAGCAGTGCCTCACCCTGGCTGCCCTGGATGTTTTTAGGAGGCCTGAGTCACCTCGTGCTCAGCCCAAGGAGCAGTCTGACAGGCACAGAGTAGGATGGCCTTCTTTCTTCCCTCTGTGGGGCCCTTTTGAAGCGTAACACTTAGCAGTGTTGTGGCCCAGCTGCTTGAGAACTAACTTCTGGTGGTTTTTTTTCCCATCCCCTTACGTTTAAGGGCAGCCTTTCTTTGCAGCAGTGCTTGCCTGAAACGGATCCAGCAGATGTGGCCTGTTAGGTCAGGGCTGTGGGAGCCTGCCTCTCCCAGCTTCCTGTGGGATCTCACCCTGTCACTAAGCCCAGGCCAGGACAACCAGCACGCCGTAGCAGCGCACGGTGTGCAAGCAGAAGAACTAATTACACAACCATGGAGGCTGCTAAGCAAATGGGACAGGGCTGCTGGAGCCTCGTTTCCCATCGGAGCTTTTTTTGATGGAGCAGGATTAGGCATAAACCTTCACTTGAGGATAACCCCCCCAGGCTCTCTGCCAGCAGGTCTGGTTTTCTTATGGCAGCCATCCCTTCAGCTGCGGTACAGGAAAGCTGCTCAGACTACATCTGAAACGGGTAATTAACATTCAAATTACATTGTTAGGCCAGTTCTGAGGAACGGGCTACGCGAGTAAGGCTGAAGTTGAGACACAGGGAGTAGCAAAAGCTAGTCCACCTCGGTTTATTCCAGTGCAAACATCCAGACGAGGGGCGATCGCTTTAAGAGCAGACACACTGCAGAGCTTCCTTTCACAGCGATGTCCTGCGCGTATAAAAACACCTTCCTAGCTCCAGTTTGAGGAGCCAGAGCCTGTGGCTCACAGCTGTCACCAGAGCACGGCCCGCCCTTATCACACAAACCACTCGGTGTGTTTAAATCCTGCAGCTGGAGAAACGAGCGCTCGTTACCACGGGCAATTAATTGCACAACATCCTCAAGCACCCCTTCCTATTCCTCCTCTGCTCCGACTGCGCACGTTTATATCATCTGCTGAAAACATTTCCGAGCAGCTCGGAGGTTTTAACCAACGCATTCCCTCACTGCTGGAAGGGAAAAAGCAATTCATTGTATCTGAAACACCAAGTTAATGGCTTCAGGAGAGGGAAGGGCTGCGGCTCTCAGCGCCTTGGGCTGGCCAGCTCTAATCCCACTGCTGGCCTGGCAGCACAGCCAGCTGGGGGACATCTGGCAAGGGCATCCCACAAGAGCCCCGAGGGTCACCCAACCCAGGGAGCAGAATAGCTTGCATTTAGGCAAGTCAAAAATAGAAACCACGAGCGGTGAGATTCGCTAACGCTCGGCCTGGTGTTAGATTGCAGGAGCGGGCTGAGCTCCTGGAGGAGAAACACACTGTAAAATAACATCCCTGGAAAACAAAGGCTTCCTCCAAGTACTCTGGTGCAAGCAGGGAAACGTGTGGGCATGCCTGGAAGCTGCTGCTTAAAATAATGGTCGAGCTGTTCTGAAGGAAAAATATATCAAAACAAAGCAAACCAACCCCAAACTATCGGAGTACCCATTCGCCTTCGTAATCTCAACAAAAGAAATTAAGTTAGCTCTTGCACGTGGCGGGATGGAACGGCACTTCTCGGTGCTCCGCATTTTACTGTAATTACATCTGAAGAAATAAAACGTTCCCTCACCGATTCTCTGGATGATTTCCCTGCATTCTCGCTCAGAACTCGATGCAAACACCAGGCACTCGAACGTGCTCCCTCCGGGGCTCCCCGGGGAAGCTCTAAATATGGAAACAAACCCATCAGCCCGCAGCGAGCGCGCCAGCACTCAGCAATCCCAGCAGCAGCCCCGTGCTCCCTGCACCCGCACCCCTCTGTGTGCCCACTTTGTGTGGGGTGAAGCACTGTCAGAGCAGCACGGCAGCCCTCAGAGCTCCCTGAATCCATGCACAAGGATGCTCACGCCACACAGAAGGCGAAGACGTTGCCGGTCTGGAGGCAGCGTCCCACGCAGGAGACTGCAGGATAGGGGTGGTGGAACAGGACCTGCAGTGGGGACGTGTAGGAGGATGGAGCTGCTGTGTGCAGACAGCACGAGCCCCACGCAGAACCCCTCTGCAGCTGCACGCGCCAGCCAGAGAGAGGAGGCCCACCTCGGGAGATGCCTTCTCTAGGACAAGGATTTCCGTTTCCTTCACGTCAAATAAAACCTCCTGGAGAGGAGAAAGGGGAAAACAAAGCCCCAGTGGCCACAGCCCCCGAGCTCTATTTTTAATAAGGTTGCTTGCAAGACTGTTGAAAAGCAGCGTGGTGAATCGCGGCGCAGCACAGCTTGTTTCACAGAGCTGCCTGCTGCTGGTGTCCCACTGATGGGAAGGGGGCTGCAAATTAAAAGTAGCTTCACTCTGCTTCAGATGCGGGGTTATGAGAAAGAAAGAAAACAACCAAACAAAACAAACAAGAGGAGAAGTGGGATGAAAATGCATGGAGCTTCAGTCTTCCAAGGATCTTCCAGCACTGTGGATCCATGAAACAGCAGCATCGTGGCTGTGTCCCAGCACTCATGCCATCAGCTTGGGCTCAGCAGAGGACAAGTACCCACAGGCTGTCTCCATGCTCTGCCCACATGCACCCAGGACCCAGCCCTCTTGGTCCATTTAATGAACTCCCCCCAAATGCTCAAGCAGCAGCCACCTGAACCCAAAAACACCCCCCAGCACCAGGTTCAGCCTCCCCATGTGCCCCAGTTGGGCACATGCAGCTGCCCATCACTCACCCGTGGTGCCGAGCAGCTCTCCAGCACGGCGGGGATGGCTTTCTGCAGCACCTCTTTGCCTCCAAACTGAAACAGCACGAAGGAATCACCCTCAAACACTGAAAAACAAGCCCAGAAGAGAAACAACCCATCTCCGCCCATCTCCTCACCATCCCAACGCCGATCCGGCCCAGGTACTGCAATCTGTAGAGCAGCCTGGGGAGAAAAGGACCCATACATCTTCCTGCTGCCTGGTGCTGGGGGGAGATGCTCAGAGCCCCCTCACCTCCCGCTGCCAGCCCTACCTGCCCCTCTGCACCCTCTGCTTCTCCCCCTCATCCCAGCGCCGGGGGCTCCGCTGGAGCTGGAAGCGGGGCTCCTTCTCCTTCACAGCCTCCAGGTAGGGCAGCAGGGGCTCGTAGACCTCGCCATCGTGCCCCTGCCACCGCAGCACACGGAGGCTCAGAGGTTGTCCCTTCAGTTTCTGCAGCATCGTCCCAGCCTGGAGAGGAGGATGGAAGAAGAACGCAGGGGGAGGCACGAAGGAGCACCGTGGGGAGGCTGAAGTCATGCCACCCACCTGCCCGCTGTGGGCATTCCTCAGGGAGCACCCATTGATCTCATCTAGGACGTCCCCAGCCAGCACCACCTCATCCACCTCTGCCTGGCTCCCAGGGAGCACCTCAATAACAATGACACGGCCGTCCACATACCTGGGGTGAGAGGGGGGTGCATCCAACCTGCAGCTCAGCCCTAGAGACCAACCTGCCCCCACACCCCCCAGCCCTTCTGTGCCATCAGCAGCATTTTGCCCATACACAGAGGGACAGCCATCCCATGGATGGGGAACCAGTGGAGGAGAAAAGCACCCAAGACATTCACAGCCCCAGCTCTGGGGGTGCTTCTTTCTGCCTTCCTGGGGCCGCCTGGGTCTCCAGATCCTGACGGCTCATACCTCACCACCACCCCCAGCGCTCGGCACGGGACTGTCTCGTACATGACACACACCTGGAAGAGAGGAGTGGCAGTGACAGCACCCATGGAATGGGCACAGGACACCCAGCGTGACCAGGATGGGGCAGCATGGAGACCCCTCCCTGGGGGTCACTTCTGGCACAGAAACTAAATCAAAGCTTTAGGAAGTGCTCCACAGTGCCTGACGATGGATGAGGACCATTGGTGGCCTCCTGTCCCCATCCATCCTTAAATGCTGGACCCAGATCTGGGGATACAGATTCCAACAGATGACCTGAAGCTAACAGCGAGCCCTATCAGGGGGTGTTGAGCCCTGCCCCCCCTGTCCCATGCAAACAAGCCTCATAAGTGAGTTCTGAGCCCCCTCCCTTGCTCCCACACAGCCGCTGCCTCTGCCCCGGGCTGCTCACAGCAGCGCTCGCTGTCACATCACATTACTCAGGGCCCCAAAACACGGCCAGTTCAGCTGGGAGCACTCGTGCCCATTGAGGCATGAACGCTGTCAGGCAGCAGCTCTGCCTCCTGCCCACATGTGCAGGCTTCCCGCAGCCACAGTCCCAGTGCTGGGCCACTCCTCGGGGTTTATTTGGGGGTTAAGAAGGTGGCAGAGGGATGCTCTTCATTTTTCTGGAAGCCACCAAGGCATCTCTGCTGCTCACAGCATTGGAATGCACAAATGTTTCATTGAGCAAACACAAGAGCAAGATCAAATGACCCAGGCCTTGCGTGTCGTCCCAGAAAAATGGTGATTTTTTTTGGCAAGGAAGAAGGGAAGGCAGCGTGGGGAAGCTGCATCTATGTCAGCGCTGCTTGGCTTGGTCCTACACACCCAGGGCTACTCTGGATCAGCGCCTGGTGACAGCTCAGGCACCCAGCATGCTCCAAGCCCGGCACGGAGGCAGCTCCGCATGCATCCCTACAACTGCAGATGGCCAGAGCCCTGCTGCCATCCCTCCAACCCCAACCACTCCTTGCTTTCCCCATCTGACATCCCAGCAAGAGCCGGAGCAGGCGGCGGCAGGGAGCGCTTACCGGCAGCAGCCAGCTCTCATCCAAGAAGCTGCAGTTCTGCGAACAAAGCAGTGCGGTGCTGTTGGTGCCGGTGAGGAAGGGGCCGTGCCCCCCACCCCACCGTTCATCCCTGCACCTGCAGGTCCAGGGAGAAATCCACCTCTGTCAGCACCAGCACCAGAGAGATGAACGGCTCTGCGTGGGGAGAAGGACACGGGCAGTTGTGGTCTCGCAGGGATACGGCCGAGGTCCAAATGGAGCCACGTGCAGCATCACTAACGATGCTGTAGGGAGCAAGCCCCCAAATTCACCCCAGAGCCACCCCCTGAAACCTGCTGAGGAGCTGCACCAGCACTTACGGGGCTGTTAACGTGGGGTTACTCATCAGAGCCAAGGGGACAGGCTGTCACCCTAGCTGGGTCCCCTAAAGGGTGCAGGGACCACACAGCCAAGAATTAACGTGGAAAACGCTTCCAAAGCAATTTTCTCATTCCCGTGACACCAAAATCAACCTCAACTTGTCCCGAGCCCCACTTCAACCCTCCCAACCCCCTTTTCCATTATCTCAGCGACCTGTTTTGACACGACAGCCGAGTTCAGCTTAGGAAAACCATAGCACATTCCCCATGGAAAAAAAAAAAAAAAACCAACAACAACAAAACAACGAGATCAAAACCCCATCCTACCCCGCAGCTCTTCATTGCCCAGGACGGAGCTCGATGGGTCGTAGAGCTGAAACACAAGCCCCGTGAGGCCACCGCAGTGCCACCGGGAACCCAGCGGTCCCCACCCCACGCGTGGCACCTCCAGGAGCCGGGAGCTCTGCGCCAGCTGCTGTATGGCCACTGCCAGCACCCTGCCCTGTAGGGCCGAGCGCAGGAAGCAGCGCCCACGGCCCTGTACCGTCAGCACCTTCGTGCAGCTGGAGGCCCTGTGGAGGCTGCCGGACAGAGGGCTCGGTCTGCTTGGGGAAGAGGAGAAGGTTTGAGGTTAACACACAGGGCAGAATTCACAGCCTTTGGGATTGGGGGTGCTCGGGGAGAAGGGAACGGTTTGGGGGTTAATGTGTTGGGGAGTCTTAGGGATCTTTGGGGTTTAATGCAGGGAGGAACGTTCAGTCTCTGGGATTTAGTCTGATGGGGAGAAGGGGAGGGTTTGGGGTTTAACACACAGAGCAGCGCTGCGGGTTTTGGGATTCAGTCCGCTTAGGGAGAGAGGGAAGCGGTTTAGGATTTAACACCTGGGACAGCCTTCAGACTCACTGGGGGCTAACGTGTGAAGAAACATCCTCTGCTCAGCTGGAGCGACCCCACCATACCCCCCCACCCCCACTCACCTCCCACTCTCCCCACGAGGCAGCTGCTCCACGCAGTGCCAGAAATCCCTTCTCCCGAAGCCCCACAGCGGCTCTGCGAACAAAACCAAGGCGGGGGCCTCGACCCCTCTCACACAGCCCCACACGTCCCCCCCCCCAGCCGGTGTCACTCACGTCTCAGCCCCTTCCCCAGGGCTCTCTCCAGCAGCGCACAGACGGCCGCCAGCTGCGGGGATGCATCGGTGCACGGGGCCCCGTCCGCCCGCAGCCGCAGCACCGCACCTATAGGGGGGGGGAAAAGGAAGAAAGAAACACCTCCGGGAACCTCTCTGCGTCCCGCCCAGCTCCCAGCAGGGGGAAACCTGCTGCAAACTCAGGGGAGCTTCCACCTAGCGAGCCACGCTGCGAGGGGGGGATAGGGGGTGGTTAATGGGACCCCTCCCCTGGGGCACCCGCAGCCCCTCGCTCACCTTTAAGGGCGCCCAGCAATGGTTCCCTGGCGGCCATGGGGCGGCACCGCCCGACACGAGGGGGGTGTGGGGTGTGGGGTGTGGGGTGTGGGGGGCACACCCAGCGCAGGTGCGCGGCTCAGCGCGTGTGACACGTCGGCACAGGTCTGTGCGTGTGCATAGGGAAAGCGTACGCACCTGTCTGTAAAGAAAGAACCAGGCTTTGGGGTGTGCGGGTAGTTAGGTATTATAAAAACAAGGCTCCAGACGCTGGCACGGCTTTGGGTGGCGTATATAACGTGTGTGTGTATGCGGGATCTCAGCATATACACGCTCTGTATGTAGGCACCTATGTGAGTATGTATCTTCACGTTACTGTATTCTCCATTATTATGTAGTTGCATCACGTGTAATCGGATATATACACGTGCCTACGTGCAGATAGGTGTACAATAATCGGTAATAATATGGTAATAAATATAAAGCATAGATAGGCGCGCAGGTACAGGTGTAGGCTGACCCATAGGCGCCCGCCCCTCCTGCGGGGTCACTCATACCGCCGCCGCCACTCAGAGCCGCGGGTTCGAGTCCCGCCGCCGCCGGAACCGATCGCTGCCGGGATGGGGGCGGGGCGGGCAGCCGTCCCCTCCCGGTGGGGGCGGAACGGAGCGGCGATGGCGGCGGTGGCGGAAGGCGGTCCGTGCCCGCTGCTGGCGGCCGCCCGCGGGGCGTACGAGGCGGCTTTCGGGGGTTCGGCGGCCGTGGCTGCGTGGGCCCCCGGGAGGGTCAACCTCATCGGCGAGCACACCGATTATAACGACGGTTTCGTGCTGCCCATGGTAAGGGGGGGCTGCTGCCGCCCCATGGGGGGATGCTGCTGGGGACGTGGCGGTGGGGCTGGGGCTGAGCATGTGTCTCATCCCCCCCACCACTCCCCCCGCAGGCCTTGCAGCTGGGCACGGTGCTGGTGGGCTCCCCCACGCGGGACGGGACCGTCTCCATCCTCACCACCGCGCCGGGAGCGGATGAGCCCCATAGGGTGCAGTTCCCGGCTCCCACCCTAAGCCATCCTCTGAGCCCGGGTCAGCCACACTGGGCCAACTACGTCAAAGGTGTGATCCAGCACTACCGGGGTAAGGCCGGAGCCCCTGGTGTAGGGTCACACGGGGCTTCCCGTGGGCTGGAGGCTGGTGCACACTAAAAGTCCGTTTGGAGCATCGTGGAGCGCTGGTGCCATCCCACAGCTGCTGTCGGGTCCGGGCTTTGGTGGAGCATTGTGCTGTGGGTCACCAGGCGTTTAAAGTAGGACACTGCAAGGGCTCTCCCCTCTGCCAGTAACTGGTTCCCCATGGGGCAGGGCAGCCCCAAGCCCTGTGGGAACTCATGGCTCCTCTCCTCCCTCGTGTTCTTGTAGGCGGTCCTGTGCCGGGTTTCAACGCCGTGATCGCCAGTGATGTCCCCCTGGGTGGTGGCCTCTCCAGCTCTGCCTCTTTGGAGGTGGCCACATACACCTTCCTGCAGCAGCTCTGCCCCGGTACGGCCCCCATTCCTTTTTTGTTTGTAGTGGGGGTATCCTTGTGGGGTTCTGGGGAGATGGCTGCTGTGGGATGAAGGACACCTCCTGCTTGAGCTGCCCGTGTCCCTAAAGCCCATGGGTGAAGTGTTCCCTTTGGAGCATCATCTCCTTGTGTCCCCAAAAATGCAAACCCCATCCCTCAGGGCTTTCCCTGCACCCCATGAACTGAAAATCCTCCCAGGGAAGGAGCGGGGGGTTCAGTATTGGGCACGCTGTGTGGTGCTCATCCCATTGCTGCTCACCTTCTCCTCTCTTCCCTGCCACAGACGATGGTGATTTGGTGGCCAAGGCGCTGGCATGCCAGCAGGCAGAGCACACGTTTGCCAGCATGCCCTGCGGGATCATGGACCAGTTCATTTCGGTGATGGGCAAGGAGAGCCACACACTGCTCATTGACTGCAGGTCAGTCCTGGGCACCGCCTGCTGGTCCCATGGCCACGACGTACCTACAGCCACAGGAGGTGTTAACCCCCAACCCAGAAACCCACCGTGAGGCTGGGTGTCCCTTTGGAGCGTCCGAGGAGATGGTTCCTCCTTGTGCAGATTGCATAGGCAACGTTGTTATGGTCTTAATTTTGGACTAGTGGGGTCTAATTCTGGACTAGTGGTGTCTAATTTCGGACTGGTGGGATCTAGCTTCGGACCAACAATTGGAAAGGTTAGGGTTAGGGTGAACACTGCTGGAATGAAACCCTAAACCACGCAGACTTTGCCCCTGCTGGGTGCCACGTGGCCGCAGTGGGGACGGGCTCTGTGTCACCTCCCCGCAGGTCCCTGGATGCCGTCCCCGTCCCTCTGTGTGATGCCAGCCTGGCCGTCCTCATCACCAACTCCAACGTGCGGCACGCACTGTCGGGCAGCGAGTACCCCACGCGGCGGAGGCAGTGCCAGGAGGCGGCGGCGGCACTGGGCAGGACCAGCCTGCGGGATGTCACCATGGCCGAGCTGGAAGGTGGGCACGGGGCATCTGTTGGCTCCAGGCACTGTGGGGTTTTGCTGAAGGGTGTGTGTGTGTCTCTGCAGCGTCCAGGAGCCGGCTGGGTGAGGAGGTGTACCGCCGTGCCAGGCACGTCGTCGGGGAGATTGAGCGCACAGCGCGGGCAGCACAGGCGCTGCAGGATGGGGATTATGTCACGTTTGGGAAGCTGATGGTGGAGAGCCACAACTCCCTGCGGTGAGCATGGGACAGCACGGGGCTTTCTGTGCTGTGTGGTAGGGGGAGGAGGAGGGAGAATGGTTTGAAGCTAGAAAGAGGGGAGATTTGATGAGGGCGGTGAGGTTGCCCCAACCCCAGAGGTGCCCAAGGTGATGGATGGGGCCTGGGCAGCCTGAGCTGGTGGGGGGCAACCAGCCCACAGCAGCAGGTTGAAACTGGATGGCTGCAAGGTCTCTTCCAACCCAACCGTTCTGTGTTATGATTTTAGGGATGACTATGCTGTGAGCTGCCCGGAGCTGGACCAGCTGGTGGCAGCAGCCCTGGAGGTCGATGGGGTGTACGGCAGCCGGATGACAGGGGGTGGCTTTGGAGGCTGTACAGTGACTCTGCTGGTGGCTGAGGCTGCAGAGAGAGCCCAGCAGCACATCCAGGTAAACCACAGTGACTTACAGCTTGACTTACAGCTCCCCAAACCACCCCAGGGCAATGGTGTCCACCCCAAACGATGATGCTGAAGCTGTGATCCTAAGGCACTTAGGGCTGGGGCACCCCACATCCGTTGTTGCTGAGCTCTTGAGGGCAGTTTAGCACTGTGCTGACTGCAGAGCACCACAGAAGGAGTTTATTACATTGAAAAAAAAAAGAGCTAAAAGTGCCAGGTGAGCTTCAGGGCAGCTGAAGCCATCTAGGGAACAGTAATCCCTAGGGAACGTGGAGCTCAGTGCTGGTAGCTGCATCCTGGGGAAGATGTTAGTGAAAAAGTGCATACTCCTGGTGTTGGAGACCTGCACTTACTGCTCCTCCTGTCCCTGTAGGAGAAGTACAGTGGCACAGCAACCTTCTACATCACCAAACCCTCGGATGGGGCAAAGGTGCTGCCCCTGTAGAGAAAACCCCACATTCCTGCTGGGATTCACCTTCCCAGGGACCACAAACGCCTGGAGAGCATCGTTGTGCATCTATTGGTGGGGGGTGGAGGGTTTAGGGGTGATGGGGAAATGATGTAATTAAAAAGAAGAAACAGGATAGCTGTAGAGAAAACATTTATTGAGTGCACAGAGCTGCTGCTTGGTTGACCTGGAGCACCAGCAGCCCTAGGGACCATGTGAGAATTAAAAATGTGCATAGGGGGTGTGTGCTGCTGGAGCAGCATGCTGTGCCCTGCTCTGGCCAGAACAGCCTTGGGGTAGGATGCTGGAAAGGGGCCTGAACTCATTTCTTCTTCTCAGTGCTTCTCCTCAGTCGTGGTCCAAATGTATCCTCATCACTCTGCATAGATCTCATTCACCTCCATTGTTTTGTTTGCTTTTTTTTTTTTTTATATATAAAATAATAAAATACATTTATATATTTATATATATATATATATACTACCAAAACTGTACAATATTGTATGCCAAAAAAGAAAAAGCATCGGAGGCCATTGTGAGTAGTGCTATATGAACAGAAGGGTATGCTTTGCTGTCATGGTACCAGTGTTAGCAGCAAAGGACAGACACAAAACAGGTGCAGTAAGAAAACAGAGGTCACCCTGACCCGCTACCTTGCAGCTCTTTTATCGTAGGACAGGGCAGCCATCTCCAGCAGAGAGCCAAGCTGCTGCAGAGCTCAGCCCAAAGATGGGAATTGTAGAATCATAGAAATGTTAAGGTTGGAAAGACTAGTAGGATCATCCAACCCCAACCCCTCCCCACCATACCACTGCCCACGTCCCTCAGTGCCACACCTCCACGGTTCCTGAATGGCTCCAGGGATGGTGAGTCCACCACCTCCCTGGGCAGCCTGTGCCAATAAGTGACCCTTTATAAATCAGGATGTTGTCAGCACCTGAGAATAAGTCATTCTCTTCCATTTATCTTGGGAGAATGAAGATACGGAGGCACCCAAATGCAGTAGGAGGTGTGCTTGGATGTGTGGGCATTGAGGAGTGGGATTAGAGTGAGCAGTGGCTTCTCATGGAGGACATCCACATAGATTCTGCAGAGCAGGATGGGGAGGATGAGTTCAGCAGGGTGAGCACACCCGTGGTGACCCAACCATGCCAGAGCTTTGAGTGTGCAGAGCTGGAAGTGCCATGGAAGGTCTCTGCCCACTGGAGGAGCTGCCTAAGCCCTCCTGGATGGTCCTATGAAGCCCTGCCAGCCCCAGTGAAGTGTCCTGCTGCCCCAACTCAGGCCTCATAGAACTGCCTCTCCACCTGCTTGGTGAGGGTCCCGCTGGACGTCACGGTGTGGCTGATGAACTCTTTGGTGACCTGTTTGGTGAGGGTGCTGCTGGCACTCTCCACTCGCTGGGACGTCATCAGCATGCCATCTGCAACGAGAGGATGGATTCACAGAACCACTCAACATCCCAAGTTGGAAGGGACCCTGAGAACAATCCCCGGTCCCACTCGGGACTACCCAAACCTGATGTCAAAAGAAGTGTCCCAATGCTCCAGTAGCTTGGGGAGCTGTTCCATGCCTTGCACCCTGTGGTGCAGAACCTTTCCCTAACCCCCTTCTGACCCTCTGACTAGGATTTCCTAGCAGCTCCCAAACTCTCCATCTTGCAGCACGATCCCATGAGTCCTTGAACTTGAGAGGACAACATGGGTCAGCTACACTGATGTAACAGAAGATGGTCATCGTCCTTCAGTTATGATGATTCAGATCTTCCCCTGGTCCCTACCTGAGAAGTGGGGATCCAGAGAGGAATGGCTGATGCTGGTTTTGGTGGTGTATTCCATGGGGAAGTTGTACACCTCTCTCATGTACTGCTGTCCTCCGAACTGTGAGAAAGTGCCTAGGGAGAAGCAAAAGGGACAAGTGAGCCAGGGACATGGCAAGGACCTTCCAGCATCTCAACGCTGTGCAGTGGGGACCAGCAGACCAGCAGTCAGCTCAGGAGGTTTTCTTGCTGTCAGAGTGGTTCAGAAAAGGAGAGCAGAAGGCGTGCTCCCTGCTCTGAAATTTTATCTCTGCATTTCCAGAAGGATGATGTTCTGTACCTCCATCTTGAGATTCGATGGTGATGATGCCTTCTCTCTCTGGCCCAACACCGTGTGTGGTCTTGGCTTGCACTTTGAACTTGTACGGGACGTTCTCACTCAGGTGGGGCACAGTCAGGGTCGTTTCTGGATTGTCACCTTCGACATAGATATTCCTGGGCTCCCCTAATGCACACAGATACACCAGGGGGAAAGGTGGACAGAAGTGAGAGCCTCCAATGAGAAGCTGGGCATGCAAACACTGCAGTGCTGGCTGATGTCTTGGCTTTCCCTGAACTTTTATGCCATACGCAGACAGTGAGATCACACCACCCAGTTCTGCTGTTTCAGTGCAGTGCTAACCTTCAACCAATAACTTCCATTGGATTTGGGCTGCACTGAGCTATGGGTCCTTCTTCCCACCACTTCTGCTACACTGCCTTTGCTGGAGGCATCTTGTTCCCTGCACAGGTAACTGCTTTTCCACAGCCTGGCACCATACCTCCTCCATGCAGCATCTCGCAGGTAATCAGGTAACCCAGGATGGCCCCGTTGGGTTTGCGTGGTCTCTCCCAGCTGAGCTGCAGGGAGTCAGGGCTGAGGGCAGTGAAAACCAGCGGTCCAGGAGCACTGGGTGTGCTCAGTGTGAAGGGTGAACCTGTGAGGGCATACATGTCATGAAGCAGGGCGGTCTCAGCTATTTAGAGAGCTAGAGGATGGTGAGTGCATGGGAAAGAAGTTCCCATTTCTAAGTGAAAGGAAGGAAAGGAGCACTCTGGATGAGTAAAGGGAGGAGAAAAGAGCAAGGCCAGCACTGTAGACAGCCACAAAGACATCAGTGCCTCCTTCCCATTCACCTCACCTGGAACAGGGCTGAGTGGGCTCTGTGGGTCCACCTGGGACTCTATGGTGATGACTCCTTCCCTCTCAGGGCCCCAGCCCTCCTCGCTCTGTGCCTTCACCTTGAAGATGTAGGAGTGGTTGGGCAGCAGGTTCTCCACGACCACTGAGTTCTGGCTGGGGTTGGGTATGGTGAGACGGTGCACCTCTCCTGGGACACATAGGGAAGGGGGACATCAACGTGGGGTAGCAGACACAAAGAAAGAGCCATGGCTTTCTCCTAAACCCTGTCTTAAATGAACTGTCTGGAAAACTGAGCCCATTTTCCTGAGCCACCTCCATCACACCTTGCCAACACAGCAGGTAGTGCAGGACCAGACGTTGCTTGGGACTAGCAATGGCTTCTTGAAAACTTGGGGATTTTCAACCAAAGAGAACCACATTTTCATGAACTGCCCCAAGTTTCATGTAAAAATAATACACTTCTGTATCCCAATCCTTCTTCAAATCCAGCACGATGACAAAACATTCAACTGAGATGGTGGTTGTACTGGAGGGGGAGCCCACCCTTCCTTGGAGAAGGAAGAGTAAGCAACCCTAGCAAAACAAGGAATAAGAGATGTAGTGCTGCTGAGGCATCTCCTCAAGGCTACAAAAAGAGAAGAGTTGGGATCGGACCCTAAATCAGAATGACTGTGGTTGGTAGGGACCTCTGGAGGTCATCTGGTCCAAGCCCCCAACTCAAGCAGCGATGCCTACAGCAGCCAAGGGAAAACCCATCCAAGACTTCACCTCCAGAAGCTCCCAGCACCCCGATGAGCCCTCTCGTTGCCCACTGACCTCCGTTGAGCAGCTGGTACTGCACGCTGTAGCCCTGCACCTCCTTCTCGCAGCGTGGCTCCTGCCAGCTCACCTTCAGCGAGGTGGGCCCCAGAGCGGAGAACACCAACCGCGCAGGGATGTCAGGGACACCCAGAGGAAACCTGGAATCTGAGGCAAAAAGGGACGGTCACAGCAGGGATCTGGGGTTCATCGGGCTGGGTGAGAGGAGGCAGCAGCACACATAAGCGTGGGATGGTCCTGATGGTCCAGGGAGAACATGGGGAGAACGTGGGGAGATGTCCTCTCTGCAAGCTAGGCCTGTCTGGAGTGGGACTCTGCACACCTACGGGGTTGTCCTGTGGCCTTGGGGTGCTATCCTTGCATGGGACAAGGCAAGGCAAGCTTCATGGCCCCTTGGCCAGGGACCTGCTGTTCCATGTGGCCCTCTTGGCTCACCCCAAAGCTCTCTGTCCAGTCTGACAAATGCTTTATGCTCAGAGCGAGCATAGCCCTATTCTACAGTCAAAGCAACCCTACGCTTGCAGGGGCTGCCCAAGAGTGGGACCCATGTTCTCCCCAAGAGTCCTCCAAAAGCCTGTGGGGTAAAAATGATAACAAGAAGCTTGTTAGGAATGAAGAGGAAGGGGACGATGAGGTGACCAGCTCATTAGAGCAATGGTGGCAGCAGTGGTGAGGGTTAATCAGCCCACGTGGCTTGGAACGCAGCTGAAGTCACCTGCAAATGGAAAGGTGGTGTGATGGAGGCTCAGCCAGGTCAGGAGGGAGATCAGCGGGGCACACAGAAAGCCATGAGAAAAGGTTTTTGGGAGTAGCTCACAGAGGGCCAGTGGCATGGCTGGTTATGGGATGCGTGACTGGAAGGAGGCACTGGACAAAGCTGTACCTATGTACTTGCACATCCCTGCAGACCCATCAGTCATGATTATAGAGTCTCGACAGCCAGTGCAGGGGTAGTAACCCTTCACCTTTACCCTGCTCCTGAAACCCACGTCCCGGGGCCGTGGGATTCTCCTCCCAGTATCTTCAAGGATGGGAGGGAGGAATCTCCCTGGGTAATCTATAGATCAGCATAGAGAAAGACAGAAAAAGAAAAACACCATTGAAGACGTCAGAATGAGTTCACCCCAGGTGCTGACTCCTGAACAGAGAGGTTTCTAAGGATTAGATTTGAAGTTTTTTACAACCTCTTGTCAGCACCAGTTTGATGTACACGTACAGAGTTGAAAGGGAATCATGCTGCTAGACTCAAGGAGCAAAAACACATTACACAGAGATGTAACTCCTGTTCCCAAGTCAAGGATGGGCACCCTTTCCCGAGTGGTCTGGGAGCAGAGAAGCCTTACCAAAGCCCCTGCACATCAGTGGTAGAAATTAATAAAATTATTAATAAAATCATAGAAAATTCTGAGTTGGAAGGTACCCATAAGGATCATCGAGTCCAACCTCTAAGGACGTGATCTGCCATTTCTCTGATTCATCAGCCCCTCTGGCTGAAAACACAGCCCTCACTCCAAAAGGATCTGCAGGGCATGGATCTGAAGGCGGTTGTGGAAGGGAAGAGCAGTCCCCACCACCTCATACTCACCGTGCCCAGCCATCATGGTGGTGTAGTCTCTGGTCAGCGAGGAGCTCCCCATCACCCTGTGCTCCTGCTGCATGTGCTGGTGGTAGCTGGTGTTTGCTGTCCTGGTCAGTGTGCTGCTGCTGCCGGAGAAGTAGTCCACGCGGCCGTTCAGCAGGTGTTGGTGTTCTGTGAAAGAGGACACATGGTAAGGAGTGTTGCTGAGGGTGGGCTTCTGCTCCACGTCCCACGGCTTTGTCTTGGCTTTGCCTTCACTTCAGTTGCTCTGGAAGGTCATTCTGGAGCTCTCCGTCTTGAACAAGTCACTCAACGCGGTCAGGGGGAAACAAACAGGTAAACAGAGACGCTGCCCTACACCAGCACCAGACACATAGGTGCCCAAGGTAACTCCAGACCTCGGCCTCACTGGGGCACTGCTTGTGGTTCTCAACACGTTCCCTCGCATCACTCCTTTGATGCAAGCACAGGTTTATAATTTCAGGTTCAAAAAGAAGGCAGAAGAAGAAAAACAGCCTTTTATAGAGGCTGTTTCTCCATCTCTCTCTCTGGATCCCATCTCAGTTGAATCTAAAAAGCAAACTGCTTCCTTGTTCTGGTCCTTGGCAGATCCTCAGCGGGCCAGGAGAGATCAGCTGCCACAGAATCATTTGAGTTGGAAAGGACCCTTAGAGGCTGTCTAGTCCAAATTTCTGTTTAACAGTCCAGCAGACCTGCCCCAGAAGGGCACTTAATCAAGTTGAGGAGCTGCCCTTGGAGGTGGTACTTTCCAGACATCGTTTGAGTTTGCTCATGTCTCGAAGGTTCAGCCTTTTGTAGAAGCAACTTGCGAGCAGGCTCCCAAGTCCATGCCGAGATGGGGGTTACCTTGACACTCCTGAACAGACACACTGAGACTCTACAGCACGTGGACATCACGCCAACAGGAGGATGGGCACACAGGGGGAGGAAGGGGGCACGTACTGGGGCTGACCCAGCTGCAGCCCGCTGGCTCGGAGCAGGACGAGACAGGACACTCAGTGCCATACGAAGTCGTCCTTCACCTGCTTGGGGCCGGGGGGTCCCGCTCCTCATCGGGCTGCCTGTAGCCACGTCGCCATCCTCCTCACGGAGGAGCCCCTCGGTGTCTGAGGAGAGGTGGCTGCTGCCAGAGAGGCGGGGAATGGTTTCAGGTGGGAGCCTCCAGGTGATGCGACGGAGATCCAAGTCTTCTCCCAGCAGCGGCACGTATTTCCATCGGGAGCCTTTGGGATAATGTAAGCACTGGTGTTGGCATGGTCTAGAGGGGACAGAGCGGGACACCGACCGCCTTCGTGCTGCTTGCTAGGAAGGGAACAGCACCTGTTGGCTGACGAGTTCAGGCAGTGCACCATCACATCACTGGTAGATGGAGGGAAGGTGACACACACAAAGTGCCCCAACCCCAGGGCTGTTTTCCAGCCCTGAGTCCATCACAACAAAAAGTGTGAGTCGAAGTCCCACCGTATGCCTGTCATGAGCAGTCTGCTACATTGGTCCTCTGCTCAGGAGAGGCTTCTTTGCTCCTCAGTGTGCACACAGGACGGCCAGACACTTGGTGTTCCCAGTATTTCTGCTCTCTGCAAGGACCTGAGAATTGCTTCTGGATCCCAGGCTCTGGAGAACCCCCCAGGATAGACCCTACAGATCCCAACTAATTTATGGCCAGTCCTTGTCCTGGTACAGTAGACAAGGGAGCCAACCCCACCCTGAAATCAAAGTGATGGAGGAAGAGATGAGAGATCAGTGGGATTCACTTCCCTGACCGTGAGCCTCCAAAGGACTCAAGAGATCTGTGCTTTGCCAGTTCTGTTTGGCTAACAATTTTCTTGCTCCATTCAGACTCTAACAGGCAGGGAAGATGAACACAGAGGGCTATGAAGAACTCCACCACCCCACACTGGGATTTCTCTTTGCCTCCTGGTTAGAACGTAGTCTTATTTAGGTTAACATTAGTCAAGTGTTCTCAGCTCCTGTGCTTTGAAAGTGCTGATCTCCACCAGCTCCATGATTTGGATCTCCCCATCTTGGTGAGGAGAAAAGGAGCAGTGAAGCTCATTGCTGAAAGCTGTCAAGGAAAGCGAATATTAGAAGTGACCTTTGCAAAGCCTGGAGCAGCATACCTGAATCATCAGAGACACTGGGACGCTTGCTGCCAGCTGGAGAGCGAAGCACGTCCGTGCTGTACATCAGGTAGCTGTCGTAGTCCTCACCTCCTTCAGCATCAATGATGGGAACGTCAGGAATGATGGGGACTGGAGGAAAGGTGTGGAGTGCCATTAGACACACAGCTCAAAACCACAGTGGTTCCACCATGCTCAGGCCTTCAGCTTTCACCAGGGTGAAAGGCACAGTGGAGAGGGGCAGGGTGTGGAGGAGCAGCTGGGTGATGGAGGAAGCCCCCCGCACTGCTCCTGCCTCCCCTGCACTTCATTCAGGCAGGGCAGCAACTCACTGGACATGGGACGCTTGGGCTGCGTAGCGAGGTTGATGGTGGCTTCTCTCTCTGGTCCCCACCCCGCACTGTTCCTGGCCTTCACCATGTAGCGGTAGGGCTGTGACTCCCGCAGGTTTTCTATCAGCACCATGCGCTTCTTTGGGTCTTCAACCAGCACCTTCTTCACATGGCCAATGGGGACTGAAAATAGAGGTACAGATATCTCCCATGAGGTCATGAGGCACAGAGAACCCCACAGCAGCTCTTTCTTGGCCGACAGGGTTGATGAGTTTTGGTGTCCCAACACAGCTCAGGGGCAAGGTATAGAGGCTATCTAGGGTGCTTGTGACAAGCATGACATCATCCTGGGGAAATTCCCACACCGAATGCCAAAGAGCCTATTGCAGAAGACTCCTACTGTCAGCAATTAGTATCTTTCTGTCATTGTAGCCCTAGGTCTAGACCAATGAACAAAGTTCTAAACACGAACAACAACACAGAATACTACATAAGTGAATGGGAACAAAGAGTAGTCATGGCTTTGCAGGACGAAATCCTAAGTTATGATTGCTGTACTCCTTCCTGAAAATGCCCCCTCCCTGATCCCAATCTTTACAATACATGCCCTTTTGGTTCCAGAATCATAGTATCGTAGAATCATTGAGGCTGGAAAAGACCAGTAAGATCACTCAATTCAACCATCAACCCATCCCCACCATGCCCTCTAACCCACATCGTTCAATGTGACATCTATCCTTTTCTTGAGCACCTCCAGGTTTCCTGCTGCAACATGGGACCAGCCCAGCTGCAGAAAGTACACTCCAACTGGTAAAACAAGCACTTACCGTTGTCCTCATTAACAGGCCCGTAACTGACTTCATAAGCTGTGATCTCCCCATTGGTTTCTGCAGGCTCAGCCCAGCTCAGCTGTGTCACGGTGGAAGACACGACGTTGAAAGCCAAGCGGCCAGGCTCGCTGGGAACTGGAATGGCAAGAGCCAAGAGGCCATGTTACTCCAGCTGGGAGCAGAGCATTCAGGAGCCTGGAGATCCATAAATGGCAGACATATGGATGCCAGCTTGCTCCTACACAGAGAATGCTCACCGTCCTCCAGTGTGCGGCAGTGTATGATGTCAGAGTAGGCCCCTTCACCCATAGCGTTATAGGCACAGACTTGCATCTCGTAGTCACAGAAGGCATAGAGGTTCCCCAGTGTTGCCACTGGTGATTTGACATCAATGAGATGGACTTCAGACTCAGGGTCTCCCTGCACCCAGTATTTCACCTGATAAAACAAGTAATAGTCATCACTCCTTCAGATCCTCACCATAACATGTAAGGAATTTCTCATCTCTTCTTAGATCTATTCTTAGGAAGTTATGCAGCCCTCCAAAATAGGGGTCAGAACACTTGTGGTACCTCCAGACCTCACTATCTCACTTGCACCCCATTCCAGCACAGGTAGCTGTCCTCTAGGGCTTTCCCCTCAACTGTGCCCAATGATAAGGGATGGAAAGGGGAATAAGCCCAACAGGAAACTTTCATGCAAGTCTCACATCCACCCAGCAATGGTTCTCAAAGTTGGAGAAGTCCTGACACAGTCTGCACAGGTTGGTGGTGGAGTCACTGTCCATGAAGGTATTAAAGAACCACAGAAATGTAGCACTGAGGGCCATGGCCAGTGGAGATGATGGGGATGGACTGGGGTTGGATTTGGTGATCTTAGGTGTCTCTTCTCCCCATCCCTTCAGCATGCAGGAAAATGGGTATGCCACAGCCACGCGGCAGGACTCACACCTCCCCTGGTATCCATTTGCCCCTTACCTTGTACCCCAGAGGTTTTCCTGGCGGAGGAAACCAACTGAAATGGATTTCCTTGGAACTCAGAGCCTGGGCACTGAGATTAAGGGGTGCACTCAGGCGGCCTTTGGGGGACTGGGTGAGCTGGCCCATGCCAGTCAGCGGGGGGACACCATCCACCACCTCTGTAGACACAACAAAGAGAGAGAACCTCAGTGCCAGTCCTCCAAGGAGGCAGAAATGAAGGAAATTTACATCTTCCTGGCACTGCCTGGCCGTTAACAGAGAACTTATCAAAGCATTACTGAAAGGTAAATCCCCATCATAGGGAAGGGAGTCTGAGGCACTTGGTGATGCCATCCCCCAAAACGATGCAGCAAGCTGGCACAAAGCCTGGCTCTGATCCCCCACGTTCTGCACTGCCTACTTCTTCTCAAAGTCTTGGAAGAATTTGGCTTCTTGCAGCTAGAAATCTTCACCTCTGGCTCAGAGTATCTAAATGCTGACCACCTCTCCCCCTGTTTTTACAGCTTTTTATTCAAATCCTTAAGGAAAAGGAGTGAAGAACGCACTCTCCTTCCTTTTGCAGTATAGACAATCCATCTCCTTCTCACTCACTGCCTATACCCACTAATGCCTCTAGAGGGAGACCCAAATCTACCGGTAGGAGCCGAGTGCTCAGCATCGTAGCTCATAGGGGCCAGAGGAGGGAGGCTGGAGCTCCGTGGCGCACCCAGGTGGACAAGTCCTGCGTGGGATCTCCCACCGCATGCTGCCATTGCCCAGCACCTGGCTGCCGGCCCCTACCTGGGTCAGCAATGGTCACCGTGGTCTGGGCGTATTGACCGATCTTGGCTCCATACTTGGGATGGAGGAGGTCAATGGCAAACTGCTTGAGCTGGCGGTTGTGCAGGAGAGTGTCTATCTCTGTTAGCTCCAGCAGGGAGACCTGCACCTCTTTTCGGGTCTCCCCGGGCTGGAAGACCAGGTCACCTTCTGTGAAGACGTAGTCCTGGAGGAGAAGGGAAAAGTGCACGATTATAGCTCGCAGCTCCAACAGGACAGTTCTCAACCTTTGGGTCCCCCTTCTCCTGGCCGTATCTCCTTTGAGCCCAATTCACTGTGCTTCTGCAGGTCGGTTCCTTTCTTGGTACCTGCCCAGGTCAGGAGCCCCATCCTTACCCTGCCTTCCTTGGCAGTGAGATCTCGAGTCCTGTAGGTAACTTGGGACTTCCCGTTGTCTATGATCTCCCGCAGGACAGGGATCTTGGCCACCTTATCAAAGCGGCTGTGGGAATAGGCTGGCTGCTGGAAGGTGATGAAGCTGCTGGCTGGAAGGGGAAGCAAAGAACAAATGTGGAAATGCACAAAGATTCGCATTATGAGCACTCACGGAGAGATTTCACAGTATCAGAGAATCATCTGAGTTGGAAGGGACTCTTAAAGGTCACCTGGTCCAACTCCCCTGCAATGAACAGGGAGTTCTTACTGCCCAGGGCTACAAACTGTGTTGGAAATACTACTGCACGGGCTGGAGACTTCACCAGTCCTGACTCTTCTCCCTGCTCAAAACCACCGTATGGGAAGTAGAAGCAAATCACTGGGGACATCCACCTGCTGCCCCAAGCACTGCAGGGATCTATGGTCAACTCAGGAAACTCTTGCCATGGAATTGGTGAGAGGTGAACTGTGGTGGCCAAACATTTTGTTCTCCATCACCAGGGGGCAATGACTTCTCCCATTATGCTTTAAAAGATACTGTGGTTTAGACCCCAGTAATTTAAGATAGTAACCTCAGGCTCGTGACCTACAGGAGCTCAGAGACACAGACTGCACCTTCCTAACAAACCACAAGTCCACCTGGACAGGGGACACACGGACACAAACTGCCCTTCATCTCGTGCCCTGGTCACTGCCCTCACCTTGTTCCTTGATGATGGTGATGTTGACAATCCTGCGTCCAATCTGAGCAATGCCAGTGGGGACATCGATGGCCTCCACCTGCAGCTGCTTCTCATCATCATCATCCTCCCTGATGAAGAGTGGGACACGGACATCAACCAGCTCCACAGCTTCTTGGAACTCCACCATCCCGTGAGCATCTGGGGGAAGGGACAATGATGGAAGGTGGGAAATGTCCTCTCTGCCCAGGACACAGCATCAGACTCTGCTCCATACCTTGGTCGGACGTCACGGTGTAGTAACCCGGTGAAACCTTCAGGTCATTGAAAGCCTCATGGGAAACATGCTTCTCAGTGACTTTGATGATCTCTGTCTTGGCAGAGCGAGGGGCAGTGAGCACCGTGTCCACTATGGTGTGGTCCTGCCTGGAAAAGAGGAAGACAAGAGCTGAGCGAGGTTTGCTCGTTGCTGGAGGGGAGAACAGCACATAAGGCTGGAAGTTCCACTCACCTTTTCCCAGAATTGGGCTGTACCCTGGGAGGGGGAGAAAAAAAAAAACACAAAAAAAAGAGAATGATTAACACCTTTGGGGAGACAAAGTTCTGTGTGAATCACAACCCTGCACATGTCTGAGCTGCAGCAGCTGCCCTGCGGGCTGCAGCCATAGGGACCAGTGCCAGCCCATCCTGCAGAGACAACGGCCCCATTTCATGTTCCCTCCTGTCTGCCTGCTCCCTCCAGCCCTGGGTTTCCCAATGCAGTGAGAAACAAGCCCACGGGGCACCCACAGCTGCTCAGAGCCGCAGGGGGGGGATGGTGCTCCCCGCTCAGTGCCAGCATCCCCAGGCTGCAGCGGGCACTCCTCATTGCTCACAGGGCTGAATTTTCCCATTGAGCACCATGGGAGCGCTGGGAATGGCTCACAGACCGTGCTCCACCCCACGTCACAGATTGCACACCCTTCCTATCGCTCATGGGCAGGGCCCTGGGGTACCCTGACCCCAGACAGAGTGCCTTCCCCCTGTGACCCACCTGAACTTGGTCTGCTGGAGCTTGTGGCAGCCCGGGATGTGCTTGTAGATGTCGTTCAGCTGTAGGAGCAAGAGGGACTTTGCAGCTGTACATCACCCCGAGCCAGCCCCAGTCCACCCCTTTTCCCCCCACCCCAGGCAGAGATGACAGCAATGCCCGTCCCCAGAAGGCAGCCAGAGGCTGCACCTGCATCAAACCAGTGCGATGCTTTGATAGTTCTGAGCATTTGTGCTTCCTTTCAGTAAGAGGGAAAAATCACTCGTTCCTTTCGAGGGCCAGGCATCCAGGGGAGGTTCCCATCCCCATCCCCACCCCACTGAGCTCAGACTCTTACATTCTCCTCCACTTCCTTACGCAGCTGCTCGCACTCCCTGCTCTCTGGCTTCACCAGGTTCTGTGTGAAGAGCCGTGTCAGCCTCAGCGACAGCCCATAGGGAACTGGAAGGAGAAATTCCCTTCTCAGAACCATAACCCAGACAACACCGGGATGTATGATATCCAGACTCCACACTGCCAACAGCCAAACCCCATCCAGCACCAGCCCAGAAGACCAGTGGGTTTGGAGGTGACACCATGGCTGCTGGGGGCAACCAGCAAGGCTTTACATTCTACAACGTCTCCTCCAGGCCCTGATCCTCACATCCGACACTTACTGAGGTCTTTGGGGTTGAGGGCAGTGTGGGAGGTGAAACCCTGCTTGTGGACGTTGTTGTTGATCTTCCAGCGGACGGTGTCCCGACCCTTGAGGGACCCACTGCGGACCATGGGGGTGTCCAGGTGGTCCGAGGACATGAGGCTCTGGCGGAGCATGTAGTGGTCCTCCTTGAAGCCAACAGTGCGACCTGCAGAGAAGGGGCAGAGTCAAATAACCACAGAATCATGGACTATCCCAAGCTGGAAAGGATCCGTGAGGATCACCACATCCAACTCCTGGCTGCATCAGATGCCAGATGTCAATTCCCCAATGGCAGGAATTTGTCCTGGGGAATCTTCAACCAAACTGAGGGTGTTGGGAGCACACAGTAAGTTGGTGGCCAGAGTGGGGGTGTCGGGAGTGGGGACAACACGCAAGCCAGCTTGGAAAGCCAGCAGAGGGATTCCAGTGGGGTAGGGAGGATGAGAAGTATCTTGTCTCCAAGCCTCTGATAAGATATTGCCCTGATTCACCTCCCAGCCCAGACAGGAGGAGGAGGAGGATGCCTACTTGAGAGTGTCCCCCCACAGGAAAGCAATGAACCCACAGACCCCTCTGCCACCCCATTCAAAGGGCTCATACCTCGTGCACAGCAGGGGAGCAGGGCCAGGCAAGCCTAGAAAAGAAATGACCAAACACACAGTCACTCTGTAGTCAGGAGTGAAACTCCCATCTTCAGCTGGAGGGGATTTAATACTGGAGTGGGGACAGATGGGGTTCTATAAGGTGATTTTAGCCTGACAGCCCTTTAGTGGGGGAAGACACACTGCAGTTCACACCGGCCACAGCAGCAGTGCTGGACATCAGTCTAGAGACAGCACTGATGCCCCAGCTATGGTGGAGGTGGGCTGGGTTTGGGTGTCACTCACCTTGCAGCAGGCGCAGTACCTCCAGCACAGCAGCAGCAGCAGCCCCAGGAGCAGGATGAGGAAAATGAGCAGTGGGATGAGCCAGAGGAAGCTGCCAGGAGGGCACTCTGCAAGTGACAGCAGCACCAGCAGTGCATCAGCACAGGGAGGAGGTGAGGATGGAGCAGGAACAGTCTCCAGAAGCAGGCTCTGCCACCTCTCTGCTCACCTTTCTTCTTCTGCACCTGGACGGTGGCATTGGGGAGAACGCTGGGGTCTCCCTCCAGTGTGTAGTGGTAGGTGCAGTCATCCTCCTCGTCCTGAAAGGAGCAGTGCTCGTTGGCCTCCTCTGCAAACACATTGGGAACACCATCACCAGGCTGTGGTCCCCAGGACTGGGATCCCCAAGCCACGCATAGGGCAGACAGATCCCTGCATCTCGGTACCTTTCTTCAGCTCCTCCACCATCTGCACATGGAGGTGGCACATACTGCAGTTCCCTTTCCTGTTGCCCGTTCCCCAGGCCTGGCACTGCACGCAGTCCCTGATGCTCTCACACATGGCCTGGTAGCCCTGGGCAGAGGCAGACAGAGGAGATCAGCCCTGGGGTGAGCACCACACCCAAAGTAGGCTGCAGAGATGCCATCCCCAGCACTGCAGAACCCACATTAGGTGGCCTTCCCAAAATGTGACCAAGCCAGCTTTCTTCACATGGAATTAGTGGGAAAACTGAGGCACTGAGCTATGAAAGGAGTTCAAACCAGAATAAGCCAAGAGCTATGCCCCATGGACACCCTAACATGCTCAGCATCCACATGCCTGTGACACTGCTGGGGAGCTGGAGTGCATGGCATCCCCCAGCTCTGCACTCCTTCCTTCCCCAGCAGCTCCCCCTGAGAAGGAGAAGTGAGAAACCCACAGAGAACCATGCAGAGCCTCACCAGGGAGTAGCTGATCTCGCAGGTGGAGCTGGTGTACAGGGATGCCTGGTTACAGATGCACCGCCCGCACTCACACCTCCCCTGGTTGTTGCAGATGCCCTGGGGGAGCAGAGGGGACAGTCAGTGTCACAGAGCAGCCACACACTGGCAGTGACACCAGGTCTCACTGCTGGCTCCCAGTGTCCCCAGCACAGGGGGTGCCTGGGACATACCCCCCTGCTGTCGATGCAGGTGTCATTGCTCTTGGGACACTCACAGCCAGGGCCCTCCCAGCCACTCTCGCATACACATGCGCCCTTGGAGCAGCGACCACGATCTGTAAGGCAAGAGGAGACGTCACTGCACAGCACCCCAACACGGGCTGCAGTCCTGAGCCTGGGAACATTTGTTCTCCATTTGGAGAGACCCCATCTCCATGCACACATGCAAGCGTAGAGTCCCCCAAACCCACCACACCTTCTTCATCCTCGTGTCCCAGCACCACCAGTCAGGGACAGCAGGACTGATGGCACTGGAGGAGGGAATCAAAGCATATCCCCTATCATAGAATACCCCAAGCTGGGAGCGACCCATAAACATCATAGAATAACCCAAGTTGGAAGGGATCCTTAAGGATCATTGCATATCCCAAGCTGGAAGGGGCCCACACGGATCTTCGAGTCCTATTTGGTGGCTCTCACCATTGCAGAGGAAGCCGGAGGTGCGTGGGCACTGCAGCACGTCATACTGGCAGAAGTCCCCATCGAAGCGCTGCATCATGTCCTCGGGGTAGCACTGGCACTTCCCACAGAGACACTCTCCCCGACCCGAGCACGGCTCCACGTCCCCAGGGCGGATGCAGGCTTCGTTGTTGGGGGACGAGGACGGGGAGCAGTCACACGTGTCCCCTCGCCTGGAGGGGAGGGAGTGACTTTGAGCAGAGCACGAGAACTGTGCCCAGGCAGAATCCTCAGGGTATGTGAGAGCATCACGCTCCGTCCCCAGACTTGGCAGAGGGTTTGGGGAGGTCCTTACCAGCCCGCGTGGCAGATGCACTGTCCACAGATGAAGTCCCCATGGAAGCTACACTTGGGTGAGCGGAAATCTGGTTGCTGGAAGGGGATAGGGAAGAGGAGCTGCTGGGTGGGCTCAGTTCCCCCATGGCCATCAGAAGGCGAAGCCAAGGGAATGGTTTAGCCCATGAAACTGAGTTTTGCAGTAGGACCACGTGCACCATGAGCTCGAAACAACATCCCTGGGTTTCCTGACCCAGAACCCCAAAACTCCTGCTCAGTGCAGGACCTGCATCCATTGGCCGTGCACAACCCCCACGTACCTGCTCGCAGGGACACACGTCGCATACGATGGAGGCTTGGACTTGGAGGCTGTCACTCAGTGAGGTGGGTTTCACGTGGATAGTGCCCTCCCGGTCCTTGTCAGGGAGGGTGCAGACGTGCTGCCCACCAACGTGCTCCAGCGCCTTCACCCGCACCTGGAACTTACCCTGCAGGGATGGAGCAGGTGGGTGAGCCCCGAGGAGTGACCCCACCACCAAAACCCCACGAGGGAGGAAGGAGAGACACAATAGGAGCTCAGCCCTCCCAGGACCTACCACTTCCCCACGGGTGATGTGGAAGGAGCCAGATTCTGTCTTTTCATACATCGAGGAGATGAACTCCGTCTTCAGGGCCTTGGGGACAAAGTCAGCTCGGATGTCCATCTTGGAGCGGATGCGCTGGGTGGACAGAAGGAGATCATAGTGACTTTCAGCCCCAGTGAGATCACATCCCACCCCGGGAGCGAGAGCAAAGCCCTGCAGAGCACCGTTACCTCAAAGGCTGTGCGAAGCAGCTCCACGATGTTGGACGAGTCCTCCTGCAGCACCCCAATCTCAGAGATGGGGAAATATTTGTGCAGCTTCTGCAGGGAGAAAGGGGCACACTGAGGTATGCTACCACGGTGGCAGGTTCAGCTGCTGCCCCTCCTGAGCACTGCTGCTCTCCTTAGCCCATGCCTGGGGCAATGCTTTTGTTTGGAGGCTGCTGGGATTAACAGACAAGTTTTTAGTAAAAATAAATAAATGAAGTGCTTAGCAGGAAACAGAGGGAGGGAAACACTTCAGAAAAAGGGATCAACCACGTAGGTCCTTAGAGATGTTCTCAGCTCAGTTTGAGGTCTTGTCCAAGGTCTTAAGAAACTCCTGCAACTGATCCCTGCTTTGAGCAGGCTGTGGATCAGACACCTCCAAATGTTCCTCTTCCAACATAAATTGATCTCCAGCTCTGTGTCCCCAGACAAACAAAGGAGAATTCTAGGAGCTCAGATTCCTGCATCCCAACGAGACATCTTGGGACCTTCTACAGTCCAGACCAGAACATGGCTTCTCAGCCACAACACAAACTCAAAGTGTCAGATATTGCTCGGTGACCAGAGAGGAGCAAGAGATGGTCCTGGAAGAGAAGTGATCCCATACAGCTCCCTCACCTCATAGTAGCTGTAGGAGTGGTTGGTGACAGCAAAGATGGGAATGATGTTGTGCTGACCCAACAGGCGCACCAGTGTGGGCACCGAGGGGTAGTCCTGCTTGGTGTCATACACGTAGGTGCCATAGGTGTCCAGGTGACACTCCTCGTCGTTTCTCATCAGGATCCCTGCCAGGACGTTGGTGCCATCAGCTTCGTAGTGAAAGGCTGACTCGGTGGAGAACACGAGCAAGTGTGTGCTGTCCTTCCTCCAGCCAATCTTGTCCTGCAAACGGGAAGAAAGGATCTTTACCGCTGAGCCCACCACACCACCACACAGCACTCGTGATTATTAGTAGGGCTTGAAAACCCAACTCATCCAGACCAGAACCCATTCACCTCCTGCGTCCCCACCCACTGTCACCTTGCAAACTGCAGTCTGCAGGATGGCATCGAAGCCACCCTCGGGGGCATCCAGGTTTCCAGAGATGCGCTCTTTCCGGAGCTCCTGGCTGAAGTAGTTGATGTTGTTGGTCAGGCGGATGACGTTCTTGAAGGAGAAAGGGGAGTCGGCGTTGTTCCAGGGCTCACGGAGCCTGTGAGAGAGCAGGAAAGCAAAATGGTGCTCCAGCAACCCCAGCGGGGAAGCTGCTTGTCTACGTGGCCTCCCAGCCTTACTCACTTCTCAGGCCTCATGTCTGTCTGTGGGGATGAGACTTTGTCCACAAACTTGCCAAAGCCGATGGTGTAATTGGAGGTGAGGGCTTGCAGGAACTCCGCTGGGAGAGAGGAACAGGTGTGAAAGAGGATAAACCCACTAGGTTGCTGCTCCACGGAAAGGTGTCCTTTCCTGGGCACCATCTCTGGCCATATCTCAGATAGGACTTCCAAGATTTAAACTCTTTGAGCTCAGATCTTGTCTTCTTGGAATAGAAATCTACACCACATTCGACAGCTCCCTTCCAAGGCAGAAGCTTCCAACACAACCCATGCCCACAGGCTCAACATGCCAAAGCCACTGCACAGAACAACCCCAAAGAGCAGAGAGAGGACACATGATGGGCCAGGAGGGATCCACCCAACAGAGCAGCAGCAAGAAACTCATAAAAGGTTTATCCTCCCAGGGAACCCCATGCTCCCAGCTCTCACCTAGGTTTTGCCCCATGCTCTTGAGATTATCCAAATCATCGGACATCGAGTAGGAGAAGTCCATGAGGATGTAGAGGTCCACGGGGCTCTCCAGGGGCTGGAAGACATCCATGTTGAAGCTCATCTCCTCCCCGGCCCGCAGCCGCATGAACATGACTTGGGGGGCCACCTGGGTCCTCTGCAGGAGCGTGTTGATGCTGATGTTCTGTGGGGAAAGAGGGAGGTGAAGGGGACGGACTTCTCCTCTGTAGGTAGGTGACTTAGGGTGCCCTGGTGACACTCAGACATCCACATCTGGGGGTGGGGGTCCCCGCAGTGCCCACCTGCTGCGTGTGCATCTCTCCCCTCGTGTAGACGATGCTGGCCTCCCCGCAGCCATAGCGCAGCAGGTTCTCCCTCAGGTCACAGCGCGGCTCCTCGAAGCTCTGCATCATTACAAGGGCAGCAAAAAAAAGAAAGGAAAAAAAAGCTGTTGTGAAGCATTGGTGTCCAGTGAGCCACTGTAGGGCAGAGAGATGGGGGCAAGTGTTGACTAGAAGATCCAGTGTACCCTGTCACTGGGGAATGGGACACGACTCTCCCTCTATTCCATGGGCAATCCTTCCCACAAAGCACTTCAGCCCTGGTCAAAGGGCATTTGCTAACAAATCCCTGTATTTTGAAAGTTTACCCTGAATTTTCCCTTTTATCAGTGTCTGAGATGAGAGAGATCCACATCTCAGAGCTTTGGGTCTGGAGCCAGAGGCTGAGTCCCCTGTGTTTCCTGGTGGTGGGGTGCAGGGTGTGGAAGCAGCTGGGATCAGAGCCCCACGCCCCTGCCCACCCTCACCTCCTCGGTGCAGAAGGAACACTCCTTGGCCACGCGGATGCACTCAGTGCAGCTCTTCGCCCGGCTCTGCACGCAGCGGTTATCTGGAGGTGGAAGATTGCAGCACAAGGAATGAAGACAATAAATAAAGGAGAGAGGTGCAAAGGCTGACCCCGTTTCCCAGGAAGTCAGAGGTTTTCTTGGGGGAGGCTGCACTCACTTTTGATCCGTTGGCCAAGAGCGGTGGTACAGAGCAGGGCCAGCAGCAGCAGACCCATGCATGGCCTTGGCAGAGCAGCCATACTCTTCCTCCTGCAATACACGGGATGCTGAGCAGTGGAGAAACCAATGCTGGCGGTGGGAACATCCCAAAGAGGAACAGCAGAGTGCCCAGGAGAGCTGGAGCATGGGCATAATCTCTGCACTGAGCAGGGCAGGGCTCAGAACCAAGAGCAGCCTGTGCTCCATGCAGGCTCATGAGGGAGACTCAAAGTCCTCTGTGCTGGGTCACAGTGGCTGCCACCCCACTGCCACCTGACTGCCAGACAGAGCCCAGCGTCCTCTGCACGTGAGAGCAGCATTGACCAGGTCCAGCCCTGGTTTGTCCTTGGAGAGAGCAAAGCACCCCCCCACAAAGCAAAACACAGAGCTGTCCCTCCCGCTATTTCCTATTGCAGTAAGAGTTTCCAGGATGGCTGAACAACAAACAGAGGGTGAGGTCTTGGGAAGTGCCAGACCCGGAGCTCTGGGCTGCCCTGAGATGTCAGGAGACAGCTGCGTGGTTTGGAGAGCACTTGGGTCCCTCTTGCACAGGACCCGGTGAAGTACACAGAAATACACTGAGTGCACAAAGCTGTGCATGTGCAGAAGTCATGGCAGCTTCAACACAGCACTGGGATTTCTCTCTCTGGGTGCTCACACTGCACCTGGGTGCACGGCAACAGCCCCATTGCAGAAATATGGAAAACAGAGAATTCTCCTTTCCCAGGGGCTGCAGCTCAGCCCTATGGCACAGACCCAGCTCCCTCCTGCCCATGAGCGGCACTCCCTGGCCCTTGGGTACACCAAAGCAGTTACGTCCTCTTGAGAGCTGAGATAAGCAGCCATAAAACACAGCTCAGTGTTGACATCCTGGTGCCCCACATGCCGCCAGCGTTGAAGTGTTTGGCAGCGCAGGGCCCACCCCGCACTGCCAGCACATCTGTGCTCAGAGTAAAAGCATGCCAGCAGCCATAACATAATAGAATCCTCTGAGTTGGAAGGGACCCCTGAAGGTCACCTAGTCCACCACAAACAGAGACTTACTTTGGAAAAGCTACCGTGCTTTGGCTGGATTTTCATGACAGTAAATAAGAAATCTGCTCAACTGTGAAGAATGAGGGGACAAAGCGGTGCAGATCCCAATGGCACATAAACACCCAACCCCTCCCCAACCACATCTCCTCCTGCACTTCTTCCTCTCCCCCCCAGCCTCCATCTCTGCCTTGGCACAGCCAACACACTGCTCCGGAAAGCACCTGGGAACCCCCGGGCTGCATCACTCACACCTGAGCAAAGAAATCCTCCTCCAAAGGAACCACGGGAGGGACAGCGTGTGGACAAACTGGGGCAGCAGAGCCTGCCCCCCACGTCCCCCTGACAGCTTAGTGCTGGGAAGGATGAAGCTGCAGCTGGGTGCTGCTTTGGGGCAGATGGGGGAACAAACCCCACGCATACCCCCTTTGTATGCCTTCATCTGCACAGCTCTGAAGTTGGGCTGGGCACAGCTGCAACCTGCTGCATTCAGACCTATGAAGCACCACAGGGCTGTTGGCTCACTCCTCCTTCAGGGACAGCAGCCTCAGGGTGTCCAAGCACCCAAACACCCCCTCCTCCCAACCCTGATCCTGAGCCACCTCTGTTCTCTGTTTCTTGAGACCCTGGAGTTCACAGGGATCCAGCCCAGCATCAAAACAACGCATGGGGTTGGGGACATCACGACAAGGACTCCATCACAGCCTGATGCTACTCCTCTGATCAGACCCCTCCTGGGGTGCAATGGGACCCCGTGGGACAGGGTGGGGGACAGCAGTGGGAGGCAGCTGGAAGAGCACCCAGCGCTGTGCCAGGGAGAGCCTGTATGAGTCGTGCCCGGGTGGGCACACACAAAGAGCTCACAAAACTCGAGAACCATCAGGACAAACTGCCAGAAAGCACCACCAACCTGACCCGCGTTACACAGGGTTTGCAGCCAAGCGAGCTGCCCTGCAAAACAACCCCCGTGAGCTCTCGGTTGTGCCTCCCCAGGAGGACTTTTCCTCCTGTAACCTTTGAAACCTGTAAGGAACCGTCTCTCTATGCTGTCCCAATGGCACAGGCACGGCCGCGTTCCCCCCACCCCCTCCCCGGGCAGCTTTGTTCCACCAAATAACTTTGGAAAGGAAAAGCGCTTTGCACAGCAGAACGGCTCAGGCAAGGATAGCACAGCATGCAGCAAAAAAAGCAGCAGAAAGCACGCAGATAGGGGAGCAGCAGGAGGGGAAACGCGCCCAGCCGAGCCCACCTGCCCCAGCGCCTTCATCCTCCCCCGAGAGTCCATCAGCGCGGCGAAATTATACAACAAACCCAACGCCACTGAACGCAGACGGATCTATTCCACACACCTCATTGAGCTCTGGTGCTGACAGCGTCCAAACCCTCCGCCGCGACCCGAGGAGCAGCAGCAGCACCGCGAGCAGAGGAACGTCCCCCGACGGCACCGCTCAGCTCCGCGCTGCGCCTTTTCTCCCTTCCTTTTTTTTCTCTTTCCCCTATTTATTCCCTCCTCTCTATTTTTCTGTCCCCTTTCTCTTTCCGGTTAAACGTCAGCGGCCGTCCCTCGGGGCTCACATGCCCCAACATTGACCTCGCCGTCCCCGTTCCTCCATCCCGCGGTGCCGCCTGCCGAGCCCCGTGCCCAGGTGAGGCCGGGATTTATGCGGCCCGGGTGGGAGGGGGCCGTGACTCAGTGGCTGGCGTTGCTCCGCTCCGCACACACCTGTACGGGCAGGCACAGCCCCGCAGCCACCCCCCACCCCAAGGAAAAAGGGCTGAGCCGGCCCTGGGAAAGGGGCTGCGTTTGCCAGCAGACGAGGTTCGGCAACCTCGGTGTTTTCCTTGCGCTTCTGGAGAGGATTTAAAGGAAAAAAACTGAACGTGGAGGGCACAAAGCATCACCACTGGGATCACAGCACGCGCACAGATGGGTGTCACCGCCACAAAGCGACCCTGCTCCCACCGGCAGCCCCAGGGCACCATCACCTGCAGATAAGGGAGGTTTTTGTGCTAAAGGCAGCGAAGCACATCCCTGCCAGTTCCACAAAACCTCTTTCCCTCTGTCCTCCTGCCACAGTGCACCGGGGCAGCTCTGGAGCAGCTCCATCCCACACATCAGCAGTTCCCATTTTGAGTTTGGCACAAAAGTCTGCTAAGAGAAGGCAATTTTCCTCATCACTGAGCTATAGGGGATGGAGTCCTGGGCAACCTGGTCTACTAACAGACCTGGAGGGTGACGGCCCTGCCTGGGGGAGGGGGTTGGATGCTCGAGGTCCTTTCCACAATTCTATACCATTTGCCGCATTGCCAATATCCTATAGACTATCTGGCATAAATCAAAGGAATGCTTTATAGTGTTATTAATGTGTATACGATTTATTACATTAAATTAGGCTTAATGTAATTATCTAGGTAATTAAAGGATGAAGTCCTCCCACGTTCCCTTCTTCAGCCTTTTCCCTAAGACAGCAAACCACGTGCATCCATACGTTTGCCACAGATGCTCCATGCCTTCAGCACAAACACAAAGGGAAACCTCAGCAGAACAAACTGCCCTCTGTCCCCAGGACACAAGCAGGGGCACCAACAGAAGGAAAAACATCAAGGAAGGATCCAGCAGAAAACTCCAGTAACATCCCTGCAGGGGTAGAGACCCTAACCCTACCCAGAGATGGACATCTCCATGGATGACTCTATGACAGTGGGACCATCCAGGGCCACACAGCTGCTGGCTGCGATGCCCAAAGGCTGAGAAGACATTGATACGTTGGAAAGATCTGGGAAAGTTCTTTTCTCCTGGCTTTGTTGGGTGGGTGAGACAGACACCTCCAGCGTGAAAAGGCAAAAGCCTTCCTGGTGAAATCCCGGTGTTTCGCTGCTTGCTGGTGACCAAAGGCATCAGCCCAGCCCCAGCCAGAGCTGTTCCAAATAAACAAAGGGCAAATATTGGAAGGCACCAGTGTGCGTGGCTCTCACTTGGAACAAAAGGAAGGAAGCTGGATATAAACATCGGGAGGGGCAGTGGTGCACTGCAGGGCTGAGAGACGGGAAACCATTCTGCAACAGCAGTGCCTAAGTGTGCTGGAGTGCTCAGCAAGAGGACATGGAGACTTTGGGTTTGTTTTCACCTCTCCCCAGCATGGATGAAGAGTTGGAAAGGAGCTGGTGCAGGTGGTGGTCAGCCAAGCCTTGGGAAGTGTGTCTTCTATAGAGCCTCAGCCTCTCCAAACAGGCAGCACAGAAGCAATCCAGGTAAAGCATAGCTTCAGGTGATCACCTTCCAGTGTGAGGCGGGGCTGGCGAGGGCTGTCCCTCCCCACCAGCTCTTTTGGTTGGTGAGGCACAGAAAGAAAGCAAATCCCTGACACACAAATCCCTCTCTGCAATGGCATCAAAGGGGAATGGCTCCTTAAGTCACAACAAGCAAATAGGAAAGAAAACCAACACTTCAGGGCACAGAGGTGGGAGAATAAGACTTCAGAAGGGTGGTGAAGTCAGAGCTGATCTGCCAAGAATGACTTCAGCAGAGCCCAGAGGCAGCCACCCTGGCACTGCAGATGGACCAGAACACGGTGTTCAGCTGAGGAACATGGCTCCTCCAGCCCGCTGTAGATCAGGACCAGGCAGACTGCTAACAAGCAAACCCATCAACCCTCTGATTGCAAAAGCTAAGGCAGTGTGGATCCCACAGGGCAGGAAAGAGTACCTCCCATCCGAACATCACTTGTGAGCACCTGAAGCTCCCCCCACCTCTCTCTCTGCATGGCCACAGCTGCCAACCTGCACGCCATGCTCCCAGCAGCAGTGCAGAGGCTTTATCCTAGGTCTGCACTGTGTATTGCTTCCGATAGCAGCACACAAGATAAACACAGACCAACAAAACCCATTGTTCTGGCTGAGAGCTCGTTACACAATGGCTGGCATCCTTAGTCAATTCAGGAACATGACCAATCCCCACTGATGAGTATTTTACCTGGACGTTGTCACTCTGGTGCCATGAGCAGCTCTGGTCATAAAACACACAGAAATACAAAGGTTTGGAATGACTGTGGATACTGCAGAGCAAGAAGGTGGGAGGGGGGCATGGAAAAAGGAAGGGTGGGGTGTGGGGATGCATGACAGGAGTAAAATACTTGCACTTAAACAATATTCAGTAGCTTGTGTAGTTAAATGATTCGTCCTCCCCAGCACAGCTGACAGCACTTCTATCATCTCTTTTTCTCCTCCTGCAAATGCACCCCTTGGTTCACGTTCAGCTGCATTCTGATAGCAGCTTAAACAAAAAGTTACAGTTTCCCATGCTACTTTCTTTTCCTGATAGGGTACAGCATACAGAGATGCAAGTGCTGACATGTTTAACTAGGTGTATAATTAATGGTTCCTTGTAATCAAGCTATTTCATCTAGCACAGTTACGCCAGGTTACGATCAGGAACAACTTTTGCTGCATTCAGTCAGACTCAGTTATTTACCTGCAAGGAACGTAATCTTTCCAAGTCATTAACGAAAGTGAGAAACTAAACATAAGCAGAAATGAATTAAAAAACCCACAAGAACAGATTTCCCACCCTGGTATTAGAATCTTCTCTGAAACTGCTTATATCTGCATGGTCTTCTTCTCTTTGTGACTATTTCTGATCCAGCAGTCCCAGGAGCTGCAGGACATCAGGCAGAGGACGGCCTGCTGTTACAAAAGTCACACTCTTTCCCACTAAAGCTGACGGTGCTTAGGCTCAATCTGTAAATCTGGTTTAGTGGATGCAGTCTCAGACTCTCCCAACTTTACTGGACAGGGAGCACGGGACGGGCTGACACACCTGGTACCAGGCAGCACTGCAGTGTACTGGCACGCAGCCCACACAGACATTTCATTTCACTCACTTGCCCACAGCACAGATATTAAGGACATTCATTAGAGGAATGTTTGTTGTTCTGGCAGCCCAGACACCTCCCACCCCCTGTTCACAGGACTGAACTAATTGCAGTGCTCATCCCTGTTGGTCATTAATCTACGGACCAAAATACTGCAGCAGCTGGTGCTTCTCTTTTTTTTTTGTTGTTGTTGTATTTAAACAAACCTGTTGTGCCTTCACCCACATGCTGTTCAGCAGGACTTCAAAGTGAATTATCTATCCCACCTACCTCAAAAACGTAAGCAAACTGCCTCTGCTGCTGAGCTCCCTTCTGGGTGACTGACCTCCACTGATGGAAGATTTGATGGGAAACCCCAGAAGCCAGAGGGTAACTTTTGGAGAAGTTAAGATGCTGGAAAAGGTTTGAAAAGGCAACAGTTCCGAACAGCTGAGTCACCAATTATTTCAGGACATCCTCTGTGATCAAACTATTTCCAAACTATTTACAAAAACTGGGTGCTTATTTTTTCCCTTACCAAGAGATGCAGACATGTGAATGACACCAACTTTTTTTTTTAAAGACTTTCAATATTTATAATTTTTTGCAACACAAGTAAGAAGATTTATACAATATATATATTTTTTAAACTGGAAATACTCTATCACAACATTGGAGCAAGCAGTAACTGCCATGTGTGCACTTCAGGGTACGTCGCTAATACAAAGACAATATCGCAGGCAGGATCAGATGCCCTCCTCTGACTCCAATCTCATTCCATGAGAATGAAAGGTTTCTGTACAGGTCTTGGCAAATGAATTAACAAATCAAACCTCTACAGCTTCTGCATAGAAATCTCTGTCCTTGAAAGGTGGTAACATGACAACTTCAGTGCAGTTACCTCAGTATTTCAGCTATTGAACACGTCATCACCAAGATACACACAGATACGCACACAGGTACAGGTGTCAGTACTAAACTATCCATCCACATTCACAGGTGCAGACTGAGCTTCAAGCTTCTGCTACACATCTGAAGATGGACACTGACCAACAGTCTCTGCTTTAAATCCCTTCAAACTGAGCTGGCGCGCTCGAGGGAGGTGCATATGACAAGGAACAGCCTCTGAGGATCATCTGGAATAAACAAGGATAATACTGACATTCCCTCACTGGTTTTGGGTTTCTTTTTGTTTGTTTTTAAATTAAAAACAGAAGTTAAACCAGACTTGGAAGAAGGATAAAAACTTAACGCAGTAATATAACAAATACATTTATATCTCATCTTCCTCCAGCACAACACAGAGACTGGTTCTTCCTGAAGCAAGAAGAGAGGCGTTTTCGGCAGAGGTCCATTCGTGTGCACACAGCTGGCATGCCTGCTCCTGCCCCCATTCCTCCAAATGAGAGCTGTGGTCTGTTTCAAAGAATCCTGTCATCTTTTACCAAAGGTGAAAGCCACCCCTCCCTTTCAAGAACAATGGTTTCGATGACAACTCAGTCCAAAAATCCAAGCCCAGCACGCTGGTCACTGCTTTGCCTTTTTCACAATGGTGCCAACAGCTGATATGACTGTAGTTTTGGATCCACTTGCACTGGTGGTCACTGTGACAACACCTGGCAGCGTTGCAGTAGTGGTGAGGATGGTGGGCTGAGCTATTGTTGTTACAGGGATGGCTGAGTCCCATTTGCTCTTCCTCTTCTGTGCATCTGCAAGTTCCATCAAGGAAACAAGGATTAGCATTGTGTTAAAAGTTGCACTAAATCTTTCCTAACAGTCTGTCTCATCAACTCTTAATATACTCTGCTTGACTAGACAGCTTTCCCTCACATTAATTTCAGCGTGCACTGCTTATAAACACTGAGGAGGAAAGACAACCTTATACCTCAAGAGTCAAAGTCTACATGTGAACTCCAGCCAAATGGGAGACAGTTGACTCCTTGCCCTAAAGCATGTTTGATTGTAACTGAGCACACGTTTTTCAGTTGTTCCAGTACGGGCACCAGACACACTCAGTCTTCAAGGTCTTAAAGGCTTCCAGTTTAAAAGGCAGGTACTAGGCAAGAGAGTAATTTTTCAGCCTTCCAGTTCTCTAAAGATGCATCAGTCCCAAGAACACTACAACTACAGGCATCATAGGATCTCCAGACATCCCAATAAACTGCTACAATTAACTGACCTGTCCCTGGGCTTTCATTCTAGAAGGACAGCCATGGGATACAGGGACTAGAGGAAAGCTAATCCAGTATCAACTAGCAGAAACACTATCATCATATTATATACACAGTCGGTAAGGAGCTCTCAGGGTTCCCAGGAAGCATGAATCCCAGCACTGCTGCAGCTTAACAAGCATGGATGCAACTGGGCTTTACCTCCTACTGTAGTACTGGCTGTCGTGGTTGTCGTAGAGGCAGCACTTGTTGTTGTGCCCTTCTTAGTGCCAGTCACAAATTCAATCTGGGAGAGACAAACAGGAGAAAGGGGAGAAGATAAAAACAGTGTTAGTTTATGCACAGGTTTTTCTTTTTTTAGAAAAAAAGAGAACAAAAACAGTTTTAGCATCACATGAGAGGTCTCAGAGCTGGCTGGCAAGCAGGAGGAAAGATGCAGACTTTAAATCAAAGCATCCTGAAGCCATAACCATCAAGGTTCCCTGTGTCTCAGCTCTTAGGTCTGATATGATAATCTGTTTGTCAACTGCTATAAGCGTAGGAGTTTGATACAGCTCCAGAAAGAACAGCTCCTGGTATTAAAATGTCTATTTGTATTGTTAGGAACCCCTGTGCTTTTTTCCTTTAAAAAAAACTTGCAGGACAAGTCACTACCTGCATGATTTACTGCAACTGCATCATAGCAGGAAACCTAGCAACAAGAGCTACAACAGCATGCAATCCTGTATTTTCAAAACTGCAGAAATGGGCGAGGACATAATCAGATACCTGGGTTACTGTGCCAAAAAAACCAAACGCAGCAAGATACAGCATGCGCTGTGAGAAAAACACACCTCCAGGTACTGAGTACTAGAGGAGCTTTCTGCAGTATTAGAAAGCAGGCTCTAAGTTTCAGACAGATTTCAGTTTTCTAATGCCAGCTGCTAGCTCAAAGCCAACAACACTGCAGGACAGAAAGAAGATCTTGCAAAGCTCCTGTTCTCTTTTCAGGGGGTACAAGAGAACGTATGTTTTGTGACAAGCCCAGACACTCTTATTTAAAGCCAACATATGCCCAAAATTTCTGGATATCAGAAGCAAGACAGCAATATCAAAGAGAACAGGAAGTCAATGTTGTCTCACAATGAGGCACAATGAAGAAATCAAAATGAACTAGACCATGCCACCAGGCAGTGTCACAGATTAAGAAAAAGGCTGATATTTATGGAACATCTTGTTTGTATCTGGCTTACTGCATACCATGTTTTGAGCTCTGGTTTAAAAATACTGACAAAACAGGAACAAAGCCAGTGGAATAAACCACCTATAGAAATGGACCTGTAACTTCATCTGCACAGCTTGGAAAAAAAACCACTGTGCAAGAAAAGACAGAGCCAGGCAAAACAAAGCACAGAGTGTAGTTCACAAAAAACAGCAAAGCACCAAAATGAAATTCAGCAGGGAAACAAGCAAAATCCTGCATCTCAGCCTCCCTTGGTTTAGAGTAGCTACCTTTGTGCGCTCCTTCTTGGCCTTCTCCAGTTTGTCCATTTCAATCTTCTGAGCTTTTGCTGAGAGAGAACAGAAGTTACAAGAAGCACCAGGAACAGTAAAGAGCTATCACTGTCACACACTTTCCTCCATAAGCAATCAAAAATTTCAAACGATAAAAACTACCATCAAACTTCCTACTGCACACAATTACTGATTTCAGATGAAAACACTACAGAACTTAATTAAATGCTCCCTGGACTGATGAAGCAGCAAGAACATTCATGCACATCCAACTAGAATGATAGAGTTAAAAAGCAGCATGTGATGCTTTTCACTTATAAAGGTGAAGGCTGCAATGCAGTTCATTAACTACAAAACACAAAGAGCTAAGTTAGGACAGGAAAAAGAGAGATTTCCTGGAATTACCTAGTGCTTCATAATACGAATCCTCTGACCAGCCATGAGGATCAAACATGTCCTGTAGATGAAAATATAAAGTCACATTAGGGGTTACTTCCACATATACAAAAAAAGAAACAGCTAAAAAATGCACGTTTTGCTTTCCACTGACAATGTTGATTACTGATGATTTCTCATATTCCAGGGACACAAAGATGACATCAAAGCTTTAATAGAATGACGTTGTGTTGTGAATGAATAAACAGCTTTGAAATCAAAAGGATAGTGGAATAAGATACACATTCTTCTGCTGTTCAGCTTCCATTCCCCCCAGCAGTACACACTCCAGCAGTTTTTATTCAGAGTCATTATAGCAAAGTTGGAGACACTGAGGCTCAATACCACGTGAAAATGTTCACTTCAATACAGAGGATCAGACAAGGGTTTCCTTGCAGGACCTCTAAACAAGCAGGCTAAGGAAAGCCAAGTGTAAGAGCCACAGCTCTACATCAGCTTTCACCCACTACCTTGACAGGTAAAGCAAGTGCACCTCACCTTCGGGTAATTTGTACCAAGTTCATCAATTGAACAGAACTGGATCAGCTTTTCATAGATGCTGAAACAAGGAAACAAAAAAGGACAGAGTTTAGTTCCAGCTCATTTATTCTCCTCTAAACTGAGCTGTTTCAGCTTTTCAGTAAGAAGTTGTCACCTCTGCACACTGAAACTAGAGTCTGTGCAGTTATGCTTGCTGTGGTGGATGCAGCATGCTGTTAACCACATTATTTCCCACTTCCCTCAGGTCACTCTCCCAGCTCCCACAGCAGACACTTTCCAGAATACATCATCCAGAGCCCATACAATATTTGAAAACCTAACTGAAATGATAATTGAGTTGTTGCACCAAAGGAGAGTTTTACTCTCAGTTACAGTCAAATTACGTCTTTCAATTTTGTAAGCAAAAACACTTCTTGCTCAGGATCCTGTTCCAGCTACAGCTCCAGCAAAGAAAATTCCTTGATTTTGATATGTATGTGGTGCTCTGGCCTCATAGAAAAATATGGTAGCTCACCTGGGGTTGCGGAATTCCTTTTTCCTTTGAATGATGTAGTTCATATCCATGCCCTCTTTTATTTTCCTCTCATACAGCTTTTGAATCTTATCCTGAGGGAACAAGATTACAGGGTGAGCCAGTACAGAAAGGATGAGTGTTCCAGCTGACTATCAAAGCATACATGTGGAAACAAGACAACTGAACCAGTGACCTCCTCACACACAGAAAGGATTTCACCTCTACCCTAGGGCCAGGCAGTCTGGTTAGTGCAGAAACTTTCTGCTTTAAGGTCTGACAGCATCTTCTCCATGAACTGTCCATGTGGGCAAGGAAATTGTCTTTATACTTTCTGAAGGCTTCATTAATTAAAGATCTGCATTCAAGGCACTAGTGCACACTCTTTCCCTTCAGTAGATAGCAGAAAATAGCTCCAGGAGGGATAGGTGAATTCCACAAAGGCTCTTCCACAACATTAAGAGGCCATTCCACTTCTTTTCTGACTCTGATGGGCACTTGAAGATCAGCTGTTGAGCTACTCTGTGCAAAAGTCAAGGCCCATGCTTACGACTGAGGCACCGAGTTCTGCTGTGCCTACAGACACAACATGATCAGCAGACACTGCTGGTGGTGAATGCTGGCAGCCAAACACTCTTAGGAATGCACTTTAAATCCCTCCTGAGAATATTTCACTGAAGTCATAAGCCAGGACTTCAGCCTCTCAAGATGGGAGAGGTGAGTCAGTTCTCCTTTGTTGCTTCTAGATAAGCTGCTTAATGTCTTCCTCTGTACAGGGAGTCAACTCAAACACAAAACTGACCGTTGTCTAAGAGTATACTAACTGCAGAATAAAATAACTTATAAAACTAGTACTTCAACCAACATTAAGAAAAAAAAACCACTTCACAAGATGAATTTTCAACAGGTCCTCACAAAATCAGCACGAAGAAGTCACAGTCTTCACATGTAATGCACATGCCATAAGTTTGAAGGATCAGCTGCAAAAAGGAGACTAACTTGGAGAGATGAAGTGACTCAATAGGTGTCCCTTTTTGTAGGGACACAGTTCGCATTCATAATGTCCACAAATAAGAAACTACTAGGTCACCTTTATAACAAGGAAGATTCCCTTTGACCAAGTTCAAAGTTTAGCTTATTAGAAGAAAAGCTAACAGAAGAAAAAAACACGTTAACAGTAAAAAGCCTGTAACATTCTGAATCTGAAGAACAATCCCATTCCCATGCTTAAAGCGCTCTAAGATGTGGTTTGACCCTCTAACAGAGGACAAGTTCTCTCCTTTGATTTTACACTGCAAACTGCTGTCAAAGGGGAAGAAAATCTGCTTTAGTCTGCGCTCTCAAGCTCTGCTCATTCCTCAGATCTAACACACTAACTCATTGATGTCAGAACAATAGAATACTCCTACAGCATGCAAGGACAAATGGGTGTGCCCAGGTATACTGAGTGGAGAAGAAAGTGTGATCTGGATTGGTGAGTCATTCTGAATCACCATTCCACATTAGCAACTTACTTTATAGAGCATTTCAGAAGTGGTTCTGTATTCGTATTCTTACTGCACAAATAACTGCAGTTAAACCTCAAATGAATGGCAGAAAACAGCAGTCAGTGCTTTCATATGTCCTCTGCTGGGAACAGGAAAACAGAGCAGGTGCTCCTGCCCTTTCCTAGATAGGGATTTTGTTATATAAGGACTACAGAATTTTGCACAGCAGACCAAAGGCTGTCAGCAGCAAGTGCTCAGACCAACACCATTGTGCACACTGCATGCTGGATACAGGGAATACTCCAAATGGATGTTACCATTTCTGCCCCAAACTCAGAGACTCAGTAACACCGCAAGTCTCAGACTGGTATGAATCAAGTCCCTGGCAACACTTTTTTTTAATTAACATCCAATTGTTGTTACATCAACTCTTACATCACAAGTAAGAGTTCAGACTCTCATAAAAGGGACAGGGTTTTGCACCAACTTAGCTGGTTACTGCCATCATTTGGGTGAAAATATGCATTTGTTTTCTTTTGCTGCCTCTAGGTTACCAGTAATTCCTCTGAATGCTTATCATCCACTCACACAACATGTAGGTGGAGAAGGAATCTAGTCAGTGCTGACTCAACAATTCCAGTTAGGGGATTCTCAGATCCATGCAGAATAACAATGATTTGTTCTCTCCTTAAGAGCTGAGTTTGCTGAAGCCAGAGGACAGCAGTCTTCACAGTAAACTTTATTTCTGTGTCACTGATGAGATCAAGAGCCAGCTTAAAGTATAAGTGACCTACACAGACTGTGGAAAACAGCTTTAAGCTAGTGTGAGATTCCTAAGCTAGAACTCCTGTAAAGCTAAAACAAACAAACAAGACAAACCCAAACAACAGTACATAAACTCACTGTGTTAGAAACTCAGCAACAATGCTGAATTTTTTGACTTGTGGAAAAAGATTGAGCAAAGTTCCCAAATATTCCCCTCCCTACTGAAACACAAGGCTTTTGAGGACGTATACCAACCTGCAAGTGGTTAGAACATCTGCCAGGAGGTTCAGGAGGGATTTTGATCTCATCTGGAGACATGTTTCGCACTCTCTCTGAAAAAGAAGCTGTAGAGAGCAAGCTGGGCATGAGTTCTGGTACTACAGAAGGGACTCTAAGCCATGGAGATCACCAAAATGTTCTATGCCCTATCATCAGTGAAACAGAATGGCTAAAGGCAACTGGAGTTATGTTAACTAGTACTTGTGGCATTTTCAAAGCACTGAGCAGGAAGCAACTAAACTAAAGCTAAATCACTGGCAGAGTAACAGGATGTTTGCTTTACCTGTGTCTACCTTATACTGTGGCTTTGTCACAATCAGGCTTGGAGTTTTATTCTAGGGTGTCATTTTTATCTCGGAGCAGACCTGGGAAAAGCAAGAATACTCCCCCTCCAGTTGGATTGTTGAAAAGATCCTCACAGGCAAAGGACCTGCATAGGAACGTATGTATATTCCTGGAATATTCATCTCTCATCCTGTGGTGTGCACAAGATATCAAGCTCTCCACTACTCCAGGTCTTCCATATGCGCTTCAAAGTCTTGCTCTGAACAGCTCAGTCTTGTGGCAGTGTGATTCTCTGTGAGCATCCTGTGCGTGTGGAGTACTTGCCATTTTTGGGGGTGCCATCCATTTGGATCCTGTTCCTTTTATGACCCACCTACACGAACCAAAGTGGTTCAAAAAGCAAACAACCCTCACCAAGGCCACCAGGAGTTAGCCACAACAAACTGCATTTCATTCTTAAGTTAATATTTCCTTAAGGGGCACTTTAATCTTCGCTTACGGTGTCAGACTATTACTAGAAAGAACAACTAGTCCTGCAGGACAGGCCAGCACACAGTACCAGCTTTCTATAGCTGTTTGTGTTAGGAACTTCCATTCCAGCACCTGATTGCTTCGTAACAATGAGCATACAAAAATATCAGCAAGAGAAATTGTCACGTTCCCTCTATTACTGGCTGCCCTCCCACTCAGTTACAGGAAACCCAGGCAGCTTTCTAGCTGAAGTCTTAAAGCAGAGGACTGTGACATATTTAAGCCATTGGGATTGTTTTCAACGACAATTAGTACAGGAGTCACAGAATGCAGTATTAAAAAAGACTTAACACCAGCACAGCAGCTGTACTGAACAAATGTTTCACATTTGTGACTTTCCAATTAGATATTTTGGAATAAAAGCTGCTTGAACTGAAAATTCCGCACACTCGAGTCCAGCTCTTTGACTAACGCCCAGACATCCCCAAAGGGCAAACACTGGCATTTGAACACAGCACACACTTCTGCCTTCCAGCACAGACCATCGGATAGCTGAAGCTGCAGATAATCAATATCACACGTGTCCAGTGCTACTACAGTTTCTAGCTACTATTCAAAAATGTTAGAGACTATAAAGGATGCCGAGGATGATAACCTTTGGGGATGCAAAGCCAGCAGGCGAGCATTCATTCTGTTTGATCAAGATGTCGTAGAGGGTTAAATTCTTCAGTGGTTGCTAGCAATGAACAAAAGCTGTCCTTTGGCATTTACTAAGAGGGTGCCTCTCTATGGAGGAAGGAAGCTTGCCAGAGCCCCTACAGAAAGGCAGGGAAATTCCGTGACAACAAGGCAGACATCTGTTGTAAGTTACAGTTGCTGGTTAGATGGCATAGCCTCTAATTTAATTAGAAATTCAGGAACCCTGACAGACAGTAGCAAATAGACAGAGGTGTTCATAATAGAAAGCACACCAGGCTTTCCGGAAAAGGAGAAAGCTGATTAATGGCTTAAGAGATTCACAACACCAGCAGGAACATTAAAAAAAATAAATAAAAAGGCCACAAACCAGACTTCATAAGGCAAAGAAATAACCCAAAAACCAATCAATTCAAAACTTCCATGAAACAGAAATAACACTGGAGGAAGAACAAACACTGGAGGAAGAGCTTCCAATGAGACAATATATTTCTGCCCATGGCTTTCCAGGTCTCAGTGTTCATTTGGCCTTTTGTTTGAGCCATGTGAAAGCAATCACTTATCAGCACTATACTGATAGGGGAAAGTATCTCCACAGTTTATAAGGAAGTGGAAGTAAGACACCTTTGGCTACAGCTTTCCCACTGTACGTGCACCGTGCTCCACCTGGCAAATCCAGCACAGACATGAGTACAGGAACATTCAGCATTACTCAATTATTTCATCACATCACAGCCAGTTTGAGAAGCCACATCATTAGGAAGCAGAAGATGAGTTTTACCCCTTCAGGCTTATATACAGTAAGGAAGAGCAAGTAATTCATGCCCTTGAGCAGTCTTCCAACTTCTCCGAACAGGTATCAGCAAGGCCAACTGCAAGGCCACTTCTGCAGAGACAGAAGCAGCATGGACTGTCATTCAAGAGGATCCTTGAACTTGTGCATACATCCACAAGCTCCTGTGCAAGAGATCTTGTGTTTTCCAAGTCCCAAGCACTGCTTTCCACTGGCTACACAGCACAGATGGACAGCTAAGGCCAAGGTGTGTCCTCACAGGATGCATCCAAATGCTTTGTGCATCCTGTTATTTCAGACCACATCTAAGCTTTACTTTTACATGACTCAGTGGCAGTGACACTGGCTGCAGATTCCAATTGGTGCAACTGCTGGCTCATTGCCTAGAGGATCTCCACGTGGGGACCTCAGGAAGTTGACCGTTGGCATGATTAATCTCCACAGGCACACCCAAGTTCTGGTTCATGGTAAGTAAATATCTTCTCCTAATCAGATTCATGGCACAGGTAAAAAGCATTAGCAAGAACTAACGTTGCAAAACACAGGTCCCATGACTCAGCTGGGGGCTCAAGAACATAAGGAGCCAAGGCAGTGCCATACCAGAAGCTCAAAGCGTCCTACTTGTGAGAAGGACACTGCTACTACTCATGCTCAGTTTACACATCCTTCCATGAGCTGATCTGCAAGTTAAAAAAGGAAATTATCAGCAGAAGCATTAAATGATTGTAGCTTTTTGTGTTGTCAGTGCAGTGATGAGAGATGTTCATCTGCTCCTGGGCTATAGGGCCATAGCATATCAGAGCATACCTAGCAAAGATTCAGCATCTTAGAAGACAATGGAGGATATCTGCTTGCCAGATCCTGAAGAGGCAGATGAACTTAGTGCTTCCATTTAATTGTCAGCTTCAGACAGGTGAGTTACTTGGCCACTATATACAAAAGCGCAAAGAAATATTGCATAGCAGGGCAGAAAGTGTCACAGAGCCATATTATGTGCTCAGTCAATTCCAAAATGACCACTCAAAACCCAAAGGCTATGCTGTAAACAGGGACAAGAGAACAAACAAACTTTAATTCCTACAACTGAAGTCATAAAGAACAGAGAAAACCAAATGAATAGAGAGCATAAGAGCAGCTGGCTGGACCTGGGCACCCCGGGATGTCAGTCACGTGAGGTCTGGTAAAGCATCTTGCTTCAGCTTTCTGAATAGCACTGCCCCCCAGGTAGGGCTGAAATCTCTTGTCCCCTTCAAGGTTCACTTGTGGTTGCCTAAGAAGCAGCACACAAGGGATTACAGGCAGTATCAGGTGCCAGACTGTCGTCTAGAAAGGTCACGCTATGCAAAGGAAAAAAACAAAAAACACAAAAACAAGCAAAGAAGTGGAGAGGGCAATCAGAGGGGCATGACTTTCCCCTAGAGAAAACACAAACCACTGGTGCCTGGTCTCTAAAACTGCATTCTTTGGCACTCTAATGAAGTCGGCTTGGCATAAACCAGGGTGTGTGGGTTTCTAATTTCCTGGCACCAGAACAGCCAAATCACAGGGAAGAAGTGGAGGCAACAACATACCAGTGAATCACCCATCCATGGGAGGACACTAGTTCCCTTTCTGCTCTGTGGGCTGAGAAAGGCAGAAAAAGACCTGCAACTCAGCCATATTTTCTGCTGCTCTGAACACTGACTTTGTGCTGAGATATTCTAAGAGTTGAGAGATCCTTACAGTCCAAAAAGTAAACAACTATGCTGCAAAGAAATTCAGCAAGGAAAAAAAAAAACCAGCACAGAAGTATTGTTCTGCATGGCTGCAGAAAACAGCAAATGCAGACATGCTGTTAGTATCACGTACTCTTCAGAGTGCTATGAACTACAAAAAAAAGACAGCACTGGTACAGAAATTCATCAAAAAACATTTCATATATATTTCCCTCTCAACCATAGGGCAGCTACTGCTGCAAACTTCCCCTCCCTGTCTTTCAGGCTTTGGCTACACAATCATTAATCCTGCATGAAACAAGACAACCATGCAGTTTCCCAAGTGCTCATCCTAGCTGGCTTTTTATGCCAATTATTGCTACATTGCTCATGTAGCACATGCTAAACAGATGAGGGAATAGGTCCAATTGGAAAGCTCTCAGGAAAAAAAAGAACCAGGAAGGTAGATCAGTTGGATTTACCTCCCAGATGAGCATGTGAACTTCACTACTGTGTCCAGTGGAGGTAAAACAGAACACTACTTGTGGCAGGAGCCTGTATTAATGCTGTTACCTAAGCAGCTACACAACCATAGACTTTAACGATGGTGATGCTGAACCTGACGTTGCTGTTATCTGAGAAGGGCAAACCACAAGCTTTTAATTGAAAAAGCTACTCTGAAAAACTTCTAAGGGAGACTCAGGCTTCCACATACTGATATTAAACAATTTTAGATATACAGATTGAAGCAGTTATTTGCTTTGTGTTAGAAAATCTTGCACCTTTTCCCATTCAAGAATAATAATTCTAAAAGCTCAGGCTTCCTGGGAGGGAGTGGCTTTTATATTACACTAACCAAAAGGCTTAGTGCAACGTTCCTTTTCAACTAGATAAGATAGGGCCTAATGCAAAGGACGTACAGAATGCAGTACAGCAATATGCTAACCTACTCAAGGCTGTTCCTACATGAAGCTACCCTAAATGCTGCTCTGTGCGTGTCACAATTGGAAGAGGATACAAAAGATGTACTACAGCCTTAATCCAGACCTGTGACTTACCAGTACTGTTCCTCATTAGTATGTGACATTGTAATGAGTGCCCTCCCTGCAGCTTTCAAACTTGCATGCCAGCCTTGGTTATCACGAGGTACATGAAATTCAGTCTCATTTCCTGAATGGAGACTCACTGAGGAAGAAGTAGACTGACAGAACTGTAATCCAAGTCTCACACTTGAATGAAGAAAGGCCTTACCACTACATTGCTTTACAAGCACAGAGCTTCACTCACACGTAAAGCAGAGAATAAAGGGCAGATGGTCTTCTGATATTCCTCTTTACTTTTTACCCCACGTGCTGTTGTCTCATCTGTGTTTCTAATGTTAATTTTGGAGTGGATTAGCAGCCTGGAAGAAGATCTCTATGGCATTCTGTGATAAGACTGGTTAAAGGAGCCTTGCCCTCTAGAGGATGATATTACAGCTGTTGAGTCAGTGCAAAGTCTGGGCAGGCCAATTGAAAGGGACTTGAGTGCAAAAATTCAGAGTGACAATCGTTTTAGGGGTCACAACTTGGGATCTTAGTACTTATTGCCCAATATTTTATTTTACACTTACCACAGTGTGGCTGAAATATCACAGCCAAGCCTGGAAAAGCTGGCTTGATGGAGAATTAAGTCAGTTCAAGAACTCCTGTTTTTTTACCATACTATCATATGCTACCATGCAACTGTACTAGTAATCTCAGGAAGAAAGGGTTAGTGTGAGATAGTGAGAGCTTCAACACAAAATACAACAGCACTTTATAGCCCCACAGATCAAGCAGAGGTTACTATTTCAAGCTGACTGCACTGGATTTTTCCAAGAAATTTTTCCAAATCTAATAATACTGCAGTGAATGAGATGCCACATAACTTTCAACAACCATTACAAAGCACACAGTATGCCACAACACCCATTAACTGCTACACTGAAGTCTCTGAAAACAACCAGCTCTCACAAAGGTACCTAGAAAAAGCTACAGCTTTATTTTTGAGGGACTCATCTAAAAAAAAACCCCAGCACTACCCTTTACATCTCTCTGAGACATGTAATATATTTTCAGGCATGGTACTTTTCCCAGGAGAAGACCATACTGGGAAAATTTCACTGAGGTAAAAGAGTGGAGGCAGCAACTCAAACTACAGCATCACCAGAATGGAGTGAAGATGCTTTTTTTGGTTGGGTTTTCTTTTTTCCTTTGTACTTTGAAGAGGGAGAACTTAGAAGGTCTAACTTGGAAAAAAAAATTAAATGCTTCTGATCAAACTTACCAACTAGCTCCTGAGGATCTCTCTTCTCCAGTTCTGAGAATTCCTGGGAGAAAGGAGACAGAAACAGATTTCCATTAAAGTATTCTTCCAATCTAACACACCACGCTGTCTGTTTGTTTAGAAACTTGCATCTTACTTTTGAGACAAAAGAATACCAGTTAAGAGTGAAATGCATTTTATTAGATAATAGAGCAATGTTTGTCGCATGGAAAGTCAAAGCCTAACAGGATGCGCCATTTCCTTTCAAAGCTAAGAGTCTAAATTTAATGGAAGAATTGGGACTTTGTTCCTCTGAGTCCCAAACACTCAGCTCCTTTTGAATTCTGCAAAAACTATCATAACTGAAGGCTTTCCTCAAAACAGATCAGGCCATAAATTCTTCATTTTTGGTGACTGGCACGTGGCACTGGCCAAGAGTCAATGCTTCAGTGCATTCAGGTTTGGGAAGAATGCTCTGCTGGCAAATCTGTCTTGGCTGCTGCTTTCCAGGAGTGATGCAGCTGATCTGTTCTTCCAGGAACTCCAAGGCAAACCGTTGACTTGCATACTCTGTTCTGAGATCTTCAACACAGCCAATCAGCCCTTCCTTAGTTATACTGGTATAAATTAAAGCAGCTTCAATTGCAGGAGCACAGCATATGTTTGTACTGGAGTCTGCTAAGCAGGAGTAGTACGCAGGACGAGACATTTTTAAATGCACTTTCACCATACTGAGTCTAACATTCAAACATTTTGGTACTTCTGTTAAGCCCCAAGGGAGTCACAAGCAATGCAGTTCAGTACCAAGTTTCTGAAACAGTATCAGCTGTATCCTAACATTGTCCTCTCCCCCTGTCTCCCTCCCGAAGATTTTTTGTGACTCACTGGACTGTGCGTCCAAAATTCCTCAGTGCCTCCAAACACAGAAGCTATTCATTCAACCTGACACAGACAAAATGCTGTCCCCTTGCTGCTTGGTAACCAGGCTCTAAATCCTCTCCTTCACTCCGTTTCCAGTCAGGTGAGAGATGGACAAGGTAAGGAGAAAGGAGCGAGGTCAGCATCTGGGAACAGGCTGGGTCAAACTCACTGTGAAAATTCACCAATTTCCAGAGAAACCAAAGCCCTCATGGAGCACAAAAACAAATCCTTTGTGCGCCGTTCGCTGCTGCTTGGTATTTTTTATAGTCATTCATGAAAAAAAGCACTGTTTCTCCCTAAGTACACTTGGATCGCAACAATAAAAGGCTGAAGTTAGTTCAGGAAAAAAAAAGAAGGACGTGAAGGAACACGCATCTCCTCGCTGGCCAGCTGGCGAGGCACCAGGATCCCAGCACAGCTTCCAGCTGCTCGAAGCCAACGCTCTCAATGTAACGCATCAACACTTCTCCTCCTCCCAGAGTCTCCAGAACAAGAGGGGAAAAAATAAAGAAGAAACACGGCATTTCAAAGCAGGATGTGCCACCAGAAGGAGCTCTCTGCTGGGAGCACTGGGTATGAATTCAGCTGTGACCTCCATAGACTCAGCATTATAGGGGTGAGCCTCACTTTACCACCAGGGAAACAAAGATGATTCCACAACAACTATTAGATTATGAGGACAAATTCAGATTGGTGTGGAAGTGCTGCTCACAGGCCAGAAAGGCTCATGAGTTTCCCTTACATCTGTAGCTCTGAGTCCAGGTGTAATACAGTCACCCATTAGGCACCAAACGTGAAGTCAGAAGGCTGCCCTGTCTCCTTGAGGGAGAGAACTTGCTGTCTACGTACTTAAATATTTCTTACCTTGGTTTTAAAACAGCAAACAAATATCTGGTGGGATGAAAGGAGGGCTGCCAGTGTTCCAGCCTTAACTGAATTACACCTTGTCAACTTTTCAAATTTTTGTTTTAAATGGACTGAGAGGAAAGAGGAAGAAACAGGCTGCTTCCCTGAGCACCCCCTGCTCCCTGACCTTCACCCAGCTCTGTGTTTACTGTTCTCTGTTCTATTAACACTCCCATTGCTCTCCTGCACACCCCACTGCTGTGCATCAAGGAGGAAAATCCCTAAGGTGACTTGCCTGTGCCAACCCTCTTCTTAACCCAATGGCACAGCCAAATTCAGGAGCTTCAGACATGCATAAAGTGCCTTCAACAAGGCTGCCCTCTCATGTAGCCTGTTAACAAGGTTACAAGGGTACATGCTGCATTTCTGAAGTTTTTAGAAGCCCATTTTCAAATCTCAGGAACAGCACCTAAGTACACAGGAAACACAACAATATTCTGAGGAATAATTTGATGGCCAAAACTCCCCAGGTACGTACCTCACATTACACAAATCTCTTAAGGGAGATGCGTTAAATAGCACATTATGAATTTCTACTATCAGTAAGATCCCTGTAACTAGATGCAAGTTTTTCTTTAACTTGTATTTTTTAATCTTAGAGCTACAGCATGAGCCCACTCAGTTCATGACAGGCCATCTAAAGCCAACCCTCTTAAGTTGCTGCTGTGTATTTATTTGGCCACATCACCTGCCCTCATTCCACCATGGCCACTCAAGCAAGTCCAGTCTGTACATCCTCAGGTCAAAGCTAAGACATTAGAAGCCCTAGAGCTACCTCAAACAAAAGAGAACAAGTTTGCTAGCATAACCACACCTCACTGCCCAGAGGATATGAATTTTGCTTACTGACAAGTTACACCCACTGCTCCATCATTAGCAAGCTGAAGACATCAACACAGCTTTTCATTAAGTCGGACTGCTTTCAAACCTCCCAAAAGCATTCCAAAAAACAAAGGGATGACCAACTCATCCTACAGCATCTGTTCATATTCGCTCTGTTTGCTGTCCAACGCCATGGCAAGGCAAGTACCAACAGCCTGACTGAAGACATACAGCTTGGCAGACATGAGGTTTAAGAGAAGTCTTGTTCAAACTGCTCAGAATCTGCTCAAGATCCATGAATTAAGAACAGTCAAAGCTGTCCACAAAAAAACTCCTTACACCCTCCTTGGCTAATTTAAGTCTGGGACAAACACTAAATACAATGAATTGATCAGAAGAAAAAGAGAGCATTTAAAAAACCAAACATTTTCTGCACGTCAAATCCAATATTGAGGTTGAATGAGATAAATATAAATATATATATATATCAATAAACAGGGATAACAAGGTACAATCAACACTGCACTGTTACTACATTTTCATTGCGAGGAGGAAGATGTATACTGCACACAGATAAGGGATTTCTAAAGAAACACCAAGGCTTTTAAATAATGGAAAATTTGGAACATAACTGGACTTGGGGAAATTATCTAGAACGATTCAAGGCAAAGTTATCTTTTTATAGATACTTCTACACCCAGACCTATATACCCATATCTCATGTGAGAATAGCTGAGTGGTTCCAAGCATACATCAAATTTCTCCATCAGCGTCAGCATACAAAAGCTATTAGAGCTCCCAAGTACCTCAGAGCTCCAGATGTTACTTAAGGGATTCTATTCCATTTGTATCCTGATCACTGAAAAAAATAACAAGGTTATCATTGGTGGCCCCTTCCAATACTACACAGTTTTCACAAACTCAAACTCTGAAGGCTGAACAGGAGCACCTCTGAGTTGACTTCAGCAGCCAGGCTCTCACAACTTGGACGAAGTCAGTTTAGATGCATCAATTATACTGAAAATTATCTCTAACATCATTGAAATATAAAATCCATGCAAGAAAGAGGTATTCCTTGCTAATTCCTTTTCTCTAGCCCCTTTATCTCGTCTAATATTACATGGTGATTGCATTTTGCTCTCCACGTACTCAGCAAGTTGATTTCATTTTGCAACCTGGGTTTCACAAGATCAACTGTTAAAGGGCCTGAAGGCAGATGGTACTGCTCCAATGGACTGACTGGAATGAGTCAAGGGAAGCCACAGCAGTTCAGATGCAAGTTGGGAGAGGACTTCGGGACAGCATGACAAGCAGGAGACTGATTTCATTCCCTCATCCAGACACTAATGAATGACAGCCTTTGAAGAGCACGAACTGCTAAGGGCAAAGTAATAAAAAGTTTAACATCTAACTGGACAATCAAGATAACTCACAGTTCCCGTGCATAAGAGTGATTCCACACACCTTAGACACCACCTCGCTGATGGCAGGAAACAGTTATTGTAGCACTACTCCCATATGCATTCAGGAAAAGGTTTTCTATTTCCATCTCTACTCCAGACAAATGCTTTCTTCAAGCCCTGGGCAAGACAATGCTGCCTGTAAGATCCTGGCTGATAGGAACCCAGTCCGACAGTTAGGTTTTCAAGATCTATGATCAGTTAAGAAAGAACAGCAAGCAGAAAGTGGGTCTGCATTTGCACAGAAGGTGAGCAATACATTTTGGCTTATGACTTCATCTCACTGTGCTGAGATATGGACTGTCTTCCCAATAACAGTGTTTTCATTCAGTTACATTAAAAAAAAAAAAAAAAAAAAGCCTCTACTCAGGTTTCATGGAGAAGAAAAACAACCAAGCACAGTCCTTGCAGCATAGAACAGAGATCAACGGAAGGAAACAAAAACAATATGAATCTGTGTCTGATGAATTCGAGATTGGAAAGCATTGCCCAGAACAACTTTATTTAATGGAAAGAATGAACTGACTTACAACAATACTCACTAAATCCTTCCTGAAACAAGATCCATAAATCCAGTACAAAGCTCACACTGGACACAACCGTTGGCACTAACTGTTGCCAAAGGGTACAAATCCAACCTTCAATTTCATATAGAGGCAGTTGCATCTGCAGGTTGTTAGTACAGGTGTACTTCAAACTATAAGAAATGATCCTCCCTCAGCAGGGAAGCAGGAAAGATAGAAAAACAGAAGGTGATCATTTTAAGTTACGACTCATTAAAAAAAATGGACACATCAATCCCAGATTTGCCACCACTCAACTGCTTTCCCAGACTTGCAGCAAACTTAGCACTGCAGCTTCTTTTCCCCACTCTCTTCCAGTTAGTATATTAAAAAAGTTAGAAAGCTTCCAGTCACTTCCCAACAACATGTCCTTTTTCCAAAGACGCTGCTGCTGCTGCACTGCAGAATTTCACCCCCAACTACACCACCAGATCATTTGCACACAAAGACATCTGACACCAATATAGCTTGACACCCACAGAACATGTAAGCCAGTCCCACTGCTGTCATGCTGGTGGATAATGAATATATTAATGCAGAGAGTTTTTCAGTTGGGGCAAAGAGAACACAAGGGAAGTGCAATACAGTACTTTTATTTCCCCCTCCCCACCCTGTTGGTTGGTTGGTTGGTGGTTTTTTTTTCTTGCATTGTGAGATAGGAGAATCCCAAGAGAAAGCCTGAAACAAGCCTGTTTCCTACAGCCATATCCTGTTTGCCAACTCGATACACAGCTCTGGGCAAACTGCCTGCTACAGGATAAGAAATTTAACTAAGAAAAAACTGCAGGCACCATCATCTAGATATCAAGAGCTGCACAGCAGCTTACAAATAAGCCACCCATGGGATTCAACTGGTATATTCATCACCAGTGAAGCACATACACAGACTGTACCAATCTCTTTCAAGACACAGTTGTCACAGGCAAAAAGAAGAAAGGAAGAATAAGACAGGAAAGAGTCAAGTCCTGAGACATTCCTTATTAAATCCTTATCAAATCCTTACCAAAACAAAGAACATGTGCAGAGGACGCTGCTTTTTAACTTTAAGATATCTTAAGTCTGAAATAACACCTCCATTTCATTCCAATTCTATTAAAAAAAAAAAAAAACCACTGAAAAACCCTAAGACCTGGCAATGGGCAAAATACTTCAGTAAGAAAAGGCTTTAGAAGGGAGGCTTTCACAGCATGAAAGCCTTCTTTGAAACTTGATTCCATTCACCTGGCATACACTATCTCAATATTTGACAAAGATAGGGAAGAAATAATTTCCAGTTAAGGAACAGGGTGCCAAGGCTCTTACTTAGAAAAGCTGAGGGACTATTAACATTGTCTGCCTTACTGCACTGCTTAGGATCCAAAGCCACCTGCTTGTTTGCTGTCTTTTCTCTCCTCACTCCTGGCAGGACTGCTGCTAGGGGCTCTCCAAGGTTAACACTTGCAGATCGTACATGTGGTTTATTAGAGACCACACACCACTGACACCAACCAGGGCATTCTGCTGCAAGAGTGCAAAGCCACCTACAGCCCACAGGGAGCCCAAGAGCAGCTATGAGCTTGGAATGCAGTGCCAGCTCATCTCCTGCTAGTCTCCACCAGGAACCACCATGGCTCATAGTGAGGTTCCTTGATCTGCAGAGCCCACAAACTCTGCTTTCAAGTCAGTTTTGCTTCCCACAATAGGACAGGAATTCAGAGATCAAGTATAGATACTACATGGCATAGCTTGAGGTGCCAGGTTACTCTGATTTTATTATTTAAACAGACTGTTGCAATGGAAAATAAAGCTGAGCTGTAAGAAGTCCCGCGCCTCTCCCTCGCTGCAGCTGAGGCTTAAGGGAAGTGACAAAAATCAACTCCTTGCAAAAGCTTTCTTTCCAAATATATAGTACCAAAAATTCTTCTTCGGGGTTTGGAATAGAGGCAAGGCATAAAAATATCCTCAGTGGGATGCATCCTCCTCTGTGAATAGATCCCACGAAGATTTACCAGATTTTCATCCTTCTGTTCTGAGAACAGCAAAGATGGAAGAAGCTATTTTCTGATATTTGTTGGTATTCGAGGCAATCCTCCATCTGTGCTGACTGTTCAGATTCTCACTCTGACAAGCACTAACGTGCTAATTCAGAACAGGCTATTTCAGTACAGCAAACAGAAATAATTGCAACACAACAGAACTGGACTTGAAGAACTCAGACCTTTATCAGGTGAAATATGCAATGGGAAGCAGCTCCAGAAGGGACTTCTCTTCAAGTTTAAAGACAAACAGAAGAAAAAGGCTGGCTCTTCCTTAGGAGAAAGGGAAGCCACACCTGTGTCAATAATCTGTGGTATTTAGTACTGCAGGGAGTGAGGAGTCTGCTGCAGCTTGTATGCCTGGCGGGGAGAAAGGAATGAGCATGTCCACGGACATGTCTCATCTTCCAAGCAGCTCATGGTCTGGACTGGAGCCAGCAGCTCTCAAGTAGGTAAGCCAGCTCTTGGAGAAAGGGGATTGAAATGCACAAGGGAAGAGACAAAAAAATTTTCAAAGATGCTGAAACACAACTTTGTTTCCTGCTGCTAGCTTTTACTAAGGTCAGCCACGTGGTAAAAAAAATGGGAACCAGGAAAGGCATCAGCGGCTTCAATGCCTGAGCACTCATTTTTGAAGCAGAGAAGACAGGAGGAGAAGCTCAGTTAACCCTACTCCCCCTAAAGGCTCTCCATGTGTAACGCTGCCTTCTCAACTGCTAGATTTTCTTGTTGCCTCTACAGAATACTGGAAAAAAAAACATGCCAAAATGAGGGAAAACACAGAGCTGGAAACACAGACTGCACTCTGCAAAAGTACACTAGAAGAAAGATAAAGTACAGACTGAGACCGATCTGAACCTGTGGAGCTTATCACTTGCAGGCTGTACTCACAGGCAGATAAAGGAGTGGGAAGCAAACCACTGGAGAGCCAGCCTTAACTCGAGCCCTGAAAAGCTGCACAGAGCACCCAGCACAGCCACGCCTAACACAAGGGCATTTTTAAAGCATGGCAGCTCTTTCACCAGTCCTATCTGTCAGAGCCCAACACCGATAGCACCAAAGGGTCAAATCAGGGAGGGCAGGGGACAACATTAAATATATTTAATTCTGATGAGACTTCAGCAGTGCCTTTCTACAGCACTCTTCTAAAGCTGTGAAACATCCTTACCAGATCCAACCGCTGCCAGCCCAATGCACAGCCACTCCAGCCACCAAGAGCACAGTTTTGGGGAAGAACAGTAGTTTTAACAGTTATTCTTCAGTCAGGTGACCTGCAACACTCTAAGCAGAATATTCTGGATTCCTTCTCAGCAGCCAAAATTATCAAGGGCTGGTATTTCCTAAACAACTCTCATACATACATAGTGTCACCACTGTGGTAAACAATTCAAATTTAGTTTCTCAAGTTTCTAGAGGCCAGATACCTTTTTCACAGCTTGCAGCCTGTGGAAATGGAAGAACAGCTCTCTATTATAGATATCACTTTTCCCCAATGTTTTTTTTTTCCTTAGTTTTCCGTTTTTCAGAGTAAAATAATCACACAAGGTGAAAGCTCCTGAGTACATTCAGGTATCTTTTGATAATTTGGCTAGATGAATGCATGATGAATACAGAAAAATTTACATGCTGCATCAAAATGAGAGTCAATCATCAGGACTACATTACTGTACAATCCCCCATTTACTGGTTCTTATCCCCTAAGACTTTTACTTTAAATACCAAAATTATCTTGATTTCAAGAGACAGGTGAACGACCAGGCAAGATACATTAAAGAAAAAAAACAAACATCACAATTAAAAGCTCTACCTTAATACATATCTATGCATCATAATACAGGGAAGTTATTTCTCAAGTTGACTGGATTGATAAGGGCTGTATAGCTTTGATGACTACCAAAAGGTGGTGCTCAGACACGCATAGAAACACAGCATACCTCTGAAAATGGGACACCTTTCTGCTACCTCCCATTCAGACTGTCTCTAAACAGAACACCACAAAGATGCAGGAGGACCCTTAAAACAACACCAGGGAATGCAGCCTCTTCTGAAAGTTACTCCTTTCAAATAACTGTTACCATGTGTTAAGCATATACTTGCATAGGGAGTGTCAATATTTATCAGCGTTCCTGCACTGGCTAGTCTTGATAACAGAATCAAAGCTCAAGAGTTAATGATTCCCCCTGTGAAAACACCAGCAAAACAAGCTGAAGGGCTGAGCTCTGTTCTTCTGCAGTCTGTTATTCATCCAGACCTACAACACCAAGCACAGAACCCCTCAGGTAAGACTCAGAGCACAAAGTCAACACTTTAAGGTTCGTGTTCCTCTTCCTGCAGGGGCAGCCCCTGTAGGGAGGAATGCCTCCTGGTTGGTATACTGTTCCTGCATCAAGGCTGTAACCATAACAATCTCAAAACTGTAGTGGTTGGAAGGGACCTAGAGAGATCACCAAGTCCAACTCCCCCTGCCAAAGCAGCTCCCAGTCCAGGTTGCACAGGTAGGCATCCAGGCAGGTCTAGAACATCTCCAGAGAAGGAGAGCACACTACCTCTATGCGCAGCCTGTGCCAGTGCTCTGTCACTGCACTGGGAAGAATTTCCCATGCACATTTGTGTGTAACTTCCTATGCTTCAGTTTGTGGCCATCTCCCCTCATTCTATCGAGGCACACTGCTGAGAAGAGTCCAGCCTCATCCCTTTGCCTCCCACACCTTATATATTTACAGACTATAATTAGATCCCCTCTGAGTCTTCCTTTGTCAAGGCTGAACAGAGCCAGGTTGCTCAGCCTTTAACCAGCTGCTGGCAAGAGCCCAGGCACCAGGCAGGCACCACAGAGCCCTTTAACCCTCATCATTCCAAACCAATACTGCCAGCAGAACAGATTTCAGATGTTTTCACTATGTCCTTTGTCTTGTACACATGGTTCCATCATCTGATGAAAGGACCTAAGAGTCCATCCAGGCTCCAGGGTTCCAAAAGACAACAGTCCTTCGCCACCAGTTTCTGTGAACCATTCTTTTCCTCCTCCTAAGCAGAACGCTTTGTTCCTGAAATCCCATTAAGACTGTACCTTGTTTGCAGTTTGTAACTGCCTATTTAATACTAAAAGCGAGGACCACTGAAGTGGCTTTGGTTACTAACATCTGCTGCTTCAGAGTCTGAGCACATCCTTCTCAGATCAAATTTGGAGGAGCAATTAGCTTTACCTAGCTTTGAATCTCTCATTTTCTGTGGGTCCCTAAAACACTTCAGTTACAGGATGCAAGAATTGTAACTTTGCTGCCTAAATAGGAGAAATTATTTTGTTTTTTTCTGTTATACACATACAGTGTTCAGGACTGCCTCACAAGTGTGCAGTAACAGAGAATCCTATGGGCTACAAGTCTGCTCTGGGAGAACACTTTCAGATGACTGATGAAGCCTAAGTATTTTTCTGTATCTGGTACACCTCCTTCTCCAAAAAGATGTACAGAAAAATCTCCACTTGACTCTCTGAGGGTAGACAGAACACAGCATGTGCTATCAGTATTTTATCTTGAGAAGCTCATTGTAACTTTCTGTTCTTCAGAAAATAAGTTAAAAAAAGAAAAGAAAAAGACAGAAAGCTGTAGTTCCATCCAGGATTTTTTTTATTGCCTTTACCTCTAGTGAGAAACACAGGCTGTAAGGACAGACAGATGTGATGAGTCTCCAAGATCAAAAAGGGTGTGCTCACTAGAATCAAGATTAAAAACCAGAGGTAAATAAAAATACCATATGATGGAGTAGAAAAGTCTCCCCACTTCACCTTTGAGGCAGGCTATGAATTCCAGTCTCCCATCATTACTTTACCATTACAATTGCCACTGCCAGTTTTTACACCATTCCTCAGTTTTAGTCTCCTTGATTTATATCCACAACCAACACTAGCTGAAACTTTTCTAAGTTCTGTGGTTGTTACTATCTAAGCAAAGAATGAAGCCAAGTCACAGGACGCTCCAGCAGCAAGGGAACTCTTCCATGCAACTTGGCCTGTCAATTGTCGTCATTAATTATTCAAATAAGACAAAGTAGCTCATTCACCACACGTACAGAGGAGAAAACAACAGAAAAAGAAACTGAATGTATATTCAGAGCTTGAAAAGACTATAATTAACTAATCATGTGCAGTGGTTTTATGTCATTCATGCATTTTAAAGGGCTGGCTTTCTGCACGCAGATTCAGACACTGGAAACACCCCAGCCACATATAAAAAGCCCATACCATCTATTTATGCATGTTTTCAGGTCTGTGACATCTCATGGTAAGAATGACAGCAAGAACAGCTACACCACTCAGCTGGGAAAAAAGAAATAGTTATCCACAAAAGTGTCAGCTAGTTAATCAAGTGCCTAATTTCTTGCCACGCTTTGGATTTAGAGTAACTACAACTCTTACTGTCAAGTTCTCACATACACTGCAAGCTCAAAGCAATGAGGAAGATACCAGGAGAACACTGCCACTTGGTGGAGAAGTGAGACAAGAAACATTTCCTACTGCTACAAGTGAAAAACACTTCTACATAAATGTTCTATCCCTCCCCCCCCCAACAAATGAATTCCTTCATAGCACAGCTAATGCAACTCCATTCAGCATCCCACATTATGCTTTACAACATGAACACACCCTGTCTGAGCTGCCCTGCAACATGCTCATAGCAAAGGAGGCTGTAGCTTTTTTCCACTTACATTAAAAGACAACTTTAAAGATGTTATTAAAGATGACAAAAGTCTAGAACTCCTGAAGTTCAGATATGCCTCCCTGCTAACCTTCTCAAATCTCCTTGTAGAGTTACTACAGCAGAGTCTACCACTATAAACTCATAAGTGTTGTGGAAACTGGAAGAAGGCACTGCTTCAAAGCTGCAAACTAATTCAAATGCTCTACAGAATTTCAGCTTGCAGCATGGCCCACTGGATTCCTAAGTAGAGCTTAGAGATTGTCTGCATCCTTCAGAAACCTTCTAGATAAAATTAAAGTCTTTGCAATTGTCATTAATTCAGTATCCCACAAGACTGCTTATATTACATAGCACATTGACCTAGAATAGAAATTTGAGGACACTTCTCTGTTAAGATTCAGATGGACTTGGCATTTTCTCTCTCTCTCCACATTTCTCAACCAATGTTTAGCAGCATATGGGAACACACACACAGCTGTTGGGCAGCAGAAACAAGATGTAACCAGAGCAGAGGACTTCAACTCTTTATGATTTATGAGCAATTATCTGATAATGCCTCTTTTTTAACACGATCTTTATGAAACAGTTTCATTTAGGACAGAAACAGCTGGAAGCAACTGAGTTGATTTTGACATGTTCTTTGACCTCTCGGAACATACAATCATTTACTCATTAAGTGGTTCTAGCTAAAGTTCTTCAGATAATGCTTGTCAGAAATAAGAGAATTCTGCACTTAACTGCACACCTCCCAGATCACTGCAGAACAGGAGAGATGCTGTCACAAAACACACCTCTGATCTAATTCACAGGACTACAGCTCTTCAACAGAGATCTTGACCATCACTCAGTCCATAGCTTAACTAGTTAACTACTTCTGGCAGAAGCCAAAATTAAAGTAAAAAAATAATAATAATAATAAAAAATCATGTTACAGCTACAAAAAAAGTTCAAAACTAGCTACAGAAGATCAAAAATGAACACCAATGCCATGCTGTTAAGTCTTATTCCTCTTGTACTGAGCTTTCCCCCCACCACCGTGCCACACTTCCAAATACCTTTAGGTCACCAGCCTCAGGTTTTTCAGTCTCTGAATCGTCATCTTCCTACAAGACAAGAATTTACAGGATTAAGCTTAAAGAGAAGGCTTGGAAAGTAACTGCACTTACAGCAAAGGGCTTGTGTTCAGCAGCCCAGCAGTACTCCAAGACCCTTCTAATGGAAGTTATTTTTGTCCCACCCACTTATGACCAGCAAACAAGCCCTACAGTTACAGAAAATTAAAAAAAAAAAAAAAAAAAGTGTAGTTTTGTTAGGAGTTTGTTTCCTTTTTAAGGCAAAAGCATAATTCAGTAGCAAATGTCTTCCACAAAAGTCACATGGCTCTCACTGTTCCGAGCTAGACGATAAAAAGCAAAAGAACTAGGAAGAAAAACATTTGTCATTTGATAACTCTGTCTCTTCCAGTTGACAGGTGGGGGCTTCTCCTGCACTCGCCCCTGTTTAGCAGGGCTCACAGTAAAAGCAGCTCTTGCAAAGCCTGTTATACTCTCAAGCGCACACCAGCGACACAGAGGACACACAACTTGTCTGCCATCAAAGCAAACATGCAGGCTTGGTAAGGATCTGCCCTAGTGCCAAGTCTGAAAGATCCAGTGATGTTTGCTGACACTGCATCTTTTCTTACTTGCATAGTGCTCTCATGGCCTCATTTACTGATGACATGAACTTCCACAGAAAGGAACAACCAAATAATTTCTGTTTTAGATAACAGAGACCACCTAGCTTTCATCTCTACTTAGATATAAGAAAAAAAAGCAAAAAAAACAAAAAACAAAAACCCCCAAAACAAACAAACAAAAAAAAAAACTAGCAAGATTTTGCCTTGAGAGCTTAAAATACCAGATTTGGCCTTGTATAAAGTTCACATGAGAAGTAAACAATAGCTTTGACCTGAAATTGGTAGGCAAACCTACTGTTCTGTTGCCCAGAGGGTTTCCATTTCACTGGGGATCCAAGAACTATGTATGTAAATACATAATCTCTGTTCAAATCAAGCAGAGGAGCAGAAAGAAAAAAAAAAAGTAGCTTTCATGCTTACACAATTAAAATCAGTTTTTCCTCTGAAATTCACTCCTCAATTTCAACTTTGGCCCCCAGATAGTAACTTGGTATTTCAAAATACAATAAAATAAAAGATTACATGCAAAGGGTTAATACGAAGTGACCACGTCAAGGTGTTAGCACACTTAAGTTCTGGCAAGGCAAGTTACAGAATGATTTCCCAGTAATGCTAAAGTTTTAATTGCACGAATTAACATGCATATTCCACAGAAGTGAGACATCAAACCCTTCCTTTGCATCAGCTGCTCTCCAGCTTACCTTCCTAAAATAAATATGCATGCCAATAATTCAGTTCAGTAACAGTAACTGTGTACCTAAAGAAGAATCACAGTGCCAAGTTCCTTGATACTTGATCACAAGTGAGATTCCCCTCCAAGCTCCCACCCATACTCAAAAGAGAGGCAACTTTCAAATAAGCAACAATGGGTTAAATCACGCATTAGATGGACAGTTAACTGAAACAGGTCCAAAAACCTCCTAACCTAGCAGGGGACATCTCTGAAACAACAAGAAAACATTACTGAAACTTCCTTCGAAGAGAAAAAACAAACAACAGATAAGGTAGATAATATAAGCAGAGGGATATTTTGTTAAAGACACAAGACAACCTGAATCCACCTTGCACTGATTCCAAAAACAGCTCGTAACCAATAACTGCCCATGCTATATTCTACCAAGGAATCTCTTGATTCTAGTTAAAGAAAACACACTGCTGCTTTACAACAAGACTAAAGATAAGGCACCCTCCGTGCCTTACGTACATCAGTAATTAAAAACATATGCAAGATCTGCTAGCTAAACACTGGAGCTATTTCACCAATTGCCATTTATTGCATACTGCCTTGAATTTCCCAGATGCTGGATGGTTAAAAATCTACACCGATAATGCACATGCAATACAGGCTCCCCCATAAACCTGCATCACACCTACTACCTTTAAAATAAAGAGATCTCACTGAAAAAGTCTACAAACTTTGGATATAAAGAGGAAAATGCAGTAAAGAATGCATTATTAAATAATTGTGCATTATTATATAATGCAGTAAAGAAGTGTCATTACTTCACCTGGCCAGACAATCACTATGAATGTCATTGCTTACACTTACTCCAGTCAGAAACATTACAAAACAAAGAGGAAAAGAGACAAATTTCTTCTCTGTAAGTAACAGAAGCAGATGACCAGAACAGCAAAGGTCAGATAAGAGAATGATCTAATGCACACAAAGTAGGTTTCAATGAGGGGAAACTGTAGCAATACAGCTATATTACTTTCACATGCTAAGTCACCAAAAAACTGGAGTCAAGATAACACAGCGTGCCACAGAAGGCTAATAAGAGAAAAAGGAGACAGGAACCTCGCCCAGCCTCCTCAAGACTTATTGCTTTGCTCCTACAGACACAGCAGAAGTATTTGTTCTTTTGTGTGTAATAGCTGCACTCACGTGCAGTAAGCTATGTGCCCTGTCTTACCACGCTTCAATTGCCTTGGTATTTATGTGGTATTATACACGTGCCATGCACTTATCACAAACAAAAGCCACTCACATCTAGACGAGGTACTACTACATCAAGTTAATTTGATGTAGTAAATTGAGTTATACACAGAAGAATAACTGAAGACATGACAGAACTCCATTCTTTTCAATTTTGCAGCTGACAATACAACAGAATCTTTGTCCCATAGTAAGAATACATGCTAACAATGCTTAAGGAATAATGTACGTTCGCAGTGGCAGTTTCTTTCTCATAAAAGAGTCAAACAGCATCAACAGAGTTAGTAACAAGCAACACGATCTTCAGCAAACCACCACTGGGCTCCAAGGCAAGTGTTTTCCACTTGGAAATGAAGTGAATGACAATATCTGGTTAGAGTTGAAACTGCACCAGGAGTCTGTGCCACCAGGCTGCAGCTCAGGGTGCCACTCGGGGGCTCTCCCAGGAGTAAAGGGCTTTGCAACGCGTGGCTGCGAGCAAGGCAAGCCCCAGGAACTGCACGGTACTTACTGACTGCCTGCTGTTCTCATCGTCCTCCTCTTCGTACCCCTCCTCATCCCCATCCAGGCGGCTGAAGTCATCCTCTCCATACCCAACCGAGACGAGCCCTCCTTTCTCTCCTGAAGGAGAAGAGGAAGAAAAAAAACCAAAACAGAAAGAAAACCGTGAGAAAGGAGAGATGGTAACGAGCGAGGCCTTTCCCTCTCTAACAGGAAGGCGGCAGAAGGACTCCAGGGCAGCCCGCTACTTTCCCCAGCCCTCTCCCCGCCCTCACCCGAAGCCGTTCCCCCATCGCTTCCCGCCGTCCCGGCCTCGCTATCCGACTCCGGGTCCGAATCCTCGGCATAAACCGCCAGCGAGGACAGGACGCTGCGCTTCGCCGCCGCCATCTTCTGCCTCAGGCGGGCGCGTTTCCGGCGCGCAGAAATGACGTAGAGCAGTCGCCATAGCAACGCCGCCATCCGCCTTCCGCTTTCAAAGGGCGCGGATCAACGGGAGATCGCTTTGCGAGGCGGGCGAAACTCTCTGTATGTAATGTAACGAAAGATCAGAGGTGAGTCGGATGATTTATAATTATTTTTTTTTAACGGGGCGCGGTTTGTTTTACTGTTCAGATTTTAAGGTGGGTGCTGGCCCTTTAAGAGCGGCTTCTGACGTCATCATCCAGCGCCGCGACGACACCTGCTGGACCCTGAGGAAGCGGAGGGAGCGGGGAGTGGGGTGTGGAGGGGCTCGGGTGGGGAGGGGGGCGGGGGATGCGGCCCGTGGGTGCGGTGAGGGGGAGCTGTGAGGGGGAGCTGTGAGGGGCTGCGGGCGGGAAGGGGCTCCGAGACCCCCAGCAGACCTCGCCCCCTGCCCCTCATGGAGGTCCCACTGCTTTAAGGGGGCTAACCTCACAGGGAACGAGGCTGAGGGGACGGCTTCCTGAGGGGGTCCCACAAAGAGGAGGATTTGGCGGGGGCTCAGTATCGGTTCTTCCATCTGCAGCCTCTCCGAGATGAGCAGCACGGCAGCCCCAGGCCTGCAGGGCAGGGTCCGGAAAACGCTGGGAAAGGTCTTTGGGTTTGAGTCCTTCAAGACATCCCTGCAGGAAAGTGCAACCATGGCTGTGGTGAGAGGTGAGGCTCAGCATCTGAAAGCTATGCAGGAGGAGGCTCTGAGGAGACACTGGAAGTACCACCACCCCTCTGAGCTCTCCTCAGCCTCCTATGCTCAGAGAACTTCAGTGGCATAGAAGTGCAAGCATGTGTTGCAAACAAAGTTTTCTGAGCATGGCTTTGCTCTGCCTGTTCTCCCGTGTGTTTGTTTTGTAAGAATGCTATTGCATCAATCAGAAATAGCATTCAATTTTGGTGTTTCTGGTGTCTCCACTAGAGGCATCTGCTAGCATGCTTGTGGTCAGAGGAGGTTGAAACTATTTATGTTTCTACATTTGCAGGGTTAACCTCTAATCTCTGAATGATGTGGATGTTATCAGAAACACAACTGTGTTGAAGTTAACCTATCCAGCAACGTACTGTTAGTTGGACAGGCAGCTCACACACACACACACACACACACACACACTGCTGACCATCTGCTCTCCTTTCAGGTCTCGTAATGCAAATCAGAATAGTGTAAAATTCATCATGCGGGATGTGGTTTCCGTTCTCATCTGTCACCAGCAGATGTGCTACTGATAATAGATTGGCCACATGTAGTGTTCTGTCAGCTGGCTGTCTTTTTATGTTAAAACTGTATGCGTTGGCATCTTCCTGACTTGAAATGGGTACTCCTTAGCATGGTGACAATTACTAACTAAATAATGTTATCTGTGTGGTTGAGATTTATTTTTTTGGGATAAGCTTTGACAGTAAAGATCTGTCGTGGGACTGGTTGTTTGGTAACCGAAGGCTTGTAAGATGAGTGAAAGTAGCTCATTTGGAAGAGAATCAGCATTAATCTGGATAAGCTGTTTAACTTCTCTTTATCTCAGTTTCTGTACATCTTCCAGTATTTATGTAAGGCTGCTCCTTAATGTTCACAAAGTGACCAGAGTTTCTTTGAAGGAAAGCATTGCAGGCATGGAAATAATTATCCTTTTAGAAGCTGAAATGAAGTGTCTTTTGTTGGTATGCTACGTGGTACATGCACAGATCTGCTGTTTCTCACAGATTACAGGCTTTTGTGCCCATCCCTCCAGACAGAGCCCTGGGAACTTGCCACCACTCAGTAGCCTTGAGCTTTGTTCTGTTGTCTTTGCAGGCGAGAAGGATGTCTTTGTATGCATGCCCACAGGGGCAGGGAAATCCTTGTGCTACCAGCTTCCTGCAGTTCTGGCAGTGGGCATCACCATTGTCATTTCACCTCTGATTGCACTGATTCAGGTAACTGTCTCCTGTTAGCTGTGGAAAAGCAGTCAGTGAAGGGGGTTGGGAGACTCTGGAGGCACAGCTGTCTCTCTTCTGTCCACAAGGCTTTGCTTTTACCCTGCTTCTGCATTCTTGTCTTGCTGTCTTGGAATGTTTTCTTTAGCCTGGTGATAGGTAAAGAGGCTCTAGATTTACTGCCTAACAGTGTAGCTCTGGCTTGATATATGTAGCTCTGTAAAAGAAGGCATTTCTTCCTTGATAATAGCCTTGAGTACCATCATCAATATGACCTTTTGTTTGTGTTTTTTGCCTTTTCTATTGTTTTCATCACCTAGTGCTTCCCTGTAAGAGCAGCTGTAGCATTAACAATGCACAATAGCTGGTGTTGTAGTCTATAGTGCACATCAAGAATTAAGAACTAGCTTGGTGATACATCTGAGAAAGGTGAATTCACAGAATCATTTCTAAGTAAGCGTAAGCACAGCAAATATTTTATCAGTGAAACAGAGGTTCAGAAGATTAGCTGATGAAGTGGAACCTGTCAGAGTAACAGATCAAGATGGAACAGGGATGGAGTGAACCATCAGAGGTTTTGTCATTCAGCCCTGCAATGAGGAGGCAGTGCCTGAAATGACTGTGATGTATTTCATCATGACCATGCTTCAGGAGTTTAGTCTGTGTATTTTTTAGGGGTGGCTGAGAATCGACTGTGAATATAAACAGTGTGCATTAAATCAATCAGTGAAACGATTTAGAGTGAAATGATGAGGCATAATCTTTCAGGACTACTTGTGTGTTCTGAAATGTTATGTGCTAGTTAAATGCAAGTGAATGAATCGGTGTCAAGATAGGGTGAATTGTATGTCCCATGTTCATCTAGATGTATCTAAATGTGATGCTGTTTTCTTCCTGATCTTCCTGACAAGACACGATTCTTGTTCACACTCACTTCTGTTTACAGTGGTGATACACACAGGCCTTGTTTCATCATATCTCAGCCAGCTTTATAAAGTCCCTTGGTTATTTTGGAATAAAGTGTGCTCTGCTTTTGTAGATGTTATTCTTTCTCCATCTGTGACAACTTGATAGAGTGTTGATGTCTTGTTTCAGCTCACTGTGGCTATGATTAAGTATTCTTCATAGCTCTATGCTGATGTTCCTTAGCAGAAAAATGACTGTTTAAAGTGAATGGAAGCCAAAAAAAAAAGGAGTTGGATGTTACGAGCTGGATATATTGATGGACTGTTGAAGATGAAGACATCTAGAGTTGAAGTAGTAAATAGCTGCACTGCAGTTGGATGTTGTCCTGAGGCTTGGTCCGTGAGGTGAAAGTTGGGGCCTCACTTGGATTTTGCCAGTAAACTTCCATAGTGATGCAGAGTTTCTTTAATGCTATTTCTTTCCCATTTTATTTTCACTGTGTTTACTCCAGGACCAAGTAGATCATTTGCTGGCTCTGAAGATCAAAGCCTGCTCTCTGACCTCCAAGCTTTCTGCCCAGGAAAAGAAGACCATCCTGGCTGACTTAGCGAGTGAGAAGCCCCAAATAAAGCTTCTTTACATCACCCCAGAGATGGCAGCTGCCTCATCCTTCCAGCCTACTCTCAACTCCCTAGTGTCTCGAAATCTCTTGTCCTACCTGATAATTGATGAAGCCCATTGTGTCTCCCAGTGGGGACATGATTTCCGACCGGACTACCTACGGCTGGGCGCCTTGCGTACTCGCATACCCAATACACCATGTGTTGCTTTGACTGCCACTGCCACCAAGCAAGTCCAGGAGGACATTGTGACAGCTCTGAAGCTAAAGCAGCCACTTGCCACCTTTAAGACTCCTTGTTTCAGATCTAACTTGTTCTACGATGTGCAATTCAAAGAGCTCTTGACTGATCCTTATGCCAACTTGAAGGACTTCTGTCTGAAGGCACTTGAAGTGAAGAACACCACTGGGGTAGGTTTTTCATTTGAGGAAGAAGGCTAAGATGAACAAAATCTTCCCTAATGATCAATGATAGGTGATTGTTATAGCTTTGCCACATTGATCTGTGGTTGGAAAGGAGGCAGGAACACCTGGAAGAAAAGCTCTGATTTGTTTTTTTAGTTCCCTTAGAATAAGTAGAATATGGAGTTGCATTTCTTTCAAGTGCAGATGTCCTCAGAAAGGGGTTGGTCTAAGAGAAAATGTACTAGTAACATGCAAATAGCATTTCTGTCTTTGTTTTTTCATGTCCCAGGCAGTCAGTATATGATAGTGCTCTGTTCTTCAGTGTGGCAAGGATGAAATACAATGAGGACAAACAGCAACACTTAGAGTGTTGTACAGAATTTCTTGCTCTAACACTGATTCTCAAAATAATTTGGCAAATAAGTCATCCTCTGCACCTTAATTTATCTATAATGTAGGGGGATACTGCTTCTTGCCTTGTATCCTTTGAGAGAGGATTGGGGTCCATGTTTGTTCAGCATCTTTTAGTCCTTGTAGGACTCTTAAGGAAGCCCTCCTTAAGTATAATTTACTTCTGTGCCATGACAGTATCTAGAAGTTGCAGTGTAACCAGCTTGGAGATGAGATGAACCATAGGCATCCCTCCATTTCTTCCACATTGATCACAGCAGCTTTGTTGATTGACTTCAGCCAGCATCACAGACTTTCTCTCCCGTGTGCCCAGGTGTACTCTGGCTGTGGCATTGTGTACTGCAGGATGAGGGATGTGTGTGACCAGCTGGCTATTGAATTGAGCTACCGAGGAGTGAAAGCCAAAGCATATCATGCAGGTACTGACATCTGCATCTCTCAGTAGCTGGTAGAACTGAACTGTGTCACCTTTAAGGCCTGGAATGGGATTAGTTAGAAATTAGCTTTCTTGGCATGGTCTGCATTGGGTGTTTGAGGTAAATATGGGTCACTGAGCAGAACAGCATTCTCTCCATTTTAGAGCAGTTGGTTTTGTTGGATCTTGCATGGCCTAAATATAACAACTGCACTCCTCCCAGGAATGTTCCAGATTTTTCTCTTTGGAATAGAAACAGCTGCTGCTGACTTCTGCTTGATCCCAGGCCAGTTTAAACATGGACGGAGAAGAGTGTGTACATTGGTTTGTTTTTAGTTGAGGGGGTTGCAGTGGGGGAATGCAAGGTGGGGGACCAAATACTTCTTCTCTTTTGTTGTCTTGTTTTGTTTCCTTCCATCTTTTTCCATTTCCAGGACTCAAGGCAGCTGACAGGACATCAGTCCAGAATGAATGGATGGAGGAGAAGATCCCAGTTATTGTTGCAACCATCAGTTTTGGAATGGGAGTAGACAAAGCAAATGTCAGGTGTGTGAAGCTGAGTGTTGTGTTCCACCAGAGACTAAAACCTGAGCAGCAGTCTGACTCAAACACTTGCTGAAGGCTTGCTGAAACTCATCAAAATATAGCTGAAGGTTTTCTTAGAAGCCGTGCAACGACCTACATGGAGCTGATCTTTACTCAAATCCACATAAAGCAATTGCTGTGAATGCTGTAGGGGAGGGACAAGACATCATTGAGTGTATCACATCTGTTTCACAACTGTGCCATCCCTGTGTTGATTAAATAACTATGCCATCCTCTGTGCTGACAGATAACAGGATCCTTTAGCAATATCAGACTGTTTTACTGCTTGTTGCATGTTACCTGAGATAAAAATTATAAGTCTCTAACAGAGTAGCGTGAATTAAAGACCTGCTGAAATTAGTCTCTGCCCTGTTCATTGCAGTGGCCCAAAAAGCAGCAAAAATTAACTGCGATGCATAGGGCTGATAGAGGATAAAATACAGCTGAAACATGCTTTTTTGAAGTAGGGTTAGTCTCCAAGAAATTAAGTTAAAATGGCTCCTTACAAGTTGCTTTTCAGTAAGCTAAGGATATTGTACCATTGCCGAAGTATGAGGCCCTGCTGCTTATTCTTCAGTTCTTATTGACTGAGCCCAGAGTGTTTATGCATTACTGTCAAGTAAGATCAAGTCTAACAAGTTCTGGAGCTCACCCTTTGTATCGAAAGGAAAAACAGAGGTGTTGTTTCTCTGAAGGAATCAGCCCCTTTTTCTTCACTGCTAATTCAGTTTTAGCTAAGATTATTTATACTTTCAGTGAATCTTCTGGTGGGGAATAAATATAGTACTCCAGTGCTTAGTGCCTGCTCTGGTCCTGAAGTGCTTGTGTTTGGAGAAACTCTTGTTTTTTGTTTTTTAATCTCTTATCACACCGGTGTACATCATACCTGCCTCTGAGCAGAGCTTTAAAAATACCAGTTTTGAGGCAGACTGGTATGTAAAATACTGTCAACATTACTGTATGGTGAAATGTTCAGACCTCTCAGGTCTGAACACAGGTATGAACTGAGTTTCTGAATATACAAATACGAGTAGGTTTAAAGCAGTCTTGTGGTGGTGCGTTTAAAAACATTCTTTCAGAGATTATTTGCAGTTTAGCAGCAATTTGTAGTCATATTTGCTGATTTGGAAAGGGTGCCTTCATCTACAAGTACGTTTGGTGAGATAGAATTTCCCTCACAGACTTTGTCATCAAAATGTCTTTTTAAAATCAAATATTTTCAGATTTGTGCTCCAGAGAATAAGTAGGACGTTTAATCCCATTTTATGGTAAAATATTTCAGACTCCTTAAATCAGTGTCCTTATTCTTGCTCTTTGCAGCTGTGCAGTTATGTTTGCTTATTTGTGGGCCTTTCTTTTTTGAGTGGCATCCTGCTCACTTGTTCCCGTGCATTGGGTTATATAGCTCTGCTGCTTTTCTTGTGTCTTGTGTTAAGAAGACTTATAGTTCTATGTGTAAAATCCCTTGTTCTGCTAAGTCCTCTGTCTTTTATGCTTCTGTCTCTATTTTTCACTCTACTGTTAATACCCGTGAACACCACATCTGTGTGTGCCCTGAGTTGAGAAAGCTGCAGCAGCCTTTTGTTTCTCATTGTCTTATCAGGTTTGTTGCTCATTGGAACATTGCCAAATCAATGGCAGGGTATTACCAAGAGTCTGGCAGAGCTGGGAGAGATGGGAAGCCCTCCTGCTGCCGCCTCTATTACTCCAGGACTGACAGGGATCAAGTTAGCTTCCTGATTAAGAAGGAGCTGTCTAAAATCCAGGTAAGTCCTGCAGAACGATATCCACCTGATCCACCTAAATAGGCAAAGATGAAATGAGTGCTTTTTTCTGGAGCTGCAGGAGTAGATTTTGAGCATACAGCTGTCTGTAACTCAGTTTTGAGGGATGGCTTGAAGCTGAGAGGTAAAGGACTACAGGCCCAGCTCAAGCTTTATCAGAGAGGCACAGTTGAGCAGAAAAAGATGGTGCCTGTACACGTTTGCCACATTGCTCAGGAGGGATGGATTTGGTTGTCACTAGAGTTAGATGACCTGTTTGTATTTGAACTGAAGTCTTGTTGCTCTCTACTTTCAGGAAAAAAAAGGCACCTTAAAAGAATCTGACAAGGCTGTGATGACAGCGTTTGATGCTATTGTAAGCTTCTGTGAGGAGCTGGGGTGAGTACACTCCTTCCAAACAGTGTTCCACATTGTGGAAACCGTGTCCTATCCTTTTTGAGGCACTGTTATGGCTGAGATCTTTCTGCAAGTGCATGTCCAGCAAAAAGAAAATACTGAATGGTTCAACTGGTATTTTGCTGTCCAGCCTGAGGAGGGCATCCCTCAGACATCTGTCACTCATTCTCACCTCTGAGTTAACTGGAATGTTGGATAATGTCAGAGTATGATTTCTCTTTATATGAATTTTAATGTTGTGTCTGTGGTAAGCTGACTTAGTTCCAGTTGTTTTTGTTTTGACTCTTTTCTCCTTCAACTGTCATTTCTCTCTTAAGTCAATTAAGCAACCTCATCCAGGATAGGATAGAACCACTTAGCTTCAATGTTTCCATAAATCTTAAGGGCTCCTCTCTACAGAGAACTAGGCATCCTTGATTTTCATCAAGCTTAGAGCTGGTGGTGCTTAGATCCTCTCAGAAACAGGCCTAAATTATGGATGTGCCCCATCTAAATGCAGACTAGCAGCCGCAACATATATTGTTCAGGTTTAGCTCATGATTTGTAAGCTATAATTGTGCTAATTACTATGCTGGATAAAACATTGAAGCTATAATTTTACCAATACAAGAGCAGCATGTATTCACTAACTGAAAGTAGCCAACGTGTGACCTGCTTTCAAGTTTGTGTTTTGTTTCATTCTTCACACTTTTATCTAGGACAAGTTTTTCAAGTGATGTGTGCTTCTTTTCTGATGCTTTGGTGAAGACAGAGAGAAAACGTTCTCCTTTGCTTAGGTGAATAACAATGGGAACAGAATTTCACTGGCTACATAAGAGACTTATGTAAGGAAAGCACACTGACCTAATTAGAAATCACGTCTCCTTTTTTGTGTGGTTTTTTGTTACATCCTCCCTATGTTTAATATATGGGTATAAGACATGTACATTCCAAGGTCACACACTGCAGCATCATTGACTGGCTTCTCTCCTTGCAGCTGTACAAGAGACTAAGACACTCTGAAGAGATACTACATTGCATTTCTCTTTTATTTTTTGATTTACAGTTCTATTCAATATCCAAACAGCAATAGTAAAGCTGAAATTCTGACTTTGGGAGATCTTAAATAAGAACAAACAGGCAGATTTTTGCATAGTATATTTAGGCTACTGCTTGAGTAGGATAGAAGAACAACTGTATAAGCTGCTTTTAAATAATTGATTCAGACAAATCTTCTGCTGGTCAGTTTCCTAATGCCCATTTGCAAAATAGAAAAGCAAACAACTAATTGCAGTAGTGGAAGACCTCTTCATCATTTTTCGGTAGTTGCTGACCACTTGGCAAGTCTATCCTGTGGTTTTGCTTGAAAGATGAAGATCAGGCAGAGACATAATTAACGAAGTGCTGGAGTCCTCTTTCACTTCCTGAACACAAATTGCTTCGTGTATGGGGTTTGCCATGGACCTGCAGAACACCGTGCTGGCATTGGTGGGAAAGCTGTGTGGGGAGAAATAACCACTCGGGGATGAAAGATGAGAACAGCATATTGCAGCTGGGCTGATTCTTGCTTGAATGCAGAGCTCCAAGTACTCAGCTTCACTGTTTATGCCCTACTCCGTTTGTGCCTTGGTGATGAGCAGCACCCAAAGATGGCAGCATATAAGAGGAAAGCAACAAAAACAAGGCAGAAGATGCCAATCACCACTAGCCCTGCTATAGCCCAGTCACTTGTTGCAAGCTTTCTCCTTAGGTCTTCCAGAGCTGAGGATTTCTCTTGTATTGATGACATGGTGCCTTCCACCCTGTTGGAGTTAGACAAGAGCTGTATCAGATGCTGATGTATCCCCTCTATTATGCTCTAAACCAGTATAGGCACATGCACTCTGTGTGCTGCTAAGTGTCCATCTTCTGGAAAAAGTCATTACTCACTGAATCTGGAGCATTAAGCAGAAGCAGCAAAACTGAGGCCACTTCAGCAATCTTCTCTTCAGAGAAGTAGAGGGGAAATTTAGCTTTGCAAGACTTTAGAGGTTGAGACGTACTTTAATCATAGCCTATTTATATTTTTAAATATATCATCTCTCCCAATGTGTTCCATTTGAGTCCTTCAGCTGTCAACTGTACAACCCATATGTAAAAGACAAGTGTTCAGTGGAAAACCTTTTTTAATTCCAGAATAATCTCTAAAAATGTGAGTAGAGCACCTATGCTCTGAGAACACACTTGAGATTAAAAGAACACTTATTTAAAAACAAACAAAACCAACCAAACCCAAACCAACAGCAAGGATAGAACTTCACATAAAGCTTGGCATTTCCATACAGTTTAGAACCGTCACTTGCATGAGAAATGTCTCCTGTTAATGGTTTTAATGTTGAGCCACACACTGTGGGTTACTCTGCAATAGATGTTTTCTGTCTGCTGAGTACTTAGGTTCAGCAGTAACGTAAAGTGGGATCTCAGTGGGCTATGCACACTTGCTCTTTCAGTGGTGCTTTGTGTAATGACTTCACTATCAGCTGCCCCAAAGAAAAAATACATGACCTGTTTTAGAGTATCTTATGGCTTTACTAAAGCTTTGTTACTACATGCTTCTCAAGGGAAAGGAAGACTGGATTATTTCTCACACTTTCTCTCAAATTTGACTACAGGCCTAATGCAGGAAGTGATCTTTATTTCAGAATATTTGCCTGGCTTGTTGCCTCTTGTGTCTGCATCGTAAATACTTAATGAAAATTATGTAAGGTGTTTTTCAGCCTCAGCAAGTCACACTTGACAAGGAGCACCAGCTCACACTTCAACTTTCTGAGACTTGTTGCTTTCTAAGTAACCAAAATAGTGAAGTATATGCTTTCCATTTTGGAATTACATCAGATCACCAAAGGTATACAGGATAAAGAAGCTGCTCTGAATAACTTCCTTCTCCATTAAAGAGAAAGCAGTCTAGGTACAAGTCCTACCTTAACCCTAACAAAACACGTATGACCTTAGAAAGTTCCTGTTTCTTTTGATAAATTATAGTTGATCTTCTGAAATAGGACACTTCGAAATCAGAAACAAATTGTATTCAGTTTTATAAATACCTGAAGCCTTTGGGTTTGCAGTAGGCAGCTCTTCTGGTGCCTCGTCTGCACCTGCTTGAAAAGATCTTGATCTGTGGTTAGAGATCCCTTTACTACACCTGGATAGCTGTAGTGTTGGCATGGAAATTACCTATTTGTATTGCAGTAAATGTTTAACAGCTGGCTTTCCCATAAAGGTGTGGCTAATCTAATCAAAGGCCTTGAACCTGGGTAGAAAGACCTAGTTCACATGTCACTAATTTCTTCCTCTCCATGCCTTTATCCACTGGTGCACCTGTTCGAGTGCTTGTGGAGGTCTTCTGTGTCGTCTACTTTAGGAAGGTTGTAATGGAGAGAAGAGGAGCTTCTTTTTTGGGTCTTGACTGTATCTGTTTTCCAAGTCCTGTTAGGAGGCTGCTGTGTGTAAAGTGGACTCTGAACAACACTACCCTCTAGTCCAAACCTCATCGTGACAGTTCAGGTGGTTGAAGTCACAGAACCTTGTACTGCTATTAGCTGTAATATAAACTCTCCCTGTTGCTTTCTTAACTGAGGAAGAACAGAGGGAAAGCTCTGGAGAGAAGTGGGAGGGAGTAATGAGGATATGAGTGGAAGGAAACTTGTCTTTTACAAGGCAAACATGTCTCTTTGAACTCTGGCAGATGACATTACAGAGTAGATGCTATTCCATTAAGTGCTCAGGACTGCTTAAGCTGCTGTTTCTGAAGAGGCTATGACCTGCTTTGGGTTTATCAGGAAAATAATCTATTTCAAAACTTGTATCATCAGGACTGAAGTAACTGTTTCCCCTTGCAGTTTCTTCCAGGCTCATTCAAACTGCTGTGTTTGAAACAGTTTTTCAGTAGTCTGTGCTCCTCCATACTTTTTGAATCTGAGGATCCATCCTCAGTAGTGTTCAGGGCATGCCAGGTCTTTTTATGTGGAAAAGGGATGAAATAAAACAACAAAAAACTATCAGGTGTGGGCAGATATGCAGAAAATGGCCCACAACCCCTTCTCTCCTTGGAAGCCAGATGCATTCTTTACAAAATTGCTTAATTTTCTTTCCTTCTCCTTCCTCCCCCTCCCCCCCCCCCTCCTCCAACAGTGCTGTATCTTTTTGCTGCTTCTAATTTGTGAACTTACAGTGAGAGAAATAAGAAAGGGGATAGGGAAAATGGCTCTGCCTTCTGTCTGTCAGTGGTTTAGGTTGTAACACAACTGGGAAAATGTGTCTGTGGCTTTCCTTTTGCAATAGTGCCTAGCAGCTCATTCCCATTGACAGCAACCTGTCAGAGCTGTTGGTATGTTTCCAGCCTGCTGAGCTTCCTCCTAACTGTTAGCACAGCCTGGTTCCATGCTGCTGAAACATTTCTCAATGGGATTCTGTTAACTGTTGGAGCTGGCACTGTCTAGCACAGGCTAGGAAAGAAAGTAAGCTCTGTTCTTTCACAGGTCTTGTGATTTAATTTAGAAACTAAAATATCCTTTGAGTCTGTCTCCTGCAAAAGAGAGATTCTGAGGCTTCCGATGTCACCTTGATTGTCACTTGTTTGTAAACAAAATGAGCAAAAACATTTGACAGAGAGCTTAATGGGATGCATCTTACGTGTTGATTGCAGTAAATTGATGCCATTCTTGAGCTTATCCTGCCCTAGCACATTTGTTCTAAGCAGAAGTTCTGGGACAGTGTAATAAAGGGCAGCGGTTTGTTGGTCTTAAAGTGGCTGTGTGTGTGGCAGCTTATATTGGTACAGTCCTCATTTTGTTGCAGTGATCAGGCTGGGGCTCAAACATTTAATTTCTAGGGAACATCCTCATTTTCTGCTGGGAGGTTGTTGGTTTTAGTTAATTTTTTTACCTACTGTTGTTTGTTTATAATTCATTTTAAAGTAACGTTGGTAGTTTGATAAACTTTGTCATAAGTTTTAGACTACTCTGTGCTGTTGGCAGCATGTTTATTCCAATACGCAACTGGAAAAAATGCAAAAATACCTAAAATCCAGTTTACTATTTTTAAAGTGCATTAAATACATGAGAAGCTACAGATGTAATGTGCATTCTACTAATTCGGGCACAGGCATCAGAGAAAAGAGGTCACTTTCCAAAGTTTCTGTTTGTTGTCCCTCCTGAAGCATGAAAATACTTAAAATCCCACTGCTAAAAACTTGGTTCTTTTCTCTTTTGCTGGCCTTGGTTCTAGTGTATGGGTGTGTAATCTCTTTGACTCCTTTGCACTTAGAATGTGGAATACAAGGGGTAGGAGACATACTGATGAGTACTCAGCTTTTTTACCTTCTTGTAAAGTGACTGTTCTCACACTTTGGGCTGCGAGAAAGCCTGGTGGCTTGCAATATGATGGTCTTCCATTTGGTTGTCCCAGTTACAAAAGTCCTTGTCTGCACCATAGCTTTGTACTGAGAGAAATTCCTTGAAGTTCACCGCGGTGTAAACCAAACATACACAGTGGCTGCAGCATGGAACAGGGATTTATTTTCACTTGGTAACTTCAGCTGTACAGCCCATTCTTGGCTGTGCTTTGTCACAGTGCCAGCTGTCAGCTGCTGCATGTACCCTGAAGTGACAATTACCATACTGCGTGTCACTGCTTTGAAATGCCTTTGTGTATGCTAATAAACATACCTTAGGCATATTGTTTGTGTCCACTGAAATAAGTTGCACATGGTGCATGGAGTCAGGCACACAGGTCCCTCAAGAGAGGATGGAGGAGCGTGTCAACATCCCAGCAATGTCAGTGGTTTTGTTAGCACCCAAAACCATCCTTCTGGGTTAGCCACTTGTGAAGAGCGTAGGTGCTCCCTGTCCATGTGGCAGCTCTCACATTCTCTGTGTTGGTCTGTGGCCTGATGCTCACAACAGGAGCTCTTGGCTAGCCTGACTGCAGGACTGTTACTGGGTAAGTGTGTCTTTTGTATCAGAAGCAGGTGTCTGTGCACTCCCAGCCCACCCCAGACAGGGAAACAGTTTTGGTAAAGTTGTGTTACCTTTCTGCTCACACCATGAAGCCCAGCAGTGGCTGTCACAGAAATAATGAATTTCATGCCGTGATTTCTGGTCCTCTGAGTCATACGCATTAATATTGTTATTGCCATTTCCAGTGCATTAGTGCAGAGAGTCATTCCCGTGGGACTGAATCATGATGTCCATGCATGTCCTTGATAATGGGTTATGTCACCTCTTGATGCACTTCATGGAAGGGCAGTCGGACGGACTTGGGCCTTCCTACGTCTGTGGTCGGGACCCTCATTGAAGCTACAGCAGCTATAGCAGCAGCAGCTGCAGGCAATGATCATCAGCACCAGAACAGTAACTGGAAAGAGAAGGAAAGGATGAAGCTTCATGACCTGTGGGGTTAATCTCCAGTGATTCCCCCTGTCTCCTGTAGGCTGTCTGAGCACCAGGAAGAGCAGTCAGGTTTCTTGATGATTTTTGCCCTGTATCCCCACCTCTCTCCTCGCTCTCTTGTATTAGTTATCCATGTAAGCTGGACAGATGACAGTGCATGAAGGAGCAATAAGTGTGCTGGTTGGCTTGTCAATGACTGTGCTGATTGCTCATGAGGTTAAGGAGCTAGGTATGCTAACTTCCCCACAGTGTGGACACTGAATTGGGGTTTTCCCCTTTACCCACCCTAATTGCTTGTATTTTTCAGTAGGCAAGACAATAACAATAAAAATATAGAATATACTTACTTGTGCATCACCTTCAGACTGAAAGATTGCTTTCCAGACTGTGGCCCTAGAGCTCATCCACTGCACATGTAAAACTACTGTTATTACTGGGTATTTTGAGCTCTTAGGAGCTGTGTACCAAACCATGCAGGTGCAAAGCATTGTGATAGATGCCCTAACCCTGGAGACATTCAAGGTCAGGCTGGACCAGGCTCTGAGAACGCTAATCAAGCTTTAGGTGTCCCCATTCATTGCAGGGGAGTTTGTCCCTTCCAGCTCAAACAATTCTATGAATCTGTGATGCCTTATGGGCTGTTGTTTCAAAACGAGATGACGTGCAACAACTGAGCAGAGCTATACACTGGAAAGGACAGAGATCAAATACTCCCTGTGGTTGTGTCAGGAGCAACTAGAGAGGATTTAGCTAATCAAACTGGCAGTTCCGTTTCTGAAGAGTACGTGATATTTACCCTTGGAGAAGAACAGATATTTCTGACTGGGTTGGCTTTACTCTTTCTTCTGTATTAAGCTTGAGGAAACAGATACTTCAAACATAGGGTTTTGTTTCACAAAGCAGTAGGCTACCCTCGTGTTATTCTATACTAGGATGCAGTGTAGAATAGCTGCATTAGTGTATTGTTATTCTATACTGATGATCAGGGTTGGAAGGGATACTTTAGGTTATCCACAGTAGAAAAGGATGTCATGTTTGATCTTACAAAACCCTTAAGGAGCGTGTGCATACCTGTGTGCATGTGTTCTTTAAAAGCCTGAAAAAGGGCTGCCAGGTGTTGTGAGCTGTGGGGAATCAGCTGGCACTACCAACAAAAAAAAAAAGCAGCAGGTGTGTCTGTTTCTGAATTCCAGCTCAGCACACACACCCTTCCTTCCAGCACTGAGGCTGGGAGACAGCTGTACTCTGAGGGGGTGGGCCTGCCTTCTTGCTGCTTGTTTTCCCATTGTTTAAACAAATTTTGTCCCCCACGCACAAGCAGCTCTTATTTGTTCCTTCCATGCAGTCCCCACACAGAGCAGCAGGAGGGATCTAGCCATTTACAGGGAAAAATAAATAGACTCATCTGGAGCACACTGGCTTCCACTGAACCAGCACAGAATGACACTTGGAATCTCAGACTTGTGTATTTTTCATGGCAGTGAGGTCCCCTGATGCCGTTTGTCGTACGCTCTCTCTCATGCAGCTTTAAAACATCACTGCTTAAACTAATGCTAAACTAGAGGAAAACTTTTAGAGGATAACTTTTCCTTGAGGAAAGTTATGCTGTTGCCTGTGATGCACTGCACGTATGTAGAGATACACGCAGACTACTGAAAAATGACTTAGAAATTAACTAGAGCCTCAGAGAACAGCCTGGAAAGCAACTACCAACAGCTCTAACACGTCAACAAAGTCAGCAGAGTGAGCTGTCCTCATAGAAATGACATTCTGATCCCCTTCCACCTCCACCACTAAACTTACCAATAAACAGGAGCACCACACAGAAGGACACGATCTCCACAGGGTCAGCCTTGGGCAGTCTCTGGAGCTTAAGGAGCAGCTTCTCGCCGATGGTTTGCATTTCCTTCAGAAAGACTTCAGAAGACATCCTGGCTCAACCTCTCCAGCCTTTGTGCTGTAGGAAAAAAACAAATAGAGAATAAACCTTTTCACTGACTAATGCTAGGAAGCTGCCAGCCTTCTTATAGAGGTGTTGATCACAAGTAAAACAAGTTTATCTGGTCTCAGCCCTCATTCCCAGTAGCTAAGGTGGAGGACTATTAACTATCTGCACATTCTGGCACTGTTTTCATTTCAAACTCTGGCTTTGAGGCTTCTGACAGTTACGCTGTTGTGCAAAGGTGAAACGGTGTCTCTTCTAAAAGGACACTTCAGCAGGCACAAAGTTAGGCAGTGCCTGCCGTTGCTTCCCACCCAATGAAAGTGAATTTTGTTTTGTAACGATGCTGACTTGTCTTTCCAGAAAGCAATGCAATTGCAAGGTGACTTGTGATGCTGTACTCCAGTAGTATGTAGTTCTCAGTTTTGCAGACTTCCTGCACTCCAGCTGGAGAAAGCCCCTTCAAAAATGAAGGTGTTTGGCACTGCACCATTCAGAATGTTTTGTCACCGTTCAGTAAAACCAGTTGATAGGAAGAGCTAAAGCCCATGTTCACTGAGGACAGCTGGATGCTTTTTAAGTTATTCCAGATGACTGCTAGTTTGGTATGGTAAGTTAAATGTAGCCCTTCATTCTATTTTAATTTTTAAGCCAGACTGTTCTGGTGGAGCAGTATGAGGCCTCAGCTTCACCACCAATATTTGCTGTTCTTTCCTCCCCCTGAGGAAAATCTTGGGAGGTACTGAAACAAACAAGCTTACAGGAGAGCTATGGCAGTTAAAATTTTTCCTTCAGATATGTAACTGTAATAGCTCAGAGTTTGCCTGAAACAAGTGATTGGATTATGGCTCTTATATCAATGAGAGCATTGTATCAAATGATATAACTGTATCAAAACATACTAGCTTGTGTGAACTGTAGTAGTCAGTGCTGTTTTGTGGACTTGAACATTGCAATTTAATTTCCTAGTCTTGTTGATACAGCAAAGTCAAAAGACCAGGACAGTACTTCCAGACCAAGGCAGCTAGTTCACTGCTGCACATCTGGTTTGGTTACTCAAACAAATGGATCCTTGGAGTTCACTTTTTCTAAACACTGAGGACAGAGCAACCATGGCTGTTTCTTTGCATGCTGGGCTTAAATACTACAGTGCCAAGTAAAATTACATTTTTTGTGTTTACGCAATCCAGAAAGGGTTTTCTTTGTTCTTTAAAATCCAAGCTAGGGAATAAAAATCGGAACCAGCTGGTTTCCAGGGCTTGGGGGTGGATGGAAAATCCACATCTACAGGAAGATCTCTGTGAAACTTAGCAGGGAGGCATCACTGTGGGCTTATGACCTGAGAAAGTCACTTTTGGGACTAGGGCTACGTAGCTGGTTCTGAATCATTGCCATACCCCAAGTGAGCTGCTCCAGAAGTGGTTCTTTTCCCTCTCGTGCAGTGCTGTGAGATTCTATCAGCAAGTTTCCAGTTTTGCTTCCATTCTGAGAGATGGCAGTGCGGGCAGAGGTGAAGTGATTTGTGTTTTCTGCTCTTGACTCTAAAAGAAAAGCTTTAATATAAATTGAAAAAACCTATGTTCCTGGTTCTAACATAACTAAAAATGTTTGCTCCCTTTGTGGCTGTTCTTGCCTCCAAGAAGCTCTCCTGGTAAGCAGTGTGCTGTAACCTTTGGTGTTGTCCTTTGGGCTGCAACAGGAGTAGCAAGTATGAGAATTGGGCTCCTGAAGTTTGAATATACAATGGTTATACTTCAGGGCTGGAGTAACACAGTATCTACACTAAAATGGTAGGGACTTCTCCCAGTAATGGGCATTCCTTTGCTTGTGGTACCTGATCTGGAGCTATGTGAAGGAGTTTTTCTTCTAAAACTTGCAAGGAATGTTGCTTGTCTGGTTTGAACTTCTTCAGGGACAAAGTTTGAAATCAGTGGTACAGTCTTCATGAGAAAGCAAATATTTTTCCACTCAGCTGCACTCCTGAACTTCTGACTGCACATGGATTCCAAAGGCTCTCACAGTGTTGAGATTTCTACTTGTGGAGCATAGCAGAAGGGTAATTTAAAATAAAAATAATAATAAAATAATACGGTAAAACAATATTAAAGCTCATGAAAAAGGCTAGTTATATTCATGGATTTTTGTGTCTTCCATTTTCCCTTATGTGTAAAGATTTTGATCATGTTTAGCTTTGGTTGAAATCTTCTTTCATTTGATTTCAGCACACACAAGGTCTTACCCTAAAGCTTAGCATGAGGGTAGTGCTGGCTGTGTGACAAATTGTCCCACGTATCTGCCTTGTCCCCTTCATCTACAACACAGCACCAATGACACGTCTTACAGACTTCAGGGGGAAACTGTAAGAACTAATTTTTTTTCATGTTTCTGTGTTCAAATAAGCTCAGTTGCCAGCAGCTGTGAGGACCATAGTTTCGTAGATTCATTAGGTTGGAAAGGACCTACAAGATCATCTAGTCCAACCATGTGACCAGGTGGTGCAGATTTGACTGAAGCAGTAACTGTAATGAAGTCTATTGACATGGGTATGTCTTGAGAGATTTGAATTTAAGGTTGTAAGTCTTAACAGAGTTTACTTTCTAAGCCTGCTTTGCTGTCCTATGGCGTAGATTTTATGGGGCTCGGAGCAAGCCTTATTTTCTTCATTTTTTTTTAATCTCAATTGGGAATCCCTCTTTGCTCATCCTTCCTTAGAAGTGCATCCAGTGAGGTTGGGAGTCCTCCAGAACAGAGAGAACACAATTGCTGGGGCAGCAAAGCCAACTGAGCATGTTAAGGAAGAAACGCTGAGTGACCACAGAGCAACACAGTCTGTAATGCCACATCAGTCAAATGTCATGAACTTTTTCTGCCATAAAAGTAGCTGGAGATGATACAGAGTGAAAACATGGGAGCTGGATGACAAATTCACATAGAAAAGGAAGCGGGCACAGTGCTGATGCCTTGCGACTGGCAGTTTGGAAGTTAGTGCTGCAGCTCTGTGGCAGCCTGAAATTCGTGGTTTCAGCTGTTTCCTCTTCTGGTTGTTCATTAAAAAATAGCTCATCTAACCCAGTGTTGCCAGTGAGACTAGGTCATCCAGCTTCCCTGCCCTCCTCTATGTTCCAGGGCCTGCTCAAGGAAGGAGTATAACAAATACTTTAGTTTGGGTTTGGATTTTGAGGGGAAAAAAAAGAAGAAAAAAGAAGCCATAATTTGCCACGTGCCTTGAATTGTTAGCTTTGGTCGAAAGGAGAGAGCACAGTAATAATGCAGGGGGGATGTGTGATGTCTGCAGGTGTGCTGCAAGGGTCAGATAAGCATTTAACACCAAGAAAACACATTCTATGCTTAGGGCACCTGTGGAGTTAGATTCCCAGGAGATGTTAATTTTTTTTAATGCAGATTCATCTTACTGATTCTACTGGATAAAGCTGTAAAAAATGCCCTAACAGCACTGAGGTTATCTTTCTGAGCTATTTTAATGGACTTAAGCCATGTTGAGGCACTTACAGAAGTTGGCTGCTCTGCTTTTCTGAGATTAAACCCATTAGAAGGCCTTGATCTGGAGATATTTAAGACAAAAGCTTTGGTCAGGTTTGGTGCTGTGAAGTGGCTGTGTGTGGTAGCTTCTGGGCCTCAAGCAAGTAAGAGTGCTTTGCATGTAATATGTAGGAATTGTGTGAGCTTAAATCTACTGCAGAGGAATGAGGTGCCTTTTTGCTCATAACTGCGGTGGCATTTGAGCTGCCTGTTTCAGCACAAAGAACGTGAATTTCAGTTTGTGGTTTAGCCCCAGGACTGGAAGTTAGTAAATGCAGGCACTCTTCCGGACCTGCTATGAATGCTTACTGGTTGTGTGACTTTGGGTAAGTCATCCCATGCCGTGCCTCTGTTGCACAACTGTAGAGTATGTAACCACTATCAGGGGTTGGATTTGCTAGTTGTCGTGTGTCCACATCTCCAGAATGTTCTGAAATATTTAGATGGTAAGTCCCTAGCTTTGTTGCAGCTACGCAAGGAATTACCTTTGCTTGTGGTCATTGAGTCAGGGTGGGAGCAGGTGAAAGCCTGACTTCTTGGTTGCTCCTTGCCAGTCCTGCTCCAAAGGGTTTTATTTCTCTTGGCATGACCTGCCAGTCCATTGGTTTTTACTGTGCTCTCTGAGAAGCTTTGCTTGCTACAGTGATCCAAAAATGGAGATGAAACCATGGTGGTGGTGCCCTGAAGCTGCCAATGCCTGAAGCAGGAATGCAGCAAGGCCTGTGAAGGTGAGTTCTGTATCCTCTCCAGAGTACTCACTGACCCTGCAAAGTAGCACCTCCCTGATGTGTCCAAGCAAGCAGAATGCCAGGGTAACATCCTTCATGTAGAGCTGTCATTTTTCCAAGACTGTGGTTGTGCAGAAGAAAATATGTCATGTTGTTCTTACTCGCTCAAGTCCAATAAGTTGGCTGAAATTGAATCAGTGCAGGAATGGGAAGCCTTTGTGGGCTGTGGTAGCTTATTTGGTAGTAAATCCTAGAAGGCAATCCCAGCCTTAGTGGAACAGAGGGTGCTGAGCAGCTGGTAGGGAGATGCTTTCTGTTCTGCTTTAAAATAAGTTCTGTCTGTATTTAGCCACTTTCTTAAGAACATGAAGGCTTGGTCAGTTCCTAACCCCAGCACCTTTGTTCTTTGTTCCCGAAGCATGCTTTTGATTTCATGTGGATAAGGTCTGCAGATTTTCTGTCCAAAAACAGGCTTGATCTGCTTGGTGCTGTTACAGTTTAGATGCATTTTGGCAGCACATGTAATGATCCTTGTTTATTGTTCTAAGTTTGTAATGAACTTCTGAGATGAAAAGGACTGTAGAAACGCAGTACTATTATCAGTGCATGGTTTTCTCTCAGCATTGTTAGTGCAGTGCTTGCTGGCAAGACTGTAGTTGACCAACCATGTGAATCTTAGTTCTGGTTCACAGGCAAGCCTTTTTTTTTTTTTTTCTTTTTTTCCCTAAAACAGGAGTGAACAGACCTATAATTCATTCCCTAACAGATGAAAATAGTTTCCAGTATCGAGAGAATTCAGCTTTTTAACAGCACACACCCAAACTGGTAAACTGCCACTCCGTGTCATGGGAGGAAAGCTTTAACTTTGTCAGTTGGTCAGGAGAAGAAGGCCACACATTCCTTCAGGTCAGAAAGCAGCCTTGCCTGGGTAGCCATTTGGCTGGGACACCCTGTCATCTCCACCACCCACTATTTGGAGACTGGTTTTGAGGCAGCAGCATAAGTGTTGCTTTCCTCCCCTCAACCTAATATTAGACTAATATAAAAAGGCTCCGAGTTCCTTTCAGTAGCAGTTGGAAAAGGTGAGGTGCCCATCAGGGCAATCAGTGGGCTCTCTACACCTCTGTGGAGCACCATGGTTTTCTCTAGTCCATCCCACAAGCAAATCTCCATCACCCCATGTGGCAGCTCCTCGCTGCCATTTTTAATAAGTGGGGAAATGAAGGCACAGAGCCATCCAGTGAATGGAAAAGGTCAATTTTAAAAATAAAACAAGAGAACTTTTTATAGGCCGAGGGGTTGCAGATGCTTGAACGCAGCCTGAAAGTCCCATCTAATATTAGCAAAACAACAGTTTCCTGGGACAGAGGTGAACACATGCCTATGAAAGCCACTTCAGAAACGTACTGGATCTGTCGGTAGCTTGGTGTTTGAGGTATGGCGCTGGCAGTGGCAATCCCTTCCCAACCTGCTGTCAGCCTCTCCGCTCCCAGACAATGCCATGCATTGTTGGGCTTTGGGAAACATGCTCGTCCGGTCCCGGTGGGGCTGCGTGCTGCGTGGGCAGGCTGTGCTGGGAGAGCTGCTGCTGCAGGCAGGATCTGCTCGCTCAAACCGCTCTGTTCTGTACTTCCAGAACTGCTTTTGCCTTTCACTCAGGGTGAGAGGCCGTGTGCTGTGACAGCTGTAACACAAGCCATGTCCTGCTGCCTTTATCCAGACATGTGTTTCATATTGCTCTCCCCCTCCCACATATACGCACTGCTGCGCTGGACGAGCCCCCAGCCAAACCCGTTAAGGTTTTCTTTCACGAGGAGAACTTGGCCTGCTTCCCTCCTTCCCTCCCACTGCCCATCTCCCCTTGCTCCTCCCCCTTCCTTTTTTTTTTTTCCCCCTAAACTTTGTTTTTCTCCTGCTGCGTGAAACCATCTCAGCTGCAACAAACAAGAGACCCTTCATTAGCTGGGTGGAAACTTGCCTCCATCCTCTTTGAACCTCAGGCTAAGCTGGAGGCGTGTGGCTCCTAACCACTGGGTCTTCTCACACAGGCAGCTCCAACTCCGTGTCTCTGTACATGACCTGCCCTCCCTTCCACCCTAATGGGAAGGAGAGAAGTGGAAATACCTGCTCCTTAACATTCCTCCATGCAGGCACGTGTCAAATGGGGTAGGCATCTTCCTGGCCCGCTGCCCCTGTTGGTATGCAGCCCACTGGAAGAGGCTCAGCTCAGGTCTTCCAAGCACAACAATCAGCTTCACATGGCACAAAATGGGGTTTCCATGCTGTGCCTCCTGCCAGCCCCCTCCCCCTGCCCAGCAGCAGCCAGGTGGCAGTGCAGGTTTTGGGACACCCCTCTGTAAAACCACAGCTCACAGTGGTGAATTTCGTGTATTCAGGGATTGTTTTCCCTTTCTGCTTCCCTTCTTACTGCCTTTGGACCTGGCGGTACTGTTGGTGTAAAGCATATACCACATATGTGTGTGTACGTGTCTGCTCAGAGCAGTGGCTTCCCATGCTGGTTTGACTGTAAACCACCAGCTGTGCTGGATACATGCTGCTTTGGGTTTCTTCTTTTTCTTCTGAATTCTCTTGTTAGAAGCTACATAAAATCTTTCCATTTATTACTGTTGGACACAGATGCTTCACTTGCACAGTACACTAGTTTTGCAAGCCAGGCTTGTTTTTTAAGCTCTCTGTTAGCTTCAGGATTTGGGAGATAAAACTTGGCTCCAGATGGGAGGAGCTCTGGAGCAATGTTGGGGCTGCACCCCCCTGTTTGACGTGCACTCCCTGTGCTGGCAGCTGCTCCCCAATGGCACATACGAACTGTACACAGAAACAGAGCGGCTCCCTTGTCCAAACTGAGTCCTAATGCATCGAATAAGCCCTGCAGAGAATGCCCTGCACTAGACCTGCTTATCAGCTAAGGTCACATTCCATAGCAGCAACAGAAAATCGAGCGCACAGCCCTTCTAATCAACAAAAAAGTTGCTTACCCCTGCTCTGACTGTAGGAGTAATGCAAGGCTGCAGGCTGGATCCTTTTGTCAGCAGTCCGGCTGCAGCGCAGCTTTCTGAACTCCTACTACAAGCTCTCCCCTCACCACCTTTGCAGCTTTGTCCCTTGCAAACAAACTCAGGCCAGCAAGCTGTGCTCACAGGCAGGTTTCGCAGCTCACCCTGAAGAGCCCCACCAGCTCCAGCTACGTGCTTACTAGTTGAATGCGAAGGTGCTATGGTTGACCGAACACCAGCAATAGCCTTACCCCAGCCGTGCCACGAGCTCTCCTCCTCTTGTTTTCCTTCTGCCTTCTGAAACTTTCACGTCATCCCTCCCCTCATCCCGGCTCGGCGCTGGCTCTGCTCTCTCAGCACTGACAGCCAGCTGTTGTCTCTGCCTCCGTTTGCCGCCGGCTGTCGCGGAGCAGTGCAGTTTTGGGTTACGTGTGTGCCAGGGCGGGCGGCCGTGGGGAGCCCTCCCTGCAGCCCCCGCCTCCGGGGCTCATTCCTCCACATTCCCCCCCCCCCCCGAGTGAGGTTTTCTCTTCTCTCTTTTTATTGCAGCGTTTTCTGGAGCGAGGCTTGAGCCGATGCTCACCTTGCACAAGCTTGGGGGTGTGTTAAAGCAATTAACATCATTCTGTGCTGCCCAGTTTCCTTCCCAGTCTCAGGGGAAGGAGTTTTTCTGGTGTGCAAAGTTGCAGCTCTGGAGCAGAGCTAGTGCTGGGGGGGTGAATGCGCTTCATGCCCTTGGCCAGCTCATTGGGTTTTTGCTTCTGGTGGGCTCAGGACAGCTGATGTCCAGTGGTTTAGCTCTGGATTGCTGAAGTTCAGCTGTTAACTACAGGGGTACAGCCCTTCAGGTAGGTGCAAAATAGTAATACCCCATCAACCACACCGTTTGTTCTTCTTTTTCACAAACTCATAGAATCCCTGGAGTTGGAAGGGACCTTTAAAGGTTGTCTAACCTACCTCCCTTGCAGTGAATTTGATAGAGCTCATTTCATTGTTCAGCAACTGGCATCTGTGTGAATAATTTGACCTCATGTGATTTTTGTATTTTTAAAACTGCTCACATTCTTGGGTTTATTTCAAGACTCACTGTATTTTTGGGGAGCTCTCTCAGCGGGGCTGTGTACCTTACTTTGGCTCCTCTGAGGGAATGCTTTATCCTGGTGTATTCTGGCAGAGGCAAAGCTTCTTCTTGGATATGTGACTCTGTGCCTTCTCTGACAGCTCACCCATTTCTACTAATTGTAGCAACAATTATTTAACCTGATCTACCAAAGCAAGGAGTACAAAAAGAGGCACAATGTATGTGTCCATAGGGCTGGGGTAGACTCTCCTGACACGTATTGCCACTGAAAAAAAATACATGAGTAAACTCGGTTGTTATTTGGGTTGTTATTTGCTCTTCATCCTGTACCATGACATAAAATCCGGGTAGGATGTCTGAAATAAAATACTGATTTTATTTAGGCATTTTGGAGATCAACAGTCAGCTCATACTCCTGTTGAAGGGCAGGGGAGCAAACAGTACAGCGTGTATTGGAAAGACTCCATAATTTTAGGACATGCATAATAATGCAAGCTGCCATTAACTGCTGTAAATCAACTCTCCATCTCCTGGGCATTTTTCAGGTGCTCACGTGGTGTAGGAAGTTTCCCCATCATGGCAATGTGTAACCAACTGTTTCAGGATCTTGCATTCAGTTAAGCATTAACCCAATGGTTCCCCCAGCATCTTTATAAGTTACCACTTTTTGTCCTGTTGATTCCAGTTCTGGGACTGCAGTTTCATTCTGCAGCTGAATTTCAGCCACTCAACTCATGGATATCATTGGGTCAGGTGAGACTGTGATCCTGTCTGAGTTGGTTTTGAATGAGGAAGGAGGTAGTCGCTACAAGCTGGGCCTGACTTTACAAGGCTAGTAGTCTAGGAACTTAGAACCATAGAATCATTTGAGTTGGAAGGGACCCCAAAGGCCATCTGGTGCCACTCCTGCACTGGGCAGGGACACCCACAGCTCCATCAGTGCTCAACATCCATCCCCAGACCATGGCTGTCTGCAGGGATGGGGCATCACCACCTCTCTGTGCAATCTGTGCCACTGCCCCACCACCTGTAGTGTAAAAACTTCTCCCTTATATCCAATCCCGATATTTTATTTTGAAACCATTTCCCTTTGTCCTATCACAACAGACCCTCCTAAAGAACCTCTCTAAATTCTAGTGACTTCAGAGTTGATCTCTGCATCTCCAAAGCCTACTTTGGGGTGTCTCTCCTGTTGTTTTAGGGTCGGGGGTGTACATGAGTGTCCCTCCCCAGCATAAGCCTGGTGGGTACTGCAGGAATGGGGGTGGATCTGACCTCATATCTCAGTTGACTCTGATTTGGACCAGTGTGTGTTTGAGAGACAGGAAGTAATGAGAATGCCTTCCTGTTTTTTGGGGGGAAACTGACAGCTCATTGATACTTTTATAGTCATATGGCAGTGAGAGGACAGGCCACACCAGCAGTTCTTCAGGAAAAGTAGAACTAGAGGATGCTGGAAGCACTGTGACAGTTTTTAGATAACAGCAAAGGGTTCCTTCCCACACCTCTACAAGGCCAGACTGAAGATAAGAACCAGTAGTTGGTGCTGCAGTCAGCAAAGCATCCCACAGAAACGAACTTTCTGTAATAATGTAAAAAGAGTTCAACTAAAGAGCATGGTGAGACCCCTACCACAGAAAGTCTGAGTGTGTGCAAGGAGGCAGAACCCTATTTTAATAACTTTGGGGAAAAGCATTGAATATATATGTGCTATCCAGGAAAACCTTTGCATATACAACACAGGTAATGTATATAAGCTGAAGATCTTTTGTGCCAGGAGTGCACGTTAGATGGAGAGATCCCTCATGGATCTGATGCCATAATAAAGAATACTTCTTAATGCCACGTTGGTCTTAAAGAGTTCCATTTGAATTTGAGTTCGACTGGTAACAGCAGGGCAGGCTGCACCAGCAGTTCATTTGGAAAAGCAGAACAAGGGGATCAAATGAGTTGTCCCCGTCCCAGTCCCCCCACCCCTCCCCAATATATGAAAGGAGCTCTTTCTTTGCGTGCGAGGCACCAGTGAGTCAGTGCTGCTTATATAAAGGCAGCTTTGTGGGAGCCCTTTCTGGGCTTCCAGTCCCTGGCCCCTGCAGCACGTCACCACACTACAGCCCTCACCTGAGCAGTGGCAGCCCTTGGCACTTCAGCACACACTCATTTCCCTGCTTGGCAACGGTGAGCTGCTGCTCTGCAGCTTTGCTCTCTCTTCTGCTTGGCCAGCTAACCAGCTCAGGGGAACTCACGGGAACGGGTGAGCCAGCTGCTGCTGCAGACCCTTCCAGGCTTTGTTTGTGCCTTGTACACATGCAGTAATGCTGGCCCAGAAGCATGCACGCAAGTTCACAAGCTGTGCCTGTTAGTCAGATCGCTGTCAAGTTCAGACTTGTCCTAAAAGGTCCTAATTAGAATAAACGGAGCATACGCTCTTGTGGTTTTCCTCCCTGTCACCCAGTTTTTGCACACAACGCTGGTAAGCCAGCTGGGACATTCCTTGGTAGAGGAGCAAAATCTCCACTTTGATCTTCTGTGCCATAAAATAATTCTCTTGTTGCTGCTTGGCCACAGGATTTATCTCTAACAGCATGATTTTGTTTCTGTGCATTTGGTGCAAGGATTTTGACTTAGGTATCACAGGCCACCTCTGCTGTGAAACCCAGCTTTTGGAAAGCTCTAAATCCTTCCAGCTTTCTGAAAACAAGTGGCTGCTCTGATTCTTTTTCCTCTGGCAAAAGCAGTATCTTCACTCATTTAATTCAGGGAGTGTTCTAGAGGAGAAATGGCTTCCTGCCCATATTGCTAATGAGTGTTTATCCGTTACTGAACCTTTTTTACTTGTCCCAAAGCACTGATGTCTGCCAGAAATCTTTGAGGATTGCTGGAGGAAGGATCTTCACATAGCTGGACTGCTAAAGCTGGTAGGGCTGGTTGTACAGTGTGTGAGCACATGGACTCGTTTACATGGATGTTGGACTCTCCCCAGCCTGACCACTGATCATAGAATCAAAGAATTGTGGAACCGTTTGAGCTGGAAGGGACCCTTAAAAGTAATCTGGTCCCACCCCCTGCACTAAGGAGGGACACCCACAGCTCTTATCAAATGACAGCTAGCATTTGGAGGGTGGAGTTCTTCAACGAAAATAATCCACAGATCATTTTTTTTGTCTCCTAGGTGTCGTCACGCTGCCATAGCAAAGTACTTTGGTGATGTCACTCCACCTTGCAATAAGTGCTGTGATTACTGCAAGAACCCAGAGGCACTGAAAAAGCAGCTGGAGGCACTGGAGCGCTGCAGCAACAACTGGAGCAAAACTTGCATCGGGCCCACAGATTCCTCCTGGGACAGCTACGACCCAGAGCTGTACGAAGGGGGAAGGAGAGGCTGCAGAGGTTTCAGCAGGTCTGTACTTGGTAGCTCTAACCCTGTTCACAGGAGCTGTCAAAGAGAAGAGAACATCTCCCAGCTGCAGGCCCAACCACTCCTCTATTTTCAACACGTTTTGGTGTGGTAGTAGTTCCTGTCAATTCCTGGCAGCAGGAGCTGGAATTTCATTTTCCACACACTTTGGCAGCCTGGATCAGATTCATATCCCAGAGAGCCAAAAGCTGTTTTGAGTGACCTAAGCATTGCCCTGAAGAAGGTAATTGGTTCAAGAAACCAGCCTGACATTTGTGAAAGCAGCAAATGGGTGTCGCTCTGTTTGTAGTCACAAGGTTCAGAATGTTTAAATTGAGACCAGTGTGACAGCGAAGTATGATATGATCCAGAGCTCATTCTTGGCTTAGTGCTGCTGTCTTTGGGCAAGCAGACTGGGGCACCAGTGACAGGACTTAGTCATCACCATGGATATGACGGACTGCCAGCGTCAGTTTGTTCTGCTGATTGCTAGAGTTTAGTGTTTCCCCATCAGGCTGACAGCAAAAAGAAGATGTGCAGTTGGGAACATTTCTCCTTGTTCTTTGGCTGCTCTGTCATGATGCAAGTTTTCCCATTCACGTTGCCCATGAAAGTCTGTCAGGATGCACAGAGCTGTCTGCTTTTCCTTAAACAGCTTGAGGCTGCTGCCTTTGTTCTTCAGGGGATTCCAGCTGAGACAGACAGAACTGGTCTACTTGTGACCTAAGCCTGTGCTTGATCTCAGGACCTGAGAAGACACTGCTGGGGAATGGATGCTGTGCCCTTTTTGCTAAGATCCATGGGCAGTAATAACTGATAGATGGTGTACATAACCCAAAGCAGTAACTTCTCAGCCCTATGGCAGAAGCTGTCAGAGCTTCTGAAACGGAGTCTCCCATTCTCAGAGCACTAGTTATCTTCTTCTAGTTCATGAGATTAATAAATCCTGTGGACACTATGGTCCATGTTGAGAGATGTTAGTGAAACTAAAAGCTAAGAAGGGCTCATTCAGAAAGGCTCTGAAATGCATCTTCTCTGTAAGTCCTGGGATGACCCAGGCCTGTACATAGTTAATGCTACATCTACAGAAATGTTTGTGCTTCTTGTTTTCCTTCCCTGTCCAGTTATGATGAAGAAAGCAGTGGGAATGGAGATGAAGCCAATGAAGAGAGTCGGAAACGGGAGTGGGACAATTTCTACAAAAAGCAGATGAGTCTGCGCAGAGTGAGTCAGTTAGCTTTGTGAGAGATTCACAGGTTGTTTGCATATAGCCGTTATGCTGTGAGCTTGTCTTTTAGATATAAAGGCTTCCTGGCACTAAATGAAAGCAAATTATTGCATCAAGCTGTTGCTTGTTCTTTTTTTTACTGAGCACCTCTGCTTTTGTCACATTCTGCATATTCTGGGCCAGTCTCGTAACGTGAGGGAGTCCAGCTTGCCTCTCTGCAGTGCTCATCAAGAGGATCCTATTGTCTTTAGCAACACTGATAGTAGTAAAAACAGATTTCCCCCTTCACCCTTTTTTGCATATTTCTATAGCAACGTTGAACTTTTGGCTTTGAATTTCGTCCTTTGTCTCCTTTTCCCCATTTTGATGCCTTTTCAGTACCTTTGTAACTTTAACATCAATTTTCCATGCAACAGAGAGATAAAAATTTGCCCTTCGTGTTTCCAGACCTGCATGTGTGTTGCAGGAATGGAAATATTTCAATGATCCTTTTTTTCTTCCAGGGCAAAGAACCAGAAAAAGAAGATTTTGTTCCTCCAAGTAAATATCTTTGATTTATAGTGGGTTTTCTTTGGGAGAAGGAAGCCTTGTGTTCTGCAGCTGTATGTAATTTACATAGCATCAGCACAGGGGTATCAATCCCTAGGCACAGGGGTTGGGTTTTTGGCTGTGAAAGTTTGGCTGGAGAAGGGGAATCAGAGATTAGCTTTGGTCAGGGTGAAGATATGGAATGCATCCTTCTGAACAGCTTTCCTAAAGGAGACGAGAAGAAGGCGTGTTGTCTGAGCTGACCCTTGAGGCTGCTTCTACGGTGTTTATGCAGCAGTGTTCAGTTGGACTATAAGGCAACTTTTGAAAAACGTTGCCATTTTTATCTGTGACACTTGGAGCCCTGTCTAGTGACACAGGTCTTACACTATTGTAAATGAGTACCTAATGGTTCGTGTTGCTCTATTCAGCCTCTTTAGTTTTGATTGTTGTTTTTTTTTTTCCTAAGAGCTGGAGTGCCTTGAGCTGGGGTGACTGTAGTGGTTCTTGGCATCACTGTGTAGGAAGGAACAGGCCAAGCAGTGCTGGACTGGCACCTTCCTAGTGAGAGCTGAGATACCATTCCTCAGCTCCAGCTCTCCTATGATCCCTTTTCCAAATGTCTCTTGTGTTGCAGGTGCAGACTGCCCCTTGAAGGATGCCTTCAGCAGAAGAATCTCTAAGCTCACAGTGAAGGTAAGAAGGGCTGTTTAACATTCAGTCTTGCTGACTTGCAAAAGAGAACAAAGATCCTGCCTGTCCTGTTCTTAACTCCTCCAGGGATAGAAGTCCTAGGGGCACTGTGATTTCAGTAGAGCATGTCTGAGAATCCTATGTTTCCTAGGGACGGGAACACTGCTTGAAGATATTGGAAGAAGCTTTGAGTGCCAACCAAGAGGTTCCAACAGCAGTAGGAAAATGGTATGAGCTGAGAGAAAAGGGGTAGTGTGCTGAGTAACACAGGGCTTACTCTTCCCCAGGCAACATTACCACTCTCAGGGAATGCCTTTTTATTCGATCCAAGGATGCAACTTCTTTTAGCAGCATCCTTCATAAGGATTCCTACATCCAGTTCTGCTAAATCAGCTTGATCACAATTCCTCCTTGTCCCACAAGATGGGGGTAGTGTACTTCCAAACAGATCAGCTGAACAGAAAGGCTTGTATTTAAATAGTGGTAGGAAGATGGTTGGACTAGATGATCTTGTAGGTCCTTTCCAACCTAATGTATCTATGAATCTATAAATGTTTTCATCACCTTTTCCATTCGCTACTGGGTCACTACTGCATTGTTTAAGACTTAAAGCATCAGAGGTAGAAAACTGTGTGCTGCTGGGGAGATGCTTAAGCATTAGTGTTCCCTTTGCAGATGTAGAAGAGTGTCTTGCCAGAAATCACCCCAGCCTGTGTTACAGGTCAGACCCTCGTGCCTGTGCTGTGGAGCTGGAGTATGAAGCTTTCAGAACCAGTAAAATGGCTAACTCATACAAGGCATCCGTGCTGAAGAAGGTAGGGCCCAACATCTACTGTTGCTTGCCCTTGCCTCTTAACGTGCTGTGGCCTCAGATCAAAGGGAAATAGGGTAGCATGTGTGTAGGAGAGATGAAGGAGAAGCTCCTCTTTGCCTTGAATGTCTTCCAAATCTTTCTTCTTGTATTTTTTTTTCCAGAAGAACTCAGAACCATGTTGGTTTTGCATCTTTGTTGGCTGCAGCCTAATAGTTTACAGTCTTTGGCAACCTACTTACCAATGCAAGCTTATCCAGATGTCCTCTAGGTCTAGCAATAGAGGGAATGGGAAATTCTTCAGACTGTTATTGACAATAGAAAAGCCTTAGTTTTGGCAAGCTGGTTGCCATAAGTCCCTTTGAGGATGTTCCTGGTTTTTTGTCTACTAGGATTTTGTTTCTATTCTTTTTTTCAGGTAGCAGAGATCAACAAAGCATCAAAAGAAGGAGAGTTGTTCTCAGTGATTGGGTCTGGAACTGGAGGCAGCAGCAGCTTGGGAACAAAATCTGAGTTCCCAGCGGAGGAGGACTTCCTCCCAGCATCCCAAGTTTACTCAGTGAGTGAGCACAGATGGGATAGACAAGATATGGCTTATCTACCTGCTTTTTCAGAATTGTTTGATTGTTTTACAGTTGTTGTTTTTTATGGCCATAGGTATATATTCAGACCGGAGTTGCTTTCTCTATCCACCCTTTGTTTTGGGGGTAAGAACCAGTCATGCTGGTTCCTAATAGTGAACCATGTGCAGACCATACAACAGATAGCTTTTTCTGATCTTACTCTAACCAAAGATGCAGTCTGATTCCTTACAGTGGGACTATGACTGTAGTCTAATCCACTTCCCTGATGTCTCAGTTGATGGCTATGATGATGAGTCAGTTTTAGAGTAATCCTCAGCTTACAGCTGTATGCACTGCAGTGTACTGTACTCAGAAGCTTGTCTCCTTTGTAGAGTTCTGCACACAGGCCAGAAAAGACATAAATATTTTCTCCTTCCTTTCTCCTTAGTTCAAACCCAAACGTGTGGGAGCTGGGTTTCCAAAGAAGTCTGGCTTGTTCCAAACAGCTTCAGAACTGCTAAAGAACCAGGAGAACAGTGATACAAAACTTGTCAAAAAAGAAGATTGTCCAAATAAACAAGACAACAGCAACTGCAGTCTGGAACTGGACACAAAAACCACTGTTCTCCAGAAAAAAAAAAGAGCAACCAAAGCAGTATGTGAGAGTGCAGAGGCAGAACTAGTCCTTCCTGAAAAGAAGGATCAGCAAGCCAGTCCAGACAAAAAAGCTGCCCTTGGGGATAGCCCTATTAAGAAGACAAAGCCCAGCAAAAAGCAGCAAATGCTGGCAGAAGCAGCCAAAAAAGAATCACAGGATATTTCCAAGTTCTTCTCCCTTTCCAAAGGTGGGTCTAATGCTAAAAGTTGCAGCTCAACAGAGGAAGTCAGCTGTACTGCAAGCACACTACCTCAGGTTTCGTCTCGAAGCATATGTCAAGAGAAATCGGTACCTCAGGAAAATAAAGATGCCTCTGGGGAAGATGTGACAGGACAATCCCAGGGAGAGAATGAAGAGTTGGGAAGGACAGAAGGAATGCTGACTGAGAGGGAGGAGGACTGTAAGACCCATCAGGCTGCTGAATCTAAACTCCTTCAGGAAGGACTTGATGTATCCAGGTAAAATCACCTATCTCCTCTCTGTGTTGCCTGTTATTTAGCTGCAGGGCCTTGTTCTGGAAATTGGGAATCCATATTTGACCTCTAGGCTGGTGAGGGAAGTTCCTGCTTTACCGTGGAGAATCTCATGGCCACTGAAAGTTGTCCTTCTCTCCACTCTTTCCATTAGTGCTGCTGAAAATGTCACAGAAACTGAGCAAGCTATTGTTGGGGAAGGTCAGAGTGGGAAGCGACAAGGATCAGATGAGGTAAGACTTTAATGGATGCTGATCTTGACTACCTCTGCTCACCTTGTGCCAAGATTCTCACTTGGAGTGATGTTCCTGGTCTGATCTTTACCTGATAGCATTATTTATCTGGGGAGGGCCCAGCTGCACTTGCAGTGGAGAGGAGAACTGTTGATGAGTTGCCCCTTGGTGTTGCCATGCTGCTCATAGAACCAGTGCCAGACCTCAGTAGAAAGCTTCTGCTCCACTGTTTCATCCTTTTTGCTACACATGTGACTGTATCTTCTGCTCTTAACTTGCCTGGAATGAAACTCCTTCTAGATCTGTAACTAACTATATTTAGAAAGTTGCTTTCTCAAGTTTTGGGAACAGCTCAGTGGCCCATGGGAGCACTCAGAGTGAGTCATGCACGCAGCCTTTCTTGCCAGTCAGTCTCTGCTTCTTGTTTTGCATCCAAGACTGCCTAGGAGCTGTCTATACTGAAGAATACTGCTGCAGGAATTGGTGATTTTGGTTTTCTTCTGTCCCATCTTCAGGATACAGAAAATCCTGCAACAAAGCGCCTACGGACAGCAGCAAAATCTTCTATTCTGACCCAGCCAGAAAGCAGAAGTGTTGGTCTGACAAAGAAGAAGGTGACTTTTGATCTAAACATATCACAGAGTGATAAAGAAGGAACCAGCAAGACCATACAGCCTGTGACCAAAAGTGTGTCCCTCAAAGAGACAGCAGACATTGTTGTCAAGTGTTTGACCCCATTCTATAAGGGTGGCAAATTTGCTTCCAAGGTAGGCATAGCTCAATGACCTCTCTAGCAGAAGGAGACTGCATCTCCCTCATGATCTGGGGCTCTGAGAAGGGAAAGATGATAATGGTAGCACATTTCATTTCCAGGTCATGTCTTTGTATGTGCTGTTTTAGTGACTAGGTGCAGTAATTCCTCGCTTGCAAAGATTTGTGTGTAATTTTCAGTGGTGTCTCATCAGTTCTGCACTTGTTATTGCTCATATTTTCATACCAAATACTAGCAAGTTTTTAGGACTTCCTGCTTGTGGAGTGGCAACAGATGAGGTTGAGTTTTGGTTTGATTTACATGATGTATTCTACAAGGCAGCCTGTGTGTTCATGTGCTCCTCCAGCGCCCCAGGGTCGGGTGCGTTTTCAGCCTGTAGTATAAATCAGTATAAATCTGTGAATGCTTTGTGCTACAGCCAGTCTGTGCTAAGGGCAGAACAAATACAGAAATAAGATTGGTGAGAATACTAATGTCTCCTTTCTGCTCCTTATCCTCCCCATCCCTGCAGGACCTGTTTAAGGGCTTTGCTCGGCACCTGTCTCATTTACTGACTGAAGATCAGAACCCTGCTCGCAGGACTGGTGAGTTGGTAGCCATGGAGACCATCAAGGATCTTAGGTTGTTTTGATGCTCAATGAAGTGACGTCTGCAGAGGGGGCACATGTCTTAAGTATCATCTCAAAGAGGGTGCTTCTTCTCTTGCAGTGAAGGAAGAAGCACAGAGACTCATTAAGGAGTTTTTCAGAACACGAGTCAGATGTGAGAGTGAAACGGACTGGCAGGAGCTGCACTGCTCAGAGGGATGATCCTTGCATCTTGCTGACTCTCTTCCTTCTTCCAGCAGTGGGACCAGGGGATCTTGAGGAACTTAGCCATGGAGCACTTCAAGAAAATGCAGAAGTGAGTCTTCTTTTCCCACTGCATTTTTGCTCTCTTTTACCTGCAGTGTCACCTTAGCAACACACATTTCCAGGAAACCAGTTTCTGTGAATTTAGGGAGTGTTTCTCCAATAACCAGGGAACTAAGGCCCTGCAGTACCTCTCCCCAAGAGGCACAAAGTCTCCTTCTCCTGTGTAGGTTAGAGGCTGCTGCCTCAGATGTTTTGCAGTGCTTCCAACCACTGCTCCCTGCAGCAGTCTGGGAGGTATCAGGTTTTCCTACCTGATGGCTCCCGTCCTTGCTCCCCCATCTCTTAGTCCTTATTTACGTGTTACCAATAGAAGCCTTATGCTACAAACCAGTTCACATGCTTTTGCTCAGGGCTGCTAATGTTGAACTTGGTGGTTGAGTTCTGGATGGAACGTTTTTCCTTGAAGGCAGCAGGGGAGTGTTTTGTTTTCACCCTGCAGGCAACGCCGACTTTCTGAAGGTAGAGAAATTCCAACTTTTTTGTTTGTTTGTTTTAACCCAAAGTTATTTTTTTTAATTGTCTAGTTCTGCTTGCCCTTTAATTTCAGTGGTCTTAACCTCTCCAGTAGTGGCACTAAGGTGGCCAATGCCTTTCTAGCATTTGCTTGTAACCCCTAAAGCCATATCTGTTCCCTGTGCCTCACCCACAGCCTGCAGTACAGAGGGCAGTGCTGCTGTTACTACTGGTTATCGTACTGCTGTGGCTCTCAGGTTGACACTGCAGTGCCTCTGCTGCTATATTTATAGAAAGACCTGAACTGTAGGTTATCAGCGAGCTTGATAACCTGATTCCCTAGCACAAATCCTTTCTGTTGGGTTTTAGTTGGGTTCTGCCTTTTTTTCCACACTTATAGAGGCTGTTGGCCTCAGGCACTAGTGCTGCTAGAGGAATCTGCAGCCTGAGAAGCCATGAAACAGACTTTTGAATCAGTGTACTCAACGGGTTGTTATTTTTATGTGCTGAAGGGTACGCGGAACTAACAATAAAACAATGTCATAGCAGCTGTGGGCTCCTCTGGAAAGATTTTTCTGACTTATCATATCCCAGATACATTTAGACTGTGAATTTAGACATAGAAACTCTTCATCTGAACAGGCAACTAATGAATGAAGGTAAGGTACAGGGTGGGTGGGGAGTGTGTAGCAGCAGATACCTCACAACCCTGGTAGCTGCAGCATAGCTCACTCTGAGAACCAGAAGGAGAACCTGGAAATATCTCAAGTCACTTATCTGCAGCTTGCTCTGCTCAGCTGGAAGATTAAAGGGTTTACAAGAAACGAATACACAAGATACAACTATCTTTTTTTCAGCTGTTGCCTCCTGGTTCTGCTTCACCTTCCCATTAAAAATCCTTTTCCATCAGCCACTTAAGTGGGGTTGCTATCTCCAGAGATCAGCTGCTGCCTGACTGCATGAACTTTTCAGAAACATTTTGTGTGAACTGTAAATCAGAGGACATCCAAAAGGGCACATGGTTGTGTGGCACAGTGCTGAATCACAGTGCAGGGCACTTCTTCAGATGAGCTGTGCTGCCGTGCTTTTGTGTAAGGCTGGAAAAGCTCAGAAGGAGAAAAAAGTAAGGATGAGTTACTCTTCAGAGATGTTCTCTAGTTCTTTATTTCATATTGCTGTGGCACTTCACCAAGTGCTGTGGTTGGTGCTGGCATCATCAGCAAGCTGTGCATCATGGCCTGCACTGAACAACCCCAGACCCTGCTCTCAGCCAACAGTTACAACCTTTTCCTCAAGCTTTTCCAGTTATCTGCACGTCAGTCATCCCATATCAGAGGTAAAGCAGCATCTCTTAGCTACAAAATATCCATTATACAATTATTTCATTACAAGTCCCCTAAAAATGAAGATCCTTATTAGTCCAGTAGGATAGCTGTAGAAATAAAAAATAAATTAAGTGGTTTTATACAATCCAGGACTCTCTCTAATACAATTTCCACTTGAATGCACTATCTCCATGGGTATGAGCCATAATTTGACAGCTGCATGGATACAACTGAGTTCTGTACAGTAGAAGGAAAATTACACATATAATTATGTCAGTGAGAAATTAACAATAAACCTTACCACTGCAGCTCAGTCTGTGCCCAAGCAATTGTATATAGTATGTGGCAGTTGTGTATTAACACTGATCTGCTTTGCAGTTGCAGTGCTGTCTACAAGCTCCTGCTTCACAAACCCTGCTACAGGGCCTCTTGTATATCAATACAGAGACAGAGCTGGTCTGTGGAAAACAGCAGCAGCCAGTGCAGTCAGTTCATAACTTTAGGTTTGCTTTCTTAGGCTCATTAACTCAAAAAGAGAAAAAAAAAAAACAGTCCTGCAGTGCATAGCTTGAAGGCAGTTATTTGCATTTCTTGAGCTGCTGTATTGGAACAAGCTACAGAATAGCAATGGAATAGAAAGGGTGCCTTGTGGTTTGTTCAACCAGTGCAAGTATTGCTTCAAGGAAGAGGACCTTGACTGAATCATTGGCCACCAGGGGTGAGATTGTGGTCCACTCCATCAAGAAACATGCCATTGCTTTGGTAGCAGTCGTAGAAAGCAGCCGAGATCATGGATGTTTTGGGGAGACATTCTCCTCAAACTCTAGTGCTGAAAATCTGTTTTATCCAGGATGACAACAGTCGTGTGGTACATCTGTTTAGCCTGTCAAAACACAAAGCAGTACCAATCATTCTCTGCTCTGAAAACAACTGCTTCTCATAACTAAATATTGCCATAATTAAGCATCTTCCCATAAATTACTTCCCATAATTAAATACCAGGTGCTGAGACTGAGCTGCACTTTGGGAATGGGGAAATGCAGTGTTCCCATTCACCCCTGGGGCAGAAGAAAGCAGTAGTGTCTCTGGGAGGCTCAGTGGGGCAGTGGAGGGCAATTTCTGAACGGCCAGGAGGAAGCTGTAGTTCAAAGCTGCTATCTCACCTTGGGTAGCTCAATCCATAGAGTCCTGGGGTTGGCTACAGAGCCATAGTTGAACTCTATGCCTGGAAGCCCTTGCTCGGAGGTGGGGCGCAGGGTTCGCATCCTCTGCAGCTCTTTCAGTGGGATGGTGTGACAGAGCTTCTGCGTGGGGATAAAAAAAGCCACAGAGCACTCTGGTGTGGTCACATGGAAAAGAACAACAACCAAGCATCTGATTCTGGGCAAGGAGGATACGTCTCAAGAGCCTCTTGAAAGCTGAGACACAGACCAGGTCACAGTAATTGCTTGGCTCTACTACTGCTGTGTCCCTAGAGCTCCTACTGGACTGGGACAAACAGGGATGTGGCCTGCACTTGGTTTTATTGTGGACCATGCTTGTCTGCCTGATCTGTGGACTTGTTATTCTCATATGCTCTTTTGCAACTGTTACGTTACTCTTGTCATTTGCTTCAGGCTAGGGTTGCTGTTAGAAGGACTGGCTGTGATGCACATAGACACGATCTCTTCCTGCACACAAGTTCTTCTGGAAGTCAAAGCTAATACCTGAAAGACATCAGGGCTTTGGACATGAGGGAGGAACTGTTCAGCATACCTGGGTGATGCTGTCCACCACAACAATCTGTTCTTTATTCACGCCAAAATAACAGGGCACAGGGATTGTGCTGTCACTGACTTTCTCCACCAAGAAGATGTTGTAGCCAAAGAATGGCAGTTTCATCATGTGCTCTGTAAGAAAGCAGAAGTGGCATTCAGGCAGCAGCTTCCAGGTGGTGATCTGCTGACCACCTAAGGTGCTCAGAAGCTTCAGGCATTCCCAAGTCTTCCTACATTAAAAAGTGCAATTGACAATTTCTCCCCCCATCCTTTGGCTCCTGGTGTTCAATGCCAGCAGCCTCAATGCATGTTCCATTCTTTTCAGAGCAGCAAACAGACATGCAGCCAGAATATCAAATAAAGCACAACTCATACAGGACTAGGAGAGTCTTCTGCAGACTTTTACCATGAGGTGGGGCTTGTACTATGACCACCATGCTTGGAAGCTTGTGCCAGTCTGCAGAGGAAGGCTGTCAGGGAGTTACGTATCATGGACCATTCCAGACTGCAGAGATCTTTGCCAGCCCCGTGGAGCAGCTTCCATCATTCTCAGAGCGGATTACCCAGGCAGACCTCATGTCTCCTCACCTATGAACTGGATTTTTGCATCCACTGGCTGGAGCGGCTGCATGGTTCGCAGCAGCTTGTCAATGTGGTTCTGCAGAGTCTCAGTGTTGATTTGGGACTGCAGGGGCTTTGGTATGTATTCCTTCAGCTCTTTCCTGTGCCAAAAAGTAGAGACTAATTCACTCCCTGCCTGGCCAAAATCAAAATATCAACCAAGGGCAGTTAGAGAGAGGGGATGTGCCCACAACTTTCAGAGCAGAGCTGGTGGCAAAGGGGAGGAAGAGGAAAGAGCACAACAGGTCGTGTCGAAATTGAATAACATGGGAGGAGATATCAGGGACAGAGAGACAATCACATTCCCACAGAGAAGAAAGCTGTGTACCACTGTCTAGTACACTAGACAGAGAATACTTTCAGTCATCTACTCTTAACCCACGTGGTACCAACAGAGACCCACCCTGAGACAGGCCTACCTGGAGGGAGCAGAGCTCTCCTGCTCTGTTTTGGCCCAGTGCTGGAGCATAACCAAAACACCCAGCTGCATCTCCAGTTCTTTACTGTAGTTCAGCAGTACCTTCCCTTTCAGGTAGTCCCACAGTATCTGAAAGCACCAGAAAGGGATCCAGGCAGGTCTGGGCAGTGCGAGACTGCAGAGACCCACATCCTGTCTTGCAGAGAGCTCATTCTGGTCACTCTAAAGCAAAAGTTGGTTGCATTTGGGAAAAACATCCAAAAACCACTTCTGGAGCAGTACAGCCCATAGGCTAGGGCCTCACTAGCACCACTTATTAGTCATGCCCAGAAACAGCATCCAAAGCCCTCCCACTTCTTCAGCTCCCTTGGAACATCTGCACTGGCTCTCAGGCTGAGTGCTAACCCCTGTCAGGGAGATTCCTGGTGCTCCCACCATCCTCACCGCTTACCTGGCCGTAATGGACTTCAGTATAGATTTTGTCCTCGAAGTGCAGAGGCGTCTTCCAGGTGAGCCTGCGCAGACTCACACTGATCAACGTGTCCTCGAGCAGGTAGTCATGAAGGTATTCCTCCATTTTCATCGGCCTCACAGTTTTATCTACATATTTATGCAGAGAGAGAGTCGTCAGTGACTCGTGGTGCTGAGACAGCAAGGTGAGCTCCACAGTCTTGCAAGGAGCCATCCTGCACACCTCTGTTTCATTTCACCCTGCAACTCCCAGCATCAGCCATCCCAAAGGGACACAGACCCCACGCAGACATCCACCGCTTTCAGGAAAGAGCAATTCAGGCCCTGAGAAGGCACAGTCTCTAATAGAGGTTAACTGCTGAAGATCCCCAGAGCCAGCAAGAGTGGGGAGATTATTTGAAACAGTCCCTATTGGAGAAACTGCTTTAGGGAAGAAGCTAGAGCTAGTGTCTTTACTTGCCGTTTTTGTCAGTGGCACTCCTGATGGCAAAAAGAGCGAATTCCTGCATTTCTTCATGCTCACCCACCCCCATCTGCTCACAGATCTCCTGCAAGAGCTCCTTGGCCACCTGAAGCGAGGAAAGAAGCAAGTAAGTACTGCAGCCATGTAAGCTCAATTCAGCCCCAGAACAGGTGGAGGGCAGCTGTACAGCTGCGGCCAAGGCACAGGGAAGCAGGCTGGACACGGCATCCCAGCACTGCACAGGCTCTGCGGAGATATGCTGCTGCAGGGATTCCTAGGAAGGATGTGGGAAACCATCGCAGCACTGTGGGAAGCACAGGACAAAGGTTTGACAAATATGGGAGTTCCCTGATGTGGCTCTGAGACCAGGTGAATGGAGAAATGCAAAGCAGAAAACTCACGGTGAATGTCCTGATGTGGGTGACGTATTCCACGCCTCCAAACAGCAGAACCTCAACCCGGCGGGCACTGCGTCCCTTCTGCAAAGGACAGTGACGCACACATCAGCCCCATCATCCTTTCTCCTTCTTCCCTCCTCCTCATCTCAGCGTTCCTCTACTAGCCCATCATTCCCTTTGCTCCATGGCATCTCACTTACATCTCCCTTTCAAACACATGCCTGGTTCCCTCTCTCGGGACACTAACCAGCCCTGCTACACACCTCTTTCACACAGCACCTGCTGCCAAGCCCCTGCCCTCCCTCTCTTCCCAGCATCCCAACCCCTTTGCCCATCAATACCAGCAGTGCCTTCATCTCCGCAGGGAAAGGAAGGTGGCGACGGCCACCGTACATCAAATTTTTCCGCAGGTTGCTCTGACAGGTCTTGGCTATTTCTGTAGGAAAAGAGAAAGCTTCATGGGTTGAGAGCTAAGCACTGTCTCCTACAGTTTGGGATCTTTCTGGCTGCATTCTATTTAATCCAGCACCAATGCTAGGAGAAGAATGAGGAAACTGTGTCCCCATCTGGATCCTTGCTCCTTTCCTCGACCATGGGATCTTAGGAAGCAGGGGGCAGCCATTTATTTCGCAGGACACAGAAACAGCCGTACCGTGGTGGGTGCTGGATGGGTCACTGCTTGCTTGCTGCAGAAACTTGGTGGCATAGGGCATCAGGACGTTAGAAGGGAGGAAGAACCCAGTGAGCAGGTTTAGGAGCAGCCAACCCCGCAGCACTCTCTCCCTGTGGGAGAGAAAGAACTGTGGCACAAGCAATTCCTGCTCATCCAGCTGGAAGTGTGCCTCTGCCCTTCCGAACACCGGCAGGAGGCGGCAATGAACTTGAGGTGGTGGCTCTTGGTCGGTGTTCTTGTGCTCCCCCCCCAGCCCTATGCATGCATCAAGGCACGCTGCTCCCCTCCAGCCACGCATGGATGGGAACCAAGTGTGCTGCTACTCACTGGTTGGGGTTGAGAGTGACCTGTTTGATGACCTGGCAGTAAACTTCATCGTGCAAACTCTCCTTCTCCTTGCACAGCTGTATTCAAAGAAAAGGGAAGAGAACATCAGAGGGGTTCCAGCTCATCTCCATGCCCTTCCTCTCCCAGCTCTTGAGCTGTGCCATGAAATCCCAGACTCTCAGTATGGCTTAAAGCTCGGGCTTCACCACCTCTGCTCTATTGTGCTATATAGGACTAAAGAATAAGTCAGGTTGTACTCTCATCCAGACAGCAGTGCCTAAGAAAAGCATTTACAAGCACAGATAGACACACCCTCTTCCCAGCATGATTTTTAATTGGCCTCTGTTTCAGTTCCCTTCCTCACACGGGGCTTTGCTTTATGGCTTTCCCTGTTCTCCCTTTCCTGAAAGGCCTTGGGCCCTCATTCCCCATGGTGCTTCCCCGGGGAGAAGGTCACAAACCTGGAGGATTTCATAGACGCACTGAGCATCATCCTGGTTCTTGAGTTTTGGCTGATCTCCCATGAACCGCATCAGAGCTGCAAAGCAAAGGATAATACTTGGGTGTAAGCAGAGGTGATCCTTCCATGGAGCTAGAAAACATCCCAAAGGCGTTTCTGTTCCATAGGGCATTACTGGGCAGCGCTGGACAAGTGGTTCATGGGCCCAGGCAGTGTGTGTTCTTGGACACTTTGCACTCAAGGCAAAAAGCATTTTGTTGGATGCTTTCAGCAATGACATTAGTAGTTACTAACAGCAGAAGTGCATTAGGAGGTGCCCTCTTATGTTTTATTTCCTTTCACTGGTGTCTGTGTGTAGCCACCAAGACCCCACTGAAGTCCATTTTTGTCCTCAGGGAGCACTTACTCATGAAGTTCTTTGTTGCAAGCTCATTCAGTTCACTGTCAGAGTACCGGAGCAAAGACTCCTGGATTGGAACCTACAGGACCCAAACACAAGAGTGAGCTGAGGGGGAAGACCAGCACAGGGCTGTGCTGCAGAGGAGACAACAGCTCCCAGTATCTTGCAGGCAGCACTGAGAAGTAGGGGTCACCTACTCCTCTGCATAGTGCAGTCAAAAATCTGCCCTCTGTCTTTAGAATGAAGCTGGAGGCAGTGCTGGAGCTGGGATTCTGTTGCCACGGGGGAAGCCTGGGCTCACCTTGGTGTACTGGACCATGTCAGCTATAGTTTTCTTTTCAGCAGGTGTCCCCTTCAATTCCGTCCTAGCCAGATGAAGAGAGAACATGAGCCAATCCAAGAAATACCCCCAGAAATGGTTTGGTAAGTGCCAGGCTACAACGTCCAGTGTATGCTTGGTGAGGAAGAACCACAGCCTACTCACATGAACTCAGCCTCTCGGAAGTAGGCAGCAGCAAAGTCCATCGTAGTATAATGGTCACCAGCAGGGACTGACATGATGCTGTAGGGTTCTGATGTCAGGCTGGGAGCAGAGGCCTGCAGGGACATGCACCAAACTCACCCTGAAAGGTCAGCTGAGGAGCTGCAGTGTGTATTCCCTTCTCCTGCTGTACCTGGAAAGGTCTCATCTCTTTGTGATGCTGTCCCTCCCATTACAATGGTATTTCAGTACCTTTGTCTCCAAGAGTTAAGCAGTCATCTTCCTCCTTAGCCACAGCGATCAGACACTACCAGCGTCATGGACCCACAGAACACAGCCAGATCTTCTAGCACTTTCCCAAGGACAACTCACCTCCCTGCTGGTGTTCCTGCCCTCGAAGGAAGCTTTCGTGCTCTTTTGCAGCCCTCCAGGTCTGTCCATGCTGGTGCTGAGGTAATCAGGGGCTGCAGCCAATTGCACTAGGCTGGTAGGGAAAATACCAGAGCGGCCGCCAGTGGAGCCAAACTGCCAGCCTGAAGAAATGGGACAGAGTCAGGAGCCATGGCAGGGGCAAACAGAGCCAAGCAGTACAGCCTCCTACTGGCAAAGGAGAGCATCAGCCTCTGAGCAGGCTTTCAGTCATACAGGTTGGAAAAGGCCTCTCACGCTCCCAAGCCCAACCCCAGCTCAGTTATTCAGATCCCCTCACCGGGCTCCAGGCCTTGCATGGGCAGGAGCTGGATGAGGTCCCCCTTCTTGAAGCTGAGGAGGCTTTTGTCATCTGTGACATAGCTGCGCAGAGCAACGACGTAGTTGGTATCCTGCGGAAAAAGCAGTGGAGAGGTCAAATCTTGTCCCCACAGTATGAGAGATTCAGACTACACCGCCCCATGGAACCTGTCAGGTCCGTGTAGGAAAACCCCTTTGCTGCCGGCAGCACTACAGCTGCTTCCTCACCTGCCTCAGCTCCTGCATGAAGAGCTCCACCATGGCCTTGATGCACGGAGCCTTGTGAGAGCGCAGCAAGAGCTGCTCCGTCTTCAGAGAGAACTCCAGGGCACTGCTGTCCTTCAGCTCCACCGAGAGCACATCTGCAAAGCTGAGCACACAGCCAGCACATTCAGAGAGCGAGGGGACGCAGATCATGCTCACTCATTACAGGCAAAGTGCAAGGTAGGAAGGAAAGGGAAAGGATGAAGTCGTTTGGGGGAGGGTCAGTGAGTTGCCACAGGTCTCAGACACCCTTAGATGTGGTACAACCAGGGAAATGCTCAGCTCACCCCTTCAGTTTGCTCACATCATCCTTCTGCTCACCTGTAGCTGCAAAGGACCTTCAGGTGCTCAGGAGCATAGGCAGCTGCTTTCACCACTTTCAGCAGCCGCAGGCCTCGGTGGGAAACACCCAGGATCTGGACATCACTTCCATTTTCACCCTGTAAAAGAGGAGCAGCAGTGAGCACCAAAGGCTCCTTCCCACCCAGGCAGGATGGGGAAGGAGCACCACACGTACAGTGAAGGAAACCCCAGGCTGACACAGGAATCAGACCCAGCAACGTTCGCAAAGAAGTTTGGAAAACAAAGAAGGTGAGGAAAGGAAGACAGAGGAGCAGGAGTGTGAGGATGCAGAGGGGTAAATGGGGAACAAGGCCACCAGTGTCTGCAGCCAAGCAGGTGTACTAGGAAACAGAGAAATGTTAATGCCCAAGCAAGGAGAAAGAGGAGAAAAGTACAGAAAGCACAGGAGACTGAGTGATGTGTGGCAGGTGAGGGAGAGAAAGGCACAGAGAGACATCCCAAGCGAACCAGAGCCACACAGGCACAGCAAATCTGGGGTCTGCTGAGAAGATTGACTCACTTGGACAGGGAAAAGGCGGGAGAAATAGTTAGCCCAGTTATCCCGAGCAGCCAGCACGATCCTCTTCTTTATCCCATCCTCCTGAATGGACTGAACATCGTTGCCAACCTGGAAGTCCGCTAGCAGGGATACAGCGAGGCAAAGATGGTAACATCCCCCTCTGCTCAGGGACCTTATTTTCACTATTCCCACCCAGAAATTGTAGGGCAACAAAGAGCAGCAGAGCTGAAAGGATGTCACAGTGCTAAGAAGCAATGTAACTTGCATGTATGAATCTTCCTGTATGTTTTTCTCCACCCCCTCCATCAAGCTTATGTCATACAGGTGGATTTTGAGACAACTCAATCACTGGGCCTCAGTTTCCTCTCCTCACAATTGGTACATATCATAATTAAGTTCTTCTGGCTCAGAGAGATTTCAGAGCCATTTTCTATCTGTTTGGAACAGACAACCATCCCTACACTGCCCTGCACAGCACATGCAATGTCTCTTGCTGCAGTGACAAACAATTCTCCCCTAAGTCCTGCCTTGAAGGGCACTTTCTGCTTTGTAGCTGGATGCTGCAATGGGCACAGAGAGGAAGGCAGTATGGGGCTGCTAATTAATTACCCAGCAGGTCTTTCATCTTGCGCTTTTCCTCTCTGGAGATGCGAAGGCAGGAATCAGAGAAGGTGTCACGGATGATCTGCAGAGGAGGGAAACAGGAGGCTGTTAGAAAAGGCTGAGTCTCAGAGAGAAAAGAGTGAGGGCTTGACTAGGTGGACCTGGAGAAAGGACTGATACCTCTAAGGATGCAAAAGTGAATTCATGCGATGTAATTTATGCAGTGCAGTTATGGAGTATTTTGTCTCCATCAGACACAATCCTGTGTCATACATTACCTGTTCACACAGCAAGTTCAGACAGTAAGGGTGACTGAAGTTTTCTTTGGGATAAAACACCTGCAAGAGGAGGGTAAAAACAATAATGACATTACGTACGTTTCCAGCTGTAGCAGAAATAGCTCCAGAGGGGTTTAATAATCGTCCTGCCAGGAGGGAATCTCTACATCTGGGCAGGGAAGGGAGAGGGGACATATGAGCAAAAGGACCAAATGTGAACAGGAGTGTAGTGGTGAGACCACAGTGTGAGCTTGGGTCAGCTCAGCACATGATTTTACATACATTTGTACTGTTTGTATGGGAGAGCTCCAGGTAACAGCAGATTACTTTCTCAATATCTCAGTGCTTTAGAGAGGAAGGGAAGGTCAGGAAAACTGGGACTCAAGAGTAATGCAGAGTAGGACCCGGAATTCCTTGACCATCAGATGAACTCATAACTCTCAGCTTGTTCAGAGGGATCTCCTCTCTGAACTGTCTGTGCTGTTACATCACAGTGGTTGCAGGTGACAGAAAGTGATTTTAACCTAACATGGGGCCGCTGCCCTCCCCCTACAGCCAGCTCTCAGCTGATGAACCGTACCTCTTTGCGCAGAAAGATTTTCCAAGAAGGGTTGATGTAGGAAAAGCTGACGCCAGCCGTTAGTTTATACAGCTGGGTCTTGATCCCATCATCTTCTGTTACAGTAAAGCCTGGGTGGGAAGAAAGGAACCCTCCTGAAGATCAGAGATCAGCGAATGTGAACGCACAAAACAGTCAGCATTTCTGGGAGCACATATACTCATTGCTTTAGCCACTGAGTTCAGACATTCCAGAGACAGGGAGCACACAGCATCCTGGCAACTGAGTCCCCCTGTACTGAAAGTCAAAGACATGGCCACACTTTATGTCATTATAAAGAGGCTGCTGAAGGGTTCAGGAAGAGCTAGAGGTGCTCTCCTGGGCTGGCAGGCTGTACAGTTCTAGTACAAGGCAGCCAGTACTTACACTGGATTTTCTCTCTGCAGGAGTTCTATTAAAGTTAGGCACAGTTGGAAGGCAACTATGCAAAGTTATTTCTCTATGGGATTAGGAATGTCTCCATTTAAGCAGTTACCACTTTGAAACTCCAGTTCATAGACAATCAAGAATTGTAGAATATCCCATAATTCAGCTGTTTCCTTTATCCCTGTTCAAAAGAACGTGGGAATTTCAGGCTAACCCGGTTCTGTAGAATTGCTTGCACAGGATTTACTAAATGTCCATCTTTTAAAACAGCCTGAGAGGGAAACAGGAAAATTCTTTTGTAACAAGGAAGCTGCTGCAGATTGGAGTCCTCCGTTAACGTGCTTGGGCTGACTGTTCTGTGCACGTTATAAAATGTGATCTGATGAGCATTTTGTGCTTAAAACACTTCGGTGTACGTGCCCCAGGTTACATTTCCTCATTCCTCAGCCTAAATGGCTCTCCAGAGGCTCAAGAAAGTGAAACACCTGAATTCTCATTCCTCCCTTGTCTAAAGTCCAGCCATTTACGTGCAGCTTTGATAAAACCAATGCTTTGAGTAAGCAATAAAGTATCTTGTGGTCTGGACCTTGTTCGAGCTATAGCCCAAAGGTCCCTTCTGTTTTTAGGTCCGTTTTTCACTCGGCCCTTCTTTCCTTTGTTTTTGGCACCTGACACCCTGCATTGCAGTGGGGAGGAAAGGACGAGTTAGAGCTGGAGAGGGCCATGGGGAGCACTGGACCAGACTCCAACTGTAGTGGCAGTCTGATGGCTCACAGTCTGCTCAGCCTTTGACCGGCTGGCAAGAGCCAGCTCATGCTGTGACTCTCCCAGGCCATTAGGCTGAATCTGCCCTCATTATCTGCTTCCAAATCCCACTTGGGTGACGTCAACACTCACCCTTTGCTGTGGATTCCTTCAAGCCTTGGTTCCCGGGGGGGAAAGAGGGGGGCGAAGGTGGGAGAACAGGAGGGGCTGGGGAATCTGGTGGGGTACTGGATGGCTGCTTGAAGATGGACAGCAGAGGCATCTGCTTCTCCTTGATAGAGTTGGAAGCTGATCCCGGCTTGGGCTTGGTGGGGGGAGGTGTCCCTTTGAACCTGTTCTCTTGAGGCGGTGGGGGTGGCTGCAAGACAGCAGAACCATTTGACTGTCACTCTCTGCATCACTGCAAGCTGCTGTTAAAAATAACACACGGGATAGCAGCCCAGCCCTGGGAGAGGCATCTGTTGGAGCAGGGATACCAGAACCTTTAAATCAGCACACGATCTACAAACAGGTGAAGATTAGGCAAACCCAAGTACAGAGAAACAAGTATTTGAGATGGAAGCCTCCAGCTGGGAATAGGAGAAAAGTGATTATGGGACCAAATATGGGGAAAATGAGTCCTAAACATTCCACAGGAGAACTTACTGCACCAGAGCCTGTACTCCAGGACCTCGGTGGATTTTACAGAGAGGAACATGAGGAGGACAGCACTGTGGTGAGTGAGTTCACAGTATGAAATCATTTGGCTGCTACCATACCACTCCCTCAGTCTGCTACAAAGGCTCTCTCTGCTGAGATGACCAGAGTGGAAAGCACTCACTGATTTGGGAGAGTTGAGGTTCATCATCCCCAGCTTGGCCAGAGCCTCATTTTTGGGGTCATTCCTCTTCATGAATGGCTTGGGCACTCTCCTGCGAGATGAAGGGAACAGAATGAAAGGGAGCTGCAAGGGCTGCAGCAGGGTGGTGGCCCTTTCCCTGGGTGGTTCCCATTGTCTCACCTGGCAGGCTCAATAGGTTGGGGCTCGGGGGCTGGCCTGCTCTGGTACATTTTGATGATGTTCCGGATCTCCCGGCTTGGTTCAGGTCGTGACTCAGGGCCTGAAGATTTCACTACTGGTGGCTCCTTCTTTTCTCTTGGTGTCTGTTTCTTCGGCTTTGGCGCAGGAGGTGGCACAGGGGCAGCAGGAGCTATTGGGGGTGAGAGCTTTAACCAACTGACCAACAAGAGCACAGGAAAAATCCCTTTATCTCATTTGAATCTCCTGCTCTTTCACCCCTAAGCTGACCGTTCATGGCCTTCCTCAGCCCACTTTGGGATCTCACTTCCCAGTGCACAGGTCTTTCTCTCTGTGCTGCTGCCAAGGCTCCCAGAAGAGCCAGAATCCCTCCTCCTCTGGATATATCCTGGGCTGACACCCACTCCTGGAAAGTTCCTGCTTCTCAGCCTGCCTGGGTCTCCACCGATTGTCAGCTTACCTGCCTCTGTTTTAGGGCTGGGCTTCTCTTCTTTCATAGTCTTCTCTTTCTTCTCTTCCGTTTTCTTCTCTTCCATCTCCTTTGGCTGGGGATTTGCTGGAGGTGTCCAGGTTTTTGAAGGCGCCCTGACTTTCTTCACTAAGATCTTTTGCTCTCCTACATAGAAAGAGGGAGCAGAGCTAGTTAAACTCACAGCCGAGGGTGCAGAGCTAGTTAAACTCACAGCCAAGGCTTAGCATTAATGGCGTGGTTTTAACGCTTGCATCAAGGGATGGGGCTGCCCATGGCCCCACTCAGCCTGGCCTTGGATGCCCAGCCCAGCTGTTGTACCTGGGAGGCTGCAGAACAGGGTATTACAATAAGTAAAATTCCCGAAGTGCTCAACACTCACCCATCCTCTGAAAAAAAGCTCTCTTCTGCTGGAAAGTTTCCCGAGGATAGTCATCATCTTCACTGCTGGAGTCATAAACCTGCGGGCAGTTCACAGTGTGGTTAGCACCAGCCAGCAGATACCTCCCTTAAATTCAGCACTGATCTTCTCTAGATAGGTTTGGATTCTGATCCTGAAGTGTCCCAGGAGATCAGTCTGTGACCCAATCAACGCAGTTCAGAGAAAGAGAGGCATGTTACAGCCCCAAGACAACTTGCTGAAAGATAAAGAATGAGGAGTGATGAATTTTCGTATGGACCTCACTGAAATTCAGATCAGCTGTGGATGCACTGCCCAGCACTGCAGCCAACCTCCACAGTCCTAAATGTCACCATTTCTGACCCTGTGTCTTAAAGATTCAGCAAGTGGAGCTTGAAAGGCGAACATAACTCTCAGCTCTCCTCTCTGCCAAATCAATGCCAGACTGGAAAGAGAAGTAGAATATATGCAAAACACGACATCCAAACCCACTGCTTGTTTTTCATACCGATCTTTCTGCATGAGCTGGTGGTTCTGGAGCCTTTGGTGGTGGTGTCACGCTCTGGTTGCTGGGAGATATCTTGGGTTTTGGGGAAGTGGCTGGGGCTGGGGCTTGGCTTCGCGGTGGGCTTGAGGCTCTTGGCCTTGAGCTCTCAGGAGGCTGTTGCCGCCACTGCTGTCTCTGCTGCTGCTGCTGCTGCTGTTGCTGGGAAAGGTTCATGGCTTGAAGGGTCATCTGCTGGGCCTGGAGGAAGGAATTGCAGCAACCATGAGCTCTAAGCTACACAAAAACAACAGCCATCAGCCAGGCTGTCCTATTTTTGATTAGTAGCCACAGAACTCCTACTTAAACCATGGCAAATATCCCAAATGTTATGAACAAAGCAGGCCTTGCGCCTACCTGGTCAGGTACACACAGCTCCTGACCACACAGCAGTCAGATAGCCCGGGACATCCGTGCATTCAGAAGGCTTTGTGCAGAAAGCAGAACACTGCAGCTTTGCACCTCTAGCAAATCCCAGCTTAACATTTGGGAATTACAACTGATCTTGTTGCTGCTACTCATCCACCCTAAAGCGCCTCAGTGTCCCCACAGACACTAACAGGCAAGAAAGGAGATCCCTACTTTTGCAATCTTAAATAACCCCAACTTTATATACCAAACCTCAACTTCACATACCAAATCCCAGAGCTACAGAGCAGGCCTAAGCCAGAAGGGGAGCATGGCTACCCTCTTTACAGCACATACACCAGTGCATTCTCCTCCCCGTGTTCCTGAGCCTCTCCCACCCATTCCCTTCCACTCACCATGAGCATGGCTTGCTGGTTGATAAAGGCTTGCTGTTGTGCTGCCATCTGACTGGGGTCTACAGTGGGCACCATGGGCTGGGGCACGTACATGGCTGTGGGAGACACACATCTCTGCAGGCAACCACAGTGTTCCCCATATTGCCTGAGCAATAGCACAGAGCTGAGTGCTCACTGTGCGCTCCGCCTGACATCCAAATGTACAGGGTTCATGAGGATGCCCACCTTTCCATCCTCTTTCCCTCTTTATTTACCAATACACTGTGATTACCTGGCATAGGGGCAATCCCACCAGCCCCTGGCATCATGGCTGAGGCAGCAGGCATCCCCATCATTGAAGGCATGGGCTGGTAAACTGGTGTTTGCATCATTCCAGAGAAGCCTAGAGGCAAAATGCCACATGCACAGGACTTTTGGGGAATCACAGATCAAAAAGGCCCCATCAGTCCCACCAAATACATCACAGTGGTTGGGGTAGCTCTGGTTCTCTCAACCCCTGCTAACATGCAAGTGGTTTCTCTCTTCGTACACAGCAAAATTCAGGTGTGCAAAGGAAACCAAAGAGAAATGCACAGCTTGCAAGGCTACAGCAGGATAGAGACCTTGCTTGTGCAGTCCTGCTTAGGTCACAGCATCCTTCCTGACTAAACACCCAAACACCTGTATGATTATAGAGAAGGGTTTCTCTTGAAGGATGGTCAGAGGTCTCTGGGACTGCCGTGTCCATGTGGGCCTCTTTGCAGCAGGTAGCTGCTACGGATGCAGAGCTCCTTGAAAACAGCCCAAAGAATCATCAGTGGGACAAGCTGGGACCTCCACACTCTTACAGGGTACCCTGGGTGGGATTGCGTTAAAGAATAGTACGGAAACCAAACACATACACCAGAACCTCTACCCTAATTCCTCATTGATTAAAAGCAGAACAAAGGTGGCAAGTTTACCTCACCCCTTCTCCAAAGCATCTCTCCCCCAGCAGCTGGGAACAAGTGCAATTTTTGATGACCCAGGCTAAATTCAAATGCTTTTTCTGAATCAGCTGAACCCACACAGTAATTAGTATTTGAAGGACTCTCTGATTACGCTCACTGAAGTTTATCCACACGTGTTTCCTGCTGTCCACCTCCCCTTACAGACCTGTAGACGGAAAGATTCCTCTCTGTGTGGGTCCGATCTTCCCACCTCCTTTCATGCGCCCAATAAGACTTTCCCTGTTCTCCAAATCCTGTGTCAAGAAGGAAACAGCACTATCTGAGCTCAGACAGATGGACTTCCCAGTAAGATGCCATCCAAAGGCATGTCTGAGCTGAGCAAAGGCAGAGTGCATGGACAGAAGGAGTCATGGGGAAAGGAGAGCCACAGAGAAGAAGTTGGAGGGAGCATCAGAGGACTCACTGGTGTCCTGGAGCCCTGATGTAGCACGGGGCTGAAGAGATCATCCACATAGTGATCCAAGCCTCCAGGGGTCACCTGCTCATCTCTGAATCCAAAATCTAAGGGTGGAAAAGAGATTGGTGGTAAGGCAGGTAAGGTACATTCCCCTCTCTTCAGACCCTACTGGTCAAATTTTGGAGTGGAGGCTGTCAAGATTTTCAGTGCTGTGCACTGTCCTGGGCAGGAGCTCACCTCGATGGGCACTGCTGAACTCCGGAGGCAGTCTGGGCGGGGGGAAGGCAGGGGCCTGGATGCCTGGGGCAGGGGGGATCCTGCTGGAGGGGAAATGAGAACAGCACAGCGTGTTGAGAGAGAGAGAGACCAGGGGGTGATAGGGGCACCAGCGTGGGGCAGGAGGATGAGGTCACTCACTGATCCAGGCCAGAGTTATGGAGGAAGTTTCTGTCCCTTTCAGGAGCGATAGGATATCTACGTGAGGACTCGGAGGGGCTGCTGGGGTTGCTGGCTTCCTCCATCTCTCCAATGAGGTCCAGCACAAAGTCACAGCCCAGTAAGTCCTGCCACGTGTCGCCAGTTAACATGGAGATAGACCACCCTCGAGACCTCTTATCACAGCCCCTGGTAACAGGGAAAAGGAGAGGAAAGATGTCAGAGTATGCAGGAGGAAAAAGAGAAATAGGAAAACATTGCATTCAGCTTCATCCTGCCTTCTCTACTCATCAACATCAGGGTGTGAATCAATGACTAAGCACCCAGGATCAGGAAAAAAAATGTGAGTCGCCCGTAATCTGACTTTATTTGTTATAATATTTTTCCTGAAGCTGCTCTGACTGATCACAGCAGTGATTTCCCTGTTCCTCAAGAGTCCCACAGTTCATGCACACAGATGGAAGGGACAAGGAGGGAGTATGAGCCAGAGTGGGTAAGGAGTAGCTACTCCACATCTGACCCTATGAATTCTAGCCTGCAGCCCCAGCTGATCTGAACTCTAAAACCAGTCATAGTCTCTTTCACACCCCCAAATCTCCTGTGCTCTGACAGTACCTTGCACTGAGCATCCATCCTGCAAACTGCTCCCCAGTCATCCAGGACTCCACCTCGGCTGAGAACTTCTCCTCTAGCACATTAAAGAAACAGTCAGTGCACACAGCCCCAGGGCAAGACCCAAAGCAACACCCACGCTCTGCAGTGCACAGGCAGAGCCCAGATGGGAAGTCTCACACCCTTCTGAGGTGACCCACAAGGACTGACAGCAGACAGAAGGCTCTGCATGAACACATTCACATTTGTAATAACTGTCGATGGCGCCTCTCAAAGCATTTCCAACGTGGCAGCTGAAAGCTGTGCCATGATTCACCACCCCCCCCACCAAGGAGCTAGAGTGGAGGTACTCTGCATCTGATTCACGGTGATTCCAAGCTCTCAAGGGGCAGCGTAAATCAATGTCTGAGAAGGAAGAAAGGTTCAGAAAGCCCCTGCTGCAAAGGCATTAGCTGCTGCAGCATGAGCTGTGCAGTGATGGGTAGCAGGAAAACTAGACCCAGAGAGATGCACAACTGGGACTGCCCTCTGTTGAAATCAGCCAAACCCAGAAGAATTTCACCCCTCATCCTGAATGTCAGGTCTGACTCATTAGGGTCAGATCTTTCAGAGTTTGGGGTTTCAGATGCTTCCATCCCCCATGGCAGCACCATCCAGCAGCAATTGTCCCAGTCACTCTTCACTAAGCTGGTGGAAGCATTTTCCAGATGATGATTTTTGCACCAGAAAAGTTCCTAGGAACTAGAAGCACACATTACCATTAAATGTATGAACATCCAACACCATCTTCCCTCTCCTCCTGTTTGCAGTCCACTCCAGTTGAGTGGGAGGGTACACTCGGGACGATGCGTATTCCGTGTGCTGCGCTGCCGTCAAGATCTTGCGCTGGCAAACAGCGTTGTAGCCATCCATGCCATGATCTGACACAAACCTAGGAAAAGACATCTGCCTTCAGCACACTGTTCATCTCCCTTAGCTTCCCTCAAAGTGTAGCTAGCTCTTTTTTCCTCCTTACTTCAGCAATGGCTTCTCCAGTGCTGGCGAAGGGACAAAGGAGCTCAGTAATGTTGCCATCAGGACCCAGGCTCGCTGGCTCTGTTCCACATCTGGGTTCTTCCATGTCTGGGTGACCACTTGGCTGAGGATTTCATTGCGCAGAGCCCTGTTGTTCAAACCTCTCCCAGCAATGTAGTTGCCCAGCAGGACCTCCTGCCAGTCGTGGAGATTCTTGTCACCGATGAACCGCAAGATCTAGAAGTATTCAGGGGGAAAAAAGAGACAGCTTTAGCTGCAGCTCCGTGGCTTGAGCTGTGTTGTGAAGCAGCAGCATGGACTGTAGACACCAGCGTGTTTGTAGACATTAGAGCACCCAGCACTCAGATCTGGATCTGCTCTCAGGTTTTGTGCACTATCAGAGTTCTGGGGAATGTGTGAGACAGTGCTCATAGGGGTAGGACCCTGACTCCAATTCAGAACTTCTTCACTTTATTCTTCAAGCTATTCTTTGCCATACTTTTGCCTAAGAACAAAATTGAAGTCAGAATACATCCCCTTCTTTGAGCATCAGAACTCAGCTCCATGAGCCAATTACTACAGGCTCCTCGTTACTGTGTCTGAGCCCACGGGCTGCCTAGCTGTACAAACAGGCAAATGCAATGGATGGTCAGCTTTCCTTGTGAAAAGCTCAGACAGCCAGATGTAAGGAAGTACTAACTTCCTAGCTAACTAGCTGTGGTGTAGCTGACACTATACCACGTAGTACGAGATGCATTACGCTCAACCAAATCGCTGAAGTGAAGATTCAGGTTCTTGGCTGTGCATAGTAACTTTAATAACACGTAGTTCTCAGAAGGTTAAGAGATTTATTCTCTTTACAGTCTCATGCTATTTTCGGAGAGTAAACATCACGTCTTTAAGAAATGCATTTCACATCCACAGGGAGGAGGAGGTTTTGCTGTCCTCCCTGTGCCGACACTACGTAATGAGGGTGTGGTTCCAGGTGTAGTTTTCTTGATGACAAAGTCCCTGCTATGTTCCAGCCCTTGTACAACAGTCCACTGTCCCCTATTTCATGTTGCATTGATTTAACTGTATGTCTGAGGAACTACCAACGTGTTTGCCATGAAGCAGATGATGGGGGGAAAAATATCTGTCAAATTAAACCTTTCTGTGACAGAGGGAGGAGGAAGTCAGACCTCTCTTTCACTATCATGGCTACTGGATCTGAAATATTGTGAAACTAAGGCTTAGCAGTTTGATTTCTATATGTCCAGCCAAGTTTTGAGACTACATCACTAGGCAGTTGGCTTGGATCCTGTTGGTCTACGTCTCACCTCTTAATTGGATTATATCACTCCAAGAACGCAACCCCCAGGGGCTTTCTGATGGCTCCAAAACCTCAAAGGAATTTATTCTACTCTTTTGACACACCAAGAGAAGAGCCACCACCAGCATCTAGCTGCTCAGAGAGGTGTTGGTGCCCATGATTGTATGGTGGTCTTATGCCCATCTGCTCTTCCAAAAGGTCGTGGTCAAGGAAGACATCTCTTACCAGTTTATTGATCTCAAGTGCACTCTCCCGATATTCAACTTCCAGACGGGTTAAGGGCTGTTGCAGGGGATGACCACGGGCAGGGAAATCTGTCTTCTAAAAAGAAACAAAAGGACAAAAATATGCCATTTGTTCCTGGTGTCACTAGGACTGGTGTATTCCTCCAGTTGGGAAGCAGTGAAGGAAAATAGAGACCCTACCTGGAAGTGTGACTTAATGAAGGAGGAGAAAGGATAGCTGTTGATGTCTCCTGGGAGGGAAAGGTCATCTTTGACCTTAACTTCTGGAGGTAACGTCTCAGTTATCTGCTTGGCCCGTGCTCCATACTGACCTGCAGGAGAAAGAGGTCTTGTGCCACAGCAGTCAGAAAGGCAGCCACAATGCACCCAACTCAGTGCAGCACTGGCTGGCTTGCATCTACTCTTGGCCAAGCAGCAGTGTCCCAGTACCAGCCCTCTGGCTCCAGGAACGCACAGTCCACCCTTGCTCCTCCAAACCCCTTTCAGGCACATCCTCTCTGCCCTGAGACCCCAGCATTTAACTTCAGCGGTTACAGCTCAGTTCTTTCAGACTCTTATCCCAGGGAGCACACAGCACCTGCAGTTTCAATTCTGTTATACGGAATGTAAAGGGCAGGGAACACTAAGCCTATGTGGAGATAATGTTAACAGGCATTAAGTCAGCAATTAAATCAGAGGTCATCATGATGAGGCACTGGATGAGGGGTTTATCGTAAACAGAAGCAAGCACCTTGATAAGCTAAGGGACTTCTCAGGGCAGCACAACAAGTGTGCATTCCTCTATCCCAAACCCAACGTGCTCCCTGACACCCTCCCTTCATCCCGCTCCCTGTTCGTATCCCATCACATGAAGACCTCATCAATTTCAGTGAGGGATGAAAAATATATATATATATTGTTTTCCTCAGTGGAAAATAAAAGTAGATATTTCTTTGGAAGTGTCAAACTTCCAAACTTCTTAATTCTTAATTTCTTCAAGGATTTTTGAGAAGACAAATGGGTTTGAGATCTCAGACCCCGACATCCAGCTCTGCAAGAGACCTGGGTTCATTAAACATTTTGCTGTCGCACAGCTTAGAGCATCATTATCACCAGCTCTAACAGCTCATCTCACCAGAGCACTGAAAAGGTAACAAAAATGTGTGCAGAACACAATTAGCCTTTATATCATATTTACTCTGCAACCATAATAAATCAAGCACAACCTAGCTGACCGAGAGCAGGTGGATCAGGCACATAGGTAACACGCTGCTAGGAAACGGGAATATAAACAGTGAATAAAACAGCACAGGAAAGGGAGGGATTCTCACCTCCAGCTAACTGCAGGAGGGCAGCAAGCTCTGCCGGGATCTCCAGCAGCTCCACATCCTGTGGGGAGAGGGAGCAAGTCAGTACTGGGGTACCAGACATGAAACAACGTGAACACTGAGCTGTTCTGCTGAGGCTGGGCAGAGTAAAGAGCAACAGATGAATTTCCGTGCAGGCAGTGTTCAGAAATACTGCAAAATAAGGAAGTGGCGTATGGGTACAGAACACAGGTACATGACATGCATCAGATGGGAGGGGAAGGTGAGTAATTCCTGACACGGGGAAGAGGCACGGGTGTTGACTTTCTTTGACTCACCTCTCGTTACTAACAAGTCTGGCACAACGCACAGAAGGGGTCTTGGTTTAAGGCTAAAGACCATTTTCTCCTGCTCAGTTCTATGTCATTTGTATTTTAGTTTTCTGTATCCAAGAACACTACAGCACAAATAAGAGACCTGACCCAGGTCTTTGATGCACACTGCTGTTTTATATTTATTAGGACGGCCTCTCAGCACCTATCAGGGGCCGTAAGGGGGCAGACTAGCACAGTGCATTGTGATAGGACAAGAGAAAATGCTTTCAAATTAAAAGAGGGGAGATTTAGACTGGGTATAAGCTTCCTTGTAGCTTCCTTGGGAATCTCCTAAATAGTAGGATCATGGGATGGTTGGATTTGTAAAGGACCCTAAAGGCCGTCTGGTCCCACCCCCAGCAATGAGCAGTGACTCCCACAGCTCCATCAGTGCTCACAGCCCATCCCCTGACTGTGGCTGTCTGCAGGAGAGGGTACCATCACCCTTCTGGGCAACCTGTGCCACTGCCCCACTGCATAAGCATAAGATTTCCTTCCTAATATCCAGTCTAAATCAGCCCTCTTTTATTTTGAAGTCATTTCCCCTTGACCCATCCCCACAGACCCTGCTGAAAAGTCCACCCGCTTCTTTCTCACCCCTTGTTTTGTCCCAGACTCTGCCAGACTGATGACAACTTACCATTCCCTGGCTGTCACTGCTGCCCTTTCACCACTGGCCAGGGTCCTCCTTTGTCGTTTCCTTTCTTGTATCTCCTGCTGTTAGGATATGTCTGGGGGAGAAAAGAAGATGTATAAGCAATCACTTCCAGCCGCTTCTGGGAGCAGACTCTGCAGCTAGGCAGGAGTTGGCATCCTGCTTCAGCAGACAAAGTCATAGAAAAGCTGCAGTCTTCCTGGAACCCAGCATGGTATCTGAGAGGGGATGCCCAGGAAAAGCCCTTAGTTTTGTTGAAACACCACTTTCTCTGAACACCTGCCCAGCATCTCTGCCAGACCTTTCCTCCCTCATCTTAGGGCAAAAGCACACAGAACCTGTCAGAAACATTCACCTGCTTCCTTCAGCATCAAAGAAGACAGTAATACAGCCTGAACAGGGATGGAGGAAGCTTTCCAAGGAGAGGGACTCCTTTAGAGTGAGTGGGAGGGATACCAAAAGCCAAAGTCCCTCACAGCTCTGCCCTTTCCCATCTCATACCGTTGTCTCCCAACCCCAGCACTCACCCACTTCCTACTCCAAGGTGGAAAAGGAGGGCCTCAGTCTCTCCCGATCTCTCTCTGTTGCTTGTCTGTTGCAGAATGGTGTAACTAGATGGGAGGTGATGAGTGCTGGGCTGAGAAAGACGGTAGGCATGCTAAAGTACAAAGGGCAGGTCTGTGGGGAGTGGGAAAAAGGAGGAACCCTGCAGCAGGTGAACTTTGAGACCTTTTATTGTTGTAAATGCAGATACCTCATCAAGCAAACAATGAGGGGAACAGAAACAGACTCAAAAGAACAGTGCTGCTGTGATTACCTGATCTATAGAAAGAAAATCTGGATCGTGTCTGAGTCAAAAAGAGCCTGTCAGGAAAAGAGACAAACACTGGTCTGGGCATGGCACAGCAGAAGGCACCAGTGCAGTCTTCCAGGGAAATATTCTCCAAACACGGGAAATTTGAGTTAATTGCTGATGAACATCTGTCTAAAAAATTATCAAATTGATGTTATGCTTTTTATTGTCAGCTTGTCTGCTACTCCTTTTTGAACATTTGTGCACCGGAGTCCAAACACTGGGTAAATTTAATGATGGTGAAATGAAGGCACATTAGGAGAAAGCTCGGGGCTGTATTAATGTTTTCTCAGCCTCAGATTTTTAGTCTTTTTTTTCTTTACCACTGCCTTTCTAGTATAAGAAGGAAGGAAAGGAGGGAAAAAGAATTGCCAAAAAATAAAACTTGTATTGTTGAAAAGTTGTGTGGTGGTTCTGCTTATGACAGTGGGGAAACTGTGAAGCAATTAAAGGTGTTTTGCAAAAACGAGCTCGACCTAATTGGATGAAGAGGTTGAAATATTATTAGAGAGGTAACATGAAGATAGCACCTGGAGACCTTAACAAAGATGAGGAGACTGTTGGGTCACGCAACATAGGAGCAGCAACCCTGCCACCCTCTGGACCTCTCCAGCCCCATCCCAGTCCACATGTTTTTGTTCTCCCTAATCCACGCCTAGCTAGATGGACGGAGCACACACACAATGCTCAAACCCCTCCTGCTGTTGTGCGCCCAACAAGTCCCACCTGAGACCCATAAGCAATCAGGAGTCCCTGGGGCTGCTGTTCCTTTGAAAGTCAGGTGCAGAAGGGCTCTGTTTTCTCTCTGCCTTCCTAGAAGCTCCCAGCCTTGCTGGAGGTTGTGGTGTGCATTGGTGCTCAGTGCCAGCCCTTGCTTCAGCTCTCAGGTTGGTCTGCTGCCTTTTTCTTTTCCCTCTTTATTTTAGAACATACCTTTTCTTGCTGCCCCAGCTTGGCTGTGGGAGTTAGAACATGCCATCTAGATCTTGTGACTCAATAGAGAGTGTGTTCAGTGTGATCTGAAGAAGTAGATATTCAATATATTTTGGTAGTGCAGCCTTGTGAATATGGCTGCTAAGTTGTTGCATGACGTGATTAATTCTTGCTTGTAAAACTAATAGCCCAGAGATGTTGTAAATAGTTGTGGATCTAGCATTATAGGTTAGAAAGCATGCTGTAAGGTTACTGTACTCCAACCAGGGACCTTCAGCAAGAGAAGACAAGAACAAAAAGGCATGAGTAGGATTATAAAATACCAAAGAAGCCAGGGCCTCTGCACAAGGCAGAATTGCCCCATTTCAGGAGTAGCTTGCAACGTGCCAGGCAGGTGTCAAGATACTCCCCCTATCCTCCTTCCCTTCTGATTCCCAGTGTATCAGTGAATGATGGGATGCCAAGTCTATCTCTGTCCCGGTGCTCAGATGGCTGAGTAGGCAAATGTTATGGTTTAACAGACATTCTCCTACTGAGCATGCATCAATGAAGGGAGCAAAGGAAGGTCGCTGGAGGAGTAACGGGCTGCCAAGTGCTCTGCAGTGGCACTAAAAGGATCGTAGGTGGCAGCAGAAACCACAGAATAGATGGCTGAACACTTCAATGTTTTAAATAGGCGAATACGTGCTACCTGTGGAAATACAACGTCCTCTGAATCACATACTCTCAGAAGCCTTATGGCGGAGTTACCCCCAGTGATTCCGACACTGCTAAGAGTACCTGGAACACCTGCTTAACAGCAACAGCTGATGAGTTTCTCAGTTTTGCTTTGGATGGAGCACCACCTCGAGCTGAAAAACTAAACGGAGAAATCTGCTGCCACCGCGCTGCCGTTTATTTCCCTCGGCCTCTGAAGCATCTGCCCCTGCCCGCTTATTGCCAGCAGTGACTTCTAATGGAAGCTTATTTCTGGAGGCAGCGTTGGGGTGTAGAAGACATTTTATTCACAAAAAAGAGATATCTATCTGGTATCTTATCTATCTATCTGGTATCTTATCTATCTATCTGGTATCTTATCTATCTATCTGGTATCTTATCTATCTATCTATCTATCCATCAGGTATCCTATCCTATCCATCAGGTATCCTATCCTATCCTATCCATCAGGTATCCTATCCTATCCTATCCATCAGGTATCCTATCCTATCCTATCCATCAGGTATCCTATCCTATCCTATCCATCAGGTATCCTATCCTATCCTATCCATCAGGTATCCTATCCTATCCTATCCATCAGGTATCCTATCCTATCCTATCCATCAGGTATCCTATCCTATCCTATCCATCAGGTATCCTATCCTATCCTATCCATCAGGTATCCTATCCTATCCTATCCATCAGGTATCCTATCCTATCCTATCCATCAGGTATCCTATCCTATCCTATCCATCAGGTATCCTATCCTATCCTATCCATCAGGTATCCTATCCTATCCTATCCATCAGGTATCCTATCCTATCCTATCCATCAGGTATCCTATCCTATCCTATCCATCAGGTATCCTATCCTATCCTATCCATCAGGTATCCTATCCTATCCTATCCATCAGGTATCCTATCCTATCCTATCCATCAGGTATCCTATCCTATCCTATCCATCAGGTATCCTATCCTATCCTATCCATCAGGTATCCTATCCTATCCTATCCATCAGGTATCCTATCCTATCCTATCCATCAGGTATCCTATCCTATCCTATCCATCAGGTATCCTATCCTATCCTATCCATCAGGTATCCTATCCTATCCTATCCATCAGGTATCCTATCCTATCCTATCCATCAGGTATCCTATCCTATCCTATCCATCAGGTATCCTATCCTATCCTATCCATCAGGTATCCTATCCTATCCTATCCATCAGGTATCCTATCCTATCCTATCCATCAGGTATCCTATCCTATCCTATCCATCAGGTATCCTATCCTATCCTATCCATCAGGTATCCTATCCTATCCTATCCATCAGGTATCCTATCCTATCCTATCCATCAGGTATCCTATCCTATCCTATCCATCAGGTATCCTATCCTATCCTATCCATCAGGTATCCTATCCTATCCTATCCATCAGGTATCCTATCCTATCCTATCCATCAGGTATCCTATCCTATCCTATCCATCAGGTATCCTATCCTATCCTATCCATCAGGTATCCTATCCTATCCTATCCATCAGGTATCCTATCCTATCCTATCCATCAGGTATCCTATCCTATCCTATCCATCAGGTATCCTATCCTATCCTATCCATCAGGTATCCTATCCTATCCTATCCATCAGGTATCCTATCCTATCCTATCCATCAGGTATCCTATCCTATCCTATCCATCAGGTATCCTATCCTATCCTATCCATCAGGTATCCTATCCTATCCTATCCATCAGGTATCCTATCCTATCCTATCCATCAGGTATCCTATCCTATCCTATCCATCAGGTATCCTATCCTATCCTATCCATCAGGTATCCTATCCTATCCTATCCATCAGGTATCCTATCCTATCCTATCCATCAGGTATCCTATCCTATCCTATCCATCAGGTATCCTATCCTATCCTATCCATCAGGTATCCTATCCTATCCTATCCATCAGGTATCCTATCCTATCCTATCCATCAGGTATCCTATCCTATCCTATCCATCAGGTATCCTATCCTATCCTATCCATCAGGTATCCTATCCTATCCTATCCATCAGGTATCCTATCCTATCCTATCCATCAGGTATCTTATCCATATTATATATATATATAAAGGGATGTTTCACCCCTTACAATGAGCTGATTCAGGCACATCTACTCTGAGGGCAGGGAGGAAAAAAAAACAAAAAAAAAACTGTTGTGGAAAACAAAACGTTACCAAAAAATCCTCATCAGTGTTTTCTGTGTTGAGGATTAAATGCTGCAGAAGTTTCCCTTCTGCCACCGTTGGTGAGCTGGAATGAGGAGGAGATGAGAAATCACACTGCAAAACAAACGCTGCTGTGTGCAATAGTAACTTGTTCTGAGGGCTGCAGGTTTAATTCTTCCCACAGCGTTAGAGAACACTGCTTCTGATGAGCTTATAACTAACTCATAGTCGTTACCAACAGGCCAAACTTCATCGTTTGTTTAGGTTGTTTGTTTGCTTTTGTCAGAAATAAAAGCATTTATTTTACTTTAAATAAAGTAAATAATAAAGCTTTTTGTTGTTTTTCTTTTTTTCTGATATTGCCTGGAGGACCAAAGACCACTTGAGGGCAAGTGGAGGACTGATGACCATAAATCCTGGAGGACTAGCGGCGCAGAGCGGCCAAAGCAAAGACGCGCCCTGCCCGCGCTTGAGACGCATGCGCGTTACTGTCTGGAGGACCGGCGACCATAGACAGCGGCGGCGCAGAGCGGTGAGCAGCGCTCCCGTTGCTAAGGGCGGTGCGGTCACACAACATGGCGGCTCCTCAGCGACGCCGCGGGCAGCGCGCCCCGCCCCCGTTGCTAAGGAAGTGAGGTCACGCAGTATGGCCGCCCTGGGCCGCGGGTGCTGAGGGCTCGGTGCTGCGGGGAATCCGCGTCCATCCATCCCGGCACTTACCGCGGCGGCGCCGCCCGCCTCGCCGGGACCGAGCGGCGGGACCGAGGCCGCGATGGCAGCGGGAACGGCGGGGCTGTGAGGCGGGAGAGCGCGGGCCTGCGGGGTGGGCAGAGCGGCGGAACCGGGTCGCGGCCGGAGCGAGCTGCCGCCATGGAGCTGAGGGTCGGGAACAAGTACCGGCTGGGCAGGAAGATCGGGAGCGGCTCCTTCGGCGACATTTACCTGGGTAAGGAGCGGGGCGGCCCGCTGGGGACGTACCCGGGGCGGGGGGGAGGGCTGTGGAGAGCGGCCGGGGTGGGCAGCGCTCTCGTGCCCGTTCCCGGCCCGTAGGGAGCGACCCGCGGGGCCTCGCCTCACCGGGATGGAGCCCGGAGAGCCGGGAGACGGCCCGCCGTGCCTCGATGGCAGCACGGCGCGGTGTTTCTTTCACGTCATGTCCTAATTTAGGCAGCGTGGACGTCGGGAGTGCTGGGTTATTTGGCTGCCTCTTAAACGCTGTTGTTTGGTGACCTTGGGCGCCGTTGTTTATCTCGGCCGTGGAAGAGGAAAAGGTTTGGGGAAAGAAACACGGGCATCAGCATTAAATGTCACCGCAGTGCCCCGGGAGAAACCGCTGTCACAGGGATGCTGCCTTCTCCTACAAGGTCTTAAAGAAAGAAAGAAAAAATCACACAGCTAAGGGATGGCAAGCTGAGAAACGCATCAAATCCTTCGGAAAATCAGTGTGGTTCAGTTGTCCCCTTGCTTGAACGCTGCCTTTATGTCTTCAAGCACGTAGCTTATTTAGCTGCTGCAATTTCTGTGTGACTGTAAAGTTTGTGGGATCTGGTTTATGGAGCTCTGTCGTAATGGTTTCGATTACAGCCATGGCAGCAGGTAGTGGGTGCACCCAGTTCTGAAAGTGGGTGCATTTAACATAGCCCAGGTACCCTGCAAACTCTCAAACTGTGAGAAATGGGTTAAACGCGGGTAAATATTTGTCGTAGGTGCAGGTATTTACGCTGCCACGTAGAAGTGAATGTTTTGCACTTGAAAATTGAGGTAACCTGGGGAAACAGATCAAATAAGTGGAGGGGAGGTGTTAAAGTAGGTTCCATTTGCACGTCTGGAGAATGAAAACATCCCTAGCTCACGTACTTGGTGGTGTATGCAGTCTATATGTGTATTTTTTGTCTAGGCAACGATACCTTTATGTGTTGCAGTGCACAGCTGGCCTTCTGAAATAATCTGTTAGCCAAAGCTTCTTGATTACAGGTAAAGAAACACTGGTGATCTGTAATACAGATCATGTGCTCGGTGGAAAAAGCCGTGTTTCCAGCCAAAGGCGTGTGAATGTCTGCAGGCAGAGGATGTGATTCGTCCTCTCCTTTTGCTTGCGTAAAAGATTGAGGAGTGCTGGGAGGGAGAAGGTGGCAACGCTTATGCAAAATCTTCAGTGTGAGCAACCGTTCCTGCTTTGAGGCAGCAGTTAAGGTCTGAGAAATGTTGTGGTGATTTGAGAGATTCGGAGTCGAGATCTGACTGCTGAAAATGAAATTGAGGAGAACCCAGTTTTAAAGTGCAAGTGAAATAAAGGTGTACTTCGTAGTTCAGATTAATGCTGGGTGGGAGCTAGGCAGCTCAGCTGTTACCTCCCATGTATGGGAGCTGGCTCGGAAATGATTTCATCTGTCAGTGATATCTTTACATATGCAGCCCACAACAGGAAAGTTTTCCAGGTGGCAGTACTTCTCTTTATTCCTGCAACTTTTTGTGCAAGAATTCTTGATCCTCGGGTGTCGCCCTCTTCTTTTTATCCCTACGTACTCAGTGTGGATTTACAATTAGTTCATACCACAAGCGTGCCTCAAATTCTGTTGTTCTTAACTAGTCAGTGTGGATTTATAATTACATCTCCCTGCAATTGGGATTCCTGAGCCATCAGCTGGCAGAGAATTATTTGCCTTAAAGATCCAGCTAATGGCACGATTATCTGCTTCCAAGGGAAAATGCTGTGTCAAGAACTTAAATATTGTGGTCTTCTGTAGAGCGTGGTTTGGTTTGCCAGCTGCTGTGTAGCAAAACAAAGGCTTTCAAAATCTGTGCTTTTGGTGATAATGAAATGTGTTTAACAACAAAAGGGCTCTGCTCGGTCTGTGCAGTGAGACATAACCGCAGAGAATTTACTTCTTGCATTCCTTCAGAGCTTAGGATTTATTTATTTTAGGTACAATCACCTTCTGATAGCTCTGGGTACGTTTGTAAACGTCCCTCTGTTTTATGCTGGGGGGGAAATATTACATCTCTTCGTTCAGTTCCCCATTCCTTTATATTGTCTTGAATCCAGCTGTGGTGGGGTGAGAGTATCCCCAGCAGCAGAGGGGAGGAGCCGTCTTCCTTTCAGTAAGAGAACTTTTGGGTTAAGGAGCCAACAACTGAGCTGTTATTGTTGTGGTTCTGTTGTGCTCTGCCCTGTGCTCCCTGGTGCCTCAGGAGTTTGGACATCCCCATCTTGGCTTGCTTAGCATGGCAGGGTCCGCAGCGTGGGATCCAGGGGTGCAAGCTGCTGTGGTGAATGAAGGACCGGAGACAAAAGTTCAGAAGACAGAGGTACACTGAATTCTTAAGTCCCCATCCAGTGGAAAGAACAGCCTGGATTCCCAGGTTTCTTAAGTAGTTGAAAAGATGAGTGATGTGCAGGAAAAGAATCTTGGAAGTATATGTGTTCTGCTCAGCCTGTAAAGTCCAAAAGGAATGAGTCTCGAACTTACTGTGTTCTCATGATTTTTTTCACTACCTCTATTTTCTCAGAGGTGGTCTTTGTGTTATCAGCTAATTAATCTCCACGGTCTTCCTTGTGGCAGAGGATTTTGCAGTTCTAACTTGGACTTTTCCTCTTTAAAGTGAAATATTTTCATGACTCAACTTGTTATTTTTACCTCTGTGCCATGCCTCTTCTCTCTGTACTGCTCGCAGCTACTTTTTAATTACTGATTGTAACACTGCTGATTATTATAACATTTTCCTTAAAGGAAACAAATCCCTTTGTCATTGCAGAATTATCTTAGACATTTTGTGCCATGGTTTATATGAAGAAGGAACTGAGTGCTTCCCAGTGCATTACTGGGAAGAATTATTTGTATTTTCACCCCCTGAAAGATTCAAATATTTTAGTTATGTTGGTTTTTTTATACAAAATGCTTTAAGGAGTGGGTGTACGTGGAAGTGAAGTCTTGGCTTAGGATCTTAGCTTTCTGAGGTGATGCAGAGCTGTTGGGAGGAGCAGATATCCCAAGAAGTGATCTTCAGTATCGAGATCATGGTTTGCTGAGCAGAGATGAGCAGAACTTGATAAGGAATACCACGGCTCTTGACTTTGCAGGCCTTGCCCTGGTCTAACACAGATGTCTGCAGCTGTCTTTGTGAACAGTGTGTCTGTTGGTACCCTCTGGCATCAGTGTGTTTGTTTTGGGTCTGTTCAGTGAATGGTAGAGAGTTCTGACGGAGCTTCTGTGGTCGGTTTTTATGCTGTGACTGTGACACTGGGTTCTCTTGGGGTACGGGGCCTCTCAAGGAGCACTCTGTCAAAGGATCTTAATGTTCTGACTTCAGCAGACAGAAATCCATGGGGGCTCCTGTAGATTCTGACTCCTTCCTAGTCTTTGTTTCCTCAAAGACTGGTGGGAAAAATGAAGAAAATGCAGGAGAGATTTCAGTGGGAACTTTCCTTACTTGTTAATGAGGTTATAGGTGTCAGTCATACCCAGCTAGAGCTCGAGCACGTAAAATAGTTTCAGAATTAAATAAACTTGCCTTGATCCTTAGGTAATGGGTCTGCCTGTGTTATCCTAATTAACATTGCTGACGGTGAACAAGAAATGGAAGTGCTGTGGCATACAGCTGAATCTCTGCATATGAGTTAAATGTTAATGAGTTAAATGAGTTAAATGTTTCTTTAAAGGTAGAGCACGATGCTCGGTTAACACAGAGTTTGAGTTCTGTGGCAGTGTGTTACTCAGTGTAATCATAAATGAGTCTGAGGGTGGGCGGAATTTAGAGGTAGCACAGCTGAATAAAAGCCTGAATATATTTATATTCGTAATAGTAATTGCAAACTGTGAGATTGGGAGAATTTCAGCGTCAAATGATGTGCCAGGGAAACAACAGAGGAAATTCAGTGCACGTCCCTGAAATCTGCGGTGTGAGGTGTTGGCCTGTCTTTATACCCACGAGATGATAAAGCTCTGAAGTTGTTCTTTAATCCCAAGAAGATTTTGCCATTATAGTAGCACTGAGAATACATTAGCTTAGTACTTGGTAGCAGGCAGAGAAAAGCATGTGGGGAAAAATATAGGTAAGCAGAAAAAATGCCAATCATGTATTCATCTCTTAGTCATGGTGTGTGACCATCAGCATGGGCACTGCTGAGCTGGAAAGGATGAAAATGAGTGAAACAAGGAATAAGTAGAGTAGTAAAAATGGCTTACATAGAGGATGAGGTTTTGAGAGCTTTTGAATTATGGGGAAGTAAAATACTGCAGAAGCAGATGAAATCCTGGATGTCGTAGGGAGAGCGTGTGTAGTGTGGTCAGTTACTGCCTCTGCAAACAAAAAGCAGACATCCAGGGAAGCTTCTGGAAATGGAGATAAGAACAAATAACAGGCGATGCACCTCATGTGATCCTGAGCTCTGAGGTAATGCAGCAGAGTCAAATTCTGCAAGTGGAGAGTCGGCTGTACAGCTGAGAAGTGTCACACAAGGAAAATACGAAACCCTATTTCTCGTGGTTCTTGAGTAGCACTGCTGTGCACGGGTGGCTTTTCTCTGCTCATTACCGTCTTTTAAGAACATGAGGTTTTTTTCCCTGTAGATGTTTCAACTTCAGAAGTGATGAAGCAAGCCAGTGTCAGTGCCTTGTTTCCTGAAACAAGAATTCTGTGATGTGATGGAGATATTCACCACGCCTAGAAAGCATTCACTCTGAGCTTCACAAACTGGAAGTGGAGGGGCTCCCCTCAGGACACACCTGCTTTGTTTTGGTCTTGTACAGGACAGCAGATTGGTTTCTTGAGCTGCAGTGCCTAATGCTTTTCTCTTAAGCTGCTAATCTGCAGTGACTTAATCTCTGCATCTTGGCCATTGAAAATTAGTTTGCTCTTGTTTGTTTTGCTTCAGTCTTGACAAAGGAAACTCATCCTAAAAATATTTTTACCCATGTTTTCATTTTTTTCTTGCTTCAGGAACCGATATTGTTGCTGGAGAGGAGGTTGCGATTAAGCTGGAATGTGTGAAAACCAAACATCCTCAACTTCACATCGAGAGTAAAATCTACAAAATCATGCAGGGTGGAGGCAAGCAAACTTTCCTTCTTCAGAAACTGAGTTGGTTGTTTCTTTTCATTTTGTATTTGATATATCTGCCACCTGTAAGTATTTTGTGGTTGAGAGCTCTTGGAGAAGTGGGAAAGGTGGAAGAATAGGTGAAGAGCAGCACCTCAGTTTTTGTGTGAGGTAGGGTTTAACCTGGTTTGCTCTGATTTAGGAGCACAATTCTAAACTTAGTAAAATCAGGATATTTTTTTCTTTCATATGCTAGCATTCCTTCATCTTCCTTGCACTAGGCATTCTAAGATGTAATGGCATTAGTGGTAGAGGACAGGAGTGAGGCAACTATGGTATTTATCCCGTCCCACCAGGAGAAATCACTCATGTCTGAGAACTCTGCAGACGTAAAAGTCGTATTACAAAGAATAAAATACCTTCTGTATGGGTTTGCAAAGGCCACGTTGGCTTCTTCTCAGAATGAACAGTGCAGGGGAAGGTGGTGGAAGTTTAGCAATGGTCCAGATAAGGATTTTTCTATGAAAATAATTTAGGAAAAAATAATTTGCAATAAACGAGAGTTAAAATTAAAAAAGAGTTAATTACAATCTAGGTAGTTATAAGCCAGATTGTCTTTAGGGTCCTTTCCAACCAAATCCATTCTGTGATTCTAGGACTGTTTCTGCACCACTTCACTTTTAAAGTGCATATAATTAAAGAAAAGGTAATTGAAATTCTGAGTGGGGCTATATACGTGTTTAATTCAAGACAGCTGTGTGGATATTTTCAGTTCTTTCTGGAATAATTTTCCAAGTTTCTCCATGAAGTGAAGCTGACTCTGATTTCCATCTAGATATTTAGCAGTATGTAACATGTCTCATAAACAGTGCTATCCTGGTAGGGATTCACCAAACAACAAATGTCACAGAACTGGAGGGGAGGCAAGAACATGAAACGAGGCTGAAAATGCATTCCAAATTGTACAGGGACATATTCTGCATTGATTTTGTAGGCTCGGAAACTAGTGATTTCTATAGCCTTTGCTAGCAATAGAATTCAGTGGTTTCTCAGTGTCTTTGTTTTCAGGCTTCTGATTTTCTCTTTATTGCCCTTTTGGAGACTGCACAAATGTTTATGCATGCAAAGCACTTAAGGTTGAAATCCAGCAAAACCACTGGCTACTTGCAAGCTACAAGCAGAACACAATGATTGGGAGGTGACTGGGCAAGAAGACAGCTAAAAATAGCTGATAGATCTCTTGTGCTCCAGTTTTTTATTGGCTCACCTGTGAGGAGATCAAACACTTAATTTCAAAACGCCTGAAAGTATCGTAAGACATTAAGGGGGGGATCACTGTAAATACAAACACTGACAATAATGACTCTTAGAGTTCATCTTAAGAGCCCTTAAGATGTGTGTGTGAGCTCCATACATCAAATTATCACACTGGATAAACTGTTTCCTTTGTTGCAGTGGGTATCCCCACTATTAAGTGGTGTGGTGCTGAAGGGGACTACAATGTCATGGTGATGGAGCTGCTGGGACCGAGTCTTGAAGATCTCTTCAATTTCTGTTCAAGGAAATTTAGTCTCAAGACAGTCTTGTTACTTGCTGACCAAATGGTAGGAAACTGCGTTGCTGTTTGTGACAGTGAAGTATGTTAAGCATGTTAATATCTCTTGAGTGACTGTGGCTGTGACTGTGGGTATTTTATATAACTTTTTGCATAGTTGTTTGGAGGTGAATAGGATGCATCACAGGAGGAGGAAAAACCCTCAAAATGGGTTTTGTTTTGTTGAATATAAAATGTTATATCAAAAGCAGTCACAGGGTTTTAATTTGGTTTTAAAACTGGATCTGAGCTGTTTGCAAGCCAGATGATACAGCTCAATCGTGAAGGAACCTTTTAGAAACAAATATGAAGTAGACACAGGGAAAGAACTGGAGGGAAGGATATGTGTTGTCTTCTAAATTATTCTCTTTAATGCCCTTTTCCAACAGAATCTTTATCTAGTTTATCACTAAGGTAGTGTGGTAATAGTGATTTTCTAAGGAAAAAAAGGGGATGACTGATACCTTAATTGTTTTTTTGTCCTCTCTGTTTAGATTAGCCGAATTGAATATATCCACTCTAAGAATTTCATCCACCGGGATGTGAAGCCAGATAACTTCTTAATGGGCCTGGGGAAGAAAGGCAATCTTGTCTACATCATAGACTTTGGATTAGCGAAGAAGTATCGGGATGTCCGAACTCACCAACATATCCCATATCGTGAGAACAAAAACCTAACGGGAACTGCCCGTTATGCATCCATCAACACCCATCTTGGAATTGGTGAGCTGGGAAAAGCAGTGAATAGAGCCTTCACAAGTGCTGATGAGTGTACTTACAGTGCAAGCAGATGTTGCTTTTTGGGGCATGGAAGGCTGTCCCTGGCACTGATGACACAGTATGCTCGGCTTTGTGCCTCTCGGTGGGGTGGGGTTCTGTGTGTAATTGAATTAGCACCTTTCTTAAATAATTGCAAGGGTGATAGGTTTGTTTTATTTTCTAGTACTGGGTGAGTTTAACATGGACATGGTAACTTTCATCTATCTATTGTATTTCTAAGGATTTTGACACATTATTGCTCAGTCTTCTGTTTTTTTTCCCCACTAGATAATGAAACCTAATGAGTCCACTTTTTTATGCTGTTGTAGAGCAATCTCGCAGAGATGACTTGGAGTCCTTGGGCTATGTACTGATGTATTTTAACCTGGGCTCCCTCCCCTGGCAGGGACTGAAAGCAGCAACAAAGAGGCAGAAATACGAACGTATCAGTGAAAAGAAAATGTCTACACCCATTGAGGTTTTGTGTAAAGGATACCCTTGTAAGTTGCTCTTCTGGGGCACTAGGCCCACGTACTCATTTTTTAGTGGTATGTCTTTATTTGTTCTGTCTAGCTCCTTGTTCAGAATGAATTTGAAACGTATTTACAGTCTTCTTTTTCCTGTGGTTGGGCATGCTCATGGTAATGACACTGCTTTCAGGACCAGGATCTTTGTGTTCATAGGCTGTTTCTACTTAGCCTCTGCCTGAACTATTAGTAAGCAATCATTGTGGTGCTCCTGAGTGTGGAAGACAGCATGGTGTGTGTGTGTGATCTGTGCTGTGTTGTGTGTGCATGTATATGACTTAACAGCCAGATAACTTCTTCAGAAAGTGCCCATATCTTCACGTGATGGATATTCTTTCTTGGATAAAGTCAGCTGCACCTACTGCAGATGTTTTCTTCTGGAATTGCCATTCCTAGTTCATCCAGTTTAACCTGACAATGGCCAGTATCTGTGAGGGGTGTAAGAATCCCTCCAAATCCTGGTATCACCTCTCAGAGCTGTGTTTTGTGATTTGGTATTTACACTGTAGTAATAATGAAGAAATTGTGGTCCATGCAGAATAGTAACTTTGTTTTACAACTTATTAACAGACTAGCTGCCCTCAGAGAATATTGTTCGCCTTTCTTGAAGTGCTCTCTCTCTGTTCTTTCCTTACCATATGCTTTGTCAGCTAAGTATGATAATGAGAACTGTAGCTGTTGTTAGGGCTGTATAAAAGCTTAATTTCTTCTGTATGGTTTCAAAAGTCATATCGTGCATGCTCCTTTATTCAATGACTGTTCCTTTTCTCTGGTGTTAACAGGCAGAGAAGAGTAGTCAACTTTTCTTGTGCTGTTTGCTACAGTTCCTTGCTTAACATGAATTATTAATACATTTTTAGCTGGAAAGGCATGAAATGGAAAGCTGGCAGATTGACACTGTTGCATCTCTGAAGCACTGAGTTCACAGCAGTGTTCTGGTTTTGCTGGGTAGCTGGTATTTTAGCATAGAGATGCTATTCTGTGTCCTGCAGTTCATTTAAGTTTAAATACATTCAGAGCAAAGGAAGGCAAATCTTTTCCTTGCTCAAATGTAGTTTTAAACTTCTTCCTTCTTCCTCTTCATTCTCCCCCTGTGGTACTCGGTCCTCTTGCTGTTGACAAATGGAGTCTTTGCCTAATCTGTGATAGACAAATAATTTCCTTTTCAGGACATTTGGGAGAGTCTCTTTTGTTTTTGTTTATTTTATGACTCTGGCTTAGAAAAAGCAAACATGAAGCTCAGTGAGAAAAACAGGCTTTCTTTTATTGCAGCTGAATTTGCCACGTACCTGAACTTCTGTCGTTCTCTTCGTTTTGATGACAAACCTGACTATTCTTACCTAAGGCAGTTATTCAGAAACCTCTTCCACCGACAAGGGTTCTCCTATGACTATGTGTTTGACTGGAACATGCTGAAATTTGTGAGTAGCTGGCATGGCTTTCTAAAACAATTTTTTGTAATGCTATATATCTATATATTTTAATTAGTCAGTTTGGGGTTCTTAACTGATACCATAAGAGTGTTTTATCCCTAAATGTTCATTGTCTTAAAAATGGGTGGGTGGGGGGAGCTTACAGGAGCAAAGCAAAGCAAGGCTTACAGGAGGCGTTAGGTTGGGATTTAATGACAGAGTTGCAGTTATGTGGTTATCAGTGTAGGAGGCTTCCTGAGCTGCTTCCTTTGAGGCAGTTGCCACGCTGGAGTAGCTGAATTCTTATTTTCTCCTGTCCTGATCTTTGGAATGGGTCCCATGCAGCAGTTAGGAGATGACCAGCTGCCATAACAGTGTGTGTATATATATTAGCAATTTGGAGACTATCCCAGCAATTGTATGAACTGAAGCTCTGATAGTCCTCAAGACATTTTACCAAGATGTCGATACCCTATCAAACTTCAAGTCCTTCAAACTTCAGTCCTTCATTTTCAATATTTATCTAAGTGCATAGTTGTAAGCTCAATAATCCCTTAAGTTGTTCACTAGTCCTGACCCACAGGGTACCAGCAGAGGGGCTGAAGATGCTGAACGTGAAAGAAGAGAACGAGAGGAGCGGCTGAGACATACACGAAATCCAGCTGTGCGTGGATTGCCCTCCACTGCTTCTGGCAGGCTGAGGGGAACACAAGATGTAGCTCCTCCTACTCCTCTTACCCCAGCCTCACATGGTGGTAAGTTGGCAAATAGCTGTGCAGGTGCACCTCACAGCCTGCTCTAATCTGCAGTTTGTTCCTGGTCATTGGCGTTTGGAAATGGAGTTAGGATACCTGAGTGCTATTTGAGTGAATCAGCTTCTGGATTTTTGTTTGCCTGATTGTTTTCTGTTTTTTCCCTTTTAACTTTTCCTACTCGCACTCCTTACCTGCCAGTTGCCACTGAGAGTTATCTCTGAATTTAAGCTGAAGGCCTTGATTTCTCTGGTGGAATTTACACGTGCAAACAGCATAATTTTCCCAGTGCAGTTTTTCTTATTGCATTTCTCATTATGAAAATTCTAATGCAGTTTTTCTCGCAGCCAACACGTCTCCTCGTCCGGTGTCTGGCATGGAGCGGGAAAGAAAAGTGAGTATGAGGCTGCACCGCGGTGCCCCGGTCAACGTCTCATCATCTGACTTAACGGGCAGACAAGATACCTCTCGCATGTCAACTTCACAGGTAAAAAGAATTCTTGTGTAATGGAGAACTGGGTGTGATTGGCTGAAGTAAATTTGCCAGGTGAACGTACTGAGGAAGTGTTGTGATTTCATACTGACTTTTTTTTTTCAGGCAACATTAACTCGAATAAATACGTGAGATTTGGACTGAATGTTTGTGATGTTGATGGGAAGTACTGTAATTTCTTATTGTTTTTGTTTTTATAGTTTTATGCAACAAGCATAAAGTTCTCAAAATAAAAAGGAGTCCTTGGTGTGTGTGTGGTGCACAGAAGAAAATTTACTCTAAATTTCAGGTCCTGCAGTTGGTGAGAGTCATGTTTCCAAATGAATAAAGCAGAGATTATTGGTCCAGAATAGACAATAAAAGGTTGGTGAAAAACAGAAAAGACCAGAAATCAAGAAGTGCTGTAGTGCATTACTTGAATTCAGAGCAGATAAGAAGCCACATACGTGAATGATTGAGGGGTCACAGTAAGCTCAATTGAAGAAGATGGCAGGAGTGTGAGCAGTGCAGTGATTGATAGCTGTAGTCTGCACTGAAATTGTCCTTGTGGTGACTTAGCAAAGAGATTTAAGATCTTAATTTTAAGATTGACAGATAATATTTTAAATGTTTCAGGTCTTCATGCTATTGCTGAAGCTTTTTTTTTTTAAGGTATTAAATTACATTTATTGTAAGTAATCAGTAGCCTGGCTTTGTATCATTTACCTTCAGCCTTACCTGCACGACACTGGTACAGTGCAGCACTGCTGGGAGAGCAGAACGTTTGGAGGACTATGGCACGTGCCTGCAGGTTTATAATTAATTCCTCAGCACTGTGCTGGAGATCTAACAGCATAATTTTTTTGCTGTGGACTGATATTATTCCTTGTTGACAGATCTATTGATAGATAAATAAATAATATTGAATATTAATAATTAATAATTGAATAAATTCAATTCATTTTCACTTAATTTCATTGTCAGAATTAAGCATTTTGGGTAAGACTTGTTCTTATACAGAATCCTTAGCACTCAAGAGAGCTTTCTTTAATTGAAGATGAGGTGGGTATCTCTAGTGAAGACTGAGGGGGCAAGGTTGTTCTTTGTGCATTGATTCTACCTTGTGGACTACAGTATAAATGAAGGAAGAGATCAGACAGGGGAAGGACTAAGGAATCTAGTGAAAAATAAATCTGTAGCTGACTTCATTCTCTTTCTGGGAATAAAATCAAAGCATATGAGATGGAATGAGGTTGCAAAAAGAATGCAAAGATGATGAATACTCATATTGAAGAAGTCTTTAATCGATTTCAAAATGCTTTTAGGAAAGAAGGAAACTTCCTTCCCTCAGCTGCATAATGGGAATAGAAACAGACCGAAAACCAAACAAGAAATTGGAAACTGTAGAACTGTTTCAATGCTTTTAGGCATATCCACATCAAAGGGGTCCAGATACAGGTGGTGCCTTGTATCCCTTTAGCAGTGGGCCTGGCTTCAGCTGTTTGTCAAGATCTTGAACTTTGAGTTGTCAGTAATTTGGATTACAGTGGTGCTACTTTGGACTTATAGAAAAATAGCCCTGTGAGTTTCAGGTCCTTGGGAGGTAGTGCAGATAATTTTAAGATGACAGAATCACAGAAATGTAGGGGCTGTGAGGGGCCGCTGGAGATCATATCATCTGGATGACTTGGTTGCTTGAATTATGTGTGCAGTAACATGGTTCCTCATTGGAGCTGATAAGAGGCTGAATTCATTTAGAAAATCAATTATGCTATAACGAAAGTGGAGCGGGGTTTTGGGGGTTAGTTCTCAACTGAATGAAGAGTTAACAATGTAGTTGGACAAATGTTTGTGCTTGCACAAGGAGTAAGAGTGCAGTAGAAATGACTGGATGAAAATAGAACACAGGTAAGGCCTTGTGCTGTCCTTGGTGGCAGTTCTTGCCGACATGTTACTCACTGAAGTACAATTCCTGCCACCAAAAATGATCACTTTGAAATATCTAAAGGCAGATATGTTTGTTTGTACAAACATTAAGAGGGCAGGACAGTGCACGCATAAGTTCTAGTTATCTATATGGGAGCATGGCAAAACATGGATCTGGAGTTTTGGGAGGCACCACTGCAGTTCTGGGCTCCTCAATACAGAAGAGGTCGACGTTGTGTAGGAGCAAGGTCAGTGAAAGGCCAAAAAGATGAGTGATTGTCCAAAATAGGAGCAGAGGCTGAGAGCACTGGGTTCATTTAGTCTAGGGAAGAAGATCTTCAGAGCAGATAAACATTAAGTATACGTAAAAAGTTGATAGGTCCATGTAGAGAATACAAAGCCTGACTTCTTGGTGTTCTCTAGTGGACAGGTGTAATTGGACTAGATGATCTCTAGAGGTCCCTTCTGACCTTTGCTGTTCTGTGAGGTTATGACTCTGAATATCTGCTCAAATATAAGGATGGTTTCCTAGTAAAGTATAAATGTCTCTGTTCTAAGCAAATTTTAAGTACTTTGTTACCAGTCAGATAAGTGTGTAACAGACGTAAGTGTAATTATGTTACTTGGCTGTAATAGGAGATTGAACTTTGTTAGTCGGAATGTATCTTAAAGTCTTTTTTCTGTACTACTGACTTGAAGTTCAGAGTATGCATTGCATTTCTTTTTTAAACATTATAAGGTATGAGACATACAGATGGATTTTTGATTCTTCCTGATCTGTAAGATAAGCACACTCTTGAGGTTGTGTAGGAATATGGATTTTTTTTTTTGAGTAATCTTTAAATTGCCAGCTGTATAATTTGTGGTGTGATTGCACATTTCTGTCCCCACCCTTAAGCACTCTGCTCCAAGCATGGAAGCACTCCAAGTATGGAATTTGACTTCTTTACAATAGCTGCCTAGTCTGGTTCTTCTCTGGGTTTGTTAAATCATTCATCACCTGTCACTTTCCCTTAGTCCCTAGCAAGGCAGCAGACAGCTGCTGGCCTCTTATTTGTGGTGGATGAATAACAGTATGCAACTTAAACAATTTCCCACTGGCCTGTCAGATTGAGAAGGCAGGAGAGATTGACTTGAATTTTGCTTTATAGCCTTGACTTCATCAAAGAAAATTCACTATTCCTTTTCCTAGCTCTCACTTGCAGCTTAAGTCTACATAAGGCAGGATGGCTCAATTTTTTACAGCTTATGCTCTTCCTATTTTCATAAAGTAGTGCTTCCTTAGTCAAAAAGTGTCTCTGGATGTTAACCATGGTGCAGCATAGACCATGGACTTCCCATTATCCAGGTAGAAAATGACTTGTAAACTTCATTATCTATCGCGGGTTAAAATCTAGATGTGTTGTTACTTACAACTGGATTATTTAGTTGTGTTATGTTGCTTGGATGCTTCAGTTTGGCAAGGCAACACTGCATCGACAATCTCATCACCCAGAGGAGGGGCTGCTGCTTGTTGAAGTCTGGGTGCTGGAAACACACAGGTGTTACTCAGTGTGGTGGTGGTGGTGTTAAAGATGACTCCATGTTTTTATCTGTCTTTATGGGAACGTAGATGGTGCAAAGCAAACTTCCATTACAAAAAATATTTCTTAGCAGAGAAATTTGACACTCATGGGAAACCAGCAGTTGGTAAGGATAGCAAGATGATCACTGAACATATTCCCACCTCCAAGGCGTTGTATTGACATCGTCCCCATTAAAACTACTAGCACTTCGTGGCACTAAGAGGAATAACAACTAGCATTTCTCCAAAAGGGTTTGTGAAACTTGCTATTTCCAATGGAATGAGGAATTCTGCAGCGTATGCTGTTCATACTTTTATTGATGGTATGAGAGTGAATGAGATAGTTAAGAAACTGCAGGTTTTCAAGCTGATTTGGTGGTGATAGATGGTAGTGAGAGCTGGGCAGTCACATACAGCCCAAGCAAATAAAATATGTAAGGCTGGACTCCAAAATCTGATCAGGATCAAGAAGGAGTGGAGCCCATTGTCTCATGTGGGAGCTGTATCAGTGACTGAGGAGGCTTCAGTTCAGTGTTGTGAAGGTCAACATGATGATGTAATGAAAGGGTGTAATTTCATCTTTATATATATATACTATAAAGCAGTGATGAAGGGGAATGAGGAAGTTTTCTTCATGTCGTTGATGAGATGGATAGTGGAATGTTGTCTGGCTCAGTTCTCGGTGTCTTGCACTGCTGGGAAACTGAAAGTAACAGAAGAGCTGTGAAAATTATGCTTGGGAAAACATGATGCACAGTGAGGTTTCACACTGGTGTCTTGTAGTTTGTCTGAAGGATGAGAGATGACCTTGATTTATTTGAAGTAGAATTTTAGTAACAACAGTTAGAACAGTAACTTAAGTTTATGCAGGAAATATACATAAAGCTCCCATTGCTCAGAGTTAAAATACTCGTGTTTGGAAGAAGAGTGATGCAGAGGTCTAAACAAAGACAGCCACCGAGACAATGACTTGTAGAAGGTGTAGAGGATCATGTGTTCCCTTTGTATTTGTGAAAAAGGACTGGCTTCCTTTCCAGGTGGAGTATTCAGAGCTACAGCAAACTTTAATTACTAGTGTCAGTGCAGTGAAGTGTTGTGATAGAAGCAGGGCAGGAGATCCCACCAGCTGTTTGGAGGTCCTTGTTCTCTTAAGCTGTATGAATGAATCATTCACTAAGTCTCCCATATGTAGTCAGTCATTAAGAACAAACTTAGTGAAAAAGCCATGAGGGTTCCTACAAACACTGCTTTGAATCAGTTCTGTCAGTCCAGGCTGCACAGACTGTATCATAAAAGAGTAATGACAGGTGAGTAACCTTCATTTCCCTTCACAAGAGGTTCAGTCCTGTAAAAGCCTGCTCCAGTTGGACTGCTCATGGTGTAAAGTAAGTTGCTTGATATGTTTTTTTCTCCTGAATGTGGCACGTTCAGCACCTGACAGTCAAAGCTGTTATCATTCCTGCTGGATGCGTCTCTCCTTACCTGGAAGAAGAGGTTGGAGTGCTGCACAAATAAGTATTTGAACAAGTCTCTTTGAGAATAGAGGTTTTTGGAAAACTGCAGCCAGCGCTGGCACTGAAAAACTGAAATGTGCCACTTCACTGGGAGAAAGCAGCATTCTTCCAATGCCTTTGCACTTTCCATCTCCTCGTGAGTGAATCTTTCTCCACATACGCATCTTAGCAGGCGTCGTACTCTGCACTGTTCTTCTGATCATATCAGCTTTCTCTGAAGGCTAATATTTGTTCCTTGTACGTATCTCTTAATATGGTAGAAATTTCTGATAGAGGTCTGAAGTCAGAGCTCTTCAAAAGATACATTGACAACTGCCAGTTTAGGTTGGATATTTGTAGACGTCTTTATATATTGGGGCAGTGGAACTGTTACAAATTGCTGTCTTTTCCCCTACCTCAGAATAGCATTCCTTTCGAACACCATGGCAAGTAGCTGCTCGTCTCCTTTCGTTGGAAGGCAGCACAGGGTGAGTCCTTCTCATTAGACACCAAAGCTTTGGCTGGGGTGGGGAAAAGCATTTGGAAACATCGGTCTTTGCTTCTTCTCCTTGCATCTCATAGCTGAACTGTGCCTTCTGGTCAGATGCTTGATGCAGCATTGTTTTTTCTCTGAAGGTAAAAATAAATGTCCTTCCAAAAGCTGAATTACTGCTGCTGTTCCATTTGGGTTTTTTAGCAGGATTGACAAAAATAGTGGCTTGAAGGGTCCATAAAATCATTCAAGCATCAGCACTAAAATGATCAGCTCTAAAATTGAGATGGTTTAGAATGTGTCGTTCCAGGAACGTTCATGCAGCACTGTACCATCAAAAACAGATAAGCTTCAGAACTGTAAAAGCAAAACGCTTGTGTGAAGAATCAATTAACTCTATTACTCAAAGGTTATGTCTTGTCATTAATGGAGTGTTCTGCTACAGAAGTATCAATGTTTTACATTCTTCTCCATTCCTTAAGAGCTGTCGTTTATAACAATGTTCCGATACTAATGAGAATAGTTTGGAACACGAGCATCTCAGGGCCGGCAGACTTGGGTTTGGGTACTTCAAATCCTTTCCACTGTTGAGCACAGTGGGAGTTCCTGCCTTGCTCTGTGCAGCTTCCAGCTTTTAGTCCATTCTGCTTCTGGCAATAACAGATTTCATTACGGAAATAATAAGTTTCAGTTAGAATCTGAACTTTGGTAGCTGAAGGATGCTTTCCTAAGTATTTCAGGACCTTCTTCTTTGCTTTGCTTCTTGTTTAAAAAAAAAAAAAAAAAAAGCCATGAGATTTTTGTTCTTTAATAAATTTTGTATGACCCCATCTGCTGCCTCACTTCCTTTCTAAGGCCGAAGCTTGCACTAATCCTGTATCTCTAGTTGCTGAAGAATCCTGCTGTTCTCTTCTGTTTTTCCCTCCTGCTTTGTGTGCTTGGCTGACTGTGCACAGGCTGCTTCTTAAGCTGTCTTAACATTAAAAGATCCAACTGTAAATTGCAGCTTAACACTCTGAATTCCGATTATCAGAGCTTATTTGGAAAGTAAACATCCGTGGTTCAAAAAACGAAGATAGCAGACATTGAGCTTTGCATTGAGGAGACCTGTGTGGGGGAAGTCCAGTTCTGTTCTGCTTAGGGCTGTGTCTGCATTGTTTGGCCTTCACTGTATGTGTTACTATTTGCAGCTGCTTACAACTTAAAATAATACTGATTAATGATTCAGCTATTAGATACATCTCGCTTCTTAAATTGCAGTGATGTGTGGTTGCTTTTCACTTTCACAGCACAAGTGTTATTGAAATGGTATTACAGTGTTACTGAAGTAGGTCAAGCTGAAGTAATCCGTGCAGTGTGTTAGCACAGTGCTCCACAACAAATGAAAAGCTATTGAACATATAAATGTATATATACTTTTCTTTACTGTCTGATAATTTTTTTCCAAGCTTTATTATGCATTTAGTCTATTTCTGCATATTTGGTAGTGTTTTCATCTGGTTTGGTCTTCTGTGCATGCTTATGTTCTGTTTACTTACCTTCAAAACATCTCCTCTGGCTGGAAAGGTAACTTTTCCATGTTAACTTCAAATAAAGAAGAAAAATACAGGGGACTTCGTGTAGCTAAAGGTGGGTGCAAAACACTGTGTAGCTCACTGGGTTATTAATTCACATTGTCACTTTTTGCACCAAATGGTTTGAAAATACGTTGAAAGCCACTTTTGATGTGAATGGGAAGGATGTGTGCTGATGTTGTCTTGTTTTTGGCTTTGGTAGATTCCTGCTCGGGTAACTACCGGTGTTCTCCAGTCCACTGTGCACCGATGAAAATTTATTTTGCCATGGAGGGCAGATAATGCATGGCTGATCTCCTATGTTATCAATGGCTTTACTAGCAAAAATACCCTGAACTAGAGTGGAAACAATACGACTGGAGTTCTCCATGTGACTTAAAAGGCACTTGGAGGAACATGGACAGACTCCAGCAGCTGCCATTACAGGACACTTGCCAGAAACCCAGTGACCTTAAGAGAACCCTGTGGTAACAGGGCTGGAAAAGAAAGATGGTTTACAGAGTTGACCGTCTGTTACTGGATGGCCATTTCAGTTTTCCTTCCACAGGCGGCAGACTTTACCCCTTTTTATTATTCCACTGTAACTATAAATCTTTTACTTGGTTTAAGAAGGTTTTTGTATCATTTTGCTAAAATTATTGGCTTAATTCTCTGTAAAGAACTCTTGCTTTTCTCTGATTTCAAAATGTAGAATACAAGCAATCCTAAACTAAAGACAATGACTTGAAATTTCTTGTTTAAAGACAAAATTAGTTTGGCAGGGAGCATGTAAATGAATCAAAATCATCTGATTGTATTTAAACCGTTCACTTATTTGTATCGTCTCATTCTGACTGAGAAGGTTTTCTCACAAAGTTTTTAAAGCTGTTAAGAGTTTACTGTTTGATGTCTTCATTCACGTTTGCCATTTACCTTCCTGTGTAACACAAAGGGATTCTTCATATTCTTTTGCATAGAAGAGAACGGAAGACTCTACAGGAGAGCCTCAGTGTAGGAGAAATGGTGAAAATCAATTGCTTTTGTTGTTAAGAATACAAACAACGAAGTGAAAGACACTGGTGTTTAAATGGATGGTTCCAAATCCTGTTCTTATCGGTACCATTTTGTTTCCTGCACTCTGGGGTGGGGTAGGTTGGAGGGTAGTGCAAGTGGACAATGCATGTTGCCACTTTGGTGAATGAATGTCTCATTTAGCATCGATGTGTGCAAAAAGAAAAAAGACATTTTTTGATTCAGACCTTCTGTTTCATGCCAAGGCTCAAAAAATGAATTCAAGCATTCTTGCTATGAAATCCTGAGCGTTTTGAAAACTCAGGTGCATACCATATTTAATTCCAAACTGTATTCAGCCTCAGTATTTCTAGAATCATTAGCTAGGAGTGGGTGGTTCGCTTCGGCTGTCCAAAAAACTGTTGCAGGTGTTGTTAGCAAATGTCCTTATTAAGTATGAGAAATGCTTTATATTATTGCCACTGCAAACAGTCTGATAATGCAGAAATAGGTGTTTTGTCCAAGTAGTGCTTGAAACAGTACCTGAAGTACTCTTCATACCATTATTAGAGGAGTGATGAGAGGTTCCATGTGGGGAATGAAAATACGCATACAGGGCTTTTTTTAACACTCACTTTGAGAAATTCTTCCCTGCTTAAAACCCAACCTGTTCAAGGCTTTGCTGGCCTTCCCAGTTCTAGGAAGAGTAATTTTTACTGTTTAAAAGTTTGCAGATTCACTGTTTACCCCCAACCCCCTCCCCCCCAAAAAAGGAACAATAACAATAACCCACTTAGTAAATACAATCCATTTTCCTTAGGATGTTTTCAGGGGTTTTCAGGACGTTGAGTATTTGCTTGTGTGTACCCTGGGTCTGACAGGGCAGCGTCTCTTGGCTGGTACAGTGGGAAAGCTAAGGAGTTGGATCCATATGTAAGTTTGCATAAGAGAATTATTTCCTCAGTCACTATAACCTTTGGTATTTTAGGCATGTGCACTACCATTGGAACAGTTTTACACTTCACCGTGCTTTCCTTGTAAATATCTGTGGTTAATAATGTACTGCTAGAGGGATTTGCAAAGGCAGCAGCCTCTTTATTCTCTGTATCCGGAACATTAGATTGCTGTACTATACTTACAAGTTGATTGCAGACTTCTAGAATTGTTCTCAGTTGTGGGCAGTTTTTCTCCTTCGTAATAGTTAAAATTCCACCATGCAGGAAATAGTTAGACTGTCTGTATGAACCTGTGTATTGGAAACCAGTATCAGAGCACTTCATTTGTACTACCACTGTATTTGTGTACTTTAACAGTTGTGTAAATACATTCACAGTGACTTCTATTCTTCTTTGGTGTAACGTACTTCAAATGACTCTTTACTCTTTGCTTGATGTAACTTTTTTTAACCCTTTTTTAATGGATTTCTGTACATAGAACGCTGTCCATTCCAAACGTTTGATGAAGTGGTGACAGTGCTAGAATGTCAATTGAGGGTCAGAATGGAGCACAGAGGGTAAGCAGGGGAAAGAAAGGCATCCATTGCTCTGCTCGCAGAGCATGTCTTTTGTCTTGGGTATTGCTTCTTTTCTAGAAGTCATCTTTCCAAAAGCTTTATTTCATCAAGTTACGTTGTAGTGCAAGGAGGTACAGGAAAGAGAATTGCTATTGAGACTTGATCAGTTCCAGGAGGTAGGAGCAAAGCAACAACGAGTACTGAACTCTGCCCACAATGCCTTGTGTAGCACCGCCTTTTGCTGTGTAGTCCTCCAAAGCCTGCTCGAAACCTGGGGGCACGTACCTTCAGGAGTCCTCTGTTTCTGATCAGTAGGCCTTTAAAAGCTGGAAGTAGAGTTAATTTATCCTCATTTAAAACTATGTGCTTTAATGTGGAATACATCACCTGTGCTGCAGTTGTGCGTCATCTTGGTGGCTGCCGAATTCCTGAACTCTCTGTGGTACAAGTACCTTGAAAACAACTCAGAATAAATGTTATGCTGTAGCAGAGATACCAGAGTGAAGGCGTTCAAGTAGTCTGTATGTTCCACATTAACTTCGTGAGCCTACTTAAAGCTCCCTTGGAGGAAGCTGTGTAGCACATGACGTCGTCCTTCCTTCTGCAGAGCAGAGCTGCCCTGAGCACAGCTCCTGGCTGTGTCCCTCTCTCGGTGTCACAAACCTGAGTGGCAGCTGCTCTGTACAAACTGCCCGAGGCAACGCTTTCAGAAATCAAGTTTCCCAACGAGAACCTTTAAAGTGGAATTTGGGATTTGTGAGTCGATGGCCGGCTGGAGTGTACGTGTTCTTTTCAACAATATTTTTTCTTTGTAAAAGAACGAAATAAAAAAAAAAGTATTTATTTTATGGGGTTGTGTAATTCTGCTTGACAAAAGCAGCTTCTTCTGGCCTTGCTCGTTTCGTGTATACAAACAATGCTGCAGTTTGTTTAATAGTGCTGAACCATATGGTCAGAAATCTGGGCTTAATTCAGTTGAGAGGAAGCGTAATCCACCGTGGATTTAATCTTACAAACAGAGCAGCTTCTGCAGTTAACTGAATGAGACAGGTTAACATGTTTTTGCTGTTACAGAATGTAGCACTTTGTTATTAAAAACAGTATTGGCATTTCAGAGCCTGAAACTGTATTGTATGGAGCACTCCAACGAGGCAGTATGTTTGTAACAGGAGAGCACTCAGCAGCCTGATCCTCAGCAAGAATCCATTTCACAGCAGAATGCTGTTAGCTGCCCGTGAGTATGTGCACAGGAGAACCACTGTGACTGCTCAGATATCTGTGGGGCTTTTCTCCTTAACAGAAATAGTATGTTTTGTTCTTTGGATGAAGCTATCGCACGCTGCAGACGGATGGACAACAGGAAAACAGGATTATGTTTATACACAGTCCGTGTGACAGCACAGTACGCAACAAGGCAAAGTAGCTTCTTTCAAATTGTATCATTTGATAATGTTACACGGGGAAAGCTTCTGAACTGTTAGACATGGGTAAGATCCAACCAGAAAAAATACAGGTACAGTGAGCTAATAGGAACATGGCAAAGGGGGGGGGGGGGGGGGGGCAATTAATCTGCTGTATCCTAAGGCATTAAGCCCTGGTCTGCTGTGTTTGTCTTCTGTGGCCAACTCGGGATACTGGTGGGGGGAGGGGAAACAGAGCAGGAAATCATTTGGTAAATTACAGGCTGGGGAGAAAACATGCAGTCCTGTTTCTCTGCACCCCTTGCTACGAAATAGCATTTTAAGGTTGATACTGAGAGCCAGTAGATCTTATGGCACTTCTTTTCAGCAGGGACAAAAAGATTTGTTCAGTTAAACATTAAATACTGAAATTTAGATGCAGTTCTGCACTGGCTTTGGCTTTCCACTGAAAGCCTTTAAAATTCTGGGACAGCAGTAGTGGAAGAGTCAGAAGGGGAAGAGCTATCCTCATTTTTGTGGCGCATTCACCGGTGAGGAATCTGCCTGCTGGAATGTTGCTGAGATGGTGAAGCAGGTGTTGAAACTGGTCCAAGAACAGGCAGCACATAATTAGAGGTAAGTAGTTCTTCACTCTGTGTACCTCTGACTTTTCCTTGCTGTCAGACACACAGCACTGCAGTCTCCCGGGCTGTGTCACTAGAAAGAGATTTAAGAGCCATAAGTTCTGCAGCAGATGCACCTTCTTCCTACGTGTACAAGCTCTGGGCCCTGGGTACTGAGAAGGCCATTCAGATATTATATTCCAAAGCCATTGCTTCTTGTTTGCAATGCCTCTGCTATTTTCAGAGTTGTTCACTCTTCAAATGTTAGCAGATCACCTTCCTTCAGCAGTTTGTGTTCCTCAGCAGGGACTGAGAGCAGTGCAGTTCAGGTCACGCATGTTTTCCTTCACAGTGGATGTCCATCTTGTTTCAGACACGGGAGAGTAACAGAGGCAAAGGTAAAACTGGTTTGGCCTCCTACAGGTACGCAGTAAGTTTGTGATACTCGAGTCTGTCCATTTGATCTACCTGCTAACATTGGTTCTTGCAGAACATGGTTTGATCTGGCAAGTGAGAAGAGCAAAGTTTGATTAGAGCTCAGGTCTTACTTCTTTAACTAAACCAGCATTAGAAAGTCATCGTTCTCTTATTCCAATACCTATTTAGATGTATATGTGTATATACATACAGATATACTAAACTAGATCTAGGATCTTCCAAGTGCAGATAGCCAGAAACTTTTGAAGCTGAACTTGGAGAGATCCCCCCAGGATCTCTCAGCAGAGATGTTCAGAATTAAGCAAAAAAGTGTGAACTTTCCAAATCCCCATGCTTCTAGATAGCAAAATAAAACTCTTCCCACATTGAAGGGACTGGAGTTTAGATTCACTTGGGCGCAGCCTTGGGAGTGCACTTCGAGGAGGCAGTCTCAGATGGGTGCCAAGAAAACACCACGAGTACATTCTTAATGTTTTCTTCAAAGCTTTCAAGATCCAGGTCTGTTAAAGAGCAGCACAGAGTTTGAGGCAGCTCACAGACACTGCTTCTGTACGGCTCTATGGGCACATCCAGGCAGCACCCAGTTACCAAACCTGGTGGTGGGGGTTTTCTTCCTAATCTTATTTTCTCGCATCCACGCCTTTTGATAACCAAATAAATATTTATTCACTATTTTTTGCAACAGTTTACTAGAAAAGCATAAAACAAATCCAGGTATAAACATACACGTAACATTAAAGTGCATTAACAGCAAACAGATCATCTTGTTGCACAAAACCAAAGTGTACTCCTGTAATCCCAAAGAGAACTGCAGAACACAGACAGAGGGACGTGCACACATCAGTACTGACTGCTGTTACATCTAATGTGCTCCTGCAAATCCTGCTTGGGGCTTTCTACCAAATTGGGAGAGGACAAAGGCGTGTATGTGAGCGTACTGGGAGGTCACGTTATTACACTTGGTTGGGTTAGGGGAGTGTCTTCCTTTCTGTTTTTTTTTTTTTTTAAAGAATGATTTTACATCTCCCAACGCCTGTTTTGGTGGGTTTAATATTAACAGTCCATCCAGTCCTTCACATGTCTCAGTTTATACAACGTTCAGAGGCCCAAACGATGTGTAGAGTTACACCAGCCTGTATACTGAAAGACTCTTGGTCAGTTTTGGAGAAATAATCCATGGCAGCAACCTTTCAGCTGTTCTGTATTACTGTACTTGGGCATATTGTACATGGGTTTCTGACTGCACTTGTGTATGTTCCAGCAGTGTGTGATGGAGAGCAAACAGCACTGCCTTGAGATGCTGGGTTACTCTGATGTATATAGCTACCTGAGGTGAAGGCTGAAAAAAAAGAGGGTTCATCCACATCTCTGTTGTGTAGCACTGCTGCCTGGGCACCCAAACCATCTCTTCAGCTGTTCTTGAAGTCTGGCTGCCCGCTTCCTCCAAGTATGGGAGCACTGAGGGGTGTTGGGCGTTCGGGGGTTTCCATCTCAATGGTGCTGAGATGAAAGCAGTGCTGCACCAAAACACCTGAAGGAGTTTGAAGGCAGTTCCTTATGAGTTTACCGCAAAGAGCATGAGATTCAGAAGTGGGCTGATACAGCCAAAGGGTTTGGATACAGTCCTTCCCTTCTAGTACATAGTAGATATTAATTGGGTGTTTGGGGGGCTTTATTTTCTTTACATCTTGGGTTAGAGCTCACTGTGAAGACCCATTGTGCTATGGCTGTAGGAGCAGTTGGTTGGAAGCCCCAGTGCAGCCTAACACTGAGATGTGGTTGTCCAGGCAGAGGATTGGGCAGCAGAGAGAAAAGGAAAGAGGACTGGGGGGGGTTAGCTGGAGTTCTGTGTCTAGGTTAGGGTAACAGCCACGCCAGCACAATTCCTGCTGCTGAATAGGAAGTTCTGAAGTAATGCACTATGTCCAATGTAAAAAATAAACATTTTATTGAGTGCAGCATCCATTTCTGTTTAAAATCACTACTGAAAAAAAAAGGTGTTCCTAAGATCTAAATTTCCCCTAACAATGCAAAACCATTTTGAAGGAATGAGCAGAGTGGAAGCTGGTATCCAAAGTAATCCCATGGGTGGTGGCTTTGGCCCTTGGTTGTTCTGTATCTGCTAAAATGATTACGTGTGGGACAGCTAATGACTTCTGTTCAGTATAGAGGATCCCTACTAAGGAGAAAATAGAATCCATTACAATTAAAGCTGTTCTGAAGATTGTTACTGCACTCATAAATCCCACAGGGCTTTTTATATGTGTATCTCTTTCTGCGTCTCTCCAACTTGTTGGATCTATTTCTGTTACTTCCCCTTCCCTCATCCAATGCCAGACAAGATTTAAGGACTGCACAGTGCCTTTATGTAGCAGGCAGGTAGCAGAGCAGGCCCAGCTCTCAGTGAGCTCTCACTTAGCTCCATCATAAATGTAATCAGCAGTTCCATCATCTCAAGCAACTGGAACGGCCCTCTGAACTCATACAGCTTAACAAAGCAGAGGGAAGTGGGGTACATTAAAGGAAGAAATCCATCAAGTTTTTCCTGTGTTGCTAACGTTGCATTTTAAAGAGGTGACAGTAACGTGTTTCCAAGTCGTCCCAGCCTTCCCCCTAAGCCACCCAATAGCCACGTGTCTTACGTAAAAGTGTCCAGATTACATCCACAAAACAGATAACTCTTTCAGAAGATTCCACTGAGCCTCGTATCCATCTTCTGGATGATCCTTTTCTCAGTGTCGCAGGGCAGCTGTTCTGAGAGCAGTGTATGTGAACAGAGATGAACTCTGCTTATTGTCTGTCATTTTATTTTCCTTTCAGTATGACCTAGGAATAGGGCTTGTGTGATCTGCTGGGGGCAGTGTCTGCAATGTGCCTTTCCATGCACGGTTTTTCCACATCATAATTACAAAGACTACGGGTTCAGACAAAACTCATAGAAATACATTTGCATAAACCAAAGTAACAGGTATTATCAAAATTATATTAGGGCTGAGCCAATTAATCTGAAAGTCTAAAAAAAGTAAGAAATTCAAAGACCTAATGGAGACCTTTAAGTTCCTGAGATTTTTCTCTGTCTCAAACTCTTCCCCCTTCCCAAAAAGCACAGAAAGGGAAATTATATTGAGCCACACGACACAGCAATTTCACCCGTATTATCTGAAAGCATACACACATCGTGCCACTTTGCTTTAAATATACTCTTCCTCTATCCCTGCCAAGTGAGCAGTTTCTGGTGATGCATGGCAAGACTCTACTTGTGTTCAGAAAAGCTTTTTTTGTTTACATAAAAAGTATAACCACGACGTTTCACCTTTCACTGATAAAGCTAATTTTCTGATCAAAGGTTGTCTAGTAGATCAGCTTCCAGAGAGACCTGACGAGCTGACCGGCCTCCAGTGAATAAAGCAGACGGCCCAGCCCTAAGCTAGTTCTATTTCTAAAATAAATAAGTGTTGAAAAATCTTTTTGACCCTCTTCTAAACGCTGTGTGTTTCCTGCCGTGCTCACACACAGGTTTCTGGGTTAGTTACGACCTCGCCGTTTTTCTCGGGCTCATCTTTTAGAAACTGCTCCACTTCAATAGAGTCCACCTTGGCATCCTCAGGAGTTTTGTCTTCGGGTTTGTTTAACTCCTCTCTTTCTGCTGCTGCTTCTTTTGTATGTGGTTCTGCTGGTTTTTTCTTAATGCAGAAGAAATTTCCCAAGGCCAGGACGAGCGCTGAGGTGGTAACTTCAATTCCAGCAATAATAAAGACAAACATGTACCTCCGTGTTAGATCCAAGAGTTTTCCTGAAAAAGACAATGCTCCGGGTAAAAATCAGAGGGTAATTAACCTCACAAAGACGTTTTCTCTGCTTTCTTAAATGTTTCTGTGTCTAAAGGTACCATAATTATATCACCGAGGCTCTTGAAACAGCATTTGAAAAAGTTTATAACAAAATATTTCCATTATTTCAGTTCAGCTTAGGGTTCACTGAAAGTACTTCACATCCTAAAGCATACACTCCCCTGCACACACTGGCTTGAGTTCAACTGAAATAAAGCTACAGCAGCCCTCAACTGCAAGAGAGGAGGCAGGCAGTACTGTGTACTTCAGATCCGACTGTGAACTGGTAGGGATGGATGTTTGGCTTTTCTTTGGTGCAGCCTCTTAAATTTATGCACGTTGTTAATGAACTTGCAGTTACGAACTGAGGAATCTGAACGTTTTGCAGTGCTGCCACATTTAGTGGTTACAAGATGAGCAGTGCAACCGGTCTGCTTTCCCTGGAACAACCCTGATGCTTTACAATCCTTCTTGTAATGTGGTTGGGTTTTTTTCCCCTCCTCTTCTGATGTTTTCTTTCATCCTTCAAACCTACCATGGGTACACAGAATCTGTCCCACTGCTTTCTAAATAAAACTGACAGAATTCATTCTCGGTTCCAATTCCAAAGAGGTCTGAATTTGATCGCATTTACTGTGTGTGAAAGTCACACAGTGCCATTTAACAGGAGATGCAGTTCAGGCTTACACTGAAAAAAAAGCAGCACCTCCAGATGGCAGCTCAACCAGTCCTTGGAAATAGATACAAGAAGGACAAAGTTGGACTATTTCTGATTCTAACTGCACAAAGTCGAGCACGAGGACACCGTGCATGTCGTGAGCAGCTCGTGTTGACTTTCTGCCCCTTATTGTATGTGCTATCAATGCTTTTGAATTCTCAACCAAATGGAATACTGACCTGCTGATGGTGGACCGATCAGAACAGCCATCGCTTCTGCCAGGAGCACCAAGCCAATAGCACTGGAAAACTTCTGAGTGCCAACGATAGCCATGAGGACTTCGAACTGCAGAGCACCTACCATTCCGTAAGAAATGCCAAAGAAAATGCAGAAGACCACCAGGCCACCATAATCAACGGACATGGAGCCCATGAGATCTGTAAAGCCATTAAAAATCATAGCAAAGCTGAAGAGGTAGACACAGCGTGGTCTAACCCACTTGAGACCGGCCACCATTCCGCAAATAGGCCGAGCAAAGATATCAATAAATCCCAGAATCGTCAGAAGAAAAGCTGCTTTGGTGTCCTGATAACCTAAATCTTTGGCATAACTCACAACAAAAACTGGGGGAACAAAGAGGCCAAGCACCATGATAGATGCTGCCAGCGTGTAGATCACAAAACCACCATCTTTAAACACGCTGAAATCCAGGAGTTTCTTCTTCGCCTTCTTCTCAGCGGGTTCTTTGGCAGCTTCAGACTTCTTGGGTGGCTCCAAAGGTCTCATTAGCGCCCCGCACACACAACAGTTGAGCAGCATCCCACCCAGTATGAGGAATCCTCCTCTCCAACCATACTCGTGTTGCAATATCTGCCCCAGTGGTGAAAGGGCACAAAGGAACACGGGGCTCCCAGCAGCAGACAGCCCGTTGGCCAAGGGCCGGCGCTTGTCGAAGTAACGATTTAACATGATGAGCGAAGGCTGAAAGTTGAGCGCCAGACCCAAACCTGTAACAGAAGGGTCAAGAAGTTAACACAGCCCTCCGCTACTGCTATTTAAACATAATGATAATTGCATTTTTTCTGGTTCATGACTGCTTACCGGTGATCACGCCTGCGGTGAGATAGATCTGGACGATGCTCGTGCAGAAGGAGGCTATCACCATCCCCATGGATGCAAAAAGGCCACCGACCAGCATGACCGGGCGACAGCCGAAGCGATTGACGCACACACTGCAGAGCGGACCTGGGCAAGAAGAGTGAGACAGCACTGCTGAGCTAAACCCGTTCTTACCAATGGGTTCGTGTCAGTTCACATCTCTTTCCAGATCACACTTCTTTCCACACGTTGCCTACGCTATCAGGCCAATCCGAGAGGTGTTCTTTCCTCTGCAGTCAGATATTCCACTCCTTTGTGCCACCGTGCAGTTTTTCACCATCTTCACTGATGGTTTTATATGCACGTTGCATGTACTTAACTCATTCCTGGCCATAACTGATAACTGTAATGCCTCACTTGCACACGAGCAATAATAAGCAATCATTGATTCACACTGTAAATGTCAGGATGATTTACATCACTGTGTGATGCAGCACTGCTTCAAAACCAAATGTCCTACCTGTTCCGTAAAGCATGGCCAACAGGATGGAGGAAATCCACGCGGTATCGCTGTACCCAATGCCAAATTCCCGGATAAGTTCTTTGAAGAAGACACTAACTGCCTTGGGAAAGGCATAGGAGAATCCCGTGATGATGAAACAGCCGAAAAGGACAGCCCAGCCCCAGCCTCCATCGGGAGCTTTGACACCAGACGGACCATCGTCAACGACCACCGCTCCCATGATGCAGCTCAAGAGTGTTCCCTAAGAAATCAGGAAAAAAATGGTATGTATTGGGACAGTTATGTACCCCAAACAGGCAGAACTTGCACTACAACGGAAGCTGGTTTGTTACAAGTCATTGGCAGATGAAGCTCATGGGCTACTCAGGACACCTGGGTGCAAAATCTTGGTACAAACAAGTCCTGTCCCAAACCAACATAACAGCTTATACGTGCAAAATACGACAATGGAAGCACAGTTGATTAGGATGCATGTAACTAACAAATGCTTCTGCTTGGAGAACTGCAGGTCACCAGCAACCGTGCCATTTTACAGCTCTGTTTCAGGACCAAACTGTCCCAGCCTGCTTGGCACAGACTTCTTGTCTACAGAAGTGAGCACTGACTGTCACTAGCCTCACCTGCCTCCAGGCACTGCAGAATGCTGACGTGCTGATGGCCCTAACCATACAAAAAGATGCCTCTTTTTGGTTTCTGCACTATCACAAGTCTGGGGCTGGCAGACCAAAGTCTGAAGTCCCCAACATAAGGGACCTGCCCCTACTTCAGACTGGTTTGCTTTTCCTGTATGATACAAGGCGTGAAACGCTCTCGACAGATATATTTTTTTAAGGCAGAAACAAAACAGCATGGAGGTGTACAAAAAAGCACGGAGAAGGTGTACAGAGCAGCATGGTGAAGGTGTGCTTCATGCCTCCGTGACACTGGCAACCAGCAGCAGCACGTTGTGTGAATGGATGGCAGCAGTCAGCAGTGAACACAGCAACCTCCAGCCCCAGGAACGGCTCCTGCCATCCACTCCTCATGTTCTGCACACCAACGTGGGATGCAGAAAGATCCACTGACTGAGGAACAGTGATGCACTGCACCAAGGGCAGAGCGTGTCCGAGCCTGCTGGTGGCCTTCTGTGATGGCTGATGGCATCAGTGGACAAAGGATGGGTTAAGTGCTGTCATCCACCTGGACCTGCGCCTCAGACATGGTCCTGCACCACATCCTTATCTCTGAACGGCAGAGATACGGGTTTGATGGCTGGGCTATTCGGTGGATAAGGACTTGGATGCAACCAGAGGTTACGGACAGGGGCTCTGTGTCCGGGTGGAGGATGGTGATGGGCACAGGGCTCTTCTCTCAACATCTGTATCACCGACACGGCACCAAGCTGAGTGGTGCGGCTGACACAAAACCAAGGGATGGCATCGGAGGGCCCTGGCTCCAAAAGTGGGCCCACGGGAACCACGTGAGGTTTATTTAACCAGACAAAGCACGGATCCCACGCACGGCCTGGGAGGAGAACTGACCGACAGCAGTGCTGCCAAGGACGCGCGGTCCTGGACGATGAAACGCGGGATATGAGGGCACAGAGGTGCCAGGGCAGGACGGGGCTGTCCTGCTCCATCAGAGCTGTGCTGCCCCATCCGTGGAGGTGCCCGAGGTGCGGGGGGGGGAGGGGAAAAAGGGGAACGGGGCGGAGCTGCGTGATTTTAAGGTCTCCTTCAACCGGAGACAGAAGGGGTGCGGGGGGGGGGGGGGTGGGCAGAGCCCGCTACGGCGTTGCCCCGCGTGACCGCGCCGCGGTGACGTGCGGTGCTGCGAGTCAGCCCGGCAGGGAGCGCGCCCGCGGCCGCCGCACTGAGACGTGAGGGACGTGACCGGACGGCGCGGGGCGGGCCGGGGCGGGGCAGCGCTTCGCTCCCCGTCCTACAGCGGCTGTCCGAGGGCCGGCCCTACAGAGCCGTAAGACACGGAGATAACGGCTCCGGAGCCCCGAGCAGCGCAGCGGTGCGTCCCGCTCCGGATCGCTCCCCGCCGCCACGCGGCCCTTCCTTCGGTCGGGAACGCGTTTTACGTGGGAGAGAGTGGAGTTAAATCCGCGTGTTTTCGTGCTGCTGCTATTAATCCTCCTGTTGCTATGGGAACCGAGATGGGCTCGGTTAGGAGGAAGCACGGGATGGCTGGAGGTGGAAGGGATCCTAAATGCCGTCTGGTGTCACCCCTGCGCTGAGCAGGGACAGCCACAGCTCCGTCAGTGCTCAGCATCCATCCCCTGCCCGTGGCTGTGTGCCGGGATGGGGCAGCACCACCTCTCTGTGCAACCTGTGCCGCTGCCTCACTGCCCCTGGTGTAAAACCTTCCTTACATCCAACCTAAACCTGCCCTCTGTTATCTGAAACCATCGGGAAATGTCCTCCGTTCACACAGCCCCTGCGGGGACTGGAAATAGTGGAGGTAGCGGTGCTGGGACGGTTGGTGCATCAGTTTGATGTTTGCAGGACAGCATCTGTGTCACAAAATACTGAAGGTGGAAATGGAGAGAAGCCCGCAGTGTTCAGCCACCACCTGTACTGCCACGCAGGGACAGCGGGGCGGGTGGGAGAGGTGGCAGTATGGATGCTGACCTCTCTGCCTCGAGAATGCATTGAACTGGGGCAGACCCAGAAATCCGCGTGGCCCCGAACCCTCGGCTAGAGATAAATAACGGCCATCAAAGAGAAAGAACTCCCACACAGATCCCAAATTGGACTGGAATTAGACAGAACCCCACAAGCAGAAGGCGAACAGGCCGAGCTGAGCAGCACAGACCGACCCAGGCAACAAAGACAACGACCGTCCTCTTTTTAGAGGGAGGGTGGACACGCTGAAAAGCACACAAATATGGGTCACAGACCTCTGCCAGTGCCTCCAGGCATTAAGACCAAAGGATCCACCGACCCCCCCCCAGCAGCAGCGATGGGGGCTGGGCTGTGTGCACCGCCAAGGGAAAGGCCTTCACTTCGCTTTACTCCGAGCACAGAGCAAAGACAAAGCACCCAAAGAGAGACAGGCGGAGGCACAGCTCCTCGCAGCAGCACGTTGCTCTCACGGGCAGCAGCTTTGAGCACTTTTAGCTGGGTAAAGCACCCAGACCAGGCTGCCACCGAGGGAAGGAGGGTCTCATTTTTGCACTATTTACTCCTGGGGGAGTGGTGGCACCGGAGGGGTGCGTGTAACTGCAGGGAGATCACTGACACAGACACAGATACAGACACAGACACAGACACGGACACGGACACAGACACAGAGGTGACGTGGGCTTTCCGAACACTGAGTGCGGTTCCACGCGGTGCGTGGAGCAGCACCCGCCCCACTCACGGCACAGGAGAGCAGCCCGTTGGCACAGCAGAGCAGTGCCGTGGCACGGCAACGAGCAAGCACCGCACGGCCACCTCCAGCCAGCGCTGGTTCGCTTTCACACGAGATGAAATAAGGAAACCATTGGCACAGCACGCTGGGACAGCACGGCCGTGGGCGCGTGGGCCCGGCCGTGACACACCGAGAACGCACGGATTCCGCTTCACTCGAACGCTGTCACTTCTATTTTGGAAAGCGCACTGAAAGCAGAGGGATCACTCACATAGAGCTGAAGTCACCGCTGCTCGGAAAGGGCACCCGGGGCGATGCTGACAGACACACGTCTGCAGGCGTAGGTGCGGTGCGAGGAAAAGAAGCAACCACAGCTTTCGGAGGAGCACGTCCCCTGCTCAGGTCATTGATAGGGCGGAGGGTGATGGCAGAGGTGGATCTGCCCGTGTGCTCCCGGAGAAGACCGGGAACTGCCCAACCTGCCCCACACGGCTTGTGTCGGTAATTAAGGAAAGCGTTCACCTCGAGGTTAGAAGAGCTGTTTCCTTCTCGGGACGGAGAAAGCCGCAGGAACGGCTCATCCTCCAACCCGAGGGCACAGCGCGGAGCCGCGATTTGCTCGTTAGCTCTTACACCAGCCGAGGCTCGGGTGATGCGCTCATCGAGGAGAAATAAAGGCACGAAAGTGACGGCGTCACCTGACTTGGGCACATCATTTGAAGAGCCCGCACTAATTGTAAAAGCAAACAGGCAGCTGGCGCGGGGAACCTAATGGACACGATGCTCCAGATCAGCCCGCAGCGGGAACTGCCCGCATCATCCCGGCATGTAACAACGCGTTACTATGGCCCTGGGAGCACCGAGCGGGGCTGACACCGAGCGCGGACGGATTGATCGAAACCTCACTGCCCGAGCGGACGGGTGGGAACTGTGGGAGGCGGCAGCAAACCGTCGGGCAGAACAAAGGAGCGCAAAAAGGGAGAACGGAAAGCACCGCGGTGCCCGGCGGGGCGGGGAGGTCGGGGGAGGCGAACACCGCAACGCTTTTGTAGGGGACGGGAACCCGCGGCAGCCTTCGGGACCCAGCGTTCCACGAACACGGCGGGCAGATAAGCGCCCGTATGGGCAGGACGGCTCGTGGGCAGCGCCCACGGCACCGCCGGCCGCGAGCATCCCCGCAGCGCTGCCGGGAGCGGGTGGGCGCCCCGTGCCACGCGGAGCAGGGACGGTCCAGCCCACTCCCACCGCCCCGCGGCCCGAGGGACGCGTCCACGCTGCGCGGAGCTCCGAGCGCGGCCTCCGCCCGCCCCGCTCGGACCCACCGCGCTCAACGACCGCACCGAGCATCGCGCGGGGCGGCTCCGCCTTCGCTACCTGAGTCACGGCCCGGGATGCCCCCGGCGCTGTCCGCTCCGCTGCCCGCTCTCCACGCGCGCCCGGCGCTGCCCGTCTGCCGAGCTCCACGGGTCGCGTCCGCTCGCCCCTCCCCTGTCCCCGCGGGGCCGCCCGGGTCCTAGCGCCGCCGCGCGGCCCTTCGCCGCCGCCGCGGTCCCCGCGCGGGTTGGGCCGCCCCGCCCGGGATCGCGTAAGCAGCGATCGGATCCACGCCCGGCTCCTCCTCCCCGCGAGAACAGCCCCACGGGGCTGACCGTGGCTGCGTGCGGGGATGGGGCACCGCCACCTCTCTGTGCCACCGCCCCACTGCCCATAGCGTAAAACCGTCCTCATATCCAAACCTGCCCTCTTTTAGTCTCAATTTCCCCCCCATCCCATCCCATCCCATCCCATCCCATCCCATCCCATCCCATCCCATCCCATCCCATCCCATCCCCTCCCATCCCATCCCATCCCATCCCATCCCATCCCATCCCCTCCCATCCCATCCCATCCCATCCCCTGCCATCCCATCCCATCCCCTCCCATCCCATCCCATCCCATCCCATCCCATCCCATCCCATCCCATCCCATCCTATCCCAGCTGCTGCAGTTTGCCCCCAGTGCAGGGCTGGGTGCCGCAGGTTTTTGCAGCACACGCTCTGGTTCGTGTCTGCAGCATCGCTATGAGCGCTGTGGACGTACACGGATGTTGGGGTGTAACTTGCAGGGGAGGAGATGCAATTGCGGCGTTGCACAAATCGGTGGTTGGAGATCTGCTTGATGAAACGGGACGAGACAGAGGGCAGATGGGAAACTTTCAGGCTCCTCAGAGGTTTCTCTTTCCCTGGTACATTACGCTCGCTCAGACTTCAGTTTTGCCATCGCATCCATTTTTACCCACCCGGGGACGAAGGCAGACAGGGCACACTCATCTTAGAGACACGGCAAACCAGGTGTTGCTTTTCACACCTGAATTCAGGCCGTGGGGGCAGCTGAAGGAGGACAAACCCCCCCACCAGGGGACGGGCTCTTTGGGATGGGACGGGGGGACACGGTTCGGACTGGGGATGAGGAAGAAGGTTTCACGGCGTGGGCAGAGGGGCGGTGGCACAGGTTTGGGTCTGGCAGCAGAGATCTCACATCCTCATCACGGACTCCAGCGCTGGTTTGAAACTAAAAGAGGGCAGGTTTGGATGTGAGGAAGGTTTTACACAGTGGGACTCCCTCACGTGAGTGCCTGGAAGATCTCCGGGTGGTTCAGAGATGATTCACAACGTGGGTGTACCTGTAGGATATAGGTGATGTATGGGCAGCTATTTCCCAACATCCCTTTCCTTGCTTCCCAGCTCTCTGTCCCTAGGCACCTCTGACCGCTCTGTTTATGTTACACAGCACAGATCTCAAAGGTTTTCCATTACAAACCCTGCTCCGGGGCTGTGCAGTTAACTCAGCAAGGGGGAATCATGAGACGTTGGGGAAGGATGGAACCATCCACCCCCCTTAAGCAATCACACCCCAGGGTTGTGACAATGATTTGTCAAGAAGTGTAGCTGTTTTCCGGTCCTTTTGGGGTCTGGCAGCGGAGATCTCACGTCCTCATCACGGACTCCAGCACTTCTGCTGAGCTGTGGGCACCAGCAGCTCCACAGCCCCTGGTGGGTTTTGTTGTTATCACAGAACATGAGAACAGCAGTGAGAATACACATTGGTTGCTCCGAAAGTAATACCTCCTATTTCTTACCATGGAAACCACAGCAGATACGGCCACAGCAATACTATCTGGTAGAGCCACAAACCACTGTTTTTCAGCACAGTCACCCATTCCAAACCCCAGCTGCACTCTCCACTCTTCCTGTAGTCCCAAGTATTACCTTGGCACTACGTGCATATATTTGTTCTCACTAAGCTTTTGCAGATACTTCACTTTTGAAGCACTTTCCCTATTTCCTCTCGAACTGAGCACACGATATTAATTACAGATTTTTACTGCAACATTTTTAAGAGCTTGAAGCGTGACACTGAACGTCTCAGATGGTTTCACATGCAGCCAGCACACACCTTGGCTTCAAAAGGAGTGCATAGCAGAGAGTGTTGTACAGAGGGCCCTTGTGGGATGGCTATTGAAGAACCGTTCAGCACTGAGGTTTCAACAGTTTGTAGCTTGTTTCCAAAGCAAGGCTGAAAATAAAGGCTCTCTGTGATTCTCAAGGGGCGCCTGAGGATCATGAAGTGTACCTACAAAGGGGTGCTTGGTCTTATAAAGCACGGCCCTGCAGTAATACAGGTAGAAAGAGAGGGAAAGAGAGGCATGGAAATCAAATTCTTTGAGCCCGGATGAAACTGGAATTCAAATGTATGCTAAATGCACACGTAAATATTCCTAATGTGCAGCACTCACATTTCTGACTTTCTGGGGATCCCTCTGCAAGCTCGGCCACTGCTATTTATAAGGCCACCTCTAAAATGTTGGGTTTGATTCTTTTTATATATATATTTACTGTTTGTCAAATCGCATTCTCCACACCAGATACATTCCTCGGGGTTCTGCCGAAACAAGGAGTTCATTCATTTGAAGGAGAGCTCGCTCGCAAAGAAGGCTTTTCCTGCACCATGTTCACTGCTCCATCAGTGTGGTCCACGGCCGCACTCGCTGCTGAGTCCCCCTGACTCACACAGCAGCCCCTCTCATCGCCCAGGGCAGCATCTGTGTCTCCAGGACGCAGCAAGCTGGGTTTCTTTCCACCTGAAATTAAATGCTGCATCTCTGTGACACAGTGACGAGGCCAAAGCATCGTCCTCAGGAGCTGTGGCTGCAGGAGGATCTGTGGAGCCCACAATCTGCCTTTGGCTGAATCTTCCCAACCTCAGTCGTGGCTGGTGGGATCCGACAGCCTGGTTCTTCTATGTGAATTCCTCTTTGTTGTCAGAAAGGAAAAGTTTGCCGTTCATTTCTCTCCGCGAAACCAGGATGCCTTCTGCTCTTATTTAAGCTTCCTACACCGCTGCAAACCTCCACGCCGTGGAGAAGTGTCACCTTTGTGTCACTGGTGGACTGTGGGTAGTACCGAGTGGGTGGGAGCTGCCATTCCCTCACCCGGGGAACCAGTGTGCGTTAATTACGTGACTGGGGACTCATTGGAGATGCGTGGGGGGGAGATGATGGTTGATTTGAACGCAGGGGATGGGGGGTGGGGGGGGGGATTTCATCATTATAGTAATTCACGCAGCATTTGGGTTTCTGAAAAGCCTCTCTTCCCTGGCAAAGCAGTTTATATGACGCAGAGCGAGACGGGAAGTCTGCCTCGTGGCTTCCAGACAGGCGAGTCACGCAGAGTGACTCAAGGCAAATCACGCCGCGCATCCACTCCGCGCACTGCGGCTAACCCAGCGTCACGTCGGTGACGCGCGATGGGCGAAACGCCTCAGGAGCGGCGCTCACGCGTCGGTTATCGCACGTTTCCCCGGGTTGGATGGGTTCCCGGCTCCGGTCGGCGGCAGCACGGCGGGGACGGAGCTACGGTGGTCTCAAAGGTCCCCCCCGACGGAGCCGCTCCACGGTGTGGGGGGGGTGGGGGTGGGGAAGAAAGGGGAGCACGCCGCGCCGGGCAGCGCGCTGATTGGCTGCCGGCGGGGCTTCAGGCGCCGCGGTTGCCATGGTGACGGCCCCGCCCCTCCGCCAGGCGGCGCCCGGCGCGGTTGCCATGGAGACGCGGCCGCAGCTGCGGGCGGAGGTACCCGATCCGCCATAACACCGCGCGTCATCCGCCCCTTCCTCTCCCCCCTTCCTCTCTCTTTCTCTCTCCGCCGTCTTCCCCCACCCCTGCGGCCGCTGAGTGCCCTCCGTCTGCTGCCTCTAAGTCCCAGCCGTTATCTCCTGCCATGGGGCGCCCTTCTGCCTCCCCACCCCAAGGCCGTGGTCTCGCAGCGTGCTCGCCGTCTGCTCCGAGCTCCACACCCCCGCCCTCCATCCCTCAGCCTGCTTCCCAGCTGCTTCCCCACCCGGCGTTTTCCTTCCCCCCTCTGCGCTTGACCCGCCATTCATCCCTGCCCTGCAACCCCACGGACGCGAGAAGGGTTGGGGCCTCTCGGAGAGGAGGTGGAGGTCTGAAGGTTCCCATCACTCGTCCTGAGTTGGTCTCCAGCATCACCGTGGTTGGGAAGTGGTTATCTCAGACGTGGAACGCGGTGCTGTGTGGCCGAAGTGCCGTGTGATGGGTGACGGCTGTGGCTGCCTTGCCATGGAGCCACCATTTTCCTTTGCTAAGAGAGGCCGGTAGGGATCTGGGTGTGCTGAGATGGTGGCTGACAGGAGGATCTGTCGCTATTTATCTGCCTGCCCGCCCTGGACGTGCTCGAAATTATTAGATTGCGACGGTTGTTTTTGCGATTGGCATTGCACGGCTCAGCTGTGCTTGCTGGAAGATGCTGTCTCACATCGGTGCTGTTTCCTTGGCCATCTTTTAATGGCATGGGATATATTTTTACTGCTTTTTTTTTTTTTTTTTTTGCCTGTCCTGCCTCCAGGCAACTGATGCAATTGATACTTAAAATTGCACTGTGAGCTCTATTACTGTCATTACCAAAACTAGTTGGCAGTGATAAGCACTGCTGCTTTTAATGGCAAAGTGCTCTCCCCTCCTGTTCTAAAATGCGTTTCTAAGAAGTGCAGGTCTCTGGTGGGAAGCAATATTCTGAAATTACAAGAAGTGCATCCTTTCTTGCCTGTTTAAGAGGCAGCCAGGAGAGGGGGGCACGGATCCTGGCAGCACTCTGCCTGTGGGTGATCTTGCAGTAAGAACCAATTTTCATCTGCACTCATTGGTATTTTTCTACAAAATCTCCGTTCCTTGAGTTAAATGTGACACACATCCACCTCAGGGTGCCTCTGTCAGTCCCCAAGTACCGTCAGTTCCACGCATGGCAGCGTGGGGAGGTTACTTACAGAGGAAAGCTATTTTGGTAGGATGCCATTGCCCTTCGTGGTTTCTTCCCAGATTTCAGGTGACACCACGTATTGCCTCTTAGATTTGAGACAGTTGTAGCCATCTTTTGTAAAACAGGCATTGCTTTTCTCAGCCCCCTCTCTCCAGAACAACCCTTGATTTCAGTTTGATCATCTCGGTGAACGAATGGGCTGGGGTTGTAGTTTTATTTTTGATTCCTGATGGAAAAGCCTTGTCTTGCAACGTGTGGCTCAGGTTAGCTAACGCAGTGTGTGTTAAAGAGCTTTACACAAGTGTTCTGATACTTTGTTAGCTACAGACTGAGCAAAGCTTCCTCCAGTGTCTTTAGAGTCCAGAAAGCATCTCATCGATGCGTTTCATCTTTAGTGTGCTGATGGTCAGGGGGGATGGGGGAGGAAGATGGACTTAATGTCTTTAACTGTGGCAGACATCAGAGGCGTTGGGAGCAACAGGAGCTGAGAGGGAGGCAGAAAAAGAACAGATATTTGGGTAGCATTGCATGTTAGAGGCAAAGAGGCCTCAGAGCATTGCTTGTGAGTATCTGCTTCTGTTTCTTTTATGAACATTATCTGTATCTGCTCGCAAAAAGGAAAAGATACCATTTGTGCCACGTTGCAGGCTGCGGTGTGATTTAAAGAGCACTAACAAAAAGCCTCAGACGTGCTTGTAGAGCTCTTGGGATGGGTCCAGAAGAAGGCCACTGAGATCAGAGGGCTGGAGCAGCTCTCCTATGAAGAAAGGTTGAGGGAACTGGGCTTGTTTAGCTTGGAGAAGGGAAGGCTCCGAGGGAGACCTCACAGTGTATAAACAGGAGGGGGAACGACTGTTTCTGTGGGCTGATAGCGGTAGGACAAGGGGGAATGGTTTTAAACTAAGGCAGGGCAGATTTAGTTTGGATGTTAGGAGGAAGTTTCTCACTCAGAGGGTGGTAACACTGGAACAGGCTGCCCAGAGAGGCTGTGGATGCCCCATCCCTGCAGGCATTCGAGGCCAGGCTGGATGTGGCTCTGGGCAGTCCTAGTGGCTGGTGACCCTGCCTACAGCAGGGGGGTTGAAACTCAATGATCTTTGAAGTCCTTTTCGACCCAGGCCATTCTGTGATTGTATGATCAGAGGAGAAAATACAATTTCATTTTAATTGCCTTAAGGATAAACACAAATTCTAGGCCAGCAGAACTAAAAAAAACCCCATCAGATTATCATGTCACTGTTTGGTTGATTTGCGAGGAGAAAATGATACTCAGATTGTGGCATTGATTTGTGAGGAGAAAAAATGATATTCAGATTGTGGCGTGCTTTAGCATCGCTTTTGCTGATCTGGAAATCTCTTTCTTTTAAGGAGATTAGAGTGGCACCATGTGAAAGGCGTGCTTGTCTGAGCTGTTGTTCTCTGCAGCCCTGTGCTTATCTGCCCGAGATTATCTGGAACCACTGACACAGAGCAGTGCAGCGCAGTGAGAGAAGCTGCAATGCCTCCAGAGGTCTGGGGACATCTCTGGAGAGATCTGGGCAGATATTACTTCACTGTTGTTATTATTATTATCACTGAAATCAACTGTGATATAGGAGGTGCCTCTCAGAGTGAATGTTTTCTCTTCTGCTGAGTTTATGATTGTATATAAGGGAAATATGGAGAGCAAACCATAGGGAGAGATAGAAGGGGAGCAGATGAAGAATCACACCGGATGGGGAAAAAGGGCATGGGAAATATGTCAAGATAACTGTAGGAAGAGGAGACAGATGCAACACTGCTGTTCATATAGCTGGTGGATGGAAAGGTCCAATAGTGCGTTACAGGAGAAGGCTGGATGTGGTTTGATTTTATTTGTCACAAGTGTCTTTTTTCTTACATTGCAGCCCTTCTTTAACCACTGTTATGACTCTTAAATGCTCCCTGAAAAGTGCAGTGTTCCTTCGAGCAGCTCAATCTTTGTGTGTTCCATCTGTACAAAGGGAAAAAAAATATTTTCCCTGCATCCAAATGTAGCAGTGTGTAGTAATTAGACTGTGAAATATTATCCCTTGACCGTTCAGTGATAGAAATAAAAAATTCTGCATCTAAAAGTGACCCACACCAGTTGGTGCAGGGAACTTCACAGGTTACATTTAAAATTCAGCTATAATTATTGTGTATGTAGTAGACCGGGGGTGATTAGATAGTTGATTTCTCTTAGTCATCAGTCTTAATTGTTTTCTGTCATCTTTTGCTTCAGATTTATTCCAACGTTACAAATGGAGAAAGAACAAAAAGAGCTCCTTCGGTGGAAAGAGAAAGGAAGGGAAGAGCAACATAACTGGCAGTTCCCTCCTCGGGAGGAAATGCTGCATGTTGTTGTTAAGCAACTGCATGACATGCGTGAGAATTATATCAAATTAAAAGAAGATTTTGTCTATAACCTTAGAATTTTGGAAGATAGAGATAAAGAGCTAGAATCCTATGATGTCACATTCACTCATCTGAAAATGGCAGAAAATGCTAAGCAGGCAGAGATCAGTGACCTTAAAATACAGCTGGATAAACTGGAGCAACTTCTTGCCAAGGAAAGAAGAAAAAGAGCTGAACTTCATCATTACTATCAACAAAACCTCGAAGAACATAAGCTAGAGCTGGAAGAGCTTTGCAGGTGAGATGCAGATCACCGTAAGTGCCATCACATGGAGTGTGCAGGACACCCAGATGAGCAGACCCAGTCAGCATGGGTTTATGAAAGGCAGCTCCTGCTTGACCCAGTTTCCTTCTAGGATAAGATGGCTTGCTTAGTGGACAAGGGAGAGGCTGTCAGTGTTATTTACTATGGCAAAGCATTTGATATTGTTCCCCACAGCGCTCTCCTGGAGAAACTGGCTGCTCGTGGGCTGAACAGACATACTGTCCTCTGGGTAAAAATTGGACAGATGGGTTCAAGGGGTCATTGTGAATGGAGGTAAATCTGGTTGGTGTCTGGTCACAAGTGGTGTTCCCCAGGGCTCGGTATTACAGCAGTTTTGTTGAACGTTTTTATCAGTGATGGTGATGAGGGGATTAAGTCAGGTTACAGATAACACCGAGCTGGGAGGAATGGTGGATCTGCTTCAGGGTAGGAAGGCTCTGCAGAGGGATACAGAGAGGCAAGATCTATGTGCCAAGTCCAGTCGCATGCCATTCACATGACATTGCCTGGAGGAGAGAGGGCTCTGGGGATAGTGAGAGTGACCTTTCAGTATCTAGATAGGGGATATAAGAAAGAAGAGGATGGACTCCTTAGCAGGATCTGTTGGGATGGGACAAGGGGAAATGGTTTCAAGCTAAAAGTGGGCAGATTTAGATTGGATATAGAGAAGTTTTTACACTGTGGGCAGTAGCACAAGCTGCCCAGCGAGGTGGTGATGCCCCATCCCTGCAGGCAGCAAAGGTCAGGGGATGGGCAATGACGGAGCTTTGGCTGTCCCTGCTCGGGAACAGGGACTGAGCATCTGCTGCTCAGTAAAGAGCCCGCTTGAACATGAGCCAGCAGTGTGCCCTGGTGGCCAAGAAGGCCAATTACATCCTGGCTTGTGCCAGAAATAGCATGACCAGTCGGACTCGAGAAGCGATTGCTCCTCCACACTCGGGACTGATGAAACCACACCTCAAGCAATGTATTCAGGTTTGTGCCCTCCACTACAGGAAAGACACTGAGCTGCTGGAATCCTTTCAGAGGGGAGCAACAGAGTTGGGAAAAACACGAGTAAGAAGTGGCTGAGAGAACTGGAATTGTTCATGGGAGGGGTGATGTCATTACTTTGCACAAGTACCTGCAAGGAGGCTGTGGCAAGGAGAGTGTCTGCCTCTTATCCCAAGCAAGCAAATGACAGGAGGTAAGGAAATGTCCTCAAATTGCACCAGTGGTGGTTTAGGTTGGAAATCAGGAAGAGTTCCTTCACAGGAAGGATGGTTAGGCATTGAAACAGGCTGCCTGGGGACGTGTAGAGTCAGCATCCCTGCAGGTACTTAAGAGAAATGTGGGTATGGTGCTTAGGAACGTGGTTTAGTGTTGGACTTTGTACTGTCAGGTTGCTGGTTGGACTTGAAGATCTTCAGGGTCTTTTCAAACCTAAGTGAAGCTATTGAATCCATGAGACATCTCTGGAATGGTATGTAGCACAAGGCAAATGTAGCTTCTCTGTGATATACTTGCATCGGGTTTAAGTAGTAGCATCATTTGTACAGTAGAGAGCACTTTGTGGAGATAAGGTTATCTGCTCAGATAGAGGGATGCTTAGGGCACAAGCAGAGTGAAGTCACTCTGTGACCTTTACACCTCCTGCATCTTGAGTTCCTCTGGTGGTTTGACCAATTATTTCTCACAGTAGATTAGAGATGGCGTAGCATTAAGCGAAGGTCAGGGTGCTCTTAAAAATGCAGCATGTCCCTATAGTATATAGGGGTGTATGCAGGGGAGATGATATGATTAATGGGAAGACAGTATGATTATGGGGAACACAGTGTGGGAAACAGAAGAAAAATTGTCGGAAGGAAACACTTCTTCCTTGGGGACTGGTTTCATAATTCATAATTATCTCTTAATTTGTAATTAATTCATATAATCGTCTTGAATTTTTGGATTAACTTTAAAAACAATTGTAATTGTTCTTCTGCTCATGGCAGTTGATGAGAAAAGCAATGACTTGCTGGATTAGCCAGATCAGATACAGAGGATCTGTAGATGTTGCACTGATAGGGGACTGTGAGAACAGCAGGATACCGTAAGCTTGGACCTTTAATTGGAGCCAGAAATGTGGATTTGTTTTTGAGCTGTGAAACACCTCGTATGCAAGAGAGGAAAGCAAGCGACTGACATTGAACAAGACTTCCAGAGATAAGTTATGTCCTGAATGTGCGTATGTTCTATGTTATCATGTTGGGAACAGCAAGCTTTTAAAACTTTTTTATTTACCCTTTGTTTTTTTTAAGCTTATAATTAGCCCAAACTATCTTGCACCTACATGGTTTCTGACCAACCTCTATTGATCAATAAGCAGAGAGGGTACAAATGTGTAATTTTAATGTACTGTGAAGTCCATCAAGTTGTAACAAAAAGATATGGTGTTGTATTTATGGGACTGTGCTGCTGGAGAAGATATCTTTCCTCACTTGAGAAGCACACTGGACAACAAATTCAGAGAGCTCCAAAGCTGATACAACAGTTGCTAAGTCATGTAGGATCTCTTCAAGAGTCACCAAAGGGACAGCAGTGGGGCTGAAGACAAACTGTTATCATTTGACTTTGATTACATGGCAACACCTACACGCCCCAGAACTGTGCAATGAAGAGGAGTGGGGGAAGAAGGGAGAGTGGAGAGTAGCTTAAATCATGGAAAAATGATCTGCTTGAATTATTCTCAGGGAGCTTAGTGAATGCTCTCTACGAAGGGCTGAAGTGGAAGATGTCTGAGGGTGTGAGAAGAGGGCACCTGATTTTTAAGGTCTGCTGTTCCAAACCTCGTGCTGCTTGGTAGCTGAGTGCTGTTACTGATATTTTATATGAGGAAAACTAACACTGAACCATACAATATTGTGTGACCTTTTCAAATTGCAACTGGATACGTGGGAAGAACTTGTATCACACTTTCAAAAGGAGATCAAACAGTTTGCCCGCAGTGTATCGTGTTACTTTAAAAGGTTTATTCACTTCTTACGTGCGAGATGATTTCTAAAAAGTGATTGCTGATTATGAGCAGTAGAAGGAAGGTAAAAAAGACTCAGTGCTCACAGTTCCTTTAGAAAATTATTGCTGCTTTTACTTCTGGGCGTGTTATTGTTCTGTGGACTTTTTCCATGCGTGTGCAGCATTAGTTCAGCAGAGATGCTCTTTAATGTACGTTCATTTTATTTTTATGTATAGGTCTAAGAGCAGTCACACAAACCATCAACATGAGAAGTGTGTGAGCCTGAGACATCACACAGAGAGAAAACTCCAAGAACTGCAAGGAGAGCTTGCTTGTCAGAAACAGGTACAATATGGAGAAATAATGTCATATTGCTATGACAACACCTAGCAATCATTTATTTATTATGTTCTGATCGAACTTTGCTGCATTTTTGTAAGGTTTTTGTTGTTGTTTTTGCCTTTTTTATGTTGTTGTTGTTAAATCGGTGAGATACATAATGACAGATTAGAAAAGTATGCACTACTTGTTTAGTAGCTCTGGCCTTACTTGTCTGGCAGCTGCCCCTTGTGGGGAGCTGCTGGGAATGTGTTATAGTAATCTGAGATTGTGTAAGATTACTTTATGTAGGTTGCACACTGCTAAATTTGTTAACCTTGAAACTGCAGAAAAGGTCATCCTCTGGAAAGCAGAAGCAGCCTTAGGCAGGATGGGTAACGTATGTTCCTTACCGTACTCCTGAGTACAAGACTTCTCCCCTGTTCTACCCCTTATATGGCTATCATTTCATCATAAAATAATTGTCTCTTTAACTGGCAATGGAATTTGACCTTCAGCTGTGATACTTCGGGGATGGGGTGCGGTTTTTCCCACCATTGTGTATTTTAAAAGCTCAACACAATGCCTTCCTTATTTTTGTATGAAGATGATATTACAAGGATGTTGAAAGAGGTTAATTTATAAACCAGGATATTATATAAGTGAAAGTGGTAAAAGAGATTGTTAGGGCAATTGCAGCTTGAGTACCCACCCTTTCAAATCTCCTTGCCCTTAGTATGGTATATCTGCTACAGTAACCTGTCAGAGGGCAGTGAGGCTCTGGAACAAGCTTCCCAGAAGCATTTTGGATGCCCCATCCTGGAGGCATTCAAGGTCAAGTTGGATGGGGCCCTGGGCAACTTGATCTGGTGAGGGGCAGCCATGACCACAGAAGGAGGGGGTGGAACTGGCTGATCTTTAAGGTCCCTTCCAACCCAAGCCATTCTGTCGTTGATTATATGAAACCAAGAAGTAATGGGATAGAAACTTTAGCTTTAGATAGATAGGAAAGGAGAGATGCAGAATTAGCATTAGCATAGGTAATAGGTGTAGAAATCACAGAACTGGAAGGGACCTCTGGAGATCCCCAAGTCCAAAACCCTGCAAACACAGGTTCCCCAGAGCAGGTTGCACAGGAAAGCATCTAGCTGAGTTTTGAGTAACTCGCCCTTGCTGAACAAAATCCCACCTCCTATCATATTTTGTTTGTTTCCGTAGCTGATGCTGAAACTTCAGCTGCATAAGGGTTCTGGAGGTCTTAAAAATTAAATCAAATAGTGGTCTAATTAGAATTCTTATGCTTACTGTTTTTCCATCTTAGGTGAAGCTGTTGACCAGAGAACTGGAGGTCCCCAACAAGACTGGAATGCAAGTGTCAGAGTCACCACAAGCAGCAGAAGTGGTTAATTTGCAACTGGAGAAAGAGGACAAGTACAAGAATTGGGAATTAAATGGTTTTGTAGCTGTGAGAAATGCCTACCATTGTACAAACTTCATTGCGATCAGAGTAAACTGGTTTGCAAATTACTCTCCATGTATTCTTTTTAATTTTTTATTGCAGCAGCAGCTCCAGATGGTGCACATGAACTAATTGATCTAGTAACAGATACGGTTATAGGAGGAAGAGTAAGCCCTTTGTGTGAAGCATCTGCTGTGTATTTCAGCTTCATCCCAAAGTTCCAATGGCTCAATGCTATCTTCTGCCTTTACTTTAAAAAAGAGTACTTCTTCCAAGCAATGAATATAATGGAAAATCACAGTTCTTCCCACTTGCAGATTGTAGTTATTTTCAGTGTCTAATGTTCTGTTCAGCCATAGCTTTATTCTTCTCTCAGGGAGCTAGATGGAGTGCGAGTACAGTGACAGAAAGCAACTTATTCACATCAGAGCATTACTGTTGCTTTTATCTGAATTATTCTTTGCTCATCGAATCCCTGTGAGGACACAGGTTGTTTTTTGTGCTGATCACAAACATAACATCCCATGGTCAATTGCAATTAAGATCTCTTCTGTTTCTGCCACTTCAGACAATGATTTTTGGAATTCACTCAAACAAAACTGGTAATGTAAATCAACAGTGCAAAAATGAACGTCCTTTGTGTTGCTTAAAACCTCACTTTATCTCTTTGCACATTCCAGGGGCGAAGAACCATCTCATGTTGGTAAGGAAAAGGATGCAGTGTCAGCTTCAGTGGAAGAAGCTCCAACCAAACAGTTTAAAAAGTTGAGGAAACAGATTAGAGAACTACAGATGAGACAGAAAAGTCTAGAAGTGAGGCTGCACAGGAAAGAAGGGAACCACAGTGCTTGTGCAAGAGAGAAAGATGCCCTTATTAAAAAGTGAGCCACGTGTTTTTTCTTGTGTTGTAAGTTTTGAAGAAAGAAATTCAGAATATCATACTTAACAGATTTGGGCCCAAACTGTTTAAAGGAAAAGCTCACAGTAATATATCGTGCCGTATGTAAATGTGAACCTCCATTTACAGAAGGGCTACTGTAATTGTTAGCAAAGGGCTTGAGAAAGGTGTGGTTGGAAAGCTGTTACTGAAAACAAAGCTGGGAATCTCTGGTGGAGAAAGTGGAACATCACTACAGGTAGGGACACTAGATGTGTATTCTTGTGTTTAAAAAGCAGCAGTGGCAGACTGATGGGGAATAAAACCTTTCAGTTCCACAAAACTATTAAGTTTTTTCAAGTAAGAGGATGCCTTTGTGCTGTTTTGTCATGTTAACAAGACTATTCCCGGGTGTGAATGGAAATCTGACCATAATTTCTTGATTGTAAATGCTCAAAATGGAAATCCTTTCTTCTGTCAAGCTGTCTGCTTGCATTTGGTTGCAATATGGTCACACCAAAACGTATTGTTATTGCCTTAGTAATTCATTCCTACTGCACATTCTCCTCACTGGATGGCAGGCTCAAGATAATGGCATTCCCTGCTGTGCTGACCTGTCACTTAAGAAAGAGACAGGCTATCTAAGATCATGGGATGGAATGCTTCTAGCTTGAGTGTGTGCTAGATGCATAGTGCAGGTTTCCCAGCTTGCAGAACATCAGCCCCATGCAGCTTCATGGCTGGTTCTCTGGCTCAGCTCAAGGAAAGGCAACAGGTGTCTGGTCCAGGGAAATGTTTAGAGTATGAATATAACAAATTATATATGGTGGAAAATGGGACAAGGAAGAAAGAGGGCAGAAAGGAAGGCCAAGGCTTTGAACACAACAAAATACCAGGAAAAAGAAGTATTTTATACTTCCATCTTCTGAATTCAACTGCTTTGCTCTGTGTTTCATAGGTATAAACAGCTGCTGATGGCAGCTGAGCAAGGGCCACTTCTGGAACAGCGTAAAACCCACACAGAGCTGGACTGGAGGCAATGTGGGAATGCTGAAAACCATCGGTATCAGCAATCAGAGGATCTAACACCAGACCTGTGTGTAGCAGGAGAACAGGTGAGAAGTTCAAATTAACTATTTAAGAACTATTTGTTGCATAGAGTTCTATGGAATACATCACATCATAGTTTTCCTTGGGTGAAGCGTTACCAGAATAATCGTAATGGGTGATCTCTGACAGATGCTTTTTGTGCTTTGTAATGAAGTCAGGGCAGCTTGGGAGGTGAGAGTGCTTTTCTTTTGGCTTTGAAGCAGAAAGAATAGTCTTCTCAGGGCAGCACCAGTCCAAAGAGGTCACGATACAGCTTCAGTTCTGTCAAGGGAACAATATTAGTCCTGGAAAACTCAGAGGATTTTGCATGGGGGGGGGGGGGGGGGGGGAACATAAAAACAACACCTCTATTTTGTGAGGTGTATGAGCTGCTGCTTCTGAAACATGAAATATAGTATTAACACATGTATTGCTTGGAGGCAGTTAAACTGTGTGCTAACAGCAATTCTCAATGACCAGTTACCAAATAAATCCTTGGGTCTGGAGGAAACACTTGTTTCTGAAGTTTGAAACTCACACACCGACACGTGAAGGCACACGTAAGGGGAGATCTCTTACAGAGGGAGCGTTGCTCAGGAGCGGAGGTTTTTACCATGCTCTGCTTTTATTTTACAGACATCTCAATCTGATAATAAAAGTTATCTCAGGAAAGATATTCCTGTCTCGGAGATACAAAAGCTGCAGGAGCAGAACGCCAACCTTCGGGCTGTGATTGCACAGATGAGGAAAGAAATGGAGAGTCTGGATGAGCAGACACCGTCCTCAGTGCCTCGGAGAGAGCAAACTGCCCCTGGCCACGCTGCAGAGATCCCACTGCTCACTGCTGGAGTCCCGCTGGGAAGGGCTGAAGGTGCTGTCACACAGCTGGCCGTGTAACTGTCTTTTTTCTTAGGTGACAGCAAGGTTTTAAATCATCCTGCTGTTAAAAATGTATAACACTTTCATCCAAAGACTGTCACAAAGTGCTGTGTGACCAATTGGTTTTGTTAGCTTTCCATGGAAACATTTAATATACCACTAACTACAAACATCCATCTTTTTTTTTTCTTGTTTTCCCTATGGGAAAGTCAAGGCTGACAGCACAAAGAAAGGAACTACAGAGGGTGCATCTACTACAGTTATATCTATTCCATAGTAAATTAATGAGCATTTGTCAAGTCTGGTTTTGTTTGGCACCAGCACATGCCTAGCTTTGCTAAAGAAGGAGACTTTAAATAAACAATTAAAGCAGAAACTATTTTGATTTTTAAATTAAAAACAAGCAAACAAACAACAAGAATAGTTCTTTCCTATAGAAGTTAGTGAAAGTTGGTCCTTTAGTTTTGGAAGATGCAGTCCAAAATAGAGAAGATTGATGGCTGCCGCAGTTCAGCAGTCTCCAAAATCATTTTTGTCAGCTGGTAAATATGAGTTTTCAAAAATTAACTACGTTTTTCCCCCCTTTGGCTGAAATTCTTTATTCAACTAGAATAACACTTGTTCTATCCCTTAAAAGACATATGGAGATTTTATTCAACATCTCTGAAAGAGATTGTAATGTTAAATCTGCAGTGTTAAAGATGAGAGAGTAACCTGGAGGAGTACTTCTGGTTTGGAGGAGTCCTCTGTCCTTTCCCCTGCATTCCCCACATTTATCAAAATGGTCAGACTCTGGAAGAAAAGGAAGCATTTTTTAGATTAATTTCTATTTATTGATTTTTTATATATATTTCTTTTCCCACTGTAACTAAAAAACTGTTACATCAGAGCTGCTCTTGTTCTACTGAGTCTCAACAATTAATTCATTCACTTCTGGAAGAAGAAAAAAATCTTCTGTCTGCGTACTCCTTACCCACAGTTTGAGTTTTCTAATATGCCATCTACTGATGTGTACGTGTGGTGCAGCTGAGTGGTGTCTGCACATTGTGAGATGGTACAGCTTCTTCTATTTCTTCTTTTTACAGCGTGTCGACTGAAGGGACATAGAGGTGTAAAAATAAGAAAAGGTTGCTATGAAAACCTAAACTGAATATAAAAGTGTACATTCACATTATTCTTCTTTCTCTTTGTCTAGGTTCCTTGTGCACAGACCAAGTGTCAGGGAGAACCACGTCGAGCAATATGAATGTACATGTACATGGCTTGGCTAACTTGGGTTGTGTAGTAAAACCAGGCACAGAAAAGGTATGAAGAGGTTTCAACCAGCTGAAAGAGGGGTGTGTGCAATGAAGTAAACAGCACGTTACTTTTGTTTGAACAAATATTCAAAATGCAATTTATGCACTCTGATGTGGTCAGTTAGAAATGAGCTGGCATTTTTTTTTTTTTTCAGCTGAGCCTGCTCATTCTTTTCTAATTTTAACTGGCCAGTCCTGATTATTCAAGCCTCATATATATATATGTATATAATGAATACCTAAAATCTTTCAATGTGCTTGTAATGAGGTGGCCAGGGGTGATGCTGTACGTATAGTCCTGAGTACCCCCACTGCTGGCACAAGCCGGGGGATGTAGGGATGGAGCTGAAAGGGACCTGGGGGTGCCAGCACTGTGCCCCCTCTGCACAGAAAGTCAACGGGATCCTGGGCTGCACCCAAAGGGGTAGCCAGCAGCTCAGGGAGCAGATCTGCCCCTCTGCTCTGCACTGTGAGATCAGGCTGAGGGCTGGGGCCGTGCGAGAAGGGAGGGCTCTGGGGAGAGCTGAGAGCGGCCTTCAGTCCCTAAAGGGGCTGTGAGATGGGGACGGACAGATGGACTTTACAGCCCCTTCCGACCCCGACCCTTATATGACACGATACCGTCCCGGCTCTTGCGCAGGCGGCCGCTAGGGGGCGGTGCGGCACCGGAGCACGCGGCTGTGGGATGGAGAGCCGGGAGGGGACTGTGCTCCCCCGTGTCGTGGGGATTTCATAGGGTCACGGGATGGTTGGGCTTGGAACGGACCCTAAAGGCCGTCTGGTGCCACCCATGCACTGAGCAGGGACACCCACAGCTCCATCAGCGCTCACAGCCCCGTCCGGTCTGACCTTGGCTGCCTGCAGGGACGGGGCACCACCACCTCTTCTCTGAGCAAACTGTGTCATCGATTTCTGCTGTGGTTTAATGTGCCCCACGTTGCTAACAAAATCTTGAAAACGGGCTCTCAACAACAGGCTGTAGGCTTCAGATTTACGCTTTGCTTTCAGCTCCTTTCTAAGGCACGTTTGTACCGAGCTCTTAAACGTGCAGACGTGTTCGAAGTATTTTTATGTCTTATCTGTGTTCTCAGGGGTCAAATAACAGAGTTATGGACAAAGAGATGATAGATTTTGGCTCTGCCTCAGACGACTGTTGTCCTGGTGGTGGTGTGCAGTGTGGTGTCAGCTGCACTCCGCAAGGAACACAAAATAAACTGAAGGAAGCAGCGAGAGCAATCTCAGTTCTGAGCCAAGAGAAGCAGCAGCTGACTGAAATGGGAAACAGAACAGATCTTGGAATGATACTGAAGGAAGGTAATAAATGTATTGTAGTGCTAGCTTACCCGCGTAAAATAAAACCCTTGAGTTTGTTCATTCTCTGTGCTAGAGAGAGCTAGATTGTAATACAAAAGGAAGATGCTGCACCTGGCTGATCCTTGAGCTGCATCACTTTGTCACTAAAGCAGAGGAAAAAGGAAAAACAATGCTAGACCCATTTTCACATGGCACTGAATCCATCTCCAGTGAGAAGACAACCCTTGCTGGAAATGTAGTGATAATAACAGCAGAGAATGCTTTCCTCCATCTTTTTTTTTTCTCTTTTATAGGACTTTGGCATCCCACTAGCCCCAAGCGCTGCACAGTTTGTGTTGGCTCTGATGGCCTTTCTCCAAGAGAGCTTGTCAAAAGAACACAGTGTCAGCTTTCATCTTTAAGGCTCCTGCAACGCAAGCTCATAGCACAGGTAATCACACACCATTGGAATTGTGGTGATCGTGGAGTGTTTAATATCATTTTCCCTAAAATTCTACATTAAATTGCTCAAGTCCTTTCTTGGAACCTGGAAACCTTGGTAGTTGTGGGGTTCTATATGGATCTTCACTGTTTTAAATTATTGTTTTACCTAAGGAGCTTGAAAAACACTCACGTTGATGCAGTATAACCACAATCCTGAACTACAAGTGTGAGTTTCATACAGCTTAATGATAAATGAGCAAAATAAGGCCAGTTGAAGGACTTGCAGTGTGCTCTGAGACTTGAAAATGATTGATCAGTGAGCATACTTCCAGGTATTCAATCTCCCTTGTCCAAAATATTGCACCAGCACGTTTCTCATTTATGAAGGCAAAATGCATAATTGCCAGATCTGTAGTCTTTTGTAACTAGAATATAATTTTTAATAGTTAAATTGCATCTTTCCTGCGAGAGTTAAGTAGATCAAACCTGGCTCTCCCAATAGTTAGTGGCAGACCTCCCAGTGACTTCACGGGAGTCAAGATTTCACTATGTACTTTACTTAATTGATCAGGAGATTTGTTCCTGCGAGGATTGTGTCAGAGCAGCTGATTGCCGTTGTGGTTTTGAGGGCAGCAAACAATGTTCTGTCAGAGGGGGTGAGGTTGTTGCTCTGAGGCATGGAACTCCAGTAGAATTATTAACCAAGTTCAGCTGGGGAAATACTTCCTCTGGGAAACTCTCTGGGTCACTCGTTTCGGTGAGCCAGCACTGAGTAAAGAGGAGTGGGGATTAGTAGTGATTCTGTTGTTGTTTTGGTTTGGTTTTCCCTTGTGGTCAAGTGAAGCGTCCTGTATTTAATTTTCTACTTACCTCCTGTTGTTCTTCTGCTATACACTGCTCAGAAGATCCTGGTTCAGTTGTCTTTACCTCTTCCCACCTTCCTCATTAGGCACGTTGGTAGGATCCCTCCTGATGTATCTCTTCTGGAGACTAAACAAGGCAAGATTCCCCAACCTCTTCTTGTGCACATAGCAGATGCTCCAATCCATTCATCATCTTTTGGGCTGTTTGCTGCACTTGCTCCAGTGAAAGTTACATTTGAAGTTGTTCATTATCAGTATTCTCATTCCAGGCTGTTTTTAACTCAGAACATCCCCTCTGAGAAGCCAGCCCTTCAGCTGAAGCTGATCTCCAAGCTGAGCTTCCAAGCGCTGCTCTTCTTGTTTTCTCTTTATTTGCTCTACAAATTGAAAGTTGAGGGAAATGTGGGATAATTAGTTTAGTTCTCTTGTAACTCACTGAGAAAGCACCTTTCTATGGCTGTTGCTCATTTTCACCTTTCCTTTTTCCCACCGTACTTTGGTAGTTTTTTTCTTCCGTAATTTAATCACGGGACAAGACAAAAGTGAAGAATGACACTGACAACATAAACATGAGTAACAGGCAGGTTGACAGTAAAAGCAATATCACAAAATGAAGATCTTGAACATAATGAGTAATTTTACTGAAAGGATACTTTGGCCCTGTTGGTCTGAAGGGGATTTATTTTTATTTAGTATTATTTATGCCTGATTATTTTAAATCTGGTAGTGTAGCAGCAAAATGAGCTTTAAATGGATGATTTCTAGAGGCTGTGAGTTATTTGTGTTAATGTAACATTTTGCATTTGGAGCTGCAGTATGCAAAGCAGCAGCACTTCTCCAGGGTCTCTTCTGTAATTGCCCACCCCGACTCAAAGGGAGAAAAAGCTCCAAGCAGCTATGGAGAAGAAACAGAACCACTGTCTGCTGAGGTACAGTGCAGTTTTATCATCAGTCTGATTTGTCTCCAGTGGGATTTTCCAACTGGAGTCCCTCAACTATTGTTTGCTGAGAGATGTATATGTTTATTAAGTTATGCTTTGTTCCTACAAAACAGTATTTGTAAGAGAGCTTTATTGTGTTTAATGCTCAATAAACCAGGGTATCTCAGTCACTTCTATGACATTCATTTTCTTGTACAACATTTCAAAATTCGAATCAGTAATTTTCTTTTCCAGTCTTGCTTCTGTGCAGAAAGACTTTTCTCTCTTTCTACAACCACAAGTGTTAAACTTTTTTCAGATGTCTTTAGAGTGAAAAGTATGTATCTTTATAAGATGACATTTGAACTTGCACAGGTTCAGCCAGATTCCTCTGCTGGAAATTATGGGCCAAAGCAACAAAAGGCAGCTGCTACATCCTCAAAGGTGGTTCAAAGTCAGCCACCCAAGGAGAGCCCTGGTCAAGCCCAGCAGGTCTGGATTTCTTCATCTAGAGCACGCAGTTTGTGCCAAGGTATTTGGCAAACTTTAGAAATGGGATCAAGCTCTTCTCCGAGTCCTCAGAACAGCACTGAACAAGGTAAGCATGCTTTGCAAACAATCAGAGTATTTAACTCTTCTAGAAGAGTACAAGTGGAGGAGTCGATGCTGCCCCTTTCCGCTCACATTTTTACAGTAGCTGGTGTTACAGTGTTACAGTGCTGTGGTCAGAATCTAATGATCTAATCAGTTACTTTAAGGCACTTTTACTCTTGCCATTGGAGTTACTCAACCATTTAGAGTGTACAGCTCCCTGCTGTTATTGCCACTGTCACAAATACTTCTTATATTTCTCAGCTTTTTAAAAGCTCGTGTGGAAATGCAGTACCCTTCTGCTTTGACATAATCTATACTTCATTTGGGGTGTGTATGAAAGTGTCTGTCTGAAAACTGCACAGTTCGTGTGTTGCTAGGGGACTGTTAGATCAAACTGTAATGTTAGAAATCCTCACTTAATGATTATTTTTATGGCAGTGTAATGGCCATAATACTTCTTAATGTGCTGAAACCTAAAGGGTAGAAGCGAGGTGATGAGTGTAGCACTGTGTATGCTGCAGGCATGCTGAACTAGGGCTTGTTATTTACCTGTATTGTGTAGTCCAGTGCAATGAGTTGTTCAACCTGGAGAATACACTGACAGCAGCAGTTCAGTATGTAAATGGGGGCTGTAAGAAAGAAGGGGATATGCTCCTTAGCAGGGTCTGTTGGCATGAGACAAGGGGAAATGGTTTCAAACTGAAAGAGGAGTTTACACTGGATATAAGGGAGGAGTTTTTACGCCATGGGCAGTGAGGCAGTGGCACAGTTTGCCCAGAGAGGTGGAGGTGCCCCATCCCTGCAGACAGACACAGTCAGGGTGTGGGCTGTGAGCACTGATGGAGCTGTGGGTGTCTCTGCTCAGTGCAGGAGTGGGACCAAATGGCCTTCAAGGGTCCTTTCCAAACCATTCTATGATTCTAAGCTGGATCATTAGTAAAAAAATGTAAAAATAGACTCAAAACCTTTCATGTGAGACAGTCCTAACTTTACATGTCAGACAGTAATAGGGTTGCTGTGGGAGAATGTAAGACCCAAGACATAGACTGAATGTTTATCAGTGTTATACTGTGATAAAAATACACGTGTTCTTGGAAAAAAAGAATGAAAGTATGTAATACCTAACAGGGCTTTCAGAATGAAACAGTGCAGTACACCACAGTGCCCAACTGACAGAACTGTAGGATTAGAATGAGGTAATGGTGAGAGTTACTGTCCATGTGCTGTTCTTGTGGGGCTGGGATTGAAAGAGGAATGAGTATTTCAGGTCAGGCCTCTATTGACAGGATAAGCAAAAGGATGTCTTTGAAACATTGATAGTGCCATGCAGTTTCATGCTGCTTTGTGCGTGATGCAACGCAACTGGCAGCCTTACAAGGACATCAGTTTCTTAATGTCTGGAAATTTCCAGCCACCATTGCAAAACTTAGGGTAGATTTTTGAGGATCTGGAGTACAGCAAAAGGGAAAGGTGATACTGCCAAAGCAAAGTGTAACATCAACGAGGGGTAACAGTATCTGGAGAATAACCTTAATTGGATCTCTGCATCCAGATTTACCCCCAAGAAGGTTTAAGAGTGGAGATTATTTGTTGCATGCAGGCCCTGAAACATTGCATTGCAAGAGCAAGATTTCAATAGAAACTAAAAAATGTATGTTACTTAGCTTTCTCCACCAAGGAATTATCCAAATGGTATCCTTAGTTCTACTAGCTGGAATTCTCCATTTTAGAAAATAAAAAGAATTTAAAATGAAGAAATAATTAAAAAAAAAAAAAAGAAAAAAAAAACAGTTCACTTTGTTATATCCATGAAGCACGTGGTTACAGTGCACAGAACTGTTACGGACATGGAGCAACTTGGTAGTTGTCTGTCTGCAAGTGATGCACTCGCAGACTTGAAAGCTCAGTAACAGAAGATGATTTAGAACAAAGGCAAGTGAGTCTGCTTGCATTTTCGAGCATTTATTTAATGAGTTCAGTGCTGTACAAATCTGTTGTAGCAGTAACTGTGTTTTGTGGGCATTTCTGGTGAACCAGCCAAAGATGTAGTGTGGTAATTATTGTCTGATCCTCCTTCATCCCAGATTTTTTCATGTACATCAGCAAGTTGGCATATCAGATCAGCCCCACAGTTTGCTATACTTCATGTGACACAGTTCAGTGACTCCATATGTTTTGGGGTGCTGATGACGTGTGTTAATGCTGAGTGACTGAAATGGATGGTTATGTACTTTGTTCATTTCACCATCAAGCTCTGAGCTCATGGAAACTTCCAAGAAAGTCAGAGACTGAAAAAATACATTCAATTTCTCTCTCCTTGCTCTACCTGCTTATTTTTAGTTTGCGCTGTACAAATGAGATGGATTAAGTATTATTTTTGTGTGCTAACTCTGAAGAAGCGTAGGCCCAGGATACTGTTGGCCTTCTTGGCTGTAAGCACTCTCTGCTGGCTCCTGTCCTGCTTTTCTTCCACCAAGACCTCGATGTCCTTTCCCACAGGGCTGCTCTCAAGTTCTTCTCCCAGTCCATACTTGTGTTTGGGATTGCCCCAACCCAAGTGCAACACTTTGTACTTTGTTTTTTCAATCTTATTAGATTCATGTGAGCCTATTTTCCTACTCTGTCTGCGTCCCTCTGCACGGTGTTCCTTCCTTCTGTTGTATTAACTCCAGCTCTCAGCTTGGTATCACCTGCAAACTTACAGAGAGTGCACTCAATCCCACTGTCTCTATCATTGATGAAGATGTTGAAGAGCAGCGGTCCCAAGACAGACCACGAGGGGACACCCATTGTGACCGGCCTCCAGTGGGACATAGAACCACTGACCACAATCCTCTGGCTGCAACCATCCAACCAATTCTTTATGCACCAAATAGGCCACCTTTCTACTCCACACATTTCCAATTTAGAATTAAGAATATGTTGTGGGACCATATCAAAGGCTAGTCATTAAGGAAGATAACATCAGTTACTCTTCCTGTGTCCACTGATGCCATCACTCCATCACAGGAGGCCACCACAGTGGTGAGGCACAGTCTGCCTGTTCCATGACCTTCCCTTCTCATCACAGATGAGATGCTCACTGGCCTGTAGTTTCCTGAATCTTCTATTGCCCCTTTTTCAGAAACAGGAGTAATGTTTCCCTTTTTCCAGTCACTATTGACTTCATCCAACAGCCATCCTCTAAAGCAAGTTATTTGTCAAAAGAACTGTACGCTTGCCTCTCAAAATCCTGGCGCACACACAGAATAGTGTCATTAGCTTCTGTACAAGCTGCAAGTTTTTCAAAGGCAAGCATCACCTGCTAAAGTTTGACCATAAGACCACAGGGTACAGCCAGTAGTATGAGAGGTGCTCTGTGTTACCACGTGAATTGCTCCTGATCAGCTATGTCTCCTTGGGTCAGCAGAGACAGAGGTTAGTGCAGAGGGGACATAAGGTAAGCTGTGTCTGCACTTAGGATGTCCCTGCTTGCTCTATACACTTTTGGAGTCAGTGAAATGTGGTATTTTCCATGCCAAAGTAGGACTCTGATTTTGGCAGACAGTCCCTTCTGTACTTTTGAGAACTCCCACCTCTACTGCCATTCACAACAGAAGTCCTGGGGTAATTAGTTGAGTTTACATGGTAGCCTAAAAAAAAAAACAGTAACAGTGGGAACAGTGGTTAAAAGAAACTCCCAAGTTCAGGTACTAAACCAAAGAACTTACTTGGCTTTAAAACATCTTCTCTTTCACTAAGAAAGAAAGAGAAGATCACTTGCAAAGCTTTGCCTCTGAAACTCTATACTTTACGGATCAAAAGTTATCTTAAGTGTTTCCACACTAGACAGAATTTCAACAGCTTTGACATCACCGACAGTTCTAAGAGCAATCCATGTGGGTAAAAAGCTGGCCAGAGTGTGAATCTAGTAAAACATTAACAAACAGAAAGAGTGCTCTGGCTCTTGCTTCATTCTAACTCTAAGAAGAGCTAAAGAAAGACTCCTGATTTCTCCTCTGTTGCATAAAACTTTTCATCTCTGAAGTGCTTCACAAATATTAACTAATCCTCTGGTTACGTTTTCTTCGCTTCAACATTCTTCAGCTGAACAGGAACTTGTTTGAGTTGGTGTTCTTTCCGAAGCACGGTTAGACACGAGCAAATAGCTAGGGACTCCTTTTTTAAATAACATATTCCATCTGGGGAATTGGATCTGAACAACAGCAACAAATCATAAAAAATAAAAATTAGGGAATTTTGATGTCTGACTGCAAGCACAAACGAAGTGGAAGATACGTTCAGCATTTCACCACTACATTTTTGGGTCTGTTTTCAAAAGTGCTCTTGGTAGCGAGGTCACTTCTGAAAGTGATTTATAGCTTGAGGCCTCAGTCCTTATCTGGTTGTTTGTTTGTTTGTGTGTGGTAATCAAGATACTGTTTTTATATTTCTTGCTACTATGTATATTCCTGCTAATTTTATTCAAGGTCCTTTGGACATGTGAGCAATACCAAGCAGAGCCAGTACCAGATGAAGGTCTTTGTGCAGAGTTGGCTCAGGATGTTTCACTTCAAATAGCATTTCTAATTCTGGGGCACTGGTTCTTTGTCTTTTTCTGCTCTGTAGAACTAACCTTGCCAGATGCAGTTTGGATTTCTGTATTTTTGTCTGCCCAGAACTTTTCAGTAGCCACATGAAATGCCTTTGTTCTGTGTTGCTGTTCCAAACACCTAAGCAGTCTTTAATAGTTAAAAGTCTAACATCCTTAGTGCCAAGAGTCAAGCAGAGAGAAGACCTCAGAGGAAGGGATGCGTGCAGTGCATTGGCACTTGATTGCTTTGCCTTTGGATCTATAGTTGTAGGACCTCCCACAAGATGTCTGCAAGTCGTGCCCTGGTTTGAATTCAAAAGATCCTTAAGAACTGAGAGAGTCTTGCAAAACCAGACCGCCAGTAAGCAGTGCTGGCTGGGTGATGCTGATGGAGCTACCCACTGCTGTTTTTTCAGATGGCAAATGATAATCTCATTCTGCTATGGCTCCTGGTCAAGAAAAATAATCTCTGAAGCTGTATCCATTCCTTTCCAAACAGTGCCTCCTGCTCTGTTCCAAAGTGCTGATGTTTTTGTGAAATTCTCTTTTATTATTACAGACCATTCAAGCCCTTTTTCCATGAAGGGCTCTTCCATGAGTTTGAGCATCAGTTCTCCTTAAAGTCTCCTGCTCTGTAGGTAACCACGAGGTGGCAAGCTGAACAACATTTCATAACGATGGCACAAGAGCCCACTGCGTTTTTGCCACCTGTAATAACAAATGGCAGCAGGCCAACCCAGCACAGATGTTGCACATTCATAAGGGAACAACTGCTTCAATCTGAGCCTGAACACAAGAATGATTTCAGTGTCATGTTCTGACGCTGGGCGCAGCATCGTGCTTCACGTAGAGCTATAAACCCCCAACAGATTAATTCATCCCAAACATCAAAGAATATGCTTTCTTTTTATCCACGTCCAGTTCTGTTTGGACTTCCCACTCTGTTCTGTTGACTATAAGAATTTACCTTCTGCTAATAACCTCTCTGTGATTAATTTCATACATTTCTCATGCTGTACCTGGGTATGGAAGCCATCAGTTTTAAACATTTCCAACTAGTACAGCGTGCTGCAGTAGTGTGTATTATCACCAGGATGTTCTGCCTGCTGCTGTCAGCTTTGGTTCCCTATAGATCTGATGTTAAAATCTCAGTGCACTGAAAATTAAGGATTAAGTGGCTGGAGCCAAGCACCTGTAAACATCACTTATAGCATACAGTGAATGCTATGATTGACCAAGTCCACTTATCTTACGTAGTAAAAGCTGAAGTTCAGATAAGGCTGAAGTTCATTTCATTGGAGGTAGATGGTTGTTTTCAAATAATTATGTGAGAGACTGCAGGACAGACTCCCATCAGCACTAAGACCAATCTCTGCACTTCCCAACCAAAGGTACTGCATTTTCAGTCTGCTCCAGCACACAGAAAATAAAGATTTCCACTGCAAATCCCTTCCTGTGCAAAAGAAAAGGAAAACAAACAAAAAAAAAACACACAATGACAGAAGTAAGGCAGCTTTGCCAAGCTCACGGAGCTGCCTTTGAGCCCTCTGGATTGGGCTTCTCCTAACACATTTTACTACAGCTCTCATGGCTCCTGGTGGTTTCTTGAAAGAGATCAAATGATTGCAGCCAACTCCTTCATCACCATTTCACAATATGGGAGTAGGTAGGGCTAACATCGCCTTGTGTTATTCAATATGTAGGTATTGTGTCTTCTCTCACAGGGGAGAGAAAACATGTAAAACTTGATGTTTAAAATCAGCTGAACAGGGAGGTGGTGCTGGAGTTGCGCCTGATGATTAAATGCGAACACCAGCACAAACTGCTCTTACTGATTTGTTTGTTTGTTTATGCATTTGAGCACTGGAGTTTGAAGTTACGCGTTCAACCAAGCAGCTTGGAGAAAGTCAGGAGCACAGCAATGCTACAGGTCGGCGTGAAACACCTGATGCACATCTGGCAATCAGAGGTACCAAGCTGGAGGCTCAGCAGAAGCTGAAGCCCAGGACTTTACCCTGTACGTATCCCACAAGACGAAAAATCTCTCCTAAAGTCGCAAAAATCCGCAACTACAATATTAAAGATTGATTTGTTTGTTGGCAGCAAGTTCTGCGTCTGCTCTTCGGTTGCATTAAATTATGTAATTCTGATCTAAATGTTGCTTCGGTGCTCATTTTTGTGTGTCAAGTTGGGATGTTTGAGGACAGAAAACCAACTCTGCTTCATGTTGTCAGCAAGCATAAAGGGTTAATCTGCATATGTGGTGAGATTATAGTCCTCGCTGTTAATACTGGTTTATTTTAATTATATATGTTCAATATTGCTTGCATCATGGATTTGGAAATGCCCAGTTGATACATATGTAAATCCTTGTGCCTTTAGGCAGGGCTTCCAGGTCTTTAGGAAATATTGGTTGAGAAACCATAGATGCGATTTAAGCTCAGAAGTGGGATGCATCAGCCTACTTGTTTTCTTACAATTAGCGATGCAACCGTTAATCCCGCGCAGCTATCTTAGCACTTGAAAGAAAGGGGGTTGAAAAGATCACACCTTCCCTTTATTGTTTCTCATCTCCTGCCGTCCTTTCCACTCGTTCAGAGAGCATGAGGGAGCAGAAAATGGAGCTGCCGTCCTCACACCAGAAATAACATTTTTGCTAAGCAAGGGATTTCATGAAGTGGAGAGCGGTGAAAAATGTTCCTCAGCAGCTCTTAGAACCTTGCAGAAGCTTTGTGAGAAATAAGTCTGACAGCAGACAAAACCAAAAGAAACCTGAGTGTGTTGTGATGTAACGGGGGATATCTGAGTGGTTAGGAACATTCCAGGATGTTTGAAATGTCATCAGCGTATTCTTCTCACGTTCCCATTCTTCCCACATGCTGAGCTTCCTTGGGGTACGCCAGAGTTAACTTCAGTATGAGTAAAGGAAATCGATCATGAAAGGGATGGGAAGGGAAATGGGAAGGAAATGGAAAGGGAGAGAGAAGGGAAAGGGAGAGGGAAGGGAAAGGGTGAAGGAAAGGAAGAGGAGAAGGGAAAGGGAAAGAGAAAAGGAAGGAAAAAAGGAGGAAAAAAAAAAGAAAAGAAGACCTTCTGAATGGATAAGTACCGCAGCAGATTGGCCAGGGAGGGTACAGAGTCTCTGTCCGTGGAGATACCTGAATTCCAAGTGCCCGTGGTGCTGGGCAACGCGCTGCAGGCGGCCGTGCACCCAGAGCGGCTGCGAGGGGTGGTCTCAGTGTCACTGAAACGAATAACACTTCTTGGTTACATCTAAAAATGTGAGCTCTGCAGAGGATTAATGAAAGAATAGCGTTCATTTGTTTGTTTCTTTTCTTTTAGCGCTTCTTTCAGGGTTCTGTTTGCAAACAACCCTTTCGCACCTGCAGCACGGCAGTAACCAACCTGAGAGCAACCTGAACTGTTATTTATTTTTCACTTCCTGCTGAAAACGCTTTGCTTTCGAGCCCAGGCGCTACGATATCACAATTGTTAACACTCTCAGCCTGCAGCCAACGTCACCGAGGTGTTACCGCGGCACTACGAGAGAGCGGAGGAACCTCGTGAGCTTCCTCCTAAATCACTGAGTTACTTGAAAATCCCATCATCGCTCTCAATATTTGACATTGTTCGGGAGCTGGAACAACGCGATGCATTCCCCTGAACCAGGCCCTGAATGAGCTCTTTCTGTAGCTCAAAGCAGAGCGGTTTCTAACAAGGACAAGAATTTTGGCCCGGATCACACCACGGCCGCAGCTCTCCCTGGTTATTTCTAAAGCACCGCGTGTAAATTCCAAAGGTTTTAACAGTCGCAGGTTACACATTATGACCATTATTTTTTTCCCAATGTCACTTTTTTGTGTGTGTGCGTGGAGCTGCACAGTGTAATGAATTCTGTGCGCCTGCAGCTGGCACCGAAAGCGACGTGCCGTTAGAAAAAGAGCAGTTTGTTCCACAACCTTTGCATCAGCGCATCTGAGAGTGGAAAACATTTTTTCCATTCCCTCCACGGCGGAGATAAGTTCACGCAGAGCACCTCAGAAACGCCGTGGTTGTTTTATTTGCGGGATTTCTTCGTGTTTGTTTGTTTGTTTGGGGGTGCTTTGTATTTTCTTCCCCTGTGTGTCACCTGGCATGCCTGGTCCTGCAGAGCTCTTCCCAGGAAGGCAAATTTAATCTGCTCGGTTCCCTGAGAAACAGGTTTCCTTGAGGCAACTCTTGATACCTCTTGATTGAAACAACCTGATTTCTTGGGGAAAAGGGGGTTAATCATCGTACATTTGTTTTAGGGTAACTCTAAGGACATCATATACAAGCGTAGGCCACAAAAGCGCTCCCAGGGATGGAACAGCCCTACGAGGACAGGCTGAGGGCTGGGGCTGTCAGCCTGGAGAAGGGAGAGCTCTGGGGAGAGCTGAGAGCGGCCTTCAGTCCCTAAAGGGGCCGTGAGATGGGGACGGGAGGTTGAGATCGGATATAAGGAAGGTTGTAAACGATGGGCAGCGGTGGGCATAGAGGTGGTGGTGCCCCATCCCTGCACACAGCCACAGACGGGGCTGGGCTGTGAGCTGCGGCTGTCCCTGCTCAGTGCCATAGGGTTGGCACAGAGGGCCTTCAGGGTCCCTTCCAACTCCAAGCATCCCCTCAGCACGCTGAACATTAACCACAACAACAAAAGCCTAACAGCAATAAATAACGCGCCGCTAACGCTTGGGGAGGATAAGAAAAAACAAAAACCAGATGGAAAAGAAGGGCGGAGAGTACCGCGGCTGCTACAAGAGAGCCTACAAAAAGCGGAGGAAGGCAGAACTCCTCGGGGAACCCTCACGGGTCGCCCCGGTCCGACCGCCCCTCACGGAGCGGGGGCACCCGCGGCTCCGTCAGGTGGGCGCGCTCCGCATCCCCGCGCCCCACAGCGGAGCGGGGCAGCGCATCCCCGGCCGGCGTGCCCGCTGACCTAGGGTAACCCCGGCGCCTCGCTCCGCCGGGGTGAACGACCGCCGGAAAGCGACGGCTGCCGCTCGCTCCGCCGCCGGCGGCCTCGGCCGTCCCCTCCGCAGTCACCACATCGCCTAGCAACACCCCCACGGGCCCCGCCATTGGCACGGCCGCGCCCCCGCCCACTCCTCCCCGCCCCCGCGTTGGGTGCCGGCCCGGCGCTGCGCGGCCCTTTCCCTTTGTGCTGCTCGGCCCGGAGCGCTGCGGCAGCGCCTTCCACCCCCCCCCTCCCCCCCCCCCCCAACCCAAACGCGGCGGAGCGCTCGGGCACGGCCTTCCGCGGGGCGGGGCTCGGCTCGCTGCCCTCCTGGGTCAGCCCCGGCGTGCCCGGGACCCCCTCCTCCTCCTTCTCCTTCTCTTCTCCCCCCTCCCCCCTCCCTCCCCCGGAACGGCTCCGGCGGGCAGGGGCTGGCATCACCCCGGGGCCGGCTCAGGGCGGCACTGCCCCGGCTCTCATTGGACTGCGGCGAGGAGTAAACCGTCAGCCCATGTGGCGTGGCCGCCGGAGGTGGTGGCTGCTTAAATAGCGGTGGGAGCTAGAGGGAGACAGTGAGGAGAGCGCGGAGCATCCGCCGTGCGCAGCCCGGCACCGGCAGCCGCAGCGCCCGAGTTCCCCGCGGAGAGCGCGCCCCGCCCCGCCCGGATCGCCCCGGCCCTGAGCAGCCCTCCGCGCTACGCAGGTACCCGCGGCCTCCGCTCGTTCCTCCGCGACGCGCTCCCGCCCCCGGACAACGAGAAGGTTCCGCGCGGCCGCCTCGTGGCGCCCGGTGCCGCCCGGCCCGGCGGGAGGACGCGTCCCCGGCGGCGGCGGGGCGGTGCGGCCGCGGCATTGTGCTGCCGGCGCTCGGCCATCTTGGCGGCGCGGGCAGGGCAGGGGAGGGCGGCGGGGGCCGCTCGTCGTTGTGCGGAGCGCCGGCACCGCCGCGCTCGGGGCGATGCGGATGTTTCCCCGGGAGCGGCGGCGGGGAAGGCCGCGAGCGGAGAGCTGCGTGTGCGCGGCTCTCGGGGATGGCTCCGATAGGTGCAGCGTTCCCCTCCCCCCACCCAACCTCCCTTTATTTTATTTTTTCGTTTTTGCATTTTTGTTGTTTGTACCCCTCTCTGGTTTGGATGCTGCGCTCTCATCCGGGGTGTAATAATTGCCGTCTTCTCCCTTCTGCTGTTCTCATATCTCGTTTTCCTAACCACGTTCCTCCCCTGGCAGAGGGGGAGCAGCCCTTCCAGCTACAGAGCACAGATCCCCAGCTCAGAGCTTATGAATGGAGCCGCGTTGCACCCTTTTACTTTCCTTATCTCCTTGGGAGAGCGATGTCAGTGCCTTTAGAAACAAAAATGGGGAGGAAAAAAATACCTCGATCCACTGGAACAATAGGTGAACCTTCTGAGCTCTGCGCTTCTTGAAGCAAACTGGAAAGAATGGCACGCGTTGAAAGGCCACGTTTAGTGAGTGAGTTTGGAAGACAAAGGCTGTGCAGGGAGAGCAGTTACAAAGAGGTATTTCCAAACAAAAGTGATGGGATAGTGGTGCTGGGGACTTTGGTTGGTATAAATCAGGTGTGCTCATTGAAAATCAGCGGGGCTGCATCGGTTCTGTGAGCGTAACCTCACCTTTCTCACCTAGCAGTCCTGAACCCAGCTGTGTTTCCAACCAAGAAGTGCTGTTTCAAATACAAAAACACACCACCTCTTTTCCATTTGTCTCATGGCCGATGGTACGGATCCTGCCTGCAAGCAGGAAGGGACAGTGAAAAGGTCTTTGTGAAGTTGAAGCTGTGATGCACAGATTGACATCAGCCCGGCGAAATGAAAAGCGTTCCCTGTTTGCTTCTGTGGAGTTGTATTTTTGGAGATGGGCCTTACAGCTCCTAGCAAGAGACGCTCCAGAGCCGTGATAGTTTTAATCGTACCTTTTTTAATTGATTGTTGGAGATAAAGAAAGCTGGGTTAGGGTGCAGTCGGATTTATGAGTTAAGGAAACAAACCTTTGGTTGCTGTCTGCGCTGAAGGAGCGGTTGGGGAATCCCAGCTGGTTGGGGCTGCCTGGTGGCACCAAGCTGGTGCTGAGGATTCTGTTCCAGCACAGTGACAGCCGTCAGAATAAGAATGAAATAAATACAAGCGGTACATCCCTGCCTGCTTTGCGTTGTGGGCTCTTCTTTTGTTGTGTCCTCGCACTGTCTTCCTCCCTCCCAACATCCCTTACTTAACCTTAGGTGAGTGTAGGTAGAGCAGAATAAAAGAACTGTCCTCTCTGAGATCAGTGAGTTGGGTATGAGTGGGAAATCAAACTGTCCTCTTTCCTCTCCTCCAATCTCAGCTAGAGATGGTGGTAACGATGATTAAGGCTTTTCTTCTTGGTTGAGAGTACTGAAACGAGCCCACCTTGTCAAGCAGCCAATGTGGGAGGCAGATAACCAGAGCACGAGTGTAAAATGATGAAAGCTGTTACTAGTCAATAACACCAGAAGGGATGGTTAGTTATTACTAGTCCCAAATGGAATGAGTCAGCAACGCAATATCGTTGCAAAAAGAGATATTGTGTAAATGCAGTGAGGTGATAGTTTATGCCTAAACGAGGTTACTGCCCGTGTTCAAGGCTTTGCTGTTTTGTCTATGGAAACTGCAGGGAAAACAGGAGAAAATGGGTGCTGATGTCTGGGTGGATCCAGCAAAACGTGGCCTTAAGAAACCAGAGGATCCCTCTTGTCATTCCATCTTTCTTGGTCTCCTCTTCTGACCTGTCGCTGTTTGCTTTGCTTCTCAAATGTAATGGGAACGATTCCTTGTATTTCCTTTTATCAGATCTCCTTTAAAACAGCTGTAGGAAGAATTTCCTTTCTCGGAGCGATGTTGGTGGCCTCAAACACTGTGTACCATGTATCATCTAAAAGGGGTCTGCAGACAGTGGGCACTCAGTGCATGGAGGTGCTGGACTGTACTGTCTGGGGGCAATGTCAGGCATTAACGTGGTTCGTAAAAGAAGCCCAGAGACCTCATGGGTGGCAACGTCTGCTGGAATTGCTATTGAATCAAGAGTTGCTTCATTCATGATTTCTTCTCTTCCCACTAGTTCTCTGCAGTAACACCTCTACTGTCTGCCACTGTTTTTACTAACAGACCTCTGGAGCTCTTTGTCCAGTTCTCTGTGTACATAAATCCTTATGTTGTGGCTCTTATTGCCCATTTACCCAGCTAAAATTAACTTCTTGGCCTTTACTCTGCATTTGATTCCCACAGCATCTTATTTTTTTGCTGCCTTTGACACAGTTTTGCTCAACTGCACTTGTACTGTGCTGGCAAGAAAGGGCTTTGCTGATCGGTTCCGCTTCTTGGCTGTGTCAGAGCAACGCTGTGTCAGGGTTGGCCATACTTGGATGGAGTTCTTTGGGTGCTCCAGAGGAAGGGGCCATCCCAGATGTGAAGTTTTGGTCTTGGAACGCAGTGTTTCTTCCCTTAGAGATCCTCACCTAGGATGGTGAGATGTAGGGCTGCACCGTTATCGCTGTGTATGGTTCTTGTATCACACCTGGAGTGTGAGCTCCGTGCCCAGATCCGTTATTTCTCTGCAGAACTGCTGCGTGTGTGGCAGAGCTGTGGTCTTCTGTTGAGTCTTCCAAGTGTGGTGACCCCAAGAGCAGCACTGATCCAATAGAGATTCGTGAGGGGAGAGCAGAGCAGGCTGGGCCTGGCACCGCCAGCTTTGCTTTTGGGATGTATTTTCTCATTAAGGCCGTTAAGCACTTGGCCCTTATTGTTTCCCTTCTGAAGTGAACGCTCAGCGTGGAAAGGAAATTGTGCTGTCTGAGGTATTTAATGCCAGGCTGAGAAATCGCAGATGTCCTTTGGAGAGCACTTTGGGTTTTGCTCCCAGGAGTGGGCTGGGTGAGGTAACAGCTCTTCTGCCTCAGAGCGTTGCATAATTCCACAGTTACTCCACAGATCTGAATGGAGATAAGCGCTGACAGAAAGAGGAGTACAAGGGATCTGGGGACGGATGGTGTGTGCTGTACTGCCATAAAAGCTGGGTGAAGTGGAGGGCCAAGCAGTCACCGGGCAGCTGTGATGCTGTGAGCCATGCAAGGCCTAGTTGATGCTCAAACAAATTCAGCTGTGAAACCGTTCCCAAATGAAACTTCTTGGGCTGGAAAAACAGCCATCCATCCGAGGGCTCATCTCAGAGTACCCAGTGATGCTGTCCTGCAGGGGAGGAGATCAAGTCCCATCGTGACCCAGTGGGAGCACGATCGGCACCAGAAATGAAACGTCAGGTCTTCCATGGCAAAGAATGTCTTTCAAAGCTATTAAAACAGGCTTACAGCACACAGCTTTCACTGTGTTGTTTTTTCTTTATTTATTTTTTTTTTTTTTTTTACTTCTTAAAAATGTCAACTCTGGAGGATGCTTTCCTCTGCTTAGCAGGGATTGAAGGAAGTATTGTGAATGCTTACTGTGTCTTTTGTTCATGCAACCACGTGTGCACATAGAGGGAAAAAAATAGATATGCATCTCACTTGTCTGCGTAGGGTCTACCAACTGCAGTGTGAGCTTAACTGGAACATCTGGTTAACTTGCCTTCATTATGCTTAGTTAATGCATTTTCAGTGTAATGCGGAATGAGTTGTGTATGTTGGCTGTGCTGTGATCTGGATGGCACTGATGGAGCTGGGGCCTCCCTGCTCACAGCCGGGAGGTTGGACTGGGTGGCCTTTAGTGTCCCTTCCCAGTTCAAACCATTTTGGTGGTTTGATGGCTGGTGTGGTGCTCTCTTGTGTTGTATGAATGCAAATTCCTTGGGGTATTTCCTGATACAGAATCAGGTTCTTTCAGCCAGTTCTTTTAAAGCTTCCCCTTCTGTCCTGTGCACTTGATTCCTCGTTCCCAGTCTTCCAGACTGCAGCAGCAAAGAGTTCAGAGCTTAATGAAATGTTTTGCATGTAAAACTTCTCATGTCAGGTATTCAAAACAACACTAAGCTGTGTTGTAATCTTTGTGTGTTTTTCCTTCTGATTTTTGCTGTTTTCTGTTGATCCTTCCGCCAGACTTTTTGATTATTGATTCTTAAGTTAGTATTTCACTTTGGAATGATTGTAGAACTTGTTTTGCTGCTTGCAAGGTTTGCCTTGTAATTATGTATTTTACTATATGTATTTCATAATTTTCCCCACCCACCTCTGCTCCAGCATGTTAATCTTTCTTCTCTGCTGACTTTACCAAAGGCAGAGCTGCTCTTTAGAGATAGGCCTGTTCCTGTAGGATCCCCTGGTTCTCAGGGCCTGGCGCTCCCTCAGTTCTCTCATCCCTGCTGTCTCCACAAATCCTACAGTCCGTTTGATTATTTGGGATATCTTTTTATACCAGAGGCTCCACAGGCTGTTTCAGTGTGGGTGTTTCCTCCCACCGATCCACTTGTTTGTCACAACTTGTTAGGAAGGCAGGAGAGCTGTTCTATTGTGAAGTCCTCCAAGTCTTACTGCTGTCTTGGATCTCAGTAACAGGGAGAAGTTCAGAGATGGAAGACGTGGTGATTGCAGGCATAGCAGGGAAGCTGCCGGAATCTGAGAACTTGCAAGAGTTTTGGGAGAACCTACTGAATGGAGTTGACATGGTCACAGAGGACGATCGGAGGTGGAAACCAGGTGAGTGCTTATTGTCTTTCAGAGCTCAGAGCTTTTCAGAGGAATTATCCCGCGGAAGGAAAAGATTAATCGTATGCAAAACCCTGCCAGAGAGTTTTAATTCACTTTAGATATGTGGCCAAGGAATCCAGTAACAAAATGCTTCTATGGAAGTCTGAAGAAATGCATTTTATAGTCATATCCCACAGTTATGGCTAGTTGCTAATATGTAGTATGCTTCTGTCAGGGCAGCTGTGCAGCGCGAGTCCTGGATCTGCTGCTGGCAGCTGTTGGCAGTAAGACTTCTCTGCTGTTTTTCTGAGTTCAGAAGTAGCAGGGGGACTCCACGTCTGTGACTTGTGGCTTTTTAGAGAGCTCTTTTCTGCCTGATTGTCCTTTTGAAATCAGGCTAGTGATTTGCAGAAATGAAAAGCAGCTTTCTATTCTGACTGGAACCACCGAGTCAGTCTGCTTATGTGCTTGGCATCTTATCCAAATTCAAATGCTTATAATCAGGTAGGTGCCTTTTGCTGCCGTATGCAGGACAGTCTTTAAAAATCACAACTATTTTTGTGAAGGCAGCGTTCTGGTTTCCAAATGAGATTAAGAGAGATGGGTGGATAAGTTTTATTCAGCACTCCAGGTGTTGCAGTTGGAAAACAATGTTTCATGTGCGATTGAGAATCAGCTGTGGTCACTCCATGCTCTGTCCCAGCTGGTAGCTACTTCTAAGCTGATATAATCCATGATGTGGTGTCAATTTTTTTTCTTGTCAGGAATTTATGGATTGCCCAAAAGAAATGGAAAGCTCAAGGACATAACAAAATTTGATGCCTCATTCTTTGGAGTCCACCCCAAACAAGCTCATACAATGGATCCTCAGCTTCGCTTGTTGTTGGAAGTGTCTTATGAGGCTATTTTGGATGGAGGTAAGCAGATGAATGACTCGAGGGAGAAGTGTGCTGAATTGCTCCAAGGCAGCAGACATGCACCTGTGTGATGAGATCACGAATGAGAGAAAGCCCTCAAAATAGAGAGGCTGAAGAACTGGTGTAAGAATTAGAACAAAAGCCACTTTCTCTGGAGCTTGAACTAGGAAATGTGCATTGACTGCCAGAAAATCTCTCCTGGTGTTATATGGTGGAACCATTACTACAGAAATGTTTGAACAGTCAACAGCATGAGAGCTTTTTGTATGTTGATGTTCCTACATTCCTGCTCTACTGTAATATTCTATAATAGATCCCTTTGTTAAAGGTACAGGAGAGAACTGTAGAGCAGAGGAAAGGTGACTCCTTGAGAATTCTTATCCATTGCCTGGAGAAGGTTTGCTGGGAATTGTGCTTCCAGAAGCAGGAACCTCCTTTTTCTTGCTGCCAGACTCTTAAGCTTTTTAGTTACTTGCCCACAGAGCCAAGAAGATAGTTCTTTGTGTTAATTAGTTTCATGTCTGAACATAAAAAGACATGGAAAAAGTTGTAACTGGCTCACTGTTAATGACAAATCAACGCTTCATGCTCTGCTGCTGAGCCTCAGTCCCAAGGCTTGAATAGTCTGCTTGTCTCCAGGACTCCTGCAGCACAAACTAAAAACAGCAGTGATTGGTGAAAGTTGGGTTTTCCATGCAGCTTTTTAGAGCACAGTTGTTTCTTGTTCCAACTTGTTGGCTTTTGTGACTGAGAATTTTTCTTTTCTTTCTTGATCTGGGCTTTGTTTGTGTACAGAGATAGGTATTCGTGTGCTCGCACGACATTTTGTGTGCTGCAGCTTTTTCACTTTGTCTACTTCTTTCATTTGCACTAGAAGTTTGATTTGTAGCTTATCTGATCAATATTTAAATCATTCATAGTTGTACACTTCTCCGTAAGGTTCTAGCAATGCCCATTTAAGTTGAAAAGCTGTCTCATACATATTGCTATGAGATCTTTATCATATATCTCTCTCATATACATATATTTACATACATACAGGGCATAGTTTTGGCCAGTAGCAAAGTTCTGGTGGGCTGTTGTAATAAACAGATTGAACAAGCAGGAGCTCTGCGGTAGGACTATGACTGAAGCAGGTAGAAGGGTACCTAGAAGCAAGAGAGCAGTGCTGCAGGCCTGCCTGAAAGGGACAGGGTAAAACTGTGTTTCATTAATGGTGCCAGCTGTACCTGATACCTCTGCAGTTTTCCCCTCGTGATGAGTTTGTCTGCTGTAACCTTCTTTCCAATATCCCTGCAGGCATTAATCCAACTACCCTCCGTGGCACAGACACGGGTGTTTGGGTTGGTGCGAGTGGCTCAGAAGCTGCAGAAGCCCTTAGCCAAGATCCAGAAGAGCTTTTGGGATACAGTATGACTGGCTGCCAGCGTGCTATGCTTGCCAACAGGATTTCATACTTTTATGATTTTACAGGTAAGTGCCCCCAGACCTGTCAATACTTGCTGATCAGTAACTGCAATTTCAGCATGGTTGTACAGCTGTTTCTCTGGAAGAGTGGGATGGATGTGCTGACATAAACTCCTTTAGGATGAAAAGTTAGCCTGCAACAGCTGTAAAGCAGCATGAGAGAAGTGAAAACTGTCATCTAACTGCGTTGAGAATCATTGTAAGGCTTTGGAGTTCAGCTATTGAAGATGGCAGTAGCTGGCATCCATCTGAAAGATGTCAGGAGATGTTCTGCCTTTAGGCTCTGATTTGGTATCAGCTGTGGAAGTCAGCAAGCCCAGAGGCAAGCTGACTGCAAGAGGTGGCTCTTTTTGAATAAAGTGAAATGGGGAGGCAACAGCCTGAAATTCACTAGAAGTATAGATGTGGCTTGAACTGTGAGTGTATTTGAAGACAGAGGGGTGGGAGTCACTCTGGGGAGCAGAGATCACAGCAAGGATAGCATAAGGAAATGGGGGATTTTTCACCCCTGTGAATAGGGAAGGGGGGTGTTATTTGCCTACATGATGCTGTCATGTATTTTTATTTGATGGAGGTAGAGGAGAAAATTTGAAAGGTACCCCTAAAGCCAAACTGTGGGGTGTTTTCTTTTTTTTTTCCTAATCTCATACTAATCTCTTATTAACTGGCAAGCAGGAGAGGTGGTAAATCTTGTCTCCTGGTGTATAAGGATTACCTGTAACGTTCTGATTACTTAATACTTTTTTTTTTAAATGTGTTTGTCCTGCAGTCCCATCCTGTAGTTTTTGGAGATTAATTCCAGAAAATTAATGGTTTAAAGAAAGATTTCCTCCCTTTTTGTTTCCTAAGGACCAAGCTTAACTATTGACACAGCCTGCTCCTCCAGTCTCATGGCTCTAGAAAATGCTTATAAAGCAATTCATCACGGGCAGTGCAGTGCAGCCCTGGTAGGAGGGGTCAACATTCTGCTGAAGCCCAACACTTCTGTGCAGTTCATGAAGCTGGGCATGCTTAGTCCTGATGGTGCCTGCAAGGCTTTTGATGTTTCAGGTAAGGCATTACCATGAAGAATTGCCTTGTAGTATGAGATGAACTTGTTGCTGAATTTGTGATGTAATACTGTAGTAACAGTGCAGATAACTGGTCCTGTTGTTGCTCTTAGGTGCACTGCTTGGGACTTTGTGTTGCATTCTCCTTTAAGCTTAGGAAATTACCTGTGGGAAAAGAAACTGTATGGTTTATTTCTGTGCCGGGGGGTGAGGGTTTCCATCCACAGGTGGAAACTTTCTTTTATCACTTGTGATAAGAGGTGGACATCAATCTAGGAATTAATTTTTTAAACAAATATACCTGTTGTACTCCAGAGCACCTGTTGTGCTCCAAATGTACTTGAAGCAGTAGGTCAGGAGTGAAGAGGAGTGAAGCCACCTTAGTGCATGGTGGTTTTTACTGCTGCACAGGTTCATGACTTAGTCTGTCTCTGTTCTCAGGAAATGGATATTGTCGCTCTGAAGCCGTTGTTGTTGTTCTCTTGACCAAGAAGTCCATGGCTAAACGCATCTATGCCACAATAGTCAATGCTGGGAGTAACACCGATGGCTTTAAGGAGCAAGGTAAGTCTTAGTCTCTGAAAAGTGAGATACTTAAGAAGTTAAGTCTACAGCCCTTTTCTTTAACAGAGAAGGGATACTGTGGGTTTTCTGTTCATTAGATATGTGAGTTTGTCATTGGTTGTTTGGTTTGTCTTTTTTTGTTTTCAACTTTGGTAATACAAAGTTCAGGACCCTGTTTTGTAAAGGAATGAAAGTGGTAAGAAGTGAGTCCTGTTGCTAGTGTGGCCTTCCTCAGGGTATATCTGTCCAGATAGCCTTCCAGTCATGGTAATTTTTTTTTTTTTTTTTTTTAATTTTCACTTATCTGTTCAATATTTAGATAATTCATAGTTGTACACTTCTACGTAAGACTCTAGTAATGCCCATCTAAGTTGAAGCTACTCTTTTTCTGCTGCTGTCCTGTTTCTCCCACTCATGGAGATGCCAAGTCTCACATCTTTTGCTCACTGTACCCATAGTATATTCTATTAACTGATGTCTTCCTCTGGTACTCGTAAGTCATTGGTTTATTTCAATTTCTGGTTCTTTGTCTCTTCTTCCCAAGAAGAGGCTAATTGTGTTTGTTGCAAAGCTTTGAAAAGGTGTCTTCCTAATAATTCTTGACCCGGGAGCCCCAACCTATTGCTAAATCAGAACAGGAAGCTTCTGCTGGGGGATAGGAATTGATGACAGTTTTGGTCCTAGGTGTGACATTTCCATCTGGAGAGATGCAGCAGCGGCTGGTTGGTTCTCTGTACAGAGAATGTGGTATCAAGCCTGGAGATGTGGAGTATGTTGAAGCTCATGGGACAGGCACCAAGGTCAGCACAGGTTCTTTGTTTTGGGTATTTCTTCCCTCTTGCCATACTTCCCAGTGAAATTATTATTCTTTCAAAATGAAGGAATGCATTTCTTTTACTTCTGGATTGTACACAGACTTCTTAGATTTTATTTGTTTGTTTGTGGCGTGTTCTGAAAGTATTGATCATTCTGATTATTTTCTTGCTAGGTTGGAGATCCACAGGAAGTAAATGGCATTGTAAATGTCTTCTGCAAATGTGAAAGAGAGCCTCTGTTGATTGGATCCACCAAGTCAAACATGGGTCATCCAGAGCCTGCCTCTGGGCTTGCTGCATTAGCCAAGGTAAGACATGGCTTGTGAGGGTAAGCATGGAGGGCTAAAGAGTCTTAGGTGGGAGGTTGCAATAACCAATGATAAAAGTTTGGAGTTTTCAGTGCCAAAAGAGTAGTTAATCCTTTGGGCTGTTTGTCTCCTCCATCTCTCTTGTGTTGTTGAGATGCTAAGTGAGCTCTTTGGGATGAGACTACCAGCTTGAATAACTGGTTGTCAGCAACCAGCCTACTAACTGCTGCTGAAAGCAGACTGTCATCTCTCAACCATGGCTGCTTAGCAGAGAGCTAAGAGAGCTACTGTCCCTGCTTGGTTGATAGCTTTTTATTGACAACAGTTATCAGAAAGAGAAGAAAGAAGATACAATATTCTTAGCAGCCAGGCAAGACTTTTCAGCAAGACTGTATAGCTTTGCAGTTAGGAAGTGTCTGGGAACTAAGCTTAAAACCACTTAACCACTGAACTGTCTGCATGGCACTAAAACTTGCCTAGGTGAAGTAGGTACTACCACTATGACACTGCTGTCAATCTGTGAAGGGTCTCTATACAAACATAAGTTTGTTAGAGCTGCTTTGTTGTATGCTATGCAGTCAGTTTTGTTTTCTTTTGCTGTTATTTATAGAGAAGGAAAAAAATGTTTGTCACAAGAAAATGTGGAGCATAGAGTACTCTGTTGTGTCTTCCAGGTCATTCTTTCTCTGGAGCATGGACTGTGGGCTCCAAATCTTCATTTCAATGATCCAAATCCAGATATTCCTGCTTTACACGATGGCTCCTTGAAGGTGGTTTGTAAACCAACACCAGTGAAAGGTGGCCTTGTCAGCATTAATTCTTTTGGTTTTGGAGGTTCTAATGCTCATGTTATTCTGAGACCGAATGAGAAGAAATGCCAGCCTCCAGAGACTTGTAACTTGCCAAGGCTGGTGCAAGTTTGTGGCAGAACACAGGAAGCAGTGGAAATGCTAATTGAAGAAAGCAGAAAACATGGAGGATGCAGTCCATTTTTAAGCCTGCTCAGTGACATCTCTGCAATTCCTGCATCTTCCATGCCCTTCAGGGGCTACACACTAGTTGGCACTGAGAGTGACATCACAGAGATTCAGCAAGTTCAGGCATCTGGTAGACCACTGTGGTACATCTGCTCAGGTGGGTCCACAGTTTCTGCATTCTTCTGTAGTAATGAATCTTGTGAAGTTAAGTCTTGTGCTGAAGAATAGAAAACAACATTAGTGCACAAGGAACTGGCACACAGTCTTGTGATATGTGTAGGAGAATCGTGTTTCCTTTGTTTTAGCTAATTGTCCAATTTGTCTGTCTGCTGATGACAGTAAAGTCCAGGAGAATGGAAAAACACTGCTTAACTTAAAGGGTTTTAGAAATGTGCAATACTTTATTATTTGGATTCTTTCATTGCCAATGGAAGTGTGTGAGGTCTGGCCCCTGTTACGGGATGTTTCCAAAGAACTTGCTCCATGCTTTGTCCTGCAGGCATGGGAACACAGTGGAAAGGAATGGGCCTGAGCCTTATGAAGTTGGATCTGTTTCGCCAGTCAATATTGCGCTCAGATGAGGCTTTGAAGAGCACGGGACTGAAGGTCTCCGACCTGCTTCTCCATGCAGATGAGAACACTTTTGATGACACTGTCCATGCATTTGTTGGACTAGCTGCTATTCAGGTAAGACTGAAGTGAGTGGTGGAAGAAGAGGGTCATGGGTACGGGAGTGTATTCTGTTGCATGGCTGGTTAGTACTGCTTTGTGCCAACACAATGCTTGTGTTGGTGGAAGGTTGTGTTGTGCACTCAGCAAATGCTAGACACTTGTTGGAGATCTCAAACAGAGTGAGTTGCACCCATGACAGTTTTGGGCACTGCTCCTTGCAAGATGCTCCCAGGAATATTGATGTAAACTGCTCTGTGCGTGTATCTGTGTGTGTGTGTGTGTGTGTGTTATGTGCAGTAGTTTCTCTAAGGGACTAAGGAATGTCTGAATTTCTGTGTAAATGTCTGTGCCAAGAAGCAAGGTTCTATAGAACGCCTTCTTAAATTTGCTCTTAAAACTGAGCAAAAAAAAAAAGTCTCTTTAATTCTGGATGAGTGTCAAAGTGGGATTCATTGTCTTGTGGTAAGCTAGAGGCAGAGCTTTTAAAGTGAGCTGAAAAGCTGGGCTTGGCTCTTGCTTTGCATGAACATGCTCTTGGCAACCTCCTGTTGTTTGAAATAGCTTCCTAGTGGAAAGGCCTGAACAATGGTTCTGGAGATGCTTTGAAATTGAGGCTGGAGCTGCTGTTGGGGGGAGGGGAAGCAGCGAGGTCAGGAGGAAAGTCTGTACAAAAATAGTGGGTTTTTTTGTACTGTGCTCAGCACTAGTGTGTACCTTTGTATCCTTATTCTGCTTGGAATCACTGATTCTGCTTTTCCTTGCAGATTGCCCAAATCGACGTGCTAAAGGCTGCAGGTCTGCAACCTGATGGGATTTTGGGCCACTCAGTGGGAGAACTAGCTTGTGGCTACGCAGATAATTCCTTAAGTCATGAAGAAGCTGTTCTTGCTGCCTATTGGCGGGGTCGATGTGTGAAAGAGGCCAAGCTGCCCCCAGGAGGGATGGCTGCTGTTGGTAGGTACACCCTTATGCTTCGTAACACTTAAGAAGCTTTCTCCTGGTCAAGCTGTACTCAGTGTTTCTGTAAATATTACAGTGTGGTCTGCTATGCACTGATTTGTCCTCTGTGGCTTTATGGTGACCTGAATGTTTAAAAATAAGATGGCTATTGGTATTGTACAAATAGAGAACAATAATGCTGCAGCAGTCGATTAAAAACAGTGAAACACTTTAGAGAAGAGCTGTTGTGGGTCTAATGCAATGAATTTGGCTGTTACCTGTTGGAGTCCTAGGTTTCTTATTTTAGCCAGTGCTATAAAGGACTACCTACCTAACTCTTCAGCTTTATTTTGCGCAATATTAAATGCATTACGTTTTATCATGGATCTTAGAGTGCTGCATCCATATAACGCTTTTCATAATCAGACTTGGAATTCAAGCTCCTGCTGTGACTTGTTCCTACACAATATATGGCCAGATTCTGCATATGATAAGCTAGCTTAAGCCAGTTGAGAGCTGTTTGGCCATCAGCTTCTGCCAACTTGCTCAGCACTTGAGTAAATCCACAGGCCCTGACTGGATGCAAGAGCGAGTTTGCCTAGGTGGTCTCTAGCTAGTTTCTCATCAACCAAGGGATGGCCCAAAGATTCACCTTCTCTCCTTGTGCTCAATTTCCCAGTGATAAAAAGAATATTAAAGCCATGAGATTAATGTTCTTTGCTTTTGCATAGTCACTTTTGGTTAGAAGAGGATATGAGTTAGGTGTGGTGGTTGTGCAGTGAAGATTGCCTCCTGTAACAAGGCTCACTGCTTGAAATCCTTTTTTGTCCCAAACTCTCTTCTTCTGCAGGTCTGACGTGGGAGGAATGTAAGCAGCGCTGTCCTCCAAATGTGGTACCTGCATGTCACAACTCTGAGGATACTGTCACTGTTTCAGGGCCTCTGGTAAGCAAGGAACTGATACAGTGCATACCACATCTGAGTGGAAACTTGGAAGTTCTAGTTTGGAGAAAATGGGAATTTGAGTTAAGATTCAGCTGCCTGGAAAGAGAAGCGGGGTTAATGTAGTGGGAGGGGACATGGTGCTTGAACACTCCAAGTTTCTCTGAAGGGAAGTAAGCTTCAGTAAGCTAGTAATTACAGATTGCTGAATATTCATATAGCCATGGGCATAATGAGCGATGAATGATGATGCTGAGAAGGACAATAACCTCATTACAAGTACAACTGCCCTTAAGTGGCAAGTATTAATGGGCACAGAGGGAGTACAGTGATTCAAACGTGCCAAAAATGTTGTGAGCTGTAATTTTCAGCTATCTTATATCCTTCTCAGGACTCTGTGAGTGAGTTTGTAACCACACTGAAGAAAGATGGGGTATTTGCAAAGGAGGTGCGCAGCGCTGGAGTTGCATTTCATTCCTATTACATGGCGTCCATTGCACCCACACTGCTCAGTGCACTGAGAAAGGTAATACTGCTGAATCGTGGTGAGCTTGTCCTCTGTTACCTGCATTCCAGGGTTGGTGAGTGGGTTCATTTCCTCAAGAGGGGAAGGAAAATTTTCCAAGAGCATCAGAGATGTAAGATTGAAGTCTTGTCATCTTAAGCAAAAGGATGACCTCAACAATCAAGATATGAAAAATGCCTCATGAGAGGGGAGTGAGGGCTGCTTGCTTTTTCCTGTCTTACTGTTGACCTGTGATGTGTAACTCTTCCTCTGGTCTCTCTTCCTTGCCTGTCTGCAGGTCATTCCACACCCTAAACCTCGTTCAGCACGGTGGATCAGTACATCTATCCCTGAATCTCAGTGGCAGACTGATCTTGCTAGGAATTCCTCTGCAGAGTATCATGTGAACAACCTAGTGAACCCTGTGCTGTTCCACGACGGCCTGAAGCATATTCCAGAGAATGCTGTTGTAGTGGAGATTGCTCCACATGCCCTTCTACAGGTATTGTATTTGATATTGTATTTGATTATGTCAGTGTACCATATCCAACTGCTAGGAAGGAGATGGGAGATGAAGAATACTTGGTTTGCTTTGGTTTCGTGGTTGGTTGTTTTTCCAGTTCTGAAAATAGTCTTCCCCAGTTCTAGGGGTTTTTGTTTAAATAAATGGATCTCAACACACTCTCACTTCCCGTCCATGCACTCAATTTGTGGCCATCTTTCATTGTCATGCATTTTAGATAGCTGATTGTTAACTCTCCAAACCGTGCAGCATGGAAAACGTATAACTGTTTGGACAGAATTAAGTAAGCATGTGCATAAAGCAGGGCAGAGGAGAATGATCCAAGACTAACAGGCCTTCTCTGTGGAATCCAAGAGGCAATTTGCTTGGGAAAGAGAGACTTGTATGTAATCATGAAATTCTGCTAAGTTACTGCTTGGAAGACACAGGTTCTTGGGTGGCTGGAAGGGTTTTATGCTGTGCTGCTTCTTCCCAGTTAAAATGTGCACATTCCAGCACCTGTCACAGAACTCCTGGAGCAGAAGCAGTGTGAGAAAGCAGTTTATCTTTAGAGGAGAAGAGGGTGAGGGAGGAAATAAGAGACAAAATAGTAATCTTTTGTAGTACTGGTGACTTCTGAACAATTCTTCATCAGGCTATCTTGAGGAGAACTTTGAAGCCAACTTGCACTATTCTGCCTTTGATGAAGAAGGACCACAAAAATAACCTGGAGTTCTTCCTAACGCAGACTGGAAAGATTCATTTAACTGGGTAAGGAGACTAAGGGAGCGAGGGTGAGTGGGTATCAGAGAATTCAAGCCTATTTAGCATGTGTGTCCTAACAAGTATTGAAATACTCCTTCAGCAAACCTGGGGAAAAGAACTGGTTGTACACCTACGCTTAACATATTTTCTACACTCACTTAAGAAACATTGCCTTGGGTTAGAGACTGTTTGGGCTGGGAAGGTCCCTTTCAAAGAGAAGTCCCATTCCTGAGCCTGGAAACCTGGAACTGACTCTTAGAAATAAACTTTGCATCTCATAGACTGCTAGAATTACAAATCTGGCTGCAGTAAATGCTTGTGGCACTCCTGGGGATGTCTCAGATGGGGAGCCCAAGAATGAGTACTGTCTGACCTTTAAGTAACACAGTAAAACTTTTCTAAATCCTCCCTCCCCTCTTCAGTTGTCTTAATCCTTTTTGTCTTCCTAGGATAAATGTTCTTGGAAATAACTTGTTCCCTCCTGTGGAGTACCCTGTCCCTGTGGGAACACCTCTTATTTCTCCATATATCAAATGGGATCACAGCCAGGACTGGGATGTTCCAAAAGCTGAAGACTTTCCCTCAGGTTCCAAAGGCTCTGCATCTGCTTCAGTCTACAATATTGGTATGTTTGTAGTTGTTTCCCTGCTTTACTTTTGGTAGGAAAAGAGGTAGTGGCCTCAAGTTGAACCAGAAGAGTATTAGGAAAAAATTACTCTCAGTAATGCCTTGAAACAGACTGCTCAGGGTGGTGGTGGAGTCACTGTCCGTGGAGGGATTCAGGAAATGTGGCACTTAAGGACATCAGTTTATGATGGTGGTGGTGGTGACAGTTTGCTTTGATGATCTTTGAGATATTTTCCGACCTTTATGGTTCAGTGTTTTATAAACTAGGAGAAGGATACTTCAGGGATACTCAGTATCCTTGAAGCCATATGCTGAAGCTTAGTGTATTTTTTCTTTTATAATTTCAAGAAGACTGGATGCGTTCCTGGAATTAGTTAAATTAATGTGAACAGAGGAGGAAATTGTCCTGTTTCAAACTGACAACAGTTTTAAGAGCTTCATGTTGTCAAGCAGGATTGTTGGGGAGACCACTAGAATCTCTTGGGAGTGAATGATCTCATTTGCAAGATTTTATTTTTGTAGTTTTTACGCTTTTTTTTTTTTTCTGTCACAGATGTGAGTCCTGACTCTCCTGATCATTATTTGGTTGGTCACTGCATTGATGGTAGAGTCCTGTACCCAGCAACTGGGTACTTGGTGTTGGCCTGGAGAACTCTGGCACGATCTCTTGGCATGGTCATGGAGCAGACAGCTGTTATGTTTGAAGAAGTTACAATCCATCAGGCAACTATCCTTCCCAAAAAGGGTAAGTGAGAGATGCTGACACAACTGCAGAACTGTAATGAAAAGAATGGAAGGAAGCGCAAAAACAAACAGAGAAAGCGAAGAGGAATGTGGAGGAAGGAATGAAAGGAAGAGTGCGGCATGCAGTATGAATTCCCTTCTTTGTCTAGTCAAGTAGCACATCTTGTGGCCATCTCTATTCCTTGTTGTGTGGAATGAGTCTGGAAGTGGTGTGGAGGATGGAGGAAGTGAATGACCTCACAGTGCTGTCTTCCTCAATGTTTCTTGCAGGATCGACACAGCTGGAAGTACGAATCATGCCTGCTTCTCACAGCTTTGAAGTGTCAGGGAACGGGAATTTGGCTGTGAGTGGTAAGTAAAAGAAGGGTGTGTTTGTGCCCTGGACTACTCAAATCTGTTATGTATGGACACTGATGATTCTTATTCTTGCCACTGTGCCCATCAGGGAAGATCTCCCTCCTGGAAAATGATGCTCTGAAGAATTTCCATAACCAGCTAGCTGGCTATCAGACTCAAGTAAACACGTCTGCAAAGTCTGGCCTCTTGATGGAAGATATTTACCAAGAGCTGCATCTTCGTGGATATAACTATGGACCAACTTTTCAGGGTGTCCTGGAATGCAACAGTGAAGGTGAATTTACTTTCTGTAAAAGAAAGATTGAACGTGGTTACTGTGTAGTGAGGAATATTTGATCTTTTTTTGTCCAGTTTGTGTTATTCGTCACTTAGCTATGCTTCATGGAGTAATGATATTTTTAGTGTGAAAATGGGAGAGCAATTAAATGTTTGACAGGATGTTTGGAAAGGTGTTATTTCCAATGTAGAACTGATTATTGGAGCTTACAGGGGAGGCTGGGTGCATGCAGCAGATTGTAGTTAAGGAGTAGCTTCCCATATTCTAATGAATGACAGAATCACAGTCAGGTTTCACCTCTGTTTTCTTCTGCAGGAAGTGCAGGGAAAGTTCTGTGGAATGGAAACTGGGTAACCTTCCTTGACACCCTGCTCCACATGATAGTGTTAGCTGAGACTGGGCGCAGTCTGCGTTTGCCCACCAGGATTCGCTCAGTGTATATCGACCCTGTGCTTCACCAAGAGCAGGTGCTCCAGTACCAGAACAACATAGAAGGTAATCTGTGCTTGGACTTCTACCTGTAGATTCACTTGCTGTGTGTGAATGTTTGAATCCTAACAACTAGGATGGATCCTAGAGGTGTCTCTCTCTCCAACCTATTCTACAGATCCCTCTGTAACAGTCTGACATAGCACCCACTGTTCATGTGATCACCTTGAATAAAGTCCTTAGAATATTTGATGCAAACTTACGTTTATTTCCTGTCTTTCAGCTTTTGATGTTGTTGTTGACCGCTGTCTCGATAGCCTCAAAGCAGGAGGTGTTCAGATTAATGGGCTTCATGCCTCTGTGGCACCACGGCGACAACAGGAGCGAATCTCTCCCACTCTGGAGAAATTCTCCTTTGTTCCATATATTGAGAGTGACTGTTTGTCTTCCAGTGCCCAGCTTCATGCCTACCTGGAGCACTGCAAAGGTAGGGTGACGTTGGTTTGTTTTCACATTAGGGGAATCTTCCAGCCTGCCAAATTTGAAAGAAACTCTTTGTACTAGTTCAGTTCTTAGAGCACTTCTACTCTGTACAAGACTTCAGCAAGAGTCCTATGTCTGTATGCTTGCTAGAAACTAGAAGCTGCTTCTGCCTCAGGTGCATCTAGAATTAGTAGGAGTAAAGCTGATGCACATGGGCATCCACCCTTCTGTAACAGTCTGCGTGTCAGATGGCAGAACCCTCCCAATAAACAGAGAGACAGAAATCAGTGTCTTTATGGAGGAATCCAGTCTTACTTCAAGCATTAAGAAAGCTTATTTCCTCAAGTTTTTGGTTTTCTTTTGCTGTTGTTGGGTTTTTTTCCCTGTTGACTACGTGGATGGGTCAGGTGACATGTCTGTTCCCATTTAACTGCAAGCGCAAGAGTATATCCAAGGAGAAGTGTTTTGGTGAGACATGCTAAAGAAAGTTTGTGCTTGCTGTGAGAACAGAATCAAGGTGTCTTAGTCTGTTGTGAAACCGGTAGCATAGAACAGTGCTCTTTGGATGGGGAGACATCTGCTGTGCACAACTCATTGTCTTCTTAAGTGTGTCTGTGTCAGAGGGGAGAAAAGATTGACGATGAGCTTTTTTTCTTTGGGTTGGGAGGGGAGAGGGCATTGGGGATTTTGCTTCATCTAGGGACAGTACTTCAGTGTTCTGTGCTGGTGAAGTGACTTTATACTTCTCCTTTGTCTCTGCAAAAGATTTTTTTCTTCTTCTAAATGTTCCAGTACTGTCCTCAGAGTTCTTATTTTCTTTTTAATACTGTTGCTGATCTCATTCAAGGCAAGCTGTTTTTTATTTGTTTATAAAGAAGTTGCCTTCTAACCCTGATATCTGTGGAAGCTTAATATTTGCCTCCACAACTGCCTTAAGCTCTCATCCATCAGAGGCTTTCTGTTAGTTGCCTTCTTCTAGTTGAAGCCTTTCCTTGGGTGGGTACTTTTGGTGGTTTAGATTGCCTTGGCATTAGCCTGCTTGTCTGGGGACTGCAGCTTCTGTGCGATCTGTGGTTACAAGCAGGTACAGAAGCATGCGCTGTGCCTTCTCTGTGATTAGGCTGATGATACAAGGTGCTGTGACTTCAGCTGTTGATCAGCTGGTATAGCAAAAGTAGAAGGGGACACACTCCTTGGAAACTGGAAGAGAATCTTCTGAAAGTGTGACTCCTCCTTTCTTACTTTCTTCTGTTCTGTAGGCCTGATCCAGAAGTTACAAGCTAAGATGGCGTTGCATGGTGTCAAACTAGTCATCCACGGCCTGGAGACCAAAGGAACTGCTGCAGGGTCCTCACCCACACAGAAGGGCCTTCAGCATATCCTTACTGAAATCTGCCGTCTGGAACTGAACGGGAACCTTCATTCTGAGCTGGAGCAGATTGTGACTCAGGAGAAAATGCACCTCCAGGATGATCCCCTTCTCAATGGCTTGCTGGATTCTTCAGAACTGAAGACTTGCCTGGATGTTGCAAAGGAGAACACGACCAGTCACAGGATGAAGATAGTGGAGGTTAGCTGGAAGCCTGGGATGGGACTGCAGCTGATGTTTCCAGGCTTCCCAGTAACCTGTTACTTCTACTGTTCCTATTATTGTTCTGAATACTGTCTATTCTTTATCTTGATTTCCTTCTCTCTCTGTCTTTTGTCTTCTCATAGGCTCTGGCAGGAAGTGGACGTCTGTTCTCTCGAGTCCAAAGTATTCTGAATACTCAGCCCCTGTTGCAGCTGGAGTACGTTGCCACTGACTGCACCCCTGAAAGTCTTTCAGCTAATGAAGCAGAGCTACACGATGCTGGAATCTCCTTTAGCCAGTGGGATCCCTCTAGCCTTCCCTCTGGAAATCTGACCAATGCTGACCTGGCAGTATGCAACTGTTCAACAAGTGTTCTAGGGAATGCAACTGAAATCATCTCTAACTTAGCAGCTGCTGTGAAAGAAGGAGGATTTGTTTTGCTTCACACTCTTCTTAAAGAGGAAACTCTTGGGGAAATTGTCAGCTTCCTTACAAGTCCTGACCTACAGCAGAAGCACAGCTTTCTGTCTCAGGTAAGCGTCCTGGAAGCTCAAATGCTTTCTCAGTGGTTAGTCTGGAGTCTACCACTGGCATACTTTGTTGTGATAAATATTATGTTGCTTTATGCTGAGGCTCTCTTGTTGGAGTGTATAAAAGGAAGACATTCAAATCCTGTGTGGGATTTGACAGTATAGTTACTACTCTGTTTTTTGCATATCTGGTTGTTTGGTAAGACTAGTATACTAGCCAGGGCTTTGAGATGTTTGTACTACTGCATTCTGAGGGGATTTTAGGGTAGGAGGAATAGTCTAGACATTAAATAGAATACCTTGATACTAATGGAATACAAATTTGTACTGAGGCAATACAAAACTGATGCCAGGATGTCAGCAAGAGCAAGAAAGTGGTGGATGGCCTGTTGCTTCTGGTGGAGTGGTTTTCAGGGAGGCTCAGCATGGAGTGCAAGTGGTGTCTTGTGGTTTTAATTGATTTTGTTTTTTACTTTCCTGTTAATTGTGTTTGTATTTGATTTGACAGGCACAGTGGGAGGAGCTGTTCAGCAAAGCCTCACTGGATCTGGTTGCAATGAAGAGATCTTTCTTTGGCTCAGTTATTTTTCTGTGTCGGCGGCAGTCCCCTGCCAAAACACCCGTTTTTCTGCCAGTTGATGACACTCATTATAAGTGGGTTGACTCCTTAAAGGTGAGAAATCCCATGTTTGGAATATTTGGCTTTCCAGATCTTTACACTTTCTTAATGAGTTAGCAGTGTTACGAGGGGAGAGAAGGAGGGGGAAGGAGGGGAAAAAAATGAGTTTGTGTTTGTTCAGTTGCTTTTTCTTGAAGTACAACTTGTTCAACTCTGCCTTGAGGACACAAGGGATATTTCTTGTATGTGGTTCCATGTAAAACAATCTGGAATTTGTCCTGTAGGAGATCCTGGCTGACTCATCACAGCAGCCTGTGTGGTTGACTGCCACCAATTGTGGGAACTCTGGAATTTTGGGGATGGTGAACTGCCTTCGCCTGGAAGCAGAGGGCCACAGGATCAGGTATTGGAAGCATGCCCATGAGTCACACTTGGAGATGAGATGTTTTTGTTAGATTCTTTTCAGACTTGCAGCAAAACAACAGTGTCATTTCTTGGCCTCTAGGTGTGTGTTCGTTTCCAACTTGAGCCCTTCATCAGTTGTCCCACCCACCAGTCTTTCTTCCCTGGAGATGCAGAAGATTATTCAGAGAGATCTGGTGATGAATGTGTATCGTGATGGAAAGTGGGGTTCCTTCAGGCACCTCCCACTGCAGCAAGGTACCTTCTTTGAGGATCACTGGCAGGGCCTAGGGGAACAGACTTTGGATAGAATATAGGTAGCTATTGTTCCATGTTTTTAGACTATCATTAATAAATGGGTATCTTGAAACTCAGACTGAACAGTAATGTGCTTGGTTGCTGGGAGGAGGGCTAAGGTACTTAGGGGTGTGGATAGAATTGCAGGGTAAGAATGGGATTTGTGGAGAGCAAATAAGAGAAGTTAGCAGAGGAGTTAATTCAGTCTGGAAAATGCATGCTTGTGTCAATGTGTATGAAGTTCTTCTGTTTTTCCTTCTGCAGCTCAGCCTCAGGAGCTGACGGAATATGCCTATATAAATGTGTTGACTCGTGGAGATCTCTCATCCCTTCGTTGGATTGTTTCCCCACTTCGACATTTTCAAACAACTAATCCAAATGTTCAGCTCTGCAAAGTCTACTATGCATCTCTCAATTTCCGGGACATTATGCTGGCCACAGGAAAGCTTTCTCCAGATGCTATCCCTGGTGGGTTAAAATTACACTGAAGAATTGATTCACCAGTAATTTTAATTATGCACTGTCTAAAGTATGTGTCAGGTTTTGTTTATCAAGAAAGTGCAGTATAGAAAAGGGAATACATGGCCTTACTTCAGGACTTGCACCAAAGACTTGCAAGTTCTACTTCCAGTTATGACCCCATTTCTCACATGGCAGAATCAGTGAACGTTTGCTGGGAGGAAATGCTGTTAACCCCATTGCAATTTCTCAGATGAAAGCTGTAAACTAAAGCAGTGTTGTCAAGGGTAGAGAGTAAGATATTTAGTCTTTTTTTTTTTTTTGCTGCTCTTAATGAGAAAGTAATTGTGGTGGCTAATGATCTGTGTACATAATAGACAAATCCAAACATGTTTTGTTATCTCTAGGGTTCTAGATTTCAAAGGATATTATTTAGGAAATTCTTAACCAAGGGATTTTAAAAAAGAGGTTTTCCTTTATAAAAGGCATTTACCTTCTTGTAGGTAACTGGACGTTGCAGCAGTGCATGCTGGGCATGGAGTTCTCAGGACGGGACCTGGCTGGAAGGAGAGTGATGGGATTGCTGCCAGCAAAAGGACTGGCAACAGTGGTGGACTGTGACAAGAGGTTTCTATGGGAAGTGCCTGAAAACTGGTAGGTCAGCTTCTATTTTCTGTTTTATGTATGTGGATAAGCTTTGCCTTGCTGCCTGAGGCTGTTGACAGCCTTGATCTGGCCTGAGGACTGCACATCGGGTAGACTTCACTTTGGGAAATTAAGAGCTATGGTCTCATGAGCAGCCGTGAGATCTGGTTCAATCATCTGACTGCAGAACTGCTTGTTGTGTTGTTTTGTGCAATGCTTTGCATTGCTTTTTTCCATCTCCTTCTTGTGCTTTTGGCTCTTTCTGTTTCTGCATAAGCAAAGAATTTTGGGGTTAAGCTAACTGTGAGTGGCTAAAATATTTATTCCTGCAGGAGAAGCCCTTAGCATTGTGTGGCCGCTGTGGCAGTCAGCTCTATGGTTGAGAACTATTTATACCTTTTGGTTCATCTTTGCAGATTAAACCTTCCCACATCTGAAAAGCAAACTTCATCAAGAGAATCTGTTACGTTTTCCAAGGCTGAAGAGCTCTTCTCCCCTTTGCTTTTTTTCTTAGGACTCTGGAAGAAGCAGCTTCAGTGCCTGTGGTTTATGCCACTGCTTATTATGCTTTGGTGGTTCGAGGTGGTATGAAGAAGGGGGAGAGTGTCCTTATTCACTCTGGTTCAGGAGGTGTGGGCCAAGCAGCCATTGCCATTGCCCTGAGCATGGGCTGCCGTGTTTTTACTACTGTAGGTGAGTACTGAGGATGCATTCTACAGTTGTAAGACTTCCATTTACTTCTGGTCACTGCTGTATTCTGTACGTGAACAGCTTTTGTCCTAAGATTTGACCCACTGAGAGCTTGACACCTTTGAAGGAAGCACTCAATGGCTGCTCAGACTCCACATCTTTCCCTGTTTTCTTTATCACTAAAGAATTAACATGAGAGTACTGCCATCATTCAGTCATCTTATGCCTTCCTCTTCCAGGCTCTGCTGAGAAACGTGAATATCTCCAAGCAAGGTTCCCACAGCTGGATGCTAATAGCTTTGCCAGCTCCCGAAATACAAACTTTGAGCAACATGTACTGCGAGTTACCAATGGAAAAGGTTAGTAGTTGGAGGAATATATTTCCCTGTTGCTTGGCTGTGCTGTGATGTGCAGTTGCAATGCCTGAAGACGAAAGTTAATAGTTTCTTTTCATTACAGGTGTCAACCTTGTGTTGAATTCCTTGGCAGAAGAGAAGCTCCAAGCCAGTTTGCGTTGTCTCTCTCAACACGGGCGCTTCTTGGAAATAGGCAAATTTGATCTATCAAACAACAGTCAGCTTGGTAAGATGGGGCTTCAGGAAATAAGTCTCCTTACGTTTAAGCAAACAGGAAAGCACAACCTATCAATAATCATAGTTAACTATCATAACACGGACTAATCTTCAAATAGAGAAAAATTAAAGGTGGAACATCTGCTGTGTAAGAGCAGTGTGTTAAATGCATCACAGCAAAATCTGTTTCACTTCTGTCACTGACAATTTGTGAAGTGATTGTATGTACCAAATATGACAATCTCCCTTTTTATTGCAACTAAATTAAAAAAAATCCAGCATCAGTAGAAGTTTCCTGTGAAGAAGAGTTTGTATAGAAAGACAGGATGTACATGGGACTCTGGCTTCTCTGTGACCTTTGACTCAGCTGTCACTGTATTACAAAACATCCTTTTTATATCAAATTGACCGTGTTATAGCTTGTCCTGTTGATGAAATTATTGTAGGTGGGGTTTCAGTTAAATTGGTCTACTCATGAGAGAACAGCCTAATTAATGCAGCCTTTGGAGAGTAAATGCAAGAGTGAGATTTTTAAAGATATAGAATTCTAGCAAGTAGTAACTGCTTTGCTCCTCAGTTTTATACTGTTGACCGACGCACAAGTGTTTCTAAAGAAGGTGGATTCTGTTGTGAAATGGTAGCAGCACCAGGTGGTAATGAAGTTACTTCTTTCAGGAATGGCTCTTTTCCTCAAGAATGTGGCATTTCATGGGATCCTGCTGGATTCAATCTTTGAGGAGGGAAACCAAGAGTGGGAGGTGGTGTCAGAGTTGCTGACCAAAGGCATAAAAGATGGTGTGGTAAAGCCCCTGAAAACCACGGTCTTCGGTAAAGAAGAGGTAGAAGCTGCCTTCAGGTTCATGGCACAAGGAAAACATATTGGCAAAGTTATGATCAAGGTAACAAGATAATGATGTTGATTCTCTGACACCTGTCATTCTCTTCAGGTGATTGTATTGGATGTTTTGATCCAGTTCAACTTGTGTAGCTAAAACAGCATGGGGTTATGGCTTTTGCTGCTGATGCTGTGGCATGTATAGCACTGTCAGGTCTATCACTCTGAATCCACAAGCTTGGTTTCCCCCACTGACTGGAGGTGCATAACTGTATGTGGAAAGAGAAAATGTGTTTGTGCATCCGATTTTAATGTGCTTTTTGGTGTTGTTTGTTTTTCTTGTGGAAGATCCAAGAAGAGGAGAAGCAATATCCTTTAAGGTCTGAACCAGTAAAACTGTCTGCCATCTCCCGAACTTCCTGCCCACCTGCAAAGTCTTACATCATCACAGGGGGCCTAGGAGGATTTGGGCTTGAGTTGGCACAGTGGCTAATTGAGAGAGGAGCACGGAAGCTTATACTAACATCTCGTTCTGGCATACGAACTGGTAAGCAAAAACCATAGAGGCTGGAGAACGTTTTTCTTTCAGCTGACTTCAGTTTGTTGTTTCTCTCAATTTTTTTAAGTGTCCTATCAGCAATTAAGAATGTCTTCAACTCTTTTCCCTCCTCTCATGTGTATATATACTCTCTCACTTCAAACAAGCCAAGCTGTGATTCATTTTATTCTCAAGGATAAAGCATCTCTTAAGTCTGACTCTTTTCAGGCTACTTCTTTCTTCCTTCTTTTATGCATCCCAAGTCTATCAAACCATGTTTGCCCTTTTTTCCCTTACCCAGGATGTTTTTCTGCAGTCTTAATGTTTTAGTTTTATTCACTCTGAAATCTGTATCCAGCTGCATCACTGCTGCTGTGCCCAATGGCAGTGACTTGCTAAAACTGCTCTGTCCCTCAAGTTGAGTGTGGTCGCTCACTTTTGCTCCTTCAGGTAGCTCATGTAAAAAGCTATAATTGATATCTAATAACACCAGAAGCTTTTTTACTGAGTTTTGAGTGGCTAATTTGATTGCAGTCTCAGTACTGAGATTTCTTATCAGCGATGGTCTTCAGTGCTCCCTCACTGCAATTCAGCCATAACAAAACTTCAGAGATTTCTTAGTTCTTTTAGACAGTTCACAATTTCACCAGTTCTGCAAGCACAGTTCTAATCCTTCTATACCTCTCAAGTTCTGTTCTCTCTGTTGCCTGTTGTCTTGCTCTAATCTTGCTGCTTTTTGCTGTCTCAGTATATAAATTAAGTTCACTCGTGTGCTCTCCCACCCTGTTCTCCTGAATCTCGTCGTCTTTGCGATCTCTTTAGGATACCCTGAAACTCAAGTGATTTCTATGTACCTTTCAGGTTTTGTCCAGTTTTCCTCTTCTAGCTGAACTGAGAATTATTTAGCTATTCAGTCCCTGTCTAGTCTTTCTGACTACTGTAGGAAGCAGATTAATAAATGCCTGATGGTTTGAATGCTTCATCTCAGATGTTTGTTTGTTAAGGCTACCAGGCTAAGTGTGTTAGAGAATGGAAGGCGCTGGGAATCCAGGTGTTGGTGTCTACCAGTGATGTTGGAACACTAGAAGGAACACAGCTTTTGATAGAAGAAGCTTTGCAGCTCGGACCAGTTGGGGGCATCTTTAATTTGGCTGTGGTAAGTGCCAGTAAGGCTTAGAAGCTTGCAAGAGACAGCAGACACTGAAGTGCCTTTTGCCATTCTCATTTGGTTTTAGATTGTCTCTGTGTTTCAAAGAGTCTTCTGCTTTGGCCTGAGGTAATGACCGAAGGCTTTTGGGTCTGGCTTCTTAAACTGGGAAGCAACAGTATGTGGCCACTTCAGTTCTGGGTTAAAGTAAATGTTACCCTTGACCTCTAGGGGCAAGGAGAATCCTATATAAAGTTTACCAGTTGAAAACTGTGGTGGCAGTGCTGAAAAGAGCAAACTTAACAATAGACATGTTGGCCTTCTTGTATCCCATGACATCCAGGATATGTTTGTGCTGAAAAAATTAAAAAAACAAGTTGTTTAGTAATATCTTCTTTTTATCTGTGGTAAATTTAAACAAACTAAGATGCTGATACCATTTGTTTTGTTTTAAACTCATCTAATAGGTCCTTAAGGATGCCATGATTGAAAATCAGACCCCAGAATTATTCTGGGAGGTCAACAAGCCCAAGTATTCAGGCACCCTTCATTTGGACTGGTAGGTATCTGTAGAAGGGACAAATATGAGCTGTGTTTATGGTCACTGAGTTGACCAGACTTGGATGTTTTAGTCTTGCATTAGCTTTCCACAGGGACACGTGGTTTCCAGTTTTTCTGATGGGTTTCTCTGTCCCTGTTCTATTCCAAGGGTGACTCGTAAGAAGTGCCCAGACCTGGACTATTTTGTTGTATTCTCCTCTGTAAGCTGTGGAAGAGGAAATGCTGGGCAAAGTAATTATGGCTTTGCTAATTCTGCCATGGAGCGTATCTGTGAGCAGCGGCATCACGATGGACTCCCAGGTAAGATTACTTCATTCATTATACAGAAAAATCTATCCTACCAAAAATTAGAGGAGAACCAACTCACCTGGAATCTGTGTCTGGAGTGATGAAGACTGTTTGCTGTCACAGCAGTTAACCTGAATCATTCAGATATGAATGAATACTGATTATTTAATAGTTCAAGAGAAATGCAGACTTTTAGCTGTTTTTAACTCCCCTTTTGTTGCTGCTATGTGCTTAAATTTATTGCCTTCCTTTTGATTTCTCCTCTAGGCCTGGCAATCCAGTGGGGAGCCATTGGTGATGTGGGCATCCTGAAGGCCATGGTAAACAAAGAGGTTGTGATTGGGGGAACTGTTCTCCAACAAATCAGCTCGTGCCTGGAGGTGCTTGATACCTTCCTGAATCAGCCTCATCCTGTCATGTCCAGTTTCGTCCTAGCAGAGAAGGTCTCTGTGAAAAGTGAAGGAGGAAGTCAGCGGGATCTTGTAGAAGCAGTTGCTCATATCCTTGGTAAATGCCAAGTCTAGTAATTGCATTGCTCGTTTTCAGAAGGTGTCTTGCTCCAGTGTGCTCTGAGGGGAGTAGTGTTTTCAACCTCCATTAGGAGGAAAGCGAAGAGTGATGTACAGTACCTCAGTCTTTGATTGTTTCTCGAAGCATCCTTTGCGTTAGCAGCCCTGGAGATACTGCTGGTATGATTATTTCCATAGCAGTTTGCACGAGAACCCAAGAGCTGTGTGATAGGATCTGACTGGAGGTTCGTCTGTTCCTGTATTGTGTCCAGTTGTCACCAAAAACTTGTTTCCCTTGTTATGCCATGCTAATGGCATGGTAGGAGAGGACTGGGCAGCAGCCAGTGACATTTGTCCTCTCGGAGTGCTGGGTAGCTTGAGAAGAGGTCTAGGTAGGGAAGGTGTTTTAGCCTAGAATAATAAACCTTGTTAGGCCTAGAGTTGTGGCTTAAGTTAGGGCCTCCATAGGTGAAATATCTCTGGTTGCTCTGACCTCCTGTGTAGAGCTGAAGTGCTGTGTTCACAGCTGCGTAGCTGTGGCTGATGCATTGCCTGTCATAAAGCTGTGTACATTTAACACACTATCTAAACACAAAATCAGATGTGGGTTGTAGAAGAGGTCATTTTTGAATTAGTTGCATTAGTTGATCTTGAATAGTAAATTCTGCTCTGTAGCTGTGGCTTATCTGTGTTTAAGAAGAGAGAAACTGAGAGGATAGATATAGAGAGATCTAGAGCTGATGAGAAGTCTTTTCGGTGCTGTTTTTTTCTCAGGTGTTCGTGATGTGAGCAGTCTGAATGCTGACAGCTCCTTGGCAGACTTGGGCCTGGATTCCTTGATGGGTGTGGAGGTGCGCCAGACATTGGAGAGAGACTACGACATCGTTATGACCATGAGAGAAATTCGTCTCCTTACAATCAACAAACTGCGGGAACTTTCCTCCAAGCCTGGGACGGCAGAGGGTATAGTGTCTGGATTAGGGTTGCTACCAGTCAGCTGAGTCCAAACAACTGAGCTGTGAACTCATTGCTTTCATCTCTGGTGACATAAGGTTTATCAGATCATGAAATAATATCTGGTTATAGCTGAAAGGCTTTTATATGACAAACATTTTGCTGAAATGCAGTGATGCTTAGTTTAGGCCCATCAGTTCCAGGGAAGGAGTGTAAGAAAGGCTGTGAAAGCTGTCGTGCTGCCTAGATAGCATCTGCCTGCGTGAGTATTCATAGGTAGCTGTGTGCAGGTTGTGATTGGAGACCTTGTATTTGTCTGCAAAATAAAGGCCATAATGTCATGTTTACTGTGAGCTAAAAACATATATAGTTGCCACAGACTGACAGTGCCTTGATTTAGTGAGCCCGTGGGCTAATCCAGAGCAGTCCTCAGCACCTCTTTTAGGGCTACGGCTACATGACCAAGACACTGATCTTGTTATCTAACTGTGTTTGTCTGCTGTGCTTTTCTTTGAAGAGCTGAAGCCATCCCAAGTGTTGAAGGCGGGCCCAGGTGAACCTCCAAAATTGGACTTGAACAACTTGCTGGTGAATCCAGAAGGACCAACAATTACCCGTCTCAATGATGTTCAGAGCACAGAACGCCCTCTTTTCCTCGTTCACCCCATTGAGGGATCCATTGCAGTCTTCTACACTCTTGCCTCCAAACTTCACATGCCCTGCTATGGGCTCCAGTGCACAAAAGGTATCTCAGTTCTTCAGCATCTTGAATTAGCAAATCTAATAGTCTAAACTTCAGTTTAAACTTAGGTTACATTATAGAGGGGGTTTTCTTTCTAGACCCTTAAATGCACAGGATCCAGCATCACTGCCTACAATCCCCATAGTCTGGTGGCAAACGACCCCAGATACTGGGAAGTGTTAGTCGGCTTAAGAACTTAGTTCTTAAGCTGGATGTTGCATTGAGTAACTTGCAGCAGGTGAGCATGTGGGAGAGAAACAATGCATGGCCCTCTTTGGAAACTGGAAGAATACTATTACTCATCTAAAATAAAAGTTGCTCTCAATGATTTAGAAACGTACTTCTAAAATAACATGAGTGTTTCTGATAAAGTTGTTTCTGAGCTCTTGAGAATGCAGTTGTTGCTGCTAGTGTCTGTTTCACCTGACTCTTAATTTGCTTTCACGTTCTAGCTGCTCCCTTGGACAGCATACAGAGCCTGGCATCCTATTATATTGACTGTATGAAGCAGATACAGCCTGAAGGACCTTATCGCATTGCTGGGTACTCTTTTGGTGCCTGCGTAGCCTTTGAAATGTGCTCCCAGCTGCAAGCACAACAGAATGCTTCCCATGCACTCAACAGTTTATTCCTCTTTGATGGGTCTCACTCCTTTGTGGCAGCATACACTCAGGTAAAAAAAAAACAAACAAAACAAAAACAGTCTTCCATCTGGAGACCATTCTTTGTCATCAGGGAGGATGGGGTGCTTACTGTGAGCTTACCTTTCTAGATATGCACTATCTGAAAAGCTGACTTTTCTTGCCAGGGAAGATGGGACAGAGTTGTAGATAGTGGGCACTTATGCTTCCACCCTTTGGCCATCCCTGTGAGAAGTAATCTTCATTAACAGGCTAGGGCTGGCCCACAGTTTCTGCTCTTGCCATGGGTAATTATATTATCTGGAAGATCTTTGAGCCTGCAAGACAGGATCATAAAGTAGGTGTGCTGGGAAACCCTCCTTAAGCCTTCCTTTCCATTTTCATTGCCCTTCCTAGGATATCCTGGGCTTTGGGTAATTGCTAGATGTGCTTTCTAATCTGTCCTCAAGGCATCTTCCCTGAGGTCCAGTTTCTATCTTTCATTTATTTGTTTTCCTCCTCCCTTCTTCCGGTTCAAAGTCCTTTATTCTGGAATTGTGTTTATCTAACATTCAAGCTCAGGCGAATCCCTCACCTTGTTAGTGTTTTACTTCTTTCTTTTCCAGAGCTACAGAGCGAAGCTGACCCAAGGAAATGAGGCTGCTTTGGAGACAGAAGCATTGTGTGCCTTTGTTCAGCAGTTTACAGGCATTGAATACAATAAGGTAATGCTTCTTTCTTCTATTGCACAGGAGGGGTGTGGTTGTGGTGGTGGTTTTTGTTTGCTTAATGTTGATTAATTCCCAGGCTAAAGGAGAATGTTTTTATATATTTCCAGTTGTTGGAGATCCTTCTGCCCCTGGAAGATCTGGAGGCTCGTGTTAATGCTGCCGCAGACCTTATAACTCAGATTCATAAAAACATCAATCGTGAAGCACTCAGCTTTGCTGCTGCTTCCTTTTACCACAAGCTGAAGGCTGCTGACAAGTATATCCCAGAGTCCAAGTATCATGGGAACGTGACACTGATGCGGGCAAAGACTCACAATGAGTATGAAGAAGGTCTGGGTGGAGACTACAGACTCTCAGAGGTCAGTGTGAGACCTACTGGTGGCTGATGAGGGTCCCCAGTGGGTAGAAGAATAAAAGAAAAGCATGGCAACCATTCCTAGGGAGAGAAGAGGAATGAAAGGGAAGCTAAAGAAATAATTGTTCTGTGGCTATTACACTGACAAGAATTAAGTTTCCAGAATCTAATAAGCTGATGGTTTCCATGTGTTTTCTTTCTGAGCAGGCAGGGCCAAGGGAAGATCTAGTCTCAATCTTGGATAATCTATTTTTGGGTTGTTGGTGGTTTTTTTTAAGCTAATTCTTGTAGCTTCCTAAGTAGATTTTGGATAATAAAGATGTAAAAGAGTTTAACTTGTCAAAAGCAACTTTGGTTGTAGATCCCGTAAGGTTTTTCCCTGCATGAGGATGGACTTGAAAGAATGAGTACCAGCCCTCAGACAGCAGAGGCAGCTTTTCTTAGTTATGTTTTGTGGACCATGTAATCAAAGTCTGTGGGTATCCTTTGGGCCTAAAAAAGTAGATTTTTGGCCTGCAGTCCAGATGAGGTCGCTGTTCTTTAGCTGCTGTTTAGATAAAAGGAAGAATGTCTCACGTTCCTTTTTCCTGCTGTCTGCAGTAATTATACTGACATCTCCTACCACTTCTGACATGCATTAACTCTTGTTTCCAAGCTATCCTGAGTGTGATAAAAGTTCCACAGTGCCCCTAAAGGAAGAGGCATGGTGGTGGGAGGAAGATAGATGGAGGGTACTTTAATAGAGTAAATTTACTTACTATACTGGTATCATGTTGGTGTTGTTTTCCAGCCCGGCTTACATTTGAGTGGATCACCTATCAAACTACAGTACTTATGGGTGTCCAACCTTTTGGCATGCCTGGGCTGCACTGAATGAATTGTCTTGGGCTGCATATAAAATGCATATAGTATATAGGAGTAACAAAACTTTAATCAAAACATTAAAATAAAGAGGGCAACAAAACCATAAAACACAAATGCATTAAAACATCTATAAAAATGTATCAGAGTAAAACAGGTTGTGTTTTTCAAAAACATTCTAAAGATGATGTAAAGCACGAGCAGCTTAAACTGACAGACCCAAAACAGCTTGATGGCCAGCTGGTTTTGAATTGAGTGTACTCTGTTTGTTTCCGTGCAGGTATGCGATGGCAAAGTATCGGTCCACGTCATTGAAGGGGATCACCGCACCTTATTGGAGGGAGATGGTGTTGAATCAATTATTGGGATCATCCATGGCTCACTGGCAGAGCCACGTGTCAGTGTCAGAGAAGGTTAACTTCTGCTCACTTACTGTCAACGGTGAAGAAAATGCCAACAACATTCCTAGTTATGACAGACCCCAAGGAACTCTTCCTGTTGAACAACATCTCATCTGCTCTGCTGCCAGAGCTGGGAAGTCCAGCTGAACTTGACTGGTCTCTTTTCTTTCCTCTCTCACTCTCACCTTTCCTAACTTTCATGTGTTCTCTCTCCTCTTCCCCTTTCTATGCTTTGTTTTTCCCCAGCATCCCTGTCCGTGTTACTGCAGTGCTGTGACACTGTCACTGTGCACTGCTGTGAGGGTTCCCCAGCGATGGTTGCTTCCTCCAGCTTTGGCAGGATGAAAAACAAACTTAGGAGTAGACTTCTCGTGCTCTATATTGTTTTGTCTTAACAGTATTCCAAAGGGTGAGTGATAGCACTTGTTGAGCAAGCCCAGTGACCAGAGAGGGGAGCTGCAGCTGATTTCGGAGATACCTGTTGTCTGTGAAGAATCTGTCTGTAGTTAGGTCAGAAAGAGAATTCCATTGAGGCTTTTGTAACTATATTTTTTTAATTTGATATATGCTAAGTATTTATTGTGTCAAATCAGAGACTTCTTGCTTGGTTTTAATTTATCGTGGGTATCAGAAAAGGAAACATCCATTTTGGAGGGATAGGTTTATTCTGTGAGGGGACGTTGCCCATTTGTTAAACCAAAGTGCATCTATGGAACAGCCCATTTCTTTTTTTTTTTTTTCTTAGTTTTTGTTTTTTTGTTGTTTGCTTTTTGTGGTGGTTCTTTTTTGTTTTGATTAGTGTTTGGTTTTTTTTTTTGTGTGTGCGTGTTTTTCCTTGACCCCCCCACCCTGCCTTGTTCAGAAGGGTGGAAGTGAGGGTTCTTGCCATCACCTGCTCTTTTGAGGAGAGAGAGGCGTGGAGGGCAGGATGGATGGTTCAACATATGTCACTGTATTGAGCAGCCTTAACTTGGGCTGATGCAAGCAGGCAGAGCTGTCCCTACGTATGTACTTAGTTTATATCTGTGCATGGTACTGTGCTTTGCTTTACCAGGAGCACAGTAAAGCATTAAGGCTATTGCTTCACCTTTGTTCCTTCCCACCTCCGCTTGCTCCATCCAAGCAGACGTTTGGAATGTCAGAGGGAATAGAGTTCTCCATTGGTAACGGTACAGATCCTCTTACCCTTGCTCTCCCATAACCAAAGTTCAGGCAAACATAGAAGCATCTACCCAGTGCCCTGGTGTATTTTATTTAGCACATGGCTTGCTTTTAAGCCTTGAGTATGCATTTTCCTCTGGCAGTGAGACTGGAGATCCCACATAAGTTAGCTAAGTAAACAGTTTGGCACGATTTTAAGATACAGTACCTTTTTAAAGGAGACTTGCATTAAATTCAATTAAAAAAAAAACAACTTGCTTTTGCTATGCTGGATCTGTCTTTTCCAAAATCAGTCAATCCTTGCTACACCTATGATACAGAGGAGACATGGATAGCAGCCAAGCACCAACCAGGAGGCATTCCAGTGCCTCTCAGAGCTTCTGCAAACCCTGGTTCTTTCTATGTTCATCCCCCAGTGGAGTATGCTGTTAGGACAGGAGCACTGCAGTGAGAAGAGCTACCAGCTCCTCACAGCAGGTTCTGATCTAGTGTCTCTTGCTTATACAGCCCTCTGTGGATAGTGGCTGGGTTAACTGGTTTTAGTTTTATAAAGTATTTCTTTTGTGAAATCTGAAATACAAACAACATAATGTCAGCTTAAAGCATTTCCCAGGGTAAGTTTTTGTTTTGTTTTGTTTTTACTTTTTTTTTTTAATCTGAAGAGTGTCTTTTCCTCTTTGGCTTTCCTAGAATTAAACAGAATTGATCACTGGTTGGCTTTTTGTCTCATTCTCTACTATTGTTATTATTATTATTATTATTTTAACCCTCGAGTTTCATTTGGAATCTCTCATTTCTCAATATAAAGCCAAGACTGCTGCTAAGATACCTGTTTGGAGTCTGTAGAAGTACCATTAAGAAGGAAGACTTGAGATAATCGTGGAGCGTGGCTTCTCCTCGCCATGCTTTTTTGGTACCTGAGATGCAACCAAATCACATACGTACCCAAAAGACTGAAGTGGAAACTCTTTTAAGTTCTGATTATGGCTCCATTGCTGTGGATTTGTACAAGTGGTTCGTGTTACCGCCTCAGTTTCCCCATCTGTAAAATGGGACTAATAGCATCTACCTCAAGGTCGTTGAGAGTGCTAAGTAGGCAGTGGGAACACGTGCTATTAACCTGGGAGGGACGATGGTCAGGAGTGAGGTGGCAGTGCAAGGAGGCAGGCAGTGCGTGTCGGAGGTGCCTTACAGCTGCAAAGAATGTGACTCTGAACAGTGCTCTATGGACTGGGCATACGTGCATCACAGGGGGCTTCATTACTTCACAGAATAGATCTGCTGTGTGCTATCTGTGCACATCCTAGCATATGGCACCACGTTAAATAAAACAACCAGGGACCAGTGTCTTTTTCTTTGTTTTTTTTTTTCCTTCGTTTCTTTGGTTTTGTTTACCTTCTTCTTTTACTACTGGCAGCTGTAGTGAGCCAGAAAAGAGGGAAAGAATCCTATCTGCCTTGTAATGAAAAGCCAGAAGGAAAAAGAGTGCTTAAAACTTTTTTTTAACAAAACAGGTACAGTAGTTCTGCACTAAAATGAAGTGTTTAACGATTCTGACCCAGCATCTCAGCTCTGAAGGAAGGTGGTGCAGTTCTGAATGGGCTGTGTGGAGGGATCAAGGACTAACGCTGTCCCAGCAGGAGTCGTACAAGTTCTCTGTATAAACATAAATGTGCATGGTCTCTTCTAGGCAAAGCTTGAAGATACTGGTTTAGTAATAGAAATTCCTCAAGATTTACTTATAGCCTCTATGCTCTCAATGTTCTTGTGGTTGTTATTTGAAAGGCAGGAGGTTGTTTTGTTTTGTTTTCCCCCTAATTGTCTAATACTGAGCTGCTGCCCTGTAACCCATTATGTAACTGGCTGCTGAATACAGTGTGCCAAAAATAAAAACCTTATTAGCGCTGGTACTGCTCGTTATTTCTCAGGGGGTAGAATGATAGCAGCATCTTGTGAAAGCTGAGGACAAAGGTAGAAGTCCTTCAGCTTTGCCCTTTATTGTGGAGACTGAAGTGGGAGTCTCCTGTCAGCCACTACTCAGGCTCCCTCCTCCTCTTCAGCTCCTCTGCACTACCCTGGTCTTCCTCCAGGTTCTGCAGCGTTACCCCTTCAGTGCTCTACAGCCTGACTTAGGATCAGAAAAAACACACTGCTCTGAACTGATGGGCAGGGAGCCTGGAAGCTGCAATATGCCCTAACACTATGTAACGAGAACATATGGTGCATGTGATCGTCAGCACTAAAGTTGTCACTTTGCTTTTGTGGTGTCAGCTTCCTCGGGGGAAAGAAGTAGTCCTCTTTTGCAAGGGAAAGCAACTTTTAAAATGGTTTCTCCTGTGGTTGGTTTAGTAGGATCAGGCAACCAGTGTGGCTTCCCTGTGGCTTTCTGTAACATAACTGTGTCAGGAGACAGAGGAAGAGCCACTGATGTCTGGGCTTCAGTAAGGCCTTTGACATAGCCCCCCTGTATGGGAACTGTTGATTCGCAGCCTGAACCACTGATGGATCACCTGAGGAGAGCACTGAGTCGGCTGCAGGAGCACAGGGGAAGGCAATGCACCTGTGTGACCAGAAGGGGTGGAGTCTGAATCCACCTCTCCCAGACCCCATTTAAGGGCTGAGCACCACTGGGGAAGGATCTCTTGTTGGAGATCCCTGCCCTGTGGAGTTTTGGACAAGCCTTGGCCATCTGTGAGAGGTGAGCCTTTCTCTATTCACTGGTTGTCTTTATACCACCTAGATAAGCCACACAAAATATACCATCCACCTCGTTATTTTCTGTGGATGCTATTCTTTCGGGCTATTCACCCTACACCCTCACAATGTCCTTCTCTGCAATTTGGGAAGATAGGGGTTTGAGGGGTAGGTTGCTCGTTGGATGAGGAACTGAAGGACCACCAGAGTGTGGTGGTCCGTGGCTCAATGTCAGGATGGGTGCAGTCAGTACTAGGGTCTTTAATATCCACATTGACAGCGGGGTTGAGTGCATCCTCAGTAGTTTGCGGATGACACCAAGCCATGTGGTGTGGTCAGCGTGCCTGAGGAGTGGGATGCCAGCCAGCGAGACCTGCACGGGCAGAGCAGTGGGCCCAGAGGAACCTTATGAGGTACAACACAGCCAAATGAAAGGCCTGCACCTGGGTGGTGGCAGCACAAGCTGGGGGTGTAAGGACAGAGCACAGCCCTGCCCCTCTGCACTGTGAGACCACCTGGAGTGTGTCCAGGTGTAGAGCCCTCGGTATGGGAGAGACTGTGGCCAGAGGAGGGCTACAAAAGTGTTCCCGGGGATGGAACAGCCCTACGAGGACAGGCTGAGGGCTGGGGCTGTGCAGCCTGGAGAAGGGAGGGCTCTGGGGAGAGCTGAGAGCGGCCTTCAGTCCCTAAAGGGGCTGTGAAACGGGGACAGACTCTTTAGCAGGGTGTGCTGGGATGGGTCAGGGGGATAGGACTAAAGGAGGGCAGGTTTGGACTGGATATTAGGAAGAAGGTTTTATGCTACGAGCAGTGAGGCAGCGGCACAGTTTGCCCAGAGAAGTGGTGCTGCCCCATCCCTGCACACAGCCACGGGCAGGAGATGGGTGCTGAGCACTGACGGAGCTGTGGCTGTCCCTGCTCAGCGCAGGGGTGACACCAGTCGGCCTTTGGGGTCCCTTCTGTCACCATCCCGCGCTTCCAAGCAGCGTTAAACGAAAACAGAAGGTCGGTGAGGCTGCTCAGGTGAGACGGCAGAGCTGACTGCAGTGCGAGATAGCGAAAAAGAATGAGAAGCGCTTCAGGCCGAGCCGGAGCTATCCCAATCGTGAGTGCTAGAAAGAAAGGGTCCGAAAAAATGAAGAAAAACAAGAAAGACGGTTCGTGGCAGGATCCCTCGCGTGCTGAGGGGCTCCGCCGCCCCCGGCCCCATCCGCGCGCGGTCCCCATCGGCGGCGCTGCGGTTTCCGGAGGGGCCGACGCGCGGCGGCACCGCGGGAGCGGCCGGAGGGAGATGGCGGTTGCACCGTCCGGCCGCCGCGCTGCCCTGGCCGGGCCGAGCCTGCGGGCTTCAGGCGGCGGCTGCGGGCCCCGCGGGGCCGTGCGGGGCGGGGGGAGATGCCGAAGCTGCGCGGGGAGGCGTTCTGGAGGGAGACGCTGCGCGGCGCCCACTACGTGGTGGCTCCTATGGTGGACCAGAGCGAGCTGGCCTGGAGGCTGCTGAGCCGCCGGCACGGCGCCCAGCTCTGCTACACGCCCATGCTGCACGCACAGGTCTTCCTGAGGGACGCCAACTACCGCCGCGAGAACCTGTACGGCGAGGCCTGCCCCGAGGACCGGCCGCTCATCGTGCAGGTGGGGGCGGGGGAAGGGCTGCGGGTGAGCGGGGGATGGGTTCGGTTCGGTGCGAGGAGGAGAGCCCTCGCTCCGAGGGCGGTGAGGCCGCGGCACTGCGCGGAGCTGTGGTGCTCCGTCCCTGGAGCCGTCCCGAGATGGGATACGCGGCCCGCGGTGATCCCTAAGGTCCCCTCCTGAGCCGTGCTGTGGCTGTGGGGGCATTGAGGCCTCTGCCCCTCGCCCTGCAGCCCTGGTCGTGCCCCGCCTTGGTCCACGGGGAGGAGCGCTGGTGGAAGAGAAGCACTGTGAAAGAGACAGGAAAGTAAACGCAGAGGAGAGGGGACACCCTTAAAATCTTTCTGCGTTCCTACCTCTGGAGCATCGCAGAATTGTAGGGGTTGGGAGGGACCTCTGGAGGCCTTGAGTCCAACCCCAAGCAGCTCCACAGGCCAGGTTGCACAGGCAGGCATCCAGGCGGGTCTTCAGTGTCTCCAGAGGAGACACCACAATCTCTCTGGGCAGCCTGTGCCTGTGCTCCATTCAGGTCCTAAAGAGAGAGGGGCTCTTGGCACTGCAGCACAGTGCAGGGAAGGATGGGCAGCATGAGCTGGGTGGTCCTCACATAAGAAGCAGCAAAATGGATGAGAAGGGCTGATCTCTGGCTGTGAGAGTCGGACTGGTTTTAGTACTGAGCTGTGCTGGGTGGGGGTGAGGGAAGGGCTGTGCCTGCAACCAGCTGCCAGGGCTCTTCTACAGAACAGCTTCAGGTCAGCCTAACTGTTCTGAATCTGTTGATTCAGTCTTGGGATCTTCTCTGGATCCCAAGACCTGCAGGTAGCTCCTTTCTTCAGCACTGCCTGCTGGATCTCAGGGACTGTCCCCTATTGCCACGTGTGAAAGACTCCACAAATATTTCTTTGCCTCTTCCAGTGCTCATCCTTTTTCATTTTGTCGTTGGGCGGTTGAGGGTCTTTAGGTGGTCAGCGTCACAGATCTGTTCGTTTTTAATGATTTTAGCTGAGAAGTGGCAGTGGTCATTTGGAACTGTGATTGTTTTCTGGAGCAGTCGATTGCTTTGACAGTACATCATGACCCATGGCAGTACATCATGACCCATTGGCAGTACATGGGGAAAAAAAAAAGCTATTGCCTGCTTATTGCCTTTGTCTTTGTCTCCTTCCCAGTTCTGTGCCAATGATCCTGAGGTATTTGTCCAAGCAGCACTCTTGGCTCAGGATTATTGTGATGCCATAGACCTGAATTTGGGCTGCCCCCAGATGATTGCAAAGAGAGGTACGTGCAAATTTGAAGCCTGGATAAACAAAGATGTGTTGTGTTTTGAGCATGTGCTTTGGCAGCAGGGCGTTAAGGTGGTGGAGTTAAGACTTGGTGGGGGTGGCATCGGTGCTGTTGAAATCAGACTTAATTACACCCACTTCAACAGAGCTTTGTAGTACCTCAAGCAACATTGGGGGTGATAGAAATTCCTATTTCTCTTGAGCTATAGCTCTTGTGTCTGGAATATCCTTCAAAAAAAATCACTGATTTCAGTTGATCGAAGAGCTCAGGTTCACAAAACTACACTTGAAGTACCACTGTGCAGGTGCTCAGCGTGCCCTGATTCCTTGATGCTTGCACAGAGTTAATTCACAGTGACACGAAGAGGATAAAACCTGCTGAACCCTTAAGGGTGTTGCAGAGCTGTGTGTCAAAAACCATAAGCTGTGCATGAAAACTTGGGATGCTGAGGGTGGGTTTGTTCTGCTTCTGTCAGCGAGTGGCTGGATGTTTGTGTGTGGATGATGTGTACGTCAGGACCTTATGCTTCCACACAGCTCCATCTGATGCTGTTTTATCATAGGTCACTATGGAGCATTTCTGCAAGAGGAATGGGATCTCCTTCAGAGAATGAGTAAGTGTTCAGGGAGGCTTCCTTTGAGAGGGAATAGGTTGAACTCAGCAGTAAGAGGAGGTGTAGGGAGGAGGGGGCAGAGCAGGAGGAGTGCAGTGTGCCACGACAATGGTAAACGTGTGTCAGTGGTTAAGATGTGACGGGGGAAGTCCTTGGAACTGAGGCTTAGATGTGGTGGGAAGGTTGGAGCTGCTGCATTCGGAGCACTCCATGCCTCCTGGTGAAAACACACGCTGTGTGCAGTACAGGAGGGGTTGCAGAGGACACTGCTGATTGTTTAAGCTGTGGGATCTGTGGCGTGGTTTGTCCCAGCTGTTCCCATACCACGCAGTGCCTGACCCTCACGGCGTCGTGCTGCCCGCTTACCACCTTTCCCATCTCTCCCAGTTCTGCTGGCCAACGAGAAGCTCTCTGTTCCCATCACGTGCAAAATCCGTGTTTTCCCAGAAATTGACAAGACAGTGAAATATGCACAGATGCTGGAGAAGGCTGGCTGCCAGGTGAGGAGCTGCTCCCTGCCCCAGGGCATCGGGCACGGCTCGGTGTGAAGCGTCTTATGATCTGTGGAGATGTATGGGCTGCATTGCTTTGTGGACAGGGAAAATGCAGTGTATGTATTGGCATCTGTGGTGGGCATGCTTGGTCACGAGGATGACATGGTGAGCATCTCCATCTGACACAGAGCTGCAGGAGGCAGCATGAGAGCGTGGGATCCACAGAGCTACTGGAAATCACACAAAATCCAGTATGGCCACCAGCAGTTAAGAAATAGGCTCGCTGTCCAGGATCCAGGTTCAGTGAGAGAAGGCAGTGTGCAGTTAGAGCCACTGCTCTCAGCACTCAGGCCTTCTGCTGAGGGGCAAACCAGATGGATCTACCAATAGGAACCAATGCAATAGGAAATCTTTAGGCTTTCCCTAGCTCTGCTCTGTGGCATGAGAAGATGGTGAAGTTGAACAAAGCCCAGGACTGTGTGGAGCAGGCCACCCCGTGATCCCTCCCTGCCATACCAGCATCCTTTCAAAAAGCACTGGGAGCTCAGTAGTGTCCGTGAAGCGTGTGGGATTCATGGCAATCTTCTGCCAGTGGACTTGTTCCAGTGGTTCACACACTTAAGAAGTAAACAGGACTTTGTGTTCCAGCTGCTGACTGTCCACGGCCGTACGAAGGAGCAGAAGGGACCTCTTGCTGGCGTGGCATCCTGGGAGCACATTCAAGCTGTCAGGTTAGTGAGCTTCAATGCACAGCATCTGTTTGTGTGACAGGAGTAGAATTTGTGGATTAACCCCAAACAGCCTTTCCTCATTGTCATCTGATTTATTCACTGATGCAGAAAAGCTGTGAGCATTCCTGTGTTTGCAAATGGGAACATCCAGTGTCTCAGCGACGTGGAAGAATGTATCCGTAAGACAGGAGTGCATGGAGTCATGAGTGCAGGTAAAGGAAACGAGCTCTTACTGTTAGTAGGTGGAGACATAAACTGTTCTGAATTGTTCTGTTGAACTTGTAGTGCCATTGGGTGGAAGGCTCACATCCAATTACTCAGCAAAAACTCTCCTGTGGCCCTGGAATGTTCTCGTGGCATCTGTTAATCAGTCGAGTAGTTTCTGAACGGGCTTTGGTGCAGTTAAGTGTCCCCAGTGATGACATATTCCTGTGGGTGATTCATGTTGGGTTGGACAAAGAACTGACTGTACTACGAGAGAGTCAGGAGAGACATCAGAAAAAGCTTCCAAAAAGCAGTGGAGCATATGTCCTGGGACACTGCAGTCTTACTTGTAAGAAAGCACTGATTAACAAAGGTTTGTCACACTAGTTGAGCATTGCTTAGTAAAGAGCAGTATCTGCATATTGAAGCCAAACAGATGAAACTATAAACGTAGGACACTCACTGTCTAAATATTTAATAATTGGCATTGATTTCTTTTTTTCTTTTTTTACTTTTTGTATGAAGAATTTAATTAAGTATGAGCTATTGAACTCAAAATTGTATTATGTATAAGGTATCGTGAGGTCAGGCCAGCATTTGTGGAGCCTCCATTCTTCTTTGTGTCTGTGACTGGCTGGTACAAGCTGGTCGAGCTGCAGAGCATAGCTTTTGTTGTCTGTTTCAATCCTGAAAGGAAAGTTTGAAGTATTTTTTCTCATTTCCTAGAGGGTAATCTTCACAACCCAGCTTTGTTTGAGGGACGAAACCCATTGGTGTGGGAGATGGCTGAGGAGTATCTGGAGATAGTGCAGAAGTACCCCTGTCCGTTGTCTTACGTTAGGGCTCATCTCTTCAAGCTCTGGCATCACACGTGAGTATCTCCAGGACATTCCTGATGTTTTCAGGGCTCACGTTCTGCTTTCCAAGTGTCTGACTTTTCTGTACAATAATTTGTTAGACTGGAATTAGTGTCTTGAAAGGTTTTCTTTCCTGGACCTGCCTGGAGAGAACGTGGGCTGAAGCCTTCAGCCTTTGCTGCAGGAAAGCAGAGCTTGGGGAACAAAGGAGTTACCGGGAGATAAATCAGGGTGTGAGCTCAGAGCACGTTGGCTGCTGTGTGACAGTGCATTCAGGCACTTCATGGCAAACACGAGCTGCCTGCGCCCTCATCCTTTGTGTCAGTCGGTCTTGCTTTTCTCACACAGTAAGAGCACGTTCATGAGCAGTTCCTGAGGAGTTATTAATGCATAATGTGCTCATGTTCACTTATCTCAGAGTTCCTTCTTTACGTGCCCAAACGCACACATATTTACCTGAAAGAGTAACAGTTGCCTGGACTTGAAACAAAGATGAACTCTTACCACAGGCAAGCACAGTGAGCAAACTCCATAGAAAGCTTTTACAGAGACACTTTCAGATGATCTTAGACTGGGAATAACGACTGAATGTGACTTGGTGTTTGGCTTTTGCCTCAGGCTTCAAGTTTACCAGCAGCTGCGTGACGAATTAGCAAAGGTGAAGACTCTGGAGGGAATCGTAGATGTCAACAGGGAGCTGAAGCTGCGCTGCCAGGTACCACGGTGGGCCCTGCTCCACCAGGAGCAGTGGGGGGATGCCCCACACGTGTCACACAGTTCCTGTCTGTTAGACACCTCCCTGTGTAGCTTACCCCCCAGTGAAAAGACCAAACAGCTTTGCATTTAGGAGTTAGAGCTCTGCTTCATTCCTGTACTCTTAGAGGTGTTTGTTTCGTCGTTTGATTTTTGTTTTGTTTTACTGTATTTAACCATCAGTGAGTTTGAGGGACACTCAGTGGTTTCCTGGAGCTGAAAGTGCTCCTTAGAGTATTATTTCCTGAGAAAGCTGACTGTAACCCTGTGCTGCAGGAGGAGATGGCGAACCAGAAAGAAGGAGAGAAGCCAAAAGAGGGGCTGCCTTTCTTCCACTGGATCTGCCAGCCGTACATCAGGCCGGGGTGAGTTATCTGTGTTAACACAGCTGCTTTTCCTGCCCATACCATCAATGCAGAGTAATTCGTTCCTGTTTTAGGCACTTAGGTGTGTTTGAAAACAGCTGAAAACTCCAGGTTATTTTTATTGTCTTTCTCCTCTTTTGTTTCTCTTGTTTTCCTGGTTGCTGTTTTGTTCAGGGGGATGATGTTTATCATATGTATCATCACCTTTAGGTTTCTCTTTCTCTAGAAAGTAAAAAGCAAGAATTCCACTGTGCAAAGAGAGCCTTCACATCGAAAAGCAATGTCATTTCCTTGTCGTTTAGCTGTGATAGGAATCGTTGTGTTTTTCTGTAGGCTGACAGTGTCCAGGGAACACCTCCTTCTTCCTTTCATCAGCTTACAGTGATATTCACCATTTCAGGCCAAAGGAGAGATGCAAGGAGAACGGAACCAAGGGGACTGAAAAAGGTGTGCGAGGGAAACGCTCTCTGGAAGAGGAAGAAGATGGAAATTCTGAGCTTCTATCAAAGAACAAGCAAAAAAAGAAGTTAAGAAATCCAAATAAAACCTTTGACCCATCTTTAAAACGTAAGTTTTAAAGGCGTGAGTGCACTGCTGCCATCTCTTTCTTGGCCGTGTGTATGCAGATGTAGAAACTTCCTTCAGATAGGGTGGATGTGGGGCAGTGTGGCAGGAGGCAGCATGACTCAGTTTGTGTTCACTTGGAAAGAAACCTCATCACCAAAGGGCAGCTCAGCAGCCCACAGCAAGCAATGTTCTTAAGCTCACAATGCTTTACAAACAAGGCAGTGTTGGTTACTGGTATTGGGAACGGAGATTTCCTGTGTGTTTCATGTATCTTTCCACCTCTTTTGCACTGGAATTGAGATTAATTTTTCATATTTGCATCTAACTTCACCACAACTTAGAAATCTCAGTGGATCTTTACCTGCTCTGCACTGTTCATTTGGTGCTGTGTTTCAGTTTTGAAGCGATTCCCTCTGCCTCATGCAGCCACGTGCTTTTGTCTGCTGCTCAATTTTTAACTGTACTCTCTCCACGTGGAACACCATTGCTGAAGTCAGTTCTCTGTCTTTTCCAGCTAAATATGCAAAGTGTGATCAATGTGGAAACCCTAAGGTGAGTCAGTGTCAGTAAAGCATTCTCACGAGGTGGGGCTGTGTCAGTGTCAGCAATTTGTGCGTGCTCAGCAATGGGGGCTGCTGCCAGGGGGTGTCAGTGTTCCAGAGCAGTTGTTAAGTGCAGCATCCAGCTGGGTCTCAGCTTTGGGCTGCTGCTACAGGGAGATTTCCTGCTGTGTTCATTAATAGGAAAGCAGTGAGTTTTGGGGTGGTTGGTTCTGAAGCCACGGTTTCATTGCTGGAGCAGTTGGGCCTTCAAGCAGAGCTGCTCACAGTGGAACTTGTTCTCATTTTTGTTGCATGTGTATTGTTGTGATGTTGCAGGCAGCTCTCGGAGGGGTTAGAATGGGCCTGTGTTGTCTTTGTAGAGTGCACATTCCTAAGCCATGTTGTGGAGGGGTGAGCAAGGAACAGGAACCACAGAGCAGGGCAAAACCCAAAGCCAAAGGTGGCTCTAATTGGGGTGGAGCAGTGAAAGCTCACGGAACGTTTGTGAGCACAGAGCCACCCAACCAAGCTGTGCAGGCACAGTGAGCTGCTGCCCCCTGAGAAGGGTCAGATATTAAAGTGGATACTGAGGTATATTTTAAGCTGCAGAAAGAGAATGGATGTGGGCAGATTGATTGATTGATTCTTGGTATAGTTCCAAGCATCAGCCAAGCACCTTGCTTCGTGTGGCTCTCCATAGAGAAATACAGCAAGCTCAGCTGCAGCAGACATCATAACTCATGTTCCAGAGTGCTGACAGTGGTTCCTGTGTGTGGTGTGACCCAGAACAGTGCTGGAGCAGAAGTGGACTGTGGGTCTGGGGGTTGGTTGTGGTTTGATAGCTGTCCTCCCTGCTGTCAGCTTCGTGAGACTGAGGTGTGAGTGCCTCCAGGCTTTTTCCAAAGGTCTGAATGTGCAGAGCTGGAGTGCTGTTGTTAATTATAGTTAGATAGATAGATCTGTGTTTATTTTTGCTAATGAAGCTTCTTTCCATCCCCACCCAGGGCAATAAATGCGTTTTTAACATGTGCCGAGGCTGCTGCAAGAAAAGAGCATTCAAAGAGACAGCAGACTGCCCAGGTAAGCACAGCTGTGTGTGTTCTGCCCTTACAGCTCACTGAGAAATGCCTGATGTCACATCCAGCCACAGTGTCGTGTCTGTTAAAACCTGCCCCCAGTGCCCGCTCAGGAGCTGCTGGCTGCAGAGCATTTCATTTCATCCCCAGGCTTTGGGATGGGTTTGTTCTCACTCCAGGGACTGCTCTGCTCCATTTCCCCACGCGTTCACCTCCTTTCAGTTCCTCTTTTTTTTCTTAGTTTTTAATTTATCCCCCCTCTCCTCCGTGCTTCCTCAGGTCATGGATTACTTTTTAAGACCAAATACGAAAAATCCCTTTTGTGGCAGAGCAGTCAAAGAGCAATTCCAGCACCAGAGCTCAGTGGGAGAGGAGATGGGGATGGGAAAGAGACTGCTGCATTGGAGGACACTGATGGTACAGTGTGAAGCTTCGGGAATGAACCAGGAGCTTCTGCCAGGCCTCTGCTTCCCTGGGCCAAAGAACCTGCCACCTCCAGAGCACGGGCAGCTGTGTGAACCTGTTCCACAGGTTTATTTTAAGTCCTGGCCAAGTGTTATTTAAGTAAAACAAAAAAACAAAACCGCTTACTCAGGGAACTATCCTGCATTTGAAATAAAAAGAATGCAACCGATCTTCTGCTGTGTTTCTAAGGCTGAAAACACTGCGTGGAGGACCACGCTCCCACCCTGACAGGCTGGTTTCAGATCTCACAGCACCAGCACACGATCTCATCACCAAATCCCCACTGTGAGGAAAGGCCCCAGCTGCCTCGGGGTGCAGCCTCAGCTGTGGCAGTCTGAAATGGACACATCTGCACACGGTTGGTTAAGGTGCATTTATCCCCATCCCCTCCTTTCTTAACACGCAGTGCAGACACAGCTCTCCCCAGGGCTGCTGTCCCACAGCAGTGCTGCTAACACAGAGCCACACATCACTGCACCAGTGGAAAAAAGATGCAGCCTGAACTTCCATCAGACATCACAGATGATTCTCGTTACATTCTAAAGAGGACAAGAGTATCTACTTCTTAACAAGCAGTGCCTGTGAACCAGGAATTCACCATGACAACACGAGCAGAGCAGGGTCATTCACCACATTTACCATTACCTAGGGATTGCTTCCCACTAATTAGTAATTACTCCACTGATCTCCAACTAACCACCATCACAGCCAGCAACCTGAGCCAGATTATGTAGTGTTGTGTTTCAGAAGCCCTTGAGAAGAAATGAGGCACTCAACTTCAATAGGAGTAAGGGGAGACTGTAGAACGATGTGAGAAAATGATCCTCAGTCACAGGGATGAGCTCTGCAGCCCAGAATTTATGGGTAAATGTATGGGGATCTTCAGAGGCACTCAAGAAAGAGCAGCAGTAGCTCACCTCAGAACAAGAGCCAACTGCCTTTGTCTGGGAAGCAGCCCATGACACAGCAAAGAATTAAAAATGAAATCCACCTGGATGTCAGCACATCTTTTAAGGCACGAAGTTTACGGACACACAGAGCTCACAGTTACATAACCCACGTGTGGATGGAGCTCAGTGGTCAAAGCTGTGCGTGCATCAGCTAATGGAGAACCTCTATGAGATGAAGGGCAACAAGACTGCCAAACCTGAGCCAGCAGGGGAGGCAGCTCCTCAGCTCAGATGACAGCAGCTCAGCCACGGAGATGCTGCACACAGCCACACTCCCAAGCACGAAATTATCTCCTCCTCACACACCTAAAACGTTGGCAGCACAGAGCACTGTGTCAGGTTCTGTCCAGACAACAACCAAACATCTGCAGCTGCTCCAACGTAAATCTCACCATGACAGTTTCTGCAGTGTGACTCAAATTAATTGAGCTCATTAAGGGCGAGTTATCTTCTTTCCAACAAACTCATTAATCTCCAGCCACGTCAGGCAAAGGAGGCTGAATTCACAGCACATGAGCACTACCATGGGGATCTCCCTCCTCATCAACACAGGAATCCACTTCATTAAGTGCCACCAAACACATCCTGAACACACCAACATGCAGCAGATATCACAGATCCCCAGCCCATGGATTAGCTTGGTGCTCCCAGAGCATCACGCCAAGTTCATCCTCTGTGAGTCATTATTTTCCCCACACATTACTTTTTCCTCCTAGAAATCTGAGGCAGCAATCTTTCAGTGGAGGAAGCGGTTTATGGCTGCAGGTTAGGCAGAGCTGCAGCCCTGCTACATTGTGTTTTCTGATTCTTAGGCTGGCAGGGTGGCAGGAGTGAAGCAGGAGGTGAACAGCCCTGGCTCACACCTCCCCAGAGCCACCACAGCTTCTTTCACAGGTTACAGAGCTCCACACCAAAGCATACACTGAGTGTGAACAGTGCCACGAGTGCAGCAATAACAGCAGAACACTCCCTCTGTCCTAAAGAGGCTCTGAGTATTTCTGCCTGCAGAGAAGAAACTCCCCATCCCTGCCCTGGCTATCAGCTGCTTTGGGCCGCAGTAAGTCAGGAGCTGTTGTTGCCACCTAGTGGGCTCGGTGCTGCCGGCAGAGGGATGCTCTCCCTCAAGACAGTACTGAAAAGGCCAAAGGTTTTTATAACAGAGGATCCCTCCAGGAGGAGCAGAAGCAGCCTAACGTGATGCACCTGACTGAACTGCAAAACCAACCTTTCGAGGGCAGAGCATAAGATCTTTTCCTCAGAAGTGATCCCAGTTCAGGAAGAAAGTACTGAAACAAACAATTACTGAGTGGCTTCCCTGCAGCACGAGCAAAAAGCATGAGCATTACTCTCCGAAGTCCTGCAGAGATGCACAGCAATTCACATCGATCAACCAAAGACCTCCCACGAACTATAGCTCCCAACTGCAGATCCTGAGTCATGAAGAGCACAGAGGGAAAGAGCACTCCTCCTGCTGCCAGAACATTGCCCCGAATGGCACTTCCTTCGTAGCTCACCCAACCTCCAACTCCAAGCAGACCAGAAGGCAACGTACAGCTGTACTGCAGCCTACAAGACACCTCCAAGCTCAGCAGAAATGTGTTAGCTTGCTATCAGCACCCCTAGAAATTAATTTTAAACACAAAACTCCAAACACTCACCCCCCAAAAAATAAAAAGCAAATAAAATAAACCACTTTTCAACCCTGCTGTTTAATGCACTAGGTATAACAACATTTATTATTCTTATTAAAAAAGCATGAACAATAATATCTGGAGCCAGCTGCCAGGCCAGCCAGGCCTGGATCCGAATCCTCAGCCTTCCTTATGGATAAGATGGACACGAGGCTGCAGTGACTTCACAAAATTCAGTGCACGTCTCCTTTCGTTAACACAAAACACACACACACCCCTGGGCTGCCAACTTTAATCCCTTTATAAAAGGAAAATGGGAATAAATGCACCTGTGCTGGCTGCTCTAAGCTCTGCTCCAGGACTTGCATGGTACTCTATGCTGCCAGAAGTGACTTGCTGCATGTGCTGCAAACCATCACACACTGTGGCAGCACGATCAGACACAGCAGGATTCGGAAAAGGAAGAGATTTACCACTGTGATAAGGGTGGGTCCCAAAGCCAGGTCATGCACAAGAGGAAACATCAGGAAATGGAGACCAAAGAGGAAAAAAAAGGGACTAAGGAACACACAGCACCCTCAAATAAAGGCCTGAGACTGAATGCATGGAGACAGCACCACGTGTTTCAGTGTAGGTGGAAAAAAAAATCACTAAGAGTTTCTCAAAAGAAGCTCCAAGCAGAACTCCAGTTCCATAACTGAGAGCAACGCACTTAGAAGAGTTTATTGGAAATAAAGAGAAAGCACAGCATTGCTCAGAAACAAGGCAATACCTTCCAGCCAGTGAAATTCACCTCAGACCACTCCTGCCCGTTCAGCTCTTAACACTACCTGTTTTTGCAGCTCAGGAACAAGAAAACTAACAGCAGCTGAACAAACCTCAAATCAGCATCTGTATAAATAATCTGCCAACACTTCACGGAGTGACGGATGAAGGAGAAGGAAGGGAAGAATCCTACTAAACCTGAAACGATGACCCACTGCAGGGATGCTGTTCCAAGAAAGAATTTCTTTTCGAGAACTGAAGTTATTGGAATATTCGTATTATCCACCAGCAGCCCTGGCCCTCTCCATCCAAGCACAAAGTGAGGGAGGCAGGAACAGTCTGTGAAGCTCAGCAGCTTGTGGGTGTGACACTGGGCAGAGTCCCAGAGGGACCACTTCTTTTGGTAACTCCTGAAGTTTATCACATGTTGGTGCTCATTCTGGACTGGCTGTTAGCTGGAGTCAGCTCCCCTTGGCTACCTTCCCTCGGAGGAGACTGCAAACAAAAAGAGCACAGCACAGCCTGGTTAGTGATGTGTAAACATCCCACAGCACGCATCCAGGGAGGCCGAAGGGAACACATACAGGTGATGACAAGCAGGATAGCAGCAGCAGGAGTGCAGACCCCCACATTCACACGTGGTGATGGATTTGCAAAGCTTCACATTTACAATTTCTACAGTTCAAGTTCACAGTTCTGTCATGGTTTTATGACAGGCTCCTATGCAGGTTGAGCCAGATGTTTTTAAATCACTCTTTGTTTATACACACAAGGTGCTGCCGGCTGCTGAACCTTATCTGGCACTCAGTTATCACAGAGATGAATACACTACATGTATATAGAATGTAATACACTGTGTCCTATCCTCCTTGTTGGCATTCTCTGCATCCTGGAAGGAATACTGCAAACAATTCATGCATTATTTTATTTCCTCTTTAAAAAAGAAAGTTGCTTCACAGAATCACAGCACTGTAGGGGTTGGAAGGGACCTCTAGAGATCATCAAATCCAACCTCCCTGCACGCAGCTCCCTGGGCGAGGCTGCACAGGTAGGCATCCAGTTTCTCTGGCTTTGGTAGGATAAAAGGTACGTGTATCGCGAACTGGGCAGAATGAATTAGAACCAACAGAAGCACATTAACTTCAAAGGACATTCTGGAGTGTCCCAGTAGCTCGGTGCACTGCAGTTTTGTGTACCTTGACGTGGATCTGGTTGCGCAGGACAGCGGCTCGCAGGATCATGGCTTTGGCACGGCGCTGGAACTCTTTGCCCATGAGTAAAGACTTCTCAAAAGTCGTGCTGCGTTGGTCTACGTCTCGAGCATAAAGAATCTGCAAGGAATGCAGAAAACCGTGTGCAGGAGCTCTGAGAGGGCGACAGAGCAGAGAGCCCTTTCTGCATCATGGAGTGCAGAGATCGGCCCTGCTGAAAATACCCTTCACGATGGATGAATGCAGTTTCAAAGTACTGTAGGAACACACAATTTTTCAACCTTAGGAGAGCTGTTCAGTTCATAACCTGAGGCTCAGATGTACTCACCTTACTGTGCGAGTCTATTCGGGCATTGATCAGCCCCTCCAAAATCAGCTGAGTAAGTTCATCTTCCAGAGCAGCCACTGTGGTATTAAAAGCAGTCGCCATCTTGTGCATATCTGCTGACACATAGGGGCTGAAGTACTAGGAATAAGAAAACACTCAGTTACCAAGGGGACTGCAACAAAGAGATGGGCAATCTCAGCATTTATCCACCTCTTAGGATTACAGCAACAATCACCTGAATAAGGGCACGATTTCGGATTTGAGTATAAAGTGTCCTGACGTGAGGGGCAAGGTACATATCCAGCAGCAGGTTGTCCTGTGCAAAAAAACACATCAGAAGCCAGAAACAGGAAACACAATTACTGTTTCTCACAACAGAAGTAGGGGAGGAAACTCTCAGAGTCTGCTCTTGCACAGCTCCCCTGCAACTCACCTTCATCTCATCCAGCATCTTCAGGCACGAAGCATATTTAGATTCATAAAACTTGAAGATGATGTCACGAACCTGTGGCTCCAGCTCCAAAAACAATTTGAAGGAACTACAGATAAACACGGCAGTGATCAGTCCCTGGAACCCGCCAACTCACACCCCACAACCTCATCACTCCCAAGTGCAAGAGCACAAACTCCAACTATCATCTGGAAACTCCAAGAACTGACTCCCTAACAGAGCAGAGAGCAGGAGGGCTGGGAGCCTGGAAGACAGAGATGTAGCATCAGAGCTGTGGTAAAAGAAGCCAAAAGACTTCTGCCAAACTGAGTAGCAGAAACAGGATAAAGTCAGAATTAAGCTAGACCACCAGAAAACAGAGGCCACATCTGTGTGTGCATAGCACTGTGTGCTAGCCTGCTCTGGGATCCTGTGCAAAGCACAGCACACCCAGTGCAGGTTCACATATATATATACACAACAGCCTTGGGAAGAAGATCTAAAGTGTGGGAGATCTTCAGAATGCACATTGCTTCTCGGTGCTCTCCCAGTTCTCCATCCCAGAATTCTGAGCCCTGGGACACAGCCAATAAAATCAGTAACGACCCTTTTTCCACGTCACCTTAAAACGACTGTCTCCATACCCTTAGCTGTAATGAATTCAGTACCACAGTCATTCAATCTATCACACACAAATATCTATTTTTCCAAAGCCTTAATTCTATTAACCTTGCATCTGCTGTAGCTAGAATACATTTCAAGTCATATTAACTGTTGTATTAATGTGATTAACATAGAATGGAAGTCATAACAAGGTAAATCATCCAGCAGCTGCCTCCTAGAGGACTCCATCACTCCTAGTACCTGATCTGAGCCACTACTAGCAACAGGAAACAGGGCTACACACATGTTAGATTTGATGTGGGCTGGACATTTCTGTTAAGAGTACCTCCTTTGACCAACCACTGACAGGGAAACTTCACCTCATGCTAAACCCCAATTACGGTTCAGTTTATTCTGTCTCTCTAGTTATGAGAGAGCTACTGGTCTTTCCAGAAACCACTCTCAAAGTGCCACATCTACAAAGGACGTGGCACACAGACTCACGACAAAGCATCACCCACCTGCTGGAGATAACATTTCGTTGCAGCTCCTGACGATCAAAGGTAGCGAGGGCACAGAGGCCGCCATACACAGCTACATTGCTGGGAGATAACAGCTGGAGAGAGAGACATTGAGAGAGCCTGAATGGGAGCACTGTCACCCACTAATGAAATGGCAGGAGGCTGGAATTAAGTATTCTACTCCAGGCCTTTCCTTTACCCATTAATGAGATCAGTCTTTGCCAAATGCAGTGGAGCCACTCAGCATGCTCTCAGGTATTCACCAGGAGCTGAGGCCTCACTGTCCACTGCTAAGAGCAGCAGCCAATTCCAGCAGCCAGGCTTCTGACCAGGCATGACATGTACACAGATTTCACAGACAATGCCTACGTGATCCAAAGCAGACCATTCAGAGAACTCAAGGACAGAGATATTTCTTCAGTTGTGTTTGCTTTGTTTTGGGTTTTTTTTTTTTTGTAAGACATGGTTCACAGCACCACCAACCCATCCAGGATTGCTGTGAGGATAATCACAGTACCTGAATTTTACAAACTAATGTTTAGGATTATAATCCCTCCAGGCCCACGTAGTTCCCTCATGGTCCTCACCTCAGGGAAATCACAGTGATCAAATGATGCCAACAAGAAGCACTTTGCTGCCTGTTTGTACTTCCGAGCAGCTAGTTCAGCCAAGCCTGGAAATCAGGAGAAGTTAGTCCTCTGTTCATGACAGAATACAAATTAAGAAAAAAAAAGCTATGAAATCTCTCATTGTAAAAACTGAGAAAGGGAGTAGAACATGCACCCCTGGGATTGCTAATGCCTCCACTATTGAAGTGAAGCATGATTCTCTGGCAGTAACCAGCATCCTTTAAAAGACACTGATGAGAGTTCCACCTCATTACATTTTGCATTTCTGGTGAGAAAATAAAGCTTGTCAAATATGAGAGGAAAAACATAAAGCAAGCATGTTCTGTCATCTAAGATTCCTAAAGATAAGAAGAAAACCAGGCATACAAAATACAAGAAGCTGGAGATTCCCTCACCTGCTGCACATTTCAGTTTAGTGAGAATTGCTTGTGTCTGGCTGTCTCTTTCTCCTCTTTGCTACAGGATGAGAAAAAGCAGTAGTGAACAAGCAGTTTGAAAACCATTTTTATTAGAGATGTCCTTGGGATATTTCACCCTAATAATTGATTTGCAAATCCCAACAGCAAGATAACTTCACCCTTATCTATCACAGGAAACATGGAATAAACTGAGGACAAGAAGTCTCTCTGCTTTCACCATGAGTAATATTTCCTACATGAGTATCACAGGAGACAATTAACAACGAATCTCAAAAGGAATAGCATAGGAGACAGGGAGAGGGTAGGTCAGAGGAAGAGTAGACTGTAAGATGAAGGAAGTCTTAGAGGGAACGGTTCCTAAAAAGGGGAATTGAATAAATTAATTTACGAACTTTGGAGACAGAAAAGAAAGGGAAAATTCATGCAAATTAAAAAGCAGGACCTTACTTCTGCAATTTCTGGCGTAGACTCGGCCTTGCTTACATAGCTCAGAACATGAGACCAATTTTGGAGGTAGACACTGACCTGTAGAGAGCCAGGAAAAGCATGGAGCAGGCATGAATAAATGGTGTTCATCAACAAGTAATACAATTGTGGATATGAAAGGTGCAACTTCATAGCAGATGTCAGAAGGACACCTGCAGCCTTTCCTACCTTGATGACATTGAGACACATGTTGATAACATGCTTAGCACTGGTGCAGTAATCCCGGGCTCGTGAGTAACACTTGAGAGCGTTGCTGAGGTCCCCACAGTCAAGGTAATGATCACCTAAGTCGTCGTGGCCTCTCCTGGAGCACAGGAATTAAAATAATAATTAACAGGGGGAAAAAAAGGGACAGAGTTTGTTCTGAAGAAGTAACTCAGCACACTGAGCTAAGGCACTGAATGCAGCTGACATTTCGTGTCAGGTGCCAGGAGGAGCAAAGTGCTCTCCCTTGCTCCAGCAGAGCCTTTTGCATCTCACCTGATGCTCTCCTTGATGGAGTTCCCTTTGTAGTTTTTCAGGTCTGTGTCAAGTTTCTCCAGTTTAAGAAGAGCTTTTTTGCGCGTAGCTTCAACCCAAGCTGTGTCAAGAGGAGGAGGTTCAATTCCGCTGTCAGGGACAGCATCGGGAGTATTCTGCAGCTCTCTGAAAGAGTTCGATCTGATAAATACCCTGCAAACTTTTCTGAACCAATATCTGAAAAGTACCTGCCACTGTTTCCCTAAAAACAGTACCACCACATGCACCAAACAGAGCAAAGAGAAAACAAAGGCAGTGGGGAATGATAGAAACAAAGAAAGAAAACAAAAAAGAAAAAGACAGAGAGGCAAATATTGAAACGAGGTTTTAATTTATGAATACAAGAGCACCTAGAAGCTTCAATTCCATAATTTACCGATGGAGTGCTCATTAATATCTGAAGCAACAAGGATTAAATTTCTCTCCATATCTACCTGTAGCCCTTAAGACCCTATGACTTCAGAGTGAGATACAAGATGCCTAAGGAACACTTTGGTGTTGCACACAAAGTTCCCCAGCATTCCCGTGCTCTCAGTACCTGGTGGCCTCAGACAGCTTCCTGTGGATCTCTTCATACACATCAACATTGAAAGTTCTCTGGACAAACGACAGAGCCATCTTGAGAGCTTCCACCCGCAGCTGTGGGCAGTGGTCAGCAATGAACTGCAGCCGCTCAATGCGCATCAGCCCGCTGTAACTGGATGCATACTGCTCCAAGTCCTGCAAACACAGCTCAGCTCAGAAGGCAAAGATGGCAACACGAAAGTATGATGCTGCACCACGACCTGCACAGGTTTTCCTGCAGCCTTAGCTCCTACACGGAGACCAACATGACTCCAGAAAGAAGTCAGGTAACATTATTCTACCGTTTCTATTTCTTCAAGCGTGAGTAAATCGTAATGTACCACGAATTCTGAGGAATCACCATTCCTGAGGAAGGATCTGAGGTTTAAATCCTGAGCACTGTCAAGCCTACCCTAGTGCTCAGCTTGCCTGTCCACTCTGAAATTGCATCCCATATCATGCCCATCTCCCCCACCCCCATGTGCCTAAATTAAGATACAGCTATGGATGTTAAAGTGACACTTTCTAACACGATTCTTGCTTGATTCAGCACCAAGAACAACTTTGCTCTGAGACTGAGACAGAGCTGCACACACAGGAAATCTGGCTTTAGAATTCCTGCCTCGTTGAAGAATCCAAAAACACAAAGGCAGGAGGATTCTTCCTCCCAGATTCATGTGTGACACTGCACAACACTTCTGAAATCACGGAGTAACTTCAGTTTGCTCCTCAGTTAACTGAATATCTGAAGAGAATTATGGTCTTTCAGTTACGGTGAAAAGCAAAACCATGAATTTGTGTGGAACTCTTAGATGTTGCAGCAGAAAGACAGACAAGAAGGCTGCAGCATAACCACTCCATCTCTTCAGCTTCAGAACAGAACTGAAAGGCACAGAAATCAAACAAGGGGTCAGGCCACACGCTGACCAAAAAATAAAACAAAGGGAGGAAAAAAGAGGTGTCTGTGCAGTAAAGAGAGAATGATCACATGAAGGAAATTACAGAAGGGGTCAGCACTGTTCTTACCCCACTACGCAGAGAAGAAAATGCATTTATCTCTAAATAACAATCTGACAAGAGGCAAAACAAAGAAGTTTCTCAGAAAACAGAAAGGAAGAAGCTACACCAGAAACGTGGTTCTTCAGCCCTCCAGCAGCACGTACCAGCGTGGGGTTCTCGACTACATAGTTGATATCAGGTGCGTTTTGTTGGTCTTCTTGTGGATCTACATCAATCTGCATGGGCTCCACTGCACCCTGCAACAGCAAAAAGCACAGCTGTTTCCTGCTCAGATGTAATAAGCTGTGACCCAACGTACCTGGTGAAATACACATCCACAACTCCACGAGCTCAGCCCTTAGACAGGTTTAGGATTTTTCTCTGTCAACACTTGCTCAGAATGAAGCTTTTCCTAAATAAGCCACGCTCACCATTCACACAGACTTGGTGTGGTAGATCATCAAACAAGAAACTGAAGAAATCAATGATTCTACAGAGCACCTCAGGCGCTCGTGCTGAATTCCAAACCACATTCCATTTCTCTGCCCTGTGTGTGAGCAGGCATTAACACTCAGCTCATGAAGCTCCAAAACAGTGGGGAAAAAAAGTACCCAAACTCACCAGACCCTTTTAAAGCTGCTTGCGTGCTTAAAAGTAAAACTTTGAGGTGACAGAGGGGGACAAGACAACTGTTACACTTTTTAAAGTCAAAAGAAACTTGAAGAACACAACGCAGACGTCGTGCTAAAACGCACCTGCGCTGTGAAAATCTGCCACCCCTTGAACTATCTTGCTGCTGCTGACAGAGAGCAGCTCTGCTCAGACCAAACACACACACACACACACAGCTCAACGCCGATGCGAAGTCTCCCAAACCTTGAGTTTGTTTCCTTGTTGGCTATTTTCTCCACGAAGGAGAGCGCATGGGAAGGTCTGATTGTTCAGAGCAGTAAAAAATCATGTAAGCCACCACGTATTGGGACCATTAAGTCTTCCACTGGCATCCACCTTTTCTCTTATAAATGTTACCAGTCAGGTCGGGTTTTTTAGACCACATTGGCCTAGCACAGCAAAAACCTGACTCCTTCAGAACCACATTACAGAACGATAACTCCAGCTGGAGAAACCAGACTTGCACCTCGCTAAACTGGTAGGCTATCGCTCTGCCTCCTTCTCTAAGCTCCCGGGCACAGAAAAACACTCGGATGGGTAAACTCAGATGCTACCGAGCTCATTCCTCGCTTTGAAAAGAAGACAGAAGGCTTATTAAAGGGATTCTCACACCCCAAACCAACGCGCTCCCGCCACAATTCCGAGCCCGCGGGATCGCTGCCTGCTGAGTTAGCCGGGTAACTCGCACCGCGCTGCCGGTGCGGACGGGGCCGCGGTGAATCCCCGCGTGCGCACCCGCGCCCCGCAGTGCCCTCCGCCCGCCCGGCCCCGCCCGGAGCGCCGCAAAGCGGGAGCGGAGCGCCGCGGACCCGCAGCGCTGAGGCCGCCGGGAAGGCCACGCCGCGCAGCCCGGAGGCCACGGCGAGGCGGGGCCGCGCTGAGACGCGGCAGGGCCGCCCGACGCCGCGCAGAAGCGACACCGAGCGCGGCCGGGGCGGAGCGGCGGCGCCGGGGCGGACCTCGCCGTACCTGCAGGTTGAAGACCTGGACGGGCAGCGGCATCCTTCCTCACCACCGCCACTTCCGGCCGGCCTCCCCGCCCCCGCCGCCAGCGCGGCTTTCGCTTCCGGGTCGCGGCGGCGCGGCCGGGCCGCGTCCGACAGGTGAAGCCCTTAAAGGGGCCGCGGCACGGCGCACGGCCCCGCGGGCACCGGGCACCGGGCACCGGGCGGCGGCAAGGACGGGACGGGGCCGCGCGGGGCTCCCCCCACCCCTCCCCCCCCCCCGCCCGCGCTCGCCGGACTCCTCCTCCCGGCCCCAGCTCGCCGCCGGGCCGGCTCGGTCCGGTGCTGCCGGGCGCTGCCCTCCGCCGCCTCCCGGAGCCGTTCGGTGCAGGCCGCGGGGGGAAACCGTCCGCGGGGGCTCCCGGGGGCCATGAGGCGGCCGCGCGGCGCGGCGGGGGCCGGCGGGGCCGCAACATGAGCAGCTCCTGCCTGGGGCTCCGCAGAGCCTGCTTCCTGCTGTCCGTCACCGCCGCCGCCGTCCTCCTGCTGCTGCTGCCCCGGGGGCAGCCCCCCGCCGCGCCCCGCCGCCGTCCGCCGCCCGCCGGGCCCAGCGGGCCCTCCCCGAAGCGGGAGGGGCGGCCCGCGGGGAGCGACGCGCCCGGGGAGCGCGGCGGAGGCGGCGGCGGCTCGGGGGCCGCGGGCGGCGGTCGGGGCCTCGCCGGTAGCCCGTGGCCTGCGAGGAGGGTCCGCCTCGGGCCTCCCGGCGGCTCGGCCAGGGAGAGCCTGGAGCTGAAGGACATCTTTATTGCGGTGAAAACGACCAGGAAGTATCACAAGACGCGGCTGGAGCTGCTGTTCCAAACCTGGATCTCCCGGGCGAGGGGACAGGTGAGTGCCGGGCCCGGGGAGCTGTGCTGCGCTCTCGCTGCTTCCCCTGGACGCACCTCGCCCCGTGAGGCCGAGGAGAAGGGCCTGAGGGTTTCATCAGAGCGCGTGGCTTAGTCCATTCTCAACCAAGCTAATTCGTCTCTATCCAAGTCCACGCAGAAACCATTTTTTGAGGATTAGGAGAAGTACGACATGGTAGGTGCGAGATCTCCAGTGCTGGTGGTGGCTGAGATCCCAATGTTTTGGGCTGAGTGGTTCAGTAACTGCAGATTTTATAGAGAGTGACATAGAACCCGTTCCCCTGTTTAGCTGTTTCTTTACATTCTGGCATCTTAATGCAGTTTTCCCCAGCAACGGCCTGGGCAGGGTTACTGTCTGACTGTTTCCACTATGACTTTCATTCTTTCCTTTTAGTTTGCTTAAGAGCTGCGGGTGATGCTCCCAGCCACAGAGAGGTGAAGTTTCGGAGGAAAATATTCTCAAATAAGATGGCTATTCTTATTTGGAAACGCTTTATCTGTACCCTGGGATAAGGAGACCAATGTTGTGGGTGTTCTTCTGAAATAGCTCCTTCTAGTTTGCAATGGGGGAACACTTCCCCAGCAAGACAAGAGCTGAAGATGCTGGGGTTCCCCCTACAATGGCTAATATGAAATAAATTAGTAGCTGAGCAAAGTAGACACTGGTTCTGGAAGCCCTTAATTATGGACACACCTTTCTCCTAACCCGTTCTTGTCTTTTGCAGACATTTATATTCACAGACTGGGAGGATCGAGAGCTGCGCCTGAAAGCAGGTGAGCCACGTGGTGCAGAAGGACTCTGTCTTTTGTAACTGAGTCTGGTATTGGTCATACCTCTCCTAGAAGTCCTTATTTCATGCTGTATGAGCAATTAGGGAGGTTAAGGCAGCAGAAAATGCTGTGCCAACTTAACCACCTGGACAAAAAGCTTCCTGAATGCTTTGTTCACCTTTGCATACGCTTCCTTCCTGTTAGTTAGCTTCAGTCTCTCTGGTCCAAAGCTGTATTAGGCATTTCTTTTGCATACAGTCTCATGGCTGTATTTATGTACCCTGCAATCTAACCACATAAGATACTCAGAAGTTGCCTGGATGCTTTCCTGTGCAACCTATTTTAGGGAACCTGCTGGTTCTGGATGCTCTCCTTTCCAACCCATACAGTTCTCTGATGTTTATGTACGTGACAGCTTCATTCTGTATGCACAACGTGTGAGCCCTGCTTGTCCTAACCTTTGCTCTGTGTATACACTATATGCAGTTTTGTTATACTGTAATAGTGCCAAACGTATTCTTGGTCTTTTTTGGCCCTTTTTTCTTTCCAAACTTGATGGGGCTGATTTTTTAATTTATTTCCCCCCTCCAGGGGATCATATGATCAACACCAACTGCTCTGCTGTCCACACCCGGCAAGCTCTCTGCTGCAAGATGTCTGTGGAATATGATAAGTTCCTGGAATCTGGACAGAAGTAGGTGTTGTGGTTGACTATGCTTCTTTCAGCTGCGGTAGCTAAATCATAGTGATGAGCATAAGGAAGATAGTAGAGCAGGAAGCAGCGTTTCTAGACAGCCGTCATCTGAAATCTAGCAAGGTTTCAGCATCTCTGCAGATTTAGAATCTATAGATGGTTTCAACTTTCAAGTTAATAGGATGTGCTTTCTCCTCTCTGCCTGGAAGACCAAGACTTGGCTGTAAAACTGTGACTCGTTTCTTCATTACAGCTTTACAGTAATTATGTTGTTTGTTTGTGTATTTGAAGGTGGTTTTGCCACGTGGATGATGACAACTATGTGAATCCACGGACTCTCCTGCGTCTGTTATCTGCCTTCTCCCCTAGCCAGGATGTCTACGTGGGGCGACCAAGTCTGGACCATCCCATTGAAGCAGCTGACCACGTCCAAAGCGATGGATCAGTAAGCAACTTTATAGTTAGGAGAATTCTCAGACTGACCCTTTAAAATTCTTAAAACCACGATAGTTCATAGGTCTGCCATAAAGAAAAACACAAATGATTTAATGTCCAAGTAATGGTCATTGTTGGAGACAGCACGCCAGGTACGTTTGATCTGACCTCACGTGCTTATGTACAATAGAGCTGTCTCCTGGGTGGATGTCTGCTTCTCTTCCTTTGCTCACTTATGTTGGTGATCTCCCTCACACTGAGGTGAGTAGGGCCTCCCCACCGTGACTCTTCCTTTTGTTTTAATTGGTTTTGGGGGCCGATACTTGTTGCTTTGTTTTGTTTTTGTTTTGCTGTGCTTTTGAAGGGTGGGGGCTGTTGAGAGCAGTATCCCACTGTTACCAGCTTGAACCAGCCTCAGATGGGTGATAGATTCTCTGGGTCTTAAGGCCTAGCATTTCCAGTACTGATTGGTTACTATGCTTCCAGGATGTAGAAGCAAAGGTGTCTCAGTTGCAAGGTTTGTGAGCTGAAATACGGCTTTTCAGAGTTCCTCTATGCTAACAGACCTGAAAATAAATCAATTTTCTACCCAGAAGGTCAGTTATAAAGCACCCTGTTAGGAAAAACTGCATAACATAACAGTTCCTGTGGAGCCAAGCATCCAACAAAATTGATTTCCTCAAGAAGACTGAGCTAGCTGTGTCCCCTGGCTAGAATTCTCAGGGAACAGCTGGAAGCCTTTGGAAGTGGCACTGTACTTTCCCACTCACATGTGGTCTCACAGCTGTGTAAACCTGCTGGCATGCCTGGTGTCATTTCCAAGGGGGAATTTAATTAGAGAGAACATCTAGCCAGGCTTTCAGCAGCCTGAAGAAGTAGAATTAGCCTGTAGTCTTATTCTGACTCGAGCAGTCTGATGTCCAGTAGAGCCTCAAGTTCTCCTCCTTGCACAGCCAGACAGAGAAAAGCTGATTATCAGTAACTAGCATGTGTTTCTTTTGTTTTGTTTTTTTTTCTTGTTGCTTCTTCAGAAGACAAGCGTGAAATTCTGGTTTGCCACAGGTGGAGCAGGATTCTGTATCAGCAGAGGTCTTGCTCTGAAGATGAGTCCCTGGGCCAGGCAAGTGCTCCTCCTAGCTGAGCTCCATTAATACGTGTTTGGTAAACCTGAGTGATTTTGATCTCGTCTCCTGTGCTCTCACAGCCTGGGAAACTTCATCAGTACTGCAGAAAGAGTGCGTCTTCCAGATGACTGCACGATTGGCTACATCATTGAAGGGCTGCTGGAGGTAAAGCTGCTGCACAGCCCATTGTTCCATTCCCATCTGGAAAATCTGCAGAGACTACAAGGCGAGTCTGTGCTGCAGCAGGTAGGGCCAAGCTTCATGTCCTGGTCCTGTAATCACACCTCAGACTGCTGAGAAAACAGCCTGTGAATCAGCTTAGTATGCTTTGGCAAAGAACGATGTCTGCAGAGTTAGCTCAGAGCTGTGTCCTGTCAAAATCCTTCATTTGGGTAAAAAACATACTTCCACCCTAGATAGTTTGGTCACGTAGATGTCCTCTCTTTCAGAGACATGTTCTGCTACACTAATCTAAACATTGTGCTCCCCCTGTCCTTATCTCTGAGTTTCCAAGAGTCACAGTAGCAGCAGGTGAAGAATTCTGATTTAGTTTGCCTGCTGTGTGAGGAAGTATTGTTGTCTAACAAATCCTGTCTTCGTTCATGCTGTTTAACAGTATTAGAATCAGAGCTACAGCAAGTACCTGTTCCACAACTAAAGTATAACTAAATGTTTGATCATTTTTAAGACGGACTTGCCTGAGTCTCAAGAAACTTAACCAGGATGAATCAGGCTCAGGTTTGTTAGTTTTGTTTCTTTAATTGCCGAGATACCAGCAGTAGATGGAGCTGTGATTCTGTCCAGATGCTTTGCCTCTTACTGATCAAAAACTCTGAACAAACAGAAGTGTAGTTTTGCCCCTATAAAATGCTTGCTTGTGTTTTCCTGGCATTATTATTCAGCATCCCAAATGCACATTTGGGACTTGATGTCATTCCCTTCACATGAGGGACCTTAAGTGTAGGCTGAATCCGATCTCTTCTTGATCATCATGGTTTCCCTGAGGCTGACAGCTCACCCAAAATGCAGACCTGCACTTTGACAGAAGATAGCCTTTTAATATTGAGAAATCTGCAGGTACAGTGCTTGTATGGAAGAGCAGCAATGAGCTGGAATTCCAGGGATCAAAACTGTGTTGCCAGGTTTGGTACACAGCAGTCCTTTGCATGCCACTGAACATCCAAATGTTCCTCTTTTTCCCCTTTTTGTTAAGACACTTCCACTGCAGGCTTCAGACTGTGCCTGAGGAAGAACAGATGCTACTTAGTGAAGGTAGAGGAGTTAGCAGGATTGGTGTCCTTACAGAACTCAGTTGTAACTCATCTCGTCCATTAAGGCAATGAAACTTCAACTCCTTTATTTTCTCAGCTTTCCTTTTGATCAGCAGTGATTCAGTGCCAATATTGCTTATGTCCAAACTGACCATCATTTCTAGGTGTAACCCACCACTCAAATCACACGAGATCTTTGGAGTCTCTCTTCACACCTCGTTAATTATCATGCTATCCCTATTCTGCTTTTCTGTAGTGGTGTTACCGTTTGAGTTTTTATTTGCTTTTCCAGGTAACCCTAAGTTATGGAGACCCTGAGAACAAACACAATGTTGTGAGCGTGGGAGGAGTGTTTGGACTTCAGCAAGACCCAACCAGGTGAGTGTCCACTTTCAAAACAAGATCTCCCTCTCTTGTTTATGTTTTTCAACTTCAAGATGATCAAACTCGCACATGGGATTATTTTCTCATGCCAGATCTTACCACAGGTAAAGGTGGGTAGAGCCACCTTCTCTGCTGTATTAGGGTGCTGAACACTCAATGCTAGCACGTTCCTGATCAGAATCTCAGTCTCACTTGTTGTTTTTTTCCCTTCACAGATTTAAATCTGTCCATTGTCTCCTCTATCCTGACACTATTTGGTGCCCCAATAAGAAGATGTCATAACTTCTGACCAGTCGTTGACACCTTTATCTCACCTACTTTGCAAAAAGCAAGAGCTGTGATGGGCTCTTTTCTTCTGGGACACAAACAGACGTATCTACAAAGGAGGTAGACTATGTACAGAAGTAAGACTGACAAGCAATCATGGCAAGAAGGTGTTTGTTCAGCTGCAGCCTGGGACAGCGATGGGCAGTGAAGTTTTTGCTCATCTTTTTTGAGAACAGGACTTAAGAACTTCTGTGGCCTGCCATATTTTACCTCCTTCACCTGTGAGCTGGAACACGGTCTGTTTGTAAACACCAGAAGTCCTGGAATTGCTAGGGTAGGCAAGGGTGAAAGCCTTTGTCACGGGAAAAACCCTGTGTAAGGGTAAACTGACTCAGGACTGTGTAAGAGTTGCTTACAGTGCACATTCTTCCCAGCAGTCCTTGTGTACCTCCCATGGAGGTGATTGTCAGACTTGGCGCTCTTTCCACTGAATGGCAGTGACTACGATGGTGGTCTGCTAGGTCTGAGACTATTCCCTTGGTATTTGATACTGAAGAAGTATTTGCCATGCTAGATGGTAACTGTTTCTCCTCCTTTGCCCTCTGCAGGAGATCTGAGCTAGAGCATGCCCATTGGCTGATGAAACACCCCGCTTTTGAAGTTGTGCTGCATCCTTTGCTGCCTGTGAGGGTGGAGGAATGCTAGATAGCCTTAGTGCCCTGAGAAAGTTTTTGATGGTATCATTTGAGATCTTTTAATGGTGTGATTGTGGTTACCCCCACTTCAGCTTCTTAAGGTCACTTTTTGAGGCCAGCGTTTATTTCTGCTCTACGCCTTCATGTTTCAATAAGCAATTCCAGCACTTGGTAAGAGGGAGCTGTGCTGATACAGAGGCAGGAGTCAAATGCTGTAGCAGTGTCACCTGCTGCTGCATCATAAATAAAATAAGCTTGGTTTGAAGTGGAAGAATTGAGACTCCATGTGTTTAGTTTCGTTACCTTAAACTTTGCCTTTGTGCAGTCTGTACCTGTCATGAAGAACAGCGTAAGAAATGATTTTGTAAAACCAGTGAGTACCCTCAAACTCTTCAGAAAATATTTGCTGGCTTAGTGCTAGAGGCTGAGGCTGAATGAAGTGGTGAGTGATAGCATGATGTTGTATAACCTGAAACTATGACTAATGGCTAGAAGTCGGACCTAGCAAGTTTCAGATCTGCAATCAGCTGAGCTGTGTATTTCAGCTAGTTGCTTAACTTCTTCCCATTTGAAAAGTGGAACAATGTAGGCAAACACCTGCAGCGTATTCAACTATGAAATGTAGTGTAGGTGTCAGCCTCCTGTAATATATTTTCTGCTTTCAGTTTTTAAAGCAAACCTTTCAACAACTGGATACGTTGTCCTCTCTGCATGATTTTAGTTTTACAGAGGAGCCAACAAGCTGACTACTCACTACAGTCCAGCAGCTTGTTCTTCTTACATTTCTTTTCCTTTATCTGCTCAGGCAGTGCTTTGCCCATGAGGCACAGGAATCGGAGTGCTGCAGGCAGCCAGATCAAAGTCCAGCTAGCACTGGGGGCTGTTTCAAAACAGGAACATCTGTGATAGTGGCAGCCTGATACAGAGCGTGGAGGAGGACTGTGGTGTGGTAGGCTGTGGGATGTTCTACCTGTCCATTAGGTGTTGTGCTCACTACAACCGAGGTGTCCCATGGTTTAATATGTCATTAACTGCTCTGGAGATTACTGGTATCTACATAAATGCTTTTAAAAGACACTTGTTGGGTTCTTGTTTTCAACTTCCTTGGAGCAAAAAGTCGTGAAGCTGCATAAGCACGTGTTGAGATTTCATCCTCCGTGATCTCTGAATTCTGCTGGAGCTTTTCTTCCTCTCCTACTAGGAGCAGCCTCTTGTCAGATACTGCAGACAGCATTGGGTTGGTAGCATAAAAAATGACAATGCTGCATAGTGATGGCAACAAAACCGAGCACAAGTTCCATGCTGTAGTCACTGCCCACCCCAAATGGAGTACGCTGCCTCTTTGCCACCCCTGGTGCTGGTAGGGTGCTTCTCCAGCTGAAAAAGGACCACGTTCTTCTGTATGACCATGCAGGACTGTTCGTGCTCAAGCTTCTTTTTAAGGTTTCTCTTGTTCACAATGCAGCAGGCTCTATAGATGTACTGGGATGCAGCTTCTTAACCTACTGCCTCATATATGAAATGATTCTATGAAATAAATTTAAGTATGTCAGAGGGTTTTATCATGTCTCTTGATGCATTCTCTACACCAAAAATGGACCATTTAAACCCTGTCATTCAGAAAACTAATCTCCTATCAGCCTCTTGTGCTGCCCAGTGGACAAAAAGCGTATGGGAATTAGATGACTTGGGTGTGCAGCTAGTTATTTAAATATTTCTACTAGCTCTGTGTCAGAACTTTCTCACTCTGACACTGCCTCAGCAGCTCCTAAGCGTCCTCAGGAAGCGATGGATGAATGGGGTACTACAAGCAAACCTCTGTGTGCCACTAAACCATGTTAACTGGATGTGTCATTGCCTGTGCCGCTCTGTAATGTCAGCTCTGCAAAGCAGGAGGCAGCTGGAGCTGCTCAGTACCACTGGAGGTGAGCTGTGGGGTGGTAACTTAAGGGGTTAAGTTCTAGACCGTTTTCCTGTTGTACTTTGCAGGATGTGGAGCTCTTGGAGTGGGTTCAGAAGAAGGTTGTGAAGGTGAGCAGAGGGTTGGAGCACCTTCCCTGTGGAAAAAAGGCTGAGCACGTTGAGCTTGTTTAGCTTGGAGAAGGGGAAGGCTGGGGGGAGACCTGACTGCAGCCTTGCAGTGTGAAGGGAGCAGAAGGACTGAATCTTTATGTGGTCTGACAGTGATAGGATGAGGGGAAATGGCCTTAAAGAGAGGAAATTCAGATGTTAAGAAGGAATTGTTTTTAACGTGGGTCAGGCACTGGCACAGGCTGCTCGGGGCAGCTGTGGATGCCCCATCCCTGCAGGCATTGAAGGCCGGGCTGGATGGTGCCCTGGGCCGCCTCAGCAGCGGGCTGGGACTGTATATCCTACGCTGGTCTCCTTTATGCTTCGGGCGAGAGGACTCCCGTAGTTACACGTGGTTTTCCAGGCACTGACTGTTAGACAAGGGCCGCCCTTCCCTCTCGCTGGAGCTCTTTAAGGAGAACCAGAGCCGCCGGAGCCGAGCAGTGCGTGCCCGCTGCCCGCAGCCGCTCCGAGCCGCGCTCCGTCCGGCGGGCGGCGGTCGCTCCCCCTCGGCCTTCCCGGCCCCGCCTCCGGGCCCCGCCCCGGCCGCAGTCCGCCCGCAGCATGGAGCCGGAGCTCGGCTTCCGCGGCCGCCGGGCCCTGGTCACCGGGGCCGGCAAAGGTTTGGGGGGGAAGGGGGGTGTAGGTCTGGGATGGGGGCGAGCGGGGCCGGGGCTGACGGTGTCTCCGCGCAGGGATCGGGCGCGCCGTGGCCGTGGCGCTGAGCAAAGCCGGGGCGCGAGTGACGGCGCTGAGCCGCACCGCGGCGGACCTGGAGAGCCTCGCCAGGGAGGTAGGGACGGCCCTCCGCCCGCGCCCATCCCCCACCCGCACCCCGGGGCGCCGCTGAGCGGGGACCCCCCCCCCCCCAACCCCGCAGTGCCCCGGGATCGAGCCGCTGTGCGTGGACTTGGCCGACTGGGACGCCACGGAGGCGGCGGTGGGCGCGGCGGGGCCCTTCGAGCTGCTGGTGAACAACGCGGCCGTGGCGATGCTGCAGCCCTTCCTGCGGGTGACCCGGGAGGCGGTGGAGCGGTGAGTGACCTCGTCTTAAAGGGTGACGCTGAGGGCGAATGCTCACCCTGAGCTGCAGCAGCCTGGCAGCATCGCCTGCCAGCCCGCCCAGATCTTCCAGTCCAGCCCCGCTGCTGAACTGAAAGACAGCTAAGATCATCCCAAAAGAGAAGACAAAGCCAGCTAAGGGAGCACGATATGCTCGCAGTTATGGGCGGTCTGATTCCTTCCCATCTAACTTGGCCCTACGTTAGAAATCGGATGCGTGAGGCTGTAACAAAGGATTCGTCTGAAGAAGACAGAAGTATTCTACTTAATCGTTCCAGGGCTGAAAACCTAACCAAGGAAGAACTGTACTTCAAATAAAATAAGGGCTGCTTCTGCCTCTCTTATAGCAAATCTGCTATTTCAAAGCCCCACGAAGGCTGGATTGTGTAAGAGGAGCCATGGGCTGAGCCCCAGGAGTCACTGTTTAAACTTTAATAGAAGTACTGTATGAGTCTGCCAGAGAACAGAGTCCTGCTCGGAATGGGAAGATGCATGAGTGCACCTCCCTGTCTGCACGCAGAGGAGGCCACCACCTAGCGTGCTTCCATGCTTTGCTGCTGGTTAAGCACTGTTGCTATAGCTGGTCAGCCTGGGGTTAGCTGTGTTTAAGTGTCACCAGTGCTTTCCAAGGTAGCAGCAGCATTCATCCTCTGCTGCCTCTCCAATTCCACTCTGGCCTGGTCTGCAACCACTGTAACTTTTAAATCTGATTTATTTGTAGGTCTTTTGATGTCAATTTCCGGGCCGTGCTTCACGTTTCTCAGGTGAGGATGAACTGTCATTGCCATTTGTCTCCACCAATGGCAGTAACAAAGCTGTTCTGTTCAGCAGAGATGAGTCCTGGCAGGGGGACCACAGTCCAAAATCAGTCCAACATTTTGTGTGTGTGGGGTCAAAAGAAGAGAGCGAAGGCGCTGCCTCTTCCACGTGGGAGGCACTGAGGACATCCTGTGGCTCTTTTTGCTCTCCTGCCTCCCATAGGAAGCTTCCTACCAAAGGAAGCAATGCTCCCTCCTGTTCAGATCCTGGCATCCTTCTTTCTTTGTCCTCCCCTCCTCAGATCGTTGCTCGGCAGATGATTGCACAGGGGCTGCCAGGTGCAATTGTGAACGTCTCCAGCCAGGCATCTCAGCGTGCCCTGCGGGATCATGCTGTTTACTGTGAGTGTCCCTTTCATTTTTCACTAGCTGGAGACCCACAGCCACAAAGCTGCCAGTGCTGGGCACAGTGAAGGACCTCTCTGTGCTCCAGACCCGGTTAAATGCTTCCTGTTTTTCCCTTCCTCTTATAAGGTTCTACCAAAAGTGCTTTAGATATGCTGAGCAAGGTAATGGCAATGGAACTGGGACCCCACAAGGTAGGATTCCTTCTGAAAGAGAAGCGTGAAAGCGTTTCCTCTCAGAGCAGTCTGGTACATGGTATTGTTGCCTTTGGTCACAGATAAGGGTGAACACCGTGAATCCCACAGTAGTTATGACCGACATGGGGAGAATTAACTGGAGTGACCCTCAGAAATCTGCTGCCATGATTAACCGGATTCCACTAGGAAAGTTTGCAGGTCAGTCTCCATCTGTTGCCAGGCTGAGCTCTTTCTGATATCCAAGCTTTCCTCCTAACTGACATCACAGCCACAGCTATTTTGCTTTTATTGTGAGCGAAGCCATAACCCTGCTGAGTGGCTGTGGCTGAATTCCCGAAGCATTTGATGCCAGGGCAAACTTACCCCTCCTGTTCTAGAGCACCCTCATCCCTGGACAAGCAGAATGAACTCTGTTACTCATGAATATGACTTGCAGGGTGCACAGGGGCTAGCTGTGAATTAAGCTGTTCTGTATATCACACTAAGCGCAGCCCAGAGGGGCAGAGAGCTTTCCCTGCTCTCATTACACGTAGAGGCCCAAGACATACTGTTTGGGATGCTTGTTTTTCTAGTACAAAATTGAGGGGTGCATTGGATGTCCTCTGTGTTTGATTCCAGAGGTGGATGATGTGGTGAACAGCATTCTTTTCCTGCTCAGTGACAAGAGTGCTATGACAACTGGCAGCTCACTGATGGTTGATGGGGGATTTCTCGTCTCCTAAGAGGACATCTACATTTCACACCTACTAATTTTCATACGAGTACTGCACAGATGTAGAAGGAATAGAAAACAGTGACCAAGACCCAGTGCTGCTGGACAGGAGGGGCAGCAGAGCTGGAACCTGTTTGAGAATTGAGGCAAGAAGTTACCTTGAGAAGGCTGCTACGTAATAAAGATCACATATGCTGTCATGGAGAATGTTTATTGCACCAAATAAGGTTTTATCTTATCACTCTACATGATGATTAGAAATTGGATCTGTCTTTCTTCCAACCCTATTCCCCCCTACAAACACAACCCTTCAGAAGCTTTCCCTGTTCCATCCAAACCCATAAAGCCTGCCTGCGTTTTCCTCGGGAAGGGAAAGAAGAAGTTAGCAGACACCTCATTGCTTCCTTTGCTCTCTTTAGTAGAAAAAAACAAAACAGAGGCAACAACCTCAGTCCTGCTCTGCAGAGACTGGATTGTGGGGGGAGGCCCTGCTAAAGACTGATGGGGGGGAGCAGCACCATGCTGTCTTAGGGTGTGCACACAAAAAGGCAAATACATTGATTGCACAAGGCTGTTTCACTCACTGAGTTCGGCTAGTATCCAATTAAGCACCTAATGATTAGTTCTTCAGCTTCACATTTCATTTACTTTGACCCCTTCTGGGGCTGGTTATGATTCCTTCAACAGTCTCAGGCACGTATCTGATAGAGCACCAATTTGTTAACTGTTAGCCACAGTAGGCTGGGCAGGGAGACCCTTCTACTCTTCCAGCTGCTCTTGCCATTCACCACCACTTATAACAGCTTCCTTCCCACTCCCACAAGGATCTTCAGCACGTGTTTCACCTGCAGATGAAACACGGGTGTTTCCAGCACAGGATGGATGTCTCAGCCCTTTCAGCTTGGAGTTCAGGAGAGCCAAAACAGCCTGTTGCCCCAAGGAGCTATCTTGCCTTCCCCATTGTACTTCCCTGGGGGCTGTACAGCCCCCAGCTAATCTCCTGCCCCCACTGCCCCTTCACATCAACACTGACGTTAAATCAAAGAGACATTTAAAAAACACTGACTTCGTACATGATGAAGGGCCCTACACATCCCAGCCCCCTCCAGAAACACCCAGCTAATATGCAATCTGTCGGAGGACGACAACATGCTGAGCCAGCACCTAGGCCACAGCCCTCAGAACACGGTGCACTTTTTGCCAGGCTTCTTCACGGGCGGTGGGCAGAGCACGGCCCGGATGGCTTCATCAAACACCGTCTTCAAGCCCCGCTGTGTCAGGGCAGAGCACTCAAGGTACTTTACCGACCCTAGGGGAAAGAGAGCTCCAGCTCAAGCACTCCAGTCCTACCAGGAGGCAGCGTCCCTCACCCACTCCAAAACAAAAAGCTCAGCGCCGCGGAGACGTTCCAGCACATCACTCACCGATCTCCCGAGCCATGGCCAAACCTTGGGGGTAGGTGATGGGAGCCAGTTTCTTATCCCGTAACCTTTCGATGGTGTCCTTATCATCCCGTAAGTCCAGCTTGGTGCCCACCAAGATGATAGGTGTATTTGGGCAGTGGTGTCGGACCTCAGGGTACCACTGCAACAGAGAAGCACGATGAGAAAAGCAGCCGTGGCAGCAGGTGCTGCCATGAGGCTGCATTCACTATTAGGAACAAGATTTTTTACTGAGGTGGTGTAAACACCTGAACGGGATGCTTCCACCTACAATTCTGAGTATGCTTTGCAGAAAGAGACTGGCAAAGATGTAACAAGTCACTGAAACACGGAATCACGACAGATGACGCCAGCCAGCTCTGCACGCAGTACAGAACTCCATTTTAGTTTTTTCATCTTCTTTAAGGCAGATTTGAAAAGGCAAAAACCTGGCCAACAAAGTCGTGAATAAAGAGTAGGTCCCTCTTAAAACCAGCTATTACTTCGGTTTCTCAAAACAGGACTACTAGAAATGTGGGGCTTATAGTCACAGTGATGGCTCAGGCAGTGAACTTCACTGGTTCCTCCCTTCCACCAAGAAGGAGAATACAGTACCTTGGCTCTGACATTCTCAAAGGAGGCTGGACTCACAAGGGAGAAGCAGATCAAGAAAACATCCTGTGGGGGAAACAAGAGAATCAACAGTGCAGAAAGGAACAGCTAGAGATAATGGAGGGAATGTGGGAAAGGAAGCTTTACAAATAAACCTCTCAGCAGCAAGGACTGCTGGCTGCAAGATGCCCTTCCCCATAAAAGTTGCTAAACTAAGTCGGAGGGAGAAGGGATGGGCTTTGGGTGTATGACTTCATTTTCATTTACAACACTAGACTCAACATGCTAAGAGCTTGCGACCATTTCATCCCTGGTGGTGCTGGCCACACAGCCAGGAAAGCTGTGCTAGCACAGCCCAGCAGTGAGCTGTGTCACCAAAAGAGAGCGGGGATATGGAACACAGCTCAGCTTTACAGCAGCGCCACACCATCCCTTGCACCTGAGCTTACCTACAACACCCATAAGTGTTCAAACACCACTGCAAAGGAGGAACTAGAATGTGACAGTCTCAGGAGAAATTCAGCTGCCATCCTCCAGAATTATGGCTGCAGCTACGGAAACTTAAACAAATGCAGCTCAGATGGCCATGGGAGCCTCTCTGTCCCCCACTGAGAGCCGTTATGAGCCAGCCCAAGCCCAGTACGTACCGTCTGTGGATAGGAAAGAGGCCGCAGTCGGTCGTAATCCTCTTGTCCTGCTGTATCCCAGAGGCCTAGATTCACTGGCTTTCCATCTACCATGACATTGGCAGAATAGTTATCAAACCTGCCAAAAAAGAACTCCCATCAATGACAATCTTGTTCTGAACCACACGTGACATTCCATGACACCCAAGGAGCAGCAAATCAGGAGAGGTCACTGCGCAATGCAGTTCCTGTGGGGTACTCTGCTCCCCTCCCATACACAGCCACACTCCTCACGTACAAAGTTAATAAGCCTCCTCACCCACAGAACCAACTTCTACACACACACACACACACACACACACAGAGGGAGGAGCAGCTGAAGCACATTACTCACACAGTGGGGATGTACTCTCCAGGAAAGGCATTCGTGGTGTAACTGATCAGCAAGCAGGTCTTCCCTACAGCTCTGCAGAGGATGAGAGTGACAAGCGTAAATGAGGGTACAGCAGAAAGCACTGAGGCAGGGAAATTTACCCTTTCCCACCCCCCAAAAAAACAACAGCACACAAACAGTTATTCGGGCTCTTCAGACATAGGAACTGAATGTCGATATATACAAAGGATTAAAGTGTCTGTAAAGGAAAGCAAACTTCCAAGTGACCGCTGCCAGTTTGGAAAGAGATTCTGGCACCAAGGTAGATCACTAAAATATCAGCTCAGAGCTTTGACAAAGGCAGGTGGGGACTGGTCAACGCAGGGGCAGCAGCTGGCTGACAGCTGTGTTAGAATACGAAGAACAGACAGCCCTGTGGGGAAAGGAGAAGCTTAGTTCTAAGAACAGAGAAGTAACAGGAGCAGAAATCACTTATTTAGCACTGTAGAAGTTGTGAGTTGTGGAGAGCCTTCAAGGGAAACCAACAGTGAGTGCCACTGACAGCTGCTGGTCAGAGGCTGAGCGAGCCTGAATAGATGCAGTTATACCCTACCTGACTCTCAGAAAAGTGACGTGACAGACTGCAGGGTGAGACCGCAGGGGAACCCAGTGCTGCACCAGGAACCAGAACCACTGTGCCAATCCATCCTGCTCCTGCCCTGGCCTACGACCCCTCCCCAGATCAGGGAGGTTGTGTCAGGGGCTGCTACGCTCCGCTACACTCTCACATCCAACTCAGATCCCAACTCAGCACCTTCCTGCCAGGGCATGGGGATGCCATGCAATTCCTAACACACGCACACGTCTGATTTAACTGTTCTGGTACCCGAGCTCGTTCAGCCAGCTTCCTTCACAGCTCACCACCAGCCTGCAGACCGCGAGCGGAGCCCCTGTGAGCACACCCCACTCACATCTGCTGCTGTCCTCTTTCTAACAGTGCTGTGCTGCACTGCCTGCTGACCTCTTTGGGCCCTTCCAGCCGGGAACCTGGCTCCAAACGCATACCTGTGGGTGTGTTACATACAGGAAGGCGGAACGAGCGCTCACGCTGACTTCACCGCAGCAAGCATGGGGCTGAGACGCAGAGATCAGAAATGCCAACAGAGCACTGGGGATAACGAGGAGGAACACGCAAGACAAGCCAGGAGAAGTTAGGAAGCAGCACCACAGATGCGCTCCCAGCACAAGGCATGCCCGGAGACAAGAGCAGCAAGGGCGGCAAGGCTGGAGCAGCACCGCGTTTCACCTTGCAACTCAAACAACAAAAGGAGACGCGAGCAAAACCCGCGAGCACCGAAACGGAGCGGGGATGGGGGGGTGGGGGCTGTGCACCGTCAGCCCCGAATCGCGAACCGACCAGCGGCTCAGCCCTGAGACCCGACGGAACGCGCTCGCTCCGCCGGCAGCGCTTTAACCGGGACGCCGCGGGGCTCCCCGGGTGGGCACAGCCCACGGTGCCGCGGGATGGCGGCCCGGCCCCGCGGCTCCACCCGCTGCAGCCCCGCGGCGCCCGGTACCGCCGGGCTCGCCCGGGCCGCGGGGCGGGGCCGCGCCGGGCCGTCCCTCCCTCCCTTCTCGGCGCCGACGGGCTCGGGCCCGCTTTGCGCGGAGCCGCGCGGGCACACCGGCACCGCCGCCGGGCACTCACCCGTCGCCCACCACCACACACTTGATCGCCTGCATCTGCCCGCGATGGCGGCGCCGCCGCGACTCCGCCGCAGTGACAGCCCGCGCGGGCGGGGCGGGGCGAGCCGAGCGGCGCCGAGGTGAGCCGAGCGCGGCCGAAAAGAGCCGAGCGCCGCCGAAGAGAGCCGAGCGCCGCCGAAGAGAGCCGAGCCGAGCGCCGTCGAGGGGGCGGGGAGAACGGGAGTCCCGGCCCCGACGGCGCTGAGAGCGGAACGCTGAGCGCGGCCCACGGGCAGCGCGGGGCGGATGCAGTGCCTCCGTGGGCACCCCTCCAGGGACGGGGCACCCCGACATCCCTGCAGTACCGCCTACGGCCCCTCCCAGCACCCCGGCAGCAACGCAGAGCCGCGGTGCGCCCGCTCCGTGCAGGGGTGCAGTCCCAGCTCATACCTGGCTTCGGTTCCTCTGCTGTCACGCACCGCAGAGCCGTCAGCTCCAGGTCGGGATGTCCCTGAGAGCAGCACAGCAGCCAGCTGGTCCCCTGCCCCGTGTTACGGGAAACGTAAAAGCTCTTTATTAAAACAGCACGCAGTAAAACGATCGAAAGGTAAAAATGAAAACGATCAAGAACACAAACCCATCAGTCCACGCAAAGCTTCGCTGTCCGGTTGGCATCTGGAAAAAGCAGCAGGAGGATCTCGTCCTGGAGTCCTGACCGAGCTCTCCCCTTTCTCTGTGCCACCCAACGGACCTCTGTGGCCAAGGAAAGGAAACTCCTCCACCCCAATCATTCAGAACCACTGCTCACCTCCAGAGCAGGGCCCCCAAAACAGCTTGGATCTGGGATCCTGAGAAGCTAGGACAGTTTTGCCATGAGCCATAGTGGAATTAAATCTTATTGCGTTTTGACCACAAGAACTCTAATGAAGGAGTGAATTTCACAAGGAAGAAAAGAGACTCCTCTCTTGCTGTGTCAGCTGGTGTTGTAGATGGGTGAATCACGGCCCAAACGCAGCTGTCCAACGAGGATATGCCACTGCACAGCAGCCCCTCTCCACAGAGCTGTTCCTGCGTGTGTGAGAAATGTTCCTGCACTGCCCATCACTACAGCCAGGACCACAGAGGGACAAGGCAAAAAAACAAAGTGAGCTGTCAGCCACTGCTTGCACCCATAACCACCGGGCACACACAGATTTGTCTTTCCGGAAGCTTCTAGACCCCGTGGCTCAGAGTGAAGTAAATGGCTCCTACATCCAGGGACCCACAAGCACTCCTACCCATCATTTACAAGGCTTCGTTGTGAACAGCCCAGGTATCCAAACAAGTGCTTCAGAACAACTGCTTCTCAGGGAACATAAAATCCCACTGGTAATAACAGCGTGCTGGCAGATTGGCACTGTATAAAAGAGCACAGAAATGGCTTCAAATGCTGTATCGGTGCAGGGTAAGGAGTCTACATCACAAATTCAGACCCATGAGCCTCTCTCCTAGCTGAGTATGGCTCCTTCCTCCTCTCCTTTATGCTGCTGGGAGCAAGAATTCTGAAGAACAAGAGGGGCTTTTTGCTTGCAAGCCTTCAGGCCACCCCACTCTGACAAAACTGTCTCACTCACGAGGAAGGGGCTGTACCTGAGTAGCTTATCCTCTTCCTGACAGCAGGTATCTTGATTCTTTAAGCCACACTTTCATTTCCTCGAACTGTGGGTTCCCAAGGAGGATCCCTGCACATATGCCATGATGGCATTTTGCAATACACTTGCTCGCTGGGCCTCTTCTTCTCTCATTCTGGAGATGTCAGCCTCTTTCATTCTCAGCTTCTCCATCAACATAGAGATTTCGCCTTCTTTGTCCAGCAGTGCCTCTCGGTGATTACTTGACAGGACTGTGAAAGAAGAGCAGCATTGTTTCAGAACATTCGGGTGTCCCTAGAACAAATAAGAATCCCTGCAAAACCAGCAGGATGGAGGGTAGATTTGTATTCAAAGGCAGGAAGCACCTCTGTCACTATCTGTAAGCATAGCTCAGTTTAAGGCCCAGTGTAACCTACTTCGTAGGCTACATCACCATTTGAAAAGCATGGAAGGATCCATCACCTTTCAGTTGTCTCTCCAGGGCTGCAATCTTCTCTCTCAGCCCTTCCTGTGCTGTGCGTTCAGCCTGCAGGTGCCCAATCTGCTCCTGTAATTCCACTTTCACTTTATTTACTTCTGTCACTTTTTCTTGTTCCTTACTGTTCAGGTCCTGACACACAAAGACATATCCACAGTTAACCAAACAACTGCAATTTGCTCTGACCCTGTGGGGACTCTATTCCAGATGAAATTACCTGCTGAAGTTCCTCTATTCTCCTTCTGAGTCCATCAGCATGCAGGCTCAATTGACTGGCCTTGACCTGGGCCTCACCAACCATTTGTTTTTGTTTGAGGCAGCAGTTCTGAGCTTCGTCGCGTGCTTCAGTCATCAGCCGCAGCTTCTCTTCAAGGTGTTCCAGTCGTTGCTGCTGTAAGGTACAAAGAAAAAAGAAAACACATCAGTTCTCTTCCATTCCCGTGAAGGGATAGTCCCATTTTTGTTCCTGACACAGTGAAGCCTTGTTTCAGTCAGCTGGTACTGAAGAACAAACAAGCACAGGGTGTACCTATAACAGACAAAGCACAACTCCCTTGCATTCAGGAGAGAATCTAAGCTGCTTTCTGCTACCAGTGCCACCTCTGGTGTTCACAACTAATGACATTTCTTCACCTCATCTGCATCCTGACTGGCTCTGAACCACTGCTGTATGTGGCTAACCTACTGCTGTTCTAACACAAACAACAGCTTTTCTGTTTTAACTCTTCAAAGCATTTTCTTCTGTGTCGTTATGCATTTATATTACTGTAATCATTTTTGGTGTCATTTCCTCATCCTCTTCTCTTTTACATGGTGTCGACTCCATTGCTGTTTCCACAAAGTTGACTCTGCAGCTCCTTTTTATCCAGCAGCAGCAGCTGCCATTTGGGGAAATGCTTCTGAGTCCAGAGAAACAGAACAGCACAGGAAAGTTGCTGGTAAACAGCACCTAGACCTGGCTGCTAGCTCCAGAACTTGCTAACTTAGATTTCTGTTATGACAATATCCACATCAGTTCTGATGCTACTGGAAAGCACAGTGTAGATCAGGACACTCAGGAGACAATTCAAAGCAAGACTTTTCAGAGCTCCTTCCTTAGAAATTAAACTGCGTGTCATCTTCCTACAGCAAAAACAGGGGCTAGGCAGTGAAATTCACTCCTTCCCAGAGACAGTGCCCTTAGGCAGTCCTTACCTCATCCAACCGTGCCTGATTCCGAACTTTCATTAGCTCTTCTTCTGCACGGCTTCGCTCGGTGAGTGCAGCTGCTTTGACTTGGCTCAGCTCCTGCCACAGAAACACGAATGATCCTTCCAGACAGAGAAACTGCATCACTGAAACACTGATTAGAAAACATCAGCTAGTCGCAGTCTACACCGTGACACAGCTGTCCCTGTCACCCAAGGACAGGGTGAACAAAACCAAATTACACACCTTTTCTCACCCAGAGATTGCCACAGAAATTCAATGAAAATATCAGCTATACAGGGGCAAGTAACAGGTGAAGCTTTCCAAAGACAAGAGAATAGCAGAGGGCAGCAGTGGATCCAGCTGGGGGAACAGATCAGGAGAAACACACCACGTGGCCTGGGATTCCCTACAGGAAATCTATAGAGTCAAATGAGTAGAAGGTTCCAGAGCACCTGCAGCACATTCCTCCTTTCCTACCCGAATGCACCTAGAGCACCCACTCTCACCTCCTCCAGGGCTATCCTGATGGCCTCCAGCTTCTGCACTCTGTCTTGCATGGAACGCTCACTGGTCTCCATGTGCTGCGTCAAGTGATCCACCTGCACAGCACAGAAAACATTCAAACAAGTGCCAGAAAACCACTCCTATCTCCAACCATAACAGCATGGCCACTGAGTATGAAAAAAAAGCATCTCATCCAGGCAGAGTTCACTAAGCTCTTTTCTTCAAGTGGTACAAAAGGCCAGAGAATCATATTCTAGTTTTAGTGTGGCTAACATCCTCCTGCCCTATGTCTTTTCTCACAAGATTCCCAAATCTTCAAGAGATCTATGGAGATATTTTTATTTGTAAGGGATTTGACACCTCCATGAACACCCCAAACAGAGCTGATCACAGCCTCTCGTCCTCTCCATCCCTCTGAAACTTGACAGAGAAGATACAAGCAGGCTGAGTCGCCTTAGAGGACTGTTTGCATGGAGCACGTGTATCTTCATTTATTCCAATACTGTATCTTGATTTCACTGAGCAGGACAAGATTGCTTATTCATAATTACCCCTCACACACCACTCCTGCTTATACCCTTACAAGCTACAAAACTTGCTAACAGGTGGAATGCCTTCTGATCCCTTTGGTTAAGCTTTTCTTGTAGAAACAGCCTATTATTCTCACAGCAAGTCTAAATCTGCTATTTTTTAAACTGAAGTGCAAACAATGGCCTCCAGCGGCCAGGACCAAAGCGGGACCAACTTCAAGAAGCTACAGAAATGCCTTTCTGACCTCTTTTAAGCGAAGTGATTCCATGTCTTCAAGACTTTGTTTAAATCTTCTTTTTTCCATTTCCAGGCGCTCTGCAGATTAAAGGCAGGTGCATCAGAACTGAGGCACTCCTGCCACGTACACTGTACTTACACCACACCACGAGGTCTCCCTTTGTCTGTTCTGCACCACTGACAGTGACAACACTCCATGGGAGCCCATAAGCTGCTTCTAATCCTCCACTTACCCTCTGCCTGCACGGCCCGCAGCTTCAGCTCCGCTGTTGTGTTGGTCAAGTCTTGTTTTAGCTCAAATAACTGATCCTGCTGCACTTTGCACTTCTTCTCCAACTCATCCACCTAACAGGAAATTAGTGTCACAAAGGAGTTTCTTCTCCTGTTAGCAGAGTAAGCTAGCTGTACAGAACAATCAGCAGAGACAAAGAGGAGCCAAAGCAGAGGAAATACACAGAACAGAGGCAAACATATCCCAGGTCCCACCTCCCAGCATTCAACTTGCTTTCCTACCTGGTTTCTCAGAAGCAAGTTCTTCTCATTGCAGGCAGACAAGTCACGGAGAAGCTTGCCTTCCCGATCAGCACCTTCCTGCAAACAGCAGTAGAGTTAAAGAAAACTCATGTACTCACCTTCGTTCTCTGCACTCCCAAGTTAGCCCAGCCAACACTGCACCCAACTAAATCCAGCCCACCCCACAAGCACCACGGCTCCTCCACCCTCACACTCACCTCATTTCCATAGGAACATTTGTCACAGCAGCTGTAGCAAACCCTCTACCAGCAGGAGTCCTGCTTGCCTAAGCCAACCAGCATCCCCCAAATCCCACAGAGCAAATACTGACCCTCGAGCCTCACTAGGACTTATCCACCCCACCTGCTTTTGCTGCTGGAGCTCTGCAAAGTGCTGCTCAGCCATGTTGGCTTGCTCCTGCTTCGTGGCACTCAGCAGCTCCCCCAGGTTGTGCACCTTTTGCTCAGACAGTGCCAGGGCAGCTTCAGTCATCTGCAGCCTGCGCAGAGAAACACGTCCCAGAACCCTTCCTAAGGGAGACACTCCAAGCGAGCACTACGCACCACGTGGTGCAAGATGTGAACACATATTTTGCAGCAGATGAAATCGGGTTTGCCAAACAAAGCTTTCTTTTCTTTTTTTTTTTCTGCCTATGCATAAAAAACACCACAGATCTGTGCACCCAGCAGCCTCTGCCAGCACCATCTCGGGACTTTCCAAGAGCCCATTTTCAATGAGGTGTTTTCCATAGCTGGATCCCTCCAGGATCTGCCCACTCTCATGGGAGAATAAAGCCAGCTCTTTTACACCACTGCAAGATTCCTCAATTTTGAACACGGGCAGGGAAAGTGATCTGCTTACTCCGTACACAAGTACACGTTTACTCCCTGTAATTCACCTGCTCCTACAGCAACACACTGTGTTTTCATTCAAAGCCTGACCTGGCCATAATCAGTTATCTAAAAGCCTGATCTGGCCAGAATTTCTGGATATTACTGCAGATACGATTACGTGAAATACTAAGCCAGCCACTCTAGCTTAGCCCCTCTCTTTACAGCTCTGCTCAGCACCTCCTATACAGCACAGAATATCGGGAAGGTTAAGGCTTTCCTCGTTCATACTTGGCTTTCAGTGAATTCATAATAGAGTGCTGCTCATTCAATGCTTCCTGAAGCTGGATGACACGTCCCGCAGATATCCTGCATTTGGGGAAGAGAGAAAAGAAGAGGGGTGGCTGATTTCAGTCAGGAAATGGGAAGGGCCCAATGCCAACAGCAGAAAGCACTCAAATCCGACTCACCTGCCACTTCTGGCTATTTCTTCTCTCTGTTTGTCTATAGTGCCCATCAAATCCAAGAACTGTGAACAAGGCACAACCCGTGAAAAAATGAACTGCATCAGCTTGAAGCACTTATATTTGTCAGCTTTCTCTTCCTAATGACAGCAGGAGACAGCTCAAGCCACTCTCCTGGAAGAAACCCAACTGCAGGTTTGAAGGGGTTCATCAGCGTGTCTGACTGAGGTCATTAACTACAAGAGCTCTGCACCATTGAGGGCCAGAATGAAAACTGAGTTGTACTTCCAGGTTTTCACCGCTCAGAAAACATCAAACCAATTACTAAATAAGAAGTATGAATACGGGTGAAGAAAATCACCAAAAGTCTTCTAGAATCCAGAGTGAATATGCAGGGGGCATCGATATCTGCGCTGCCATGGATTTGATTTCTGTGCAACTTAGCTCAGAGGAAGGAGCCTGCTTACTGAGCAATGCTGTGTGCTGCTCATAAACATATCCAGGCATCTTCAGGTGCACAGTGGGGACACTGAGGGAAGGCACTGGATTCCAGCTCACCACTCTGAACTGCTGATGTAAGATTCCTGACCTGCTTGGTCTTCTCATCCTTCAGATTCAGTATCTCCTTGCTGAGCACACAAGTACGGTTCTGCGTCTCATCGAGGATGGTCTGACGGTCCCGGTTGTGATCCGTGGCTTGTTCTGATGCAGAGAAAACAGGAGAGCATGGACACACTTTTACAGTAACAGAAAAACAAGCACTCAGAATGACACTGGGACAGCAGCTCCATGTACAAGGGGCACTCTCACCCAACAACACCAGGCAGGGCACAATCAGAGAGCAGCAAATATGGGGTGATCCACAGCCCAGCCACAGGAGAACCAACAACCAAGCTCACACTGCATTAGGCACATCCATACTTGGCTCAGAGGCAAATTAAAGCCCCAGGCATTCCCATTCTCACATGCACTGGCAGTCCCTAATCCAACCCCTCTTCCCGGTCAAAGTGACGCCTCCAATTTGACAAGCCCTCACTACAGGACAACAGGAAATAATGCTGTGCACTGTATACAGGCTGCTGAGAAATGGAGAGGAGGAGGGCCAGCTGCCTTCTGGAGCAGCAAGTACCTTACATCCCTTGAGTGCTGAGACTGGAGAAGAGTTACTGGCTCTCTCCCATGCACTAAGGGACACGGTTCAGTAGTGCGAGGTTCATAGGTGGACTTGTTCTGCAGTTTTAAGTCCTACTTACCCACGGCTTTCAGGATGTCACTGGGAACATTGTTCCCAGCCAGTTCCAGCTTCTTCAGGGTCTTGTTGCTCTGCAGGCAGTTCAACAAAGCTCGGCCGCCCAGAAGCCCAATGTTATTCCAGCGTAAATCTACACAGAAAGAAAACCTTCACTCCAACAGCCACCTCACTGAAACATACAAGGTTCAGAAGCCATGCTCTTTATACATCAACATGCACGGCTAACTCACCCCATAAGGTCTCAGCTTGTCACAGTGGTCACTACCACCTCCCTTTTCAAGACCAATGAGAGGGAGGGAAAATGATTGGCAAAGCAGGAAGGCAAACACGAATCTGATGTGCAGAGAGCCATACAAAAGGCACACAGTGCCTCTCATATTTCCATCTCATGGGCATTTCTTCCACAACCACAACTCATGGCTGAGAAAGAACCAGCACCAAGAGCCACGTTTTCAGAAATTAAATTCTAGCAAAATTCCTTAGAAAGAGCAGAGCAAGAGAAAAGTACACCCCAGAGTTGGGCATGAGGGATCTTAATGGATCCACAAATGGATACGAACACATTCCCTCCTGCACTTGTTCTGCTCCAAGCACAGAGTCTTCATCTGCAGGATGGGTTCCAGAGATCGCAGCTATAGTTCCACCATAAAAGTGATCCAGGCTAATAAGAACTGGGAATGATGCTCACTGGCTGGCAGAAATCAGGGTGGGCTGCAGTGAGCCCATGTGCACGGGCATGCAAGTAGGTGAATAAAAACCAAGTGCTCTTACCCAACTTCTGCAGGCTGGTGTTTCGTTTCAGTGCCACGGCCAGCTCTCCTGCCCCGTGATGGTTGATCTGGTTATTGCGCAGATCGAGCTGCTGGAGAGAGTTGTTTGCTCCCAGTCCCTGGCAGAAAAAGGAGAAGCCTTCCTCCCACACGCCCAGGCTGTTCCATTCCAGGATTAGGCTAAGGAAAAGTCAAATGGGATTGGAGTTTGTAAAGTGACAGTCGCAAGAGCCTGAATGATACCTGAGTGATCACAGCAGCCAGCCATCCCAACATCAGAGGGCAGAGTGCTCTGCACCCCCAGAGGAGCACCTCCAGTTCTCACTCCTTCACCTAAGCCACAGCTCACAAAGAACCAGCACTGCTTGACAGAGCACACGGCCCAAGAAATTCACCCCCATCCCTCATCCCTTTCCAACCCAAGGTCCCAATGGGCAGGAATAACAGAGATGTCTAATTTCTTACCTCCTGATGGATTTGTTCTGCCTAAGCAGCTTTCCCAGAGCCTCAGCTCCCGTGGTTCGCAGGTTGTTCCCCTGAAACAGAAGTGCAAACGACTGCCGAACAGCACTCGGCCCCGGTCGTGCCATCCCATCAAACAGCACCAGGTGCGCTCCGGCTGAACGCTGCTTCCATCAGCTCGGGCACACAAACGCGAGCAGCGCGATGCTCCATGGGAGAGCGAGCCGAGCCACGGAGATAGCGCTAAGTAATACAGAAACCCAATGGAAAGCGTTGCGACAAAGATCCACAGCAACGGCTTCCTACCAAAATAAGGGAGCGAAACCGAAACGAGCTGCGGCCAGGACCGGGTCACGGGGGGACGGGACACGCGCGGAACCGCACACCCCTGCTTCCTCCCCCATCCCTCCGTCTTCGCGTTACTCTTAACGGACTCACCTTCAAATCCAACGCCCTGACGGTGGTGTTGGAGCACAGGCCGTGCAGCAGGAGTTTCACACCTGGGCAAGGAAAGAAACGACGCCGTTTCCCCCACGCGCGTAAACCCTCCGCCCGGGGCCGGGCTGACCCCGTCCCTCAGCAACGGGGCCGGCTCCGGCGGAGCAGTTCTCCCTTCCCCCCCCCCCGCCCCCCTCAGTCCGCTCCCCGCGCACCGTCCTCGCTCAGGCCGCAGTCCCCGAGCGCCAGCTCGGCGAAGGGCGCGCTGCCGGGCAGCAGGCGGCCCAGCGCTCCGCACGTGTCCAGGGACAGGCTGAGCTCCGCCAGGTCCAGGCGGGCCCGGCCCGGCGCTTCCCCGCGCTCCCGCAGCCGGCCCAGCACGGCGTCCTGAGGCGCCGCGCACAGCCGCGCGTATTCCCGCCGGAACTCCTCCATGGCCGCGGGGCGGTTACGGACCGCCGCCGGGAGCGGCGCTGCCGCCGCGGAACCGCCGCGCTCCGCTCCGCTCCGCCCCGCGCGCCGCCGTGAGGTGGTGGGGGCGGGCGGCGCCATGGAGGAGCGGGAAGGCGGATTCAGGAAGGTGCGCTGCGCTGCGCTGCGGAGCGGAGCGGCCCCGGCCCGGCCCCGCTCAGCGCTGCTCTTTCCGCGCAGGAGACGGTGGAGCGGCTGCTGCGGCTGCACTTCCGCGACGGGAGGACGCGAGGTACGGGGCGGCCTGACCGTAACCCCACACACACCCCTCCTCCATCCATCCCCCCCCCCTTAGCTCCCTGTGCTCGCAGTGAACGGCGACGCGCTGCTGCTGATGGCGGAGCTGCTGAAGGTCTTCGTGCGAGGTGAGCGCCCCGCGACCCCCCCCCCCCACCCCCATTCCCCACTCCTCCCCCCCGCACCCCTCCCCCCCCCCCCCCCGGAACACCCCTCGGTTGTACCGCAGAAGCGGCGGCGCGGGCAGCGCGACAGGCACGGGCTGAGGACCTGGAGAAGGTGGACATAGAGCACGTGGAGAAGGTGCTGCCTCAGCTGGTGAGTGAGCGGCGGCTTCACCTTCGTTTGAGGCCCTGGAGCAGCGCTGTGGGGGTTTGCTGCCTTTGGAAACGAGAGGAGCCCCTGCTCTTTCCTTACAGCTCCTAGATTTCTAGGCAGCACGACGTGTCAGCCGCTGGAAGATGCTGACCCGACAGCTCAGTCCGGCTCCGGGAAGAACGGCATCATCACCTCCTCCCTCTGCCACACTGCTTCTGTTTCCCATCTCCTGTACCGCATCTCTGATGTCAGATGCTGTTTTTTGGTTTGGTGGGCTGTAACCGGTTCCCTCTCGCTGCCTTCCTTCTCTAACGGTGTGCCTAACAGCGGGGCAAAGCTGCTGATGCTTTCTCAGCTAATGTGAGAAACAGGTGCTGCTTTGCAAGATGAGAGGCATGGAAAGACTTAATGGCTGGAAATGTCATCCAAACATCAGGCTCTCCTCATCTCAGCGGGCGGCGGTGGCAGAAACTTCAGGTCCGGCTCCAAGCCTGGCTAATGAATAGGTTGTTAACAGGAGCTCCGTTACAGGCTCTTGCCAAAAACAGGTATCTGATCTTTATTTTATAAATAAACAGTGTCTGTCCTTCACTACCTTCCAGTATTTCTCCAGGGCTGTGACATCAAAGAGCGCTCAGAACCTTTTAACCATTTGATATTCTCCTCAGAAGCTGCTTCCCCTCTGCTATAAATTTGTTCTCACAAAGAAACATCAATAAATCAAAAACGAGGCTGCCTCCCTTGTGCAGGCTCATTGCTGCAATTAATCATCAGAAGTCAAGTTGCTTCAAAGGCTTGCACAGTTTTCCCCTCGCACCCCCCCCACCCCCCCAACCTTCTTTAAATCTTTGTAGAACGAAAGGAAAAAGGACAGAATAACAAACAGCATGTGTGAGAATCCCACATCACGGGACAGCTCGGCCCCCGGGCCGGCAGGGGGGCAGGATGGGGGAGCTGTGAAATAAGAAACCTCGCACATGGAGGAAGGACCCACACAACTGAACCGGCTTTGTTGGGAAGCACAGAGCTGGCTGCATGAGAAGCAGCTGAGGGCCGTGTGTCCTGAGGGCAGTGCTGCCGGCGAGCTGCAGCCTTTGATGGGTAATGGCGAGCCGTTATTTTCCAGCTGTAGCAGGCACAGGCTCCATAAGAAGCACCGAGGTCATCGTCGTGGCCCTGAGCCACGTGGAGGTTTCTACCAAAACCACAGTGCACATTCTTGCTGGTGGCAGTACCAGCCTGAGCAGTGCCCCAGCGCTCTGAGCTGCAGTCGCTCTGCCAGGAGAACTGTTTGTGCAGCTGTACAATGAAACCAGTGAAATGACTGACCCAGTTCGGCTTTCAGCCCCACGAGCATACGGTAAAAAGGGCAACAGCAAAAAAATGCAGATAATACTACCTCTGAATGCCCAACACCCCTGGGGATGAGTTAGATGCTACAGCAGACGAGAGCAAAATCCGCACGTGTTGCTCCGCAGCACGGCAGGAATCCTTGCAGCAAGTTCCTTAGTGAAGAGCCTGCAGACACCACAGCCAAAAGAACCCACCCCTGTGATTTTATTTACTTATTCATTTTAACCTTATCTGGATTCCAAGTCATCTCCCCCCCATCCTGACTCTTAGTGACACACAAAGGGATCTAAAAATGCTTCGCTTCCCCGGCCCACACCACCAGCATTCCTGACTGGAGAGGACTGCAGATTTGGATGTCAGTGGTGGAGTGGTATTTTAATAGCAGTGGCTAAAGCTTTTCTTTTTTGCACGGGGGAGTAAGACCTGATCTAGTTGCTGAAGATACCCATTTTTCATTCTACTGAAACAGCAGTAGATTACACTGCTTGATGCATTGCTGCGTTGGAGCACGCACAAGCAGCACTGACTGAAGCAGAGCACACAGCTGCATGGACTCAGCTGCACGAGTCCTATCCTCACCAGAAACCTCTTTGGATGGCACAGTATTAGAGTACGTCTGGATAAACCAGTTGTATCTTGATTTTAAAAATGATTAGAAAGTCCACCTCTGTGGATCTGGTTAAACCCAGTACTGATTCTGCAGCTGTTGCTCATCCCAGACACAGAGACGAAACTGGGCTAAGATTTATTACTCTGTCAGATTAAGTCATGCCCAACTTTCTGTGAGCAGCAGTTGGCTCCAGGTAGACCAGACTTTAACCTCCTGATCCTCACTCCTGTACTTAACCCAAGAAACTGCCCCAGTAGTACCGATATTGCAGTTCCTGTCCTCACACATCTCCTTCTCGTTTCCCATACCACGTACTTACAAGTGACAGCTTTACCAGAACACAAAGTCAGAACACACCTGATGTTACCTGCAGTCTTCAAGAGCAGCACATCTGAGCGCCCAATACAGCTGCCTGCTATCCAGAGCACTCCTATTTACTCCTAATTCAAACACCAGCACATCACTGCCAACCCATGGCTCTTAGTGGGCCTTCAATATATCCTGCACAGACTCAGCAAAGCAGCTCCAGCTGCAGCATGCTTCTAACTTCTGTGAAAAGAACCACAGAGCACCTGAACCAAGCTGCAGGCAGTCCTGGGAAGTGCAAGCTCAGCCCCCACAATCCTCTGAAGTAGTGAGCTTTAGTTTAATTATTATTTTTTTTGCTATAATATTCCTTTTACAGACATCAAGTACCAGAAGAGCTTGCCTTCCAAAGAAAGAATTTAGAGCAGCATGTCTGCACGCAGTGCTCTTGCATTCTCCACTGCCAGTGGCCGCACACATTCCCTATTTACATTCGGGTGTCATACAAGAAATCAATCAACATTTTTGCTCGAGCATTCTGCTCCCTCCACTTTGAGTCTCCTTTTTCCTCTTCCACCTTTCATGCTTCTCCCTCCCTTCGAGTTTCTTCAAAGCATCTAAGAGCATTTGGAAGTAATTAGACCTGAAGGGAAATGTTGGCCAGGCTGGGAGACAATGACAAGTGCCAGGAACCCTGGGTGCCCTTTCTAGCTACTTTGAAGTTCATTCAGATGGTACAAAGCTCTGTTTTGCTTTGTTGGAAAAAAAAAAAAAAATGGGAGGAAGGGAATGAGGCATGACAGGCCCATTGAAAAGGGAGCAGGTTCCTGTGAACTGACAGAGAAACAGAGCACTGGGGGAAGGAACACATTATCAAAGAGACCGACAAAAAGGCCTCCTCTGGCCACTGTGCTTTATTACATCTCAAAACTGTGCAGATGCACACATAGTTTAGAGAACAATTGTCTGTACAGGGAAAATGGAAAATATGCTATTACCATAACACGGAACCCCAGCCTGCCCAATATGAATCACCAATCCATGGAGAAGACTTAAAAAATAAAATAAAAATAAAATACAGCACCATGGCTACTGTGGCACTATAACCTCCAGTGTAAGCACAGTTCTAAACAGTAACACTCATCCCACTGCAGCATCTGTGCAGGAGGCAAAGCTCAGGACTAGCGTTCCTCTGCGCACCAACTGCGGTGCAGAGAACAGCTACTCTGCTGTGGAAACTCTCAGACCACAGAAGACATCTGCAGATTGACAGTCACATGAAGAGACTCTTGTGGGATTTTTTTCCCCCCCCCTGCATTATAACCACAGTTACTGACAATAAATTACGTGCAGAGAAAATATAACACTGAGCTTGCAGCAGAAACGAACTCCATGAGAATTCCATCAACAGATACCTGTGTTCTGGGGCAAATGAAAACGATGTAAGTGCAGCAGACCAAGAGTTTCATAGGAAAAGGCAACTGAACTGTTGTAAGTGATGTGCTTCCCTTAAACCCACTCTCTAGCCATCTGTGCTCAGAACTACCAGCAAAAAGCAGAGAGGTCTTGTTCTAGTCAACACCAAACAATAGGTACAATTGAATTGTACCTTGCTGCCAGAGTTACAGCAGCCAAACTCAAGTTAACTTTGAAAGTAGAAAGGCAAAAGGTAGGAGGATTTGAATTTAAAAATATGGATGGAATCAAAGTCCTTCAGAGATGTTATCTAGGAATTATTTTCCCTTCCATTCTCCATTCATATTACTTGCATGCAGGAAATGTTAAATTTAACCTCTAATCTTGCTTCTGTAGTCACAAAGCCCATAAACAGGCCCTCCACACCTTCAAAAGGTGAAGCTGGCAGCTGAAAGAAATAACAATGTTCTGTTTTTAACTAATGTTTATATGTATTAGATCTCTCCAGGGCCACCAACAATTTCTTACAAATTCTGAAGCAGTTCATCAGGAAAGAGGCACAACTGAATGTTCATGGCAGCACAGGATGCTTCATCTCTTCCCACCTACAACACAAACACACAGCCATTAAACACTTAACCACATCGTTCACACTGTATCATTTCTCACTAGCACGACCTTGTTCTACATGCTGCTGTGTTCAGGCAATGGTTGGGTTCCATGGAGGAACAGTTCTTCAGCAGATGGAGCAGTGAATACAATGCACCTTCCAGGGAAGGGAACTCCATCCTACACGTTACTAACAAGCACATTTGAGCACGTTATTAACTTTAATACCAGCTGCTAGCAGATAACCTACATACATAGGCAAGATGTCATTTTGTGCTTCATTCAGATAATCTTGAGAAAGTTCTACTCTTGAGTGGAATGGCTCAAGCATTCCAGAAACAGGAAACAGACAATACTGCTTCCCACATACTGTGCATCAGTATCCCAACACCAGAGGCAGAATCCTAAGCGTGCTTTTTGTTGGAAGAGACCTCAAATGTTCACCCAGTTCCAAACCCCTCCACAGGCAGGCTGCCCCATCCAGCCCAGCCCTGAGCACCTCCAGGGATGGAGCACCCACAGCTCTCTGCACAGCCTGTGCCAGGGCCTCAGCACCCTCACGGTGCAAATTTCTTCCTGTATCTAATGTAAATCAACTCTCTTTTAGTTTAATTCACTGCCCCTTACTCTGTCAAGGACAGATGAGCAACAACAGGGAAACACACCTCAAGTGACCATTTGCAGCCTTTCAGTAATATTTCACACCTTTGGCTATGCTGCTAGAGCTGATGGCCCCACAGAATCAAGTATTAACTGGAATTCCCTGGTAAATAATGCCAAATGTTTCATACTGCCTTACAGAATTAGCGTTCAGGCACCTCTCCAGCGGAGGCTGAGGTTTAAATCATTTTTGTGCCTGACAAGCACTGATATGTATGTCCTGCCAGACTTCTGCTGGCATCTTCAAGAGCAGTGTCAACACTGAAATTTTTACTGTGGAGTTCAGCAGGAGAACTCTCCTCTGATTGTGTGATACCTGGTAGCTTCAGCCACTTGGGTATTTTCCCAGGGGCTCTTCTCTGCACCTGTGGAGCTTCGTGTACTCTTGCTGGTTCTGGTTGTTCAGTCTTTTTGTCACTGCCCACTTCTGGTTCAGGTAGGGATGGAACTATTGATTCTAAAGATGATGGTGCAGAAGGAACTAATGGTTTAGACAAACATCTGAGGAAGAAAATAAGCAAGTAGAATTAAACTTCATTTTTTCATACTAGCCCCATGTACCACCACGTGTAAGCTTTAAGTTAGCCTGACAAGGCTCTTCTTTTCCATGATAAAGACCCCAGGATTTACTTGTTTTAGTCACTGAAATCCTGCTTTACAAAGAAAGACTCATAATACAAGTTCAGGTATGACTATATGCTGGAGAAACTGAAGTCCTAGTGTCTTCAAATCATATTTCTTTTTAGAAAGGCCTCCCCCTCCCTGAAATATTCAACTGCAACTCAGTCCCAACATACCTGGCCATTAATAAATCAGCTGCAGAAGGGGAAACTGCAGAGCTCAGCAGGTCTGATCTCAGGTAACAATCTGTTTAAAATGAAACCCAGTGAAATCCAAACTCTTGTTTGGTAACATGAAGACATCAATCACGGAATCACATAGCTCAATGCTCAACAAGTATCTGCTGCATACTACATCAAGTCTTCCACCAGCTGACAAACAGGACGCTTTCAAACTATGACTGTTTCTCACATAACTCAAAGGGCCTTATTTTCTCATTCAAAACTCAAGATCCTGACATTTTCTTTCAGCGCTCACTCCATCTCAGAAGCTATTATTACACAAAACAAGAGTGTTATTCAATCTCTGGGACAAACAAATGCTAAGCATAAACCAGAGGTATCAGGGAACTGAGGACTCAAATCTGTTCTCCTATCTCCAGCAGGAGGTCTGTAAGAGCATTTCTCAGTTGTCTAGTTAACAGTTTCTACAGCTTCTATAGAATCATTCTTCTATCTTTTTTGTCCTCATAGTAGATAATGCATACTCCATAGCCTAACAAATCTCACAAAAAATGTACTATGCCTATGTTTGTGCCTATGCTAACCATAGTCAAATCCACTTTTAGCAGGACGAAGCTAGCTCTGATGAGCTTCAGCCATTCTGAAGGGAACAGTCACCAGCATTGGCAAGGACTGCATTACTGTTTGTTGGAAGAACTCTGGATGTACGGATACAATTCTTTCCAGTCTTCTACTGGAAATCTTCTACAGATCAGAAGAGAGGAAGCTCACTCACCCCTGCGCTCCTCAGATCCAAAGTGAATGACAGCAGCTGGAAAGAGTTCAGCCTGCAGCAAAGGGGAGAAAGAAGAGGTTACTGATTGGACCATGAACATGAAGAGAGTGGTTAGACAGCTACAGACAAATTCAGAGAGTTTAAGATCAGGCCACTGAACCATCTATAATTCAGAAAAGCCTCAATTTGTGTAGAGCACAGGGCACTCACAGTACATACGAAGCAAAACTCACAAGCTATTCTCCTACACACAGATGTTCATCAGCACAATCACTGTGCCAGCAGCCTATTTGTTTACAAGCCAGTTTGAACTGCTAGCTCCTACTTGTTTGGATAACTGCTGTATTTAAACTGTTTCTTCATTCATTTAGCTCATTATAGTAACTGCAGGACTGCCTTCTTCACATCTGCATTTATCATCCCAATGAACTTTATTTCATCTGCAAATATTATGATATTTATGTATTTGCTTCCAAGACAGATACTAACAAGCAGAGCATGCCCAGAACAGAACCCACACACCACTGCAATAATCCCTGTTTTTCAACAATTCCTCAGTGAGTGTTATTTGAGATGTCAGTCAGCCAAAGCATAGCTAACTTAGTATGCGTTTTAATTACACTGTGGCACGCCTTAAAAAATCATTTCTGCATATAGGTCGTGAAGCAATGAATCAAATGAACGCATGTTACAGTATGGAAATTCATGGAGTCTGATCTCATTAAGTATTGCCTCCATGTAAAAATGACACAGTATGTCACAGCTGTCTACATCAGCGAAAGGATGGGAAGCACTGTCTGTCCCACCAAGGAAGGTGTGCCTCTTTTGCCTTCCCCTTCAGCAGTTCACAAGCAAGTTTTGTTCAAACACATACATAAAGAACACACGCTGAAGATCAGTATGCACTCCTCCTTTGCCAGCACAGAAGAGAAATGAAGCCAGACTCAGACTTTTCACTTCTGTCAGGGAGACAGAAAATGTTGACTAATGGTCTACACTTACTCTGGCAAAATAACAACACTAAATTTCTGTTCTTAAACAAAACCAGTAAGCCCCTTCAGAACCAACAGCCCCTCTTCCCACTACCAAGGCATATCCAGGAACTGCACAGGGCAGGCTGCCTTGCTCTTGAGTTTTCTTGAGCTTCTGTTGCCACCATCAGCACAGTCAGGATACTGGAACTGATACTTCACCTAGCAAAGCAATTGTAATAACTCAAAGAAAACCAGATCTCTACTTGGGGGCCTCCAAATTCTGACCTAGTAGATGTAGATTAACCAAGATGGATGAAGTGGAGTTAAGATCAATCAGCTTCCACTATCTTCCTGCTACAAATGTCAACGAGAACACGCAATGCAAGATTTTGGTGATTAATCTCAAAGGTGCTATAGACTTTCATACACAGCATGGCTGCATGTTAGACTAAAGAAGAGACCCATCTCTACTCCAAGCCTCAGCTCCCGTCTAGCAACCAGGGATCTTCGTATCCTCAAGCTGACATTTTAGCAGAAATCATTACTTACTAGGTCTTCTAACATGTTACTCCTCAATCAACAGCGCCTAAGATTGCCTGCTCCAGTCACAAAGACGGCTCTCCATAAACTTCTTAATTAAAAAGTACCAGCCACGGTTTAGAAACCCCAGAGAAAATTCTTCCAAGAGCTTTGATGTTTCCGCTGCATTCGTCTGAAGGGATCCCTCTATTTAGGAAATGGGTGGCTTAAAAGGGAGCCCCCCCAGCACCCCCTCCCCAAACACACATACACTCAAGCCCTTTTACACACAACATCCTTTTCATGCCAGCTGCAAGTTGGAAAATGAGGTTTTTGTAGCGTGTTAGTGTTGGAATTTTTTAATAACCTCCCCTCTCTGTTTTTCCCCTCCTGCCCAATTATCTTGGTAAATAATTAACATTCTGAAGGAGATAAGTAAGCACAACATCTCAGAACTCAAAGCCTTTTAGTTCAAAGCCCTGCCCTTCTCTCTCCCTTTCCCCATTGCCACCACCAGAACTTTCTTGTCAATCAAGCTCTGGGCACACACATCAAAGCTCCATGCAGGAATGGCCCCAAGGGGTCAGAGAAAATTCATGGCAGGGCCAACGTGAGGCACAAAGAGAGAGAGAGAAGCACAGACCAAGAGCTAGACAGACACACTCGACCACAGAAGCACACAAACAGAATGTGCCCCAATATAAACCCCTACCCTATTTACTCACGAGTTGACAAATAATCGTAGTTCTGAATTTCAGGCTCCACCACCACAACCGTTTCCCACCGCTGGCAAAACATCAATCCAAAATCTTTTAACTGAAAGGCTCTTAAAGGCACTGCACAGCAGTTCACAGGCACACAGAACACGACCTCCTTCCCATGGCCGAGCACTCCCCTCCACCACCACCCCGTCCCAGTGCTCAGCCAACAGGGCTGTGTTGCCACATTTATATCCGATAAGTTCTTCCATTCGAGTCTCCAGAATAACACTTCATTCACACCATTCCTTCTCCAGCTTCCTCGCTGCAGAATTCTCAGGTATCACCCCTACTTCAGGGCTTACTGCGAGTGCAGCACAGGAAACAGCCAGCTGCATCCCACTGACATCCTGCAAGTTCTCCAGCCCGTCACCAGAAGCACACACTGCCTGACAGCTTTCTGCAACACTAAATATTATAAACATGTATGTATAATTCTGCATACAGAGCGGAATAACCTCACTTGTCAAGGAATGCCTTGGCATACAGATGAGAAAGCATTAGTATCCCCAGGTCAGGAAAATATACAACCCTAAAGCTGGAGCCTTTACTACTCCCCAGCATCGCTTTGGAAGCAAGAGTCACATATTGGGCAGTATGTTATTTGAAACACACACTCTCAGGTCAGCTGCTATTTCTTCACTTCCATCCGTGTCTGTAGAAGATGAATCTTGCAGTTATAAATTCACTGCACAGGATTCTTTTAAGAACATCATGGAGCCAGAAGAGATTTAGAAACCCCTTACAGTTACTCTAAGAGCAGCAAACCCGACCAAACAAATCTCAGGATGCTTAAAACAAACATACAAAAAAACTGACTTAGTTATATTGCATGAAGTATATTTGCAAGATGTAGTTAAGAGTGTTATTATTACTGTAAGAGGACCCAGAAACCCAATTGGAAATGGTGTCCTAGTGTGCAATATGTGTATGTATGTGTGTATAATGAAAAGCAACACACAATGTAAATTAAACAAAAATGAGAGAAACTACACTTAATTTTTTGTGCCAATGAAAAAATGAGAACTAATGAGAATAAATAACTTCTCTGAGGTCACACAAAGCTGCAGTAGCAGAAATGACAATATATACTTCCAGAGTACCAGCCAGGGTCACAGTCATCACTGCTGAGGCAGGAAACAGAAGCAGCCCTGTCCTGCTTCTTGGGCTCTGTATTTAAGGAAGGTCATTCCTAACAAACAATTCCTTATGTTTTAAAAATTTCTCAGGAACACAGCTTCATCACTTTGCTTCGTTACAAGTTGAGGTTCACACTTTCCATTTCTGCCGTCGGAAGACTGACCTGTTACTCACACAGCCTCGTTCAGTCCAACTCTGTAGCTATAGTAACCCCAAATTCTATTTCAGACAGCCTGAATGAAGTTGCTCAGATACCACAGTGGTGAGCATGGTTTATGACGGCAGGGCATCCTGGCTGCAGAGCGGTATATTGGGTCATGATAAAAATATCTATCCCAGAACAAAATTCCACTGTGAATCCAACTGTGACGCACGGGAAAAATATTTCTGATTTCTTTTTTACGGCGTGTTTTAATCATTTGTTCTCTAGAGCACAAGAACGATTTCAGACGGTGCCCTCCCTCAACAACATCCCAATACTTCTTCCTTCAGTGGGCATTCCTAGGCGCACGCATTCCAAAATCCTACGACTGAGTACCGCAAAATATGTCCATTATTACCGTGCAGTTATTCTGCTCACAGAAAGAATGATGCTTTCAGATCAGGCAGGGACTGTTGTCTAAGGGGAGCTCGCAGCTGCCAGAATGAGAAGCATTCTTTCCGTTACATGATCTGAAAAGATTAGAGTGCCACAGGTCTGCTGTTAGTTTGATGTTAAAAGATGAATAAGAAAATAAGCACTTCAAAGGAACACGCGCATGGAAGGAGAAACCCAAGCTACCAACATGAAATACTGCACAGTACACACACCCCAAACACATAAACTAGCCCTTGGAAAATTCAACCGGAAAGCCGGTGGATCAAAAGCTTCCTCTAGCAAGGCTGCAAAGCATTGCTGAAACAGAAATAAACACCACAGCCATGGTGAAAGGGGCAAAGTGACTAAGTGGCTCTTGTTTATAACCTGAGAACAAAGCTTCCCAATGTGGACTGCAACTGCAAAAGAAGATGGATATTCTGCAGCCAATACGGGAGAAATCTGATCCAGCTTGAGCGGGGGCCCTTTAAAATTCATAAGGCAAAGATAAGACTTGAAAGCACTATTTTGAGAAGGCTACTTAAGAAGGAATCCAGGTATAAAGAGTATTCATTGAGCCCTTGAGCTGAGATCAGAAAGATCTGGCCTCCAAAATTAATAGTAGAAGAGGGAATATTTTTGGCAGAATCTCCACCCTAACCTAAGCCACGCAAGAAAGGCCTCATCCTTACTGCACTGACTTGCCCTAACCCAAGTCAGCACAAGAAACAAGTACGTACAGCCGTTATGAGTTACCAGAACTAGCACAACAAACAGGAGGTAAGATTCCTACCAAAACCGACTTAGGTGAGAAAATCCTGAATGGCTAATAGAGAGCTGAGGCTTCACACAGGAAGGTGAACGCCATCCTCCGGATGAATTTCACTATTAATTGCCCTTTTCTTTATTAGTGAACGGAGTAACAGCAAGGCCAGCCAGTGGAAGTACCTCTGGTGGACTGGCTCTGAGGAAGAGTTTTTTCTGAAACTGCATTCAGACTCTTGCCAACAGCCAGAAGCCTTCACACTGCCCAAGTCACAGTCAGCTCCACTGAACGGAATCCCAGACGCACTGCCCCAAATGGCATTTACAAATAGGGCATGGAAACAGAACTGAAGGCAAAGAAAGGAACAAACAGCTCCTCTGCACTCCTGCCCCACAGAACGTGCCAGAAGAAACGCTTGGTGCACTTTAAGATCTGATTAAAAATACTAAATGTTTTACATGGAAGAGCGTGGATTCCTTCAGCTCCTCTGAAGAGGGAATATGGCCTCCTGCCCTCTTTGCTGCCTTGACCTTCCCAGTGGCTGGTACTCTTGCCTTCTGCTACCTCTTTGCAAGTATTAACTCAGCACTTAATTACTTTTACTACTAACATCCTCCAGATACACTCTACTCAAGTGTCTGGTTCTGGAAGGAGCTAGAAAGGGAAGATCAACTCTAAAAAGCTTGGCTAGCTCAGGGGAGCACAAACAGGCAACCAGCACCGTGAGAAACTCAAGGCCAAGTGCTACAACAGGGAAGCCTGCGGTTGTTCAGTTCTGGAGAGCAGAACATTATAAAACACTTCAAGGGACGTGACGAAAAGGCAGCCAGCAAAAACAACAATAACAAAAATAAAACAGAAAAATCAAAGAAATGTCTTGAAGTCTTCATGGGTTCCAGAATACCTTGCTGCCAATCTGCGTGCTCACCATAGTGCAAGTACACACATTTCAAGGAGAATTCACTTCAGACTTTTCTTTCAGCCCAAATACCTTTGGAGACAAGTTGACAGTATTTGTTTTATCACAAAAGTTCTCCCCTCATTGTAAACTATCACATTTATTAAATGTGGTTCCAACTTTATCTGCTTGAATGTACTGAGAGAGTGGAGAGAAGAGAAATACTGATAATATCGTACCCCACCATCTGCAGTGACTCCTGTGACCAGCTTCAACACTAATCACAGTTACATAAATATTTCAACACTCAAATGTGTCCACATTACTACCTCAGACACAGTCTACTTCTTCTTATAGCAAGCACCACAGCAGCCTGAGAAGTGGAAGATAACCTACTGCTAGCATAAATCCTGGGAAACACAGGTGCAGCTCTGTGATCCATGTTTGACATTGGCCAACCATTCCCAACCAACCGATTCCTAGCCATATCAAACAAAGGAACTCCACACACTGCAGTATGTTCCTAAAACATTCAGGCTGGCAGCAGTTGATGTCCAGAATGCTTCATGTTGGGGCTCAAGCAGCTTCTGCCTCTGACAGTCTCAACAATGACCACAGGTTTCTAGAAAATCCTTGAAAGGCAACGTTAAGGTGACAGGTACACAAGCAGACAGGATGCTTTCCAACAGTGACAGAAAGCAGTGTCAGAAAGTGAAGTACCTAGGACTTCAGGAGAGACAAAATATCCAAGAGATAATCAAGAAGAAGGGAAAAGTTAATTACAGAGACAGATATTGAATCTCTGGATTCAATATCTTGGAAGTACTTAAAAAAAATCTTAAAGTAAATAGTGTCAAAACTCAAAGCCCATTGGATTCTAGAGGAAAATGCAGCATATGGAAAAGAAATCACTGCAGAGACACTGAAAAGAAGCAGTATATTTTGCAGGATCAGAAGAGAAACTGGAGTCAGACAGGAAAGCTTGGAAGGCATCCCAGGCAAATCTTAGAAAAAGACGAACGCTCGTTTAATGCAGGAGACATCTGCTGTCGAGAGCTGAAGAGAGGCTTTGGAATTATGAAAAAAATAAAAAGCTTTCCAATAAGCTCGTTAAAAAACGCACATTAAGGAGTTCTAGGTGAGGAGTGTGCTCAGACATGACAGCTTAAGACAAAGATGGGAGAAGGTGTGGGGGCAGAGAGTAGCATGCATGTGCCATTTCAAACAGGCCTGAGCAAGACACAATTCCAAGGCTGCTCCCCTTGCCTCAGAACAGCTAACAAGTGCATAACATTTTTTATTATCTGCTGTTCCTCTGAATGTTTTCCAAATGTATTATTAGCAATGCAACTATAACCGGTTTCCTTTTCCTGGAGTTTCTCAGAAATCTGAAGACAAAATTTGTCTTTTGCATTTCCCATCATGGTTACCATGTGGGACTTGAGACAGTGTTTTGGATGGCAGATGTGGATGAGATGGCACAAGTCAAAGGAAGCTGGGAGGAACTCCCTTCATGCCTGAGCGGGCAAGTCTCCTGTTTCAAAGAAACAAAGTGTTTTCCACTGGTATTTTTGTTATTGATCAAATCATACAAAAATGGCTTTGAAAAGAAAATCATTTGTCACCCCACTCACCACGGCATCATGTCTTACCAAGACATACACGTTCACATTCCTGTCTGGCAGGAGAAGCCCAGTCCTCTGCACAGCACATTCAAAGAGATGACATGCTTAAGTAGAGTGTAGGAAGTCTGATAGAAACAGCAGTCCTCAGGCCGTGCAGCTGGGCAGAGGCCAAGAGCTAATGCACAGCACTTCCTGAACCACAGAACCCAACGGGGCTGTGATCCCCAAGAAGCTCAGGCCACTCTAGGAATCTTTACCTCTCATAAGCACAGTGACAATACAAAGAATGCTGCCATAACAAACTCACTCCCATAACTGCAAATTTCAGCAACGAATCTTTAACATTGTATAGGAAGAAGAGAGATTTCTTGCTGTGAACACAGGGACACACACTTCGCCTCTCAATGTTCAATAGCCTACAAGCAGCTGCACTTGTATCATATCCACATGGCCTGGTCACGAAGTTGTGGAATTTGGAAAGCTCCATCACAAACAACTTCAGAGACATGCTAATTCCTACCTCACTCGCCACACTGCCTGAAAGGTCCCTTTTTCTCTCCTGCCACTGCACCGTTCTGCTCTGAGACATCAAGCTAAAACCTTCGCTGCTTGGCTCTTTATTCTGCAAGTGATCTTCAGTCCATTAGTGCAAAAGGCCACAAAGCTCTGAATAACACCTACATATCATGAATGTGGGGTAAAATGACCGGTAAAAATCTCTACTTCAGCCTCTTCTTAGCACATGTAATGTACACAGCCATATGCTTGGCCAGAGATTTCAAGATCCCTTTATCTGACATTTGTGGAAAAAAAAAAAAAACACTAATTTGGATTTGAAAAGTTAAACACTCACACAGGAGTTTCAAAATGGTCAGATCTGTGACTAACACAGCCTCTATTTCTTGCCACAGAAATTGAAGACAGCCACCTATCCAAATCCAGTGCCACATCTTTAGGCCAGCTACAAATACAACAAACTGCCCCTGGCTTAATTTTTAAGGTTAAATGTGGTTTTAAGCAAGGTTAAATACAGTCCAGACTTCACACGGCACTAATTGTATGTACACAACAATATGAAGCCCCTTCCCCTGCCACAAAAAAGTACATATTGCTGCACAAGGTGGACCTCTTCTGGTGAGGATCTTGTGCTCTGAAGCACCTGGTTCCATTAGCTGTGGCTAAGCAGAGGTCTACAGGGGCCACAGCAGCACACAGCTTCTTCTGAAAGTAACTAAAGCATACGGAGGCAAGGGGGAGCAGCAAGTCAGAGAATCAGAGCACACACGTGTGTCCTTACCTCAGCGAGTGTCAAATTTTCATCGTTCAAGATGACTCTGGGAGGTGCAATAACTGAAGTTAAAAAACAAGTTACAAAACAGGGCCACCCAGCAAACAAAACAATAAATACAGCAGGTATGGGAGGGATTACTGTGTTTTTGTTTTGTTTTTAAAAAGTGACATTTTCACGCTGCCCACACAGGCTTCTTATTATGTAGAAGCACAACATGGCTAAGAGCAGATTCTACTTCCTTTGCATTCTGGTGCCCTACTCAGGGAGGGAAAAAAAATATATATCCCTCCCCAGATCATATCTCACAGCATCACAAGATCTCATACACATCACAATTAGGAACAGGCTTTATGAAGTAAAGGCAAACATTAGCAACAGCACACTCACACAAGTAAAATGGCAAATCTGGATCTGCAAGGTGGCTTCTTACAAAATCTCTCACCGTGCCAACTGTGGAAAAAAAGGGAGAGAAAAGTATGCTGAATTACATCTGTCTCTTCATGTACCAGGCAGAAGGGCTAGCACACCTCCAGAACTACCCTCTGCAACGTCTGCAGATTGCCTTTCACTCAAAGGAACACTACACTTGTTACTACTGCCAGCTTTTTGGAGAAATGCTCACACATGATGGCTCCCTGGTAAAAATCAAAGGATGCTGTCACATCAAGTTCTTCCATTGAAATCCTACAGCATCTCCAAGATTTGCAGCCAGCAGCCAGGTGCAACGCTGCTGACTAGTTACTGGTTTTTCCTTCCATATACAAGTATCAAGACTAGCATTGCTACCAGGTGAAAATAAGATGACCTAAATTATATAGCAAGAGTTGCACTGCACACAGCTTGACTTACTATCTTCTGTGAAATTAAGAGGCAGAAAGGTCCAGCCCCTGTGACAGCATAAAGATCAGCCCAGAGCCACCCCTCTTCTGCCATGCAACTAACCAGTGCTGAGAGAGGTGAGCTGCAGGCACACCTGAAGCAGAGGTTGCTCTTACCAGTTTCACTAGGTCGGAAGAAGCCCTGCAGGACATGGCGGTCTGGGAAATGGACTCTCAACACCACCTATTCAGAGGCAAAGCACATCAGGTCAGTTGTGCACGGCCATTTGGGAAGGCCTGTCCTTGCCTTCAAATCTGCATGTGTTCTTTAAAGGGGGAGATTTGAATCTTTTACTCTAAAGGTACAGAAAAACATTCAGGTTGGTAACTCAGAGGACACACACAGGCTGCCTGGCTTCCCAAGGCCGTAAGAGAACTGATCTATACAAACACTACTGCATACAGTGCAGCAGCATTGTCTATTAGCTCCCAGTGTTAACAGAGGCTCAAAAGACATTGCTAGATCCTAAATGTGGACAGGTACAGAAAGTGAATCAGTACCCTGAAGTACCTAAGGTAGCAGGAATCTGCCAGTCACACAGCTCCCAGACAGTATATCTAAAATAACCATTCTATTTCCAGTGTTGGTCAGACAGCACCAAACTTGAGAACTTAATCCCTTATTTCTTTGCAACAAATCACCGAAGACAAAAATGCCATAGGATCACACTTCCAAAGAGAGGTATCCCCACTCCATAACATCTTATTTAACCTGTAATGAGATACTACTGAAACTTAAGAGTTTACAGAGGAGAGGTGGATAGAAAAGTTCAGTCAGTTAGATTGATGTGTGCATGTGAGGGGGTTTTGAACCATCATCTGGAACAAAACAAAAGGAGTTAAACTGCCTGCCACTCAACCATGTCAATCCATGTGAGATGATTTTACATGGTACAGCTATTACGCAAGTCCCACAAACAATTAACAAGGAAGGAATCTGCAATGTCCTCCTTTAGGCAGCTGAAGATCCCGCTGTTCTCATCTGGTTTAGGGTGACAGTAAGCCCCAAGTCTGGACTAGCCAGAAGGACTAGAAAAAGAACCAAGGATACCTTTGGGTAACGTCCTATCTTTTCTTTCAGCTGAGCCTCCCTTAAAGATTTGGTCAGCAGTGGAGCATCTTCCAGGCGTTTCCTAGATACACGGGAAGACAACAAGCTGTCACCTCTGTAAATTTAAGACACACTTTCATTTTATTAAGAAAGTATAAAATCCAAGCATGACTGATGAGATCTGCTCAATAGTTCACATATCTCTCACAGCTTTTGAGAGGAAGTAGCACTTTCACCAAAAAATATATATTTTTTTTCCAGTAAGTAAAGAAATAAGCTCCAACAGATCCCTTTCAATCTCATGTTCAGTTTCAGATCTTTCCTTTCTCTCTGGATATCCTATTTACCAGAATACATTTTGGTGAAACATTTGATTGTATAATTAAAATAATGCACAACTATTTGTAAGTTATCTCCTATGCCTATCCAGTCTGAAGGACCTCTATTTCTAAGAGTCCTCAAGGCACCTCAGGAACAACAGATGCTGAACAAAACCACTACAGGCTTACTTCACTTACTGCACTCCAAACTGCCAGCTGGGACACCACGTTCTAAAATGCTCTGAAAGTATTAATCACAGTTTGAAAAGCAAAAATGAAATTAACCTTCCCCGTGTCATCTTTGTGTACCCATTTCTGATATCTGTCATCTTTGTGTACCCATTTCTGATATCGACTCTTGTCTCTTCACGAAATCAGAATTAAATTCTAATTGCATACAAAATACTGCCTTGCATGCAACTAGTCCTTAGTAAGACACAGCAGCTTAGATCAGAAGCCAACTGATATCGCTTTCATGTGGAACTTGTCTTTATATTTATCCCTGGCTGTGAGGGGGGAAAAGCATTACAAGCATCAGCAAATTTGGAAATGAGGAAATTTTTGAGGGGGCTGAATTCCAGTAACCCCCAACCAAATGACTCTACATTTGTACCACTAACTGCTCCAGACCCACAAGTGGCAGAGCAATTTTCAAGCCCGTCTGTGTACTCATGTGGATTTCAGAGGCCTATGGGGAAAAAAAAACAGCTCCAACTCATCTTGGCTATAGTGCAGTTTCATGGATTACTTGCAGAGTTTAAAAGAATGGTGTGATGCTCTTAAATACACTGATGAAATCGATTTCTTTGAGGATATATTGACAACAAAATGCTGTTGTGAAAGGGAGGCTACCTTACCTTAACATAAGCTTTTAGCTCAGAGCTAGAACTTAAGTGCAGTAAAGATGTAAATAATCAGCAACAAGTTACTTAAACAGTGAGATGCCTCGTTAGTTCAGCTTCCTATAGTTCCTTCATCTCTTTGTGTTCCCTTCAAACATCCTCCTGTCTTGATTAGTGGTTACATTTGAATTTGCATTATTTCAGTTTGGGTAACCTATCTCAAATTCGGGCTGTTTTTTTTAAACAAGGTCTAGTAAAAGGTTAATACTGGTAAAAAAATTTAAGGCTTTTCTTCCTGGCTGAAAAAGCTAGTAATTGCTAATGAAGTCATAGAATCGTTTAGTTTGGAAAGGACCTTAAAGATCATCTAGTTCCAGCCTCCCTGCCATGGGCTCAAAGCCCCATCCAACCTGACCTTAACACTTGCAGGGATGGGGCATCCACAATTTCTCTAGGCAACCTGTTCTAGTGTCTCACCACCATCAAGGTGGAGAACTTCTTCCCGATGTCTAATCTAAACCTACTCCCTTTTCGTTCGAAGCCACTGCCTTGTCCTGTCACTGTATTCCCTCACAGAGTTCCTTCCCAGCTTTCCATGGAGGCTTCCTTTAGGTACTAGAAGGCTGCTGTAAGGTCTCTCCAAAGCCTTCTCTTCTCTCAACTGATCAACCCCATCTCTCTTAGCCTTTGTTCACAAGAAAAGTGCTCCAGCCTTCTGATCATCCTCAAGACGTTCCTCTGGACCTTCTCTAGCAGAAGCACATCCTTATATTGAGGGCCTCAAAAGCTGGATACAGTATTCCAATGGAGGGCCTCACAAGAACAGAGCTGAGATAGAGGATCTCCTCCTCCCTTGACGTGCTTGTTATGCTGCTTTTGATGGTTACTTAGTGGGAGTAACTCCTAAGAAGCTGTAACACTGTGCTCATACATTTGTCCATTACAAGTTACTAATTCCAGACATTTAATTCCTAGTAGTTAATGCAAAGTCAGATCAAAACAGAAAACAGGAGTTCACCACTGCTTTGAGCCTCCAGCAAACAAGAGCACATCTAATATAAATAGAGTGGCTTATCTTTCAGAAGAAAGGAGAAGAAAAGAGGGAAAAAAAAAAAAAAAGAGATGGAGTGTTAAGTAGCTTTGATTAACTCTTTGAAATGTAGAAGGCAGGAAGGAACCTTTCTTTTACTCCGTTTTTTTAGTGAGGGACTGGCCCTGACTAGCTGGAGGTTCTCAGATAAACTTATCACCACGCAGGCATCACAGACTTCATGATGAAACTTTCAAGTGAAGCTTTCAAGTGAAACAATTATCCCAAACACAAACAGTTAACTAGTTCACACAGAAACAAAGGATCTTTAAACAGAAAGATGGCACAGCCTTTGAAACCAAATGGCACAAAGGGCAGAGATTTCCAGTGCTTATCATTAATTCCATACCCGGTAACTTACCTACGACCCTAACCCCAGAAACAACAGCCAGCAACAGGGCCACAGTGTGACTGCACTCAGCAAAAGGATACGAAGCAAACTCAAGTCACCAGCAGAAAGGGAACTTGCCTCTCACTCTGCAGTTGTGCCAAACGTTTCCGTACATCATCCACTGTGACTTCAAAAAACTCATCAGGAAGGTCTTCCAGGTCGGCAGGGAGTGGTTCGAGGAGGTCTGGGTGACACAGAAGTGGCTCTCGTTCTACAAGCTACAGAATAAAAAACAGGTGTGGGTTGGTCTTAAATGCACTGCTTTGCTTACACTGTAAGATTCCTGGGGAAAAAAAAAAGGGTTTGCAAACTGAACTACAATCACTGGTTGAGTATTCCTGACACTAAAACATACATTCACTATGCAGATCCTGTCAATGTTTCAGCTAGTTGTTTTTTGTTGTTCAACAGTTGATACAGCCACACCCTAACAGTTAGCTGCTCTCCTCTGGACTGAACCCAGAGTAATAAGCTCAGCACTCACATAAGGTGAGGAGAGAGCACTCCTTTGCAGGAAGGGTCGGTGGAGTCTTTTCAACAGCACAACAGTATTCTGCAAGTTACAAGCTTGTTACAAGTACCCCATTTCCAAAATCACGCCTTCCCTCTGGCTGCACTTTCTCACCATCCCACAGGCATTACACAACTAGCACAGGTGCTATTCTATGTACCAGGGCTTACAAACCTCCCTTTTAAGCTGTTCATCTGCCACATACTCCTGCCTGCATCATTCCCTCTGTTCCCCTTGCTTCACATTTTCTTCCTGGCTGGTACTACGGGCACCAGCTCCCAGTCAGGTCTCAACCCATTTTTTCTTACTCTAGAGAGCCATCCTTCGACCTGTTGAGCTCCCTCAACTCAGCCATTGTGGGGTTTAATCATACATTTCAGCTTTTTGACCTGGTTTCTGGTACATATCCCTTCTCATCCAACACAGAGATCTCCCTTAGAACCCTTTTGCTTTGCACTTTAAGAAGTACTTGGCACTGAACTCAGCCATCACTGCAGGCAATGGAGACAAATGCTGGGGGAGCACTACACTGTAAGCAACAGCTGCCATAAAGGTACTCCTTACATTTATTGGGCAACTTCCCTACACCACAAGTGCTGAGGACAGGCTGCTCAGGCAGCACACAGACCTCCAACAGCTGAGACAGCCTTCACTCCCACAGGGCACAGGCAGCCTCTGTCCCCCCTATTTCCAAAGCCCAGAGCTGGAGTTAAGAGATCATGATGGCAAACCACTAAGTGTCCTGTCCTGTAACTGCACTTTCTGTTATAAAATCTACAGTACACATGTGTACGCATAGACACAGATATACACACACCAATTTCAAACTTATTAGATGGTGTTCACTGCCCAAGAAAGGAAGACTGACACTGCCTATCCGTGCTCAGAGGAGATGCTGCCTACTATCCTCACACCAGAAGCAGCAGCTGTATATGTGAACATAACCACTGTAAGGGTCACATACACAGAAGGCAGTTACATAACTACTCTTGAACAACTCAAACTTTTTAAGCCCTAGACATCTTTAAATGTCCAAAGCTTTAAAGCAGTGCACTGTACTACAGGCAGCAGGATTTGCAGGGGGAAGCAGTCCAAGACTGAGGAGCCCCATGAGAACAAAAGTTTTGATAGTTAATACAGCATTTCTTTACAGTCAGCCTAACACAGCTCGAGGCTCTACGAACAAATCTGTTTCCCATTTCTCCCCCCTATATTCCCTCATATATTCTTTCCAATCCAAATGAATGCCTCAATGCCTGCCCTCCATCTCCCTTCCCCCAGGCACGGGCCCCTTGGGAACAGAAGGAGTCTCCTTCAATTGTCAAAAGAGACAACAAATTACAAGGCAATGTTCACTCTATTTGCGGGCACTAAAGGGTAATTTGAGAAATTAGAAGAGCGAGGTTGTATGGGTGGGACCCTTGGCTACATTTAGAAAGCTGAGCAGAGCCTGCTCTAACTAGAGGGTGAAGGACCCTGATTGCAGCTTTCCCTGGGCGCAGGGAGGAACGTGGGGCTGCAGCAGGGAGTGATGCTGAGCACGCTGAGCCACCCCGGGGCTGCAGCACAGCAGGGCTCAGTGCTGTGAGCAGGAGCTGGGAAGGCCAGGCCGCTGTCAGGGTTAGCCCGGCCTCCCCACCCATCAGGCACATCTCATTTCACTCTGAACACATGCATATAGAAAAAAAAAAAAGGCTTCTGGAACATCCCCTACAGCCATTCTCCAGCCTATTGGATCTACACATAGGCTGACACAAAACCTACTACTTCCCACAGAGAAATGCCCCATTCAGGATGTCTCCGTTTAGCTCTGCAGTGTACCTGTACCAGCCCAGCACAGACACAGATGGGAGCTGAAACAGCTGTGTCCATTTTTCCTGTCTCCTGGCCAGTCCTGAACGCTGCCTACATCGACTTCCAACCTGACACAGTGCTTAGCTGCAACTTAACACAAAACACCAAAGTTCTCTGTACAGAAGAACAGGTACGTGAACATCTAGCAGGACTGCAAGCACACACCACCACGGTAAGAATTTCCCAGTGTGACATTTTCAGCTAAGTCCCAACAACAAGAGTTAATAAAGAGAGTGAAAACTGATCCAAGCATTTTGAGCTTGTTTGTCAAAGTTCCTGCTACTTGGTTTCAGAACTGCGTGGCAGCCTGATTCCAACCAAGAGCTGCACGAGGATCTGCAAGGCACTGCTCAGCAGCCAAAAGACATGACTGTTCTGCCCCCAAGGATGCCACATCATCACATCTCTTCTGCCACACGGTTTACACCCACTGGATCAACCATACATGTTGCCTCCTTGCAGGCATGGGAAACAGTCTTCAGAGAGAAGGAGTTCTGCTGCTGCTGCACCAATCCTCTCCTCGCCCAAAGTCAAGTAACCAACCACCCTATCCCCATTTCCTTATCCGTTACCATTTACTCACATAGAGAGATGCCTGACAGGAATGACTGAGTACATTCAACACACTTGTACCAGCCTAAGGTACGGGCAGAATCCAAGGGTGATTTAGGAAACTGAACACACCAGGCCGACCAACTTACTTCCCAGCCCATGTGGCAGAAGGGAGCTCTCTCTTGTAACAACAAAAGGTGACCATAAGGCAGTTTCTACCTTCCATGATTTAAGAATTACACGCTTGCTGCCATCTTTCTGCAGAGAAACCCACGTTACAGTTTATCACCTTCCCAGAACAGCAGTTCTTCAAACTCTCTGCTTCTGCCACCAAAGCCAGAACATCACACACCTCCCAGCAGCGGGCTGAAGCCATCTGTTCACAACAGTGTCTGCTACACAACCTGTGCAACTGCATTCTATGCCACACCACCAACTGCAAAGAAAGCAATTCACTCCGAGGTCACTGCTCTGTCCCTAAGAAGGTTTTCCCAGCTCACCTTTCTCCGACTTTAAGGATAGTGGAGGCTGCTGAGCTTTCCAGAGCAGTGAGATCTCCTTGGAGACCCACCTCCTCCCCACCACCTCAGGGAGCTCTAATCTCCAGGGGAATCTGGTGTAAAGTTACCTTCTAATAATTAATGTTCTGACATCAAAGTCAGCACGCAGCTGTCTGTAAACCATCTTTAGCCTAAGAAACGAAGGGACGCCAGCACAGATTTTATCCAGCCTCTCTTCGGCTCCAAAAACCACACACAGGCAAAGCATTAATGGGAAGATTCTTTTACAAAAATGGACCTTTGATGTTTAAAAATAATTTGTTTTGTTTTGTTTTTTTTTTTTCCCCCTCAGGACTGAAAAGGGACAAAAAGCAGATGCCATGTGGCTAGCCCTGCTCTGCTGTTGCTGCTGAGAGCAGAGGATGGCAGGAATGGAGGAGGAACAAAATGTAATCAATCAGCTGCAAAAGCACCAGAGATCAAAGGGCTTGAAAACAGCAGTCAAAATCACATGCTGTTTAACACAAGGGCATAGCCCCCCCCAACAGAATCTGCAGCTGCTCCCAGGGCTGCTCTCAAACTGGAGGGGAAGCTGGTTCCCCAAGTGCCTCCGAGTGGTTTGAACCAGACTGCACTTCTGAACACGATGCTGGATCACACACAAGAGTCCCCAGGCCACCACAGCTCAGCTCTGTGCCCATGAGCACCGCTTCCCATTAAGCTGTAACCAGTAAAATTAGTTCTGTCTCTCCAGTCAGCGTGCAGAGAAGTGGAGACTGCAGATGGAGAGGAACAGCAGCAAACCCTTGAGCTCTTCCTTCCTTTTCAGACAACGGAAACTCCTCCTTTCCAAATCCTTCGTAGGTGAGAGTGTCACTGAAGCAAGCAATGCATTACACTGGGCAAACTGCACAGCCTACTGTTTAGCTCTGCACGGTCAGAGTCTGTTCCAAAAGGTTAAATAACACTGATTAAAAGGACCCAAACATGTTTCTAATATACTAAAACATTCACCACTGGGTTGGCAAGGCTTCTTCCTGCTACATTTGTAACTCCTTCAGAGTCCTTCCAGGGTCTGGCTTCTCCTCCTAAACAACTCTGAAACTCATCAAGAATTGACTGCAACCACAAAGAAGTCAACCAAGGTAGAATCTCTACATCAGCGCGAGGGCATACGCACAGCCTTGTTAAACTCTTCCTGGACTGAGCTCCCTTGGAACCTCATCAGGCATCTTTTCTCCCTACATATGGCTTTCCTTTGTTTAATCCCTTGGCTGGTTCAGAACGAAAGATAAACACCGAACTCCAACTCTAGGAGGTACTAAAAACTGGGAAACAACAAAGGAGACCTCTGAAGATTAAATCCAGCCATCGTGACGATGCGTGCAGTGAAGGGCCAAAGGAAGGATCTGATGAGAACCTGGGACATGAAACTCCCAACACACAACTTCATAACTTAACACAGAAACACTGTTAACACCTCTTACACTACACTACTTACCAGACACATCCAGCCTTGCTGAAGGCATCCAATTCCATATTGCTGCCCTAGGGTTGACATTAAGACCATCTTGTAATGATGGTCGTCAGTTCTGATATCATTATACGGATTAAAGCATTTTGAATTAAAAATATATTGGTTAAAAATAAGAGATACCAACAGCACAGATAGATGCACAATTTGTATTTATGGAATAAGAGTTAAAAAGAGTTAGGCTTTATGTAAGAAACGTGATATTTTAAAAAGCAAGACAGAACACACCTTTATATGAAAGACTGAAAGGAAGAGGTCCAGACCTCATTTTCCAAATATTTAGATTTCAGCAAAACTGATGCAACCATAGCTGAAAATTTCCTTTCCTGTATCTTTGGCCCTTACAATTTACCACGTGTCACCAAAGCAATCCAGAGTGACTACAGACAGAAGACGTGAGGAAGCAGATATTAACAACCACCCGCACAGAAGACTGCTTTTAAAATCCCATTACTTCCCATTACTTTACGGAGTTCAGTGTTTCATGCCTTACAGAGTTACAAACCCAGCCTTCTCAGACCTTAGAAGCATGCTACAGGCATAATCAAGTTGCAACAAACTTGTTAAGAATACTTCTGCTCCTAGAATACGAACATATAATGAGCTAGAAAGGTCATCCCTTTCAATATGGGAAAATACACCAGGCGTGCATCCCACAGATCACACAGAAGGCAAGTCAGCCACATCTAGCAGTAAGCACCTCCAGAGAATTACAGAACACAAGTCCAGCCAAACTCTGCTCATTTGTAGTAAAACTGCACAGGAGATAGCAGACAAACAGGGCTCAGGTGACAAAGCAGGCATCTGTTAAAGACATTTCTCTTTTTGTGAAATTTGAGGCAGAAATAAAAGCTGTTCTGGGCTACATTTCTAACACACTTGCACTGCCTCTGCTAGAACCAATCAAAAATATTTTAAAGTTCAAAGCTTTTCTTACTTCTAGGCAGCACGTAAATTCATAAATTTCCAGCCTTCCTAAGTCCTATAGTAAAAACGTAGCACTTTCTTGGCAGAGCTGTATGCATGACATCATGGCATCCAACACAAATATTAAGACATCTTTCTCCTCTCAGGAGCTCAGCTTAGGGCAAGGGAGAATACAAAGAGTCCTGACTGCAAACAAATTGTTTTACCTGCTCTTGTTCCTTCTGCAGTTCTTGGCTGTTCTTAGACTTCTTTGGCTTAGAAGGGCCTCCAGGGCTAGAGAAAGTTGTTGGCAGCTCCAAAGATGGCATATCCAACTCGGGAGGTGGTGCAGACACAGAAGAGTTGCCCAGACGTTGTCCACCTCCAAAAAAAGGGACAAACGGGGTAGACTTGGACTCTGAAGGAGGACACAGCTCCTCCAAGCTGGCATGTGGTTCTCTAATTGAGTCTTGCTCATCCGTGCAGCTGTTTAAAGACAAGGCCGCATCCCCGTGGTCCAAAACCGTTGGGAATGTCTGTGTCTGAGGTAGGGATACATCCACTGCTCCTTCAGTAGAGCTTGGCATCACTACTGGCTCATCACACTGTGCTGTGGTATCCACAGCTTCCTCCTGAACAGACAAACCGCATTTCTTCATGACAACCCTTGAAGAAGACACCAAATAAAAAAAAAAAAATCATTTTTAATAACAGTAGTGTTCCTCCCACCCTCAACGTGACCAAGATGCAATGGAGGTGGCTGGACTATAATTTAATAATCTGCTTGTTCTGATTGCTCAGAAATTAGCAGGGGGGCAAAAACAGAACAGGAACTGCTCTCTCCACAGGAAGAGAAGAAAATTACTCCAAAGGAAAAAAGCAAACAATAGTCAGACGTAAAGCACATTTCTTAATCATCTCTGCCTTCCATCCATATTGTAAGGAACAGAATGAAGTGACTGGATGAGCACAGAAAGCCAATTGGTAACTGCCATCTCATCAACCCAGGCAGTCAGCAGGAGGCAGTGCAGGGTTTGGGAGCTTAAGGCAATAAATAAATGAATAAAGACAGAAAATTAGAAAGGAGAAAAAAAATAGAAAAAAAAAGACAAAAAGGAAGAAGCAAACAAGCCCCTTTAATCCGTACAACTGGTTGGTGCCAGCATCTGCAGCTGTGGGAAGCACATCTGGGCAGCAGTTTCAGATAAACAGGCAAATACAATAATTACTGAGTGCAGTGATGTTTGTCTTTTTGAACTTTTTTCATGCTTTTTTTTTGTGTGATACTTGAGCAAAACAAACTCACTAGAGTGAAAATACAAAACAAAGAGCTCAAACTTGCTCCTCCCAACCTGACAATAGCACTGCCTCCCGTCAGGCCAAGTGACTTCAGTGTTGTCTTCTCTAGTGCATCTTTTCCTGAGATCTGTAACAAAGACAGAGGAGAAACTATAGCAACTGCCTACCTGAAAGGATGTAAAGAGCTCTTTCTAGGAAGAAGTCTGCATGAAAATCACCACCACACAGCACCAGAAACAACTCAAAACACACTCCTTCCACAGCTGGAAACGAAACCTGAATCCCTCTGTATTCACCTGTACTGCTTCACCAAATTCACTATCAAATTCTCTTCAGAGAAAATGACCTATATGTTTCTGTCCCGTGCGTACAATCAAATCTGATCCAGCCTCAGCAAAGCACAATTTTTACGTCAGTAGTTTAACCACAGACAATATCTGAGCTAGCAGACAGCTGATTTCATTACACACACCTCCCATCTGCTTGTAATGACCTGTTCTAGAATAAAGACAATCTGTCCACAGAGGTCAGTGGGAAGTAAAAGGGACAGCTAGGGAGAGCAAATTCCATAATACGCACATACAAAATTTTAAACAAAACATTAATAGCAAAAGATCAAAACAGGGAGAAAAGCAAATATTTATTAAAATGAAACCACTGTTTTGACTCGAGCTTTAAAAGATGTTGGAAAGAAAAACACAAACAGGTCACTGAGCTCATTTTATGGGCTCAGAGGTCTAACCAGCCCAGGGTTACGTTCCAAGAGAACTTTTTTCCACACAGACTTGTCAGGCTTTGAAAAGATCAACATTTTTCTACTTCCCCTCTCAAGAAAGTTCAAAAGAAACACTTTCCAGGTTGGAAAGTGGGGCTAAGTTTTCCTTATATTTTAGAGGCAGAAGAAGAGACAGTTAAGAAGGCTTTGCTGCCTTACCTCATCTCGCATGTAAATACAGACCGGACAGAATTCACCTCCTTGTTCCAGAAACTCCCTGCAATAAAGAACAAAATACTGCAGCATCTGTAGAGCAGTCTATCACTTCAAAAGTAATGCAGAGAAATAGTATGTGAAATTAACTAGAAGCACTCTCTTCTCCCCAGAAGAGCCATTACACAGCTCAAAGAATCAGTATCAGACATTAAGAATGCATTCCAATGCATTCACTGCTCCTTAAACTTAACACTCCACAAAGTTCAGAAATAAAGAAATAATTCCAGTTGATTCTGAAACGAGTCCATCTTACTAAACAAATTCAACACTGTTCTTAGCGTGCTTCACTGAACAACCTGTAACATCACAGAGAAGAGTTCAGAAAGCCCAAGAACTGCTTTAAGTTCAATAGTTGGTGACAATATAGACTACACTTTCTTTAAGGAATGGTCAGTTTCCTTCCATGTATGCGTAGCAACAAATCAGAATGAAATACTGCTCTAAAGCAGATGAGCTGAGGACAGAGTTGGTCTGTCCTAGTGTCAGGGAGATTTAAAAACAGCAAGAGCTTTTAGGTGATGGAGACTGGGGACAAAATAAAGCCAAAGAAAAGAGTGCTGTAGTAGGAAAGAAAAAGCAAAGATAAACCCACAGGCAACAGTGCAAGGCAATGACAGGCCATCTGCAGAGGAAGACCTCAGTGAATGATTCACAGCATACAGGAAAGGAAAAAGTAGCTCAAAGCTGTAAAGACAGTCCCTGCATACTACTCATCCCACTTTTCTCAAGATAAGCAAAGGCAAAGTAGAATCTTTATTACATATTCATTTGATCAAATGTAGAAAATAGGAAAAAAAATAATTGTCCACCACAGTAAGTCTCAGCAATCACCCATCTGAGATTACTCACACACTCAGCAGTGCCCACTGTGTACAGAGTAATGTGCACTCCTGCAATGTCAAAATAGAAAGGTATATATTCAGGAGATCACTCAGAATCCTATCAGAGATCAGTTATTCTGTATCAGAGTAAAGCTAATAGAAGAAGGAAAAAAAAAGCCACTCTAAATTGTACTGAGGTAACTGTCACACATGTTCTGTACCTTTCATTACTGAAGCAGCATCTATTGTAAATGTTAGTAAGTCATTGAGCAGAGTTTTGGACAGACAGCTACTAAGAGTTCTAGTGCTTAACTGTGGGAATGAGGTTTGGCTCCAACAGTCTCAGCACTCAAACTAAGAAAGAATCATTGCAGATGCTAACCTCGAGCACTGGAGCTCCTGTGGTCCAGCCTACAGTGAGGAGGGTGATGTCTGCCTCTTTGGTGGGCACTGCACACTCAGTTTGGCTGAGTGACTGGTTTGACTCCTCCCTTGCACTACAGAGGAGAACCATTTCACACGGTTACTTTTTGCCTTTATGTTCCCATGTGTTCTACTCAGAGGCATCTCTCAGCTTTGCTGAGAAGCATTCCATCTGTGCACAGCAGCAGATGAGTCCGTGTACCCAAATGCAACATACTGTTTTCAGTGCAGTGATTCCAATAACCTTAAGAGTCACCACAATGCTCAACCGGAGTAACACAATACCAATACCTTTGTCAGTGTCTTATGTAGTCTTCCTGTTGCATCCAAAAATACAGCAGTTTGGCAGCTTAGAAGAATACATACGCAATCAGTGTTTTGCCAAATATGAATTTATTTACTCTTGTACAAAGTGACAAAACAAACTGAGCAGGGGAGGAGTCAGTCAGTCTACAGAGCAGAAAAACACAAGGGGGAAACAGCCATTAGGCTCTGGGAAAATTCATCAAGGACACTCCCATTTAAGACTCAAAAGAGCTCCAGTGAAACGCGAGCAGAGCAACTGCAACGAGTCCCTCAGAACTGGGAGTGCCATCTGCAAACCTACAGACCTCAATCCTTGAGTAACCCTCAAGAGTAAGAGGGCATCAAAGAGTTCCAGATGGAGGACGTGGGGGAGCAGACCAGTAAAGCACTGACTAGAATTCACACTTCCATTTACTTTAATTGCAGTAGCCTTTCTCCAGCCTTGATCTAAAGGTTAAAACTTAAATCTCTCTAAAGAAAGCGTGGTGATACAGGATAAGGCAAATCACAACCAAACTGACAAGCTCCACTTGCTTGGCTCAACAAATCCATAAACAGCAACATGTAAAACCAGCCCTGAGGGACAAGTTCAGCTCAGGGAAGTGAGGGGCTGAGAACTGCCATCAGATCCACTGCAACAGACTGGAATGGGTTCAGCAGTACTGAGGTATCTCCTCTTTTTTGAAGGGGCAGGAAGGGGAAAACACACTTCTCCCAGCCAACATACCAAATGCCATCGTGCAGAAGTAGGTGACAGACACAGCCACAGTACCCTAATTACAGCCAAGCTTCAGCTTATGAAAAACAATTAAGTTTCTAGTTCAAAGAAAACAAACAAAACAAAAAAATCCAACGCCAAAACAACCTAAAATAGGTTGCGACCACGTGCTGTTCCACAGCACTTACACTCTGCCAAGGACAAAAAGCAGTGTATGATGCTCTGCAGGAACCAACTGCTATCTGCTCCAGTACAACTATTCCTACATGATCCCTTCTGTGTTGTTACTCAGACACTGGAGTCACACTGGTTCCATTACTGCAGGCGTTCTCCCATACACCAGGAAGACCCTTCTTGCAGTTGTGTTTATAAATCCTGCAGCTGCTAGTGTATTTGAAGCAGTGGCAGCGAAGCATCAGCCTCCAGGACACACTCAAGCTGTCAGAAACCTCAGAGTTACGCTGGTCTCCAGAGGCACTCAGCAGCTGCCACTCTGCCTGTTCCCAATCCCACCGTTGGGGAAATAAAGCCTGCAATGAGGAGCAGGCTCTGCTTACACTCCGGTACCGAATGCAAACCTTGATGAAGAAGGGCAAAAAACCAAACCAACCAACCTCACATTGTGTCTCCTGTTAGTTTGGAACAAAACAGCACCTCAGACACTGCCTCTAGCACAACCTCGCAGGCTGCGCATGCTCAGACTTTTCCAGATGACCCAGAATGGATAGTCATCTTTATTTTGCTTTTAACATCTTTGCTACCAACCAGGATCACCTGTATCCCTACAGAAAACCTCCATCAAAACGCATAAAAATAAAGGGCTGCCGAGGTATGGAGGAAATGATGTGGATTTTTTATAGGCTGCAGCTTCTCTCTGGAACTACAGAAAATGGCAGACAAAAACAGCTCAGGGGAATAAAAACACAAACCTCAGTTCATCTATCAGAAAATCTGGATGATGAGCACTTAGGAGAGAAGCTGGGATGCAATGGAACAGCCATCTTCACCAAACAGACCAAGAAGAGAAGAAACCAATTCGACTTACACAACCTAGCTCCATTCTCCACTCTGAAATCTCTTTCCACTTCAATCCAAGGAACCCTTTGATTAAACACCCTTCTAAAAACATGTGAAAAAAATAGAGCTGAATGAATGATACCACAAAGATACTAGATAGTCACAGTCACTGTCAGAATGGACATTAAGCATCCAGACTGCTACCACTTCAATGTAAAACAACCCACAGAGCTACTGAAGCTGCCACAGGGGCAAGAGTGGGAGACTGAAAAGCAACAGTTCTCCCAGGCCTGATGGTAAAAGAGCATCCACCACTTGTGCCCTCAACCAGACTCTGAAGAACAGACTCCAAGCAAAGATCCCTGGGAGACTTATTTTTGTATAACTCTTGTAAGCCAGCAGGCTCCTCCTCCAGCTGCTGTTAATCCATTACATTCATTCACTGAGGCAAGCACATACATCAAACACATTGTCATTTCTTTGATGTGCTGTTCTTCAGAAGGGGAACGGCAAGCAGATTAGATTCCTTCATGTAGTGATCTGACAGGGCCTGTAAACATCTTGTGCAAGGGCTGCCGCATGCTGAGAGGAGGAGCAGCCTGACAATAGCTTCCAGACCTTCTTCAGACCCAATTAGCCAAGATGGACGTTGGAGACCTGGGGGAAATTCCAGTGGATTTAGAATACTTCCCCTCACGCACTTAGAGAGGCTGAGCATTCCAGGAAAACGTCTCCAGTTGGAAACTCAAAGGGAGGATTCAGCAGAAGTCACAAATTAGTGGAGTCGTTAGTCAGCTGTGTCAGCGCGTAGCGGAAAACAGCACAGCCCACGGAATCTCAGTGCACGGCTATAGATCCAGCTTGCTGTGCCAGTCACACACACCACCTTCGCTGCTCTTTGAGTTTAATCAGAAGCCTACAAAGTCCATCCAAACATCTGAGCTCAGCTTCCAGAGGGCAGAAGGGAAGAGCTGTGTCTTACGAACTGAAGTTAAGAACACTTAGAACGCGGTGGCAGCTATAACCTTAAAAAGAGCACTGTGTATATTAACTATTAGTGTTACAGCAACCTGTAACAAATAAAAGCTCCGCCAGTCTGGCTGCTCCTGAAGTGCAACAGGCACTCTTCTCCTCCCAGAGAAGGAGATGAGATGTAGTAAGGTTCAAGAGGGGGCCTTAAAACACCCAGAAAAATCATATCTGGCCTTTATTTCTCCACTCCCCTCTTGCCTATCTATTCTTTTCTATCTAGCATTTACATGAAGACTGTCCCTCTTAACTTAAGAGTAAATGCCAGACAGCAGACTTCACCATTAATGAGAAGAATAAGACTCACTTGTACCCCTTCAGATTACCTCAAGCATTTCCTCAAACTATTGTCTGGTGATACAAAATGCTGAGTAGAAAAACTGACATAAACCATTCCTACCCATCTGTTTCCCCCTTTGGATCTTTATTTCTGATGCATCACACTTCTCGTTATAACCATCTGTGGGACAGCTCTTAACTGGATTAAGACACTGACCTAAGGAAAGCACTATTTTTCAGCTGAATTAACTACATAAACCAATTCCCCACAAAGCTGTGCAAATGCCACGAGGAGAGTTAGATGGGAATACAGGAAATAAGCAGTAACTGCTCAACCCACTACTACTGTGGTGATGTTTTTGACAGAACCCATGATCCCATCTCCCTTCCTTGGGCCAACGCTAGGTACTCATTTATCTTTCTGGGGTGCAGTGGGAGAGCTAAGCAGAGAGAAAACCAACAGCACATCACTGGGAGGATCAAAGAATTCGTTCCCTCACCCTGGCAACAGCTCCAGAGCAGCTCAAGTCACACAAACCAGTTGTGCTACCTGACATACTGAGGTAACATCAGCCAGTTCAGCTCTGTTTCTTCAGCTATTTCAAGCACAGTTCAGAATGAGGAACTTTAAACTTCAGCTAAAGTAGTTTCTGCAGGTACACATTAGTCTAATCCTAACAGGTGCCCACAAATGGGCAACTGCTACAACTCAGCATGACAATCCATCACTTCACACCCTCTCAGCCTATGCTGAAAGGCTGAGCTTAACTGAAAGCTACTTCATTATGCCCCCTTCCCTTCCCTTCCCTTCCCAGCGACCACTCACTCTACAGCTTTTCTAGCACCACAGCCCTGGAGATGTTAGAACACAGCAGAGAAGGCCACCACCTCTCTATATTGATCAGTGTTTAAGTGTTTTAAGAAATGAGTCACACAATACTGTAGTACAGCAGCTGCTCAGAGGAGCGAGAAATTAACAGGCAACAAAAGCAAGTTCTCCAGTCACATTAAAAGAAGCCAAGAGCATCTGGCAGAAGGCAAGGAAAGAAGACAAGAATCCAGGTTCTGAAGACACATTATCAAGAGAAAAGTGAATCCAACTACAATAGGAAAAAAAAAAAAAAAAAGATTTGGAAATTCTGTTTGGTAGAATGGCTTTCACATCTTCCAAGCCACAAAAAAAGAACTGTCTTTAGAGAAAAGTTTATTAGTTTGACATCTTGAAACAATACGGCATCTTTAAGTCAAAACTAAAGACAAAAGAAAGCACAGAATTAAAATTAGACTCAAAAAGCAGGATTTCTAACTCATGTATGTGCTTAGTAAACACAAGACCAGATTTTCTTCCATTTAAATGGGATTTAATCAGTCATTCAAAGACTCCATGTTGCCTGCTGAGAGCTCCAGATTTCCTTGAGGATCTGCAGGACAGCAAGTCCCAAAAGCAACAGCAACCTGCTTAAGAACCCCTTCTACCAGGTGAAGCAAGAGTATGTCGCTGTTTAACTTATTAAACTGCATTTATCTCAAATCACAAACTTCCCAACCTCATCCCTTCCAATTCTCCTCCTCCATCCCGCAGGGGACCGAAGGGAAGAGCCAGCAGCTGCCTACTCGGGGTTAAAGCAGAAAGCTCTGTAACTACAACTATACAGCATCACACAGATCTGTTCAAACAAGTATTTTTTTCACTGCATTGCTCACCTGGTCTTTGCAAAATGGTTCAGAAGTTCCCACAAAGTCTGCTGACAGAGAAAGGTATCTTGCAAACGGGAGCCATCGTCCAACTGCAGTGCAATCCGAACCTGCGGGACAAACATGCTGAATTACAAACACAGAAGGAAAACTTCTTTGCAACTTTCTTCGGTATTTCAATGATCTTTAGAATCTGCTATCCAAAACAAAGCTATTTCCTTCTAAGCACTTGCTGCAAGTGATTACGTTGACAAAAATGTATTAGAAGTTAACATTCGTAACAAATTATTCTGCTACAAATACTTATCATTTTAATTCTCCAGCAAATAGATTCATTTGAGCTATTCATTAGCACTGCAGCGTCCTCTGACATCACTGAAATCTTAACATTACTGTATGATTTCAGCTCAGAGACGTGCTGATTAACAGCTTTGTTTTCAGAGTCCAAGCTCACAGTGCTCGTTTAGTGCTGCTAGGAAATCTCCATTTAAACAGTCTGACGTGAACCTGACCCGTCCCTCTCACATGTAACGCACAGCACCATACTAGCTATTGTTGCTACCTCTGTCTACAGGAACAGCAGGACAACAGATCTGATTCTGTCATTCAGACATCCACCAGCCTGACCAGTATCACTCCCCAAGGATTTCTCTGGACTCCAGACTTTGCTTCTCCATTAAATATCATCAAGAATTCTGGAGGACATCTATTTGATTATGAAATGTTCTAACACAAAGAATATTCCTGGCTTTCCAATAATCCTAAAGTGACAGTAAAAATAAGGAAAAAATGAAGCCCTTATTAAAAAAAATAAAATAAAATAAAACACACAAAAAAACCCAAATCTCCTCTTGAGTAAGAGGATGGAAAAAAGAGAAGTCACACTGTTTTCCAAATATTGCAATGTTTGTGCACTGCAGTTGCTCCTCACTTCCACGACTGCATATCTATTCAGAGTCAAAAAGAAACGACTTTGAAGGAAGTGTACGTGCCAGGGTAGAGCCAGAAGATACAGAGAGAGGAGAGAGAAGGAACTCAGGCCAAAGCCTAGAGAAAGTAAAAAGAATACGGAAGACCTTTTGAACACACAATTGGAGAGAGCTGAAGAGGAACAAGTGAGGAGTCTGAGATCAAAAGAGGAGACCTTCTACATAAGAGGTGTTCCAACAGCACTGAAAGCAGCTGACGGGGCCATGGTTACAGGGGAGCTCTGCAGAGAAGTTTCAGCACAAGCAGCAAACTCAGCCTCAGCTTTGGGTGGAATTTGGAAACAAGACAATGACTGCAGCAAACTCATTTGGTGAACTTCAGGAGGAAAGGGAAGGAGGAGTTTGCCAAACAGCAGCACTGACTTGTTTATCTTTTCCTCCCCATATTCTGTTGATGACCCATTTTTCAGCACAGCAAAGCAAGAAGCAGGAGAAAGACATGAGTTTAATATGAAATGAATGCTGGGATGGTGATGTTTCCTCTCAGAATCCACATCACAGCCTGAGATCTGCTCCTCCAGACATTCACTCGCTCTGACAGCATTCCCAGCTCATACAACGTTTGAACAGTGTGGCCAAAGGTGGTAGTAGAAAAAACACAAAACAAATCAATTCTCAGGTACCAGACCCTACTCGTTAGGGCATCCTGATTTGAAATGCTGTATCAGGCTTCCTAACCACCAGGTCTTAACATGCAATTTCAGAGCACATTAATCAAAAACCTCAAAAATAATTCCACTTATTCAATTACGGAGTTCTCAAATACCTGCAGGTGGCATTAGAAGGAAGGAAAAAAAAAAAAGAAAAGAAACAGGCATTTTCCAAACCAGAACATGAACATCTACACTTCTGAGCTCATGAAGCATCCTTTACACCCTATAGAAAACTTCTACTGGAAAAATCAATCAATAAAAGGCACATCCAAAATGAATAAGCTGACCCAAGGAAAAGGTTTAGAAGCCAAACAATTACACCGTATACTGCTGCAGTTTCTTTGGAGGAGCGTGTTTGTCATCTGCTACAGCTCCCAAGAGCCCCTGTGGGACTGCAGGCTGTGATCTGCTGGAGATGGGAATTTTTCTATGGAAAGGAAACCGTAGTATCATCAACAACCAGCTAACAGAAGGCAGCAGTTTCACCCCACCATTAACACGACCTCCTGGTTTCTTCCACGCTGAGGACAAGCCTGAGATTACCCTCAGCAACAGCAGAGTGATGACAGCTGACATCACTGTTCTACCAGAACCCGGCCCTGAAATTCAGACTGCCAGTTGCATCAGTCTGTTGGGCAACAGTTCAAAGCTAAATATGTCACGAAAGTCACAGTCAGTCAATTGGAAAAGTCTTTCTAAAAATCCCAGTCTCCACATAAAATAATTAAAGATAATTGGCACTGGTCACTCTAAGCATACAAACAGATAAGGACAGTAACTTTGTCACAAGAACCGAGCTGACTGTGCCCCCAGATCACCTGCCATCACAGGAGGAACGTGGTCAATAATAAATGGCACAGAACCAGATTCACCCCCAACATTACCTGCACGATCGAGTCCACATCTCACCTGCGTAACAGCCCACATTACAGCATCACTTCAAGCCCCAGAGCTTAACAGTTGTTTTAAGCTTCCTACGGAACGTGACACTCGTTCTCAGTGACAGGGAATTCTTTTGGACAACTCTATATATTTATTTATTTTTACAAAGTATTTTCTTCTATTGTCCATAAAGCTATTTCTAGTGAAGTGTCTATTCTTATTTCATGGGACAGCAACTCTGTTCAGACTGCACCCTTTGCAAGCATACTTGCTCTGCCTTCTCAGCTCCTTCAAACACCAATGAGCACACGAAGGGAAGTATTACTTCCGTAGATTCTTTTCTTGAAATACAACTAAGTAACAATTTTAATTAACCTTAACAATGACCAAGCTGAGACAGTCCGTGATTCCACCGCATAACCCTTCTCCTACACTACATAGCACTCAACCTTTCTGATATGCTCCACCTTCTTTAAATAAAACCATTTTTTTTCCTTTGGTACGATGCCTCTCAAACTAGATTCAGAGATCAGGTGGTCATCACTGTACCATTCTGATACAACACTTTTTCACCTGGAGGAGTTACTCCAGGCCATAACTTTATTTTAACTAAAAATTGCAGCAGATGCAAAGACTTCCAGATACCAAACTATGTTCCATCACACCTCCGTTATCCTTTGGGTGGAGACTCAAGCACCAGCCAAGCTTAAACGTGCTCCTGCTCATTAGATCTGACAGGATCACATCGAGCTGGACTGAAAATTAAACTAATCAGGTCACCATTTGTAAAAACATACCGTGTTTTCAGTTCCCACTCTATTACAAGAGACTGGCACCATCTCCAGCTTGGCATTGTTGGGCAGTCTGGCAAATCTCCACTGTAAAGTGAGATCCAGTATACTTCTTTGAAACCTGAAGAAAAACACAGCAGATGAGGACACCGGGAACCATCACATACCACCGTCAGATCACTCTGGGGACCTAACATCTGGATCTGGAGCAAGAGAGCTCTCCAGAGGCAGGCTGTAAGCCATACGGTGTAATGATACAAAGCTACAGTTTGTAGAGGTCACAGATAAAATCCTCAGTGCGCACTCTTACTCATGATTTAAGAAATGTCAACACGTGCACTCAGAGATGTGTAAAAAGGCATCTTGCTGCTGGTCAGATGGACAAGCTCCTGCTTTTCACAGCGTAAAGGCACGCAGTCACAACAGCAGGCAACAGAGGGGTCCTGCAGCGCACCAGAGAAAGTGTACGAGCGAGGGGCATGACTTCATGGCAGGATTTCTGTGTCTGCCTCACACCAGAATGGACTCTGACACTGCAAAATCCACCGGGATTCACTTGAACAAAATAACTTCCTGCGCCGTGCGGATCTCCCTCAAGAGAGCGCTAACGGCGCTAACCGTGACCGATTTCCGCGTGTATTCCCACGCAGTGCCGTAACAACGGCCGGGCCCAGCGAGCAGCTCCGGGGCGCGTCGGCCCACAGGGCGCTCCCACACGGCCTTCCCGGGCCCAGCGGGCAGCGGGGCGCCCGAGGACAGCGCAGCGCCGCCGGCTCAGCCCGGCTCGGAGCCGAAGCGACGCGGCCCACCCCGAGGAGGGACTCACTTCAGGCCGTACTCGGCGGGACTGCCGCCCTGCTTCCTGCAGACCTCCTCGAGGATCTGCGGAAAGAACGGACAACGTCAGGGCCCGGCTCCGGGCCCGGCTCCGAACCCGGCCCGCCCCGCGCCGCCCCCGGCCCGGACCCACCTGCAGCAGCACCGTGCCGGGCCCCACCCGCACCGTGACCCGCCGCCCGCTGGGGGCCAACACCGACACCGCCGCACCCCCCCCACCCGCCGCCGCCATCTTCCCTCCCGCCGCGGCCGGGGAGGAGCCGGGCCGCCCCCGCCCCGCCCCGCCCCGCCCCGGTGCGCGTCCTGCCCCGCACAGCGAGCCCGAAGCGAGCTCTCCCTGCACAGCAGGTGCCCTGCCCCGGGGTCCGAGCCCACGTCTCCAGCGCTGTCCGTTTTGTTTCCCTTCACGGAGGAGCGGGCATCTCTCGGAGCAGCCAGGAGCTTCCCTTCGCTCCCGGCACCGCCTCTGCTGCGCTGAACGCGTTCCCAAAGGCAGCTACGGTTGCTCCTGTCGTTGAGGGAGCCTGGGTGAGCCGCTGGAATTTCTTTAGCTGAAGCTCTTCCCCGCTGCCTCCCTCCAGCTCCGCTCTGCCCGGTTTATGAAAGAAGAAAAGGCCCTTTTAAAGGAAAGACTTGTTTGAAGATAACACTCGGTCTTCTTGAGCGCAGCAGAAGTATGAAAGAAGGGAAGAAACGAAGCAGTGGGAAGTTAATGACGGAGACGTCCCCCGGCTGCTGAGCACAGCTTCCCAAGTCCAACACCGGGACTGCTCAGTAGGATATGACAGCAGCAATAAAGGATGCTGCAACGTGCAACACGTCGTTCAAATGTAAAACTCAAAAGTGTCTTTACAATCATGATGATTTCTGCTCTTTCCGTTCTGTTGGGAAGGGCCGTTGTCACACTATGCCTCCAAATGGGGCAACGCATACCGTGATGTGGCTGTGATGGTAAGGGAGCAACCCAAGCACGGAGCACAAACCAGGGCACCCTGTCCTTCCCCTGACAAATACCTTCACAGAAGGGATGAAGGAGCAGCAACAATTAAAATGGCTGTGTTAATGACAACTGGATGGAGCAACCATTACTTTTTAACAGATCCATTTCGGTTTTCACGGAGCCTGAAAACTGTTTCTGGATGGGGGGTGGCTCCTATTTGATGTCTGGACAAGGCAGCTGTTTCCTATTTTGCGTCTGAAAGTGACACAGCCCTCACAGAAAAGTTAAAAAGTTAAAAACCCTGTTAAAAAAAGGGGGAAAAAAAAGAAGAAAAACGCAATCACGGATGTAATTTCAGCTGAACATTTTGGAGCTGCAGAAATACAGAGATGGACGTAGCTTCCAACGGCGTGTCGTGATCAGAACGCTGCACAGAGGTTAAGGGTCACGTTACACATCCACGGCCACTTCTGATCTCCAACATTTATCTGAAATGAGAAGCACCAGGAGAGAGAGGAGGGGCAGGAAACTAAAACCTGGAGCTCATTAAAGCGCAACAAAGAAAGAGGGACTCATTAGGGAACAGCTGAAAACCTCTTCAACGATTCAGATTTCTGCCACTGTCAGGATGAAGACAGAGCTACCAGAGAGCTGAGCAGCACCCAGCTGAGCACGGCTGTCCATCGCTGAGAACAGTAAGAGAACGTGGCAGACCCTCTCCCTGCAGTCACCTTTTGGGCAGCCAGCACTGCTCGGTGTTACATACACATTCCTGGAGTTGTGTGCATTTGTGTTCAGTGTCACACACACAAGGAATAATGCTTTTTTTTTCTTTTTCCTTCTAGAAAACACACGTGCACGCCGAAAAATAAAACAACAGCCTTTTTATTTTCTTTCAAACGGATAGGAAATTCACTGAAATGCCTTGTAACTGAAATAGCACGCACAACAAGAGTCACTCACCCCAGTAAGGAGGATTTCTGTACAGTGTTTCCCCCGCTGAGTCCCAGGGCTCCCAGCACGGAGCTCTGTGCTGTGGGTATGGCCGGGATACACCATCCCACTAAAGCTCCTTTATCCACCCCACCACCGACGGCAGAAGAGTGGTACAGCAGTGGGGCCTCGAGAAGTGGGATTGGAGCTGCTGGTGAGTGCTGTCTGCGGGGTGGTTTGCATCCTCCCCACCACCACAGCTTTTAGTCAGGTCTTAGGAAATGAGTTGGGGAACTTGAGCAGAGCTGATGCATTTCTCTCTCACTTCCTATAGTACAGCAAGGTCCAGTGAACTCCAACATGCTGAACTGCACTAGGATATACTGGATCACACTGTATATTGCACAGGCTATTTCATCTGGAGTTCTACATCAAAAAGCATCTCCCTGTACACTACTCCCAGTGGTTAAAAGTCTCCCAGTGGCCTCCTACATGCCTTACTCCTCCCAGTAACAAATCCAGCTCTTCACTGTGTGGTGCAGGTGTATTTCACAGCTCACACTGAGCCCCTGCCATGCCGGGCACGATGCACTCAGCGCAGGGTGGCTCATATCAAAGGAGAAGCTCTCACACTGACAACAGCATTCAATGTGTGTGTGCTTGGATGTTCCCCCGATCTCAGTGTGTCACTGTACCAAAGGTAATTGTCCTGAAGGAAGCTCCTGCCATACCCTCAGAGCACCATGCTCTCCCAACAGCCCCTGCTCCTCATGAAGAGGTAATACAGGCAATGGAAGGATGAGTAAGAGGTGAGAAAAGCACTGAGTTACCTGAGCAAACAGGAGGGAGCCCTGAACAGGCAGGACAGGCATCATTTGAACCTCTTTGCTTCACCATTTGGGACAAAAGCCCAAAGATCTGCAATGTTAACACGCACTTCTCTCTGCCCAATGAGCACAGCAGCTGGTACAGAGCCCACCAGCTCCAGAGCTCCTCAAAGAGACAGCACACAAAAATGGAGAACACGAGCCTGTAAGAACAAGAGGGATCCTCTTCTCTAAGCAAGCAGGATGGGACTCAGCAATATCACCTGTCCCATCTTCTTGCAGCTACTGTGATATGAGCTCCCGGAGCTGCTTGTGCCAACCACGCCAGTGATCCTGGAGCACTGCGGCCTCACAGAGCAACACATTCCAGCAGCTCTGGCTGCTCCCCAGCCCTGCAGCCCCCCAGACTCCTGCAGCACCTCCCAGCAGCCGTGCAGGAGGGATGGGAGCTGCAGCAGGACAGTGTGCTGGGCCCAAAAATGTACGAGGGTGATAGTGCAGGGCTATGCTCAGTTCAGCTCAGCAGCTTTCCCGGCTTGAAGTACCATTAGCACCATCAGTGTGTGACTAAAACAAAACAAAAATCAGACTGGGGACAGAGCAGAGGAGGAGGGTGTGTAAGAGTAACTGGACAGCAGGTGATCACCAGGTTGTGAAGACACCTGCTGTGCGGGTAGGACGTTCAGTGCTGAGTCTGACTGCACTGATGAAAAAATGCAGCTGCAGCAGATGAGCAGCCTTAATTGGCACCCAGCAAAAAAAAATTCCCCACTTACTATTGCTGTATCCCACCGTTTTCACCTTTTTGATACATTTCCTGGCACGGACATCCTGCAGTGCTGCTCCTGTCCGGGCTGCTGAAGCACAGGAGCTGCCCTTCTTGGTATCTGAACAGACAGACGTGTGCTAAGCGCAGCGTTTTCTCCGCCATGTCCGTGGTTTGTAATGCTGAATTTCGAGATAATTACATTTCTGTGACATGCCTTGCTCTTATGGTTGACAGGCAGCCCACTAACAGATACTTAACGCTGCCTTTTGACCGGGATTCTTTTTTTTTTTTTTAAATACCGTAAATATCACAACACTACAGAACAGCCAGGGAGAGCTGCCGGCAGATCCCCCCCGACCCCCGGTAACTGAGAGCAGCAGCAGGAAAAGTCCCTCGGAGCCCCGAGGTGAGCGGCAGCCGGCGGTGGGGGGGCACTCCCCGCACCCTGCGGGCAACCCCCACCCGAGACCCCCTCCACGCAGAGCCCCCTTCGCTCCCCTTTGTTCCCCGGCTTGCAGCCGGCCGCGCAGCGCTCCGCGGGCCGGAGCCGGGCCGGTACCCGGCGAGCCGGCTCGGGGAGCAGAGCGGCGGATGCGGGAACGCACGCTGCCCGGGGCCGGCTCCTCCAGCGGGCGGGAAGCACCTCCCCGCGGGGCCGGGGCGGAGCGGCCAAGGGGTCGCGGGGGACCGGGGGTGGGGAGAGGGGGTCGCGGGGGACCGGGGGTGGGGAGAGGGGGTCGCGGGGGACCGGGGGTGGGGAGAGGGGGGCGCGGGCCGGGGGCGCCGCCGCCGGGGCCGACACGTGCGGGGCCCTCGCGGCGCCGTCGGGGCCTCCGAGCGGCCCGGCCCCCGCGCCCGGCCCTGCCCGAGGGGCCGCCCCGCGGGCGAGGAGGTCCGGAGGCGCCGCCGTCCGCGGTCCCGGCGCCGACCCGAGGGGCGGCGATGGCGGCGCGGCGCGGGGGACGGCCCCTGCGGAGCGGCGGCGGTTCGCCGTGCCGGTGCGGCGGGCGCGGCGCAGACCCCCCGCTCCCTCCGCCTCGCTCCGAGGGGGCGGAGGGCAGGGCAGGGCGGGGGCTGGCCGGCTGCTGCCCCACGCGGCGCCCGGGCTGGCGGCGCCCCCGGCGCGCTCCCCGCGCACTCCGTGCCCCTCTGTCATGCTCGCCGCCTGGGAGCGGGCGGCGGGCTCCTGCGCCGGCAGCCGCCCCGCCGAGCCCGCGCCGTCGGCGCTGCCCTCGCCGCCCGCCGCCGACCCCCGGCCCCGCGGACGGCGCGGCGGGGCGCTTCGGAGCGCGGACGGCGCTGCCCGGCACCGGGGGCTGGCGGCCGCCGCGGCGCGGGGCGGGTGGCGGCGGGCGGCGATGGGCACGGCGGCCGTGCACCTCCTGCTGCTGCTCGGCTTGCTGCACGCCGGGCCCGGCGGCGAGGGCAGGAAGGGCTGGCGGCGGCGGGGCCCGGCGGCCCGCGAGCGCGGCGAGGCGGCGGCGGCGGCGGCGGCGGCGGCGCCGGCCGAGAGCTTCCCGCTGGACTTCACCGCCGTGGAGGGCAACATGGACAGCTTCATGGCGCAGGTCAAGAGCCTGGCGCAGTCGCTGTACCCCTGCTCGGCCCAGGCGCTGCCGCACGACCTGCGCCTGCACCTCCTGCACAACGCCTCGGTCACCTGCAACGACGGCAGCCCGGCCGGGTGAGTCCCCCGCCGCAACCGCCGCCGCCCCGCGGTGCCCCGCGGCCCCCGGCCCGGGGAGCGCTCCCCTCGCGGCCCCGAGTGCTGCGGCGCCACCTCGCGGCCGCGCCCGGCCCGGCAGCGACAGGTGCAGCGCTCGGGCGCTCCGCTCCCTCCGCCTCTCCCGAGCGCCGACGCTCCGGCGGGGCGGGCATCAAAGCGCCGCGCTCGGGCGCAGCTCCCGCTAAGGCCGCGCCGCCTCGCGTTTTTGTTTGTCCGCAGCTACTACCTCAAAGAGTCGAAGGGCAGTCGGCGGTGGCTGCTGTTCCTGGAAGGTGAGCCTCCGGCGCCGCCTCGCCCGGGCGCGGCTCGGGGCGGCCCCGCGCTGGCCGCCTGCCCTCGGCTCCGGGCGGCCCCGGGCCCCGCGCCTGCGCGCTGCGGCGGCGCGGCGTGACCCGCGGTGCCCCGCAGGGGGCTGGTACTGCTTCAACAGGGAGAACTGCGACACGCGCTACGACACCATGCGGAGGCTGATGAGCTCCACGGAGTGGCCCGCGACCAGAGTGGGTGAGCGTCGCCCGGCGCCGGGGCGGCCGCGTGTTGTTGACCCTCAGTGCTGTACGCGCATCCCGGGGCCGCCGGGCTCTTGTGGAGCTCGCTTTGCTCGTTCGTTTTGGGGCGCGTTTGTGCTTCTGTCGGTACGCCCCGTCGCGGCACCCGTCGCGGTGCTGAGTGCGTCGCTGCACGTAGAGGTGCTTAAGGCTTTTTTAATGCCGCGCATGAGCTGAATTAACACCTGGGACCGCGGGGCTCCAGGGCGGCAGAGCGCTGCCAGCTTCCCTTCGTTCTCACTGCGCTCAGTCCCTGCGCATCCCCGCACTGCTCCCATTTGCAGGTGCTGCCGCTCACCTGAGGGCGTTCGGTGTCCGGGGAAGTGCTTATCTCTGTGCCTTTCTGTGCGGACGGAGCTCTGTAGGCAGGCTCCGGTTTTGAAGTTCACCCAGACGTGAAATCAGACTGTCACCGTCCGTTCCCTCTTTGTGTCCGCCTGCAGGAACGGGGATCCTGTCATCACAACCAGAGGAGAACCCCCACTGGTGGAACGCCAACATGGTGTAAGGAGAGACCGCTCGGGGAGATGGGTTCTGCTCACACAGCACCTCCTGCTTTGGGGTAGCACGAATGCTGCAGGGACAGGTTAACGCCAACAATGCCTTACACATCTCTAACTGAAGTTGTGCTGGCCAGAACTGGGGATCCCCATGTCCGCTCTGTGAGGCTATGGGGTGATGGAGGAGGACTGGGGGTAGCTGAGAGCCTTCTCAGATAGATGAAGTGGCAGATCCCACGGCGGCTGATGGCGTGTTGTATGTGTGCCAGCTCGAGAGGAACACGGAGTGGCTCTTTTAGTTCAAAGAGGAGAAATGAGAAAGATCCGTTTGTCCATGTCTGTGCAGGAGGGAAAAGCAGAGGGATGTGAACACGTCCTGCGAGCTGCAGACAGATTGGGAAGGTGAAATCATTCCTGCACGGCCCCTCAGTGGCAGCACTCAGTGTTGCACTGTCAGAGGGAGCTGAGGGCGACATGGCAGGCCCTGTGCCCTGCCCACCTCACTTTAGGTCGAGAAAAGACACGTTCGTTGTTGATTTATCTCAGTAAAGCCATGAGCGATAGGAGGAAATTGCAGGACGCGGGTATAAGTGTGACTCAGTGAGCAGGAGGGTTCGTCAGGGGCTGCGTGGATGAGAAGCCGTTCCCTTCTCCCCTCCCCAGGGTTTAATTTTCTTCAGTCGTGTGACCCCGTCCTCACCCCGGAGGAACGCGGCACTCACACAGCTCTCTTACAGATTCATCCCGTATTGCTCAAGTGATGTTTGGAGCGGTGCCTCTTCCAAGTCTGAGAAAAGTGAGTGTTGCTGACGGGCTGTTGCTGCCGCAGACATCGCGCTCTGGAGGCGATGGCCAGACTTCTGTGAAATGCGGAATGGAGAACAGGCTTCTCTCGCTGAAGGGCAGGAAAGAATATCGAGCTACTTCCAGATAAAACATCCTGATCTCTTTAGTGCAGTCTGTTTTGACATAGTTCAGAGCCACTGCTTGCAGGGATGTTACTGATGCAGTAGGCGAGGATTAGAGGAACTGAATTCCTTTTGGATGACTCCCCGGCTTCCAGCACACAGCAAATTAAACGGGGCAGCTGAGGAACCATGGTTTGTTGCATGTGACTTTGGCTTTGCCGATGTGAGAGGCAAGTGAATTTAACTCCAGACTTGTCTCAGGAGATCTGTCCTTGGAAAGGAGCTGTTGTGTGTCACGCTAAAGCTGTCTGCAGGTTGCTTTGCAAAAAGGATAGCTGCTGTGCATAACGTGCCCGCTCTGCATCAGCTGTCCTTTTGGTAGTGCCCGAACCCAGCGTCTGCCTGGTGCAGGCCTCTCCCAGATGGAGCTAAATTTCACACAAGTGATCCGTTGGGCCCTGTGTGGTTCCCTGTGCTCACTGAGTTAAGCCATTACAAGAAGTGATACCTACAGAAACAGTCTGCTTTGCTCTCATTTTCCTTCTCTGATTCCTGGGTGCCACGTAGGAAGCTATTATCTGTTATCTTCTATTCTGTTCACTGTTTGTTCACTTCTTTCAGGGAAGTTTAGTGCTGGGGGAACACGCAGGCAGAGAGAGCAGGCTGGCATTTAGATCTGTGATCCTTTTCTGACGTTCTTAACACATGTGTGGAAAGGAAGTGAAAGTCTTATCCTGGGCAGGAGACAGCTTTGTTGACACTGAGCTCTCTGTTTCAGATGAATATGCCTTCATGGGAGCACTGATCATCCAGGAGGTCATCAAGGAGCTCGTGGGAAAAGGTCTTGGCACTGCAAAAGTGCTGCTGCTGGCAGGGAGCAGGTACGTATCTGCAGGACCTCCACAGCACAGAGCTCTTTGGGACGAAGTCTCAGCAGCTCCTGAGAAATTTCTTCTGGGAATATGGTAGTGCTGGCACACAAACCCTACACCTGTTCTCCACGGCGTTGTCCGATGGATAAATGAAGTTGCTTCGAGTGTCAGTGCTGTGAGAGGAGATGTATGCTAACGGCCGTGCCGTAGCTGTGCCTGCACTGTCACTGCAGTACTAAAATTGCTGTTGCAGTGCTGGAGGAACAGGAGTGCTTCTGAACGTGGATCGCGTGGCGGAGCAGCTGGAGGAGATGGGGTACCAAGGGATTCAGGTTCGTGGCCTGGCAGACTCCGGGTGGTTCCTGGACAACAAGCAGTATCGCAGAACTGACTGCATCGACACCATAACGTGTGCTCCGACAGAAGCCATCAGGAGAGGAATAAGGTACAGTCATGTGCTCTGAAGTGTGCTTTTGTAAACGGTCAGAGTGGGAGGATGTTCTCCCTCTCTATCTCCCTGCATTTGGACACCTGAGAAGTATTTATCTAACATCAGTGGTGTCAGGGATTTTATGTTTAAGATACAGACGTGCTAAAGAATGCGTGCAGTTAGCTGCTCTAAAATGCGTTGATTGTGCAATGTAGCCAAGAAAGAGCTTTGCTTCTAGTAAGTTGGCACTTTAACTAGAACAGAAATAGCCAAGCATGTGGAATGATCACTGCTGAGGTGTCATGATGGCATTCTATTGTTCTGTTGTTGCTTTGTCTTCCAGGTATTGGAACGGTATTGTTCCTGAGCGCTGTAAGCTGCAGTTTAAAGAGGGAGAAGAATGGAATTGCTTTTTTGGATATAAGATTTACCCCACTCTTCGATGTAAGTATCAGAGGGGAGAGAGAAAACGGATTCTGGGTTTTTCTCTGCAGCCAACATACAGCAATTTGTTTAACTTCTTCTCCCTTTTTCTTTTCCTGTCTTCCCAGGTCCGGTCTTTGTTGTCCAGTGGCTGTTTGATGAGGCCCAGCTTACTGTAGACAACGTACACCTCACCGGGCAGCCCGTTCAGGAGGGGCAGTGGCTCTACATCCAGAATCTGGGGAGGGAGCTGAGAAACACCTTGAAGGATGTGACGTAAGTCTTTTCAGTGAGAAAAGCCCACGCATGTACTTCCAAGAGCAGCCCGTTACCCAGTATTCTAGTAGCATTTATCTGAGCTCTGCGGAAAATGGGGCCATACATTTGAGAACTACACGTGGTCTGTGCCAAGAATGTTGACTTTTTCATTTCTGAGTAAGTGCACAGTAATTTCCAGGCTCACGGTTACTGGTTGTCCTTTGCTATTGGTGCTGGTTGGTTTTGTTTTTTACCAACCTCCACTGTGAGTTTTGAGGCCCCTTGCCATTGCACAGCCATCCACCCCACGGGGCTGTTTTGGAAAGTATGGATCAAAAAACACTGAGATAGTTGATGAGACAACAGAGGAAGAACTATTAATGTACTGCAGTTGCTCCATGCAATCTCCTTCTAGCAGATGCAGGATGGAACCCCTTTTCTTCTGTGTGCTTTAGAGTTCAGCTGGGTTCTGTGACACAGTAGTCATTACTGTTTCAAAAACTTGGTCAGGGCAGCAAAAATCCCACCCTCTGCCTCACTGAGAAGTTCTGTTGAACAGGAGTTAATTTGTCCTTCCAAGACCTAATCTGTGTTTCTGTTTTCTCCTTTAGCGCTAGCTTTGCTCCTGCCTGTTTGTCTCATGAGATCATTACACGCAAGTGAGTGATTTTGCAGCTTCTTTGAAAGCTCAGCGTGGAAACAGGAGGGGAAATAACCAGTTCTGATTGCCCGAGCTCTCTGACACAAGTGTGGTTTGTCTTTTCAGCCATTGGACAGACATCCAGGTGAAGGGGACATCATTACCCCGCGCCCTGCACTGTTGGGATCGGAGCCTACATGAGAGCAACAAAAATGGGAAAGCCCCTCTGAAAGGTTGCCCAATTCATCTGATTGACAGCTGCCCATGGCCCCACTGCAACCCCTCGTGCCCCACTATCAGGGACCAGTTCACAGGGCAGGAGATGAACGTGATCCAGTTCCTCATGCACATGGGTTTTGATGTGCAGAAGATGGCACAGCAACAGGGCCTGGAGCCCAGTAAACTCCTGGGGATGCTCAGCAGTGGTAACTAGGAGGGGATCTTCCGAGGGCAGAGAAATTAGATCAGGAGGAGACCCGGAGCCCTTCTCCCACACTCTCTAATCTTCCTTAGGCTCATGCAGGCTGGTGCACGCTCACCCCCACGCAGGCTGAGACCTGCACACCCCCACATGCTCCCACACTCTTGCACACTTAGGATGTGTTTAAAAAAAAAAAAAAAGCAATTTCTTGCTTACACTGTTTGACTGGAACTTGTTACCTCCAAACTCCAGGGCTCAGTCTTGGCCATTCACATCCTCTTCTGTGTTACACAAAGCAATCTGACACAGGGAGTTGAGAAGCCATAAATAGCACAATGAGAACCTTCCCCAGATCTAGGACTTTCTCCCCTGCCATGAATTTGTCATCATAGACTCGTACAAGTGGTGAAAAAAAAGCAAGCACTGGATTTCTTTTGTCCAACGAGAAGAGAAGAAATGATTACGTGACTTCCTGGAGGCCAGCATCTCATCATGTATCGCAGTGTACAAACCAAGGACACGTGCTAGGGATGGACACTCTTGTAATCAACTTACTTTCGTCTTATTTTATAAAATGACTTTTTTATTACTTTTTTTGAACTAAGCAAGAAATATAAATGATATTGTTTTGTAACATATTTTTTTTAAATAACGAAGAAACCTCTTGCTACTTTGGCAATGTGGACATATTTATTTTAATATGTAAAGTGCTATTTATAAGAGCTGACCAGAGAACCATTCATATGTCTTTGTAAAGTTGTATATGCTGCTCATTTGGATGGGATTTCCTTAGATCGCTTGTGCCTGGCGATGGGTGGAGAGTGGTGTTGGCATTTTATAATAATGAGACTCTGGTGTTCCCCTCGCAGTATGCTTTGTCATTCTCTCTAAGGAAGAGATTGTAGTATGTGAAGATGGAGATACTCACCCAGCATCTGCTGATTGCATCCTTACGTGGCGTTTTCAGCTTGAGGACTGTGACGTGTCAGGTATTCCAGAGCACTGCATTTGAAGCGTGCTTTAAGATCTGTTTTTACAGCAGTTAAGAAATGTCTGATTCAAGCAGGCCAGTCTTAAAAGGCAAAGCGCTTCCAACATGAAAGAGAGCACAAGGCAAGAAACAACATATTTCCATTCCTCTCATCGTTTGCGAACACACCCTCCTCTTTGAAATGGGAAGAGAACAGGGGAGGGATCAGAAGTGTGGCTGAAGCTGGAGTCAGCAAGGGGCCGTTCCTTAGAGCAGAAAGCTTCTGCAAAAGCTTTGCTACAGTGCACCGAGCCAGTGCAGACAAAGCTGTGCACAGCACAACCTACATCCTTTCTGCAGAGGTTCTTATCCCCTCCTTTGCCTTGACTTGCACTGTGGTAATGGTTACACAACGTAACAGAAAATGAGGGCCTAACATTAGAAAAATTCCATGCACTTTTAAGAGAGACCTCACCAGGTTAAAAGGGCTGTGAGGTCTGTATGATCCCAGCTGTTCCCTCCCTTTTTATGGACTGCAGCAAACACTCGGGCAGCACCACGCAGGGAAGCAGTCCTGCTGCATGAGATGGGGCTCAGGACGCAGTGGGATGAAGAGGTGAGGAGAAAATGAATGCTGCCCCCAGCAGAACTGAAATGCAAGGAAGCTATCAGTGAAGTTTCCATATTATTTGCGTAGGAATTACTAATATTCTGTATGTTTTAATGGCTGGTGTAACAATAACGTGGTTCTGACTATACTTTTTGTGCCACTAAGCTGAGAGGCTTCTTCAAAACAGGGAAAGTTTGGAGGCAACCAGAAAGGTGGGATTCCTTCGAGGGCCAGAGATGCTTAAGGTGAATGAATGCAGAGTGCTCAGGTACCCCTGAGGAGCAGCCAGAGCTGCTGCCATGCACTTGTTCTTCTGCTGGGAGCAGAGCTGGCTGCCTGTATTTCTAAAATATTAATTCAAAGGCTGATTTCTAAAATTTCTATATTCAGAGGGATTATATGACATCTATTTTTTTCTTGCAAACAGAGGAAAAAATTCCCTGGAAGTCAGCAATCTCTCCTTTACTTTAGTGTGGCTCTGCAGCAGTCTTTTGAAAGGTATTAACAGAGCAGGAGCCCTCAGAAATATCGTTAAGGGGGGAATTTGGCTAATTTATTAGAAAAATTATATCATGTGGTTGCCAGCTACTGCTGGCAGTACAGAAGTTACAGAAGTTACAGAATCCGTAACCCTGGGGGTGATTTCCAGTTCTATATTTCTTCTTGTACTTGTGCAATAAATATAATTTTCCCAAGCCTTTGTGAAGCTGGCACTTTAAGCTCATCAGCAGTGAGATTTGCTACGTGGAAGCCAATGGCAAAAAGGGTGAGACTGGAGGAATTCCGTACCACGTGTTTGTACACTCAGATCTCATGACTAGACGAGATGCTTTCTATTAGAAACTCATCACTGAAAAATTGTCCCCAACAGGATCATGTGATGGAGCCAAAATTAAAATGCAATTAAGAAATCAAAAGCTGACAGTGGATGAATGTATGTGCACTACGTGTCTGCAGTTCCAGACTCAGCATAGCCAGCATGAACCATGGGATGGCTGGAGTTGGAGGGGACCTTTAAAGGCCGTCTGGTGCATCAGTGCTCACAGCCCATCCCCTGACCTTGGCTGTGTGCAGGGATGGGGCACCACCACCTCTCTGGGCAACTGTGCCACTGCCTCGCTGCTCATAGTGTAAAAATTTCTCCCTAGTATCCAGTCTAAACCTGCCCTCTTTCATTCTGAAACCATTTCCTTCTGTTCTATCCCAAACAACCCTGCTAAAAAGCCTTGTCTTCTTACAGCCCCACGTTAGACACAGATACAGCCTGAAGAAGGCCCTGCTGGAGCTGAAGGATCAGTGACAGCTGACCCCCCCCTGCTCCCCTCAGCCCTCCTGCTGCATTTCCTTGTTGTTGTGATGTTCATTGTGCCAATCCCACCCCCACTGTCACAGCTGCAGCGTGTGGGTGCGAGCAGGGTGCCCCTGGGCCCCACACACAGAGGGGCAGCCCCACCTGCACAATCCCAGTCCCCCCCCAGCAGCACGCCAAGATCACAAACGGTTGGAAGCAGCATCACTCCGTTGGCACCTCTGCCTGGTGTGTGATCTGAGGTTGGGGATGTCCCCGAGGGCTGGAGCATGGCAGTGGCCCCGTGCCACGCGTGGGCTGTGCGAGGAATCCCTTCTGTAGCATGTTTTGCATTCTGAAGCAGCAGCAAGAATCTTATTTAACTTTTAGAGTGGCTTTTCCAGCAGTGAAGAAGCCCGGGGAAATGCACACTGTAAATAGCGACAGGGAAAGCTTTGATCCGATGGCGGGGTTTGATGATTCCTATTGGAATCACTGTGTTCCAAAGCGGAGCGAAGGATATCAAAGCCGTTTTTTGTCAACAATTGCATTTGGTTTCGGCACTCGGAAAGATAAGAATAAGCAGTTCCCACATTAGTAAAACAAGGGAGAGCTTAAAGGAGAAAGCCAGGACTGGTGTCCAACCGCTCGCAGCACAGCGGGGCCTTTCACAGCACGCGGATATATCGCTGCTCCAGATCAAAAGGAGCAATGTGAGTCAGCTTCTATCGCTGAGACAGCTTCTATCGCAGCCTCTGCGCTCTCACAGTGCCCGTGGTGCCTCCAGGCCCCTGCCTCCCCCCCCCAGGGCTGTGCTTGGAGATCTGCAACTGCAGGGAGAGCAGCAGTGACCAACACACGTCCAGAGGAGCAGAAGGGGGACCCAGAGCTGCGATGGAGCTTGCGGTGTCAGTGTTAAATAACACCCGCTCACGGCAGTTGAGGGGGGCAGGATTCGTTCCAGCACTATTAATACAGCCCCTATTTATATTCCTGGGTTCCTGCAAGCGCCGCGGCAGAGCTACAGCTGCAGAGCTAAAATGGAATAAATGTCAACCCCCGGGGAGAACGTGATCCTTTCAGCCATCATGAGGGAAAGCAGGCAGCGAAAGGACAGAATAAGGGGCAGCATTCAGAGCCGGGAACTGATCGCGGCACCCTGAGAGCACGGCCGGTGGGCAGAGCCAGCACTGAGCTCCCTGCAGCAGCACTGTGCCAGAGACGCACGCTCAGCGTCACGCACAGCACCTACGGATACCGGCAGAGGCAGGCAGGGATTGGAGCTGCTGTCCGCCGATCTGCTGCCAGGTGTGACTCAGGACAAAGGAGCAAAAAGCCCGAGAGGAAGTTTGGGTGTTTTTTTTTTTTGTTTAAGTGCGTTGTCTGCAGGACTGGAAAGATGATGGAGAGCGCGGGAGGGCCGTATCTGAACACCGCGGCTGTGACATCTCCGGTGGGAATCGTTCGTCTGCTGCAGATGACGTTTGGATGCACCACGTTCAGCCTGGTGGCCCACCAGGGGGGATTCAGCGCAGCCTACGGCACTTTCTGCATGTTTGTCTGGACCTTCTGCTTCGCCGTCACCGTCTTTATCATAACCTGCGAGTTCACGCATCTGCACAGCTGCCTGAGCATCTCCTGGGGAAACTTCACCGCCGCGTTCGCCATGCTCGCCACGCTCATGTCGGTCACGGCAGCCGTCATCTACCCGCTCTACTTCGTGCAGCTCGGCTGCTACCCCATCACCTGCGAGGTGAGAGACTTCCGCATAGCGGCCAGCGTCTTCGCCGGCCTCGTGTTCCTCGTGTACGGCGCGGAGGTGTTCCTGACCAGGGCCAAACCGGGGCAGGTCACCAGCTACATGGCCACCGTCTCCGGGCTCCTCAAGATCGTCCAGGCTTTCGTGGCCTGCATCATCTTCGGGGCGCTGGTGAATGACAGCCAGTACAGCAAATACGTGGCGACTCAGTGGTGCGTGGCTGTCTACAGCTTCTGCTTTATGGTCACGGTGGTGGTGGTCGCCTTCAGTGTCACAGGTAAGACCGCCCAGCTGTGCTTCCCCTTCGAGCGCTCTGTGGTCGTCTACACTTTCGTTGCCGTCCTGCTGTACGTGAGCGCGGCCGTCATCTGGCCGGTGTTCTGCTTTGACAGCAAGTACGGCTCCCCGCAGCGTCCCAGCGCCTGTTCCAAGGGCAAGTGCCCCTGGGACAGCCAGCTGGTGGTTGCCATCTTCACCTACGTCAACCTGCTGCTCTACGTCGTGGACCTGGCCTACTCCCAGCGCATCCGCTTCGTCTCCCACATCTGAAGCCCAGCTCTGCCCCGGCCCCAGCAGCAGCAGGAGATGGGACGCAGTGAGGACAGGCACCGACTGGCTCAGGAACCAGAGCTCATTGCCAGGGCTGAGTGGGCCCACGGTCACATCCCACGCGGGTCAGCTGCCCACCCCCCATCAGTCAGCATCTGCTTCAGCCACCTGGTGCCAGAGTGAAGAAATTCTGCAGTCCGAAGTATGCAAAATGGCCTCTCGTCTCCAGAAGGCAAAAGTGCTTGCTGCAACAGTGGGTCTGTAAGCTGCTGGAATCCCGAGCCAAATATTAGGAAAGACACCAAAGATTTTGAAACTGTTACCAACACTTAACTATAATCAAGTGACTGCCCAGGAAGTGGGAAAGTTAAAAGCTGCATCAAGGAACAGCAGTTCCAGAGACGAAAAACAATGTTAGAGTTTGGGTTAGTCTGGGCTGTGTGGTGAGACATGAAATACTTGCAAATGTGGGAAATTCCAGTCAGGATGTTTCTGAGAAGAACTTCATAGCTGTGATATTATTTTGACGATTTCCTTTCCCCTCTGCTCCCCTGTTTAGCACGGAAAAAAGCATATCCCAGGCACGCACCTTGAGGGGAAGCGCAGGGTATTCTATTTAGCAAACACACAGTCTTTACAGAAATGAACATTTGTGAAACTGGAGTTCTATTGCCAAGAAATGGTGCAGAACGGCCCCGAAATGCAGAGCAACTGCAATCAGATGTCCTCGCTCGGACAGGAGCAGAGGGTATTGCGGCACCTGTGTTGCTCACATGCCATTGCTTCTTTATCCTGATGTCAGGGTTCTTTTCCTGCAAGTTTAAAGACAAGTTTTGGGGGTGGAGGTGGGGAGGAGGGGTATGCAAAGATGAACTGATGTCACAGCCCTTCACAGCGACCGAACTTGTAGGGAAAATCACTGCGTGCAACGGTGACAAATGGGGAGCGCTGGCTCCGAGCAGATCAGGTTCTGGGATTCCTGAGCTCTCTGTGTCACCCACCAGCTGCACGCCTCCGACCCATCCCTGACAAAACACCCAAAAAAGTCCCACGCAGCACGGCTCAGATTTCTGGCTTAACCGAATAACTCTTCACTTGTGATCAGGAAGACACTAAAACAGTCCGAGTTCTTGTGCTGAAAGCATGCAGAGCAGACAGAGCTGATTAAAATCCAGAAGTAGCTGACTGACAGAAGTGAGATTTATTTTTTAAGCGAATTAAAATAAAGCTGAATGGCAGCCTTGCAGACTCCACCTTCAGAGGTTTGTGTCCTTTCCTCTTGCTCGCTGTGCAGCTCTTATCCCAGCAGCCATAGTTCCAGCAGAAAGCAGAGCTCAGTTCATTTCGATGCACAAAGCCTGTATGGACCAGGCAACCAGCACTTCGGGGTGATGTTCTTGGTAGCAGACTCGCTCAGGAAAAAGGAAGGAAACTGTTTTTGTTATGGCCTTGTGTGTGGGGTTTGGAAAGCAAAGGAAAAATGTCCTTTCGGAGAGGCTGCGTTGCAGGATACTGCTACTCCAAGGACCGTCCTTTAGCTGGAACTGTTAGCACGTGAAAGGAGCATCTATTCCATCTGCTGGAAAGGGAGTGTGCCACGCAGCCTTCCAAGGCTTCCAACCCCAATTAAGGCAGGAAATTTGGGAGGTAATGGCTGAGCAAGAGGCTGGGCAGCTTCTCCCAGGGCAGAGCTTCACGCTATCTAACACAGGTATAAAAAGGGACATGAAGGAGCTGTATTTCTTGCAAACCAAGCAAAATAAAGTTTTGTACAAGTAAGAAATGCTGTGTGGAAAAGAAATCCATTTGTATTAGAGCAGGCAGCACACCAACAGAACCACTGCATGCAAATGGAACCCTGAGCCCTTACAATGCGTTTTTTTTTAAACTGATTAATCTGGACAAATGAAGCCGTGTCACGTGTGGAAATTATTTCATCGTTGTCATTACAGAGTGACCTGAGGAAAAAATGTGTAAAAAATGGGGGGAGGGTTTGCTTTAAGAAAGCACCATCCTTCCTGCAGACTCCACTGCGCTATGAGGGGCTGCTGGCCGTAGTGCCCAGGAGATGCCACCAAATCTCAGATGAATCACAGAGTTGTAGGAGTTGGAAGGGACCTCCAGAGACCATCGAGTCCAACCCCTCTGCCAAAGCAGCTCCCAGCCCAGGCTGCACAGCTCAGCATCCAGGTGGGTCTTGAATGTCTCCAGAGAAGGAGACCCCACCACCTCTGTGTGCAGCTCCAGGGCTCCATCACTGCACTGTGAAGAAGTTCCCACGCACATTTGTGCAGAACTTCCTATGCCTCAGTTTGTGGCCGTTTCCCCTCTTCCTATCGCCACACACTGCTGAGAAGAGTCCGGCCTCATCCTTTGCTTCCCACTGCTCAGATATTTATAGACGTGGATCAGATCCCCTCTGGGTCTTCTTTTCTCAAGGCTGAACAGCCCCAGCTCTCTCAGCCTCTCCTCATCACGGAGGTGTTCCACACCCTTTATCATCTTTGTATCCCTCCGCTGGACTCTCTCCAGGAGATCCCTGTCTTTTTTGTACCAGAGAGCCCAGAACCCGACACAATACCTGAACACCAGGGCAGAGCAGAACGATCCCCTCCCTCGACCTGCTGGCCACGCTCATCCTAATGCACCCCAGGACCTCACTGCCCTTTGTAGCCACCATGGCACACAGCTCATGGCCATCCTGTTACCCACCAGGACCTGCAGGTCCTTCTCAGAGCTCCTCTGCAGCAGCTGTACCAGTGCATGCAGTTATTCCTCCCTAGGTGCATGACTTGCTCTTGTGAAGACTCCTGGAAGTCCCCGTGCTCCATAGCACCGCATTTTTTCCTCTTTTTTCCCCCTGTTTTCCAGCTGGGTGCAGGTTTTGCACCAAGCGACGAGCAGAAACACTGTAAAATTAATCTGTGAACAGCACTGACTGAAAGCATGGGGACATGGGGGGGCAAAACACGAGGCCTGGGGGAAACCTTCGGGGCAACGTTCACGAGGAAACAGAACGTAACGTGGCAACGATGGCAGCACTGAGAGCAGGAGTGGAAAGAGAGGCAGTGCCAAGGACAGCGCGTCCGCAGCTGCCAGCCAAGGGCTGCGCAAAACCGTCCGCACGGTCAGCATGGCAAAAAACGGAGAGTGTGTGGGCAACGAGCCGCTCTGTTAGGGGAAAAGAAGAAAAACATAGCAGCCGACGGCCTCATGCTTCGGCGGTGACAAACCCTCAAACCATTGGAAAGTATGAGATTGCCCAATCCGGGACAGAGCACGTCCCGTATCTGCTCAATGCGATTTTAACGCAGCCCTGTTGTGATGCGGCTAATTAGAAACCCTTCGCTTCCAGAGCTCGTTCCTAATTAGGAAGAGGTGATGGAGGACCTCATCACGAAGGCGTTAAGTGCCTGCAGAGCCCCGGCTCTGCGCCGGCACCCCGCAAAGACACGGCAACAAAACGGAACGCTGCACCCCAACACCAACAGCACGAACCCCGACCGGGCAGGGCCGCCCCTCAGCCCGCTCCCGCCGCGTCCCGGCGCAGGGCGGGGCCCGAAGCTTCCAGAACGGCCCGCGCTCCGTGCGCGGCTGCGGCGCGACCACAGCGCCCCCTCGCGGCGCGGCGCGGAGCGGCAGCGGCGGAGCCCCGCGGAGGCGGTGAATGATGCAACACTCGGAGCGAGTTGCACCAATCGCTGGCCAGGGCTCAGCCGGAGGCCCCGCCCCTCGCCCTTTGAGAGGCGGAGAGGCGGCGCGGCCCCGCCTCCCGGCTCGCTGATTGGCCGAGCGCTTCCGCCCCGCCTCGACGCGCCGCGGCCCCGCCTCTCTGAGCGGAGCGCGGCCACGTGGACGGCGGCGCGGGTGGCCGTGGGCTTTGGGCGCTGCGCAGCGCACCATGAGCGTGGGGTTCATCGGGGCCGGGCAGCTCGCCTTCGCCCTGGCCCGGGGCTTTACGGCGGCAGGTGGGTGCGGGGCTGGGGGGCGCGGCGAGGCGTGGGGCCCGGGCTGACTCGCGCTGTGTCCGCAGGGGTCCTGGCAGCTCACAAGATCACGGCGAGCTCCCCGGACACGGAGCTGCCCACCGTCAGCGGGCTGAGGGTGAGTGCGGGAGGGCGGCTGGGCGCTGCCCCGGGCCGGCAGCCCCGGGACTCAGCATCTCTGTATCGCTGCAGAAAATGGGCGTGAACTTCACGGTGAGCAACAAGGACACGGTGAAGAGCAGCGACGTCCTCTTCCTGGCCGTGAAGCCCCCCATCATCCCCTTCATCCTGGACGAGGTGGGGCCCGACATCGAGGAGCGTCACATCGTGGTCTCCTGCGCAGCTGGAGTCACCATCAGCTCCATCGAGAAGGTGAGGGCTGGGTGCTGCTGAGCCGGGCAGTGCCCTCGAGCCTGACCCTGGCATCGCCTGTGGTCCCAGTGCAGCATTTGCGCTGTGTCCAGCTGCTTGCCGTGGCCCACCTTTGCTTCATCAGAGTAAGCTGCAGTGCTCCTCGTGGCAGCTCTTTTACTACATCAGATGGTATCACATCGCTGTTTCTCTCTGCAGCAGTGGGTCTTCTCCCCTGAACTTCTGCAGACTTTGTGCCCGGTGTCTGCAGGAGCTGGTTGGGAGCCGATGGGGTGGGTGGTGAGGATTTTGTTCCCCACAGCAGCTCTGCTCATCTCTTTGGTGCTCTGACTGAAGATTTCTCATTTAAGTTTTGCCTGCTTTGACTTTAAGCGGTGAATTTGGTATACAGGAATCTCTATGTTCCTCTGCTTTGTCCCCTGGGAGCCCCTTCCTGTTTGAAATGCCAAATATGCACTAAAACTCTTTTTCTTTTTCTTTTTTTTTCCTTCTTTCTCTCTCTCTCCAATAATTTCCTGCCCTAAGAAACTCTCTGCCTTCTGCCCCACACCTAAAGTGATCAGGTGCATGACCAACACCCCTGTGATTGTCCGAGAAGGTGCCACAGTCTATGCTACTGGGACTCATGCAGATGTGGAGGATGGGAAGCTCCTGGAACAACTGATGGCCAGCGTAGGCTTCTGCACCGAGGTGGAGGAGGACCTGATAGATGCTGTGACAGGGCTCAGTGGCAGTGGCCCTGCGTATGTATGTGCTGCTTTCTGAATTCACGAAAATGCTGGGGATAGTGTTGGGCTTTGCATGCGCTGAAAGTCTGTGCGCATTCGGTGTGGGTTTTTTTGTTTTCCTCATTCGTGACGGGACATGTAATCCAGGTATCCAGTTTATAACCGGTGTGGGTCAACAACAGAAGTCTATTACCAGTTGGATGAGTCTGAAGTTCATAGCCAGTGTGCAGTGTCTGCGTCTGTGTTGCAAAATCTGGGCCTGTTGTTAGGATGACAGAAGTTGAATTTCTTCTCCCTGCAACTCTGCTGGAGCTGGTGGGAGTGAAGCATGATGTGGCATCAGTGCAGCAAAGGCGCTGACTTTTGTCAAGTCTTTGTGAGTGATAGGAGAGACAGTGTGATCCCAGAGTTGTGTGTTCTGTCTTTTGTAAGAATATTGGCCTCAGAATAGAGACTTTGAGCCCTTTTTTTTTTCCCTGTCTGGTGTCAGGCATTCACTGCTCTGGATGCTCTGGCAGATGGAGGTGTGAAAATGGGCCTTCCCCGTAGGCTGGCTGTTCGACTCGGAGCCCAGGCTTTGCTGGTCAGTATTGCTTCTTCCAAAATGCTCTTGTACCTCTGTCTGCCCTGTGCAGAGCATTCTGCACATTGTAGTTTTAAATGATTTCAGTAAGTATACATTTGATTTGAATGCACACAGGTTCCTGGTGAGGGCACGTAGGAAGTATCTGCAGCAATTTGCTGGTGCTGATGGTGTGGTGGGACTTGGGCCTGGGCAGCCATCTCTCCTCTGTAGGCTTTTCCAGCTCTGAAAAGTGTTTTGGCAGCCTGCTAATGGCTCTGGGGCAGGAGACCAGTTTTGCCTTTTGTGAATGTTTACGTGCTGCTCTAAGCAATGAAGAACGGGAGTATCTGGCAGTGGGTTTCCTCAGTCAGAGTTTGGGTAGGTGTTTTCTCTTCCTCGCTACAGGGTGCTGCCAAAATGCTGTTGGAATCAGAGCAGCACCCGGGTCAGCTGAAGGACAACGTCTGCTCCCCTGGGGGAGCCACCATTCATGCTCTGCACTTCCTGGAGAGCGGCGGCTTTCGCTCACTCCTCATCAATGCTGTGGAGGCTTCCTGTATCCGGACAAGGTGGGCACTGAGAGATGCTAAAGAGTCAGCAACATTTGTCTCTTCCTCTATTTCTTACAGTCTCTCTCTTCTACCACCCCATGGCAGGCAGCTGCAGCATTTGGCAGACAAGGAGAAGATCTCCCCAGCAGCCATAAAGAAGACTTTGTTAGATAAGGTGAAGCTGGAGTCTCCTTCTCTGTCTTTAGCATCTGCCAGCAAAGTCAGTCTGTTCAACAGTAAGAACCCCAGCAGCAAGAAGAACTGAGCAGGCTGCTGTATGCCGGCTGCGCTGACCATCAGTTTCCTCCATGCCCTTTCCTTTTTTGATCTAGGAAAATGTTCGTGCTGAATGTTGGTGTCCTCCATACCTGACTCGTGGTTTAGCAGCAGCTGTGGGCAGCACAGAGCTGTTCACTGTGGGCAGGGGTAGCACTATAATCAGAGTTTTGTCACAGGCACCATTTGCTGGAAGCCTTGGATGCTTCCAGAACTGAGGTAGCATTTATTGTGTTCCATGTAGAAATAGTTTAGAGCAAGATTTTGAAGAGCTTTCCAGAATGCTTTTTAGTCTCAAGGGTTGGAGAGGCCTGGATCACTCTTTCCCCATCTCGCATCTGCTGTCAGAGCTCATCTCTTGTCTTTCTTAGCTAGAGCAGGTGCTACCACGCAAATGCAGTGCTGTGCACTGAGGCTGGGTTCTAATACGCTTCTCACAAGGGACCAAAGTGCCTCTGCCTCATTTCCCATCCGCTTTGACTTAGAAGTGATGCAAAGCCCTGGGCCACCTACTGTTTCTCTCAGGTGCAGTCTTGGCAGTCATCCCCAGAACAGCAGCATTTTGTGGCTTCTTTCTAGCCACTTTCCCTGCAGTTTCCCTTCCCCCAGAGTCGGAGTCCTGAACCAGGAAGCTGCACCCATCACGCATGCTGGTGGGTCACCAGTCATACTGCCCTACCTTGAGGTGTACTGGGAGTGCACTGGTAGAAAGAAGGCGCTTAAGAGGGACTCAGTGCCTCCTAATGAACCCGGGCCATTTACCTATGCGGTGCAGGGAAAGCACTTGGGAATGAACGCAGAGGTCGGCAAAGGCGCAAGCAGTGTCTGTGCAGTGCTAGTGTTAGCCGGCAGCAGAGCGAGACCCCGCAGGCGTGACACAGCTGCTGCTCCTTAAATAAACGGTTCTTCCGACGGCCCCGTGGCTGCTCCCGCTCTGTGCCCGCCGTGTCCCCGACGTGCGTGCTCACCCGGCTCGGCACTGCGGTTCCGCTCCGCGTTCGGGCTCTGACCGGAGGCAGGTGGGGGCCGCTGCCGAGGAGCGGAGCAGCCGGGGCCGGTGCAGCGCGGGAACAAAGGGCGACAGCACCGGAGCGCCCGGCGCTGCTCGGTGCTCGAGGCGTGGCGGGGCTCCGGCGCTGCTCGGCTGGCGCTTTCTCCGTGCTGCAGCCCGGCTTCCCGCCGCTCGTCCCCGGCTCGGTTCGGGCCACCCCGCTCCCGCCGCCCCTTTAAGGCGCGGCCCCGCCCCGCTCTTTCCCCGCCGCCTCCGCCAGAAGCGCGCGTCCCCCTTAAGGCGCGGGGCGGTTGCGCCGGGCGCTTCATGAATGGAGCCACGTGACCCAAACATCACGTGACGCGTCCGTGAGCGGCGGCGGCTCGCGGCGTCCCGGTCCCTGCAGCGCGGCCTCCCCGCCCCGCCCGGCCCCGGCCCCCGCCGGCTCCGTCAGGAGGTGACCGCAGCGAGCGCGGGCGGTGAGGGGCGCGCGGCGGCGGCGGCGGCGGCGCCGGAGGGAGGAGGCGCGGCGCGGGGCGGCGGGCGCGGCCCTGGCACCGGGCGGGGCGGGGCGGCGGGCGCGGCGGGCCGGTCCCCGGGGGCGGGGCGGGGCGGCCGCCGCTGACTCACGGCGGGGGTCCGTGGGCCGCGGCCGCCGCCCGTTTCGCGGCGCGCCCGGCCCGCTCCCCGCCGCGGCCGAGCAACAGGTGCGCGGGGCCCCGCCGCTCCGCCCACCCCGCGCCGGGCTCCCCACCCCCCCCCCCTACCCCGGGCGCTCGGTTCCCCGCCCCCCCCGGCCCGGCCCCACGGTGTCCCGGCGGGCGTTGGGGGCAGCGAAGGCCGAGGCCGCGGCGCTGCGCTTCCCGGGGGTTCCCGGGCGCGGGGCTCGGGCCGCCGGGACGCGGTACACGGGCGGGGCGCGCCGCTCCGCTCCTCCCGCGCTGACCGCTCCCGTGGCCGCGGCCCACGGTCACCGGCGGTCCCGCGGGAGGAGCGGCGACGGCGCCGCTCTGACACTGCGCACCGGGGAAAGTCCGGGTGTGCGAGCTCCGGGAGGGCCGCGGGAGGTCTATGCACACGCACAGACATAAATAAAAACCGCAAATAAACGCACCGGGGATCCCGCACCGGGGAGGGGGGGGGGGGGGGGGAAGGATTGCTCCCCGGTGCTGCCCCGCGTCCCGGCGACGTCACCGTGTTTACAGTGCGCGCGTGGCTCCGCTCGGAACGGGGAAAGGGCCCCGCGCGGTCCGATCCGCGCTGGGGGGGAATTGGCTGCGGCCGTGCTGAGCTCAGTGCTTTTGAGCGCCGGGGAAATGTGTTGAGGCGGCATTTTCTTCGCTGCAGTCATCGCGTTTGGCACTTTCAAGTGCGATCTTTCTTCGGGAACCTCTGGAAAGAGGAGGGAATCGGCGGTCTGCGGAGCTGGGCTGTGTCTGCGTGCTGCCAGGGTCGGCTGCCCCCACCGCCGTGCTGCCAGGGCTGTGCTGTGTCTGTGGAAGGGGACGGGGGGGGGCCCAAAGTGATGCCACGTTCCCAGAGCACAGCACACACTGCCCAGTACGGTACGAACACCGCAGCCCTCTGTCCAGCAGAAGTGACGCTGCAGTTTGGGGATGGGAGAGGATCTCCCGATCCTCTCTGGGTCCCTGCAGCCTGCGGGGCACATCCCAGCCGTGTACGCTCCATTTCTGCACTCTGCGCGGCAGCTCTCGTTGGCCCATCCTTTTGTGTCTGTGGATTTGTATCTTTTTTCTCAGCAGAAATGACGGTGTGAAGTGCAGAGCGAGTGCGGGCTCTGCGGTCTGGGCTGTGTGAGCAGGGCTGCCCTGCTCTGTACCTCCAGGAGCTCTGCCCGTGCCTGGCCTGACACGGTGTTTGTTTTTTCAGCTCTGAAGGAAGTTTGAGTGTTTCCCAACATTCAGCACCGCGGGGTGCAGGTTTCTGAGGCCATCCCAGCCCCAGCACGCGGTCAGAGGGTTCTGCAGGTCCGGTGTTGTGCCTCTCCCCGGTTAATCTCTTCCTTCTGCCCCTTTTTCCAGCGGCCATTTTGTTTGCTGGGGAGGGGTGGGGAGGAAACAGAGGAAAGGAAGAGAAATAACGGTATGGGAGAGCGTGGAACTGATTTCAGGAGGCAGCAGTCTTGTGTGGCTCCCCCTTGGTGGCAAAGTGACCCTTACGGCTGTGCTGTCAGCTTGTCACGGACATGGAGCTGCGAGGAACATTGTCCTCTGGGTATAAATAGCTGGCTCCTGGCAGGCTCCGGCCTCGGGGACGTGTGAATGGTGCTCCTCTGCTCGGTGTCCTGCAGATCCCGCTCACCTCTAGCAGACAGCGCTGGGCGCATTGCGGGAGCCCGAGCCGCAGCTGCTGGAGGAGCAGAAATTGGTATTTGCTGACTGTACATCTGGGTCTTGGCTGCAACTCTGCCTCTTACGTCTAGCAAACAAAAGAGCAGCGAACAGAATTGCTGTTGGCTGGCACGGAAGGTACAAAGGTGCTCGCTGACTGCACCTGCACGGAGTGCTTGCTTTGCTGAGGGAGGCAGCTCCTGGCTGGGTCAGACAGACGTGGCTGTCGCCCGACAGCCAAGGGTTCAGTTTGTTGGGGTGCAGTGGCATTCTGACCTGAGGTGTGAGGGGAGGAGGTGCGTAGGGACTGGAGCAGGAGCCCGGGTATGCCCCAGTATGAAGACAGCTCCAGGAGCTGCTGTTATCTGGAATGCTGTCCTCTCTGGCAGTGAGGGAGTCGGCTCTCCTCTGGTTTCAGCCTCCATTGATCTTTGTTTTCTTATCTCTTGGCTCTGAAGATAAGGGAGGGAGAAGGTGGTGCTGTCCTGGCACTGCTGGGGCTGATAGGGACTGCCTCAGTGGGAAAGATGCATGGCTGTGGGTCAGCTTTGGGTGACAGGAGCCAGGAGGGCTGCTGAGGTGTCCCCAGATCGGCGATGGGATTCCTGTGTGCCCCAGCACCATGCTGCAGGTTCAGGCAGCCCGTCCTCCCCATGGGAGGGATCAGGTGCAGAGCTCCAGCTCTAACCCGGCCATGCTGGCTTTGCTGAGGAGCAGCCACGGTTTGGAGAGGAATGAGCACACCACTGTTGCTCAGCACCTAGCAGGTGCACTGAGCAGGTGAAGCTGTCCCCTCTGCTCACTGCCAGTCACGTGCTCCTGGACTGTGCCAGGCTGTGTCCTCAGGAGCATCGAGGGTCTGGCAGGACTCACCCTGTGCAGCTCTGGCTGTGCTGGGCAGCAGGCATGTGGGGCTGTGCTGATCTTAGGGGCTGTGGGGATGCAGCTGGGAGCAGAGGCGCGGGCTGCTGGTGTGCTGAGTCAGCGTGACTGGCCCTGAGCAGGCGTGCTCCAGACCTGGCTGCTGCTGCCAGGCTATTTTTAAAAATGTGGCTTCCGTGTGTTCTGGCTCCTCCTAGTTTTTTTATTTCTCACCCCTCCCCCCGCCCGTCACAACCCAAACAAACAAAAAAAAAAAACCCACATTGCTACAAGTCTCCATGGTCGTAGGGCTGCGGAAGGACAGCAGTTTCTGCTCAGGGACAGAATCTGTTGCTGCACTGTGAGTCCGATGCAGTGGGGCTGAGTGCTGCCTGGGGAGGGCAGTGGAAGTGCCCCAGCACGGGGTGTCGCTGCGGGGCTCCGTGCAGCAGCTCTGGCTCTGCTGGGAGCTAACCCAGGGGCTAACCTGACCTCCTTCCCTTCCAGAGCCTGACTGACGTGGCTGCCGTGTTATGACGACCCCCAACAAAGGAAACAAGGCCTTGAAGGTAAAGCAGCAGGGGGAGGACGGGGCTGCGGGTGCCTGCTCGAGGCTTGGGACTGCACACCGCCTTCTGTTCTCACAGGTGAAGCGGGAGCCAGGCGAGAATGGGACCAGCCTGACAGATGAGGAGCTGGTGACCATGTCTGTGCGAGAGCTGAACCAGCATCTGCGGGGCCTGTCCAAGGAGGAGATCATCCAGCTGAAGCAGCGTCGGCGCACGCTGAAGAACCGAGGCTACGCGGCCAGCTGCAGGGTCAAGCGCGTTACCCAGAAGGAGGAACTGGAGAAGCAGAAGGCAGAGCTGCAGCAGGAGGTGGAGAAGCTGGCCTCTGAGAACGCCAGCATGAAAATGGAACTTGATGCTCTCCGCTCCAAATACGAGGCACTCCAGAACTTCGCCAGAACCGTGGCCCGAAGCCCCGTCACCCCTGTGCGGGGCCCTCTCACCTCCAGCATGGGGCCCCTCGTCCCTGGCAAGGTCGCTACCACTAGTGTCATCACAATAGTGAAATCCAAAACGGACGCCCGGTCTTAGTGAAGCGAGTGTTGCCTGAGCTTGTTTGTGCAGGGCAATTAGGCACAAAACCAGCCTGGAATCCCCAAAGCACAAACCCTTCCCGCACGGGTCAGGGTTCCTTCTACTTGGCCCAGGACTGGCCTGCTGATCGCTCTGGTTTTGTTTTGTTGTGTTCAGATTGGTATGAGCAGTGGTGATGCATCCCTTGTCCTGTGCAGACAGCACCTCCCACCCAGCGGTCTGTAGCTCTCAGCTGCCCTTGGGACAGGCTGTAAGATCTCGGTGTTCTAGCCAAAGGAAGTCTGCGCTGCGCAGCGAGAGGCCCGGAGGGAGGCTTTCTTCCTGGAACCCCAGTTTTCAGTCACTTCCAAAGGCTTGATTTCATTACTCTTCCAGGTGGTGTATGCAGGTGTCTGACTGCCCGGCACCTGAGCCTGCTGCTTTTGTCTCATCCGGTACCTGTAGTTGCAGCTGGGGTGTTCTGTGTAATAGATGTGGCATTCATTTCTAGGTGCGCCTCTGTGCCCGAGCAGTGAGTTTCCTTCAGGCTTCCATTGCAGTAGAGTGCGGATAGCAGTGGTGGATGGGAAGATGCTGGCGTGCCCTGCTGCCTCTGCCCCTGCGGAGGAGAGGGGGTTGGGACGGGGTCTGCGTGGGGGCCCAGCACCTGGGGGGGGGGGGTGGGGGAGGGAGGTACCTTGCTGACTGCAGGCCGGTTTTGTGCCTAATGCGTTGCACTGAACAAGACCAAAATCACTAGTTGTTCCCGTGTTTTGAGGGTATCAAGTGTCTCTAGTGTGATGGTTTACACGACCAGTTTATGTGGTTAAATAGCCCTTTTATTTAAAGAGAAACATCGTTTTAAGAGTTATTAAATTATCTAAGTTTAAAATGAAAAATCAGACAGAAGAGAGAGCGTATTTATAGTCAGCTTTTTTTATCCGAGAGGGCGAGAATATTTGGCCATAGAAATGGGGAAATATTCTCGGAGACTTTGCTAGTTAAAAGTTAATAAAGAAATAATTTTAAAGTTTCTCATGAACCTCCCGCAAACTGTTTGTGGCTCCGAGGTTAGTTTTTATAAAGAGTTATCAGACTTTATTTATAAAACTTAGAAAAAAAGACAAAAAAAGAGGCAAGTCCTGTTTGATATCTTTTTGCAATCGTACCAAAAGTGACTTATTCTCGATCTTGCTGGCTTCCGTTGTGTCCCCTCGTGCTGCGCTCTCTGTGCCCTCCGAGCTCCACGTGGCTCTGTGCTGTGCTGCTGTCAGTGGTGCCTTTGCCGTGTGCTGTCGTTCTCATGCTTCCGTTGTTTATCCTGAGCTCAAGCGAGAGGTTCACTTGGAATCTCTCCGAATTCTCCAGGAGGATTTCTGGCACACGGGCAAAGTTGCTGTTCTTCTTTGAGGCAAAAAGAAATGGCTGGTGCTACTAAGGAGGGGTCCCTGCCCAGAAAGCACTGCTCTGCAGGGGCACTCGGTGGGATGTCTGCTTCTCTCTCTGGCTGTTGCAGCTGTGCTTTTGCACAAGCAGCTCAGGCCTCTCACTGCTCAGACAGTGCTGGTCTCAGAGTTACCTGCGTGGGGGATGCGTTCCCAGTGGAACTGCTCTCCTCTGACAGAGATGTAATGCAAGGGAGGGCTATATAAGTTCAGGAGGCTGAGGGGATTTAATGCTGGAGCTGGATGTGGATCCTGTGGTCAGAGCTCATGCTGTTCTCATGGCTCCAATAATGAGAGGCAGAGATGGCAGTGTTTTGGGCAGTGTAGGACCTGCACTTGTCCTGAAGCTGCAGTCTCTTGTGCTGAGCATCTGCATATTACTGAAAAGTGAGCCATGTCTCGGTTACTGCTTTGTTCCTGGTGCAGCTTCTGGCTGTAGGTATTGGTAAAGGTACTTAAACTTTGGGCTGTGTGACACAGCTGAGAAAACAATTTGTGATCTGGCTCCATTTTCACACTAGGACAGACCTCCCTGCCCTCACCTCCCGGGAGACTCGAGCTGATTACCAAGTCGTTTTGGAGAAGCAGGGTATGGGGATGAAGTCCATTTGATCTTTTGGCTGTTGAAAACCACCTGAGCACAGGAGACAGACAAGGATGGCACAAGTGAAGCGTGGTTTGTTTACTGGGTGTGTTTTGGCGATGAGTTTCTCACGTAGCTGAACTGATACTGCTCTTCTCTGGGCCGAAAAGCAGGTAAACCTCATGAGAGCTACAGTACAGCAGGAGAGGAGCTGATGGGATTTCTTGGTGAAAGAGGAGATCAGCTTTGCAATGACTGAGTGCAGATTTAGGGAGAAACTGTTCAGATTGCTTTTCCCAGTGAACTTTGTGGATGAGGAGTAGGTTAGAACATCACCTCCAGGGTTCCCCCATCTCCTCTCTGAACTGAGATGTTTGTTGTGCTGCTTCCTTGCCACGCACAGGACGGGCTACTTGCTGTGCAACACTTGGCACAGACTTCTAGGCTTGAGCCTTTGTCTTCTAGCTGGTGGATGGTGCCAGGTGACATAGGACACCCAACACAGAGTCCTGTGGCTGGCTCAGGGTGTAAAACCCAGTCATGTCCCTCCTGGAGCCAGCCTGAGATCTAACCTGGCAGGAAAGCTCTTCTGACCCTAGCTGGAGGCCTGACCTCTGCAGAGCAAGCAGCCAAGGTTTTGTGTGCAGAACTAGCTCCATTTGCTGGAGATCATTGTGAGGAGGGCTCCATCAACAGAGCAGACAGTGACAGGCAGTCCCACAGCCCTGGCAAACTCTTTTCCGTTGTATTCTGCACCTGGTCCTTCTCTGCCTGCTGGACAGCAACTGCTGCTGCCAGTAAGAGCCTGTGCTTCCCTGGAGCAAGTGAGGAGGACAGGACAGGTATCAGTGCTGACTCCACAGGCCGTGAATGATGTCATTTCTCCTTCTCTGAGCTGTGCTTGCTAGCTTGTGGTGCCAGCGTGCTTTCAGTGGCTGAACGCCTTCAGCGAGGACACATCACTTTAGGGACGAGGAGGCACAGAGCCGCTGCCATGCAGGGCGCCTGTGTGCTGAGCCAGCTGTGCAGGTGGGATGGCTCCTGCTCACAAAGCGCTGCCTGGCTCCGTCCTAGAGGCGCTGGAGGGGATGTGGTCCTCTTGCGGGTGCTGGCGTGGTGTTTTTGGTTTTGTTCTCAGTGAGGTATTGGAATCTGAGTAATGTATTTCTGCGGTGTCTGAGGAATCTCCCGTCACGCTTAGGGGACCCTGTCCTCGCCACCTGGCACCCGGTGCCCGCGTCAGGCAATCCTGCCCCGAGCCCGTCGCTCTGATCTCTCTCTCTCTCGTATATAGCGTTCTGGAGTGTGGCAGTTCTTGTTCCCGAGGTGCTCGTCCGTTCGGTTTCCTGCTGTGAAGGGTGTTGTGTTTTCTTTCTCCTTTCCCGGTACATTTTTGATGCAGTGGTTGGGAGGTGGGGCCCGGCCCGAACCTCCCGCAAAGGAACCATGAAGTGTGTCCCCTGCGGCGGCCCAGCCGGGCGGGGCTTTGTGTATCGTGTGGTGAATCGTGTCAAGTGACTCCTGCGTTGTGCGGCGCCGGTGGGCAGCGCCGTCCCGAGGGAGCGGGGCGGGGGGTGGGGGGGGGGGGGCGGCCCGAGGTCCCGGGGCGGGCGGTGCCGCCCTGAGACGGGCGCTGCCCGGGCGCGGCCGCGGGGCTCCGCCGTGCCGTGGGCCGGGGCTGCGGGGGGGGGGGGAGGGGGCAGCGGCCCCGCGCTCGGCGGCGGTATTTATTGCTAAGTTATTGCCCCGCGCGGCGACGGCGGGCGTTATTTATTGCTGTACATAGTGTTCGTCTGCCGGCGCGGCCGCCGTTGTTTTGTACATGACAATAAACAGCTTTCAAACACCACGGCCCGGCGCTTCCTTGCGGCGCGGGTCCGCCGAGGCGCGGGGGGGCGCTGCTGAGCGCGGCGGGGGCGGGGGTGGGGGGTGGGAGGGGCCGGAAGCGGCGCTCTGCCGCTCTCTCCGAGAGGAAGCGGCGCCGGGCGTCCGGCGTCCGGTAGCGGAAGTGGGGCGCTTCCGGGGCGATGGCGGCGGGCGGCAGCCTCAGCCGCTCGGAGCGGAAGGCGGCGGCGCGCGCCGAGATCCTTCAGCAGGAGGAGCAGCGGGACCGGCGGAGACAGGTACGGCGCGGTGCGGCCTGCCCTGCCCTGCCCGGCCCGCCCGGCCCGGCCCGGCCGCCGTGACGCGCTGTGTGTGCCGCGCAGGTTTCCCGCATCTGGAGGAAGCCGCCGGCGGAACGGAGCCCCGAGGAGTGCCAGGTGCTGAGCGAGAGCGAGGACATCGTCCGGGAGCTGGAGAGGCGCCGCAAGAGGCGCGAGCGGCTGCGCCGGCGGCAGGAGGAGGTGGGCGCCGCCGGGGCCGGGCCCGGTGTGTGCGGGGCCGATGCCGCGGGGAGGGGATCTGCGCCCCGGGGGTATTGTGGGCGCTGAGCTCTGCAGCTGAGGCAGCGGAACCTCCCAGGAGTGCTCCTGGCCCTTGGGGGTGTGCCGTCCCGTGGCAGTCCTCGGCCGGTCTCCCTGCAGCAGCCTCGCTTCTTGCAGCTGCTGAACCTTTTCTGGAATGTGTGTGGTTTTCTGACTGGGCGTGCCACTGGGATGGGTTTATCTGCATGCGCTGCTATCCTGAAACCTCCCCTGGGTCCTTTGTAGATAATACAGACAGCAAACACCCACATTCTTCTGGTTAGAAATTGTTTCTGATCATATTTGTTCTCTGGATAGGATAGACCGTGTCAGAACGGAGCTCTCCGTTCCTTCAGGTTCTGTGATGTGCTGAAACTGCCCATTTGCATTCCCTAGGTATGTGATGAGCCAGAGGAGCTGAAGAGAAAAGTCGTTGAGCTGGCTGCTGCTATCCGGAACGCCAAGCACCTTGTCATCTACACAGGAGCAGGGATCAGTACGGTAGGATTCTTTGGGGGTGAGTGGCTGGAGCTTTGGGAGCTCCTTCAGGAGTGTTGCAATGTTTGAACTCTGTTTTTTGTGGATTCCAAATGACCGTAGGATATCTGGGATTCTGTAATAACACTGTTGAACTGCAAACTGTGGCAGAGATGTTAACTGATTTGTATCTTGAGGATATGCTTGCTAGCCAAGAGATTCATCACCTCTGTGTGAAAAACAAGCTTCTAACACAAGATCAGTAGTCTGTCTTTATTTGAGTCTCTTCAGCTGCAAAACCTAAAAGAAGTTAGCTACATAATGCCCTATGCATTAAGAAACGATTTCAAAATAACAAGTGTTTACTGGAAGTTACAAATGATAGTTTGAAAATGCTTTTTTTGGCCTCTGTTATGAGAATGGAAATCTGGAGCTGCCTCTTGTAATTTCACATTCATCACTTTTTGTCTGAACTCTGAGATAGGACCATTACTGTTCTTCCTCTTTTCTGTAGCTTCAGTTGTAGCCCAGCACGGAGCTGGGCTGAGTGTGTGGAGAAGTGCTCATGTCACAAAGATTCATTTTTCTAAAGAACACTGAGTACCAGATATCAGTCCAGTGAAAATAAAGGTTCAAGATCTGGGTTCTGTCTGGGGAAATGGGAAGCAGGGGAGAAGAGTGGAGGGATTTCATAATGGTAAAATTGGAGAAAATAAATACTGGAGGTGAAAACGAGAACTTGGAGTGAACAAAAAAGCAGCAGTGAGTGGAGTGTTTCATTGTCCTGGGTGAGGGCAGGTTGATGTGTTGGTGGACAAGAGGTATGAACTTTCCCATCAGGCCTTGCTCTGTCTCTCAATAACACAGGCAGCTTCGATCCCAGACTACCGAGGCCCTAATGGCATATGGACATTGCTGCAGAAGGGCAGGAGCATCAGGTAAGGAGCTGACTGCAGTGAACTTTTCCTTTCTCTTTTCTGGAAGGACAGTTGTACTCAGGAATTCTGAGCTGCCCAACAGACAGCTGACACTGAAAGACAGTGTTAACGGCAGTTTCTAATGTTTTATTTTTTGCCTCTTTGTCAGTGCTACAGATCTGAGTGAGGCAGAGCCCACACTCACCCATATGAGCATTGCTTGCCTACACAAGCATAACCTGGTAAGATTTTTTTTTTCCGTATGTTATTTGTGCTCCACTGTCACAGTATAATAGACCAAAAAGGAAAGAAATCTTTTTCATGCTATTGCATACCTGCTGTCCTTACTGAGGTGGCTACATCTGTGTAGGAGCGATCTGTGTTTTCGTGTAGCCAAGCCTGTACCAGGCCACAGCCAGGCTGTAGCTCTAGCAGTTTTTTCCCTTGTGCCTTATTTCAATATTTGCTTCCTGGTGAGGTCTGAGGACGTGGCCACAAAATCTACCAGTCCTAACAGAGCTGTATTTAGCAGGAGTCTTTTTGTTTAGTTTTCAGAGTTCTGCTCTCTGTGCTTTTCTTCTGTTAGCTCAGTATGTTCATAGAATCATGTCATAAAGTCATAGAACGACCTGGGTTGAAAAAGACCTCAGAGATCGTAGAGTTTCACCCTCCCTGCTGTCACCTGCAGGGTCACCAACCACTAGAGCAGGCTGCCCAGAGCCACATCCAGCCTGGTCTTGAATATCTCCAGGGATGAGGCATCCACAGCCTCTCTGGGCAGCCTGTTCCACCCTCTGAGTGACAAGCTTTTCAGTCGAGGCAGAACTGTTTATTGCACACTGAGACACACGTGTTACCTGCATCTGAATATCACTTTCAGAGTCTTCTCTCTGTGTTTTATTCTCTTCCAGGTGCAGCATGTGGTATCTCAAAACTGTGATGGGCTGCACCTGCGAAGTGGGTTACCTCGATCAGCAATATCTGAGCTTCATGGGAACATGTACATCGAGGTGAGTAGCTAGAAAAGGACAAAGTTGCTGTCAGCAGTGGCCTTGCAAAAATATAATGCTGTTTCTCTCTCCCTGGCTCAGGAATTAGTGGAAGGGCTCATCTCAGCTTAGTTCGGGTCTTCAGATCCGCAGTTTTTGGGTGAACTAGTTAGCAAGCCTCGTAGTTAAGTTTTCTCTACAACCCAGTAGCTTCTTCTCAGCATTTGCTGGAGCATTCTGCTTCTGACTGCTGTTCAGGCCTTGCCTGAAACCCCTCCTATTGCCTAGCCAGCCTGCCTCTGTGATGCCACTCACTAGTTGAGCATTTCTGAGTATTTCAAGTTAGCATCTGAATGCACTGATGAATCCTTCTACTGCTTCCAGGTTTGCTGTCCCCAGAAGGTGCTTTTCTTTGAGGTGTGGCTGCATCCCTGGGCTCTAATGGAGCAAATACTCTGACAGTACCACTTTTTTCTTCCTGTGCTATAGGTCTGCACTTCGTGTACACCCAACAGAGAGTATGTGCGGGTATTTGATGTGACAGAACGCACAGCCCTGCACAAGCATCACACTGGCAGGATGTGCCACAAGTGCGGGGCACAGTTGAGAGACACAATCGTCCACTTTGGGGAGAAGGGGACACTGACACAGCCCCTGAACTGGGAAGCAGCAACAGAAGCTGCAAGCAAAGCAGATGTGATTCTTTGTCTGGGTTCCAGCTTAAAGGTAACTTTAGAGACTCGGTGAAGATTGTTAGCAGCATTCCCTCTTGGTGATACACCTTGGTGCTGAGCAGTCTCCTCCCAAACAGACAACTGTAAACTCTGGTGTCAGGATTCGCCCACCATCTGTGTGATAGTCTCTCTTCCTCCCTCTTTCCCCTCCTGGTAATACATTCCTTTTCCTCTCGCTGATATGGTTCACGGTTACGCGTGCCTTTGGCTGTGCTGATGGCTTCTGTTTCGTGACAGGTTTTGAAAAAATACCCGAGGCTTTGGTGCATGAGCAAGCCCCCACCTCGTCGTCCAAAGCTGTACATCGTGAACCTGCAGGTGAGCAGCTCCCCGCTCCTGGGCCGGGAGGTTGGGTGAGCCCCCTCGCAGCGCGTGCTGCAGCCCGACCCTGCTGTCACCTCGCAGTGGACGCCCAAGGACGACCTGGCCGCCCTGAAGCTGCACGGCCGCTGCGACGACGTCATGCGGCTGCTGATGGAGGAGCTCGGCCTGCAGATCCCCAGCTACGAGCGGTGAGCGCGCAGGGACCGCGGCGGGGCAGGGCGCCCGCCGTGCAGCCCCCCGCCCTCAACTCCTTCTCTCCGCAGGGCGCGGGACCCCATCTTCGCGCTGGCCGAGCCGCTGCGCCCCGGAGAGGAGGGCACGCACTCCCGGAAACCGGTGGCCCCGCCGCAGGGCACCGAGCCGGCCACGGCCCCGCGGGACGAGCCCCCCGCCCGGCCCGGCGGCTGGCTGGGCCGCGGCTGCGCTAAGGGCACCCGGCGCAGGAAGAGCAACTGACGGCGGGGGGGGGGGGGGGAGGGGCGGGGCGGCGGTTGTCGGCCCCGCCCCGGGCGCCGGTGCTGACGCGCCCTAAGATGGCGGCGGGGGCGGGCGCGGGGCGGGGCGGGCGGGGGGTCCCGCTCGGCGGCGGCGCCGCCGGTGACAGCGCGGCCATGCTGCGCAACGGGGCGGCGGGGGGCGGCGCGGCGCCGCAGCGACCCGTGCGTGTGTGGTGCGACGGCTGGTGAGTGCGGGCGGGAATAAAGCGTGTCGGCTGCGCCGTGCGTCCGCTCCTCTGTCACCGACACCGGGGGGGGGGGGGAAGGGAGGAGGGAGCGGGCGGGGATGCGTTCCGGGGGGGGGAGGAAGCTGCGTTCCGGGGGGCAGCGGCGGAGCCGTCCCGTCCCGTCCCGTCCCGTGTCCGCCCGCGCTGCCCCGGGACGCGAACCGCGATGGGCGGCTTTAAACGCCCGAGCGCTGCCGGGGAAGGTCGGCGGCTGCGGCCCCGTAGCGCGGAGCGTCCCCGGCGCTGAGAGCCTTTGTCTTTGCAGCTATGACATGGTGCACTACGGCCACTCCAACCAGCTGCGCCAGGCGCGGGCCATGGGCGATTACCTGATCGTGGGAGTGCACACGGACGGTAAGAGGTTGCTCGGCTCTGCGCCCCGCGGCGTTACCCGGAGAGCTCTTACACCGGCAGCCCTCGTCCCGCGGCTCCCGGGAGCTGCCGGTGCAGTGCCGAGCCGTGCCGTGCTGCTCTGCCCTGTGCCGAGCCGTGCCGAGCCGTGCCGAGCTGCTCTGCCCTGTGCCGAGCCGTGGTTACGGGCTCGGGACTGCGACAGGAGCATTTGAGAGCCAGCCCCTGTGCAGAGGCACAGAACCGGCGCTCCTCATCCAATTACTGCGTGAGGAACTCGTATTGAGCTCGCAGAGTGAGGTGCTGCTAGGAATGAATTCCCGCTTGTGGACGTGGATCGGGATGCAGGTTGCGGATGCAGCTTTCAGCATAGGGTGAGGCTGTTGCGCCCATGGGGACAGGCAGTGCCCTCGGGAAGCAGTATCTGGGTGCAAGGAGTCACCGACACCTCTGCCTTTAGAGTGAACCCCCACACCCTTTCCACACACATGATAAAATTAAAACACCTCCTTGGGCCTTCCTTGCTTGCTACGAGCTCCCCTCAAGCTGAGTCTAGGAGCACACCATATTTCTAACTCGTTTCTTCTCTCTCTTACCCAGAGGAGATTGCCAAGCACAAGGGCCCCCCCGTCTTCACCCAGGAGGAGAGGTACAAGATGGTGCAAGCCATCAAGTGGGTGGATGAGATTGCGCCTGGGGCTCCTTATGTCACCACACTGGAAACCTTGGACAAATATAACTGTGACTTCTGCGTGCACGGTGGTGAGTGATGTTCTGAGGCGGATTGGTACGAAGAAGGGCCCCGTAGGGCTCGCGTGCTCTTGGTTTTCTGGCTGCAGAATGAGGAGCTGTCTGACTCGTGCAGAGGATAATTTGTGTGTACAGACTCCGTGCCACCAGTGCCTGTGCTGGTCTGTACAGCTGCTCCCGTTCAGAGAAGCGTGTTTGTGTGTGAGGTGCTGGGAGGATGGTCTGACTGTGGTCTCCTTGGCTGTGAGCACCTCTTTCACTTCCACAGATGAAACGTATTGTCTGATAGTTGTCCTGAGGTAACCCTTAAAACAAGCAAGGACTTGTGCATGGAAGGAGTACGCGTTTACACGATTTAAATGTGAGAAACGCTGTTGTAAGGTTAAGTGTGCAAAACCACAGTCATTTGTGTCTGCTTATCCTGGGATGAGATCAGATCTGAAAAGCTTCAGTCTCTTGATCTAGCTGATAAGCTCCTAAAGCGCTTAGCCGACCCTGCGGTCGGACCTAGTTCTTGTTAGGAACATTTTTCAGCATAGAGTCACTGAAGAGAGCCAGTGTTCTGGGGAAACATTCCTGCTTTTGTACTCTGTCCCTTCCTTGGACTATTCATGCTTGTTCAGTTGTGGCCCCTCCTCCCTACCCTTCCGAAGGTATTTTGTTAATTTAATCGGGCACAATCTTTGCACTCCAACTCTTCCTCATTAGATCCCAGCAACCTCCTATTGATAAGGCAAGCATTTCATTAAATGCAAATAAATCGTTACTCTTCGATAAGATAGATGTGTTTTTTTTTTTCCACGTGGACGTGATGACTGTTGCGTTCCTTCTGAACTTAATTGCCTGTCCTGAGAGTGCGTTCGGTGTTCGTGACCCTGTGCTAGGCCTGGCAAGGGATTAGCAGAACAGAGGAGTGCTGGTGGCCTTTGCTCCAGTTTTGTTGCCTTGATCCCCTCTGCCAATCACTCCGTCCTTCCACCTGGATAGTATTCGTGGGTGCTGCATTGTGAGCAGGCTGTGTTTATGCAGAGGATAAGTTTTGAAGTAGCTGAGCTCAGCTTGGGAAGGTGCCCACTGCTTCTGCCTCTGTCCTGGCACTGTGCTCTCTTCTGTCCCTGTGCTCCAAGGGTTGGGATGAGGTTTTAGGAGAGCTCCTCAGCTTTCCTGAGCATGCCACTGCAGCTGTGTAAGGGAGAGTCCACAGGAATTACCACTGCCTGCGCTGTAAACGAGAGATTAGGCCAAACGAAGCCGGCGTAGGTTTTCACTTGTGAAGGCTTTAAACCCTCATTAAAAGGAGGAGAGAAGTGGTTTCTCTAGGAGGAAAGGCTGCCTTGCAGGGAGGTTTGGAGTGTGGCTCTGAGACTTTTTTCTTTCTGCAGATGACATCACCTTAACGATAGATGGCAAGGACACCTATGAGGAAGTGAAGACAGCTGGGCGATACAGGTACAGTAGTTTCAGGGCAGTTTCTGGGAGTTTCCATCCTGAAGGGAACTCAGATGAAGACAGCTGTCTTCAGGTTGCACTTCAGCTTTGCTGTGCAGAGCTTTAGCTGCTTCAGAAAGTGATGCAGTCCAGCAGCTGTTTTTGGTCAGCTCTGGGAGTTAGCTCTGCTGGGAAGTCTGTGTCTGGTAAGTTCTCCTTGTGTGACTGATTGCTGTGGAGGCCCAGCAGATGGATGGTGTAGTTTATACCAAGAGCACGTAGTAGGAAGACGTCCTCAGGACAATTGCCCGTTTGGATTGATCAGATTTCACAGGTGTGCCAGTGGTAACAGCAACAAGAGAGAGAGGCACGTGCTTCTGTAGTGTCTGCTTTATCCTCTGCTTATCTCCCTGCAGGGAATGCAAACGCACTCAAGGTGTGTCCACTACCGACCTCGTTGGCCGCATGCTGCTCATGACTAAGGCTCACCACAGCAATATAGTGAGTCACGGGGCTTTGGGTGGGAGTTTAGAGTTGGGGCATACACTGGCTCTTGCCCTCCGTTGCTCCAAAATGGCAGTGGGAGCTCCTGGGCCTGGCTCCCATGTCCATGGAGAACTGGCAAGCTGGTTGTGGGCAAAACAGTCTTTACATTTACATAAGCCTGCCTGAAATCACAGCCTACAGCCCATGGTGCTTTGGAAAGCTGTATGGAAATGAAACTTTGATTCCCTCTTGATTGGTGTGGGCTTCAGGAATGAAAACGCTGGCTAGCCTATGGCTTCTGTGATTGTGGAATTACAGAGTGCAGCCACGTTGATCTAACAGCTCAGTGCTGCCAGAATTGGAAGTTCTTCCTTCTCACTGAGCTGCACGCTTCTGCCTTTTGCTGTCTCTGAATCTTATCAGACCTTTCTTGAGTCTCCTCAGCTACCTGGTAGATAACATAACCAAAGCAAAAACAAGCAGTGTTGTGTAGGGTAATGAGTTGAACTGACTCAGTAAACGAGCAATCTATTGAATGGAATCGCTGAGTAACAGCAGGGACAGGACAACAGAGAAACGAGAATTTATGGGTAGAGGAAGATCTTTCTTTTAGTGTGCTGAGCTGTTAGATTGGCTTAGCCATTAGAGTGCAACTTCACACCACGATCTGAGCCCATCCCTGGCGGAGTGTCTGTGGAAAAAGAAGGGATGCAGTCCTGCTAGGGGCTTGTGTAGTCGAGAGAAGAGACAGGTGTGCAATGCTATCCAGCTGTGCAGGTTGAGCAAGAACCGCTGTCGTCGTGTGATGCCAGGCTGAGGTCAGATAAGGAAATTTCATCTGACTCATGCTGGGACATGACCCTGGTTTAGGTATTAACTCCTTTGTTAGTATTTAGTGGCAGAGATCAACGATACACAATCTAAGCGTGGACTTCCCAGCACTGCTGCCACACACGAGCATATTTTTGGTTGGATGAGCTATGTGAGTGCTTAAACATCTTGATTCTTTATCTCCCTTCAGGATGAGGACCTAGACTATCGGAAGCACACTGACAACTTTGGGAAGGTAATGTGAGTTCTGGTCTGAGACATCTGGTCATTGGCCTGTCTGAGAAGCATTCCAAATGTGCTTTTTGGCCTGTATTCCAGGCTTGGTTTTTCCTCTACGTTTGTTAGTAACCTCAGAAAATCTCTGCCACCCCCATAAAGTAGCTGTTGTAGCCAGTGAGATAGGCAGGTGTGGCTGCACAAGCCCTGCAATACTGCTGTTGTGAATGATGTTTAGTGGCACCACAGAGCTCCACCTGTTGAGGCTTGGCTGTTTGGCTGGCTTGCTTTGTTGCCACTTCCTTTGGAACGCAGGAGCCCTGAGTTCCAGCCAAGGGACAGGTTCTTTGGATTCTCCTTTTAGTGCTTATGTTTTTAAAGATGTTGCGTCAGGTCTGGGAGGCATTTATGTAGCAGCACAGACCTAGCATTACACGCAGCCTGGTCTTAAGTAGCAGAGTGTTCCTGCTGGGTCTCTCTGCTGTCATGTTCGGCTCATGCCATGGGTTACTTCTAAAGAGCTGTCTGTCTTTTTTTTTCCTTTTTTTTTTTTTTCCTTGGTGTTGTGTTGTTCCTCATTAACCACCTGTGCCTAAAGCTTGAGCAGGTTTTCTGCTCATTGGAGTTTTGCTGACCACGCTGAATTGTTCTGCATCATGTCACCTGTTTCGAGAAGGCTTTTGGGGGCCTGCTGCTCTACTGTAGCTGTTTCCTGGCTCTTGGATTTGGAGGTGTCTGGGCTCTAAGCACTCTGCATGACCCCTGCCAGAAGTATACCGCCTTCTGCATACTGTTGTTTGTGTGGCTTGCCCTGGTCTTGACTGAACTGTGTTTGTTCTTTCAAGTCTTTTAGAGCTGTTCATGTTAGGGGAGCAAAGCAGAGGTGGGGGCCAGCAATCAGAAGCGCCTCACGGTGGCACTCAGCCTCCACCTTTTTGGTTTCACTGCAGCTGGGCACTGCTTGCTGGAGCAGAGGTGGTTCCCTTCCCGCTTAGCAAAGCACCCTGCCAGCTGAATGGGAGGGCTGCCCTGCAGCTTGAAAAGAGCGTATGCATAAGAGGATGTAGGTAGGTTGTGTATTGTGCACCTGTTTTGTTAGTAACCCTGGCTCTCCTTGAAGCCCTGGTCTGCCCTGTTGCCTTCCTCCTTCCTAAGCTTTCCTCTCAGCATCTCCTTAGCTGGCGGTTGAGGAGATAATTTAGACTGTTTGACAGAGAGAAAAGAGCTTTGGTGAGATCACACAAATACCTGGTGCTGGGAACGTGGAAAGTGCAAGCTAAGAGCTGTGATGTTTGCTGGCGAATTAAGACACAATCATGCCTGCTGCTGTGTTCTGGCACTGCGTGTGGCTTTTTTTTTTTTTCCAAATCCCCTGCTGGAGCCTGAAAAGGAAACATGTATGGTGTGCATTTTCCTAGGGACCAAAAGGTCATAGTCCTTGGACCGGTGTCTCACAGTTCCTGCAGACGTCTCAGAAGATCATCCAGTTTGCATCAGGGAAGGAACCGCAGCCAGGAGACACTATCATCTACGTGGCTGGAGCCTTTGACCTGTTCCGTATCCTCGGGTCTGTTTTGTCAGGAAAATAGCGTTGTTCTGTTTGATGTTCTTGTATCTAAGGCACCAGAAGAGGATATCTTGAGGTCTGGCTGTCTTAGACCAAGTGACTGCTGTTAGAAACCACAGTACGTGTGGAGCAGACACTTCAGCCCTGGGACAGAGTTGGAGGCATTTTGCAGAAATGCTCAGAACGGATAGAAATTCTGGATGGAGGCAAAGTTGCATCCGTGTAAGGTAGAGCTGGAAAGATGGCTGGCTTTTGCCCAGAACCTGAGAGCAGAGAAGGAAGCAGGCGAATGTTAGTAGCACAGAGGCAAAAAGCAATGGGGAATTAAGCCCCTCGGGATTAATATATTCTGCTGTGGTTTCCTGATGCATCTGTTTCTGGCATCCTTTCCCCATTTTCCATGTGAACTTTAATTCCTTAAACAGTTCTCCAGATATTGGGCATGTAGATTTCCTGGAGAAGGTTCACCAGCTGGCAGAGAGTCCCTACATCATTGCTGGGCTTCACTTTGACCAGGTTTGTAATGTTCAGAGGCAGAACAGCTTGGCCGCTGTTCTGAAACAAACAGGCTGTGCTCTGGAAGGGTTGTGTTGGCCAGTACAGAAAGTTTGTATTTGGGAGAAAGTGAAGAGGATCACGTTGTGCTTCTTCTAATTTTGACTGATGCTTTGCCTTAGGAAGTGAATCGTTACAAGGGGAAGAACTATCCCATCATGAACATCCACGAGAGAACGCTCAGTGTCTTGGCCTGCAGGGTAAGTGCCTACAGTTCTGACACTGTGTGCTTTTCCAGAAGTTGCTTAGGAGATCACCTTGTTCACTCGTCGCTAAAAATCCTGCATAAATTCATTAGAATGTGCTGAGAAAGCAAAGATGGGGCTGATTGCTTCTGGCTACCAGGGGTGAGCTCCCAAGGGAAGTCACTTGGCTTAGCTGCCATCCCACCTAACCCAAGTCAGTGAATCCATCCATGTCTTTCACCAGCAGTGAAAAAGCACAGTGATACTCTGTATCCAGAGACATCTGCATTCTTGCAGAAAAGCATCTCCTTTCTGCAGCAGGAAAGAAACTTCCTCAGAAGGAAATGTAGGGAGGCCCAGAGATGTGTGCTCTGAGCAGTTGGTTTGGGGATTTGCTGAATAAAGCCTGCCAGAAAGCCTTGACCTCAGTGGAACAGAAAGATACTGTATGCCAAGTAGTGGCTGCTGATCCCACCTTCCATTTCTCTTATTTGAGCTCATAACTAGATGACTTGTGCAAGTGCTTTGCTTTGTTTTAAAACAAAATCCCCTAATAATAATCCAAACTCTTGATCTGTTTTCTAGTATGTCTCAGAAGTGGTGATTGGAGCCCCCTATGCTGTCACTGCTGATCTGCTGGATCACTTCAAGGTGAGTATTTGTGTATGGATGTACACGAAGATGTTGGGCTTCTGTGTGCTCAGAGAGCTAAAGTGCTGGAGGGTGGCAGAGCAGGGAGGGGGTCCTGCTCAGTGTGTGCAGGGGAGCTCTGGATGGAGGCTGAGCCTCCAGGTTTCGGGAGTTGGCATTTCTGATCTCCCAGCTCTGCTTAGTGAGTGCAGTGGCAGAGTCACTGTCGCCTTCTGGAGAGATGTGATGGTGTCTGTGACTTTGTACCTCTCTAGGTAACTCTTGTGTGTCACGGGATGACTGAGGTGGTTCCAGACAAGGATGGTTCTGATCCATATGAGGTAAGGTGCCAGCTACTGCAGTCTGTGCTGTTTTGTCATGATCTGAGACAGGTATGGTTTTGTTTATGCTCCTGGGTTGAGATGTGAATGGCAGTGGTTGCTACCAGCACATCCTGGGCAGCTGGCTCTGTTTTTATCCACCCCTGGGGAGCTACTTGTGTCATTCACAGCAGCCCCATTCTTTTAGTCACTGATCTGTTTTGCCTGTTTCCGATACCTTTGTGTCAGTGAGAAATCCAGTAGTCTTTGCTCTGTGCCAATCCCTCGCTCAGCTCCCGAGTGCATCAAGTTTTGCTTCTGGCAATAATTCATTGTGCATCTGAGGAGATCACCTTGTGCTGTGCCTGGCTGAGTGCCCTCAGGGCCTTACAGAACTTCTGCTCAGTTGTCATTTGTGGAGCTGTAAATCCGGAGGTCCTGCGTGATCCTTGCAGATAAATCTGCTGTGTTTGTTCACAGGAACCGAAGAGACGCGGCATTTTCCAGCTCGTTGACAGCGGCAGCAATCTCACCACAGATTTAATTGTGCAAAGAATCATCAAGAACAGGTTGGTTTTCTTCTTCTCTTAGTTCTGATCAGTCCTGCTTGTCTGAGGACTAATAGATGGGGTCAAGCAGGAAGAAGGGAGTATTTAAGGCACAGAAGGGGGAATCTCTGGACCTTCATCTTCCATAGCTTTGTTTTGGAACTGTTGGCAGCCTACTTAAATGTGAATTTACCAGACTGTACAGGAAAAGGAATAGCTGAACTATTCTGCATAAGAATGTGCTTCACAGCATGTTTTATTGCTTTTCCTCTTCTGTCAATTAAGAGATCTCTGTTCTGTCTTCTTGTGGATTCAGCATAGTGCTTCTTTCCAAGCTTTGCTCTTTTAAGCTTGAGCCCTTCACCTTCGGTGACCCTGGTTCAGATCAGTTGTCAGTTTGAATTTGGTACTGCAGCATTAAATGGTCTGCCCAGGGCAGACCGAGCGTGGAATAGCGGCACCTTCTGGAGAGGGGGAAGTAAGTGTGGTGTGAGTGATGTGGGAGCTTAGGATCCGAGTAATTATGACACTCCTGGGAATCTCTCAGGGCTGGCTCTCAAAGAGGAGGGTGGTAGGTGATGATGAGGCTTCTGAAACACTCTCAGTTCTAAACTGCATAGGAAAGGGTGGTGCTCTCCTGTTCCAGGTGGTTTTAGTCTCCTAAAGGTAAGGGTTGGATAAGACTGATGGCGTTCTGTGATTGATGCAGGCTGGAGTTTGAAGCCAGGAACCAGAAGAAGGAAGCCAAAGAGCTGGCAGTACTGGAAGCCATGAAGAGACTGGAAGAGGAGAAGCACTAGACCAGCAGAGAGCTGATGCATTGCTCACTAAGCGCTCCAGCGTCACCTTCTGGAGGAGCAAGGAGCTCTTCTAGGGAGGACCCTGAACAGGGGCAGCGCTGCCAGTGTGCTCGGGATGTGCTGTCCTACCCTCTCCTGCACTAATTATGCAGACATAATGAGTTGGGATCTCGTTGCCTAGTTCTTCCTCTGTTAATCAGCCACTGTTCCCTTTCCCAGGAGAAGATTTGACAAAAGGAAAAAGAAAAAAAAAAAAAAAAAAGTGTTTTTAATTATAACTAATGTTTTAACATGTTGATGTGCTTTTACTTTCTGCCATTTTCTGGCTTTTAGAAGATCAGAAATGGAGCAGCTGCCCAGGCCCCTCCTGCCCCCATGCAGGTTCTGCTCAGGTCCCGATCGGAGTCTGCATTTCGGAGCAGCCCTTCAGGTGGTGATGCAGAGCAGAGGGGTCCCAGGGGAGCAGACACAGCCCTGCGGTTCTGTGAGCTTAGGGCTGGGGATGCCAGGCCCATCACTGTCTGCTGCTGGCGGTGCTGCCTGTGCCCTGAGGTTCCCAGTGGTGCTCCTCAGCTGCTGCCTCTGTGCAAATACCAGACCTGAACTGCTGCTGGTTTAACTGGATAAAGCTTTTCTCCAGCTGTGGCTGCTGCTGGTGAATCATTCGCTTCACCAGTGCCAGGCAGCAGCTTGGCATCTGTGGAGGGGGGGAGGCACAGTGCCCCTTGGGCTGCTGTTCTCCCTGGTGAGTGAAGGAACTTCTCTTGCACAAGGCTGGAGCATACAGAGGGCTCTCTTCCAACAGCCCTTCCTGCCCTACCACGTGCAGGACTCAGTGCTCCCCATGGACTGTGCCTGGGGCTGTGCTTGCTGCTGCTGCCGGAGTCCACCTTGTGCCTGACAGATGTTACTGGGAGGAGTGATTCTGTGGGCTGGAATTTCACTGCTATTTTCGGAGGGTTGGAGTGCAGCAGTTTACCTCCTTCGGGGCTCTGCAGGGCCTGAGGAGGTCTGGGAAGAGCCGGGTGCTGGGCTGAGCCCTCCTCTGCCTCGTACATTCCAGGGTGCTGTGCTCGGCCGCTCCCTGCACTGTGCTGTACGGTCCCTCCATGCCCATTCTTTTGTCCTCTGTTGTGAACTTCTGTTGCTGATCATTAATAAAACATTGAAGAGTTGTCTGTGGGTCTCTCTGGTCCTTGAGTCCAGGTGCTAGCATGGTTTCAGGCCTTTGGATGCTTCTGCAGAAGGTTTTCCCTGGAAGTTCTGACCAGAATGGAGAGGGGTTGTTGGCTGCATGGAAATGAAGTGCTGTGGGGAATGCCAGATTTGTTCTGGTGCAAGGTTGGGGATCTCTCTGTTTTGAAGCTGTTCTTTTTTGTCTCATCACTTTGGCAGTTGCAGAAGCCGTGACAGATGTGGAGTTGAGGTTTTGCTGGTGCCTCAGTGCACTGTGGTGTGCGGGCAGCCCTGCAGGGTCCATCCTGCCTCAGGAGGATCCTCAGGGCCTCGTGTCAGTGCCATCTCCACAATGAAGGTGTCATCTGTCTCAAGGTGCTACCAAGAGATAACCACCCACCTGCATGGGAGCATTCAGCCTCCCTATGGGGTAGGAACAAGAGAACTTGGGGGCTCCTGTCCACTCCCAGAGCTCCTTGGGCACCTGTGATGAGAGCTGTAGGTTTACTTCAAACCCCAGTTTTGGCCCCAACCCACTCCTGCGCAGTGCTCTGCTGTCCTGTGCCACAATCAGGGTCGGGGCTTCTGCCTGGCTGATCCCCGGCTCCCCTGTGCTGAGCAGCACTGTGCAGCCACCATCACAAACAAACACCCCCACCACAGCGACAAACTGACCCCAGGCTGAGAGCATCTGCAATGAAATGCCCCCAGCATCAACACTGTGTTATTAAAAAATGACAAAACCTTTCCATTTCTGATCTTGGTGCTCGGGTACGTGCCTGCCGGTATCACTTAATTGCCAGAGAAGCTTCAGCTTTGCGTGCTCAGGTGGGCGTGTGGTGGAGTGGCATTCCGTGCAGATGCTCAGTGCCATTTCTAAGCTGAAAACTTCTGCACATGACATCTCCTACCTCAGGTGCCTGAGGGTCCTATTAATTCTCCTTCCAACGCTACATTCACTCACATCCTGAGAGCCCCAGAGGGCAAAAAAATGAGTGCAGAGTCAAAATAAGGAAATAAATTAAATGAATTTAATGACTGTGACTGACTTAATATTTTTGTGGGTTTTTGTTGTTGTTGTTTCATTTGCTCTTTTTTCTTTCTTTCCCAAGTACAGCTAAGGGTTTTAGCTCCAGCACCAACCCCAAAGCAGCTGCCCCTGGGGTGCTCAGTGCTGAGAGTGGTGGCAGCAGTGCTGGGTGCGTGGGGCTGCACTGGGCACTGAGAGGAGGCACGGTGGGTGGGGGCACATTCCCAGTCTGGAGCTGGATCTGTCTGCAGCCAATTCGGCCTCACCTCTTACTCAAGGGCCCCAGGGCCAGGGCCTGCCTGGGTGCTGCCCTGGCCAGGGGTGGTGGCCATTGCTGCACCCAGGTCCTGCTCCCAGAGCCTGACCTGAGCACCCTGGGGCTGGGCCTTTGCCTGCTGAGGCAAAGATGGGGGCAGCAGGGCCTTTCCTGGGGCTCTAATTTGTTAGTTGCAATCACTGAGTGATTTTTCTGCCAGGCATGTGAGCAGCTACAGGCACCCAGAAGTACCACCACTGCTCCTCTAGGACAGTGGGGCTGCAGGGCTGACACTGTGCCAGCACTGCCATGAGTCCCTGCAACTCGGTCTGAACCTGGAGGCTGAGTACCAGCAGAGGCAGTGCTGGAGTTGCTTGGGGGCAGCATGCAGCTCTCGCTGCCCTCAGTCCAAGGCATCCCCCTGGGCACAACTCCTGGACCACCCCAGGGCAGAGTTCTTCCTCAGCTTGGCTTGGCCCTACCTGTGCAACCCCCCCAGCTCCAACGCATCCCCTGCAGTGCTAAAAGAACTGCAGAAACAGCAGGTAGGGGTAGGGGCTCAGCAGGCACGTGGAAGAGTCTTTCCCTCTGCAGCAGCTCTGCTCACAGGCACTGTGCTCAGAGCCGGGCTGCTCCACGCACTGGCAGATCCACACTTCCCATTCTTTGGATCCTTATGTCCCTCTATCCAACCAAGGTGAGTACCATTCCAGCTCTGACACTCGGTTTCAGTGGGTTCCCTCTCCCTGCACTGTTTTCTTCGCAGTGAGTCCAGCGGTGGGGCTCCAGGCTGTGATCTGCCCCCCGTGCCTGTGGCACCACTGAAGCTCCCAGCCACTCCAGAGGACACACAGCCCTGGGTGGGCACTGCTTCATAGGGTGTGCACCTGGCAGACCCCCCTCACACGCCCCAGATCCTGATGGGCTCCCCCCAACCCTCAGGGCTTCCAGGAGCACCTCCCTTTCCCCAAGGACAGACAAGATCTTTCCATTCCATACACATTTATTGTCACTGCAGAGCCAAAGCAGTGCTTCAGGCACCTGCACACTCTGTGGAGACCAAAGACAGCGTCACAGCCGCTCTGCACTGGAGAGCACCGGGGACCCCCGATAGCACCCGGCAGCTCTGCGGCTCGGGGTCCACATCTGTCACACACGGCACCTGCAACGAGAGCATCACAGAGACCCACGGGGCCACGAGCACAGCCCCGCGGGTGGGCAGCCCCGGTCTCAGCACATTCCACAACCGGAGCATCCCGGTACTCACCGCGGTGCGGAGCCGAGCAGCGGGTCCGGGACGGAGCGCCCCGGGGCGGTGCTCGGCGGTCCCATCGCTGCCGGAGCGGCGGCTGTAGGGCAAGCGGCGGAGACCGGAGAGCAGCCCCGAGGCTCTGCCCACCGGGTAGGAGAGGGGCGCGGCCGCCTGCCGGTACCAGGGCACGGCGGGGCGGCAGAGCAGCACCACGGCTACGGCCAGAACCAGGCAGCGTGCGGCGCGCATGGTGCCCGGCACAGCGCAGAGCTCCGCACCGCCGCCTCTTTATGGCCGCGCCCGCCCCCGCCGCGCAGCCCGAGGGAAACGGCCGCTCCCCGCCCCCGGAGCCGGCACGGGAGCGGCGGACGGGGACGGCGATCACTCCTTGAATTTCCACTCCTGGCGGCACATGGGGCAGTGCTGCTGCACCTGCTGCGAGTGCAGCCACTTGAGGATGCAGTGCATGTGGAAGCAGTGCGAGCACTGTCCCCACACCAGCGGGCAGTCGTCCCCGGGCACTTTGCCTGCGGGGCGGACGCGGCGTCAGGACGGGGTTCCCCCCGCGGCGCCGCGCCGCGCCCCGCGCCGCACTCACAGTCGGGGCAGCAGCCGTTGAAGGCCATGCGGCAGATGCCGCAGTTCTCGTCGTTCGCCACCCACAGCCACGAGGCCACGCCGCTCCAGCTGCGCACCTTCACCCGCATGGCCGCCCCGCGCCGCGCCGCCGGAAGTCCCGCCCCCACGGCGCCGCGAGGCTGAGCGCGCGCGGGCGCCGCGCCTCCGCCGCCGGGCACGCCTCTTCCGCTTCCGGCGTCGGCGCAGCGCGGCCGGAAGCGCAGGCCCCGGAGCGGAGCCGCCATCATGGCCGACAAGATGGACATGTCCCTGGACGATATCATTAAGCTCAACCGAAGCCAGCGCGGCGGCGGCCGGGGCGGCGGCCGGGGCGGCCGGGGCCGAGGCGGCGTCACCCGCGGGGGCGGCCCCGGTCGGGGCGGCGTGGGAGCCGGGCGAGCGGGCGGCGGCCCCGTGCGGAACAGGCCGGTGATGGCCCGGGGCGGCGGCAGGAACCGGCCCGCGCCGTACAGCCGGGTACGGGCCGGGAGCGGGGGCGGCCCGCGGTTCGGAGAGCGGGGGGCCCGGAGGGGGACGGGCTCGGCCCGCTGGGCGGGAGGCGTCGGTTCCTGGACGGGGCGGGATGGCGCGGAGCAGGGGGCGGGCGGCCCTTTGTCCGCCTCCGGCAGCCGGGCCGTGTTGGCGGGGCCCGCCGCCGCTCAGCGAGGTGTTTCTGTCGTCGCAGCCGAAGCAGCTCCCCGAGAAGTGGCAGCACGACCTCTTCGACAGCGGTTTTGGGGCGGGTGCCGGTGTGGAGACCGGCGGGAAGCTGCTCGTCTCCAACTTGGACTTCGGCGTCTCGGATGCGGATATCCAGGTACGGGTTCGGGGCTGTTCCCGGGGGGTTTCATTCATAACATTGGCGCTGGATGCTGGGGGTCGCTGCGGGAGCACCACCCGCCCTGCTCGCACTGAGAGGGCCCGGCTCCATGCAGTGCCCGGCCCTGTGCTGCAGGCACTGCCGGGACCCTGTTCTGAGGGATTCAAGTAGCTGTAGCTCAGAGCAGCTGTAGTATTTATGGAGCCGTAGGTAATTTTTAAACGGCTTTGCCATGATGCTGTGTGGGGGATACTGCCTTAGCTCAGTCCCACTGTGACTTCACACAGGCTGTGAGAGCTTTTAAGGTCTGTGCAACTCCAGAGGATTAGTAACTGTATGTCTGTATCTGTTGGCTCTGTTTTTGTAGGACCTGTTTATGTACGTTCTTTGTTGAAGCTGTGTTTTGTTCAGTGTTGAGGTGTTCTTATAGATGCACCAGTGAAACTGAGAAGTCAGATTTGTGAGGGAGAACCTGCTCACTCATGCTGTCATATCCATAATTATGTCAGCTGAATGCTCTAGCTGAGTTACCAGCTGCACTTAAATCCCTTTTTCCTGCTGTGCCCTGGGCGAGGGCTGTCCACAGCAGAGCTGAGCCAGGTAGGACTCAGTGTGCCTGCACAGCTGTGGGGCTGCTCTCACCTGTGGGCCAAGAGATGTGCAGAAACGTCTGCAAATCCAAGGAGTGTCCCTGGAGAGCTTTGCTGGCTTGGTCACATTGCAAAGAGCTTTGGATGGCTTCTGGTCCTTGTCTCCCCACCAGGAAAAAAAAGTGAAATGCTTCTGTACGTTCTTCATCTGTTAATTAATTTCTGTTCACCCACGTGCCAGTCTGTCTGTGTCAGGAGAATTGGAAGTGAGCTTTTTTAGGTCACCTAGTTATCGAGTGATGTGCTTAAAACCACTGTTCTTTCCTCAAGTTTAGATTCAGCTGAAATAAATTTCCTGTTTGCTGTAACCGTACCCCAAACGTGTAAAACGTTAATCTGTAAAGTTGTCTCAGTGTGAGGAATTTGTGTGTTTTGTGTGGCAGTTGAGAGTTGGTGTACCACAGTTGGCTTGGGCTGCGGGAGCAGACAAACTTCTGCATGTGTTGTATGTAGCAGCAAAGCTGACGTGAAGGGCTTGTGCCTCTTTGTTACTGCCCATCCCATAATTTCACACTGAGACCCATTGATTGTTTTCTTTGTTTCTGTGCTGATCTTGTTGTGAATGTGGTGCTGCACAGCTCAGTGCTGTGCTGCAGGAATGAGGGGCTGGAAGGAGCTCTTGAAGGAGGCTGCGTAGTGCTGAGGCTCTGGCTTCTCTGCAGCACAGGGATGTGATGGAGCACCTCTCCTCCATGCAGCACTGTCTTCCAGAACAGCACCTTCTGTTAGTTGCTGTGCTAACGTTCGTGTCCAATAAATGAACACAACAGAGACACTCACTGGCATGCTTCCCTGAAGTGCAGCTGGCTTAAGAAGTGAAAACATTTATAGTGCTCTTTTCAAATGCTTGGGTAGGAATTCATAGAGGTGGCTGGAATAGTGTTCAGGCTCTGCTGCAGGTAATGCCGTAGGCAGCCTGTGGTGTCTGCTTTGGACACGTGACAGTTCTGCTGTGTGTTTTGAGCTTTTGAAGCATGGGGCGTGAAGAAACTTGTAAAGTAGTGAGGTGTCCCTGGTTGGTATACGAGATGCAGCGTCTGTGAAACAAAATGAGTGGCTCCACTGCCTTCTTCCAACACTTGTGATGGTGAATGATGTACTTCAGTAGAAGACTTCCTGATTTCAGTTTGCTCAGAAATATCCCTCAGCTCTGGAAGGGACTGAATTTTTAAATTGCACCTGGTCTGGCAGAGCTTTGAGGGAAAAAAAGTATTACATGTAGGAACTGTGATTATTTTATGAATTTCTGTATTTATATTGTTGGTCCTCCCTCTAGAAATTGATTAGGGTCTGGATTACTTTAAATTGGCATCTCTACTGGTTCAGCCTTGGAAAAAAAACAAACTGGCAGTGTCTCTGGGAAAAGAAGCAGCTCAGCATATCTTGAGGCTGCTTTGTTGGCTTATCCAAGCACCCTTCAGGTGGTGGATATGAAGTCCTGTTTGTTTCTGCCACCTGTGGCTGCTTTCTTTAATTCTTGTGATGGCTTGTGTTCCTTCTTTCCTGGGTGCTTTTTCTGAGATGCCAGGGAATGTAAATGTGATTGCTGAAAGCAGGAGCTGCGTGCACCTTGCCTGGGCTGCTTGGTGTCTGCAGCACTGACTGAAGCATCCTCGCTTCTCCCTCTGTTTCTCAGGAACTCTTTGCAGAATTTGGGACCTTGAAGAAGGCAGCAGTGCACTACGACAGATCCGGACGCAGTCTAGGGACAGCAGACGTGCATTTTGAAAGGAAAGCAGATGCTCTGAAAGCTATGAAGCAGTACAACGGAGTCCCCTTGGATGGTGAGTCTCCCTGGCTGTTGCTTGCTCCTCTGCATGGCTGCAGGCATCTGTGTGCCTGCCTCCCTCACAGGGTAACCGGCTGCTTTTCCTGCAGGGCGCCCCATGAACATTCAGCTGGTTACATCACAGATAGACACACAGAGGAGACCAGCACAGAGGTGAGGTGCCATACTGCCGCGGCAGTCGCTGTGCCAGTCAGCACGGGGAGTGAAGTGGCCTGTGTAGGAAGCATGGATCCTCCTCGTGCCCTGCAAACTTCTGAGCCCCTGTTGGGGTTTACCAGAATGCACTGTAACAGTTGCTTTTTAAAAATCACAGCGTAAACAGAGGTGGCATGACCAGAACCCGTGGTGGTTCAGGAGGATTTGGTGGTGGAGGTACCAGGCGAGGTAGTCGTGGCGGGAGCAGAGGAAGAGGCAGAGGGACTGGAAGAACTTCCAAACAGCAGCTCTCTGCAGAAGAACTAGATGCACAGCTGGATGCTTACAATGCCAGGGTAAGTGCTGCTCTCGTGGTGTTCACAGGTACCCTGTGGCATATTTTTGAGGAACATTGGCAGCTGGCTGGAAAGAGCAATTGTTTTTCAGGTCATTGGACTTAAATAGCCTCCCTCTAAAGCTGAGCATTGCCCTGTTCCTGTAGCTGCCTTAGCTCTCCAGGACTACTGTTTCTCATAAGTAAGAAATAGCCCTTTTTCCAACTTCCCCTGGCTCATTACAGCCTGACTTGGCAGTAGCTGAGGCGTGCGTGATGAACAAAAGCTATTTAACAAAGCCTAGAGAGATAATAGGCTGGAAAGATGAAAAAGGAAAAAACATGTGAAATAACTGCAGTGCTAAGAGAGGGAAAAAAAATCAGTGATGCTGATCACAGCCTGCAAGACCCTGATGCAGAGCTGGATGAACAGAGCAATGCACGTGGTTTCTTTCATTCAGAATGAGCTCAGATGTGCCACAGTAAGAGTAAAATCTTAACAGAGGCCAAAGTTAGATGTGTGCGTGACGTAGTCTGAATCTTACTGGGCTGTAGTGGAGAAATGGGATAAAATCGAAGTGATAGCGTGGATAAAGTGAGACCAATTCCAGAAATGGAAATGTGTTTTAGAGCTGTGCTCTCTGAAAGTCCTTAAATAGTAATAGGTAGAAAAACCTTTAGGTCGAGGAGTAAGAGATGTGAGGTAGAGAGTTTGCCCGTGTACTGAGGTGTGCAGTTCAGGTCTGATCAGCAGGCACAGAGTGGGGCCAGGGTTGGGGCTGCACCTCTGCTATCGAGGCAGCGAGGAGCAGCCTGAAAGGACTGGGGGGGTCGGGGCTGGGGTTGGGGTTGGGGTTGGGGTTGGGGCTGGGGTGGTGTGGTGGACTGCTGACCCTCCTCTCTGCTCTCTCGTAGATGGACACCAGCTAAAGCGGCGAGCAGCGCATGGAAGGACTCCAGACATCTCATTCCATGCTCCGTGGCGGGAGGGGTGTGCGACTGTGGCTACTAATGTCAAGGATGGAATTTGTTTTACTTTTATGTTTTGGAATAGGTTTTAAACTCATGTAAAGGTTTTTTTTAATTCTGAAGCAGACCCGTTTTGTACCGAGTTATTTTTGGGATAAATTTTACTGGTTGCCTGTTGGGCCGAGGTGGCTTTTTCACCTTTGCCGTAATAAAATAGAACCGTGTCTAGAGCTGTGCGCGCTCCCTGTCGGCCTCGCGCCGCGTTCCCGCGCTCGCCGTGCGCGGCCCCGCGTGCGCGCGCCGCGATCGCGCGCGTAACGCTGTGAACCAATCGGAGCGCCGCGTGCGGCCGGAAGCGAGGGGAGGGGAACGCCCTCGCATAACGGGAAGTGACGGGCGTGTCCCGGAAGTGCGGGGGTGCGCGGGCGGCTGGGCGGATCCCGGCGGCGTTGTCACCGCGGCGCGGACGGTGAGCGGGGCCGGTACGGCGGCACCGGGCGGGGCGGGGCGGGGCGGCGGGAGCGGGGGGGAAGGAGCAGGGCTCCGCCCTGTCGGCTGCGGCCGGGCTGGGCCCCGCGCCGTGCGAGCGTCCGGGGCGCGGCCGAGGCGCGGAGCGGGCGCTCCTCCCTGCGGCGGGCAGCGCTCGGGCGCGGATCCGCGGTGCGAACGGAGCGCGGCGCCTTCGGCCCCCGAGGCCGCCCCTCCCCGCTGCTGTCGGACCGCGGACGGCGGCGCCGGGCTCCCGCTGGCCGCTCGGGCTTCGAATGGATTCTCCTTAAATGGTTCCCAGTTATGAAAGGAGGAACTTGAAAGCAGCTTCCCCAGGGCTGGTTTCTTTTTGCGCCGGAGCCCGGAGCTCGGCTCAGCCGCCGGTGCTGCGGGCGGGACGAGGGTTGGAGCAGCGGTACGGGGTGTCCGAGCTGCGGTACCCGCGTGGCCGTGGCGGAAGGACGACCCTGCGCTGCCTCAGTGGGCGCTTTGCTGCAGGCCTGGGAGCCGTGACTTCCTTTTCTTCAGAGGAGAGCCCCGGGTTGTGTCAAGCAGCTGAATTACTGCCGTGAGGGTTTCGGGTCCCGCCCAGAGTGCTCTGTGGTCACGGATCTCCACGTGTGGTCTCAGTGCAGGTATTCTCGTCCCAGAAATGCCGAGTGGAGACCGCTTCCATGTGGTGTTGAGGAGATGTGTGGCAGCTCCTGCAGCGTGGTCGTGTTGTAGCTTTGCAGTCGTTGTGCTTACAGGTAGCTGTAGCCGGGCTGCAGTGCACTTACCATGCGGCTTGTTCGCGTTCTGAGTATAAGGCTGCAGGGGCTTCTTAAACCCGATGAGCTGTGAGAGCTGTCTGCTCATTTCTCTGGCGCTGCTCCTGGCAGATGAGACGTGCAGGTGGACCGCAGTCCAGGGCAGTGTCACGAGCAGCGTGCACAACTGCAGATCTGTCTGCAGAGCACCTGGCAGCAGCAGCTGTGCGGCCCTGCAGCTCCTCCTCCCCACGCCCGCAGCTCTGGCAGGGATCAGCCCTCGGGCAAGGCGGGAGTTTTCCACATCCTCACAGAGCGGCTCAGCAGCGCTCCTGGAGCTCCCAGCCCCATGTTCCTACACCAGCCTGCAAGTGGTACTGGGAGAAGGATCACTGCCCCATGTGATGTGATTAGACTTAGGTCTGGGCTAGCTCAGGTCTGGCTCCTCAAGCTGCCATCACGCAGGCTGTGCTGCTTGAACTGGTTTTAGCAGCTCTTGCTTCCTGTTTCTGCAGTCTAGCAGCATGTGCAGCTCTGAGATGAACCAGAATGGGTGATCCGACCTGTGTAGAAAGCCACATTAGATTCCAAGTGTCTTTGCTGTGCAGCTTCAGAGCTTTCCCTTGCGCTGCAGGGAAAAAAGGAAGGGTGGGGACTGCTTGAATTGGCACTGCGGCTGTCCGTGGCTGAGCCGTGGCCTAACGGATGTCCGAAGCCAATTAGCTCATCTGGAGAGACTCTGACCACTCTTATGTCACTGCACTTGGGATCTCAGCCGTGGTGTGAAGAAGTCACTGCTCACCCCCGTCTGATAAGTGTTCTTTTCCTAGCAGTGTTTCCATCTGGCAGAAGGTGGGGCTCTTGTGTTTGCTGCTGCTGGCTCCTTGGTATTGCACTAAAAATACTGAGAGAATCCATGAGAAACTGCTGACTTCGGGAAGCAGCACAGGCAGCTCAGTGCAGATTTGCAGATGGGAAGTGATTTGGTCTCTGCTGCCTTCTGCAGCCCCCAGTGACCGGCAAGGATCCGTAGGGTGACGGTGGCCGTTTCCAGACATTCTGGGACATCCCTGAGGCCACGGTGCTCTTTTGTGACCCACCCTGGGCTGAGTGCAGAGGCAGCGGCTGCACTGTGCTGTGAGCCAGGTGTGTCTCCACAGAGCCGTGGGCGCGGGCGGTGCCGCACACGGTGCACAGGTGCCTTCCGGGTTTCAAAGTTGCCGAGGGGGAATTCCTTGCAGAGGCCTTGCAGAGGCCTTGCAGAGGCCAGGGTGGTGCCCTGGGTCTGAGGCTCAGGGCTGAATGTGAACGTTGCCTGTTCTGGGAGGCCTCAGTCATGAGGGCTGAGCCCTCTGAAGGGGATGTGGCCTCAGGTTCCCGTTCCTCTGCCTCCACCTCTGCAGCAGCTCTGTGTGCTGGAGCTTGGGCACAGTGTGGGGGAAATGCTCGACCCGGTGTTCTGATGTATCGAGTCCCTCAGCTCTGCTTTGCCTAGCAGTGAGGCAGCTGCTCCTGCATGCACATGAATGGCTCTGTTCTGCTAATCCTGGGCTGTAGTGTGTTATTGTAGAAGCCTGGAGGATGAGGATGAGGCTGGAAGCCTCCTTCCTCCCTGACAGAGCTCTCAGAGGCACTGTGATGTGGGGCTACGTAATGCTGCATGCTGGGAGCAGGGTCAGCCAGGCTCAATGGGAGCACAGTGCCATCAGAACACTACAGCAGAGGGGCTGCAGTGCAGCCAGCTCAATGTGGAGGCTTCTCCAGGTCCTGCTGCAGGGAGCCTGAAGGAGGCACAGCGGCTGTTTCCACACACTTCCTTGCAGTGCTGAAACCCGGCCTGGCCTGAGCTGCAGCTTGGAACATCACTTGCTGTTTCTGGCGACTTTGGGTCCGTGGCGGACTTCCATGGGGTAACAACTTGTGGTGCTTGAGAGGGGGGGATGAAGTCTGGCTTGGAGCCGAGGCAAAGGGCAAAATGAGATTAAGCACTGGAACAAATGCTTGAGTAAGTGTTTGTTGAACACTTCTGGGAGCCTTCAAGCCTGGAAGCTTTTTTGGATGGGAGCCTAAAGGAAATGTCTGGGGTTGATATGGATTTAGTAGATGTGAGAGCTACTCAGTTGCTTACATATGGCATAAAGATTTGAACGTAAATTTCCGTGGCAGTCAGTGCCAGGGGACTGGAGAATCCCATGCAGAAGGGATCAGTACAGGTGGCTGTTGGAGTTGTGTGTACGAAGATGTGGTGGGAGGAGCTCCTGTACAGACCTAAAATCTCTGCAGGAATCTCACATGTGTTGTATCTTCCCCCCCCCAGCCCTTGTCTGCTGATAGAGCTCGGTCAGGTTTTAACACTCAGAAACACCCATCACAAGTTCCCTACCCTCGGCACACCCATGGCAGCGTGACAGCCTTCCCAGGAGGTGCTGCCAGCCCAGGATAGCTTGGGAGATTTGCTCTTGGGTTTGGCACTCACACAGGGTCTGATGGCACCTCATCTCAGCACCAGAGCTGTGCCCCGGTGCTGCGCTGGTGGCCGTTCTCCTGCCCTGGGTCAGCCATAGCCTTCAGGCAGAGACGTTGCAGCGTTTTGCTTTATTTTGTCTCCTTGGCAGAACATATTTATGGCTAAAAAGCACCATATATGCACACCTCCGCCGCTGTGCTGCTCCAGCTGTCGCCAGGCTCAAGATGGAGGCAGACGGGCTGCGGCATCCGCACGACTTGTCTGGTGTCACTGCAGAATGTGCTCTGTGAGCTGCGTGCGCTCAGTGCCAGCGCTCAGGTTTCTCTCTCCCTGTCTGGGTGACACATTGGGTAGGAATGGAGTCGTTGAGTTATGGGCTATTATGTCAGCTAGTTTGAAGATGAGAAGAGCAAATAACAGTCGGCTTAGCGTAGCCTGTGCGGCAGACTGTAGGTTTTCCTTAACGAGTCAGCACTTCTGGCTGCGTTCTGGTCTTCTGTGGAAGTGTGTGGAGATCGTAATTAAGATCATAGTGTTGATTTATTTGGAAAGCAGATGCCAGAACAGAGAATGCAGTTTTCCAGTCTGAGTCATGTGTGCTGATGTGCAGCTCCAGACAGGAATGCAGAACGGGACGTGGAAATAGCAGGTAATAACGGGAATACCTGCATCCAGCAGCACGTCACTGGGGAAAGGTTCTGCTTGTGTGGGAAGCCTTTCAAAAGCTGTCAGCTGTGGGTGTTTTTAAGCCTTCAGAGCAGACATTTCCCATAGGATCACCCTTAGGACAGTGTGCTTGGTGGTTTTACTGAGGACATCATTGGCTTTTTCGTGGTGTCCTGATGGGTGTAGGCACCACCTCTCCCCAGCCCCCAGTTGGGTGCTCCCTGGTGGGATCGTGTTCTGGGGCTTGCAAAGCAGTGCTAAGCTGCATGCTGGTCTTCAACCCGTGCCCTGTGTTTGCCCAGCTCTGTGGCACATATCTTTGGAAAAGATCAGGATGAGGTCAGCTGAGCCAGGTATCTCCTTCCATTGTAGAATCCGATTGAATTACAGACTGTGAGCTCCAGATTGCAGCAGAGGCTTCTGGTGTTTGGGCCAGTGTGGTGGGGCTGGGCCTGTTCCTAGCCTCACAGGGCAGTGCTGTGGAGAAGGAGAACTGAACTGTGTTTATTCTGGGCTGAAGTTTATTGCAAGTGAAAGCATCACTGAACTGTTCATGTGGAGGAGCTGTTTTCTCAATGGTGTAGGCTATCTGTCTGTTCCAGCTGCTGAACAAAGTGCAGAGGCTGATTTTTTATCCTACCCTCTTGCATGGGCTGAAAATGAGACCTGGGCTGCTGAGGGAGAGAGTCTGGGCAGGCTGGGGGACACGGCCCCTTGGCAGCTGTGTGCTCCTGGAGGTTCCTCCAAGGACAGCCCGTGGGGGACGCGGTGCAAGAGGGACCTGTGGATTCAGGACTGTTCTGGGAGAGCTGATTTGTGCCAATGTGCAGCAGATAGCTACAGTTACACCTCTCCTCCCCACTTCAGTGTAACTCGTGCGTGTGAGGATGGCAGAGCAGGAGCCAACAGCAGAGCAGCTGGCCCAAATTGCAGCTGAGAATGAGGAGGATGAACACTCCGTCAACTATAAGCCACCTGCCCAGAAGAGCATCCAGGAGATCCAGGAGTTGGACAAGGACGATGAGAGCCTGCGCAAGTACAAGGAGGCACTGCTTGGTGCTGTCACCGTGACTGCAGGTGAGCCCTAGGACATGGCAGTGCCAGAGCTCCACCTGTGCCTCCCCAGCCTCAGCTCTGCTCCTGTCTGGGAGCTGTTCTCTCCCCAGCTCTTTGTGACTCAGTGTGAGTGTAGCTAGGAGCATAATGGCCAGTGTCTGCTCTCCCCCAGTCACCCCTGGAATAGAGCACTGGGTCTGAGGAGCTGTTTTCTGACCTCTGAGGGAGAAGTCCTGGGAGAGAATGTGGGCTGGGTATAAATAACAGAGAGGAACCCTCACCGGTTTTCTTTTCTTTCAAGAACCTCCTTGGAAGGAGAAATGAGTTGCTTGGTAGGAGGGCTAGTTGTTTAATGGCTTTTTGCTTTGTCTTCTAGATCCTAATGCTCCAAATGTGGTGGTGACCAAACTGACATTGGTCTGTACAACTGCTCCTGGCCCTCTGGAGCTGGACCTGACAGGTAAGCTGGGAGACAAAAGCAGCCCTTCTCTGGGTCGAAGCTGGTTGATGTGGGGTCTTCAGGAGGGTCCCACCAAGGCACTGGTGCTGTGGTGGGCAGCCCACTTGCATGTCCAAAATGCTCCTTCGTTGGATGTAGAGCCAGGTGCCCCAGTCAAGAGGATTTTCCACCTCAGCTTGTGTCTCAGCATCCCTATTTCAGCAAAGGCTTCCTCTGCATTGCCTGCCTTAGTTGTATAAATGTGTGAGCTGCCACCTGGGGGAGCCAGCTGTCCTCCAGCCTACACAGCACACTAACAGCAGCTTCAAGATGGTGACAACTTTGGAGCAGACATTTACAAAGGAACATCCTTGAATGAAGGGCACTGCTGTGCTGCAGTTCCCTTTCCTAGGGCAGAACTTGGCCACCTCAAGTAGCGTGGGCAGCATATCAAGGAGAGTCCTGAATTGAAAAAATAAAAGGAGTAAGCAGTAAGGACCAGTAGGAAGGTACTGTAAGCAGTAAGGCTCCAGTCCCCTGTTGCTGCAGCTACTGTCCATTTCACCTCTTGTATCTGAAATCCAACCCAGAGCGTGATGTGAATGGACTCTGAGTAATGGTTTACTTTCTTCATAGGTGACCTGGAGAGCTATAAGAAGCAAGCATTTGTGCTGAAGGAAGGTGTGGAATACCGGATAAAAATCTCCTTTCGGGTAAGAATTCAGATCTGCAAACTGAACAGCTGGTGAAATTTGGAGCAGCTGATTGCTGCAGCTCCATCATAGGGCCCCCACATGGGTGTGATGGAGGAAATATTTCCCTGCAGTGGGTGGGGTGGGCAGCATGTGGAGATCTGTCTTTGACCGTATTTGCTTGTCTCTGCAGGTTAACAGGGAGATTGTGTCAGGGTTGAAGTATATTCAGCACACATTCCGGAAAGGAGTGAAAAGTAAGTGCTCTGTGGTTTACGTTCTGCTTTTTGTGAGGGCTTCCTGCCCTTTCTGCTGCTGTGATGGAGGTTTGTGTGCGGGTGCCCCAGCAGCTCACAGTGGGAGGAGACAGTCTTTAGTGGAGCACAGCCACGTCTGTGCCTCCGCTGTGGCAAGGTGTGGAGGTTTCTGGCTCTGCTGCAGGAGGCCACCTGTTGTGATGACTGTACCTATGCATGGGCTTGGTTTGCAGTTGCTGCTGGAGCCTGGAGTTGAGATTGTTGCTGTGTGGACAGCGGTACAAGCATTGTTGGGGTTTTGCTCCCAGAGGAAGGAGCAAATGGAACTGTTAATGTGGGTGATGTTCTTACTGTTGGTGAACTGTAGCAGTAACAACCCTTTCATTTGCTTTAGCCTTGCCCCAAATACATTGGAAGCTCTTCAATAGCTTCCCTCTACCTCTTTTTCTCCTAGTTGACAAGACTGAATACATGGTTGGGAGCTATGGCCCCCGAGCAGAGGAATACGAGTTTCTGACCCCCATGGAAGAAGCCCCTAAGGGCATGCTGGCCCGGGGCAGCTACAACATCAAATCCAAATTCACAGATGATGATAAGACTGACCACCTGTCCTGGGAGTGGAACCTGACCATCAAGAAGGAATGGAAGGACTAGCCCTTCCCAAAGCTAATCCCCAGAGAGCGTGAATCAGACAGTGGCTACCGTAGAAATCCCTCCCTGTACCAAAGTGCTGACATTGGAACCCCCTTACCTTTCACCCCGTTAAAATTTGATCAGAGTTTTGTAATGTGCCCCCTCCCCAGAGAATCACTGAATCCAGTTGACCAAACCATGCTGTCTGCATCTGATCTCCAGCTGCCCGTCCCGGGGCCATTCTGTCCCAGCACAGTGGGGGCATTTGCTCCTTTGCCAGGCCCTTTGCTGCTTCTCACCTTCCTTTATTCTGGTTGGTGCTGAAGAGAAAATTCCTATATTTTGTGTAGGATCCTGTGCTTAGCTTTCCTGTGCACAGCTCAGGGTAGCTACTGCCTCCAAGTAGCTGAAGAATTTTGATGCCAGGCAGCTATTTGAATCTGTTTGTTGGCTAAAATCATGTTCAGCCTCCCCCTTCCATCCAGTTGGTGTCCTGAGAATGCTGGCACCTTCATTTGTGGATGTTCCCTGTAACCATGATGCCTTAATGTGTAACACGTATCCTCTAGGGAGGGGGCCCTGCCCCTGTTACACTTTTTAAACGCCACCGACCCTCCCCCTGTCTGTTGACATGGCGCTCATTTTGGTCACGCCCCTCATGGAATATTAGGAAAGATTCACAACTTCCCGCTTTGCTGCTGGTCCATTCTTCACTCAAGACTGGACATCCCCACAAGGGAGGGCAGTGTGACATCCCGGGTGACATCTAGCTCCTTCCCCAGGCCATCCCTCCCAGTGTCCAGAGAGCTGGCCTGGCAGAGCCCCGGCCTGGTGTGCAGAGCTCCGGACTCTCTGGGCAGCCCCAATGCCTCCGAGGCGCAGAGGGGGTTGCGAGGCAGGTAGGTGCGAGAGTCACCAGTGTTGCCATCACCTCAGACTTCTCGTTGCAGCCAAAGGAGCTGCAAAGCACTGAAATACCAGGATAGCACCTGCCCTCCCAGCTGTTTTGGGCTGAGGATGGACTAGCCTGTTTCTGCAGCTGCTCTCCTGATGCGATCAACAAAGAGCTTGCAACGCTCAAGTATTCAGAAGCGGTTAATGCCTTATGTATCTGTTCTGCCTTTTAAAATCTGTGCCTGGCGTGTCAGTATTTATTGCCTTGACACTCGACTCCCTCCTCCCCTGTGCCCGTAGCAGACCCTGCAGCAGTCTGACGTGGCACTTGGGGGTGATGGGGGCTCCTGGGGCCTGCCACCCCCCCCGACCACTGGGCAGGCATGTTCCAGCACCGCAGCCCTCTTATTTGGATCCTCCCACATTGAGGTTGTATTAGAACTGGGACCAAGTACATGTGGCTTTCTCGTAGCTACGTCTTTGCCTCTAACTCTCCTCTGCCCTGCCCCTAGAGAGATTTTTGTTAATTTGATTTGGTGCGTATTGTCTGTAAATCCTAGGCCCAGGTTAACAGGTTTGGAATCATCGTCTGCTTCTCCTTTTATGACAGTTAAATAAAATCTTTGAACTGACTGTTCTGGATCTGTTCTGGGTCTTTGACAGGATGCAGCGGGACTTCTATTCCAGAGGTGATTTCCACGAGCACCAGAGGTGGGGAGAAGAGCAGAATCCCTGGGTTCCCTCTGTCACATAACAGGATCTGGGGAAGTCCTTGCCTGAGCAGAGAAGGCAGGAGGCCCCCATTGCTGTTTCTCCTTTGCTGCTCTCAAGGGCTTCGGTTTGAGATCAGTGTTTCGCTGCTCACTCAGTTCTGTGTGGCCTGCAGCGTGAGGGGTGAGGAGGAGCGATGTGAACATGGTGGGTCTCAAAGACTGTGAGGTCAGGGGCATCTCCTGCCAGCTGGGAGCAGTGGGTTCTGAGCCAGCGTGCAGGCATGAAGTGAAATTCCTGTGCAATCGGGAGAACAGAGGAAGCATTTGGAGGGACAACAGAACCTAGGAGAGGTGATGTGTGATAAGAGCCTGCGGATGTTTGCAGAGCTGGTTTGTGATAAGAAACTTCACAGTGTAGCTGCGAAACACTGAAGAATGCAGGAGTTGTAGACATGGCTCAACCTGCTCCTGCGCTGAGGAGCCTGTAATGGGAACTGAGGCCACAATACAAGAGGGAACCTACTGTGCTGATGGCAAAGGCCTCCTTTCTTCTCAGTCCCCTGAAAGCTGCCATACTTCTCAGAGATTGCAGCTGAAGGAAATGGTGTGAATTGAAACCTGTGAGTGCAAGAGCTCCTTGAAGTGTGCTCAGCAGGGCAGGAGCTGTCTGCACGCGTGGGTGAAGAGCAGCTGCAGAAGTGCCGTCAGCACTGTCAGCAGGAGCCTGCACCCACAAGTCAGACTGTGCTGGTGCTGCTCCCCCTGCCAGCTGTGTCCAGCTCCGTGCTCCTGCATCCCTCTCTGCTGTGGTACGGGGATGTGAGAGGCAGCATGGGAGCAGGACCACGAGCAGACGTCACCCCAGTGTCAGTTAGAGCGAGCCCAGATGCGCTGATAAGAGCTACAAAGGCTCTCCTTGTGCTGGCCCCTAACAGCCGCTCTGCGGGCAGTTGGTGGCAGAGTTAGATCCTGTCTGATGCAATCTTCAGCTCCCTGGCAAGTCTTTCCAAACTCTGGACGTTAGTATTTCTGACAGGTCGTTCCTGTGGTAGTGGGGTGTGGTGAGGTATGACGTCAGGGTGCGAGGAGGGGATGGGGGGGCAGGGATGGACACAGGAGGGCTGCAGCTCAGAGGTGGCATTGTATCCACCAGTGTGGGATTGGCTGCAGGGTAGCAGGGTGGGCTCTGCCTCCAGGCAGCCGAGCCCACAGCCACACAGAGGCATAGGCAGCCCAGGGCACGCATGGCTTTGCTCGTGGACTGAGCAGCACGCTGTGGTTGGGAGGACCAGGGGATTGTCACTGCTTGTGGTTTCCAGGCAGAAGCTTCAGCTTTTTCTGGGTGATACCTATCATAAATCTTTGCACAACAGTGGCCTGGGCTGCTTTTCTTGTTTGGTGGCTGTTTGTGTTGCAGCAGCTTTGTCTTTGACAGTTGCTGCTGCAAAGCAGCAGAGCTGCAGCTCGTTGGGGGTGGCAGGGTTCACGTGCATCTATTCCAAAGGAAGCCTGAGAGACCTGAGGGAAATGGGACAACGTGTTAATAAACATCTCAGGAGTGCTTGAGAGTCATGGTGATGGGCCTAGACCTGGTGTGCTGCTGGCTGGTCAGTATGAGACTCAAGGAGCATTCCATCCCGTGTTACAGTCCCAGCAGTAACAAGATATGAGGGGAAATGTGCTGCATGTGCACAGATAGGGCACTGTTTGTACAACTTCATTTTTTGTAGGCATTGTAGTGCAGGGACTTATAAAGGGATTTTAACGGTGAAAGAAATAGGCTGCTTACAGAATGCTAGAATCATAGGGGTTGGAAGGGACCTCAAGAGATCATCGAGTCCAACCCCCCTGCCAAAGCAGGTGCCCTACACCAGGTAAAGCAGGCACGAGGACAGGACGTGGCATTCCAAGAGGAAAGATCCCCACCGAGAAGGAGGGCTGCAGCACCCTCAAGATGTCAGCGGGCTTGCTTTGCCTCGTCAGCACAGCCAAGCAAACAGAGGCTGTGCAGATGGGCCCCACTGGCACAGCTGACTTGTGCCCAGAGACTACTGGCAGCAGAACTGCTGTTTCTCCTTGGCTGCTGCAGAACTTGCCCCTGCCAGCACCAGGTGATGGTTTTCTGGTGAGAGCTGGCTCAGTTCACAGCCTGGTCCCTGCAGCTAGAAGCATCCCCTCAGAGCCCTGCTTGCAGATAATGAGCAGTTTGCTCAGAGTAGTGGCTGCCGAACACTCTCTTGCCCGTGGAACCAGCCAGGCTGTGAGGCAGCCAAGTGTGAGCGAGCGTGGGATCGCTTTCTGCAGTAGCTGATTCCCCACCCTGGGTGCTTGACATGCCTGTGCTCGCAGCCGTGTGCAGCTGCTGTCAGGTAACAACAGAATCACAGAATTGTAGGGGTTGGAAGGGATGGCCACAGGTCCAACCTTCTGCTCAAGCATTTTCCCTAGAGCAGGTTGCACAGGAAAACATCCAGGTGGGTTTTGATTATCTCCGGGCCCCCTGCTACACTCAAGTAAGTTTTTTCTCACACGTGAATTTGAAACTTCCTGGGTTTCAGTTTGTGCCCATTGCCCCTTGTCCTGTTGAGGGCACAACTGAAAACAGCCTGGCCTTGCCTGCTTGACTCCTGCCCTATAGATCCAGATAAGCATTGATCAGCTCTCCTCTCAGCCTTCTCTTCTCCAGGGTGAGCAGCCCCAGGGCCCCCAGCCTCCAACATCTCTGTAATCCTCTGCTGGGCTCTCCAGCAGTTCCCTGTCTGCCTGGAACCGGGGAGCGCAGCACTGAGCACAGTGCTCCAGATGGAGCTTCCCCAGGGCACAGCAAAGGGTACAGCATCCCTCACCCTGCAGGCCACGCTTTGGAACGATGACAGCTGCAGCAGGCGGGCTGCCTAGCTCGGAAACGCTTCATCACCTAAAACTCCACCGGACTCAGAGAGAGGAGCCCGGCTCCGTGCCCAGCCGGAGCTCCCGGAGAGGACAACTGCTCCCGGTGCCCACATAACGCGGCAGGCCGGGCGGGGAGCTCCTGGCTTCCAGCACCGCTGCCCTCGGGCAGCTGGGGAGCACGAGGGGAGCAAAGAGCACGGCTGCCGTGCGGCGCGTTGGCGGGGTGCGGCCGGCCCTTATCAGCGGGCGGCCCACGCGTGCCAACGCCGCAGCCAAAGGCCACGCGCGTTCACGGGCACGGCGTGGCGGCGGAGCCTCGCGCTGAGCCGCGGAGGGGCTCCGCCGGCACGGGACACACAGCCGCGGTTCGCGGCGAAGCACCGCGCTCCCACTGCCACGCGGTGCGGGGCACGCGGGGCCGCGCGTCGCTCCGCTCCCCGCCGTGACGCGCCCGCGCTGCGTCACGTGCCCGCGCGCTCGCTCCGCAGCGGGGGCGCGCACCGGACGGGGCGCTTTCGCTTCCGGCTCGGGTCAGAGGGCGGCGGATCCCGTCCACTCAGAATCCACCACGCGCGTCTCCCCGCGCGCAGGCGCAGTGCGCCCCGCCCCACTGCCACGTCCGACGGCGGGCGGCCGCGCGAGACAGAGCCGCCGACCAATGGCGGCCGCCGCAGCGGGGAAGAGGACCAATAGCGGCCGGCGGGCGCGGAGCGAGGCCGACGGCCAATCCGCGGCGGCGGGCGGGAGGCGCGACCGCCGCGCCGACCAATGAGAGCCGCGCGGCCCGCACGGAGCGCCAATGAGGGGCGGCGGCGGCGGCGGCGCCGCGCGGCCAATGGGGCGCGGCGGCGGCGGGAGGCGGGTTTATAAGGGAGGCGGCGCCGGCGGCCGCGCGCCCGTCCCGACCCCGACGCGGAGCCGCCATGGCCACGGCGCGGCTGCGCGCGCTCGTAGCGCTGCTGTGCCTCGTGCCGCCGCTCGGCCTCGCCGGGCCCCCGGAGGAGGAGGACGGCGTCCTGGTGCTGCGCGCCGCCAACTTCGAGCAGGCCCTGGCGGCCCACCGCCACCTGCTCGTGGAGTTCTGTGAGTACGGGCGGGGCCGCGGGCTGCGGGCGGCGGGTCGGGGCCGGGCCGCGCTGACTGCCGCCCCGCAGACGCGCCGTGGTGCGGGCACTGCAAGGCCTTGGCCCCGGAGTACGCGAAGGCGGCGGCGCAGCTGAAGGCGGAGGGCTCGGAGATCCGCCTGGCCAAGGTGGACGCCACGGAGGAGGCGGAGCTGGCGCAGCAGTTCGGCGTGCGCGGGTACCCCACCATCAAGTTCTTCCGCAACGGGGACAAGGCCGCGCCCCGCGAGTACACAGGTGAGCGACGTGGCGGCGGCCCTTGCTCCGTGCGCGTGCACGTGGCGCCGCGGCACCGCGCCGGGGGCGGACAAAGGTCCGCGGGGACGGGAGTGTGGGGCGGCGGGAGCCCGCGGCTTCGTGTGGTGTGCCTGGGAAGTGGGGGAGCTGAGGGGTGGCTGTAGAGGTCTGGGTGAGGTGCAGCGTGGGGTTGGGGTTGTGCTTCGCAAGGATCTGTGTTGGTGCTGCTCAGAGGTTAAAGAGAAGGTGAGAAGGATGGGATCCTGAGAGCCCCGGTTCCTTGGCTTAACAGCTGCAGGGGAACTTAATTACGCTAGGAGTGAAGGAAGCAGTTGTGTGTGTGATCTCAGCTCTTTGTGAGCTGTCAGCTTGCTGTTTGGGACTTAAGGGTTGTGGGCTCTTAAGCTGAGGCAGAAGTGAATCGGTGCTCTTATCTTTCTGGCGTAGCTGGCAGAGAAGCAGATGATATTGTCAGCTGGCTGAAGAAGCGCACGGGTCCGGCTGCCACTACCCTGACAGATGCTGCTGCAGCAGAGACGTTGGTGGATTCCAGTGAAGTGGTTGTGATTGGTTTCTTTAAGGTAGAGCTTATGCTTCTATTCAGGAATTAATTCTGTATGCTTGGGACCTTTCCTGCTTTCTGCCTGTTTGGGACCTGACAGCTTGGGAAGGCTCATAAGTTGTGAAATGCTTGTGTCCTGCCTTACTTGATCTTCAAGTTCTCTGGCTGGTGAGCTCTGCGCTGTAGTTTAACGTGTTCTGTATGAAACATCTTGTTTTATTCTCCAGGATGTGACGTCAGATGCTGCGAAGGAGTTTTTGTTGGCAGCAGAATCTGTGGATGACATTCCTTTTGGGATTTCCTCCAGCGCTGACGTCTTCTCCAAGTACCAGCTTAGCCAGGACGGAGTAGTCCTTTTCAAGAAGGTACACAGTAGCTCAAACAGGAGCACCACGCCTGAGTCATCTTTTATTTGAACAGAGTTTGATCCAAATCAGGCTGCTCCTAAATGGAACTGAAATGCTCTGTGCTGTCAGTGCCTGTGGGGAGGGTGGGAAGCAGAGCCTGCAGCCATGTTCTGGGGCAGCAGAGCCCTGCATCTCTTGGCAGAGTACTGTGGTTGGGGTGAGGCCCTCCCTCGGTAGAGGGCAGTCTTGTCGGTCCCCTGGCCATGCCTCACCTTCTGGAGCTGTTGGACTTTGAATCCAAAGGATTTCTTCACTCTCACTTTTGTCTCTGGAATATCTGGCTGCGGTGCAGTAATGGTCAGCATGATCTTTAGAATATTTATGGCTGTAGCTATTACAGTGCCCTCTGCCCCGCACCCCTCACTGAACTTTTGAAGGCCTTTAAACAGGGTGACAGCCAAGGTTTTGGTGGCTTGGTATCTTGTTTGATTATGGCTTAGCAAAGTAGCTTTAAACACCTGTTATTGATCCCTGCTGCTTCCAGGACTTGTTCTGTTTCCATTGCTTCAGGTTTCACTGCATGGTGATTACAGTGGAAGTTCCTAAGAGGATTTGTGATCTCAGCTGATGAGGTTGGGGAAGTTGGATTATATGCAAGGGGATGTTGGCAGTCGGTGGGATTGGAAATAAACTTAATGACATATTTCATTTATTAAAATCTATGTCATGGGGATGATATTCTAGGTTTGAGAAGGCAAGTAGAGGTTCCTCAGATGTGGTGGCATTGCATGGTTGGATGCAGCAAGGTAGGGTGGGAAGCTGCTTTGGGTTCAGACTGATTTAATCTGCAACCTAATCGTAGTTGTCACTCTGACCAGTGTAAGGACAGGCTGAAGGCTTTACTGACTTTGATCTTCTTTCAGCTAAAACAGCATGTTTCATTTCACTCTACCTCTGAAATTGTAGTTGTTACCTTTATGGTGTTAGAGGCCTGTACTCTGTAAGCCAGAGGTTCCTTGGGTTGGTGTGGCTGAGGGTGCAAGTGGACTCTCTGGCTAACAAGTTCAAGGTGTTAGTTTCTTACAACAGGGAGATCTGGGACTGAGACAGAAGAGCACTGGTTTGTTCTTGGCTGAATTACTGCCTGATCTTGCTGTACAGCTTCCAATATGCATCCCTGTATTCATGGCTCATGCCAGGCTGAAATAACTGTTTGTGGTTTTTGTTTTCATGTCCTTTGACAAACCCTCAGGTCTGAGTAGCAGTGTTCCTTTCCAGCTGTCTCTGGCAGCTGTGGGAAGTAGTAGCATCGAGCTCCGAGTTCAGAGCAATTGAAGCTGTTTTCAGTGGCAGGGCTACAGCCAGCACTTCCAGCAAGAAAATGGATTTGTGTGGATTTGATTTTGTGTTTTTTCTCTAAGACTTAGCTCCTCTGAGTTCTGTTACTGCTTCTGATGCTGTCTCAGGGTTCTCAGTAGTGGCATCACTTTAATAGTGAAGAATTTTCAAGCTGTATTTGCATCAGTGTAGTTGACTTGGGTATGTGTGAAGCTCTGCTCGTGGGAGCTTTTATGCTGTGTGCTGGGAGGAGGAGGAACCTCTGTCTGAAAGGAAGCTCCTGAGGCAGCATAAGCCAGAAGTGCTGTAGAGTGCCCTTCTGTGAGGAGGAAGGAAAGCAAGGTTGCTTTCAGTATTTGGGCATTACCTCCTTGTTCTTGTTTCAGGGCTCTTGTGGCAGTGCATTGGGAGTTCTAAAACACATCCAGCCCCCCCTAAACCAAGGTGGAAGTGAACAGTAGTGAAAACCACGCATGGAGCTCTAAGTGCTGCTTTTTGTACCAGCAGTGCTAGTTTTAGACTTCAGCTCAGCTTCCTGTGTTTTCATTGAGTGTTTCAGCTCTTGTGGTTCGTTGCCTATTGTTTGTGCTGTGCATGTTATCCAGACTCAGAGACCCTCAGACAGCAGTTCTGAAGGTGTCAAGACACGCAGTGCTGTGGGAAGTAACTTCATGCTAATTTCAGGTGTTTTGTGCTTTGCTCAGCTCTGGTTGTATTTCCTTGAGCATAAGTTTGTCTCAGTCCACTGTCTTGTTTCTACCAGTAACTCGAGAGCTGCTTTGTGCTGCCTGCTGTCCTGTACATCCTCTTTAACCTTGATGCTCCTCTAAAGCTGTTCTCTTTCCAGGCTGCCAGAGTGGGTTCTGAGAATCCTGGTCAGGCATGCAGGTGTTGTCCTAATTTAAAAAAGGATTTGGCACCTGTAGTGCAATGCATGTATTAAACATGTGCTGTTGTCTCTAACAATAGAGGCTGAACCATCCCTGCAGAGCTGAGTAAACTGCTATTTACTTCCACAGCACAGTGGGTTTTGCTGTCACACTTCCACAGCACTGGTTAATTGTTTGGTTAATGTGTGTTCTGCTAACTTCTAAGCAGAACCATGTCCCTGCTGTGGTGGCTCCTCACTGGTTTGCCTGATGCCTTCAGCAGTGCTGTAAGGCAGCTATTAAAAGTTCTCAGTGACCTCTTTCACAAATTGTTTCATGGCTGTGTAAGGCAATGCGAAGGTAGGGCTTGTATGTCTTTTTCTCTGCTCATCTTTTGCTGCTGGGGGTGATCTGGGACTTCGTGTGCTGGGATGAGGAGTTTGTTGATCCAGGCACTGGAAATGTGGTGACCTTTTTGAAAGATGGAAATGTGCTCAGCACAGCTGAGATTATTGAAGCAGTAATTTTGATGCAAATGTAATCATTTCTTGAAAGAGGATGTACAGAATATAGAAGTGTTGTAATGCAAGAATATCTGTTTTTCAGTTTGACGAAGGTCGTAACAACTTTGAAGGGGATCTTACAAAAGATAACTTGCTGAACTTCATCAAGTCCAATCAGTTGCCTCTTGTCATAGAGTTCACTGAGCAGGTGGGTATTTGGATTGTGAGACCTCTTTCTGTCGCCACTAAACACATTGTGCCATTAAAAATACAGGTTGTGTGCTGTTTTATCCTGGAGCTGATGCTAGTTTGAGTGGTCTAACTGCTTATGCTAGACCTGAGGCACGTGAGGGAAGAACACATGAGGGGAGGGGAGGTGTGAGCTCGCTGTTCAAAGCGGTCCCGTGGTACTTGACTTGTGTGCCCTAGTGAGAGCAGCAGGGACAAGCTTTGTTTTCAGTTCAGTTTTTTATTCCCCAGACTGCTCCTAAAATCTTCGGAGGAGAGATCAAGACTCACATCCTGCTCTTCTTACCAAAAAGTGTGTCTGATTATGAGGGGAAGTTGGACAACTTCAAGACTGCAGCTGGAAACTTCAAAGGGAAGGTAAGATGGATTGCTTGGACTGCGAATTAAGTGACTGCCTCCTGGGGAACTGTCTGCCTGTGTCCACTTGGATGTGGAAGATGACTTGAAGCATCACTTGCCATAATGAAAGATGCCAAGTCTGCATGCAAGCTGCTTGAAGTGTTGAAGCTCTAGCACGTGTTCTGTCATGGGGAGCCCTCTCAGTGGCTTTGAGGAGGATGAGGTTTAGTTACTGTGTGAGTGTATTGACAGGTGTGTGTGTGAGAAGTGTAATTAGTCAAAAGGTCTTTACCACTTTTGCCTCTTTTTCCTCCCAAGATCCTGTTCATCTTCATAGACAGTGACCACAGTGATAATCAAAGGATTCTGGAGTTTTTTGGCCTCAAGAAGGAAGAATGTCCTGCTGTACGTCTGATAACACTAGAAGAAGAAATGACCAAATACAAACCTGAGTCAGATGACCTCTCAGCAGAAAAGATCAAGGAATTCTGTAATAAATTCCTGGAGGGCAAGATCAAGGTAACAAAGATGAATGCTACTGTTGCTAAACCTGCTGGCCAAGCTTTAAAAAAATGCTGCCTGTGAAGAGTTGTCTAAAATGTTACTTGTGTGGAGAAAATCTTTCCAACTAACATGTAGAATGTCTAGCAGCCTTTATACTAAGAAACAAAGGGTGAAACAGTTGGAGCATGAAGACTGTAGTAAGGCAGTTGCATCTGGTACCTGGTGCCATCGTTTCCTGCTCTTCCTGCTCCCTGGAGGAGTTGGACTATTTATCTGGCTGTTCCTTCTGCCAACAAACCTCAGTCCTGTGAGAATGTTACCAACAGTATTCTCCTATCTGAGCTGATCTGCAGTTCTTCCCATACGTAAACACCTGTTTCCATGCTTATTGAGGGTGGGGAGTAGAATTCCTATAACCAGAAGAGGAGGTGAAAGATTCATTTGACTTAATTAGTCTGAGGCACTTTGAAGTATGGTTAGACTCAGGTTTTCCAGTCTGATGTGTATACACATTCCAAGTAGCTGTGCAGCAGACTGCATCTCTAACCTTCTTTCTCCAGCCTCACCTGATGAGCCAGGATCTCCCTGAAGACTGGGACAGGCAGCCTGTCAAAGTTCTTGTTGGGAAGAATTTTGAAGAAGTTGCTTTTGATGAGAATAAGAATGTCTTTGTGGAGTTCTGTAAGTATTTTTTCAATAGCTGTTTTCAAGTCCATCGGTATGAAAGGAGTTGTAAAATTCTCCATGACTGGGGCTGGGGAGAAAGCATCATACAGAGTCTGAGAATATCACATCATGAACCACAGAGGCGTCAGTTGAAAATACATGTGTGAAGCTGGTTGTCTGGCGTGGGGTCTAAGTGATGTTGACTTGTTAGTCTGTTGGTGTTAGCAGTATCTTTGTTAATTAACAGATGCCCCCTGGTGTGGTCACTGTAAGCAGCTGGCTCCTATCTGGGACAAGCTGGGAGAGACCTACAGGGACCATGAGAACATTGTCATTGCCAAGATGGATTCAACAGCCAATGAAGTAGAGGCAGTGAAAATTCACAGCTTCCCCACGCTCAAGTTCTTCCCTGCAGGCTCTGGCAGAAACGTAAGAAGGCAGCTGACCTTTCTACTGATGGAATAACAAGGGAGCACTAGAAATGCTTAGTTGTCTGCTGGAGTTCATTTCTGGGCAAAAGCTTGTGGGAGGGCTCTCCCTTCTGTAGAGATGTCAAGTGTACAGCACGTATGAGGCTCTCTGTGGGAGGGTGGGTTGCAGGAAACAGTTGGTGGGGATGGGAAGTGGGAACTGGGGAAAAGAGGAAGTATAGCAGAGGACAGTGTGCTCATCTGCAGGCTATTCTCTCCTCGCAGTGATCTCTGAAGTCTAGTGGCTGAGCTGTTTTCCTTCGTCTCATATGGGTGAAGGTGAATTTTTAAATTCCCTTTTGCTTGGCATGTTAACTGTTGCTCAGAAAGAGAATTCTCCTCTCCAGGGACGTGGTTCTGTGGGTGCCTGTAACAATTATCTTGATTTGTTTTCCTGTGTAGGTAATTGACTATAATGGAGAGAGGACACTAGAAGGCTTCAAAAAATTCTTGGAGAGTGGAGGCCAGGATGGAGCAGCAGCCGATGATGTGAGTAATAAAAATTAATACATTATTCTCTAAATACAGCTCTCTAGAATGCAGAGCATGGATTATGTGGCAGGAAAGTGTTGCTGGTGAGCCAGAGCATCTCACAAAATGGGATTGGTCTGTTCATTCGAAGCCTGGCTAGCTGCTGGCCTGTAATGGACTGCTTTCATTGAGAGCACTTGAGTTGGGTGCTTCAAATGAAGAAATATTCTGGGGATGCTTAAGTACACGTGCACATCAAGTGTTAATACTAAAAGCTTCAAACTTAAAAAAGCAGTCTCTATAGCTGAAGTGCAGACTGCTAGAGTACTTGGGCCTGGTGCTTAAAGAAGCTTGCTCAGTGGCTGGAAATTGAGTGCTGTGATGAACAAAACGTGCTGTATGTTTGGTTAGCAGCTCCTCTGGGCAGAGGATGCTACAGATGCAGGTACTAGCTTTCAGAGGGATCTAAGCTGTGATCTCTGTGAAGAGTTCTGGATTTGGGAGGTTTCAGGATGCCTTTTTGAGATGGCAGCGACAGAACAGGTTCTCCAGTTTCACTGCATTTGGTTTTGAATCTGCCTGGTGGGCCAGAAACAAAAAGTTATCTTTTGTATGCTGTACAGGATCTGGAAGATCTGGAGACAGATGAAGAAACAGACCTTGAGGAAGGTGATGATGATGAGCAAAAAATCCAAAAGGATGAATTGTAAAGAGATGACTGATCTACATCACCCAAAAATCAGACACTAAATTGGTTGCTGTTACGCAACCCAATGAGTCAGAAACCCATTAAGATTTAAAGCAGAAGGTGAATGACTGGAAATCCAGGGATTGGCTTTTTAAGTAACGCTTCACCCTCACTTGTCTTTACACTTCACTGTCTTTTTTTCTTTCTTTTCACTTTTGAGAAGGGATCTATCACTAGGTAGCCAGCCCAGCCAGCTGGGTTCATTATTTTTTTTTTTATTGTGATGTACTTTTTTTGTACACAGTTTTAAGTATTCTGTTCTTTTTTGGATAGAAGCAAGTTGTGAAGTGGTAGCATGAATTTAATTGCCCAACATTCTGGAGCATTGCCACTAATACCTTCCAAGAAAGCTTTTTCTTTTTTCTTCTTTGATAAGCCTGTAGATTTCTCCACCTGTCGGGGTTCTTATTTGTCTCAGCTGATCTTCCCTGGAATCACAGTATGTAGGGGAAGAGGCAGTACGCTGACTGCATCAGTCCTGGTGAAAGGTGGATGTGAAGGTGCTTCTCTTCGTGCTCGCTAGACATTTCATTTCCTTTCCCTTCTGCTTTAAGACACTTAAAGATGACTTCAAAACGTGGAAGGGTGGAATACTGTGCACTGGCTGTGGCAGGCTCTGAGGGTGGAAGTGACTGCTGGCTCACCAGCTTAGATGTGCTGCCATCCTTTTAATCAAATGAGAGACCATTTTGCAGTCACTTTCCATGCATTATTTCGAATGGGTTGACCAGGCAGAGGTGGGTGGTAGGGGAGGGCCTGATAAAAATACAAGAAACATGAAATTAGCAATTACTGGGTTTGGGGGAGGAGCTTGAACAAGGGAGTGCCTCAAAGGCCTGACCTGTGTCAGGCTAGTTCTTTGCATTCCGCTCAAAATAACATTGGAACTGAATTTGTTGGCCAAATAAAGTTGAGATTTTAATACTATTCTGTCTCTAAATATTTTCTGGAGTCCATAATGAATATTTGGACCTGATCTGACAGGATTAGACTTTCAGAGTGGTTCTTGAGTTGATTCTATACCTTAACGGTGTTGGAAAAGTCATAAGGTTTTTTGGAAGGTTACACTTCCTGGCTCCATCCAACTCTGCGGGTACCACTTGATGCCTTAAACAACCTGAAGCAATTTATATTAACTAATCTATTCATGAACACAGAGATAAACATATTGTGCTCAGAAAATGAGTTTATGCAGGCAGACAACTAGCTGCTCTATTAGCAGTCAGCATGCATTGGCTGGAGCTCTGAGAGCAAGCTGCTCTGGCTGCCAGCTGGCTTGAGATGATGGGACCTCTTTGCTCTTGAGCAGTTAACCAAGGAATTTGCCTACAGGGAAACCTGGGGCTGCCTGAAGCTCTGCTAGTCAGGCTCACATGATCTAGTGAGCCACATTGCTATTTCCACACCGGTCACTTACTGCTGAAAGTATTTTTGTGGGGAAATTTGCTAAAAATGTCACAGTGAACCTAGAGGGCACCTCAGGAGGTTGCTGGGGCCAGTTGCTTAACTTCAGTACACTGGAGTGGCACAGTGCTGGGCTCCAGCCTTTTGCTGCAGACCCTTAGGAAAACAGCCACTGCCTGGTGCTGGCGTGGTATGCACGAACCTTCAGATCAGCAGTGCTGGGCCTGCTGATAGGCAGTGTAGCTGCTCTGAGTAAGAAAGCTGTTTTATGTTTGGGAGAGGGGCAGAGGAAGACCCTTGGGAGTTCTGCTCCTGGCTAGGAATGTGCTCGGGAAGGTCCATCCTGGGGAGCCAGTGAAAGTGTAAACAAGGTTGAGCTCTGAAGCGGGGCTGGATTGTTTACAGATCTGCTCAGTGGAGGGGGGTTTGCATATGCACTCAGGCTGCTCTTGGCAGAGCAGGACTCTACTGGAGTCATGTATACAACATACAACTCACTGCTGTTCTGAGACAGAAGCCTGAGAGTGTTCTGTCTCTGCAGCAGATGGTTGTGCCTCCTGTTGTGCAGTGCAGAGCACTGCTGAGCAGAGATCAGTGTCTTGGCCAGAAGGTGACAGCTGCAGCAGGCAGCTCAGGTGTGAGATGGGCTGACCTGGCAGGAGCTCGGTACAAGGTTAAGCTGCAGCGGTGCAGAACGAATGCCCTGTGACTCTGACAGTGGGACAGAGAATTCTTCCTGACATGCTCCATGACTGTATTGTCTGGGCAAGCCACATCAAAAACAGCACAAAATGCTTGAATCACCAAACCATGATGGTAGCAAGGATAAAGGAGCTGTTGTTTGAGCCCTTCAATCTGATTTGGAAGATTTATCTCGAAGTTGATGGCCTGTTTCAGGCCTTTGATGGCCATAGCAGCTGTGTGGCAGCAGTGCTGTTGTTCTGAACCTGTTCAGCAGAAGCCCACTGTCACGTAGCAGCTGCTTCCAGGTTCAGAGTGGGACCAGACTGTCACCACACAGCTCTCGTTTGCATCACCAGGAACAGCAGCAGCACCTCTGTCCTTGGAAGGTCACTCATGACACCCGTGTGCTGGTGGTGTTTTCCTGGCCTGGCTGCAGTCGTGCTGGGAAGCACAGCTCATGCTGCTCCCTCACACGTCAGCTGATGCAACTACAGGAAAGTGACTTAGCTCTGAGTGTACTTGGCACCACTAGTGCACAAGCAGCTGGCTCCCCTCACACGGTGATTGCATTTGTGTCCTTTCCCTGGCGTGCTTGTGTGTGTGTGAGGACTTGCTGCTGGAAGTCTGAGCCCCTCTGGAGGGCTGTCCATGCGCAGCAGCAGGTTTGACCCCTTGGATGGGCACATCAACAGGTGGGCGGTAAGACGAGACACCAACCTCTGCCCAAAAGTGGGAGGCTCCGGGCTGGGCGGCTCAATTACCAAGTGTCACAGCAAGCAGCATGAGCTGCACGTCCCCAAAATAGCCCCCAGAGCCTTTATAACGCCATGCCCCCGGAGAACTGTCAGTCCTGGGCCCAGGGTAGCACAAGGCTGTTGCCACGTCCCGCAGGCTGAGCAGGCTGCTCACAAGAGGCCCCAGCGGGGCCGGGCTCCGTCGTACCTCCTGGCAGAGACCGGCCTGCAAGGGAGAGGAGAAAGCGGTGCTCCGAGGGCAGCAGGGGCCGAGCGCTGCCCACGCAGCTGTCCTGCAGCCTCCACATTCCTGCTCAGCGTCCCGAGGCTGCGGGCAGCATGAAGGACTATTTCCCAGTCTCAATGCACCGCTACAGTCGGTATCGCCAGAGACTGAGAGCTTCGCGTACGGTGCACTTCCCCAACGACGTCGTCTTTCAGGACCACATCAGGCAGGGGGACCTGGAGCAGGTGGGCAGGTTCATACGTGCCAGGAAAGTGGCTCTGGACACCATCTATCCCTCCGGTGAGTGCTGTGAGCTGCGCAGTGTCACGGCTCGCTGGGCCACGAGGGAGCTTGGCTCCGGGCTGCCCGTGGCAGCGTGGTGGTTGAAATCAAATTGTCTTCCCTCCCTCGTGAGGAGTACTGCCCCCAGTCATTGCTAGTAGCAGGGACCAAGAGAGCCCTGCATCGCTGCCCCAGCACTTCACCTCGGCAGCACAGTCAGTGTGTGCTGCAGGAAGGGGGAAACGAGGCAGGGCCCTGCGAGGCACAGCGGTGCACCCACGCACCAACCAGCGTGGTGTGACCCAGGAAAGGAGCAGGAACGCAGAGAGAGAGACCAAGAGCAGGGGTGGGTATGCGGAGCTCGGGACTGGGCAGTGGGACTCTCACTTCTTTCACCCTGCTTCTGGGGAAGGAGGGAAGAGAAGCGAGGTACTGTTTTGTTCCTGGCTCTGGCCATAGATCACAAACACTGCTCTCTCTCACACGCGTGGATCTGTGGCCTCGTGGAATTCAAGTTTACGGAGAAGCAATTGTGTTATGTTTGTGCCCAGCCTCGCTAAAAACTGTTTATGGAACGCCTCGAACCATACAGGCTGGTGCAGAGCCCAGAATTTCTCTCTCTCGTGTGCTTGGCTTCGGCGTCTGCCGTCACATGGCCACAGAGGCACGATCTCAAATGACCCACGTGTGCTGACCGCCTCATCCTCGCTCTGTAAGGAACTTCTGGAAGTCGGGGCAGCGCAGGGCCGCTCCTGGAGGAGACAGGGGCCGGGGCACGGGCCCTCAGTGGAGCCCCAGATACAGGGCAGATGTGTGGAAGCCGTGCAGTGTGGCAGCCCCTCACGCTTCCTCGGGTCCGGTCCTTTCTCCCCACACGCCAGCGCTCCGAGCCGGGCCGCGCTCAGCCGGTCCTTCCTTGCAGGCATGGCCGCCCTGCACCAAGCCGTGCTCACGGGGAACCTGGACTGCGTCAAGCTGCTGGTGAAGTACGGCGCTGACATCCACCAGAGGGACGAGAACGGCTGGACGCCTCTGCACATGGCCTGCAGCGACGGCCACGCCGACATCGCCAGGTGCGCGGGCACGGGGCCGGGGCCGGGCTCGGCCGCTCCGCCCGGCTCGGGCTCACGCTGTCGCCGCCGCAGGTACCTCCTGTCGCTGGGGGCCAGCCTGGAGGCCACCACGGACGACGGGGAGAAGCCGTCGGACCTCATCGACCCCGACTACAAGGACCTGGTGGAGCTCTTCCAGGCCGCCACGATGGACTGAGGGGCCGCGCGGCCGTGCCGGGCAGCGGGACTGCGCGGGGCCGGCTCCGGGCGGGGCCTCGGGGCGCGCTTTGGACTTTTCCAATAAAGCCTTCGGACACGGGAGCGCGCACCCGCTGCGGGGGGGGGGGGGGGGGGGGGGGGGAGGGGAGAGGGGCGGGGGCGCGCGACGTCGAGGGCGGGGGCCGCGCCTGCGCGCCGCGGCGCTTCCGTGGCGGCCCGAGGGCGAGCGGAGGCGGGAGTCGGGCCCAGGTGAGGGGCGCGCGTTGCCATGGCGACGGGCGCAGGGCGGCCCGCGGCCTAGCCCCGGCCTGGCCGCCTTCTCCTTTCTCCCCGCAGCCGCGCCGAGCCGAGCCGCGCCGCCGCACGCACCGCGCCATGGCCAGGTGAGCCCCGCCCCGACCCCGGGCCCGAGCGCGGCCCCCGGGCCCCGCTCAGCTCCCCGCGCTTCGCTTGCAGCTCCCCCGTGTCTCGCGTCGTTTACAACGGCAAGCGGAGCGGCGGCCCGCGCTCCCCCGGCGCCGGCAGCGAAATCTTCACGCCGGCCCACGAGGAGAACGTGCGCTTCATCTACGAGGGTGAGCGGCGCGGGGTGGGGGTGGGGCGGGGTTGTGGGGCCGCGGCCCCGAGCCCCGCGCGAACCGCCCCGCGCGTGTCCCCGCAGCCTGGCAGTGCGTGGAGCGCGACCTGCGCAGCCAGATGGGCTCCGAGCGCGGCCTGGTCGAGGAGTACGTGGAGAAGATGCCGAACCCCAGCTTGAAAGGTGAGCGGCCGCGCCCTCTGCCCGCTGCGGCCCGAGGAGCCGGGCAGGGCCCGGGGGAGATGAAGGGGGGGGGGGGGGGGCGGGAGCTGCGGCGTGGCCAAAGTCTGTGCTCTGTGCCCCGCAGCCTTTAAGCCCGTGGATCTGAGCGACCTGAAGCGGAGGAACACACAAGATGCGAAGAAGTCGTAAGGCAGGTCCCCCCGCTGATCGGCCGGTCTTTAAAGTCCTCAAGCAGATTTAAGTTGAGATTTTGTGTTGATTTCCTCCTCTGGTTACTGTACTCTGCCCGTGGGAGAACCAGTCAGCTCTGGGGCTGGCTTCGGAGCTACCTGAATTCTACGATGCTTAGGGGCTCACTGAAGCTAGACAGAGCCCTCTGTAGAAGATTGCAGCCCCTGACCCGCAGCTTCCTCAGGCCTCCGTGCTGGGCTCACCGGTCACTTGTTTTTCTTCCATCTCTGTCCCCGTTGTGCTGAGCACTCGGGCTCCCTGGGCTCTGGTGCAAGGCAGACACCTGTGCTGTCAGGTAGAGGCAGTGCCAGCTCTCTGCTCCCTTCTGTGCCCTATGGGTGCTGGATGGAGTGGACCAAGCGAAGAAGGAAGGAAACCTGATGCTGGCCTGGTGCCGAGGGAGACACTGGCAGCCCCAGTCCAGCACCAGGCAGTTCAGCACCATCAGGCAGCTGACTGCTGCCACTTCGGCACGCTTTGCCTATTCTTTGCTCCCTGGTTGGAGGGTTTAATTTGTACCTACTCTGCTAATGCCCAGGGCTCATCAGTGCTGCCAGAGCTTTTGGGTCTACATCCGATGCCAGATTTTCCTTGCGCTTAGATTGGACCGTGTTCTTGCAGTGCTGGCGGTGGAGCCACTTCTCTTTCCCTGTAGGGGGAGGGGGAGAGAGAGGTTCCAGGCCCAAACATCCCCGAGGTGCTCTAAGCAGGAGAGCTGAGTTGTGCTCAGCCCCTTCCCACCCCCGGCCAGGGGAGTGGCTAGCACTGACTTAGCATTAAAAAGCTCATTTGCATCCTTGCCTGAGCAGCTCTTTGCTGTTTGAGCGCTAACACCACCTCCCAGACATGCACCCTTTGAAGAGACCTGACCCCCACAGCTGTCTGTAACATTGTGCACAGGCTGTGGTGGTCGGGTCTGACTTGCCCTGGAGGCTGGCTTTCTGTGGACCCTTTTGTTCCCGCGTAATCATTTCTGTGCAGGGAGAGTGACTGTGGCCTCACGCCCAGCAGCGTGGGGCTGCTCCGTGCTTCTGGGGACTGTGAGCTGCCTGGGCTCGGAGCTGGCAGGGAAGGAGCTGCGGGGGCTGTGCCCAGCACGTGGTGGATTCAGAGTGCAGGGGAGTTGTGGTTGCTGTTGACTTTCTTTTGTTAACGTCACTGAGCTATACTGTTCCCCTTTTTATTTTTTTTTTCTATTTTTTTTTTCTGTTGTCTGTCACTTGAGGAGTGTTGTAAATAAAAGCTGGTGTTCTTTTGAGTCTGCCTGTGCGTGGCTCTGCCTGCTCCTCCGTTGCACGTCACAAGCATCAGCTCCGGGGCCACCTCTGCCCAGCACTGCTGTGGGCTGCTCACACGGGGCTGTGTGGGTGCCTGGTGCCCACGAGAGCTCTCAGCCACGCCGTGGGTGCTGGACCAGTCCCACGGGGCTGTGCCCTCACTCAGCCCCCTCTATTTTGAGCTGTGTGTGCACATTGCATCTGTCTGCAGCCTTTATGGAGTAGTGCCCTTTTTTTAGCCTTCCGAACGTGTCCTGTTTTGTTGCTTAAACGCTGTGTTTCTTGTTTTAGGCTTCAGTGCTGACAATAAACTTCAGAGTTTCGTGTGCCTCTTCAGGCCTGGCCAAACCCTAAGGACAAGGATCACAAGGGGCAGAAGCCACCTTGTTTCTTGATTTATTCATTTTCCGGAAGGGATCTTGCCCTTGCACTTGCTCTGGGCTCTTAATTTCACTGCAGGCACGTACAGCCTGGCACCGTGTGCTGGTAGCACAATGCCCTTGGGCTCTGGCAGCCCTCCTGCCAGCCAGCATCCTAAGAACTGCTGCTGGACCAAAGATTGAAATGTTCAGACTATTAATACACCCGTATCCTTTTCCCTCTCCCGCATTTATGGCATTTCAACTATACTTAGCATTGCTAGAATTTCTCCTCAAGTGCACCTCTGTGCTGCGCCGTGACCCTGATTGCCTCCCATCTCCAGAACGCTGCTGGGGTGCACCGCCACTGGATGGTGCCTGGGCAGCGCTGCGCTGCGGGAGCTGCCCTCTGTCGGAGCAGCAGCGAATGGATGGATGACCTCTGCCGCCTCCAGGTGGGCCGTTCCCGCAGCGGGTGAGGCTGCGTCCCCGTGGGGACAGCGGGGAGCGGGGCTTTGGGGCCCGAGCGTGGGGCAGGAGGCTGCAGGGCTGCATCCCGCTGCTGTGGCAGAGCGGCTGTTCGGGGCCCCAGCAGCCAGCCCCGGCTGCCTCTGCCTTGTTTGTCTCTTGGCTCGGGTGCTGCGGCGCTGGAGGCGAACCGCTCGCTCAGGCTCTAATGAAACGTCGTACAGAAAGGATTCTATAAAGGCTGATAACAAAGCACGGGGTGAAGCGGCAGGAGGGGAGGTTCGGGTTATGGGGGGGTGGTGCTGAGGCCGGAGGCTGAGGAAAATCGGGCTGTTTACCTCTAAAAATCAGAGCTGGCCGTGGCTTATTTTCACCGTGACTCGGCTCCGGCTGTTATCATTAGGTTAAGTGGTGGGAGGAGGAGAGGTATGTGTTGTATCATTGAATTAAGCAGTGGGAAGAGAGAATGGTAACAGGCACAATCTACTTAGCAGACCAATTTGCAGTCTCCAATTACCCTGATGAAGCGGCGGTATCACCGCGGGGCCAGCGAGGCCTCGTGGGTGCCGGGGGCTGCCCGCCGTGACCCGGCGCATCCTCTGCACGGCTCTGCTCCTCGTTCCTGCTGCCGCTCCGTGCTGGGGGCACGGGGATGGGCACTGAACGTCCCCGTCCTGCCGCTGCCATGGGAACCTGTGGGCGACGGCGGCCGCATCGCTGCGCTGCTCTGCCCGCAAATGTCAGCCCCGCGCGGGGGTGTGAGCGTGCGTGGATGCAGATGTGGCTGCGTGCGGGGCACAACTGAGTGGGGGGAGCACAGGGGGTGCGTGTGGTGCTGGTGCTGTCGGACCCCACGGCCGTGTCCGTGCACCCAGGGCTGCTGTCTGCCAGCATGGTGCTGGCACAGCGGGGCTGGGGGTCCCCGTGCCCCTCAACTTGGCCCCAATGGGGCACTGCGGTTCTGCAGGAGGTGGATGCTGGGGGGGGGGACGGGGGGGGGACAGTGGTGTGTTGCCACGGGAACGCTGGAGCAACAGGCATTGGGGCCGGCGCCGCGCATTGACCATATTTACCTTCCCAGAAACCGCCTCGTGCTTCAGCAATTTGCTCCAATTAGGCTCGTTACCGCATCAGGAGGCCGCGGTGACGGCAGTGCCGTGGGGACAAGTGGTGGCTGGCGCTGCAGCCCTGGGTCCATCCCCATCTCCATCCCTATCCACGTCCCCATCCCCAGCCCTGTCCCTGCCTTCCCCTCTCCCAGCTCACCCCGTGCCATGGCACTGCCGTCCCGGTGCCGTGGTTCTGCGGTCTGAGCCGCCTTCACCATCGCAGCCCTGGCCCTCGGCCCCATGGTCCCGGCTGCTGGCGCAGGGCTGGCCCCATGGTGGGCGAGCAGAGCAGGGCTGGCTGGGCAGCCAGCGAGTTGTCACGTAAACAGAGGAAAATTACTGTGTGCTCGGCCAACACCACGCAGCTGGGATCAGCGCTGAGTGCTCTCCTCATGCCTGCCCGGCCCCGCTGATGCTGCTGCCCTCGCTGCAGCTCCCTCAGCCTGGAGGGTGTGGGCAGGCTGGGACTGCTGCTGGGGCAGAGGGGGATGTGGCAGTGGGGCACTGCACTGTGCTTGTGTGGCACAGCTCATGCCCATAGAGCAGGGGGGACAGTGCACACCGTGCTGTGTGTGAGTCCTGACGGTGTGTCCGCAGCCTGTGGGGGCTGTCTGTCCATCCGGGCTGCAGGGCAGTGAGCTAATCCCTGCACAAAGCCATTGTGGTTCCTAAAGCCGTGGCATCCGGGCTTAGCGCTCATGTGCACCGCACAAGCCTCTTAGGGTGCCAGCCCACCCCAACAGCTGCCCGGCCTGACCCGTGGCACCACGGGGACAGCCTGCACAGCCCGAGGGTGAGAGGACCCCACGGTGCTCAGCACCAGCAGCAGCCACTGCCCATCCTCAGGAGAGCAGGGCTGAATGGGCAGCTCCAAATGATTTAATTAAGGGCTCCTGGCAATGCTGATAGAGCTGATTAGTGGCTGGAAGAGAACTGCAGCCCCCTCCCCCCCCTTGCCTGTCCCCTGCTCACCTGTGCGCAGCCATAGGGACAGCAGGGTGGGGGCTCCCAGCCGTGTGGCCCCATCCCCAGCTCGGGGTGCAGTTCCCATCACCCACAGGCAGATGTGGACGCCGTTGGGTGCTGTTGTCACTGCTCCCCACCCCCTGGACGTTCATTCCCCACAGACAGGCACACTCAGAGCTGGCCCTGCAGCCCGGCACGGGCCCACACCTATTTACACAGTTATGACATAAATTACACCACTGCGCACAGGGTCTTGCAGGCGCACAAGGGCAGCACCACAGGATAAAACCCCACCCCCCCAATTCCCACCCCCCACAGACCCCCATCCCCCGTTCCCCTCCCCAGCCCCGCTCGCCTTCTCCATCCCTGTCCATGACCCCTGTGCGCGGGGTGAACGCAGCAGCCACCCCACAGCTCAGTCTGCCTCAGCCCCACAGCTGCAGCTGGAGGCTCACAAGTGGCTCTCGGCCGTGGTCTCGGGAAACTCGTAGCAGTGGTGCCGCTCCCCCATGGCGAGCTGCTCAGCAGCACCGTGGCCGCTGCTCTGGAGGTAGTGGGAACCGGAGCGTGCGGCCGTGCCGCGGCCGGCCCCGTTGGTGCAGCCGCCCACCAGCTGGTGCTTCTCGCAGCCGCCGGTGCCGTTGCGGGCACTGGGAGCGTGGCTGTAGGTGTGCTTGTATTCCTCCGCCAGGTCCTTCCCCAGCTTCCAGCGCTGCCACCGCTTCAGCAGCTCCGCCTGCACCTGCGGGCGGCCGCCATCAGCACGGCCCATCCACCCCGCGCCCGCTCCCAGCTCGGCTGCTCACCTCCTTGTTGACGAAGCAGTAGAGAATGGCCACCAGCATCCCCTGGGCAGAGACAGGAGAGGCATGAGGGGCAGTGGCCAGCCCTGACCCCGGCTCTGACCATCCCAGCTCAGTGTCCCTGTGGCCAGCCCGGCCCTCTGCGCTCACCTGGAAGGAGCTCAGGAAGAGATCGAAGAAGAGCTTGACGTAGCGCAGCGTGCCCTGGGCGTGCTCATCCGTGATGAAGGCGAAGACGACCTCGTGGATGCCCAGCAACGGGATCAGTGTCAGCGTGGACTTGGCCAGCCTGCACAGAGCAGCCAGCCATGGCACGGGGCCGTGCCACGTGCACTGCACCACCTGCGTGCGGGCACGCACCTGAACTTGTAGTCGGTGTAGCGCATCTGGTGCGCGCGGAGCTTGGAGACGAGGATCTGGATGATGCGGATGAAGATGAAGAAGTTGATCTGCAGTGGGGAAGAGAGAGCTATGAGGGCACGTGGCAGAGCGAGGGGAGGTGACGGGCAAAGCCGCGGGCTGAGGGCTCACCAGGATGGCCAGGAACGTGGGGAAGCGGATGATCCACCAGAAAGCCATGTTGTTGTTGGTGCTCCAGCACCTGCAGAGGAGATGGGGACCGCGGAGCAGCCCTGTACCAAGGTGGCTGCAGGGCTGTCCCATGGATTTCTCTCCAGCATATCCCACATGTACTCCCTGTGCCCCACACCCCCTATGGCACACGCTGATACTCACTGGATGTTTTCATAGAGAAACTTCACAACGACCCAGGGGATGAGAAAGAGCACAGGTGCCCCTGGAGGGAAGGCAAGGGGTGGGGCAGGTGAGGCACAGTGTGGGCCCAGGGATGGGGATGGGGATGGGAATCAGGCTGTACTCACCCCAGCCAATGCACAGATAGAGAGTGAAATAGCTCCTCTCGGAGAAAACAGCCACCACCAGCAGGTTGTGCAGGTAGATGCCCTCTACCAGCAGCCAGCAGTAGTTGGCCACGATGCTGTACTGCATGAAGACCGTGGCCGCCCGGCAGCCAGCAGTAGCCTGCGGGTAGGGGTCAGGGCGTGCCATGGTCCCTCACCCCCAGCCCCCACTCCCCTCGCTCACCTCATCGCTCAGCCAGATGCGCACGTTGTTGTCGTCGATCTTGTCGCTGTAGTGAGTCTTGAGCAGGGCGTCGATGACCAGCACGGAGACGCCCTTCACGATGAAGGAGGCGAAGAGGTTCATGTGGATGTAATTCCTCATGCAGTGCAGCTTGCTGGGGAAGCAGGGGACCGCCGTCATTGCTTGCTCCTCTCCACGGCCTCCCGGTGGAGCCCCTGCCCATGCCCACCTGAAGCCCAGCAGCACGGCCAGGGCGAGCAGCAGTGCGCACAGGGACACTGAAAAGCCCACGGTGTACATCACCCTGAAGCTGCCGTAGGTCTTGGCAAATTTTTCCTGGACAGTGAGGGAGGCAGTGAGGGTGAGGAGCGGGGCGGAACAGCACAGGGTGGGGCTGCACTGAGCCGCCCTGGCAGCCCCCTGCCCGCTGCCCACCTGTGCCTCCAGGTCCTTGGCGTCGATCTGGCACTGCGTGGCATCCCGCAGGGATTGCCCCTTGGGGCCCGTCACCCATTCCCCATCCGGTCCACACGTCTTGAAAACGTATCTGTCTTTCACTGCATGGGGAGGAGGGAGATGGGACAGCTGAGGGCAATGGGACACGGCCGGGATCTGCGTGCCTGCCCAGGGGACACGGAGCAGCACACCAACATCGTGCACCCACACAGAGGTGTGCATGCACACACAACCCTGCCCCGCTCAGCCGCCCCGCCCTGTGCCCTGCTGCTACCTTTCTGGTACCAGGGCAGGTACCATGGGCAGGAAACATTGACGGTGGTGTTGGGCAGCGCGTCGGGCCAGCAGGAGAACTTGTCAAAGGTTCGGTTACAAACCAGCTCTGCGGGCAGGCAGAATAGAGATGGTCTCTGACTCAGCCTATGGGGGCTGTCAGCTCTGGAGCCCCCACACTGCCCCATGCCCACCCTTGGGGGGTCCCTGTCCCAGCAGGACATCAGGGCAGGGTATGGGGTGCCCCTTCTCACCTGTGGGTGCAGGCATCCGGCTCATGTTGCGGTGGCACTCCTCTCTGTAAGCATTCCAGCTCTCAAAGAGGAAATCTGTGATCTGGGCAGAGGGGCCCTGAGGGCACAGGAGAGGTCACCAGGGCCAGGCAGAGGCAGGCGGTCCCTGGCCCTGCAGCTCAAGGATGGCCGTGGCCAGGCACAGATGGATGTGCCACCCTGTGCCATGTGGACAGCAGGAACGGGCAGTGGCTGCTGTACGGTGTGGTGTGGCAAGGGGCTGTGGTGGGCAGTGTCTCTGGGAGCCCATCCTTACCTGGCAGCAGAGCAGTAGCAGCAGGAGGGTGAGGAGATGTGGCTGGGACATGCCTCCAAGGCTGCAAGATGCATCGGGAGCGGGGGTCCTGGCTTCCTACCAGCCCTCAGCAGCTCCTCTGCCCTGGCAGTGAGGGCCCTGGCACACTGGCGACCCTGCATGAGAGGTCACAGGGATGTGCAGTGACACAGCTGGGGGTATGATGTGGGGTGAGTAGAGCTGCCATGGCCTCACTCATGCCCAATTTCTCCACCTGCCTTTAACTTTCAACTGTTTCTTTGTGCTCTTCCCAGTTAGCCTGCAGCCCTTGAGCACCTGCCATTTCCTCCCCAGGATGGCATTGTCACTGCTGCCAGTCACCTCTCTGCCTTCCCAGAGCAAACCCAGCTGCCCCTGCTCCTTTCACCAGCCGTGAGCAGTTGGAGCACAGCCACACTCGGGACGTGACTTGCTTGCGTGGGGTGGGCCCTCTCAGTGGGAAAGCTCCCAGGCTCCCCAGGCTGCAGCTGGGGACTCCAGCGTCCCTGACCCACCCCCAGCTCACAGACCTGAGCTAAGCCCTCCCCCCATTAAAACTGGTGTGTGATGTGCATCAGCACTGATCCACAACAACCGAGGACCATGCGAGGCAGTGGGGATGGCCATGATGCTGGCACATCAGTGCACCCCATCCCTCACCCTGCGGATCCCCCAGCCCCAGCACACCGTGGGCATGGAGGTGTCTGCAGGGGCAGCGGTGGCTGCACAGACAGGGACACTGCCACCGTGGGGTGGTTAACCATTAACCGCAGGGATCCCCGCTTGCAGGGCTGCGTGGCCCCATGTCAGCTCTGCTGCCAGCTCCACTGCTCCCAACGCGAGCAATGGGGAGCCTCATCCAACACGGTATCTGGGAGCTCGCACACAAAGCCTGGCTCACGAGGAGCCATAAACTCCCTCCATCCCCCTTAAGCCGGTTATGGGGCTCCTGAATGGGATTTCAGCCCTTCTGACAAGGGGGCAGTGTGGCAGCTGATGCTGAAGCATTGCTGAGCCCCGGCCTCCCCCCACCTCCCCTCCAGCCATCGCTCCCAGGGCTCGCCGCTCTGCTCTGCCTATATTTATCCCTGGGAAAGTCGTGTTTTCTCCATGCAGACCCGCTCGCCATGTTGCAATCAGCTGCCTGAGAAGCTCATTAATCAGCCCGTGGCGCTGCAGATGTGGCTCGGGGAGCGAGACCTGCCGGCGTGAGCCTTATTAGGCAGTCCCAGGACAAGACACAGCCCCTGGAGGCAGACAGAACTCACTGGGTGGGCTCTGGGACGTCCACCGATGGGCACCTTCCAGTCACCCGCCCACAGCAGCATCCCCATCCTTCTGCCCCACGCAGTGTCCCCACCTGTCCCCTCCTGCTGCCACCCACGGCACCCACTGTGCCCTGTCCTGAGCATCCCTGCACTGGGGAGAAGCACTTCTCTGGGGCACAGCAGTGGAAGTGCTGGCAGCCCCTCTCGGGCTGGGCAGGCAGCTCTGGGGCAGAGGCAGCTCTATTTTTAGCTGCTGCAGTGGGATTTAGCATGGGGAGCCCTCTGCCCTAGACTCCCCTCCCGGCTGGCACTGCTCCCCAGGCCCCGGGGCCGTGCTGTGGCCAAACTGGGCAGGCTGCACTGGGTGAGGGGTCCTGGCGTGTGGGGCAGTCACGCTCTTCACCTCCGGCACAGGGCCCCCAACACGCCCTGGCCCCACAGCAGGGCTCTTCCCAGGCCCTTTCCCCCAACTGCCCGTGGAGCTTTGCACAGCCCCACTCCCCAGCTGCCTACAGAGTGGGGGTCCCCACACTCTGGGAGATGCAGCAGTTCCTGATGAGTGGGAATGTGGAGGATCCAACTGCGGCTCAATCTGTCTCTGCGGGGCTGGCACAGTGGGTCTCGAGATCACAGCAGCACTGAGAATGGCCCAGGAGCTGGCAGTGCCAGTGCTTGTGGTGCTCCTGCTGGATGTGCTGTGGCCACCAGGACCAAGATACCCCTGTCCCCAGAGAAGGTGGCACTGAGGGATGGACCCAGCCCATGTCACCGTCTCCCTTTGCTGGCTGGCTCCAGGCACTACATTTCCCACTGCACTGAGCCACGGCCACCAAGCCCCCGCCGTGTGGGTGGGTGCATCTGGTGGGGCTGCAGGGAGCACAGGGGACTTTTGCCCCATGCTGGTGTTGGGCAATGCGGCATGTCCCTGTGTCATGTCTCCGAGGCTGCTGACCCCGGTGCAGGACGGGCTGCAAACACCAAGCACTGCACTGCCCGCAGCAGCAGAATGGAGACCTTGTGCCCATAAGCAGGAGAGGAGGGAGAGGAAACACGGTGCTGGAGAAAGGGACAGCGCCCAGCTAGGGACTGGGCGTCACCAGCCCCTGGGAGTCCACAATGTGCTCTGCCCAGCCCTGCCTCATCCCTGCCCCACAGCCCCAGCACGCGGCATTGCAGCAAGGCACAGGAGATGGACGGGCACACGTTTATCCCCACGCACGTGGAGGGATGCTGCCTCTGTGGGCACACAGCCCCTGCCCTGGCCTGGCACCGTCCTGTCCACCCCCCAGCTGGGGTTGCCTTCACATGGGGAGGGAACGAGCTGCACATCTGGGACTGCTGCAGCTCATTGCTACATGGATCAGTGGCTTGGGGAAGCCTCCATGGGGACACCCATGGGCATCTGCAACGTGACCTGTGAGCAGCCTGGCACAGCACAGCCCTGAACAGAGCCTGGTGCTGCCCGCACAGCCCGGTCCCTCTGTGCAGCTCTCATCCCTTTGACCCCTGGGGATGAGCTGGGAGCGCACAGCTGAGAGCTCAGGAGGTGGTGGTGGGAGCTGCCATCCTCCAGACCCCGGGTTTAGCCCCTGGTGCACTAATGCAGCACTTTGCATGGCTGGCTTGGCTTTGTGCTTCAAGCTACAAGGCAGCACAGCGGGGGCTGTGGCACTTGGCAGGGGAGGGGACGGTGGAGGGCCAGGGCTGATGCAATGCCAGCGCGAGCCGGGCCCTGCAGAGACTGCTCCTCTCTCCTCCCAGCACCACAGCAAGCAGGACAAGCAGTGCCCAGAGACGGCTGCGGTGAAGAGGTCGCCTGCACCCCATGCTGCCTCCATCTGCACTGTCCCTGAGCTTTGGGACACCTCCTGCTCCCCACCTGCAACCCCCACAGCTCCAGCCCCCATCTGCCCTCTGTGAAACGAGCATGAGGAACTTGGGCTGCAGAGGAACAGCTGAGCTGCCCGGGGCACCCCTCACTGTGCACGACCGCAGCTCATTTGCACAGAGCTGCATGACGGCGGAAACATCGAGCGGCGGCACACGGAGAGCCGACGTCAGGAGGCACCGACAGCACCGGGTCCTGTGTCACTTTGGACCGAGAAAACCTAAACCAGCCTGACAGCATTTTCGTCAACATCAACACAGGATGCAAACAAGCAGCAATCGGCCCCGTGCCATCCAGACAAGGCGGTCTGCATCACCTCCAGGGCTGCTGAAGGAGAAGGGGATGGCATCTCCTGCAGCTGTCCCATGCGAGGGAGGGAGCGCAGGGGTCGGACGGAGGCAGCGTGGGGCACAGAGGGGTGCAGACCCGCAGCAGCGTGGCTCTGTCTGGGGGAAACAGGTTTGTCTAGTTCATCACACTGCATGAACTGGGACGTGAGACAGGAGGACAGCACGAGAGGCTCAGCAGGAGACACGTGTGGGCAGCGTGTCATGGGGGAAGCAGAGGAGTGGGAAAAGCCTAGGAAAAGGTCAGCGCAGACAGGCGTGTGTGCACGTGAGCCCGCTCTGGGGGCTCAGCACGCTCCTGCCCAGCCCAGCTCACAGCACTGATGGGCACCGGGGACGGCTTCAGGGTACATCAGCGAGGAGCGAGCTGCTGCGGGGCTGCAAACGTGCAGTGACCCCGCACACAGCTGCCCCATCCCAGGAGGGTGTCCTCACCCCACAGCGGTGCTGAGGGGCTGCAGGCAGAGCTCTCTTCCAGCTGCTGGGCAGACCCCGACACGCGGCCCTGTAGGGGCTTTGCATGCAGGAGGACGGCTGAGCAGAATGCAATAGAGAAGCACAGGGGCTCTGTGCCTCCCCAGCCCCTGACCCTGTGAGGTGCATGGAGCTGAGCTGTGCTGCACAGCTGGTCTCAACACTGTGCTGCAGCTCGGGGCTTGCGGTCACATTTTTTCATTAACTATTTTTAATCCATATTTCGCCTCTTCTCCGCTCAGCCTTTTTTTCTCATTCCCTCTCCAGGCAACAGAACGTACAAAAAAATAAATAAATAAATAATACAAAATAATAATAATCTGCATCACAGTGCACGGAAAGGATCGGTGGGAAGGACGGGAGCTCGCAGCTGAGGCGGCACTAACACGGCGAGGAGGGGGAATTTTCCTGTGGATGCACAGATAGAGCTGAGAATATCATGGCACGGGTCAGGACGCCCGCAGTGTGTGTGCTGGGCACGGCACAGGGGAGCGGGGAGGACACGGGGTGGGCAGCGGCTACTGTTTCACCCTGCACACAGAGCCGTTTGGCACTGGTGTGCCCTGCTCTCCCCGAGGGAGCAGCCGGGCTGGGAAGCAGTGTGCCGGGCAGAGGTGAGCTCTGCTGTTGCTTTGGGGATGCGCATGCAGCCGCCAGGCCGGCAAGGTCACATACCCAACATGTCCTCGTTAAACAAAGCCATTTACCAACACCGTGTTGACACAGCAGAGCTCGGGACAGAGTCACAAAGGGCACTCGCCGTGGGCCCCTGCGGCACCGGGAAGCCTGGGGAGCAGCACGGAGGGTGGAAAAGTGTCCCCTGCTTCTGCCCGACACGAAATCACCGCTGTGCCCGCAGCTGGAGCCCGATGGGCACCATTCAGAGGGGGGCAACCATGGGAGATGCTCCCGGCACGCCCGAGCCCAGTCGATGCCAACCACCCGGTATGGGCGCGCAGCGGCCACGGCAGCAGCGATTGCCGATACCCGACGGCCCAACCGCTCCCGGGGGCACCGAACCGGACGCGGAGCGCACTCAGAGCCGGGACCGGGCCCCCCCGCCCCGGGCTCAGCCCCGTCGGGGCTCGGGCCGTTCTCCGGGGCCGCGCCCCGAGCTCACGGCCACGCGTTGTGCGATGTCCGCCGGTGCTGTGCGGGCGTTCCTCTCCCTCCCTCCTTCCCTCCTTCCCTCCCCGCTGCCCGTACCTGTTGGGGTTGGATTGACGGCGGCTCCCGGGAGCATCTCTGTGCTGGCGGAGACCGGGACCGGGACCGGCGCGTTCGGCCGCTCCGGCGAAAACTTTTGCCGGAGCCGCGGCGGCGGCGGCGGTGGCGGCTCGGGGGGGAGGGACCGGCGCGGGGGGAGGGACCGCGAGAGAGAAGCCGCTTCCCGCCGCCCCTCTCCTCCCGCTGGCACGGAGCGGGAGGGCGGAGGGGGCGCGGCCCGGTGCCCCCTCCCGGTGTCTCCACCGGCGCGGGCGAAAGGTCCCGGGAGCCGCGAGCGCCCGCTCCTGTCACCGCCTCTCGTCCCGGCGCTGCCTCCTCCGCTCCGCTCCGTCCCGGTGCCGAGCACCCCGGGGCCGCCCGGAGCAGCGGCGGGGACGGCCGGGATCGCACCGGCCCCGTGCGGGAGGGATGCAACCGAACGGGTCAGATCCTATACCCACGAGACCCCCGCGCTGCAGCCCGGCCCCGTCCCAGCCCCGGGAGGTGACGGGTCCCCGCTCGCTGCCGGTGCCCGGTGCTGGCGGCTCCTGCTCGCGGGAACGGGGCTGGCTCCGCGCTCGGACGGATCCCCGCGGGGCGGTCCGGAGCTGCGCCGACCCTCTCGTTCCGGCCTCCGCTGGCGGTGTCGGGTCTGTGTTTGCCATGCGCTGTCCTGGCGGAGCGCGGCCAGGTAAACACGGCCCGGAGCGGCCGCGGCATCCCCCGAAGCCGGGTCGGGCCGAGCTCTCGGGCGCGGGGCACGGCGCGTTCAGCCGGGAGCGCCCTCGGGGGGCTGCGGGAAACGGGGACGGGGAGCCGGGCAGAGGGGAACGCAACCCCCGGTGGCAGAGGGCTGCGGAGCCCCGAGGGACGCGGTCGGGGCACGGCGTGGGGAGGGCTGCTCCGATCCCCGGGGCGGTGGATCCCCACCGCCGCTCGGCACCGCGCCGGCCCGCACCTGCCCTGCGGCTCCCGCACGGCTCCGGGCAGCGGAACAAAGCGGCGACGCCAGCCGGCATCATTAGGCTTCGTTAAGGTGACGAGCTTTCAGTTCTCTGCCGTCCCAGGCTGGCTGCGTTCCGGCAGCCGCGGCCCAATTAGTGTCACGTCCAGGACGCAGCGGCCGCCAGCGGGCACGGGCCCTTGGTACGGCCCTTGGCACGGCTCTGCCCGGAGCCCCGCGCTGCCCCGAGCACGGCCCGGCCGCGGCTCCCCCCGCACGGGGCTGCGAGGTGCCCTCGGGACGGGGACATCCCCGTTCCGTGCGGTGCTGGGACGGGGAGCCCGGACCCCCATCATCTCCGCAGCTCAGCGGGGTGCAGCCCCTTGGGGGGGGGAGGGGGGGGGGAGGGGACACACTGCACCCCCCCGCTCTGCCCTCCCCCCCCCCCCTTTCCCACTCGATCGGGACGCCGCGTTTGTTCCGCTGTTTGTTTATTATACATTACGGTCACAGATATTCCAGTTCTTTGATCCCTCGGGGCCGCTCCGCACAGCGATGCTCGCGTGGAGGGCGGTGCCCGCAGCCCCCGTGGGGTGGGGGGAGGGGGGAAGAGGGGGCTGCCAGGCGGGGGGGAATGGGGTTCGGGGAGCAGCGGGGCAGGACGGACGCTGCAGGGCTCGGGGACGGTGATGTGGCAGCAGTGTAGGATCACAGCAAGGCAGCACAGCCGCCCCACAGCCCCCCCGGGTCCTTTCTCTATCATTGGTATAAGGCACAATCCCTGAAGAGCCCAGCGGCCGGCGGGCGCTGGGGAGTTTTGGCTGAGCAGAATGGGGGGTGGGGGTGCGGGGGGGCTGCACGGGGGCAGCGGAGGAGTGGAGGAGGACAGAGGCACTCAGTGGGGACTGCTTACGTGCACTAAGCCCACGGCCACCCTTGCTGTTGCAGGAGAGGTGGGAGCCCCGTGCAGGTCCCGACTGCTGCCTGGGCTCAGCAAAATGAGCCCCCACCAGCCCACCCTGCTGCAAACCGAGCCCACGAGGAGGCACGAGGCGGTGCACTGGGGCAGGGTTGCTGTGGGCACTCCAGTGGGGGTGAGGGCAGAGTCAGAATGCAGAGGGGACGAGACCAGGAACGTCCCAGAGGTAATAGAGGTGCTGAGAATGAGGGTGGGTGTGGGATGGGGGCTGGGACCGGCCGGCCCCGGGTGCAGGGACGTGGGGAGGGGGCAGCCCTGGCCCAGGGCGGCAGTGGGGGTTCTGCGGTCCTGGGGAGCAGGGTCCAGCCCTCCCGCTCAGGTGATCACTTTGATCCCAAAGTATTTTCGCAGCTGTTCCAGGAAGACGAAGGTAAGGACGGTGTGAGGAATGAGCCGAATGGCAGCGGGAACGAAGCCCTGCGACGGGACAGCAAGAAAGGAGTCAGCGTGTGGGGCCAAGAGTGCCTGCAGCCCAACTGTGGGGACGGACATGCAGAACAGCAGTAACGGGGAAACACCACAATGGTGACATCTGGAAGGAACCCTGCATCCACTGAACCCACTGTGGGGTCCACCTGGGAGATAAGCACATGGGGGACTTCACCCAGCCCCGCACACCGGGCCCAGAGCTGACTGTGTCTGCAATGGTCAGTGACACCCGGTGACTGCTGGAGCATCACTGCCTTCCCACCTGGGATCCCACACCCAGGCAGCAAGCCCAGAGGAGCATCCTGCAGCTCTTTGGGGCCTGGCACGGGACCATGGCTGCAGAGCCCTGAGATCTCTGTCCCCAGCACTGCTATGGACACGGACCTCCATTCCTGCCCGACCTCTCTTTGCACTCACACACCTTGTAGAAGGCGAGCGGGCCGAGCTTGGCAGTCTCCATGGCACAGTGCACAACACCCTGGGGCGAGAGGGAGAGAGGTGATGAGGCACTGCAGGGAAGGGGCCGGGAGCTGCAGGAGGGGTCACTCACCCGGTACTCGCCCTGCGAGTTCATGAGACGTGTCTTCAGCACGTCCAGGGGCTGGCACAGGAATGTGGCACATCCACCCTGCGGGATGCACCGGGGTCACGGCTCTGCCTGGTGCCGGATGATGGCTCCCGGGTACAACCCAGCAGCACAGGAGCCTCTGTGCTCCATCTGAGCCCCAGAACATCACCCTGAGCCTTGAGCCCAGCTGCACACAGCCCCAGCCCCAGCCCCAGCACTGCCCCCCTGCCCTGCTCACAGCGATGAAGCTGGCCAGGAAGTGTGTGAAGATGTTGTCCGACAGCAGCCCGGTGGTGAGGACCAGCTGCTTGGCTTGGTCATAACAGGAGAGCTGCAGGGACAAGCAGTTAGCAGCACGTCCCTCTGCGATGTGCCACGCACTGCTCCAGCCCCCAGCCCCACCATCCTACCTGCCCCACGGTGACCAGGGCCCCTCGGCTGGATGCCATCGTTGCTCCTGAGAACAGCTTCCTCAAGCCCTCTGTGGACAGGGGACGAGCACAGCCCTGGGGCATTGCTCACACTCCCTCTTCCCCAGGCACCTCCTCCCCCCCAGCTGCAGCATCTCATGTTAAGCACACGTGTGTGTCACAGCAGTGCCACAGGAACGGAGTCCCCTCAGGTCAGCTCCATCCCCTCCCGCTGCCGCTCATTCCCCCAACCTTCTCCAGCTTGTTTTTCCCAGCAGCTCCTGGACGGTGCCTCTCACAGCGGTGTGGGCGTGCTGCCATGCCCTGTGCCACAGCCACGTGCTGCACTGATGTCCTCAGCCCCGCAGGCCCACGGCTGTCCCATCCCCCCTTCTCCACTGCTGTCCCAGAGGAGCCGCCTGCAGTGCTCCTGCAGGGCAGGCAGCCCCAGGGGGGCTCACACCCCCTCCCACTGCAGACACAGCCTCACCTTCCCGCAGGACACGGTACATGCCATCCAGGGCATGGGAATAGCTGCAAGGAATAACAGTGGGAGATGTCAGGGGCTGAGATTGCCCCATGGCACTGCCTCCCCCCGGTCTCAGCACAGCCCCCGCTCCCCACTCACTTTCGCCGCAGGTGGGCTGGCTGCTTGACATCGTTCTGCATCCTGCAAGGCAGAACAGGGGGGTGTCATGTTCTTCACAGGTGGGCCGAGGTGGGGGAGACCCCTGCCCCCCTGCAGCACCGTGCTGGGGTCTGCTCAGGACTGTGGCTCCCTCCCAGAGGACAAGAACCAGCCCTCCAGGGCCCAGCTCAGGGCCATCCCACTGGAGCAGCTCTTGTCCTTCCAGACCTGGAGATCCCCAGGCAGGACCTGCTGTGACTGCAGGGGACCAGGGCACAGGAGGCATGAGGAAGGGGGGAATACAGCATAACAGCGAGGGCAGAACTGACCTGACGTTCACCATGTCTGCTGGTGTTCCCACAAAGCCGCCAGTGAAGCCTGCAGCCAAAGCAGAGCTGAGCTCAGGGCTCCTCCAGCCTCAGGGAACTGGGTGGTGGGTTCCCAATGCCTCACTCACCTCCCACCGCACCCAGCAGCACTTTCTGGTAGAAGGGGGGAGGCCCCTGGCTGCCACGGCCCAAGTGGTCCCTCGCAGTCTCGTAGATGGCGAAGCGGGTCAGGGAGTACGTCATCTGGGGGAGAGGGAGGGAGTCCCGCTGGGCCCCGCTGCCCAGCCACACAGGGCAGGCACCCACCCGGTGGCACCCACCTGGTAGCACCCACATGGTGGCACCCACCTGGCGGCACAGCGAAGCGCTGAGCCCGTTGTACAGGGCCAGGACGCCATCGGTGCGGATCACGCGCAGTGCCATCCCCATCATCCGCATCTTCACCTCCTGCTGCGTCTGCAGGTGGACCTGGGGCAAAGCCTGGCAGCGTCAGAGCTCTGCCCCACGGCGGGCAGCTCCTGGAGCTCCTCAGCACCGGGCTGCCCACATCTGAGGAGCGCTTGGAACCTTTCCTGGCCTGGCCCAGCAGCACACGGATGGAAGTGCAGGAGGTGGAGCGGCAGCACTGCCCCTCCCATGTGGCTGCCAGCTGAGGTGGCTGCAGGAGCACGGCCGTGGCAATGCCATGGTGTGCAGCCGACCAAGGAAAGCCCCGGAGTGCATCACCGGGGGGATGACCCAGAGACACGTGAGCCAGTGAGCAACCAGCACAGCCTGGTTGGAAGGAACCAGGTAGCACTGCCGCTTTCACGACCTCCTGCTGCCCTGGGCACACGTGGCACGGGGCCTCCAGGAGCAGCGGGAGGAGCAGAGGCAGAGAGAGCCCCGCAGCACTGCTGTGTGCTGCAACCCCACCGGAGCAGTGCAGCAGCTCCAGCACCAGCACCAGCAGCACTGCCCCGGGCTGCTGCAGCACAGCCCTCGTGTAGGAGCTGCGTCAGTCTCTGCCGGAGCGTGTCCTGAGCACAGCGCAGCTCTGTGCTGTGGGTCAGAGCCCAGGGGACGTCCCAGCGTGGGATGCACAGCGGGACGGTGGGAGCGAGGAATCCGGCTCCTGCTGTGCAGGAAGGGCTCGGCCTTTGATGCCGGAGCTCTGTGCGTGCCATGGCAGCGCGGGCCGTGCGGGGCGGGCACGGCCGGGCCGGGTGGGCTCTCCCAGGGTCCAAGGTCCGCAGGCACAGAGGAGCGCCCTTGGCCACCTGCCCGGCACAGGGCTGCAGCTGTGGCCCAAAGGCAAAGCTCCGCGCTCAGCCCCGGCCTGGGCCGCTCACAGCTCGCTCGCACACCGCGGGGCAAAGGCCGACCCTCCCCCCCGAGCTCCGCCGGCTCGGGGTTGGGGGAGGCGGACCGAGGGCGCCCGGCCGGCTCGCAGCCCACCCCGGCCCGGCGTTCCTTCCCCGCGCGGAAGGAGCCCCGAACCCCACGCGGGGTCGCGGCGCAGGGCAGCCCCGCCGGGCTCTCCGCCACTTGGCGGCCGCGGGCCGGGTCAGGGCTGGCAGCCACGGCCGCGCGCGGCCCCTTTGAGCGGCGGCGGGGATGCCAGGCGCACGGCGTCTTGGCCGGGGACGCGCAGCCCAGTGGGCCCGCGGCCAGCACCGAGGGCACCGCCACCGGCCACGGCCACGGCCACGGCCACCCTCGGCCCTCCCGCGGCGACCGCCCCCGCAGCGCCGCTCCCCGAGCCCCGCGGCCGCCGCTCCCGCACCTTGAGCAGGTCGAGCGGGTGGGTGCAGCAGGCGGCACCGCACGACGCGATCCCTCCGAAGTACCACCGCGACGCGCGCTGCTGCTCCGCCATCGGCGCCGCTCTCCTCCGCCGCCCCGCTCCGCCCCGCGCCCCGCCCCGCCCCTCCACCGGCGGCCGCCGCCGCGCCGGGCCCCGAGCGGGGAGCTCCGCCCGGCACCGCGGCAATGAGTAACCAGGGCCGCCGTACCCCAGCGGGGAGGGGAGGTGGGAGCCATCCACGCGCGGGTGGGAGAGAAGGAAGGAGCGAGGAAGCACACAAAGCCGCGTGGGGCGGGGGGTGATGGAGCAGCACCCCTGCACCGGCTCCGTGTACGCATGTGCGTGCACAGCCCGGGGAAAGCGGACCTTTGATGGACGACCGTTCTACAGAGGTTTTCCCATTTGGCTTTTATGAGTGTAGAGTTCATCGTGATGCCAGAACTAGACAGCAGCCCCGCCAAACCGCACACCGTTGCTGCGCTGAACCACGCGGGCAGAGCGTTCCCACCACGCGGAGCGAGGACATCTCGTGCTCAGAGCTGCCCAGGGCTCGGTCAGCACCAGCACTGCAGGCGGGCAGCAGCACCGTGTGCTGCTCCATGAGTCCCTCCGGGTGACACTGGGCTGCCTACTCCAGAACCACAGTCCCTCCCGCTGCCTCCAGTGCCGTTTTGATCTTCTCTGCTTCCTCCTTGGACACGTTAGCCTTGATCTCCTGCGGAAGGGACTCCACCAGCTTCTTTGCCTGCGGGAGGTACCGAGCATGAGACTCGTAAACCAGCTTTCTCTAACCAGATTAACAGATTTAAAGCCATGAGCCCGACCTCTGCGTGATCAGAGCAGAGAAACGCACGTAATGCTCTAAAACCCAAGGCTTCCACCTGGGAGACAGAATCCCAGAACTGTAGGGGCTGGAAGGGACCTCTAGAAATCATCGAGTCCAACCCCACTACTGAAGCAGCTCCCTAGACCAGGGTGCACAGGTGAAGAGATCTACCTGCACATCCAGCTGGAGCACACCCAGCCCTGGCAGCACATCCTCTTGAGCCACAGACCCTTCCCTGCGTGGCGTGTACGTGACGTGCACCGTGTTCCCTTCAGCCCTGGAAGGTGCCCGGGACACACACAGCCCTCTGCTAACGCAGCCACTGACCCGGCCTGGGCCGTTTCTTCAGCAGGACTGTTTTGGTTTACATACTTGTGCCAGCGGGTGGAGAGGCCGTCTGAGTTCTGTACACAGCTGTGAGAGTGAAGTCACAGTGCCCGATGTACTGCGGCAAAAGAGCTCCAGTACAGACTCTGCCTGACAGCACAGTCTGGTATTTTCAGTACTTTGTATACAAACCTCTGACGTTATGAAGCATGGCAATGATTAAGGCACTTGAAAACGTTTTGGGACTGGTTTAAAAAGCCATCTTGTAGGATCGTGCCTTTTTTGCTTGCTTGTTTAACTGCAGTGAGCGAAGGGAACTGGGGAGGGAGGGTACAGGCCTGCTGCAGTCAGAGCACTCCTGCTCTCAAACCACACAGCAGCAACAAAGCTGGGGGGGTTCCAGAGCGAGGAGCTGCAGCCAGCTCCGTGTGCTGTGCAGAACAAACAACCTGAGCCTTGGTTTTGTCAGCTCAGGGCACGCTGGGCACAGCGATGGTGTATTGGCAGTGGCAGATAATGCTTTGTTGCAAGGGATAACTGTCGTGCTGCTGTGCAGGTGAAGTAGTGCCTCCACTCACAAGAGCCCACGGCAGTGCCTGGAAGGGACAGCCTGCTCTGGATTGCTGCAGAGAGGTCACACAGCACAACTGAGGCTTTTCATCCGTGCTCCCTAACACTGAACTTCTGTTCTGATGTGGCCTCAGCCCCAGGGAGCAGCTGCTCACATCTCCTGGGTGGAAGAACAGCACCCACACTGAGAGCCCCTGGGCAGAGATGGGAGCTCATTTCCAGCAGTGCTTTCCTCCACATCATTTCATTTCAGACCACCTTAAATCTTGTTTAAAAGCACCTCGGCCAGATGACGACTCCTTGCTTACAATAACGGTTTATCAGCTACACTTTAAACACAACCTCTTCAGGCAAAGCCAGCTTTCTGCTGTATTTGTTTAAATCAAAGTACCACATTGGTTAAATCACAGCTGCCAAAGTTTGCCATCAGTAACTGCATCTGCTAACTCGTGGCTGCATCACAAGTGGGACCAGCTTGTCCTACAGGCTCCACGTTCTAAGCCATGCTGACTTCACATTGGTTCTCCAGACTGTTTTTAGCTGTAAGAGGGTTCTGGCATCTTAATGGGGGACATAACGTTCAGGCTGACCAAGCTGGCAGGCAGTTATTTCCAAATGGGCCGCTGGAACTGACATCACTGAGGACCAGAGTGTCTGTTATTGTTTGTTTCACAATGCACGGTTTGGAGGATGCTCTGCAAATCCTTCCCAGAATAACTGGGCCACATATTAAAGCAGATTTTACACTGCTTAGCGTTGCTGCCTTGCAATTAGATACACAAAAAGTGCTGCTATCGTTATCTTGACGGTATGAAAGCATCGTTCAGCACAGAATGGAAGCATGCTGGATGCTTCCACAGTGACAACTGTGACAAGCCTGGCCAAACCCAGCAGCAGTGAGGGGCCCTGGCTGCTCCGAGTTCTGCAGAAAACCTCACAGCAGCTCTCGCATTGGGAAAAAAAGAAGAGCGGCACAGAGGGCTGTGAACTCTTTGCTCTGAGCCTCAAACCTCACCCCTTCTGCTATGGGCTCAGCACTTGAGAGCTGAGAGGGACTGAGGGATGCCTGCCAGGCACAGCGAGTGCTGCTCTGCATCCTGCCCTCCGCTCTGCTAGGAGGGGCACACCGAGCGGGACCCCAGGCAGCCTTCAGAGCACAGACCACTTGGGGCTGGGGCAGCCCCGTCCTCACCTGCACGAGGTTTATGCCGGGCACGAAGTTCTTCACCTCCTTGATGAGCTTCACCTTCTCAGTAGCCTTCAGCTCCGTCAGCCGCACGGAGAAGTGCGTCTTCTCCTTCTTTATCGGGACGGCCTCCTCCTCCTCCTCCTGTTAACAGCCGCAGCGTGATGAAGGCGAAGCTCCCATACCTCCCCTCCCCCCCCCCTGCCCAGCCCCGCGCCGTACCTGCGGGGCCGGCTGTGCGGGCACCGGGACGGCGGCGCCCGCGGGCATCACCCCCACATCCGGGATCTTCAGCGTCTCCTACGGGAAGAGCGGCGGCATCAGCGGGCGGCGGGGGCCGTGCCGGGCGGGACGAGGCCGTGCCGCGCCGGGCCGCCCGCGGACCCACCTTGAGGAGCGCGTTGAGGTCGGCGACCTCCAGCAGCGTGAGCCCCGCGATGTCCCGCACCAGCTGCCGCACCTTGGGCGAGTACTCCTTGGCGGCCGTGTCCAGCGGCGCCCCGGACAGAGCCTCCCCGGCCAGCGCTTCCGAGCGCCTCCGAGCGCGGCCCGTGCCCAGCGGCCGCGCCGCAGCCCAGCGCCAGGAGAGCGGCGGGCGGAGCGGCGGGCGGAGCGGCAGCGCCAGGCGGGCGGCGGGCAGCATGGCGGCCGCAGAGGACACGGCGCCACTCCACACCGCGCTCGGCGATCCCGGCGGCCCCCGCGCCGCGCCGCCTCGGTGGTGGTGGCGCTCTAGCCATCGGGTCCTCCAAGACTCGTTGGTTGCGCTAGGCGCGGCGCAGCGCAGCACGCCGGTTCGTTCCGCACACTTTATTGACACCATCGTGGCTCGGGCTCCTCCGGCGCGAACCGAGCGCGGGAAGCGGGGGGGAGGGGAAAGGAAGGATGGGGGGGGAACACAGCGGGGCGGGCACGGACGTGCTCGTGGTTCCCCTCCTGCCCCCAGCCGGGCCCTGCAGGCCGAGCTGCAGTGCGCGGGGCAGGGCAAGGAGGGGGGAGGAAGCAGGCACGGGGAGCCGAGGCGGAGGGGCTGCGCCCCTGGGAGCAGGACCCCAGCACCGGTGCTGGAAGCCCGTGGTCCTTTGGCCCCTCGGTCAGGGACACACACGCAGGGAGGAGCGGAGGGGCAGACGGGTGAAGAACAGAAGTGATTCCGGATGAAGAGTAGTGTTACGTTGAATTCTCCGCGCTCCCCAGTGCAGCGTTCAGTCAAACGAGATGAGCTGCGCCTCGCCGCTGCCCTGCGTCTGCTGCACGGGGCCCGGCGTGGGCTGGGGCTGCTGCTGCTGGGGGGGCCCTCCAGCCGGGGCCATCTGCAGAGAGGAGGCGGTGCCATGAGGCAGTGGCTGTGCCTGCAGCCCCGCCGAGCTGCAGGCAGCACTCACCTGCTGGTACAGGGGCTGCTGCCCTGACAGGTAGGACTGCTGTGCAGGCAGGCTGCTCAGTGCTGCTTCTTGGCCCGGTAGTGCCGACATGAGGCCCTGCAGGAGCAAGGGAAAGTGGAGACTGGCTTGCGGACTCAGTAGCACTCAGAAGAAAGCAAGCCCTGGGCAGGGGCAAGCCTGCTGACTCCTCAGCTCCAGGCCTGTTCCTTCCTGGCTGCAGCAGCACAGGCTCAGGAAGGCTGGAGCTCCCTGCGCCCCAGGTGCTTACCTGCATGCTGTAGGGCTGGTACCCCATGGACACCGACTGGGTTCCCATGTAGCCCACAGCCCCTGACTGAGGGGCCTGCGAGATGGCAGGGATGCTCTGTGACTGTGATGCTGCATTCTGTGGAGGAGATGCTGCCAAGTGAGAGGTTGTGCAAGCAGCTGGAACCCACCTCAATCCTATGTCACAAGAGCTCTAGGACCAGCAGGATGGGCATGACTTTCCTCTGCACAAAAAGGGAGCCCAGAGCTGGGTCCCATCCTGCCCACACCCACAAGGAAAGCAGCACAGCAGCTCCAGATCTGAGACCAACCAGCTCCTTCTCCCACTGGTTCAAGAACCACTGCTGGGATTGGAGTACAGGCACCAGCCCCACAGAACACCCACCCCAGCCCTGCCCCAGCTGCCTTCACTTGCCTGGTAGCCCTGTGTTGCAGCTGGCTGATAGGACGAGTACGCTGGGGTTGTAGTGGGCACTGCCTGCCCCTGCTGAGCTGCCTGCCCGCTGCCTGCCCCCGCCTGGTACATGTAGGCATTCACCACGTTGGGATCTGAAGCGAAGAGGGCAGAGATGGAAGCAACTGCCTTGCGTTCAGCCTCTGCCCGCACCGGATCAGCATGTTAACATACCTGTCCCAGTGACAGGCATTGCTGTATATGGTCCTGTGCCCCCCTGCGCTGCCTGGTTCATGTATACACTGTGCATGGGAGAGCCCTCCACAGAGCCAGCAGGGCTGAAGGTGCCAGGGAAGCTAGTGGGCCCAGAGGGCTGATAGATGACCCCACTGGCTGCTGGCATGGCCTGGAGCTATTGAGGGAAGAAAAGCAAGCTTTAGGCCACGGCCCCCAGGAGCTGTCAGGAGGGTCTCTTGCCCAGCAGTCAGACCTGGGCATATGGCAGCGAGAAAGCTGGCATCTGAGCTCTCATCTGGATGGTCTGCTTCTGCTGCTCCAGGCGCATCTGCCTCTCCTTCTCCTGCTCCTGCAGTCGCTGGATGGCCAACTGACGCTGCATCTCCAGGTACTCCTGTAGGAACAATGCCAGTGCTGCGATGGCTGGAAGCTAGGACACAGCAGCACTCCCTCCTGCCAGGACAGCTGTCCTTGCCAACTCTGGCTGGCACGCAGTGCATACAGGCACGCAGGTAGGCCCACTCTAGAAATGCTTCCCTGCCTCACCTGCTTTTTCTGTCTCATTATCTCCAGCTTCTGGGCCAGCTGGATCTGGCGCTGTCGCTCTGCTTCCTCTGCTGCACGCCGCACCTTCTCCCGGTGCTCCTCCCGCAGTGCATTCAGAGCCCCACGCGCATCCCGGATCTGCGCCAGTTTGTCCTGCAGGCTTTCATAGTACACTGGGGAAGGAAAGAGAGCCTCAGTGAGATCCTCTCAGTGCAGGACACTCAGACCATCCCTGCACACTGCTCTGGCTTCTCTCCAGAAAAAGTGGAGCCAAGCACTGGCTCTGGGGGATGCCCTGGCAGCTCCTCCCCAGGAGGCCCAGCCCAGGGTAGGACAGCTCCCACATACTTCTGCGCTCATCCAACTGGTTGAGCAGCTCCAGCAGCTGGGGGTGCATGTTGTTAATGGACTGGAAGAGGGACAATACGGCAGAGTCGTTGGTGATGCTGCGGCCTCGCATGTGGTTACTCTTCATGCGGTTGACAAATGTGGTGACCGCGTTTTGCAGAGCCTTCAGGAACTGCTCGTGATTCTCCTCCGACTCACCATTCTGGTACTGCTGCTGGATGGACAGGGCAACCAGTCAGCCACAGCCGACCCGTACCAAAAACTGGCAGCAACTCTGCAGAGCTGAGCTACGTGGGGGAGTCAGGCACTTCTCACACCTCACGAGCTGCTGGGCGCAGGCTCAGGCCCTCTCTTACCTCAACAACACTGAGTGGGGCGGGGTGGGCTTCCCCAGGCTGAGCCACTGGCTCTGTGAGAGACAGAGGTGCTGATGGGGTGGGGCTCTTGCGAACTTCCTCTTGTTTCTTCTCCCAGTAGTTACGGTTCAGGTATCGAGCCAGCTGCCAGGAAGAGAGGGAAGATGAGCATCACAGCCCTGCTGGGGGCAGCCCTGCACCACGGACTCATCAGTCCTGCATCCTTACCTCAGGTTCAATGTCCTCAGCCAGGGGAGCAGAGGAATTCTGGAAAGAGGTGATCAGGGAATCCAGTTTAGAGAAACCAGAAAGCTGCAGCTTGCACCAGCTGTCCCGCCCAGACCTGGTCATGCACAACTACCAGTGCTGAGCACCAGAATGAGACGTGTACAGACAACTTCCTTCAGCCAGATACAGACTACAACTACTGGAAGCAGCAGACTGAGCCACGTGCCAGCAGCATCTAAATGCTAGCTGGTCTTCCAGCCAAAAAGACCCTAGCACTGTGAAAAACCAATGGATTGAAAGGGGAAAACTTTTCTCTTGGGGATCAAATCTGACCCAAGCAGGACAGAGCTGGGCTGTGGAATCAGCCCGTGCCCAGCTAATTCATGCTCAGAGGCTCCTGCAAACATACCACAGGTGGAGAATAGAGTGTGCCCACTGGCGGAGCTGATGATGTGACGGGTGTGGGCTCAGCCTTCGGGTACATGGAGTAACTTGACTTCTGCCTCTGCAGAAGGGGTGGGGGAAAAAAGAAAGAAAATCAGATCAGAGACTGTCCAGATTCCTCCCATTCAACCAGTCAGCAGACTCAGCCTCATGTTCTGTACAGGCCCCAGAGTTTGCATCCGGGACACAGCTTGCCTCCAGCTTTCAGCTGTACAACACCACATGCACCCGGCTCCCTTTTCACTCTAATCTCATTCCACATGCCCCATACCTCACACCAGAATGTGCCTAGGAATATCTTACTGCATAACTAAGAGATACACAGCACATCTGGGCTGTATGGCAAAAAACACTCTCAGATGCCAAGCAGGGTACAAACCATTCTCTCCTTCTCCTCGGCCTCTGACTGAGACAAGGCAATGGCTAGCTGGAGCTCTTCTTCTTCTTGCAGAGCTGTCTCATCACGTTTAGGGGGCAGCTGCAAGCAAAAAGATGAGGAAGTGGCCACTAAGGGGATCAAGAAACAGGCCAGGATCACTATGTCACCTAGTGAGGGAAGCCACTCACCTGGGACTGCTGAGAGAGAGGGCTGGTCAGGTACTCAGGGGGCAGTTCAGAGGCAGCAGCAGCTTTACCCTCAGCTTTCCTGTAGCCAGAAAGAGGTGACAATGCAGACTGAGTGCTCCTTCCTCAGCACTGGAGCCCCAGTTCTGCATAGCATTGGAGTTGTAAAGCTCATTCCCAGAAGGAACAAAACCCAGACAGCCTACACAGCTTGGGAAACCCCTTGCACTGGTCTTTGGAGAAATGGCTTCATGCCAAGCCTCTCCCCTCATAGTACCAACTGCTGAAAGCAAAAAAACATGCCACAAAGTATACTGACTTGTTGAGATGCTCATAACAGGGCTCACACACTCTCACTTCCTTCTCAATCCCGAACTTGGGGATGGTGGAATACTTGGAGGAGCACTTGCCACAGAAGATCTGCCCACAGGCCCTGCAGTGATGCTGGAAAAGACAGGACACATCGGTGTGGTAGTGAGACACTTCACCACCGGACAAGGTCACTCAAACAGGAACATGTTCCCACCCAGATGCACTTCCACAGAGGCTCAAGGAGTCTTGCACATTCTGGAGAGGCTGCACAATACCAGGGAACCCAGAAAGGCAGGAATAGCACCCACCTTCCGTGTCACCACACCAAACTGCACTCGACACCTGTGACACTCCTCAGCATCCACCCAGTCTGGAGCCTGTTGGGTTTGAGGAAACTTGTATGAGGAAGGGATCAGTGCCTCAAGGACTTCCAGGAGCTCCTCTGACTAACCAAAGCTGTCACAAATGACGCAGGAAAAAAGCATTTGCAGCTCAATAGGATGATGATCCTTGCATGTGGTCACCTCTCATGTTACTAGACTGTGACACTTTCCCAGACAGCTATGCCCTACTACTATGTTCAGTCTGCTAGAAATCCACTGAGCAGCTCCTTTCCACTTTGCCCCTTTGGGGCACTTAGCAAGATGAGACTAATTGACCAGGACAGGGCCAACTGTCCCCTCCCTCCTGGCCGTTTTTGGCCAAACTGCTGTATCCAAAATTGCCCAGATGAAGTATTGCTGGAAGCAATATGCACCCAGCAAGGTTTCTAATCTGTGTGAAACAGAAGCAAGCAAGAACTGAAGGTTTAGTATCTCTTGGGCTACAACAGCAAGGTCTGTCCTGCAGTGCCAGCTCCATCCCCAGCAGTGAGGCTCACCCTTTCTGCAGCAAACATGGCATCGCTTTCCTTGAACTCTGGAAACACGTGACCTGTGGGAGAACAGACAGCATTACATTGTGAAGGGCTTTTCCTGCACATGGAATATCTTAAATCCAGATTTCACCGAAGCTCAGCAGGGACCCAAAGCCCACTCCTTCTGCAAAGCTCCCCCAGGGCAGATCTGCTTTGCAACTGTCCACCCACCTTTGCCCCCAGCGTCCTCACCTTCAACCTTCATTATCTGGTAGGTGTCCTGCACCACTTTGTACTTGGGCTCATTGCGGAAGGCGTGAGCCCAGGCCTGGATAAGGTTCAGAATTTTACTGCGGACACTTGTTTCCACTTGCCTCTGCACAGGAAGGGGAAGAAAAAAAAAAATCTGAGAAAAAGTCCCCGAAACACAAAATAGGGGTCAAATAGGAGGAATAGAGGAACTTTGGAGTATTTGTGCAAGCAAGCTGCAAGCAGAACAACCTACAGTGAGGACAACACATCCTTCAGCTTTTCCACTTCCTCACTTCAGCATAAACAGGAGGATATTGTTCAGAATGGCACACGTCAACTTGAAAAGGGGTGTAGTCACAATGCTTTTGAAAAACATCTACAAAGACTCATACAGTTGCTCCCCAGGGGAAGCGTGAGCACTGGCCTGCCAAAATTCATGTTTACCTTCTCACAAGAGCTGATCATCTTGCACTCCAAAATCTGCAAGAGTGACAGCTACCCAACTGGACAGAGCAGCACAGTCTGCTTCACAACAGTTCTGATTGGCCATTGGTGCCTAGCTGTCAGCAGCTCCAGCTTAGAGACTCCTGCTCATCAGTACCCAAAACTACCCTGGACATGACGCAATGAGAACAGCTGGGAAGCCTGCCCTTTGGAAGCAAGGGGCAGTTGTATCACAGCTCGAGACAGAGGAAACTTGGCAAGCCCATCGCTATCCCAGTCAGCCTCTAAGTGCACCCTGTCATCAGCTGACCGAGTCATCGCCTGCTCACATGACCAGTTACTCCACAAATCACCCGGGAAGCAGAGAGGCATCGTCAAGCTCCTGTTTCAGCTGAGAGCTCAGCCCACACAGTGACTTAGCGACAGTTCCTAGAGCTCCAAACTTACAGAAGACTTGGCAAAATCCTCCCTTCCACAAACGGCACAGCCCTGAGCCTCATCAGAACAAAGATAATTCTAAACAGCATTAGGCATTCACAAGCAGCAGCAAAGTTCCCAGTGTAGGATGAAAATGGGTCTGCAACAGTTATGAAACTGCTGTGGCAGATAAGGACTGGAGAGAATCACAAAATCTCTCAATCCAATCCCGTCCGATTTCTTCAGTGCCTGGAGTGGCTGCACTACTACACCTGGCCTTCTCACTGTGGCTGCATTCCAATTTCAACAGAAGATACTGTATGAAGACTGAGTCAGCCCCCCACAGGAAAATGACAGAAGAGAGGCACTCTGCTACGTTGCATAAGATGATGGGATTCGCACAGCTCGCTCCACAAATATCTGGGTCATCTGCTTGTCTATTTCTGGCAGAAGATAGGGACTAGAAAGAAGTAACAGCATCACAAGCGCTTGTCTGTGCATTGCTGTTCTTGGGACTGGGAACTGAAGATGAGTTCTTATTGGCACTTCACTTCTGGAAGTCTCAAGTCCTGTGACATAAGGAGCTCCTGCAGGCATCACCTTATATCAAACTGACAAGTGATACAGGTCCACATCCTGCAGAAGTCCTCAGGCCACTTCCACAGGACGATGAAAAGGCCGTATTAAAAGGAAACTTCTGTCAGTTTTCACCACGCTGCTTACCTTCCTGCATGTCTTACCATGGTCTACAGGAAGGGAATTCACATACAGTGCTCAGATCCTAGGTAAAGTTTGAGCATCCTCTTTATTTTCCTTTGCCATCTCTGGCCCAACAGCATCTATCATGAAACAGCCTGTGCCTTCACAGCACAATCCTACCCCCTGGTATAACCAAACATGATTTTTACTCTCATGATATCTTCTTCCCCCAGCAGGCACTCTTCAGCTCTCTACACTCATCCCTTTGCATTAAACAGTACAGGTTGCTTTTTTTTTTATGATAAAGATTTCCAGTTTCCCTTTTGTTCCTTACACACAGAGGATGAAACACAGAACATGCACCTTTTCTCCTTTCACTGCCTCTCTTACAACTTCACTCAAAAACTAAAATAAAATAAGTTTACCTTCAGTATTTCCTTCAGCTCCTCCATAGTTTGTTTGTTGGCTACCTCATCATGAACTGTTTGGCCACAGTTTTTAACCACGGACTCCATGACCTGCAAATGCAAAGGACAGCATCAACCTGTCACTTTCTTCCTTCTCTGTGGTTTACAGTGAAAAACCAGAAGAGCTGTGCTTCAGCACCAGTTACAGGTTATTGCAGAAGGTGCACAAGGAAGGGGGCACTAATTAAGTAACGATTCAAGTTAAGGAAGCATCAGCAAAGTTGGAGAAATCTGCACCATGAGACCGGAGCATAAGCTGTACTTCAATTTCACAGCACCATTTATACCACTACCATTTAAGAGCCCAGGGGTGAATAGACAGATCCACAAAGACAGTCCCCCAAGGTCTCGCTCCAAGGTTGAATTCAAGAATGAAAAACAGAATCACTCATGAAGCCCCTGCACTGGAGCAGAAGGCAGGCTTGGAAGAGATGACAAGTGCCCTGGCCTATGAACTGAGCCCCTAAATCAGAGGAGGTTTGGGCTGAAGTTACCTCCAGTGCGTAGAGCGCCACGTGGGGATTCTTGTCATTGACCTTCTTCTTGATAGCGTTGACTGCGTATTTTGCTCTGGATAAGGAAAGAGAGCACACATGTCCAGGTGAGGAAGAATCTATGAGGATACTCCACCCGATCAGCATACTCCAGCACTCCCCCAGTAACAGAAGTTAACTCACAGTGCACCCCATTTCCCACAAGGCAAACTAGGAAGAGGAACGCACGTAAACAAGCCTGAGCTTCTTTGCTGATTTCACACCAGGTTTAACCTGCAGCCGCTAAGATCAGGAGCAGCACTCCAGAGCGCTGAGGCGTGCCCTTCTGAAACGGCCCAGCAAGCGGCATCCTGCCGACACAGCGAGCCCCCCACGCCTGGCGCAAACACAGCCGTGCTCACGGCTCGAACCGAAACGCGAAGGGAGGGGCGCTTACTGGGTGTCTCCCTGGCGGATCATGTCGCAGATCTGCAGGATGGATTCCCAGTCCGTCTCCAGCAGGAGCTGGCTCGTGGCCTTATCTGCAAAGACCCGCGGCCCCGCTGAGTACAGCCCCGAGGCGCGGGCTGCGCTGCGCCCGGAGAACCGCGGCCCCGGGCCCCGCCACGCCCCCCCCACCCCCCAACAACAGCGGCGGCTCAGCCACAGCGCCTAGGCCCAGCCCGCCCCGGTACCGCGGGCCGATCCGCTCGGGGAGCCGCGGCCCTCACCCAGCAGCCGCTCGAAGGTGCCGCCGCCGCGCCCCATGGTGTCCGCCGCCGCCGCCGCCGCCGGGCCGTCCCCCTCCCCGGCCGCGGTCACTTCCGGCTCCGGCTACTTCCGCCTTCCGGCGTGTGGCGGGGCGGGCGCCGCTTCCGGCGGGGCGGGGATGGCGGGCGCGGCGCGGCCCGGGCCCACGTGCCTGGTGCTGGGGGCCACGGGCGTGGGCAAGAGCCTGCTGGGGAAGCGGCTGCGCAATATCCGCGCGGGACGGGGGTCCCGAGGCGCGGGGCCGGGCCGGGGGTGCGGGTCGTTCGCCGTTTCTGGCCTATCCTTAACGCACCGGCACAGCTGTGCGCCCGCGATGGGGCCAAGGAGCTGGGCGAGCCCCCGGCCACGCTGCCCACGGTGGGCACGAACCTGACGGACCTGGCGCTGCGCGGGAGGGTGACGCTGCGGGAGCTGGGCGGCTGCATGGGCCCCATCTGGCCCAGCTACTACGGGGAGTGCAGCGCCGTGCTGGTGAGCGCCCGCCCGGCCGCGCTGCGGTCCCCCCCTCAACCCCCCCCCCCCCCACCCAGCGCCTTCTTCTCTGCAGTTCATGATCGATGCCGCCAACCCGACCCAGGTCTCCTCATCCTGCGTCCAGCTGCTGTCTCTTCTCTCCGCGGAGCAGCTCGCCGCCGTGCCTGTCCTGATCCTCTTCAACAAGATGTAAGGAGGGCATTGGGGCGCGGCACGAGGGGCTGATGTGCCCTGATGGTGCCGTGCTGCTGTGGGTGGGAGGTTAATGCAGTGTGGTTAATGCGTGCCCTTCCCGTCGTAGTGACCTGCCCTGCTACATGTCGCTGGTGGAGATGAAGTCACTGTTCCGCATGCAGGACATAGTTTCCTGCGCCACACAACCCATCACCATTCTGGAAACCAGTGCTCGTGATGGCACCGGCCTGGCTGATGTCCTGCAGTGGCTTCAGACCACCCTCAGGGACTCCAGCTGACCTGGCCCCAGCACCTGTGCAGTGTGGCAGGCTGATGGCGGGCAGCAGCTCCTTGGGACTCTGCAGTAAAATTGAAACTTTCAGCCAAGCCATCCTTGGCAGTGGCTGCAGCAGAGCTCCGCTTCCAAGCAATTCTGCAGCACTTCTCAGGGTGTCTCGGAGCACAGTGCCCTTCTCCCTGTAGGCTGCAAGTCCCCACCAGAGGGAGTGTGCACAGTGTGGGCCCTGCTGGCTGCCTGCTTGCAGAGCAAGATGGAGTTCTGAAAATGGATGATCCCTGAGGTTGGGACTGTTGGCTCTGAAGCCACAGAAAGGTGAAAGGAGAGGGCTTCGCAATGTGCAGGCTCTGTTTCAAATCATCAGGTACATAACTGAAAATCAGACACATTTATTTCCACAGGTGAAAAGCAGAGTGCTGTGTGCTGGTGTTTAGCAAAGGGCAAATGGATATCCCATTACTGTGCTGCATGCCGCACCTGGAGCCAGGCTGCATCCTGAGCAGAACCTGCTGGCATGAGCTGGGTTTGGAGAAGGATAAAGGTGGAGTGAGAGGGCCCTCCTCCCTCCCATGCTGGCACCATCTAGGGCAGGAGTGGTTGTAGTACCTGGGGCTCCCAGCTGCTCTGACCCCACATGCTCTGCACCATCCGTAGCTCAGTGGGGTGACCATGGGAGTATGCAGAAAGACAGGGGCTTGGAGGTGTTGTGCTGAGCCACTGGGCTGCAGCTGCCTCTCCAGCACTCACTGTGGCTGGAAGAACTCCAGAGGACGATGAGGAAAATCCTTTTTCTGAAGCAGCCTGATAAGCTCATTTCTAAAACTTGATTCTATGTGGTTTGAGAACTCTTGCTCAATGGCATGGTAGGTGTTCTGTGGGGGAGTATGTGTCGGGAAAACCTGCTGCTGCAGCCCTGGCATGCCATGCAGCAGCTTGCTCAGGCTCTCATTCTCAGCACAGTTTCCATGCGGCCATTGGACGTCTTCTGTAGTGTCATCCGGAGGTGGCTGGAAGTTGACGTGGTACATTTTCTTGCAGTTCACACAGGGTGACTTTTCCTTGAAGGCTCCATTGCTGTAGCAGAAGGCCTGGCACTGCACTTCATCGGGGAAGACAATGGCCAGGTTGTCCTGCCCGTGGTACACTGCAAATGCCACTGCCCTGTGCCACGTCTGGAGGCACGAGATGCTAATCATGATCTTCCTCTCCAGCCACCCACTGCAGGAGAGAGATGCTCCATAGAATAGAGGAGAGCCTGCTTTGTTCTGGGGGTCTTTGTAGAAGCTGTAAGCGACAATCGCGGCTCTGAAGGTGAACTTTTTGGGCGTCAGGTTGGGTGTTTGTTGCTTCATTGCTGTTTGCAGAGCGGTATTAAATTCACACAAGAAAGACTCCATTTTCTCTTGGGTTCTGCAGCCTGCTACTTCGTTGCCCTGGGAACAGACACATGTCTCAGAACAGGCCCCTCCTTGCCTCTTTCGCTCCCAGGAATTTGGTATCTTGCAGGAAAAGGGGATGAGTGTGGTCTTGAAAGGTAAACTTTTAAATAGTCCTCTATTTCCCTGAGTCCATTAACACCAGCTGGTCTTGAAGTCACATGGTGACTTAAAAAGTGCAAGAGAGAAGTCCTGCTGCCTGTTGGGCTGCACTGCTGGGATGTGCCCGCAGTGTGCTGGGGTTGTGCCCTGTCCTAGCCCCAGGATTGGCACCGTGCAGGTGTAGAGTACTCACGAACTGCAGCAGGATGGAGTATGGTGTCAGGCTGGGCAGGTGGGTGCCGTACTGCTGGAATGACTGGGGGTACATGTCTTGCAGCCTCTGGGACAGTCTGGGCTCTAGGAAGTCATTGGGTGTCATCTGCCTCTTATGCAGCTTTCCAAAGAAGAAAACTGTGTGCAGCACCTGTTGGCAAGCAGAGACAAGTGCTGAGCCATCCCTGGATGCACAGTAGAGTCCCTGAGCTGGCCTCTGCCACAGCTGCTTGCTCCACAGATCTGCTCCCTACTGCCTTGCATGGCCCTGCATGCTGTTCTCCATGCAGTTTCTCCACACCATGCTGTAGCACTCTGCACAAGTGGGGAGAAGAGGGAGCCCACAGTCCCGGGCTGCTGCTCCATTCCCTGCAGACGCTCAGCCCCAGGATGGGGCCGCTGCTGTGGGGGCTATGCCATCGTAGTTCCCCCCCACCCTGGATGGGACGTGCAGCAGTGCAGAGGCCGCAGAAGGGCCATCAGATTGGTGGGGAAGTGCTGACCTTTTCCATATATTGCTTTTTGATGTGTTCAGCTGGCTGCCACTTAATCAGCAAGCGCAAGAACTGCTGGATGAAGAGATTCCCACTAATCTGCAACTGGAATTTATTCTTCTCTTCTTCCCGTGCCAAAAACCTGTGGGAGCAGAGAGGAGCATGTAGTTGCTGTGCTGGAGCTACCCTGAGCTACAGGGCAAGCAGTCAGCTCTCCACAAAGCCTTGAAGTGGGCACAGAAGGCAGGAGGCCCCACCTTACCTTGAAGGGTTCTGAAATGCAGCATGGCCAGGACCCTGTGGGAGGGAGAGGGGGCTCAGAGGTGCAGTACTGCACAGACCCAAGCCCCACTGCACACCTGTTGGCATTGCATGGGCTTGAGATGACCCTCAGCATCTCTAGATGGCACCACTATTCCCTGCTGGCTGAGATGCTACAGAGCGGCCAGCAGCAGTCCCCAGGTGAGAAAATCTGTTCCTGTCTCTCCAAGAGAAGGGACAGGCTTCACCCACCTGGTTTTTGTCCCTTGGGGGCCAATCCATGGGGCTGTAGGAAAGCAGCGAGGTCACAGCAGTCGGAGCAGCAGCAAGGTGGGGATCACCAAGGTTGAGTGCCCTCAGTGCCACACACAGCTTGGAGCAGCCACCTTTGGGATGGGATCACTTGCTGTGCATATCTGCCATTCCCACCCCATTCTGTTGTCCTCCTCCCAGTGCACAGACAAACCCCTTGACAGAGATGGAGATACAAGCAGCAGCACTTACTTGGCAGAAGCAAAGGGACCTCAGAGTCTATGCTGCCCTCAGCTCTCCAGCTGCTGAACCCAACTTGACACCGTCGTTATCAAAAATGCAGTCCTGCACCGCTGCTGCTACTGCTCTGCCGCCTTTCTGCACCGTGAGCACTCCTCAAGACCAGCACCAACCGGAGGAATGGCACTGGGAGATAATGGCGTTGGCTTCAGCTTGGTGCTTCTTGACCTGCTGCTGGTATGGCGGCTCTGATAACGCACCGCCCCACCAGAGTGTGATGGGAGAGCTGTGGAAGGGAGTGGCTCATTATTCCACTTTCGTTTCTCTGTAAACGAAACTCAAACTTGTATGTCCTTCTGGGGACAGGCAGGGTGTGGCCACTGCACGGCCATAGTCCAGGGCTCCGTGGGGCTGTTTGGAGGCTGCACTGCTGCCTGGGGGGAAGCGGGGGTCACAGCCGGGACAGCTGATCCTTACTGACCAAAGGGATATTCCACATCATGTGGCACCTTGCTCCAAACTGTAAGGGAGAAAGGCCAGCGGGGGAAGGGAGGTGTTCCTCCCCTCTGCTCTGCTATGGGGAGACCACATCTGGAGCATGGGGAAACATCCAAACCCACCTGGATGCGTTCCTACACAACCTGCTCTGGGGAACCTGCTTTAAGGGGATTCAACCTACTGAGGTTTGCTTCACCTGGAACTTTGCTGTATGTCAACTCTATTTTTCCACGCTTGTATCCTTCCAATTCCAGTGTGGGGAGAATGTGTGAGCAACTGTGCTCACCCAGCAAGCAGTGCTCAGGGGGCTTTACACGAGGGAGTGCCCACTGCTGGCAGCTGGAGCATGCTGGCCCTGGTACGGAGGCACAGCCCTGGCTCCCTGACTGCCACCTCTGAGGCAAGGACAGGTTCAGCTTCACTATTTCTAACAGTCAGCCTGAAGTAATTCTTGAAGCTCCTCTTGGTCCTATTAACCACTTAGCAGGTGGGGAAGTTGGAGATGCCCCTCACGGTAGGGCCGAAAGCTGGCTGGCACCACAGCAGACAAAACGTCACACTCTTAACACAGGTAAAAAAGAACGAGTCGAGATCCTGTATATTTAAAATCTTTAATCTGTTTCATTAAAGCAGGTTTGGTGTTTGTGCAAAAAACGTCTCACTTCAGAACACAGTGATTAGCCTTAAAATAAGTGCAATTTTAAGAGCAAATCCACTAAGATTTAATCTGGAGCTGGCTCAGGAGAGACTTTATCAGACCTTCAACTCTCTGAAAGGAGGTTGTGGTGAGGGGGAGGGGTCATCCTCTGCTCCTGAGAGCCACAGAATGAGAGGCGATGGTCTCCAGGTTAGAAGAATTCTGAGTGATGACGTGTTAGCACAGCCTGCCCAGGGACGTGCTGGAGCCACTACCCCTGGAAGCAATTAAGGATAGCACAGGTGAAGTACTCAGTGACGCAGCTGAACAGCTCATTTCCACCCCAGCCACTCCCTTATCACACACGCAAATTCAAGTGACAACAGGTTTGCACTCCAGTAAGTCCAAGAGATGGTGGAACTCCTCTTTTCCACTCTCAAGGAAGTGCTCAGCACTCTTCCTCAGCTGCTGGATTTCTGGGTCTTTGTCTCGTTCCTCCTCATCCTGGTGGGAGAGAAACCGACGAAGGAGCAGCTAGGAACCGGCACTGGTGGGACCAGGCCGTATCTTTCCTCGGCTTTAGCCCACGCCCTCCAGCTCACCAATGGGGGTATGTTCTCTCCGCAGTGGTAGACTTCTTTCCCCAGGCGTTGCAGCCCAATATTTATGAACTCGAGCATGCTCTCGGCAACCTTGTGCAGCGTCTCCTCCTCGTAGGCGTACACCTCCCCGCTCTCAGCGACGAGGATGACCAGCTGCTGCCCCGTGGCCAGGCAGGGCACGTCATCCACCGTGCCCACCACCTCCATCCTGGTGGGCTGCGGCAGGTAGAGCACCTCGCAGCACTCCCGCAGCTCCTCCTGCCCGTCGTGGAAGGAGCCCTCCAAGCCCCCGACCCGCAGGCAGAACTGGGGCTGCTTTACGAAGGGCAGCATTGTGCCACGAGCCCTCCGCACCCACTCCCGAACGTCGTGAAGGCTGCAAGCTGTGCCAAAAACGGGAAGCTGAGCGGGGACGGCCGGCTGCTGTGCCACGGTGTCACCGACCGGCACGGAGCCCCATCGGTGCCAGCAGTGGTTCGCAGGGCCCCATACTCACGTTTGGGTTTCATAGTGCCGTTGGAATTTCCTGGGCTGCCACAGGAAATGTACGCATGAGCCGGGGACGCAACAGCTCGGGCATTTCCCGGGCCCGGCCACGTCTGACCTGCTTTCACAGTGCTCCTGGCCTCCTCACAGCCCCTAGGGCTCCTGACCACCCCCACCCCCCAGCTCCAGACCTCAGGGTCCAGTCTTGTCCCACCTTCCCCCTCCCCCCATCCTGTCCCCCTCTCAGCCTCCCCAGCACCTCTGACCCAGTGCTTCCAACCCTTTCCCAGTCTTGCCCTACCCCCCCCCCCCCCCCACTCTCAGCCCCCCCTGTCCTGACCACCCCCACCCCCCATCTCCCCTCCGGTGCCCCCAGCCCCGTTCCCCCCCCCACCCCCCAATACCTGGGCCACCCGTTGAGGGGCTGCAACTCCAACGTCATGGCTCAGCCCCCCCCAACCCCACCACCCCCCCCCCCCCTGCGGTGGTACCGCAGCCACTCGGCCGAAGCCTTCTGGGCCCTATGGCTACACCCAGCACAACACATTTCCTGCTGTGTCAGCGGGGGTGGGGTTTTGCCACGGCACGATAAGCTTCGTACGCTTGTCTCTCCAACACACGCTTCGAGGAAGGGGGGGTGGGGAGGCCGTGCAAAGCGCCCAGGGCTTCCTGGTCCTGGTGCAGCTCCAGACGAGAACGTTTTAATGGTTATTGCAGAGAGGTGACAGCACCGAACGCAGCCTTTCTGTGCTCTGCCCAGGCAGCGCTGGGGACTGACGGTTTCTTTCTGAGCCCGTCCTGCTGCACGCACCATGATGGTTTCCTTCAGGAGGCAGAAAACTTCACCATCTCTGTTCCAACAGGCTGATGTGCAAGCAGGCCAGGTGCTGCTTTGCAGGCTGGCCAGGCAGTTTGCACGAAGGAGAGTCGTTGGTGAGCACAGCTGTGTGTGCAAGCCAGTCCCATGTGCTCTGTCTCTGTCTCTGCTCCTGGCCCTGCAGGGAGCACCCTTAACTCCATGCTGCAGCACTGCCCGGCAGTCCCTGGCACTTCCCAGTGCACGTTTTCTGCTCCCAGGGCGATGCTGCTTCCAGTCCCAGGTGGTGAGCTGCACTGTTCTGCCCTGCTCCTTCCTGGGGTCTGTGACACTGAAAGGAGAGAATCCCTGAGCGCCCAGGGGTCACTCACAGCAGGCAGGGTGCTGCCATATACTGTCAGTGGGGATGAGGCTCTCCCTGTCCTCACCACCTCCCAGTTCCCTGTCCCAGTCCCACTCCAGCTGCCACTGCACTGCTCCCATCCCTGCTGAATCCCAGTACTCTCCCCCAGTCCGGGCCTCACCTGGGATCAGGTGCAGTGTGCTTTGCTCTCATAAACAGAGAGAAGCTTCTGAATGAGGAATGTTTTATCCATCCCCTCCTGTAACAGCAGAGAGACACTGCAGTGAGCACTCATGCGGGATGTGCTCTGGCCAAAGCCACTGGGGACAGCCCAGAGCTGCAGGGACAGGGGCTCAGAGCACACAGAGCTCACACACATTGTGAATCTGCTCCTCCAGCAGGCGGATGATCCGACGCTGGCCTCTCACCACCTGGATGATGAAGTAGATGGCAGCTCTGCAATGACAGACATGAAGGGACAGTGCCACTGGGGCCACAACAGCAGCAGGGAGAAAGGTGTGTGCAGGGTTCAGCCTCATACTCACAGCACCAACCCGGAGAGGAAGAACAAGAAGAAGGTGTTCTCCACCACGTACTGCTGGATCCAGCTGAGCCAGGTGATGTTGGGGATGGACACCTCCAGCAGCTCCACCCAGACATTCAGTGCTTTGTGGATGGTTTGCAGTCCCCGGAAGGGGCCACAGGTTTCTGACGGCTTCACCCTGAGTGGGCAGAGCGAGTCAGCGGGATGCTGCTTTGGGGGTGTGCTGCTGGGCACAGGGCAGTGACTGGGCGCTGCCCCTGGTGTAAGGCACTGCCCTGGCTTTTGTTTACAGCGCTGCAAGGGCTGGGCCCCAGCAACTGGGCTGGGGTCTCATCCCATTGCTCTGTAGCTGGGAGCATTTGGGAACAGCAGGAAGAAGCAGGCATGCTCCAAAGGCTGCAGTGCCCTCAGCAATGACTATGAGAGAGCAGCATTCCCCTGTCCAGGACAGTGCCCGCAGCTGGGAACAGTATTTCCCACATCTTGTAGCCCATGCCCTAGCCCCTGCAGGGGTTGCCCCTGGCAGCAAGTGACTCTGTGCCCACAAGTACTCACGACCAGATGGTATAAAAGACAAAGATCGCTGTGCCCAAGAAGGATGGGAAGAAGAGGAGCGTGATGAAGACAGTACTCATATGAGACGCTTGCCAGGGCTTGCTAGGGGACTGGCAGTTCTGCATCAGGCTGGTCTGCAGGCAAGGAGCAGCACACTGTCACCTCCCTCAATGTGACCCCAGGGGTGAGAGCAGGCAGCTGCACTCCCCCACATTCCCATCCTCTCCATCAGCCGGGAGCTGAGACCTGGGGGACCCCAGCAGCATCTCTGCTCCCCTGCACAGAGGGCACTGCACTCGGGCAGAGGCAATCACACCTTTTTGATGTAGAAGAGCAGCAGCAGCTTCAACACCTGCACCGCTGGCAGGAGTGGTGCAAAGAGAACACCCAGCCTGAGAAAGAGAGAGAGAGGCTGAGTGGCATAGGGGGGTAATCTGGGGCTCAGGAGCACCAGGACAGCAGTGCCAGCTGCACTCAGTCTTTCGCAAAGCCAAGAGCAAGCACACAATGTCCTGTGCCAGGCTGGCTGCACAGCCTGTGCTCGGTGGCTCATCCTGCACGTCAGGGTTGGCATCAGGTCAGATGGGTGAGATTTCACTGACCCCTGGTGGATTTACAGCCTCTGCAGCTGCCCACACCAGGACCTGCTGGGTGTCACAAGGCAGGGAGCACCACGAATGCAGGCTGTGGCTGGGGTTGAGCCACACCAGGTTGGAGATGTCTCACCATGTCAGGGTCTGCCCATAGATCAGCTCCAGCACATTTCGGGCAATGTCAAACTTAGGCCTCTGCATTTTCTTCATCTTTTTCTCCAAGATCAGCCTGGGGAGTGAGAAGAGCTCTGCTGACGGATGCTGGGCACCTGACCCTCACCCCTGGGAGGCCACAGAGTCTCTGTGTGCTGGGGCAGAGTCACCCCAAATGGAACAGGGAGCACGAGGCCATGCTGGTGGGCCCTCCTGGGGCACATTACCTCCAGAGCAGCTCCCCAAAGCCAGTGTCCAGCAGGGTGAATACGAAGTCCATCATCACAAAGCGATACAGGTCCTGCCCCACGCACGTCTCCCAGCACTGGGGACACAAGCGTGGTAGTGCCAGGTGGACAGTGAAGCTTCTCGCCCCTATGGCTCTTCATGGGGAGTGAAGGGTAAAGGACCTCTTCCTCTCTTGTACCCCTTCTCCAATATGGGGTGCCCCAGCTCAGCTGCCCACCCTCCTTTCTCCACCACAGGAGCCAACAGTGCTGCCCAGCAGAGCCCCTGCTGCCAGACCCCTGCCCACACCACTGCCCCAGCTCTGCTCTCCACTCCCTGGGCCAGGGGCAGCACAGGGCACACATCCCCATCCTGCCCTTCTCAGCCCCGGACCGTCAGTTCACACCAACCTCTTTGGCAGAGCAGACTGCTCTGCGGGTGAGCCACTGGTAGCAGAGCAAGCCGAGGACTGACATCTTCAGCAGGAGGTTCCTGGGGAGCAAGAGCAAAGATGGGAGCCCCTCGGCAAGGCTGAGCCCCGAGGATGGGGAGCACATCAAACATGGGGTACAGAAGGCTCCCCCAGCCTACCTGCAGATGGCCACATAGATCTCTGCTCCTGGAGAATCCTGCTTCTCCCACGCTGCCAGCAGATTGTAGAAGCGGGGCATCAGCATGTTGAGGAGTGACACGATGAGCGGCAGGGCCAGCAAGATGACCTCCTGCTGCCATGCACTGCCTGCTGCAGCTCCCTGCTCCTGCTGCACCTGGTGAGCAGTGCCCGGCTCAGCATGGCTGCCTGACTCCTGGTGCTGGCTATGGGCTCAGCCCCACTGCTCCCAGCAACAAGTGAACTACTGACAAGAAGAGGGAGGTGCAAAGGGGCTGCCATCGCTACTCTTTTTTCCCCTGGTGCTGTGCTTACCACGTGCATGTGCTCTGAGAAGTAGTACACGGCCACTGCACAGCCCAGCACTGTGCCCAGTGACAGGAGCCAGGTCAGCAGGAGCACAGCCACGTGTCGCCACCGCTGGGGGAGGCTCAGGGGGCTGGAGCGCAACCGCTGCTCTGCCAGCAGCTCCTGGAAAACAGCAGAACAGCCATAGGGGCTGAGAACATCTGGGTCTGCATCTAAAGCAAGGATTTATCCTGCAATGGTGCAGCACAGGGCTGGCGTGCATACAGCACCGCAACCCCGCTCCTCACCTTCAGCTGAGTGCAGATATTCTCACTCTGCAGCTTCACCGAGCGCTTCTGCACCACCTTGAAGTCCCAGGCACAGAAGACTTTGATGGCCAGGTCCCCCGTGGAGCTGCCCACACGGTAGCTCTTCACAAAGGAGCGGTACATGCTGCAGGAGGTGACAGGGCAGTCAGGGCAGCAGTGCTGGGCAGCCAGGCAGTGCCGGCAGTGCTGCTCACCTGTACAACAGCAGGACGCAAGTGGCAAAGAAGAAGGCCCCGATGGTGCACATGTAGGCCAGCGGCATGCTGTAGGGGAGCAGGACACCTATGGGGGAGCCTGCAGTGCCACTGGAGCTGGAGGCAGAGGGGTCGTTCAGGGTGATGTTGCTGTAGTAGCCATAGTACAGCAATGAGTGAGTGAAGGAGCCCTGTGGGGAAATGCACAACAGTGTGTGACCTCACTGCTGCCAGCAGCAGTCTGTTAGCACAGTGCGGGGTCAGCATCAGCCTGTATGGCAGAGTGCCCCAGGCAGGGGCAGCACAGTGGAGCATGGGGCTCCTTCCCTGCAAGAGCAGGGATGATGGCATCCCCACGGCACGAGATGCAGGGATGTGGGGCAGGGATCAGGCTGAGAGGCTCTCAAGCAGCAGGGCACTGGTACTGTAGCACTTACCGCTCCGGTGAGGAGCTCGAGGCCAGTGAAGGGATGGAGGCCGACCACAGCAGGAGGATAAGCAGCCTGCAGGGCCACCACAAAAACCAAGAGGAGGAGGAAGGAGAAGATGTTGAACATGAGGAGCGTCTTGAGGAAGAGGAAGTAGGAGAGTACGCTGGAGCCAAAGCGACCACTGATCTGCTTCAGGGCGTAGTGCCAGGGCTGTGCGGCGTGGACCAGAGCCAGGAGCCTGTACCAGAGCAGCCAGCAGCCCTGGGGAGGGTGGGGACACAGTGAGGGCACCCCACAGCCGTACAGCCCCCATCACCACCTGCTCCAGCCACTAAGCCGCACACTTACAAGCACAATGCAGTCCTGGCACCGTGCACAGGGAGATGCTGTGTCTGCAGAGCGGACGCGCACCCCCGAGGTGCTTTTCTTCTGACTTAGCTGCCTCCTACCCAGCACAGGGGGCATTAGGGGCAGCACAGGTTGGGGGGAGAGAGCCCAGCCCAGGGGGCAGGCACCTACCGGAGACTGCGCTTCTCTTCCAGGCTGAGTGGCACTGCCAGCAGCATTTGGCTGCGCTGTGCAGGTGAGAGGCTCATCAGCTCCTTTGCCAGCTGGCTCCGCTTGTCTAGGGGCACAGGGGCTCAGTCGGACGTGTCCAGCAAGAGACACTGCGTCCATCCTGAGCCCTGCTCCAGGGGAACGCTCACCTGCCAGCGTGGCGTGGGCCGGGTCGTTCTCCAGGTCGTACCGACGCAGGCTGGGCCGTGCTGTGTGGCTGAGCTGCTGCAGGGGTGGACGGCTGCTCTGACGCCGCAGCCGCGCTGTGCGGTTGTAGTACTGAGAGATAATGGCCCCACGGCTGCGACCTGCAGTGGGAGTGGGGCATCGGGAGGGGCAGCTGTGGGGAGAGCTCCTGGAGGGGCTCCCAGCATGGCACGGCCCAGGCAGGAGGGGCAGGAGGAGGGGGTGGCACTCACCGATGGTGCGGCTTGGCATGTTGGCCAGGATGCGCAGGGTGGTGGCGTAGCCAGGGTGCTGCTCAACCTGCTCGGGCTCCAGCCTGGTAGTGGCCCAGGGGTCTGGGGGGACCAGGAGAGCTGGAGGCCCTGGGGAGGAGAAGCAGGATGTGGGGTAAGAGCCGAGGTGTACAGGATTGTCCCCATCCCACGCTGCTGCAGCTCTGTGCTGTACCTCTGCCTCTCTCCTGCAGCTCCATTTCTATTGCCTCCGCCACCAAGCTGCTCTGCTCCTCGATGAGCTGGCGGAAGGAGCTGTGCAGGGCTCCCTCGTTGTCTGGGCTTGGCTCCTGACTGTAAGGGCATAAAGCTGAAGACCCCATTAGGCTGGGAGGGGGGAGTAGGGGGGCAATGGTGCTCCAGGACAGCCCTGGGTCTGGCCCACGGTTCTTGGGCTGCACTCACCCATTGCTCTCAGTGCTCTCAGGGACTTGGAGAGTGAAGGCAGGTGGTTGGGACATCCTGAGGGATCACCGCGGGGTCTCCCGGACGCTGACTGTACAGCAAACAACCCCGTCAGCCCCACGTCCCGCCCACCCGTGGCACGGAACCGTGGCTGAGGATCCGAGGGGGGTCCGTCGGGTCCCTGCCGGTCCCAGGGGGTGCGTGGCCCGGCGCTGAGCGAGCTCCAGAGAGACAGGAAGGAAGGGAAGGAGGGAGGAGCGCGCACGCAAGGATGCGGGGCTGCTGCTCGTCGAGGCGCAGCCACCGGGGGCCGTGAGCCCGCAGCGCCCGGCAGCGGGACAGCCGCTCCCCGGTCCCGAGCCCACCGGGCCGGAGCACAGAGCTCTCCCCCCTCCCCGCAGTTCCCGGCCGCCGCCACTGACGGCCCTATGGAGCTGAGCGCCGTCTCCGTCCCCATCCTCATCCTCATCCCCATCCCCTCCCCGCCCCGTACGGACAAAGGCTGCGGGCAGGAGGCGGCCCGGGGCCACGACCCGCAGCGCTCCCCCAGCACCCACGGCAGCGCACCCGGTTCCAGCGGCCGCCGCAGACGCGTCCGGAGCTCCACGCGACGTCCCGGGGCAGCGGGCACGGCACACAGCGGCGTCTCGCGTGGGCGCGTCCCGCTGCCAGGCACGGGGCGGCAGCGAGCGGAGCGGGGCAGGGCCGCGCCGTCGGGGCAGTCACGCAAACCGCAGCCGTGGGCGCGGGGCCGGGTCTCGCCGCGGCACAGGGCACGCCGGGAGGTCACGAGGAACGGGGTCCACGCGGCGCCCGCCCCACGCAGGAGCTCGGAGCTCCCCGCGGGGCGCACACGCACCGCCGCGCCGGCGCCGGTCCCTCCGGAGCTCCTCCCAGCTCCGGCCGGGGCGGGGCGGGCCCAGCAGGTGGCGGTGGCGGCGGCGGCAGCGCCCGGCCCGGCCCGGCCCTCCCGGGGCGGTGCCGCGCAGGAGCGGCCGTAGCGCGGCGGCGGCGGCGGCGGAGCGATGGAGGGCGGCGGTGCGTACGGGGCGGCCAAAGCCGGCGGTGCGTTCGATCCGGTGCGCTTCCTGCAGCAGCCGCAGGTCCTGACCCGCATCGCCAGTGCGGTGAGTGCGGCCGGGCCGGCCCTGCAGTGCCGCGCCGTGCGGCCCGGCCTGCCCTTCTCTTTCCCCTCCCCCCCCCCCCCCCGCCCCCCTTCCGTCTCCGAGCCCCGGTCCGGCTCCGCTTTTCCTTTCCCTTCCAGTCTCTCCTTTCCCTTCCAGTCCTTCCTTCCTTTCCCCCCGCTCCCGGCCGTAGTCACGCGGTGCTCGGCGGAGCCCGGGGCGGTGCAGCCCCCGTCGGGGCCCCGCTGCTCCGGGGCCGCCCCGTGACGCCGCCGCTGCCGCCCCGCAGGTGTTCGCGCTGATCGTGTTCGCCTGCCTGGTCGGGGAGGGCTACATCAACTCGAGCACCTCCTCGCACCTCTTCTGCGTCTTTAACCGCAACGAGGACGCCTGTCGCTATGGCATCGGCATCGGCGTGCTCGCCTTCCTGGCCTGCATCTTCTTCTTCATGGTGGACGTCTATTTCCCGCAGATCAGCAATGCCACGGACCGCAAATACCTGGTCCTGGCCGACCTCGGCTTCTCGGGTACGGCCTGGGCCGGGCTCCCGACAATGGCCGTCCCATGACGTGGCTGCACGGTGCCTGGCGCAGGGAGCTGCTGCTGGCACGGTGCCTGCAGCCACGTGCTGTGGGTCCCGGGGAGCTGCAGGGCTCTGGGAGCTGCAGGGCTCTGGGAGCGGCAGGATGCGGCCCTCACGCCCGCTTTCCCCCCCCTCTCCCCTCCACCTCCCCCCTCCCACAGGGCTCTGGACCTTCCTCTGGTTCGTTGGCTTCTGTTTCCTGACCAACCAGTGGGCCTGGACGCCCGCTGAGGACGTGTACATTGTGGCCGACTCGGCGCGTGCTGCCATCACCTTCAGCTTCTTCTCCATCTTCTCGTGGGTGAGTGCTGGGGGGGCCCCGCGGGGCTCTTCAGCTTAGCGCCGGGCCCTGACGGGCTCTGCCTTCCGCAGGGCCTTCTGATTGCCTTCGCCTACAAGAGGTATAAGATGGGGGTGGAGGACTTTGCGCGCAGCTACGTCGACCCCTCGCCGGAGGTCTCCACGCCGTACTCCAGTTACCCCAACATCAGCCACGACAGCTACCAGCAGCCGCCCTTCACCCAGACTGCCGATGCCACCGAGGGCTACCAGCCGCCGCCGGTGTACTGAGCCCCGGCCCGCAGGGACGGCTGTACAAGTGCAATTTTCTCTCGTGGGGTGGGAAGGGAGGGACCTATAACTTGAACGGGGAAGGGGGCAGGAGGGTGATGGTTGCTTTGTGTGAAGACTACTGGTGTTGGGTGGGTGCAGGGGCGGAGGGCAGGGCCTGGTGCCCGTGGTGGGGCCGTGTGCTCCTCGCTGTGAGGCAGTGATGGCTGCAGGACCCGCTGTGCACAGCCAGCTCCTCCTGAGGCTGGGGTTTGTGCACAGGGGTTGCTGAGCCCCAGCCCCATTGCTGTGGGGAGCAGTGGTGAGCACCCCCTGTCCCTTCCTGGTGCTGCTCCCTTGGCCGGCTCTGCTGGCTGCAGTCCCCAGGTGCCACCTTTCACTGCTGTAGCATCTGTCCCAGCACAGCTGCACGGTGCAGACCAGCTCCTGCCTGCCACTGGGTTTGCGTGCCTTCCTCCCCTCCCTCAGCTGCTGCTGGCTGAGCTTGATGCCAAAGCCTCATCTGAATACGCACCCTTGTGCTGTGCCTTCCCCAGAGCCCGCAGGGGAGCAGCTGGCACTCACACAATGGTTTGGGATCCGTGGGAGTGGTGTGTGCTGGGCTCACAGCAGGGCAGTGGCCCTGCTCTCCTCACAGCTCCGTTGCCCCAGAGCACCTCCCTGCCGGCTGCAGGCCCTGAGCCTGCCTCCCACTGAACCTGTGAGGGTCTCCCCATGCCGTTGCTCCCTGCTGCCCGAGCTGTGCCCGGCTCGGTCCCCGGGCTGGGTGCTGTGCTGTGCCTTTCCATGGGCCCGTGGCTTGTCTCAGGTTGTGTGCTGCTGTGCCTGTTGTGAAGCTGTTCCCAGCAGCAGTGTGAGGTATGTGAGCTGTAGCTGCTGGGGCCGATATTCAACTATGCCTTTGTCACTGTAGAGATGGAATAAACTTTTTCACCTAGCCACCACCTGCGTTTCTCCTCCGAAGGACTGGGTTCTTCCCCTCTGCTGAGTGCTGGGGGGAGCTCCAGGGGGGGGCTGTGGAGCTGGTGCCTGTTGTGCTATCAACAACAAGTTCACGCCAGTGCCTATTTTTAGCCAGGCCTCCTGCTCCTCTGGACAGCCTGAGCAACATCAGTGCCGTGTGATCAGCAGCCAGCACACGCTGCTGCCGCTTTGTGACCGGGAAAGCCGCACCCCAGACTGCTCTGATAAGACACAGGCAATTTCATTAAGTTATTTATTAATTTAGAATACAAGCACTACTACCCGTCCCCCATCCCTAAGGGGAAAGCCCAGGCCTGGCAGTGTGAACACCATAGCTGTAACTGCTTTAGTTAACGCTGAGGAAGTGAGGTTTCAGACGGCTCTTGTAACCACAGATGGCAGCTGCCTCCTCCTCACCGGAGCAGTAAACAAGTGCTGGAGAGGGGACTGTATTTCAGAGTTTGATCAAAGCCCAACCAGAACAAGAGCTACCGCTCAGAGCTCAAGGAACGTGACAAGAAAAAGCACTTTTACAAGAAAGGAAAATCCCTTGCAGAAGCTGTCATGCAAAAGGAGAGGATTCTTCAGGTGTTACAAGAGTTCTTGGAAGGCCGAGGAGGAAGCAGGACATATGACTAGAGCTGAGAAGCATCCACTTAAAGGGGAGACCCGTTTCCAGGTAGCTGGATCTTCACGGGAATGGTACTCCTGCTCTCTACAGTTTAAGCCCTGATCTCCCAAACCTTCCATAGGTCTCTAAGCCTATGAAGTGGCTGCACCAAACTTGGAACTTGCGCAGAAAACCCTTTTTCATATCAAAGGTTAGAATGAGCCTAGGAGTCAGGCTGACAAGTCAAGCCTTCCTTCTCCCCTCCTCCATTTAAAAACAAACAAACCAACCCCAACATATATTTACAGCAAATTAAACAGCAAGCTAATTGGCTATACACAACTGTTGAGGCTGCTGAGGGCCGGGCTGCTGCTACGTGTCAGTTGAAGTTGTACCACGGTTCTACAGGAAGTGAAGGCACATCTGCTCAGGCTGTACTAAAAAGGAAGTGGCTTTAGGAAGCCAAGTTACTGAATATTGTTTTAAGAGACCGAGTTTAGCAACAGCTCATGAGGGAGAAATGGTTGTTTGCAGGCAAGTGACCTGTCTACCAGAGGTGAGTCTGAACACGTGCCAGGAGCAGGAGAGCAGACCAGAAGAACAGCAAGTTGTCAGTGCCCCACAGCCTGCTTTGTTGTGGCAGCTTTCCAGCACCTGTTTGTACGGCAGCATCAGTAATAAAACCTCTTTTCTATACTCTGGGAAAGTGAATTCCTTTTAGTCAGTTTTCAGCTTCCCCTGGCATCAGGTCCAGCTGATTGCCCTCTTTCCTGGCAACCTGGAGAGAGGAACAGCAGCTTGGTTTGTCAGGTAGAGCTATGGCATTTTACAGTTTTGTTAAAAGCAGGGGAAACCAGATCTGAAGTGGAGGAGTTGCAATATTTAGTTTCGTTCCTCATATCAACCCCTCCACACGCTGGAGCACAGCAGTCAAGAAGCAAAGATCTTCCGTGAGGCTGGCATATCCAGCTGCTTCACTCCCATGGGAACATTCTCCTTGTTTTCCAACCCCAGCTGCTGAGGCCGCTTCTGGAAGTAGCAAGCTCGGCACACAGAGTGGTATTTATCTGCCCCTCCGATCACTTCAACCTGTCAAGGAAATCAGGAGAGTGACTCTGTAGAGGTCAGTTCACCTAAGAAGATCCCTTCTAGACTAGCATGGCTAGCAAGGTGAAGCTGCTGAAGTGGTTTCTGTTCCAAGGGAACTCACCTCCCTCTCTGCTCCCAGCCTCTTTGTGTAGGAGGCCTCTCGGTAGCACTCCATGCACACAGCGTTCAGCTTCACCACGCTCTCAGCCAGCGGGACCAGGTTCAGGATGTTCCCAAAAGCCTGCACCAGGACAGAGGCTGCGTTGTTGGTTGAGTTTCATGAGGTCCCCAGCGCAGCTACTGTACTAAAACTGAAGTGTTTTACCTTTCTTTGGAAAGTCCCATCAAGAGCAGCAACAATGATGGTTTTCCCAATGTTGGCCATCGACTCACAGAACTCCACAATGTCTGGGAACTAGAGAAGGTACAGAAGCAGCAGCTTCAGGAGGAAGAAGAGGCAGTGCCCTGCTCCAGATCTAGCAATACACAACCCCAGGCCCTACTCTGTCCCCGCACTTACAAACTGCCCCTCATCAATGCCAATGACTGCAGAACCCAACGCCTCCTGGTACACATCCTTGAGGACGCAGGCGGGGTGAGCCTCCATGGTGTTCCTGGGGGGAGGGGAAGGACAGGGTGAGGCAGGCAGCCTGGCTGCAAGCCCACGGCCACAGGTCCTCCTGCCCACAGCTCACCTGTCATGCGTGGAGACGCCGGCGGTGCAGTAGCGCGTGTCCTTGGCGTACTTCACCAGCAGACACCGGTACTGAGCGAGCTGGAAGCGCCGCACCCGCCGCATGAGCTCTGTGCTGTGAGAGCAGGACTCAGCAGACCCTGCACCGCCTGCTCCAGCCCATCCCGGCCCAGCCCGGCCCGCCTTACCTCTTCCCCGAGAACATGGGCCCGAAGATCACCTGGAGGCAGAGCCACACGGTCAGTGCTGAGGGCGTGGGGCCGCCATCGCCCCCCAGCAGCACCTCCCCCCCCCCCCTCCGTTACCGGCACGGCCTCAACGCCCCTCCCGGCCCCGCGTTACCGGTTCCACGCGGGTGGGACTCAGCATCCCCTCGGAGCCGGTGCGGCCCCACCACCCCGTCCCGCCCGGTACCTGGATCTGCCCGCGCGGGCGGTTGGGCGATCCGGGGTGCACACCGGGCACGGTCAGACAGTTCATGTCGGCGCCGCTTCCCCGCTCGGACGGACGGATCGCCTCACCGCCCGCGCGCCGCCGAGCGCCGTCCAATCGGCGGCAGCCTCGCGCCCACGCGCCGCCGGCGCCGGCCAATCCGAGCGGAGCCATCCCCGCAGCGCCGACCAATCCGAGCGCAGGCGGGAGAATTTTCATTTCTCGCTCCGCTTTCCCGGCGTGCGCCGCGCGGCGCTCTGACGTCATCAGCGCGGCCGCGGGGTCAGCGGCCCCGGCCCGGCCCGGCCTGACCCGAGGGCGGCCCCGCCCGGTGCCCCGAGCCGGCCCGGCCGCCAGCGGTTCAGTGGCGGTTGAGGAGGCCATGGGGCGGTGGCAGGACATGGCTCTGGAGGTGCGGGTCCTGCCCCGGGCTGAGGCGCGCTCCGGTGCCCCGGCTCCGGCCGCCCTCCTCCGCGCAGCCCCGCGTCCGTGTGTGCCCGCAGGAGCTGGAGGAGCAGTACTCGCCCAGCCGCTGGAACCGCCGCATGGACAGCGAGAGCGTGGTCCGGGCCCACGTCGATGTGATGACCGCAGGTGGGAGTGGGCTCTGCGGGGGGGTCGCGGCCGGGCCCGGCGGGCAGCACCGGGATGGGCCCGGCCCCGCTCAGCGCGGAGCTGTGGTGCTGCGTGCGGCACGGGGGCTCATTCTCCTTTGGCCCCGCAGGAACGCAGAGGGCTCAGGCTGCCGCACGGACCTCGCTGCACGTTCCCTATGGAGATGGGGATGGGGAGAAGCTTGACATTTATTTTCCTGCGGGCTCTTCTGAAAGTAGGTGATGGGCACGGTGGCTGAGGGGCTGGGATCGTGCCCGTGTGTTTACCCGTGCTGTGCTGTGCAGCCTTCCCGGTCTTTGTCTACATCCATGGTGGATACTGGCAGGACTTGAGGTAAGAGAGACTTCTGAATCAGACTCCCTTGAGAAGGGAGCTCCCAAGGCCTTCTTTACGTCTTCCTTCTCCAGAGAACAACACTAAGCCCAGACTTTGGTGTCCTGGACCCAGCAGCCATCCCCAGCCAGCCCCATGAGGACAGCTGTCCCCTGGAGCTCGGCAGCTTCTCTCTCCCCTCCCAGTAAGGACACATCGGGTTTCGCAGCCCCTGTACTGCTGTCTCGGGGCATTGCAGTTGTGGCCTTGGGTTACGACATCGCTCCCAAAGGTAGGCAGGGCCCAATGGGGTTATGACCTCCCCTGGTGGCCTGGTGCCCACCTGGCTCTGCACTCTGCCCAGGCCACATGGATGCGATGGTGCTCCAGGTGCGGCGCAGTCTTGCCTTCCTGGTGAAGCAGTATCACAAGATCAGGTGGGCAGTGTCCGGTGTCCCTGTCCCCTGTGCCAGTAGCCTCTACTGCTTCTCTCTGGTCATTCGGGCATATTGTAACCCTGTTGCTACATGGGTGGTTTAGTCCATGCGAGTGGCTGTGACAGAATCAGGATAGGGTGGGCAAGCCTGAGTTATGCTAAAGACCTCAGTGCTTCAGTGCAGCACCACTGTCTATGCTCCCTTGTCACTGTACGAGGGCTCAGTTGATGGACTGGGAAATGTGGTCAGGCTGTGGCCCTTGGGACACTGCAACTGGGATGTCCCCGGGCAGCACATGCTGTGCTGATTCTTCACGCATTTGCTTATGGCTCCTTCTTTCTAGGGGTATTTACTTGTGTGGACACTCAGCAGGGGCTCACTTGGCAGCCATGGTCTTGTCCACGGATTGGACAGAATTTGGAGTAGTTCCAGATATCAGAGGTACAGGTTCCAGGTGTTAGAGGTGCCCCTAGAGACCTCTGCTCAGCACCAGTGGGCTGCTCCAGGGCATCTCCTGCTTTCCTGCTCTGCAGTCTGTAAAGCTGATCACTTGCCTCAGCTGGCTGCAGCTTGCAGGTGCTGGGGGAACAATAATCTGAGCTCCTGGTGCAGCTCAGGATCCTCCTTCTATCCCTCTAGAGTCACTGGGACTTGGGCACGAGGAGGCCTGAACTTGAGGATCACTCACCCACCATGTGTGTTTGCAGGAGCTGTTCTGGTGAGCGGTGTGTATGATCTGGAGCCCCTTTTGCACACCTACGTGAATGATGCACTGAACATGAGCCTGTGAGTCTGTCTGCTGTAGGGACAGCATGTAGAAAAGGGCATGGGCAGCTTGCGTGCACGTGTGGCTTTGGACAGCTCAGCCTGTGGTCAAACACAAGCAGCTTTGTGGCCTGCTCTGCCCGTGCCTGTAAGCCCTGCACCCTCTGCCTTGCTGATGCGTGCTGCTGAGGGCATGGGGGTGCACACAGGCACACACTGGCTGTCACTGCAGTGTCTCCTCCCCAGGGAAGTGGCCCGGGGGAACAGTCCCATCCTGTGTGTCACACGAGCAGTGCCTGTGGCTGCGTCCTGTGAGGTTCTTGTGGCTGTGGCCCAGCATGACTCCCCGGAGTTCCGTAGGCAGTCACAGGAGTACAGCCAGGTGAGCTATGCAGGGATGCTGTGTGGACCTCCCTGCTTATACCTCCTTTTCAAACCCTAAAGTGAAGGGGGATTCGGCTTGGAGACTTCTGGGCTGGCAACGTGGAGCTGCAAAGATGAGAGCAGGGCTGGCTGCTCCGCTGTACTGCCTCATGCTTTGGGAAGGCTCCTCTTCTTGCCATTGGGCCCAGCTATTTCTTCCCGTCAGCTCTGGTGATGAAGAGCTCATGTGCTGTATCAGAGTGGTATTTCTGCAGCTCATGCTGTGTTCTGGGGCCCAGCTGGGTCCCCACTGCCATTGCTGATCTGCCCCCAGGCTCTGCGCTCGGCTGGTTGGTCTGTATCTCTGCTGGATCTTGCCAGCGTGGATCACTTTGACATCATTGAGAAGTTGTCAGAGGAAACCTATGTCCTCACACAGGTAAGGGGAGGAGCCCGTCTCCTGCAGCCACCATCTTTTGCTGTCCCGAGTGCAGCTCAGATGTGCCCGTCTGGGAGGGACGGCAGTCGCAGTGTTTTCCCCCAGCGTGAGGCGCTGTGGGGCCAGGCACCGTTGACAGCGCTTGATTCTTCCTCTCAGGTGATTCTGAACATGATTACAAGGGCTTGATAACATGCTGGAACAAACTGAAGATGCAGATCGCAGCCCTGTGCAATGACAAGCAGCCTTCATGCACCCTGCCCCGTGCTTGTCCCTGTTTCCTCTTCCCCTGTGTGGCACAGGGCAGTTGCTGCCCCGAAACACTGCTCTCTGTTCTGTAAGGGGCAGAGGAGCCTCCACCGCTCCTGGCAGCAGCAGGACAGCTCTACTTAGCACAGGTGAGTGTCAGTGATGATATTCCTTCATTGAGTTCCTGTGCTTTGTGGATGTTCTCAGAGCTGCACCATCAGCAGTGTGCAGGGCTGCCTGCCTGCCCTGGGTCTGTCTGGTGAATGGATGCAGAAGTTTATTCCTTGGAGCTGCTTATTGCCAACGCAAAATAAAATAGAAATAAGTGCTGCCTGGCTGGAAATCTTCTTGGGAACATGTGGCTGTGCTCAGCTATTGAGCATACTTAGCTGATGCACAGTGAAGCTGTAGAGCTTGGGTCCTGAGGAGGGCAGTTTGTGGCAGGCAGTATGGAGCACACTGCTCTGATAACAGCCCAGCTCTGTGCACTCAGGGCAGCAGGGGCCTGCAGACACACTGTCAGAGGGTGTAACAGGAGCCTTTTTAGGAGCTGCCTGTGGACAGGCAGAGCTGTGCTTGGGGAAGTAGCCCTGTTCCTGTGTCTGTGAGGCACCTGCATGTTCTCAGGAGCACTTCTGCTTTCACAGATGCCTCCAGGCCTTGGCAGTGTCCCTGCTGCAGAGTAAAGGGAGGAGCATCTTTGGGGGGGAAAAAAACCATTCTGTGTTGCCAAAACATGTTTATTTAAACCCCAGTTGCCTCATCAGAGCAGTAAGAACTGTTGCTGAGCACAGCAGACTGCAGAAAACCCTTCCTGTCCTGCTGTTCCTGTGCAGCACAACCCAGAGGCCCTGGACACTGCTTGTCCTGCTTTGGCTTTGTGGTGTGGGCTGAGGACTGGAGTGCTTGGGATAGTATTTGCTGGATGGAAAGCAGCCTTGGCAGGGCTAGGCTGGTGGTGTGAGCTGTGGGCATGTTTGGGAAGGAACTTGCCCCAGGAGGTGTGGTGCTCCTTTGGGAAGCTGTGAACTGCAGTCTCCCTAGGGTTGGGTTTGCACACTGGCTTGCAGGGGTGGAGATGGTGCTGCAGCTCGTTGGGAACATGCCTGAAGAACGCTGTGGGAGGTCCCAGCTCCTTTGCCAACAGCTGCCCCAGCCCACATGCTTGCCTTCAGCAGCCCAGCAAGGATGGCCCTCCCACGGGGCTGGAAGAAGGCGCGTTCCCATCTCCACTCAGTGCCCCCCTGTGCTGCGAGGACTGGAGCCCCGGCCCTGGGCCAACTTCTCCTGGCACTTCCTGGCCACAAAGCCCAGCTTGTTCAGAGCAAACTCTGTGTCATGGGCTGAGACATCACAGTGCCAGACCGCACGCACAGTGTGCTCTGACCAGGGGAACAGCAGGACGCTGACAGTGCAGCCTGTCTCAGCCAGCTCCTCCTCGCTCACTGCCTGCAGGTACACGCACAGCTCTGCAGGGGACAGCCCCTTCACTTCCACCATCACGATGTTCGTCTCTACAGCCTCCAGGCTGACGGAGCAGAGGGGCGAGTTCAGCTCCCGGACACCTGGGGAGGGTGTAGGCTGTGAGGCTGCCAGCCCAGTGCCCCAGGAGGAGCCTGCTCAGGCACTGCCTCCCATCCACAAGCACAGGACTGAGCTCTGCAGCTGTGCCCTGAGCCTGCAGGGGTGTGAGTTTATGCTGAGGACACCGAATGTCCCGAGGGGGCCGAGTTACCTTGAGCAAAGCGGCGGGCGTTGTCGTGGTCTCTGCGCAGTGTTTCCTCTGCCTGCTCCAGCCCGATGCGGGCAGCAGCTGCCAGCACTCCTGCCTGCCTCATGCCACCTCCCAGCAGCTTCCGCACCCGCCAGGCCTCTGCCACAAACGCTCGGCATCCAGCAAGCACGGCCCCAGCCGGGGCACCCAGGCCCTGCAGACCCAGGAGAGGTGGTGGGAGCGCTGCCCGCAGCCTGAGCACCGCACCCTGCCCGGGGCTCCCTGTGTGAGCTCACCTTGGAGAAGCACAGGGTCACGGAGTCGCAGTGCTGGGCGATGTGAGCTGGCTCCACATCCTGGGCCACCGCTGCGTTCATCAGCCGTGCTCCGTCCATGTGCACCCGCAGCCCATAGCGCTCAGCGAGCAGGTGAACCTGGGTGGGGGCACAGCTGCTGTGAGCTGTGCTGTGCCACGAGGGCCCCCTCCCTTGCCCTGCCCGTGGCTCCCACCTGCTGCAGGTAAGCGAGGGGCAGCACCCGGCCGCCCGCTGAGCTGTGCGTGTTCTCCAGGCAGATGAGCTCAGGGCGGGGGTGGTAACGGCTGCCGTGGGCCTCACGGATGGCCAGCTCCAGCTGCCCCAGGTCCAAGGTACCGTCAGGCAGGTCCGGCAGCGCCTGCGAGTGGATCCCTGCAACCTGCGTGGGCAGCAGAGCTGGAGGGGGGCTGCCCTTCTGTCTCTCGTCCGTCAGCCTTCAGTCCATCAGCCCCAGTCGTGGTTTGTGCGATGCTGTCACAGGTCCGGAGGGGACCTCCCTGCGGCCAGAGGAGGGCAGCAGCAAGCCGTCGTCCACCCCCAAGGCGTCCCCCACTCCCCCGGCAGCGCAGCACCCACCTGTGCGGCCCCGCCGTGCTCGTAGACGTGCAGGTGGGCCTGGGCACCCAGCAGCAGCTGAGCCCCTCTGCGCTGGCAGTGGCACATCACTGCGGGGAGAGGGGAATGAGCACAGCGTGTGCTCTCAGAGAGGAGTGGGAGTGCTTGTACCTTCTCCATCCCCCGCTGCAGGGCCACGAACCAGCCCCCAGCTCGTGCCCTGGGATGCAGGGCAGGGAGAGCTGCGCTGAGCACCGGGCACTCACCCGCAATGAGGTTTGCCATTGTGGCCGTGGGTACAAAAAGGGCGTCCTCCGTCCCCAGGATCCTCGCGGCCAGCTGCTGCAGCTCTGCATAGAGGAAACGCACAGAACGAGGGGTGGGAGAGAGGTCTGCTCCACAGCTCCGTGTGCCCCACGCACGTCCCCTCCCCAGCACAGCCCGGCGGCTCTGCCCCGAGGAATGGGACAGCACAGCGGGGTCTGCTGGCCCCACGCTCACCGTTGACCGTGGGGTCTTCACCGTAGTCGTCGTCCCCCACGGGGGCCCGGGCCATGGCAGCCCGCATAGCGGCGCTGGGCTGCGTGACGGTGTCACTGCGCAGATCCACCACGCGCTGCGGGGCCCTGCGTGGACAGCGAGCGGGGAGGGGGCGATCCGCGCCGCCGCACCGGGACACGGACTTCGGGAAGGAGCAGCCCAACCCGCGACGTCCCCGCACCGCTGCGCCGAACCGGACCGCTACCACCTCCAGCACCGGGAACGGCCCCCTCCCCTCCCCCCCCCCCCCCCACCTCGAGCGGGGCCGAGCCCGGCCGCGACCTCCGCACGCACCCGAGCGCCGCTCCGCCCCGCAGCGACCCCGCACCGCCTCCGCTGCCGCTGTTCCCCGCCGTGGCCGCTCCGCGGCGGAGCCCCGCTCCGTGCAGCAGCGCCCGGCGGAGCGCAGCTCCCGCACCGCCCGCCGCCACCATCGCCGGGACCGCCGGGACCGCCCCGCCGCAAGGGCTCCCGGGGCGCGTAGTCCGCGACGGGACGGACCCCGAGCCGTCTGCCCGCGGCCGTGCGCTGCCCCGCAGCGTGACAGCACGGCGAGCCCGCACCGGGGTCCCCGTCCCGGTGCTCCCGTGGGCGGTACCGAGCGCAGTTGGTCGCCCCGCAACGACCCCGAGGCCTCAGCCCCGCGGCGCCGTGCCCCCGCTGACCCTCCGCAGCTCTGCCCCGCGCCCGTTCGGGTACGGCTGTGCCGGGGCAGCTTGGGGCCGTGCTCTGAGCGTGACCCGGGGGCACAGGGCTGCCAGCCCCAGCCCGGCTGCACGCACACGGAGCGGAGCGTTTGACGGCGACGGCTGCTGTGCTGCTGACGGGAAAGGCACAGGGTGACCTTTGCTGATGGGAATCAGCTCCAGCTTCTGGCTGCATCTGCCCTGCAAACAGCTGACACGCGGCCCTGTGGCACTGCCGGGTACGCAGGCTCGGAGCAGTGCTGGTGTCAGCTGCGCGCGGGGCTGCAGCGCTCAGCGCTTTCTCCTGGCACCGGGGAGGGGGACCCGCGGGCAGCTGGCTGCTGCCATAACCCTTGTGGTGGTGCACAACGGCACGGCAGCAAGACCTCCAGCTGTCCCCATCGGGATGAAGACCGCACGCGGTGTGGGATGCTGTGCAGGACAGAGCTGTCCTGCAGGGCTCTGCACCGTCCAGCCAGCGCTGGGGATTGGGTGCAGGTGTCCATCCCTCCTCTGTGCCATGGTCCCCACTGCACTGCCCACGCTGCCTTCCTCCTCCATCGCCCGGCTCCAGGCCCTGCGTCGGAGCCCCCCACAGCCCCCGGCTCGCGGCAGCTGTCACCCTGCCGACGAGTGAGCCATAAACAGCCCTTCACAGAGACGTTTTTCACACGCAGGGCCACATGTTAACAGTTTTTCTTTATTTACTGCCTCCATTTCCTCTTTGTTCCAGGAACTTGTCCTCCAACTTCGAGCCGCTCATGATTAGGCAAAAAGGCCTCTAATCTCCCCGATCTGATTTACCGGCACTGAGAGCAGGCGCTTCCCGTTACTGGCCCTGGACCTGGGAGCAGGGCCGGCCGCACTCTGCCGGCTCCCCGTGCCTCTCCTCCCTGAGGCTCCCCTGCCGCACACGCTGCCTTCCCAGCAGCTTCCTCTTCCAGTAAGCAGTGGGGCAGCCCGGGGCCGGGGAGCACAGCTGTGGCTGCGGGCATGGGACCGCATCGCGCCCCACTGCTGCTCCCGGCACGTGGCAGCTCCATGGCACGGCGAGGCTCCTCGGCGATGCCCATGTCCTGTGAGCCCCCAGGGCTCAGCCCACGGTGCTCTGTGGCCCCCGGGAGGGCTCACGGCCACATGCAGGGATGAGCCAAGGCTGCAGGCATGCGGGCAGCGGGGGGAATGCTGGCACCTGGAGGGTGGCCAGGGGGCTCGGTGGGGCTGGGCTGTGTGTGGCTCCCACCTGGCAGCTCTGTCCCCACAGCTCCCAGCCCCACTGAGCACGCGGCCGCCGCGGGCTGAGCTCACGCTGCGAAGGTGCCTCCCCAGGGCTAAAATTAGTTGCTGAGCCCTGGCCGAGGAACGGAGCCCGCATCCCGCTGGGGAGGATCGGGTTTCCCTACGCCTCCCCCTGCCACGGGAGCTGGCAGCAGCCGGGGCGATTCCCGGAGCCGGGCCGGGCTCCCCCCTGCCTCCGGCCCCACAGGCAGCTCCGGGCACAGCCGGGCCCTGGCACCGCGCCTATGCCCATGGCGGTGCTGTCCTGGCCCCCACCACCAGCCCTGGCAGCTAGCGGTCTGGGGGCTGCAGCCTCATCGTGTTGCCCCCCCCCCTCCCCCCCCAGGAGGTCCTTGAGGTTAGGGCTCCCCGCGTGCTGCCCTGCTCCAACTGAGGTCCCACAGTGGGGCCGTTGTGGGGTTTGGGTTCCATGAGGTTTGGGATGTGCTCAGCAGGGCTGCAGGGTGCTGGGTGAGGAGGGCTGGTGGCATTGCCTGGCAGGGACTCAAGCCCTGGCCATGTGCTCAGGGTGTTCTCCTCCTGCGCTGCCTTGGCCCCGTGGCCTCACCGTGTGCCCTGCGGGGTGTGATAACTCATCCCGTGTGCTGGAGCCCGCCAGCCTGGAGGGCCCTGCTTGGATCTGGTGGGCAGGGGGAGCACGAACATCAATCATTCCCGAGCGGTGGGAACCGTGGAGCCAAGTGATTTCCTACTGTCGGGAACTGCGGAGCGATGCCTGGAAGCGCTGGGACGTGCTGGGCTCCTGGCTCAGCCGGCCACGGGGACAGCCAGGCCTCGAGCATGCAGCGCTGCGCCGTGCCATGCTGTGCTGTGCCATACGGTGCCGTGCTGTACCGTGCCATACAGTCCCGTGTGATGCCACGCCATGCCATGTGATGCCGTGCCATCTGGTGCCGTGCCATACCGCACTGTGCCGTGCTGCCACCTACGCCAGGCGGGTTCAAGCTCTTCGGGGCGCTCCAGCTGCTGCTTACACCTGCAGCACTCAACGAGCCCGAGCCCAGAGCCAACCCCACGCTAGGGGAGCACCGGCCCCTCCCGGCAGTGCGCTGCTCCCCAACACCAGCGCTCTCCCCCGGGGCACCGCCGGTGCCGGTTCCTCCCGGTGGAACGGTCCCAGGACCGGGTCCCGAGCCGCCGCGGAGGGGGAGCGGGGCCCGACGTGGGCTGCGCTGGAGGGGTCCGGTTGTGGGGGGGGGTGGGGGGCTCCGGCGATGCTTCGTTCCGCTGCCCGCCGGGCTGCAGCCGCCCCGCGCCGGGCGCCCCATCCAACCTGCCGGCCGCGGGGCCGCCCGGTGACCCCTCCCTCCGCCGGCAACAACTTTTCCAGTAAAACCACTGCAGAAATCCCGGCTTCCCGACAGGCCCGCCCCTTGGCTGCCTTGGGGGGGGGTGGGGGCCGCGCTGCGCTTAACCCTTCCCGGGCGGGCGCAGGTGGGAGCGCGGCGGGCGGTGGGTGGGGGGGGGCCGGACCGGGCACGTGTGAGCGGGGAGCTCCGACGCAGCCCCGGTGCCCTCCGGTCCCGGCTGTGGGGTGTTGGGAGAGAGGAGGTAACGGTGCCACCGCGGGAGGAGCGCACGGAGCCCGGCCCCGGGGGGAACTTCGAGCCCCGTCCGTGGGTTCACAGCGAGCAGAGGGATGGCAGTGCCCGTGCGGGTGATGCAGCCGTGCCCTGCGCTCGCTGCACGCGGGTCCCGGCTGTCCTAGTGCCGTTGTGTTTGCACTGCTATGTTTCCCTTCCCAAGGTGTTGCTGACACTGCGGGAGGAGGGACTCAGCCCCATGTAGGACAGCAGGAGCCGGGCGTGAGCTGGGAGGGATGCCCGTGTCCCAGGGACCCGAGCGTGGCCTCTGCCTGTGGGGCGTGGGGCAGTCACTGTGTGGGGCTGCGTGGTGCGGGCACTGCTTCCTGGGGGCAGCCTGAACCCCGTGGGCAGCATCACCCAGCGGTGCAGATCAGGAGGTGTGGGGCAGATGAGCAAAGATGGGCAGAGGAGCCCGCTGCAGGGTGGGCACGAGGTGCTGCCTCAGTCCTGGAGGACAGGATGCAGTGGGAATTTGCAGCACTTGGATGGATTTGGGACGTGCCCTGTAGCGATGAGCAGCGTGGGCAGCATCGATTCCCCTCTCACCTGATCCCTGCTGCTGGGAGTGGTGGGCTAGTGTGAGCCATGTGGACGGGCAGGGATCCTGGCTGGCACCATCCTCAGCCTCAGCATCCTGGGCGACTCCTGCAGCTGCACGAGGGTCTGGGCTGGGCAGGGCACCCAAGGGAGCAGGGTGCTGCGTGGGGCTCGGTGCCACATGGTGCTGGCTGCCCACTGTGCCCTGCCTGCTGCCAGCCCCAGCCCCAAGCAGGCTGCTGCGCCGGCCCCGCCAGGGCTGAGGTAAGTGCTGTAATTGTTTTCTCTGTGGCCCAAGATGAATAATTGAGAGGTCTTTGAGGAGAATTAATTAGCCCGTTTATTGGCAGTAAATGCTTTTCTCCAGATGATGAAATAGATCCCGCGCCGCACACGGGGCAGGCGGATGCAGCCCGCTGAGGCTGCTCGGCAGCGCGCGGTGCCAGGGCTGCGGGGTGGCCGTGCTGCTGCCCTGTGCCCACCCCAGGACAGCGGTGATAGTGATGCTTCCTCACACAGCTTCATGCAGCCCCTCGTGTCTGCTGCACGCTGTGCTCTGTGCGGGGGCACCAAGGGGTGGCAGGCCCTGCCTGGATGCTCCCTCTGTGCTGCTTTGCACTGGAGACACAGTGCAATGAGGCACAAGGGTGCAGAGGGCAGGAGCTGTGCCCCCATAGCTTCCCACTGCCTCCCAGTCCCTCCTGGGGGCTGCACAGCCGTGTCCCCTGCTGCCTCCTTCCTTGTGGCTGCCCCGTGTAATGCCAGCCGGGCCTGAGGCTTGCATCTCCTCCACCTCTCCTCTCCCCGGGGTGTAAGGGGAAGGGCCATGCATGGCCTGAAATGCTTAAACAAGGATTTCCTTGTTGCTGCATGAGCTGTTTGCCTTGCTCCCAGGCCAGCCGTTAATGAGGTTTGGCAGGAGGCACTGGCAGCCCCAGCCATCGGATTTCTATAAATCAACCTGGTGCTAATGCACGGGGCTGGATGGGGCTGCTCAGCCTCAGGGAGTGGGTTTGCAGCCCATGGGCTGGGGGGTGCTGCCTGCTGGGAGGGGACCCGTGCACAGCCCATGGGGCCAGAGCTACTCTGTCATGCGAGGATCAGTGCTGTCTGTGGGCTCGGGACGGACAGATGAGCCCCTCTGGGTTCTGGGGATGTTGGGAGTTGGCAGCCCCAGAAGTGACTGTGGGGTCTGTCTGGGCTGTGAGCATCTCCTGGGAGAGATGTAGGCAGTCCCTGGGCATGGAGCATCCTGGAAAGGTGGGTGGGGAGGGGGCCGTGGCTTCCCAGCAGGGCAGTGGGAGCGGCCCCTTCAGCTGTTGGTTTCCAGGAAAGTGTAAAACAAAATAAAGCAGTTCCCCATGGCCAAAGTCCTGCTGCGTCCTGGTCCTCGCCCCTCGCCTCTCTTCCCGCAGAGACCAGAGAGGTTGCTGTGTGCTCTGTGCCACTCAGGAAGGGGGATGGCATGGGGACGGCGTGGGGATGGCTCAGCCCCATGTGTGCCCTGCCGTGGGGTTAGGGCTGTGGGGCTGGGGCTGTGAGGTTGGGGTGGTGGCTGTGCCAGGGCAGTGCAGTGCCCGCAAACCTCAAGCATGATGCATGCCCAGCATCCCCCTGCACCAGGCATGTCAGACATGCAAAGCAGGGCAGGCAAATCACCAGCCCTCCGGGAAAGAGCACCGCAGCTGTGGCTGGTGGCCCCACATGGGCCGCTGACACCAGAGCTGCCTGATGTGCTGTTGCAGCAGCCAGCATAAGGTGGTACAGGGGATGCAAGTCTGCAGCACTGGGCTGCATCCCCCAGCATGACAGGGATGCTGTGAGCAGGGCTCACTGGAGGTGATTTGCATGGAGTGGGGCACTTGGGAAGGTGACTGACTCCCTGTGCACATTGCTCCCAGAGTATGTCACTCTCCGTCAGCTCTTGGTCCAGGAAAGGAGATGCCGGGAAGCTGGACGTTCTCTCTGCTTCCTCACAGCAGTGTGCTCAGCTCTGGGGCCATCAGGGCTGCTTGTTCTCCTCACCTGGGGCTGCTTTTGATTCTTTGGGACCTGCAGGTCCCTGTCACTCTGGGCAGCTCCCCAGCAGCTCCTGCCAGCTTTGCACAGCTGTGTTTGCCAGAGCCCCCTCTCCAGCTGGAGCTCCCCACTGCCCTCTGCTTGGTGCCCACTCAGTGTCCCCTTCTTGACCCAGGTGGGTGCGCTCAGCACAAGTCAGGGATGGCAGTGCACCCCACGGGTGCCAGGGCAGCACTGGGGATGCTGGATAGGAGAAAGGGTGAGCTCACGTGGGCAGGTTCAGGAGAACAGAGATGGGGCCATGCACAGTGGCCATGGGGCTGGGGGCAGCCCTGTTACTGTAAAGCTGTGGGGCAGCTGCCTTAGAGGAAGAGCCGCCAGTCTCGAAGGTGACGTTTCAGTTCCTGCTTTGAATGTATTTCCCTCTTTATCAAGAAACCCCTCTGCTCTCACTGGGAAGGAGTTTCTTCAGCGTGTAGAAACCGAGAGAAACCCACACACAGCCCTGCCGCCCACCTGGGCTCGATGCATCAGCTCCTGTGGGGGCAGCCAGGGGGATACCCTGGGGTTCTGCAGGGAGCTGCCCCCGACTGCAGCCTCCACTGCTCCCATCACCCACAGTGCTGCCAGCACCGACTGCTGTGTGAAGGGGGAGCGCTGCCGGGACCGTGTCTCTGCTGCAGATGGGGATGAGCACTTCCCCTCCTCCCAGCACCTGCCTGCGGGTGCAGGCACAGCTTGGGAGCCCTGAACTGTGTCTGCCTGCCGAGGTGACAGCTGACAGCAGCAGCAATACCGAGCATGGGCAGGGATGGGGAGCCCAGATGCTCGGGGAGCATCGCACGTGTGGGCGGTGGGAACGGGAACCTCCTGCATGGGCAGTTGTGCAAGGAGCAGGGACACACTCCGCGTGTCGGTTCGCACACACCCAGGCAGGGCACGGGCTGTGACTTCCCTGTGGCCGTTTCGAAATTCCACCGCTCTTACAGAAAAGCCCCTGGGCAGAATTCCTGCAATGTGTGATTCATCCCGCCAGGCTGGAAGCAATGACTGCGCCTCTCCAGTAAACCCTCTTCAGCGAAGCAGATGAAAGGGGCAGCGAGTGCTGCTGAGCCCTCGTTATCCCCAGAACCAGATGTGGGGCGATGGGGCTGCCCCCAGCCCCCGCTGGCATTGCTGCATTGGCACAGCCAGGGATGCCAGGGACAGCAACCAGAGTGCTGAGGGACCATGGGTGCTGAGCACTGGGTTCCCTTCTTGTTCTCATCCCCACATGGTCTGGCTGTGTGGCTCTGCCACCATGGCAAGGACTGCACCAGGTGCTTCGGTGGGACTGCGAGGGCACTCGGGACAGCCCCTTCCAGGAAGTGTGTGCAAGGGCAGCCAGGCTGCAGAGTTCCCGACAGCAGCTCTGGTTTTAATAACAGCAAATCAATGGATGCCCGATTCCGGCCAGAGCAAACCCCTCCTGTCTCCTCCCCAGGGCCTCTCAGGCAGGTGGGATGCTACAGGGGCAGGGAAAAAGCATGGGAGCACAGACCCCACACAGTGCACCTGCATTTCCCAGTGCCCAAAGGTCCCACGTTCTTCAGTCCCTGCTGCTCACCTCTCCCCAGCTCTGCCTGGTGCAGCTTCATTGTGCGTGGGGGTCCTGGCAGCCCCCGTGCCCAACCTGTGCCCATGCAGGTGCTGCTTGTGGGTGCTGCTCTGCCCCGGGCACTTCCAGCTGCTCCCAGCTGCTCAGCTGCCTCCAGCCCCGAGCTGTGATTCAGCCCCCCTTCCCCGCGGGGTTTGCACAAACCTTTCTGCTCTCTTTGTGCTTGTTTTGAGAACAGATTAGTCATGGTTCTTAACTGGCTTCCAGCAAACTGCACAACGGCACCATGGAAAAACGAGAACAGCAAAGTGATGACTCAGCAGGGCTCACGCTCCTGTCCCCTGGGTGCCAACTGCCCCATGCTCCCGCGCGGCCCCAGGGATGGTGGGGGACCACCCAGCGGGCACTGCCGGGCAGCAGTGCAGAAGAGCAGCTTGGGGGGCATTCCTGAGCCCCCTCTGAGCCTGGTGTGTGTGGGCTGGTGTCTTGTTGCCCTGCTTGGGGCAGCTGGAGCACTCCGTTCTCCCGGAGCACTCTTCCCACACATGCAGGGTCCCACAAGGCTGCAGCCCTGTACCAGCAGGCACAGGCAGGGGCTCAGCTGGCACCTCGGGCACCACGGCCCCTCCTGCCCAGCACCTGTGCACCAGGGCTGGGCGGGGGACAGGAACTCTTGGGGTGGGCCCTTACTGTACCTCGCACCTTGCTCTGCAGCGCTTTATTGCCCAGCCATGGCCAGCTGCCCGGAGGCACGGCACTCTGCCAGGTCTCCTTGCCAGGTGGCTTATTGTGATCCCATGGCACTGGACACCAACTAGCGTTGGCTGCCAAGGATGAACAATATAATTGCTGGAATTACAGTAAAGTGCTCCCATTCCCACTCATTAACTGCTGAGATGGGGCCCCTGGGTCCTTCCAGGGAACATCTGCTCCAGTTGTGACCTCTATCAGCTGCACTCCTGTCCTTGCCCAGCGTGGAGGAGCCCCCAGCCCAGATGGTGCCAAACAGGGACAGTGTTACCCCCAGGGCTACTGTGCACAGAGCATGGCACCAGGATGCACATGGGCTCCTGGATCTGTGCTGTGCCTGGCGGTGGGTTTAACGGTGCCCTGCTCAGCTCAGTGTGGCAGCATCACACAGCAGTCACCTGGAGCATGGGGTGCAATCATTGGGCTCCTGCTCAGACTCTGGATACAAGCACACAGTGGTTGCTGCTTCCTGGCCAGCCTGGCTGCAGGCATCCTGCTGCTCCATCCCCTCCACAGCCTTCTCTGCAGCAACGATGGGGCAATGCTCCTGTGCCTGAGCCAGGAGCACCTCTCCAGCCCTTTCCCTTTGCTCCATCCCTTGGGCTATGACCTGGTATGGACGCAGGCTGGAGCTGCTCTCTGCCCACGCTCTCAGGATCTGTAGGACAGGCGCAGTGTGCCAGGCACGGGGAACCCCAGGGCAACGTGTACCAGTGGGAGTGGGCAGGCGAGCAGAGCTGGGCAGGGAGCAGCAGTGCCAGGCCCACGGATGCCAGGACCACATGCAGTCACCCTGTCCCTGGCTGCGTGTGGGAATCACAGCCGCAGGCTCCTGCGACAGGGAGGAGGCCAGGGCTGATGTGAGGCCAAGGGATGCTCCAGGGCTGGGGTTTGGCACCTGCCCATGGCTGTTCTGCCAGGGTCATCTGAGGACGCCGCACTGCGCTCGGCAAACGCACACCCAGGGCAGCGGCAGCCCACTGCCTGGAGCCCTGCAGGGACCTCCCGTGCCATGCCGGCAGCGTGCCTGTGCCCAGAGTCACCGCAGCCACTGGCAGGCATCATGCCAGCTCTCCCGGCCATGCAGGTGCAGGAGCAGCACGGTCCAGGCTGGGGTCACTGCTGGGGAGACGGGGAGCGAGCAGGACTGGTGCAGGGAAGGCGTGGGATGGGGTCTGCTTGCACGCTGGGACCCTCAGCCCACCCCGAGCACAGCTGTGCCAGGGCAGCATCCAGAGCTGGGCCCCTGGCATGGGCAGGAGTGGGGCTGTTAGGGACGTGTCCCACAGCACCTCTGGCACTGGGCTGCTGCTCCTCATCCCTGGCCGTGGCCCCAGACTCGTCTTGCGGCTTCCATTGCCACAGCAACGTGGCTTTGTTTGAAATGTTCCTCTGAAATGTCAGGACTTTCTTGGGCCTCCAGCTGCTGCGGCCAGGATGAAAACTTCCTCTGTTGCTCTGGAGATGCATGGGGGGGGGGGGTGCTGGGGAGGGCTTCCAACCCCAGAGTCTGCACCTGGGGACAGTGTGAGCTCTGCCTGTGCCGATGTGGTGCCCCCTGCCCATCCTGTGCTCTCAGCCCTGGCAGGACATGGTGGTCCTGGTGTCATTTCTCTGTGTTTATGCCACCCCCTCAGAAGCATGGTGGCATCCCAGGGCACTGTGTGCTGCACCCTGTGGACAGCAGGACCCCTCTGTACCCCTGCAGGGCTGGGAGCCGTGCACAGGGCTGGCTCCAGGGGCACATCACTTGCCAGCATGGGCTGCACCTCGTGGCACAAAGCCACCAATTCCTGCCACCCCAGAGGCTGGCACTGCCTCCAGAGTGCTCAGGGCACTGTGTGCTGGCTGGGGGTGGCTGGATGGGGGGCACAGCACAGCCCTGAAGCCCCACGCAGCAATGGGGTCCGGTGGGTGTGTGCCGGCAGGAGGCAGCCTGGGCAGCACAGCCTTGCCAGCAGCCGTGCTGATGGAAGAAGTGAGGAATCTGCAGCTGCTGGCTCCCTGCGCCAGTTTACTGTGGGTCTCAGCAACAGAGAGGGGTTTCCATGGTGACTTACACAGGCCTCTCTGTTAACTTCTGCAACCCAAAACATGGCCTGGCCCAGCACAGGGTCCCGCTGCTGCCATGCGCTGCCTGCAGCCTGGAGGAGCCGGGGATGCTATGGGGCACAGAGCACCCGTGGGCCCCGAGGACACTGCAGCTGCAGAGCTGCTCCTTGGCAGCACTGTGACTCACTGCTGCCCCGAGCCCATGGCCAGCCCCACAGCACTGCGCCGTGGCTGAGATCCAGCTTCCCAGCAGCACGTGCCAGGGAGCAGATGTCTCGGTCCCTGTTCCCAACTGTCCCCACGGCCCTGGCCCCACAGGAGGAACTGCCATGTAAGGAGCAGGTGGTGCCATTTACAGTAAGTCCCTGGCTGCTGCACGGCCCTTTCCTGCATCCTACTGGGAAACGTGGCGCTGGATGTGGGAACGTCCTGGCGCTGCGGAGCGTGGAGCGGAGCAGGAGGAAATGTGTGAGGGGTGTGCCGTGAGATCGGGGTTTGCAGCATAGCCCTGGTGGGCAACAGTGCTGCTGCTCACTGCCACCGACCCCGAGTGGCTGTGGAGCTGCTCCTGCACCCAGCCCTGATGCGAGGGTAATTACCTGTCAGCCCAGAGGTGCTCCATGCAATGCAGACCTCCCTGCATTCTCTGTCCCTCTGTCTCTCCATCCCTCCCAGCTGCTGTGGGCTGTAGGTCGTGCCTGCTCCTAGGGTTGGCCTTTCTGATGTGTTGCCCAATGGAGCATCACTGAGATGGTGCTGGGGCCTCTGAGCTGGGTAGAAGGGCTCCAAGCAGAGTGCTGCCCTCCTGCCACAGACACAGAGCTGCTGCCTGCACTCCAGAGGCTGGGGCAGGCTGCTCTGCCCACTGAGATATTGTAATGCCCTGAGAGCCTGCCCCGCTCCTTGGGGGCAGCCCCTTATGTGCCTGCCCAGACTCCGGTGCACTCTGGTTACCTCTGGGAGATCTGTGTGCCCGGCAGAGCCCTCCCAGCTGCCTGCTTGGCTGGGGGCTGTCTGGCAGCGACAATCGCAGGCTGCAGTTGTTTCCTGTTTTTTGGGTCTGCAGATGCTGCTACGCACAACGGAGTGGGTTTCCTGCCACCCTCTGACCCTGGAGGGCTCAAGTTTGCCATCCTGGTGGATACTTCCTTCTGATGCCAGTAATCTGCCAGCAGCATGGAGGGAAGAGCCCAGCCGGGGGCAGGGTGTGGGTGTGGGGGTCACATCCGTAATGCCCTGGATAACATTTGCAGTGCCCAGGGCTGATCCCCTTATCTCCATGCTGGGACCACAATCATTAACACCAATCCCCTGCACGCTTCCCTGGCACTGTGTGCTCCATGTGCAGCCCCAGCTCATGCTGGGAGGACGAGCACTGCTGGGGGCCGGTTCCTCTGTCCCAGGGCAGGGGGCTGTGCACCACCTGGGCCGGACATCTGCACAATGCAGAGCAGAGCTCTTGAGAGCCCCCTCCCACAGCCATGCAACGGGCCAGGCTCACCGCAGAGCGTTGTGTCCCCTCTGCTGCAGCAGTTCTGCCATGCAGGGCTGTGAGGAGCATCCTGCAGAGTTCAGTGTGGTGGAGGGGTTGGGGGGTTGGGGTCTGGGGGGGGAGGGGGGCTGCCTGCCCGCGACAAGCTCAAGCAGCCGCTTGCGTAAGTGGGGCCAAGTCCGCTTGGCTCCTTTGGGAAGGAGAGGGGTTTGTGAAACGTTCAGCAGGGATTTGCCCAGCTCGCCGCTGCGAGGCTGGGTGCGTGCCAGGAGCCCCGCGGGGCTCGCACTGCTTCCCGGACTCCAGGCTCAGCTGTGGGTTGCAGCGCAGTGCCGCGGCACGGGGCCCTTGCTGGGAAGTGCAGAGCTGGGGCTGTTCTCATAGGGATGTGGTTTCAATGCCCTGCCCCGATGGGACGCTGCCAGCCCCGTGCTGGGAGCCTGGGGGTGCTCAGCCCTCTGGGGGCTCCCATCTCTGCCGTGCCCATTCCCAGGCCATGCGAGGCAGCTGCTGTCTGCCCCCGAGAGCAGGGATGCCCACTGCTGTCAGCACATCGGGTAAAACATCTTCCAGGTCCAGCTGCACGCTCCTCTGTCACAGAGCCCACTGCACCCCCAGCCCTAAGCAGAGGTGTTACTCCTGGTCCATCCCAAGGGGGAGGGTCGGGGGGGGGCTGCGGGCTGTGGCAGTGATGCTGCCCCATGGCTCTCCTCTGCTGTCCTGGTGCTGCCAGGGGCCGAGGAGTGTCGGGGGAGCCCTGATTGGGGATGTGCCTCAGCAGGGCCTGGCGGGCGGCCACACGCGTGCATGGACATTCCTCGCATAGCTCCGGCGGGCGCCCGGGCAGGCTGCGAGGAGCTTCCTGGCAGCCCACGAGCTGTGGCCCTGCAGAGCAGCACCAAAATAGTCACTGGGACTGTGCCGTGCCCATGGCCAAAGGCAGGCATGCTCACTACCCCTCTGCACCAGGGCATTTCCTAAGGGAAACCTCTTCTCAGTGGCTGGGGGTTCCCCAGACAGTAGCACGGGATGCAGCGCTGAGCATGGAAATGCCCAGCACCGTGCACGTGGCCCTGGAGGTGCCATGGAGACACTGCCGGGCACAGAGCGTGCTCAGGGTGATTTCTACCTCTGTGCCTGTCCCGCTGCATTGCTCTCAGAGCTCTGTGCCCACCACATGCTCCCAAAGCTCCCTGCGGGATGGGATGTGCAGCACTGCTCTGCGGGGTAATGCCTTCACTCGGGACTCTCCGTGCCATGGTCCATCCTTTGCAACAAGCCCAGTTCCTCCATGGCCGGGGACAGGTCCCGTGTTCCAGGGGACCCTTCGCAGCCGCACTGTGTGTGTTCGCAGCCGGCCCTGTCCCGCAGCACAATGCAGTGGGCTCACACATACCTGAACGATGGAGCAGCGCTTACGCACGCGGGCGGTGAGTCACTCGTGGCAGGAATCACCCAGCACCGCGGCTCCAGGAAGCCGCCACTTACGTGGTGTAAACACAATCCCGGCGTCGCACGAGGGCAGTGGCCAAGGGGGAGATGTGCGTCACGCGTGGGGGGGGGAGGGGTGGGGGACACGGCCTGAAAGGGGGAACGGGAGGAAACAGACCAGATTGGGGAAGGATGGGGAGATGTTCATTAAAAAATAGTGCTCTTTATTATAAATTATGGAAACATTTCCTTTCTGAATATAAATATAAATATGTGCAAAGTTTCATCTGAGTTTTGGTTTGGTTGAATTTCAAGCATGGTTTCGCTCAGCCCTCAAGGCTGGAGGTGAAGATGGAATCTTTATAAAAGACAGTGATTCACATAGGCCTGTAAACATCCCTTCGGTTCAAAAGAAACAGAAAAAAAAAGATAAAAAAAGCCAAAAAAAACCCAAAACAAAACAAAAAAAACCCAACTGCTTCTCCAGACGGACGCAGATGAGCGCTCACAAAGGGTGCACTCGGGGCATCCTCCTGCTGTGATCCCATGGGCACCAGTGCCCCACGGTGCTCTGTGTATGCCACGCTCAGGAGTGATGGAGCAGCTCTGATATCACAGCCTTTCTGCCTCCACGCAGCTGTGAGCACGCAGGATTCCATCGTGGCATCGGGACCAGCTGTTCCCCTCCGGCTTCACGGTGTGCTACCAGGACTGATACTTTCCAGCATCACTGGACAACGTGCAGTAACCCAGACTGGGAGAATATTAAGGCTTAGTCTCCTGGAAAATGGCAACGAGGGCAAAAAGGCAGCAACCTCCGAGCCTGGGGCCTGGTGTGAAAGGAGCTTCCACAAGGAGGCAGCAAGAGGTAAAGTACAGTACGGGCAAAAACCACTTTCCCCTTAAAACCGAGGAACCGCTTCAGGCACCAGCTGGACTCTGGTGCGCGTCCTTCTCTTGGGCACAACTCCAGCACAGTCCTAGCGGGTGCATCCTGGGTTGCCCTACAGCAGCTGTAGTGCCAGGCTGCACTACAGCAACAGCCCCGGTCCGACCGGAGCGGCCCCATTGCTCCGGAGCATCCCCCAGAACAAGGCTCAGCCCCGGCTCCTCAGCAGCTCATCCCTGGTGCTCTTCTCCTTGCATGGGGAGAGGCTGCTTGTGCCCTGCGTGTCCCTGCTGCCACGGGCGTTGCGCCCGTCCCCTGCTCTTGTGCTTGTAGCGTGATGACCTCCCTCCTCCAGCCCCTTAGAGGGGGGCATCGTACTGGTCCAGAAACTCCTTGATAGGGGCTGGCAGCTGAGTCATCTTCTCGTAGGAGTCCAGGTGCCCGTTGACAGTCTTGCGGCAGAGGTGCTGCAGCGTGGAGACGCTGGAGGAGAGCGGGCGGCTGAGCACCAGCGGGATCTTCTCCCCACCCGAGTAGATGTAGTAGGTGCGCTTGGGGTGAAGGGCCCCTCCCGGCTGCTCGGGTCCAGCGCAGGGGGTGGGCGGCATGTAGTGGTGCACCAGCTTCAGCACGCAGTCGAAACGGGGCACGGGCTGGCTGCTGCGCGGGTCGCTCTGCAGCGAGAAGCTGCCGCCCTCGCACTGGATGCGCAGGTTCTTGGTGCCCGACTCTGTCTTGACGCTGAGAGTGAAGAAGTGCCGCTGGTCCGAGCTGTCCCTGATGAGGAAGGTGCCGGCGGGCTCGGCGCTCAGCAGCACGTTGGCCTCGCCGCCCGTCACCGTGCTCCAGTAGAAGCCGCTCTCCTGCAGCTTGCGCACGGTGTTCACCACCAGCTGGTACTCGCTCTTGGAGCTGAACGTCTTGAGGCGCAGGCTGGTGTCCAGGGGGCGGCTCATCCCGGCGGCGGGGAACTTGCTGTGGGTGACCATGGCGCACGGAGCCAGCTTTGCGCGCTCGGGATGCTGCTGCCGGGAGCAGCGGCCGCTACACCATCACCTGCGGCACAGACGGCGGTGAGACCCGGCGGACCCCAACCGACCCCCCCCCACCCCGTGGCACCCCCCAGCCTCCATCCCGGGGCACGGCCCCCCCCCCCCCACGATCCCTACTCCCCAGGACACGTTGCTGACATCCCTCCCGAGCGCACCCTGCGTCCTCAACGTGGGGACCCCTCCCACCTCCCCCGTCCCGCTACCTGGAGCGCAGTGCCGGTCTCGGCCGGGCTGCGGGACTCGGTGCACGGCGGCGGGCGGCGGCGGAGCTGCCGGGGCCGCCCGGGGAGGCCTCTTATAGCGGGCGGTGAGCCCGCCCTCGGCTTCTTCCTGGAACTGCGCGGCTTCTTGTAATGCTCCCCGGCGCCCTCCCCGCGCCCCGCCCGGCTCGGCTCGGCTCGGCTCGACGCCAGCCACCGCCGGCCCATTCCGGGCAGCGCGGCCGCCCCCTCCCGCTCCCCATTCATGCTCTTTTCCTTCTAAGAAGAGGTGAGTCCCCGGCCAGCCCGGGGACCGCAGCCCCCATGCCTGCTCTTCCCCCCCCCCAAATCCTCCCCCCCCCCCCCCAAACCCAGGGAGCACGGCGGAGGATCGGGGGTCCCGAACCCCCACGGTAAACACCGCGGGACCCCCGGTTCGCACCCTCGGCTGCCTCCACCTGGGGGGAGGGGGACGGGGGGGGGGGGGTTGGGTGCTCCGTACCCCCCCCCCACGTGGCGATCCCCCCACGTTGTGTGTGTGTGTGTGTGTGGGGATAAACTCGAGACCCCCGTGGGTCTTCGGGCTCAACGTTTTCCACGCATAGCGGACGACAGTTCGCCGGGCTTGCGTTTGAAAATGATTCACTCCGGCCCGGAGGAGCCCGCTACCCGTGCCAGCCCGGGAATAAACAACGCCGAGCGGTTCTGGGAATGAGCGGTGGAGCGGAGAAACGCGAACGCTCCTCTGGAGCGCTGCCTGCGCTGGGCGGGGCGGGGAGGGGGGGGGGAGGGGTGGGGGGGGGTGGGGGGGGCGGGGCCGGCCCCGCCCCCCCCACCCCCCCCCACCCCTCCCCCCCCCCTCCCCGCCCCGCGGGGTGCCGACCCCGCTCCCCTCCCCCCCCCCGATCCGGAGGCGGAAGCGCTCGGCGGCGCGTTGCCATGGCAACGTGCGGAAGCGGAAAGCGGCGGCGCTGATGGCGGCGGCGCGGGGCGAAGCGTTATGGCGGCGGCTGGCGGCCTGGTTCCCTCGAAGCGCTCCGGGTTTGGCCGCGCTTCTCGGCCGCCTCTCCGACCGCTTATCCCGGGGTAGCGACCGCGGTTCCCGCAGGTAAGGGTTGCCCAGGGTTGGGAAGGCGGTGTGGCGAGCGTTTGCTCGGGCTCTCTCCCCTTCTCCGCCGTCCCCGTGCTGTGCCTTCGGTCGTGTGAGGCACGCAGGAGATGCTGAGGGAGCTGGGATTGTTTAGCCTGGAGAAAAGGAGGCTCAGAGGGGACCTCGTCGCACTCTGCCACCTCCTGAAGGGGAAGCTGTGGCGAGGAGGGGGTCGGCCTCTTCTCCCAGACGAGAGGGAATGGCCACAAGCTGCACAGGGGAAGATTTAAATCAGATTTGAGGAAACGTTTTTTCTCTGAAAGAGTGGTCAGGCACTGGAATGGCCTGCCCACCGTGGTGGAGGCACCGTCCCCAGTGCTGTTCAAGAAGCGTTTAGCTGAGGTGCTGAGGGGTTTGATTTAGTAGCTTGGTGGGTAGGGATGGTGGTGTGAGGATGGTTGGACTAGATGATCTTGGAGGTCCTTTCCAACCTCATGTATCCACGACAGTGAGTGCAGCATCTCTCGCAGCCCTCCGTTTGTGTGGAGTCTGATTTGCACGGCGATGTCTGCCACCGCAGCGTGTCTTTATGCCCTCGCTGTCTTCTTGCGAACAGCAGCCATGCTGTGGTTGAGCTCACAGTTGTCTCAGAGCTCTTTTGTCTCCCGTGCTCTGCTGCTTGTCCTCGGCGCCTCTGCAGACTCCTCTTCTGGTTTCGTCAGCGTTTCCTGATGCAGACACATTGCCAGACTGAGCCCTGGAAAGGCACAGCTGAATTCGAAGAGGAGCAGTTCGTGGATCCCCGCGTGGTGACGTATGCGTGGGTGAAAGCACAGTGCCTTACCCCACAGTTTCACTTCACCTCTGGTTTCTGCAGATGAGGCTTTACAGTGAAGAAGTGTTTCAGCTCTATCATGAGTTTGTGTACCAAAACCACAGTTTTTAAAAATAGAGCACACGCAAAAAATCCCTCATTTATATTTAGGGCCAGCTTCTTACGCAGAAAAGATCTGAGGTGAGCTCCTTTTAGTTCTGTTTTCTCTTTCTGGTTAACGTGATGATGTGGAATACATGGGAAGGGTTCCCCCCCTCCCAGTCCCTGGTTTCTATTTCTCTGAAAGCTGCTTTGTTGAAGTATGGAATTTTGGTGATTTCTTCATGTTACGCTGTTTCTAATTGTTGTGTGTTGCAGTTGAAAGGACCGTGCTGTGCTTACATGGTTGCTTGAACTTCTTTTCTCTCACTGTGGGCAGAAGGTGCTGGTTTGATAACAGTTGCTGTGCCGTTGCTGCTGTTGGCCAGAGCACAATCCTGACTTATTCTGTGTGTGGAAAAGTCTTAGGCTCGCAGCCTAAATAAGTTTCTGCACTGCATTAAAAGATCAAACAGCGTAGGTGTGCTTTAAGCTGCTGGGGCAGTCAATAAACCCAGAGTGTGTGATTAGTGGCTATCAGTACAGCACAGAAGGAATCTGGGGCCCTCCCTCTGCAGCAGTGGGGGATCCTGTGGAGCTGGGCTGGGTGTGAGGGCGCGGGTTAACCCTCAGCGCCTGCTCCTTGCCAGAAAACAGCTGCTTGGAATTGTGCTTTGGGAAAGCGGATTCTTGGCTGCTCTGTAGTGGCTTCTGGAGGTATCCTTGTCCAGGTTTGACCCACGGAGCAATAAGGAAAATGGTTATCTCCTTTATTAATTCTTACCGTGTAATGCCAAAAAACCAATAGCATAAAATTGCTGCTGGGTGATGACGTGGCAGCCCGTGTGTGCCTCCTGGGACACAAGTTGAGCAAGGTCCTGAGCATGTTCCATGAAGATGAGAGTGCTTAAAAACTGGTATTTCTTGTATTTCTTTTCTGCTTTGAAAGGAGCACTTCTCTCTCCCCACCCTCCCCCCCCTTCTTCTCTGGAACATTCCCATTGTTTCCAGCAGCCAAAGTTGGTAATCGGTATCACTTATGGATGTCAAGTCTGAGCCCAATCCCCACAATCTGCTGAAAGTCACCATCCCGGGAATTCTTGCACAAACTGACTCAGACTTTTGTTGCAATGAGTAGTCAGTGACAAACTAGTGGATTTTCCAGGAAGTGCAACTGAAAGCTGCCTGGCTTCTGCGTAAGGGTGTTCGGAAACCTTGTGAAGATCCAGTGTTTTATCATGAAGCAAAGGAGTGAAATCATCTTCCTGGAATCTGTGGTCATTTGGGCTTTGGATTATGGTAAAACCTAAAAGTTCCTCGTAACAAATTCTGGTAAAGGTCGTAATCAAGTTTCTTGTTGGTTTGTGGTGATGGCAGAAGGCAGTGGGGTGGGCTGCTGGTGGCTGCCCCCTGCCCTGAGGGACCCAGCACTCCTCCAGGATGGGGCACCCCCCCCCCCCCCCCCACGCTGTCCTGGTTGGTGTTGGGCTCCTGAGAGCGGGTTTTGCAGACCCAAGTGTTTTCTGCACGGTTTGGGGATGTAGTTTGGTCACTCGCTCTTCAATTCCTGGATCTCATGAGAGTCACTGCTGCTAATTGTGTTGAAATGTGGTTTTGTCATGTGGACAAACTCCCACCAGGAGTTATTGTATGACTGGATCATTTTGCATGCGTGTTAAGCCTGCAGAGAAGTAAAAATGCCATTTACTTCTTGTCATCCCCTTGGGCATGACTCTTAGCAGTAAGTTGGTTTCTTTTCCAAATGACTTCAAAGCACTGAAATTTGTTCTGAAAATTCTTCTTTAAGAATGAGCTTCCTGCTGTTTCCCCTGCAGTCACTTTGAAGTTTGTGAGCGAAGCCTTGACCTTCTTTTAGTGCTTGTGCAGAATGCAAGTCGTACAACTGTGAAAGGAAACCTTGGGTTCCTCGGTTGTGATCCTTAGCTCATACTGTGTACCCCTCAAAACACACATTGTCCTTGGGTGTGTTGTTCTGCTGCTGGGACTTAGTTGCTTTTGCTGGGACTTGCATTCAGGCACTTTGCTTGTTGTAGATCTCCTTGTTTTTTTTTTGTTTGCTTTGTTTTGTTTGTTTCATTAAAGAAATTATAGTGTGATTTTTACAATGTCTTTGCATGAAATGGAAACACGTACTCTTTAGCCCAGCTGAGAGCTAAGCTAGAAATAGCAGTGACTGTAGACTGTGGCAGAGCTGTAGCTTGTGTGGTTGGGGTAGAGTTCAGAAGTGACTGATGACAGGGAGAGCTGCACCACAGCAGTGCCACCAGACACCTGGTTTGTGGCTGCTGGCAGGGTTCACATCTCAGCCTCTTCAGCTTCTAGCCCCTTTCCTCTCCTGCTTCGATGTTCTCATGAATGAGTTGTTTCCTATTACCAGTTGGGATGGGAGCTGATGATGTTAACATCTGTTCTGTCGCCTTTTACATATGTTTTCCTATTTCTAGGTTTGGTTTCAGTGTGGGAAGGGAAGGGCATTCTTGCCTTTGTGGATCCTTACAGTATGCTGGCCCTGGTTGCAGCTCGTTCTTTATTTGGAGGCTGTCTGTGGGAGGCAAAGGCTCTGCCTCACTGAATTTCTCCATCTCTCTTCACAGATCATCATGGCTTCTCCTAGCCCCACTGCTCACCCCACCTGTTCCTATGATCACAGCCATGCCTTGTTCCCTTTGCCCAGAAGGAGCACACAGGTTCCAGTGGATCAGGAACCTGGTTCCAGAGTTTGGGATCTCCAGCTCACATGTCAAGGTGCTTTCTTCTCCAGCTGAATTCTATGAACTCTTGAAGGTAAGCTGTGGGTTTCGAGTGTGAATGCTTTTTGGGATCAAGTAGCAGGGCTGAGGTGAGAATGTGTTTAGCGCAGTTACATGAGTCTTTTGACAACATGTGTTCAAAGTATGTTCAAGTACTTCTGAAACATGATCTTGGCTGCAGCGAGCTCCTGGAGATCAGGCCATGTGTGGGCTGTCTGGGCAGCATGAGCCAGCAGCAGCTCCCACCCCTTGGCTTCAGAGGTAAGCAGAGGAGGGAAGGAGAGCTCTGCTGACTGAGGTCTCCTCTCACCCCCATGTGCAACAGGAGAGGAGGGCAAGTGCTCGGGACAAAGCCTTGATGTGGGTGGTGGGGAGAGCTGTGATACCACTCATGGCCTGCTAATGTGTCACTGCACGAGCAGCTGTAGATTCTGAGGAAGGCATTGGCTTTTCGTTCAGAAACAAAACTTCAGGACTGTGGGACCACACAGTGACTTCTGGAGGTCGTTTGGTCCAATCCCCTGCATAGAGCGAGAGCAACCTTGAATTTAGATCCAGCCAGGTTCACAGGGTGGGACACAGGTTTAAAGCAGTATGAAAGCTGGGATTGCTGGTGTGGTACTGATACAGCCTAGAGACTGCAGCTAGTGCAGTGTAACTGCCCAAAGTGTTGAATAGTTGTTGCTGAGAAAAAGTTCCTCAGCTTTCCAGAGAGTACTGATTTTTTTTTTTTCCCCTTGATTTTTGGATGCAGAAGTGGTGCTGATGTTGATTTGAACAGTTAGATCCTAATGATGGCGGTGACCGTGGGTGAACCTGAATTTATTTTCTGCTACTCTCAGGTGCAGATAAAAGCAGCCAAGCAGCGAGTGGTGATGGCTTCACTGTACCTGGGGACGGGGCTCCTCGAGCAGGAGCTGGTGAGTGTGGAAGGGGATTGGGAAGTGGGGGTGAATGCAGAAAGAAAATGCTTCCCCTTGCCAAAAGCATCTTGTTCCTGCAGGTGCAAGAGCTGTATGCGAGGTGCAGTTCATGAACTTGTAATTTCCTTAAGACTTTCATGTAGATTTACTTTGTTTACGTTTTCTCCTCTCCCTGAGAGCTTTCCTCGTGGTTCCTCACTGCATTCATGTACTTTTACCTTAGATGGAGGAGGGATTTGTGTGTAGTTCTGTTTTAAGCCTTCAACAAAGCCTTGGAACTGGTGAATATATTAATGAATGAATAAGCCTGGGTGTTTCTGACCATCAGAGTTTACAGGCATAGTGCTCCAAGGGCTTTTGCAGCACTGAGGGATCAGGCTTGATTTATTTTTTTCTTGTCTATATGTAGTCCTGTGCATTGTCTTGAGAATACAGTATGCAGATTCAGTACTATCTCTCTGCATTTAAGACAGAGGTCACTTCTGCTTTGTGTTGTTTACCTTTTGTTTCCTGTCCTTCCAGAAACAAAAGCATTCCCTAAGTCCTTTAGGGGGAAGTCTGACCTTGGCCAAATTCTTATGTCAGAATCAAATTCCACAGGAGGGTAAAGGTGGACGGAGTCCTGTGCAGAGATTTGTCCCTGGTTTTGTCTGGGCTTGTACACAGCACTGGAATTTGCATGTGACAAACAGCCTTGTAGCTAAGGAATAAAACTGCCTCTGTATAATTTGTGCGCTCCTGCCAAGATTTTTTTTGTTGGTAATGAAAGTCTATGGTTTGGGAATGAGGCTGGAACCTTTTCTGCTGAAATTAATTGCTGTTCAGAGGCTGGAAGAATGTATGCCTGTAAAACTGATGCCCTTTCATTTGCTGCTGCAGGGCGACAGAGGAGGATGCCAGTCTGACAGATGTGGTGTCTAAACTAGCAGTGTTTTGCATGACTAGGAAATACTCGTACTAGAGAATGGAAACTTTCATGACCACTGACCTCCTGGTTTCTGAACACTTTCCTTATAAAGCTTGACTTGCTTGCCGTAATGAGTAGTACAATCTCTCTCTGCAGGTGAATTGCTTAGAAGAAGCACTGGAGAAATCATTGCAAGCAAATGAATCACCAAACCTCAGAGTTTCCATTCTTCTTGACTACACCAGGGGATCTCGGGGTAGATATTATGATACCTTACTTTCTTCAAAAGCTTATTTTAGTCAGGCTGGACACGCTGTCGTTTTTGAGAGAGACTGTCTTGGCTGATAGGACCGACAGGCTTAAATCACGTCCATTTCAAAGCCTGTCCTGTTGTATACCAGTAACTGTGTGTTCCCAGAAAGTTGTCAAGCTGAACAGCTCTTCTTTAGAAAATAGTTGGTAGGAGCCAGAAGATCACGGGGTCAGACTCTGTGCTTTGTGTAACTTGTACTTTCTAGCTTGCCTAGTTCTCATGTCCGTACATCTGTCCTCATCCATTGTGCTCTTTTATATTTTCCTTTTAAAAGGAAAAGTGGGGGCAGTGTTGGAAGTAGCAGCACGCTTAACCTCCTGCAGTGCCTTTTTGTAGTGTGTTAGTGCTAGGCGTGGAGCGGTGTCGGTTCCAAGCCCCCTCACCTACAAACACACAGTTCTAGGTGTTGATGTTACTGCTGACGTAAGTGCAGATGTGATTAAAAAACCCCAACCTGCTGGTACCTGCCTCGTGTGCTGGCACTGCATTCTGTGATCAGCCTCTGTGCTGTGCTGTGGTGTGCTGCTCACCCGTGGGGAAGCAGTGTGTGACAGCCCTGTGTCCCCCAGGCAGGAGGAACTCTCGAACAATGCTGATCCCACTGCTGCAGCGATTCCCCAAACAAGTGCGTGTGTCCCTTTTCCACACCCCAAACCTGCGTGGGCTTCTCAAGCTCCTGATTCCAGAGCGTTTTAATGAGACCATTGGCCTGCAGCACATCAAGGTCTATCTCTTTGATGATAATGTGATCCTGAGCGGGTGAGTCCTTTCCTCTTCGTGCCTTTCTGTGGTTGATTTAGCAGAGTTTTTGGTGCTGTTAGAGTTGTTCAAACTTCATTATTTGCACCTGTTTTTTTCTGTAATGTCACAACAGTGCTTTTCTGGTATGGAAGAGCAACCATAGGTGTTTCATGTTATCTTCTCACGTGGAGGAGTCTTTCTCCAAAAGAAAAAATACATATCCTCAGGATTCAAAAGGAGATGGCCTATTTCTACATTAGTCTCATTATGTATGGGGTGAGATCTGTAGCTTAGGCTGGGGTGTTCAGGTTTGTACACCTATACTCTGTTCTGGAACTTTTCTTTTCTCTCCTAGTGCAAACCTGAGTGATTTGTACTTCACCAATCGTCAGGACCGCTATGTTCTCCTGCAGGACTCCCCTGAGATTGCAGACTTCTTCACAGAGCTAGTGGATGCAATTGGAGATGTGTCTCTGCAGCTACAGCAGGATGATACAGTCGAGATGATGGAGGGGATGGTACACCCCTACCAAGGTAGGAGGAAGTCTCCTTATCTGGTTGGATAAAATGATCCAGAGGGAAGGGAGTGATTTGTAACTTGATATTAATGTGTGCAGTGCTAGATAAGTGTACCTACACTGAAAGCTTAATGAATACAGTGCAATTTTGAGTGATTAATATTTTGTAGTTGAGTCTGTTCTGGGAATCAAATGAGTGTTGAGTTAGGAAGAAGGCTGAGAACGGTGGATTTTTCAAGCAGCTGATAGTCAAGTTTCTACTCTTCCTAGAGTTGAATGTTTTCCCTCTGTCATGTAGATGTGATACTTTTGAAACATGTTTTTCAGCCTTGGAGAAGAGAGCTGTGTGGACTTGGTCTTAACTCCTTCTCTTTCTGATATTGCTATCTGCTCAATAGCTGATGCATAGCTCTGTACCTTTAGATCTCAGATGTGATCTCTCCCGGTTTTCCTGCAGGAGATAAGGTGAAATACTGTGAGATAGCAAATCGAAGAGTGATGGAAGTGATCAACTCTGCCAGGACACGACAAGAACTCCTTCACACAAAGACTTTCCACAGCAGCCAGCAAGGCAGCTCCGTGTTACCCCAGCACAACTCTGAAACATCTGGGGGTCTGAAACCAGAACCTGACACCTGGATCTATCCCTTAATCCAAATGAAACCTTTTGGGATTCAAATAGATGAGATGGTCACAGAGACACTGCTGACAGAGGCTGAGCGAGATGCCAGGATATACCTCACCACAGGCTACTTCAACCTGACACAAGCTTACATGGACCTTGTTCTGGGCACTAGGGCAGAATATCGGATTCTTCTGGCCTCACCTGAGGTGAATGGGTTTTTTGGTGCCAAAGGGGTGGCAGGTGCCATTCCTTCTGCCTATGTTTACATAGAACATCAGTTTTACAATGAGGTCTGCTGCCTTCACCAACAGGAGAGGATCCAGCTGCAGGAGTACTCCAGGGCTGGATGGACTTTCCATGCCAAGGGTAAGATGTCTGTTTCTCAAGAGGACTTGTTCAGAAAGCACATGTGCTTTGCATATGTATGGGTTATGCAACTGGTGAGGGGATGGTTGGGTGCTGAGTCTAGATTCAACCTCCAAAGCACTCATCCAAGCTTTGAACATCCTGCTTGCCTAGAGCCAGGAGACAGCCGTGCAAAGTCCTATCCTGCTGCAGCAGTCCTAGGGATTATACAAGAATTATCTTGATGGTGGCACTAAGATAGAGTCTCAACATGAAATGAAAGAAGGCATCTGCATGGATATTTATATGTGATTGTGGTAGGATTTTGTTTCCCATATCCCCCTTCTCGGTTTGAACAAAGAGAAGCTGGGTCTTCCTGGAAGTAGGGCTTTGTGGGGTGACCCGTGCTTCAGGGAATTTAGACCAGCTCCCATTTATGGCACTTGGTGAAGTGCTGCTTACTGATTAGATGCACCCTTGTGCCTTCTGGGAGCTGGAGGGGAAGTTGTTGAGAAATGGATATTGCTTAACAAATGTAGATGATAAAAAAAAATAATAATGTGTATATATATATATATATATATATATATATATGATAGAGTACTGTCATCATAGCTTTCTGCAGAAGGTCCCAGATTCTTTCTGAACGTTCAGGCCATTCACAAGCCCAACACTGCCTTGATCAAAGTGTGAATATTTTCTCCTGACTAGCTGCTGCTTGTTGTCTCTCTCAGTTTTCCTTCCAGAAGATCCACGCACTGACTCTCCTCCTACATCATGCACAGCAGTGTGGAGTCGTGCAAGTAGCTGAGGGCATTTGGCTGCTCACACTCCTCCCGATGGAGACGTGGTGGTGCTGCACCTCACAGTGAGCAGTGCTCAGCCACGCTGGGGCAGTTTTGCTGTGCGTGGCAGCACCTTCTGCTGCTCTGTCACTGTGTCACTTCCTGCGCTGGCTCACCAGTCCCCCAGGGCAGTGCTGTTCCTGTAAGCAGTGCCTGATCTGGCACTCGATGACACGCCAGTTTCCCCAGGCTGTGCAGAGCGGCACTGTCACTGTTTGCAGCGTGTGTCTGGTGAGAAGGGTGGAAGGATGCGCCCCGAGCCAGCGCAGGCCTGTCCCGGGGCCCTGACCAGTAGTTCAGCTCCGTTTGTTTGTTTGAGATTAGCTGTTATCAGCTGTGGGAATGCCTCTATCTACCCGGCTTCCTGCAGGGCTGTTTGGAAGAAGGTTCAGAGGTGGCAGGGAGAGAAAGCTGCTGAGTAGGCCTTTTCTTGTCTAAAGAAAATACACGCGCGTTACTGAATTTCCTATATATAGAAGCTGTGAGCCTTCCTGACGCGTGCTGTGCCCTGGTGGCAGTGACATCAGCCTCTGCAGCTGCAGAGCCCTACCTCGGCGCCTCGTGGTGCCTGCCTGGCTGGAAGCATTGTGTGTGCCTCCTTCCAGGAAGCACCTGCTTTGCAGGTTGCTTCTCTTTGCCGGGCACTGCTGGCTCCCAGTGGGATTTCCTTTGTTGGCCCTTACTGAGCGTGGCAGCTCTCCCGCAGGATCCCAGAGGGCAGCCACCCATCCCTGTGCTGCAGCAGGAGGCTGTGGGCTGCCCGGTGCCCTGGGAGCAGTGTGGGGGGCTTGTTTATCTGTTCTGCAGGACATTCAGAAAGGATCTGGAGCCTTCTGCAGCGGGCAGAAGGGGAAAAAGGAGGACAAGTTGGGGCAAGTTGAAGGGTGACTGCACCTGGAGCCTGGCTCCTGGACTAGGAGCCAGTCTAGTCAAGTGCTGTCCCTGGGGGCAACACTTGGCAGCGCCTGTTACTTCATTCTCTTGCTAAGATGAGGGACACCCTTCAGTCTCCTATAGGCTATTGCTTCACAGCAGGTGCTGTAGTGCTGAGGCTGCTTTGCAAACTCTTCCAACTCCTCTTGAAACACTTTGTGTCCTCGAGCACGGCACCCACCATGGTTACGGCTGTCCTCGGGTCTGTTGGTGTGGCTGCAGCACCCGGCTCAGAGCCATCACACGCAGAACTGAGAAATGCAGACCTCTGCTGTGGAAGCAGCTGTCTGGGTGCAGTGCCACGGTGCCTGCCTACAGCAGTGTGGACCAGCAGGTTTCTGGGCGGGGTGCTGCGGGTGACGCAGAGCTATCTTTTGGGATTAGGGTCCCTTCCATGGAAGCGTCAGGTGACAGAGTGCCAGGCAGGTGGCTGTTTGCTCTGAGATAAGCCCATATTGCTGCTATTGAGTGGTGGCTGGGAAACTGCTCTTCCTCTTTCTGGAAAGGTGAGTCACTGTTTGAGCAGATCCTGCCAGGTGGCCATAAAGCTAACGACACAGTAAAGGGCTGCTGCGTGGCCGCTTAGAAGGAGCAAGACACTGGTTGCTGCCTGGCATGGCTCTGTCTGCAGGGATCCCCGTGGCTTGGGCACCAGCAGGCGATGCAGCTGCCATGATCGATGGCACAGCCTGCAGGATTTGTGCTGCTTGAGTACCTCCTGGGCTCCTTGCCTTCCACTGCACCCCTCTGCATCACTGTGGGGCAGTCTGTGGGGCAGCCACAGCACGGCCAGTGCCAGCCTGGGGCTTGGAGGTGCAGCTGAAAGCAGCAGTGAAGCTGCTGAGTGTGTGATGTGGGGGTGGGGAGGAGGTTACAGGAACCAGTGGTGAATCGGCAGCTTCTTACTCAAGGCATTCTTGGAACTGCTCTGGGGTTGAGTTAGGAAACCTGCTTCTATTTTAAGGCCTAGGTGGTTTTTATGGTACGGTTTCTTTGTTGTAGTCTCCATGTGACTGGCAGTGGGGAGCTGCCATCTGTCAGGAGCTGCTGGGGCTGTGCCCCCCGGGGAGGGCAGAGCTGTGTGATGGGTGGCCCTGCAAGCCTTCATCCTGGCAAGAGCTGAATTCATCTTCTGGTGAAGATCACTCCTCAGGAAACGAGTGGGTGTAATAATTAGCACTTCTCTCAGCAGTGCTTATTTCATATGAATTCACCTGTCAGAGCAAGGAGATGCCTCTTCATGCCACTGTCTTGTGAGGTCCCAGGAAGGGGATTGCTCACTGTGCTCTGCTCCTGCTTCTAAAACAGATTGCTCCAGTGCTCACGTACCTGTGTGGCACATTGTCAGTTGGTGAAGGTGTTCTTCTCTTTGCTGCAGAGTACTGACAGATTGTTTCCCTTATATCCGTGCATCTGAGATGTCTTGTTGCAAAATGACCTCTAACTCAATGACAGTTACTCATTCTGAATTATTTTTGGGGCCCTCTGTGCAATGTATTTATATTCTTAAGGAGTGTCCAGCAGCCCCCGTGAAAAGCATACGAGTTTGGACAGTGCAGGCTGTACAAGTGTACTCCAGGGATCACACAAGCATCCATCTGCAGGAAAGTGTGTTTTTGAGGGCTTGCTTTGTGTCGTGATCACTTAGAGCTGCTGTAAATCTAACGTGTTTAATTCATTTCTTCCAAGTTGAAGCAATTGTTTGAGGCAACCCCAGTCATTTCCTTTGTCTGCCACACTTCCTTTCTTCTCCTGTTTTTCCTGCAGGCCTCTGGCTGTACCTGGCAGGGAGCAATCTTCCCTGCCTGACCCTGATTGGGTCTCCTAATTTTGGATATCGATCCGTTCATCGCGACTTGGAAGCTCAGGTTGCAATAGTGACAGAAAACAAAGCTTTGCAGCAGCAACTCCACCAGGTAAGCAGCTGTTTACAGAGAGGATATGTGGATGCTTTGCTTCTTGGTCACACAGGGAATGCTGATGACGCAGTTGCAATAAAAACCTACAGCCACAATAATTCAAAACCTTCTCGAGCATAGGAAGTCTCAAGGAGCTGTCAGTTAAGTGACTATTGATGAGATGCCTGCTACAAGTGCCTGTTTCTGGGAAATGGAGGCCATAATGGAAAAGAACATGTGTCCCCAGTGAACTCGAGTATCGGAATGCTCAGGCTCTGGATGCTGAGAGACACAGTGCTCAGGGAGGATCTGCTGGCTCTGTCTGCTGCTCATGCAGCACATTCTCGGGCCTTATCCCCCAATATTTGGGCACTGCCAAGGTAGCAGCATGCTGAGCTGATGAGGTCAGGCCCTAGAAACCACCGATCTCACACTTCTGTAGGACTTTTTGCTTCTCAGGTGTTTGGGAAACCCTCTGTAGGACTACGAGTGCCAAGCAGTTAGCCTTTGGGTGGCTGCCCGTGCTCTGTGGAGGTGAACGAGGGCAGCAGATCTTAGTGTAATTTCTACAGTAAGAGCATTTCTGGGCTGGTCAGATCACAGCGCCCATGAAATTACACGCAGCAGCTCTTAGTGTTGACACAAGCATTTTTCAGTGGCTTAATGTTCAGTGTCCTGGCTTTTTCTTTTCTCATTAGGCAGCTTGGACTGTTCAGCACTCTTGCTGCTTCTCTTATCTGTCTTGAGTCTGAATCTTCTATGGCAGCTGATGTTGTCCCCTGTAATTTCTCACATAGTACTCTGATGCAAGGCGTATCGGTTTGGTGCCTCTGTGTGCAACTTAAGGATCTGAAAAATGTCTTATATTAAGCTGAGTCTTGGCATAAGAAGGCACAGATCAATGGGAATTGCCCTATTGCATCAGGGCTCTTCCTCAGAATGAGTCAGAGTATATCTAATCAAAAACAGTTCTATTACTGGAAGAGTTGCTTGAATATTTCAATTCATATCTTGCCTCTACTTGTTTCTAATGGAAGGAGAGAATCAATGAAAACATGACAGAGGAATTTTCTCAAACAGTGCACCAGTGATCTAATTTAAAGGGCTTTAAATGATTCCCATTTGCTGGAAGCTGCTTCTGAAATTGCCTGACTGTTTACTGTTCTGTGATCTTTGTTCAGAGGACTTCATTTTACGCCGAGGTGATGCAGCCTCTAATGGAGTGCTCTCTCCTTTTCTGTGCAAATTACAACTCCATTCAGCACTGCAGCTGAAATGTCATTGTCAGTTAAATGAGCAAACAAAATACTTAGTGTCTGTTTTTCAAGGAATTTGACATGTAGGGGTGTTTTCTGGGCTTTTCTATTTGCCATTTCTTTCTTCGATCCTTTAAACTTTCAGCCTTCTTAGTAATAACCTTCTGAATAATACCTGAGCTTTTAATGTCGCAGCTGATGGGCAGCAGCCACCTCTTAACTTGTACAGCCCCACGAAATCCCTTTGGCTGTGCAACATTCAGTTCCAAATATCATCCAGCATTTTTGAAATAGGGGCTTTGGAAGAAAGAGGTGGGCTGGATGTCTGAGTGAGCGAGCTGAGGGTTTTATGAAAGCCTCTGAATTTCAATTCAGATAACTGCTCTCACTTCCAGTGATCAGCTTACCTCACTGTATCAGATGACCATGACACAGAGTCTTCTTAGCAGGATTGATGATAGCATTTTGGGTTTCTAAAATTAGGCTGATTTGGCCCACGTACTTCTTCTGTCTGTTCCTGGTTCATCTTTCTGTGTTCCTTCCCAGTGCCTGGTTCCTGCTTTCTGCGTTGCACTCTGTGTTCTTCTGTTGTTTGTGACAACTAAACTAGTCAAAAGATCAGATACAGACTTACAGGAGATGATCTGTTCCTTGCTTGCCTGCAAATCTAGAAACCTAACTGGCTTTGGTAGGAAAACCACTTCTACGTTGGATCAGAAATCTTTCACGTGCAACATGAGCACATATTATCATCATGATGGTTCATTTCCTCTTTCTGCAGTATTGTGTACACAATAAAGGAGCCTAAGTGTTTCTGGTAATGTAGTTGAAATCATGACTGCACATTCATTTGAAAACACAGTGTTTGAGCTGTGTCTAGAAAGGAGTGCACAAGCCAGTCTCTTGAGATTATGATAAGGTTTCCTTTTCTGGCAATTACAGTGAGGGATTTAGGATTGTCCTGAAACTGCAGCTGTAAGAGAGCTAAGCTTCAGGGCACACAAAGGCAAAACCTCCTGCCTTTGCTGTCTGCAGAGTTTAAATTGCTAATTCTTGAGGATCACTTCCTTAGCACATCAGCAGTCATGCAGAGGTGGAGTTGCTGCTGCAGGGGATTGGAAGGGCAGCTCCTGGGTTGTCTCCTTGGTGTGTTTGTTGCTCTGTGATCTGTGCTCCATGGAATGAGACTGTTATGTTCAGGCTTGTGAGAATCCTTCTGGCAAGACTGTGGCCAGTTTTTCACCTTGTCTTCCAGGCTGTTATATCCAACTTAACACTTCTGATTTACTGGGATGGTTTTTCCCTACACAGGAGCAGGAGCAGCTTTACCTCTGCTCGGGTGTAGTGTCATCATCAACATTTGAGCAGCCAAGTCGGCACGTGAAGCTGTGGGTGAAACTGGTCACGCCTCTGATCAAGAATTTCTTCTGAAAGAAGCAGAGCTGCAGCTTTGGGTGAGTTTTGTGCTGTTCTGAGGGGGAGTTGATGTGACACTGACGGTGTTACTAGTGCAGTAACTTGAGCTCTGTACTAAAGTGTCTGGAAGCTTTGTGCAAGTGTTCTAGACTCAGTTGTCCGGATACTTAATAGGATGAGAAGATTTTGGTGTACTATTTTATACCACGGAGACAGGCACTGGCTTCTGTGTGATGGCCAGAGCTGCTCTCATCTACCTAACAGGTGATGATGCTGATAGAAATTATTTTCTGTGAAAGAGTGGAGCAGATTCTGTAACTCAGAAGTAAAGACAGAGGTTGATCAGTTCACAGCTGTCTTTCCTCTGAAAACTGGGAGGTGGAGGGTGTGAAGGTTTGTCTCTGTGGGAGAAAGGCGAGTGTTCCACGGAGCATGGCACTGCCCCGGCCCCTGTTTGTCCCAGGTAAAGGTGCTGGGCTTTCTGGGTCGTGCAGGTTGACCTGTGGGAAACTGCCAAATCTGCCTTCCTTCTGCCTGGTTTAAACAAATAAAGTGCTTCCGTGCAGGAATATGCACTGCGTGTAGCTTGATGAACTTCTGCTTGCAATTAGCACTGAGTGATCAAACGCATACCTGTGAAAAGAAGGAGAGCAGTGAGAAGGAAAGGAGTCTAGATGGCTGCATGCCATCGCTCTGTTGGGCTCTCTGTAGCAGCCTGGCTTTAACCAGTGCTTTATCAGAAACCACCCACTGAAAGCCAGTATCCATTGTGAGAAACTCCATGGATTTCAAGAGTAGTCTCCACACAACAGCAGTTCCAGCACTGTTTTTATTCATACTTTGCTAAAAGTTGTGGTGCAGCCAAACGACTGAGCTTTGTAAGGGATTTCTGGCAAGCAGAAGTTTAGATCTGCAGCAGCAGAGCGACAGCAGCAAGGATCCACTTGGCAGCTTTTTCTTTTGTCTTTAGGTTAAAGGTCCAGACGTAGGTGGGACCTCGCATCCGTGTCTTATAGACAGGACATTCGTAGACGTTCTTGGTGTCCATGCTGTCCACGGGGATGGCTCTGATGAAGATGATGGGCATCATGGGTGTCAGCTCCTTCAGCCAAGCATCTGCGATAGCCCCGGACGGGATATCCCATCGAGCACCTGCACGATTACAGAGCTGTCATGGTACCAGCTGCCCAAGGGCATCCTCACTTAGCATGGCTGTTTTTTAACTACTAATGGGTGGGAAGGGGTTGTTGTAGCAGCACAGTTGGAGGGGGTAAAGTCTGAAGGTTGGGCAGCCATGGTGCAGTAGTCGTTAGGGCTGACATGTTAGCGTCTCACTGTGACTCATGAGTGCATTTTGCCTTGCTGTGTGTGGGATGTCTGAATCAGTTGTGACCCCACTCATCCCTTTTGCAGGTTTACATGGTGAAAATAAAACGTGGCTGTGGTGGGAGCTACACTAAGCTGTCTTACTTGCCCTGTGCCCTTGTTTTTGCAGACCCTTTTGGTGCTCTGCTGATATTACCATCTCATTCCCTCTCATTTATTTTAGCAGTAATTATTTTACGTTCTGAGTTTCCTGACCTGTCATATTCACACGTTAAACAGAAGTGTAATGGATTTATTCACTAGAACTATGCAGCTTAAAGCTTAAAGTCCTCAGGTTCTCAAGTGGCAGTCTGCCTTTAGCTTCTGGTTTGTGAAATTCTGCTCTTAAGCCAGGCTGCTGCTGCCCTCAGCTGGCGTGTGTCTGACACTGGCGTGGGATAAAAGCTTTGCAAAAGCTGCCCTGAAATGTAGTAAGGTAGTGAGTATTAACACCTGCTGTGCGTGCAGGGAGTTTTAAGTCTGACCTAGGATTTCTCTGTGCCTGAAACATCTCCTACAAGATATAATCTTTTACCTTCCATGAATAACCCGTGTACATAGCAGCCTTCTCTGGGTGGAGCCATCATATCCTCACGGTTTTTCTTGGTCACTTCCACTGCAAGGCACATCTTGTCCAGTGGCCATTCATTTTTTCTAGCCATGGACTGCATGATAGCAGTGAGGAAGGACTGGGGATTGAAGAACCCTGCCAGCCACACCGTCACGGGCAGCACAAAGTCCATTGTCCAGATTTCTAGTTCCTGGAAAAGAAAACAGCAAAGTGCTGGAGAGCAGAGCGTGGCCTTTGGACAGTGGAGCACTGCTTTGACGTCACAGAGATGTGCTGGGCAGGCTGGGTTGGCATGGTCAGTGATGAATAAACACCAGATTGCACTGCAGCAATGCAACTCCAACTGAGCATTTGGACTGTATTAACTACTGCTGTTGTTTCTTCTTTACATATGTGGTTTTATTAAATATATATATATTTTTTTTCTGAGATGTATAAAGTTATGTTAGGGCATCTCTTGTTCTTTTGAAACGTGGCATATGCTAATGGTGAACTCTTCTCAACCTTGGGATAACAGTTCAGATAGTTGAAGCAGTTTAAAAGCAACACTGAAGAATAAAACAGTGAACTCCCAGTGATTCCTGGGCTCCTGTGCTACCTGCTTGCTCCTCAAGCTTTAGTGTTCAGAAGAAATCTGCTCACCCTAATCCGAAGGAGCAGGTCTGCATACCACGCTCCTAAGCTGAGAAGAGAGGGGTAGGCATAACGTGTCCAGGATTCAGGCACGTTGTCATAGAAGAGAGCACTGGCCAGATCTTCCATGTCTGCTGTAATCGTTAGTTCTCCCTTTAACAAAGAGAAAAGTGGGGGCAGTTGGAGGGAGAAGAAGCAAGGCTGGTGGCAGCGATTGCTTTCCAACCCTGCACAAAGCACAGGGCTGCTGTGAAAGCATCAGCAGTGGTAGCAAAGTGGTTTGAACAAGATGGGCTTTGAAACAAGCGAGAGCTATTTGTAGACCGTGGCTCCCAGCGCATACCTTGAGCCCCAGGTCTAATTCTTTCAAAGAGCGCCTGATTTCATGGGTCAGGATGTTCATTCTTTCACATTCCTGGAAGGCAACCAGCACATATGGTGTCTTATCCACTGCCTTGGCCATGATCTCTGCCATGTTGAAGGGCTCCGGCAGCTTCTCCATGATCTCATCGAGGACTGACTTCACCTGGAAAATGCAGACCATAAAACTGCTGTTATTTAAGGAAAAACACAAAGGCAGTAAGGTCTCTTTTTTTTTCTTCTTTGCTTTTGTGCTTTCCTGTGCTTCTTTGTTACTCATGCCCCACTCTTTTACTATCTGCTCCTGGTTGTTAATAGCCAGGAAGCTGAGACTGAAAATCAAGTATAAAGGCCAAGGAGGCAGGAGGAAAGCTTTATATATGTGTGGAAATAACTAGGCATGCTGTATCTACAGAGGACAGCATGTGACCTGTGTTGTGCCATGCTCCTCTCTACCCAGCTCTGAACCTCACTGTGTGCACTGAGCAAAGGCAAATGGATTGGGGAGCATTTCTCCCCTTTGGGTTTCCTGGCATATATGGAGAAGTGCAGCTGATGGTGCTCAACCTGCCTGCTCTGGGACTGATATAGGAGCAGGGGAGGGGGAAAGGAGCTGACAGGACACCATGGTCTCTGCTGTGGCTCTGAGCTCTGCTTCCTCAGCAGCTGTAGGAGTTGAAGCTCCTGCTGCTGTTCAGTGACAAGCTCCCCTTCCTGCTTGCTACTGGCTGTGACCCCGAGCTGCGTCCTCTGCTCAGCCCTGCCCCCCTCCAGCCACCCCTGCTAAAGCAGCAGCAGCTTCACTTGCCTTTTCCTCGCGGGAGGCACCTGAGCTACCTCCAGCATCTGATTCCTTGGGCTGCATTTCTAAAACTGTCCGAAAAAGCCTCTCTGAGGTGACGGTGAGGAAGCCGATCTCGGCGTTGGGATGGAGGCCGTACAGGTAGGGGCTCTCTGGTGGCAAGTTGTCATTGATGTACTTGTGGTAGCCCTGGGCAGAGGATGAGCAATTATGCACACATCAGTGCGAATTTAGCTTCAACCTTGAAAAATCCATCCTCACTTTGTGCTGCTGCTGCCTCGCAGCTGCCTGCTGGTACTCTTCCACTTGTCTTACCCACATCTTTTCCTTACTACCACAGGAACTGTTTTTTATCCAGTGATGCTGCATGTTTCCACTGGATGGAAGAAGCACAGCTTTTGTTTTTGCTATGCTTCAGCTTGGGTTGCAGGAGGCAACTCCAAAAAACGTGTGCTAATCCAGAGCAGCAGTTTTCCCCAGCAGATTGCAATGCTAAGTATTGCCTCCTGTGCTCAGAGAGCTCTTCCTACCTTGTAGTCGAGGCTGGGTGGGATCAGGAAGCCCGGGGCCAGGTGCAGCTCCCCATCCAGCATCTCTACACCGATGTACTCACTCAGGTAGGTGCGGCACAGGCGCCGGTCCCAATCATCTGTGATGTGCCCTCCGTACATGATTTCACCGAAGAGGTACCGGAGGTCATCCCATGGCACCTACCCCACGATGCTGCTGTCAGCAGGCTGCAGTCCCTGCGGGGCTGCTCTGCTGTGCGTTATGGCCGCTGCGGAGCCCCTTACCTTGGGGTTGGCCTCCAGGTAATTGTAGAGGACGTTAACGGAGATGGTCAGGTCGCTGTTGTTGAAGGGGTAGGAGCGGTTCCAGCCCTGAGCGCCAAACTTGCGCCGCTCCGCCACCACGGCGTGGAAGTAGCAGAGTGCAAACAGGATGCACTTGAACTCCATCTCTTTGCTGCACATCTCCAGCGTGTCCTGCAGGGGAATGGCAGTGAGAGTGGGCTGGCGAGGGGAGAACAGAGGTTACCATCCCCTCTGATGGTGGCTGATGGTAAAGGAGAATGGAGGAGTGTGTACTTAATATAAAAAAGCAAACCCATGTATAATTCCATCTTTAAAAAGCTTTCTGGCTGGTTAACTATTGCACTCATAGTTTTAATGAACAAATCGGGATCTAAATGTGCTGTGACTCCTCTACATGAGGCTGCTCACGGGGACGGAGCAGCACAGGTACCTGCGAGAAGAGGTCGAGGGCTTTGTGCAGGTTGGCGTGCATGCCGGTGGGCGGCTCGTTGGTGATCTTGATGGCGTTCTCCAGCAGCCCCTGGGGGATGATGTGTGCCTCGGGGCTGGGTGCTGGCTCGGCGCTCATGAACACGCGGTAGTCGGGGTGGCTGCCCGTGCTGTGCCGCTCCACGCGCTTCTCCAGCGTGCCCAGCCAGCAGGCCACCAGGTGGATGTTCTGCAACACAAACCCTGCGTGTTTCCCCCTGGACCTCTGCACGTGGCAGTGCTGCCACCATGGGGTGAGGGCTGTGCCATCTGGGGCTGTGCCCACCTGCAGGATGACCCAGTGTCCCTGTGCTGCTGCCACCTCCAGCGCCTGCTCCGCCACTGCCTCCTGGCCCTGCCCCAGTGAGACGTTGTGGATCCTCCCGTTGTCGATGGTGAAGTTCAGCTTCTTGCCTGGAAGAGGAGGATTCAGCGCTTTGTGTTTGTGCTGATGGGAGCACAGGGGAGCTCCTGCCATGCAGCACTTCAAGGAGAACCGACCCACTGCCTTTGTGCTGCAGTGCAGCTGGGACCTGGCTTACCCAGCGCTTCCACATCCTTCAGAGGATCAACTCCAGGCGAGAGAATGAAAAACACGGGCGTGGAGGGGCTGCTCTCCTCGTACGACTTGGAGAACTCCACACTCCTGCCTTCCACAAACTTGCTGCCCATCTTCTCTTCCACAAAGTTCCTGCAGGAAAGCAGCACCCCGCCATGAGCCGGGGGCAGGCACAGGCTGCAGGCGGCTGCTGGAGGGGCACGGGCACCTGACAGCATAGGTCATCCTGTCGGGCCGCATGCAGCGCAGCATGCACAGCTTCTGCAGCGCCGTTTTGTTCTTCCACTCCTGGGGGAACACCTCCTTCTCAGGCGCTTCGGACTCGACGAACTTCTTCCATCGCTTGGCAGAGCCCTCGATGTCACTGTCCAGGTTCTTGAACTCATCCATCTCTGAGAGGGCCTGCAGTCACAGGTCCTTGCTGGGTGCTGCCCTCCCATCCCAGGGTGGGGGGGGGTGAGGGGGGTATGTGGTTAACACAGTGCTGCTGGTTCTGTGCTCCCTCCCCAGCTCAACCCGAACCCACTGCTGTGCCACACTTGGGACCACGCCATGAACCAGGACCCACCTTGATGCCACCCCAGCCCTGGGGCTGCAGGAAGTCAACGGGGGATGTGAGACCGGTCTTGAAAGGGAAGCGCAAGAGGAAGTCCAGCTCTGCTGGGCTCACTTCTTTCTTGATGGCCAGCACCTGATGAGCCAAGAGCACGGACTGGTGGCTGCTGCACAGGAGCCCTCTACTTGCAGCCCCTACTCTCCATCAGCAGCAAGGGAGTAGGAGAACGTGCCTAAAATAACAAATTCACACCCAGTACCAAACATCAGAAGCTAAACACATTTGCCTGCATTACCTGGAAGGCAACCTGGGCCAGGAAAATGAGCTTGTCCTTCTCAAAGAGGCCACGGGCGGTGTACATGAAGACCGAGTAGGTGATCTCATCCGTCAGGTTGATCACCCGCTGCCCCACGTCCTCAGCCGGAGCTGTTCGTTGGATGGCTTTCTCAAAGACCACGTTGAATGCCTACCAGAGCAGGGCTGGGCTCAGTGCTGTGCTTCCAAGCACTTTGTTTGAGGTGTTAATGGTGAAATACCCAACCCCTGCTCCACAGGACCCGACTGCCGCCTCGCCTGACGCTCACCTTGAGGGAGAACTGGTAGATGGGGTTGATTTTGTTGAGGTCGCTGAGGATGAAGTACAGCAGGGATGCTCGTTCTGCCGCTGGCCGGTAGTTCTCCCTGGCCACGTTTATTTCCACCTCTGTGACTTTGGATTCCTTCACCTTGATGCACATGAGCACAGTGTTACGGCCGTGCCCCGCAGCAGCACCCGGTGCCCGCGCTGCCTGGTTACCTTCTCCTCAATCTCCATGGCCGTGCGCTTCGTCGTCTCCAGGTTCTCCACCAGCGCTGTGTCCCCCAAGAAGTTCCCCGAGGCAGCGGAGAGCCGGGCAAGCAGGGAGTCCTCCAGCTCCTTCAGGTGGATCTTGAACTCGTTCTGGCTTTTTGTGAGGTTGGCCTGCAGCAAGGCATGCACGGCATGAGCCATAGCTGCTGCCATCACCACACAGAGCAGCCCCGCTGTACCCAGCAGCTCTCGTGGGCTCACACCTTCAGTGTCTCCAGGTCGGGGCGTTCCTTGGCTACCACAGCAGCCAGCAGCTGGTCCTCCAACCCCTCGCGTGTCACCAGGAAGTTGATCATCGTGCACTGTGCCTGCATCTCGGGCTTGTAGTGTGGGTTGAAGTACTTGGTGTGCAGGATCAGGCGGAACTGCGGGTGGTACTCCACTTCCTTATCTCCTATCTTTATGTATCTGTTTGGGTAATTACATTCATTTCTGTGCGTTTGGCAGTAATTCGTGACACAGAGAAGCCCGATGGGGACGGGGAGGTGGCTCGGAGGGGTCAGGGGCTCAGCACAAGCCCCGTGGGCTGAGCACACGCCTGCATCTGCTAGGAGCAAACCTCCCCATTTATCTGGCTTTATCCTGCAGGTGCACTGGAGAACGCACTTCTTAAACCTCAAATACAGGACCCATCACCTACCCCCCCCCTTCACCCCCCCCCCCTTCACTGGAAATGCCATGGGTAAAGTTAAATCTATGGGATGTGGCCAAAGCTCTTGTTTGAAAGGGGCCAGGCCAGGCCCCAGCTGCTGCTGTGCAAAGGGGCATTGAAGGGCAGCAGAAGGTCTGTGAGCACACCTGCCCTTCTTGATAGTGTTCCTGCCCAGCAGGTGGTCCAGTACTGGCTCCACCGTCTCTCCAATATCCTCAATTAGCAGTGTGTGTCCTTCGGAAACCGCCTGCTCAATGGTGTCCAGGTAACTGTGGGCAGACAGGAGCGGGCTCATGGGGAGCTCAGGCAAACAACGGCCTGGCTACCCCCATCCCACCCCGTCCCACCTCCTCTGGCCCAGCCGGATGGCCTTCAGCTGCTCCCCGTATTTGTTCCTGATCCACTTGATGCCCTGCAGCTGGGCGTCCACCACCAGCGGCCACCGCTGCGTGTTGCAGAGGATGGTGGCGTTCTCGGTGGAGGTGCGGTCGCTGGGCAGCCCCTGGTTGCTCCACGTGGCCACGTCGGCAGCGTCGGTGAGGAGGCTGAGGGGGTCCAGCCCCGGCGTGGTGGGAATGGGCACCTGAACGAGGGGGGACATCGGGGGCTCAGCCCAGAGCAGCACGAAGCCCTCAGTGCTGGGGCAGAGCCGGGGGACCCATAGCTGCACACCTTCAGCCCCTGCAGGTAGGGGACCCAGCACTTCTCCATCAGCTCGGCCCGGGTACTTCTTGGTGAAGTAGCCAACGTAGGACACGAAGGCAGAGATGAGCAGCACATCCCCACACAGTGTCTTTTCCTGCTCCCTGAACGCCTCCACCGACTCAGCCCAGCGCACGTTTTCGGATGCCAGCCCCCCGATCAGCCTGCAGGCATCGAGCACAGCGTGGGGGCACGGCCAGGATCAGCCCTAGCGTGGCCCTCAGCACCACCCCTCCCCAGTTTCTGGCCCCACTCATGAGTGGGGATCTTTAGCCAAAGGGAGCGAGGGCCCTGGTTCTGTGGGGTCCCACTGTGGGGGGAGGCAGTGTGGAGCCCGTCTGCATGGTACCTGTTGGCTAACACGATGACTCTGTTGGTTGCATCAGCCTCCTGCTGACATTTGATTTTTTCAGCCGTCGCTTTCTCAAACCGTGCAGTCAGAGTTGCCAGATTGGCGTTCAGGTCCTTCAAAAGACAACACGCCTGCTGTCAGCTCAGCCCATGGGCAGCGAGCTGGATGCAGGAGGGAGCTCAGCGGGAGCGAGGGGCACTGACTGAGAACACACAGCTGCAGCCAGGCTGGGGCTGCACAAGTGATAACCATCTCATTCACCACTGGCTTCTCATCAATCCACCGTCGGGGTACACCGGCCAAGGCACACAGCCACAGTCCCGCGGCCGCCCGGCCTGGGGGGAGCACACACTTACCGCAATTTTCTTCTTAATGCGGCTCAGTTTGTCTTGTGCCTCCGCCAGCTCCGCGTTGGCCTCCTCCAGCGCACGCCGCTTGGGCTCCACCTCACAGTACACGTTGTAGAAGCGGACGATGTTCAGGCACCAGGAGCACAGCCCCGCTGCGGCTGTCGACTTGGACATGATGAACTCTGGGTCAAAGCTGGGGTCCGACTGGTAGCGCCTGCGGGGGGGACACGGCCCTGCATCTCCTGCTCACGGACACCGTGAGCATCTGGGTCCCATGGGTGGCACCGTATCGTAGGGGAAGGAGCCCTGCACTCAACTGGAACTCCTTGAGACACGCCTCGGGGATGTGCTCCTTGTCAAACTTCTTCAAGGTGTCGAGGAAAGCATCCACTTTCCCCATCATGAGCTTGGCCGCCTTCCAGCTCCTGTCCTTCGGGATCTTGCCGTGCGGCGCCGTCAGGATCATCACGGCCGCCGTGACATTCACCACTGCTTGGGGCGGGGACCCGAAGGACTTCAGCTCCGTCAGGTTGTTCTGGGGAAGGGAGTGCGGGGCACTGAGCCATGCTGGGCACGGGATACCTGGGGGCTGCAGCTGCAGCACCATGTTCTCGCACCTTGTTGAGTGTGTTGAGGGCTTCTTGCGCGGCGATGAGCGCGGGTTCAGCCTTGGCCAGGTCGGTCTCGCACGCTCGCTGCTTCTCAGCCACGTTCTGGGGAGGTGAGAGGGCAAAGCGGGCTGAACAGATGCGCCGGTGCCGGGTATGGAGCAGTCAGTGCCGCCCATGGGTGCTGTCTAGGGCCACATACCATGTTGATAGCCTGGACTTTCAGCTCCTTCTCGTCAGCGATGGCTTTCTCCTTGCTGACCTTCTCTGTTTCAACCCCCACCACGTGGATCAGTTTATCTGCGTTCTCGTTCTTCTGCTTCAGCTCTTCCTCCTGCACTGCCAGCGTGGCTTTCAGGTCATCCACCTGCACAGGGGGGAATGGGAGAGGTTGGGCAGTGTCAAACCCCGGGAGCCCAGGAGGCACACTGTCCAAACTGAGAGCTATGCTTGGGGCCAAGCCCTGCTCCTGTGTCCACCATTCCTCTTCAGGAAGGATGTGGAGCATGCCCACCTGTGAGGCCGTGCTCTGCAGCTTTGCCAAGCCATTCTCCAGCCTCTCGATCTTGGCTGTAAGCTCACTCCTCTTCTTAGAGAGCAGGGTTTGGTAGAGCTTGATCTGCTCCAGGAAGGTCTTTGGTGTGGTGTAGTTGTAGCGTTGCTCCATGGCCAGGTAGGTCTGGGACATCTCCTTCACGCTCATGTGGACGTAGGACATGAACTGGCTGATGGAGCCCTTGACCTCAGGCTGCAGCAGAGCAGCACAGTGAGCTCCGTAATGCTGTGAGGGGTGAAGCCAAGCACCAGCTGTGCACCCAGCAGCACTCACCTCTATGTCCCCCGTCTCCTCCAGGAACCTGCTGCTGACGGACACCAGGGCGTCCTCTGGCCACTCGTGGAACCAGTTGATGGCCGTGCAGTTGACTATGGCAGGGAACCTCCTTGCCCGCACCCGCAGAGTGGAGCCCACGGGGGAGAAGCACAGGATCACCTGGAATGGGTGGCACTGCTGAGAGGGGTGGCTGACATCTCCTCCCACCCACTGAAGTCCTGTCCCTGTGCCCACGGATGGTTGGCAGCTCTGCTTGGTGGGGGCATCCCAGCCCCAGCTCCCTTTGGCCACAGCCATGGGGCTGCTCGCACACAGCCCTCTGCTCAAGAGGGAAACCCGTGGGTGTCTGCGTGCAGCTGCACCTCTGGTCCTCAGGGCATGCAGCGCTGGGGATGCTTTGAACACACCTTCATTCACACTCATTACAGCATAATGAAACCTCAGCAGCCTGCATCGTGTTTGCAAACACACTTTGAATTCAAGACATCAGAAGCCCTCGCAAACACTGCTCCTGGGTGTGCACCCACCTTCAGCTGACGCCTGACTTTCTCTATAAATAATTTCCAGCAGTTCTCCCTTGAGTCCTCCAATCCCAGGAACTTCACTTGTGGCTTCATGGCATTGATAATGTTTTCCAGTTCATCATCCTGGAAAAGCCCCGGCACCTCCCCGGATGCCAAGAAGTCATTGATCAGGACCAAGAATGATTCCTCCGCCACCTGGGAGTCCGTCATCAGGAACACAGTGGGGATGTTCTTCACAGCTGCCTTGATGTACTGCGAGGCAAGGTCCAGCTGGGGAAGCAAGGAGCATCAGTGCACGGCTGAGCCGCCCCAAGGCCAGGGGGGATGTCAGGGGGACCCACTCTCACCTTCAGGTCTGGGATGCCGTATCCCTTCCTCAGTGTCATCTGAAACACTTCTAGAGAGCTGATGTAAGCGGCAAGCCGGGAAAGGCTCTGCTTCCCACTGCCCCCCACCCCCACCAGCAGCGCGTTGCCTCGGGGGGACTCCAGGATCCGACTGATTCTGCAAACGTGAGACACCGCGTCCTCGAAGAGCACCTATGGAAAAGGTGAGACAGGGATTAACATCCCGAATCACGGTGCCAAAAGCAGTGAATGCCCCACATCACACAGTGCCACGGCCGTGCTGTGGCGTGAGCTCACCAGGTTCATTGCCGCATTGACCTCATTGTAGCTGTCCAAGGCCTCCCCCAGCAGCTTGCTGAGCGACGGCCAGCTTGGCACCGGCAGGTACTTGGGCTCCCTGATGCCCTGGGCAAAGTGGCAGTAGATGTTGGGCTTGGCGAGCAATGTCTCATCGCTGAGGTCCTGGAAGAGAAATGGGAGCGGTGGGCTCGTGGGAGGAACCCTGTCCCGGTGCACTGCTCCTGGTAGGGCTATGCTCAGCATCACTGTGACCCCCCTGGCAGTGTCACGCCGTCCTTTCCCAGCACAGCTTACAGCAAAGTATTTCTTGCAGGTGTTGGTTAGCATTTTCCCAAAGCTTTTCTGATCCTTGTCGTCAATGAGCTTGTCCCCGTAGACCCGCTCAGCTTCGTGCAGCCACAGCCTCACCAGGTCCGTGGGGCTCTGCAGGCACTCGGCGGTGGAGAACAGCAGTCCCTGCAAACACGGGGACCCTCAGCCCACAGGGTCCATGTGCTGCTGCTCAGAGCTGACTTAAAGAGAGGATTTGGGCACTGCAGCAGGGACATGGCGTGCTGCAACCGTGTGCAATAAAGGAAGGAATCACTTTAACAGGAGCAACCTGCTACCTGGAACACGTTGGAGAGGTCCCGGAGGTTGAAGAGGTAGTGGAACTTGATGGCAGTGGGCAGGAAGGTGGTGGTGACACGCTGGTGCAGGGCTGTGGGCAGGACATGGGGTGAGCAGGCATCAGAGCTCTGGGGCTGGGAGCTGCTGAGCCTCACCTGGCACTGCCCTCCCACAGCCGGTGTAGGAACTCACCCAGTGCGGCCGCCACCAGCTCTGCCTGCAGCCTCTGCACAGTCAGTGGCACCTTCTGCAGGGCCAGGTGCTGAGCCAGGATGGCACTGTAGATGGTCAGCAGTGCGTCCTGGCCAGGGAAGCTCACGGCGAAGACACAGAAGTGTCGCTGCAGCAAGGAGCACAGACTCAGGGGGAGCAGTGCCCTGCGGGGCTGATGGAGCTGGACAGCGCTGCGGAGCTCCCCGGCTCCGTATGTGCTCTGGTCCCAAGTTGGGGCACAACCCCCACCCCAGGAGAGCAGCACTGTGAGCCCCATGTACCTGCAGCCTGGAGTCAATGGTGAAGGACCCAGCAGTCGGGTTCATGCAGGCCACGTACTGGCAGTTGTGGATGTCCTTCAGGGTCAGCTTGTTCCTGTCGTACCTACACAGGGAGCAGCACAGTGATGTTTTCTTCAGGTGGGTTCCCCCAGCCCCACCGCACTGCCCTGTGCCCACATCTGAGCATCACCGAGTTGTTGCGTGTGCCAGCAGCCACCTACCAGTGCCCATGGTCCATGTGCTGCCGGATGAGTGTGTGCGGAGCCACAGTGCCATACTTATCCACCTCGGGCATATTCAAGTCATCAATGAAGTAAATGAGCCTCTTAGTGCCCGGTGGGCCATAGTTCCTGCCCGACTTCTTCTCCAGAGGCTTCTCCAGGATGGCTGAGAAGCGAGGAGAGCGTGGGCCATGGGGAAGCACAACAGAGCCCCCGAAGGGACCACTGCGTCCGGCCCTTACCTTGGAGCATGGCAGAGGTGGTGTAGAAGTTAAAAGGCACAGACTGCACCAGGTACTCCTCCGTGCTGAGTGCTTGGAGCTTGTCCCACATCAGCACGGTCTTCCCCGTCCCCGTGTTCCCCACCAGCATCAGTGGACGCTGCTTCTCCATCAGCAGGTCCATGAAGTAGCGGATGCGGACGGTCTCGGTGGTGTGCACCATGGAGGCCTGGGGAAGGCACATGGTTGGGATGTGCCACAGTGCAGTGTGCCCACACCCACGGGGCACTTCTCCTGGCACTACTGTTGCTCTGAGCGAAGGCACCGCCTCACCGCACCAATCCTGGCCCTCTCTACAGCAAAAGGTCTCAGTACTCAGCTATCCTAAGGGCTTTCTGACCAACAACTGAAGCCATCAGGCTCACGTTATCAAAGCAACACAACACCACTGCTGAGACTTGCACCACTTCTTGTCCAGCCAACGCGTGGCTCAGCCCAGCCCCGGTGCTTCCCGTTCCCATCACGCCTTTGACGCAACCCTCCCTCACTGCAGCGTTTCAAAAGACGCATGCAAATTGTGTATTAAAGCACTTTTCATGTTCAGGCAAGGGGAAAAACTGCTGGCTAACAAACTAACACAGCATGGCGAAGTTGGTGGGAAATACCTGCAAAGGCACTTCGGGGTCGAGCTTGAATGTTGGCACTTTATCAGTCCAGGGCATGAATTTCTTTGTTTCCGGATCGATGTAATAGTCAAAAATTGTCCCCTGAGCAGGAAACTTGACGGCTTTGAACTCGTTCACCCACCACTTGCTGAACTCCACGCGGTAATCCATGAGCTGGAAGGAAGCAAAAAACTCAGAACATGGCCAGCGTGATCATTCAATGCTCCCACAGCACCGCAGCCCAACCTGGTCCTGGAACATGGCCCCACCGAAGGCCCAGGTGCAGGCAAACACAAAGTAGAGCTCGTAGAGCTCACAGGGCGAGTCTGGTGGCACGGTGTGTGGCGTCAGGAGGCACTCCAGCAGGTACAGGATCATCTGTATCACCGTGATCTCAGGGATGGGGGTGATCTTCTTGAACCCCGACTTGAGCTTCTCCAGGCACACGGGTATGTACTTGTTGAACAGGATCATCAGATGGGCCTTCTCGGACTGCACAGCTCTCTTCTCGATCCAGCTGGTCACCACACTGCAGAGGGACAGGTGAGGAGGGCTGCAGGTGAGTGGGGCTGCAGGGACATCCTCATCCCCATCCCCATCCCCATCCCCATCCCCACGCTCACGGGTTCCAGCCCAGGTCTGCGGGGTTGATGTAGAGAATCCCTGCTCGGGACACGGTGGCCGGCGTGGCGGTGCGCAGGTGGCTGATTTCAAAGAGCAGCCTCATGGTGGGGTTGAGGGGGATGCGCTCATTGCTGGCTAAGGTGAGGACCTGGGGGAGGCAGCCCATCATGGAGGGCAGCTGCGATTTCAGGGAGCGAGCACAGAGAGGTTTACCACCCTCAGTTCACAAGCCTAGCTCCTTGGGCATGGTGGCACCGACCTTATTGTCATCCATGACTGTGTTCAGGGACTCGATCCACATGGGGTCAATATCACCATCGAGGATGATCCACTTGGGCCCCTTATGTGTGATGTTGGCCAGGTCACGCATCGTTGAAGAAAACAAGCCTGTCCGTACAAAGACGTGTGGGCTTTTCCTGCCCATCTCTTCCTGCTCAGGGCAGGTTTGCTGGGGCATGTGCTGGGTTGGTGCTTCCCCTGCACACGCCTGTGCTCCCTCCTCTCCCCATCACCCCAGGAAAAAGCCCCAGGGCGAGGTCTTCCCATCGCTGCCACCACACCATGGGCAGAATGTTCACAAGGATGCATCTCACAATGGCATTTCCCTGTGCGTCAGCCCCTCACCGAGGGCTTGGATGAGCACGGTCCCACCCAGTGTAAGCTCCTTTCATGGAGCTTTGGCCTCTCACCGTCCTTCCACTCTCGCGTAGATGGATGGATAATCCCAAAGAGCTCATCACAGGTCACAGCCTTTGGGTCGAGGTCCACAGTGACCGGCTTCCGCTTCATGTTGCGGTACGTCTTGTTGAGTGACCTCAGCACCTGTGGGATGGCACTGCTGCAGTGGTGGGGGCAGCTTCTGTGGGTCCCACAGCCTTCTCCTGGCTCCCACCCCCCCAGGTGTGCTCGGCCGCTACCTGGGACTTGCCACAGCCGGCGGTACCGACGACGAAGACGGAGTGCCGCACCTGCAGCAGCTCCTCCAGCTGCACCACCTTCAGCACAAAGCTCTCCTCCGCCTGCAGCTTCAGCTCCAGCACCGACTGCTTGATGACCTGGGGGAGAGGAGGTGCTGATCCCCCCACCCTCCCTCAGCCTCCCCCAGGCCCTCATGCCCAGCACACCGTGTCACCTTCTCAAAGTTCAAATCCCTCTTCCTGGGGACATCCAGAGTAGGGAATAGGTCCCTGATCAGCCCCATGAACACAGGCAGGTCATCCGTCACGATCTTTGGGATGTTGAAGTCCCTTAAGGCTCTCATGAGGACCTGGTCCTCGGCACGGTTGGGGTCCCCCCTCTTCAAGGAGCCCGCTACCACCAGCACAGACTTGATAGCCCGCAGACCCCAGTCGTAGTGGTCCTGCCAAGTGGGCAACAAACATCATTTTGATGAGAGAGCTCCTTGAAACAAAACCACAGGGGGATGTCCTCTCCTCCCCCCACACTCAGCAGTCTGCCGTGCCCCACAGAGCTGTCCTGGGGCCCAGGAATGGATGGCAGTCTGCTGTGCTTCCTGGGAAGCACATTTCTGTTGGCTTCTAAATCACTTCTGCTGAGATGCGCAAAATCTGCACGCCCTCATCCTGGCCAGCTGTATTCTATTCTATTTTGAAACTTCTTGATTTCTTCCAGAAGGCAGAAATATGCCGTACGAGTGTTGAAGTGAGATTTGTCCAGCCAGAGAGCTGGGCTTTGCAAGCCAGCACATCGCCAGCTGAGGGATCTCAAACTGTCAAGGTTGGAATTCAGGTTAACTCTTTCCCTTAAAGAACCACGGATGTTGTCCCATTACCTGTTTGGACAGCAGCTCCTTGCAGAGCGTGTACAAAGTGATGAATTTCCTCGCTAGAAGCTTGGCATCAATAAAGCCTTCTGCGACGAGCATGATTTCACAGATGAGCTCAAAGTCCGGGACCACCATGGCACAGGGTCTGGGGAAGCAGAGCAGGTTAGCAGGGTGCACACACAGCCACGAGCCATCAAGACTTGCACCCCGGTTTTTGATTCAGATCACACACTGGTGCTGTTAGAAACAGGCAGCAACCCCACGCAGCTCCCATTACACAGCCAGGTGCTCTGAGCACCATCCTGCAGCTGAGCACCTCCAGGTTAACGGTGACCTATCTGCCTGCTGGTACCTGAACAGAGCCTTTAAGTTTTCGGGCAGTTCTGTCCGTCCTGCGTAGCCAGGGTTCATCGTGATGAACAGCCCGACCGACGGCACCAGCGATATCGTCTCTCCGAGAAAATTGAATGTTTTCTTCTTGGCACGAATTGCATCCTGAACACACTTCACCTGGGCAGGGAGCAGAGGCACTGCAGTGCTCGCGGGGCTGCTCGCAGCCACGTGAGAGCCCTCTGCCACCATTCATCTCCAAGTGACAGGGAAAGGCACCAACCTGCACCGCAATCACTGACAGCACCTCCACCGCGATGCGGTTGAATTCATCGAAGCAGCCCCAGGCCCCGGTCTGAGCGAGCCCCTTATAGATGTTGCCACAGGACTGGAGAGCAAAGGGGAAAAGGCTTCAGAGGCACCGAGCACCCTGAGCATCAGCTGCAGAGCACGCTGCTGGGAGCTGCTCCTTTGGGAAGCACTGTGCAGCAATGCAGCTGTGTTCAGCTCCCGGCAGCTGCTGCCTGGCCCCACAGCTCTCGTGGGTCTGGGAGAGCAGACCGAGGTCCCAGCCCCATTTCAGGGCACAGCTGTGGGCACTGCAGCATGGGCAGCAGCGCACCCCAGAGCTCTCTCTGAGCCCCACTCCTCTACCTTATAATCCATCTGCTCAGAGCAGTTGAAGACGTAGACCATCATGCCCACCGCCCGGCCCAGGTCCTTGGTGGTCTCTGTTTTCCCGGTGCCTGCAGGGCCGGCGGGGGCTCCCCCCATGAAGAGATGCAGGGACTGCGTCAGGGTGATGTAGCACCTGGGGGCAGCGGGGGGGGGGGGAGGGGCTGAGTGTGACCGCGTGGAGCTGAGCGTGGGGCACGTGGAGCCGATCCCTACCGGTCTGTCAGCGGGGTGATGACGAGCCGTGGTGTGTTGCCCAGGTACTCGTAGGAGTACTTCAGCTCCGCGTCGCAGATGTTGGCGTAGCAGTGCCTCTGGATCTGGTCCCAGCGGTGCCGCAGCTGTGACTGCCACGCGAACGCCTGCGCGCTCTCCACCTGCGGGACAGCCATCACTGCCTGCTCCTACCCACACCACCGGGGTCTGCTCCTTGGGGAGATGTTCTTTGGGCTGCTCCAACCCAGAACCAGCTCCCCCTTCCCCCTACAAAGACTCCATCCCCCTGCAGTGCTCCTGGTGCCTTTGCTTCCCCTCTGACCTCCCCGTGCACTTTGGCTACTTTGAAGACTTCAGAAAGCAGTCCTGCTCTGAGGTGCTGAGAAAGCAGTGAAAATCAGATCTGTTGACTTCTACCTTTGTGAGGATCATTTTGGCCACGACGTCTCTGGCGTGCACGTCGATGGTGCAGATTGTCATGATCTTCATTCTGTCTCCTGCAGACAAGTTTCCAATGAGCAGTGAAATCAGCGCGTTCAGCTGAGCGATCTGAGGAAGGAAAGAAGTGAGAAAAATTACATCGTGCTTTCCTGTCCGTCTGCACGGCCTCATCCCACTGACAGCAGCAGGGCCTGTGGGAAACAAACCTGCTTCTTGTTATAGTCCTTAATTGCATTTTCATAGCCCTCTTCCAGCTTTGCAAAGGCAATGCCGACTTCTGTGGTCCACCAGATCTGGGTGCAAGTCAGAGCAACCTGCAAGCAATTCAGCAGACAGAACACCCTTCAGTGGCTCAGGAGCCGGCCCCTCAGCCCCATCTGGCCCCATGGCAGCCCCACCTGTGCTGGGTAGTCGAACACCCACTGCTCCCGTGGCTTGTCCTCATAGCTGGCCACAGCCTCGGGGATCAGGTACCTCAGTGTGGAGCGCATGCTGTCCAGCACACGGTTCAGCCACACCTCCACCTGTGTGTGCAGCACAGTGAGTGTTTCCCAGCCCCGCTTGGCTCTGATGCATGCAGGTTGGGCTGCAGTTGGCCCCAGTCCCCGCTGACCTGCCCAGACAGATCGCACTCGGCACACAGTGGCACAAACTCCTCCTCTTTGCTGAACATCCCCAGAGCTGCCTTCAGTGGCTTTTTGTCCGGGCTCATCTTGAACTTCAGCTTAGCAAGACTGTCAAACAGCTTTGAGAGGTGCCGGGACACCTGTGGGCAGCGGGGACAGGAGCCCCGGGGGGGTCAGAGGGCATTTTGCAGCCCAGGATGCTGCACCCCTGAGCTGGGATGCTGTTCTGTTTCCCTGCAATACATCAGGATATGGGAGAGGGGGGGATGTGCCTCCGGGCTCTGCTCAGCCCATACCTCGGCTGGCTCGTTCCCATTAGACAGAATGTCAAGAAGGTCTGCGGAGGAAACAAAGTAGAATCTGGGGAAGGCCAACCGTTTCGTCTCCAGGTATTCGGCCAAAGCCTTCTCACAGATGGCCAGCCTGGCAGGAAGCGAGGAGGAAAAAGAAATAGATAAAAAAAATGTATTCACCTTTACCATTTGCAAAACATTTAACATCATTAAGATGATGCTTTGGCTGCTGGGGAAAGTGAACTTCTCCTTCAGCCTCAGAATGGACTGTGGGGGTTTCTCAACAACGCTTCATCAGGATGAGCCAAACCCACCTCTTCTGCAATGCCTCCAGTTTGCTGTAGAGACCGGGTTTGTTGGTAGCTTCAATGACATTGGGGGTTTTTATTGCATCAGCCATTAATTCCTGCAAGACAAGAAGGATCTGGATGTACCTGAAGCAGCAGTGAGCTCTGGGGCCCGAGTGGGGTCAGGGATTCTCACTTTGAAGTCCTCATCGATGGAATCGAACTGCCTGGAGTCCTCTGGCAGCTGGCTGCGGATGTCCTCGGAGCCGATGAAGATGCTCTCCAAGTGACACCATGTCCTCTGCACCTCGAACCAGATGCTGATCACGGAGTCAGCGGTTGACAGCTTCTGCTGCCAGCCCGACACCTCCTGGAGGAAGAAGGAGAGGTACTTGGAGGCCATCAGGTTCTGCAGCTGCACTTGGTTGTCCTCCAGCGTCTCGATGAGCACTTCATCAGACTTGAGGAGCATGACACCCGTCCTGGCGTGGGGCTCATGCTCAAACTGCATCGTAGCCCAGGTAGTGTCCAGAGCGCTCAGCACCTTCAGGGTGAGAAAAGACCATAAGCTGCAGGGGCTGCGTGCTGCCGTGGGCTGCAGTGTTGGAGCACAGGGGCTCTCAACACGGCACGTGCAAACCAAGCAGGGATTACCTTCTCCATCCCCGACTCCTTCACAGCTTTGTCCACGATGCCACGAACCTCATCCTCAAAGTTGTGCAGGTTCAGCTGCAGCAGATCCGCCAGAGTTGTGTCCTTGGACATGGTGAAGTTCACCTGTGGAGAACCAGCGTCATTGGGCACAGCCCCCCCGGTGCAGCCCCCCACCCCTGGCTCGGGCTGCACCTTGGTGGCCTGCATGAGCTCGTGCCAGTGCCGCTCCCTGATGGCCGGGTTCTGCAGCTCGTTCACCGCACGCAGGGACATCATCATGTTCTTCACGCTGTTGTCCAGCCCTGTGAATGCATCCCAGCTTCTCATCTCCTTACCCAGGCTCCGAATGTCTTTAGCAAATTTCTTGCAGTCCATATCCATCTGCTCGATGTTGATATCCTTCCACCTGGTGGTTTTCCAGTCATCGATGCTCGTGTTGACCTGCAGTCAGGAGCACGCTTTCAGAGGACACAGCCCAGTGCACGGAGCAGAATGGCAGTGCCATTCTCACAGAGCACAGCACATACCAGCACAATCATGTCCCAGAGCTGCTTCAGCAGACGCGCTTCCCTCTGGCACGCCTTGAGCTGCTTATACTCTGGGACGGCCACTTCAAACAGCCTGGCTGACTTGGACAGCGCGGCCATGTCGTTCTCCATGGCAGCAATGCTCTTCTGTTGCTGGAGGAGAGAAGGAAAAGGGTTCAGCTGGAGCCTGCATGTCCTGCCCAGGGAACAGAACTGCCCTGTGGCTCTCTTATCTGGAAGTGCTGAGCAGCACAGCACGGCCAAGCATCGCCCCCTCCTCCCTACCTTGTTGAGGGATCTGTAGGGCTCTGGGTCAGTGTAGGAGAAAGGGGCTTTCTCACGGAACTTCTCCCTGAAGGCGTGCTGCCGGACCTGCAGGATGCAGAGGGTCAGTGCCCAGGGGACACTAGGGTACTCCAAGGCCACCAGTTTGTCCCTGCTCCCCCCAGTGCTGCACCTCAAACTGCTGACATTTCCTGTGGATGATGTTGACCTCGTTCGCTTGCAGAGGTGCCACATTCTGCTTCATGTGGAACGAGAGCTTCTTGGTGTCGTCCCACTGCTCGGGCAGCTCCTGCAGCACACCCTGCATCACAGCCTGCCCCGTGAGCCTACACCTCACCCCACACCCTGAACCACTCACCTGGAGCTGCTGGTGCACCTCCTCGGGCATCTCCTCCCCGTACGTGCTGAGCAGTGTGATGATTTCCTTCAGGGGCTCAAACATGCCGTCGGTGGCCGCTTGCCGGTCCTTCACCCGCAGCAGGTGCCCCATCACCTCCACCAGCCCTTTGTAGTCTCCCTCTTGCACCGGTCTGCTCAAGCCAGCTGTGGCTTCTTTGATGAAGGCCTCCAGCTCCTGCAGGCTGGGTGCAGGCTGAGGTTCAGAAGGGCTCAGGGTGCTGTCCCCCCCGGCAGTGCTGTCCCCCATTACCTGCTGGTGACGCGGTCGGTGAGGTGCTGCCGCAGTGCCCGGCCCCGGCTGCGTGCAGCACCCAGCAGCATCTGCTTGAAGGGGCGGCAGTTGCTCTGCAGCCACCCCCTGAACACCACGGTGTTGGCAAATCCCGACACCTCCTGGCACAGTGCCTCGCACGAGTCCATCTGCAGGACGCATGGAGCCAGTCCCTGCCTGCAGCTGGCAGTTCCCGAGCACCACGTGTCCCCCACGTCACCCCCATACCTCATTCTGGAAGAGTTGCAGTGATGGAGGTCCCCTGCGTGAGGATCCCTCGGGCTCTCCAGGGCTGGGGGTGCTCTGGAAGGTGAGGAAGCGCTGCAGGAACTCCTCGGGGCCCTCCAGCCACAGCTCTGCATACTGCTCGAAGCTGGCACAGTGCTCCAAGCCCTCAGCCATGGCATCAGCTGCCAGTGACATCACGTCCTCCTGCATCTTGCTGAGCTCCACCTCCTCCTCCAGCTCGGTCTGTGGGGATGGCACAGCTCTGGACACCACCTGGGACCACAGGGCTGTTCTCAGCCCCCTGGGAACCCACCTTGTAGCTCAGCTTCCCCTCCAGCAGCCGGGGCATGCATGCTGCACAGCCGTAGATGTCGGCCAGCAGATCCTGCAGCAGCTTCAGGAAGCTGTTCTCATCCACCACATCCAGCGAGGGCCGGAACCCCACCACACCATCACACAGCTCCATGCACACCTCGAACAGCGGGGCCACATGTGCCTGGAGGAGAGTGGCACCTGAGTGTCCCCATGGACCCCACGGTGGGGACAGAACAGCTGCACCACTGAACAGAGCGCACGGAGGGAGGAACAGTGCGTGGGGTGAATGTGGGCATGGAGCAGCAGAGCAAACCTGGACCTACATTGGGGTCCATGTTGGTGAGCAGCAGCTCCAAGGATTTGTGAACAAGCGTAAAGAGCCCATCCAACACTATCGTGTCGATGTATTTTACGTAGTCCAGCCACATCTGCGATGATGTATCGGCCTTAAACAGCTCTGCGTTCTCCTGCAGGACAAAAGGAACCAACTGAGCAGCTGCCAGTCAATGCACAGCGAGCTCCCTGGCTCACAGTGCTTTGCAGATGGGTGCCCCCTGCTCTGCTGGTTCTGCTGGCAGCACCCCGGGCTGTGCACACCTTCACCATGGCCTCGATCCTCCTGCTCGCCTCCTGGATGGCCGCGTAGCGCTGGGGCACGTTGCTCGCCTGCCCGTCCAGGTCCAGCAGTGCCGTGTCCTTGTCGTCCTTCCTCTTGAACAGGGGAGAGGCTGAGCATTCCTGCATAGCACAGAGTGTCATAGGATAAATCCCTGCAGCGTGCAGACCAGGGACAGCGCGGGTACAGCAAGTGGTGAGAGCACCCACCTCCATGAGCTTGCTGATGTTTTCCATGTTTAGCTTTGCTTTCTGCATCCTGGTGTTTAAGTCATACAAGATCTCTCTCATCTCCTGAATGTATTCCATCACACCTGGGAGGAAAATGCAGGTAGATGTGAATTAGGGCAAGCAGGGCAAGGGTGTGCTGGAAGTGAGGAGTGCTGGAAGCAGGGGAGTGGCATTTGGGGCATGGAGATGGGGGAGGGTCCCCCCAGGGCACACAGCTCTGGTCTGCAGTGCTCTGCCTGTGTCACTCATACCTTCATGGTGCCAGCACAGGGTCTGCTCTGCGGTGCTCAGGCGGCCGTCGATGGCTTCCAGTTCTGCTGTCACCAGTGGGAGCTCCACGGGCAGTGCTGTCAGCTTCACCTGTGGGAGGGATGGCCCCATGGTCATCGGGGTATTATGGGACCACAGGCTCTTGGACCCATCCATAGGAGCCCCCACCTCCCCGTAAGCTCCCCAGAACCCGCCTGGCACTCAGCAGGGCCAGCACCAACACCAACCACCTGCCTGGTTGTACCAGCCCGTCATGAGGTCCAGATTGTCCACAAATTTCTGTAAGGTCTCCTTCTGTGCAAAGAGGCTCTTGGCACTGCCCGGGATGTCCTCCTGCTTCTGGAAGCAAAAGTACTTCACCTCCCGCAGGACAGCGCTGAGCTGCAACAATACACCGCGGTGGGGGACAGAGCTTGTTAGGAAAAAGCAAAATGTTGGGTGGTATGTGAGTCAGGCCAGCACTGCCAGCATCACCTTCCTGCTGAAGTTCACTCTGATGAGGGAGGAGCGTGGGTCCCTGTGGATCAGGGGCTGCTCCAGGTGGAAGAGGCAGTCCTCGTCAGCCCTGCTGGCCCACGCTGCGTACACCCGCTCGCAGTGGCCCTGCAGAAGCTCCATCATTTCTTCATACCTCCTGGACACCAGTGTGGCTTCAGGGCTGCTCATCACGCTGTCAGAGGCACGGCAGAGACAACTCGTAGCTGGGACACATCCTGCCCCACGTCCCCAGGGTGCCAGGGCTGAGCCTCACGTACGGGTGGTTGATGGCAAAGAGCTCCCGGTGCATCCCCTGCAGCCTTTGCTGCAGCTCCAGCGCCCACTGCAGCTGCCCGGCCACCGGCGGCATGTTGGCGTGCACAGAGATGGCAGCACCAGCACGTGTCTGTGCATCAAACAGCCCCTTCACATCGTCCAGCTCAGCACTGAACGCTGCCAGCAGCGCCGAGCAGTGCGGGGACACGGCGGTGCGGAGCAGCGGGCGCTCCAGCAGCGAGGAGAACATGTGCACCAACTGCAGGGTGAGGAATGCGCTCACCCTGTGCTCGTGGCACTGCTACGGGTCTGAGTGCCAGCAGCACCCAGCGCCCACCTCCCTCTGCCCCCACCCGTGGGCACCGCGCACCTTCACGGCCTCCCCCAGGCTGCTGCAGTCGCCAAGTCTCTGGCACAGGATGGTGGCCATCCTCCTGTCCAGGTCCTGGATTTTGCTCTGGAACTCTGTGAAATCCTGGTTCAATTGCTGCCAATGACAAGGCGGTGCTCAGAGCAGGCTCAGAGCCAGCAGCTCCAGGAGAGTTCACTCAGCCCCAGAGCCTGTCATCGTCCCAGCACGCAGGTGGCCGTGGTGATGATTTTATGTGCAGCCTTCCAGTGAGAGGAGATTTTCACTCCTCAGATACAAACCTTCCATCCCAGCACCCACTCACCTCATCCTCAGGATCCAGGGGATCGTATTTGCAATCAGCAAAATCCTTGGTGAGCTTGGAGACCTCCTCATAGACCTGCAGCACCTGGTGCTCCAGGATGGTGCCCCTCACCCCGCCCAGCTCCACCTTCTCCAGCTTCAGGAACTCCATGGCCGTCTCATACAGCTCCTGCCGAGCAGAAGCAGAGCTGCATTTCACATCCCTGTGCCCCCACCTCTGTGCCCGCAGTGCTGAGTTCTCACCTCGATCATCCTCAGCCGGTGCAGGAAGGCATCCAACCTCCTGAAGACGAGGGAGCGGGGGAACTCCCAGAGCTGCGGCTCCTTCTCCTGGGGAGGGACGGGGCTGTGAGCACAGTGGGGTGGGTGCAGGTGAACCCACATCATCCCCACACGTGCCGTGAACAAGGAGGGCAGCAGGTCAGAGCAGCAGAGCTTGTAGGACTGGAAGAGCTTCTCGATGGTGGAAATGCTTAGCTTGATGCTCTCCAAGGTATCATCGAGCTCTCCTTGCAGCCCCTTCATCACTTCCTCGGGGCTCAGGAAGTTTCGGGTCTGGGATGGGCAAAAGCTGCTGTGGGCATGGGGAGCCCTGGGAGCAGCTGATGGTTCCCCACAGCCCACACCTGGCAAGGGGCTCTGCTGACCCCTGACCCTCTGTACCATCTCAATGAGAAGGTTGCAGATCTCCTGCAAGATGACGATGATGCGGGACGGTGTGTTGTAGTGCTCGGAGTGCACCCAGGTGAGGCAGATGGTGTACAGCACTCTGTCCATGTAGGGCTGCAGCTGTGGGAGCAGAGCCCCATCAGTATGGAGATGCAGGCACACAGCTGTGCTGTGCCAGGGGTGGGCACCAGAGATACCTATGGGGTGAGGCCAGGTACTGCATGGCTGTTCCTCCACCTGTAACTCACCTGGGAGTACTCCACCTGCTCCATCTCCTCCAGCAGCATCTGCAGCGGCTGCAGGTAGAGGCTGATGTTGCTGGCCTCCTGCAAGCCTGGCACAGGTGAGAAATGGTGTGGGCATCCTGGATGGCTCATGCAGGGACAAATGTTGGGGGTCAGAACGTTACCCAGAGCCTCACCTGCGCTGACATCGCGGAACATGGCACGCAGTGCTGGCCAGAAGCAGCTGTCCACCTTCTCCAGGATCTCGGCCAGGGCCGTCACCTGCGGTGAGAGCAGCTGGGGGGGGGGGGCACAGGTGGGCTCGGGTGGGGGACACAGCCTGGCCACCCCCGGCACGGCCGTACCTGCTCGTTGATGCACTGCAGGTGGAAGGTCCTGGTGTGCCAGAACTCAAACTCCGCCTTGGGCAGAGGGTGCAGCCCCTCCAGCAGCAGCTGTGCTGAATCCTTGCTCAGGATTTCCCTGATCTGGTGGGACCACTCGATGATGACCGTCTCGATGGAGTGCAGCGTGGAACTGTCCACCAGGCTGGAGGGCAGCTGGGTTACGGCCCTGAATCACCCCAGAAGCCCCAGACATGCTGGGGAGCCCCACAGGCACCCCAAACCCCACTGCCCCCAGGGCCCCGCTGCCAGATTCCTGCATCCATGTGAGCGGAGTGCAGGTCAGCGTGGGCAGCACAGGGTGGACTCAAGGCCAGGGATGTGCAGGAAGGAGCAGCCATCCCCACTCCCACTGCTGCCCACAGCAGCTCCCAGTCCTCCCCAGCACCCACCTCCCCAGCACCGTGTGGGTCCCGTCCTGGCCATCCAGGTGCTTGGGCAGTGGCAGCAGTGGTTTCCCACGCATCTTGCCACCCATCACAAACATGTCCTTCCTCATCCTGCGGGCACAGCACGCGATGTCCTCCGCCACCACACTGGGACAGCCCGCCAGGTGCTCCTTGCTCAGCAGCAGAGAGCACACGACCTATAGGATGTGAGGGGTGGGGGGCACAGCGGTTCACCCCATCCCTCTGAGCTCTGCTCAGTGTGGGCACAGCCCCAGGTGGGCTCTGAGGGAGTCCTCTCATCCCGGCTCTGCCCTGCATGGGGCTTTGGGTTCGTGTGGTCTGTGGCAACGAGTACGTGGAGTGGGGGTCAGAGCACTAACAAAGAGGAATCCCACAGCTCCCGAGGTCTGAGCCATTGCCCCCCAGTGCTCTCTGAGCAGTGATGCTCAGAGGAAGCTCAGCAGAAAATCCCCTCCGACATTTCCCAGGAATGGGGAAATCACAGTTTTTAAACAACACAGAAACCCACGAGAACCCCCTGCTCACGTCCCCGGCTGCGGGGATCCCGGGGCCACCCACCTCCTCCACCACAGCGATCAGCTGCTCCACTGGCGAGGGGCTGATGTCCCCCACCAGCAGCGCTGCCCTGCAGTTCTCCTGAGTGATGTTCTCCTTCTTCCTCTTCACGAAGCAGGTGCCCTTGGCCCTGAGGGCGGGGGGGAAGCAGGCGGACGCCTGGAGCTGCCCGGCGGGGCTCAATGCCAGCACCAGCTCCAGCACGTCCGGCTGCCTGAAGAACTCGTCCAGCACGGCCCTGGCCTCCTCGCTGCCCTCGAACTTGCTCCACCTGTCCGCCCGGAGCTGCAGCAGTTGCACGGCGCAGCTCTCCAAGAAGCGGCATCGCTCGTCCGGCGCTGACATCCCGACGGCACCAGCACCCCAACACCTGCGGGGTGCACAGCCCCGCTCACAGCCCCCCACCTCCCCCATCCTTCTCTCTCCGCATCCCGGCAGTGAGCCGCCGGGCCCGCCCCTTCCCAACCCCCCCGACCCCCACCCGGGCTCCCAGCCTGCCCCATCCTTCACCCGCCCGCTATCACACCCACCCCGCCCCATCCCTCCTACCCTTACTGCTCCCTCCCGGTCGCACCCGAAGCCCTCGACGGCCTCCAGACGTCTTCACAGCCCTACGAGCACCAACCGACAACGGCTGCAGCCCCAACCGACGCCGGCACCATCCCCAAACCGACGACGGCTGCAGCCCAACTGCCTCGGGACCGCGTGGCAGTCCCCCCCCTCACGTCCGAGTGCTCTCCTACCCCACCTGGACGCAGTGCCCATGCGCTGCCATGAGCACCAGGGGCTGCCCCCACCCCATCCCGCTGCCCCCACCCCACAGCAGCAGCAGAAAGCACGGCAGGACACGAGCAGAGCGCGGTTGGGTGTTTATTGGCTGCAGATCCTCAGCGCTAGTTTTTACAAGGCCGTGGCAAAAGAAAAAAAAAAAAAAAGAAAGAAAATAAAAAGAATAAAAAAACTCCTGCCACACCGTGCCCTCCGGAGAGGCCTCTGCACAGAACCCCGCCGTACAAAATAATCTACAAGGAGAAAACTATACAGGAATATTTACACCTCTGATAAATAGACTTAATACTGATCCAGGTGCCTCTCCGGACCCGTGCAGGTGGCTGGGGAAGGGGACGGCCACGGGGCGAGGAGTGAGGCCACGTCCTGATGGCAGCTGTCCTTGGTGCAGTCCTGCCTGGGGACAGGGGCCCGTGATGGCCGTCCCCACCCGGCACCGAGGGGCTCATGGCTGCAGGATGTGGCAGGGCACAGCCAGCATGGTGCCGTCGGATTGCAGCCTCACCCAGCTCCTGCACCCCATGGCTGGGGAGGGCACCCCAAGCCCGCTACAACGAGGGCCAGGAGTGCTGCCGCCGCCCCGTGCCTCCAGCACCCCGTAACCACCAGCCTCATCCTCCAGGATGGGGCACCTCAAGTGCTTCAGGACACGAGTGCTGGGGGACCCAGAAGCACGTCCCCAAGGTGGGGACCCCGGGTTCCCCCCAGCCAGGCTTTTCTCCCTCCCATTGGCTGCAGCTCACTGCTGCCCAGGGCTGGAAGCTGCTCAGGGGGAGCTCAGTATGGGGACACCAAACCCTGGGCTGCCACGGGAGGGGACAGTGATGTGCTCAGGTGGCACATCCCATCCCACAGCCAACCCCGGGTCTGTGTGCAGGGCAGTCCCAGCTGCAGCCCGGCGCTGTTGAGATGTCCTTGCTCCCTCCCTCCCCCCATGGTAAAGAAACTGCAAAGCTGAAGCTGGGTCCTGGCACCAGGGCCGTGCTGAGCCCCAGCCCCACAGCCCTGGGGATGGGAAGTACGGTGATGACGGCGGCACAGCGGCCTCGCCGGGCTGCTAGTGTCTCTTGGTGGAGGACACCTTCTTCTTCCTGGCGGCCAGCATCTCGTAGAATGGGTCCCGGCTGATGGCTGCCCTGGTGGGGAAGCAGGGTGAGCGTCAGCCAACAGCTGTCCCATTGGGCAGGGACCCCCTCTGCATCCCACGGGAAGTCCTGTCCTCACACCCCAAGAGCAGGGGCAGCCCCCAGAGCACTCACTTGATGCACTTGATCCACTCCTCCTTCTCCTCGGGCGTGGGGGCTGAGATGCGGTACACGGTGTGGTTGCCCTCCACCACCCGCCCGTCCGCCTCTGTCTTGCATGCCTTGATCACCTGGTCCTTGTTGTCGGGGATGTAGAGCTCAAAGCAGTTCTGTGGGGAGGAACTCCTTCAGGCACAGCCCCGGCCCTGAGGGCAGAGGAGCACCCCAGGCTGGGAGGGGATGGAGCAGTGGGGCTGCAGGTGCTCCTGGCACACCCAGCACAGCAGGATGGGGACACGCTGTGACATCACCCCATGGCTGTGCACTGTCCCCCCCCTTCCCCAGGTGCCCCCCAGGCCTCGCAGGATCCTGCCCTGCACTCACGGGCTTCTTGGAGTCCTCCACCTCACGGATGCTCAGGTTCTCCAGGGGGATGATGCCACGTGGCTCTTTATCCTGATGGGGCCAAGCAGAGATTTTCACTACAGCCACCTCCCACCCCTCCCCAGTGCCCCACAGGAAGGGCCGAGTGCTCCCAGCACCCCATCCATCGCTCCCTGTGTGGAGGCAGCCAGCACTGCCCGGCCCCAGGTCTGCATCCCACACCCTTAGGGCCACCACCACCTCCCCCTGCTCTGCCCCAGCCCCCGCGCAGCTCACTGACCGTCGTGTACTCAAAGTAGTAAAGGCAGTTATCGGTCAGGATGAACCAGCGCCGCTTCCACGTCTTCACCCTTCCTCCTGGGAGCAGAGAGAGGCGGTTGGGGCAGCCCCAGTGCTGCGGCACGGCACGGCACAGCACGGCAGCGCTGCAGCCCACACGGACGCACACAGACAAGCACCGGGCGTGCAAGCAGCAGCAGGCAGCCCACGGCGCAGAGCAGCAGGCAGCACACAGCACGCCGGCAGCGTGCGAGCATGAGCAGAAAGCAGACGGATGAGGATGGAGGCAGAGGGCGGTGGGAGGGCAGGGATGGGAGCGCTGCTGCGCCCCTGCACCAAATAAAACGGGGTGAGGGCAGAGGGACCGTGGTCCGGAGCCAGCACAGCCCAGCACTGGGGTAAAGCAGAGCTCAGTGCTGCGGAGCTTTGGCTGTTTGGAGCTGTACAGTCATGCTTTAAAGGCAGAGTGCTCCCCCAGGCTCACGGAGAGCTGCAGTGCTGGGCCTGGCTCTGTCCCTGCACCCCCAGCACGCTCCAGGCAGCGGTTGCTCCGCTCAGCGCTGCGTTATGGGACCCAGGCCGTGCTGCCCAGGGTGAGCACGAGGAAGCAATGTGCGCGCGAGGGGAACGTGCTCATCTCTCCAGCTGTCCAGCTCTGCAGGGAGATCCCTGCCTCACATCCCCTGTACCACCCTACCACCCACCCGTTAACCCGACCACAGCCGGTGCCCGCTGCTGGAAAAGGCCCCATGCCCCATTCCCTGCCCCACCGACATCCACTAGCAAAGCCCCCCCCTCTCCTGCTCACACTGAGCCAAGCCCACCCCGCAGCCTGAGCCCTGATGCCCTCCAGCTCTCTGCAGGTGACAACACACCAGGGCTATGGGAGAGGAAGCACGTGGCACCAAGAGCCAGCACAGCCCCGGGGCTGGCCAGAGCGATGGCCAGCAGCGCCCAGTTGGGCTCTGTGCTCCCACACGCTGAGCCAGGGCAGTGCCCGAGCACAGCACCGGGGCAGCCGTGTGCTCCAGCACAGCACAGGGCTCCACGCACAGCCTCCCACCCGCTCCCTGCACCCAGCCAGCTCCAGGTACGCAGGCTGGGCCCTGCCTGGATGCCCTGAAACGCCGCAATCCCAGCCCCATCCCTCACGGTACTGGAGGCAGATGGGTCTGAGGGCACACCAGCAGCTGGGCGAGCAGCGACCACGGCCCCTTTTGTCCCCAAGATGGGACCAAGGGCGGCAGAGGGGACCCGGAGGCCTCGGGGAGCGTTCGGCATCGGAGGTTTGGGGAGGTTTGGGCAGCCACGTCCCTGCCCTGGTGGCTGCGGGCTGTCCCCTGCAGGCAAGGTCCCCCGGGCAGTGCGGTGGTTAGCAGCAGCAGCAATGAGACTAATCGCCAGCAATTAAAAACGAAAAGGAAACAAAGCCCCAGAGGCATGAGCAGAGCAGGGCACAGGGGTACGTACCTCCTGGAGTTGGGGGGCAAGGAAAGGAAGAGCCAAAATCATGGAAACATACAAATGAGGGAGAAAAGAAAATTAAAAAAAAAAAAAAAAAGGAAAAAGTAAAAATAAAAAAAAGAGGAAACCCCGAAGAACCCCCCTTGCCCCGCACAGAGCCATGTGTGTGAGCGGGACAGGGCTGGAGGTGGGGAGCTTTGAGGGGATGGTGTCCTGGCTCTGTGGCTGTGCCCCCCCCTCCCTCTTGCCCACAGCCCCGAGGGGGCTCAGCAGGGCTGAGGTTCATGCACTGTTGGTGACCCTGTCCCTGAGCAGCCCCAACCCATACGCTATGGGATCCTTCCACCAGCAGAGTGCTGGACTTCATGGGGATCTATGGTTCTTCATGCCCCCACCCCACAGCTGGGGAGCAGCTGGCACCTTGTCCAGTGTCCGGCAGGGCTCAGTGCTGCTCATTGCACAGAAAGGGGATATGGTCCCGATCCCATCTCAAGGGGGTGGCAATAGAACAAAAACTCCCCCCCAGTGAGAGGACAGAACCCCAACCTCAGCAAGAGCCCAGAGAAAGGCCCTGCAGCCCCTGCTCCTGCCAGCCCCCCCCCCTCCTTGCTCAACCCGGGCAGAGGTCCCCAGGAGGTGTCGAGATGAGAAGCTGCAGGAGCCAGGGCGTGGGGCAGGCTCGTGTCTGCGAGCGCCGGGCTGTGCAGCGGGGATGCCATGCACGCTGCCTGCATGTGGAGCCGGGATGCGGAGGTGATAATGCTGTGGGAAGGTGAGGCGGGGACCGCTGTGCGGCATGGAAGGGGACACGCAGCCGGGGGCAGCTCGCCGTTCGCTCCCTGGGGCTCCGATGGGACCCTCCTGGGCCCCGGTGCCGTGCAGAGCCCCCCAGCTCTGCATTCTGACACCAGAGCCCGGTACCGGCTCAGCCTTGAGGCAGAATCCCTCTGGGAGCCCACGTGGCTGCAGCACAGGGCCTCTCCAGCAGCAGCTCTGCTCCTGCTGCTCAGTGCGAGGCCGATGGAGGGACAGAGGTAGGGACACTGTCCCTGCAGGCCATGCTCCTCGTCCCACAGAGCCGGGTGCAGGCACAGTCTGTGGGCACTGCACCCATGGCTCAGCCTGGTCCCTGGGGCAGAGCACACTCTGCCCGGGCTGCATCCATCCTGTTGCCAGCACTCACCCAGCTTCAGCAGCCAGCCCTCCCGGTCGGGGTTGAAGAAGGTGTGGGTGAGGTCATTGCCATCATCCTCCGGGATTTTGAAGGGTTCATTCTTGATGCTCTCATAGAGATTCTGGTACAACCACACACGGCGTCACCTCTGTAAGCTCCCCACACCCCAGCCCTGAACCCCTGCATCCCACCCCTTACCCTCAGCAGCTCCTCAGGCAGGTCCCCCCCGTCGTTGATACCACGGTTCATGGCAATGAAACGCTCCGCTGTGGGTTTGTCCTTGACATTAGGGTTGTGCAGGCTGGTGTTCAGCATGATGATAGCAAAGGAGAGCACGTAGCAGGTGTCTGTGGGGACACAGAGGACAGTCAGGTACGAGGTAGGGCATAGAGCCAAGCGCAGGGCCAGAGTGTGCTCACCCGTGGACTGGAAGACGCCGGGGTTGCACTGGCAGTACCGCTGTGCAAAGGCCTCCATCATCCGATCGATCTTCTGTGCCTCTCCTGGCAGTCGAAAGCTCCACAGGAACTGCCTGCAGACAGAAGGCACCGTGCTGCTTTGGGGCTCTGCACACCCTTCAGCCATGCTCAGGGCCCCGCAGGGCACACAGCTCACAGCCCGACCCGGCCCCGCTCAGCCCCCGGCTCACCGCAGCGCCTGGACGAGGTTGAGGTCTGTGAACTCGTGCAGCTCCACGAAGGCGTGCAGGACTTGGATGTTGAACTCATCCCTGCAGGAACAAAGCCAGAGCACGAGGTGTGTGTCATCAGCCAGTCCTGTGACTGCTGCGCAGCCCCCTGCCCCGCTCTGCTCTCTGCTCCACTCAGGGTGGGGAACTCGTGGTTACGGACCAGCCTATGGCCTGGTTTGCACACAGCAGCCCCTCCAGGAGCACAACCACAGACCCTGGTGCTCAGCAAGGGGCTGGCATGAACCAGAGGCCCAGAGCTCAATGTCCCGCTGGGAGCCCTGGAGCCAGCCCAGTCCAGCAGCGCCCTGCGAGGGCTGCACCACCTCCTCCTGCACGGGGGCTGAGCTGCTCCAGGCCCCACATACCTCTCACCCAGGTAGTCCCCGATGGCTGTCTTGTTGAGGCCTTCTCCCTTGTAGAGGAACTGAGCGATATCCTCGCACGTGTTCTTCAGCAAGTCGTTCTCAATCAGGAACTGGATGCCCTGGAGCGGAGCGAGGGGTGTTGCTTTGGGTCATGCTTCCAACCTCCACCCCATTCCCTCCTCCTGGTTCTGCTCAGCTGAGGCAGAGGCCAGCACCTGGACCATGGTGTGCAGCACCCCCTCCAGAGCCCGGTGCCATCCCCAAGTACCTTCTTGGGATCCATGTTGAACTTCTTCCTGCCCATTGCCACCTGCTTGTTCCTCTGCATGTTTTTCCTGCAGGACATAAAACATCTCTGAGCATCAAAAAGAGAATCCTAGAAAGGTCTGAGTTGGAAGGGACATTAAAAATCACGCAGCTCCAGCCCAGGCTGTGGGCACCCTCAGAGATGGGGCATCCACAACCTGTGCTACAGAACCGCCCAGAGAAGTTCTGGAGCCCTGGTTTTCTCCTCCCAGCCTCTTGCCTGAATGGGAGGAGAGCTCCTCAACCCAGGCCAGGCTCCCCAGCACCAAACTGGGCACAACCCGCACGGTGCCTGGTACTCAGCTCTCCTCCTGCTCTGCTCTGATGCTGCCAGGCCCTGAGCATGGAGCTGCCCTGTGGTTGCACCATGCAGACCATCCCAGCAGCTTCCCTTTGCCTGGGGGGGGCGGGGGGCAGTCTGGCTATCAGTGGGGCTCTGGGGACAATGTGAGGGCAATTGGAAGTGACACTGCGAGTCAGCTCCCACCAGGACCCCCTAATCCTACACTGGCACTGCCTGCACCGGCCCAGAATAACAAAGTCTGTCTGTCTCTGCGGCCAGACAGGGGATGAGGCTTGGAAAAACAGATTTCTAGAGGAACAATTCAGCCTGGGATCCTGCAACGGCATTGAGGAATTAGGAGTGTCTGGGAAAGCCAGGCGCAGCAGCACCCACGGGCTGCAGGCCGGCAGCACAGCACAGTGCTCACCTCTCCTCCGTGGAGCCCAGGTTCTCGATCTCATTCGTCACTTCTGCGATCTCATCTTTCAGCCGCTGAGTGGAGAGAGCACACACTGAGGCCGCCTGCCTCCCTCCTTCCTTCCCTAACTCCCAACCCCAGGTGTCCAGGAGTATAGAGGGCACCCCACAGACTGAGGTGGGGGCGATGCCAGCCCTAGAGCTACTCCCCCCAGGGACCCCAGGCCCCCCATGTCTCCCCCAGGGCACTGGGCAGAGGGGAATGGGTTGCACCCTGCTGCTAATCCCCCTGCAGCTCTGTGCATGCAGGAAGGAAGAGATTCAGAGGTTAACAAAATTACCCCTAATCCCTTTAGATCATGCCCAGCATATGGCAGTAATTAGCCTCTGCTGCCTTAATCAGGGACATGATGGATGAGTGTCCCAGATGAGCGCTGACCTCACAGCCACTTGCCAGGGCAATGCCCTGGCCCAGAAGCACAGTCCCTGCCTGTGCCAGGGGGGTGGCACAGGAGATGCCAATGCCTGGGCCACAGGCTAGAGTGCAATCTGGAGCTCTTCCCTGCAGGGCTGTCCCTTCCAGGGATGGGGCAGCACATCACGGGGTCCTGCAGCAGTTGCTGGCCCCCTGGGCCCAGCTCTCTCTGCCCTGTGCTCCCAGCAGCTCCAATTTTCTGCCCCAGAAAATCCACAAGAGTCTTTGCAGGCAGCAAGGAGCAGGAGTTGACAAGGAAAGGGGACAGGGGATGGAAGCACAGTGCCAGACCACAGTTCCTGTACGGGCACTGCAGCTGCGGGGCAGCCCCATCCAAAGCATCCTCTCCTCCTTCCTTCCCTCCTGCCAGAAGTGATGTGAGGGTCCCTGGATGCGAGGCCTCATCTGGGACAGCCAGAGATGGGGATGTGGGCATGTCCTACCTGAATGTCAGCCAGCAGCTCCTGCTTGCGCCGGCGGATGTTCTCCAGCTCCTGGCACTCCTCCGGGGTCAGGTCACTGGGCACTGTGAGGGGAGAGCACAGGGAATCACCCTCATGCCAGGCTCATGCCAGCAGCAGGCACACGGTGATCTGGTGAGCAATGCCCAGCCCTGCACACAGCCAAGTGCCCGCAGTGGCACGCAAGGAATGTGATGGCCACCGCGCTCCCCCGGCTGGGCTGTGGCTGTGGGGGGGGCCCTGTCCCCACAGATTCCTGCTGATTCAGGCCGAGGCAGTGAGCTCTGGTCCAGCCCCTGTGCTCACCGCAGCCATGGCACTGCACAGCCCAGAGGATGCCCCACTCAAGTGGCACTGCCAGCAGCTCTAGCTCGGCCCTGTGCTCCTCCCTCCAGTCCACCCGGCTGATCCCAGCCCTGCACCCTACACCCAGAGCCACCCAAGTGATGCTCAGCCACAACGGGTGAGCCCCACAGAGAGATAGGTCCCAGCCACCCTTGGTGTCCCCTCCCCGTGCCGAATGCTCCTTCCTGAATGACACGGACACCTGGCTGCCCCGCTTTGCCCGCAGCAGCCGGGGCTCAGCCGCACGCTCCCATCGCCCTTCCCTCGCACTGCAGCTCACGGGTGACATTCCTGCTGCTCTCTGGTGCGTGACCTCCTGCTCTGCAGTTATGTGGCACCCATTGCTCCTGTTCCCAAGGTCACCCCCGTCAGCCCCCGCCTTCCCCTGCCCTACCATCACCTTCCAGCTCACATCCTACAACAAGGCCATGACCGAGACCCCGAGGTCGCTGCCTGCAGAGCTCTCACCACATAACAACCCACACTCTCCTTCCCCACGCCCGTCCCGCGGTGCCACCACGGTCCCCATGTCCCCACTGCCCCCTGTGCTCTGCCCTGCACTGCCCCACGCCCAGCTCAGCCCAGCACCCCTCGTGGGTCCAACAGTCAGGACCCTCCTGTCCCCTCTCTCACACCCCGGCACCGTCCGCTCTCTCCAGCGTTGTCCCCAGCACCGTCTGCCCCTCCTCTCCGGGGCTCGCGGAGCCTCCGGGGTGGCTGCGCTCACACAAACCGAATGTCCCAGCTCAGCACTTTCCTCACTCCGCTCGCGTTCTCTGCCGAGGTTCCTCCTTTAGAGAAATCCCCTCTACAAAGGTCAGCAGCAGCCTCAGCTTGCGACACGAGATCCCTCCGGACTCGACAGAACACTTCCCGATAATTCCAGCCTCAGACACCCATGTTGCAGCACCAGGTCCTGAACTATCGATGCTCAGAACGCTGGAGGCACTGCTCCGTGAGCCACCCAAGCCCTCCCCAGTACTGGAATGGAGTCTGTCCCACCAGAGCACGGCCTCCCCGGTCCGGTTGCGTCCGGCACCCGGCAGGATGCGGCTCGCTGCGAGCTGCAGCGTGGGGCCGTGTGGGAGGCAAAAATTCACTGCCAGACCGCAGCCCCCCCCAGGCCTGCAGGGGGTGGGTGGTTGGGTGGGAGGCTGCAGCAGCGACAGAATGATGCTGGCACACGGTGGGCGCAGAGAGCCCTGGGGGAACGCTGCCTCTGCCCACCCCTGGGCAGTGTGGGCAGGGGGCTCGGAGGGACTCGTGGCAGCCACAAAGCTCAGCCCCCCCATCCCCCCCCCCCCCCCGCCTGCCTGCTGCTGTGCTGGGAGAGCACTCGTGACATGGCCCAGCCGTGTCAGCAGCAGCAGGAGGAAGAGAAACCCCAGACGCAGAGCTTTTCTCGGCAAAGGACGCAGGCGTTAACCCTTCCGTGGCACTGAGCAGAGCTGAGCCTCAGCCCTGCACAGGGCTGCGATCAGAGGCCGGAGTAGAGCATCAAGGTCCAGCAACCGTGCCATGCTGTCATCCCAGGCTACCGTGCTGGCAGCAAGGATATTCAGCACAAACCAGAGGGCACCAATGCTGCATGCCATCCCCCCAACCTCTGCACAGCAATGCAGGGGAGCTGCTGCCTCACCCCCAGGGCAGCGAGGGGCACAGCAAGGCCCTGCCCTGGCTGCAAGGAGCAGCAGCACATGCTCTGCTCACACTGTGACCTGAACAGACACAAAGCCCCCCTGCATCGCACTCAGCTCCACACTCCTCCTTCCCACCCGCTGCCCCAGGAGGGATGCTGGCTGCTCACCACTGCCCTGCACCCCAAGGACCATCCTGCCGGGCCACGTCCCGCTGGCTGCGTCTGCACAGCTTTGCAGAGGTGCTGCCCTTTGGGGCACCGACAGCTGCCCCCTCCCAGCGCTTCCCGGGTGAGTCAGGGCAGTGCTGGGCCAATGAGCTCGGGGCTGTGCCAGGCGTCATCGCAGCCTGGCTGGGAGCTGGCACCAGCAACGCCCGGTTCCTGTGCAGCCAGAGCTCCGTGCCCCCTCCTCGGCCCCCAGGGTCGCTGCTGCCCACCCATCCTTGCAGGCACTGGAGCCGGCCCGGCCCTTCCTTCCTCGGGTGCTGCCAGGATGCATGCAGCTCAGCACGTCCTGAGCTCAGGGCAGTGACACCAGGGACCCCTCTCCCATCCCAGCCAGGGCCCCTACCCTGCCCTGAGGACCTGGCACTGCCCGGCCCTATCCCCCAGCTGCGGGTTCAGGACCTGCGTGGGCTGTAAGGACCACCACCTGCTCTCACACCCCGCAATGGGGCCATGCCTGCAGCAGCAGAGCTCCCAGCACGGCCCTGTCCCACTGCAGCTGCCTGGAGAGACTGCAAGAGCTCCGCCACATTGACTCAGCTAAATCCTGCTCCACGGCGAGCGATGGATAAACAGCATCCAGAGCACTGGCTGCAGGGATCTCTCAGGAAAGCCTAAGGAAGAAGGGCCTAAAAAAAGGCTCACGTTGGCCTCTCAGCTGCAGGGCCACTGCCCTCCTGCTGCTCAGCTCAGCCCACACCCCACCCGTGGGCAGAGCCCAACAGACTGCAGGGACACTCCAGCCCAGGGCACGGGCTCCTGACCTCAGGGCATTGCCTGTGGGCTCCACTGTGGAGCTCCTGCTGTGCCCCACTGCTGTGGGGGGGGTGGCTGAGGGGCCCCAAGAAACTTCCTGCCCCCGCCCCAGTGCACCACATCCTGTTTTCACTGCGCTGTGTGCACATCCTGGGTTGCGTCAGTCCTGTTCTTCCCCACAGACAGCCGAGGTGCGTCAGGAGCAGGGCTCAGGGACGGGCGGCTCCGACGCAGAACCCTCCACCTCTGCCCCAGAGGTGAGATCTGGCCGTGGTTCTCAGCCCCTCGGAGCAGCCCTGCCCTGAGCCCTTGTTTTCTGTACCCTATTGCCAGCAGGGAACCCACCCCACTGCAGCCCCTGAGCCCAGCTCGGGATCAGGAGCCCACAGGCAGGCAGCAGCAGCTCACAGGCACTGCCAGCCCACAGGGGCAGCTGCGACACAGCAGGCATAGGGCTGCCCTGGCCAGGTTTCATTTGGAGAATGTGGGCCAGAGCTGTGCTCACAGCCATGTATGCTGAGGACATCACCCATAGTAGCTCTGGGGCAGCAGTGCGAGGGGCTGCCGGACAGCCCTCAGTGAGCCAGATGAACCCACCAAGCCCCCATAGGCCTCCCAGCCCCCGCTCCAGCAACCCAGTGCACCACCACCAGAGCACCCAGAGCTTGCAGGGGCCCGAGCCTGGCAGCGCACAGGGGAAGGAGGCAGCAGGACGACTGGGACTCTCTGTGCCACCCATCAGCACCAGCCGTGCAGAGCCAGAGCTACGGGCACCTCGTCTGTCGGAGGGACGGGGATGCTGCGGCGAGCAGAGGCGGCGAAGCACCTACCTGCCGTGGCGGCCACGGAGGGGCAGAGGAAGGCCTGGAAGCTGGAGGCACAGAGCTCGCTGACCGTCCCCATGCTGCGCAGCGCCGGCTCCCCTGGGGCAGGCAGAGGCCAGGAGGGCACAGCAGCAGCTCCCTGCAGTCGGGGCTGCCCCGGGCGTCCCCACTCCTCCTGGAGCAGGGGAAGGCGGCTCTGGCAGCGGGAGGCTCCAGCAGCAGGAGCCCACGCGCCGGCCGCAGCCAATCCCGCTCCGTGCCGGCACAGCAGCTGCTGGTGTGCCTGGGCACCGGCCGGCTGCTCAAAGCCACTTGGAGGACGCAGAGTTGGGAAGTTGCCGGCAGCACCCCCGGCCTCAGGCTGCCTGCCCCCCCGCCAGCCCCGACCCCCAGGCAGCTGATGGCGGGGTATTTTTAGAGCGGTTTTATCCCTCCGTATTAGAGCTTTAAGCATCAAGAGCCGCTGGTTGCATAGCAACCTCCCCTGCATAAAAGGAAGGTGGATAAAGAGACACAACAGGATGGAGCAGGCGTGGGGAGCGGGGTGCTGCCACAGACCCCCACTGTGGGGCACTGGGGAACGCTGCTCCCCAGTATGGCCCCAACGGACTCGGGCACCCAGGGGTGCAGAGCAGGCAGCCAGGAGCTGGCACACCATGCCCATACCGGAGCTGATCCCCCAGGCCCCGGCAGTCGGGATGCTCTCACAGCAGGAGCTGGGGCTCTGCCCAAGCTATCAGCCCCTGGCAGGGCTGGGGGCAGCACTCGGCCCCACCGCACCCGGCCCCCAACCCGCCAGCCCTACAGGCACCAAGCGAGCCCAAACCGGACAGACAGCTCCTTCCCTCCCTCCAAGCAGGAGTGATTCCCCAGCGTGGGGCACGTCCGTGAGTAACAAACTCCAGAGCCTGTCGGGGCATGAGGCCGCGTCCTGCAGACGGCACCTGGGACAGCTGGGTACTGACTGCTGGGAGCCTGAGCTCTGCTCACCTGCACCGGGCAGCACTGCAACGAGCTGAGCTGGGAGAACCCCAAGGTGGGCAGGCAGCATCCAGATGGGAAAGGACTACGGGAATGGGCACAGAACTTTGGGGGGGATGCAGATCTGGGCACGGGCAGGAGTTACCCAGGTGCTGGGAGTGGCCGTGGATGGGTGGGAAGGAGATGGGAACGGCTGCTGCCAGGTGCTCACCGCCTCCGTGACCGAGCTGAACCGCTTCCCCCTCCCTGGGAAGCAAAGCTGATGCTGTCTCCTCCTCAGCACAGAGGTGAAAGGTGTGAGGAGCTGCAGGGACCAAGGGCTGGGCCAGGGGGAACGAGGGCAGAGAGGGCACTTGAAAGGAGCTGCAACAATCACAGCTGCATATACAGGGCTCAGGCCCTGTCTGCCCACGAGCAGCCCTGGATCTCTGGGCAGCGGACACAGAGCTGTGCACCCAGAGCTATGGGTGAGCTGAAACAACAGCTCAGGGCTGCGTGGCCCTGCCTGGGCCCTGATGCAATTCTGGCGTGTCAGCAGCACTGCTCGTCACGCTCTGCTCTGCCTACCTTGCCTAATGGCCTTTCTCACAGCGCTGCGTGCTCCGGAGCCCCAGTATCCCTACTTCATCCTCCCTAAGCATGGGCTGTTCCCAATCCCACATTACTCAGGTCCTGGTGAGCCATGTCACTTCACCTCCCGGTGTCCCACAGCACCTGGTGCAGAGCTGCACTGCCTCCAAAGTGCCCCACGGAGCCCACACCGACCCACCTGCTGGGACCAGCCCACAGTGCGGGGCTGGCAATGGGCGGCAGCCCCCAGCCCACCCCCGGCGCTGCCCCAGCAGGGCCCCCAGCACAAGCCGCTTTGCAGAGCCCGCATCAGCCCCGCTTAGAGAAATCCCTTAATCCCTCAGGGCAGCGCCAGCGGTAATCCCCCGCTGCTGCAAATTACCCCGGGAACGGACCCACCCGGGACACAGCGCTGGGAGAGCCGCCCCACCGCCGTGCTCCCGCTCGGGGTGACACCGGCGGTCCGGTAGGGCACCCGGCAGTGCCGCCAGATTCGCTCTCTGCACCGGGAAGGGTGGGGGGGGGGTGAGGGGGGGGGGGGGTCGTCACCCGCACGACGTCCCCCCTGCTTCCGTCGAGGACACGAGACAACGCGGTCGGAGCCGCTCTGTGCCGCCGGGAACCACCCGGGCTGAGCACCGGAGAACCGCTCCAGGACGGCAGCGCCCGGTCCGCACCGCGCAGTGCCGGAGCTGCCCCGGGATCGGAGGGGAAACGACTCTATGGGGGTCGAGTTCCGAGGGGCGGCATCAGAGCCGGCCCGGCCCGCACGTCGGCCGAGCCCCAGTTCCGCCCGCCCCGGTTAGGGCCGCCTTATCGCCGCTCGCAGCCCGCACCGACGCCCCGCGGCCCGGCACCGCCCGCCGCGGCTCCGCCACGACAGCCCCGCCGCTGCCGTTACGGCCGCCCCCGCCGAGCTCCGCACCGCTCCGCACCGCACCCCGCCCCGCGTTCCCGCGGCCCCTCCCACCGCTCTCCCGGTTCCGGGCCCCCGCCCCGGTGACCCCCGGTGCCCCCCTCCCCCCCCCCCGCGCTGACCGTAGCCGCCCTCCTCGTCCATGCCGCCGCCGCCGCTCCGGCCCCGCCCGCGTGACGGCGGCACCGAGGCCGCAGAGAGCGATGACACGTGACTCAGGAGTGGGCGTGACCAACGCAGGCCCCTCCCCCTCTCGCCGCTCCGCAGGGCCCCGTCCGTGGGACGACACTCGGTTCACGAAAACGCTTGGCTTTATTGCCCGAACAGAACGGCTGCAGTACCTCGAACAACGGGGACGGGACGGGGCGGGGGGGGGAGGGGTTACCAACGCCGGGGGAGCCAGTTCTGACAGCACAGGGTCAGTGCCCCCCCCCTCCTCAGGGAGGGAGGAGGGGGGCACGCAGCCTGGAGGCTCAGCGGGGGCCCCTCAGGCCCCAGCCAGGACGGAGGTGATGGGAGTTGGGGGGGGGGCAGCCCCCGAGGCTGGCTGATAGAGCAGCGCTGGAAAATAAACGAGCACAGCCCTGCCTGGACTCTGCCAGCCCCGGGGGCGTCCAGCAGTGACTGGGGTCAGAGAGCAGCCCCGACACCTGAGGAGGGGAGGGGGCGGGGGGGGGAGGCAGTAGTACAGCCCTTTGTCCTCCACAAGGACGCAGCCACATCTCCACTCCTAGGGGAACCTCATCACTTCTTTGTAGCGCTGCATCCTCGGGGTGGGGGGGTCCTGCAGCCCTCTGTCAGGCACCTTAGGGAGGGGCAGCTCCGAGGAAACACAATCCTTCTCCAGCCCCAGTGCTGCCTGCTGCGGATTCCACCTGGGGGGCGAGGCGTGGTGTTAGCACCCTGAAGGGCCGGCTGCCCCCGCTGCCCCAGCCCCGTTCACCTCACAGCCGGTAGCTCAGGCTGGACGCTTTGGCAGGATGCGTCACTGACCAGAAGTTGCGCCTGCTCTGCAGCTGCTGGAAAGGATTGAAGTGTCCCCTCCGCTCACGCTTCGGCTTTTTAACCTTTTTCACCTGCACCAAGGGAGGAGGAAGGCTCTCAGGTCAGGGCACAGCCCCCACCCTGCCCAGCCCTGCCCTGCCCCCATCCCCCAGCACTCACCTTCCCTCGGTCAAACTCCTCGTCCCACTCATCAATGACGGTCTCGCTGCGAGCCGACGCTGCGTCCCGCATGGCATCACGGCTGACGGCCGACACCTCACCCTCCCAGGTCAGGACTGTGAAGTGCCAATGTCAGCATAGCACAGGGAGCCCCTGGAGCACCAGGGCTGGGGCAGGGATACGTGGCTGCACCCCACCTCCTCCTCCCTTGGCTGTACCTTGCTTGCCGTAAGCCTTGTCCAAGGAGTCCTTGAGCAGCTCCTCCACCACGCTGCGCTCTGGGCTGCGGGGTGCTGGGGCAGCCCCAGTGCTTGGGGCAGCTGCACTGTTCCTGCATCCACCTCTGGCCTGGCTGTCCCCTGTACGCACTGCTGCAGTGGGGAAAGCGGGTGAGGAAAGGCTAGAGGAATATCCCATATCACCCCCACTCCAAGGGGCATTTCACCCCAAGGGACCAACAAGATCTGAGCCTGAAGCCCAGATGGATGGCACGTGCTGGGAGAGAGGACCTGGGAGAAATTCCTTCCCCAGAAGAGATCAAGGGCCCCTACCAGAGCACAGCAGGCAGCGTGGCACCATACCTGGGGCACTGTTGGCAGCAGGCTGCTCTGAGGTCACATTGCCCACACTTTCCCAATGCTTGCGTTTTCGATGCTTACTCTTTCCCTTGCTGGGCTCAGGGTTCTGCTGCTGCTTTGTCCATATGGGCTCTGTGTCAGCCCTCTTGAAGCTGGAGAAGGCAGCAGGCATTAGAACTGGGTGATAGGCTCAGTAGGTTGGCTCCCCCCAGCACTCCCAGAGCCTCACCTGCTCAAGGACTGTGCCCCAGAGGAGTCCTCCTCTGCCTCCTGCAGCCTTCTCTTCCTCTTCTTCTTGAGGGCGGAGACAGACTCCGTGCTGGGGGAACCACTGTGGCCTGGCTCCTCCCTGCCTGTGACAGCCACCTCCTTCCCTGGGACAGAGCCCTCTGGAGCGATTTTCTTCCTCTTCCTGGGAGGGCTGCAGCTTTTGTCACAGTCATTCACAGCTGCAGCATGTGAGCTGCCTCCCGCTTCGGACTGCTGCTGCCTTTGACGCTTCCTTTTCTTGGATATAGGGCCGGGCCCGTGCTCCCCACTGTGGGTAGGATGGCAGTGAGAAGGGTGGGCCCCATTAGTCAGGGGGGAGGCTGGGAGCCCGGGGGCTGCACTGGGGGTGAAGATGAAGGATGGTGTGTCAGGGCTGGGCAGGGGGACAGCAGAGGGCAGCCTGCAAGACAGGAACAGAGGCTGAAACAAGCCAAAAGCCAGACACACAGCAGGAGCTCCTCTTTCCCTCCCCATCCAGGGTGCAGGAGCACAGCCCCCACCCGGCCCTATCCCACACATGAGCCAAGAAACCACAACCAGGCCCTGCTCCAAGAGCTGGGTGTGCACTGGGCACACACTGCCCAGGGGTGCTGCTGCAGCAGAGACCTGGAACAAGAGCCAGAGCTGTCCAGAGCCTCCTGCTACCAGGGGATGCTAATGCACGGCCAGAGCCTGCACAGTGCCAACGGTCAGAGCAAGGGCTGCAGAACCTGGGCCAAATCCTGCCAGCTGCAGTGCCCCAGCAATGCCAGAGTGCTTGGCAAGTGCCAGCTCCAGGGCTGCTGCCGTGCAGGAGGGCCGAGAACTCCTGTGCTGCTTACCTGGGCCTGCTGCAGGGCCAGGGCTGGGCGGTGGCTGTGGGGAAGGCGAGGCCAGCAGGCTGCGCACGGCCGTCACTTCCGCTCGCCCTCTGCGGGGTGCTGCCCTGCAGTTATCGACATAAATAAAAACTTGGTGGTCTAACAGAAAGGGTTCCGTCAGCCGAGAGGAGGAAAATAAAAAGGGGAGCCCAGAGAAAGGGGAGGGGGAACAGACACAAGAGGGGGGAGAGGGAAGTGGGGGGGGGGGGTAGAAGAAGAATCAGAAGTGTTCTCAGTTAGAAGCACAAAGGAAAAAAGGAAGGAAGGAAATTTAAAGCACGGAAAGCGCAGCGCACGGCCGTCGGCAGGGGCAGCCCGCAGCTCTCCAGCTGCAGCAGCACCGCCGCTGGTCCACCCCCCCCAATACACCCACCATGGGGATGCATAATCCACCCTGAGCAGCTGGGCTCGGCCCCACAGCCCCACTCAGCCCAGGGGCAATCCCAGCCCGGCTCTGTGAGCACCACCTCTGCCCCCCCCTGGATGGACCCGCTATTGCAGCAGTGTGGGCTCACCTTCTTGGCAGACAGTGCCAGCTTCTTGGCTGGGGGTGGTGATGTGGTGCTGCCCGGCTCCAGCGTGGCAGATTTCAGCTTCGCCAGCCTGGAGCCCTCAGGGCAAACAGGGGGATCCATGCCACAGTCTGTGTCCTGAGAGGAGTTGAGTCTGCCCGCCCCACTCTTGGGCTTTCGGGCCGCTTTGGCTGCGCCTCCTGCTGTGGTGTGTGCGGGGCTGCGTGCTGTGCTGCTGCAGGAGCTGCGCTGTGGCATGCCGGGGCTGGGCGAGGTAGGTGACTGCATGCTGTCCCGAGGGCTCTGCTGCGGTGGATCTGTAGTGCTGGGGCCGCACAGGCCTGGAGATGCTTTCGGTGCCACAGGCTGCTGTGGGGATGACAGTTTCTCGGGCTTTCTGGCTGTATCATCACCTGGTGTCACCCGTGCGACTTTGAAGGTCAGTCTGAGTGACTGGAACCTGCTGGGTAGCTTTGGTGGTGCAGAACCATTGGGCAGCTTTGGCCCCACACCCGACGTGCTGCGGGCCACTGGCACCCCGATGTCCTCTGGCCCTGACAGCTTCTTGCCCGGCAGCACCTCGGGGCTCTAGGCAAGGAGGAACAGTGAGGTCAGTGAGGGAAAGCCCTGGGGACAGAACCACACTGCCCACGCTCCCCAAACTGATGTGGGGATGACCATAGGTGCAGCCGGACTCCTCCCACCGAGTGCTCCCCACTGCCCCCTCACCCCCCTCAGCCTCACCTGGCCCAGAAGCGGTGATGGCAGGGGCCCGTTGGTTGTAGTTCTCTTGGTCTGATCAGAAACAACAGATGAGTGGCTGGAGGCAGCTTTGGCAATGGGCCCCTCTGAGCCCTTCCTGGGACCAGGGATCCTGGGGGAAGCACAGTGCAGGTGTCAGTGTGAGAGGATCAGAGACTGTGAGCCCCACAGCATCGGCGTCCTTGTGCCAACCACCTGGACTCACGCTGCCAACCTCAAAACACACAGGAGCTGCTGAAGGGCAGGGGGCACGGGGCACCTCACCTCAGGTAGAACAGCACGTAGGCCTGCTGGTTGAGGACCACCTTGATATTGCTGCTGCGCACGATGGTGTCGTTCATCTGGTACCACTGCCCATTGCTGGCCTAGGAGCAGAGCTTGGGGTCAGGCCCTGCCCAGAGCAGCACCAGCACACACTGTAGCATGGGACCATGCCCTGCCACGGGCTCCAAGCTCAACATGTACCCACTGAGCAGCCTTCCCCCACATCGCAGGACCCCACAGGTGCCACCAGCCCCCAGGGCTCACCTTCACGTAGCAGTAGTAGTGCCCCGAGTGGCAGTTGTGCCCTGCGTGCACCAGCACTGCATAGAGTTCATACTTGACAGGATCACCATTGCTCTGAGACATGTAGGGGCGGATGTTCAGGAACTCGGGGTACTCCACATCCTGTGGAGAGAGGATGCCTCAGGGGTCTTTCTTGCTAGAGCAAGAACAGCTCCAACCATCCTATGATCATAGGGCACCCAGCTCTCCCCTGGCTGAGGCTACAGTGAGGAAGGTGCTGGGAGGAAGCCAACCCCTCAGCCCAGCCCTGGCTCTGTAGCTCGGCCCAGGGAATTCTACTGGGGCGCAGCAGAGCTTGTGCTGCAACAAGACCCCACGAGCCAGGTCACAGCTCCAGCCCTGTACAGCCCAACTCTCACCTCTGTGATTTTGCCTCCACTGAAGTCGGCAAAACGCTTCAGTGAGAGCATAAGGACGTTGGGGGCTCGGTGAATGGTGAAGCGTTTGCTGGCTGGCACCTTCTTCTTGCACCTGCACAGAAGAGCTCCAGCTATCCAAGCTGCTCCACACCCAGGTGATTGCCCTCAGCCTGGGACACACTTCATGGAACCAGCAGCACTGACAGCAGGGTTCAGCTCACGGCTACATCTGCTGCTGCCCAGGCCCTTCCCTCCCAGCCAGGCAGCTGGAGCAGGGTCAGCTGGGGCTGCTCCTACACCACAGTTGCTTTTCACTGCTCCACCCCATAGATGCCATTCCCCACAGCCCCACTTACTTGGGGCACGAGTAGGCATTCTCCCCGCTCAGCACATCTTTTTTCACAAACAGCTCCAGTGCCTCCTTAATGTTTTCAGCTTGCTGCAAGGACAGGGCAGAGCTCAGGGCATGCACCTGCCCACGCTGCACCACGGTGCGATGCACACAGACATACCCCGATCTCCAGGGACACATCCAGGCAGGAATCGTAGGTGTCTGAGGCGCTCTTACACACTGAGCATTTCACTGCAGAAGAAAGAGCAATGAGTGTACTGTGCCACATCTGCGCCCATCACACAGCACCCGCAGCACTGCCCCTCTGTGGGTCTGGGCTCTGGGATGCCAGCACCAGCATTTCTGCTGGGCACTCACAGCTTGGTAGGGAGGAAAGCTGCTGGCAGCACCGACCCCACACTGGTTCCCTCACTGAGTGACAGTGAGCCAAGAACCCACAGCCAACAGCTTTCTCTGTTGCCACAACAGGAGCCAAGACCCACAGGCATGGCAGGAGTGGGTAAGCACAGCTTTGGGTGATTTACCCATGCTTGGCCATTTTCCCAAAAGATTTTTAGTGCGGGGCTCTTGGGGTAACAGCAGCCCACACTCCTGGGGTCACAGCCCAGCAGCAGCACTCACCACGGGACCGCAGGTAGCCACCAAAGATCTGGTGAACCAGCGTGGTGGCCTGGGTCTGACGATCCAACCTGGAAGAGAAATGACGCATCTCACACTTCTCTTCCACACCACAGTGCAAGAGCCACCCTCAAGGGCCACCCTGTGTCCTCTGCACCACAGCCCTGCCCAGCAGACCATGGGGAGGACAGGGAAGATGCAGCACTTCTGCTGCTCTGTGGCTCCCAGTGCCTGAGTTCAGAGGGGCATCACGCTGTGTGCACCCAATACCCTCCAAGCACAGCTGCTCCCATCTGCAGCTCGAAGCCCAGCACTGAAGGTGGAGGCAACGCCAGCACCCTGGGTCCCAGCCCCACCGTGGCCACATGGAACATGGCAGAGCCCAGCACTGCAGTACGTATCAGAAATGACTTCAGTGCCCCAGTGCACAGAGCTGTGTGTACCCGGTACAACCACTGAGGCAGGCCTTCTGCATGGCATCGATGGTGTAACACAGGAACTCGTGAGCATCCTCCTGTCTGCCGAAGCATAAGTGCTGGGCGATCTCTGCAGGGAAATAGGGATCACCCCCTGTGTACAGAGCCATTGCCCCCCACAGAGCCAAGCCATGGGGCAGCCCCATGTGGTCCTGTGGTAGCTCAGCCTCCATAAATCAGCTCTGAGGCACTCGGTGCCAGGACCTGCCCCGGCCTCATGAGTCACAGATGGGGGAGCATGGCGTGGAAGGACCCATCCTTACTCTTGAGGTCTCGGATGAAAGACATCGGCTTGATGGTACTGCCACTGTTGGCAAAGGCCTGGATCACGTGGTCCTGCAAAATGCACAACATGCAGAAGCCTTCCTGGTGACCTGCAGAAGGAGAAAAGAAAGGATGCTGTGGACAAACGCAAGAGAGATGGAGGCAGTTTGGGGGAAGGGGAATCCCTGCTGCCACACAGCACAGCCACGCTCAGCCCTCCCCACGAGCCCCATGCTACAACAGTGCAACCCAGCAGACAAGGACAAGCATGTGCCATGCCACCTGGCAGTGCTGAGGTCACAGATAACACTGCAGATGAGAACACCCATCTACAAGGATGGCACACAGGGCACAGACACCTCCCACAGGAACCAGTGGGTCCTCGTAAGAGGCAGAGCTCTCTGAGCCCAATGAATGGGGCACCACTCCCCCTAGCCAGGGGCTCTGGGGCTGTACCCCCAGGAGCCACCTCGAGCAGCCACTGGGGGCCAACCCAGCCCTAGGCATCCCCCCACACCCACCCCAGCCCTATAACACCTCCTCACGCCCCACTCACAGGTACGGCTGTGCTCCTTGGACAGCAGGTAGCAGGCGAGCGGCGGCGTGTAGGTGAGGCACTGCAGCGAGGCGTTGAGGAAGCAGGTGTTGCCCAGGTTTTGCAGCCCGGCGCCCACCTGCCGCACACGCTTCCACTTCAACGAGAGCCGCTCTGCGGGGAACAGCACCTTCTGCGGCGCGGGGATACCATCCCCACCACCGTGGTCTCTGCCTGCGGGGTTGGGGGGTGATGAGCGGCGGGTGGAGGCCTCCGCCGGGACCGTACCCCCCCCGACGGCCCGACACGCACCGTGTTTCCTTCTGGGCCCCACCGGGGGCGGCGGGTGAGACTCGGCGGGCCCGGTGCCGGCGTTCAGCGGTCTGTACTTGCCTCGCAGCAGCTCCAGCTGCCCGGACGGCGCGTGGCTGGCAGGCTCAAACTCGATGTTCTGCAGCAGGACTTTCTTGGTCGAGGCGGCCAGCAGCCGGCCCAGCTCCCCGTCCTCGCTCGGCTCCTTGCGGTCCGGCTTCAGCGCCTCCCGCAGCTTCTCGTCGATCGGCATCTCGGGGCCGGACTGGGGGCGGAGGATGAGCGGGGGACGCCGAGAGGAGCGGCCCGATCCGCGACCCGATCCCCGCAGCCTCGGACCGGTACCCGTCAGCCGCGCGGCCCGCCCGCTGCCGCTCGCGACCTTGAGTCCCTCCGCCACGTGCTGCCCTGCCCGGTACCGGCGCTCCGCCGCAGCCTCACGCGGAGGACAGGGGCGGTGCGGAGCTCAGAGGCCCCGAAAGCGCCCGCCCCCTTCAACCGCCCACCGCACTTCCGATCCCGGTTCCGGCCCCGTCCCCCCGGCACGGCACGGCACGGCACGGCACGGCACTGCACGGCACGGCAGCACTCACCATCCGGGTCCCCGGTGCGAGCACGTGTCACAGACTTAAAAGGTAGTACGGCGCGGCGCTGCCGCCACTAACGACTTCAGCGCCAACTCCACTATGAGGGGCGAGACTGACTCAAGCCACGCCTCTAATTGTCTGGCAACGCCCCCTTGTGGGCGGAGCCTCGGTAAAGGGGGCGGAGCTTCGGGGGCAGCCTTTATTACGTGCTGTCCGCGCCCCGCGAGCCGTTAACCGACCGCCCCCGACCGCGCCCCGAGCGTTAAATGACGGCAGCACGTTAGATACGTCTTACTTTAATACTCATCAAGCAGAGATCTGAAAATAACTATACGTAAACTTTTTTGTCTTTTTTTTTTTTTTTTTCCCTTTGTTCTTTTTTTTGTTGCTTTTTTTTGTTGTTGTTTGTTTGTTTTTTTTCCCCTCCTTTTTATACACGTCGAGCTGCTGCACGGCCATAAATTAAAGCAGCTCCTGGGGGGGCTCCGGGGGGGGGGGGGGGTCTGGGGGGGCCGGGGCCTGCCCGGGCGCTGCCCCACAGCCCCTCCGTGATCACCCCCTCCCCCACCCCCCACCCCCCCCCACTGCAGAGCCCCTTTACAAAAATAAGTGCAATTCTAACGCCTAACGGGGAAATGAACACATAAAATAAAATAAAACAAAACATAATCACAGCACGGGAATGATAGAGCTGATGGCAGAACAGTGGGGGTATTAACTCAGAGACAGGCTACCAGCAGAGACAGGAGTAAATGTCACATATGATATAACCATACAGAAGCGAACGGGAGTCCTATATGGGACTGATTAGAGGGTGGGTGGGTTTCTTTTTTTTTATATCTTTTTTTTTCTTTCTTTTTCTTTCCTTTTTTTTCTTTTTTTTTTTTCACCTTTAACACGTTGAAGTTGCCCAGACTGGTCCAGCACCACATCGTCACCCTATGGGGATGCACAGCATGAAAACTCCCCGAGCTGGGGCCGGCCCTGTGCGTGGGGAAATGGCTCAGACAGAGGGGGTGCAGGGTCGGTGTCCTGCGGCCACGTCCCCTGGGGCCAGGGGTGACCCCCATCCCGCCCTTAGGGGCTACAGTGGGCAAAAGCCCCACGGCTTCTGTGGGTGGGAGCAGCCGGTGCTAGGCTGCACCCTCCTGGCACCCCATGGCGGGGGATGGGATGGGGACAGTGCAGTCCTGGTGCCGGGTAGCTCCAATCAGCAGTGGGCCTCCTTTATACCAGGGGCAGCTGCTGCTGCTCCCCAGCATTCAGCCTGCAGGGAATGGGGCTGCCCTGCCCAGCGCAGGGTGCACGTGGTGTAGGGGTATGTGCGGTGCAGTGAGATTCCCCCCCCCCTCCCCCCCACCCCACGCGGCAGCTCGGTGCCCTGCGTCCCCTCAGGGCTGTGTGGGTTTTCATGCTGTCTCCAGGCCCCGATGTCGGCGTGGACCAGTCTAACATCTCGCTGGGCTTTCCTACTGGCTACTGGAATGAGCTCGGTCGGCTTAGGGGTCCTCGATGTCGAGAAACTCCTGCTTCGGGGGGGCCATGCCGCGGTACCAGGCACACGAGCCGTCACTCCTCTTGATGCAGGCGTAGTGCTTGGCCTGCCGCCCGCCCACGATCTTCTCCATCGCCCAATCTGTCCAGAGGCACTCGTCCGAGGAGGAGACGAAGCACGGGATGGAGAGGCAGCGCGAGATCTGCGCACGGCAGAGCTGATCAGCGCCCATCCCCACACACCCCCCTCCCCTCCTCACCCACGGGGATTTGTCCTGGGTCGTGCCACTCACCTTGCACTCACAGCCCATCTGGTACCGCTGGTTGAGGCTCTTCTTCTGGGTGGGGCTCAGCGAGTCCCAGGTGGCAACCAGGTCACACAGAGTGATGTGCATCTTGCCATCGCCCTCGGATTTGCCTGGGGAGAGGCCACACAGAGCCGCTCACACACACCCGGGGGCTGCTGGGGCCCAACCCCTCCCTTGGACGTGGGTCAGCACCCACCCCTACCTGCAATCAGGTACTCCTTCTTGCCGCCCGTGTCCAGTGGCTGCCCGCACACTGCTGTGGACGGCGCCGTGTAGATGAACTCGATGTCCTGGTCGGGGCCCTTAAACATCTGGGGACAGAGCGCAGGTGTGAGCAGCACCGCCCACCCCCCTGCCCTCCCCACGGTGCCCTCCCCGTACCTTGATCTGCTTCACTTCGTACTGGATTCGCTTGATGGGGTTCCCATAAATGTCATTCCCCGAATCCACCTCCTTTGCAGAGACAGCCTTTGCTCGGATCACTGCAGGGGAAGGGTGTGGAGATGGGTGGGTGCTGGGGGCACGAGCAAAGCCCCCCCAGCCCCGGCTCTGTCCCAGCTGGCAGCATGGGGGCAGCCCATCTCTCAGGCACGTGTCCCTCACACAGACGGACAGCACAGTCACCCCCAGTAATCCTGGGAGCGCTATTTGTCCACTGCCATTAATTAATCCATGCTCCAGCCCAGCAGACACGTGGCCCGACACAGTGGGGGAACCAAAGGGCAGCGGGAGCTATCTGCAGCTTCACCTTCAGGTGCAGAGGGAAGAAGGAGTCCCCTGCAACCAACACAGAGCCGACCCACCCTGGTGCCCGCTGCCTTGGCATCACACAGCCACAGAGGTGCCCGACCACAGCTCCCTGCCAGCCTACAGCCGCTGGTGCGTGGAGCCTCCACACCACCCAGGCACAGAAACTGCATCCTGCCCTTGCAGCCTGCAAAAATAACCCAGGCAGCTGCAGGGGGATGCTGAAGCAGTGAGAAAACATGGCTGGGTGAGCTCACTGTAGCAGCACGGCCACAGGCTCCACACCTCCCTGCTCTGCAGCCACACGGAGCTGCTCTCCATGCACACTGTCCCCCTGGGGATGCAGTGGACACCCCCATTCCTGGCCAGACCTGGGCAAAACGTGGCTCCCCCTGCACGGCAGCGCAGCTCTGCCCCTGGCACAGAGGGACCCCGTACGCATTGCTTCACCCCAGCTCCAGCATCACACCAAGGGACGAGGCCACAGTGCCCCAGAGCCGGGGTGAGCAGAGGGCAGGGAGCTGTGCCATGGGAAGGTGTCCATGTCACCTCTCCAGCACAGCCCAGGGACACAGAACCACACGTGAGCGCCTGGCACGTGGCACTGACCTCGCAGGTGGGAGGCTCACCCTGACCCACAGCTGCACAGGTCACAGCCACCCCAGTGCCCGGAGATGGGGACAGCAGTCACATCCCCACAGAGAGCCACTGGGGTGCAGTGGGGACACGCACAGGACCACCTCCAGCCCCACGGCTGCCAGCTTCCACCTGGCACAGCACAGAGCCAGTCCAGCTGTGCTGTATAAATACAGCGGGGTGAGCAGCGGGCACACAGAGCGGCTGCTTGGGCTGAAGGTCAGTGGGGCACCGCACCGCGTGGGCACCCGTCAGCACTGACTCAGTTTACTCTGGAAAGGAGAAGGGGATGGGAGCGAGGCAGGCAGGTCAGGGCCTGGCGCCCGCAGCCGTGCCAAAGCCACCGCGCCTGCTGCAGGGATGAGCCCCAGATGGAGGAGCCCCTGCTCCCTGTGCCACCATCGGTGGGGATGAAGGCTCACCCGCCGTGCCAGCCCCATCCCACAGCTGTGCTCCGTGCCACGATGAAGGCGTGCACGCCCGGAGAGCCGGAGCTGCCCGCGGTGCAGGCGTGGGGGACGGCTGCTGGTTCAGTGGGCTCCAGCCGTTTCCATTCACGTGCTGATGAATCACTTGACAAAAATGCAGCCCAATTCTAGGCGGATTTGTTCTGAACAGTGCGGCTTTGTGGAGGGGACGGCTGCGCTGTGCTTTCCCCGCCAAGACCCCAGCAGCGCAGCCAAGCTCCTCCGCGGGCCAGAAACCAGAGCGGGGAGAGGGAGGGATGCAGCGGGACGCCCAGGTGGGGACACGCGGGTGGAGGTGCCCCCGAGGTGACAGCTACACGTGCTGTGGGTGCTCCACAGGCAGCCCCTGGGCCTCCCCGGGTCTCTGTGGAGCTCACAGAACCAACGCAGGGGCTGCCACACGTGTCCCCAAGCGCAGCGTGACACCAGCACGTCCCTCGGCACCCCACCACCCGCTGCCAAAGCCCTTCCCCAGCACGGGCACGAATTGTGGTGTCTGCCTTTAACTCCCCGCGCTGCACAAAAGCTGCTGCATCAGCACGGCTGAGCTGTGCCCCGGAGCAGCCCAGCCCTGCCTGCTGGCAGCCCCCCACCCGCTGCCCTGGGCACGCAGGGCCGGGAGCCAAGCGACCGAGATAACGCAGCGCTGACCTCGCGGTGCTGACTCAGCACAGCGGGAGCAGGCACCGGGATGGAGAGAGGAGCTGCTCAGCAGCCTGCAGCCCCACAGCACCGCTCTCCCTCCCGCACCCCAGCCCCACGGCAGCAGCAGGGCAGCTCGAGAGATGCGAAGCGCTGCTGCTGCTTGCATGCACACAGCACCTGCCTGGCACACAGCGAGGACACCCAGCACCCCTCACTGCAGCAGCATCCCCCTGCCCAGCAGTGGACCCAGTCTCTGCAGTGATCAGTCCTCGCTGCCCGCAGACCCCCCAGGAACGTGCCGGCACGCGCACAGTGGGTGTTCACCGGGAGCTGCTGGGCAGTGGCAGCTTTCCACGCTGACCAGGCTGGGCTGGATGTGGCCCAAAGCTCGAAGCAGGGCCTGCGAGGCACAGGGCATCCCTGGGCACTGTGATCCCTGTGCAATGTGCAGGGAGGAACGGTCCTGAGCTGGGGCACATCCAACCCTGCACAGCTCTGCCCTGCATGTGACAACCTGAGGCAGAGCAGGGCTGCGGGGCAGAGGGTGACATCCATCAGCACAAAACACCCACCAAAACAGTGCAGAGAGGTGCAGCAGCCCCAGATGCCCTCAGCACCTCAGTCCTCCAGGACTCCCCTCCCAGCCTGGCACACAGAATGCAGAGCCCCTTCCCAGGACATCCCACCCCAAGCCCCAGAGCGCGGCCCCCGCCTGCGGCTGCCTGGGAAGCATCAGTGCCCGCAGAGCACGGGAAGCGTTCCCGGGCTGAATGGCTGAGGAACAAAGCTCCCTTCTCGGGGCTGCTGGCAGCTACTGGAGCACAGGGGCTGAGTGCCAGTGCCAGCAGTGCCCGCTGCCACCCAGCCCCACTGCAGGCACAGCCCTGGGGTCACCCCAGCATGGCACAGCACTGACAGGGGCAGAATGCACAGCAAGATGTCTCCAGGAGGGACTCCTCCACCCCAGCCCAGCCAGGTCCCAGCCTTGGGCACCTGCCTGAGCCCCCAGGGCACAGCCACTCGAACATGAGGGCTGGCAGCTTTAGGCACGCAAAAACTGCGGGGATGCGGGAGCAGCCTGGGCACGGAGGTGCAGCTGCGGCTGTGCTCCCCTCGCTATTGCAGCTCCTGAGGGTGGACACGGGGATCAGCTCCAGCCCCAGCAGCCCCACAGGGCTGTGCCTGCAAGAGGAAGTGCAGGCGCCAGGCCCCGCTCATCCCCAGCCTGCGCGGCTGCTCCAAGCACTGCGCTCCCCATCGCGGCGTGCGTCATCCCGGCCTCTGACGGAGAGAGATGGGGCCCAATCAGCGGCGGCCCCGAGCAGTCAGCCCACGGCCCCGCTGCATCAGCTGCACGGGGTGGGCAGGCACCGGCGATGGGAGCAGTGGGGTGGCAGCGGGGCCGGCAGTGCCCCACACCCAGCAGGGTGCACTTGGTGCAACCCAAAGAGAGTTCCCACTTCTGCCCCAAAGCTGCCTCCTTGCTCCAGTCCCTGCCTGGCCACCTCCAGCCCCCACTGCTTAACCCATCCTTACACACCACGATCCAGAACTTCTGGGGTTGGCACAGTGCTGACGGGGGCTGGATCCAAGGGTCACCCATCGCCGGTACCAAGCACCCACCCTACATCCGCCCCATCACCCTCAGCACTGCCAAACATTCCTCCTGGTGACCTCACTGCTGCACAGGGCCAAAGACACAGCCTGAACATCACCGCACTCACCCTCTGCACCTCCACACTGCAGAGAGGAAGCAAAGCAGGAGTGGGTCTGCAGCAGACATCCCTGCCCAGGAGCTGAGCAGCATGGGCAGAACAACCCCCAGCAGCCACGCAGGGATGCTGCTACCCTTCACACATATAAACCCAGAGAGCCCTCGAGTCCTGCAGAAAACTGCTGCCCATCTCCCAGCCCAAGAAGCACAAGCACAGAGGCCGGGTCACCAGCCCCAGGCCACCAGAACCCAACAGCCCAAGGCAGAGCCACATCTCACCCTTACTGCAGCACTGCCTGTGTGTGCAGCCCTGGGCTCCAGCCCCACTCTGGATTGCAGGATTGTGCCTCACCAGTGACTACCAGGTGCGAGCAAAGGTAAACAAGCCCTAGTGTGGCACAAGAAGCCATGAGAGCACAGCCCCCAGCATGGAAGGACCCAGGTGGCAGCAGCCTGGCCCCAGGGCTGCCAGCAGCAGCAGAGCAGCCCTGGCACAGGGAATGGTGGCAGCTCCCAGGCCCAGGCTGGCTCTGTGCTGGGGAGGAGCTGGCGGTGAGCCTCTCAGCACAGAGGGAAGATGAAACGGGAGCCAAAGGGCAGGGATCAGTGGCATCAGGATGGTCTCCTGTTGCATAGGAGGCTGCAAGTTCCTGCCAGAATCAAACCTGCTGCCAGCCAGCACCCAGCACCGTCCCCAGACAGGGTCAGAGCGGACAAATCTCATCAGCATGAGCTGTGATGCAGACACAGGCTGGGGCTGGGGGTGCTGGCACCAGGGGCAGCACAGCCGGGACAGGGCTGCCTGGGAGCAGACACCTGCTGAGCAGACACAACCAGCCCCCACTTCGCCCTCCCTGGGACTGCTGAGACGGCCGGGGCTGCCGAGACAGCAGTGACTCAGCAGCTGAGTCACAGGTGAGCCGGCACCCCAGGACGGCAGCGTGAGTCACAAGTGGCCCGGAAGGATGAGCCCGACGTGAGTGTGATGGAGGCTCAGCCTCGCTGCGGGCGATCCGCCGCTGCTCCGGGGTCATCAGCTCTGCAAATCCAGCGCTCCATTTTGTCTGGGAACCTCCCCGGCCCCAGTACACCCCGCAATGACGGAGCTGCACGGGCCTGGCAGCGCTGGGGCACTGCGGGATTTACCCTCACGTCACGAGTGGGGTCTGAAATGGGCAGGGGGAGCCCAGGCTGCGCCAGCACATCCCGGATCCGGAGCAGGGGATGGGGCAGGGCACGGGCTGCCTAAGTGCTTGGGAATGCTACCTCTCCAGCTGGGCCTGGGAACGGCCCCGCCAAGGAGGGCGGCAGGAACTGGGGCCTGTCTGTTTGTTTAATATGCTAAAATTTAATAAGGGCATTATTCATCGAAAGAGGAATCCAGATCCCGGCGCTGCCAAGCCCTCCCTTTCAGCAGCATCCAAGCCGAACAAAGTGGGACGGGGGAAAGGAAATGCCTGGAAATAAGGAACAGACGGGAGGTGACCGAGCCCGGCGCTGCTCTGGGCCGGGTGCTGGCTCCGCGTTCCGGGCCGCTGCCGACGGCAAAGCTCCGCTTTGTGAGCCGAACCGGAGCGCTCCGCTCCCCCGGGGCCGTCCGCTCCCCGCGCTGCCACGTCCCATCCCGCACACACCCGACGTGCCGCGGGCCGGGCCCATCGCCGCGGGACGCGGGGGCAGATCCGCGCTCCGTGCCCGGCCCCGGGGGCACGGCGATGTGCCGGGAGAGGCGGGCACACTCCGGGCGGGCACACCGTTCCCGGCCGCGCATCCGCGCCCGCCGACACACCCCCGGGGCCCGCACACGTGCAGGTGCCGCGGGGCTCGGCCGGGCCCGGTGCCGGCGGTCCCCTCCCTCCTTCCTTCCCCTCCTCCTCCTCCCGATCCACCGCCCCGCGCCAACTTTCCTCCCTCTGCCCCCACCGCGAAGTTTGCGGTGGGGCTCTGCGGGGCCGGGCGGGGCCCCGCGGGGACAAAGCGCTCACCTACGTCGGCGTTGCAGAAAGCCTGCTGCGGGTGGATGGGCGAGCAGCTGCAGGCGTCGGTCGGGCGGGCCCTGCCGAGCAGCAGCACCGCCAGCCAGGCCAGCAGGCTGGGCAGCGCGGCCCCGGGCATCGTGCGGCGGCTGCGGCTCAGCGACTCGTCCCAGAAAGCCTCATCCACCGCCGGCCCGGCAGAGCCGCCGTCTCTCTCCCCCCCACCCTCCCCCCCCTACGATCCGCCGCCGGAAAGTTTGGGTCCGCCGCCGCGGCCCCCGAGCGGCGTTTGCGATCGCTGCTGCTGCTGCAGCCGCCGCTCTCCGCTGCCTTCTATGGAGGTGTTTTCTTCCCCTGGCTGCCGCTAAGCCTCGCTTTTTAATGTGCTCCGGGGATTTGCTGCTCCTCCTCTGCGTGGCACGGGGCCAGCCCGGCTCTGCTCCCGCCCCTCTCAGGATACGGCTCCGCGCCGAGCTCGGCCCCCCAAGCCCGGCCCGGCCCCGCCCGCGCATCCCGGCGCAGCCCCGGTCCCTCCGCCGCTCGTCCCGGGCGGGGCCCCGGTGCGGCCGCAGTGCCCGGACGGGGCGGGCTCCGCTCCGGGCGTTGGACGGCGGCGGTACGGGAGCCGGGCCCGGCTCGCAGCGCTGGCAGCCGGCCCGCGCCGAGCGGAGCAGCAAATTGCAGGGAGGGCCGCATTATGTCTGTACCCAAGCATTTCCTCTCCTTCCTGCTCCTCCGGATCATCTCCTCCAGCCGCCCGTGCCCCCCCCCCCCTCCTCCCCCCATCGGCGGCCGGTGTGTCTGTACCTGTCGCACAGCGCTGCACTGCCACCGTCCCAGCTCTGCCTGCCCACACGGTGTGGGTGCAGCTGAGCCGGGCACTACAGGCGCTGGTGGGGACAGCAGTGCTGTGGCAATGCCACCTGCTCCCGAGCCACGGAGCTGCCCCACTCACATCTGGCACAGGCCTCAAAGCTTTCGCCTGTTGCGATGAGAAGAAACAACTGAAACGTGGGCAGCTGAACCCGGCCCAAGCCCTGCCTGAGCCTGCAGGGAGCGTGAGAGTGAGCCACACAGCCACTGCGGGGTGGTGGCATGAAAGGTGGCAATGGGCTGCGGGCAGATGCTGCGGCAGTTGGAGTGCTCGGCGGGGCTGGGGGTGGGCACGAGGATGCTGCAGCCATGGTTGTGCCACACGGCCCCAGCAGAGCCCAGCAACAGGTTCAACAGCCTGGAGGGAGAGGTGGGGTCTTGGCATAAGGGATGGGGTGGGGAGTGTGCAACACAACACCTGTGGGATGAGGAGGGAACAACACTGGGGCTGAGACAGGTGCTGCAGGGCCACAGTCCCCGTGCTGTGGGCTGAGCACAGCAGCAGCCGGCGTGGGCAGGGAGCACAGGGAGCACCAGCAGAATGAGGGGGGGCTGCAGAATGAGGCCAAGCACCAGGGACAGGTCTGCACTGCGGGGCAGAGAAATGTGCGTGCTGGCGGCACGGTGCCCTGCAGTGTGAGTCACTGCTGCTGGGGCTAAGCAGAAACACATGTCCAGCTGCGTGCGCTCCTTCTGCAGAACTCCAGAGGTGCTGGATACAGAACAGGGGCAGAGCAGGGGGATGGGAGAGGGCAGTCCCACTGAGCTCACAGCAGGCCTGTTACAGAAAGATCCCCCCAGAACAGGGCTGTTGCCCCCCAAGCACTGCCAGCCCATGACCGGTGCTGGGGCAGGCAGGAGTGGCACAGGGGGGCTGATGCCAATCCCTTGGCTCAGCCCCAGCCCTCCAAAGCACAGCTCTGAGCAGCCCACAGTGCCTGGAGCTTTGAGGTGACTGCTCAGCAATGAACTGAGCCAAAGGCCGCTGCCTGAAGCCCTCTGCCCAAGTGGTGCTGGGAGCCTGGGTGCACTGAGGGCACTGCAATGTGGTATGCAAGAGGAAAGGTTGCACCTGACATCACTGGTGCCTCTGTCCCCTCGCAGCCCTCCACTCAGTCCACATGGCAGCTGGGACAGCATGATCCTGTATTGGACAGTGGCTGCAAAGCCCCTGTCTGCCTTGGTGAGCCAGGCTAGGAGCAGAGGGCACACGGTGAGATAGGGGCCCCAAAGGGACCCTCCCCGTGAGGCCTTCCCCTGAACACAATGACCCAAGCAGACAGTTACCGACACATTTGCTGCACCATTTATGCAAAAGAGGAAGGAAAAACAGCTAACGCAGTGAGAAACATCCTGGTGAAATCCCCTGCAGCTGTGATGCCTCAGCTCACCCTGCCCTGGCTGTAACCCTGCTGCGGTCATGGCCCCAGTGAACGTCCTGACCCCAGGAGAGCCAGAAACAGGGTAGAACCTGGCCAGTGTCCCTCCTCAAACTCACTGCTCTCCTGAGGACATATCCTGTGTGCTCCCAGCAAGGTGCTGGGATGCAGAGCAGAGGCTCTCCTCCCAGGACACGCTGCAGGCACGGGTGGGCCCCAGGGCTCAGGTCAGAGCCCACCCCCATGCAGGTCAGGAGAGGCTCCACAGCTGCAGCACTGCAGGGATGTGAGGACAGTCCCCCGGGCACCAGGCTGGCACAGGGGCAGAGGAGCTGAGCTCCCTCCTTGGCTGCAAATCCAGAGCATGGCTGTCACCAGAGCCACTGAATCCCTGCAGAGGCTCTGGGCACCAAAATCTGCAGTGCAGGGAAACGTCACTGCCTTGACTGCTCCAGCAACCAAGCCAGGGCTGGCGGCAGGGAGCAGCACCCTGTGGTGGCAGTCCTTTGCCACCAGGTGCCACTGCCGAAACACTCGCACCATACACGCTGCAGCAAAGCCAATGCTTTACACGGGACATCAACTACAGAGCTGGGAGTGCTTCACTCGTCCCTGGGCCGGGGGACACAGCGTGTGCTCCTTGTTCTGAGCACACCAGCAGGGCCCGGCCCGCACCCTCCCATCCTCTCGTGTCCTTCTGGTTTCAAGTCTGTTAAATAAACTCAATGCCCTCATATTTCACGCTCCCAATCCTGGTTTCAGGCAGCAGAAAGCGCCCATCCAGCGTGAAGGCCATGATGTAACTGGCAATCTTGCCATTGTCCTCCTCCGATTTCAGTGCCACAATGATCTGATCATCCGTGTCCGGGACAAACTTGAAAGAGGAGAAGCCATGAGTGGGAACCACCTCGCCCACGTGTCCCACCGTGATGTCCCCAAAGTCCTGGCTGGAGCTGAGCAGCAGGTTGGTACCGCGCTGCTCATCTGCCTTCTCGTTGTAGCGCTCGTGGCTGGCACGGCGTGGCAGGAAGAACCAGCGCTGCAGCGTGTCGCTCCAGGAGGCCGACTCGTGGATCAGGTAACCTAGAGCAGGGAGCAGGCTCTGTTGGCACAGGGCACGCAGGACCCTGCCACGCTGTAGGGACATCCCCCTGCGCCAACACCCACCATCCTTGCTTCAAAAGATGCTGCAGCAGAGGATAGATGCATGAAGGCCAAAGCTGTGAATGTTTCCACCCCCTCCTGCCCAGTGCTAGCCCCTTCCCACCCCCCAGAGCTGGGCAGGGGCACCCCTGGGCCAGGGGACACAGCTGCTGGCCATGGCTCTGGCCATGCCACCCTCCAGAAACTGGTCCCACTGGCTGTGAGGAAAACTTGGTCAGGATAAGGGGCACGCAGCAATAAGAGGGAGCTCCATACCTGGGGGTCGGATCCCAGCCGCAGCCCGCAGCGCGTTGTAGTTCACCACCCAGTTCTCGTGGCTCACATCACCCTTGTAGCCAATGACCTTCACCCACTCAGGGTTCTCATTGACCACCTCACCCGTGGTGGTGGTCCACTCCTTGCCCAGGCCCCCCACGTACAGGTGCTCATCTTTCACCGCCAGCCACTCTGCCTTGAAGCCTGCAGTGGAGAGAGCAGCAAGAGCCATGCCAAGGCTCAGCAACACGTGGATGTTAGGGTACCCCGCAGTCACACAGCCCCCAGCACCACGCAGCACAGCTCAGCACAGCGCACAGCCCCCCAAACCCTGCAGAACGACAAAGAGGTGCAAAGGGACAGGTGTCCCCCGCCGTGTGCACACAGGTCAGGCAGTGAGCAAGGTGTTACGGGGCTCACCTTTCCCCACGGTGCCATCCCCATCCGAGAGGATCACCCAGGGCACCGCCTTGTTGCCCTCGATCTGGTAGACCACCCCGGTCCGGTCATCCACGGAGTACAGCTTCCCATTGAAGACAACCAGCTCCGAGAGCTCCATGCCCCTGCCCTTCTCTGCCAGGTGGGACTGCAGCACGCTCTCCTCTTTGTCCCACTCCACCGTCACACTGTCCCCGCTGGCCGACAGCACCAGGTAACCCTTCTTCAGGTAACTGAACCAGGTATGTTCCTCGGAGCCCCGGGACTGAGTGTCCAGGTCCGCAATGATCCCGATGCGGTAGCGCACACCCTCGGCGTTCCTTTGGGGTGGGGACAGCGGGTAGGTGTCATTGTAGCGGTCCTCCGTCTGCAGCCGGAGGTGCCGCCCGTGCGGGTTGGGAGGGATGGGCCGTGCTGGTGGGGAGCGGTGCAGGCAGAAGAGCAGCAGCACGAAGCCCACGCAGGCAGAGGACAGCACGATGGCCCTCCAGCGCAGGCGGAAGCGGGGATCGGCACCTTTGGTCATGGACGCGAGGACGGGCAGGCTACCCACGCTGATCCGCAGGGGGCTCATAGACTCATGGCAGGGCGGCACGGGCATCAGCCTGCGGGCGAGGAGAGCCTGGCAGCGAGGAGAGAGCGGGTGAGAGCCGGAGCCCAGCGCCGTGCTTGGGGGTAACAGCAAGGCACGGCCTAACGCGGTGAAGCAGTGGCCCTCGAAGGGCTGCTTTGCTGCAGGAGCCCTTCTGCCACCTTCAGCCCTTCATCTCCCCCATCGAGCCCCTGGCTGCGTGCCGGGCGTCCTGCTGAGCAGCGTCCTCACCCACGGAGAAGGAGGGCAGCCGCTTACAGGTGAACAGCACAGCTCTCACCTGCAGAGCGCGGAGCTCCCGCAGCTGTGCCGTGCCCCGTTCCTGCGGGGACAGCGGGGACACGTGGCAGCCCCGCCCGAGCAGGATGCCGACACCTGACCAGGAAGCGCAGCGCCCGGCTCCGCGGGCTGCGCACCCAAAGCCATACCCCAGCACCGTAACCCCGCGATACGGCATCCGCTGCCGGCCCGACCCACCCCCGTCACATCCACCCCCGGGCAAAGCCGCACTCCCCCGGTGCGCCCACCGCCGCGACGCACCGGGCAGCCCGGGGCGCTCCGCAGCTCCCGGGGACCCCGCGGGCCGGGCCGGGCCGCGCCCCCTCCCCCGGGCCGGGCAGCGCTCCCGCGGGCCCTCAACGCCCCTTCCCCGCGGCCCCGAGCGCGGCGCACCGCGGGCTGAAAGCCCCGACGGCCCCCGCCCGTTCCCCGACGCCACCGCAGCCTCAGAGCCCTCCCCGCCCCGGCGCCCACCCCTGTGCCGGCGCTCGGGACCCCACGGCCACGCACGGCGGCCGTGCCACGGGCACACGGCGCTGCCGCCCCGCGCCCCACCCGCACCCGCGGCCCCGCGGCCCTTCGCTCACCGCGGCGCCGCCCGAGCGCAGCCACCGCCGCCTCCTCCCCCCCACCGCCTACATATCCCAGCAGCCCCCGCGCCGCGCTACGGCAGCCGCCGGAGGACAGAACAGCGCGGGGCGCGCGGAGCGGAGGCGGTAACCCCGGCTCCCGGCGGCCCCCGCTGTCATCGCGCGGCGTGGCGGGGGACGGAGTGCTCCGCGCGTGTCAGCGCCGAGTGGGGCTGCCCGGCCTCGGCCACCGCGCTGCCCCGGGGCCGCCGTTCCTCGGGTTGAGCTGTGCCGTGCGGGGACGGAGCCCGCCGTGGCGGAGCGTCGCCGGGCGCTGCGCTGCATAGGGCAGCGCTATGGGTCCCCGCCGTGGGGCAGCCCCTGTCCCCCAGCCCTGCCCCGCACGCTGCCTCTCGCATCCGGAGCCGCTCTCTTGGCACACCCGGTGGCTGCGGGGCCGGTGCCGGCAGCCGTGGGGTGCGCACATGGTTAACGCCGTCCCGGACCACATCTGGCAGGGGGAGGGCTGCGCCGCGCTCGTCCGCTGTTTCGGTCTCCTCCTTTGCTTTCCAAAAGTTCGTTTCCGCCCGGCCATAGGAGGAGAGGAGGCTGTCAGAGGGGCAGGCTCTGCCCCGCAGCTCCCGGGGCGATGCGCTAAAGCGGCAAAGGCGGCACGGGGAGAGAGCGGCCCTGCCCCAGAGGTAGGTGTGGGGCAGGGCTGGGGGTCACCCTGCGGACACAGTGCTGTTGTCGGGCTCTGTGGCACCGCTGCGGTGCGTGGGGGTTCGTCCCCCCACCTTCACTCTGGGCAGTCAGGCTCGCACCTCGCCCCGCCTGCAGGAGGGCAGCGGGAGCTGCGGGGCTGAAGCCTCACACACTGTTGGAGGGGCACAGCCCAACCTGCAGCAGCCCCAGGGGGGCAGGGGCTGGGAAGGAGTTAGAGCTGAAGCCCCAGCTCTGAGCTCTGCGATGGAAGCACCCCACGAGTACATCAGACCCAGAGCTGAGCCACCCCAGGGCAGCTCTGCAGGGTCTGGTGGATGCTGGTGGGAGCACAGCTTCTCATCGGTGCTGCTGGGCGCTGTGGGAGCTGGAGGGTTGCGACCTCTCCGTCGGTCTTTGGCTGCTCCGTGCAGCTCCCATCCTGCTGCCTGCTGGGCCTGAGCCGCTCCTGTTCTGCCAACAGCTCCGCAGATGTCCCAGCTGCTGTGGCAAAAGGCTGGGGGCTTATCTGTGGATGCCAGAGGCATCCTGGCTGCAGCTGCAGCTTAAGGACTGTAGCTGTGGCTGGTGAGCAGTAGGGCAAGGTGGGCACGCCGGTTCTGCTGCCCCTGGATACCCCCCACTTCGTGTGCTGAGCCCCATCACTCCTCCCCCGGCATTTGCTTGTCTTTCATCCTCGTCTTTAACGCTGCCTGGAATGTTTTCAGGATGTTTTGACTTGCAGTCCCAAGGCTTTAACAGCCACCGAATTTAAATCTCCGAAGCGCTCCTGGAGAGCATCCAACTCAACAGGAAAAAACAAGAGTCCCTTCAGCAAGACTCTGTATGCCCGTGCAGATACGCGTGCTGCCTGCCCGGCGTGCCTGCAGGGCACAGAGGCAGACGTGCTCAGGGCCTGGGAGCTCTGCGTGCTGCCCACGGGCGCACCACGCTGCTGGCAGTGCTGTGTGTGCGTGGCACGCTCGCCTCCATTTCCAGCCCTACGACAGCCTGGAAACGAGCTGCCTTTCGCAGCAGGAACATCCTGGCTAAGGATTTCTTCTCCCTGCTGAGCAGTCCTCTCTGAAGCTATGCTTTCCCTGGGGCTGAGCCCACTCTGGGTCCCAGGGAACCGTCTGGCTCGACGGGAGCCCTGCACGCTGCGGGCCCGGAGCGGGGGGGAAGCCACGGGTTCCTGGCAGCACAGCAGGTTGCAAGCTGTGCTCACCGGCATATGGCTTGCACAGCTGGAGCCGAGCAGGATAAGAGAGCCAGGGCTGAGCTCCCAGGATGGTATCTGCTCCAAAACCCTGAGCTGGCCTGCTCGTGCTGCTTCTCCCTGGCACGCAGAGCTGAGTGTGCGCAGGTGTCGGGCCAGGGCACGGTGGTTAGGCAGCGATGCCAGGCTGCCTGCGGTGCCACCAGTCCTGCTCCCAGCAGTGGGCAGCAAACTGGGGACAGCCCCACTCCAGGACTTCCTTGGAACAGGGCGGGTGGTGTGGGGGAAGCGTGTGGAGGGATGGGCCCTTTGCAGAGGGCTGGCGCAGAGGGAAAGCCCTTTGGAGCTTTTCCCCATCCCTCCGCCCCTTCCCTGTTCCTTGAACATGACTCATGAGCCAGGCATCCTGGCCTCGAACGCCCTCTGCTCCTGCTGCTGGAGTACGCCTGTCCCAGTCCACACAGCCCACCCCAAGGCAGTCCCACCCTGCCCATTGCTAACTGAGGACCCAGCCACTGAAAGCAGCATTCACCAAACTGTTGGCTTCTGCCCCAAAGTCCAGCAGGGCCCTCCATAGCCTCTTCCCATCAAAACCCCGCTACCAGCTCACACCCAGGACATGTACTGTGGCACAAGGGACCCTTTGCAGACCCACACACATGGAGCTGTGGTCTGGAGCCCACCCCACCAGTGCTGCCACGAGTGTCCAGCAGCAGGGGGGTGGGTGCCACGTGCTCTCCTGGCACCTTTGGGGCCATAGGGTGTAGTACAGTGTGCTTGCACCACAGCTCAGAGCTGATACAGCAGTGATAAGACAAGGAAGGGCTGGGCTGCGGTGCCACCCACTATCGCCAGTGTTAGCTTTGGCCCCACACAGGATGTGGGCTCCCAGCTGCCAGGGGCTGACTCCTGGCCACAGCCACCAGCAGCACTTGAGGCTCAGGAGAAGCATGTCGGGTTCCCTACAAACCCCACAAAGCCATAAGGGTTGGGAGCTGGCGGCTCCCGGGGCGTGGCAGTCACAGGCATGGGATTTGTGCAGGGATGTTTGCTCTCAGTGGGGGATGCAGACCCCCAGGGGCAGGTCTGGGATCCCCCAGGAGTAGGCACTTTCTGGAGCATCATTGAGGCACAAGGGCTCAGGTACATAAAACCAACCATTGAGTTATGGATGGTCCCTGCAGCTGCAAGAGATGCACTTGCCCATGCTGTGGGCTCTGCTGGAGGAGGGGTGCTGCAAGGAGAGACATTTTCAGGTCTGGAAGCATAGCTGTGCTGGTACATGGTGCACCAGGCCCCTGCTGGGCACACTGCAGGGCACAGCCAGGCTGGCACAACAGTGCAGGACAACTCTCAGGGACAGAGACAGCACTGAGGGTGGACCCATGAGCCCTTGTCCCTCAGCCAGGAGGTGGGGAGCTCAGATCCCTGCCTGGACCCTACAGCTGCTGGTCCTGGCAGGGAGCCCCAAAGCTGGGCTGCATCCTGCTGCTCTCCTGCTCCCATGCTGTCCTTCCCCTCCAGCCCAGCCCTGCTGCAGCACCCTGATCCATTGCTCTCAGTCACCCTGGTGTCTCGCAGGGTGCTGCTGCAGCATGGAGGGGCTTTGGGTGCTCAGAGTCCTGCTGCTCTCCTGCCTGCTGCTGCCTAACCCTGTGCTCAGCCAGACCAGCCCCAACCCTGACCGGCACCCAGCGGACCCTGAGGAGGTCCCTCCCAAGCACCAGGAAGCCAGGTGAGGGGGTCCTGGGGTCAGAGGTACTCCCACCAGGGATGGGGCAGCCCCGGCACCACGAGGGGCCCAGTCCCCACGCACAGCTCCAGTTGTGCTTTGCTTTCTGCCCTCCCCAGGGCCACACAGGAGCAGAAGGACAGCGATGCCCAAGAGGGGGTGCCCCCACAACCCCACTGTGTCCGCTGCTGTGAGCCGCCCGAGCACCGCTTCCCCTACCCCCAGTACCAGCCCCAGATCAACATGACCATCTTGAAAGGTGAGGGCAGGGCGGCACTGCCCCCAGCCAGACCTACAGCCCAGCACCGCGTGCCTGTCCCAGTGCCGGGTGGGAGACGGCACCGGTGCCAAACCCATCCCCTCTGCTCTACCAGGTGAGAAAGGGGAACGCGGGGAGCGGGGCATGCAGGGGAAGTTCGGCAAGACTGGGGTGGCCGGCAGCAGGGGCCACACGGGGCCCAAGGGACAGAAGGGCAGTGCAGGTGCCCCAGGGGAGCGCTGCAAGAGCCACTATGCTGCCTTCTCGGTGGGCCGCAAGAAGCCCCTGCACAGCAACGACTACTACCAGCCCCTCATCTTCGACACGGAGTTCGTCAACCTCTACGAGCACTTCAACATGTTCACGGGGAAGTTCTACTGCTACATCCCCGGGATCTACTACTTCAGCCTGAATGTGCACACCTGGAACCAGAAGGAGACCTACCTGCACATCATGCGCAACGGGGCCGAGGTGGTGATCCTCTACGCTCAGGTGAGCGACCGCAGCATCATGCAGAGCCAGAGCGTCATGCTGGAGCTGAGCGAGCAGGACGAGGTCTGGGTGCGGCTCTACAAGGGTGAGCGCGAGAACGCTGTCTTCAGCGATGAATACGACACTTACATCACCTTCAGTGGCCACCTCATCAAGTACAGCGGGGACCCCTGAGAGCCTGCACCCTCATCCTGCTCCCTGGGGTGGGGGCCTGGGGAGCCCCTGCTGCCCCTCTCCCTGGGCATGCCGCTCTCCTTTTATATACCACTACCCCCAGCTGTGTGATTACCTCCCCCCACTCCTCCTGGCTCTTGGAACTGATTGGGTGCTCCTGGAGGAGACGGAGCCATTTGTAACCTCTGCTGCATCCCTGGCCCTGGGGCTGGCTGCTCACCTGGACCCGGCTCAGCTCTGGGTGTGCCACTGGCGATGAGCTGGCATCTGCTGGAGGGATGTGAGCGTCTCCACTGCCCAGCCCCCACCAGCACACTCAATGAGCAGCAATAAAGCCACTGATAAAGTCACTTTTGCAGAGCTGTGTCCCCTGGGCTGGTGTTTCCCCAGGGCAGAGCCACTGCAGCAGCCCTCCCCTGCCCGTTGTCCCGCCGTCCCCCATGCCACAGCCCCGTCTGGATGCCAGCACCCAGCAGGGAGGAGCTGGATCCCAGCTGCCCGGTGTGCAGGGCCTTCAGCCTCAGCCCCGTCCTTCTCAGTGCTGGGCAGGATTGTTGTTTTTGTAGATGCAGCGGCAGAGCAGTGCCAGGGGCAGCACGCTGCATCCTGCTCCGTGCACCTCGGGATTGCATTAAACACCGCACGGGTTCGGTTCCTGCTCACACTCCCATCGCTTCTCCTCACTTTGTGTGTGGCTGCAGTGAGCAGCACAGGGCAGGGGCACCCCGAGAGAACCCCACGGGCAGTGCGGGCGGGATGGGGATGCTGGCGGTCACCCAGATGCCGGTAGCGGGGCAGGATGAGGCCGGGGCAGGATGCCTGCGGGGTGGGACGGGTCGTGACCCAGATCAGCGGGGCACAGCCGGGCAGCGAGCAGCGCTCAGGGCCGAGCTTCAGAGCGGGGGTACAGCGGGACCAGCGGACCCCGAGGAGCGCCCGTCCCAGCGCGGCACCGCCTCCGGGCTCGGCGCGATGGGCGGGCCGGGGCAGGGCGGAGCTCCTCGGGCCGCTCCCCCCGCAGGCAGGCCGGGCCCGGCGCACAGCACGCTGCCGGTAGCGCGATGGCGGAGGTGTCGGCGCAGGACGGAACCGAGCGGCGCGGAAAGAGAACGGCGGAGGAGGAGGAGGAGGAGGAGCGGGGCGGACGGCGGCGGCGGAGGTGGGCGGGGGGTGGGAGTCGGTACCGGGAGCGGAGCGCGGAACGTTCGGAGCGGGGCCCGGCGCGGCGGGCGCTGGCCGCGGTGCTGGCCCGGCCCGGCCCGACGGGCGGACAACGAGCGGGGCGGCCCCGTGAATCACCGCTGTCCCCTGGCAGCTTCCAGCCCGCGGCGGAGCCCCTGGGAACCACCGTGCTGCACGCAGCCGTCAGCACCCACCCGCAGCCCCTGCCAGGTGAGGAGCCGAGGCGGGTCGCCCCGAACACCCCCGTCCCCCCCACCACGCTGCCCCGGCTCCATCGACCCCGCTGATCTCACCTCGTTGCTTCCACCAGCGCGTTACTTCGACACCAGAACGACGGAGCCCATCAGCTTCTTCCTGTCCGGCTTGGAGGAGCTGCTGGCCTGGCAGCCCAACAGCCACGATGAGTTCAACATCTGCACGGTGCCGCTCGCCCAACGTCAGCCCCCGCTGCACAGCCGGAGGCCCCGCACGCTGCTGTGCCACGACATGCGTGGTGGTTACCTGGAGGACAGGTGCGTGGTTACCTGGAGGACAGATGCGTGCACCTCTTAGCACGTGCCCGGCCCGCTGCTGCCCTTTCTCCATCCTTCAGTTCAGTGTCTGATCCATTTCCTGCCGTTGGCCTCTCCAGGTGGGGCCGGAGGGGTTTATCTCTGGCTCAGCAGCGTGTGCTGGGAGTGCTGGAATGACACAGTGCCACAGCTCTGCTCAGCTCCTGGGCTGACTCAGGTCCTGCCTGAGGTCCTGCCTGGCCCCGTGGCATCGCTCCAGCATTGCCCAATGATTCCCTCTGCTCTGCCACAGGTTCATCCAGGGCTCGGCCACACGCAACCCCTATGTCTTCTACCACTGGCGCTACATCGACATCTTCGTCTACTTCAGCCACCACACTGTCACCATCCCGCCCGTGTGCTGGACCAATGCAGCGCACAGGAACGGCGTCCCGGTGCTGGGTGAGGGCAGAACCGGGGCAGTGTGGTGCCGGGAGCCTGCTGGGACGTGCAGCGACGCTGCTCCCGCTCCTCCCCAGGCACCTTCATCACAGAGTGGACGGATGGTGAGAAGCTGTGCGAGGCGTTCCTGGCAGGAGGGGAGGACGCGTACCATGCTGTGAGCCAGCAGCTGGCCCGCATCGCCCAGCACTACCGCTTTGATGGCTGGCTCATCAACATGGAGAACGCACTGAGCGTGAGCAGCCCACGGCCCTCCTATGTCCTGCCCCACGGGGCTCAGCCCCCGGCGTGGGTCCCCGTGGATGGGGCCATCCTGTGCCCTCTGCTCTCTCCTGGCAGGCGGCGGCGGTGGGGAACTTGCCCTCCTTCCTGCGGCATCTGACGGCACAGGTGCACAGCGCGGTGCCGGGGGGGCTGGTGATTTGGTACGACAGCATCCTGGAGAGTGGCACGCTGAGGTGGCAGAATGAGCTGAACGAGCAGAATAGGTGAGCGGTGGGGCACACACCTGCCTGAGCAAAACCAGCCCTGGTGGGGTACAAGTCAACCCCACACCTTGGGGGCTCGGGGGCTGTGGAGTTCCAGGCATTGCTGGCACTGCCCCTTGGAGGGGGTCACTCCTGCACTGCCCCTTGTCCCCAGGGTGTTCTTCGATGCCTGTGATGGGCTGTTTGTCAACTACAATTGGAAGGAGGAACACCTGGAGCGCACGCGGGAGCTGGCTGGGCAGCGCCACGCCGACGTCTACATTGGTGTCGATGTCTTTGCTCGTGGGGACGTGGTTGGTGGTGGCTTTGACACCAACAAGGTGTGTGTGGCTGGAGCAGGATCATGGGTCTGCCCCCAGGGTAACCCAAAGTGCATTGGTGATGGTCGAGGAAGCCAAGGATCCGGTGTGCATAGGGCTGGGAGATCCCAGTGCTGAAGGCTCTGGGAAGGGCGACGCTGCAGTACAGCTCTGCACCACAATCCTGGCAACCTGTGGGACCTGTGGGACCTGTGGGAGAGGAGACGTGGCAGGGGATGGGGTGACCACCTGACTCACGCTTCTCACCGCTCGTCTCTGCAGTCGCTGAGCCTGATCCGCAAGCACGGCCTGTCTGCAGCCATCTTCGCCCCTGGCTGGGTCTACGAGCACCTGGGGGAGGAGAACTTCCTGCAGAATGAGGACAAGTGAGTTCAGCGTGTCCCCGTGCTTTGGTTGGTGTGGCTGCAGCAAAGGTCTCTGCTCTGATGCCCACTCTTTCCGCCAGGTTCTGGGGCTTGTTGGAAAACTACCTGCCCACACACAGCATCTGCACACTGCCCCTCGCCACCTCCTTCAGCGTGGGCATGGGCACCAGCATGTTCCTCGCTGGGAAGGTGGGTGCAGAGTGCAGGGGGCAGCCCGGCTGCAGCCCCCAGGGCTGTGTGGGGGCATCACGTCCCACTCCCAGCTCCCTGCTGCCCAGCGTTCCTTGTCCTCTAGGAGGAAGAGGCTGGGCCCTGGTACAACCTGAGCGCCCAGGAGATCCAGCCCCTCTATCCGGAGCACCGGGGCCGGCTGAGCACCAGCTGCTGCCTGCAGGACGCCTGGTGTGGGGGCAGCTCCCTGCGGGTGCAGGGCACCATCCCTCCTGGCGAGGAGCATGTGGCCGTCCGGTGAGTTGGATGCCAACTTCCCACCTCCATGGCTGGCACTGTGCTGGCAGGGCACGGCCGCAGGAGGCCCTGGCAGAGCTGTGCCAGCCCTGAGCTGAGTGCCGTGGAGCACTCCAGCAATTGCTGCCCAGCAGGCCTAACCCAATGCACCTTCTCTTTTTCTCTTCTCTCTCTCTTTCTCTCTCTGTCTCTCTCTGGGTGGATTTGGGGTCATCAGCCTTTTCTCTTTCCAGATGCATGCACCTCCCAAGCTCTTCTTGAACCTGCTCTACAAAATGGAGGGGCCACACGGGGATGACTTCACGGTTGCCCTGGAGCTCACCACCTGGCACTCGAGCAGGTGCCACGATGGCCCTGTCACTGCGCTGCCGAGTGAGGATGGTGAGGGCCCTATGCCCCCTGAGCTGCCCACTCACTGCAGGGCACGGCACTGACTCAGCCCATCCTGCCTTCCTGCAGAGCCCCACGGCCGTCACCATCCCCGCCTGCTCCCAGCCCCTCCACCTGCGCTCTCCAGGCTGCTTGCTGCCTGCAGTCACGGTGCCCAGGGCTGGACCAGCCGGTGAGTGCCCTCACACTGCACCCCAGGCATGGGGGGATCCCCAGCCCTGCTCCAGCTCTGTCCCTCTGCCCCCAGGTGCTACGAGCAGGAGCTGCGGGGCTGCAGCCTGCGTGACCTCTCCCTGTTGGTGTCCCGGAAGCAGGCCAGCCCACAGGAGACGAGCTTCAGCTGCCTGCTGGGGGAGATCCGGGTGGGTGCCCTGCACATCCTCGCTGCAGGGTGGGCTGCAAACCCGGCCACAACCATGCCTGGTGCTGACGGTGCCTCATTCCCCTCTGCAGGTGCTGGATGCGGGCAGCGTGGCAGCCTCCCCTCCGCAGATACAGAGCCTGACAGCCTCGCAGCTCTGGTGGCAGGACGGTCCCAACGCCGAGCAGCTCTCCCTCAGCCTCACGCTGCGCTGGGTCTTTCCACCCGGCAGGGCTGCCTGCTTCCGTGTGCTCAGCCAGGGGACACGGTGCCGCCGGGCGCAGCCACCACAGCCGCAGCTCCTGGGGTTGGCACATGGCTGCCAGTACCGTGCGGTGGGGCTGGCAGTGCCACGGCCAGCAGCTGGGCAGTCGTGCCAGCTGGAGCTGCTGGTGGAGCCGGTGCTGCCCAGCGAGCTGCCTGTGGGCCCGGAGCAATGGGGGCGGCTGCTGCTGGTGTACTCTGAGCCGGCCGGCGGCAGCAGCAGAGCCGGGCATTAAAGATGAGCGTGGCACAGCCCCGGCTCCATGCGTCCTCTGCACCGAGTGGGGTGGGAGATACGGGGACACCGCCGCTCAGGGCTGAGTTTTGGGGTTCCGCTCGCAGCCCCGAGGAGCTGCGCCCTTTGTGGCTCTGCCTCGGTGCCATCCCCCCCTCTTCGGGCTGGCAGACGGCACTTCCACCCACGGTGGCTCCCCTGGATATCTTGTGCGGAGAAGGAGAGAAAATTTATAGCAGCAATTATTTTATCACAGTCTGGTGAGCAAGCAATTAGCAGGCAGGGACGTAGCTGAGCGTGCTGCACAGCAGGGTCGCACAGCCCCGGCTCCCTCGGAGCGCCGGCCCCGGTCCCACAGACAATACTGGCTCCTGTTCAGGAAAATTAATATGTCAGCACTGAAGCTGCTGCTCCTCCGGTGGGCGAATTGCTCTGAAATAAATTATACGGTGGTTTGGAGAAGGAAGGGCTGGGACCCCACTCCCTGCTGCAACATAAGGACCCCCCAACCCCGCTGTGCCCGCGCCCCAGTCAAGACTGGAGCCGCCCTGGTTGAAGAAAGAAATCTTTATTAATAATTTCCATAATAATAATAATAATCCTTGTAGTAATAATAATAATAATAATAATAATACTGTTTATTAGAATGGTCACACCTTTGAAGCATACAGGACGGGCCGGCGCCAGCCTGCAGCCGGGGCCGGCGCGGGGCGTTGCTGTAAGGAAGAAGCCAGTACAGCGATGGGGGGCTTTGTACAGGGGCGGCCGGGCGGGGGCTATGTACACCGGGAATAGAAAAGGGGGAGCTCGTTGCTGGAGCATCGGGGCATCTGCAGACTATAAAGTGAGGTTTGACGAGTGGCGGAGCCACGCGGGGTGGGGGTGGCTGAGCCGAGGTCACCCCGATGTGGGACGGGGCCGCAGCGGGGGTCCGTGCGCCCACCGGGGTCCCCAGGGCGGGTGGGGGGCGGCCGTGACATCCCGTGTGTCCCCATCCCAGCTCAGCGCAGGGGACCCCACGGTTGAGCCCCGGGTGCGACAGGGACGGGGCAGGAGGGGAAGGGGCGAGGGAACGCAAGCGAGTTGCAAGCTCCTCTTCACAAAAATTCCCTTTAAAACGCAGAGGCGCGTCCCCCTGCAGCGCCCAGCACACCCGCGCAGGGCTGAGCCTCGCACCCTGAGCCGGGAGCTGGGCACAGCCGGGCAGGACCGCGCGCCGGCACCGCGCCGGGCGCGAAGGAAGACGTGGGGCCCAGGCCAGGCCGTGGGGTCGGCGGCTCCGGGCACGTCCCACCGCTCCGTGCTCTCCTCCGGGACTCGCTCGCTCGGTGCGTGTGTGTGGGCAGATGGGACGCTCACTCGGCTGCTGCCTCTTTGCTTTTGTCGGTTGGTTGCTTTGCTTTTCGCCTTTATTTTTTTTTCCTGTTTTTTTTTTTCTTTTTGTATATTTTTTTTTTGTCTGTTTTTTTTTTTTTTTTAAACCGTGTGTGTACGTGTGTGTGTGTGTGTGTGTGTGTGTATGTGTGTGTGTTCTGTTTTGCCCTTCCTGGTCCCAGAAGGAAAACGGCTGCGTGTTCACTACAACAGAAACAGAAAGGCAGAGCTTTCGTGGGAGCCACCACCAGCCCGGCCCCGCAGCACCCGACACGGCCCCAGGCCCACCCCCACCCCTGCCTCGCCTATATGGGGGGGCCTGCGGGGCCAAGCCATCGCCCCAGGAGCAGGGCAGCACCCGCAGCCCCATAGCCCCACTCCCAGCCGCCCCCCAGCAGCACTACGCCCGGGCTGGGTGGGATGGAGGCCGCGGCGGAGTGGCTCGAGGTCCACCTAGCGCGGGGCAGAGCCCGCAGGCAGGGCTCGGTTCCTCCAGGAGGCTCTGCCTCTGCTTATTCTGCCTGGTTTGGTTTCTAGTGAGCAGTCAGTGTTAGTGCTGTGAGGGGCTGGGTCTGTCTTGCTAGTAGGGAGTGAAGCGGCTGTACCCTCCTCGGTATAGACTAGCCTGCAACATCAAAGATGAAAAAAAAAAAAAAGCCAATCAGTATTCAAGAGAGAGGCAAAGCCCAATTCTTCCCTTTTTTTTTCTTTTTTCTATTTCTTTGTTTTTTCTTTCCAAAGTGACACCAAATTGCCTCCGTCCTCGGGGTGCAACAGGGTGGGCTCAGCCGGGGCACCCAGCGCTGCCATGGGGACACCCAGGCTGTGGGGTGGGAGGGGGGATGGAGGACCAGCAGCCAGAGCTCAGCCGGGGGATGTGGGGAGGGTGAAAAAAAACAAACAACTAAAAATCAAAAAAAGGAAGAAAGAGGCCATTTGGCTCGAGATCCCGCCCACAAGTGGGATTTTTCATCTTTGATGCTGGTTGCGAGGCTAGCTACAGAGTGCTCCCTGTGTGCTGCCTGCCTGGGTGTCCTGCTGGGGACGGTGCTGCCCCCGCACCCCTCCCGCAGCCCCCGATCCCCCCGGGCCGGCTGCAGCTCGCGTGGGGCACGTCGGGACGCAAAGCAAGGCCACGGGGGCTGCTCTTACCATGGTGCCGATGCTGTACGTGGCGGCGGGGCCGATGGTGTGGTGGTAGGGGTCTGCGGCTGCATACACTCGGCCGTAACTAGGAGCAAACAGCGGTGGGGGTTACAGAGCTGGAGGGGGGGAGGCCCTCTGTCGCTCCCCCCCCCCCACCCAGCTGCTGCCTCCCACCCCACTACATAGCCTGGGGAGCTCTGATCTGAGCGTATCCTCACGATCCCCAGCCCCATCCTCGCGTTTCAGGGTGCAGGAGCTGGGCTGTGCTCTGCCATATGGTGCAGGGGTGAACTGGAGCACCCCAATCCCTCCCCCCATCCCGATCACAACAGTGCTGCTTACCTGTCGCTGTATGCTGCTGCTGCGGCCGCGGGCTGCGCGTATCTGTAGGCGGCATAGCCCCCCTGCAGCGGTGGGACAGACAGAGGTGGCTGTGAGGGGGGACCCTACCAGGGTGGGGGGGTTGGGATCAGGGCGGCCACCATCCCCCAGCACTGCCCCAGGGGCTGTGGAGCAGCAGTGGGACCCAGCGGGCAGCTGAACCGCCGGGCGCACAGCGGCCTCATTACCATTCCCCAGGGGCTTTCACAAACATTAACCTTAAAAAATTAAATTTCCAGAGGAGAGAATGTCACCTCCCTGATCGCTTTAATGAGGTGTCACGTTAGATAAATCCTTCAGCCGCCCGCCTGAAATATCGCCAATGGCTTTTTAAATATGGAGGTTAAATGCTGCTGTAAGACAGCGCGCTGACACGCGCCGAGGACATAAATCCCACAGGGCTGGGGGGCATAACCCCACACCGTGCCACCCCCATCCATGCAGCACCTCGGTCACCCACCCCCTCCCAGGTCCCCAGCACCACGTAGGGCACTGTGGTGTGCAGGAAGGGCAACGTCCCCATCCCAGCACAGTGTCCCCATCCCTGCAGGCAGCACTTACGTAGATCTCGGCTCCATAGAACCCGTCCTGATAGACAACCCTGCAAAAGGGGCACAGGAGTCAGGGCTGTGGGTTCCTGATGGAGCTGCTGTGGGTTCCTGATGGAGCTGCTGCAGGCACCGTGCTCAGATGCAACCCATTTGTGCTCACAGTCACAACAAGGGAGGTTGGGGTAGCTGGGTCTGGCACACTCAGCCCCCACCACGTGTTGGAGAAGCAAAACCCCTGGGCAGCGCTCAGCCCGAGGTGGGTGCATGGAGCGGGGTGAGCAGCAGGGAAACCTGGAGACAGGCAGCTGGGGACCCAGAGCCCTGCAGCTGTATGGAGTATGGTTGCGGCTGCCCTGGGTTCTGCTTGCAATCTGCACCTCAGCTTAAAGCTTTGATAAATGCACCCTGCTCTGTGCGGACAGCCGGTGCTGCCAGGTAGGATGGATGGAGGTGACACCAGTGACCGGGAAAGAGGTGAAAATGGAGAGATTGGAAGTAGCAGTCAAGCCAGCTCGAGGTGCTGGGGGTGTGGGATGTGGGCACGGGCAGGGGTTCCTGGCAGGGTGGGCAGGGATGTGGGGTAGCAGAGGACAGCCTGGGCTGAATCAGTGCGGGAGCATCTCAGAGGTGGACGCCAGGCAGGCGCCAGGGAGCTGCAGCCTGCTCCCCAACACCTCCCCGCTGCGCAGGAGCCAGCAGTGCAGACACTGACAGCAGCAGAATTGAGGCAATTCAGCACCAAATGGAAAACCAAACAGAAGGCGCCTCCTTGGGGCACCCCCGAGGGCAGAGTCAGCAGCAGGGCTGGCCAAGAGGCAGCTGCTGCTGTGTGCAAGGAGCGGGATGGGGCCGAGCCCCCCAGCTGTGCAGGGCTGCAGCACAGCGTGGGACCCCCACCCCTCAGGGTCCGAACGGCACCGACCCCCCGCCAGCTCTGGTACTCACGCGCCATAGGTGGGGATGGGCGGCGGTGGGGGTGCAGCCCTGAACGTGTTGTAGACTGCACGTCCTCGTCCCCGTAGGTGTGCCCCTCTGTAGGCCACAGCCGTCCCCGTGGCGGGGTATGGGAACCCCGTTACTGCAGGAGGGAGGGGACAAGCATGGGATTCCTGCAGCAGAGCTCACCTGGGACCCTGAGGTCACTGCAGTGCAGCCTGTACTGGAGCATCTATCTGTGCCCACAGCACTGCTCGGACATGGCCCCTGCAAGTATGCTGGGGCAAAAGGGGGGTGGGAGAGTTGTACATGCTGAGGAGAGGGGGGGGAGGGGAATAGGGGCATGCAGGGGCTGCTTGGAGCAGCAGTGGGGAGGAACACGGCACAGAGGAGTTGAGGTTTGAGGCATTACCTGCGTAGAACTCAGGGCCGTAGACAGCTCCCACCACTGGGTTCAGCTTCCAGCCTGCAAGCAGGGAGGGCTGGTGAGTCGAGGCGGGGGGGCTGCCACTCCATGCACCCACCCCGGCATCAGCTGGGCTCCCCCCATGGCTCCCATCCCTGGGCAGTGCAGGAATGTGCTCCCAGGTTCAGCAGGGAGCAGCCACTCCGTGCACAGAGCACACGTGCTGCAGGAGCTCAGCCCTGCAGCATTGGAAACTGTTCCCGGGGCTGCTCGGCACCTCAGCTGTGCCCACTCAGTGTCTCTCTTGGTACTGATCCCTACCGTTAGTGTAGGGGTTCGCAGCCTTCTTGTTCGTCATCACCCGGGCCGTGGCATTGTTCACCTGTGGAGAGATGGGACGGGAGCTCAGCACTGGCTGGCACAGGGCTGGAGAGGTGGCACTCCAGGCCTGCTCTGTGCATCACTGCTGCAAGAAACACCAGAGGGCAGGACAGGGCGAGCAAGGAGCCACGGGATGAGGCTGTCCTGCAGCTGTCACACAGCCGTGCCACACTGATGGGGCTGTAACCCTGAGCTGAAGGTGCAGAGCTCAGCCACCTCCTGCTGGAGCCAGGAGCCCTGACTGCTCCCACCAGCACCTGCCCAGCTCAGCAGGGCCCTGTCCACGGGTACCACTGTGCCCTGCCAGGCTCTGCTCAGCGCTGCGGGGATGCTCACATCCTGCTTGCTCCCCATGCAGCCCTGCACACACTGCTCCTGGTGCACAGCACAGTGCTGCACAGCGTGCAGGAAGAGCAGCACCTTCCAGCTGGCCTAACACTGCCGGGGCTGGAGGGCACAGCAGCTGCTTGCACAGCTCCACGGAGCCTTCTCCTCCTCCTGTGCACCCCTCCATCACCAGCACGGCACTGCCAGAGCCCAGCCAGAGCTCCCAGCTCTCTCTGCCCCTTGGGACGTTCTCCTTTGAGCCTGTCCCTGTTGCTGTAGTTCCCTGCAGAGCACACGCATGCTCCCCGTGCTGCATTCACGGACGCATGCACGCGCGGGGCAGGCACGCCCGGGACATGCACGACGCAGGGCAGGCAGGGCACTAGCACACTTATCTGAGCACCTCAATCTTCCGGCCCTCTACGATCGTGCCATTCAGCTTCTCTCGTGCCCGGTCGGCATCTGTGCTAGTTTCAAAAGTTACAAACCCAAAACCCTGTGAGCAGAGGAGAAAAGGAGAAAGAAAGAGACAGAGAGAGACAGAGAGAGAGAGGGTGCGGGGACAGAGAGAGAGAGAGAGGGGTGAATCAGGAGAGCTGGCAGAGGAGATAGCGGCCGCTGTGTGGACAAAGTACACGGGCCAGGTCCCAGTGGAGGCTCCGGCATCGCCCGTGAGCTGGGAGAAGAGTCTGGGAGAGGGGCACAGAAAGCGGGGAAGATACAGCAGAGACACCCACACACAGAGGGACACGAGCCACCCCGCCGGGCACACATTGCCCCCTCCCCACTGGCATTTGGTGCACGGGCACACACACATCCCCGCAGCCAGCACAGGGCAGTGGGGGGATGCCCCCAGGATGGGGCAGCTGGCACACGGCCCCCGGAGGCATGCACCCATCCAGGCTGAGCTGTGCCCGCTGCCAGGGCTTGCTGTGATGGTGGCACCCACCTTGGAGCCCCGCTCGTTGAAAATGATCTCCACATCGAGGATCTTCCCGAATTGCTGCAAGCGGAGAGAGCAGAGGGTGAGCGGCTGCAGGGTGCCCGGGCTCCCAGCAAAGGGCCCATCCTGGGGTCCCTCAGTGCCACACACCCTGCACACGCCCTTCCAGGACCTAGAGAGGTCACTTCAAAGCTAATGAGCCCCCAGTGCTCCAAATCCTAAAGAGGGAAGGGTGAAGAGAGGGGGGACAGGGGCTGACAGCCTGGCTGCTCACCAGGTTGGACTGACCCACTGACCAGCAGAAGGGTGGGGGCACGGTGGGCCCAGGGGAAGGACAGTGGCAAGGCCCTGCAGTGACACAAGGACTGGGAGCCTGAACCGAGCCCAGGGACACACGGGACTGCACTGGACTGCACTCACCCCGAACATTTGCCGCAGGTCGGGGTCCCGGAATCGGAAGGGGATGTTGGAGACGTGTAACCTCTTGGGCTGCTGCTTGTCTGTGTTGTCTGAGGAATGTAGCTGCTGGCTGTCTGTCTGTGCCGCCTCGTCTGTCTGCTGCAGGAGCACCGCTGCCTCATCAACCGAGCCCCCCCCACCAGCACCTCAATACCCACCAGGGACCCGGGTTTGGGGTCTGTGTCCCTCTCCTCTGGCCCCAGGGACACTCCTGGCTCTGTGCTGCTCCCTCTCTGGGCAGCACGGCACTACCCTCCCGGGTCCCCACCAGCAGCAGGTACAACGCAGGAGCAGCAGCATCTGTGGACCCAGGGAAGGGCAGCAGGGTGGGGATGGGAGTGACCTGCGGAGAGCATCAGGTGGCACAGAGGCACACTCGGGAAGGGAGGAGCTGGGGAAGACAGACCCTGCACACAGGGCTGCGGTGGCCGGGCTGGGAAGTGCTCAGCTCAGCACTTTTCCCCCCCAGAGCTGCATTACAACCACATAATTGAAGCTATCTGATTGGAAAGCAGCCAAGCAGGTAGATTACAAGTGATTAGAAATGACGGGGTTGGGTTGGGGAGGGGGCAGCTATGAGGCAGTGAGCTGATCGCTGCAGGCTCCTGCTCCCCCGGACGTGGTGGGGGCATCCCAAGGGACTGTGGTCGAGCTGTCAGCCCCTCCCCACCCCCCTCCGTATCCATCCCTTACCGGTACTGTCTGCGTCCCTGCTATGGACTGTGTGCTGGCGTCGGAGCCCGGCTGCTCGGCGTGGCTCTGTGCTGGTGTGTAGAGGGTCATGGCGTGCTCCGGTACTGTGCTTTGCCCCGAGTAGTCCTGCGTGGGGTGGGGGTGCGGCGGAGCGTACTCTGCGGGGATGCCGTTCTGAGGGGGTGGGGGGTACTGGGCCGGGGGGTAGGGCTGGGCCATCGCGTCAGGCGGAGCCGTGGCGTCCTGGTTACCCTGCGAGACACAGCAGTGCCGACCTGTCACCTCCTAGACAATGTCCCCAAAGTGCCACGGGGTGGCTGCAGCCCCCCGCCCCATCCCAGCCTTCAGACCCCACCCCACAGCCTGCGCTGTCCCTGTGCCGCGCTGCTCCTGCCCCACGGCCACAGCTGAGCTGCTGTCCCCTCCCCACTCCGAGCCCCACGTACCCCCTTCGCTGGGGCTCAGGCAGTGGGAGAACGGGGCTGGAGCACGTGCTGCGGTGGGGATGGGCAGGGGACCCCACGCATCACCTCGTGGCGATGGGAGCCAGGGCAGCCCTCAGGTTGGAGGGCAACAGGGGGCAAAGAGCAGCCACACCACTGCAGAAAAAGCCACACACGCCGGGTAGAGGGGCAGCATCCTGTGTGCCTGCAGCCCGGAGGGCAGGGGTATCAGCTGCCCCTTGGCAAACAGCAAGCAGGCATCAATTAACTGCTAAATATTTGATTAGTCCCTTTGCTGGAACGCAGCTGGCCTGGCTGCCCCGGTCAGATGAGGTGAGTTGCACCTGTGCTGTGAGCTGCTCGGGGCCGGGGCTGCCTTGGGGCTGGGGGGAACCCCTCCTGGACACAGCAAACCCCCCCCCCCCCCCCCCCCCACACACACACACGTGCTCTGTGCAGGCGGCCGAGCACAGTGCTGGCAGCCCCCGCGGATGCTTTACAACCACCTCTCACCCATGATATACATCTGTGGCTCAGAGCGTGCAGACAAGCTCCTTAATTGTGTGTGCGGCCGATTTATGGTGCGGAGGGACACTGGGGAGGGGGGAGTAGGGAAGGGGGGGGCATGCTGCCAGCCGCAATCCCCCCACCTGCCTCCCTTCCCCACCTGCAGGGCAAGCAGAGCCTGCTCCGGGGGCACGGTGGGGACCACATGTGAACGCAGCCAAACGGCCCCGCACATATCTGCAAGTCATTCACAGCCTCGCATCGCCTTCCCGTGCTGACTCAGCTGCTCGGGGACGCGCCAGCCAGATGCGCTGCCAGCGCAGCCGGGACGGCGATGCTGCAGGACAGCATGGGCAGCAGGGCCACGGCACTGCCCCCATGGCACCCATGGGGCTCTGTTCTCACAGTGTCTGCTCCCCGTACACACCAGCACTGAACCCCCCAACAGCCCCATGGCCGTGCTCCCCATGCCCAACCCTCCTGCCCGCGTCCCCAGCACAGAGCTGACAGCGGGAGCATCCCGCAGCACTCCCGTGTCCCTCTGTGCTGCACACTCATCTTTGCTGCCACTGTAACCAGGATCAGCCCTCAGCAGGACAGGGACTGAGCTTTTGCCTATCAGTGCTCGGCTCGCTTCATTCTCCAAGGCTTTACAGCCCTGGGACAGGCCCACGCAAGGGAAGCCACGGGGCACGGGGTATGCAGGGGATTCAGAGAGGTGCTGACCCCACCTGTGAGTCTTGGACCCCGCTGGCCCCTCGCCAGCCCGTGCTGACAGCCACGTTCATATCTGTTATTAATTAGGGCTGTCGCAGTGCTTGTCTGCCCAAGTATTATTTCATTCAGGGACCATTAGGTTCCCCTGTTTTGCTGCTCACCATCTCCAGGGCTGCTGGTGCTGCAGAGGCACAGATCTACATCTCCTGCATGCCACCCCAGGCAGGTGGGCAGCGGTGGGACGCAGCCCTGAGAAGGGATGGGGATCTGAGGGCTTCGGCTGAGCAATGCCTGCTGACACCCACTGCTGCTCAGCTCCAAACTGCCCACCTCTGCAGCCCAGGGAACCTCAGCCCAGTGCAGAGCCCCACGGCACGGCGCTGCCGGCACCCGGCTGGGTTTGTGCTCGCAGAGCCCTGGGGTGAGGATGGTGGGGAACCCCTGCATAAGGTGCCCCCAGCTCGGTGAGCTCAGACCGTGACTCTGTGCTCCGAGGGGTGTCCGTGCACTGCAGTTCCCTGCCGGGAGCGCAGGGGATGCTCCCGCATGGCACTTTGTGGGGCGGCTTTCCGCATTTTCATTAAAAGATGTTCTGGTTATTAATGGCCCGTGGCCCTCATTTAGCAAATGAGACAGGAGATTAGAGCGGTGCCCGAGACCGAGCATGGAGCGAAACAGGCAGTGCTCGACACAGTGCTGGGGCACGAGCGGTGCCGGCCACCTCCCTGCACTGCCCCACGGGACAGGGCTCCCTGAGCACAGCCCTAACCCGTCCCCATCCCCTGTCCTGTCCCCATCTCCTGCCCCACATCCATCCCTGTCTCCCTCCGCAGCCCCTGCCGCAGCAGGCCGGCTATCCCTGCACCACGGCAGGCAGGGGGTGGATATCATCTTTAGCTGATTAAATGTCCCTCATTAACGAGTTTCTTTAATTAATGAAGTTTTTTTGTTTGCTCCACTTGCTTTCTCCCCACCGCACTCTGCCTCCTCAGCACAATCCAGGCCATTTCCTTTCAAGTCATTTAGCGCGTGGGGCCGGTTCCTGCCGACGCCGCACTTTGGTGATTGTGCCTGTCAGCTCGGGGCTGACGACGCCATTTTTAACATAATTTTTTTTTTTTTTTCCCTCCTTTTTAAGAAAAACAACGCACCGGGAAACCCCACCAACACAGAGGAAGCATCAGTGCACCTGGCTGAGCGCAGTGCCGACGAGAGGTGCCAGCGGCCCACGGCGCATCCTGCCCGCAGGAGGGGTCCCGGGGGCTGCCCGCAGCTCCAGCTGCATGGGGGCAGCTGCAGCAGGGCTGCAGTGTGCTGCTGGAGGCAGTGATGTGCCCGCAGAGCAGCGCTGGGGCTGGGGAGCAGCCTGGGAAACGGTGAGGCTGCTCAAGGGTGAGGCTGCTCGTGGCCTCTGCAGAGAGCTCAGGGATGCAGTGTCTGCAACCGCTGCCCCGGAGCAGGGCTGCAGCAGTGGGAACGTCCCAGCCACGGTGCCACGAGGGTCCCTGCGCCGAGAGCCACGCGTCCCCTCTTCGATCCAGCCGCTCTCTCATGCTAATGACTGTCAACATGAAACAGAGGCCGTGAAGGGGAAGAAAATTACTCCCTGAAAAGGAATTGACTGATCCCCGTCATTTCTCAAGGAATCACTGACCTGTGAATATTTCATTACCCAAAATGCTGCGCCATCCATACAAAGCAGTGCTCCCGGCCCTGGGGCAGCACAGCCGCAGATCCAGGCTTGGGGGGGGGTCACGAGGCCCCACATGTGGGGCACTCATGTTGGGGACGTCCCATTGCTGGGGGCAATCGTTGCCCACTCTGTGCTGGTGGCACAGCCAGCGGTGCTCCAGGACGAGGAGTGGGGAAGGAGCAACGAAATGAGGTGAAGATCTGGAGGTGGCAGCCACGTCCGTAATGTCTTCATTAAGGTTGTGGCAGGGGAGGGGTGAGGAGCCCACTAATGGCATCTGCCAGGGATGCTCAACTGGGAGCTCTGCAGAGAGCGGGGAGGATGCAGGGCTGCAGGTGGGGACAACAACCGTGACACAAAGCTCAGTCGGGGCAGCACAGGGCAGGAGCAGGAGGGGACAGAGTGCAGCTCCAGCGAGCGGCCCTGGGGACAGAGCACTGTGGGCTGGGAGGATGGGTGGCACCTGGAGCTGTGCGTCACCATCACCTCCAGCACGGGACTGACGGGGCTAGGAGGGACGGGGTCCAGCACGGGCTCCTGCCTCCATCAGCCGGAAACTTCGGAGCTGAGGCTGCATGAAATATTCATGAAGTAAATGGTGCAATTTCATCTGCATTCAGCCAACTTCATGTATATTTCAGAGTATTATGAAATGATAATGTTGTGTAACTGAGGCGAGACGGGGGTGCTTCGTGGGGGCTCCAGGACGTCGCCACCTCCCACCCCCCCGCGTGCCTGTGACATTTCTCGGGCTCACACGGACCGGCGCAGGGACTGTGCTGTGTGTGTGTTGGAGATGAGCGAGGATCTGGTCTGTACGGGGCTGCAGTGAGTGGCAGGATAGTCGCTGCGGGACGTGGGGCCCTGCCCTGCCCAGCAGAGCAGCGCAAACATGGGTGTCTGCATCCACTTTGCCAGGATTTCCAGGAGTGCTCATTCTGTTTCAGCCACCAAAGGGCCTGGGCAGACGGTCACAGAAGAGATGAGCATGGCTGCAATGCCCTGGGCACGGAGATGGGACAGGAAAGGAGCCGGGTCGCCAGCAGTGCCCACCTGAGTTACCCTACCAGCTCCTGCTGAGCCCCTGCAGGCATTCCTGCCTCGGGGCCTTTGTTAGCTCTGTTTTTCTGCCTGCTCTTGCAGCGTGGGCAGCAGCTTGCCTTACCCATAGCACTCAGTGTCCGGCACAGGGAGCCCCAAACCCAAATCTGGACAGTGACAGTGCCCTCGTGGGCTCCGGATGCAACCACATCCCCTGGCAGAGCCCACCACTGCCATCCACCATCATGGGCTCTGGCACAGCCACGCACAGCACTTCCCTGCACACGTACTTGTGACCACATGCACACTCGTGGGTGCACAGCAGCCACGTACCCGCGTGTGCACGGAGCTGGGCTCGCACACGGACCTCTCTAATAGGCAGTCAGGAGCATAATTTTTCCTCTAATTACATATTCAGCACTTCTGAGAAAATGAGATTTTGGTAATTCAATTGGACTGAGAAGCAGGGCTATAATAAAATGAAATTTGTAACAATCGTGCAGTTAAATTAGTTAAATGGAGAGGAAGGAGCTGTGGAAAATTGACCCCTCGATCTCCTAAAGACTAATCAGACATTTGAACCGAGTTGTGCTAACAAAGCCCCCGGGGTGTTGCAGCACAGAGCGAGGGGAGGAGATGGGAGACGGGAGAGGGAGGAGCGGGCTCGGGGTGCACCCTGGTCCTGGTGCTGGGATGGGTCACAGGGAGGAACGGGGTGGGCACCCTGCGAGCCAAAGGGGCTCTGCAGCAGGTACAGAGCGGCCTCGGTGTATGTCTCGTTGTTTGGTTTTTTATTTTTCACTTTTTTTTTTTTTCTCTTGTAAAAGAAAAGGAGAAAAAGACGAGTTTCTCATTTGCAAGTTAATTAGTCTAATTAGCTCTAATTAAGAGCTCCCCACACAATGCAGATCACAAATAAGCCGCCGCTGTCGCCTGCCTCTCACTCTCCTCTCCCTGTTTTTGATTTCAGACAGGAGGCTGCAGAAAGCTGAGCGCGGGGACACCAGGAGGGGACGGTGGCACAGCTCGGTGCAGCCCCTGCTGCTGGACCCCTGCACAGAGATGCCCCGCAGCAGCACGGGGGAAGAAGTAGAGAGAAATCTGCTGGAGAACAGAGCTGCCCAGCCAGGAAGGTTCAGGACACACGCTGCTCCAGGCTCCTGCCCAGCTGTGTGCAGGAGGCAGTGGGAATACTGGGGGGACACAGCGTGCCCAGCACAGCGCAGGATAGGGCATGTGAGCAGCCAAGTGCAGCTCCTCCTGCTGCTTCCCCGCTGCCGTCCTGCATTGCCAGCTGCCCTCTGCTCCCAGCTCCACTGCAGCACGGCCGGAGGAGGCATGGTGGCAGGAGGGGAGCAAAGGGTGAGAAGTTGGGGGGCTGCGTGGCACGTCACAGCCCACCTTCCCCCGCACCGCCGAGGGAACAGATGTTGCGTGGCACTGAGAAACAGCAGCAATCATGTCAGTTTATGTGTCATTTTCTACTTGGGTAATGCGAGCAGTGAAGGATTGCTGCTCGGAGATGAGATGAAAATCATGACAAAGTGCTGCAAGCCCAGCACTTTGGCGAGGGGGAGCGAGCAGCCAGCCCTGCCTCGTGCATGCCTGGTGCAGCCCACAGTGAGCCCCACCAGCACAACACGGCCTGGCTGGGCTGTGTGGGACAGAGGTGGGCACCCCGTGGCCTCCTTGGCACTGCAGCCACAGCAAACCCACGAGGATTGGAGGGGAGTGATTTCAGCTCCACAGCTCTGATGGAGGGGGTGGCTGAGATACCGAGCCATCCCCCCAGCCCTAAGCAGTGCACCCCCAGTGCTGAGACAGGGGCTGCCTGCACACCACTCGCTCCCAAGGCCGTCTCTGTGGAGTCCCTCCTCCTCGCAGGTCTCCTTCCAGCACTCGTCTCACTCTGTGTAATCTGTTCCCGGTGCCAGGGATCGCATCTCAGCAGCGCTGCTTACACAGGGGCTGGAGCGAATCCTGCTGATGTTGTGCAAAGCCAATTTCTAAGCAGACAGGACGTGGGGGTGGTGGGGAGGGGGAAAGTATGGGAGTAACAAAGCCAGAATTCAGCACGGAGACACTGGTCAGGCAAGCGGGGCTTGCCATGGGATTTGAGAACTGTAGGGTAGATGCTTGCCCTGTGCCAGACACCGCAGCCCCCTGGCACGGCTGCCCCGCAGGATGCAGCAGCCCAACGTGTGGGGAATGTGGCTCCCAGTGCCCCCAGTTGGCACCAGAATGAGGTGTGGGCAGCACTGGGGCAGCCAGGGGGCGGGCGCGTGGAGCGTGGGGCGGCTGAGCCTAATTACACCTCATCCCCACAACGACCGCCTGTAACGCTTTAAAGAATGATAGATACTAAATCTAATTTAATCTACTCATTCACCCATCACTATAGTACTAAAATAAGAATATACCTATAAAAAGAGCATCGCCAGGCAGGGTAGGCCTAAATTACAGCTATTGTGGGAAAAGCGGCTTCACAAAAGCTAAAATTAATGCTGGTGCTTTCAATATCTTAAAAGGAAAGGAAAAAGAAATACAAACCAAAAAAAACAAAAGGCAAACATATTTGTTGCAGCTCTAAAGCCATCCTTCCTGCACACGGACGGGGTCCGGGCTCCCACCCCACAAAACACACACACACACAGGAGAAGGAACCCGGCTTTTAAACAACCCCGCTGCTGCAACAGCTACAACACTGCTAGGAATAGACTTGCTCCCTAAAAATATAAGCTGCTAAACTTGGCAGCGGCCCTTTTGGAGAGGAATTTTCCAAGCAGCCTTTTGCAGAGGCTGTTCCCCAGCCGCCGGGCGCCGATCGGATCAGCTCGTAGCAATGGTGCCGGGGGCTGCGGGGACGCCCCGATGCGCTGAGCCCACCCACAGCCGCCCTCACATCCAGCCCTGCCATGCCCATGAGCACAGGATGCTGCAGCCGGGCTCCTCCGCTCTAACGCTGATGCTGAGTCTCAGCGCCCGGGGCTGTTCCGGGTCAGCAGCGTGTCTCTTCCTGGAGTGATTAGCTGCTCTTATATAATTATAGCGGAGACGCTTCAAGCAGTGACTGATTCCTCTGTTAACTAAACGCAACCACCAAGTCTCGCTGTGTGAGGCCCTGCCCGAGCTCAGCACCGCAGTATGGCTTTGGGTACGGACGGAGCCCGGATCCCGACCCCACGACCCCTCCACAGGTCCCACGCTGCCGGGCTCTGCAGCACAGAGAGCCAAGCTCCAGCGCCTGCCAAGCCAAAGCTGTGCACACACCTACATTTCTTGGTTGTTCCCTCCAACACCATCAAGATCAAAAATACCAGTGTTGTGGGACAGCACCAACAGAGCGGCCTCTGCAGGACCGGGCAAAGCAAACAGCAGTGGGGACCGCTCAGCGCACTGCAGATCCATCGCTGTTCTCCAGGTCCCAGCACCCCGAGCAGAACCCAGCACACACCGACCCAGCACAGCTGTGGGGCAGCAGCACCCAGTATCACCGGCACACGCACCCACGCCTGCTCTGTGCCACCCTCCCTGCTACATGGATGCCACCATGACCCCGTGCCAAACTTCCCACACACAGCCTCAATCTGCAGCGCATATGGAAAAGAAGTTCTCTGAGCTCTCCCAGGTGTTTCCAGCTGCGCGAAGCAACCCAGGCTGAGTTCTGGGGCCGCACACACATCAGTGCCGCTGCCCCGGGGGCTTCGGTGCATGGGCGCACTGACATCGTCGCATCCGAAACGCAGAGTGAATGCAGGGGCAGAGCACTGTGCAGTGAGCAGAGCAGGGCCATCCGCTGCTCGGACAGACGGGGCGAGGAGCAGCAGTTCCTCATGGCGTTCCCCACGTGGCTGCTGCCACCATGTCCTGTGCCCTGCAACGCGCATCACAAACGTCACCTCCAAGCGCTGCGCAGACCCTCAGCAACAGACAGAGCTGGGGGAAGGGCAGAGGCTTTGGCCTCCACCTCGGTCACCGCTGGGTGAAATCCCAACTCCAAACCTCTCAATAAAACCCTCCTGTCACGCTTGTGAGGCCGAACCTGCAGCTGAGGAGCAGGAGGTGTCTGGGAGAGAGGGAGGACGAGCGCAACACCGCTTCCAAATGACAGCAAATGGGGCAGCGAAGGTCCCAGAAACCGCTGGGCGCAATCGGGGCTGAGCTGCACTGACACAAACGCTTTTCCTTCTGCAGACCTCAGGCTCCTCTTGCACACATCCCAGCAGCTTCCAACGGCCTGAGCCGGCCCCGAGTGCCACCATCCTCCGCAGCCTCCAGCACCGGCACGGCCCGGGAGCTGCGGGCACTGCAGCCGCTCTGCTGCAAAGCGTGGAGCAGCCGCCTTGAAGCATCTGCTGCGCTCCCTGCAGACACACAGAACCCCCTCAGGGGCGGGTGGGGGCCTGGGGACGATTCCTGCCCGATGTCAGCGGCCCTGAGCCCCCCCCGGTGCATCAGGACAGGCGAGCAGCGGTTGCGGATGAGCTGCTAAGCTCTGCGCAGCCCAGGGAAGCGCAGATCAAAATTCAGCCCAACCCCAGCTCGCCCACAGCCTCTGCCTGCAGGAAGGTGGAATAAATCACGCACTGTTCTGGCCAGCCTCTGCAGCAGCCCCGCGTGAGCTCCAGACCCCTGCACACGCAGCAGCTCCGCACACTTGTGTAACCGGGGCCGCTGCACGGAGCAGCCCAGGCCTTGCTGTCCCCAACCCCGGCCCGGCTGCGTGCTGCCTGCAAGCAGACGCGGGCTCAGGGAAGCGATGCACAGCCCCCAGCCCCTGGCCAGGCCACGGGGCTGCACCACGCCGGTGGCTGTCCCCAGCTGCCAGGTGAGCGTGCAGGCCAGGCGGAGCGCGGTAGGATGCTATGAATTTTTAAACTCCTGAAAGCACAAATGGAGCAGTTAGCCCGGCTGGGAGGCTGGGATTTCCGATGCAGCAAAGAGGCTTTTGAAGAAAACACTGCCTCTCTCGAGCCGCGCGTCCCCCGGGATGGCGAGCCTGGAACTCGGCGCGTGGGATCGGGCAGCACCGAGGAGCTGTGAGCCCTGACGGGAAGTTGGGAGCTAAGCTGAGGGCACAGAGACCTGCTGCTACCTGCAACCCCGGCTGCACGAGCTCCGGCCCACTGCCCTCCTGGGATGCACCTGCAGCACCCCGTGCCTGCAGCCCGGCAGCCTCATCCACCCCTACGTGACCGCACGCAAACACACGCACACATACACACACAGGTGCACACGCGTGTGCACGCACACAGCTCCTCGCTTCCCCTTCTCCCTGGGCCGGAGCAGCGCGGTCCCACAGAGCACCGAGTGCTCCCGGCTGTGCTGAGCAGCAGGAGCTGGAGCTGTGCCCTCCTGCCGCACCGCCCCGCACGCCCCGGCCGTGCTCCCATCGCTGCACGGAGCAGAAGAACCGGAGGGACCCTGCAGCAAACCCAACTCGCACCCGAGGAGCAGGAGCTGCCAACCCGACGCGACGCACCGATGGGGAGGACGCGCCAGGGAGGCCGGGTGAGGCTGGGGAGGAAGAGGTTAAACTCTGACCCTTCGCTTAGAGAAAGCACGTGTGAGCCGCAAAGCAAAAAAAAAACCCCAGAAGAGGGTCACTTACCTGTTGGAGGTAGAGGAAGGCTGGAGGACAGGGGAGAGAGTGAGGAAGCATGCCTGAGTTGGAGACAAGGAGGCAGCCCGAGTTAGCCATGGAGCACAGCATGTGTTGACAGGTAGCCGTGAAGCTGCTCGCAGTTTCGTCCTCTTCTACACACTGCTTATCCTCTGTCTTCCTGGCTCTCCCCTCTGGCTCTCCCCCTCCTCTTCCGTCCCCTCCCGTCCCCCTCGGGCGCTATTTAGGAGGAATTCATCTGAGGAAGGCTGGCCCCGCTCTGCTCTGACACTGCCGGAACAATGCTCGGCTATTTACTTCGGTGCCATTAGACACTGGCACTGAATGAACGGTCTGCAAAGGGTGTGCGTGTGAGAGAGAGAAGGAGAAGGGGGAGAGAGAGAGAAAGGAAGGGGAGGAGGAAGGGAGAGAGGGTGAGGGAGTGAAATAAAAGGGGTGGGAGTTGGAGGAGGAGGGGGAGTCCCCTGTGCATTCAGACATCAAACAGAGCTCTGTGTAAAATGAAGAGAATCCGTAATGACATGAGAACAGCTGATCCCGCACTTAACCCCTCCGCCGCTGCCGCTCGCTCGCGGTTGGCTTCCCCGGCCCCGGGCGGCCCCGGGCACGCGCGCTGCGGGGCGGGGACGGCGCTGCGGCGGCTGCGGGGCTGCCCCGCTCCACGGCGGAGCTCTGCGCTGCGGCGGCACCGCGCCGGGAGCCCCGCAGCCGCCGCTATCCCCGCACCCCCTCCCCCCCCGCCTCCATCCCCCCCCCCCATCCTTCCCCACCAACCCCGACCTCTCCCCGCTCCCCGCCGGCGGCCCCGGGATCCCCCCACGCACACACACAGGGACACGTGCACACGCACCACGCTCTCCCCCGGGAGACACACACGCAGACACGGCCGCGCGTGGAGCCGCGCAACGCACCCGGCTCCTCCTCCCGCAGCCGCAGCCCCGCGGCCACGCGCGGCACCGGTGGAAGGAGGGGGGGGTGGGGGTGGGGGTCGGCCTCGCCACGCGCGTTCGGCCCCTCCCCGAGACGCGGCCCCCGCACCGGCCCCGGCCACGCACCGGCTGCGGCGCGGGCCGGGGGCACTCCGGGGATGCTGCCAGCAGCCCTGACGAATCAATACCACGCACACCTTTGTCACAGCTGCCATGGCAATAGCCTACGTGCCGGCACCCGCGAGGGACAGCCGCGTGTGCTCGGCCCGGTCCCACCCCGCGGAGCCGCGGGTACCGCAGAGGATCGGTGCGGGGGTCCCGGCCCCGCGCTGCCCACCCGCACGCAGGGGCTGGCACCGCAGCACGGCCACAGAGCTGCCGGGACGGCTTTGTCCCGGGGTATGTGGGAAATGAAACCTGGGTTCCGTTCGGTTTCCATCTTGGCCAAATGTGATGCACAAAGGCAGGTCTGTGCCAGCGGCTGCTGATGCTCTGTCTCCTCCGGAGCCTCCAGCACATGAACAGCCCGATTTGGAGGCTGGGATTTTCCACAGTATCCCTAGACATAGCGACACGCTGCAGTGTCCTGGTACACTTGCAGCGGTTCCAGTTTCTGCTGCAGATACTCATCAGATGAGGCGTATTGCATGGCCAACCCTGGGCCACCAGGCAGAACCTCGCGGAAACCACTGCTCCAGGAAGAGCCATCCCGAACAGAGCACAGCTGGGGGGGTCCCAACCCTGCAGGGGGTCCTGCTGATGCCGGATCATGGGGGGGACCCCACACTAGAGGGGGTTCCCACCGCCATCATCCCTCACTGCCAACAGAAGGATCCAGGCAGCAGTGCCCACTGCCAGCAGCACCCTTGGTGAGCTCTCCTGTCCCACCACTGAGACCATGATGGACCCCAGCCCAACACAGTGACCTTCCTCAGGATCCATGGTGCTCAGACCTTGTGCTCCCTGCTCGCCTCTGGCTCCCCTGCTCCAGAGCCCTACATCCTCCACGCTGCTCTCCCATGTTCCAGAGCCCAGGGCAGCTGTGCGAGGGCAGAGGAGCACGTCCCCAAAGCCCCTTGTGCAGCTGTGGAGAGGGGTCTGCACTCTCCCATGTACCCAAGTCCCACCATGGCACAAGGGTGAGGATGCCATGCACAGCAGGCACCCCTGCTGCTCCTACAGAGGTGAAAAGGGAAGGGCATGGCCCCCAGCATCCAACCAAGCACACCACGTGAGGTGAACACTGGGGGAAAGCAGCTCTAGGATGAGGTCATCTGCCCATCCTCCACCTCATAGGAGCCTGGCTCCGGGCAGGGTGACTCAAACGCACTCCTGGCGGGTGGCAGCGCCGCAAACCCTGGCACTGCCCTGTGCCAGCAGGGCTGGCACCGAGGGCTGAGAAGAGGTGATGCTCCAGCAGGGCGCAGGGTGCTGGCAGCTGTGCCCAGCTCTGTCCCCAGTGGGATGCAGGCACTCGGTCTGGGAGCCCTCCACACCACCAGCAGCAGGAATCAGCCACATTTTCCCACTGCTCCTCTCCCCAACACAGCAGTGGTTATCTCTGCACTCCTGCACTCGATGCAAAATCCCATGGGATGGAGGAACCAGGTGCTTACGTCTCCTCTCTCCCTCCTGCAGCCATCCCCAGTGTCTGCCTGGATGCAGCAGGTAGCAGTGGGGCAAAAGCCCCATAGAAGGGCTGTACCAGCCCACCACCAGCACAGGGTAGGGACAGGTCCTTGCCACCACCCATGGCCCATTTCTCTTGTCCTGGGGAGCCTCAGCCAGAGCTGCGCAGCCCCGTAGAGCTGCAGCCCCGGAGGAACCCCTCCGAAACTCAAAGTCTCCAGGAAGGAAAGTTTATTTATCTGTTTAATTAAGAAGTGTTCACCAGGCACACAGACCCCGTTCCATCTGTCTCACTTAGAGCCGTGTCCCAGTAAAATTAAACCTAATAAATATCAGAAGAGGGAAAGCAAAGGGCACATGTAAGATATATGATCAAAGGCAGAAGTTGCACAGGGCTGCAGTTCTAAGCACATCTTTCTCTCTGCCCTTCGGGGATGGGTTGGCGACGCGCTCCCATGCACAGGATGGGGCTGGCTTTCCTTCAAATCAGCACTATTTTCATTTTTTAGTTATTTTAAATGAACCCTTGAGGGCTCCTTGGTTTTGTTTTCTGGAAGAAGGAGAACAGCGTGGCACCAGGGTGGGAGCAGCCCCGGATACCAGCTCAGAGCCCATCAGAGTGCTGGAGCCAGGCACCTGGAGGGCTGGAAGGAGGGATCTGCCTGCAGGAAGGCCAAGCCCTGCACTGTCCCTGGGATGTACAGGGTGTATGTAATGATGGCGGCCCAGCACAGCTGCATGGTGCCCGGAGAATGTGTGGCCACATCTGCCACGTGCTCAGCTCTACTTTCCATTGTAAAACTTGACCCAAGTGGCAGTCAGGGTGACATCCATCCAGAGCACAGCTCAGAGCTCTGCCCTGAGCACCGGGGCACCACCAGACTGCAGCTGCGAGCAGAGCACCCCGCAAGCACAGCACACCTGGTCCTCTCCTCCAACCCACTCCACTGTGCCCCCAAGTCGAGGCACTCATTAATTTAAAGCTCATTAGTAGCCAGTCATAGACATAAGGCAATTTGATGAAAGTGTTGATGGATCTGAGCTGGTGTGATCGAGGGGAGCTCCAGAGCTGGGGTAAGGGCATAGCCCATGAACCCACTGTCCTCAAGGAGTGCAGACAGTGCTGCATGTGCACCAGGACAGCAGGAGGGGACAGATAAGGGGCAGACAGGTACCAGGGGCTCTGCACTGCTGCAGGAAGGTCCCTGCCCCACATCTCAGCCCTCTCCATGCCGTCGCTGTGCATGCACCCATCTCTGCTGCTTGAGCTCTTCCCTTCCCAACCCAGCCCCTCTGCTGCTGGGAAGCATCAGGCTTCACTGGGCCAACACAGCACCCTGTGCTGACAACACACAAACTGAAGCACTTTCTCCTGCTCCAGCACCACCATCACTCTCTGCACTGCAGCTCCCAGCCCTGGAGCAGCAGCCAGGGGCTGCCCTGAGCCACAGCATGCTCCTCCCGCGCAGCCATCCAAAGATTTCTGGTTTATTGCTCCTTCTCTGAAAGCGAAGCGAATTAGAATCTGACATGGCCATCACAGACCACCCCCACCAGGTGTGGGGACACTGCAGGCAGCACAGGTGGGATGCTGGGGAGGGTACTGCAGCCCGAGGGAGCCCAGGGAATCAGTTCTCTCCGAGGGCAGCCACCAGCTCCAGGTCCCCATTGGCCTTCCCTGTGCTGGGGGACAAGGAAGTCAGACAGCTCCAGGGCACCAGGGAACAGACAGGACTGCATGGTGGGGCGTGCTGGGTGCTTCCTTACACCACCCCAGGAGACGGGAGCCAGGGGCTGCAGGGAGCCCCAGCAGCAGGCTGCAAGCAGAGTAACCCAGCAGCCCCAGGCAGGGGCTCAGCAGCGAGTGCGTGTGTTTAACATCAGCACAGAGGCTGGTGCAGGGCTGCATGCAGTGCTGGCAATGCAGTGAAGACACGGCCGCAGGAGGCTCACCCCACCACCAGGCACCCCGACGGCTGCACAGCCAGAACACAGAGAGGGAAAGAGGACTGGGGAGAGGGAGCCCACTTCAACAAGTCGCTGGGGAGAGGCAACGCGGGGCCGCAGAGTGGCGGGGAAGCGAGTGGTGAGCGCTGCGGGACGATGCCACGTGGGACTCCCACGTCCAGCATCGCTCCGTGGGGACACCTGGGACACCCTCTGCAAGCAATTAAGCCTCCTTCCCGTGTTCCCCCCCCTCTGTGCCGGTGGCTCTCCAGGGGTTGGTGGAGCCGCTGTCTGCTCTAAACTCCAAAAACAAGGCAGAGATTTCCTCTGCGAGGAAGCTTTGGCTCTGCGCGGCTCCCAGCGCACCTGCGGCTGCTGACCCAGATAGTGGCCCCGGTGCTGCTCCAGGCACACGGTGACGGTCACAGCACTGCCACCGCGGCCCTGGGAAGTGGTAGTGATGTCACCGGCACCGAACATGACCTCATCGGATAAGGAGACCGGATAAAGACCACAACAGACAGCAGCTATCTGGGACAGCAGCTGGGAAGGGAACAGAAATGCAGAGAAAGCACATGAAAGTTTAATGGGAACCAGGGAGGAATATCAGCTAGCTGAAACTTTGCTCGCCCACGGGGAGGAGGGGAGAAGGGATGGGGCCCTGAGATGCTCCTCCAGCCGCCTGGAGCTGCCACAGGTGAGTGGAGTGGAGCACACGAGGGCAGTGGGCATAACCCCTGGTGCCCAGCAGCACCTGGTGGTCACACACAGCTCCGGGCTCCTCAGGCATAGAGCATCCACCGACACCAGGGCACAGGGCACGCTTTAATGAGGGAGGGCAGGCACGAGCTTGCCGCTGCACCCACGAGGAAGCCTGGCTTTTCTCCTTCCATCATCACAGCCCTTCCTAAAGCCCTTTCACTTTACAAAATATTTACACAAAAAGGCAATCGGGCTCCCTGGATTTAATGAGAATTAACGTGCAGGCAGCAGAACTGTGGCAGAGCAGATGCTGCTGAGCACCCTGGGCTCACAACCGGGCTGCTCCAGCGGTGGCACGCAGCAGGGAGCCCCGTGCCAGCCCACGGCCCACAGCAGCCCCACAAGGGACAGAAGCAATGCAGGACCTTCCCCCAGCTCCAATCATATCACTCCAAAGGGCAGTAAACCCTCCAAGACCCAGGCAGATTTGGCAACTCTTTCCATGCTGCAGGGATACGCATCAGGACAGGAGCCCCCCAGGATCTGCTCTCCTGGGGGACCGATGCTCGGTGCCGTGCCCTCTGGATGAGGAAGCAGCCTTGCTGGATGAAGGTGGTCATGTTCACTCCCAGCAAATCACTACGAGGAACCAGAGACCACAGAGCTTTAACACAGAGCCTTCCCAGAGCTTCCCCTTCCCTGGAACAAGTCGCTGTGGGTACCCAGGAGAACACACACCTCCAGCCTGCAGCAGGGCTGCGTGCTGGGCCAACACCTGCACTGCGGGGCCGCAGCACGGGGCAGGAGGGGCACTGCAGGCTGTGGGGCACAAAGCAGCCCCAGCAAAGGGGGGAGCAGGGGGTGCTGCACCACTGGGATGTGACGGGTAAGGTGGGCGGCGTGGGAGCGCGAGGCAGGAGGTGCCGGGGAAGCAGACACTCCATCCTCATTATAAGGCTTTTTAAATGCACAGACAGGATATTAGCGTTTAAACAGTCTCTAGGACTCCAGGGCAAACTTTAAAAATCATAATATTTATAGAACCCTCCCTCCACTCGCCCCGCATGCTCTTTATTTCTCCTGCAATTACGGCTAATTTGAAGACGTTCTGCTTTGGCATCTCAGCCTGTTGCGGTGTCGATTACCGAGCCGCCCGCTGCCGATTGCCACCGCAGAGCTCCTGCAGTGCTCCCGGCCGCATTCCTGCCATGCAGGGACCAGACCTTCCCCTTCCTCCCACACTTGCGATGGAAAGATGTCCACAGTGCCAAGAAATGATGCTCACGAGCCACACTGGGAGCAAAATAGCTGCTGCCCTGTCCGGGTGTACTGGGACCCGTAGGAAGAGGACCCCTGGGCACTGCACCCCGGCACAGAGAGCACATCCAGGTGCTGCTCCCGGCCATGCAGCCCTGCACCAGCCCACAAAGCCATGTGATGCCACGGAGCTGCAAGCACAACCTCCGGAAAGCAGTGTGTTTCCAAAGCTGCGGCAGCTCGCTCCATCTCTGGGCAGCATTAACGCCCTGGCAGGAACACCTCCATCAGCCCCACAAGCTCCTGACCCGTGGGTCTCTTCCGCTTTGCTTACAGTCCCAGGTGCCCCAGCAGCGAGTTTCACACCCATATCCACGCTCAGCGTGCCACCCCTGGGCACAGCTGCTGCAAAGCACCTGCACAGCCCCAGCCCCCTGCTCTGAGCTCTTGGGGTGGGTTGGGATTTCTGCAGAGATCCCTTCCCTGCTCCCAAGCCAGATCCAGCCCCACATCAAGGCTGCAGCGCTGACCCCACAAAAAGGCCTCTGCAAGCAGAGGCCAACTCACACTATCACGGGCAGAGATGCTGGAGAGGTGCAGGGACCTCACGGAACGAGGGAAGGGCTGGGACTGTTGCATCCCACAGAGCACAAATCACACCGATCACAGCACAAATGTCCTTGGGGCAGCCTACAGAGCCCATCCCAACTGAGCAGCACCCCCAGCATGAGCTGTGCCCGAGCTGCTGGACACCTGTATGGAGTACCAGGATAGGGAGAAACACTTCTGGGCAGGACAGGGCTGGGTGAGGGACTGACAGACACAGTGTCCTCCTTAGCTCTCAGGCAGGGATGAGGGGGAAGCCCTGCTCAGCTCCTCCATGGTACCACAACCACACACTGCCTGCACCCAGCTGGAAGAGGGGATCGCTCCCTTGGCAGGCAGCACTGCTGGGAAGCGACACTGGCACGGAACAACTCAAACCCCGAGCAAACCCCCAGCAAAGAGGGAAGGGAAGCAGCCAGCCCTGGCGGCGGTACCTACCCAAAAATACATCATCATGTCGGCAGCGGGTGCAGTGCAGCTCCGCGGATCGGCGGGGAGCAGTGGGCAGCTCTGGGCGCTGCTCCTCGGTGGGCTCCGTCCAGCTGCAGCCCCCAGGGCAGCACAGTGCACGCACAGTGTGGGTGCTCAGGGCTGGGTGCCCGGCACGCTGCTATGGGGCCACAGAGAGAGGTGCCCGGGTGGGCAGCGGGAAGCTGCGGTGCAGCTCCAGTGCAAGAAGCTGAGCAGGGACTTAGTTCATCGTAAAGGAAGAGATCAAATGGGAGAGCAAAGGGTGAAAAATAAATCCTCTCTGGCGTCTTGAACAGCAAAGGAAAGGGCAAGTGGGTGAGCAGGAGGCTGCAGGGGGGTGGGGTGGGGGGGTCCGGCAGCAGGAGTGTGTGCGCTCGCAGGAGCAGCGTGGGCTCCGCACGGACACACGGAGCGGCAGATGTCCTGCCTCAGCATTTTCCAAGCTCCCCTGTCAATAAGGGAACTGGCCGCTCTCACCATTAACCTGCGAGCTGCCAGCCGGCTCCCAGCACCCTCTCGAGGGAGGGGGGCACCCGGAGCTCTCAGTGACACCGGGATCCTCGACAGCAGTCGTGCAGCCCTACAGCCCCGGCACAAAGCTCCGGTGCTGCACAGAGCAGCCCGCAGAATGCGACCCCTGGGCTCAGTGGGACCAGCAGTGTGAGGACAGCCCCCCCAGCTGCCCGCAGGGACCCCCAGGTAGGAGAGCCCTGCCTGCACGGGGCAGCTCTGCGTGTGCTGCGGGTTTGCCACTAAATCTCCTGTCCCTGTGGGGCTCTGCACCGCGGAGGAGAGGAAAGAGACCGTGTGCGCTGAACCAGATGCAGGAGCAGGGGAATAAATAAGAGTAAGGGAAGGCAAAGGAGCGAGAGGGGTGGCAGATTGGTCTCTGGGGCCCTGCTGGCTCTGACATCTCCAGGCCCGTAATCATATTCAAAGCAGAGCCAGGCTGAGGCATTGCTCCTCCAGCACAGCAATAAAAGAAAGCAACACTCTCAATAATTCAGCACCGGGAGAGGGTGATAAAGCAGAGGAGCCATCACTGCAGGCAGCAGGGGCGGGGGGCTTCCCACTCCCTCTTATGTCTCGGTGATAACACTCTTTCCTCTTTCTTTGCTCCCTGCAAGCACAGCCCCAGCCGCAGGCGGGGGCACAGCAGCCAGAGCCCACACTGCTGGTGGGACGGGCAGGATGCTGTCCTCAGGGCAGAGGTTCCCTGCTGCATTTGGACATGAGATTCCAAATAAAACCTCCGTCACCGCAACAGCTGAGACCCAGCAAAGGGGCACCCTGGGCAGGGGCTGCCAGCTGGGGGTGCAGCATCACCCCAACTCTGTGGAGCATCTCCTCTCTGCCCAGCTCTGCTCTCATTGCTGTCCCCTCCTCCTCCACCATTCCTTCCCAGTCCCATTTCCAAGCACAACCTCCACCCCTTTGCGGACAGCCCGTGTTGAAACAACACTTCGGGGGCTGCGTACACAGGACACCAACCCCATTGCTGTGTGCACACACTGCAGGGGACATCTCTCTGAGCACTCAGCCATGCAGGCTTGGGGCAGGCTGTGCCCCAACCCATGGTGTCTGCGAGCACATCCCAAAAGACCTCTCCTGAAACAGCAGTGCATGGGTGGGTGGACACACAGCTCCATCCCAGGCACACAGAGCTGCTCTGCACCTCCCACCCGTGACACGATGGGTGCTCAGGACCTGTGTGCTCCCCACAATGACTGCAGCAGGAAACATGCTGCTCACACACTCCTGCACCACACAGCTGCTGCCAGCTCCCAGCACCTAGGGCAGGCTGGATGTGGGCCCTTTGATGCCCTCAGCTCATCTATGCTCACTCTGGCAGACTCACAGCCATGCTCAGCCCACAGAGCAGCACTCCTGGGCCATTCCCACCCCACCACGACCAGAGCTCTTCTCCCCACACAGCACTCTGCTCCACCAGCACCTATGCCACGTCCATACTGCGGGACCCCACACACCAGCAGCATCCCTCACGGACACCCTCCTAGGGACGGCACCACCCAGGTGAGGGCACAGCCCTTCAGCAGACAGCCATAAGGAATGCTCCCAAAGCTGCACAGCACAGACAGACAGCACCGCCAGCACACACGGACACCCCACAGACACCGCAGCCCGGGCGGTGCTGCCTGGACTCACTCCATTCATGCTGGGCTCAGTGCCGGGGGTGGGTGCCCAGGGCCGGAGCAGTCCTCCCCACAGCTCTATGCCCACCCACCCCACACAGCCCTGTGCTCCCTGCCCCACACATGCAGCTCTCAGCTCCCAGCCCTTGCCTCCCTGCGGGGACCCCGGGGCAGGGCGAGGGCACACGAGCACTGCAGGCTCATCGGAAGGGGGATGCTCTGTACCTTTATGCCTCCAAGTTCCTCCTGCGGTGCTCGCGCTGGGCTCTCTAAGAAAAGACAAGAAAGAGGAGGGAGAATTAAAATCAATGACCGTTACTGCTAAACCTCCTTACAGGCAACGCTGTTTGCTCATTGACTGGCAAAGTCTTAGAATGTGAGGATAAATACGAACGCTATGTCCCAGGAGCCCTGGGAATGCTCTCTGTTTGCAGTGGGCAGCGGGGCTGGGGGGCACAGCTTTGGATGATGCTCCTGGCCCTGCAGGGCACAGCATCACCCAGGGACAACCCCATGCCAGACCCCATCCCCTCCTGCCCCTCCAGCACTGCTGTCCCAGCACTGAGTACTTCTTGGAGAAGATCACCAAATTTCAAAGAAAACTTCCTGAAAGCTGCACTTCAGCTAATTGGCTTTGGCAACGGTGCCAACCCGAATGTTCATCAATCATGTCAGACCCTCAAAAAATAATGAGAGCGGCTCAGATGGCACGGGAGTATTTTGAGAGAGCAGATGAGGATTGCTTCTGTCTGCTCACCGCTTCTCTGCGGACCTCGAGGCGCAGAGTCCCACAGCCTCCCCCCACCAGAGCAACTCTGCTTGGAGAACACCCCACAGCCGCTGTCCCCACGTGTTCCCCCGGCCCCATAGCGGTGCAGCCCCACACATGGCCCCGGGGCTGTTCCAGAACCCCACGTGAGCTCAACCCGAAGGCACAACCCCAGTGCTGGAAGCACAGAGTGGGTTCCCAGGCACTTCTGTTAGCAAACACCACTCTCAGCCGCACAGCAGGATAATCAATTATGGTAATTCCTGCCTCAATGAATCAGATTCATGGAGGAACACAGCTCATTAGGCTGGTGCTGACTTCCATTAGTGCTCTTATGATAAAAACCCTCCAGAAAGCTCCAGCCCGGCTAGACACGTTCTCCAGCTCAGCACACAGAGGTGGGACACCTCCGGTTCCCAATACAAGGACGTCCCCACACCGCTGGCAAAGCTGCTCCCACCCTCAGACACGCTCTTTGAGCTCAGGAGCCCTTCGAGCCATCCTGGCCCCAGGTGGTGGGATTGGGGGGGAGGGGAAGCCTGGAGTGGGCAGCCAGAGAGGACCCCCTGCCTGCTGCCCCCCATCCCCCCACAGAAATTTCTCAGCAGAACTTTCTCAGTGTACATTCCGACCCCCCCCCCCCCTTTCCTCCACCAAAAATCCGAAATTAATTTTTTCTTTTAATTAAATTCATTAGCAAAGATTATCTGGCTGAGGAAAAATAATATCCTGCCCCTCCCCCAGCAGCCCTCTCTATTTATATCCCCTATATACATAAGCAGCAGCGAATATTTCTTTATGGGCCATTAAAGGTTTAATGTTTAATTTATAACCACGTTCTCTGGCGGGCGGGATGGCCAGGCACAATGTCAACACTTTTAATTAAATGAGAAGGATCTTTTTTCTTTTTTTTTTTTTTTTTTCCCTTAAACTCAGAAAGATGGAACGCCCCATTCCCAGCACTGATGCAGGTGGCAGTCCCTGTGTGAGCAGGAATATACGTATGGGATGCTCTGACCTACAGGGCAGCTCTGAAGGCACCCAGCACCCCATCAGCCCCTGCTCTGCAGAGGGCAGTGGCTGTGCAAACCCGCATGGCACTCCCTACAGCTTTGTTGCAGTGGGAACAGAGCCACAGCACCAGGACGGGCAGTGGGATGGGCAGTGGGACAGCTTCAGGGCTGAGTGACTGGGAGCATCCCCAAAATGACGGCTCTGATCCAAAAAGTGCACTCACTTCTTGGCTGCCACTGACAGCACAGCACTGCTCCTCTCCTGTACCCTCCTCTCCAGTATTGTCAGCAGATGCCTCCGGCCTGGGCAGAGCAGACCCGCTCTGTTTTGCTGCACAACGCTGGCTGGCATACAGCTGGTTCACGGTTAGACCATGGCTAGCACACGGCTGGCACACAGCTTGATCACAGCCAGCACACCTCTGGCTCACAGCTGGCACACAGCTGGCTCATGGCTGGCACACAGCACACCTCTGGCTCACAGCTGGCACTTGGCTGCACACCCAGGGTCACGCAGTGCCCTGGCACAGCACTGACCTTCAGCTCCAAGCTGCACTGCCACTGCCTTCCCCAAACAATGCTGCCCTGAGGAGGAGGAGGAGGAGGAAGAGCTCCCTGTGCCCATACCCCCAGCACAGCAGCACTGAGGTGCTGCACAGGGAGCAGCGTGCCCACACCACGCACCCCGAGTGCCCAACTCCTGCCTGCAGCACAGCCCTGCACCGGCACCAGGAGGCCGCAGGCAGGTGGGTTCCCATTAACGGAGCATTTTATCTTACAGGAGAGATTAAATCTCTACAGAGCTGTGCAAAAGAGATGAGTCAGCAGCTGGCGCAGGGCAGGCAGGCGCAGCCATCAGCGTTTGGCCATGGAGCAGCACCTCACCCTCCCGCAGCCCCACACGCTGGGGGACATCCAGCTGGGAGCCCAGCACCAGGCTCACACCGGGAGGGACAGGCACACGGCCACACACGCGTGTGTGCAAGGAGGGAGCGTGCGAGGGCCGGCCACGGCGAGCCAGGGAACGGAGCGGTGATGGCACGGTGCCGCTCACTAAAAGCATGAGTGTCACTAAATCAATAATTCATTTACTTTAATGAGATAAGTACTTTGAAAACTAATTGCAAACCTGCTCCATTTACTCCAAGCCGGTGCAGCCCTTAACGTAAATGGCAGAAACGCCGCTGGAGGAAGGGGAAAGGCTTCGGTGGAAGATTGTGTGTCATCTTTTCCCCTTCTTCTAAGAAAGAGAAATACCGCTCATAAACAGGAGCAGTGGAAACCCGAGCAACCACGGGATCGATGCTGCAGCGAGCGGAGTGCCCGCCCTCCATGGGACAACCATAGCCCCTGCACCCACTGCCATCACCCCACTGAGGAGTGCCACCAGCACCGGGATGGTGACAGCACCCACAGGCAAGGTGGCATCACCCCAGAGCTGCATAGGGACGGGTGGTGGAGGGCAGGAGCTGCACCAAGCACAGGGCAGCACGGTGCTGCTGGATGCTGCCAGCCCAGGGCTAAAATTAGGCTGGTTCCCCTCTGGGCCCGGCTGTGCTCCTCAAAAGGAGCTCCCAGTAGCGATGCCCACATGCTCACGATGGCAGCGGGACGCCAAGAGCTCTCTCCTTGCTTGCTGGAGCAAACAGCAGGTCATAAAAAGGAACCGTGACAGAAGAGAAAATGTTCCAGAGTCCACAAGGACCAGTCCAGGGTAAATCCATCTGCTCAGCAATTTAACTAGAAAATCCTTTCCAATTGCCTGCGCTGTAGGTCCTTCACCTCTGGGCACAGCGCTGCCCACCCTGCCACAGGTGGCTGGGGGGGGGAGGGGAGCTGATGTCACTCACCCTCACCCCACAAGGGATGCCTGGGGGTCCCAGCTCCCCCCAGGACTGCTGTACTGAGGCCTTCCCATGGCAGTGGGTGGCCAAAACCATGAGGCCATGGGCAGGAGGGCACCGTGGAGCAGGAGGGTCTGGGGGGCCTGGGAGCTGGGGAGCACGTGGCCCCATCTTTCCACCTTCAGCTCTGCCAAGGGAAAACAGCAGCAGCAGGGTGCTTTACTGCCTGCAATAATTGACCAGAGCACCGAATCCCCCAGCACATAACTCATCCTGCACAACACCAGGCAGCTCTGCAGGGCTCACCCTCCCTGTCCCAGGTTCACAGAGTCCTCCCCATATCCCCACACGCAACCACACAGTGTTTGGCCCTGGCACCCTTCTGCAAACAGAGGAAGGAAGCAGAGCTGTGCTGGCAGCCAACACGAGACCCAAAACCACAGTGAGGGGATACCCCTGCCCAGCACAGGGCTCAGCACAGGGCTCAGCACTGCTCACCAGCACTGCTCCACCAGCAGCACCATGCTCTCCTCACAGCCATCCCTGCAAATCCCACCTGCACAGCTCCTGTCTCCAGGAAAATCAATGGTGAGCATCTCAATTAATCACACCGGGGGCAAATTGATTAGGAGCCTAAATAAGGTCAAACATGGTTGTCTGCTTATAGGGTAGGACCCCTTAATCATCATTTTATCTGCAACAGGCCACAGAACCTGCAATCACACCATCCTTGGGAGCTCGGAGGGATTTTTCACTTCTCTCCCACATTTGCTGGGGCAAGCAGAACACGAGCCGTGGCGATGCTATAAAGCAGCTGAATTCCAGCAGGCACACAGCTGTGAGCCCTGGGCACAGCCCTGCGGCCCACCCAGCCCAGCTGTCTGCTTTGATTCAGGGGAAGACAAAAGCAATTGACCCCCACGAGCAACAGCTTCCCCCTGAGATTTGATTAGCCCTGTCATTACCTCAGATTGCACACCTGAAATAGTGGTCACAACAGTACTGAACTCTTGCATGACTCCAGCCACAGGTCCCATCTCAGTGCCCTCTGCAGGTGGAAACCCTGCTGCCCCTGCTGCCCTCCCCACTGTGGGCTGCCCCCATTGTTCATTCAGCCCCGGTGGGCTGGTGCTGCCGACCTGCTCTCATGGAGAGCAAGCATTTGGAGTGGGCAGAACCTAAGGATCACAGAGTGCATGGACGCTGCACCCCAGACTGCCTTTCTTTGCTGTACTCACTGTGGGAACAGAGTGCTCCTTGCAGAGGGCTGAGCAGATGGGTCAGTGGGGCCCCCCCACCACGCAGCACAGCCCCCAGTGTGCTCCTCATCAGAGCGCATCGCTCAGCTCGTCTCAGGTTGATAACACAGTTTTCTTCGCCAATAGACTTTCCAACTGCAAGTGAAATCAATCGGGTGTTTTGCTCATCCCGTTTCCCTGCTGACAGTGATCATCGGCCGTGCCAGGGCTGATGGCATCTCCCATCCCCACTCAGATGCTGCGGGGCTGATGGGACCCCAAGATGCCCAGTATTTGAAGCTGAGCCCCTGGCCATGTCCCAACCACCCCAGGACCTTCACTGGCACGCAGAGCAGCAGACCCATGTCCCCAGCACCGCTTTACATCCTCCTGGCAGCGACCAGCTCTGGGCAAAGCCATTCAGGGCAGCTCCTCTGCTTGTGTCCCAGATGTGTGAGCTGTGGCACGGCCACAGTGTGGATACTGGCACCCCAAGGACCCCTGGGTTGGGCACAGCCCCACCTGCTCACACAGCCCTGCCCCAGCACGCACCACTCCCTTTTGTTGGAAATACAGTTATAAATATTATAATTTGGTTTAATATTTAATACAGTCAGGTTAAATAAGCATTCCCAGCCCCATAAATAATCATTAACGGAGGGTTCTAATTGTGCTGTTGGGATCCTACTTCATGACTTATTTAGAGGGCAGACGCTATTCCCATCCCCGGTTCCCTCGCACACCGTAAATTAACCTGAGTCTCTCCCTCCTCGCTGAGAACCGATGGGACACAGCACAGCCCACAGCTCTGCTCCGAGGGGTGACAGCAAGGGGATGGCACCGAGGAGCCCGGTGGGGTCTGGGGGTGCACGGAGCTGTGGCTGCAGGGTGCCCGGCATGACCAGGCTGCAGGTAGGAGAGGATGGGTGGGGGATGGGGGGGGGGTACAGGGCATGGCAGGGTGGGCAGGGGAGGGCTTTTAGCATCAGCACGGATCTACGGTAACACTGACTGGGAACAATAGTAAAAATAATCTATTTTTTTTAATCATTCTTTTGAAAGAAAGCAACGCTGAGCACAGAGGGAATGGCCGGGGAGGGGGGGGGGGGCAAGCACTTTGAAAGTGCAGAACGGAGGCAGTGAGGACAGAGAAAGTGCAGGAAAACCTCATTGCGAGAGTGCTTTTCCCCGAAGGGATGCACTGATGTGTTACTTTAGAAAGAGGTTTGGGTTCTACGTTTCTGCTCTCTAAAAGAAAAACTACAAAAGTAAATGGTAAGAGCCCATTCAGGCAGGCCTGGGCTCCACGCAAGACCTAGGCTGATGTAGTGGAAGCACTGAGGGGGCTTTCTCCTTTGTGCCCTCCCTTGCAGTGCCGGGGGCAGCCTGCAGACAGACACACGGACACCCTGTGCCCTTGTGCCATGTGAGCAGGGGTAAGGGCAGCCCTGGGGGGACCTTCCTGACCCTAAACCACCCCCAGCGGGCGCAGCACGGGCGCTAAGCGGGTTAGCATCGATCCCCCCTGCCGGGATTGAGATTCCATCGAGTGAGCGAGACCGTGCTGGAAGGAGCACGGGGTTTACATTTCATCTCAGCACCGGGTTCTCTGCTCAAGTCAGCACATTAATCACGGAGATTGGCCACGTAGTAATGCTAATGAGGCAGCAGCAGCACAGGAGCCCATCGGCCAGCACTGGGTCTGGGGGCAGAGGGTCCCCAGTCCCAGGATGTTGGGCCAACACCTGTGGGTTGGCAGGGTGCAGCCCCACGCCGGGAGGCTCAGCTGAATCCTTCAGCCCATGGGGCCCACACAGCACAGCCCCCAGAGTGATGCTCACTGCCCCTGCCCCCTGGAGGACCCCTCCCCATGGCCACGTGTGCGTGGGGCAGCCCTGACTCAGCACCAGCCCATCCCCGCGTCCGGGCTGCGGCTCGGCGGAAAGCGGCGTATTTTATCTTTATGTGTCAGGATTTATATAAAAGGGGGATAGTTCAGCTCTAAATGTAATGAGTTGGAAGAACAGCCCTCCAGTGGCTTCCTCCAGCTCGCACGGCATCAATAACATCGATTGCTAAAAATAATGAATAACCCCGACCCCGCAGCGGGGAACGCTCTGCGTGGGGGGCACGCGCTGCCCCACAGCCCCAGCGCTGAGCCCGGGCTGCCCACAGCCCCCACTGCTGCTGGAAACACACGTATTAAACCATATTTGATGGCAGCTGTGGAATTACCTCTTGCACACACTGGGATCAGCGCCAGGGGAGCACCAAGGAAGGAGCACCATGAGGATGGCACCGGCACTTCCCGAGCAGTGCTCTGTCCCCAGTGATGGGCACGTCCCGCTGGTCCCGGTGCAGAGCAGCAGTGCAGAGCTGTGCCCATAAAAGCCCACAGAGTCGCTGCTGGGAGTGCCACTGGAAACCACTGAGCCCACAGAGAGCACGTGGGGCACCGCCACAGCACCATTATTGGTAAATAATCCCTAATTAATGAGATCCCGGCGATAGGGGGCACGGTGCTGCTCCAGGCGGGGGTGATGGCCGCTGCCAGCCCTCCGCTTTTCAATTACATCTTTGGGGAGGGAAGCAGAAAGTGGCCGGGGTGAATGAGAGAGACTTTTGTCGCGTTTAATATCAATTCATTTCGCAGACTGCTGACGCAGCGGGATTTCACCGCTCGGAATTTATGACTCTTTGGAGAGAAACGTGCAAATAAATGGGGGGGGGGGGGAGAGGGAAACCATCAGCACAAAGGCACGAACAGCACCAGGAAGGAGCTGGGGGTCCTGGGAGCCTCCTGGTCCTGCTGGCACCCTTGGCCCCATCGTGCCACCGGGGCACACGGCTGGAGCCCTGCGGCTCTGGGCAGAGGCACCGTTAATAATGGAGCTGATATTACGCAGCACGATTCGGCCCCAAGGGGGTTTTATGCAAAATGACACACAATATAAATGACTGTTGTAAACAGAGAGTTTAATAAAGGGCTGTGTGCGAATTTACAGCCTCCCCAAGGATAATTAAAATTATTTATCTACTTACCTAGCTAGCCGCCGGAGCAGTCTATTAATTATTATCTATTATATGCGGCTGCTTTGCATGCTGCCAGTGCATCGCCCTACACCACCACGCAGCGAGGGGGACACCGGGCAAAGCAATGCTCTGCCCACCGGGTACAGCCGTGTGCACAAAGGGATGGAGGTGGCACTGCCACCCCGCAGAGCTGAGCACTACATGGGGCCGCACGGGTGCACAGGCACCAGTACGAGGAGCAGATGGGGTCTGGCTGAGGGCACAGTGCTGGTGGAGGAGCGGGGCCTGGCGCAGTGCTACCTGCTCTGCTATCTGTTAGCGTGACAGAGCAATCATCAGTTCGGAGGAGCTGGGATCCCCCGGGTCCTCTCTGCACATAAAGAGACCTCAGGGGGCTCCAGTGCGCGGATACTTAACATTGTTTTATTAGCTTAATAAACCCAGCTGATGCCGCCTGAATCTGCAACGCAGCCCCAGCCCTTCCTCGCTGCGGGGACAGCTCTGCGGGGCACGGGCTAGGAGCACGCTGGGGGCCTGCTGACATGCAGATCCAGCACAGGGCTCACCCCCGGCCCCAGCAGCCCATGGAGCAGCTTGTCAGGAGCGCCGCAACCAGCTGCTCATCGCACCGCGGGCGCAGCGAGCTGTCAGTTCCCTCCAGCACAGCCATTAATTACCGCTGCAATTGCTCTCCATGACCCACACTGCCCTCAGCAGCCCCAGCACGGGTGGGCACAGGACCGTGATGCCCTCAGTGAGGAGCCCCAGGGCTGCCCAAGCAGTGGGCTCTGCAGTCTGCCACCAGCTCTGTGCCCTCGGCCCCACAGCCCTGCCTGAGGTCTGGGTGTCACTGCCCCACAGAAAGCAGATTTCCTGCTGGAGCGTGATTGCAGCTCCATCATCAGGAGCACAGATCCCTCCCTGGGCTGCTGGGTTGTTTGTTTGCCAGCAAGAGGCTGCTCTCCCTCAGCTCTGCGGTGCTCAGCCTGCTTTGCTTTGATCCTGCACAGCTCTCACCATCTAATAAACGCAGTGTGATCCAATTCCAGGTCATTACTCAGGGAAAGAGACCCCTCCACGGCCCCAGCGAGAGCTCCAACGCAATCTGAGTGAGCCCAGTGCTCCCAGAGCTGCTGCTGCTGCCACACTGGGGTCTCAGTGGGCCTGGGCTCACAGTAAGCACGATGTAAAAACGGTAATGGAAGCGTTTAAAGACCATGCCAAGGGGATGCTCATAAATAAGGCCACTCAGTGATGTGGGACCACGCCAATAGAAGGCAGCTCAAAGCTCTGTAAACCCTCCAGGACAGCTCCTGGGGGGATAGTTAGTGGGTTTGATCCTAAATCTGTGGCTGCGAGCAAGCAGGTCCTGCTGGGATGGGTGCAGGCGACAGAGCAGGGACCCCAGCAGGGTGACAGCAACCACGCACGGAGATCACACAACACACGTGGCCCAGAAACGGCCACACAGCAGCACAGGGCTGGGATGTGCCAGGAGAGAGCACCGCTGTGCCAAAGCATCCACAAGTGCTGTCCCTCCCACCGCAGTCTGCGCGATATTTACTGCCCGGTCCCCCCTAAATCATGGCTGACGGAGGAGCAGCTCGTGCTCCATTACCGAGAGCTCACACCGAGCCACAGTTCCGTTGAGCTTGCAGAAACACGGCCTCAGAGGAGCAGCCCACCCCGGGCTGTCCGGCGCTCGCTCGGGATGATGGACGGTTATGGACCATCTGCACTTCCAGGAGGGGAGAGATTTATGGGCGGCACAGACAGGCAGAAGAGTGTCCATTACTATAACTCACGGTGCCCTCTTCAGAGATATTGTAATCAGGGCCCTCTGCTGCTGCAGCGGGAAAGTCCGGGTTAAGCACTGGCAGGAAGGAAAATCAATTATGTTTTTTTAATACACCGCTGGCAGTGGGTGGGGGAGGGGTAGGGAGCAGGGCTGGCCCCAGTGTGCAGACATGGGGGGGGGGGGTCAGTGGCACCAGCACCCCCATCACTTTCACCCTCCCCACACCCGCAGTGCTGAGCCCTCTGCAGCTGAGCCCTCACCCCCTCCCAGCCTCATTACTGCCATCACCTTGATTATGATTTGATCGAGCCCAGGATTCACAAAGACAAGAAGCACCGGAGGGCACCGCAAAGCCTTCCTGGCTGGAGCCTGGGAGATGTAGCACCAACACCTGCACCTTCCTCTCTGCTCCCCCCATAAGCATTACAGCTGATGCTATTCCATGGCCACCCCATAAACTCCACCCACTTCTGTGCAGAGCTCCCTTCACTAATCCCACTGTGCTCCACAGCCCCAGAGCTGCACCCACCACGGGAGCTTTGGTGCTGCTCATGGTGGATCAGACCATCGGGCAGCAATTAAACCATGCCATAAAAAGCAAAGCACTCACATTTCAAAGCCCTGCCTCCCACAGAGGGGAGGTGTGGGGCAGGGGATGCTCTGGGAGGGAGAGCAAAGGAACTTCTCAAAGGGGATCTGCACACAGTTTACATTTACACAGAATCTGCCAAATGTGGGATGGCAGAGTGTCTGTCTGCACAAACTTCCTCCTGCAGCCTTTGAACGTGCAGCTTTGGAAGGCAACGCCTCGTGTTTGGAGACATGGAGACACCGTCACAAAGACACAGCAGCCCCGGGAGCTGAGCTTTTGTTTTCCTTAAATTGGGTGGAGAGAAGGAAAGGCAAAACGTTCCTTAAAGTTCAAGGGGAACGATGCCAGCAGGAGCCTGGTGCTGCACAGGGAGTGCTCTGCAAACCCCATGGCCACTGCAAATCCTCAGCAAAACACATGAGGATGGCTGCCCCGGCCCCAGCCCCGCTCACCCTCACCCACACAGACTCAGGTGTGAAGGTGAGCAGTGATGGGCTCAGCCTACTCCCCCCACCATGCCTTCCCCTGCCCCCAGCCCCAGCGCATCACGCAGGATTGGAGGCGACAACAGCCACGTGCTTCCCCAACCTCACTGTGTCTAGGGCTCTTGCTTTATCAGTTTTTATCCCGTGTAATATTCATCACGCTGGTTTATTTATGGGCCCCCTCTTCGGGAAGGTATTTTTCAGGACTGGTGAATAAAACATGAGCCTGTGCTGCTTGTCAGCGCGAGCGCGGCTCCTCTGATGTCAGCCTGACGAACGGCCTTTGGTTTTCTCCAACGACTGCACTTTGAGAGAAATTTATTTGTATTTGGGTTCGCGTTGCTTGGGAAGATGCGAACGCTTTTCCCTCCAGAATAAATGAAAACTTCAGCTGTGCAACAGCAGTAGGACAGGCACTGAGCATTGCATACAACCCCCACTGCAAGCACATCCCAGACACCAGGCAGCAGCCCCACGAGGTGCTGAGCACCCCGGGATGGCAGCACATGGGGGGCACGAGGACCCGGCATCGGTGCTGCGCTGTGGGCAAAGCCTTCCCCTCACCGGTTAAGGAACGCCTGGCTGTGACCCAAAACTCCTATTAACAAATCAAACTATAAAACCAACAGAAGCAGTCGGGAGATTTCCCTCCATCATCCGCTAATTTATAGGGTTACCGGTGTCAGCAGTTGGAAAGAAGCGGAATTCTATCAAAGAGGCACTAAAACCCGACGCCGCGCGCTCTAAGACAATCACAAACGCTCATCTGAGAGGACGGCTCAGGTCATAATTCCTTGATGTTTAATTATTAATATCCCAGGCAAACTAGTTAAATTCCGCCGAAGAGAAGGAGAAGCAATCGGAGTTAAAAATTAGCGGGAGGAGAATCGTGGATCATGGTGGGGAATGCTTTGCAGAAGTCTCGATGGAGCTGCTCTGCTCCTCTCCGCTCCTCTCCCTTCTCTGCTGCTCTGCTTTCCTTATCTAGCAGGAAATAAGGGCCAAGTTTTCTCGCTGCTTCATCTCGATTCAGTCAGTTTTATATCTCACAAACACATACGCAGATTTCTCCGCTTCTTTATTTGTTCATTAAGACTTCAATAAAAAAATGTTATAAAAATGCCCCTTTTTGTTGTTAATTGCAATTTCTGTTTTAATATGCAAGCGGCGCCGGCTCTCCTCAGGGACTCCTCGTGCCTCTCTGTAAATACCGCATCTGCCTCGCCTCAGATCAGATCCCTCTCAGCCTCCTCTTCCCCAGGAGAACAGCCCCAGGGCTCTCAGCCTTTCTTCTTACAGGAGAAGCTCCAGGCCCCATCATCTCTGCCCCCTCTGCCGGGCTCTGTGCAGCATTTCTGCCTGGAACTGGGGAGCTCAGCACTGGGAGCAGTGCTCCAGATGTGCCCTCCCCAGGGCAGAGCGGAGGGGAGCAGCTCCCTGCCCTGCTGGCTGTGCTCTGTGTGATGCACACCAGGGGACCGTTGGCCTTCTTGGCCACTGCTGCCTCATGGTCAACCGTTGGCCAACCATTGCTCAACTGTTGGCCACCAGGACCCCTACTTTCCTCTCTGCAGAGCTCCTTTCCAGTAGCTCAGCCCTCAGCCTGTACTGATGCATGCTGTTATTCCTTCCTGGGTACAGGACTCCACATTTGCCCTTGTTGGACCTCAGCCCAGCTCTCAGCCTGCCCAGCTCTCGCTGAATGGCAGCACAACCTTCTGGGGTGTCAGTCACTCCTCCCAGCTTTGTACCATCAGCAAACTTGCAGTATGCACTCTATCCCTTCACACAGGTCAGTGATGATGCTGAACAAGACTGGATCCAGTACCAACCCCAGGGATCATTTCTTGCCAGCTCCCTCTGCACCACCAGGGCAGAGGTCTGGCTGGGAACACACTGCAGGCTGGTGGTGCCCCATGACACACAGGGTCACCCCACAAGGAGCACACTGTGACCCAGCAGGGCCACACCATGCCTGCTGGCAGCACAGTACGGGTGGCTCAGCCCCGGGCTGCTGCAGGCTTTATGGAGTGCAGCACTACCACAGTTCCAAGTGCTTTAAGAGACCCTATTATCTCTCTGCTGTAGCTTCGTGCAGTATAAGTCAGCTCGCTCTAATGTTTCCCATATTGAGTGCCTGCCTCAGGCTGAAATTTTGAGGGAAGTTTTAGCGAGAATGGTTCAGACATTTCCGAGAACGAGGCAGCGTACAACGCTGCTCTGGCACAGACACAGCATCCCACAATCGCAACACTCAGATCCCAAACCCCACCCTCAGGGCCTGCTGGGCAGCACAGGAGGCAGTGGGACCCCAAAGCTGCAGCACCCCCTCCCCACAGCACTCAGATGCAGCTTCCAGAGGGTGGGGTTGGGGGTGAGGTTTACCCTCCCCAAACCCAGAGAGCAGTCCAGAACGTGCTGAAGCTGCAAGCCAAACTCCCAGTGCAGCAGCACAGGGACCCCGAGGGGAGCACACACAGCGGATGCTCCCTTGCAAGAGCAGCACTCGGTTGCTGGCAGCAGCAGGAACCGGCTCGTGTCGAAACTCCGACTTCTGGAGTGAGAACAGCTCCTGCCAGGGCTGCTGCAGCAGCAGAAAGAAGGCAGAAATTAGCTTGGCATAACAGCATCCAGCAGCCTCCCAGTCAGCAGTAACACCGACTTTCTGGTTGCTAATTCTGGATGATGGAACTGCGCAAAGCTTAGGATTTCTTTATGCCATCATTTTTCACTCTCAAAAAAAAAAAAAGTAAAATTCAAGAAAATGTTGGGCTCTCGTGGCAAATGCCTGTTTTGGAAGTAAGCTGCTCTCATATATTATATTGTTCTGGTACCGCATCACAATCTATCAACGTCGGAGTCCCCAGAGCACAAGAAATCAAAACATCATGAATAAAGTGCAACTTTAAAACTCCAGCAGTCTGACAGCGTTAGGCTGAGCCTCCTAACATGCGGTGCTGTATTGATGCTCTCCCCTAATAAAGTCAATGCTGGCCTAGCTTCGCTGCCTACAGCGCATTTGCTCAATTAGAGGAGAACAAATAAGGCAACAAGCCAAGATGGTGGTAAACACCGCGCAGAGCTGTGCCCGGAGCTCAGCAGCCACGGCGCTGCCGTGAGGCTGCTCTGCAGGACCACCCTGCGGGGCTGTGGGCCGAGCACCCACCTGTGGGGTCTGCAGGGCTGAGCACCCACCCGTGCTGCTGTTATCCACTGCCGCACCGCCTCCGCAGCTCCTTCTCCCTGAGCCACTGCTTGCCAGGAAGGGGATGCAAAGAGATGCAAACTCAGCTCAGGTTTTTACTGCTGATCCATTCAGCCTCGCAGAAGCACTGGGCAAGAAGCACCCAAACCCATCTGCACCAACACTGCTAGCAGAGTCACTACGCATGGAGCACACGGGCTCGGTCCCAGCCCTTGCCTCTGCCCCAGGCAGTCCTCATGAGGCTCCTCATGCCATCCCAGCATCCCTGGTACAGCCCGGGTGGATCCTCCCATCCTCTTCAGCTCCAACAGGCGCCCGTGCTGCCATGGGCAGCTGCGTTTCTGTGCCCTCATGCAGCGTTCCTGGCTCTCGGTTTGCATTTTTCAAAGGCAATTAGAACAGCCTGAGCTGCAAAATATGTCAGCGATGGCTCAAGAGAGCAGGCAGCGCAGGGATTCACGCTTTCACACCTTTTCTGCTGCTCACAAAAAGCCCACGCAGGTGCAGGAGGAGAGCCCCGGTGAACCCAATGAGAGGAAAGAGCAGCTGGTGGGTTAACGCCTCATTCACCCACACAGCCCTGGGGAGACGCCAGCAGGGCTCCCATTGCCCCAGCTGGAAACGTGCTCTGTAGGATCACCAGAGTGGGAGCACACCCTGCCCCACGCTTCCAAAGGGATGCACTGTGCACTCTGGGCTCCACACTGCCCCACTGCCCTCCAGCACCTGCAGGTCCCCATCCCCTCGCTGCCATCTGCGCGGGCACCGGGCACTGCCATTTGGAGCACTGCGAGGAACCCAAAGGAGAACTTGCCTTGCCAAGAAGAGCGAGCAGGAGAGCCAGAAGATGCGGGCGGCCTCGGGGCGGGAGAGCTCAGAGCACAGCTAACGGGATGGAGCCGGGAAGGGCAGCACAGGGAACAGCAGGAAATATGGGCACGTGGAGCAAAAGCTGCGGCAAGTCTGAAGGAGAGCCAGGCAGATGGCAAGGCGAGGAACAAAGAGAAGGCAACAGGGATGGCGAGGGGAGGGAGGAGAGGCCACAGCGGGGCTCCCTGGGACAGGAGAGCTGGTTCCACCTGCAGGCCCATCCCGCTGCGTTCCTTCTCTTCCACCAGCTCTAAATGCCCAACTCCAACCGCAGTGCTTCCACTCAGCCACCTCCTGGTGATGGCACCTCTATGCACATCACGCGGCGATCATCCCCTGTGTTACACGCAGGGAGCAAAGAGGAGCATTGGGGCGTGCGAGGGCACCAAGGGGGGAACTCTGCCCTGCTTTAGGGCAAACCCGCTCCCAGCCCTGGGGCACAGGGCTGCCTCCTGCATTAGTGCCAATAGCCGTGCAGACATCTCCCAGTCTCAGTGCTCAGGGAGTGATGCTCACTGCAGCAGTGCTCCTTGCAGCTGCCTGCACGCTTCTTCCCATCCCCCCCCCTCCCAGCACGTCTCATCGCTGTCCTGTGAAGTCCCCCCCAACCCCCCCTGCCCCATTTGCCCTTTTGCTGGGAACGAGCAGGGCACCAGTACAGCAGAAGGCTTTAATTGCATGTCAAAATTAAATCTCTTTTGATGAAGAACAATTCAACTCCGGCTCTGCCTAATCAAATTAACAAAGTCTTTTTTGATTTTCAATTATCTTCTTCACTGGAACACTTTATCCGGCGCTCCTGCGCTCCAGCCGACAAGCCCCGACTGACAATGAAGGTGTTTGCTGCACTTCACTGTGGCATGGTGACCACCAGAGCCCTCCTCCATCTGCCTCCCTGCAACCAACCAGGGGAACACGTGCCCTCCGTGCTCTTTTCTCCCCCCAGCTGCTCCCGTACAGATGTGGATGGAGCTCCCCCCACCCCAGGGAGATGCAGGAGGTCGACGATGGGCCCGAGTCCCAGCACCTGATGGGGGCAGATCCTGCACCCGCTCCCTGCATAACCCCATGGCAGCGGGGCTGCTCACACACCGCAGGCACCAGAGTTGTTCCCAGCTCCCTGCAGTTGGAGAGGAACATTAAGCTGTGATGGCAGGACAAAACGTATTAGAAGATGCTAATTTAATTAAAACAACGCGACAATGGCTAAACGAGCAAATGAAGGAGAACACCTATCTGCACCAAGGGCACGCACACAGGAGCAGGGAGAGGCAGCGAGGCCTTGCAGCTGCAGGAGGATGGATCACAGGACAGGAGCTCACCCCCTGCCCTGCTGCACGTGCTCAGCGTGCCCTGAACACGCAGAGCTCTTCCTCTGCTCATCCTCAGCTTGCAGCCTCCTCCCAGCCCCTGGCAGCATGCTGGGTAACCTCCAGCAACGCTCCCAGACACAGCTACAGCAGTAATTCCGCTGCAAGGTCTCTGGGGCTGGGAACGGGTTTCCATTTGCGACTTCCACTGCATTTACCAGCCACCAACAAGAACCATGCTTTCTCCCAGCATTGCTGGGGGGGACACCACACGCACGCAGCCCTTCCTGCAGCCCCCGCTGACCCGTGCCCAGCGAGCCCTGACTGCAGCCTGCCAAGCCAGCTCCATCCTGCAGCAGCCGCAGCCACCTGAGCGCAGCTTTATTGCCTTTTCTCTTTATTAAGCCGTTTTCGACGGAAACCATCTTAATTTGGATCGATCTGCAGTTTAGCAGCGCACCTTCCCGCGGGCTCGCTGCCTGCAGCCGCCGCACATCACCTCCCCCCAATTCCAGCACTCAGAGATCCCAAACGCGGCACAGAAACGGGCACCGGCCCCGCGAGATGCTGTGCGGGATGCTGTGCGGGATGCTCCCCGACGCTCCCGGGGGATCTCAGCTCTTCGAGGCCAGGAGGATACCCGAGCCCCCCCCAACTCCAGCTCTGCCCGGCTCCGCGGGCTGCCGCTGCCACCTGCCGGCAATGCGGCCCCACCGCCGGGCACAGCCACGCACAACCCGCGGTGCTGTGTGCTCCGCACCCCCTCCTCCCACCCCACTGATCCCCGCAGTGCGTGTGTGAGTGTACCTGCGTGTTCGGGGATGAGGGGTCCCAGTGCCACGTCCCCGCCCCGCGGATCACGGTGCAGCGCCGGGAGATGGGATGCCCCACGAAGCTCCCCGTCCCCTACATCCTGTCCCCTGCTCGAACAGATTGCGAGGCAGAAGGACATCCCAGAGAACAGCGCGGGTGCCAGATGCCTTCTGCAACACAGAACGGCGAGAGAGCACCCCCTCGTTTTAGGGTCCCGCCTACCTTGGGGGGCGAGCTGGGCTCACTACTGTCCCCGTCCCTCCTGCTGCCATCTGTATGGCAAAGGGTGCGCTGAGGGACACGGCTCCTCAGGACGTCACTCCTTTCCAAAGAGAACGTAATTCCCTCTTCGTGGATGGAGGGACCGGCGCCCGTTCCCGGGTCTCTCCTGTTCCATTCCCTTTTGTGCTTTTTCCAAAGAGGGGTTGATCACATCCTGGCAGATGCTGGGAGCAGACGCCTAATGGAGGCCATCTGCCACATTTCACAGGGAAAATTATTCAAACTCACTAGGACTTTAATTTAATCAGCTGGCACTGAAGTGGGCACTGGGCTTTCATGTGAGCAGGTGTGAGCACAAATCAGCAAAGGCAAGGAAAGCATTTCATCTCCATTCACTGCGCCCACAGCAGAGGAGCTGCTGTGCCTTCCCCAGCGCTCTGCACCAGTGCAAAGGCACCGTGTGCTCTGGTGCACGCAGTTACCCTCAGGAATAGATAACAACGCATCTGCCACACAAAGGAATGAACACTGCACAGCCCCTGCAAGGAGGAGGGTGCTGGCTGCCCCAGGTGCTGCTCTCCCCTTACTGGGTCACAGCCATCCCATCACAGCTGCTCTCTGTGCATGCAGACATGGAGCAGGCTCATGCCACGGGCTGAAAGGTGGAAAGTGCAAAACTGCAGAGGAGGGGAGATGGGGTGGAGGCCCTGGAGATGGTTCTGTAAGTGCTCATTCAGCCGCTGGAAGCAGAACCCCCCCCCTGCACTGCGGGGCTCCCATCAGCCTGAGCTGACCCCAAACCCAAGCCAGCAAACACAGCACGCTGTGCAAACACAGCATCCTCTCCCTCAGCATCAGCCTTAGCACTTTCTCCCTGGCACTACCACGCGTCCAGACTCAACAACTACACCGTGTTCTATCACACGTGAGGAGGCAGGGATCGGCCCGGTGCAAACCTGCTGGCTGCACACTTTGCAACTCTCCAGGCTTGTGCACAGCAAAAACGCAGCACCAGCTGCTGCAGCATCACCTCCCTCCCTCCAACTTCCATCCCAGCACACCAGGGCCCGGCTTAGCTGGAAAACCCAATGAAATCGGGCAGAGAGGGAACGGGGATAACTTGGCAGCTGCTCACATTTAGTTTACACCTTCTTTGCCAGTGTGGAAGGAAACAAACGACCTGTGAAGGGAGCAGAGCGCAGTGATTCATTACCCCTGATGTGTGATGATGGCTTAATTATTTTTCTAACTGGGGAGAGACGCTTTCTGACAGCAGGTGCAAATTAATTCTCCACTGTTTTAAGGAGTGATCGGCCCAGGACAAGCGGAAAACTGGAAAACCTAATTAAATCGGGAGCTGGGTGGAATAAATGGAGCGGGGAGTTTGTTTGCACGGTGCTGATGGATATTAACGATTGGCGGTGAAGCACTGGGGCTCCCGGCAGGATCACGGAGCTGTCAGGGCTCCACGAGCTCTGACACCTCTGGGCAGGAGGCGGCACACGGAAGATGGAGAAAGCAGAGCTGTGTTCGTAGGGGGAGAGGATTCGGAGCACACCGGGCAGCTCCAGAGCTCCTCCTCCGCCCGACGGTCCCGCAGCCCCCGAGCACCTGAAGGGCTTTGCCACGGGGGGGAGCAGCCCCGGGCTGCCGGGGAACATCGCGGGCTCCGACATCGGGGAGGAAGGAGGTGATGCTGAGGAGTTGCCATAGGAACAGGATTTATCCATCCCCGCAGCTCCGGAGCGCGGCTCAGCCCGGCCTCCTGCAGCCTCCTCTGCCCCGTAGGGCTGGGGGTGGTCACATTCTCCCCCGCTGCTGCTGCTCACACCTCGGCCCGGGGGGTCCCATCCCCTCCCCCCCCCGTTGCCGCGAGCAGGGGAGTGCACAGCACTGCTCCCATCCCACTCCTCGGGTGCAAAGCCCCGCAGAGCCAGGGCAGGACTCGGGGGTCCCATCGGGACGCCTGGTCCCATACTGCACACAGACAGAGCGAGCTCCCCCCACCCCCAGTGGTGCTGCTGCCCAAGGAGATGGAGCTGCCCACTTCTCTGCCCCATCCCCGAGCACCAGCAGTGCTGGGAAAGAGCCCTAATTGCTTTTTGTTTTGCTGTTTCTCCCATCATTAAATCCCTTCTTCATCCCTAATAGTTTGGGATTATATGAAGGTTAATATGTTTCAGGTTCCACACAACTACAGCTAATTAACAAACAGTCCCCTCAATTCCCTTTAATGCCTACACATGTAATGCGATCACTGCAATTACCTGCTTCCCAAAGCCATTACAAACCACAGAAAATTAGCTGGAACAGGTGATAATAACCTTCCTTTATTGGTGCACAAAAGGAGCACTCTCAGGGCAGCACCCTGCAGCCACCCCCGGGTGAGGTGCAGCTGGAAGGGGCCGTGTCCCTGCAGCACTGCAGCTCCCATTGGGATTCAGGCCCAGCAGTGCTATTGGGGAGCATCACTCCCAGCCCTGCCTTCTGCCTATGGAAAGAAGGCTGTCATTAAGCAACCCCCCCCAAACACACACACACACACACACCTCCTGTGTGCTCAGGGTACCTTCAGGTGAGCAAGTGAAGTTCTGCTCCCAAGGGACGCCTGGGCAGCACAGAGGGATGTATCACAAAAGCACCTGGGGATAGGGACGGGGTTAGAACCACTCAGCATCAACCTGCACAGAGAGATGGGGAGGAGGCCCAACGGGGCGGGCAGCCCCATTCCACTTCCATTCACTGAGGACCTGTGCCCACTGCAGACCCCGATGGACAGGGACCAGCGTGCCCCATGGGATCACTCCCACAGCCATCAACGCCGCTCACTCCAACCCCTCCACATCCTCTCCAGGGAAGCACGGAAGGATCAGACCCAGCGCCAGGGAACGCCACGAGCCCTCAGCAAATTGCTCCATCGCTCTATTAGCCCTCGTTAAAATACCCATCCCCATCAGGCGAGCCTCGATTTCCAGCTACTGGATCCTGCAACGCTCGCGCCTGCCAGATTAAAGAGCTCTCTAACCATCAGCATCTCCACTCCATCACTGATACCGCAGAGGTGATGTGCACTTTGGAGTTGGCAGACCAGCAGAGCTGGCGGGGTCCTCCCCGCGTGCCCAGAGCACCCTCCAGCGATGGACTCCCGTGCAAAGAGCTCCTTCTGAATGTAAATTGGGAACAGCCTCGCAGCACCGGAGGAAAATCACTGTAAACAAAATCTCTGTTGCCCTGGAAACCAGTAAAAATAGATTCCCCACGCTCCCCCCCTTTTGTGCCGGGTATTATACAGCTGGTCTCCTTCATTCCGCATTATTATTACTTTTTAATTATGAATAATTTCCTCCCTTCTATAGGAAGATGGAGTAAAAAAAAAAAAAAAGAAAGAAAAAAAAAACAGAACTTTTCCAAACGAAGGGCCTTTAGGACACATTTCGTTATGCAAATGAAGGCAAACACGCATTCTGGAGTGTTTACGCCACAGGGTAAAAATCCTCCTGCGTTAACCCTTTCCACTCCACACCCCCCCCTTCTCACCAGCACGAGAGGAGCCGGGCACTACCCCGATGTCTGAGCAGCGCAGAGATGGGACTTTGCAAAAGCACGTGAGCACGGCCTCCATCCAGCACCTGACTCAGTGCTATTTGTGGCACCAGGAGGATGCTCCTCCATCGGGACTCGGCACGGTGCCGCTGAGCTCCTGGCAGCAGCTCCTGCCCGGCGGAAGGCTCCAGAGCAGCCTGGCCCCAGCACAAACCACACACGGCTGTGAAGGAGCAGATGGACGGCGCTGGGGAGCATCCCGGTGCCCGCAGAGCTGATGTCCTGCCTGCCCACCCGCTGCTCGTGCTTCCCCCCATCCTGCAGGGCTGTGGCTGCCCGCCCGCGGCTCTGCCGGCCTCGGGGTGTGGGGAGCAGAGAGCACGCAGGTGGGGCTGTGGGACACGCATCCACCCCTCTGTCTGTGAGATAAGGAGCTGTGCGAGCACACAACCTGCTGCCCAGGGTGCCCCAAAGCGATTCCCTCCCCCAGGAGGAACTGGGCCACTCGATACAGAAAGCCGAGTACACCCCATTACCCAACACTATAAGCAAAGCAGAGACTTTCCCCTGCAGGACAGAGGGACGATTTACAGCACATCCCACAGCAAAACCAACAAGCCCCAAAGCACTGTATTGCCAAAAGGCCGACTGTCCCAGCAGCGAGCATCACTTCCCCCCACTGTGCCCGGGATGGGGTCAGATCCCACATCAATGAGCCAACAGTGGAAAACACCCCACAGGCCAGAGCTGCTCCTGTTGTTAATCACCACCCCAGACGCACATACACATTTCATTTCCAGCCAGAATTCACCTGCCTCTCAGCCCCTAGATCTCATTGCGTCCTTTTGCCGCTAATTCAGGGCTCCCAGAAACCTCCTGATCACAGCTCAGCACTGCTGATGCCACACTGCCACCTCTCACACTTCTCCTGGATGAAAGTTCAGCCCTCCCCACCTCACGTCCCGCTTCCAGACCGAGAAACACTTTTCTACACACCTCCATTTCAACACCAGTTTTCCAGCACAGGCTCCAAACACAGCACAGAGGCACAGCATCCCCCCCCAACACACCCGTGTGCCCTCCATGCCCGCACATTACTCACCCCACCAGCTCGATGCACGCACAGCAATTAGCAGAGTTCAGCCACAGCAACCCAACGCCAGGCTCCAGCAACCTGCCTCCAGGTGCCAGCAAGGAAAATGCCTGCAAAGAGCAAGCACACCCCTCCAGCCCTGCTCCCGCTTGGCAGCAGGAAGGTCCCACCCCTGTGCAGCCAACGAGCTGCACATGGGCCAAAGGCACAGGTGAAACAATCGCCGCTCCAGCACCGTTTCCTGCACTCCCAGCACGTCCAGCTCGCAGCTCAGCTCTCGCCAAAAATGCACTACGGAGGAGGGAGGATGGAAGCTGCGGATGCCCCGAAGGTGCTCGGGGCTCACCTCGGGGCTCAGCACTCAGAGCGCAGACACGGAGTGCATCGCTGCACCCAGCGTCCGTGGGGTGACACAGAGCCTGCAGGGATGGGGAGCAGGGTGCAGCCAGGGGCACCCAACTTTCTGCTCCAGCTGTGACTGCATCCTTCCTCCTCCGTCTCGCAGCGGTTACGCTCGCATTCTGCTAGACAAATAGATTTTTACAAGCCCTCGGTTAAATGTGGATAATTACAGCTGCCTGCACCAGGGGACAGCCCTGCCCGGGCTCAGGAGAAGGAACCACATCCCGGCTCTGCTAATGCTGGAAATTAGCACAGAGCATCCCAATGGCAGCATAGCAATTAACAGAGATCCCCCCCCTTCCTGTTCTCCCCCTTCCCCCCCACTGTATGTGTGTGTGTGTGTGTGTGTTTCCAGGCATATGCTGCTGTTAATGGGGCTTCTGTCACTTCAGCTGCTGGCAGTGATTATTTTATCTTGGGAACCTCTTCCCATGTCGGAGCGCAGACTTCCAGCTCTAAATCATCACCGGGGGAACGCGCAGGTGGAGGGGAACGCACAGGGAAGTGATGCAGCAGCTCCTGCAGCACTGCTGGGAAGGGCACGGCAGCAGCGGGCAGCCCAGAGCCGGGGGTCTGCCAGCACCGAGCCCCCAGAGCTCTGCAGGATGCAGTGAGCCACGCAGCCTGTGGGGTGGGCACCCACCCGTGCCCAGGGGGCTCCCGGCAGAAGGAGCTCGTGTGCTTGGCTGCTGCTGAGAAGCCTCGATGTTCCTGAAATATCACCTCCCCTCCAGGCAGCTCGGTGTGCACCGCTTGGGATGCGTCGCTGCCATGTAGGTCAGAGAGAGGAACAGTGCAGCACCTCCAAGGAAAGGGGTTTTCCTCCTGAGCTGGTACCCAACGCTCAGTGTGGGACCTCTGCACAGCACAGAGCGGGGCTGGGAGTGGAAATGGGATTAAAACACTGCTGGGACCCGGGCTGGAGATAAGCTGCCTTTGCTGGAGGCTCTTTGTAGTCCTCAGAGCAGCGCATCTGCATCAAAAAGCACCCACAGAATTTGGAGCAGCAGGGGAGAGTGGCTGGGAACCAATTCAAACACCAGGAACATAGCACGAGGCATGGGCAGGCCCTAGCAGATGTATCCCTGTGACCCCATAAGCCAACAGCTCTCCCCAAGCAGCAGCTGCATCCCCACAACAGCTCCTGGGTGCACTTACAGACCACGGGGTCCAACCCCAGCTCCACACAAGGACCACAGTGTTTGGGGCCAAGGACCCCACACAGCCCCATAGCCTGCCCTTGGGTGCAGGGATCCCACCCCTGTACCCCCATCAGCCATAGCAGAACAGGACCTGCAGCAGCAGCCTATGTGCTCCCTGTGCCTCTGGAGAGGCTGTGCTCTGTGTGCAGCTTGTGGCTGAGAAATGTCATACTTACATGGGGCTGAGCCCCACAGGAGGGAAAGATTGGCACTGGGATTGGCAGAGGAGTGGGATGGGATGAGACAGGATGGGAAGGGACAAGATGGGAAGGGACAGGATGGGATGGGTGCATGCAGCAGCGAGGCCACCCACCCCATGCTCCTGCACAGCTCAGTGTCCAGCACACGCACACCTCTCCCCCACCGTGTCACAATGATTGAGTGCAGGATGCAGGCACCGTAATGGTTTCATCAGCTTAGCTACTTTTTATGAGAAATTTGTTCCAATCCGTCCACTTTCCCAGGCTGCTGTCACTTTAACAGATGCCAGACCAGAAAGAATAATAATCGTGACAGGAAAACTTTGCACTGGAGTGAGCAGCTTCACAGAGAGGGGGCAGGGGGTGGGCCAGGGCTGATGTCTGCAGGAGCCCTGAATGGCTCAGAGCTGAACCTGCCACCGTCACAGATGCTCCTGTACCCTCGTCCTCCCCGATGGGCAACAACTATAGGCACTCAGGACAGCCCAAGGACAAGAGCAGTCCCTCCACCTCAGGAAGCCCCCCTCTCTCCCACACCTCCAGGGCCTATTTCAGTCCCAATGCCTCTCCTCCCCCCCCAGCCCCATGCCCCCCACGCAGCTCTGCCACAGCCGTCCCACCCGCAGCCCTCCCGCTCCCCGCTCCCACGCTCTGCGCAGCGCTCAATTATGCCCCAGAGCACTCTGTCACTTACTCCTTCCACCCACAACTTTGCCAATTAACTCCGGCGCTCGCCTGCTGCCGCCCCGACTGTGCTCACCAGGGAACAGCACGCGGAGCCACGGGGAGGGCTGGGCAACAAACCCCACTGTGGGGCAGACAACCCCATTGCGGGGTCTCCCCGCAGCTAGAAATCAGCCTATGGCAAAGGGATATAGAGCAGCCCCGCAGCCACGGGGCACACTGCAGACATAGGGCACGCTGCAGCCATGGGGTGCATTGCAGCCGGGGCTGAGAGCTTCCCTCTGCATCCAGAGGGTTTGACACTAAGCAGCAGCAAACGGTGATGAAGCAGCCTGCGGTCGTGCTGCTAACAAACAGGTTTAGCACTTACACCATGGGATTGCAGGAGTGGCTGAGAAGGGTCTGGTGAGGGCAGTGCAGCATCCCCTGCCCCACACAGCACCAAAGCACTGAAGGATGAGCTCCTGCCACCAGCTCCTGCCTCGCTCCTCCCTTCCCTTGAAGGCTGTGCAAGGCATGGGGACACACAGCACCCTCTACCCCATGCCCTTCCCCAGAACCCCACATTTGGGGTGCAGCCCCAAACCCCAACCCCTGTACCAGTAGGGCACAGTGCACTCGAGGCGGGGGGGGGGAATCCCTGGGGCTGCGGTGCCAGCCCTGCCCGGCTCTGCTCACAGATGAGTCACTGCTGGGAGACGAGTTCTATTTAAAGGGCGTTATTCGTAGAAAACCGAGTTTTAATAACAGGGCATCAAACGAGGAGAAAATACCAAACTTCCAAGCGGAGCGCATCTACTGCTCGGAGGCACAAGAGCTGAGCACAGCTCCTCTCCCACCGACAGAAAGACACTGGGACCCCCAGCTGCTCCCTGCTGCTGCTGTGCAGGAGCATCCCCAGCCCCACGGCACTGGGGCACAGCACGGCCACGGCACAGGAGTGGGGCACAGCACGGCGATGGAGCGGTGCCGCGGGAGTGCGGGTAGAGACAGCAATGAGCTCGCTTTAAAAATAGATCAAACTCTCAGCTCCACAGCCATTTCATTAGAGCAGCGCGAGCTGTTGGGCTGCTGACACCTCTGCGAAGTTTTGCTCGGGAAAACAGCTGAGGGGAAGAGCGATGATGACAGCAGCTCGCGGGGCTGTTTTCCAAACGAGAAGGGAGGGAAGGAGCACCCAGCAGCACAGCAAACCCAGAGGGAGGAGAGCAGTGCCCTGGGCTCTGTGCTGCTGCAGAACTGAGGCCAACCCCGCTTGGATACAGCTCCTTTTGGGGCTTTTTCTGGGACTCCCCTAAACCCGGAGTGCAGAGTGGCAGCTGCAGCTCAGGGACGGTGCCAGGTCCCAAAATGGAGCACAACTCGGAGTGCTGAGCACACACCGCAGCCCCACAGCATTCTGAGTGGGTCTCAGTGGGCTCCCACGTGCTGTGCCCAGGCCCTGTGGGGCTGACAGGCTGCGTGGAATGGATCACAGCCCTGTGATGCGGGGACCTCGCTGCTGGGTGACACCACAGCCGTGCCCCTACAGTACCACGCAGGGTCCCACTCCCTTCTCCATGCCTGGGTGCCATCACCAGAGCAGCACACAGAGCTGTCCCCGTTCTGTGGTCCCCAGGGCCCTATGGTGGCTGTCCTCAGCCCCTCCTGCAGTGCTCATCCCAGCTGGAGGGGCTGTGCCATAGGGATGTATTCCAACACGGCCCCAGAGCATGCAGCCCCCGGCAGAGGCTCCCAGTGCTCCCCTTCTGTGTGCGCTGCAACTGACTCATGTTCTTAAAAGGAAAACTGAGGGGGGGGGGGGGGATAAAAAACAGAAATGCCTCCGAATCCAACCTCATAGAAAGCGTGGGAGCTCTCGGGAGAAGAGGAAAGCACTTTCTCTATAATTCACCTTTTGTCATTTAATCACCATCCCTCTTGCTGTGGTGCTGCTGGGTAACGGCTGCGAGCGGGGAAATCCACCTCGCAGTGCCTGGGGAGTGCTGCCTCCAGCTCCTCCAGCCCAACCACAGCCCCACACCTCCAACCCTGAGCCACAGCCCCACACCTCCAGCCCTGGCCCTATTTGCCACCACGCTTTGCTCTGCTCTGAAGCAGCTTACCGAGCAGCGGGCGGAACGCCAGCGTCTTTTATAGAGAAATGTGAGTGATGCCCATGGAAGAGCTAATCATGTGTCATGGAAACAACTTTGTGGCACTCAGAGCACCGCAGGAGCGAGCGTGGTGACACGTGGCTGCAGTGCCAGGCTATTCTCCACGTGGTGTCATAGCCCTGAGCACGGCATCAGGCCCCAGGGATGCACAGTGGCACAGTGCTCGTTGCAGAAAGCAGCGTGGGGCTTGGGACAGGCTCAAGGCTGCAGGATGTAACCTCAGTGCAAATGGCTCCGTATTGGTTCAGCCTCAATCACACAGCAGGAAAATAAAGTCCTTCTGCGAGGCAGGGCCAGCTCTGGGAGCAAGGAGAGGAGCACCGCATCCCGCTGCCAGGAGAGCAGAGCTTTACTTAATGCAAGGAGAGGAAATCAAGTCCTCAGCAAGAGGAGAGTGGTCCCAAAACAAAGCCCACAGGATCAGAGCCACAGGAGGAAGGGAGCACCAGAACAGCGTGCATGGCACAGAGCGCAGCTCCCAGCAGCAGGGGAAGGGCAGAGCACACAGAGCCCTACAGCACAGAGCAGCACCAAGAGAGCGGGATGCACTGAGAGGCAGCAGGGCACTACCAAAGTTGCAGCCCTCCTGCAGGGTGGGCAGAGCACACAGCCCTGCATGGCACTGAGGGCAGCAGCGGCACCGGGCACCGCCGGCCCCGAGCAGCACCGAGTATGGAGCACCACACATAAGGACCACGCGAGAGTTTCTGCTCTAACCTGGAAAAACACCCAGAGAAACATCTAGGTACATTACTCAGTTCCAAGCTGACTATGAGTCACCACCTCCTGCATCTGCGAGGGGAAGAAAAAAAAATAGCAAGTGTGTTTCTGGGTTGCTTGCATGGGAGGAGAGAGATTTCCAGGAGAAACGAGGAGGGGCGGCTGTGCTCTGTGCGTGGCATCAGCCCATCCAGAGCTGCAGCAGCACAGGGCATCTCGTGGGGCACATCCCCACCGACGGGCTGAGCACAGCGTTTTGGGATCCCCACTGCCACACACCCCAACACCACAGGCCACCTGGAGCACACAGCTAACAGAGCATCCGACGGGAGGCCTCCATCCCATAATAAACAGGACGAGCTATTTATAAACCCCCAAACCTCTGCTTTTATTATCATTACCACCATCCCCACCACCACCACCAAAACAAAGCGATAAATAAATAAACCAGAGCCGGTGCTGCGCGCAGCCCAGCGCGGATCCGCGGCTCTGCAGCGCTGTGCCGCTCCCCAGGCAGTGCCCAGCGGAGCAGATGGCCGCGTGGGCGCGAGGTAGCAGCCTCCTGGCAATCCGAACAGCTGTTACCGTTAGAAAATGCTAATTGCCATCAATCAGGACAGCACCTACCCACATTTACATGCAGGCACCAAAAAAAAAATAAAAAAAATAAATAGGCAGCTAAATTTCGCCCCAGTACAACACTCGCTGCATGTTAAGTAAGCGGAGCCGCCGTGCTGCTGCAACAGGGACGGCCCCGGCGATGGGCACAGCAATGCCCACGGGTGGGGGCCCCACAGCTCCTCGTGCTCCAGGAGCATGCAGCTCTCCATCCCTGGAGAGCAGTTACTCAGATCCCGATCCCAGCGCAGTGTCAGTGTTGTGGGGCAGCCCTCTGCCCGCAGCCCCCGTTGGGTGTGCTGGCATCGGGGCACCGCTGCCGGCCTCGCACGGCCCTGTGCTGTGCCGTGCTCTGGCTGCAGCCCCATATGAGCAGGTTGCAGCACCGCTGCTCGCTCCATGCAGCCGAGGGAAAGGCTCTGAGCTGCAAGGTCACTTAGCAGCACCATCTGTCCGTGCACCGCGTGCCTCACCCCGGGGAGAGAGGGAGGAGGACGATGCCAGCACGCCGAGGGCCGTCCCCTCCAAGCAGTGGATGGAGGCACTGCCAGGGTGCACCCACCTCACCCATTTGGGACCACACGTCCTGACAGTTCCAGGCTCCCGCTCGGCACCGTCGCGCCAGGGATTATTTTGGGGAGCTGAAGTCACTTGCACACAGGCTCTGAAGTCACGCTCATCTCTGCTCATGCTACGTCTCCCGTGCCTCGAAGTGTCACAACAAGAGAGCTATCTCTGTCGAGGCAGTCGTCCCCCACACGCGCTGTCCCAGATGCGCTCCCGCAGCATTCCCAGCACTGCGGTGTGGGGCTGCCAGCACTGCTGGGAGCACAGGGACCAGGCCACGCCGAGCCCGCACACTACATAAACATCGGACCTGAGTTGACGTGCAGACTTCATAACGAGGAGCACTTCCAGCACACAGCAGCTGCTGAGGCACATCCCGCTGCTCGGGGACACCCATCCCTGTGCCACTGCCACAGCCATGCTGCCCCAGGATAACAACCAATGTGCTCAGCCCACGCCAGTGGGAGCAGCCCAGCTCCTGGCCCTACACCAACCCCAGGACCCCAAAGCAGCCCCGGGACCCCCATGCCGGCCGTGCAGCAGCACGCTGTCCCGCAGCAAGCCCTGCTGTGCTCGAGATTGTTTCCATATGGGAGCACCAAGCAGAGCTGCCAGCTCCCGGCTCCAGCGTTTGCTGCTACATCTGGAAGCTCTTCTCACCCTTAATTGTTCTTAATGCTTTAACACGCGGAGTGACTAATAAGACACTAATTGGGCAGCGTTAACAGCGAGAGGCGGTGTGGGGAGCGCGGCTGGCAGTGCCCTCCGTGCCGCGCTGGTTCTCTCTGCCATGGTGCTGCAAATGTCAGCGAAGCCAACGCTACTTTCCCTTCTTGGCCTGTCCCAAAGCGGTGAGCAAACCCATCTCCCAGAGGCACGGGGAGCCAGGATCTGCACATTTCAGCTCGCTGTCCCACAGCCACTTGGTGTAGCCGAGGAGCTGGGCGAGAGGAGTGCGGCTGCAGCACAGGGGTTGAGGCTTTCATTGCGGAGTCCAGGGGATGGGGATGCAGAGGATGGAGATGCACAGGGATGCGTGGCCCCACCGCAGGAGCTGGGGTCCCCAAGCCCATCCCATCCCGTGGTGCACCAGCCCTGCCCCGGGCGGGCTGAGCTCACTGGATCTGCTCTACAGCGGGAAATAGCACAAATCTTGTTACACACCGCCTAAGCCTCCCTGGGCATGTTTTCTATAAATCTCCTGGAATTTATTATATGATAACTAGCCTGGAAAAGCCAAATTAAATCCACAGCCAAGAAACTGACTTTCAAGTGTGACCCAATTTCCTCACTCGGAGGGGAGGGGGGAGAGGGGATCCCGGTGACAGCCGCTCCCGGGCTGACCTCCCCCTGCAGCCGCTCCCGTCCTCCCCCTCGCCGCAGCCCCGCACTGACTTTGGGGATGGATCCGCAGCCTTTCATGTCTAAGCGGATCTAGCACTCCCACTCACGGAACAAAAGCGCCTCGAGGGCTCCCCTTTCTGATGTTTCTCCACTGCTCAGCTTCAAGCCTTCCTTCCAGGAGCGCTTTCCTCGCGGGGAGGGCTCGCTTGGATTGAAGGATGACGGGGAGCGTCTCCGCGGGGCTCGGTGACGCGCCGGCTGCTTTTGCAGCGAGGACACATCTGTGAGATCCCTGAGCCGAGCCGAGCCAAGCCCTGGGGCTGGGGATGCTGCGTGGCCGCCCAGCGACAGCCTCCCCCCCCCCTCCATCCCACAGCACCCGGTGGCGGTGCGGGGCACGGGGCGGTGCGGGGCTGTGCAGCCCCGGGGGATGGGCTCGGGCTGTTGTTCTGGAACGGCGTGCACTGGCAGAGCTGCATGTGGGAAGCTTGCATAATAGCGGCAGCCCACACTACGCCTGCTCCTACCCAGCATGATCAGACCCTCGCTTTCATGAGCAATAACATCCACCCAAAGTTTTCTAAAAGACAAAAAAAAAAAAAAAAAAAGAAGCACTTCAAGGTGATACGCGGAGCTCAGCTTCCTTTGCTGCCTTCGAGCTGATTAATGCAGCCGGGGAAATACATCTGCACAGCCTCCTCGCAGAGCCTTCGCTTTAATCCTTCTCTCAGGACAACCTCTGCCCCCAGCGAGGGGATGCAGCTCCTCCAGTTCACACTCATTTTCCCATTGCAGAGCGCTCCTGTGGGATGGGGGGGTTCTCCCCGCACCCCTGGGTGCTGCATGCACCCAGCATCGTGCAGGCTGGTGCTGCTTACGATATGCAGCTCCAGTTGATGGGGACAGGTTCCAACTACAGCAGCACCCACCCCACGGGTGGTGGCACGCTCTGAGGGTGTTCCCCAGGAGCATTCACACCCAGGCAGGGAGCTCGTGGCCCTTGCCCAGCACCAGTGCCAGGCACGCAATGGCTCAGATCAGACATGGGCTGCAGCACCAGGTACAGCCCCAGGGAAGCAGGACATGGTCCCAGCCCCACGGAGACCACGCGCTCCCTCCACGCCCAGCTGTGTGGGGATGGACAGACAGACGTACCTTGGGGATGGAGAGGTGCTGTGGGAGCAGGCTGGAGCTCACGCTGGTGTCTGCCCCTGTGTGCAGTCAGGAAGAGCCGTCGGGGTCTCACAGCAGCGGCTGCTCAGCCTGCAAGAGAGAGGGAGAGGCTCCAGTGCCGTCCCTGTGTAGGCATCACCACTAATAACGGAGGAGGATGCAGCACAGCAGCTGAGCAGCACAGCTTGCAGGGGCTCGTGTGTGCTTTTGCCCCATCCCAGCACATAACTCACCATCAGAGCGTGTCCCATCTGGCTGCAGGGGGCACAGTGCGCCCTACCCTGGACTCAGGGTTCCCCCTTGGTGGGGGCATCCCAAAGCAGAATGCAGCAGGGATGGGGAGAGGCAAACACTCCCAGCCCCTCAGCTCCCGCTCGGAGGCAGCTGCAGTCCCACACTGTGTCCAAACAGCTCCATTTTGCTTTCTCCACACAGGACAAAGTGGGCGATCCTTTACTGCATACCCCCCACTGTTGAGGCCTTTCTTCCCCTGCCAGGTGGGACAGCATCAATCTTGGCACTGAGCATTTGCCGTCCACTCCACGACCCTTGGTAGTGGCCCCCCCGCCCCATGTGAGTGATGAAGCCTGCAGTGTGGTGAGTCGGGCACTGCACCAGGAGCAGATTTGTCCCCACAGCAGAACAGGGGGCAGAAGGTGGAAGATAAGTCACTGGGAATCAGTGGGAGCAACTCTCAAGGTCCTCCAAGGTTGGCTCGGTACAGAGCAAAGAGAAGAGGGAAAAAGAGTGCCCACAGTGGCATGGTGCACTTGCAACCCTCCTGTTGCACAGGGGAGAAGAAGCACAGAGCTCTTGGTGAGGGTCAGTGGTGACACCGGGACAGAGCAGTGCCAATGGCACCACCAGCACAGATTTGAGAAGGATCCCAGCAGCGAGCAGCACAGTGCCCAGATGGGGCCATCAGTCTCTGTGCAGCAGCCACATGGCCACCCCATCCCATAATGCTGCAAAGGGCCCGAGAACCCACAGAGCAAATTGGACACCAGCACTGTGCACGGGGTACCCTCAGCCCCAGGCATCCCCACTGCACGCAGCCTGCAGCGAGCAGAGAACACACACAGCCCTGGGGAGGAGAGGACCCATGAGCCACGCAGGGAGTCCCGAGGCTTCCCCAACCTGCAGGAACTCCCCTTCCATCCAATTATTCCCGCTCATTAGGCTCTGCTCCTGATTAACGCGTGTAGCAAGAGTGCAGCTCAACAGAACCGTACGCTTCAAAGCCCCTCCCCAGCCCCCGCCATCAGTCACCTCTGAAGTCAATCTGTCACAGCCCAATTTCCTAATCCACCCTGCACGGAAACCCATTTGCTGCTCTCCCTCAAATTAAGCTCCACTCGCAGCTCTGCTCCTCTCCTCCTTTGATTATTTTTGTTACCAGACACCGAAGCGGAGCGCGGGGTTAAGTGGAGATTCAGCCGTGCGGGCTCCTGAGAGCGGTTTTTAATCACACACACACGGCTCCTGAGCTCTCCCACCGGCATGGCCGCCGTTAATCACCGCCAAACCGCTTCCCACAGGCAGGGAACCCACAGCCCCACGGCACCCACAGCCCGCTGGGCTCCTCTCCTCACCACCTCCTTCCCAGCACGGATACATCCACCCGCAGTTCCAGTCTGGCAGTGCAGGGTTTATCCAAGATGAGAAAAATTGGGATGCTTATGACCCAAGGGAATGTTGTGGAGCTGTGTCAGGGTGGTGGGCACGGCCTCGGGATGCTGGAGCTCAGGGAGTGATGGGACACCGCTCTCTGACATAGGGTTTGGGTTCTGTGGTCCCCATGGGCTTCTTCCAACTCGGGATGCTGTATGACTCTATGCTTACGTGCAATGAATGTGGGACATGGGAGCGTGTTACCGATCCGCAGGAGCACCGCTCCCTGCGTGCTGCTGAGCTGGTCCCTGACAATAAACCACTGCGATTGGATCTACAACCCAACCCTGGGAAGGCTGAGGAGAGGGTTTATCAAAGTCAGCAGCACCCCAGGGAGGAGACGGAGCGATAACGGGCACTGCGGCAGCGGCTGCGATCCCAAGGCCAACCCCAATACCACCACAACCGCTCGTTTTCGGGCTGCCAGGAGGATGCTCTGCCCCAACCCGTCTCTGCAGGACAAGTGCCCATAAACATCTGTGACTTGGGTTTCACTGCGGCAGCACAGCTACGCAGAACAGTCCTTTTGGGCCAGGGGTTGGGGGGGAGGCAGGCAGAGGGGAGGGCTCTGGAGGCGAACGAGAGCAGCTATTCTCCTTTTGTTCCGGCAGCGGGGAAAGCGGGGACTCTTTCAGCAGCAAATGCACTGAAGCAGCACTCGGAGCCTGTGCAGCCCCAGATAGGGCGGCTGCGGCAGCTGAGATCAGGAGCTATTTCCCACTTATCTGCACCGCGCTGATATCTGTGCAGCAGAACACAGCGTTGGGTAATAGGATTTCGATGCTGAACAGAAGATGTTTCTCCCCAAGCCTCGCTTACGTCACACCTGGAGGTATCCGTGGCCATAGAGGTGACACAGAGGAAGGCTAAAGACTCTGAACTCCTGCGCTGAGGGAGCAGCTTCAGCTGCAAAGCAGCAGAACGAAAGCACTCCAAAGAGCAGAGCCCATCCCCACGCCTGTGCATCCCCAAAACCACAACGCACACCCTCCTGCTGCCACCAGGCCCCGCGTGGAGCCCCTGGGGCTGCGGGCAAGCAGCAGCTGTGCCATCAGCATGCAGTGCTGCAGAGCCCCAGATAACGAGCTCTGCACGGTGCATGCTGCTCACGATGTGCAGCACAAAGTCCTGAAAGCTGCGGGCAGGGAAGGCTGAGCGAGCCAAAGGAAGGGGCTCATTAAGGAGCAGAGCGGGCAGCAGCGAGGCGCTGGGAGCAGGATGCGCCCCGCTCGCTGCATTTGCATGTTGGAGCCCAGCTCTGGAGAACAGGGAGTTATCACGGCCTCATTTAGTACTGAAGGTGCATTTCTATGAGATTAAAGGGCCGGGAATGAAGGGAGAGACAGGGACGGAGCTGGAGGAAAAATCATCTTGGACAACAGGATGGAGAAAGCCTCAGGAAGTGCCTGGGGAGGGGGGCAGAGGGATCTGCCCTCATGCAGACAGCTGCTGCGAGCACAACCCCCTCGGGCGTCTCACTGTTAGGAACACCCTCTACCCCTCTGTGTGTTTCCCAGTGCTCAGGACGAGGGAAGCAGCAGTAACCCCCAGCCAGAGCAGCCCTGACCCCATCCCACGGGGACTGTGTGAGGGCAGTGGGTGCCTGGGGGGAGAGCACGGGCAGCACCTGCTGCGGGGGGGCCGGTGCCAGAGGAGCAGTGCAGTCCGTTCCTCTGCACAAGTGCATTAAGTATTCCGCACAGCACTTTTGCTGTAAATCACTTCCTATTCAGGCTCACTGCTGAGGGTCTCTGAAGGTCGATTTTCCATGGTTATGACAACAAAAACTAAAATTGGGTCAAACCTGAAAGGTATTATCTTCCTCCAAGCTGCTAAATGCACAATAGTAATGAGGTTGGTTAAGCAATTCACCCACAGACTGCATTATTTGCTCTGAAGATGTATTAACCAGTTAAATGAGCGTGATAAGGCAGCTCTGCTTATTTCCCCCAGCAGCACGCAGAGATCTGAGGCTCCGGGTCTCTGCATCCCGGCTAATAACCGCGACCACAGCTGCTCCGACAAAGCACCGCGCCGCTGCGGGCCGGGCTCTGCCTGCCTGACCCGCAGAAAGGGAAAGGGAGCTTTAAAGGCACCCCGCAGCTGAGAGCTATTTGAAAAAATAATTATACCTCCTCCCTCCCCTTGCTTTTCCTTCTTGTTAAATGCTCGCCCCCACCCCGATCTCCCCGTGCGTTAGGGTTAGGGTCTCCCCAAGCTGATCCTGGCTACAGTGGATTTCAGCATCCAGCCCGACCCACGCCAGAGCTGTCTGTGCCCACAGCAGTGATCTCTCTCTGCTGGCACATGGGGCTGCTGAGCTGTGGGCAGGGGCTGTCCCGGTGGCACCAGCGTGGAGCTGGCAGCGGTGGGATGCAAGGAAAGAGTGTTTGCATGGGATTTCTGCTGCTTTTCTGAAAACAAACACCACTCATGTAAATGGAACTGATGTAAACAAGCATGACCCCAAAATCCATGCGCAGCTGTATGTAACAGGAGGGAAGGAGGGAGAGAGGAGGAAGAAACACTTCCATTAATCCCTACAATGAGAAGATGGAGAAGTTCAGATGGAACAGAAAGCATCTGTGCCTGCAGCAGGACAGGACTGCCACGGAGCCTTCACGGTGCCATCCTCACACCATGCAGCCCCAGTGCCCTGCAGGGACGGTCCCAGAAGGTACTGTTGTTCCCTCTGGTGCTCCAGCTGGTGCTTTGCCAGCAGGCAGTAGGTGCGTGGAGAAGCGCCAGCACTTTCTAGCACAGAAGGATGGAGGTATCCTGAAGTTGGATCCCTGTCAGCAGCTCTGGGAGCAGCACCTCCGCCAAGCACGGGTCCGAAACATGGCCGCAAGATGGTACCTGGGGAGCACCAGAGAAGGAGCCATGGAGCAGCTCCAGGGCACTCCGGGCAGGAAAAGGGCTGCTCTCTGTCACTGCCAAAAGATGGATACAAAAAGGCAGATACACAGGGAAAGACAGCACGGGTGCTCTCAGCAGGAATGGGACAAGGGGAGCTGCCCTGGAGAGCGGCCGTCCCGGCTGCACGCAGAGTGCTGCCTCTCAAGGTGACACCCTGGCTGCTCAGGGATGCCTTCACCACTCCTCCAGCCATTATTAGATCTTAAACTCTTTCCCTCGCCATCTGCCACTCACTACTCACATTTTAAGGACGGAAATGACAGCTTCCCCGTGATCAGCCCTCTGGAAACCCCGCAGGGCTCAGTGTCATGGAATGAGGAAATTTGTAATTCTGCTTGAGGAGGACTGTGACCTCTGATCACACATAGTGCTCAGACCTGGCTTGCTCCATCCCCGGCCCATGGCAGCTTGGAGTGCTCTGCCCCGTGACTGTGAGCCATCTCTGCTCCAAACCCCAGAGACAATCCTCCTTCACCCGCAGCACAATCCTCCAGAGCAATGCTGCCTGCTCGCTCCCTCCATGCCACAGCTTTCAGATCCCTCAGCCTTCCACACACCCACTGCACAAATCCAACCCAAGTTGCAAACCCAACCCAACACACCCACATTGCCAGGGCCAGCACCCAGTTCTGCCACTGCTGCAAGAAAGGCAATTCATGCCCACAACATGTGTTTCTCAGGGAACACAAGCATCTCCTACCCCCATGGGGGATGGGAATCATGCTACAGAGGCTCTAGGACATACAGTGAAGACCTGATGCCACAGGGTCCCCAGATGCCACTGCACTGAGCTCTGCACCACTGCTGCTCCAGGTAACTGCCACAGCACTTGAGCCCCACTGCCTTTTTGCAACGTTGTCAGTGATGGGAGGGAGCCAGGAATGCCAGGAGAAGCGTTCCTCATCTTGAGGAGTCAGATCACCTGAAGACTGGCAACAGCCCATGGCCTGGAGAGACAAGCCCCAGATTTATGAGCAGCACGGATGCAGAGACAGAACAGCTTTAGTGAACCTGGTTAAAAGCTCGTGGGAAAGGCGACAGTGAAAGATGGGAGCCACCGGGCAACTCCACCTCTCCAGAATGAAAACTAAAGCAGCACAAGAACTGAGCCCACCACCTGACACCCCTGCAGCAGAGCCAGCGTGACCCTGGACCTGGTACACAGGGGGCACACAGAGCCTGGCTGCTGCCCCCTGAATCCGTGCATTAATTAACATTCCACATGTAAAGTTAGGACTGTAATTACCGCAACTGATTAACAGGCCGAAGGTAGCCCGTCTCCGAGGGAGCAGATTAACAGAGGCTCTCTCAAGCTCCTGCTCTCACCTCAGCACTGCTGATGCATTTTAAGCAGGGCACGATGGCCCCACCAGCAGTGATTAATGGGCTCTGAGGACATGCAGTGGCTCCGGCCCCGCTGCTCTTCCCACATCCCACGATGGGATGGGATGGCACAAGGCTCCCCCAGAGCTGGGACATCGCTGCCACCAGGCCTGCTGCTCACAGGGAACCACACATCCTTTGGATGTGGAAACACAGAAACCTTCCCACCTCTGTGCTTCTCTCTCCCTGCTCCGTGCCATGCTCTGTGCAACGCTCCGCACTCCGTACCGTGCTCCTTGCAATGCACTGTGCCCTGCTCAGTGCTCTGTGCACTGCCCCATGCGATGCTCAGTACCCTGCTCCACGCAGTACTCCGTGCTCTGCACTGTGCGATGCTCTGTACCCTGCTCCATGCAATGCCCCATGCTCTGCGCCCTGCTCCATGCCCTGTTCTGTGCACTGACCCAGGTAGTGCAAAGGGGAGGGCAGCAGGAGGGAGCCTAATGAGACACCAGTAATTACCAGCAGATCAGACGATCAGCTGTAATTAAGCCCTATCCACAGCTCGGCTGCAGACTTCCTTCCCTCCTTTTCCCCAAGACTGCAAAATAAATTATCCTGCAAAGTTAGCCGAGGCTGAGCTATGGAAACAATTAAACAAAAATTAAATCTAATTCATTTATACTCTGAGCACAAAGTGGATAATGTGGGGGTTTTCTTCTCTCTCCTCTCTTTGCCTTGGTGTTACAGAGGACTATTATGGGAAATTAATCACGGGGAAAAGCAATGAACGTGATCTATCGCTCTTTAAAAGTGCACTGTAGTGATTATATAAAAATCTATTAGAGCAGCCAGGAAATTTAAGAGTGACACCATTTAAAAGGAAAAAGGAGACGGGGCCGGTGGCAACAGGGATCAATTTCTGCACAGACGGATCCTTGAAAGAAGGAGCAGGAGGAGGTCAGCCCGTGGGGGGGGGAACAGCTGCATGCCACCAAATGCAGCTGTGCCCCAGAGCAGAGTTGGGGCTGCAGCTCAGGCACAGCAATGCATGGGGGCACAACGGGGCTGCCAGTGGGAGAGCAATGAGGGAGGGCATGGGCTGCTCTGGACAGCACCCACGGCTGGGAGCAGGGCTGACTGCAATGCTCTGAGCCCACAGGGATTGGGCATGAGGTGCTACCCCCCCAGTACCCATTCAGCCGTGCAAAGGTTGTGATAAAACCTTTGTCTGGGCAGATTCCATCACAAATCCTCACCCCAGGGTCAGCCTGATGCTTTCATGGAATCATCAGTCCCTGGGGATGCATTATCACCGTGCCAAGCACAATGCCACTGGAAAAAGAGCCCATCCCAGGAGGGGACAGCAGACATCCCTGTACCCTGGGATCTCAGCACAGCCATCCTGGGGACGGGCATACCCACATGGTGCCCCATTGTGGAGGTGCACAGAGCTGGCTCAGACGAGCCGTGGGCAGCCCAAGCTGGTGAAAATGGGTGATCTTTAAGGTCCCCTTCAATCAGAGCCATTCTGTGATGCTATGCTACACTTGGTAGAGACCAAAGGGGATGTGGGGAGGTGGCACCCCATGTCCCAATGGCACCACAGTGCTGCAGGGCAGTGCAGGGGGGTCCCAGCCCGCAGCGTGCCCAGGCCATTACCCCAGAACCAATCTTTACCAACAATCCACTCCTGCAATAACACAGGCAAACGCCTTGATGTGAATTTAATGGAAGTTCCTCCTCCCTACCAGGCTAATGGAGACAAAACCCACACCGCGCTCCCTCCGATGCATCTTTTCAAAAGAATATTTTCTGAAATCGTTGAAAAGAAAGAAAGGGAAAAAAAAAAAAAAAAAAACCTTTGATCTCAGCAGCCCGTTTGTTTAGTCCACGCCGGGATTTAATTGAGGAGGGACGTCCTTGAATAAACGCAGAGATGTCCTCGCTCCCCAGGAAGTCCGCTTGAAGCCATAGCACTGCTGCGCGAGGCTTTCTGCTCACACAGGGGCACGCTGGGATGGTGTCACCCACGGTCCCACAGCACCCGATGGGCGTAGGGAGGGGGGATGGAGGATGCTGCTGTCCCTTTGCCAGCAGTTCAGCCCAGTGCCAGCACCGGGGTGAGATGCTGCGAGGGCAGAGCTGCAGCCTGGGCTGGGATGTGTCTCACTGCAAGGGAACGGGAGTGGGGCTCGTACACCTCCATCACTGCCAACCTCAAAGGTGAACTCGGACCCGGGGGAATAATTAACGGTGATAAAGGTGAGCACAGGGAGAGAGGACACAGGGAACTCCCCGCTCATTGAAGCTGTTGCATCCTTCATCCCACGGTAACAGCAGCTCCTTTTCTCCCCACAGGTTCCCCCCCCCCAAGGGCGCAGCTCCCCCCCATTGCTGGGCTGGGGGCACCCCACAGCTCCCAGACCCCCGAGCTGCACAGAGGCCAACGGCGAGCTGATTAAAGCAATTAGGGCTTTAAATAGTAACATCAGAGTGGCTCATCAGCGCTGAAGAGGCAGTCAAGTGACAGGGCTGAGGATCCTATTTAGGGACGCAGTTGGCACAGCATCCCAAGCCATGGGCTCTCGCACAGCAGGGTCGTGCCATGGGGCACCCACCCCACACCCAGGCAGCACTGCCCCCTTCTTAAACTCCTTATTCCACTTATTTTATCAAGGCTCTGCAAAGGGAAATGTGGGAAGAATTGAGCACAGCTTCTCTGGGAGGCAGCACCACACACCAGCATCCAAAAAGTACCTTTTGCAATAGATAAAACAGAACACGCATGTTTTGTCTGTTTGGACTCAAAACCTGATATGGCAGAGATTTAAGGCAGTCTGGTGGGAAATCCGTCTATTTTAGTATATAAGAATCTCCAATCACAAAGGAATCTGGACACAAATACAGATGCAGGAGCAGCACAAACAGCCGTGAAATGCTCCATTCCCTTCCTTCTGCTGTCTGATTTCCTGCCCTTGGATTTGTTTCTTGCTACTGCTGGTGAGCTGCTGCACGCAGGTGGATGCAGCACGGCCCCAGCACCTCCTGGGACAGCAGCAGCAGGGTGGGAGCAATGGGATGGGATAGCATGGCATCAGATGGGACGGGAGAGGATGGGATAGGATAGGAGGGAACAGGTAGGGACAGCATAGGATAGCATAGGGAATGGGAGTGGGGTGGGAAGGCATGGAACGGGAGATCCCACCACGGGGATCCGCTGCTCTCAGGTGGGGACAGGAGAGAACAGCACAGGAGTGGATCCGGAGCAGAGCCACTCATCGTCTTCCTGAGAGCTCAGGAGATGCTGTAGGAGGGTACTGGCAGAGGCATTTACATTTATTTATAGGCATTTCTGTGGCGCTCAATTAAACGCTGTGGTGGAGATATTGCAGCGTGAAGAGTATTTAGAGCCACTTAACACCTCTGAGTCGGCACAAGCCCATCTGATCCCCACGGTGAACTGGGGCAGAGAGAACTGGGGGCTGTCCTGCACAGCACGCTCCGACCTGGGAAGGTGGACTGACTGCAGAGCATCCCTCACCTCGCTCTGTGCTCTGCAGGAGGGGCACAGGCTGCGTGCCCCCCTCCATCCCTGGGCAGAGCCCAGCTCTGCAGCCTCACAACCCAAAGGGAGCACTGCTCAGTGCATTCCTGCCCCTCCATGGGGGCTCACCCACCCAACAAGGCTCAGGGCCACCCTGCTGCCCCCCCGGCTTGCCCCACACAGCCGGGCTCGTGTTGCTTACAAATGGATGCAATTAAGTTGATACTGCAGCGGGACAATAATTGCTGTTTCCTTAGCTTGGCAATACGACCCCGGAAACCCCCATTATCCTAATCACTGTCAACCGAATACAATCGCAGCGCGCATAACAAACCCGGTGCGCACCGTGGTGAAATATAACACCGCAGAAGGCTGAACCGTTCCATAAATCTGCTCAGCACTTAACACTGCCTGCTAAATGGCCCCGCTTAATTATAGCTCTGTAAACATGACTTTATAGCAATATCAATACCGTCAAAAATCAATCCCGCTGACGGACGCGTGGACGGGATCGCACCCAGCCTGCGGGGCACACACACACCGGGGACACCGTGGGTGCCACCTGCTCGGCCCCACTGTACCCATGGCATGAGGTGACCAACCCCTCTGGGAGCAGTCCCTCGCTGCCAAACCCGCCGCCACAACATTAGCATTACAGCCCACACCGATCTTTGTCAATTACGCTCCAGTATTTGAGCTCTAACCAGCTTTAAATTGAATCAGGACGAAATCATCAGTATAAAAAGAGCCCGCACCAGCCTTTCAATTCCAGCACTGGGGAAAAAAAAAAAAAAAAGTTATACATCTCATAATGGCCTTCTACCCCATAATGAACAGGAAAAATAAATTAGATTCCCAGCTAAGGGTATATTTATACAATTTCATTATGTGCCCATGAGCAAGTCTGGTTTTCACCAAGATAAAAATGAGCTCTCAGCAACACTCGTACTAAATAAATGGAGTGATTTAACAGCTTAACAAGGAGTGCGAGAGAGGGGTTGAGGAACAACGTCAAAAATGGAAAATAAAAATAATTAAAAAAAAAAGACAAACTTTTAAAACGCTTGCTCTTTTTGAGCTGAGCTGCCACACAGCGGGGCCATGCCGGGCACCGTGCTGCAAGGGGGACCACTTCACATCCCTGCAGCCCTGCTCCTCCAGGACTGGAAGGGGATATCCGTGCTCTGGATTGGCTTCACGCTCTCACACAATTGGGACGCAGCACGCAGGGCCACGCTTACAGTTCAGACCCCATGAGAGAGGCACGCAGTGACAGCACCCTCCTGCTGGAACTGGAGTGGGAATCGCTTTGCTCCTTTTTCTCAGAGCTGATTTCTGCACAGTTCAGAGCGCTGCTCCCACATTACCGCAGTGCCCACCCCGAGGAACCCCCGGCCCCACAGGCAGTGCCACCCCCTGGGACAGCAGCACCCACACAGTGCAGCCCCCCAGGAGCACCGCGTTCCTCCAGTGCTGCAGCAAAGCATCGCGGAGCCCCAGCGAGCAGCAGCTCCAGTCCCTTGTGCAGACACACAGCAACACGATCCCTTCTCCTCCTCTCTCCACGCAGTCCACGCGCGACCCCACAGAAGGAAGAAGGAGCAGCAGACCCCAGGGCTTCGGGACTGGGGAGGATGAGGAAGGGCAGAGCGGGAATGGATGGGTGCAGGAGCACCGTGTGCAGCCATGAGCAGAGATGTGCTGATGGGTGCAGTGCGAGCACCCCAGGGAGACTGGGAACTCATTGGGAGCTCACCCACAGCTAAGCTCCATGGGCTGCGGCAGCGTGGCACAGCACAGCATGGCACAGGGATCACAAAGTGCTGTCCCTGCCGGCTGCTGCTGCAAAGCCCCTCTCTTCCAGCCAGCTGCCTCGTGCACAGCCCGCATTCCCTTCCAACCAATTTCACCCAGCCCAGAGGGAAATGCTTAACTCCCTCCTCCGAGTGCAGCCTGCTTAATCAACCTCCTATTATCCAATTCGGCCGCCAGCTGAAACCCGGCCATGCTTTTCACACTGCTTCCCCCACCTCCCTGCCCGTGGGGGATCGGAGCTCATCCTCACCCCGTGAAGCCCCCACTCACACACACCCACAGCCAAGGAGCTGCGGGACCCCCAGAACAGCCCTTCGCAGCCCCAGGCCGTGCATCCATCCAGGCTCAGCATCGCAGCCCAGGCAGGCTGATCCTAAACCCATAACCCACACTTGAACAGCTCATCCATTTCATGGCAGCTAGCTGCCAGCAGGCAAATCTGTCCTCTCAGCAGCAGCAAAACCAGAGCTAAGCAGTTGCCTTTTTTTTTTTTTTTTTTTCCTCCTCCCTTTTTAAATCAATTGCCAGGCCACATGGTCCATCGCAGCGATCTGGAGAGCAGGAGACATCTCCACGAGGGAGCTTGGCAGCGTGTCACAGCTCTCCTGCCACAAGGTGACATTCCCCCCCCCATCCCTCCCTGCCCCGGGGAGAGCGGAGGATTAATAGTGCCGCGGGGCCCTGGGGATGTGTGTGCTGAGAGTGATGAGCGTGGTTCAGAACCGGAGTTCCCTCCCCTGCTGCAGAGATTGATCACCACTACAAACACCATTTGGGCTCACCCGGCCCAGCCCGGGGGAGAGGAGCAATCCCTGCATGGCACTGCAACATTGGATGGAGATCTCCTTCCCCAGGAGGGCAAAGACAGCAGCTGTGCAATGAGCTCCTGTGTCCCTCCCATAGAAATTAAGGCCAGGTAATGCTTAACACGGTATTTTAACCCCAGCCCTGGCAGTTTCCCAGGCTGCTGGAGCTGCTTGCAGCCCCCTGAAGGACTACAAATGGTTTTTCACTTTTCCTTTCGATTGGGGAGAAGGAGAGCAATGTCGGCTCAATAGCAATTAGAGCAAACTGCAGCTTTTCAGCAGCCCGAGCTCACGTTACCACCACGATGCGGGAACGGTCTGATACCCAAAAAATACAACGAACTTTAAGATGAAGACAACAGCCCGTGCACCCGCACAGCACCAAGGGGCAGTGAGCAGGCTGAGCAGCCACAGAGTGCGGTCAGACCTTCATCCCCAGGAGAGGAGGAGGAGGGTCCCCCAATCCCTGCTGTGCTCAAAGGCAAAGGGCCCTCCCCCTGTGCCCCCCGCCTTCCCTTTGCCCTTCTGTGCCCTGACTGCCTCCTCAGCCCCAAATCGAGTAGGACACAGGTTCGGTTGGGTTGGATGCTACAGATTAGATTGCATCTGTCTGGGTATAAATAATTTACTGCTTGATGGTCAGAGTGAATTTAATTAGTTCTTGTTCTCCTGATAGAATCAGCCCACCGCTGCTAAAGCATTTCACTCCGAATTAGCCTGAAAAGGACTAACAAGGCAGTGCTAATTTTACACACACAACATCCCCCACAGTCTCTGAAAATACAGCTCCGTGGAGCAGCGCGCTGCAGTCCCCGCCTGGGGATGGGGGAGAACAAACCCTGGGCACAACCTGCAGGAAGGGACAGGGGTATGCATGCAGGGACAGCACATCACCGACCCCAGCGCTCCTCTCACTGCCCACAGTTCCATACCATTGGCAGCACACTGAGTCCCAGGGCAGGACCCCGAGCCCCGTGGCACAGCCATGCAGGACACCCCCATCCCCAGCCCAGGGTCAGGTCCTGCTGCTGGGGACGTGCAGGTGCAGCAGCAGCCTCCCAGCACACGGCTGAGAGCTGCCAGTGACCTGGAAGGAGAGCGGGAGCGCTCCCTCTGCTCCACACTCAGACCCCGCGTTCTCCTCTAAGGACGGTGTCTCATTGACTGCAATGCATTGCTGCTCCTGCCTCCCTCCTCTGACCTACCCTGTCTCCACCACGATTTATGCTCCACATTAGCAGTCTGCCGAAGCCTCTTCCCACGACGCCGGTGAGAGGTGGCACTGCGGGTGTCTGTGCTGTGCTGAGCGGTGCCCAGCAGGTGCTCCCCAGCCCCCCACCAAACGAAGGGCAGTGAAGGCTCAGTGCAGAGCAGGGCTTGCTTCATGCTGGCTGTGAGCAGGATTGAGAGCAGGGCTTGCCAATGTCCTGCCTGCGCCCTGGGTGCCTCTGCCTTGCAAGGGAGTGGTGACCCCAGCCCTGGGCAGGCACTGACCTGGGAAAATTCAGCCCAAATTCAGCCCCACTCCTGCCAAGGGAACCAGCAGGCTCCTTTTCCCCACTCAGCTCCCATCGCCAGGCTCTGGCTCTCAGCCTGCAATCCAACACACAGCATCTCCCTCAATGCATCAGACCAGCAAACAGCCATCAGCAGCTGTCAGGGCCTGCAGCAAACCCATGGCCCTCCAGGAACCCATAAGAGCTTGCCGCCCTGCCAGGTGCTGCAGCAGGGACACAGCACCATGGGACAGGCAGCATCCACCCACCCTGAGCTCATCCTCTGGGGCAGCTCTGTCCCTCCCTCAAGCATGGCAGACACTTTACAGGGAAGGGCTGAAAGACCCCAGCCCCAACAAGGCTGTCACTACTTCACGTGGATATCAGCAGCACCTGGCCCCAGAGATGCCCCTGGAAACTAGGTCTGAGCCCAGCAGCCAAGGAGCAAGCAGGGAAATGCATTGCTGGGAGCACTGCCAGGCTCAGAGGAGAGCAGCGGCCACCACAGCCGTGTGAAATGGAGGCTGAGAAGTGAAAGAGCTCAGGATGGAGCCCTCGCAGCATCCCCCAGCGCTCAGTGCAGAGACAATCTCCGAGCCTCAGCTGCTCCCCCAGGGTCCCCCCATGCTGAGGAGCACCAGCCCCAGCCATGGGGATGCACAGGACTGCAGCAGCCCCAGCACCAGCTAATGGCTTCACAGCAGGGCACGACCTCCACGGCCACCACCTGTGCATGCAACAACCTCGTGCTCAGAGACATCACCAACAAAACCAGCATCACCAGTCCTGCACTCCCTCTCCCCTCCTGCAGCAGGCAGTCCCTGCTGTCTGCTCACATCTTGTTGCCCTCACTCCTATCTCCACTTAAACTGTGCTGACACCTCCTCTTCATCACAGTGCCCGGTCCTTCCTCAGAGGCCGTGCATCTCAAGCAGGACAGCACCATAAATATTGCATAGGAGGTGGTTCTAATCTAGTTATGGGTTCTGCCTCTCACGCTCTTCCATCAGGGAGCCTTGGATTGAAATTGAAGTGTATTAGTATAATTTTATCAGGTTTTATTAAGCCTAGGGTCTTACATTTATGATATATAGTTTTAATTAAGTTTTAAGTCAAAGAATGCGGCCGCTCATATTTTATCTTGCCATGTCACATCAGAGGGAGGCAGTTAATCAGCGTGCACAAAAACTTCCCATCGCCCACGAGGAACGCTCCTGAACTCAGGGACCCAGCCCCACAGCTCCCCAGAAGGAGGACAGTGGGCAGCAGCACCCCACACCGACCCACACCGACCCACACAGCCCAGCACAGGCACACGGGGGAGGCACTGCAGACGTGTGGCTCCGCACGGAGATGCTGAAAAATTTATCACTGCGCGTGCAGGAACGGGCTCAATTAAAAACCACTAAAAATCAAAACAATGAAAAGAACTCTCATATTTCCCACATCAAGGTTTCCCCCCCTCTGCGAGGGAGGCAGAAAAACCTCCGTGGGTTACATGGAGAATGATGGGATGAGTGCTCCCCCAGGCCCTCCCCGAGGGGACACGATGACACCAGACCCATTGACGCGAGGGGCACCAGCACTGCTCCACCACGCGGTGCCCACGCACGGCTCTGGGCACCCATCCCACCTGGCACACAGGTTCCCACAGCTCCCACCCCGCAGCAGCACAGCCCCCACCACTCCCACCAGCAGTTCCCGTCTATTTTAGGCTGCTCTGAGAGCTCCAGTTTCTATATGAGGAGAGAAACACAAGGAGCACGGCTGCTCATGTCGCTCGCTGTCCTTCACACTGCTCCCTCCCCAGCCACAAAGCCCACGGTCCCAATCCCCCCAGTGCCATCCGCTCCCCTCTGCTGCCCTGGATCCCCCACACACAGCCCCCTGCATCCCCCAACCCATCATGGTGCAGAAGGAAGGACATGGCCCCAGAAGCCCCAACCATGGGACAGCCAAAACCCACAGTGCTGCTACAATGCCACGGGGACAGCAGCAACATCTTTGCAAAGAGAAGGGAATCCCAAGAAAGAATGATTCTGTTCATCCGCTGCAAGATCGATAGACATGGAGGGGGGAGGAGGGGGATGGGGAGAGCAGTTTGCTTTTTACTCTTCCTCTTTTGCAGAGAAATAGAGATCTGGTGTTGGATTTGAACATCACCCAGAAGACTTTTTTTTCCCTCCTCCCTCCCCATGTTCCCATTACGATGGAACGGGGGGAAGAAGACACCTTCACTCCAAGCAGCTCCACACTGAGCAGCACCCATGAGCACGGCTCCCCAGCCCCACACCGGGGACCCCCCAGCATGGTATAGTGCAGAGGGGACACGCTGCACCCGGAGCATGCCACGTCTGTACGAATAAAGGAACCCACAGCACAGCATGGCTGGGATGCTCTCCAACCCACACACGCTGCAAGGCAGAAGGTGCACACAGAGCTGCATCCAGACTGGAAAAGGACTCCCAGAAAGCCTGGGGCATGCATGGACTTCAAGGCACACTGCAGCCCATTGCAGCCCCAGCTCCGTTCCCTGGGGGCTGTGCTGCCCAGTGCCCCTGTATCACCCCCACCCCTACACCCTGCATGGCTGGGGGGGGTACAGGCACCTCAGTGGGGACATTACAGCAAGAGAACCAGGGGAGCAGGAGTGCTGCGTGCCATCTCGACGCGTGTATTTATATCCTTCCCCGACGCAGCATCCCTTTGTAACGGCGCGGAGCACGCATCGGCAGGGCTGTCAGCTCGGCGGCATGTTACAAGTGTTTGATATGGAGATTTTGGCAGTGGGAATGGATGTACCTCGCTGAGAGGTTTATGTAAAATGACAGCTTCTGGAAAACGAAGCACTTAGATTAAGGAGGAAAAAAATAAAATAAAAGTACAAACAAAAGGGATGGGGGGTTTCCTGGCGGCGGGGCAGGAGCAGCTGAGTCTCCCCACTACAGCCCCCAGCCCCGCTGCCCCAGTTCCCTCTCCTGCTCTCCATTTGCTGTTTACTGGGCTCAGCCTTTCATCGCTGCCTGCGCGTGGGCATGCGTGGGTGGAGGGAGGTGGATGCCATGCAGAACGCTGCCATCAGAGCCCACCAGCTCTGCCCATCGCAGGGGGGCTCAGGGACCGGGAGGGCTGTGGTCTCACCCTTTAGCTTTATGTCCTCCTGGACTGTCCCTAGTCCGGAATGGGGGGGATGCACGTCCATAGTGGGACCTGCTCACACCCAGCTATCATGATCCATAAAGGAGCTGACTTGTTTCTTACCTCTCTGCAGTGAAGGATGGTGATTACCCTCCATCCCAGTCCACAAAGCTTAATCCAAATTGATGGCCTCCCAGAGATTGCTTCCCCTGCCTATCGCCCAATGTAATACGCAGCCCTCCCCTGCCCACCTCTGCTGAGGAGCAAAACGTCAGAGTAACTCATGCCGGCTCCAAAGGAAAGGCCATTTATCCTGAAGTGAAGGGCTCCCATAGCAGGCATCAGATTCACCGTGTGCTGGGATGGTGGCAGCAGCCCAGGCTGTACCATCCTGCAGGATGAGGGGCTGCCTGGCCCCAAGAGCAGTGCTACCCACCCCACACCCCCACAGAGCAGGATGTGGCCCTGCAGGGAACTGCTGTGACCACGCTGCCCCATGGGCACTGTGCTCAGCCCCTGCCCTGCTCTGCTCTCCGTGCAGCGTTGGGCTGTGTGCGTGCAGGTCTGCCGAGCTATAAATATCCAGGGGCAGGGATGACAGCGAAGGCTACAGCTCAACTGCACACCATATATTATGGGAGCGCAGCACAGACACTGAACTTAACTGCTGCACGTTCTCCCCCCTCCACTTTAATGAAAAACTCTCTGATGTCCTACTCGTTGACAAGATCCACTGGCAAACATGCAATGGCCCCTCCAGCACGGCTGTCCCCAGCAGCACCTGCATGCAGCACAGTGAAAGACAGCAGCTGCATCCTGGCAGCACCACACACAGCCCCCCAGCTCCACCCCAACCCAAAACTTTCTGCATCCCCTCCACCAAGAGCATCCCCGCTGACCTCGGGCACCCCCCTCTGCTGCTGACCCAGCACTCCTGAGCCCTAACCCAACACTCCTGCATGGCACAGGCAGGGGAGCGGGGGCCCCCGTGGCCTCAGCCCTGGGCAGGAGAGCTGATGAACATTCATAAATCAACATTCCCTTTTGCTTGCTTAAGATATCCTCATTTATCCCGCACCACAGGTGTGCGCGGCACTCAGAGCCAGAGAAGCAGCCTCGCTCCCTGCCAGGAGAGCTTACTTTCTAATTAGACAGATAACAGCAAATCATGACAACAGACCACCGTGGGGAATGGAAGGGACTGCTGCTCTGCGGACAGCGGGAGGTTCGGGGCCATTCTGACACATACTCCGCTTGTTTCACATTCATTTCCCACACCTGATAATGGGAACGCAGCAGCAGCCCACACTACAGCCAGAGCCCGAGGGAAGAACATTAGCAGGAGGAGGAGAAGGGAGAGGAGCTGCTTGGGGAGGGAGGGGGACGGTCCTGGGCTCAGATCCCTCTGTCAGTGTTCCTCAGAACCGAACTTCCCCGTGCACGGCAGGCTGCAGCGCGTGTGTTTGCATGTGTTTTCGGCCCAGTCTTTAAATGAGGTCTTCGCAGAGAATTTACAATTCCCCCATGGCCTCAATCTTGCAAAGATTGCTTTTTTAACACTGTTGGGCTTTAATTCTAATAAGCCTCCTCTTTATTACAGAACCAGGTCACATTGCCTTGACACTGCAAGAAAATCTTTCATCAGGAGGGAAAACAGAGAAGAGGGAAAAGAAAGGAAGGAAGACAGAAAGGAGGGAGGAGGAAGACAGGCGAGACAAACAAGCAGAGCTGCTCCCCTCACCCAGGGGATGCAGAGGACCCACAGAGCTCCACAGGGAGCACAGACCCCCCAGTACAACCCGCACACCCCAACCCACAGCAGTGCTTCACCTCCCACACTCCTCACACCATCAACTGCTGGGGAGTGCCAGGGGAGCAGCAGGGGCAGCACGGCAGGACCTGGACAGACACAACGAGGATGGAGTTCAGATGCGCCCTGGGCAGGCAGCACATGCACAGTGGCATCGCAGCTCGTATCTGCTAAAACCACGGCCCTCCCCAGCGCTGGAACAGCTGCACAGGGATTTTCCCTCCTGGAGGCTGAGTACCCTCCAGCATCGCATCCCACAGCTGGACAGGAGCATGGCCTGCCACTGCAGCTCTCCAACCTGCTGGCTGTGCCAAGCTCAACAAAATACCTCTGTTGTTATCACCATGGCCACGGAGACAGATTGATCCCACACCCCACAGCTGCACACATAGGGCAGGGCTCACTGGGGCACGTAGAGCCCATGCTCCCAGACAGTGAGGCCCCAACAGCAGTAGCATGGAATGAGCTGGGATGCTCTGGCACCACTGGCACCAGCTCCATTTCCATGTCACTTTTCAGCATCTGTATGGTTAACAGGCTAAATAATGCCAAATAGTATTGTAGCAGAGATATTTTACAGATGGTATAGATAGAAAGATTATTGCGATGAAAAGAGACAATCAAAATAAGGGGAAAATGCTCACCCATGTCCCAAGCTCGCAGTAGGAAACTCCAAAGGAGCAATCTCCAGAAAGAGATCCTTCCCCAGTGGTGCTCAGCCCTTAAATGGGGTCTGGGAGAGATGGATTCAGACTCCACCCCTTCTGGTCACACAGGTGCATTGCCTTCCCCTCAGTGCTCACCTCAGGTGATCCATCAGTGGTCTGGCCATGATTTAACAGTTCCCATTCAAGCATCACTCACCCAATGTGCACCACAGTCAGCGACCCAGAGGCACAGCACCCCTTGACGGAGCACTGGTGGAGGTCAGGGGAGAGCAAGGACTCGTCCCACCCACCAGACACCAGCCCCATGACACCATCTCTGCAGCCACCCCCACTGCATACCCCATTCATTGCTCCACGCTTCCAAAGGCGGAGATGCAGCTCTACACAATCATCTCCTTCCCACACAGGGGACCCCAAATCCACCCACTCCATTTGTGCTGCTGGGCTGGGAAGGGCAGAGCTTTGCTAAGCCAATGGAGCCAGGGAGCTCCTTCCAGGCTCCTCCACGTCCCACATGGCAGCACAACAGGATTGCAGCTGGGGGAGGCCGGGGCTGCTCCAAATGTGGATGTTTTAATTCTTAATGCCAGCAGCTGCACTTAAGGCGCGAGCGGCATGGAAGCCATGCACAGGGGTAACCATGGCAACTTCACGGAAGTTAAATAAAAACTTCTTTAAAAAAAAAAAAAAAAAAAAAAAAAAGATAACGAGGTCCCTGAATCATGCTTTATCAGCTATGTTGCTATAAAGATCGAGATACAGCCAGCTCAGGATTCCTAATTACTTCTGCAATATACTGGAGATAGCTTTATTTAAAAAAATAAAATAAAATACTACACACCCTGGCTCTGCATCGCACCACTTCGGCCCTCTTCCATACACAGCTCTGCACAGATCCTCACCCAGATCTCCCCATGCAGCACCTGCCCCCACCCCCAATGAGCTCCCCATGCACCGGAGCTGCAGCGCTGCACACAGATGGTTATGGGCCACGCAGAGCCCGGCAGCACACACAAGAGCTGCAGCCCCAGCAGGGAGGAGTCACCACGGTGTCACCCAGCCTTGGGGTCTCCTTGCACGGCCCCAAGACCCACACGCTGTGCTGGGAGCTTACATTGAAACATGTTCTTTTTCCATCAGTCAAAACAACAGCGGCGAGATGCTCTGCTGCCATCCCTCAGAACCACAGCGGTGGTGGCAAACGTGGGACCCGACAGCACTCGGTGCTCCCCAAACACAGCTCAGCCCCAGCACGAGGGGCACCAGGACCCCCCCAGGCACACAGCCCTACAGCCAGGGAGGGTTTGAAGGCTCTGTAGATGGAGGCAACAGCCCCCCCACCCCCTCCCAAAGCATAAAGTGATGGATTTATTCCGACTGCTGCTGCCTCTCGCAGGCACCGCTCTCTCCCGATCATGCAGCACTTTTAATTGTCCATCAGCAGAGCGGGGAGGGACCATAAATCCTCCCCCCCATCCCTGCCGGGGGCTGGGGCACAGAGCAGCCCCCACGGCCCCTTCCTCCCTCTGAATGCACGCAGGCACTGCACTCCACCAAAGGACAGTTCAGCTGCTGGCAGAGATGTGCACGCAGGATGCGCCGCATGCAGATTTAAGCAGCGACTTAAATTCTTTATTTTCACAGCTTACGTGGAGGCTAAGAGAATTATATTTATTATTTACTGCTTGCTCGGTTGTGTGGCTCGCTTCTTTTTTAACTCGTTTAATTTAAGGCGGTTCTGAATAGAAATTAGAACTCAATTAAAACGTGGTGGGGGAAAAAGTCAGCATTTTGAAGCAGATTATTAAGCAAAGCTCCATTAAACACGTCGGGAGCAGAAATATCGAGGAACAAGTGCTATATTTAAAAGGAGATTTATTCAGCAAAGGAAGCATCATCTGCGGTTCAGGAATTTGAGAGCGCGTTATCGAGGTCACCATTTCAGATCTCAGATTCTCACATCTCTGCTTCACCCACAGCCTGATGAAGAGTTTGGAGATCTGGAAAACTCCTTTTCTCCGGCTCCCTGCTTTCGAATTAATTGTTTATTGATCTGACAGGAGGAAAATCTCCTCTCTCCGGCTGCACAGGAGGTGAACCCGTTGTCAAAAGTTGTTTTATCGCTTCCATAAATTCTGGTTGTAATGACTTCCTGTGGTTCAATACTTCGAGCTTCTCTAAATACCAGCAATGCACACGACCTGCTCGAGTATTCCTTGAATTACCTCAACAGGAGCTGTAACTGGGCCAGGAATGGGGACAGAACTGCGGGCACAAGCGGGTCAGGGTGGCCTCGAAGGGGCACATGGGGCTGTCGGTGTGCACTGGAAGCATTACAGCACCGCCCAAATGGGAGAGCACACGGCACAGCACGGCGAGCACACCGCAGGGAGTTTCCCAGCACAGGGAGCCTCGATCCTTGCAACACAGCATTGCCCCCATTCCTCAGCCAGGTTCTCCTTCGAGCCATAACATCTCCATCCTCCTGCAGCCAAACGGGCACTCACACCAGCCCCTGCTGCTGGCCTTTGCAAGGAGCCTGGGGATGAGCACACAGCGGTGCAGGGAGCAGCAGGAGCTGTGCATCCTGGTGAGGCTTTAAGGGTATGGCAGCACTGCAGCATGGCTGAGCCCACAGCCTCAGGCCCACCACCAGCTGCCCTTCCTCTGCCACAGCTCTTTGCTCCACGGAGCAAATCGTTCGCACAAACTGATTATTCAGCACTCTCTCACCTCGTAATATCACCAATTAAAAGGGCTCACGTAAAGGAAGGAGCTTCCCTCACGCCTCGTGCTATCTCCATAACCTTCAGAGAGGCATTCACCCACCGCCAGCTGATCCATCAGAAAAACTCTGACGACGAACTCATTTAGTAAACGCACACACTTCAAAACCTTCACTTATACACTGAGCAAGCAAACGCAGCCCGTGCTGGATGAGCTGCTGGGGATGCAGATCTCAACGGGGACACCCATGTGCCCAATCCCTGCTCTCCCCTCCGTACAGGGACTCCCAGGGCACCTCGAGGCATCACGGCAAAGCAGCAAAACTGTGCCCAGGATGGAGAGCAGCCGCTGCTCTGTGGGAGGAGGTGGTGCAGCATTGCCATCAGCAGCAGCACGGAGGCAGCTCCGAGCACAGAGCTGTGCCGGCTGCATGGCACCCCAGCACCCAGGATGTGCACGCAGCCATGAAGATGCCACATTCTGGTGGTGGGAGACAGAGGGACGCGTGCAACTGGGAGAGAAGCTCTTTGTTTGGGAAAGAGAAAAGGAGCTGCAGAAGTGGGGAACGCACTGAGTTCACAGGAGGGGTTGGGGGAGCAAACGTGGAGGAAGCAGCTCTCCTCTGGGCTGGAAACATCACCTATACCCTCCCAGCTATGCCAGGGTCCCTCTGCCATTTGCAAAAGCAGCAAAGGAACGGGGGTGGCACCGCAGCAGCCACTAGCAGGTTTGCATGCTTGGAACCATGCTCCAGAACCACCCTTCCAGCTCACTGCACAACCCTGGGAGAGAACCCCACAGCTGCCCCCAGAAGCACTCACATTAACCCCAGCAGGAATTGCAGCAAAGCGTTTGTGCCCTCACTCCAAGGCTTCCCGTGGCACCAAACAATCCCACCGACCGCTTCCAAGGAGGAAAATAAATGAGTAAACGCATGAAACCAGATGCCTTTTCTCCAAAAGAACAAACAGAAGCTCTGCACAGCTCCCCAGAGCCAAGAACAAGTTCGCAGTGACCGGCCAGCTCCGGGCAGCCCTGCCAGCCCAGCCGCTGCATTCAGCCTCCTGCAGAAATTATAAACTCTGAGCATTTGCTCCATCTATTATACGGAAAGGGGAAAAAAAAACACCCAACAGCAACAACCAGCAGCCTCAGTTTCTGGCTTTGTGAGGCTTTGTGATCACGCCTCAGCCATTTTAGCCCGAAGCCAGGCAGCTCTTCGGGGAACGGACCGTCTTCATCTGCATTTGCACGGCACCCAACAGAACGAGGCCTCCGGACTGACTGCAGCCCTCGGGCACGCAAATAAAGCAGCAGCACGCACGCTGTCGGAAGGCTGAGATAAAACGCGGCCACGGAGATGATGCGGGGCATCCCCGGCCTGCGGGGCACAGCCACGCACCGTGCCCCACCGCAAGCACCGCACGTGGCACCACGCACAGCAGGAACACCCCCGCTCGGGGGCCAGGCTTCCGCGGAGGCAGCGAGCGAGCTCCAACCCTTCCCAAAAGGCAGCCGAAAATAGCCGCCGTGTTCATGTCGCGCTCACTGGAGTGAGAGAAGCCAAGAAATCCCTGCTGCCACGCTCCCCCACCGCAGCCTCCCCAACCCCCCCCCCAGCGGGGGCTGCAGGGACAGGAGGGACGAGGCCGTGCCCCCCGGGTCCTGCCCAGCGCTCCCAGCCCCGCACCACGTCTATTTTACCTGGAGCATCCGCGTGGAAGCGCTCGGGCGCAGCACCGCGCACCGCACCGACGGAGCACCGCTGACATGCAGAGGGCCGAGCAACGGCGCCGGGTATTTACCCACGCAGCACCAACGACCCAGGTGACTCCAGGAGGCCCTCGCCCCCTCCACACGCAGACGGCCCTAAGCACAACACCTCGGCACGGGGAAAGCTGCATCCCCCTCCCCGCATCATCAACGCTATCCCTGCGGAGCCCCCGGCCCCGCTCCTCCTCCGCCCCATCCATCCCGGTGCTGACTTTTCATTACAATTCAGCTTCACCTGGAGAGCGCGATGTTAATTAGCGCAGTATTCCCGTTCGCAACAGTCCCTAATTAAGACATCCATTAAAAACCCATAACGCAAACTTAATAAGAAGTTGCGCCAGGATTCTTTTTGCGGGCAAACAAAACGCCGCAGACGCTCACTCGGAGGGACACCCTTCCTCGCAGCCGGCTTTCATCAACAGACGCACCTGAGCCGGGGAAGTCGGACCGCCCGGAGAAGCACGGCCGCATCGCAACGGGGAGAAACTTCCCTCTGCGACGCACCAGGCGCTGCGTGATGCCGAACCGCTGAGCTCCCACCGCCACCGCGGCTCGCAGCGGCCCCGCTCCCTCCCCCCCTCCCCCCCCCACCCCGGACGGGGGCAGCCCCCCCTCCAAGGGTCACCCCGACGGAACGTCCCCGCAGCCTCCCCTCTCTCCCCGGCACCGCCCGCCCCTCGGCTCCCGGCGACTCACGCGTTCAGAGGTCCCCGCGGCGGCGGCGGCGGCGGATGCTCAGGGCAGCCGCGGGTCCCCGGCCGCCGAGCGGCATCTCCCAGCAGCGGGCGGCCCGGCGGCAGCAGGCGGCGCGGTACCGACTGGGCTCGCCTCGCACACGGCTGCGCCCGCGCCGCCGCCGCCCCCGGAGCCGCCGAGCGAGAGAGAGAACGGAGCGCGCCCGCCCCCGGAGCCGCGGGGATCGGGGAAGGGGGTGGGGGGGAGGGGGGATGGAGGTGGGGGGAGGGAGCACGTGCGGCCGCACCGCCCCGGCGCCCCCGGCCCCCCGCCCCCTCTCCCCGCCCCCGGCAGCGCTGCTCCGCCGTGACGGGCTCGGGGATGCTGCGGGATGCCGCCGTGGGAACGGGATCCCCCCCCCCCGCTCCCACCGAGGCAGCGCAGCACGCCCAGCACGCGTTCCCACCGCGGTTTCCCACCCCCGGCCGCACGCGGTCTCGGCCGTCGAGGCGCGCTCGCGTCTCTGCCCTGCGGGAACAGACGGCTTGTTCCCCATTTCTGCCCCGAAAATGAGCACGTTACAGCTGTGTCAAGCGGGGAGGTTATTTCCGCAGCGAGGCACTGCCCGCTTGCAGAGGGCAGCGAGCACCGAACTGTCCCAAGGGCTTTATCTCTATGGGCCGAGCCTGGCCACGCTCTTCTCACCCACCCCAGCAGAAGGAGCTCTGGGCAGCGATCTCAGCACTCCCACAGCAGCGGGATGCAATATCCCTTCCTCAATTCCTTCCACAGACCTCGGGCTCCCCCACCAATCCTCTCCCACCGCCCCACTCTCTGCCTTCCCCATGGAAACCCAAACCAGAGCACATCTGCCCCACAGGATTTTACAAACACGGCCCTCGGGAGGTCCCGCTGCACTGCCCCCCCCCCCCCCTCCATCCCACCCCACCCGCAGGATGCACAGTCTCACTCCGGCTCAGCCCCCCTCCCCCCCCCCCCATGAGATGACGAACAGTTTGCACTCTGCTGCATCCCCTGCGTGACACCCAGACACCATCACCCTCCTTCCCCTCCCAACACATCTTCTCCACCCTCCAAAGGCTCCGAGGAGCGGCGCTCCCGAAAACATCAGCGGGGTTACGCAGACTACAAAACGCACCCATCCATCTCAAGACCCCCCTCTTCCCCCCCCATCCCCCCCAGGACACTCCTCGCCATGCCCCGCCGTACTGCTCCCTCACGCTCCGCTGAGGCTGAAGATGCTTTAGGCAGCACATTTGGGAATGCAGGGGAGAGACGCTGTGTAAAATCTCACTGCACGTCAGAGCTCCTGAGCTGCTCCCAGAGCTGGGCCCAGCACTGCCCCACACAGTGTGGGTGCTGTGGGATTGCTAAGTAACCCCACACTGTGCAGGGCCACACGCAGCCATCCCCGGCCCCGCAGAGCAGCCCACCTCGCTGCTTCCAGGGCCAGGAGGGATCGGAGCGCGGAGCGATGCTGAGGTAGGAGAGGCAGTTTGGAAAACGCGAGTCAACAGAACCCTGCCTCTTGGCAAGGCTGTGATGTGAACCAGAAGGAACACGTATTAATCTGGAAAAAAAATATTTGTTTTTCTTAGCTTGTTTCACAGCCTATTTGCCATTTAGAGCCTCCGTTTGGAGGGAGGCAGAGTTGTTAAATGACTGTTGCTTTTTTATCCACAGTGATGGGGATGTTTTCCTTTCCATAGCTGCGATTGGAAAAGAGACCTGTTGTGGCTCTGCCTGGGGTTTTCCTTGGATGCAGACACTAGAAACCAGAGCCACAGCAAAACCATACTGTGCAGGAATCCTCCTGTACCCTGCACTGAGCATCGTGTCCCTCCTGCTCCCTCTGCAGCACCCAAGCAAAGGCAGCACTGAGCTCCAGCACAGCCAGGATCACCTCTGAAGCACAGCAGCATGCTCAAAATGAGGAGAGGGGTTGAGAAGTCACCCCAGGCCACCCACAGTGGCTCGAGCTCTTCGGGACCCCCAACTTCCAGGTGCTCAGAAACAGCCCACCCCACTCAGGGCACTGCTCATTCCCCAAGTTTCTCACCCATACAGACACTGCCTGTGTAGATGATGCTGGGTACACACTGAGCCCCACAGTTCTAGGATCAGTTCCCCTGCACAGGGATGCACAGCCCCATGCTCTGCCCAAAGGCATCACCCCACAGAACTCTGGGAACCTGCACAGCCCCCACAGGGTGGGGGGCGATGCAGAATGGCCCAGATGTGCTTTTGGCAATGTCAGAATCCCTGACCCACAAAAACCCGAAGCAGAACATGTAATACCCAAACAGAAAGTGATTGCATGCTTGGTCGTGGGCGAGTGCAGCCTGCAAAGCTCTCTCCTGCACCAGAGGGATAAGGAGAGAGAGCCCGTGCTAATGCACTCTGAAATAATGCTTTTTCAAAAACAATTTGTGATAGATTTCATAGCGAAGTTATGCAACATAATGAGCAAATCTAAAACATAATTGTCACTGCACATTAACAGCAAAACCCCAAGCTTCTACTACACTAACAAACTTATTAAATCAGCGAGCATTGCACTGCATCAGTCAATTACTCCAGCAACGCTAAGATCACCAGAACAATCTGATATCCATTACAGAGGGAGGAGGAGGAGGAGGGAGAGCGCGCAACTGGAGCTGCCCACAGCGTGACATGTTCTGAAGCATCACATGTCGTTACATTCCTGTTGCAGTGCTGCACCTCTGGGATATTTGCAGCCACATCTCTCGTCCGTAGAGTAAGCTTGGCATCTGTCAGAGCAGCTCTGATGCCCGGCTCCATCCCTGCACTCAGCCCTGGCTCTGGGGCACGCCAACCCCCATGAGGGCACACGGGTTGGCACAGCCACAGCTTCAAGCCCCCAGCACTGCCATCCCATAATACTCCATCCATACGGGACCGCCAAACACAGAATAACCTCATTTTGAGGTGAGCTTAGGAAGGCATCCCCGCAAACACCTGGAGCAAAAGCGCGCCTCGGTGTAGCGATTTGACACCGCGCTAATTATGCAAATTAATCACTGGTAAATCAGGTGCGCGCGCGTGTGTATTTATTTATTTAGCATCTTGCACAGCAACCAGGCAGGAGGAGCACTGCCCCGTTTACCCCGATAAGGACTGCCTGGTAACACGTTGCACGACCCCACCTCCTTCCACACACTGAATTCCCCATTGCTTCGTGGCTGCGATGCGTCACCGCAGCGAAGGAAGCGTGCTGGGGATGCTGTGCTCTTTTAGGAGAGATTTTCTTTCTCCCCTTCTCTTCGCTCTGAGGTTCTAAAAGTTGAAAGACAAAGCAGAGCAACCGACGTCACCCCAGAGATGGAGAGGGGCTGCCCCCACCGTGCAGTGCTGCCCACCCCGCTTCGTTCCTAACACGGCGCTTCGGGAGCAGAGAGACGACTCTATCAGGGGAACAAGAGCTAATTAAATTTACCGTGATCGGTGGAGGGGAAATTATTTAATATTCTGCACAGAGTTTAATATCTGAGAGCACGAACAGCCTCGTTCCGTCCCGGTGCTGGGAGCAGTGCTGTGTGGCACACGGGGCAGGCAGCGCTGACCTGCAGCACCATCACCCAGCCCTGTTCTCATGGCCGACGCCTTGTGGCAGCTCAACCCCTCTGCTTGGCCCAGATTTCAGGGAGCAGGAGGGCACCCAGCCCCCTCCCCACAAGACCTTTGGTGCTCCCATCCATCCACGCTGCAGCTCTCTCCTCGTGTTGGTTGCTGGGACCACTCCTCCCCTGAGCAGTGCATGGCATGCAGTGCTGCAGACAGACAGCAGCTCCGTGCTGGCCCTGCACACATCTGGGGACCACAGGCACCGCAAGTCCCCACCCCACCTCAGCTCCTTCCTCGGCTGTTCTGTGGTATTTAGAAGCCAAACATCAGGCTCCACTCGCTGCCATCGAGACCAAAAACGCAGTGGGCACTTCCCAAAGCTCCCATCCCACTGCCTTCGTCCCCTCCGCCCTTCCCACCGCTCGCACGCTCACGGGGAAGTGATTACAAGCAGCAATAATTTCCCTTCTGTATTTATGTCACCAATACCTTCAGCTAATTCCTGAGGCTGCCAGCATGGAAGCACTAATACCTCTGCAAAAGACAAAGCAATTATTTCTAAACATAGCTCCCTTCCCTTGCGCTGTCACCATCTAAATCACTAAACCCCTGCTCTGTTGACAGCATCTTCTTCTAAGTAGCAAGGGGGGGAAGCAGAAAAAAAGTTTGGTGGTTTTGTTGGGTTTTTTCCCCCAAAAAAAGACATACCCAGAGGCATCAAACCAACACCCCACCCAGCCCAGCACTGAGCACACCCCCAGCAACACCCATAGGGCACTGCCAATGGGGTCGGCCCCATGGAGCGGGGCAGCACGAGGCCGAGTTCTTATCAACTGCCCCTAAAATCTCTCTGTAACATCTCACATCCAACCTACGCTAGCACCGACAGTAATTAACAGCTATGTTTTAATTAAACATTGATTAACTCCTAATTAGTCTAATGATTAGTCACCTGAAGGAGACAAAGCAAAATACAGGATCTGCCAAGACAGGAGAGGGAGAAGGCAAATGATGAAAGATGAGAGGCGACTGAAATTCCTTCCCCGCTTCCCTCCGGGCCAAATGTTTTCTCTCATCCCGCTCCTTTATAAATGAGCCCTTCGATGTGAATTTCTCGAGTTGTGGCAACTCTGATAAAGTCTCCAGTGAGTGATGCAGAGGAGACGGTGGATTTTTTTTTTTTCCTTTTTTTTTTTTTTTTTTCCTCCTTTTCCAGCAGATTTCAGCTCGTTAATGCAGATGAAGAACCTTTCCCTGCTAGGACCCAAATTAGTCTACGTATGGGACGTACCCGACGGCACAGGTAGGCTCGGAGCCCCTGCCCTCCCGTCGCACACAGGAGCTCTGCCAGCCCCTCGCCTGTAGGACCCCACCGTGGGAGATGCAGAGCCTGAACCCCCCCCCACAGGCTCTTGCAGAGCCGCAGGTGGATCGATCGCTTCGCTCATCTCATCAGAGCGGGACCGGTACCGATCGATGCACTGAGGGCAGAGGGGGAGGCAGCCCAGGGGGTGCCACCCTCCTCCTCCTCCTCCTCCAGCAGCATCAGCAGGGAACCACCAGAGCTCCCCGTGCTGCCACCCCCCCCGCAATCCCCCCCCCCCCCCCCGAGGGTCTCTGCAAAGCATCTCCCTCACCCCCTAGGAGCTGGGGGGCAGCAGGAAGGGTCTGTACCCCCCCGAAGCCCCGCAGCTCCCTGCATGCTCACCCGGGGGCTCCCAGGAATGCCGCGGAGATCCCAACGCGTGCGCTGCATTCGGCCGAGGGCCGCAGGGAGAGACGGAGGTGGCTACGGCTGCTCCGTGCTTCCCTACAAAGCAACCTGCTTCCTCGGGCTCTTCTGTTCTTCCCCGCTTACGCAACTGCAAAAAATGTAGAGGGAAGGAAGAAGAAGAAGAAGGAAAAAAAAATAGAAAAAAAAATCCCCTAGATGCTAATTTACCCGAGGAGCTCCAGCGGGTTTGCTCAAGAAGGCACTTTCAGCAGAACAGAGGGAAGAGAAAAGAAAAAAAAGATATATATTAAAAAAGATCAGCTGTAACTGAAACAGTGCTGCTACAGGAACCCTGCAAACCTGCCTGCACCCTGCTCAGCTCCCGATGGGAGAAGCAAGCAGCAGCAGTGCAGCAGGATCCCTTCGCAAACCCTGCACCTCTTTGCAGCTGCACAGCCCTGACCCAAAAGCATGGACAGCCCTGGCCCCACTGCTCACCCCTCCCTTCCCAGCACACCCAGCCACAGGCAGGGGGCCCTCAGCCCACCCCCACCCCCCCCATCCCTTCCTGGGCACCTTTGGTCATCACAGGTTTAGTGGTACAAAGCACAGCTCTGTATTAGCTGAGGCCGGTGGGATTGATTTCTTGTTTTGTTTTAAGTGCAGCTAATCTAATAGTTAATTTATTTAAATTGATAGGGCAGAGAGAAATTACATTTCTATCTTCTCTGAATAGATTTTATACCGCCTGTGACCCAGGTGAGCTCAGAGCTGGGCTAAAGGCCCCAACACAGCCCTACCACAGCTGCCTCCATCAGCCGTGACATTTCTCATCTCATTACTGCCATTTTAGCCAACAAACCAGCACAGGTTTCTTTTATCACAACACATTATCCATGGGTACACAGCACCTGCCTGAATCCCCCACAACAAACAGCGGGTCCAAGGATGGCTGTGGAGCTGAGAGGTCCAAAGTGGGGTGCAGGGCACCCAGATGCTGCCCACGGGCAGAGGCACATGTAGAGCCCCCCCCAGCCCTCACTCAGCTATAGGTTTCCTGTAAGAGCCAGCACCGTGCCAGATTTATGGAGGATGCTGCTCAGTATTTCACGAGTGCTGCAGGCAATCCCATCGCTGCCACTGCGGCTGCACAGAAAGCACTTTGTAGATTTGATTATGCGATAAGGGGCATCAGAAATGCAACTTGTTGCCTATTTCCCAGAGTAATTAATTTTGTCTGTATTGAACAAATGACATAATTTGAAGATTTCTAGGTTATGGATTAAGTAAAGACCAGATGAGAGTGTCCTCATTGGCTCTGAGATTAATTAACACCAAGAGGCGAAGCGAGCTCTCTGCTCTGCAGGATTGGTTTGCTGACACATTTTCGATCCACCAGCCCAGCCCAAGGCTGACCCCAAGGACAGTGCTCCCAGCACAGCCAGGCTGTGAGCAGCAGCCCCCATCAATCAGGACACAGGGGCCCCATTGGGACGTGCTCCCATAGCAGGACACTGGGGGATGCCAGAGACACCCAAACTTCGGGGCTTCCCCAGGCCATGTTCTCCAGCTACAGGGCAGGCACAGCACAGGGCACATCCACACAAAAGCACAGAGGAGCTCAGGACAGGGATTTCCCCTCACCCATCTCAGATTCACTTTAAAATTCCCCAAGTGGGGTCGGAAAACCAGGGCTCCGTGCGGCGTTTATTCATGAGCCAGGCGTTCCATTCAATGCGCCTCGCCACGCAGGATCAAAGATACAGAGCAGCACCTAATTAATTATTTTTTCCTCTTCTTCTGTAACATCCCCTCGTCGAGCGCCGAGTCCCGGAATCTAAAAGCCTCCCTTTTCAATGACTCCGCATAATGAGATGGATTTGGACTCCAGCAAATTTGTTCGGTTTTATGGAGTATTACATGAAAATGCTGTGAAATTAAGTTCTGTCTTTGCTATCACGCCATGGCCATCAGAGCGCTTTTATGTACAGCACTGAGACTAAAAGATGGGAAAGTGAGTCCTTGCTGCAGTAATGTGGCGAACGGGGAGAGGGAGGAGCCGTGCAATGAAGATGACATGGTGGAGGGTGAGACTCGGGGAAATAATGAGGGAAACAAGAAAGTGATGCAGATAAGGAGAGTACAGACTGAGAGCCCAGAATGGGGCAGCACAGTAGCAAGGAGTGGCACAGGGGGTGTCCCCATGTCTCCTCTCAAGCCCCACTGCTGAGCCCGTCCTGTTCTCTCCTTTTCCCTTCCTCCCTTCCCACCTCTTCTCGCTCCCTTCTCACCAGCCCCGCTCTCTCTGCTCACCCCAGAGCCATCTATTTCTTCCCTTGGCAACTTTATAACCCATTTCCTCGCCTGACAGCAATTAAGCAAATGCTTCACTTCCAATCCCACGGCCCGTAAACAATGGAAAAATAAAACGCCATAAAGGGAACGGCACCAAGATCCGGGTGCACACACGTACACATGATCTGTGCAGGGCAGGGGGAAGCCAGGGACAACGTCACCCACGTCAGAGGCTGCAGACCTCCCCTCACACTGCTCGGCTCCCAGTCCCCAAATGCACATTTTGGGGGAGGGAGGCATTCCCAGAGCACAAGAGCTGCCCACACGGATGGCTGCGGCCTCATTGGCACTTGGATCAAACGAAACAGTCCTAAATAAAGAAAAAAAGAAAGAAGAGGCAGCAGCACTACCCCATGGTGATGTATGTGATTTTCAGTGCCCAACAAGGCCCCAAGCCTTTGGGGAAGCCACACTGATACATCGCACCTTTCGGCCTGGCCATGAATATCTTCACATCCCCGGGCTTAAAGAAACCCAGTGCATTAAATGGTGGCACTCAGCTCTCAGTCCAGGGAAAGCAGCAGCAGCCCACCACGAGCCCCAGCCACCAAACGGGAGCTGCTCCCACATTAGTGCGACGAGAGGCTTTCTGATGTACAAACCGCTGGGAACACGGAGCCCTGAGCCGAGGAAACTCAAACAGACACACTTTCTAATTTCCATGACAACTGTAACAGGGTATTGGCTCGGTTTGGGAGCGCCTGGGTGTGCAGGAATGCACTCATTAGGCACAGAGCGAGGAGAGAGGGTTCTGTCAGGCAGCGGTGCCCTGGTGCACATCGGCGGTGGGATGGGGCTGGGGGGCAATGGGAGATGTGTCCCCATTGGTTCCCACCATGGGATACACTCCACACCTCGAGGATGCTGGAGGGGACAGAGCAGGATAGGGCAGCGTAGGGACCTGAACCAGAGGCAGGCAGCTGCTGCTGGGATGTACGGGTCCTGTGCTGCTGCCCTGGGATAGAGCTGAGAGATCAGTGCATGGCCAACGCTGCTCAGCTGGACTGAGCTCAGAGGACTGAAGGACCAGCAAGCAGTTAGCAAGCGAGGGCGAAATCCAGGCGATTACTGAAAAGCTTGGACATGGCAGTGAATCCCGTCGCTGCCAACAGCATCCCCAAGCCATTAAGAGAAAAATCAAGATGTGGACAGAATTAGATTGGCCATAGGTGAAAAATGGCTCAATTATTTCTAGTGCCAGAACCGCAGAAGGACATTTCCCTCTGCTCCTGATCCACAACCTCCCACTAATTAGCAGACCTAGCAGAGAGAAAAATGCTCCGAGCTCTGAAGAGAGCAACAGCTCGAGACAACACAGCCACGGCCACATGCAGGCACATTTGTATGCGCTGCATAAGCTGGGCACAAAGCAACGCACATGCAGAATCGCATGCTGGCAGATAGGAACTTGCCATGAGAGGAGCTGGTTCCTGCAGCTATGGGGTGGGCTCCCGGCCAGAGCCAGCCCTACAGACCCTACCCCTCAGCTCCTGGGAGACAGAGCGCTCCGTCCTGCCCCAGAGCCTCTGCTGGGACCGCAGCACAGCCCTGGTCCCACGCAGGGCTCAGCAGTGATGCAGCACAGCAGAATCCAACAGCCCTGAGCTGGGAAAGGCACAGCCGGGATGGGAGAGCTGCGGGCATGAAGGGGAGGACAAAGCCTGGAGGAGAATCCAGCTCTTTGGGAACAGGCTGGAGGACAGAGATAACTGCAGGCGCTAGCTCACCATCCTCTCTCCTCTTTGTATGCAAGGATCTTTTAAGGCAACTGATGCATAAAAACAAGGAGAGAAAAAAAAAAAAAAAAGTTACCAGGAGGCCCTTCCCCCTCCCTGACAAACTTCTGAACATGCTGTCATCAAGAAAAATGATGCTGGCAAGAGAGAAATCCGCTGGGGTTGCTGGCAATTTACCAGGCTCCAGCCCCAATGAGTGTTTATCAATAATTTCAGGATCTGCCTGTCGCAGCCACCGGCTCCGCGCTCGGGCAGAGATCTCCGAGCAGCGCGGGTGTCAGCACCGCCACGGGGAGAGGAGGCACGATGAAAAGGGAAATCAATTAACTGCTCCTCAGGAGCAGGGATTTGCCAGCATTACAGGGAAAGGTCTGTTCACCTTGCTGTAACAGGAAAACACTTAAATGCTCCTCGGTGACACAAAGGCACGTCCCAAGCCGCGGCGAGCTGATGCCGTGGGCAGCTGAGCTGCAGTCAGGGACAGCGGTGTTGCAGAGGGTTGCTGCAGAAGAGGGAGCAATAAAGCAGCAACTGCTGCATGCACTGAGCTGCCCACGGCCTCTGCTGGGGCAGCTGCACACCGCACAGCTCCCCAGCAGCTCTATGGGGCAGTGCTCAGCCCCTGATCCACACCTTTCCACGTGCCCACAGCCCTGGGAGGGGAAGGGAGGCAAGGTGCAAAGGAGCCTGCTCTGAACCAGGCTGGTGGGATGGGCCCTGCAGGCTCTGCCAAGCCACTGCCCTCTGCTCCCATGCTGAAGGCAGACACAGCACCCAGCCACCAAGAGCAAGGCATTGCTTCTGCATCACCGTGCCTAAGAGCTGCTAATGCATCCAACCTTCCTGAATGGGTCTAATGGCTTACTGAGCCAAGGGCTGTCATTCTCTGAACCACCCCGCAGCAATGAGCTGCACAACACGGCCAAGCACTGCATGAAAAAAAAGATCTCCTTCTCCTCTATGTTTTAAAGCTGCTGCCTGCTGCATTCGATACCACATATTTACGAGGAATGGTGAATATTCATTTCCTGTTACTCACTTTTATGCCACTCCTGAGTTTATAGAACTCCATAGTATATCACTCCAATTGTCTCTCTAACCAAAAGAGCCCTCATTTATCAGGCCTTCCTCAAACAGAAGCTGTCCCGTGCCTTTGATCAGTCTTGGCACCCTCTTTTCTGGTTCAGCCACCTCCTTTCTTTGATTGGAGAACCACAACTGCACAGAACGCAGAGTACCATTCCTCAGCATAACACCGCTGTTCTGTTTTCAGACTCTCTGCTAACAACTACTACCAATCAATTTGCCTTATTTGACTGACACCAGGCAGTGAGCAGACATTTCCATAGAACTGCCCATACAGCCTGCAAGATCCCTTTCCTCAAGTGGGAAATATTGAAGCTTCGCTTTGCCAGGTGGTTTTTTTTTCAGTTGAGAATGTGTTCTCATCTGTATTGCTCTGCTTCAGCACTCATCTGCTATTTTACCACCCAGCTACTTGCAGCCCTGCCCAATCAGCTCCAAACTATCCCAGCTATCACAGATAACTCTCAGATGAGACAGATAGAGGCGGATAAGACACCAAACCTGCAGACCCCTAGGCCAGCTCTCCTGCACGGGGGCCAACATCTAATTACTAAGGTTGGAAAAGACCTCTGAGATCCCCTAGTCCAACCATCCACCTACCACCAATATTGTCCACTAAATCACATTCCTTAGTACCACATCCAGACGTTTCTTGAATACCTCTGGGGACAGTGACTCAACCACCTCCCTGGGCAGCCATGTACATCCCCACATCCTCCTTCTAAAGCCTTTTATTTCACTCCGTGTTTCTCTGCAGGCAGTGCGACCCCAGAGGCTCAGATAACGAGGGCAACGATAGCAACATGCGAATAAGGGAACACGTGGTGGTTTTCTTGTTCAGTCAGGTTTTTAACTGCAAAAGCACTCTCTTTATGTGGCCTTCCTGAGCCATTCACAGTTCTTCCTCCCTCTGAGATGACTTTACACCTTCCTAAAGAGCAGGAAAAGCCCAAGCATCCTGCAGCCATTTGGCCAGAGCTGCAGAGACCAGAGAAGCCCAGGTTCCAGCAGGAATTGCTGCCTTGAGCCAGAGGGAAGCTACACCACCTGCCCCACAGTGACCCACGTCCCATTCCACGGGGGGGGGAATTCAGAGAGGATTTCACCTCCAGGCGCGTATTGATAGCAAGGGGCAAATCAATCGGGAGCAACACGCCATTAAAGCACAATTAGACTCTGCAGAAGGGTCGGGAGCACCGAGGAGGAATTTCAAGGGGGAAGAGCTCTGTCTGGTGCGGGGAGGACAGACAGAGTCAGCACCACAGACAGCGCCCGCAGCCCCGCGACCCCACGGAGCGCTCCGCACACCCCACGCGTGGGAACCAGAGCCCCACATCCTCCAGACACCCCCACCGGAGCCCTTCCGTGGCACCGCTACACAGCCCGCAGCACGGAGGCAGCCTGAGATCTTCTTGCTTCCCCTCACCAACGCGCATTTACTTCCAGAAGCCACGAGCATCCAGCCTGGCTGCCTCAAGCTTATAGCACACTTCAACCCGCTCCTTCAGAGCCGTCAAGGCCCGCCGGTCCTGCTGCCCCTCAGCATCACTCCAGCGATGAGCCATCCCACTGCCACGGGGAGTTCTGCTCCACGCAGCTGGCCCAGCATCCAGGCTGCAATCACACTGGGAATGCTCAGTCCCGCACTCCCTCTGTTAGACTTCAGACATCCCTTCTGAAAGGAGTAGTTCTTAATTAATATTAATACCCTGCATCATGTCAGATCTTCTCATGTATTTATGCTCCCTCCCTGGGCAGCTTCCCTGCCTGTCTGCCTCCCTTCCAGCAGCGAGGTGATGACGCAGGCAGGTCCTGTGTCACCAGGTGCTCCTGAGCCTGGCGTGGCTGTAATGGATTGGTGACACTGTTATATTTATGGGTATTTCAAGGGAAAGAAAAAGGCTAGTGGGTGTTCATATGTTCTTGCTGTATTATTTAAGAGAAGCCATTTGAGAGCACAGGAGAAGCAGCGTCTGCTCCCAAAAGGAGGAAAAATAATGGAGGGGAATATTTGCAAAAAGCTCAGTTAAGTAAATATTTTATGCCCAATAATGTTATGGCTTTTGAATGATGCATGCAAGGGAGTTGAAAGGAGGTGAGGCACAGAGCGAGGCAACATACAGTGTGTGTGGAGTGCAAAGGTGTTCGTGTGGGGGGAGGGCAGAAGGAAACACTGCGTCCTGGCTGCTGCACCTCACCCCAGCTGGGAGAGCTGCGGGAACAGGCAGCACAGCAGGGAAGGTCTGCCCTCAACTCTGAACTGACAGTGCCCTTTTGCATCAGGAAAGTTAGAGCTGACCTTACAGAGGAGCGTTTTTTGGCCCCAGGTGGATGGCACTGCTGACACACTGACCCTTCTCCTCCTGCGTTTGGTGCCACATCATAGGGAGGGATGGTGAGAGAGATCTGCATCTCACTGACCGAGACTGAGGGGCAGGGGCACTGGGGGCAAGGAACTGGAAGACAAGCAGATGGTCCAGGAGGAAAAGGAAGATGGGAAAAGCAGAAGGAAGGCCAAGCAGGCAGAGGGAGGCAGCAGGGCTGCCAAGGGGAGGAAAGCAGTGCTGTCACAGGCAGGAATGCTGCTCTGACCGAGGGAATTCTGCCACTTGCAGGCAGAAGCACTGTGTGAGCATCAGGCATGAGGTAAGTGCAAAAGGGAGTAAAATACCATTAAGTGTAATAAGAAATGTACTTGATCAATGAGCTCTGCAGCTGAAGATCAATGGGAGGCAGACACAGCCATTAGCTAAGAAAGCTGAGAAAGAGCCCCAGGCTCTGATGGAGTGGTCAATACTGGGTTTAACTGAGCAACAGAGGAAGGGTCCCCAGCAGGGAGCAGATCCAGGCTGCAGCCAGGAGAGATGGGGGCTGACCCCACACCCCCCACTCCTCAGGGCTCAGAACCCCAACTGAAAGAAGAGCCCAGGCTGTGGTTTGTTGAGAAGCACGCACACACAGGAGGGACGTTTAATCGTCACCCTCTGAGTAAATTCTGAGCCACAGCCACATGGGTAGCAGCCCTGGCTCCAAGCCTCGCCCTGCTGGCAGCAAAGCCACTGGCTGCCTGGCACCAAGAGCCTGCCACGCTGCTGCCCAGGACTCCACCAGGCACCCGACTGCAGCACCGAGCTGACCTCACTGCTGAACTCAGCTCCACACTCCCTTCACACACCCTCTGGGGCTTTCTGCTGCAATCCTGACCCATTGCACCACTTCTCACTTCGCCGAAGCCCCACGGCCAGAGCCTGACCTCAGTGAACTGAGCTAGCAGAGAAGAAAAGCAGCGCTGATCTCTGTGAGCCTTCAGGGACTAGACACATAACCAGTGATGTCTCAGGAGGATTAGAGCCTGGGGTTGTGCTAAAGGCTGAGTCTGTGCGTGAGTGTGAAGACAACGAGACAAGCAGCTGTCCCTTGGGGTCCCTCCTGGGGAGGGCTCCTCACTCCCTCTGGGGAGGAAATAATAGCCCCCCTCCCAGGGGGCTGCTCCTGGCTCCTGCCACAGGACGTGCTCCAGCCCTTCATCACTGCAGGCTGCACAAAGCATGTTCCCATCATTGCTTCTTGCCTGCAGAGATGGTGACGTGGTGACCCCAGGCTGTACAGGGGGCACAGCTTTTTCGGCTTTTTCGAGCCCTGCCCCTCCCCAGCCCCCACACACAGTGAGAGTAGCTGGGCACACAAGAGGTGCCCCCTCCAACGAGCCACACCTGCCATACTGTGCAGGGAACAGACCCTGCTCAGCTCCCATTGAATCCCAGCTGCCCCAGCACAGGCTCCAGCCCCACACACCTCCCACTGTGCACAGTCCAGGCCACTGAGCTGCAGAGTTCCTCCTGGCTCTGCTCACCAGAGCCACAAGGTCCTGGCACTGAGTACTTTAATGGCACTAATGAGCTCACCCAGCTCTGTGCCAGGAGCCCAGAGGAGCACAGCAGACACACCCCATGCATCAGAGGAAAGAGTAGGTTCTGTGCAAGCACGCACAGGAGCAAATCAGGACACCTCAAGCTACTGTGTTCAGTTACCTTCCACTCTCCTAGCTACCTCCCCTCCCTTTTCCTTCCTTCTCCCTCTTCCCAGAGAGCTGTATGTGCAACACTTCAACCATTGGGTCAGGATAAGTGCCATACATGAAAGAGCTCTCTGAGGTTGGGCAGCAAAGCACGCAAAAGGTGATTTCGTACTTTCTATCAGCCCACCCAGCCAACCTGCCAAGTGCCCAGGGAGGCTGTCACTGGGCCTTCCTGTAGGGGACAGCAGCCACACACCCGCCCAGACCCCACTCCTCACCTCTCTGGTAGGTGCACAAACACCCAGGTCTATGCCTTGCTCCCCTTTCTAGAAGTTCCTCCTCCAGGAGCTGGGGAAGGCAGCAGCACCAAAAAGACAGCTGGGATGTGGGAGGGCGATTATAAAGCATCTCATCCCTCCCCCTGGCAATCAGTGAGGCTCACCTGAGCCTGCTCCTTCACCCTGTTAGCAGGGAGCAGCTCCAGCTGTGCCAAGTGACCACTCCATGGCACAAAGCATGAAATCCCTGTCTGAAACTCAAGTGGCAGCCCTCGTCCCGCTCTCCTGAGAAATCTGCAATTTTATTTTCTGTTTAAAAAGAAGGAAAGAAGGAATGAAATCCACGTGACCCTCACAGACCTCCGCAGGTGTCACAGTGGGCACTTGGCTTCCCCTTGGGTCAGCTCAGAGCCAGCTGATAACTGCATCAGCTCTAAGTGCAGATCAGCAGTGCCTCCAGGTAGAGCGGCCAAAGGTGACGTTCTTTATCAGCGCCTCATGCTCCATAGATACTGAATATCAAAATGTGCCTCGATATGCTCTTATTGCTAAGTATTCCACAGAGATTAGAGCAGTGTTTCCTCCTCAGTACCCTCTTCTCTTCCCAGTAGAGCAGATGGACATGATAACTTATCAGGACCTTCCCACGTGCTGTTCGTCAGTAATAGCACAGGGACTTATTGACCCACCTCAGATCAGCATGTGGAATATTTAGGGCTTCTCCCGAGCTGGGCAGGCGATAACACCTTTATCATGGAGCCCTTTAACCCCTCGGTGCCTGGCAGGCCCCTATATCCTTGAAGAGAGGACAGTACTGAGGGGATGCTCAGGGGTACCAAGGTCAGGGACAGCCATGGGCAGCATGACTTGTCTTCATGCCTCACCCTGGGAGAGGACATGCCAGGGGATGAGCCCAGGCAGATCTGGGGATAGTTGTGCTTAGCGAGGCAGGGGAATGGTGAGGCACATGGGTAGCAAGGCAGACAAGGAATACATTCAGAACCTGAGCAGAGAGGGAGATGAGCAAAGACACAAAGGTTGAGAGTTCAGGCCCTGGGGACCCATGTCAATCTCTGTTACATAAGTCTAGAAAAGCCTTAAACTTGGTTTTGCTGAGAAAGGAGTTGTCAGCAATGATAAAACCCTGAAGAAGTCATAAAAATTACAGACAGTGATAAAACGGGACGTCACCACAGTGAAGCTTCACAGCAGGCAGTGGGACCAGGCACAGAGGGGTCCCCGTGGGGTGGGGACATGGGCTGCTGGCACACGGTGACAATGTCCTCTCTCAGGCTGCCCTGTCCTTCTCCAGCACAGCCCATCACCTCGTTCTGCTTGTGGCAGAAAACTCATTGACCCCTCAGCAGTAGGAAGAGCACACAGCACCACGGATGGAGGGGGCAGATGCGGTGCTGGAGGTGGGAGGAAGTCCCAGCTAATCCGCTCCAGCCGGACAGAAAAACAGAGGCTCCTCCTGATACGAAGCTCTGACTGGAGCCCTGCACCCGATCAGCTATTGCAAGATTAGATAAGAGCTGAACTTAGTCCCCTCCTGCATATATTAATGAGAGCTCTGGATGCCTGCACTACCCCTCCTCAAGGGTGAGATGATGTTCCCTTCCCTGGCGCTGCTGTTTGCTGCCCTCTCTCTAGCAAGGGGCAGCCCCGTGCCACACACATCCAGCCGTGCCAAAGTCCTCCTGGTGTCCTTCGATGGCTTTCGGTGGGATTACGACCAGGACGTGGACACCCCCAACCTGGACACGATGGCTGCAGAGGGGGTGAAGGCGAGGTACATGACCCCTGCCTTCATCACCCTCACCAGCCCGTGCCACTTCACGCTGCTGACCGGTGAGTGCCACCGACCCGTGGAGGCATGGAATGGAAAGGGCAAAACAGGGGATGGGTATGGGAAAAGGAAACCGGGCCAAGCAGGACCAGCCTCGATGGCACGCTGAGCTTTAGCACATATGTACTTTGGATAAAGAACTGAGATGCAGCAGTGGTTGCAGAAGCAGAACCGGACCTGTGCTCAGCGGAGGTAAATAGCATCAGAGCAACCCGGCAGCCTCCTTTGATAAGGCAAATGATTTTTTAGACAAGGGAGACGCCGTACATCTCATCTTCCCGGACTTCAGCAATGTATTTGATACGGTGCCACACGGGAAATCATTAGTTAAGGTGGAGAAGATGAAGATTAGTACAAAATCTCTAATGCGGGTAAGTAAGCGGCTGCGGGGAAGGCAACAGCAGGTAGTGCTGAAAGCAGCGCCGAGCCGGAGGGAGGCAGGGGAATTCCTGCAGAATCGATGCCGGAGCCAATCTTATTTAAGATTTTCATTAATAACCTTGGCATAAAAAGAGTGGTGCATGCTAATGAAAGCCGCTGATGAGAAAAGGCAAGGGAGGCGGCGGCGGTGCAGAGGAGGGCTGGGACGTGGCGCAGAAGGAACTGCGCAGCCTTGAGAAGCAGGATGGTAAACACAGCGTGACATGTAACAGCACCAAGCGCCGGCCTGCCGCTGGCAGCAGGGATTTCTGCTCTCCGCCGGCCTCGTCCCTTGTGGATAACGGCAAAACAGCGAAGAGATGAGTTAAATACAGCGTGACGGTGAACCCCGAACGGGACAGAAAGGGCAGGAGGGGTGAGACCCCCACACCGGGTCCTGGGATGCTCCCACGGGGTGGGGAGCCCCACTGCTGGGTGAGACCCCCCCAGCACCCCCGCTCACCCCTACCCTGTATACCCTGTATCTTCCGGCAGGGAAATACCTGGAGAATCACGGGGTCATCCACAACATGTGGTTCAACACCAGCACGGGGGTGAAGCTGCCCTACTACACCACGCAGGGCATCGACAGCTGGTGGGACAACGGCAGCCTGCCCATCTGGATCACGGCACAGAGGCAGGCAAGTGAGCCGGCACTGCTGCCTGACGGTGCACGCCAAGCGACGGGCGAGCCACGATCTCTAGTGGCCACGAGCTAACTTCCTCACTGCGAGCGACAAGGCCAATTACACCAGCAAAAAGAAAACGAAACCCCTAGACAGTGGCAGGTATAATCGTGGTCGCCCTATTAAAAATAGCAAAAAAATAAATAAATAAATAGAAGGGGTGTTTGGGCTTTATTAAGATGTGAATAGAAAGAGTTATCCGCTCCCTGATTAAGGATAACCCAGCCAGATCTTTAGGGAGCAGACTGAGCCCGAGCACTCCATGTTCTGCAATGCAACTGCTGTATCTCCTCAGCCTCACCCAGGACCTGTGGGGGGGCTGTGCAGGGGGCCGCTCCCCCCCTCCCCGAGGGCTGCAGAAAGGCATTGAATCTGTCCTCACAGCAGGACCTGAGACCTCACCCCAGACACAAACCTCTGCTATATTATTTACCTGCCAAACCAGACCCGCTGACTTCAGGGTGATTGGAATAAAGCTTCATGCTAGGATGGTACAGACAGGTCACTGCTTCTGAACTTAGAACTAGTGTTGCTAACATAAGAAAACCATCAGAGAGGGGTTCTGGGAAGGGCAGTGCTTCCAGTTAAGCAATGAGCAAGAAAACTTTGTAAGAGGCCAGAGGTAGACACCAGGGGGCTGAATGAATCGATCACGTCCATAGGTAATAACGGTTGTACAGACAGGCAGAGTGAGTTCAGCTGAGTTCACACCATGTCTTCTCTAATAGGGTTTAAAGACAGGCTCCATCCATTTCCCTGGGACAAAAGCAAAATACCAAGGGGAAGAAGTGAACATGAAGCTGGTGGAGCCACCCTTGTTCAACTACAGCAACGAAACCCTCTGGAGACAGAACATCGACACTGCCATGGAGTGGTTCACAGTGAACAACCTCGACTTCATCACTCTCTACTTTGGCGAGCCAGACTCGACAGGACACAAGTACGGCCCCGAATCCACGCAGAGGAGAACCATGGTCAGCCAGGTGGACAGGACCATCGGCTACTTAAGGGAGAGGATTAGGGAGAGCGGCCTGGAATCAAACCTCAACCTCATCATCACATCTGACCACGGCATGGAGACGGTCATAAAGAGCGACGAGATCCACCTCCGGAACGTGGAGAACTTCACGTTCAGTGACATCCAGTTTGAGCTCTTAGATTACGGACCCAGCGGGCTACTGATACCGAAAGAAGGAAAATTAGAGCACGTCTATTCAGTCCTGAAAAATGCCCACCCCAAGTTACACGTGTACAAAAAAGAAGAGTTTCCAAAGAGATTCCACTATGCCAACCATCCCCGGATCACCCCGCTCTTGATGTACAGTGACCCGGGATATGTGATCCATGGGGTAAGATGCACATGCACACACTTTACTGTCTCTCTTGGATCTGCCTCTTTCCTCCTCTCCTCCTCACAGCCCACCAGGACCTGCCTGGCTTTATGCCTTCATTTTGACCCATCTCCATCTGAGGAAAATCCCAGCTCTTTGTGTAAAGACCTTCTCTTCTGTGCAGAAATAAAAGGGTATCGCTGCTGTTTTGCCCCAGAAGCCATGGTGCAGGACTAGCATGGACACAGAGTGTCAGCTGCAGGATCCCCTCCTCATCTGGCACTAAGGGAAAGCCTGAAGCCAGAACCAGGCAGCTTCCCACTGTGAACTTTGATACAACATTTGGGTTCACCTTCACTGAGGAAGGGACTCGCAAGGCAGAGCTGCCTAGAGCCGTGCCTAGGCAGCACCCTCCACTTTTTTCCAGGTTTACTGTTAGCAGCTCAGCCTCAAAGCCAAAAGGAACCCAAACAGTTGCAATTCCAGAATATGGGGACCTGGATGGAGGGAGCAGGGAGGGCACGCTGCTTCCAGGAGGCCGTGCTCCGGGGGGGGGGGGGGCTGAAGAGCTGAGCCGCTCCCATCTACCTGCCTTCCAGAGATACAAAGTGCAGTTCAACACGGGGGAGCACGGCTTTGACAACGAGGCCATGAACATGAAAACCATCTTCCGCGCCGTGGGGCCGGCCTTCAAGCAGGGGCTCCTGGTGGAGCCCTTCGAAAGCGTCAACGTCTACGCGCTGCTCTGCGAGCTGCTGGGCGTCGAGCCCGAACCCCACGACGGTTCCCTGGAGCCCACGAGGCCGATGCTGCGTGAGTGCCCCCGCGCCCCTTCGAGCCCCGACGGCGCGCCCGGCATCGCCGCACGGACAGCGCCACCTAGCGGCGGCCGCCCGCCGCGCACCCCCGCAGCAATCGGGTTTTAAAGCTTCCCCTCTAAGTACCGACAAGCGTTGGGGACACCAAAAGCTTTACGCTGCTGGCAGAGGTCACGAGCAGCATGGCTGCTGCTGGGGGCTGCTCGCCGTGCCAGATCCCGAGCTTCCCCCCACTGCATCCCGTCCAGCTCCTGGGTAACGCTGCGCTTTCGGTGTTGCAGGTTCCAGCGCTCCTCTCCTTGCTGCCACGAAGCTGCCAGTGATGCTGGGAATCGCTCTGATCCTGCGCTGCTGGGGAGGGGCGTACTAACTCCTAGCAGAGGTAACTTACTGCGCAGCCAGAAAGCTCTGTGCAGGTGCTGCCTTGTCTAGGCACGTTCCCTGCTTGCTCTTCATTCCTTTGGGCATTGTCCAATCTGAGCACTGCCCACCAGCCACGTTCCGCAGAGCACAGTGCTCGGGTTCTCGATTTGCTGCACAGAGCAGCAGTACCACCACAAGGCCTGGGCTAGAAACAAGGGTTGGACATCTCCCAGCCCTCCATTTACCTGTCCCTCTGCTCTGCAGCCTCTGTGTGCAGCAGTCGTTTGTCTAACCAAAACTTTCTGTCCCTTATGGCTTATAGTAAAAAAAAAAAAATGAGCAAACAGAACCTAGGTACCCTGAGCTCAAAACCTGCAGCATGGGGCAGAGGCTCTGGCTGCCATCCTGCAGAGCCACATCCACAAAACATCACCCACCCATAGCCCTGACCTCAGGGTACAGCTGCTCAGGGAAGCTTTGGGAGAAAAATACACCAAGCTGTAATCCTCGATGTTTCTTGGAGAGACACAGTCGGGACACACCAGATCACAGCAAACGCCCATGGGCAGTGGTTCACAAGCCCAGGACCACGCAGAGCCTGTGCCCACCCACGTCAGCCTTGCCTGGTGCTGTTCTGCACAGGGCTGATGTGCTATGGGTGCAGGGGGCCCTTATCCAAGGCCAAACTTTTCTCCTCTGCAGGAAGAAGCCCAGGATCGCTCCCAAGTGCTCAGGGAGCAGCAGAACTCCACCATCTCGGGGTACTGCCCTTCCACCCAGGGCATCAGCATGGCAGCTGCCCCAACCCCGTCCCAGATGCTGAAGTGCCTCTCCCCAACCCTGTGCCTCATCTCAGGGGCTCGATAAACATCTGTTGCCATAGAGATTTGCTCGAGCTGCCTTCCCTGCATTGGTTTCACCCAATAAGATGAAACAGGAGACGCACGCTTCACTCAGGAAAAAAAAAATAAAAAAAAAAACAGGAAGAAAATGTTTGGCTTGAAACCACATTGGGGGTGGGGGTCAGGCCGGCAGCATGCAGAGCAAACAGTCCATTAGGCAAACAATGGGGAGGCTCTGCAAGGGGACCCACACGGGCCAACACTGCAAATATTATTTAAAATAATATCAATACAGTAACTTTCAGAGTAATCCTACTGCGACCTTGGGGATTTCCACCCCCGGGCAGAGGCAGCCAGGGCTGGGGGTGACACTGCTGGTCCCAACGATCCCGGCAACCCGGCCCTCAGGAGCTGATAACAGAGGGATGTGCTCAGCCATGTGGTCACAGCACAGCGCACTGCACGGCTCCCCCAGGAGCCTTGCTGATGTGACCCCTTACCTAACACCGGGGCTGTGAACTCAGGCTGACATCCAGCAGACAGCCCTCGTGGACAGAGAGTGAGCACGGTGCTATCCCACCGAGCACACAGCTACACCCTCCACCCCACACCCCTGAGCCGCTGCTTTGACTTAGAACGGGGATGAAAAACGAAGGAAGCGTTGAATTAGTGTTATCTGCAGAGGATGCCCAGCTCCCTGGGCCGTGATGGAGGGGAGCAGCAGGCCGAGCGATGCGGTGCAGTACCGAGTGCGGGCGGGCGGTGGCCCCCGCACCGTGCTCAGCAGCCGGTACCGGTACCGGCCCCGCAGCGCCGGCGGAGCCCCTGCAGGGGTGGGGGCGATGGGGGTTGGGATGCTACGGGCTGCGCCCAGGTGCTGCCCGAACACGGAACAATTTCCATCCCGCCCTCTCCCTATCGCAAACCCCGAAGCCGTCGTCGAACGTTGTCCTCGAGTCGTTCCCGGCCCCTCCCTTCGCATCTCACACCTTGCACGCATTCCCCGCTCCACGTTTCCACCCCGTCCAAAGCGCCAAAGCTCCGCCTGCGGCCGCTCCGCCCCGCGCTGTGCTTTCCCCCCCCCCCCCCCCCCTCCTCCGACCCCACGTAATTCATTCCCCGCCGCCCCCCCCCCCCTCCCCGGGGCTGAGGGTCACGCAGCAGGGAGAGGCCTGTTGTGCATTGCATCCCAATTTGCCATGCATTTCCACACCATTTGCTCCCCTTTCTTTTTCCAGCGCTAGAAAGATGCTCGCTACCCAGGGGTCCAAACTGCTCCAAGACGGTAATGTAACAACAAACATCGCCATACATATATTTATGTTTTTATGGCACACAGTATGCGGGAAAACTACTGCTCCAGGGTCGGCCCGTGCCCTACAGCCCCTGCACAGCACCACGGGATGCAGCAGCAGATGCTCCTCACTGCCCCACGTCACACAGCTGCACTGTCCCATCCCCAGCTGTGCTCAGCCCGATGCTGAGCAGACCTCTGTGCCCCAGCTGAAAGATGCTTTGGGAAAGCCACCATTTGCCCACAGTAAATATGGCCACCATGGCACACATCCCCCCCCCCCCAAAGTCTCCTTCTTCAAAGCCAGGGGAGCTTTGTGCACTTGGCACCCCCCCCTTCATGCCATGCATGAGGCCACAGCTTCCCACCCCCAAAGCTGTGGGCACGACCTCACAGTGTCGGTGGGAGGAAAGAAGAAAGCCAAGCAGAAGTATTCAGTATTTCACCACCGGGAATGTAACTGCAGCTTCAACTTCTGGATGCCACAGAGGGCTCCTACGGGCTGACGAGCAGGAGGGCAAAGCCCCACACTGCTTCACCACAATGAAAACCCAACCGTGGCTGCGCAGAGACACCTGCACTCTCTCCTGAAGCCCATCCCAGGGTCCTCTAATCCACCTCACCAACCTCACCCCACGGTTCTGCCCTCTGGCTGCAGGCCCTCCTCCCACACCTGAGCGCAGCACAGCCCCTCCAACCACGGTGGCCCCACCACACAGCATTCCTGGCATGTCTGACATACCCGGGAAGAGCCATAAAACCACACTGCACCAGGTCAGCTAAGGGGTCCTCATCTCTTTTCTAAGGCACTCCAATTCTCGCTGTCCTGGTCCCACGCAGCCCAGCACCAGGGAAGGAGGGCAGCGAGGCTTTCAGCAACATCACTTTACCACTGCTGAGCTGCAAAGCAGAAGATCCAAACCCTACCATAAAACCTCACAAACTTGGAGCCTATCGGATCCTTTCTCATTCGCTTCCCAGTTTCCTCACTCTTCAAAGCGACAAGTTCAGACTTTTTAGTGCTTTCTTTTGCTTTTTCTTTCCCGAGAAGAAGTGAGATTTATTATTTAGCCACACAAGCTTTATTAAAGCCTGTGCCCGAGCTGAGGAAGCTGGCACACACCACACCAGGCACCACTGAGGCGGGGAACACCGAGGGAGCAAATCCACACACAGGGTTTGGATCAGCACGGGGTGACCTGCAGCGCCAGGGAGATGCACAGCACAGGGCTTGGGCAGAAAGCACACAAACCGTGGGGATGGGAGCCAGAGGTCTCAAGCTCAGCTCATGCAAAGCGAGAGTGGAGCAACACAGAACTCCTTCCCATCTTTGGGGATGGGAGCTTGGTGCAGCATCAGCGTGGGATGCTGGGATGCATGGTGCTCCAGGAACCTGGGTTGATCTGGAAATGAAGGGACGGTGCTGGTCGGGAGGGGCCACACAGGAACAACCACACACAGCACTGCAAACACCGCACACGCTCAGTCCCCAGCCAGAGCTCTGCTGCCACCTCCCTGCCTCAGCTTCTCCCAGGCTCAGGCAAACAAAGCACCAACACCCACCCCAGCCTCGCTCTCGGTGCTCTGGGAAGGGAGAAACCCACGATGGTGTTTTTGCATCCTCAGCAGCATCGACACCCCGGGTCAGCTCCCAAGGAGAGGTCACTTCCTCGGGGCTATCATCTGTCGCAGTGCCCAGCTCCGGGCCCTGCACATCCCTCCCCAGTACCCAAAGCACTCCAGCACGCAGCTCTTGTGCAAGACGAAACCTCTCCCACGGCTGTTGGCTTCTCCTGGACTGCTCACAAAGGCCAGAGCTGATGAAATCTAGATCAACTTAAACACAAAGAAAAAACCAAGGCGCAGCGCTGGCTTACACTGCTACATCGCATTCGGCTGGGAATAAAAAAAATATATACATATATATATAAATACACGCTTCTAACTCTTCAAACAATAAGATGTGCCACCACCCGCCGTCGGACGAGCACCGGGAGGGGACGCATCGCCCCGAGCTCCCGGCAGCTCCGTCCCCTCCCTCCACGCAGCGGCAGCGCGGGGCCCGGAGGTGCGCGGAGAAGGGATTTTGACGCCGAGCATCGCTTACCCGACACGGGCGGCCCGGGCTGCGGGCGGGCGGGACGCGCCATGGCCCGCTCAGCCCGAGGCGGTCGGGCTGCGTTGGTTCCTCGCCCCGTGGCTCTCCCGCACGGTTATTACCCGCACGCTCCGGGCCCGCGGCTGCGGACGCCGCGCGGTGCTGACTCATCTCCTCCCATGCCCGCAACGCACCGCGTGCCGCCGCTCCACGCCCCCCCCGCGCTGCCCCGCGTCGATCGGTGCGGGGAACGAGGTCGGGCCGGGCGCTACCGGACCGCCGCCCCAACAACCCCCCCACCCCGGTGAAACGCGGTGCGTTCCCCCGCGATCAACTGTTCAGAGCCACAAACGGTAGCAACGCAACTCCGGCGGCGGAACGCCTAACCTCCCCCCCCACCCCAAACCGAGCGGGGGCCGGACCGGGTCTCGGTAACCCCCGGTGTGTGCGGGGACGCCGCGCCCCCCCGGCCCCGCGCCCGTCGGAACAAAGCCCCGCGCCCGCTGCCGGTGCCGGGCCGAGCCGGAACCGCCCCATTGTCCCCCGCGCTGCAGGAAGGGGAGGGGTCGCGCAGACAATGCCTCCCCCCACCCCCCGCCGGCACGCCCCGCCCACCGCTCCCCATTGGCCGGCGGGGAATTTGGGGAGCCCCCCCCTATCCCCCTCTGCCTCCCCCCCTCCCCCCCCCTCGATGGGGGCGCGCGCGCTGCATTGTGCCGGGGGGCGCGCGGGGATGGGGGGGGGGGCGGGCGGGAGCGCGCGCGACCGCCGTCGGGGGCGCGCCCGGGGGCTCCCCTTCTGTGTGTGTGTGCGTGTGCGTGTGTGTGTGTGTGTGTGCGTGTGTGTGTGCGTGCGGGGCCGGCCGGCGCCATGGAGGAGCTGAGCAGCGTGGGAGAGCAGGTCTTCGCCGCCGAGTGCATCCTCAGCAAGCGGCTCCGCAAGGTGGGCCCCCCCCCGCTCCCCGCCGCCGCCGCCGCCGCCGCCGCTCCCGCCGCTAACGTGCGTCTCTCCGCCTCTCTCCGCAGGGCAAGCTGGAGTACCTGGTCAAGTGGCGGGGCTGGTCCTCCAAGTGAGCGGGGCGAGCGCGCGGGGCGCGGGGTACCGCCGCCCGACCGCTTTTGTTCGGGCCGCGCCGCTTCTTTTGTTTACAAATAACGCGGCCCAGCCCTCCCCCGCCGCCGCGTGGGGCCGCACACCCCCCCACCCCCCCCCCCGCCCCTCCGAGCGCGAGCACCGACCGCGCGTCCCCTCCCGCCGGGTGCCCGGGGCTGCGCGGGGATCTCCTCGCGGTGCTGCGGCGTGGCCGCCCCCGGCCTGCCCGGCCCGGGCCTCTGCCGCGGGCAGGGGGCTCCGCATCGCCGCTGCTGGGATGCTCCCGGCACGGCCGCCCCTTCCCCAGCCGTCTCCATCCGCCCGCGGCCACCCGCTGCCCGGCCATCCCCATCCCCCTCCATCCCCGTCCCCTCCTCGGCCACCCCCGGCCGTCCCCTCCCCGGCGCTGATGGCGGCAGCGCACCGCCGGGCACCGCTCCCCTGCTCGGGGCTGCCCCGGGACCCCGTTGTCCTCGGATGAACTCCCCGGGCCCGGTCGGTACTGCGGGTGCGGGGTCGGAGTTGGGGGGGGGGGGGGAGCATCAGTCCCCCACTCTCGCCCACTGCACGTCTTCTGTTCCAGGCACAACAGCTGGGAACCCGAGGAGAACATCCTTGACCCAAGGCTCCTCCTCGCTTTCCAAAAGAAGTGAGCAAACTAGAGATATTTCTTAACCAACGATAAAGTCAATTAACTTCTAATTGGCCACGCGTGCGGTGGAAGTTGTGGAAACAACAGCCCGAAGCTCCCCGTGCCTTTTGTGGCCCGGCTCTTTTGTTCATCTCCTGAAATTACCGTTCAGGTCCACCTAGGACGCCTCTCGCAGGGCTGGGTAAACACGGAGGATTTATGGCCCTGTGCACAATATGTTTGTGCTCCCGCTGCACAATGGGCGCCCGGCACAGCTCGTGCTGCCATCCCACAGCGGGGCTGAGCCGGGGGCTGGCTGTGCCCCGGGGATGCTGAGCACTGGGAGAGGCACCGGTGTGTGTTTGCAGAGGGCACAGCTCAGTGAGGGCTGAGGAAGTAACGGGTGGGAGAAAATGGTGTCCTCCGCCAGAGCTGGGGCCGCTCCGCTGAGCAGAGCTGCGATTGTTCTGCAGCTATTATACACCGGGCGTCAGGCTCGGGGCTAGAGAATAGCCAGCTGGCTGCGTGGAACGCGGCGCTGCCAAATATTTCGGCTCCGTATTAATAAAAATCGTTAAGGTTTATGGGAGGATTTAATTACAACTCATTTCTGCGCGCTTTTTTGTTGTTGTTGTTGTTGGGTGGTTGGGTTTTTTTTCCCTTCACGAGAGGAAGCCGGTGGTTATTGCAGGCGGCGCGCTGTTTTAATTCGCTGTATGCGCTGCAGCTCGGCGCTGTCCTTCTTAAATGGAGGAACGGCGCAGGAATCTCAGCAGTGCTCTCGGTGCTCAGCCTGGGTCTGTGGGGCTGGGACACCACCCCCAGCCGAGGGGGGGGAGAGGTGAAATGAGACCTTGCTGTGAGACCACCATTTTTAGAGCCTCAGTTCTCCTTTCCTCATCCTGCATCACGTACAGGAGCTCAGTACGCCCCGATGAGGTTGTGTTTCGTGGAAAAGAGGGTTTTTAATGTAAAAAAAAAAAAGGAGGGCAGAATTGGGCTTGTGGTGTGTTGTTTTTGTCGTGCAGGCTCTGTCTTTAAGCAGTGCCTTCTTTCAGGGAGCACGAGAAAGAAGTGCAGAACCGCAAGAGAGGCAAGCGGCCGCGGGGCAGGCCCAGGAAGCATGTGGTGAGTGCTGGGGGCAGCGGGGGGGGGCACGGTGGGCACTGCATCAATGATCTGGCACAGTGCAGGAGATGGAAGTGTTCCCCGGTGTCCCACCAGCCCTGCAGGTCAGCCCACCCGCCTGGTTTCATGGCTAGGACCTGCTTGTCTGCAGCCGGACAGAGCTGGGCGGTGTGCAGTGCCCGCAACAGGGATTCAATTGTTTGTGGTGACTTTTTCTCTGTCCCTCCCCATTGCTCCTTAGGAACCGGAGATGCCTTCGAAAAGTAAGTCGAGCAGCTCCTCTTCCTCCACGTCCTCCTCTTCTTCCTCCTCTGATGAAGAGGATGAGAGTGACCTGGAAGCGAAGAGAAATCCCCGCGGCAGAGAGACCCACCCGGTGCCACAGAAGAAAGCTCAGATCCTGGTGGCAAAGCCAGAGATGAAGGATAGTTCCAGGAAGAAGCGTGGGCGGAAACCTCTCCCCCCCGAACAGAAAGCAGCTCGAAGGACCGTCAACCTGACAAAGGTGCTGAAGACATCCCGGAAAGAGGTGGGGGGCAGCGGCAAGCTGCTGGGGAAGCTGCAGCCACAGCATGGCACGCAGGGCACGGGGCTGGCAGGGCTGAAGGAGGCACCGGGTGCTCTGTCCGGGCTCAGCTCTGGGGGGTCCTCATCTGAAAACCTCCCCAGTGCAATGAAGAGTGGCTCCAGCAGCCCCAGCCGAGCCATCAGCTGGCAGAGCTCCATCGTGCATTACATGAACAGGATGTCTCAGAACCAGAGCTCGGCCGAGACCTCGCCACTGGGAAGGCTGGCGCTGAAGTCACAGGCATCCGGCAAGAGTGGCTTAGGGCTGGACTTAAAAATGAGGAACCAGAAAGGAGCTGGGGAGCTGGGGCTGTCCATGCAGGGAGCCAAGAGCACCAAGGTTCCTAGCAGCGGCACTGGAGGGGATCAGAAGTCGGGGTTCGCCGCTGGAGCCCAAATGCTGCACAACGGCAGCAAGACTCCCACGAGCTCCTCTGTGCCCGGAGGGCAGCAGGCGTCCAGCCAGGAGCTGAACCTCCAAGCTTTAAACCTGCAGAGCGTCAAAAACGGGCAGAGTGCAGCAGATGGGAGCAGCCTGCCTCGCCACGCCTGCGGCACTCTGCCCAAAAGTGCCGCTGCAGCTGCAGGCACAGGTCCTGCTGGGTCCAAGGGTGGTGGAACCGGCACCAGGTTGAACGCTGCCAGTGTGGGGGATGGCAGCAAGAGTGAGAAGCAGGCACGCAGGGCGGGTGCTGGTGACAGGGACGTGGCCAAGGGTGGCACAGGCAGTGGGCAGGAGGGGCATGCAGCCCCCGAGAGCCGCAAGGCGGCCGCCCTCTCCGAAATGAGTACAGGCGATGAGAGCAGCTCGGACTCGGATCAGGATTCGGCTTCCTTTCCCGGCGTGGGTCAGAACATGTCTGTCTCCATCCAGACCAGCCAGGACTGGAAGCCCACCCGCAGCCTGATTGAGCACGTCTTCGTCACGGACGTCACTGCCAACCTCATCACGGTGACGGTCAAGGAGTCCCCCACCAGCGTCGGCTTCTTCAACGTACGGCAGTACTGAGCCGGGGAGCCGGAGAGCAGGGAGACGTCCTTCAGCCTCCCTCGTCCTTGCCCAGCTCTCCCACCAGGTTTTCATTTCTTTAGGTACTGCCCCACAGCAGGGACTCGTGCAGTGTCCTCCCACCACCAGCTGCCCCGTGCCATCCCCCCAACTGTGGGCAGTGCCAGCTTGGACCCTGCAGCACCCCACAACCCCGGGACCTGCTGGGACCTGCATGCAGAGGGTTGGGGAAGGTGGTGAAACCTGCACAGAAGTGCCAGCAGATGAGAGCCAGCCCCTCCCTGCCTCCTCCCGTCCATCCGAGCCGGTGCTGCTCGCCAGGAGCATGGGCGCTGGGAGGTGACAGCTGGCAAGTTCTGAGCCAGGCTTCACTACACAAGGTTTGCTTTCCTTTATGGGTTGAGATGGCAGAGTGCACGGTATGGGGTCTGGCAGCAGGGAGAGGGGTGGAGGTGCTGCGTGCAGGGCTTATGCTTGGGAGAGAAGAGGGCAGCTCCGCTTTCCTCTGGGCAGCCCAAGCTGCCAGAGCAGCCACGATCCAAATGAGACAGCTCCCAGCGCCTGAGGGCTGCGGAACGGGGGTTTTCAGGGTACAGGAAGCCCAGCCACCCCCCTGGGCTATGTCAGTTCCAATGACAGTGAAGGCCACGACGTCTCTGTTGTGGTTTCTAGCAGAGGAGGAAATATTGTTTACATTTCTTCTTAAGGGAAAATCCTTTTCTTTAGAGGGAGGGGCACAAACACAGTGTAGTCGGGTCCAGCTGGTGCACTGTGCAGCCCCAGAGCCCAGCACCGCACGCTCAGCATCTCGCAGGGTCTGAGCCCCAGTGCTCCCAGCTGGAGGGCTGCAGGGTGCCCGCAGTGCCTGGCAGCATGGGGCAGTTGGTGGCATCCCATGGCCACCTCCCACCCTGTGCCAGCACCTGGGCCATTCACTTGGGCTTGTGATCACAGCCAATAATGGCTTTCCTACTGAGGTCTATTTCCCTGCTATAGATTATTCTTCCAAGCCAAAATTAACAGCAGTAGTTCAGGCAGAGTTTAATAGTGTTTGAGGTCATTTGAGTTCTGTTCATGCCAAACTCCTTCTCTGGAGATGGCACAGAGCCTGCAGCCTGCCAGCTCTCTGGGTACGCCCATGGGAAATGCTTCTGGGGCTCCCCTTTGTCCACAGGGATGGCAGCTGGCATTGCTGCTGATGGGGGCATTGCAGGGAGATGCCAGCACCAGATATCCCTGTAGCACCCGGGGCTCCCTGCCCCACGCACCAAATGTTTGCTAGTGGGCCTTTCCAAATCCAAACTGAACGACCATGTGCCTTTTGCAACTGTCCTTACTTCTGTGTCTGTGACACCGCTCCTACGTCAGGTTTGTGCCTATGCAAAGCTGGGTGGTGCCAGGGTCCTGGGGACGGCCGTGACAGCGGTGTGGGACACCCAGCTGAGCTGCTCACAAAGGGGAAGGCCCACGGGGACGCTCCTAGCTGGGGCATGGGGCTGCTGTCCCCACCATCTCCGTGTCCCCTCAGTGGCAGCAGGACTCTGCCATCACCGCTTTAGCTCTCGTGCCTTTCTGTTCACCAGCCAGTTCGATTCCAAAGGTGTTAAGGACGGTGAAAACTGTAACCTAGAATTTTTTCTACCCTCCATCTCATCCCACCCCCTGCCCCCCTCCATCTCCAGTCCCCTCCTGACCTCAGGTGCTCTGAGCAGAAGGGCCGTGCTGGAGGCTGCCCCCCATGGGGGGGTGCACAGAGGTCGGAGCTGGCGCGGGCCACGCTCACCACTCAGTGCCATTAGTATTCAAGGTCTACCTTCCTATTTTTTTATTTGGAGTTTGCTGCTATGGGTTTGAGCGTTCAGTTGTACGTCAAACAACCAATTAAAGGTTTGTCACTTGGCATTTCCTAAGGGCTTTCCGACGTGGAAAGTCCTGCGGTATTTGTATATTGAATGGATATTTTCTCCGGGCATAATCTGGTTAAGTATGCTTGTTGTTTTCCATTGGACTGGAAGGAGAGGCCGACGCAGCCGCCGTCCTTAGAAGCCTAGTATATTTTTATATATATATTTTGTACCAAAAAATAAAAGGAGTTGGCGGAGGGATGGGGATGGTTTCAGGGGATTCCATCTGCTCTGAGCTCTGCTCTGGGCACGGAGGGCTCCGGAGGTGGGGAGATGGGTTTTAGTGGGAGCAGCTGAGGGACAGCTGAAAACAAACAGTTGTTAACTCACGCCAATCGCCGGTCTCATTTGTATGTTTGAATTAAAAGAGAGAGCCAAATCATGCCTGTATGACACTTCTGATTGCTTGCAGCTACAGCTGGTCATTTGCTTTTTCTTTTCCGAGAACAAAAGTTGGAGATGTCAGTGCCCAGGGAATGCTCGAGGGGGTCCTGGGGACCCCCCCCCCCGGACACTCGGGTCCCCCCGTGCCATGGCATTCAGTTTCCTATGTGTGTCCTGTCCTGGTGCTCTGGGACCTTTAGGCTCCTTTTAATTTATTTCCAAGAAAACACTAGGAGTTGGCATGTCGGGTGGGGTTCTTTTTTTTTTTTTTTGTTTTCATGCATGTAACTTTTCCACTGTTCCTTTTTAGTAGATCAATAAATGTTTTTTTTATGTTTTTTTTTAATTATTATTATTTATTATTATTATTTTGTAACTCTTCAGCCCTGCTGTGGTCTCTGCTCCACGAGTAACGCCCTGCCCAGGGGGCATGGAAATGGGGGGTGGAATGGGAGGGCGGAGCGAGGCGACCGACGGCTGCAGGGGGGGGCAGGGGGGGTTGGGAGGGTCCGGGGTTTTCACACTCCACACTGAGCGAGTGGGGCACGGGGCTGAGGGAACGGGGAGCATGAAACCAGCTCCCTGCGAGGGGATGTCCTCAGCCCAGGCCGCTGCTCCTGCCCTCTGGGGGCTGAGAGCGGCGCTCTGAGCTCTGCCGAAGATGGGGATGGGGATGATGGGGGCCCTCAGGTGCCTCCGCTCAGCCCTACCCGGCCCCAGGAGCGGCCCCACGCGAGCTGGATCCGGGCACGGGCTGCCTGCTGAGGGCGCTGCGGGGCCGCGGACCGGCACCGGCCCCGTCCTTCCATCCCGACCGCCGCGGCGGGGCGGGGAGCGAGGCAGCCCCGAGACGGGCACTGCCCACGCCCAGGGTTCGCCGTCGAGGGGCCGCCGTCGGGGCGGAGGGGCAGCGCCCGGTTACGGGGCGGGGTCCGAGCTCCTCGGGCCGTGCCCCGGGGGCTCCGCCGGCCGCGCCCCCCCCCCCCCCCCCAACCCGCGGGTCGTCCCCACCCCCTCCGCACCGCCCCGGCCCGGGGCCCCGCCGCGCCCGTGTGAAAGGGTCCCCCCCGCTGGGCCGGGGGAGAAAGGCGCCATTGTGCGAACCTTTCTCCCGCTCCTACTTGACACTCATTTTCCGCGCACAGATGCTGACAGCTCTGATAATAAGGGGGTCTGCGCCTTTCACCCAGCGGAGGCAGAAAAAGGAGGTTAATGAGGACACAGCTTAAAAAAATAAAATACCCCCCCTCCAAAAAAAAAAAAAAAAAGAAAAAGCTTCCCCCATCACCCCCCCCCCCCAACTGCGAGGCCGGGAGAGATTTGAATACAAAGGCCGGGCTCGTCCGGACACGGCCCCGCTCCGCACCTCCCGCGCCGTCGAAGGGCCGCCGCTGCCGCCCGGCTCTGCCCGCACCCGGCCCTGTGCTGCGGGAACCGTGCGGGCCCGGCCCCGCTGCCTGCTCGGACACCCCGTGCCCCCTACGGCCGCTCCCGGCCACGCACGTCACCCGCCCGCCCCGTCGGAGCCCCGCAGCCCACCCCCACCGCCCCCTGCTCCGCTCACCTCCGGCCACAAACGGGAGAAAGACACGTTTCTATTTACAAAGTATATATTTAAACTCACATAAAAAGCAGGTCTCGTACGGACATTCACGGCTGGCAGAAGACACGTAGTTAAGCTTCACTTTTCCGAGACTGAGATTTAGCCGATTTTTTTTTTTTTCCTTTTTTCTTTTTTTTTTTCTTAACACAAGTCTTAGATTTAAATAATTCACGCACGCACACGCACCCCCACGCACACGCTCATCGGTATATACGTCGCTATGTACATACACACATATACACCCACATGTACGGCTTGCTCTATATACGTGTGCCCGGGTGCACACACACGGGGCTGCAGGAGGCAGAGCCCTGCACAGGGATCTCGTACACTCCTCAACCTTCAGCACCTCTGCAGGTGGAAGGGAGGACGGCTCTGTCCATCCTCAACCCACCCCACGCCTTCCCAGGGCAGCTGCTGAGCCCCGGGCCCCGACCCCAGCGCACAAACCGAGTGGAAAAAAAAAAAATCTCCAATTTTACAAAATATGCCTCGGAACGAAAGGGAACAAAACAAAGAAACAAAACAAAACAGAAAAAAAAAAAAAAAGAAAGAAGTCACAGACACGGCTCCCTTTGTACAGTCAATACAGCATCCTCATGCTCGGTCATCTGACAAAGGCAACGATCCCAAAAAACAGAAGGGGAGAGGGGCACAGAGAGGCAGGGCACGGCTCTCCCATCGGGTGAGCTCCTCACCGAGCTCCCCGCCAGGCCCCATGTGCTTTCAGCTTATGTGCAGCCCCCGGATCAGAAAGCGTTGCAGAGCTTCCTTGGGCCGATGAGAAAGGATGGAAAAGGCCCATCTCCCCCAGCCCTGGGCCCTCGGGGGCTGCCGGACGGATTTGTGCTTTCCAACTGCCAGAGATGCTCAGATCAACGCGCGAGGACACCTCCGCACTACATCAACTAAAGAAAATACAACAGGACAGCCCACCCCGACGTCCCCAAACCTCGGTTCGGCTGCAACGGAGCTCAGAAAGCAAGCAGAGGGGGTGAGGGATGCAGAAGGGAGAGCTGCTCCCCGCTCAGAGCCGCCCAGCCCCACTGCCACGGCACTGCAGAGCAGCACAGCCCCACCAGAGGTGGGCAGGGAAACAGAAACTGCAGAGAGCTGCCCGAGTCAGCAGGAGCTGCTCCGCGCAGGAAGATTCGGCCTCTTGGCTATTGTTTAACCAGCAGAAGAAAAGGGAAATATTTATTGTCTCTGAATGCATCAAGGTGGCTCTGGGATTTGTCAGGGATGTGGGTATTACAAAATGCTGTATCTCCCGACAGCCCGAAGTGAAACGTGGTTGGGAGAGGAGGAAAAAGAAAATGAACCCAAGCAACAATCCGCTTTCGATAGCAGCATCAAGCATCTCAACATGGGCAGCGACGCAGTACCCTCCCAAACCTCTCTGGCATTTCAGGAATGTAAACAGAGTTGTTGGCTTGCTGTTGTTGTCATCGTCGGTTTTTGCTGTTTTGGAAGTGGGTGGGGGGGAGAAAAAGAATCAAGCGACCAGACAAAACCATAACAGATTCTCAGCTCAGTTCCGTCTCCCACGACTGCTATGACATTTCTATTAAAGTGCATTTCAGTACCTCCCCCTCTCAGGAACCTCACGCGCAAAACCTCCTCTTCCTTCGCAAGGAAAGGTGATTCAAGTTAATACTCCACCAGAACGATCTCAGCCTTTTTATGGACTTCTGCTTTTCCCCGCCCCGATGTTGTAGCCGCTATTTGTTTTTCAATCTGGAAACGCCCCCTCCCCAGCAATACTGTCAGTTCAAGTGCTAACCTCAGCCGTCAAGGGCAGCAGCTCTGGATACAGCACACTTGATTGTACAAGCAACACCTTAACATCACAATCAAGAAACCGGGGCACCTCGCCCCACGGGGGAGCACCACGTCCCCCTCCACCATCCGTAGCATCGTATGAAAAATAAAAGAGTTCGAAACCAAAATAATTAGGGAAAAGAAAAAAAAAAATAAAATAAAATCAGAAGGTAATTCGCTATGAACATCATTCGTTATGTACAGCGGCTCCTGCAACAGATGCGTGAACTCCGTTGGTTCTCAGTTTTATTGTCCTTTCTAAGAGCAACTGAGCAGTCACTGTTGTCCCCATTTAAATAAAACAACTCAGAGTTGAAATATATATATATATATAGATATATATATAAGCATTTTCTTCTTAAATAACATATTTACATCTAATAGAAAATATAACTCTAGAGATAATCTTTCCAACGAAATGTGAGACGTGGGAGGAAAAAAAAATAATCAAAACTAAACCAAAAAAAAAAAAAAAAAAAAAGGAGAATGAGTGAATGAATTTAGGACAGTTTCTAAATCCTCTCCTGGAAATTAAAAAAAAATAAAAATAAAAACCAAAACAAGAAAAGAAAAAAGCCCACCAAGCTCTAAGCAAGCTTTTGTCTGGATCTAGCCCGAAGAAAAGCCCCAGCACCACCAGCAGCGGCAACTCATCGCTTCTCCTTAAAGAATCCTTGGTCCGTGCTGCTCTCCTTAATGGTGACGGTCAAAAAGTTAGAGGTCACGTCAGTGACCACCACCTTCTCCAGGTTGCTGAGTGAGGGACTCCACGACTCCTCCTCGGGGTCCCCAAGGATCCGGGCCACCGGGATGCGGGCGATGAGGGAGGGCCGCCCCGCCGGGCCCCCACCGTCACGGAACAGCCCACCCCCAGGGCCGGGCCCCACGGCTCCATGCAGCAGTTTGGGGTCCAGCCCGCCCGGCCCTTTGGGGTCCAGCAGGTCGGAGCGGTGCTTGGCCACACGTGGTGCGTAGGGGTCGGCAGTGCTCAGCTTGGTGCCCACCTCCAGGCGGTTGGGGCCGGGCACGGTGCCGGCCAGATCGGGCTCAGGCCGGCGGGCCAGCTGGATGACACTGTGTCCCGAGGAGAACTTGGCGGCCCCCACCGCCTCCTCCATCTTCCTGGCCTTGAGGTAGTCCCCCACTTTGTCCCCCGGCTCCCCCAGTTTCCTCTTGGAGGCATCCAGAGTCTCCGCCAGGTCCTTGTACAGCTCCTTCCTGGGCTTCGGGCCCCGCTTTTTGGGGGTCTCCCCGGGTTTCTCCTCCACCCGGAGGACGCGGTCCCGCACGCCGTCCGCTTTGGGCACGCTGCTGCTGCCGCTGCCCTGCGGGGTCAGGGCCATGTTCCTGAGTCCTTCCCGTGCACGGGACGTGGAGCCCAGCTCCTGCGGGGAGCGCCCGGGGTACGGCACCCGGATACCCCTGGACGAGTCGCTGCGGAACTCGTAGGTTTTGGCTTTGGCCTTCGCCTGGGCCTGCAAAGAAGACAAACAGCCCATGAGTTTGTCGCCTCGATGCGAAACCACAGCCCACGGGACCACAGCCCCCCGACCCCGCACAGAAACCCCACATCCGCAGAGGGACCGGGGGCAGTCCGCTCCCCTCTGCCCGCAGCGCTCCCACCTCACCTTTAGCAGGAAGGTTTTGGGCTTGGGGCCGCGCTTTTTAGGCCCGAATAGCTCCATTTCTCGCTCCCTAGAGGTGTCAAAAGAACCAAAGCTTCAATTCAGCATAGCTACAAGACAGCCACATATTTACAAGCGCAAGGGCTACGGCTACAAAAGGCCTTGTACCTCTCCTCGAAGGCCGCGAGCAGCCGGGCATCCAGGATGTTCTCCTCGGGTTCCCAAGTGCTGTACCTGAGGTGGGGGAGGGGGGAGGGGCACAGGGAGAGGGAAAGGCATCAGTAGCAAGCAACGGAAAGAAAAGAAGAAAGAAAGAGAGGAAAAAAAAAAATAGAAGTGGCACAGAGAAAGGGATCCAACTTTCCTCCCTGCTACAATGGAGCTACAAGGAGCCATCCCCCCCCCCCCCCCAGCAGCTCCAGGGCTGCGAAATCGCGTGCAAACAGCGGACTTACTTCTGAGACCAGCCCTTCCATTTTACGAGATATTCCATGCGCCCCTGCGGATGGGAAGAGGAAAAATAAATAAAGAAAGAAAGAAACGCGCGCGGAGGGAGCCCACGATAAACGCTCGCAACAAAGCTACGCGGGCAACGAGCGCACGCCTGCACCCGGCGCGGGTGTCAAAAACACGCGAGGGGGGGAAGGGAGCGGGACCGGAGGATGGGGGGAGGTGGGGGGGAGGGTGGGAAACGGAGGGAGGGAGAGGGGGGGGGGGGTTGCAACAAAAAAAAAATACAACGATAGGAAGAAGAAATAATAAGGCTTGTGCAGCAGCCCCGCAGCCCGCAGCCTGCAGCGGGGAGGCCGGCGCACAACGCCCGGCACGCAGCAGCGCGGCACGCACGCCCCGCACAGCCCGTGCATGCGGATGGGAGGAGGAAGGGCCGCCCCCAACCGCAGCCGGAGCCGCCGGAGCCGCCGCTGCAGCGCCGCTCGGCCGGGGGAGGGCGCGGGGAGGGCGGCGCGGCCCGGAGAAGGGCGATGGGGCGGCGGCGGCGGAGGGGGGGGGGAGGTGGGGGCACCTACTTTGCGGATGCGGCGCTTGAGCAGGGCCTCGGCCGCGAAGACGCGCTCCCCGACGGCCGAGAGCTCCATGTTTACGCGGCCGCTCGCAGCACACAGGCAGCCGCCAGCGCAGCCCAGACCATAATACTCCGCCCGCTGACGTCAGCGCCGCGGCCCCCCCCTTCCTCCTCCTCCTCCTCCTCCTCCTCCTCCGCCCCTCCGGGCCCCCCCCGCACTTGTTGCTGGCGGAGCCGGGTGGAATATTCCGCCCTCGCCGCATTGGCCCGGGCCCGGTGCCCGCCCCCGAAAGCCGCGCCGCCCCCCGACGTGAGCCGCGTCCCGATGAGTTAGGGGCGGAGTAGCGGCGGGGGGGGGAAAAACGCTGACCCCCCCCCCTTCCCCTCCGCGTCCGCCCCGCCCGCTCCGAGGGTGCCCCCCCCAGGGCGCAGCACAAAGGAACCGCCGCCACCGGGACGGGATGGGGCGGAGCGGGGCGGGGCGGCCCGGCCCGGCCCACTCGTGAGCACCTGGACGGGGCGAACCCGAGGGGGCGGCCGGGCCGCTCGAAGGCCCCTTCTCTACCCCACCTCCCCGTGCGACAAAGAAAACGGGATTTTTTTTGATTTTTTTTTTTTGTTAACGAAGCGCTCGCGGATTGCGTAAAAATCACCTCATTACGGCCGCGCTGCCGAGGCAGCCAGCGGCCGGCAGAGTTCATCATCATAAAAAGCCATTGAGGGAAACAAATGGCCGCGCCGGGCCGTGCCAGCCGCGCAGCTGTTTCTGGTTAAGTTTAAATACTTTCCAACAGTTTGGGTAGTAAAAATAAAGTAGACCTCAACAGCCCATAATACGAGTTTCTGGTTTCCTCGCTCCGGCAGCCCGCGGCTGAGTTCCCGGCTCAATCGTGGGGCGTTGCGGGGGAAGGGAGGGTCCCCGCGGCCACCGGGGCGGCCCCGGAGGGGATCGGGTCCTCCGAGTCACTCGTGGGCGGGGTCGGGTGGCACCGCGGGTCCCCTCCCCCAGGACCCCACCGGAGAGCGGGGCGGAGAGCCCCGGGCCGCGGGTCCCGTCCGCGGGGAGGACCGGAGGGAGCGCGGCCGGGGGAGCGGAGCTGCGACGTCCCCGGGGCCGTCGGGGGAAGCTCCGGGGATGCTCGGGAGCGTTTTTTCCGCTGGAGCGAAACAATTTCCGACCCGGGAGAGGCAGCTCAGCCCCGTGCCCCCATCGCCACTCGCGGGTGCGCTGCTGCTGCGGCCGCGTCCACGCGGGGCGACGCCTCGCGCGGCTCTGCCCCCGATCCCCGTGGGCTGCACGCTGAGGAGCGGCGAGGCTCATCGGGACCGCGCTCACGCGTGGAATCTCCACGCGTTGGATGTAATCTCCAACGAGCCGGCTGCCAGTCAGTGTGACAGTGGCTTCTTTCGGTGCTGTGAGCGGTGGAGCTCCGGTGCTGTTTCCATCCCGGGGCCGTTTTTTTCCGACCCTCCCTCCTGTCACCGCGGAGCTCTGCCCGCTCCCACCTGGCGGGGTTCCGACGTCCCACGGGTGTCACGCTAGCAGCGGTTCCTCTGCTGCGGGAGGAACTCGCGTGGGGGTTCCGGACGACGCCGGGCGATGGAGATTCGCGGCCCCACGGGGATCTTGCGGGACCAAGCGCTGGGCAGCCCCGAGGCGAAGCCGTACGAGAGCCCCTTCGCTCCCCGTCCCGCAGCCCACGAGCGACAGCAGAGGAGGCGTGGGGGGGCGGGGGGGGTCTGGCGGGGCAGGTGCTGGAGATGGGATTCTTGTGCCGAGCGGAGCAGGGCGGTTTGTGCCGCACGGCCCCGCAGCCGTAGGGGGTCCCCGCGGCACACGGGGTTTGCACGGTGCCCCCGGGAGGAGCCGGTGCGAAGGGGGATGGCCGGGAGGGGACAGCGCAGCCCCGGTCCCCGGCAAGCGGCGTCCCGGGGAGATTTTCGTTAACGTAGAATTAATCGTTGTTAATTAAGGCAGAGCGGAGGGGCGGGTCGTTAACCCGCGTGGACGCAGCAGCACGGATGCTGTGTCCCGAAGATGCCGCTCTGGGGAAAGGCCCGGGGGGAGCGGTCACTACACGCGGCGTGGGGGAGGGTCGTGCTGCCGGTGCAGCCGCGCTCCGCTGCTCGTGGCTCCGGGGCGGAGCCCACGGAGGGGCCGCGTTCCGTGGCCTCGGGGACGCCGCAGCCCGGGAACGGCGTGTGAGTCCCGCATCTTCGCTGCCGCTGTACTCGCCGTCAGCGGGAAGCGCCGTCTCGAAGGTGCCCGAGGGGATGCGGAGCGGCCGCTCCAGCAGTCGGGACCCACGCGGGACGCATGCGAGAGCAGGGTCCGGGACTGAGTCCCCGAGTGAGGTGCGGGGGGCAGAGGGAAGGCGAGACACAAACGAGAACGGCGCGGAGAAGGCAGCGGGAAGCTATCGCCGCGAAGAGGGGGCTCGACATGAACTCCTGGAGCCGTGGGCTCGCCAGGAGCGGGGCTGCGGGAGCTCGAGGGGTCTCGGCCGGGAACGAGGGGGGGGACGGATCTGCGGGTCGGGAGCGCTGCAGGGGGGAGCGTCTCCGGCCCTCCCGGGCAGTTCTTCCTCCCGCCGGAGGGGGCCCGGGACCCGTTGCCCGGTGGGTGCTTGGTCCGTGGTGCGTGGCCGGGCACCGGGATCAGCAGCGGAGCCGGGAACAGGATGCCCTCCGCGTTCCCGAGGTCAAAGGCAAAAGCTGCCGAGGCGCAACTCGGACGCCCGGTCCGGTGGGGTCCCGGCTCGCCCTCCACCCGTCCCCGCCGGCCCTTCGCGTCCTCGGCTCTGCCCCGAAGCGTCGGTGTCGGAGCTCCCTCGAGGATTGCTCCCGGCCGGTGAGGGTATCCGCTGCGGCACGGGCAAATGTGGATCCGGTTTCTCCTCATTTGACCCCAAATCTGCCCTTCGGTTGCCCGCTCTCCTCTCGCCCCGCTCGAACTCTTGTGATGATCGCGCGGGGTCTCAGCGAGCCGCCCCAGGGCAGCGTGTCCCGCTCCCCCCCTCGTTTCTTCACGTGCGGGGGCTCCCACGGCTACGAGCTTTGCAACGAAAGTGGGGGGCTGCGACCCCTCCCGGGGCCGCGCGTGAGGGCGCCGGGGCGAACACGCGTGACGAAGCCCGGCTGAGCCCGGGACGGGGAGGAGCTGGCTCCAGCCCAGCCGTGGGCGCAGCGCATCCCCGCGCCGCAGCTCCGCTCTTCCCTGCGGCTTCCCGAGTGCTCCGGCAACCGTACGGCTCCGCCCCCGGTACCCGCTCCTGGGACGGTGAGCAACCAGCCCAGGGCCCTGCTCGGCCCCGTTCCACGCGTGGCCGAGGCTGTCGGTGCCGATGGCAGACCCGGTTCTGCCGCGGTCGCGCTGCTCCGTGTTCCGTCTCACGGACGTCCTGAGAACGGTCCCGGGGCTGAGACCCCGCGGGGAATTGGAGGGCAGAGCATCACGCTCCCTCCGCAGAGCTCGTGTTGCTGCAGGTGTCCTCGCGGCCGCTGTGGCCGGGTCGGCCCTTGAGCCTCGGTACACTCATCCCCCATCCCCCCCGAGCCGCGGGACTACCGGGCGTGGGAGAGCTCCACCCCGGAGCTCCCGACAAGTGCGGAGCCCCCGGCCCCTTGCTGCCGCCCGTCGGAGCTGCCGTCCCCGGCCCGCGGCTCCGAACAACCACCCGAGGTCCGGTTCGGCTCCGAGCTCTGTCCGGTTCGCTCCCATCCCGGGACCGAGAGGGAAAACGATTCCCTCCTCCCGCTGCTGAGCGGAGCGGCGCGGAGCGGCGGGGCAGGCTGCCGGCCCCCGGGCCGATGCGGGGCCGGCTCGGTGCTGCGGGAGGGGCACCGGGACCCCGCGGCGCTGCCGGACTCCGCAGCTCCGCCCCGGGAGAAGGAGAAGCGCGGATGCTGAGATGGAGCCGATTCGTTCCCGAGCACCTCGGGGCGAAGCGAAGAGGCAGCGGCCGGGACAAAGTGACATTGCCACTCCTGTCCCCCCTCCCCAGCCCGACCCCGCGGGCGGCACACACGGGCAGGAACGGCACATCCAGGACGGATCGCGAGGGCGGGGTCCGCAGAGCTGACCCATAACCTGAGCCGCGTTTAACGCGAGATCGCTGCAGGAGGGGCTGCACCGTCCGCGTTTCACACCTCTGCCCCCGGGCACGGCTCTGCCGGGACACGGACATCCCCCGGAGAGACCCGGTGGTCGGATCGAGAGGATCGGTGTCGGGAAGATTTCGGGAGGAGCCCGGCAGCGGTGTCCCCTAGAGGACGGTCATCGCGAAGCGACTATTTGCTTCTCTGAATCCCTGAGAAGAAATGTTCGTGTCCACTGGTTTGCCATCGAATCTAGCTCCCAAGAGCCCGGGGCTGGCGAGGTGTCCCGGATCCTTTCCCCTTCCGTGTTCCACGCTCTTCTCCCGGTGTCCGGCGCTGCTTTTGCTCCGGCGGAACTCGGGACGGATCCGCAGCGTTGCAGCTCTCTTCCCGCAGGTCCACTGTGCTTCTACACCGGGAGACCCCGAGCTGAGCCCCGGCCGGACCCCGCCGAGCATCGCAGCCGGGATGGGGGCACAGCTGGGGACGCCCCTTCACCCCGCGCCGCAGATCGTTATCCCCCGGTTACCGGGGCCGTGGGCAGCAGAACGGGGGTCAGCCCGGCCGAGGAGCAGCCCCGCGCCCCGTCCAGCCGGGACCGCCCCGGGGCAGCGGCGGTGCTGAAGGACAGCGATGGTCCTTTGGGTTCGGGCTAAGGCCGAGCCCCGTCCCCAGCCCTCCGGTTCGGCCCGGTCCGAAGCGGCCCCGGAGCTCGTCCCCGCGAGGAATTGCACGCTTCCCGGCGCGGCCCCGGCGGCGCGGTGAATTCCAGGTGTTTTCCATAGGTGGCACCGTCCTCCTGAAAATCGCGACAGAGGCCGCGCAGCCCGCGGCGCTCCCACCGCCCCTTGGGACACGGACCCCCTCGAACCCGAGCCCAGGAGCACGGCTCGGGCTGCCCCGGCTCGCATCGCTCCGGGGAACCGCTCCCCACGTACCCCCGCCGTCTCCCACCCGGCCGTGCCCCGAGCATCACCCGGCCCTACTCCGGCTGCCGTCGGCTGGGGCTGAGGGGGGGACCCTGCGGGCACAGCATGAGCCCCGTCCCAATGTCAACGCGGGGCGCGGACCCCTCCTGCCCCCCTCCACCTCCCACCGCGGCCCCGTGGGTTCACACCGAGCCACGCGTGGGGCTGCAGCCGCTCCCGGGGGTGGGGCGGCGGAGCGTGTGTGGGGGGGGGGGAGGAGGCGCGTTATCGCCCAGCTCCGGGCTGCGAAGACTTCGCACAAAAGCTCTTTTGTTTCCGGGCTTTCTGAATTTGCTGATTATTTGTAGGAGCATAAATAGGAGCTGTTTGCAAAGGCCAGGAGGGAAGAACGGAGCCGAGCTCCGCGCCGGGTGGGCCAAATCTGAAGATCTCAGGAGTGTCCCCCCCCCGACCGACCGACCCCTGACCAAGACGGGGCTGCAGCTCTCGGCTCCGGCCGCACCGATCCCCCCCACCCCCCGCTCCTGCGGGCAGAGGTCGCCGCTGAGCGGACGGGAGGAGCGGACCGGAGACGGGGAAGGGAGCCTGGGTTGGGGGGGGGGGGGGGTTAGGGGGGATGCGGCTGTAGCGTGGCCGCATCACATCCATCCCCATGTCACCTCCGTGTCCACAGCCGCGAGTGGGGAGTGGGAATCCCGGGGGCCGAGGAGAAGAGCGAGAACGTCGAGCCGCCCTTGCTCCGTCCCGTCCCCGTTCCCCGCCGCACCGCACTCCGAGCGCGGCCCCGCGTTTAACAAAAGCAATTAGAGGTGAGGGCCCATTTGCATTTCGCTCCACGGCCGCTCCACGGCTGCCGCACCGGGGCGGGGGCGGTCCCACGATGCCCCACGCCCCGCCCCCCGCCCCGCCCCCCGCCCAAGGTAGGCGCTGTATTTAGGTTCGTGCCCTTATATGGCGATGAGCGCGGCGCCCCGCGGACGGCGCGCACCATATAAGGAAGCGGTGCCCGAGCCCGGGCTGAGCTGGTGAGCGCTCATTGGTCCGCCCGTATCGCAGCAACCGCGCTCTCACGAGTGGAACGGGCCCGCGCACCCCCCCCCCCCCCCTCCGCGTTCCTCCCCCCGTCGCCCGTGGGGCCGCGACCCGCGCTAGCCGCCCCCTCTCCCCACACCCCATCCCGTTGCCCCCCGACGGCTCAGCCCCGCGCTGCCCCTCCGCTGCCGTTCCCCGCGGGCAGCGCTGCCCCGACGCCGCCGGGCGCGTCGCGAGTGGGAACGGCAGCGCCGCGCTCCCGTGGCACCGACGGCGAACGGAGGGAGGGGGCCGTGAGGTGCGGCGGGACACCCCGCACACCGGGGCCTCGGGGTCGGGCTTGAGCGGGGATGCCGCTCCCGGACACGGAGAACGGAGGCACACCGAGAGATGGGGCGGCTTCTCCGCGGGCAGCCCCTCTGAGCACGGGGCGGCCGTGCCGGACCGCTGCTGAGGTCCCCGTGTCATCCGCACAGTGCTCCCGGAGCCGCCCCGCCACGCGTCTCCCGTGTCCGGCACCGCTCGGTGCCATCGGCGGCTCCGACTCGCGCGGCCGTTCCCCCGTGGGGAGCATCGCTGCCCCGCGGAGCCGCAGTCGCGTTCTGGGGACGTCCTCTCGAAACGCAGACACGCGTGGAAATCTCCCCGCGCTGCCGAGGGGAGCGAAGCCCCGTTGGCAGGAGGCGGTGGCTCCTCTCCCACGCGCGTCCGCTGCCGCCCCGCGGGCAGGCGAAGGAGAGCGGCCGTGGGTGCGGGCGGGGGAGCGGCCGCACGGCGCGGGGTCTCGGGGCCGAGTTTTCGTTGCGGCTTCGCCTTGGCCTCGCGGAGCCGCGGCCGCGCTCCCGCCCCGGCTTTTTCTTTTATTTATTTCATTTTATTTCTTTTCAACGGAGCGGGAGAACGGCCGCCTCCAGGGAGCGGGCGGGAGCGTTGCCTTCGGCACTCCGGTGTGTGCGACAGCGGCACCCCCCCCTCCCCCCCCCCCCTCCCCGGCCGGCACGTGCTCCCCGTGCCCCCGCCCCTCCGCAGGTGAGACCCCGGCGGGATGCTCCGTGCGGGCTCCCGGCTCCGCTCCGTTCTCCCCGCGGGGTCCCGACCGCCCCCTCGCCGCCCACCGCGGGCACCGAGGGGCGCGGCCGCCGGGGAGGGCCGTGCCACCGCTTCCTCGCCGTCCCCCCCCACCTCCCCCCCCCGGCAGGATTCAGCGGGCTCCGCCGAGCAGCCATTTTCTGCAGCTGCGGCTGCACCGGAGCCCAGCCGGGCGGTGCGGGCGAGGGGCGGCACATCCCGGGGGGGGTCCGTCCCCCCGCTGCCGGTTCCGGAACGGGCGCCCCGAGCTCCGCCGGGCGCTGCCGGGGCCGGGCGGGCTGCGCCGCGGGGCTGGCCGTGACAATCCCACCCTTTCCCCGCCATTTTGTTACCGTGCTGGCGTTTTCCCAAAGCAGACACAGAGCGGGAGCCTTGGGAACGGGTCCCCGTTGTGCCGGGGCGGGCGCTGCCCCCAGCCCGGTCCCGGCCCCCCCGCGCCCCGCGGCCCCGCACCCGTACGGACACGTCCCGGGACGCCCGGCGGCTCCGAGCTCCTTCCCACCGGGATCCCCGCTCCCCTCGGCGCTCTGTGCGCGCAGCGGTCGCGCTTCGCGGCTGTCGGAACCACGCGGGACCCGGTCACGCCCGAGTGGCACCGGCTCCTGGGCCGCTGTCCCCAGGCGAGGAAGCCGAACGCGGCCATCAGCCTCCCCTCCCGGTGCGCCGGGATCGCGGAGCTGCTCGCTTTTCTCTGCCCGCCCCACGAGCAGCGAAGTGACCCGACGGCGCTGCGGTCCGTCCCGTCGGGCAACGGCCGGAGGGGCTGCGCCGGGATCCGGGCACAGCGCCCGTCGGCTCTGCCCTATTCCGTCCCGACCGACCCCTGCTCCCGACCCGGCTTCGGGCAGCCCGTGGGGACGGCGCCGGGCAGCACTCGGCCCACGCGAGGCGTGACAACCGGCGGGGTTCAGGTCCCAGTGGCCCCGGGGCGGGGCGCGGCCGGATCGAGATTTCTGGTGCCGGGACGCGGCACCGTGGGTCGGGGCTGGGCGGGCAGGACGAGTTGCCCCGACGGGACGGTCCGGGTCACTCCCCGCACCCGCGCGGGAATCACTGAACACCGGTGGCAAATATCCCCGTTCGGCACGGGCACAGCGGGGCGGGCCGTGTCTCCCTCCCCACGGCAGCGCTCCCATTTTGGGTCCAGCTCGGTGACCCACGCGCGGCGGCGGGGGAAGGTGCCCGGAGCGTCGGTGCCAACCCGTGCCCGGTCCGCGTTCCCGGAGCTGAGCGGCGGCGGCGGGAGGAGAAGGGCGCGGGGAAGGAGGGGGCTCCCGCAGTGCTGCAATGCAGCGCCGCGCCGAGAGCCGAGCCCGCGGCCCGGAGCGCTCCGCCGCTGCTGCAATGCAGGTGTGAGCGGCGAGCCCGGCGGCCGGGCCGAACCGGGCCGAACCGGGCCGGGCAGTCCACGCGCCGCCGGGCCGCCCCCCGCCCCCCCCCCGCCCCGCGTCTCCGCCCTCCCCGGCTCTCTCGCCCCCGTTTCGTTTTTCTCCCTCCCCTGTCGGGACGTGTCCTCCCGCGGCGGGACACCCGCAGCCGCCGTTTCCGTGCCCCTCCGTTCGCCCGGTGCCTGTCGGGGTGGGGGGAGGGCTCATCCCGATCCCAGCCGGGCCACAGACGGCACTGATAGCGCTGCGCCCCGAATCTTCCCTCCGGGGCTCCCCACGACGCCGGGACCACCGCGCATTGCCCGGTACTGCGCGGCTGCGGCAGCGTCCCGGGCTCGGTGTTTCCTCGGGGGGACATCCCTCGCACTTCCATCTTCTCTATCCAAGGGGGCTCCGCTCCAGCGCCTTCACCCCTCCCCGCAGACCTCTCCCCTTCCCCCCCCCCGCAAACAGCGCTGCCTCTGTCCCGTCTATCTCTACAGCTCCGCTGCCCCGCGGTGCGGTTCGATGCGGGGACACGCAGCGCAGCAGCCCCGCAGCTCCCCCCCCCACCCCCCCCCACCCCTCGGCTGCACCCGGAGCTGCGGGCACAGCGGTCGGACAACGCGAGACCCCCCCGTGGGGAAGGACGTGATCGAAGTCGGAGGTGCTGCAGCGCGGCCCCAGAGGTCGGGACGGATCACGGGAGCTCCCCAAACCCGGGAGGGGCGGGGAAGGCGTTTTCAGGGCAGCGGAGCCGCTGTGCTCACCCGCCCCCCATCCCTGTGCCACAGGCTGTGCCTCCTGGCCCTGCCTTTCTGAGTCCTGCCCGTGGCTGAATGGCAGAGATCCCACAGAGATGCCACGCGGAGCGCAGTTTTGCCTTCCCACCTGGATTTATTATTTTTTTTCCTTCCTTTTTTTTTTTTTTTTTCTCTCTCTCTCTCTCTGCCGCTGGCTTTCATTCACTGCTAAAATGGCACCGCGCTCCTATCGCTGCTGCTGCTGATACGGACTTCAGCCGCTGGGTCCTGGCGTGTCCTCATTTACCGGATGAAAGCTCAGCCGAGACACAGCCTTCCCTCCCCGTGCGGACAACTCCACGCTGCTCGGTCCGAGCCCCTCCCGTGCACCCCCCCCCACCCCGCTCCGATTCCCTTTTCTCCTCTCTCACACCTCAGCGTCGAGATGCCCGAGGCTGAGAGCGCAACGCACAATCGGGCTCGGCACCACCGTCAGCCCCCTGTGCCATCCGTGTCCCTACAAACACGGCAACCCCCGCGGCTCCCGGCACCGCGCACAGCTCCGCAGCCCTGAGGTGCGGGTCCGACAGCCCCCGGGGTGCACGCAGCCCCAAACCGCCCCTCCCCCCCCCTCCCGGTGCCGTTCCCCCCCTCCCCCCCCCGCTGCTCGGAGCCCCGCTGTCCCTTCGGCCGCTTTCATCGACGGCCTCCGCGTCCCAACTTCGTGCGGTGCCATTTGCGCGCAGCCGATGCTGTGTCACGCAGCGAATCCTTCGGCGAAGGGAAATGAAGGGGCTCGCGGAGGAGGGAAAATCGCCTTTTCCGGGAAAAGAAAGAGCGAATGAAATAAAAAAAAAAAAAAAAAAAAAAGAAAGAAAAAAAAAAAAAACCCAAAAAAACCCAAGAGCGGAGCGCGTCAGTCCGAAAGCAGAACAGACAATGCCGCAGCCGAGACTTATTTGTCACACGCTCGGAAGGAATTCCTGCGATAATGCTTGTCTCTGCTCAGCCGCTGCTGCCGCACCGCGAATTGCTGCTCGCAGCACAAACTATGGAAATGCGATACGTTAGATTAGATGCCTTCCCGTCGGGTCTGAGCGAGCCGCGTTTGCTCAGAGTTATTTCTGAGTCCTGAGAGTTAAAGGAGCCTCCGAGAAACAGAGCATCAAACGCTCCGAAAGTGGGTCTGCCTCTGGTGTCGGAGGGACAAAAAGGAAAAACAACGGGAGAGCAGAGACCGGGGACAGAGGGAAGGATTTCTCAAAGCACAGAAGGACGCTCGGGGCAGGCTCTTCCCACCTCGGGTTAAAAATGGCTCGGGGTCAGGTTGAGCCCTTACACTCGAGATAAAGCATCACCCCCGTCCGCCAGGCAGCGAGATGGAGGGCACCTGCCCGGCCAGGGACGTCCTGCGATGAATCTCCCTGTCTGATCTGCCGCTGGTGACTTCATGTGCCAGAAGGAAACCAACAGAGGGGGACGGTGTCACGGCCGGACCCAGCGGGCAGAGGGCAGCGGCTATAAAGCCCGTTCCCGCTGTCGCAATGACAGCCTGGCTCGCAGCGTGCTGCAGATGGATGGGTGTGCTCAGGGGCAGAGCTCTGCCCTGTGTTTTTCCAAGCCGTGTGGAATTGCTAGCGTATACTGACACGTGCCCACCGAGGTGTGTTTTGGGCTTTCAGGTGCTTCCTTGGCTCCGCGATGCAAAGCTTCCCTCCCCAAAGGTCACCTTTGATGATCAGAAGAAGCTGACACTCCCTTTTTCTTTTTTTTTTTAACTGAAAAAGAAATGATTTCTCCTCTCCAGTCACCAAGTGAGCTCAGAGCAGCTCTGCAGGCTCTGACTTGTGATGTGCATCCCCCTCTACTCCTGAAATCCCAACGCCCTGACCTACACAAGGGGCATCTGCAGGACTCCTCGGGACCACCAGCCCCAGCTGGGTCCACCTGCCTGGGGTCACAGCGTGCTGTGTGCCACCACCAGCACCTGACACACGGAAACGCTGAGTCCTGCTTTCCACTCCGGCCTCTGTTACTCACAGCTCCCTCACACCAGCTTTGTGGTCTTCAGTTTTCCATGCTTGCTTTCAGCCAAGAGGTGACTTCTGCAGTTTGAGTCATCCCAGTTTTCCCATCCTTGTCTTCCGTGAATGAAGAAGGTCGCTGCCCCGCTGCGCATCAGGAGGGGACGGAGCAGCAGGGCTGCTCAGGGCCTGTGCTGCAGCTCTGCAGAAGAAGCAGAGAACCCAATGGCTCTCAGAGAGCACGAGGTGTGGCCTCACCCCAGCACAGGAGTGCAGTCTTTGTGTCCGATATTAAATACACATTTTTCCCAGCTTCCACCATCTCAGCCCCTCCATCACACTGCATTTTATAACCGCAGCGATGTCTGCTTAATTCACTTCCTCTAACTGTAGCATTTTTTTTGCCCGGGCTGATGCAGCAGAACTTGCAATGCCTCCCAGCGGTTTAGGCTGCTCCCTTCCCTCCCTTGAGCTAAGCACTGCTGACTGAAGCTGCAGTCCCTCTGGGGCCACAGCAATGCTTCAAACCTCGCCAGAATGGGGCTGCAGCTGCTCCCCCTTTCCCAGCACCTCCATGGGGTGCATCAGAGCATCCCAGGCTGGGAACTTGGCTCCCACTGCTCCTTGCTGTCTGACAGAGACCTGGAGGAGCTGGTGATGGAGCTTCCTTCCCTCCTCACCCCTTAAACAACGCGTGGCTGTGATCAGCAGGGCCAGCAAGGATGACACATGGCCACGATTGCCAAAGTCACAGCTCCTGAAATGCAGGGAGCTTCCTACCGTGCTGCTCTGCCTCGCACAGCATGCTTTATATGCCTGCTCGTCCGATGGAAATAAATCTTCTCGTTTGCAGTTTACTTTAAACTACATCAAGGTGACAGCTGAGCCGGCGGCTCCTGCTGAGAGGCAGCATCAGTACCACGAGGCTGCTCCTATGGGAAGGAGCACAGCCAGGACTGCCCCTCCTCATCCCTGCTGTGCCCACTGCCCCTCCACGGTCCCCACCCAAAGCAGCGTGAGTGGGGAGCGCAGCACTGAGCCCCATTATTACACTGAGCTTTACTGAGAGTGGTGGCAGCCAACGTGTGCAAGGCCATGCCGTGCTGGTGCGAGGGGCGTGGAGAAAATGTGACCCCCACAGCAGCAAAGTGACACGGTCAGCTCCCTGCAGCACAGAGCAGAGTAGCAGAGAATGGGAAAAATAAAGGAAAAATGCACAAAATGCATCCAGTGATCGCCTGGAGGAGCCCCCATGCACCGCCCTCACACCCCTTCATTCCCCATCTCTCTCTCCCTCATCCCAGTTTGGAGCTGGAAGTCTCCCAGTCCCTGTGAGGCTGCTGAGCATCCTCCCCTCAGCTGCACCACCTGGGCAGCACTGCCGGGCCCACTGCACCCAGCAGCTCGGTGCCATTGCCTGGGGACACCACACCCGTGTCCCCACACCGTGATGGGGTCGGTGCAGGAAGGCGGGCACTGCTGCAAGCACAGGTCAGGGAAGGGAGGAGACGAAACCAGCTTCGGAGCACGAGTTTGCAGTCCCCTCCTCTCCCAGCACCGCAGTGGCCTCGGATGGACGGACGCATCAGCCCCTTTCAGAAAGAGCAAAAACGCGAATACAAATTCTCCTTTTAAATCAGCAAACGTTTCTCTGGAAGAAGTCCAAACCAAACAGAGGTTAACGCATTCCTGGGAAGTACATTAAACGCAGCGCGCAGCCGTCTCCCTAATGGAGAGCGGCGACGCTCCATCCCATCCTGGATCGCTTTGATAACCATCGAAGGCACGGTGGACCTGGCATTAATTTTCTCAGTAACAGACATTTAGGTTTGCTGCACTTAATACAGCAACAGAGCGGCATGAATAAGTAATTGATATCCTCGGCGCTTTGCCTCCTGCAACCCATCAGCGCAGGACAAGTGCAGAGCGTGGCTCTGAAACCAGCAGCTACTTATCACACCTCTCAGCGCACAGGAAGCTGCCGGCACGGCGATAAACACCATCAAACTATTAAACCAGGAGCTATCTGCCTCTGTGGTTTCCGGGAAATGGTGCCTCGCACAAACCACCCCACTGCCAACGGAGACGGAGCCCGCGGTGCTTCTCCAGCTCACGGGGCGGTGGGAAGGGAGGCTGCACGATCTGCTTTTCTCAGCGTTAACGAGCACGGCCGACCGCAAACAGAGGTGTGCTGCAGAGCGTGGCACACCTACGTGGCACGGAAGGCGGCTCTGAACCCAACATGCAGCCCATGTGTAGAAGTCAGGTGGCGGTGGTTGGGAGACACCTCTGTGGTCTCATCCACCTCTGTGCGCACACTGAGAAGTTCCCATCTCGTGCACCATCTGCCCCAGCACAGCCCGGCCCCGCTCCTGGACTGGCTCCTGCCGCTGTCTGTCGAGCGGCACTTCCTCTTTCATAAATCACATTTCGCATTCTGAGCATGCGTCTCCTCTTCCGTGCCATTTTGTTGTTGTTGTTGTTGTTTTCAGATAACCATTAGCTTAATTAATCAAGGGAAGCGCATCACTGATTGCAGGCTCCGCTGGGGCGGCAGTGCTCCCACCCGACAAATCCCACGTGGGGGCTGCCCGTGGGCTCCCACCCCACAGCACCACGCAGTGCTGGCTGCAGCCCCCAGCCCAGCCCAGCTGACAGCAGGTGCCGACGCATCCCAGCTCACCTCTTCCCACTCGTGGCCTGCATGCACTCAGTGAGATTTTGAGGTCTGCTGTCCTCTCCGCAGAGACGGGTGAACACAACTGCGTGAGTTTCCATTTGGCTTTGAGGCATCAACAGCAAGATGAAACCAGAATGTCAACAGGACAGCAGAGATGAAAGCGTCACTACAGGGTCAGCTCCCAGAAGCCACCTCCACCATGAGGACACGGTGAAGAGCAGACCTGAGCGACACCACCACAGCATCTCAGCAACAGCATCCACCTTTCAGATGGTTCCACGTCCACACAAACCTCCTCAGCCATCTGAGCTGGAGGAAACGGCACCCACACACAAAGGACTGAGGAGGGAACGGCTGCCAGGATGACATTCAGATTTACACGGCCCGAAAGGTAGAAGCATAGAGCAGAGCACTGACCAGCTGCACAACAGCAAAGGGGCACCGACGAGGCAAGGGCACAGCCTGCCGGCCAGCTCCACCTCACAGCTCTGCCTCTCACAAACGTGAAGCTTTTGTACACGCCTGTTATCATCAGCTACGATCTCTGCAAGAGAACTCAACCTCAAGCCAAAGCACGAGCCCAGCACCGCTGACCCTGCAGCACTTCTTCCTGCAAACACAAAGCTCCAAGAGGCCGCCACCTCGGAGGACACGGGGACCCTCACACCCCCAGGCTTTGGGGGAAGCCACTCCTGCCCCACGAGAGCCAAGTGCTGCAGCTCAGCACTGCTCTTACCCACAGCAACGCTCGGGGCCCCCAGCACGGCCCCGCTGTCCGTATGCAGTAACAAACGCACTCCAAGCCCTGGTAGCTTTTGTAAAGGTTTATAGTCCTCTGCAATGATTGCATGATACATTTCTCCCCCGTGATGCAGCCCTGGGAGCAGCCGGGCTCTGCCGCCCGACCCAACTCGCCGCAGACATCAAATGCACTTTCAAACATCTCCATTTAATATTTACATTCAAGCAATTAATAATTGGAAGCTTATAGTTTAGACATTTCTAATAGCAGCAATTTCTATAATAGCTCGTTTAGCTTTAGATAACGATTTTTTTTCTTTTTTTTTTTGCACATAGAAACACCACATGGGTACAGTATCAAAAAATATATACCAGGGATGGTCCTGCGGGGTGTAGGGTACGAGACTAACAAATGCCAAATGGTTAAAAAGGAGAACAGAAAATAGTCGTCTGATATAGTTTATAAGGTGATCTAGGGACTCCATAAATCTAGGCTTTATATTTCATTATATAAATACCTACAAATAAATATATTAGCACAGTCGGAGGGCGACCAGCCTTCAGCTCAAACAATACATTTCAAGAACACCACGTACAAACGGGAGCAAGAATCACTCGACAAGTTAGCACTGTTAAAATATAATACTATAACTCTGAGTAACCGCCCGGCCCCACAGCGCCCGGGGCAGCCCCACAGCGCCCGCAGTGGGAGCAGCAGCAGTGGGCACCGTGTGGGGCAGTGCTGGGCCCCACACACCCCGCAGTGACCGGGGCAGGGGGTGCCGTCCAGGTGGGCTCTGGGCAGGGGGCACCGTTGGGGCCGTGCTCCCATGGGGAGCAGCCACCTCACACCGTCACATACTCCTTGAAGGTGACGGTCAGGCAGTTCGCGGTCACGTCTGTGATAATTATATTCCCAAAGAAGGGCTTGAACTCCTGCAGGCCTTCGGCCTCCTCTTCCTCCTCCTCCTCGGCCGCCTGCTGGGGTTGCTGCGGGGGTTCAGGGGGCGGCTGCTCGGCCGGCACCGGCGGCTCCTCCGGCTTCACCTGTGCCAGGGCCGCCTCGCCCTCTGCCCGCGGCTTGACGCAGCGCAAGTCTATGGGCTCGTCCAGGTCTGAGTCCAGCAGGATGACCTCGGGCTGGGCGGGCAGCTCCGGCCGCTCGGGGCCGAGGCAGGTGGGGGCACTGATGCTGCGCGACGTCAGGCGCTTCTTGCCCGGCTCACGGTCCCCGTGCGGCTCAGACAGGCAGCGCTTGCGCGCACTGGGGCTGGAGAGGTTCAGTCCCATGGAGGACGGGCTGTGCTCGTGCCCAGGGCTCAGTGACCAGGGCACGAGGTCCGGCTTGGTGGTGAGCTGTAGCGGCTGCTCGGCCACGGGCAGGGGCAGCTCCTTGCCTGGGGAGGGCTTCCTGGGGCTTTCCTGCAGCTCAGCAGGGGGCTGCCTGCTCTCCCCCTCCGCAGCACTCAGGCCATTGCTGCCCACCGCCCTCTCCTCCCCCGGCTTCCTCCAAACCTCCAGCTTCTCCTCCCCACCCTTCTTAGGAGTCCTTTCCTCCGGTGCCCGCTTCCGGGGCGGCTCCCCAGACTTGATCTTCACCGCCTGCATGCCATTCTCCATGTACTTGCTCATGACGATCACAATGCGCCCGTTCTTGTTTTTGTTCTTGACGATCTTCATCTTGCCCCCAAGGCCGTTGCTGGTGACCCTGTCCCGAGGAGGGGGTCCGGTGCCACTGGACAGGTTCTTCTCGGCCCCGTTCTTGCTCTCAGAGGCAAGGTTCTTGACCGAGCCCAGCAGGTTCTTGGCCGCACCGTGCGCCCACTTGTCCGGGTGCGTGCCCAGGGGGCTCTTAGTGCTCTCCAAGCATGCCTGGCCCTGCGGCTCCTTGCTGCTGGGATGGTAGTGGGGCTCGTACATCTTGGGGTCGGGCTGGTAGTGGTGGTGCTTCTTGCTGTTGAGCTGGTAGTAGTACTTGCCCTTGCTGTGGGACTGGTGCTTGACGCCGCTCTCCTTGCCGTTGGGCTGGTACTGGTGGTGCTTCTTGCTGTTGAGCTCATACTGGTGCTGCTGGCTCTTGCCGGAGGGGCCGAGGTCCAGCTTCGGCCGGGTGTCCACAGCAGGGTCCTGCAGCCCCGTCAGGATGTTGGAGCGGCGGGCGAAGGAGGGCAGCTGCAACACAAAGCCGAGGGCTGAGCCGGGCCGGGCTCCGCCGCAGGTGCCACCCCCGGCACACTCGGTGCACAGCACAGCCCAACCCGCTCCCACTTCCAGGCCCCGCATTGCTCCAGATTAATGAAGCAATGAAAAGAAGAAAAGCCCCCTTCAATCAGCTGCCTGGGAACAGAGACCGGCCGGGACGAGCAGCCTGCTAATGCCGCCCGGCCACGCTCTGCCCCGCGCCCGGGGGCTGTGCCATGAGCTCAGCGCTGGGGACGGATCCGTCCCCTGGGTGCTGTGCACAGCTCCTCTACATGATGAAACCCATGGAAAGGAAAGCAGCCCCTGGGGACGCACTCCCCCGTGCCTTTACCTGCACCACGAGCGGCTTCGGCTTGGGGCCTCGCTTGCGGTATCCCATCAGCTGCTCCTGCCGCTCCCTGCGGGAACACAGCGTCACGGTGAGGCTGCACCCCCCCAAAGCCACACACACACACACACACACACACACACACACACACGCTGTGCCCCCCACCCCGTGCTGCCAAGGTCGGGGTGTTTAAGGGGGGGGGGGGAAGGGGTCGGAGCCGCAGGTGCGGGGCTGCAGGAAGGGATCCCGCAGGAGGGGCTGCGGCAAGGACGTGCCTGCGGGACGGCTTGCCCCCCTCCCCTTCTCCCCCCTGCCGCAGCAGCCAGGGGTGAAGTTTACAGTTTGCGCCAAAACACGACAGGAAATAAAACGCATGGAAAGGGGAGGAGGGGGGGGGGGTGGGGGGAATAAATAAATAAATAAAAAAGAAGCAGAAGAAGGGAGGGGAAAGAAAAAAAAAAAAAAAAAAAAAGCAGCAGTCGGAGCGCAGCAGCAGCACCGCCTCCTCCACCCCGAGCCATCGAATCCCCGCGCGGGCAGCAGCCGAGCGCGGCGTGGGGGGGACAACGGCGCGGGGACCGCGCACCGGAGGCGTCTCCCGGCCCCGCACCCGCCCCCCCACCCCCCCACCCCTCTCCCCGGGGCCGCCCCCTCGGGTCCGTCCCGCACCCTCCGCGGCCCCCCCGGGCTGCGAGCGGCCCCGTGACGCATCTACAATTGCACGGGCGGGCACGGGGCCGGGCAACCGCCGCTCACCTGTTCTGGAAGGCGATCAGCAGCCGGGGGTCCAGGATGTTCTCCTCCGGCTCCCACGTGTTATACCTTTGCGGAGGGGACGGGGACGGCCGTCAGGAGGGGGCCGGGCGCGGTGCAGGGCTCGGGGCCGATCTCGCCGGTCACCCCCGGCCCGCTCCGCGGATCGCGGCCGGGGCTCGGTCCCGCGGGAGGGGGATGGGTGTGCGTGGGGGGGGGGGGGGGGGGGTTGGTTGGGGGCGCCGGGGACAGGACTGTTTATTTAGCGCAGTTATTATTCCGGAGGAATTCTAAGCATGTCATGATGAAATTTTCCAAATCCCCTTTCCCGGACCCATTAAAGCGGCCCCGACGCGGAGGAGGGACCCGACCGCGGGGTCCGACGCGCGGGGGGCCCCCTCCCCGCTCCCCCCCCCCCCATCCCCCCCGGGGACTCTGTCACGCAGCCCCGAGCGCTCCGCGGCCGCACCGCCCGCTGCCATCCCGGTCCGACCCGCGGGGCCGCGCGGTTTTATTTTAGCGCTTATTCCCCCCACCTCCTTCCCCAACCCTTCCCACCCCCCACCCCCAACCTCCACCCCCCCCCCCCCACCCCCGTAACCCCCCCCCGCTCGGTTCTGCAATATGGAGCCCGGCTCCCGAGGAGGGAAAGGGGGAAGGAGCCATTTTCTGGTGCACATCAGCCGCCGCCTCCCGCCTCGCTCCGCTCCCTCCGCCGCCCGCCCGAGCCCCGCCGGGGCGCCCCGCGGCCGCTCCCCCCCGCGTCCCCCGCTCGGTACTCACTTGGGCGACCACCCCCTCCATTTCACCAGGTACTCCACTCTGCCCTGCGGGAGCGCGGGAGGCAAAGACACGGCGTCAGCGGGACCCGCCGCCCGCCCGCGGCCCCCCTCCCTGCCTCTCCTTCCCTCCGCACCTTTCGGATCCGCTTCTTCTCGATGCTCTCCACGGCGAAGACGTGCTCGCCCACCGCCGGCAGCTCCATGCTGCGCTCGGGAGGGGCCGAGCCGGCCGTCCTCGCTGCCCGCTGCGGCCGAGCGGGGCTCGGGGCTCCGGCAGCTCCCGCCGCCGAACCGACAGACACTGCGCGGCGGCCGCGGCACCGCAACCCATGCAAATCCCGGAGCGAGACGTCAGGGAGGCGGTGCCTCCCGGGCCCGGCTGCCCGTCAACGGCGGGGCCGGGGGATTGGCGCAGCGCTGCCGGGGAGCGAGGCGGGGAGGGGGGGGTGGAAGGGGCGGGAGTGGGGAGGGAGGGTGGGGGGAGGACGGCACACACGCGAACGGCCCGGCCCCCGCCCCACGCGTGACTCAGCACGGCCCCGCGGGGAGTGGGGAGCGGACGGCCCCGCGGGCAGGTGCGCGGACGGGGGGGGGGGGGGAACGGCGGAGGCGGAGGTGCGGAGCCCGCCCCGAGGATGCGCGGGGCCCACGCGTGGGGAGTGAGACCTCGGGAAGGCTCCGCGCTGCCGTGGGCTGCCCCGCCGCCTGTTCTTCCCGTGGTCCCGGGACTCGCTGCGGGCGGGGGCTCCGAGCTGTTGTCCGCACCCCCTCCCCCGGTTTGCGGGGTGACCCCGGGTCCGGTGCCGCGTTTCCCCCCGCCCGGTGCCGGAAGCCGCAACCGGCGGCGACGTGCGGGGCTCCGTGCGGGGCTCCCGCCGGGCGCTGCGTGCTCCCCCCCGCTCCCGTGAGCGGACGGACGGCGGCGCGGGGCTCCCTCCACGCGAGGCGGTCGGACCCACGCGTGGCCGTGCCGCGGGGCGGGGATCCCGGCCCCTCCCCGCCCGGTGTGCGGTGCGGGAGCGAGCTCTCTCGGGCAGGCGGAGCGGGACGGGCCGTGCGGCTGCGGGGCACGACACGCGTGGGGCTCCTCGGGGCGGCACGGAGCCGCGCTCCCCGCTTTTCCCCGTTCCCAGGGACCGCGGTCCGGGTCCCGCAGCCCCGTGCCCGCAGTGCCGCCGCTGTTCCCGGTAACTTCAGCCCGGAGGGGCCGGGCCCGAACGGCTCCGGGGCGGCCCCGCTGCCAAAGGTCCTGCAGCGCCTCGAGGGGGTCCCCGTACCCTCCAGGCTCTCCTTCCCACCCCCCCTCCTCCCGTTGGCAGCTGCCGGCGGCCTTCGGGGCCCGGCCCGGCCCGGCGGTGCGAGGGCACAGCGCAGGCAGCGCTGAATGTCACCGCGTCGGGGACCATAACAAAGACGCAGCCGCCGAGATCGTAGAGCCGAGCCAATAAAAAGCAAACTGATATTACAATTTTGATTTCCCTGGAGGGCCGAAGGGGCTTAATGTAAGAATTATTATCCATTGTGAACAGCAGCCGAAAGAAAGCACAGACAGGAAGATTTCATTTTTATTTATTTATTTTTTTTTTCCAACTTCGCGGTTTTCCTAAGAAACGTACGTTCATTGAAATTTATGCCGGCGGAGTTTGTTAACCCTCCCCTTTGACATTTCAAGCTTCTCCTGTTGCCAGAGGAGACGAGCCGAGCGCAAACCGCTAACGCTCTCAATAACACCGAACGCTCGGGAGACGAGAGCGATTTTTTATGCCTTTTCCCCTCGGTTCGGGCAAACCGAGGCCGCGGGGCCGCTCCGGGCACTGCGCTGCGGCACCGGGACAGCCCCGCATCCCCCGACGGCTGCGGGACGGGGCGGGCAGCGCCGGCTGCGGGAACGCGGGGATGCGCGATCGGAAGGGTGCGAGCAAACCTCCTTTGAGCGGCCGTGGGAGCTGCGGCGGAGGGAATTGAAAAGCAAAAGGTGAAAGCGACGCTAAAGCGAATCGTTAAGAGCGATTTAATCGCGGTCTGGTTCGCGGCTCCCCCGCAGCTCAGCACCGGATCCCGTGCTGGAGCTGAGTGTGCAGGATGCTCGCCCGCTTTCTGTGAGCGGGCTGATTGCACATGATTCACGGTAATGATTGTAATGGTGGTGATTTTCTTTCTCTTACCTTGCTCGCGTAGCAGCGGTTCGCGAACTGGCGCAGCTTTCCCTTTGTCAGTTCGAAAGAGGACACCCGATAGGAAGCACACAACGTGCCCTAAAGTAAGGAAGGCAGGAGATGGTTCTGACTGCTGCCTCTTCTCTGCTGCCAGGAACGCATCACAGGGGTGGGGACAGAAATAGGGTCCCCAGCCCAAAGGGATGAGACCAACTGCTGCTGGTTGGAGCCCCGGAGAACGCTGGTTTAGTTCATTATTGTTCATTATTTGCCCGTTGACAAGGCAAGGAGGAGCTGCAGATGGACATTTTGGGGACGTTTTATTTTTCCCTCGGCCACACTCGTGTAAGAATTTGGGTTTCCCGTGGCAGCCCTGGCTGAGAGCTGCCCGGGCGCAGCTGGAAGACAAACCCCAAACAGCCCCAGACAGATGGGCTTCCTGCAGGTGCTAGGAAGCACACCGAGGCAATTTCCCCTCAAATATTTGCTGGGCATGTTCTCTCCTACTACCCAGCCACGATATCTGTCCGGGTCTATTCTTTTCATCATTAGTTACAAACTTCTTGCCCTGCAAACAGAGCCAGCTCTGCAGCAGCACCTCGCTTGGGGCTGAGCTCTGCCTCTCCAAAACACACCATGCTCTCTTTCCCCTCTCCCCCTGCGCCGGTAGCTCCTGCAGACCTGCTGTATGTTTGCTATCAAGCAGCGCTGATTACGCACGCCATCATTTCTGATGTCGCTCATTAGTCTATATCATTATTAGCAATTCAAACCAGCAATTCGTTTCCAGCTGCGATCCTCCAATCCCACCAAGAAAGCTCCAAGGCTGCAGTTTGAGCTCTTGGCTTTTCCAGCCGTACAGCCCAAAGCGACCAGGAGCGCCAAATAAAAACAAAGTTAATTCATTAATAGTTGTCGTGTTTCCTTCAAGGCCGCTCCTGCGGGCAGCCAGGCACGGACTTTGCAACTCTCTTGCATCACAGTGTCCTTGGAGGGAGGGGGAGGGCACCGGCCCCATTCATTCCTACCTGCCCAGCTGGGCTCTGGGGCTGCCCTTCTGCTTTTGTCAGGCCTGGCTCGTGTTTGGAGCCGTGGATGCTCTGAACACCGGGCTCCAATACAGCCTTCACTGAGGTCAACAGCGTGCTGGAGAAAGATGAGGTAAGGAGGAATATAGGTAGGCTGAGGGGAAAAAAAAGAAAAAGCACCCAACCAACAATCAATAGGATGCCATGAGGTAAGACGCGCACAATGAAACCCTGTTCCAGGTTGCCAAGGCAAATCTGTCAATAGAGTATTGAACAAGCAAATCTGACTTGCAATTATCGTCTCCTTCTAAATACAAGCTGCCCCTTTGCCTTGCAGTTCAAACCCCGTGCTGGTGCTGAGTGCTTGGATATTGCTGGCCAGGGCTGCTTCAAAACAGCGAGGAAAGAGCCAACCCAGGTGGAACCGGGGCTGGAAACTGCTCCCAGTTTGTGCTGAAAAGCCCTGGAGGACCCCCACCACTTTTTGCTGCATCTGAAGCGATGCACGCCAGCTGCAGCACAACAGGCTTTCTGAAGCAGCAAACCCCCTTTGCAACAAACTCTTTGCAGGAACATGGGAATCTATTTTCAGACACTGCTGCAGGAAGAAAATCAACGCACGGAGCACCGGCACCTGTAGCACTCAGGAAGCACCAGAGATTGCTGCTCCTCCCAGGGGTCCCTGCCCCATCCTGCCAGCCCCCACCTCTGCTGAACCCTGCAGCACCCCTCTCCTCTCCTCTGCCACACCAGGCCTGAGACCCCTACGGTATCAGCAGAGAGGGCAGAGCCGAGCAGTGGATTCCCTTGGGAATCCATCCCCTGGGGGCTCATCTGGGAACCCCCTCCTTCCCCAGAGCCCTTCTGCTGTGCCCTCACCCCCAGCCTCACGCACGGGTGCTGGCGAGGGAGCCTGAGACCATCTGCCCTTAATCTTCTTAGAGCCAAGGAAGTCGGGAGCAGCACAGAGGAAGGAGGCACTGCTGCTGTGCAGAGCTCAGCACCAAGCTGACCTCATCCCACTGCATCCCCCAGCCCAGGACATCCCCCAACCCTGAAGTGCCCAGCATACACCAGTGAGCACCGACTGGAGCATCTCCAAGGGCATCCCTACGCCCCATAGATGCAGAGGGGCAGCTGTGTGTTTGGGGCAGGTGGTGCAGCACCATTCTGCACCTCCTCCATGGCTCCTCTCAGCTCCTTGAGCGTCCCCAGAGAGGTCTGAGCTCTCCTCTGCCTCTTACTGCTTAAGCTGATGCTGCTCCCTGGCAGCTGAGTATAATTATGAGATTTTGCACCTCCAGAAATGGGTCTGTACATGTTTCTGCCACCAGGGCTGCAGTCCACTGGAGCTGCTCTGAGCTGGAGAAGGACTGGAGCTTTCTGTGAGAGCTTTTCCCATTGACCCCGTTCATGGGATCACAAGAACTTCCATTGGTGAGGACTGAGCTGCTGCTTTGGTTGCACTGTTTTGTCCTCTGTGCCTCTCCTCTGCTTCAGGGGGCTCCGTCCCCACGGGACCCTTGAAGGGAGAGCAAGAAAGTCCCTCTTCCTTCAGAGCAGGCTGGGAAGATGTAGCTCTGTTCACAGCAAAGGGGCAAGGACAGACAGCCGCAGGCAGACACCCACACCCCCCAGCAAGGAGAAGCTGGGGCTCTGAGCCCGCTCCTTAATGAACAAAACCACCAAACGACTCCGAGCAGTGAGTCAAAGCACATACCTGCGGGGTCCTTCTCCCTTTCAAGGAAGGCAGCCCGAGATCCCCATCTACAAACAAAATCTCGACGTGCTGAGCCATGGTGCAGGGGTTGGTGCTGTGGTCTGATGGGCAGATAAGGGCCCTGCAGGTGGACACAGCTCAAAGCTGAGCACACGAGCTGCAGCTTTGGATCATGGGTTAGGATTTTGCTTTTGAAAAGCTGAAGCAACCTTCTGACCATTTAATTATCAACGGCAAAGAGGACTGGACCCTCTCTACCTGAGGTTTCTTCTAGAAGCATCATCTTGAAGACAGCACTGAACAGAGGGAAAACCAGTCCCCAGACCGTCCTTGGGAAATAAACCACCAGCCTAAACCTCAGCAATAATGGGCACTGTATGCAGCAAAACCTGATTGCTCCACCCCACGTGGCTGCAGAGTGAGCTCGGGCTGTGCTGGCAGAGAGCAGCATCGGGGTCAGCAGCACCAGCCCCACACTGTGCTGCCCCAGTGGCACCACCCCCCAAGAGAGCAGAGCTCAGCCCCAGCTGTGGGGTAGAACTCCCTGGTGGCTTTATCTCCTACACAAGCCCTCCCAACTCCCACCCTTCTAGCAAATCCCCCCTGAGCAGGATTAGCCCCTACAGCCAGGCCAGGCAGCCTGAGCTGCTCACACAGCGGCAGACGGATTGATTTATTCACTGAGCTCACAGCTGAGGAGCGTGTGCTGCAGCCCAGTGCTGCCACGAGGCAGCCTGGCAGTGGCTGGGCCAGGCGGGAGGGCAGCACACAGGAGGTCAGGTGGGTAATTACCCACAGACAGCATTGATAATTAACTGTTTTGGGCTGGGCTGCCTTCATGGAGCTGCAGGTGCAGGCAGGGCCCCACCAGCAGCATCCCAGCCGCGGTGTAGGGACTGCACTCATCAGAGGTGGTGCCATCAGCCCGTGGCTGGGCAGAATGGGACCAGCTGCACACCCCAGCAGCAGGGCTGGGGCACACACACGGGGCTGGGGTACGCACGCTGCCTCTGCAGCAGGGGAGGAAGTGGGCAGCAGTGCTGCGGGCAGGCAGTTTCTATCCTGCCTGCACCTGAGCAGCAGCACAGCTCCCTGCAGCCTTCCCTCCCTCCCGGTTTCCTTCCGCCCTGCTCTGCTGAGTGTCACCTCTGCTCGTGCAGCCGGATCCTGATGGCAGAGCGATTGCAGCAGCCCAGCACGTTATCCCTTCAGCGGATTACACCGAGTATTTGTGTTTGCAAAGGTTTCCGAAAGATTTACCGAGCACGTCGTCTGCCCTCTGTGTGTTGCACTGTCACTACAGGGCTGTCTTCTACATCCCAACCCAGCCCAAAAGGAGCCGTGCGAAAGGACACGGCTTTGCATGGGGGTGGGGGACCACCTGTGCTTTCAGGGCAGAATCCCCAGTCAGTGGGGCTGGGCTTTAAGTAGGGCATTGCCAGGCTCCACAGCACCCTGCTCCCCGCTGGGTTCCACTCTCTCCTTGGGCTTGGCTGCCCCGTGCTGGGGTGGGGCTGCTCCATGGAAAGCTGCAGCCCTGCTCCCTTCTCACTTCCCCTTCTTTCTCTGCTGAGCACTCTGGGCAGCTATTTTTAGGCTGCTGCTCGCGGTCTGGTTTCCCCTGGGGATGCTGAGCAGGTTCAGGGAGCTCCAGCTGCTTCTCAAGCAGTGTGAGAGATGCTCAACTCCCTGACACGTGCAGCACTCCACAGCTGCCCCAGCACGGGACAGCCCCACACGGCCCACTCACCCCAAAGGCGTTTCCCTGCCCTGGGGACTGCAGCAGCCCCAGGCCGTGCTCTCACTGCAATCTCTGCGATGCATTTGTGGGTTCGCTGCACCAGGGCTGGAAGAACTGGGGATGGGGGCACGGCTGCTGTCAGCTCTCAGCACCTCCTGTGTGTACCATGATGGCCCTGTGGTGCCTGGGGAGCCCATGAGTCCAAAGGGGACACTGTGGTCACCGCTGTGTCACCTGTGCCACAGCAGCTCCAGGCCCAGCTGTGCAGATCTTAGGTTAACCACAGGTTTTCACATGGGAACTCGGTGCAGTGGGGAGCTCCACCCAGGCCGGGGAAAGAGGTGCAGAGCTGTTGTCAAAAACATGTGCCTTATTTGTAGGGGACAAGTTGCTGTTCCAGCTGCTAAGGCCACTCGGGTTTCCCTGCTGGATTAAAGTCACTATGCCGGGATCAGGGATCAGCCCCTATTGCAGCTCTGGGGCTGCAAGAACCCCCTGAGCACCGAGTCCCTCCCCTGATCTCCAGGCAGAAGGGCTGTAGAGACATTTATCCGAAGTTCTGATCTTCCTGCTGAGCTTTCCAGGCTTTGGAAACCCCATTCCTAAAGGTGACCCGTGACCACACCGCGAGGAGTCCTGGGAGCATCTCCTGGGGCACCTGGAAAGCCCTGCACAGGTTCAGTCACGGTGCTGCAGGGGCTGAACTGAGCTGGAAGGAAGAAGCTGGGGAAGGTCCTCGCAGCCCCGTGCTCAAAGGCACCGCCCCAAACTCCTGCACCCTCTGGGGGATTTGGGGCAGGATGCTGATGTGGGGTGTGCTGGGCAGCAGGAGGCTGCGGGGTGCGGGTGTCAGCAGCGCTGATTCATGGAGCTCTGTCACTAAAAGAATAGCCCCTGTCCTCATCCGCAGGGATTTACTGCCCTCAGCCAGGAAATACGGCCGCCTGGCCTCGCTCACACTTCACAGCCCACACGCAGGCCTGGAGCTCAGCCCCAGCTTTTCCCCAGGTGACATCCTCTGAGCCGTGGCATCACCACTGCGGTGACACCGTCCCCACCTGCGGTGGTCTGCGGCGAGCTGGGGCTCACACCCGGCCAGGTCCCCATGGGAGGCAGCAGGCAGCATCCTGCCCTTGGGGTGATGCTGTGGGGACGATGAGGGCTGTTTCACTTCTGCTGCCCGCCCGTTGTGCTGCTGGGTCACACCCTTTCCTCTAGATGGGTCCCCCAGTGGCGGGCAGTGGTGGTGGTGGTGACAGCTGTCCTCTATCCTCACGCATCCTGGGGTGAGGTGGGGACCTGGGCTGTATGTACCAGCACCCTGACTCCACTCACAGCACCAGGAGATGGGCACAGGGCGGAGCGAAAAGCAGAGATGAGGCTGTGTGCCATGGGGCTGGGGCTGCGTGGGGCAGAGCGTGGTCAGGGCAAAGCTCCAGGTGTGGGGCCTGTGCTGCTCGGTGGGGCTGGGGGGGCCTCCGGGGCGGCTCCCGGCTCTGCTTCCATGTTTGGGGCCGTGGCTGCAGCAGAGCCATAAAAGGCGGCGTGGGGAGGGCACTGGCTCCATGGGGAGAGCGGTGGGTGTGGGGCCAGGAGCGGGGTGCTCCCCCAGAGATGAGGCCCCACGGGGTGGGGGTGGTCCGGGTCCAGCAGAGCTGCCTGTGCCCAGCTGCCCAGGGGTGGTGGGTGGGCACGGCTGGAGGCAGAGCGGTGTCACTGTGCCCCGCTGCTGCTGTGCCCGTGGGTGGGATCAGCAGATGCTGAGGTGGGAATCGAGGACACTGAATGCACGAGGGTGAGGTCCAGGCTGAGGACGCGGTGCTAACGCATCCCTGTGGATGTCAAGGGTCTCGAGGGGGAGATGCTGGGGCAGGAGCTGGTTCAGGGATGCAGCACGCAGCTTGAGGGCCCGATGCAGTGAACCTGGTGTGCGTGTTGGGCTGAGCGGAGCTGGGCAGGACCCCGCGGTAGGGCTGAAGGCCGGAGCTCAGCACATGGGGAGAAAATGTGGCCCAACCACCGCCTCCAGACAGCTAAAGGGAGGCAAAAGTGGAGTCCACTTGATTGTGGGGTGGTGCGGGAGGACTCATCCGTTTGGGATCCTGCTCTGACTGTTCCCAAGGACTTCCTCACTGGCAGGGATTGAAATGCTCACCAAACCCTGGAGAGAACAACAGAGATAAGCAGATAGGAGCACGGTGACTAACTGACAGGAAAGCCCGATGTGCCGCCGCCGCTGCCCAGGGCAGTGTGAGCCAACCCGCAGGAATGCGAAGGCAAACAGCCATCCCCAGCACCGGGTGGGCACAGTGAGCAGCAGGGCAGTGAGACAGAGGTGGGCTGTGAGGTGGAGGGGTGCTGGGGCACTCCACAGTGACATTTTGGGTCGGGCTGAGCACAGGCTGGGAGCTGTCCTGGGTCAGTGATCTGCTTGTGGTGCAGCAATGGGGCTGCCCCTCCCAGGCTCTGTCCCCCAGAGCTTCATCCCTGCTGCTGGGGCAGCTTGAGGGGGATTCGTGGCCGTGCAGCTGCTAAATACTGAGCACAACTGCAGCCATTTTAGACCTGGCATCGCACAAAGCGAAGTACATCCCCATTACCTGCACTGCTGCAGATGCATCCGTCCGCCTGCCTCGCTCAGCCCTGCACCGCAGAGGGCTCGAGGCTGATTCATCTGCTGCTTTTTCTCCTGCTATGTACTCTCACATTGTTCCTTCCCTGCCTGAACGGCTAAATTAAGCCCAGCAACAATGGGCCATCGATTATCCTATTGTATTCCACAGTGCTCAGCTTGGTAACTGGCTCTGGGGGCAGCAAGGTGGGAGCAGCCCGTGCTCGTACCGCTTTCGAGAACCCCACAGCCAATGCCCCACTGCCACAGCAGCCTCTGTCCTCTGACAGCCGTGGCTCAGCAGAGCCATGAGCCAGCAGCTGATGCTGCCAGCATGTCACCCCTCTGCCACCCCCAACGTGATGGCAATGCCGTGCTGTGCCAAGCCACGCCGTGCAGAGCATCCCTGACAGCACTGCGTCTCAGCCGCCCCTTTCTTCCCTTGCCACCCGTTTCAGCCGTACTCGTTCTGAGTCCTTTTATTGCCTGAGCTGCTGACGAATGATTTTTTCAAGAACAGAAAGGTCAGAGCCTGCGGCCCCGCAGCGATGCCCTCCCGGGATCTGCGGGCACAGCTCTGCCCTGGGCACTTCTCTAGGGCTGCAGTGCCCCTGTGCGTGGTGCTGCCCGGCGGGGATGAGCAGCAACGTGAGGGCTGGGAGCTCCCCGACCTCCCCGCATGGCTCTGCCTCCCTGGGCTCCTGAGCAGCGCAGGGGATCGGGGCCCAGCGGTGCAGAGCAGCGGCCCTGGGGTGGGAGCAGCCCCATGTGCTGTGCAGGGGAAGCTGGCAGCACGGTGGTGACGCTGCTGCTGGGTCTGCAGCAGGGATGCTTCGCCTGCAGATCTCCTACCTGCGTCAGCAGCTGAATTCCCTTCGCCTCATCCCTGCTGGCAGTTCCTTAACCCTTTCCTCCCACCGCCCGCAGCAGCACGGGGCTGAGCACGTGGGGGACGAAGGGCAGCAGCCATCACTGTGCCCATGAGCTGTGATGCAGCGTGCGGCCTGACCCTCTTTCCCGCATGGCTGCAGGAGGGAACGAGGAGATTTTCCAGCTGGGGGAGCTGCTCGTCGCCCCGTGCCCGGCTCCGTGCCTGGAGCAGCACTGCCTTCGCTCTGCTCTGCACATCCATCCCGCTCTGGGGTCAGCCCTCGGCTCTCTGCAGCTCAGCCCCAGCGGTGTCACGTCCCCAAACAGTATGGGGCCACGCTCCCCGCGGGTCCCCCAGCCCCCCTTGCAAGAACCATCGCACAGCCAGCACCCGCCCAGCACCGCTGGCAGCCGCGCAGCCCCCGGGGCAGATTTATTACCCTTGGCAGAAGGCCCAAAGGCCAGCTGGTGTTTGGGCCGTTTCCAAGGTTTCCAGTCACCGCTGGAAGTCCTCCCTCACCCGCCCCCCCATGCAGTGTATGGGAATTGGGTTCCTGGGACAGGACCCAGCTGCTGGGACCACCCGTGGGCCGCCCACCCCTGCCCGCACTCCCCTAAGGGCTCTGCCTTCACCCCCCTCTGCTGGGGACCAGGACCACTCAGAGGGGTTTGTGGTCACTCCACCAAGGCAGGCAGGACCCTGCGAGCCCAGCACTCCAGCAAGCCCCCCCCAAACCCCTGCACCCATAGTGAAGGCAGCTCTATGCTGTGAGGCTGTGGAGGTGGCTCTGGCCAAGCGGCCACCGCCCTGGGCACCGCGGGGCTGGGCAAGGCACAGGCAGAGGCAGAGGCAGAAGCAGCCCAACTTGTTTGTGGTTCCTGAAAGACAATCCCAACCCAAAGCAAACCAGAAATCCCGGGCACAGATTGGGGCTGCTCCTCTGCATCTCGCTGCTGCTCGGCCGCACTCAGCAGGACCTCAGTGTGCATCTGCAGCACGGTCCTGCAGAGGGCTGGGGGTGCTGGAGCCATTCAGGAAAGAACAGCAGTCAGTCACAGTGACCAGCAGTGCTGGTCCTTCTCAGTGGGCCACCTGAGCTGGTGCTGTCCTCATGCTCACTGTGTGGTTTTGGGGTGCCCTGATGTGGTCGGGTTACTCACAGCACCCAGCCTGGCTGCAGAGATTTGGCTCCTCAAAGGCGGTTTTCCAGAGCTCACATAAGGAGAGCTGCTCGGGTAATTCTGCTTCAGAAGGTTATAACACCCAGGTATGACTCTGAGTCCAGCAAAACATACGTGGGCATTTGGCACTGCGCGATAGGGTGGAGCAGGTCCCTGCTGGAAGCAGATCCCAGCCCTGGCTGTCAGCACACCGTGTTCCAGGGATGGCTCTGGGGAGCTCAGCAGGGGGAGGCATCTTCATTCAGCTTTGTTTTGTTTTCCTGGTGCTTCTTTTTTTGTGCCACCGCATCGTGGCATAGCTCAGTTTATTTATTTATTTGCAGGGATGCAAACACGTGAGGAAACCAGCACTGGGTTTGCAAAGAGAAACAGGAGGAAAAAAAAAAGCCCTCTTTGATATTCCCTTCCCCTGAGACCAACCGGGGCTTTGTTTTAAAGTTGAGCTGCAAAACATCAGTTTCAATGAGAACAGCTTGCAGACAATGACAGGTTTGAAAACAGAACCACAGAGGTTGGCAGGGATATCTGGTCTGGGGAGCACAGTCCAGAGATGTACATGGCTGTACCAGTGGCTCCGTCCCCCCATCCATCCCTCTGCCCATCCCTCTGCCCACCCCTCCATCCATCCATCCATCCATCCATCCATCCATCCATCCATCCATCCATCCATCCATCCATCCATCCATCCCTTCATATCTCCCTCCCTCCCTCCATCCATCCACCAACCTATCCAACCCTTCCATCCCTCCCTCCCTCTGCCCATCCCTCCCTCTTTCCCTCTTTCCTTCCCTCCCTCCCTTCATCTCTCCTTCCCCCCATCCATCCACCCACCTATCCAACCCTCCCTCCCTTACATCCCTCCCTCCCTCCACTGCCCATCCCTGTACTGAGCTGCACCAGAGGTTTCCCAGGATCCTCAGCAGTGCCCTGGGAAAAGCACGAGCTCTGAGAAAAGCCCAGTTTGTTTCTTAAGCCTACAGAGGTGGAAGGTGAGATGCCACCTCCCGCATCTGCTGGGAGGAATCCCATGTGCTGCAGAGCTGTGCTGGGCAGCGGGCACAGCCTGAGGCAGAGGGCAGGTCCCAGCCCTGCGAGCTGCAGAGGTTTGGGGCAGCAGAGCAAAGACCTTAGCAGCAGAACTGTTTTCAAAGCCCTTTATAAGCGTGACCTTTGAGAGAGCTGCCTTTCAGAGCTGGAGGAAGAAATGAACTGTATTCGGAGAGCGGTGACTTTTGGACACTTGGATTCTGTTGGAGCTCTTGGCCGAAATGCGGTCCGCAATAAAATTGGCTGTGAAAATCTTTCAGGAGCTTCCTCTGCGCTTCCAGCAGCCTGGTCTGGGAGCAGGGTGTGGGACAAGCTTCCCTCGGCCTGCTGCCCCCTACCCCAACACAGCTGCAGGCAGCAGGAAGGGGAACATTCATCTCAGCCCCCATACACATCCCTCCCCTGCCAAGAGACCCCTCTGTGCTGCAGCAACCCAGTGCTGTCCAACACAGCAGTGATGCCAGCAGAGAGCTCTGTGGACATTTAGTGTGGATTTAATAGAGGTACCGTGAGCTTCCAGCAGTGGACACTGAGGCCACAGTGCTGCAGATGTCTGAAATGCACCGTGGGACGTGGGGTGGCAGCAGGAAGGGACAGAGAGATCCCACCCGTGTGCTGCTTTGGGCCATGGGAGAAGCGCAGTGCTGTCGGTCACCAAAGTGATGGTGTGTGATTTCCACATTGCTGAATGATGTTTCAATGGCGGAAAAAAGAAAGGCAGAAATGATTGACCTCTTCTCTTCCCACTGCCTCCTGTTCGCTGCAGCAGGAGCTGCCCCAGGGACATCCCCGAGGTGCAGCCTGGGGCCAGGACTTCTCCCCTGGGGAAGTGGCACAGCACTGTGCTCACACCAAGCTGCCTGCCAGGCTCAGTGCTGGAGCTGGGCGAAAGGAAGCCAGCACAGCCCTCCTCCATCCCATCTCCACGTCCGTTCCTAAGGAAGCTTTCCCCAGGCTCTGCTGGGCACGAGCTTTGGCTCAGGACACACCTTTGGCCGCCAGTGAATTTGGTGAGGACGTTTCGTATTTGGCACCACGGCTGCACCTAAGGCCCCAGTGCTGCTTCCAGCTGGCAGATATTACAGAAGGCAGCAGTGGAAACACGCTGTCCTTCCAAAAATACTTCAAGGGAAACGTTGACCAAAGACAGCTCAGCAAAAACAACTGCAACAAACCAAGTTTTGTTTTCCTTTCAGGATGGGGAGGAGTGCGTACTGGTGGCACCAGCTGAGGAGCGCTGGGTCCGCCCCACGTGCCAAAACAGATAAGGACAGAAAATATTCAGTCATTGGGAAAAGCCAAAGGGAACACGTCGGGAAATACACTGCAAACAACAGAATTCCATAAACAAGGGTCTAAAGTCTGTGGCTGGCAGCAGAAAGCAGCAGCTTTGCTGTAATGTCACACAGAAGTAAACTCCGAAAGGTGTCTGTGAAAAACCCTGACTACAGAAAGCAGTGCTTTAAGACCCGTGGCTGCACACTCTCTGGACAAAAGGAAAAAAATCATGCCATGTAAAAAACAGAGAGAGCGAGAGGCGGCCTTCAAGTGACCAGCTCTTCCTCTCCAACAGAGCAGATACGTTCCCTGCAGTCCCAACAGTCTGCAGGTTTATTTTTGGCAGATCGTAATTAAAACAATCGTCGTGGCTTTCGACAGAAGCCACCAAGAGGCATTGTTCTGGTTGAAGCACGTGTGCTCAGGGTGCAGGGATGCTGCAGGGCCCTGCCCCCACCCTCCCCAGCCACACACACTGCTGGGGGCACTCGGCTCTCCTTAGCGTTCGTGTTTCTCATCAGCAAGGAACAGGTTCCTAACCTGTCCAGTTCCAGAGGCAGAGTAAAAAAATGTCCTTGTTACGATCTAGAAACACTTTGTGTTCCTAAGAAAATCAGATCCAAGCGCGTGCAAACGCTGCTCCTGGCTGGGTGCGCTTCGCTGCGGTTCCTCCGCTTGCACAGCGGGATTCTCCTGCAGGCAGACTCCATCCCTCTTCCATTCTCCACCTTCCAGTCCTCTCCGGAGCCCTGAGAAGCCACCCCTCCATTTTCTGAGAAGCCACCCCTCCATTTTTGTCTTCCACATTTTTCCTCTGCACATCCTTCCTGCCCTTCCCTCTTCCTCCGCCGCGCCCTGTTCCTCTCCGGCTATTTTCGGAAATTGAAGACGTCGCGTGTTTTCACGCCTCTCCTGCCTTCGTTTCCCGGTTTGGGAGAGGACTCCTCCTCCACCAGCCCCCCATAGGGGCAGCCCTCAGCTGCGGGGTGGTGGCCGGAGCACTCTACTGCGGGGATGAAGCCGCTGTCCCACATCCCCGTCCCGCAGCGCTGGCACAGGTCGTGCAGGCTGCAGGGGATGCGGGGCAGCAGGTGGAACTGATAGAGCAGGCTCCTTGCCTAGAGGGGAGAGAGACAAAGTCATTCCCTCGTGCCACGGTGTGGGTATACCGGGGTTGCCAGAGGGCCCTGCTCAGCTCTGCGAGAGGAGTCAGAACTTGGGGCACCCCTCCTGAACGGCCAGCTGGAGGTTAAACGGGGCCTGAAGGCACTGCCAGGAGGTGAAGTGAGCAGGAGCTGTGGATTTCTGCCCCACAGCAATGCACTGCTTACATCTGCCCTGCAGCCTGGGCCCGGTGCCTCTGTGTGATGGCACGTCCCAGCAGCAGCACCCTGTTCTTCCAGGCTGCAGACAAGCAGGGGGCACAGGAGGTGCAGAAGATGAAGCACCAGTCCCTGGTTTTAACATGCTCTGACTCATCTCGTGGGCCTCAGAGCCCACCTCAGCACGCAGACATTTACCTTCCTGAGTACGAGTTCTCCATTCATGTGCATAGCCAGGTTGCCGAAATGGAGCAGCATCTGATCGGTGGCCAGCTGCTGCTCGATGACATCATCCCCGTAAATCACCACGATGGCCACACAGATGAAGAGGTGGAAGTAGTCTGTCTGCAAGGAGAACACGGGCTGGGTTACAGCAGGTGGAGGCTGAGCTCTGGCTCCCCACCCTCCACAAGCACGGCCCGAGCAGAGATGTGTTGCTCCTTCCAGTTCTCAGAAAGGAGCTGTGGATTCTGATTCACAGCTGAGTCAAAGTCTCTTGCCTTTAAAGTGCAGGAGTGTGGTTTGGACCACAGCTTTCAAAGCAGACCAGTGACTCTGGGAAGACACTGTCCAGCTGTTAAAGAGGAGTCTGCACCTCAGCATGGATGGTCAGCACTTTCTGAAAAGCACAGACATCCCCAAGCTGGGGAGCAGCATCCATCCTTTTGCTCTACAGGTAAACCCATTTGGTAGTTACAGACTCTCTGAAACATCTACAACCGTGGATGCATCTGCTCTCAGTCTCCCCTCAGCATCTGACAGGGATAACTGCTGGAAGATGCCCACAAGGAACATGAGCTTGAGAAACAGACTTTTCAGGTGTCAGTGCTGTGAATGTTCAGATTACTTGGGGAACCTGTACTTTGGTGAGCAAACAGTCTTGTAAATGAACCAGAGACCTGCAGAGCCGATCTGTCTGTGAGCAGTAAAGTAGCTCAGGCAGCTCCCTAGTTCTTTCTCCACGTGCAATTTGTATCAACCATTGCTTTCAAGGTTAGCCCCAGCAAATCAAAGCAGAACCGGGCAAAGACAAAAACAGCTGTCACCATCTCAGCTAAAAGAGTGCTGTGGGAGAGGGAATGCTGGCAGTGTAACTTCTGTTGGATACACTGCTATGAAAAGCCGCTAAGGAGCCCCTCAGCCATGCTGGGGTGAGGGAATGCATGGACCCCCACCTGGTAGTGTGCCCAGCATGCTTCCCACATGCGCAGAGCTTCAGCGTCGGGGAACTCCCGTTTGAAGCAGAGGAGGATCCAGCGGTGACAGAAGAGCATCTGCAGGCCGTCCTCTCCCAGGGCAGAAAGGTGCTGGTAGAAGCGTGGGTGCATGAGCCGCAGCAGCTCCCGCAGGTACATCTGCAAGAGATGCTCTTGGCTGAGCCACTGCCTGTGCCCCCAGAGCCCCCACCCATGTCCCCAACATGAGGCAGGCCCTCCACTGCTGGCTTTGGCTTTGCTCTCCCACACGGAGCCCCAGCTCGCAGTCCTGGCTCACAGGCAGCTCCTTACATCCAGCCAGGAGCACCCTGGGCCACTGCAGCTATTCCACAAGGAAGGAGGGAGGGTGAAAGAAAGTCCCATGACTGCTACGTTGTGAAAAGAACGAAGGGGAGAGTGGGGCTGGGCAAAGCAGCCCTGAGAACAGACAGGATGTGGCTATCTGCAGCACTGCATTTCACAGGGGCTGAGCAATGTGTGAGTGATTTTAGGGAGCTGATGGTATGGGCACACTGCAGAGCACAGGTCCATGAAATAACTAATTGCACTTCACCTGCAGCACCCCACCAGGCTTCCATGACAAATTCACCACTTTACATTGGTGCCATCGTGACCTGGACAGGAGTGTTCAGGTTTGAAATGTGTTTTTCAGGATTTCACCCAGGAAACCACTGATATTCATGTCAAAACCTAAAACGTTCCCATTTTTCAGCAAGGTCACTTTATTTTAAGCAACTCTGCCTGATAGAAAAGGCTTTTCATTTGGACATCATTAAAAAACATCCATTAAAAATGTTAAAACCCTTAAAAAAACCCATACAGAGGGCTGCAGCTCTGCTATTATGCCTCATTCATACCATGTAGACCCAAATAAGGACAGAACAAATGAGTGAATCTCCTTTGCCTGAGAGAAGTGCAGAGAAAAAGGCAGCAGAACCCTAAATAAACGGCGACCATAAAAGATTCCTGGAATCAGCATCCTTCAGCACAGCCAAGGCAACTTGACTCTGACAGTTTATTGCCTGTAATTGCCCCTGGAGTGCCTCAATCACCTGAGATACATTTTATCCATCAGGTGCTTTGTGGCTTTGGTGCGTGACTCCGCACAGCCCAGTTAACAGCTACAAACCCAGCTCAGCCCTCCGCCTCACCAGCTGTTTCTCCATGTCCTCATCTCGAGGGGAGCTGATGAAGATGGTGTTCTGCATCAATCCCACGAAGCACCAGAAAGTATCCGACTCATCCAGGACCTCAGCCAGGATCGGGGCAACCAGGTCGGACATGCCTTGGGAATACCCGATCGCTGGGTTAAACACTGCATAGTTCAGCAAGATCCTCCTGGAGAAGACATTCAGGAGGAGAGGTGAGACATGGGGGGCACGGCCCTTCCCTCCTCCCCCAGCCATTTGCCAAGAACACATTTATAAGTCCCACAGCCACAAAGCAGATGTTGGCAGCTGGTTCTCCACTCCATCAGCAGAATCAGAACCTGCCCATAACCCTGCTGCAGCACTCCTGACCCCCAGAGCTGCAGAAGGCTCCCTTCTCTTCTATGCCTATGTGCAGGGAAGCTCAGGGATGGCAGCAGCAAGAGCACCGAGGAAGCAGTGGTTATTTTTGCATCCTCTGGCACAGCCATCCTGTGTGTGATGCTCTTCAGCATTCCCAAGGCAGTCTGGGCCAGGGGGAGTTAAGGATTTTCCTACACTGAGATCAGACATGTCACCTCATGGTTTCCACATTGGGGTTGTTCTCCCCTCGGAAGAACTGGTTGCTGCGGTCAGTCCTCACGACGTCCTTATCTACTGTGAACTGCACCTTGCGCCAGAAATCCTTCTGCTCATCTGAAGACATGGAAAGCCTGGAAAGCAAACAGCCACACAGGCACGTTGAGACAACGGGAACGGGACTGCCACAAGGAACAAACAGCCTTGCTTCAGCTTTGGCTTTGAGAAAAACAACTATTTCTATACTGAGTTTTCTCATCGGTTGAAAAGCAGACAAGAGGTCTGTCTGAAACAGCACATCTTCTGTCCAAAGGCATTACCAGAAGGGGCTTCCTGGGTTCTGAGAGGTGACACAATGCATGTTCTGTGCTGAACTCCACTTCAGGAGCAGCTGACGATGGTCTCTGCTGTTCCTTGAGAGTAGCACTCTGCTGTGATTTACTCCAAATAAATAATACTGCTGTCCCTCTCCAGCTTAAATTTACCCACAACCAGTTCACAAAGCACAGTTCTGGCAGCAAGAACTTCCTTGAATTAGACATACCTTCTTCTTCCTTATTTTTACATCCTGATATATTCACCTAAGATCCCATTTTCATCTTCACCCCAGCACATCAGGCTGCAGCCTTGCCTGTGAGACAAGCTCCCTGAGTGGTGCTGGCAGGGCTGCTCCAGAAGCCATGTGAGATAATGTCAGAGCTCTCTGGGAAGGCTGGCTGTGCTCCTCTGCTCCCCTCTCTGTCCCCAGCAGCACTCCGGAGGGAGAAGCTAAGGACAGGGGAGCAGCGGAGGCTGAGTCCGCTCTGTTACCTCTTCTCCTGGATCTCGAAGTACTCCTTCCTCTTCTGCACTCTCAGTGCCTCCCTCTCCTCAGAGGTGGACTCGTAGCTGTAGTAGCGCAGCAGGAAGGGCCACACCTCCCCTCGGATGGACATATCGATCCCACCGAAGAAAATGGCCTGGAAGGAGGAGCAGAAAGGTAGAACCGTAGACTGGTGCGAGGCACCCTAAAGACCATTTGGTGCCAACCTCTGCACTGAGCAGGGACACCACAGCTCCGTCAGTGCTCAGAGATCCATCCAGCCTGACCTTGGCTGTCTGAACAGAAGTTAGGACCGGTGCAGTTTTAGCAATCCCCAAAACAGCAACAAGGAACTGCCTGCGCTGCCGTGGCTTTGCAGCTCTCTCCTGACAAGTGACGCCTTGATTCAAGCTCCTGCAATTTGCACATGTTTAGAGGGAAAGTGCTGGCCTTCTATTCCCAGACGAGACACAAATCGGGCTCATTTCAATGTCAATAACCCCCCCTGGAGAGGCTCTATGATTAACGTGTCGTTCTCATGTCACGGCTTAATCCCCAATCTTGGAGACACCGCATTTCACTGCAAACCCCTCTCTCAGGACCCGGCACTCCCCTGCAAGCCCCGCATTCTTTCATCCAGTCATCTCAATTTTTCTTTCTTTGCTTTGCTCACAGAGCACTGACACGTCGGTTTACCCATCCCTCTGCCTCCTTGGGATGATGCTCTGCCATCCCACCACCACCTCCAAGCACCAGGAGCAAACTTCAGCATCGCTTGCCCCCAGTGTGAAAGCAAACCACAGCTTCCACCCGGGGACTCTGCCCACGCCAGGACAGCAGCAGCCCCCACTCACCTTCTGCAGCTTGTACTCCTCCTCCACCTGCCCGCAGTGGTTCAGGTGGCTGAGCCATGCTGACACGTCGAGGCGCCGGTATGTGTTCTCCTCCGGGTGAGTCTCAGAAGAAGGCAACTTGGGCCGGCGGATGGAGAACTGCATGCACGTCTTCTCATCAGCGAGCTGCCGAGCAGGGGGAGAGCAAAACAGAGTGAAACGAAAATGAAGGCGGGAGCCAGAGATAGCAGAGCAGCAAAAACCTTTCGGTGTGGTTCTTGGAGGATGAAGCACTGAGGCACTCAGCGAGGTGGTTTTTTCAATTCCACCAATTACAGCAGCACGAGTGATGAGAAGAATTACACTCACACTGCCACAAAACAGCTTCATCCTTTTTTCTTTTTCTAAAAAAATAAAAAACAGTTTCCTATTCCTCCCCCCCCCATCTTATCCCTGACCTGAGAGTGAATTAATGCTGCTTACAGCAAAACTTCACCCTGCCAGGAATGCCTGCAATAAATTACATATGATTGGCCATATACAAAGGGATTGCTGTTAGGCAAGCGGGGAACGGCACTGCCAGGCTCTCTAAGGGCACTCCTGATCCCAGTGCAAGACTGCAGCTGACATTTAATTTAAAAATCAAAGGTTGCTCAATGCAAAAAGTGAGCCCATGCGACCATAATAAGAAAAGCAGCAGGGGTCTCTGTGGGAAGGAAGGAAATTTAAAAATCACTGTTTCTAATAAGCACATATAGTATCTTAAACAGATAATTAAACAGCTCTTATCACATTTGTATGTAGATTGAACAAAATATGGCAAGATGCCTTGTCAAAACATTTTCAGATGCAGTTATGCTGTGCTTCACAAAATGGATGAAAGGCTCGGACAGGATTTCCCATGCACTGCTGCAGGCTCCCAGCCACCTCACTGCCCAGAACACAGAGCTGATCTACCGGTGTACCACAGCCAGCAAAATCACCTCCTGACGAGGTTCCTGCCTTATCTGCCCCACATACCAGAGGCAGAACGGGAAAGGATGAGGATGCACAACTCAGACCCCACAGCTGAGCGCATCCCAGTAACAGCTGATGCCTTGCTGCCCAATTTAGTGACAGTACCTCACCACTTCAGTTCCCCAACTCCTTGTGAGATGCCCCCTGCCCCACCTTGCCCGGTACCTGCTCCTTCAGGTGGGTCTCGGTGCAGTACTTCCACTGCTGAAACACCTCTGACACTTTATCCAGGCCTCCGTGGTGAAAATGGAAGATCTTGTACTGGCTCTCCCGGCTGGCGACCACCAGCTGCCCACAGGTGCACGCCTCATCGCTGCAGGATGGAAGTGGGGAAGGTAACACGTGGTTAGAATCAGAATAGAATCACTGAATGGCTGGCGTTGGAAGGAACCCTAAAGGTCATCTGGTGCCATCCCCAATGAACAGGGACACGCACAGCTCCAGTGGCACTCAGGGCCCCATCCCCTGACCTTGGGTATCTGCAGGGATGGGACATGACCAGCTCTCTGGGCAGCCTGTGCCACAATAGACACTGCTAGAGCCTGTCCCCTTCTTCTCTACAGCCTCCCTTTAGATACTGAGAGGCCACCATAGGTCTCCCTGGAGCCTTGCCTTCAGGTCACTTCCCAGGGTGAGGAGGGGCCCTGCAGGAATTGGATGGCAGAGAGAGGAAAGCAAACTGTAAGGAAGCTCTCCCTCCAAATGAGGCAGAAATCATCTTACAGCTCTGGACATGGCCACAGGACCAGAGGAGCTCAGCAAGGCTGCTCTGCCAGGAGCTCCCCTCATGCTGCTAACCCTCCCAACAAGCCAAGAGATTGCATTTTGTCTTTCCCACAGAACAAACTCCCACAGCCTGCCCCAGCCCTGCCTGAAAAATAACCTGTTACCTAAAGAAAAGCCGCAGGGATCTCATTTGTCCCAGGTCCACTCTGAAGACTCCGCAGATCTGCTCCAGGGAGCCCACCTTGTGCTGCTCCTCACCCTGCGCCCGCCCGCTGCTCTCCGGGCTCTGGGTGCTGCTGTTGGGGCTTTCGTGGCAGCAGTGGGAATGTGGCACGTGGTCATCACCCGTGTCCCTGCAGCCATCACCCGTGTCCCTGCAGCAGAGCAAGGGGAGAGCATTAGGCAGAGGCCGCAAGTCGCACGCGACAATCACAGCTGCCACGAGCTACACATCTTTCCCAGAGCTCTGACGTTGGAATTCAGGGCAGGTCCATGGAATCAATAACAGGCTGCTTACAAAAGAGATGAAATGATTTTTTATTGAAATCAACGCCCTGCTGTCCCACCAGGCGCTCCTGGGTTTGGTCTGCTGCACACAGAGATGGGAGAGTGGAACGTGTTGCCCACTGCTGTGTGGTCTCACCTGGCAAAGCCCCTCTGAACACTGTGAGATCCAAAAAGGCTTCTCTTGAACCTCCCTCCTGCAAGTGAGCCCCACAAGGCTCAGTTCAGGCATACACACTTGAGGTTGCCATTTGCAAGCTTGGCACTTGGGGAGTTAAGGAGAGAGAAGTGACACGTGAGCTCCAAGTCAGCCTGGAGCAGGTGAGCAAAGCTGCACACCATGGGGAACTGGGAGCACGTAGGGAGCTGGGAGCGAGCTGAGCCCATGCACCCACCCCAAGGAGCAAACTGAGCTCCTGGCAAAAACCCCACACGCCCTCCACCAGCCTCGATCCCAAAAGAAAAATATCACTGCTTGGAGAATGAAGTGAATCTGAAACTGTGACCCCTCGGTTCTTAAAAAGGCCAATACGTGTGAACAATCTCCGCTCCAGCTCTGAATGGGTTCCGCTGTGAAATCAGGGTTTGCAAAACAAGGCGAGTAGCAGGTATAAAGACAGCCCCCTGCAATGCCACTTTATGCAATGTTTTCTAATCCGCTTATCTAACAATGTAGGCACTGAACGCTGAAAATCACACACTCAGCATGCATCTGCAGCACAGCACATCAGTATGCCTGCCGAGCCCGGCTGCGGTGCTCCTGCACAGGGCCGAGCCCCACGTGCAGCATCTGCCCGTGGTTCAGGTCACTGCACCCCAATGGCCAGGGCTCCGGACATCCCCCTGGGCTGTGGGTTATGTTTTTAACAGTTCCAATGGATGGCTCAAAGCCTCAGTGCCCACCCGCATGGGAAACAGCCCCCACAGCCCCTTCCTTCGTCCTGCAGCATTATGTAGGGACAAACACTGCCTTGCTGCCAGCTCGAAGAGCAGCTCCACAGCTCCACTCACGACGTCTCTGTCCTTCTGGAGTGCCACTCTGGCACTTTGGTCTCAGCAACGCCATGCAGTGCTGCAGGCTTGGGATAAGGAGGTTGGAAAGCTGCCTGAATGTGAGTCCCCAGCAAGGTGGCCAAGAAGGCGGCCAACAGTGCTTCTATCAGAGGTGGGGTTGGCCTCTGCTCCCAGTTAGCAGCAGTAAGGTGGCAGGTGATGGCCTCGCCTTATGCTGGAGAGGTTCAGGTTGGATAGCAGGAGAGATTTCTTCTTGGAAAGTGCAGTCAGGCACTGGCACAGCTGCCCAGGGGGTGGGGACCACCATCCCTGGGGGTGTTCCAGAACTGTGGAGATGGAGTGGGCATAGTGGGGATAGGCTGGGGTTGGACCTGGAGATCTCGTAGTTCCTTCCCATGTGAACTGTACAGGTGTTGGTGAAAATTCAAGAGCTATTTTCAGCTCGAGCTGCAAAATGTAACACCTTCCTAAAGTGCTCTGTAGCCCACATTAATGCATAAGTAATAGGAGCCCTGGTGCAGGACACCCGCGTGCCGTGAGCACCTGGTATTTGTGAAGCAACACTCAGCAGCAGGCACAGCTGGTTCCACAGGATTGCCCTGGAAAAGGTGACTCAAATGAGCTGTAAGGCCGAGCAGAGGTCTTCTACCTGTGTGTGCTGAACACGGACACAGCAGCATGCTGGAGGATGGCTCCTGGGATCTGCCCCATGCACACTGCATGCGTTCAGGCACTGTGGGAAGTGAGGGGAAAAAAAAACCCTCACTGTGTTTAGGGGCACTTTTGTCATTTATACATCAATAGTGGGGAAAAAAAGGAAAAAAAAAAAAAAGGAAAAAATAAAAGGAACAAAAAGACTCCAAATTGTTGTCCTGCTTCTTAAAGTCCTGTTCATCTCCCCATGCAGCGGTGTGCAGCACCAGCAACGGAGGTTTTGTGGTTTCTGGGGAGTCCTCTATCCAAGCACACTTGATGTGCAGACACAGGGGAAGAATTTCACCATTTATTATTTATGAAAGCCAGACCATTATACCTGCTGGATGAGGGATTTGCACCAGTGCGAGGCAGAAAGGCTGGAGGAACATTTCAGAGAGGCCTGGGGTCGTGGGAGCCAGGAAAAGCAGACTGCCAGGAGAACACATGCAATCCCCACGGGAACAGAAGGGACAGAGGAAAACATTATCGGGGGATTAGCAAACCCAGAGGCAGGAACCCCACAGCCACAGCCACGAGGCCAGTTACACCTTTTCTGTCTGCTCAAGTCCCATCACTCCCTTGTCACAAAACACATCTCAGTCTTGCTTGCTGAGCAAGATTAGGGCGTGATGTATTTTCTCTCAACCATCAGCTGCAGCAATCAATGCCTCTACGCCCCGTGAGCTTCTGCAGCCTCTACAAAACAAAACGCCCATGTGGGGCTGGCCCTGTGCTCCAGCTGCAGCACGAAACCTCTTGGCAACAGGAGGACTTGCAGCAGTGGGGCTGACCTGCGGCAGTGGGGCTGACCTTGTAGCAGTGGGGCTGACCTGCAGCAGTGGGGCTGACCTGCAGCAGTGGGGCTGACCTTGTAGCAGTGGGGCTGACCTGCAGCAGTGGGGCTGACCTTGTAGCAGTGGGGCTGACCTTGTAGCAGTGGGGCAGACCTGCAGCAGTGGGGCTGACTTGCTGTCCAGCCAGGGCGCACCTGCTGCACAGAGACAGGAAACCAGTTGTTATTACTGTTACAGAGCCAGGGCAGAGACCTGCAGCAATTACAAGGGAAGGCTATTTTAGCGACAAAGATCTAATAACTCATCTCATGACAAGATGTGACACGTGTAATTATGAGAGGGAGGATGGCAGCCGGGATGTGGCGGTTATTGAGTGCCTCCCAGCCGCCTCCCAGAGTCTCTTGCAAAAGCCAAACCCTTCTCCTCTTGGCTCTCCATCACCACTGTACTCAAGCACACCTCCAGTAATTGCAGCCTGCTTCACAGCCCCATCTATTCCTGCGTGCTGGCTTGTGAAGTGTTGTTTACAGACAATAAGCATCACCATAACGTATGAGCGCCTCGTAATGGGAACGACGTGCCCCTTCCCTCCCCAGGGCTGCTGTTCCTCTGCTTCTCCACTGCTCCCCACAGGCACTGACCTTCCAGTTTCTCTTCTCTCCAGCATGGTGACGCAGCTCACGGCAGCATCGGCTGCCTGGAACACTAATGACAGATGGCTTCAAATAAATAATCCATCAATAAAAGTTCAAAGCTGGCCCAAAACGCCTGAACACTGAGTGTGGTGATGGTACAAAGGGAGGTCAGGTCGGGTAGCTGGAACCCAAATCTATTGTTCTGATAAATATAAGAGTGTCCTTGACAACATACATGTATAATGAGTTGTGGAAAGTGCTAATTTAAGTGCAGAAGAACACAGTTCTTTGTTGGAATAGCCCTGCTTGTGCTGGGTGATGGACATGGGCAGGGCAGCAAAGCCCAGTGCCGAACCCTGACTGGGGGTCATGCAGGATGAGGTCGGGAGCTGTGCTGGATTCCCCCTTCGGCTGAGAGCATTCAGAACCTGAAGGCCCTGAGCTTTGGAGAGCCCCAGCAGAATCAATCCGTGCTGACCCCAGCAGCAGGGAAGGGGCTGTTGGGGTGTGGATGAGTGCACAGGCAGGAATCCCGAGATGAGACATCGGACACCTTGGTGTGGAGACACACGTGGAGCACAGCCAGCACTCCTCCCCACTCGTCAGGGAGAGCGGTGAACGCCGTGAGGACGTCACAGCACCAAGTACGTCCACGTCAACACGACTTCCCAAAAGCCCGTTTTGCAGCTTCCCATCGATCTGTTTGCTTTCAAAACATAAATTTCCCCACGCTGAACTGCACTAAACGAATGCTATTTAGTAGCTAATTAACTTCCCGCGCTGAAAAGCTCCCCTAATTGAGCTTCTTTCGCCCTTTTTGAGCCCGTGTCCTCGGGGGAACCGCAGCTGTCCTACAGCATTTGTTCTGCTCCTTCCTGCAGCAGCAGTGCCCACCGCTCAGGGCTGCAGGGCGAACCCGTGTGTTTGCATCTCCTTCCTCCACGCAGGTCTGCAGCGTGGGACCTGAAGAGCAGCACTTCAACAATATTCCTGAGACGGGAAAAGGGATTTCTCAGCAAAGAACGCTTGCTTTTCAGCCCCTTTGGGACGAGAGGAAGGGACCTTTCTTACCGGTGTTTATTTTAGATTTTACATCGACGGATTATTTTGCTTTTTCTCTTTCAGTTCTAGCCATGCGAAAATACAATCCTACACTAATTATGCTAATTACAATCAAGCCTTCAAACCGCCGGTCCCTTGGAAGCCCCAGTGATTACCTTTGTTCTTACACACTTGGCTCCAAGCAGCGGATGGGGAATTTTGGGCAAATCTCTGCCAGCACCGAACCCGTGCACCGCTGACCCCGGCCCAGCACCACTGCCCTTGTGGTGCTCAGAGCCCGAAGGAGCCGGGTGCTCTGTGTTAGCAGCAAGAGGAGTGAATCACTGACCACACCACCAACGTGCTTAACGTGAAGCAGTGTGTGGGAGCAGACCTCAGCAGCACCTGCGCATTCCTCAGTTAAGATCCCAAATAAATAGCTCCGCTGCCCCTCGAGCCGTAATTCCCACTCTCAAGTTGGCTGTCGCTATTTTTCTTCCACAGAGAGCTGGCAGCAAACCAATGGAGGAAGAAAAACCAAACCTGCCATAATTAACGTGCTTGCTGTTCAAATATTGATACAAAGCAAGACAGAGCTGTATGCCCACACTGTCGCTTGGCTCTGCCCAACCTCACAGCGGCTTGCGGCAGACCGGAGCCCATCCCTGCCCCACTGCTATGGGGCAGAGCCTCACCAAGAGACAGCACTGTTCTCACGGGCACTGCTCCGGGTATATGTGGCACTAAGAGCTTCACAAACCACAGGGACCCAGAGCCAGGCCCCAAGGCTGAACTCATCAAGAGCAGGCGAGTGTGATGCAAGACACTGCAAGATGTTACAGGAGTTGGGAATCCAGAGAGAGCAATTCCCTTGGCCCTGGAAACACAACCACCCCTGGCAGCACAGCAGTGCCTATATGTGGCCCTGGCCTGGTCTGCGGAGGGCTGAGCAGCACTGAGGTGCTGCCACAACAACATGATGCAACAGCAAGCTGTGCTATCCCTGGGGAGGCCATTTGCTGATGAGCTCCCTAGGAAGGGATGAGCAACACTGGCTAAGATTGCATCAAGTGTGCCCAAGGAGCTGCTGCTTGTATTGTGTGCTGCACCTGTAAGAGCTGCTCATGCGCATTCACAACTCCTACAGAGCATGAGAACTCTACTCCAGCATGAAAAGATAGTTGCATGACCCAGAGAGAGGTGGTCCATGGCTCGGTGTCTGGATGGAGAGCAGTGATCAGTGGTGTCCCTCAGGGTGACCAGTACTGGGACTGGTACTCTAATACCCTCAGTGACAATGACAGTGGGATTGAGTGCACCCTCAGCAGTTTGTGGATGACACACCTGAGGGATGGGATGCCATCCAAAGAGTCTGCACAGGCTGAGCAGGAGGCCCAGGAAAACCTCATGAGGTTCAATGCCACCACCTGGGTGGTGGCAGCCCCTGCTATCAGCACAAGCTGGTGGTGTAAGGATGGAACACAGCCCTGTCAGAAAGGATCTGGGGGCACTGGCAGCAGGATGTGTGACAGCACTGTGCCCTCACAGCCCACAAAGCCAACCAGAGCCTGGGCTGCATCCAAAGCAGCGTGGTCAGCAGGCCCTGATTATCCCAATCTAGGTGTAGATGTCTCCGTTTATTGCAGGGACCAAACAGCCTTTAAGGTCTGTTCCAATCCAAACCATTCTGTGATTCTACAGTCACAGTTCACTGCTGCAGTGAGCAGCCCCTCACAGCTCTGCTGCCTGCAGCCTGGCTAACTGGGGACACAAATCCAACCCGCCACTGCAGTGCACCAAGTGCTCCATCCAGCAACTGACTGGCACAGAGCTGCTGTCATGATCAGCTAAAGTGACTTCAGAAGCACTGAGAGACACCACGCAGGTGTCAGATGCTATCTCGTCGCCAGGACGTACCAAAAGCTTTTGGTTTCACTTTGCTGATGGGGAAATGGAAGCTGAGTAATCTAGCAGGGCAGCAACAGCCCAAGGCCAGGTCCAGATCCCGTTGTCCTCAACCGGTGCCCTTCAAAGCAAGGCAGATGTTTCCTGACAGATAACAGTGATAAGGGAGAAAAGGAACAGAAACAGACGATTTTATTTCTAGCATCGCCCCTCTCCCACACAAACACAGCTCAGGATGAAGCTGCTGTCTGCGTGCCCACCTCCCAGCAGCTGCTGTCCCCAGGAACCAGAGGGCCAACAGGGGCACGGGAACCTGGAGGGCACGGCCCCCTCTTGCCCACAGCCCAACCCAGCCACAGAGCACCACGAATGTGCGCTGCTAATGGGGCACTGCCCTCTCCACAGCCCCAGGAATTGTGTAAATGGGAGGAAAGCATTGATCGCTGCATGGGAGCCTGGCAGCCTTTCAAACTGAGAAGAAAAAAAAAAAAAAAAAAGAAAAGCACAACGAAACAAAACCCAACAATGGATACGTTTTTATTTCCTTCTGCTCTAAAAGGAGAGTTGTCGACTTAAAATGACTGACTCATTGTGCAACTGCAAGGCATCCCAGCTCCCTCCTGCCCCCGCTCTGCTCCCTGCCTGGGGTCTCAGCTCTGTCCTGCCCCCAGGAGCACGTCCTGGGGCAGGGATCCAGGAGCCCTGTGGCGCCCGTGCCATGCAAGCTGCCCGTCTTCATCTCATCTGACCCAATACATCCTAATTCTTCTGCAGTGCCATGCTTCTCCATTTCTGGTGGTACCCGACCACACGGAAGGGATGGCAGAGCTGGAAAACCTATGCAATGCGTCGCTGCAGTTCTTGAAATAAGCAGGGAGCAAAGCTGAAGCTCTCTTTATTGCAGCTCCCTAAAGGCAAGGGAAATAACCAGAAACAGTTGCTCTTCTTTGGAGGGAGGGTGGTGGCCAGGGGGCAGGGAGGGAGCTGCCGCCAGCAGCACAAACTTTGTTCACACTCCAGCTCTGCTGCACGGGGGAGCTGCCAGCAGAAAGCCCTCCCGAAACAAGGAAGCTGCTTTCAAGTTCGTGGTGACTTCTGGAGCAACGACCCCTGCCTCTAAAAGCTGGGGTGAGCATTGGGAGTCAGAGTTTTGGACAAGGCTTCTGCAGAGCATTCTGTGCAAACTCTCTGGCTTGAGCAGCTTGCAAGTGGCACCCAGATCTGCAGCTATCATGCACAAGGCCCCGTGGGGAGGAGCAAATTGGCACAAAAAAGTGGACACACTGGACAAAAGCCCTTCAAGCCTGAAGTCCCAAACAATGAAAGGTCTGTTTAATTAATCTGCTGCAAATTATAAGGGCCACATCCACTCTAAGAGGCTTTCAGGCTGCTGCCAGAGGAGTTAAAGTAAAATAGAGGGGAAGGGAAGGAGCAGCAGGCAGGGCCAGCAGAGGGCTCCCCAGCAACCAGGGCAGTGTGCACACAGCAGGGGCTTACAGCTTAAATTACAAATTACAAAAAATTAAATTACAAAAAATGAGGGGAAAAAAAGAAGAAAAAAAGATCACCTGTCCTTTATATCACAGGTCGGTGCCGTGGTACGTACGGCAACAAACCTCTTTGCTTTGTCTGTATGACTCTGAGAACACAGATGTGATCACTAAAAGGAGTGAAGTAAATAGAAGTTATACCTAAAGCAGCCTGATTGGTGATCACTCCCTAAAACTCAGGTTGTGTTACTTAAAAGAAAGGAAGTGCACTTCTTCCATGGTGACAGGGACAAGCACTCTCAGCATCACGTGCTGCTTCCAGGAATAAAATTACATATCTGAAGCAAACTAAGGTGCAGCTAGCAGTGCATTTCAGCTGTTTAAGTCACATTCAGCACAACATGCTCTGAAAGCATGTGAAGCTGAAGGCTCAGCCCCAGACAGCAGCCCAGCACTGGAGCAAAGCCCCACTAGGGAAGTACACCTAGGAACCAGCAAAAGTGAAACTGCAAACCCTATTTCACAGCGTCAGCCAACACACACAGAGTGGACGAAGAAAAAGCCATCAGTCAGAAGTTGTGTTTAACTCATGCGAAGGCCTCTCCAAGTTTTCAAGGTACGTCTCATGGCATTCAGCTAGTTCCCAAAGCCCTCTCACCGTCCTATCTGTGGCTGTCGATAGCAGACAGCCACACAGAGCAGCCCACATTGCTCACACGGCTGCCCTGCAGGGAGCAGGGCATCTGGGGGGGATGGGGAGCACTGCTCCGCAGCCCCAAGCCCCCTGGGCTCACACTTCATGTCTGCATGCTGCTGAGACCCCCACCAAACATGAGACCGATACAAATGTCTGACATCACTGCACTTCTGTATGCAAAAACAAACATCCAGAAAGGGTTAAGCCACTCAAAATGCTTCCTTCCATAAACTTGCCCTTACTGGCATCCTCTGGGTTTGAGATTAGACCATGAAAAGCAGAGGCCAAATCTCTCCAAGCGCCGTGCCTCCACGCAGTCTGCGTGTTGCTGACACATACAAAGCAGAACTTGTTTTTCCTAATTTCAGGTGTAGTTTCAAGTTCAGTTATATCCTTAAAATCAGCCCTGGGGTGCTTCACGAACACACCCATCCTCTGCACGACGGAATCGAGCGATACAGAGCGGAGAGCGTGGGGCAGAGAGCCAGAAACACCGCGGATCAACGCGGGAAGCGATCAGGTGCACAGCGATAAAGCCTTGCTTTGCCAGGGGGCCCTCTCCCCCCACACTGAGGAGCACTGATCTTCGGATGCAGCAGCACTGACCGTATTATTCAAATTAAACATCTCAGGATTCACATTTTTGCCCTACTGTGACCGTGCTGACAGCAGAGCAGCCTTCCTGTCCCCTGAGCAGTGCCTTGCCCGGAAGCCAGGCTCGCAGGACGCCAGCCAGACGCTTTGATGTGGCTCTGCACCAGCAGCTAGCACAGCAAGGCAGAGCCAGCAAGACCCACAGAGGACCTTCCCACTCTGGTAATGCTGCTCCCAGGGCTCCAGACAGCTCACCAGAGGGGCCCACACACGCACAGCCCTGCACGATGGACAAGGTCAGGGTTCAATGAGCAGGGGCAGGACTGGCCAACAAGCAATTTCCTGTGAATTACACAGGTGTCATAACTGAGGGGGAAATAAAGCGAGTCTGAAGCCAGACAGGATATTCAGCTCAATGTTACTTTGAAGCTCCTCAATTTCCTTTAACATCCCCAAGCTCGGCAATTCACCTGAAAACTGGAGAAAAGGATGAACTCACCTGCTTTCGTTATCCAGAAACACAGAACTACTGCTTTTCACAAGGGCTTCACTAATGGGAGACAGGCAGAACGGGGAAGAGAAGGCATCAGAATCAGAGTCAAAAGTACTGTCCCTGCTCACATCATCAGCAGACAGCTCCAGGGAGCCCTCATCCTCCCCTGGCTCTGGCCTGCAGTCCAGCCCTTCTTCCACAGACAACTCTGACCTGTTCTGCTCATCCTGAGAGCTGATTGTCGATAGGATTCCTGAGTCGCTGCGGGCAGGCTGCGGGGACTGGTGGGCACCCTCTGCCACCGCACAGCTCTGGGGCAGCCTCTCCCCATCCGGAGAAGGGGAACTGATGTAAGCCCCGTCCTTCACGAGCTGTGACACAGTCAGGATGTCTTCCTTCAGGACCACTGCTGCTCCTTTTGTCTCGGTGGGAGAAGCCTCCTGGGCGGTGCCGAATCCCTGAGCGTGGCGGCCTCGTTTGCGGGGGGCTTTGCGGACCGGGGAGCTCTCGGGAGTGACGTAGCGCAGGGCTTCTTCATCCTGCCTCTGGATGCGAGAGTTTGGGACCCAGGCGAGGATGAGCGTGGTGCCCAGCAGCTCGTCCTTCTCCATGTACAGGCACAAATAGCCTTCAGGAGAGCAAAGCAGCAATCAGTTACAACACAGCTTCACTCTTAGGAAAGTGCCTAAGCCAGAAACCTGCCCTTCCCCACCGCCTCCCTTCTTCATCAACCACTGCACAAGAGCAAAGCAATGGCTTTTTGCCATCATGAGAGAATTCTGCCAAAGGAGTTGTGGAGATCTCAGCATCACTCAGCATTTGCAAACCATTTCAGGTCTGCGCATGGCTTTTGAATGCTTTAAGTTCCCTCTGGCCCAAGCGAAGGCAGAAATTGCATGCAATGCTTTCAACTTCCTGGCTGGATTACTAATCAAGAGTAAATTCTGAAATATGTTGCCACATGAAAAACTTGCACTGCTTGTTAGTTAAACAACGTCAAGTGCCAGCTGAATACTTCTCCTTTTCAAGAATATTTACCTTAGTATAGCCAAAGGGCTACAATTCTCACAGAAAGCCAATAGAAGAGTGACACACATGGAAGGGGAAGTGTGGGTCAATGTTCACAGAATAATCAGGTTTGTGAAGTTAAGCCAGTAGCCACAGCTCTCTTTGATGAAAACATGAAAGAGCACAGTAACAGATGAGAATAAAGGGATAGGGGCGGTATCTATCTTCATTTATGCCAGTGCATGCAGCCACAATCAGGTTTTATTTTCCCTCTACCAAGGGTTGGTGAGGCCACTCTAGCAATAACAGTTACAAGACGATGCTTGGCTTTGCTGAACCATACACATTTGAAAGAGCAACAGAAGTTACTGCCCTCAAATGACAACTGTTCATCTTCTGGCAATAGAAAAGGATGTATTGAAACAGACAAATCTATGCTACCAGAAGAAGCAGGGTTGCCAGTTTTTCCTATTAAAAGAAGAGCTGATAGATCCCATGTGGATGGCTTTCCTCCGTGCCTCAAAGCCTGCCCTGCCCCACTGGTGCATAGATGTTGACAGAAACAAACTCCCCAGGAGTAGGAGAGGGAGAAAAGGTGAGCGAGCAGTGCCTGCAGCCCCATTACCTGGGTGGTGCTCCCCGATGCCCTGCAGCAACTCAGGTGGGTGGACGCAGACATTGTTCTTGGAGTAGATAATCTCCCCATCGAGTATGGAGGAAGAAGTGCTGCTGCCACCAGGATTCAGGGTCAGGAGGTCAGAAGCTTTAGAGGAAGCACGTCGGAGGAGTCGCCCCAGAGACATCGCCGAGGAAATGTTTCCATTATCTGTCAGCTTTAATCAGGAGCCAAATTCAGAAGACCTGCCAAGGAGGAGGAAAGAACAGTGTCAGAACAAACACAAGGGCAGTGCAGCACATGCCTACCACTGCCTGAGAAGAGGTCTCCCATCAACTGCTGCGTCAGTTCTACTGCTCAAGAAAGAGCCTCCAAGGGCTCTGGATCCCTAACATCCCCTCTGTGGGTTAAACATGCACAGAGTCCTTGGGTGTTTCTGCAGTGAAGGAATATGGAAGCAGTAAAAAAACAAAACGACCTGTGGTGCTTAAAAGGTCTTTTCAGAGAGAAGTGACATCCCGCAGACAGCCCAACAGGACTCAGCACAGAGCAGGCACTACTGCTGCCACTGCCCTCAGCTGGAACACACAGCAGCACAGCAATGCAGCTGCTGTTCTGCCAAAGGGACACAAGGAGAGGAGACGCCTACTTCTGTTCCTCTGTATTTACACGGCCTCACCTGGCAGGAGCAGGCCAGCCCGACCCAGCAGCGCCAAGCATTGCCACAGGGCTGGGTGCAGCACTCATCGCTCACCCCGTGGTCTGCAGAGCACACAGAGGGGCAGCCAGGAGGAAGAGAAGCAGACAGGCTCAGGTATGTGCTGTCAGAGGCACTGAGTGCAGGGAGCATGGAGGGGCGTAAAGCAAGCATGGTTTAACGTGGAATTGCTCTGATTTCTTGAAATGTGGTTTTAACGGTACCTCCGGATAAATGAGGAAGCAAGGAGGCCAAGAGGGCAAACAGAAGCCAGAACTTCCCCAAGAGCAGAGTGAAAGCTGCTGGGAAGGAAAACAGCTTGGGGCCATTTTTACACACAGGAGATGGCAAACGAGACCACCGAGTCATTACACTGCAAGCTATTGGCTTAGCTGGCAATCATGGCATTTGTCAGCTTGAACAATCACTTTTGCACTCCAGCATTTGCTGGATCTTGGCCTCAGCCCCACCATGTACCCTGCACAAAGCCTGTTGAGAAGGTATTTACTTTGCAAGTCCTTCACACCCATGTCTCCTCCATGCAGCAAATGCAACATGTATCTCCACGGCTCAGCCCTAAGAAACAAACACCAGGGGAGCCATATGCTCATGCCAGACTGTCAAAAAAAACATCACTGCTCCAGGCTCTAGGTTGTATGGTGGAGGAAGTCATTTGTTTGAAGATATGTACAGAGGAAGCCACCCCTCCTCTTGCTGCACCCTGCAGGAATACAACCAGTGAGCTCTGCTGCAGTTCCTCCTCCCCACCACTGCGTTCCAGCACAGTGCTGAGAGCCCAGAGCAGTGATGCAGAGCAACCTGTGCAGCATCACTGGCCCTGAGCTTCCACCACACCCACAGAGGCACATCTGTCTAAAAAGGAAAAGCCTGCATAAGCAAAGAAAGAAGGTGTGATGAAAGTGGTTGCAGCTCTTGACCAGGGAATGCCTCCTTGAAAAACACAGACAATAGATGGAGATGCACCTATGAAATGTGAGTTTATGAGATGGATGCTTCACTGCAGCTCCCCGGCGGCTCTCAGGATGCAGGAAGAGGTACAGGACTTCTCTTTCAAGAGAAGCAGCATTTAATTAGCTTTTACCTGGCACAGCAAGAACAAAGCAGCAAGTAAAGATCTAAATTCCTTCGGCTTTGCAGGGAGCAGATTTAAGGGAAGTATCACTTTGATATGCAGAGTGCCTGTTGCTTCAGGACTGCCTTGATGTGCAGGTGGAAGGCACTGGAGATACCTATGCATACATGAGCAGGTTGTGAAGAAGAAATGAAAAAGCCAGGAGGTCCAGAGTAACATCCTGCAGGTATGGGAATGGCTTGCGAACCTGTCTCTGCACTCCAAAGAACAGGAGCCCAAGCAACACAAACCAGCAGTACCACAAGTACCAAATCCACAGGGTTTGTTCCATTCTGAGCCCTTCTCCACATGGGACCATGTCCCAGGGCCTGTGCTGCAGGAAGTTGTGATGCTACTGCCCCAGGCATGGGCTGGGGGAGACAGCAGGACTCTGTCCTACAGCTGTGTCAGAACAGAATCCACACTGTTAAAAACATACTTTTCATTCTAACTTTCTATTTATTCCCCTCATCTGAAGGGATTCTTTCCAACATGGCAAAGCCAGCCCAGCTCTCCAGAACCTGAAGCACTGAATTAGCTGGCAAGCTCTTGCTGAGTGCCAACATCTATTAAGCACGCAGACGTTTTTCTTCTCCCACACATTAACTGCCATCGCTAAAAACCTTCACTGCAGCTCCCAGGCCTGCCCTCACCACCTCGGCTGCTGCCCAGCCAGCACCAGCCCCTCAGCCACCTGGGAGCTCAGAGACACGCTGGGCTGCCAGCTCCTCTGCATCAGCATGATGCCCTCTGCACAAGAGCCTGCCCACTTCCAGGCAGCAGCATCTCCAACAGCACAGGCTGCCCGCCTCCCTTGGAAGTGCCCTTCCCCTTCTCATAAACAAGATCCTGTTTGGCTTGGCAGATCACACCCTCACCTTGGCAGTGGCTCTGGGACCAAATGTCACTGCCTCCGGTTGCACAAGATCCCTGTCTGCTGGAAAAGGAGGGCAAGGCGGGCTCCAACACATTGCTACAGACCCCACAGCCACCCGTGGGGCTGCTCCCACCAACATGCTCAGCCCAGGGTCTCTTGGTGGTGTGCTGCAGCCTACGGTCACGCTGCCAATGCTCCGTAAGCACTTCATAAGCAAAATAAGCCAAATGACAGAGCTCTTGAAGGGAAACGTGGGGCTCGCAGCATGTCTGGGCACAAAGGAGAAATAGGAGCTGTCAAAATCAGCACCAAATTTGAGCATGAAACGCCTTAAGAAAGAAAACCAAGACAAGCTTTTCTTCCTTCTTCTGCCTTAACTTGAATCTGATGTTGCAGATTAAAGGAAGAGTCACGGCACAGTGGAGGTCTCAAACCTGGCAGAAGTTACTGCCTCCTCCTCCTCCTCTTGGAGGCAGCAATTGCTCCATCTGCACTTCAGGCTCTGGATGGCAGAGCATGGAGACTCAGAGCCAGGTATCGACCTTCCCTTTGTACTGAGCAAAAAAGCAGCTATCCAACCCACTAGCTATTAGCTAGAGCCAAATCAAGGAGAAGAAAGAAAAGTTTACCATGGGGAGCCATTCTGAAGTCATCCCATTTTGCAGGGAGAATGATGTAGGTCACCAAAAGCCTTTCCTTTCTGACCTGCATGTGCAGCAGTGGCAGGCAGGGCACAGAGCAAAGGAAGCAGTGACAGCAGCCACAGCGTAGGCTGGAATTCCATGCAGAGCACACATCCTCGCTGCTCCCATGCAGCAGGTTTGGCTCAGATGCATCTCAACTGAGAGGTAAAGAAGGGACAGCAGACTGAACGCTGCAAGTTTGTGACTCAGAGATAAAAAGGGAAACGAAATACCATCATCGGTGCCTGCTGGCTGCTCCCAGCCACACCTGCTCAGGCATAAAAAAAGCAAACACAACGCTCACACGCCTCCAGCCCTAAAAGTCAAACGGCCTCATATCCCTCCGTCCCAGGACTAACCATCATTTCACGTTACTTAAGGGCAGCACTGCTGTGGCAGATGACATCGAAACGGCCTTTGATCGGCACAGTCCCACAGCCACGGCACCTACAGAACTCCCAGAGCCCATCCAGGCACACGGGGCAGGAACTCACTGTCCAGAGCAGGTTCAGAGGTGGACCCGTGCCCACCTTCCAGCCCTCAGGGCAGGGCCGGGCAGCAGCTGGCACACATCCTCCGGCTCCAGCCGAGCGATCACGGGGATGAAAGCGCGTCCCAAAGGCGGCTGAGCAGCATCCTTCCTCCGAGCTGCCCAGCAGCAGCCGCTCCTCCCGTTCCTCCTATTCTCTCCTAAAAGACCTTTCATTACTTTGTCACCGAGCGACAGCCGAGCGCAGCGGGGCAAAGCTGGGGCTGCTGGCAGCCCGGCCCGAGCACCGAGTGCCGGTAACGGGTGGGAACCCACGCTCCGCGAGGGGCGGCTCGGAGGGGTGGGGGGAGGGGGGGAGGGGAGAGACAAAGAGCAGGAGACGGCCGCGTGCAGCTCCAGGGCACCGTGCGGGGAGCTGTGCCTCACGGGCCCGGGACGTGGAACCACGGCTACCGACCGACCGGGCCGGGAAACTTCCCCCCCCGCCCGCCCCGTACCCACCGGGCGCCGTGCGGGGCCGCCGCCGCCTCCTCCTCCTCCTCCTCCTCGCTCCGCGCGGACCCGGCCTGTGCCCGCCCCGCCCCGCCTCAGGGCTCCCGGTAACCGCCTCCGTGCCGGCGGGGAGCGGCGGGGAAGGGCGACAAGGCGGAAAGGCCGCGGTGCCCCGGCAGCCCGGTACGCGTGCCCGCAGCGGGGCCGGGGCAGCAGCGCTGGGCTGAGGCGGCGCGGCCGTTCCCCCCCCCCCCCCCCCACCCCCGGCATCGGGGCGAGGTGGTCGGGCCCGGCCGTCACGTGACCGGCTGTTGACGCGTCGCCTGGCAACGGGAAGATGGCGGCGGTGGGTGCAGCCGGGCCCGGCGCGGCGCGGAGGGGTTTGAATTCGGCGTTCGGCCGCGCTCCTTTCCTCCGTCGTGGGGCAGAGCCGGGTCCCTCTGAAGAGGAGGCAGCTGCGGGGCCTTCCCTCTGTTCTCCCGCTCTGTTTTCCGCTTTAGCGCGGATCGCAGCGCGTGGTTGAGGCGGTGCGCGGGGTTTGTGTCGGGATCTTCGCTGTCCCAAAAGCTGGTGGCATCTTTTGCTTTTTGCGACTGAGATCGGGCCTCTGAGGGAAACCTCGGTGGCAGCGACCAGTTGTCTGATGCCGTGCCGTCAGCACTGAGCTCAGCCGTCAGCTCAGGCCGCTGTAACGCTGTTCTGCTTTCTGTCCGTACCCTGTGTGCTGGGCAATGCTCAGTGAGGAGGAGGTTCCCCTGCAGGACCGAGGGAAGGCGTTTTCCCCAAAGGAAGAGGAATCTCTCGTGCTGGCTATGCACATCTGGAACGCTGTGATGAAATGGGTGGTGCTATTCACACGTTGACACTTCACAGCCCGCTGATGCAGAGGTGGTTGTGTTGCTGCCACCACAAAACCCATCAGAATTAGAGCAGGGAGGAGCAAACTGGTCACATATGAGGCACACAAAGGCTCTGCAAAACAGGATACGTTCCTTTGTTGTGCTGTATCCTTGCAAAGTTTCTTTTACCCAGAGTGATGCAGCTCTGATGTTGGAACAGGATTCTCTTGCCAATTCTTCGTATTGTCCGCGTCTCATAATGACAAAAATAAGCAGGTTTTTAGGGGCAGACAGCTTGCAAAGCTGATTCAGTTGGTGAATTTCATACTCTAGGAAAAACCTCCTGAGGCTTCCGGAGGCAAAATGGAATTTGATGGTGTCCCTCATGAACTGAGAGAGATGGAGCAGCCAGCAGCAGAGAGAGAGAGCCCTTCCCATATATCTACAGGAGCTCCTATGGAGGTGCCTGCATTTTCAGTGGGGTTAAATAGCTCCACAGAGCCAGGTATCATCCCATTCCTTATTAACGTTACAGTACTTAATGCGTATCTAGCTTTCTGTCTTTCCAGTCATTGTGAATCCAACTTTAGATGTAATACTACAAAATATAAGCATTGTCTTTTTTCTATTTTTATATTTTCTCTTTCTGTTCAGAATCTGCCTTGGAGCAGTTTGGTCAGCTTGCTAGTGAGCATGGTGGCCAAAAATGGGAACAGGAACACGAGCAGCTTGGAGCTGAGCAAAATGAAACAACTAGAACTAATGAAGAAGCAGAAGAAACACAGCTAGTTGTCTTGGATCCAGAACATGTGAGAAAACTCCAAATCTTGCTTTTTGCTTTTGGTTGTATTTGCACCTATATAAAATGTGTGAGGGAAATTCTAAGCAGCGGATTAGCTGTGTGCTAAAACTACATGTTTAAAAATAGATTTTGCGAAAGTACTGCCTCCTAAATGTCTGTTCTCAGTATTAAACTCAGGTTCATCCATGAGCAGTGCTGTGGGCATGTCTGATACTATTCAGTACTCCTGAAAGGCGAGTACTTGATTCAAGAGGGAGTGGATGGGCTCTCAGATGTAGCTCTCCTGATGTTTCTGACTTTCAGATGTTCTTAGTCGTCGTTTTCTGTTGCCAGTGAACTGCCACTGTATAAATTGCTGCAGTGAGTGCAGCTAAATAGGAATCCAAGCCTCCGTCGTAGAGAATACGATCTTTTATTCAGTAGTGGCAGCAGTATTAAGGTTTCTTCATCATTTATTTACACAGGTGTGTTAAAATTATCACTGTCACACTCTTTTACAGCCTCTGATGAGAAGATTCCAGACTGCGCTAAAGAATTACCTTACCAAGCAGATGGAAAAAGTGGATCTAGAGCTTCGAGAACTGGTAGATCGGAGTATTCTGTTGCCTTCTCACAGCGTCCTGTGCCAGTTGAAATCAGATAACCAATTTGCTCTGGTATTTGCAGAGGACAGCAACAAAGAAGAGCAAAGCAGAGAGAGAAGAGCTCGGGGTGATTCTTTATGGAGTGCAGCAGCAGCTGGCCCATCTGCAGGTGGAGCTGGAGAAGAGTCACGACCGTCGTTCTCAGACAGCCACAGCACGTCGGCAGCTGGAGGAGGAACTGGAGGGCCTCAGGCTGACTTACCAGAAAGTGTGTCAGAACACAGATGATGAACGCAGGAAAGGTGACCGAGGCAGTCCTTGTGACGTTTCCCTTATTCAATTTGAATACAAGTCAAGCGCTGGATTTTAGAGTACAGTAAAATTCACAGGGAATGATGTGCTCACTGGGGGGGTTTCCACAGGTACTCCTAGTTCTTAGGAGCATCCATGTGGCAGCCTCTTCTGGTCTTTGCATTTTATTTGTGCTTAAGTTGTGTCCTTCAAACGTAGTTCTCAGTAAATATTCTTTCTCCCACCTCCCCAGTTTCTGCAATGCAGACCCAAGTGGAGAACCTGGCCTCACGTCTCTTGTACATGCAGAACATGGATGAGGACATGCATCATAATATCTTACTGATGAAACAGTCAACAAAGAAGGCTGAGGCAGAGAAGGTCCAGGCTGAGGTGGAAAAGAAAAAACAGGTATCAAGTAAAAGTGTCTGCTTTTACATAAATAAAGGTGGGTAACAGTGATGAATCTTGGAGGAGGTGTTGCCTTGTCAGAAGAAAGGCTGCAATGACAAATGCAGAAAAGGTACCACTGTTCAAGTGTCAAGGATTATTGTGAGTCAGGGTGAGTTTCACAGGGAAAACTCAACTTCGGAAATGAGCAACCCTGTTGGTGTGCTGGAGCTCCCTCTGCCGCCTTCTGCTTGCAGCAGGACACGCTGATTTTCAATGCAGGGTTGTATGCTAACAGTTGAAGTAGAGCGGATTGAGATGTTTTCTTACAAAGCATTTTACATAATAAGTTATTAAGATACCCAAATAATGGAGAGGTATCAGAATATAATCTGAACTGACAGAAATAAATGCTAATTCAAAATCTGAGCTATCAGTTTACTCATGTAAATAATAATAATAAAAAAAGAGAGCAAAATCAGCAAAGAACTCTTTATTTAGAAAGTTCTCTTCTGCACTCATGGCAGTTATTCATACCCGAACAGAGAGGCTCAGTAAGAATCAAATCTAATCCGTTTGCCCGTTCAATCCTGACACTATGTTGTGGAATATATAGTTAATGAAGACTGGGATTGTATTACTCATCCTGAACTGCCTGATTCTGACTCTTTAGGATCTTCTAGTGGAACGCTTAACAAGAAAAGCCTATGAACTACAAGAACAGATTGCTCTATTTGAAGCTCAGTTTGTGGCCCAGGCAGAGGACACAAAAGTAACTCGACAGGCAGTGAATGAGGTAGGAAGTGCTTTTTTTCCTTTTTTCTTCTGGTTAATATTTCCGTCAGGAGTGACTGACCCCATGGGCTCATGCTCACGTGATAGGTACTGTTCTGGCCACAGCTTTATAGTTTGTTCCTGTTTGCTGACACGAAGATACTTCTTTCCTTTGTCCTTAAGAATTGTCTGTAAATCACTTCCTAGCCTGCTTCCTCAGCACTTTTTCTTGAAGACCTGTAACTTTTCTGTGCTCTGGTGTGACAATAAATCAGACTCTTTACCTGAAGCTGTTTCTGCCTGGCATAATATGTAAGGAAAAAGATATTGCAAAAAAAAAGCGTATTTGGTTTCTCAACCCAGTATAGATTCAGCCTGTCTACACGTCTCTTTCATAGGCCTGTATGGAGGTGCAGGCTATTAACATGGAGAAGAAGCAGCTGATGAACCACTGGACTAGCAGCTTGGCTGGAGTGAAGCAGAGAGACGAGGCCTATGTTGCTGCACAGGAGCTGCTGAGGTATGGCATCTGAGAAATGTCCAGGAAAGGCCTCAAATAATTTGGAAAGGAGAGATTCTAAAAAGAGCAGCGTGAGTCTTCTGTCAAGTCTGTTACTGTATGTGCATAATGTGTTGGACAAAGCAAGACTACGGCTCTGAAGTACATAATAAGTAATGCTTAATGGCTAAGAATACATTTCTTTGTTACTATTTTTTGATCCACAACACAATTCTCCATTGAAATATGGTGCTTTGTTTTCTTTTGTTTTAAGCTGTGTGGCAATTTTTTTAATTTGTATTTTCTTCCTTCTAAAGGCTCCTTTACTTTTGCAACATCCCTCAGTCTAAATAACTAATAACTAATCCCTGATGGTTATGCCCCTTTTGGTTAAGGCTTTGTGATGCCTTTAGAAATCTTTGGGAAAACTGTCTTACTGTTGTCAAACGAAGCATTTGTTAGATCTGGAGATTTAAAACTTGACTAATTCTCTGAGAACAACAGCAAAAAAATGGTTTTGTACGGTGACATCCTGGTAAGAATGGTAAAGAATGGCTATGGAGAAAATGAAAGATTTTCCTACATACATTTCCCTTTATATCATAATATATCTGTCCATCTTTAGGGAACTCAGCACACTCTGCACTAGTCTTCCTTATAAAGGTGGTCATTTGTTGCTGCAATAATGGGTTTAAAAGAGCAATTTTAGAAGATGTTTCAGCACAAGTCAAACCATGTGTGGTTTTTCATCTTCTTTGCCTCTCCAGCAAGTACAGACACGACCTTAAGACCATGGAAACAAACATCCTTGGCTATAGAAAGTCGATCAGGAAGGAGGAGGAGAAGAATGAGATGCTTGTCACTGTCCTGAACCGTTCACAGAATGATGCCAACACGACAAAAATACTGATTGCCCAGTGCCTTTCAAAGCAGGAGGCCTTGAAGCTTGAAGCTAGCACCTATACTCGCATTCTCCACGAGGCAGAGCAGGCTGTCAGTAGGATCAAGATGGTGAGAGGAGTCACTGCAAAGAAAAACGCTTTTGAATTGCACATAAATATTTAATCTCCTTTCCCCAGACAGTTGTAGTGATCCTCTCTGAGTCTTCCCTACCTTTTAGGATCAAGCTGCTCGTCTGAATGAGTTGTTATCCATCGGTAAGGATATAGAGAAAGGAACTGAAGCCAAAGAGCAGATGGAGAGTGAGATCATGGCAAAGCTGCAGGACCAGATGATGTCCAGCAAAATGGAAAAGCACTTCTCACAGCTGGTTGCAAAACTTCGTCAGAGAAAAACAGATCTGGTATAGTATGTTTTCCATTTGTGAGTGAAACAGGCCACAGTCATAGTCTAGAGTGATGTCTTGCAAGTGTGTTTTGTCAGTATCTTTGCTTCTTCAGCTCTGCAATTGAAGCTTTGTTGGGTTTTTGACCCCAGTTATGCTCATTTAGTGGTCTTACTGCATGATATTTGTGAAAACAAAAGAGTTGGCCAAAAAGGACTAACACATAACCTACTGTTCTTTCTTTAGTTAAATAAAAAATGAAGCAGAATGATGAATCCTTGGAATATTTGCTAAACAATGTTACACATTCTTACATGTTGGCAGAAGGCTGGATATTCTGGGTACTCTGCATTACCTCTATTAGTGTCTGTGTTGCACAGTAAAATGCAGAGACAGTGGGCTTGGAAAAGACCAGGCTGTAACTGTGTGTGATGCAGGATGGACAAAAGTAGTAGGCATGTTCTTGAAAGCTGCATTCCTAACTCAAGCAATGGACATAGCCACTCTTTCTGGTTAGTGTAGTTGTTGTTAAGTGAGAAATGCATTTGTCAGGTATGTTGGAGCAGCTACAGTATGTCCTACTACTGTTAGACAAGTGTCTAGAGACATCTGGGCTGGGAATGTAGCTGCAGGAGTGATCAGCATGGTCTCTTGCAGGGTTTGGGGATGTTTACACTTCTTAATGTTTTTCTACAACCTTATGGCAGAGGTAAACATTGATATCTCCTGTTAATAGTTGGGTAAACAGAGGTACAATCAAGGTATGTAACTTGCACACAGCTTGTAGCACACTGGGTGTAGAATCTGAATTCCCTGATTCCTGTTCTTTGATGAGCAGGCATTATAAATCACTGACTTGCTGCTGGTGATACTAACTTGTCTCTTGTCTACTACTAGGAGCTGCATTTTTCCAAGGTTGAAAATGATATGACCCAGGCTATCCTGAATGCAACTCAAACTAACTGCAGGCTGACAGTCCTCCAAAAAACACTGTGCGAGCTGGACAAGGAAATAAAAAACACCCACGATCTAATCAGCCGTGGTGAAAGTGAGATAGCAAAGTGCAATCTCCTGATTGAGAGCAAGCAAGGGGTCATCAGGCAGTACAACCAGAAGCTGGAGGTGCTTCTTTCTCAGCAGGGGGTATGTACATTTGCATTTCAGTCCCAATTTGATCTTAATTCTTTGTGGTGGACACAGATGTCCTTGATAAATGTAACTGTGTGTGTGTTGCATAGTTAAAACTTCCAAGCATCAGTATGGTAATTCAAAAGCAGCACTAGTTAATGGGACTGCTTCTGTTCATCCATCAGTTCTTAATGCATGCAAAGAGGAGCTAGCAGTAGGGAACTGTTATGCAAGGAGGGTGTGCCTAGTGCAGAATTCTGCACAGAGTTGTCTGTACCTGAAGAAAATGCTGGATGACGTGAGTGCTCTGGGAATAAATAAGGTCACAGTATAAAGTCTAGAAAGATAGACAAGAGAAGAATGGAACACAATGACTTAATGTAGTCAGGAGTTGGCCCCATTTGGATGGTACCCAGATCTGTCCCTGATGCTCTGAACTGGAAGTTTGTTATGGATGCCAGTGTGAGGATTAGTCCTGAGGCATACACTCTGTAAACTTCTGAATGTCCAGGGGTGCCTATTGTTAGCACTTAGGCGGCCCTCTCACTGCAGAACCTGAGGACCTTGAAGGCTTCTGCTGCATTTATTCCCATGAAGTCATAATACTCCTATTAGTGCCATTCAACTCATGGGAAACAGAAGGGAGTTAGGCATTTTGGCAGCTGAACTGCCTTCTTCAGTGGTGCTATAAACAAGTTCTCCAGAACCTTCCATGTGACTGATCCCAAACCTTGCTCTCGTGCAGGGACAAGAATTGGGACCTCTGGAAATTGAGATCAACAAGCTGACCAAGCAGATAGAAGAATGTAATTCCGAGGTGATGACGCTGCAGAAGTGCTGGCTCAATCTGCAGAAAGAGCTGCTCAAGCTAACCCGTGAGCAGGAGGACCAGCTCACCTCCTTGGATATGTTAAAGAAACAGATCACAATAATGCAGCAGAAGAAAGTCCGCATTGAAAGTAAGTAATTCCCTCTTTCTTAAAGCATTTGGCCACGAGTGGAAGTAAGAAAGGGAGCAAAGCTTCCAGGCACAGTGCTAGTCCTTCACCAAAGAATGCCTTCAGTGCTCACATCTGTGTGCGAGCAGGAATGCACATGGCTCAGAACTACACCGGGGGGCTAAGAGCCAGGCACCTCCTGCTGCTTTGTTTGTTGTATTTCCTACAATGATCAGTCTGCTGCCTTACCTGACAGGGTTCAACCCTGAGTGGCCACGTCATGAGTTCTGTGCCTTTATCCAAAGCCTGTAAACAGTTGGCAGGCAAATGTTCCCACAGATGATATCAGTTTCCTTGGCCTAAACTGACTCTTTTTCACAGCAGTAGTCTCTACTGAAAGCTTTCTCTGATGTTTTGGGCTGCGTGGAAATTTTTTTTGCCTGGGTTTGTGGCAGTGAGGTGGCTCCACGTGCAGGGCTGTCTGCTCTGACAGCAATTTGGTATGACTTGGCTGGATTCAACCTGGTGCTCACAGGAATTTTACATTCCTTTTTCTGTTCACCTGCAGATGAAATCCAACAGGAAATAAAAGAGCAGAAAGACCTTGAACGTCACATGAGGAGCATATCCAGTGACTTGATAAAGCTGAATGTGTTGATCAACAAGAACAACAACAGCTTCACAGAGCTGCAGTGTGGCAACATTATCACAGAGAATGAGTTTGTACACTCTCTCAAGGTACAGAAGCTCCTGAGGTATTGTCACACTGTGCTTTTGAGAGATCTGTACAGCAGGTGGCCCAGCGGAAAATAGCTTTGTGCTACAAAGCTGTATGGCTAAGTGGAAATTACATAGTTATGCACAGAAAGAGCATCTTTATTGTTTAAGGATGATGACTCTTTATCACACAGCAGAGACTGGTCAGGTATGCCAGTCGTGGAGTGTAAGAAACTGACAACCAAAAGGGATACGCAGATCAGAGATAAACAGTGATGCTGTAAATCTTTCTCAGACTGACAAATTCATATCGTTTTACATTTCCCAAACCCAGGAAGCAGAAAAAGAATCAATTGAGATGCAGGAGAAGCACAGCCAATTGACTGAGGAGAAGGAAAGGCTCTTAAACAGCCTGGTGGAAGCAGAGTAGGTACCAGTAAGCTTCTTGCTTAATGCCACAATCTTAGAACTATTGTATAATTGCCCGTGTTACCGTTTTTCTCCAGTCACCAAACTCAACCAGCACCTGTAAGTCTGCATCTGTCCTTCTGGGAGAAGATGAAAGGAGTTTAATGAATTTTTGGAATGCAGGAAGGTGCATTAGCTGTCCCTGGAACCAGCAAGAGCTGAGAGGATATTTGGTTTTAATGATTCCAGCACACTTGTTCTGGATGTCACAGTGATCTGTTATTAACCCAACGCCTGTGTGCTGCACTGGGCAATTAATTGGGCTCCATCAGTCCTGTCAGTCTGGGCTTGCTTGTTTTCAGTCATCATGACAGTTTATAAATTGCAAAGTCTTCCTGTCTGACTTCACACTGCCACTTTACACGTCCTGTGTGCAAACTTTTAGGTTGTTCTGTGCTCAGAATCAGCCTCAGCAGCGTGCTGCCACTGCTGCACAAAGAAAGCATTCTCTCTGTTGTTTACAAAGGCACTCCTTTCCCTTTTTGTCACTGAAGGCATCAAATCATGCTGTGGGAGAAAAAGATCCAGCTGACAAAAGAGATGCGCTCGGCAGTGGATTCTGAGAGAGGACAAGGTGAAATCCAAGCCATGAGAGCAGAGATTCACAGAATGCAGGTAAGCCACTGGCGAAAAGAGCTGAAGAGGAGAGCTGCACATCATGTTGCTGAAACATAAGGCAGGAGATGAGAAATACTGTTGAGAAGTGGCCTCTTCAAGGGCATGGCACTATCTTAGCACCCTGCAGCTACATTGAATTAAATATGTCCAACATGTGTGCTGTTCTTGTGCAAGCTATGTAGTGTGCTGCAGCAGGATTTAGAAATACCCATGGTTGTTTTTTTTTAATATCATCTTATTTTGTGACCCCCATTTATAAGCAAAGAAATGCTGATTACTAAATACTGCATCATCTTAATCACTGGTTCTAGAAGTCTTCTGGCAAAAGCAGCTCTTCCTTTCGTTCCCAGGATATTTCTGCTCTTCTGCTTTTGCTGTTGCTAATGATTTTCAGTGAAACATTATGATACAGATTCAGATACGCTGATGCAGAGCTGGTAACCGAGCCAGCCCTTTGCCTTCTAGCTCCACATAGGGCAAACCAGGTTTGCATTCAGAATTTGGCTTACAAAGGCTCATGTGTCACCTAGATCTGATGGGATGTGCCACGCAGAAGACTTCAGTTAGGTGCCATTTGTAACCACTTGTTGTTTTTGGTCTACTTTATATTTTGACGAATGGCAGGTCCGCTATGGCCAGCTGATGAAGCAGCAGGAGAAGATGATTCGTGACATGGAGACATCTGTTTCTCGTAGAGAGGCCATAGCGATTCGTGGAGAAGGTCAGAACAAAACAGATAAGAAATGTATCACCAAGAGCAACTTCTGCCGCAAGAAAGAGGAGCTGAGAAAGAAAATTGCTGAAGCCCAGAAGGTGAGCAAGTAAAGCTGGGCTGCACGAGCTGATGTGGCTAACATTTGCCTTGCAGTTAGCACTAGTCAGCCCTTAGCACAGGCGTGTGGGATGTCAGCACACAGACACGGGCATGGCCCTGCACGGAGGGCAGGCTTCGGGAGCTTGTTTTATAAAGCTGTGAAGATTGCCTAGCTGCTGGCAGGGCAGCATGAGAAACAGAAATGTCCTTCACTCAGCGTAATCACTGCTCGGCAGTAACTAAAACACCCCTGGGTCATCCATGTTATTTTCATCCTAAATCCAAAACGTAGCCCCGTGCCACCTACTGTGAAGAGAAAGAACTGTGTGAGCCCCAAACCGGGCTGCTGGGAGTGTAGCTGAACTCAGGGCCTTTTATTTCTTACTAGAACGCTCAAGACTGCAACAAAATTATCCTGGAGCTGGAGAGCACCCAGGCATCCCTTAGTGCCAGCTTGCTGCAAAAGCAACAGGAAATGTGCATGCTGCAGACCGAGTCCCACGGCCTCGATGCACACACAGAGCGTCTTCGGAACAGAAAGCGATGGGTGAGTGGGGCTGCTTTCTTGCTGGGTGCAGGTGGACTAGAACCTGCTGCCTCCTCGTGCTGCCAGCACCTGCCTCCTCATCTCATTACCTTGAGCTGGATGGATTTTAGCAGCACTTTAAGGTAACCCAGCATGTTTTGGGGACTAAACTGATGCTACAGGTGCGCTCTTGGTGAGGCAGCATTCACCTGAATCACAGCATCACAGAGTTGTAGGGGTTGGAAGGGACCTCTAGAGACCATCGAGTCCAACCCCCCTGCCAAAGCAGCTCCCAGCCCAGGCTGCACAGGTGGGCATTGAACATCTCCAGGGAAGGAGACCCCACCACCTCTCTGGGCAGTGTTCCTGGGAACCACTGTGTAACAGCTGCATGGGTCGGGGTGGGAACACTGCTGATGTGAGAGCCAGCTCAAGGCCTTGAATAACATCCTCTGAAATGTTAAGCATGTGAAACCTTGTCCTGGCAAGGATCCTTGTATGCACAGGTATTTCTGTGGTTTATGGATGTGATGCTGTGATGTCCCTGCGTGTCTACAAAGCTCAATATGAAGGTGCTCTTTCCTTCTTAAGAAGCCCCTTCTGTGCTCTGAATCGCGTTGTTCTCTCTGCTGCGTTCAGCCTGCTATCAATTTCCATTACTTGTTCCTTCAGAACCTTTTGGAGATTGTGGCCCATCAGACACGCCAGAAGCATCTGCAGGCGCTGAAGGAAGGGAAGTACACAGCCCTGTGCAGCTCCGAGCAGGCCTGCAGAAACGAGCAGCAGAAGCTGCAGGAGCGGCTCCGTGCCGTCGGGGCCGTGCTCCTCCGCGTCGAGCAGGAGCAGCCGCAGCACTGCCCGGCTCTGCAGTGGCTCAGGGAGTGCCTGCAGTCCGTCCTGGGCTCGCAGGAAACCTGACCACAGAGATGTGCGAGAGGATGGCAGGTTTCACAAAGAAATGCTTATTATTTTTTAAGAAATAAATAACGACAACGACGCAAATCCTCATGGAGGACGTACTGCAGCAGCTACTTCCCTTCTCACGTTTCACGTCTTTCGTTTTACGACACGGGGCCGTCAGTTCCGCGCTCGGGCGCCGTCCCACCGGGCACCGCGGGCTGCGGGAGCTGCGGGAACGGAGAGCGGGGCCCGGGCCGCGCGGGGCCGCGCTGATGGCGGTGCTCGGGGCCGCGCTCATGGCGCTGCTGCTCCGCTCGCTGCCGTCCGCCCGCAGCTCCCCGCGCTCCGCCTGCGCGGTGCCCGCGGACGACCGCTTCGACTGCGGCCCCGAGCGGCTGCTGGCGCGGGCGGGCTGCGAGGCGCGGGGCTGCTGCTACGCTCCCTCCGGCCCCGGCGGCGACGGCGGTCCGCCCTGGTGCTTCTTCCCCCGCGGCTACCGCAGCTATCGGGCGGACAACGTGACGGCCACGGCCGAGGGCTACACGGCGCGGCTCCTCCGCGTGGTGCCCAGCTTCCTGCCCGCGGACGTGGGCACGCTGCGGTTGGACGTGGCGTCGGAGACCGAGAGCCGCCTCCGCTTCACGGTGCGCCCGGCGCTGCCCCGGTCCCCGCCCGGCTCCCTCCGGCCCGGCCCCGCTGAGCCCCTCTCCCCCGCAGCTCCGCGATCCGGCGCGGCAGCGCTACGAGGTCCCCGTGGCCGCTCCGCGGAAGAACACCCGCGGGGTCGATGCTCTGTACGGAGTGCGGATCCTCCGGGACCCGTTCGGCATCGTCGTGTTCCGGCAGCCCGACGGGCGGGTGCTGTAAGTGCGGATCCGGGTGCTGCCCCGTGCCCGGTGCCGTGCCCCGGCTGCACGTCCCGCTCCTCCCCGCAGGATCGACACCAGCGTCGCTCCGCTGTTCTTTGCGGATCAGTTCCTGCAGATCTCCACCTCCCTGCCCTCCCGGTTCGTTTCTGGGCTCGGGGAGCGACTGACGCCGCTCATCCTTGACACGGCCTGGACCAAAGTCACGCTCTGGAACCGGGACATGGCGCCCGCGGTACGGATGGGGCCGAGCGGTGCTGGGGTTGGGGAAGGGCAGGCGGTGGGGTCTCAGCTGAGCCCCGCGCTCTGCTCCAGCCCCAGGTCAACCTGTATGGCTCCCACCCCTTCTACATGGCGCTGGAGGACGGCGGCTCCGCGCACGGCGTCTTCCTGCTCAACAGCAATGCCATGGGTGAGTGCTGCCGGGCACGGGGCAGCACCGAGACCACCCCTCCTCTGACCGCTGCCTGCACCCCCAGATGTTCTCCTGCAGCCCAGCCCGGCCCTGACCTGGCGCACGACGGGCGGCATCCTGGACTTCTACATCTTCCTGGGCCCTGACCCCCAGAGCGTGGTGCGGCAGTACCTGGACGTCGTGGGTAGGACGGCGCAGCATGGCGATGGGGAATGGGTGCTCCCATGGATGGCCCCGCTAACCATCACCCTCCTGCCTGCAGGGCTCCCCTTCATGCCCCCGTACTGGGCGCTGGGCTTCCACCTGTGCCGCTGGGGGTACTCCTCCAGCACCATCACCCGGCAGGCTGCGGCCAACATGTCGGCAGGACGCTTCCCCCTGGTACGTGGCAGTGGGTGTGGGGCGGTCGAGGGCACCGTGTGGGGCGGCTCCTCGCTGAGTGCTGCCCTGCAGGACGTGCAGTGGAACGACCTGGACTACATGGATGCCAAGAGGGACTTCACCTTCAACAAGGAAACCTTCAGGGATTACCCCGACATGGTGCACGACTTCCACCAGCGCGGCCTGCGCTACATCATGATCGTGGTGAGGGACATGGCCTGCTTGCCTCACTGCTTGAGCCCTACCCGGCTCCGGTTCTGTGGCAGTTTGGGATTTGTTTGTACGTTCCCTGTCCTCGCTGCTGACACCATGACTTTGTGCCCTGCAGGATCCAGGCATCAGCAGCTCGGGGCCGCCCGGCACCTACCGGCCCTACGACGATGGACTGAAGCGAGGAGTGTTCATCCGCAACGCCTCGGGGCAGCCGCTCATCGGGAAGGTGTGAGGGGCACAGCTCTGTCCCAGAGCGTGGGGCTCTGGGGGGCCGTGTGGAGTGGTGAGAGGGAGGGGAGCACCTGGGGGACCCCGAGGGATGCTGGGGATGGGGACGGAGATCTGCCTGGCACTGCTCCTCCTGCAGGTGTGGCCGGGCCCCACGGCCTTCCCAGACTTCACCAACCCTGAGACGCACGAGTGGTGGTACGACATGGTGAAGGACTTCCATGAACAGGTGCCCTTCGACGGCATGTGGATCGTGAGTGGCCAGTGCAGCTCCCCGAGCTCCCCATCCCCCTCCCCACACTCCCCTAGCTGTAAGGGCTCCTCCATGCCTTCCCCAGGACATGAATGAGCCGTCCAACTTTGTGGAGGGCTCCCAGGACGGCTGCCCCGACACCAGCCTGGAGAAGCCCCCGTACGTGCCAGGTGAGCGGTGCTGGGGGTGCTGCTGTGCTCCGTTGGCAGCCCCCAGCTCACCCTCACCTCCCCGTGCAGGTGTGTTTGGGGGCCGCCTGCGGGCGGGCACCATCTGTGCCTCCAGCCAGCAGCACCTGTCCTCCCACTACAACCTGCACAGCCTGTACGGGCTGACCGAGGCCATCGCCTCCCACAAGTAAGAGTCAGCCCTCTGGGTAGGAGCTGGGGATGCTGGAGCTGTCGGCGTGGGAGCGTGGGCTCGGATTTGGTTGGGGATGCAGGGAGCAGGAGGGGGGGCTGGTTTGCAGCCGTGGCCCCAGCTCAGCCCCGGTCCCTCCCTGCAGTGCCCTGCTCAGGGTGCGGGGCACGCGGCCCTTCGTCATCTCGCGCTCCACGTTTGCGGGACACGGCCGTTATGCAGGGCACTGGACAGGGGATGTGGAGAGCAGCTGGGAGCAGCTGGCCAGCTCCGTGCCAGGTGGGCTGCGGGGCCGCATCGCCCTTCTTCCCTTTGGGGCTGTGCAGGCGTCCCTGTGCCTCACTGAGCCACGGCTGTGCGTCCCACAGAGGTGCTGCTCTTCAACCTCCTCGGGGTTCCGGTGGTGGGTGCTGACATCTGCGGCTTTGCGGGCGACACATCCGAGGAGCTGTGCGTACGCTGGACCCAGCTGGGCGCCTTCTACCCCTTCATGAGGAACCACAATGATCACGGGAACCGGGTGAGCATGGAGCTGATGCCGCATCCCCATCCATCCCTGCCATCCCCGCATTGCCTGAGCTCCCACTTCTCGCAGCCACAGGAGCCCTATGCCTTCAGCCTGGCTGCACAGGATGCCATGAGGAGGGCCCTCCGCCTCCGCTACTCCCTCCTGCCCCACCTCTACACCCTCTTCCACCGGGCGCACGTGGCTGGGGACACGGTGGCGCGGCCGCTGTTCCTCGAGTGAGTGCCGGGTGGTGGGCAGTGGGTGTGGGATGGGCTCTGCTGTGCTGCTGCCCCTTCACTCCTCCCCAGGTTCCCCAAAGACCCCAACACATGGAGTGTGGACCGCCAGCTGCTGTGGGGCGCGGGGCTGCTTGTCACCCCGGTGCTGGAGCAGGGACAGACCAAAGTTAGTGGCTATTTCCCAGCTGGGACGTGGTACAGCTTCACAGGGGTAAGTGCTGGCTGTGATGTGGTGTGTGCCTTCATCCATCCCACCCCAATATACGGACCGTGAACTGTCCCCAGAACTCTGACACTTGCATCCCTCGTGGTAGTCTGAGGGCTGTGATGCTCTGCTGAGATCCACATGGACGTGCTGACCCCCAGGACGTGTCCTGTCTTCTTTTTCCTATTTAGGACTCAACCATCCACAGCAAAGGGCAATGGATCCTCTTAGCAGCCCCCCTGGACACTATTAACGTGCATATCCGAGCAGGGCACATCCTGCCCTTGCAGGTGAGCTTATGAGTGACAGTGTGACCCAGTCACACCGGGGCTGTGTGTGGTGTTGGGGCAGGGCCTGGGTCTGACCCCAAGCCCCCAGGAGCCTGCGCTGAACACGGCCGAGTCCCGCAAGAAGGGGATGACCGTGATGGTGGCCCTGACACCGGATGGCTTTGCCCGCGGGGAGCTGTTCTGGGACGATGGGGAGAGCTGGCAGAGCTTTGAGAAGGGGGACTGCACCGAGATCCTCTTCCTGGCTGCACGCGTGAGTGTGTGAGGGGGCTGGGGGAGGGGGGGCACTGGAGCACCTTCATCATACCGAGGTCCCCAGGGTGAGCCCGAGCAGCGCTGCTCACAGTGCGGTGCTGGTTGGGGTGAGGAATGGGTGCCTGGGGGGGGCAGGGGCACAGGGTGACTTTCCCTGACCCTGCAGGGTGCCGTGCTCAGCCAGATCCTGCGGGCAGGCGGCCACCTGGATGGGATCCTGCTGGAGGCTGTCACCGTGCTGGGTGTCCCCAGCGCTCCACAGCGAGTCCTGGCCAACGGCATCCCCGTGGAGGACTTCTCGTACCGCAGTGACACCCAGGTGAGTGCTGCTCCTCCTGGAGGGGGCCTGAGCCCTGGGATGGGGCTGACCCTGCCTTTGCCTCCCCAGGTGCTGCACGTCCCCGTGTCGGTGCCGATGTGGGAGCAGTTTGTGGTTGCTTGGTCGTGAGCAGGTGACCGACCTGGGTGCCACTGTGCCATTGTGCTTCAAATCCATCCATCCCTTTCGAAGCAGTGCTGCCTCTTGCCCATGTATTGCAGCTGCTGTGCCTGAGCCTGGCATCCTTGTGCTGAAATGAACTCATGGGAGGTATAGGGATGGGGCTTGCACGAGCAGGCATGCAGAACTTGAGGGGATGGGGAAAAACTCACCGACAGAATGGGAAAAAAGTAAGACTTAAGTGCCTTCTGAGGCAGCAGCCTGTCAGCATGACAAATCTAGGATTCTCACTGGATGTAGGACAGGAGTCCCTTCTGCACATTGGGCTGTGGTGGTTGGTGTCTGCTGGGCTGTTGGGTGCAGTCTGGAGCTGTTCCACGAGGTCTGGGAGTGGGGTGGGGGCCTGGGGAGAAATACTGTGAATAAAGAGTGGTTGTTTGCTCCCAGCTGTCGGTGTTGCTGCAGCTGTGGGGCACAGCCCCAGCCCTGTCTGCCATCAGCTCTCAGACCTTCCCAGGGGGCACCCTGGCTCCATCCCCAGCATTTGGGAACTCAGGAGCTGCAGGGTTAAACCAACAGCCCGGCCCCACAAAGAGCAGGAGGGTTCCCTGGGCACAGGGAACAGGCATAGGCAGGGACGTGCTGAGCCCAGCTACACCGCACAGCTCTCCACCAGAAGCTTTATTGAGCACCAGTTTGGCTTGACAGCTTCTCAGTCTGAGCAAAGCTGCAGGCCAGGCCGTGCTGGCGGAGCAGCTCACAGCTCGTTGTGCAGCGGCTGGCACTGCGGGCTCAGCTTCTCCTCCAGGACAGCATCAGGGGCACACACCCAGGGGTCCCCCGTGTCCCACTGCCACTTCAGCAGCTGTGAACGCAGCATCTGGAGGACGGTGGCATAACGTGGGTCGGGGGCCAGGTTGCGGCTCTCGGAGGGGTCCTGGCTGCAGTCAAAGAGCTCCCAGCGGTCCCGGTAGTAGTACTGGTGCAGGGTCTTGTTCCAGTGCGTGGGCTGCCCGGCCCTGGTGCGGTTCAGCAGGTCTTGGAACGTGGGTGAGACGTAGAAGTCCTGGTCGATGGGGAAGGGCATCTTGTAGTTGAGGTTGTGGATGAGGCGGAATTGGCGGTGCTGGATGGCACGCATGGGGTAGTACATGGTGGCCTCGTGGTGGCTCTGGCTGCTGAAGGCGGTGGCCCAGGGCTGCTCTGACTGCAGTGCTGGTAGGAGAGATTTGCCCGTGAGCTGCACCCGCTTCGTGCCAAAGATGCTGTACGAAGGGTAGGGGATGGAGAACCAGTCCAGAATGGTCGGTGTGAGATCTGCCGGCGGAAAGAAAGAGAGGGGGCTGGCACCCATGGGAACAAACTCAACCCCAGAGAGGGTCAGCAGTGCTGGGGTGGCTGCAGCGTGGAGATGCAGCACAGGGCAGGGAATTGGCACAGCTCTGCTCCCTCCCTGCAGGCAGCACTTACCCAGGAGGCTGGCAAAGGCTGAGCTGACCTGGCCCCAGCGCCCAGGGTGCTCCGGGGAGGAGAGCAGCAGGGGCTCAGCCGTGCCCGACCGGTAGAGGTTGGTCCTGCCGCTGGGGAAGGGGATGCCATTGTCAGAGGTGTAGATCACCAGTGTGCTGTTGAGGACGCCAGCGTGCTGCAGCTCCTCCAGCACCAGCCCGATCCCTGTGGGCGACAGGCAGAGCTGCAGGACAGAGCTGATGGCGGTGGTGATGAAGACATGGGCTCTCCGGATTGATGCAAGCATGAAGCTGCTTTATTTCATTCTATTCCATTCTATGGCAATCTGTTTCATTCCTCTCTTAATACACGCAGCTGAGCTTTTATACCTTTTCAGCTACAGCAATAGTATTCACGTGACTGGGCTGTACTGTTTAATCATTACTAAGTAGCATTGTTTTTAATCAATGACCCGTTCCAAACAAACCACATCATACAGAATGCTCTCTTATCTCTCCTTCCTTCAGGATGCTGTTTTCTCTAACAGATCTGCACCAGTTGTTATGAACTCAGCAGTACTTCCAGTCCTGCTCTCGGACTTTATCTCCACACAGAGCTCTGTGTGCAGGCACCAGCCCGGCCCCACACCCCTTACCTTGGTCCATGCGCCCGATGGTGGTGTACTGAGCTGCCAAGTCCTCCCGGGCAGCTGGAGTGTCTGGAACAAAGCGAGGGACCTGCATGGAGAAATGGGAAGTGGTGTGTGGGGCCGTGGGATGGGTGGCATTGGCACAGCAGGGCTGGTGGCCGGTGTGCAGCCCCCTCACAGCCCTCACCTGCACGTCCTCTGGGCGGTAGAGCTGCGGTTTCCAGTCAGGGATCCATCCCATGCCACTCTCCCCATTGCCAAATTTCTCACAGAAGGCCCCATACTGGGGCTGGGAGTGCCCGCAGCGGTGCGGGTCATGGAAGGCGACGTACAGAAAGAAAGGCCTGGACAGGCAGTGGAGCCGGGCATGGCCCACGTCCCCCTGCTCCCTCCTGTCAGAGCCCCCCACCCATCCCCCTGCAGGGGGCTCAGGGCTCCCAGGCACACAGAGCCTCATCCCACCTCACATCCTGGCTCTGGAGGAAGCGCCGGACGAGAGCTTTGATGCGGGTGATGTTCCTCCCCACCTGCAGCACCGAACTGTTCTCCTCCGTGTAGGCGAAGTCGAAGGGGTACACGGCCTCAGGCCCAACGTGCTTCTTCCCAATGATCCCTGCAAGGAGCACAGACGTGTGCTGTGCCAGGAGGAGATGGGCACAGCTTCCTTCTCCCCAAGGGCTGGTGCAGAGGTTCTGCTCCACCACGGGTGCTGCCCTGATCCCTGCTCCCATATGCAGAACCACTTCCATGCGTGGTCAGAAAACAGGACCTGTTTGGGACCATGCTGACCTGCTCACAGTGCGTGCCAGTGCTGGAGCAGCAAGCAGCCAGGGCAGGTCTGGTGCCAGCACGAGGCTGGGAGCCAGGAAGCAGCACGAGAACACGAGTGGAAGCACTATGGGAGCAGGGAAAGGAGCAGAACAGGGGCACCAACAAAGCCAGCAGCTGCAGTGAGTGCAGGGCAGCGTTCTGTGCCCTCTCTGTGCCGGATCCCCACCTGTGCGGACGTTGGCTTGGCGGAGCAGCCGGGGCAGGCTGCGCACGGCGTCGAATGAATTGAAGTGGTGCACGTCCTGGTGCAGCCCGTACATCCCATTCTGGTGCTGCAGACGGGGGAAGGCCACGTGGTGGGACGATGCCCAGTGCCCCGACCCTCAGAACAGCCTGGCTGTGCGCACCACGGCTGCAGTGCCGGGCAGGGGGTGCCCACCTGGGGCAGCCCGGTCAGCAGGCTGGCCCGGCTCGGCGAGCAGCTGCTGACGGAGGTGAAGGCGTTCTGGAAGAGCAGACCGCGCCGTGCCAGCGCGTCCAGGTTGGGCGTCCGGATGGCAGAGTTGTTGTAGGCACCACTCTCGAAGCCGCCATCGTCCGCTGCGGGGACGGGAGCGCGGGGTGAGCCCGGTCCGACCCTAACCCCGCGGGCAGCACGGCCTGGGGGTGGGGGGGGGATGGATGCCGAGGGCATCACCCCGCAGCTCAGCCGCGTCCCGCGGGCACTCACCCAGCAGGAGCAGCACGTTGCGGGCGGGGGCCCCGTCGAGCCGGAGCGCGCCCAGCAGCAGCGGCAGCGCCCAGGCCCGCATGACACCCGCACCGGTACCGGCGGGGCTCGGCGGCCGTGGCCCCTCCTCCGCTCCAGTCACATGAGGCGGCCGGAACGGCTCAGATCCGGCCCGGGCGGGGCTCCCCGCCGGATGCGGTGCTCCGGGCTACCGGGAGCGTCGGGAGGAGCGGGGCTGCCCGAGGGCGGAGCGGAGCCCGAGGATGCCGTGAGCGCCCGCTGAGCCATGTGGGGCGTGCGGGGATCCGGGCAGCGCTGGTGGCAGCGGGCGGTGCTCCGGAGGCTGCCCGTGCTCGGCTGGCTGCCGCGCTACTCGCTGGCCTGCCTGCGGCTCGACGTGACCGCTGGTGTCACCGTGGGGCTCACGGTGGTGCCGCAGGCGCTGGCGTACGCCGAGGTGGCCGGGCTGCCCGTGCAGGTGGGTGGCACTGCCCCGAGCCCTGCCCGTGGGGACCCGCGGGATGGAGCGGGCAGGGCGGAGAGGGACGGCTGGGAGGGTCGGGCAGCGCTGAGCACGGGCACAGGATCCGTAGGATCACGGGATGGTTGGAGTTGGAAGGGACCCTAAAGGCCATCTGGTGCCACCCCCTGCGCTGAGCAGGGACACCCACAGCTCCGACAGTGCTCAGCATCCATCCCCTGACCGTGGCTGGCTGCAGGGATGGGGCAGCACCACCTCTCTGGGCAACCTGTGCCACTGCCTCACTGTCCCCGGTGTAAAAACAAATCCTTCTATCCAACCTGAGCGCTCCCTTGTCCCCGTGCAGTACGGCCTCTACTCTTCCTTCGTGGGCTGCTTTGTGTACTGCCTCCTGGGCACGGCCAAGGACGTGACGCTGGGCCCCACCGCCATCATGTCCCTGCTTGTCTCGTCCTACGCCTTCCATGACCCTGCCTATTCTGTGCTGCTCGCCTTCCTGTCCGGCTGCGTCCAGCTGGCCATGGGGCTCCTGCACCTCGGTGAGATGCCCGTGCTGTGTGCTCGTGTTCTGGGGATGTGTCCTGCGGTCGCTCCCTGCCCTGTGCTCTCTGTGCTGCTGTCACTTGTCACAGCTCCGTGTGCACCCCGTGCTCCCCGTCAGCTCCGGCGGAGCGCTTAGTGCCGCTCACTCATCCCATGCAGGTTTCCTCTTGGATTTTGTTTCCTGCCCGGTCATTAAGGGCTTTACATCGGCTGCTTCCATCACCATTAGCTTCAACCAGGTCAAGGTAGGGGCTTGGCTCTGCCCCACACCCACCCCCTCTCCTGGAGCCGTGCTGTGCTCAGCTCTGTTGGAGCTGCAATGCTTCCTTTGTGGTTAACCGAAATCAGACCCGGGGCTGTGGTGTGAGGTTGTGTGAGGAAGCAGGGGACGGGGGCTGGTGGGAGCACTCTGGGATGGGCTGGAGGCCTCTCAGGACCCGGGGGCTGAAAGAGAACTGGAGCATCCGTGGGGCTGCCCAGGGGGTCTGTCCTGCCTGCGTGCTGGAGCTCAGGAAGGTGAGCTGGGCTGGCTGTGTGTGCTGGGCTGGCACGAAGCTCTGTCTTTCTGCACAGAACATCCTGGGGCTGCGGGAGATCCCTCGGCAGTTTTTCCTGCAGGTGTATGAGACACTGAGGAGGATCGGGGAGACCAGGTCAGCACCATCCCTGGGCCTTTGCTGCTCTCAGGCTCTGCTGCTTCGCTGCACACCTCTGGTCATCCCTTGGACGGTTTCTCAGTCCCTGCCCAGCACTGTGACATGAGGGCTTATTCTCTGCTCTTCCCATTTTTTCTGGAAATTTGAAGCTGGGGATGCATCTGGGCTCCTAAAGGAGGGGGAGGATAGGGCAAGCTTGTCCTGTTTTCTGCTCTCTGTTAGGATTTTGCCATCCCAATGGCACATCTTTGGAACCATGTGTCTGCCACAAGTCCTCCCCCAGTTACTGATGGGGGAGGCTCCCAGGTGTCACACATTGCTTTGCAGTGGGGAGAAGAGGTGGTGGGTCCAGCTGCACGGCTCCTGCCCATCGCAGGGGTCCTCCTTCCCTGTTCTCGAAGAGCCCACAAGTGGTGGTGGGGGGCAGATGCACCTGCAGGGAAGTGATGCGCTTTGCTGGTGGTGCGTTTTGCCGGCAGTGCTGCATCCCTTCAAGGCAGCAGCCCTGACACGTCCCATTGCAGGGTTGGGGATGCTGTCCTGGGGCTGGCTTGCCTGGCTGCCCTCGCAGGGCTGAGGGCCATGAAGAGCCGCCTGCACCCCACTGCACACACGGAGCCGCTGCCCACCAGGGCCAGCGTCCTGCTCGTCCGGAGCTGTGCCACCGGTGCGTTGCCCCCTGCTCTCCCAGGACCTCGCTGCTCAGATTTCCCCCTTTGCCCCGGGTTTTTAGGGCTGTTATCTTCCCGCAGCACGCAATGCCCTGGTGGTGCTGGCTGCTGGCCTGGTGGCATACTCCTTCCAGGTGAGCGGCTCCCAACCGCTCACGCTCACCGGCAGTGTTCCCTGTGGGCTCCCCCCGTTCCACCCACCTCCCTTCTCCAAGGCTCTTCCCAACGGCACTGTGCCCTTCAGCAGGATGGTGCAGGTGGGTGCTGGGCTCCGGGGCTGCCTGGTTAGCACCCTTGGGGCTGCGGGTCACCCCTCTGTTCCGATGCTCTCTATCCTCCTCTGCAGGACATGGGAGCCGGGCTGGCCGTGGTCCCACTGGTGGGCGTGCTGGAGACTGTTGCCGTTGCCAAAGCCTTTGGTATGGCTGCAGTGGGCTGGAGGGGGCCCTCAGAAGGGCTGTGGGCCGAGGGGACATCGCTGTTCCCATGGGGGCTGTGTGCTGAGTGCTCTGGGCTGTGCTACTCTCCTTGCAGCCTCGCAGAATGATTACAGGATCGATGCCAACCAGGAGCTTCTGGCCATGGGTAAGGACGTAGGGCTCGTAGGGATGGGTGCTCTCTGGAGTAGAGGAGGTGACAGTGCTGACACGGACTGAGCTGTGTAACCACAGCCCCTCTCCTCCACAACTGCAGGTGCTGCCAACGTCCTGGGCTCCTTCTTTTCCTCCTATCCCATCACAGGAAGCTTTGGCCGGTGGGTGTGTTGGGACATGTCCTGGTGGGGGCACAGAGACCTCGGGCAGAGGCTGTGTGGTGCTGGCGGTTCCTAGAGCCCATGCCCTGGCCCCCAGCAGCCCACAATGGCAGTGGGGCAGGCACATCACACAGCTGCTTCACCCCACAGTGGGTGGGGGGCACCAGGTTTGCCAGCACCCCTCCCAGTGGGGCTGTGCGGGCAGCAGGAGGGGCAGCACGTGGCTTTGTGTTTCAGGACAGCAGTGAACGCACAGACAGGGGTCTGCACACCCATGGGGGGGCTCGTCACAGGTAGTGCCCCTCATCCTGCAGCTCCTAGCCTTGGAGAGTCTCAGTACATAGGGGTGCCATGGCTGAGACACCATCACTGCCCCACAGGCACCTTGGTGCTGCTGTCCCTGGCCTACCTTACCTCACTCTTCTGCTACATCCCCAAAGCGGCGCTGGCAGCTGTCATCATCTCCGCCGTGGTCCCCATGTTTGATGCCAGGATCTTCAGGACGCTCTGGAGGGTTAAGAGTGAGGGCACACGTGGGGCGGGTGATGCCCGGACTGGGTGAGATGGGGTGGTTCAGTTGTGGACTCAGAAATGCCAGAGCCCTTCCCAGGGGCTGTGTGTCCACAGCCTGGGGTTTTTCCTTTTGCCCATCCAGTGACTGTCTCCTCCTCATCTGTGCTGCCAGGTCCTAGAATCAGAGCATGGTTGGGTTGGAAAAGACCCCCCTTCCCCACCCCTACTGTGAGCTAATTGCCACCCCACCAGCTCAGGCTGCCCAGGAACCATCCTGGGGCACCTCTAGGACACACTTCTCTGGGCAGCAGTGCCAGGGCCTCACATCTGACCTAAATTTCTCCACTTTTATCTTAAAACCATTCCCCTGGGGACCAGAGTTGGGTTCTGGAGCACCAGAATGCTGCGTTACCTTCTCTAGTTTCTGCTGCACTGCCCTCTGCACGAAGGTTCTGGTGGACAGAGGGCAAAGCACAGCTGAGCCTGGGGCTATTTCTCTTGCAGGGCTGGACCTTGTTCCCCTCTGTGTGACATTCCTGCTTTGCTTCTGGGAGGTGCAGTACGGCATCATGGCTGGTGTGCTGGTCTCAGGCATCCTCCTGCTCTACCCCGTGGCCAGGCCCCCGATCAAGGTGGGCTTACACCCTGCTTGGGCTCCCTGAGAGCAGTGAGGAGTGGTGCAGGGCCCTGTCCTGCTCCTGCCCTGTCCTGTGTCGCCAGCTAGCTGTCAGCACAGCCCAGGGTCTTGTTCCAAGGAGCACAAGCACAGGAGCACCCAAGGCAGGGGAGTGAGGCATTGCTCCGCGATCCTTGGGTGTGTGCAGGGGGGTGTTCCTGTGTTCACCCAGCAGGAAGGACAGTGGCCCACTTTGTCACATGTGCCAGTTCCTGGCTCAGAGCAGACCTCAGCCCACTGTGGCTCAGCCCTGTGTGCCTCTTGCAGGTGTTGGAGCAGGGCGTGCTGCTCGTGCAGCCAGGGAGCAGCCTGCACTTCCCCGCCACTGACCACCTCCGGGACATCATCCTTGACCGAGTGCTGGCAGGTACTGTGCTCCTCAGCCAGCAGATGGAACTGGGGATCCCCAGTGCCTCCCACAGCACTTCTCGGGGAGCTGAGCCCTGACCAAGTGCAGCTTTGGGCGGCCTGATCTGCAGGGCTGTGTCCCCTGGGGCACCTGCAGTGCTCGTGGGAAATGACCACGCAGTTCTCCCAGCAGTGTCCCCACCGTGCTCTGTCGTCCTGGACTGCCACCACGTCAGCAGCATTGACTACACGGCAGTGGTGGGGCTGGCTGAGCTGATGCAGGACCTGCACAAGCACGGCATCTCGCTGGTGTTCTGCAGCCTGCAGGTACGTGGGCAGCTGGGCACAGCCCCAGCCCTGCCTGCACCATCCCACATCCTGGGAAGGGTTGGTGCAGGGGGCTCAGCCTTCCTTGCTCCATTGCAAGCCCTCACCTTGCAGCAGCCCATGTGCAAAGCACAACTGTGCATCTGCCTCTCTAGCTAGCATCCTCATCTCAGAGAGGTGGAGGCTGCAGCCTCTTGAGCTGCACTGTGGGGTGGTGGGGAAGGGCTGCATCCCCTGCACAGCATACGTGCTGCCCTCAGCTGCCCAGAGGGGCTCCGGGCACAGAGCTCCCCAGCTCCAGTTTCTCTGTCCCCAGGACCCAGTTCTCCAAGTCCTGCTGGCCGCAGACTTGGAGGGATTCCTACATTTTCCCAGCTGGGAGGAAGCAGGTGAGGCTGCGGTGAGATGCTCTCGAGGCTGCTGGAGCAGCAGGAGTCTCCAGGGAGCCGGGGGAGGGAGGCTGAGCCCTGGCTTAACCCTGCCTTGCTTTTTCCCTTTCCTCATTCAGAGCGCCGTGGTGACGCGGAGCTTGGGGGCAGTGGGGCAGCCCCTGCTGACATCGCCAGTGAGAGCTCCATGCTTCCTGGGGGGCTTATCCAGTGAGGCAGAGTGGTGGTGTGGGGCTCGCTCCAGGCCGTGTCCCTGTGCCCCAAGAGCTGCTCCTGATGGCCCCAAGTGTCTGCACAACCCCATGCCCCTAAGGGCAGAGACGTAGGGACTGAGGAGCAACCTGATGGAGAGGCACTGAGACGCTGCTGCCGGGATAAAGTCACCCCCTCCAGGTTGGCCCTGTCCTGGAAGAAGCCGCCTTTTAAAATGAGATGTTTTATTTCTGGAGCCTTTTTTTACTCCGATACACTTCAGAGCGTCGTAAAGTCTTTGAGCTCTGACACACAGATGTGCGTTTCAAGGACACCGGGGCTGCCCTGCAGCCCAAGGCCGCTCTGCAGCTCGTGCTGTCGGGAAATTAAAGATCGGTTATGTCCTCCTTAGCGATCCCTCTGCTCTGTGTGGTTTTCTATCGGGCTCTGCCCTGCAGTCCGTGAGCTGGGCACTGCCTGGCACAGGGTTCCAGGGAAGAGCAGTGGCTGTCCCCTAGTCAGGGGTACGAGAAAACAGGAGCTCCAGCGCCTGACTCAGCACATCTCTTCCTTCGGGGAAAGCTGGCGTGCGGGAAGGAGAAATGGACCTGCAGTTTCTTGATACTGCTGATCACAGCCCGAGGAAACGAAAGCGAAAGCCGCTGTGCTGCCGGCTGCTCAGCTCCCGCACGCAGCACAGCTCCTGTAGGCCGAAGGGCGAGGCGACATCGCGGTGATATCGCGACAGTCGCAGCAGCGCCGGGCGCTGAGCGTTTCCCAGCGCTGGGCGGCTCACGTCCGTCCGCCCGTACCCCCGAGGTGAGCTGTACCCCGGGGGGGGGGGTGGACATCGCGGCCGGGGCTGCGGGGGGGACAGCGGTCCCGGGAATGGCGGGAGCTGCGCTCGGTCTCGGGGAGAGAGCGCACTCAGTGGGGTTGGGGTCTGCGGGAGTTGTTGGGGGGTGTTTTTTGGAGGCGTTAAGCGGGATGGCTTCGGTGGGCTGAGCTCCCCGCCGTGCTCTGCCCGGAGCTCCCGAGCCGGTCCCATCTGCCGGCACGGGGAGCTGCGGGAGCCGCCCCGGAGGAGGTGTCCGGAGCCGTCCGTGCCCATCCCACCTCCCCCACTCCACGCGCGGCGTGGATTGGCCGGGAGCGGCCCGGGGGGCGGCGGCGGTGACGTCCCGCGGGGAAAACTTGGTGGCACGGGGCGGAAAAACGAAACTCCTCCGGGGGCGGCGGCGGAGCGGGTGCGTGGCGGAGCTCGGGGCCGTCGGTGAGTGCCGTCGGTGGGTCCCGGGAGTGGGGCAGCGCTCCGGGCTGGGCCGGGTAAACGGGACGATCCGAGACGGGACCGTAGCGCTCCGCAACCCCCCGGGCATCCTGCTCCTGCCGGTACACGGGTCCACGGCTCATCCCGGTTCTCCCCGCGGTGCACCCCGGCCGTACCGGCACCTCCTCAGCGCCCACCTCCCCCCCGCGCATCCCTTTCTACAGCGCTCCGCTGTCCCCCCCCCCTCCTGCCCGGTGTCCCGGCCTCCAGCTCCTCCATCTCCCCCGGTTTCCTCGCGGTGCTCTCGCTCTCCCGTCCCGTCCCACTGCGCGGTGCCTTTGGCGGCGGTCCCGGTCCCGGTCCCCTCGCCCCCCCCCCCCCGCCCTCACCTAACGGGCCTCATTAACATTCTGCCCGCCCTTCCTCACACCATTGGCCCATCCTTTCCCCTTATTTACATATCCGGAATGGTGAAGGGCGAATCAGCGCCTAGCTGCGAACGGAGTGGGCGGGGCATAGATGCTCATTTGCATATGGGCCGCGCTCTGCCTCGACCGCGGAAGCGCAGGTGCACGGCTGCCCCCCCCACTGCCCCCCCCCATCCCCACTGCCCCCCAACACAGACACTGGGCTGCAGGAAGGATATACGGCAGTGATCCCTTACTTGGCATTAACACGTGTGTTTCTCTCTCTGCCCCATCCCTTTCTCTGTTTCCCTCTGTGGCTCAGCACGGCTTCCCGCAGAGCATGGAGTGCCCCTCGTGTCTGCGTGTCCCCGGGGACCAGCCCTGCTGTGCTCGGTGTGGGGCACAGCACTCTGCCGGTGCAGGGGAGCAGGCTGCAGGTAGGGCACTGCAGGGTGGGGTGGGCTGAGGGCTCTAGGAGGGGTGGACTGGGTGCCCCGAGCTGCTGGCATCGCCGGTTCGTGTGTGCATCGCGTGGATTTGATGGGCTGGCACGTCGGAGCTGCAGAAGTACGAGGCTCTCGTGGACGCTGGTGCACTGTGCACCCTACAGAACCCATCTGCGTTTCCAGAGCCATGGGGGTTCCCCAGAAGTGGCTGTGCTGGAGTCCGAAGTGAGCCTCGCTGGAAAAGATTGGCAAAAGCATCCTACTGTGATTGGTCAAGGGGCTCCAGGTGTCGGTGGCACAGACCCCCTCAGGAGGGGGTATTTCAAGGACCCAAAGGGGTATTGGTAGCTGCTGCAGGGACGGAAAGCATTAAGCAGCTGTCTGCCTTGCCAGCAGGAACCTTTCTGTTATGGGGTTGCTGCAAGCAGTAGCAACCGGCACCTGCTGTGCTCCTACAGCAGTGCACCGGTGGCAGTATTGTGCTAACCCATCCATAAGCTGATCTGTCAACTGGAGAGCCAAGGAGGACCATCAGGATTCAGTCACCCTATAACAGCCCCATATGGACGGTGCAAAGAGCCAGGGGAGAGTGGAGGCTGATGGTGAACCATCGTGGCCTGAATGAAGTTGCCAGTCTTGTCCCTCTTGAGCCAGAATTTCCTATTTCCAGCTTAATGTTATGTTTGCAGTTGGTCTATCTGATTTTTTTTTCCCCGACAAACGGTAGCAGGATCAGGTATACACATTGTATGCAGTTACACTGGAGGAAATATTCTCAGATCCTTTCTTTGCTTAGAGAGAATGACCCAGGCCACCAGAATTGGCTACAACAGAGGATCCTAAAATAACGTGCTGAATCACAATCAGCCTGCTGTAATCGTGACATGGTCTGTCCTTGCTGAATCCCTCTGCGATCTAGAATGCCACAGGAACAAACCTAAGACCCCTGGGTCTTAAATACTGTAAGAAAAACAACCAAAGCATCAGTTCTGGTGGTCCGAGAGCTTTGGATGTGTTCCTGTGAAGTTGAAGGTGTGGTATGGTGTAAATATGAGAAATGGCAGCACGCTGTCATCACACACCTCAAGGGCCCTTGAGCCTTTTGGCAGCAGTTGGGATTCACTGCCTGCTGCTTCACCAGCAGTGTGTCAGCTGGAGCTTCCGTGGAGATGGATCGGTGCTCCAACACAGGGTTTTCTCATCTTATTCTGCTCCTGATTTCAGGAGCTTTGGAGAGGGGCTGCTATGGAAGGAGGATGGTGTCATTGCTACTGCTGAACAGGGAACAAAGCAACTCTTGTCTTCCACTGCTGCATTCAGTCAGTAATTGACCCTGCTTGCTTGCCAGATGCTGAGAATTGTTTTCCTTCCTGACCCTCTGTAGTGGAAGTGCTAAGTTGTGGCTTGAACCAGTGATTAAGCACCTGGGGGGGAGGCAGGGCCAACCCAGGGGAGCTCAGGTGTGTGCATTACATCTGAGTGGGGAAGGGCTGGAGCCAGGATCCACCCCTTCCCAGCTCTCATTTAAGGGTTGGCAGGGGAGGTGAGAGTATTTTGCTGAAAATCCCTGCCTACCTGAGGGTGAGCAGTCCTTCCTTTGTTTTTGTGTCCGCAGCTGGTGCTTTTGAGCATATCCTCACCTTCTGTAGCCTAGAACTTTGCTACCGTGCAGTCATTGCTGCTCTTTCCATTGCACTACACCCTCTAATTTAATAATGAACGTTCCCTGTTGCAGAAAGAGGAGAGGTGGATCTTGCTCTGGACCCACGTCCAGAACCTGGAGGAGAGCTGAAGGACGAAGGTGCTGGTGGGCCTTCTTCCACCACTGAAACAGCGGAGGAGAAGAAGGGAGGATCACTGCAGGAGGGCATAACAGCTCTGAGCAGTGCCTCAGCAACCACACCTGAATGCACTGCAGATGAGTTGTCTTCTGCTACTGAAAAGGAGGAGGTGGAGGAAGAAGGGGAATCACTGCAGGTGGATGTAGCAGCTTTGAGTGACATCTCAGAGACCGATCCCCAGCGTGTGGCAGATGGCTCATCCCAAAAGTCAAAGAGGAAGGTAAAGTTCTTTGTCCGTGTTGGGCAGCAGGACTGCTGTCTTGTGACTGGTCCTTCTGGCCCGTGTGTGAATACTGCTGCCAGCGTTCTCACACAAACCGTAGATGTATTTGCTTACACTGTGTTGCATAAGCAGACAGCTGATGCACTGACCAGTGCTGCTTCCCTCTTTGCTACACTGAGGGTGAAAGTCCAAGATCCAGCTTAGCGGCTGGCCTGGTTTTGTTAGTGGGTGTTATGCTTGCAGCTGCTCTGCATTCCTGCTTAGAAAGTTGTGGGCATTAAAAATACAGAGTTGTCAGGAGTTGGTTGTGTTTCTCTAGCAACATGAGGTTGTATGACGTGAGGTTGTAGCTGGTCTTGTCTTTTTCTTCATGATCCTTTCCCTTATCCCAGTGTAACAGAAGTCAGTACTAGCTGCAGTGGAAGAGCTGACAAAGGGTTTCTCTGTAGTGATGAATAAACTAATATTTTGTTATGTCGTTCCCTTTTTTTTTTTTCTTAAATTACAGAATAGGAAGAGGAATAAAGCAAAGAACAGTCCTTCTAGCCACGGGGAGCAGAACCCTTTGCTTCCTGTGAGCACAGCACCAGCTCAGACTGCAGAGCTGTCTGATGTATGTATGGTTTCGCAGGAAGCCCAGACCTCAGGCGGTGAAACATCCAAACAGAGTGCTGACTTAATTGCTAGTGACAATGGAGGTGCCCAGGAAAATGGCACTGCCATGGGCCCCTCGGTGTGGGAAGCTGAAGGTCTGGAAATGGTCACAGGAGGCGGTTGCAGCACTGTGGCTGTGGTGGCCCCATCGAGGGAGGGCAGCACTGGTAATGGGGCTGCCCCATCTCCTGGCAGTGCAGCCCTGAAGGAGAAAGCGGGAGGTGGAAGCACCGCACATCGTGGAGTCGGGAGTAGTGTGGAAGGGAAGAATGCTGTGTCTGGTGCTGGTCAGCCTTTGGAAACCAGACTAGATTCCCAGTCTTTGGATGGCCAAAAGAAACCAGTTTCAATGGGAGAGAGAACAGATGTCTCCTCTGCGTCCCCCCCTGATACTGAGGTGCCTAAAAGTAAGCCTGCAACTTCTCACACTGCACATCAAAATCGAGACATAACGACCCCTTCTGTGGCCAATAGCTCAAAGGCTGGGAAGGGTAAACATGACAGCAGCCAGAAAGTGAGCAGCTTGCCTTCCAAGGTAAGCGTATGAGTGAAGACTTCAGTGAGTATTTGGTTATGTTGGAAAGTGCTTCTCCTTTTTCCGCTGTGATTCTCTCGTGCTGTCAGTAAAGCTGAGGATGATGATGCTGGGAATATGGGGAGAAAGAAGGAAATGCAATAAAGTTCTTCTGGAATCTTTGCTTTTCTGCATGTCAGTTCTAGCAGATTTTGAGTGCTCAGTCACCACCAGGAGCTGTGAGCTCTTCCTCAGGCAGCTCTTCCAGGTGTGTTCTCCACAACCTCGTTTGGCTCGGACATCTTTGTGCTCTTCAGTTGTCCATGCTCCAGCTGTGGGAAGGAACTGTTGAGCTGTGAATTGCTGTTAGTTGTCTTTCATTTTCTTTATGCTCCATCCTCTGGAGAGTTGTGGCTTGTTCGCCTGACTTTCTGCAGATGCTTGTGGATTCTTTGTGCTGTTCGTGCACTCTTTTCCCCAAGCAGTAGGCTCTCCTTACTGTGTTTGCCTCAGTGAGGGATTGGTGTTTTCAGAAGTGCAAAGCCAGCTGGTGTGCTGTGATTCCTGGGTATCTGTTGCTGTCCGAAGAGATGCTGTATGTTTCTGCAGATGTTCTTGTGAGTTTTTCTGTTTCATTTCATGTTTTGTCCTTCTAATGCAGGAGAAGGGCACAATGGAGAAAAAGACCCCAAATGAGAAAGCTCATGAAACTTCAGAGAAGACAAAGAAAAGTGAAACCGAAGGTCCTCAGGTTGCTAGCGAGAATGGTGCTTCAGCTGTAATGGACAAGCGTAAGGAAAAGCATCACCAAAGCAACCAGAAACCTGTGGATAAGGATGAACGAAGGTGAGGACACCACTACTGCTCCCCAGCACTCTCTGCTTGCAGGGTGTGGTGCAGAGTAGGGGACTCCTCACTGGGGCAAGGAAACGATGTACTAAGATTTGCTCTGAGTGTATCGTGGACCTATAGAAATAGAGTTGATTTTAAAACTGACATGAACTGCTGTTCATGAAGTCATATCAGGTGAGTCTGGGTGAGATATTTGTGGTCTTACCAACACAGCTGGATGTGACTGGAGCGTTTTGTTCTTCCCTTAGGAGCCCTTTCTTCCTTTCTGCACTGGGCTTCATGTTTAGGACTGCTGTGTGGCCTCAGTTTTAGTGAGCTGCTAACAGAGCTCACTTGTCTTGCCTCTGTTAAGCCACTAGCTCAGAAATGTTTTGTCATTTGTGATGATTTGCAATATTAAAAACTAATTATTTCTGTGCTCTAATTCTTTTTTTTGTTTGTTTTTTGTTTTTTGTTTTTTGTTTTGTGTGCTTCTGTGAATTGAAGCAAAAGCATTACCGTGTATTTCCATGCAATATTGTCCAAAGACTTCAAGCTAAACCCTGAAACCGATAAAGTGTTTGTCAGGTCTGGAATCTTTTCAGAAGATGGAAAGACATGGAAGGACATTTGTGAGATGAGCTGCATCAAGTAAGTACCCTCCTGAGTCATGGATACACAGCAGTGGTTTGGGTCCTGGAGGGCAAGATGCAGCGTGGTGCTTCCTTTAACACAAAGGCCATAGCTAGATGGGTGGATTTCTGATGTAATAACTTCTCACTGATGAAATATGATGAAATAGAAGGAAGCATGCAGACCAGCTGCCATCTCACCTGTCCTCCGCTGTGTGCTTGTGTTATTTAGGTCACTAGAAGCGCATGGATACCTCATTGGAGGCTATGCAATTCTTCCAAAGGAATGTGTGGATAAATTAGTTCCTTACAAATATTGGGTTTCTTGTGGTGAAGGAGAATACGAAGTTATTTACAAAACAGCGTCAAAAGATATTGTGAATCGATGCTTATGTGTGAGCAGTATCTTGATCAACAATGGAGGTGAGCTTTTCTGTCTGGATCTGCACATCGTGGTGCTCTGTGGTCTTCTAGAGGATTGATTGCTAACGCTGAGTGGGAGAGTACTGTCTGCAGTTGGGGGTTTAATGGGCTGGGTGGTATTTCTGCTGACAGGACAGAGGTGTACATCCAAATGCAAGTTTTTCTTAGATTGTTTTCCCATGTTCTCATCTCTCATTCCAGAATGGCACCAGTATGATGACATTGTGTGTAAGAAGCCTTCTTTGACGAGGAGCCTCTGGAATCGTTTGTTGAAATCTAAAGACAAAGATATTGTGGAAGGGAAGAAGATAGCTGCAGAAGTTATGTTAGAAAGCATCTTCAGCATTCTTGAAACCTGGAGCATTGACAACATGAGGAACTTCCTATACCAGCTGAAACAATTTCATGCTGTTACAAGGAACCCATGTGTATATGATGGTGGATATTTGGCATGGAGTGAGCTAGGCTTTGGACTACAGCAGGTGATGCATTTTCTTTTAACACATGCTAGAAGACAACAATTCAGTTGTGGAGCTTTAGTTTTGTTCTTGAATTTGTTGGATTATCTTTGCTTTTCCAGTCAAAACATTCATGTGGTGGCCACTGTAGCTCCCTTCCTGGTGACTGCCACTGCTCTCATTTGGAGCTTTCCATTGAGCTTTTGCAACTAGTTGCAGTTCTGGATATCCCATGCTGATGAAAAGCAGAAATGTGTCATGGGTTTTGCCTCTGAGTATCGATTTCTTCTGTCCTAAGAACTGATGCAGACAGAACCTCCATAGTCCTAAACTACTTACCTGTAGTTTAGTAACTAGTCCTAAACTAGTTACCTGTAGCCATTTCTGCCACATCTCATATATTTGTTCTGGGGGCCTTACACCATGGTTGTGGCTGCTTGTTTCTGCAGCCTCTTTCCTCCTGGTTACTCGGGGAAAGGCCACAAGATGGCATGCTGGCCTAACAGCTCTCCCTGGCTGCCCATACTCAGTCAGTCCCATGGATTTCATCCCTGCCTGCTTTCAAAAGGATGATTTTGATAGTGTGGTGCATCACCCAGCATCGCAGTGTTATTAAACCTTTTGGGTGTGGTTTCAAAGTAGCTTTGGGGAGCTGTAGGTGAGGACAGCAGTCTCTTCTCACTGACACAACCAAACCTGAGTCCTTGGGATAACAAGCCTGCTTGCTGGTTGAGGCTGTGGCATGGAAGGGCAGCCTTGGCTGTGAGACTGTTGTTTCCTTGGCTCTCTCCAGCTCTGCTTTGTTTGGGTGCGGGGGGTGCAGCAACCACTGAGCAGTGGGACCTGAGAGCACAGAGGTGTGCGCAGGTGCTGCCCTGACCTTCTGGTGGTGGTCTCTGCTTAGGTCCTGGTGTCAGCATGGTGTTGTGTTGTGTAGGGGAGTGAGTATTGAGGATCTGAGCTGTGATAGGAGGAAATAGCTTGAAGAAAAAAAGACTGTCTGGGGAACTAATGCGCTGCTTGGTTTGTTTCTTCCCTCCTTTGTCTTAGGTGAATGATTTGCTGCTGGAGTTTCTTAGGAGAATAGCTCGGCCTTTCCTTCTTCCAGAGGATGCAGAAGCATCACGGGCGGGTTTGGCAATAAAAAGTAAACTAGCTCTGGGACTCACCCTTCTCAATGTTGTTAACATGTTCCAACTGCCAGCATCCCAAGAGGATCTGACTGGCCTGTGTTGCCTATTGTGCTTGGAGAAGAAGTCACGAGAAGCCATAGCTGAAGAAGTTCTTCAGACCATAAGGGTCTTTGTGAATCATATGAGGTATATCTATTTCTGGTCCAATAACTAACTGGGCTTGTTTTGCTACAGTGTGGTAGGTAGTAAGTGCAGCATCCTAGAAGACAGGAAGGGATCCAACTCTTTCAGAGAATCACAGGAAAATCCACATTTGAAGGATTTCTGTGGTATCTTGATTGCTCCCATCTCCTCTGATGTGCATCACTACATGTGTTTTGTGTTGATTCTCCCTTCAGACTGATTTAGACTCTTCTCCAATTGCTTATTTGTCAGTGAGTCTGTAGTTCTTCACTTTGCACAGCTGCAGAACTTCCTTCTGAAGGCACTGCTTCAGCCCAAACTGAACCTGAGGAGATTGGGAATTGTCACTAAAATATGTGCTCGTCTTTGTAGCTCTGCATCTGTTTCACACCAACCCCTTGCTCAGATGTGGAAACTGCAGGTCAACCATTGGCCTTTCTTAGCACTTGTTCAGTAGTGTTTGTGTGGGGACAGTCAGATAAGGGTACAATTCTGAGTCTTAAATCTTATTTTCTTAAATATAAAGAATTTAACTAAAACAAGAAAGAGACATTATTTGAAGGTTTGTAGTGAGATTGAGGTGTGAAGCCTTTTTTTTTTTTTTTTTTCTTTCTCCATAAGGGGGTTCTTCATTCCTGTAAGCAACTGTTCTGTTAATATTGTTTGCTTTCGTATTTACAGTTTGAAGCTTCAACTGATAGCCTTGTGTCAGAGATGCATTGATTGCAAAGTAGGCCATTGGGTGTGGATTCTTCCTCTTCTGCATTTATGTCCTGATCCTATGCAGCATGACCACTTCCCAGTGGAAGAAGATACCTGGGCTGGGCTGGAAGGACTTCCATTTGTTGAAACAAGGAAGAATCATGATGTGTGAGTTCTCCAGAACTACTGGTCATACCCAGTGCCTTGTCCTTGCCGTTGGTGGTGGTTGCCTTACTTCATCTCTTTATCTTTCTCTCTCATATTTAAAAAAAAAAATATAAGAATTGCAGTGTGTGATGGTGGGCATGTGGGGTACACAAACACGGGCTCTACTGCTTGCTTGAAGACTGCCATGCAGTGAAGCTGTGCAAGGTATTACATAGCCATAAGCAGGCCCTTACTTCTGCAAGCTGCAGAGCAGCTTGTGTGATTGGTTCTGCCTGCTGTGAGCCAGAGCAGTTTGTGTGTGGTGCAGAAGATGAGCAACACGTGGAATTTCTTTTCCCTGGATGTCTGTGCTCTGTTGTTCAGTGGTTCAGTCCTGGGATCTTTTACCAATCTTCAGCTGTGAATGAGAGAAATCCTTGAGTCAGTTGGAGCTTCCCCTGGGCTCTGCAATCCTTCAGCCTTTTGTACTGTGAGATCACGAGGACTTTGTTTTGCTTTCCATCCAGGGGGACCCTACTGCAGCTCATGAAAGAGAAGAAGTACCTGATGGAGTTTAATACCACTGTGGTCAAATCGTGGATGAGTGTGCTGCCCGCGGAGGACCTCACTGAATTTATTGAAGACTTCTCTGTTAATATATTGGTTTCTCTTCAGGGTGTTTTGTACAGACTGGATAACGCTGACCCTTCGTTCAGGAAGTTTGAGGTTTGTCTTTTTGTTGAGGTGTAGAGGAGAGGAAATGAGATCGGTGACGAGTCAGAGCACAGAAAGCTTCAATTTTAGCTAAGAGCAAGTTTCTCTGAAGTAAGGTGAGAGGGTGCGTGTGAGCAAGGAGTGTTATTGGCATAGAGGAGAGGTGGACCTACTTACTTGGGTTTGCTCTTAGTGGCTGGTGGCGAATACTTCAATCCTGAGATCTCTGTGTGCTGCCTGAAGCTGCTTTGTTTTATTTTGCACAGTCTTTGGGGATCTGGGTAAGGTGTTGCTGCTGTGAGGTGTTCTCCTGCCTGTAGTGACAATGTGTGTGTTTGTGTGAAGACAATAGGGATTTCTTATTGCATTTAATAGCAACACGTTTTAAAAACCTACACTGTTAAGTTAAAGTGTGGCTGTTGTTTAGACTACTGATGGTCTCCTATGCGCTGAGTTTAGCATCCAGTAAAGCATGTTAGTGATTTCATTTTATTTGTATAAGAGCATTGGGAAGCTCCCTCTTTCACTATATCCTCCTCAATTAATGTGGAAGGGCCCCTGTGGTCTGGTTTCTCAGTGTGATATTTCTATCTCTTTGTTCTTAGGTAATAGAGAAGCTTGTCAAGATGCTGCTGTGTGCCTTGGACAGGTAACCAAAGTACCTGAGCACTCTGTTGGGAGAGTGATCTCTTCTGTGTCCACGTGTGTCATGCCTGTTGTGTGGGATTGTCCTTGTAGCCTCAGTGTGTGCGTTGAGATCTATTAATAGAAGAATCCTACTATTCTATATGTCTGACAAACTGAAGCTTTTTCTTAAGTCTGTCTGGGGGAAGGCTTGCTAATCAACACACTGTGTGTTTCTCTCTGAACTGAAGATAAACTCTCTATTGCTGTCCTCCAGAGCTCTGCAGGCTCACTCGTGGTCCTGCTTGCTCCTCTGCCTCAAGCTGCATGAGACAGTCTGCAGGCGCATGAGGCGGGTGCTGGAGTTCAGGATTCCTGCCACTACTGCTATGATGATTTCAAAGGTTGCCAGTCTTCAGCCCACAGAAGTGAGTGCCAAGCAACCATTTGTGGGTTGTCATGAGTGGGGTATCTAGAAACGTGACAAAAATGGTACAAGCAATTAGTTTTAGATTGTATCTGTTCTTATTTTGGAAACCTTGGTACTCTGAATTAAGAAAAAAATGTGGTATGTCCAAGTAGGTACAAAATCACTTAATGATTCTGAATCTTATAGTGGGAAATAAGATCAAATGCTTTGCCTTGGAGGGGTCCTTTCTGTCTGTTGCTTGTTTGCTTTTTGAGAGGGAAGGTTGTTTTTCTTCCTTATATTTGTTTCCTGGAATGGAGATTGATAAGCACGGGCTGTCTGTAAGCCTTGCATTTCCAGCCCCTTTCTTGCTTTTCCTCAGTTGCTGCAGGGGTTGCTCCCAGCACATGTGGGTGTCTGATGCACGCAAACCTTCTCTTTTAGAAATATTTGTTTGAAATCAGTTGCTGTCCTGCTTGAGCTGATCTTACTTTTCTTCACTTGTGCAGCAGGTTCTGAGCGATGAAACCAAGCTGAAAAACTCAGTGGTAGAAGTACTCGGCAAAGCTCTTGCATGCACTCGGACCTGGTTCAGGAATGCTCTAAGCCAGAAGTTAGTGAAAGTGCGCATCGACTATGCAGTGTTCACTTTTCATGCTGAACCTGAGGTTGGTCATCTCCTAATAGCAGAATAAAAATATTTTACTGTAGCTTAACCATACAGTCCACGCATAACAATTCTCTGCTGGAGACCATAGCTACTGTGGCTGGATAAGGAGTGGGACAGAGAGGCAGTGTGACATCTCAGCTTGTCATATGCCTCAGATGATTTTAAACCCAATGGTTTTTTAAAACAACACAGCAAAGGGCTATGTTAGGTATTTTGAGGCTCATCTTAGTTTTGTCTTTTTCTGCTGCTCTGAGGGGCAGTGCTGGGGTGATGAGCTGCCCCTTGCTGGTGTTCAGCTGGAGATGTAATTTGCTCGCTGTGCTGTGTGTCAGCCCTCCAGCATGGAGCAGCTCTTACAGCCTCAGCCTGGTGCTGCAAGCCCTCCCTGGGCCGGGTGCCAGCTTCAAAGTGGGAGTGATTTATCCACACGTCCATTCATGATGGGAGCATGTTGGAGCTGTTTGGGCTCAGAGATTGTGTTCTGCAGCTCTGGAAGTGAGCTTTTCTTTTGAAATGGAAACATCTGAAAGGGCCGTGGGCTGCTTGAGGAGTGCGGAGACTTCAGCATAGCAATGTTATCCCTCGTTGGGATTTTAACTTTTGGCACTTAGTGTTTTGGGTTTGTTTACTTCTCCCCTGTAGGCCTGGAATGAATTTGTGAAGATCAGCTTTCCGGATGAGCAGTTCACTGAGAGGTGGAAGTCAACTCTTCTGGCTGATTTGGAGAGAAGAATTCAGGAGGTACAGGGAGCTGTGGGAGACTGCTGCCTGCCTATGGGGCTGAGATCAAAGGGGATGGGTAGTTTTCTCCTGTGTCTATAGAATAAATTCCAGAGCTTGAACGAGCACATGAAAATGCTGTGACTTTGGTCATGCAAATGGCCTTTTGCTGTTACCCAATTTCTGAGCCTCTGGAATATGGTTTGTATGAAACCATACCGTGCTATACTCCTGGTGTCAGGCTCCGGGGCACTGATAGCTTGGCTGCTGTTCTTCTGTTTCCAGTGTTGAATTATATCCTGTTGTTTTAAAGGAAATTGTTTGCTTTGAGCAGTAACCATCTCATTAGTTTTGAGGAGTAAGAAGCGTAAACTACTGCCCAAGGACTCACAGAAGCATTCATTGTGTAGATTCTGTTGTTTAGGCTCTCAGTTGTGTAGGACCCTTTGAAACTGAGCCTTTTAATCTCCTCATCTGCTTTCTTCATTGGCTGTAAAATAGTTGAAACTGTTGATTTTCCATCAGGAAGGTGTAATTCCTGTTGGAAACTTGGATAGGAGAGATGCTTACTTAGTAATCATGCATTTTAAAGGGAAACAGTGGGAGATTTTTCCAGCATTTATGCTTAATCTTTTCCAGTCCCTGGTAAGTTATGCTGGGCCAATGCTTGGTTCCACTAGGGGACTTGAATGTTTGGTTCAGGTCCTGATATTGTCTCAATAGCATCACTCTTGTGTGCTTTCAGAAAGATTTCTTTGGAAATGAGGGTTTATGAGTACTCTCTCTTTCGCCCCATAGGAGTGCCCGGTTAACCAAATCCGAGTTTACTGCTGTCAGTACCAGCGAATTCAAGGTCTCAACTGCTCCATTGGCTGTTGTTTTGAAAACTGTGCCATGAAGGCTGTTACTGCAGCTTCCCAGGTATTGCATTTTCCCTCGTGGGAGGAAAAGGAAAAGCCTAACTTCCTTTGGCAGAGAAATCCTCTATAGGGAATGCATATTGTGATGGAGGGAGAGTTGCACTATCTCTTTTCAATGGCTTGAATTGCTGCGGGCTGTTTTAGTTTAAACTGATAAAAGAGTATGACCAAGAAGTCAGGATCCACTTATACGAGGTCTGTGAAAATTATTTGTGGTGCTTATCACATGATGGCTTCTTGCATCACTTGTGTCACGTGGCTTTTTTGGAATGTGCCTCAGCACTGGACTTGTGACTTCCTGAGATCAGTGCCTGCTCCTGAGGCAGACCTGGCATAGTCCAAAACACTGATGTATTCTTTCCTTCTGTCCCGTGTGCTTTGTGCAGACGAAGAACAGTCTCCTTGATATGATACCTTCCTACAACATGGACCAGTTCAGCCGGCTTGTGTCAGCTATCATTGTGAACTCGTGGCCAAGGAAGATTGGGCATTCTCAGGATGATTTTGATGATATTTTGCATCACTTGCTTACGTGGCCTGACATCAAACATATCTTCAGCTTTAATGGTATCCATGTGTGCCTCTGTGTGTTAGTGTTATGTACAGGAGTCCATGAAAAGCTGTTCTCTGCCTTGCTACTTGTAGCCTTCCCTTTGCTGGGCAGGAAATGAATATATGATTTTTTTCCCTGCTGTTAAGGAAAATAAGTGCTCAACCATCTCTCAAGATTTAGGTTAACAGGGAAGGAACTCCACAAAGGAGGGATCTCCAACAAGAAATCCTTCCTCAGTGGCAGTCAGCCCTTAAGTGAGGTCTAAGAGAGGCACAGCCTGGCTCCACCCCTTCTGGTCAGACAGGTGAATCACCCTCAGCTGTGCTCCCAGGGCTGACCAGGTCTTCAGGTGCTCATTCAGTGGTTCAGGCTGTGACTCAGTAGTTCCCGTACACCCCCAAAGTCTTTAATAGGTCTAAAAGTGCAAGTCTTTGTCATGTGAGTGGATTGAAGTGGTTTGTGCTTTCTCCATGGGTTTGGGATCTCTGTGAGAAGGTATCTGAACTGCTGTGCTGAGGTCCTGGTGGTTTCTGCTGAGGTAGATGTGAAAGGCTGGGGGATGCTGCAGTAAGTTTGCAATCTTTTGAATGGGAGTTCAAATGGAAAATTGAAGGACTCTGTTCTGAGTCATTAAATTATTATTGTTTCTACCTAGCTCTTGTGAAGCAGGACTGATCCAGGTTTTACACCTTCATTTCTTGAACAGGAACAAAAAAGCTCCAAGAACAGCTTACAAGTGAAGCAAGAATTATAATATCCATAGCAGACTCTGTGTTCATGAACGTCACCAATGACCTCCAAGAAGGGAGTATCCTCATCAAGCATCTGGAAGAGATTTTTCAACATGAGAATCGTTTTGTCTTTATCTGGGAGCTAAGTAAGAGCACTGTGCAAAAGTGGCCTTGTGGGTTTGCTGTGTTGATGCAGCAGCTGATGGCATGCACTGTTATGCTTGCTTCAGTGATTAGTAATACTAATTAGATGCTTCAGCATTTAGTAGTGCTGCCATTGTCTGTTCTTTGTGTAGAGCTTGCAGCTTGTCTTGTCTGTGTTTCAGTGTTCATGGCTGTGCCGATCCAGACCTGAGCTATGAGTGCAGAGGGGGAAGTATCCACCTAGTGACTACAGATGGGTTTTCTTTCAGAGCACAAGGAGCTGTCACATGGGCAGAAAGAACCCCTCCAGAGGGAGCTGAAAGAACTGCTGCAGAGGAGGCGAGAAGAAGTAGCACACATCAGGAGAGAGAGAAAAGCAATAGGAACCTTTCTGAACCTGTGTCGGAAGGTGCAGGCAACTGTGTCAGGTAGTGCTTTGGGGGGGCAGCTTTACAGTGGCAACAAGCTGCAGTTTTCATTGAAAACTACTGAACTTTTAAAGTTGGTTTTATTCTAAACTGCAGCAAGAGGGTGGAGGGATGGGGAAGGTAAACCTTGGAACATCTGGGGCAGCGAGTGAGCTCTCATGTCTAATGGTATTTGTAGGGGTCTGCATGACCTTGTGTGTGTCACATCTTGCAACACAGAGTAAGGCTGGTATGGTCTGGACATCTGACGTCTGTCCTATTTTTCTATTTTAAAGTGAATGTTGGTCAAGTGAATTCTCAGTACTTGGAGGATCTTTGCTCAAAAAAACTGAATGGAGTTGTGAATGTGGGACAGAGTCCCATACAGACCTACTACAGCCTGAGCCAAGAGCTGAAGGAATGTGCCCAGAAAATGCACACGTTTAAAGATAGCCTGGTCTTCCTGCAGTTCTGGGAAGAAGCTGCCATGAAAGCAAGAGAGAAGTCTGATGATTCAGAAGAGGAGGAGGTTGTTCCTGAAATGGACCTTGATGATGTATTTGATGAACTCTTCTCCCCTTGTTTTATGGAGTATGAGAAGCTGTATGACGATCTCACATCTGGAAATCTCACTCTGTCTGCAGTTGATAGAATTTTCCAGAAATTCACAAACCATCCTGAAGATATCAAAGCAGAGCTGAGCATCATATGTGAGCTCCGGCCTGGAGAAGAGAGAGGTTGGGTTGATCGGCGGTTCCAGCAGATCCAGCAGTATCACGAAATGCATTTAACTTTTGATGCTGTGAGGATTATTGCTAATGTCAGGGAGACTTTAAACCTCTCTGGTGACTTCAGTGTCCTGGAAACTTTGCTGTGCATGGTAAGTATTTGTCCTTTCAGCCCTGTACTGTCAGGGTGATGGTTGGGGAATTGGGAGGATTGGAATGTTCTGGGCTGACTATCCCTGTCTGTCATGCCATTCTCTGCCCTAAAATACTTATTTGGGATAAAGGAAGTGTTCAAACAAAGTGCTTGTGTGTGATCTTTCTTAAATGAGAGCAGACTTATTCATCTGGTTTGGGTATGGCATTGCATAGTTCTTTCCCTTGGAAAACAGGTTACGTTTTCCATTCCCAGAATGAATGTTTCTGCTGCTTGCTTTGTAGACAGAAAAGCTTGAATCCTACAAGACACAAAAACTGGACTTCATCAGCTCTGAGCTTATACGTGCCAAGAAACTTCTGCAGGGGATCACTGTGAGCCGTTGTGAATGTCTGTTGGAGCTGGCCCAGCAGAAGGAGTTTGTCTGCTGGGTCAGAGAAGCGCTGAAAGGTGTGTGCTGCTCACCCACAAATTGGGCAGATGGTTCCAGAAGGGGTGCTAGTTTGTGTGGGGTGGCAGTAGGAATGCCATGTCCCTGACCCATCTGCTTTATGCATTCACAGCTTCTGGTATGAGAGTTACCAGCATCCCTTTTGTGTTTCAGCATGCCTCTTGCTGTGAAGCAGCCCCTGTAAGCGTGCTGCTGTAGTCTTGTGCTGCACACAGTAGTTACCATGCCAGGCAGCAGGGCTTGGTCTGAGGACTGCAACTGCTGCCACTGTCCAGCTCAGGCTGGCTGTTTAAGAGCCATCCATGTAACAGAGTGGCAGCAGTCTGATGAATTCTGTGTCTGTCAGTTCAGTTGTCTTATGCTGATGCAGAAACATACCCTTCAGTTCTGTCTGTGAGCCTGTGCTGTTTGTGGCAGTGCAGATAGAAACTGGGGCCAAGGATTCTGTTAATTCAGGTGAAATCCCAATGGTGGTGATGGTGATATGGGTGGAGGAAAGTTGCACTGGAGGTTTTGTTCAAAGGCATTCTTTCTGCATCTCCTGCAAAAGAGTGACAAGTAGAATTGCAGTAAAGCCACTTCATTAGTTGCTTATTTGTGTATTTATCTCGTTTAAGATATAAATGAGCTGAAGGTCTTTGTGGACTTGGCCTCTATTTCTGCTGGGGAGAATGACATGGATGTGGACCGTGTGGCATGTTTCCATGATGCTGTGCATGGCTATTCTTCCCTGCTCTACGAGCTGAGTCAAGAGTCAGGGTTTGATGACTTCATGGACTGCTTGAGGAAGCTGTGGAGAGCCCTGGACACGGATGAGAATCTTCCCAAGAAACTGGTGAGTTCTGCTAGAGCAAGTCCTCTCTGCATCCTTCTGTGTTCCTGCCTCCCAGCAGTGGCTCAAAGACCAACTGCTTGCGTGTGGGGGCATTGCAGCAGCTCATGTCAGAGGCAGCTCTCGTTGTCTTGTGTTCACATAGCACAAAAATTCACAGCAGCAGCTGTTACTGGTAGAGCACAGATTTCTCAAGTACTACTGAGGCTTTTGAGCATGACATGGTGTAGCAGTGCTCTTTTAAAGAGTTTGAATGATGATGCAGAAGAGGGAAAGCAAATGTCTGGGAGCCCCATTTTATTATTTGCAGCCCAGGGTGTTGGTAAAGAACTGTGCTGAAGGATTGGGCTGTTGCACTTTCTTCCTTCCCCGTCCTGAAACTCTCTGAAGCCAGCCCAGGCTGTTTTTCCTGAGTAGAGATATAACCCTGAAATGCAAAGTCAGAGTGATGAGGGCAGTGCCATGTCTTCTTTCCCCACAGCGTGCTTCAGCTCAGCAATTAGTGTGGCTGAAAACAGTGAAGGAGAGCCATGGGTCTGTGGAGCTGTCGTCACTGTCACTGGCAGCCACCATCAACAGCAGAGGAGTATACATTCTCAAAGCACCATCTGATGGCCAGAAGGTGAGGCTGCTTCTCTCTGCTTGAGCTGCTGCTGTGTCAAACTGCTGTTTACTGATGAATATCACCTGCAGACAGCACTGCTGGCATGTTGGTGGCTGTCAGAAACACGCTGTAACTTAATTGTTGCTTTGCATGGTTTCTTTCTGGGGTCTGATGGCTCTTGAGCACTCTTCTTGCCAGGCACAGCGCTGCCTCAGCAGTGGAACCTCGCTGCATGTCAGCACTGATGACTTACTATGTGGTAGGTTTCTTTGGATAATGTCCTGCACCTCACCCTCCTGGAGAGCTCTGAGGATCACAAGCCGTCGTGGAAATACTCTCTGTCAGAGCTTCGTGAACTGCAGAACAAACTGATGCTCATGTCAGCAAAGGGAGATCAAGGCCTGGAGGTGGAGAAGTTCTCTGAGGTCAGATTTTGATGGCTAATTGATGTTGAAGCTGAGGTTGCATTTTGCTTGAGAATCAGCTTTTAGGGCTGTGATTTACAGCTGAGCTCTGGGGATGGGGAGCAGCAAACAGATACCCCTATCTTTTTTTGGTTCCTGGAGAGAGGGCTGAAAGTGAAATAGGGGATTAGCACTCTCATCTTCTGTCCACACTGAGGATGCTCCTGGCTGAGAGAGTCACTGTACTTGTGTAGAAACTAAGGGATTTCTTACAGGCTTCCTGGGGATATTGCAGTTGAACCTTCTCCAGGGGGGCTTGGCACAGAGCCTTTGTCGTTGGGAGTCTCTTGTGTGGTTTTTGTCTTGGTAAAATCATTGGTTGTTTCTTTTCTTTTTTTTTTTTTTTTTTTTGTCATCACACAGACCTTTTCCAATGTCCAAAGACTTGCACAGGCCTTTATAGACCTTTACTCAGCTGGGAACATGCTCTTCCGCTCCTGGCTAGCCCATGTACACTGTTCACCAAAAAGTGAGTTGTGTGTTCTCATAGACTTCTCTCTGAGACTTGTCCCGGTGCTAGAAGGGCAAGGAGAGTTAGCAGATGTGCTGCCCAGCCTCTGCAAGACAATGGAGAGCTTCCTGGAGAGGTGGCAAAGCTTCATGTCTAAGAAGCGATTCCAGCATTTCTACTTGAACTACTACACTGCTGAGCAGCTGGTCTATTTGTGCACGGAGCTGGGTCAGGGACAGCCCAACCAGAATGCCCTGATGATGCTTTCATTCCTTAAATGTAACTGCACTGTGGAGGATGTCCTTAGAGCCTCTGAAAGCCACAAGCCCCCCAGCTATAGGCAGGCTGTTTCTGACTTAAGCGTGCTGCTGGATGAGGAGAGGGATCTGACCACCTGCTTGGAGTGCATCTGGGAGTGCTACACGAGCAACATGGGTGCCTTCCTTCCGAACTGCCTGGACATTGACACGCTTGGTGTGTGGCTGAAGAGCCTGGCCAGCTGGGAGAGGGTCTGTGTCACCAGGGACTTCCCACAAGATCTTCTGCACGTTGGTCAGCCCAACCTCATCACGTGCCCTCGCTCGGAGGTGCTCACTTCTGCACTGGCTGTTTACATGAACAGCCCCAACCAACCCCTCCCCACTTTCGATGAAGTTCTCCTGTGCACTCCTCAGACCACTGCTGAGCAAGTGGGGCTCTTCCTCAGGAGGTGCCTCATTCCCAGTGACGAAGGAGAGAAAATTTACACCATGCTGTTTGCAGACGAGCTGAGCTACGATGTCAGCTGCAGAGTGGAGGAACTGTTCCAGCACCTGCAGCGGTACAACAGCTCCTATCGCCTCATCATTCTGTGCAATTGTGAGAGGGAGCACTGCTACATCCCTTCTGTCTTCAGCCAGTACAAAGTGCACATGATACCCCAGAGACCGCTAACTGAAATCCAGCAGTACCTTCAGCACCACTACAGAGTTGCTCAGCCTTCAAACTCGGCTGCTTGTGTGTTCAAAGGGAACGTGTGCGTTGGGATCGTGTCCTCCAAAAGAGCTGGTGTAGGTAAGAGGTCTCATGCAAAGCAGGCCCTGCTGGGTATTGAAAACCAGAGTGGGGTTCGCTTTGCCTCTTTTTTCTATCCTAAGTATCTGATCAGAGTGATTCAGACTCCAGCCAGTGTAGTGAGGTGATAGGCATCTCTAGAGAGGTGGTTTCTCTTGCTAATCTGACACATCTCTCTTTCTATTGACGTGCATAACTAACACAAATTGGGTGGCTTTGATTCCAGGCTGCAACTACTGCTGTAACAAGGTTTAGACTTTCTTCTTCTGGAATGTACTTTAGGAAACTTCAGAGATCTCAAAGGTTATAGGGTACTCTAAGCATTTGACTCACTTCCTTCTATTATGTCTGTGATGTTGACTTAATCTTGCGGTGTTTTACGGTAACAGGGAAATCTCTCTATGTAAAGAGACTACATGAGAGACTGGAAGCACAGCAGCCTGACCATACGGAGCTTCTGAAAACCATCAGACTAATTGAGCCAACAGTGGATGAAGATAAAGTGCTGCAATCTCTCCTGCCTTTTCTGGAGGGGCAACAGCCAACCAAGCCCATGATATTCCATTTTGACATCACCTCTTCAGTAAGTTTACCTTTCCTATCCATCCCTCTTCCTTGCAGAAGCTTTCTTCAAAGCTTTTGTTTCTTAGTAAGCCATTTAACTGGGGTGTGTTTTATAATGATTGTGTAAGTTAAAGGACTCTTCTCACCATTGAGGTGGCTGGACACTGAAATGGGTTGCCCAGAGTATCTCCATCCTTGGAGTTATTCAGAACCTGACCAGATGTGGTCTTGGACAACCTGCTCTCACTGAGTCTGCTCTGAGCAGCGGGGTTGCAGGGACCCTTACTCAGAGATCTATTCCAGCTTCAGCTATTCTGTGATTCTGTGAAGTTATGATGAGCAAACAACAGGAGATGTCTTTGTCTTTATTCTAACAACAGGTACAAAGTGGAGTTCCAGAGTTTCTGTTCAAGCTGTTGATTTTGCAGTATCTGACAGATGCTAATGGAAATATGTGGCTGCGACAGAAGTGCCATTTGTATATCATTGAAATTCTTGAGGTGTCACCACCGCCAAAGCAAATGACAAGACCTGTATGTACACAGCAGTGCTTGATCTCTTTGTAATGGAGATGTAAAATACATAATTCAAAGGGGTGCTGATGGTATTGTATGAGATAACATTAATATGCAACAGAGAGCCAGAACTGTTGTGGTTTTCTTGGGTTATTCATTTTTGGAGGTCTGTTAGGCCAAGCTTCAGCTGTAATGTCTATAGGAAGGATAAAACACAAAGTCCAGTTTCTTCATGTTACTTTGCATGTTTGCAAGTACTAGAATATTTATACTCAAACATAAGAACATTGTTCTTAGAAGAGAAAATGGATTAATAACAAGTTTCAGAGCTGTCTCAAAAATTAAACCAAAGAGAGGGGGTTGAGGTTAACAAAGGACTGATGTTATTGGAAGGAGACTGTAAAGAATAGGATCAGTATCAACATGGAGGGGGGGGAATGTTATGGCTCTGTGTAGGCTAGTTGCTGTTCTGTTAGCTCTGTGACCTTAGGCAAGAACACTATGAGATCAAATTGAAACAGATGAAGAGTAGGGCTGTGGGTTTGTGACAAAATATTTTTCTTTCCTCTACTCCAGGTATCAGCGAGCCAGAAGTATAATTTCCTTGATATATTCCCTAAAGTAACATGTAAGTCTCCCAAGGAGGTACTAGAAATGGAGACTCTTCGGAAACAACCCAGGGATGCTTCAGACCCGGGAATGGATGAGGAGGAATTTCATAGTGAGGCTTTCCAGAGACCTTTCCAGTATCTGAGAAGATTTGACGGAGAGTGCAATCTGGACACATTCTGGTATAAAGCACACTCTGTGGAAGGGAGCCCAGCAGAATGCCTGCAGCTTTTCCTCCTGCACTGCGGGGTCATGGATCCCTCCTGGGCAGAACTCCGAAACTTTACATCGTTTCTCAATGTTCAGTTGAGAGACTGTGAAGCTTCTGTCTTTTGCAACCCTGAATTCGTCCAGGACACTCTGCAAGGCTTCAAGAACTTCGTTGTTACCTTCATGATTTTAATGGCAAGAGATTTTGCAACACCATCCCTACACATTTCTGATGAAAGTTCAGGAAGGCAATCCTTCAATCTGGAGAACATAGACGAAGAGGATCTTTGGCCTTTCCGCATTCGGAAGAAGTGGGAGTCTGAGCCACACCCGTATTTGTTTTTCAATGGAGACCGAGTGTCCATGACATTCATTGGTTTCCACTTTAAGCCCAATGGGATGGGAGGTGTTGATGCCATTAATCCTTTAAACAGCAGAATTATCAAGAGGAACATCATGACTTCACAGTTGTACAATGGCTTGCTACTCCAGAGAGTTCCCTTTGATATTTCATTTGATAGTTTGTCCCGTCTTGAGAAACTAGACAGACTTTGCATGGTTTTGGGAATCTCATACGTAACAGACCCTGATGAGACGTATGAACTCACAACAGACAACGTGCTAAAGATCTTGGCCATTGAGATGCGTTTCAGATGCAACATCCCAGTCGTCATCATGGGAGAAACAGGCTGTGGGAAAACCAGGCTGGTAAATTTTCTGTGCAAGTTACGCAGAAGCTTTTTAGAGGTCGAGAACATGAAGCTTGTGAAAGTCCATGGAGGTACAACTGCAGAAATGATTTATGCCAGGGTCAAGGAAGCAGAAGCCCTTGCTATAGCCAATAAGAAGCAGCACGGGTTGGACACGGTCCTTTTTTTTGATGAAGCCAACACAACAGAGGCTGTGAGCAGCATCAAGGAAGTCCTGTGTGACCGCACGGTGGAGGGGAAGCCTTTGGTCTCTTGCTCTGGCTTGCAGATCATTGCAGCCTGCAACCCATATCGGAAGCACACGCCAAAGATGATTCAGCGCTTGGAATTAGCTGGGTTGGGCTACAGAGTCAAAGCAGATGAGACAAAGGAGAAGCTTGGATCTATTCCACTGAGACAGCTTGTGTACCGGGTCCATGCACTCCCACCCAGCATGATCCCACTAGTGTGGGATTTTGGGCAGCTGAACAACTTAACTGAGAAAATGTACATACAGCAGATTGTTCAGAGAGTTACTGAACACACCCAAGTGAACCAAAGTGAAGAGAAGGTGATTGCAGAAGTGCTTATTGCTTCCCAGCAATACATGAGAGAGAGGGATGATGAATGTAGCTTTGTCAGCCTGCGGGATGTGGAACGCTGCATGGAAGTTTTCAAGTGGTTTCACAAGCACAGTGAACTGCTGCTGGGAGAACTGGAGAAGTACCTTGCAGAAAAGAGAGCTCCGAAGGGCCCTGAGAGAAACAATGTTATCTGGTCCTTAGTGCAAGCAGTTGGGGTCTGCTATCACGCATCCTTGGAAAAGAAGGAGGCGTATAGGAATGCTATCAGCAAGGTCCTCCCAAAACCTTATTATGATACTCAGAAGAAGATTTTGGAAGAAATCAGTTTGATGCAGGATTTGTTCCTGAGTCGTGTGCACCTCCGAGACACCATAGCAAGGAACTTGGCCTTAAAGGAAAATGTTTTTATGATGGTCATCTGCATTGAGCTGAAAATCCCTCTTTTTCTTGTTGGGAAGCCTGGCAGCTCCAAATCTCTTGCGAAAACCATTGTGGCTGATGCTATGCAGGGCCAAGCTGCTCATTCGGATCTGTTCAAGGACCTGAAGCAAATCCATCTGGTGTCTTTCCAGTGCAGCCCTCTCTCTACTCCAGAGGGTATCATAGGCACTTTCAAGCACTGTTCTCGGTTCCAGGATGGGAAGAACCTGGAGGAGTATGTCTCTGTTGTGGTTTTGGATGAGATTGGGCTGGCAGAAGACTCTCCCAAAATGCCTTTAAAGACTTTGCATCCGCTTTTGGAAGATGGCTGCATAGATGATGACCCTCTTCCTCACAAGAAGGTTGGCTTCATTGGGATTTCCAACTGGGCTTTGGACCCAGCTAAAATGAATCGAGGCATCTTTGTCTCCCGTGGTGACCCCAGCAAAGAGGAGCTCATAGAAAGTGCCAAGGGAATTTGTTGCTCAGCACAAGGGGCTTTGCACAAGGTCGAACAGTATTTTCAACACTTTGCAAATGCCTATGAAAAAATCTGCAAGGTCCAGGACAGGGAGTTCTTTGGTCTGCGTGACTACTACAGCCTCATAAAGATGTTTTTTGCTTTGGTTAAGAGCTCTAAAAGCGATCCTACACCTCGTGACATAGCTGAAGTTGTTCTCCGTAACTTCAGTGGCAAAGATGATATCAATGCCTTGGAAATATTTACCTCACAGCTACCGGAAAAAGGAAAAATAAATGCTCATGACATCAGTAGAATTGAGCTGATACAACAAAACATCAAAAGCAGCAGCGAGGATGGTGATTGCAGGTACCTGCTTGTCTTGACTGAGAACTACGCAGCGCTGCAGATCCTCCAGCAAACTTTCTTCACTGCCCAGCAACAGCCAGAAATTATCTTTGGCTCCAGTTTCCCTAAGGACCAAGAGTATACCCAGATATGCAGAAACATTAACCGTGTCAAAGTCTGCATGGAAACCGGACAAATGGTGGTGCTCCTCAACTTGCAGAACCTCTATGAAAGCCTCTACGATGCCCTTAACCAGTACTACGTGTACCTGGCTGGCCAGAAGTATGTAGACTTGGGGCTGGGCACCCACCGGGTGAAGTGCCGAGTGCACCCGAAGTTCCGCTTGATCGTCATTGAGGAGAAAGATGTGGTATACAAGCACTTCCCCATCCCACTGATCAACAGGCTGGAAAAGCACTACCTGGATATCAGCACGGTCCTGGACAAGGATCAGAGAGAAACCGTGAAAGAGCTGAAGAAGTGGGTGCGTGACTTCGTTGCAGTCAACACGACAGAGCACTTCATGAGCAAGCAGAAGTACAGCCCTTCGGATGTGTTCGTGGGCTACCACTCGGATACCTGTGCCTCGGTGGTCCTGCAGACCACGGAGCGGCTGAAGGCAGCGTGTCCTCCCAGCCAGCTCATGGAACGTGTCAAGGCTGAAGCGCAGCTGGCACTGCTCAACTGTGCCACCCCCGACTCCGTGATCCGTCTCTGTGTCTCGAAGGGTTTGTTCAGGGTCAGTTCTCTGGCCGATACGTACTTCAAGCAGCAGCAGCACTCGTCTTTTGCAGACTTCCTCCGAGCTCACATCTGCTCTGGGTCCGGGTGCCAGACGGTCTTCACGGAGGTGAGCATCCTGCAGAGTCCTCTCAAAGTGCATCCAGCTATGCAGTGCTGGCCCTGGTGACAGTTCGCCTACTTGTGGGTCAGATAAGTGGCTTTTGGGGTGCACTCTGTCTCTGCAGCAAGATAGCAGCATCTGGGCTTGCGAGTCTGCACTGCCTTTAAAGCTGAGTGAGAACAACTTTGTCTTGTGCTCCCAGGTCACCACCTTTTCTAGGCTCCTCACCAGTGCTGACTCTGCATGTCTGGAGAGAGAAGTACAGGGTAAAGCACAGAGGCCTCAGATCCTGTTCCTGCAGCAGTTTGACACGGAGTACTCATTCTTGAAAGGGATCCGGTGAGTCTGGGTTTATCTTGCTCTGAGGAGGCGTCATCTGCATGGAAGCTGCTTTGGCAGGACTTGGGGGTAACGTGCTGGGAGTGGGGGCAGGAAGCCTCATGGTGCTAAGCTCAGTGCAAACTGAATTACTTCCATTGTAATTAAGCACGAGATTTATTTTCAGAGGTACACCATCCCTATAAGGTGGGTTTCCTAACTTTTCCCTTTGCCTATGACAGCCAAAGCTGGAGTGACTGTTACAGTCTCCCATGTTTTGGTTTAACACTTAAGAACTTTTAAATCCCCTTTCACTCTTCAGAGATTTCCTCGAGACCACATCAGGAAATAAAATCCTCATTATTCAGTCAGACTTTGAAGATGGCTCTCAAGATGCCCAGCTCATTGCCTCGGCCAAGTAAGTTGCTTGTGAAGTGGTTCCCTGCTGGCTGCTCTGCGTGGAGACTGCACACCCTCGTTTACTATTTCTGGGGCTTTCAGAATCAGGAATGTGTAATTCTGTTAATGATGTAGTAAAAGGGAACTGGAAGTATTAATTGAATTTTGAATAATAATTCACAATCCAGTTCTAAATAAGCCAGTCCTGGGCTGGCTTAAGTCATCAGACAATACCTTGTGAAGTGCAAATTCTTGCTCTTGGCTGTGTGAGTAAAGCAAGTGGAGTGACTTATGGAGCCCAGGGGAAATGAGAGTGCCCTGTCCAAAGGAGGAAAGATCTGTGGCTTTGACTTCTGTCCCTCAGCAGCATTTCCCCTTTGTTGCAGATATGCTGTTTTTAACGAAATCAACAAAGCGAAGTTGGAAGAAGTCTCGGTCTTTGTTTACTTTATTATGAAGCTTACACGGGTGGAAGGAGGAACATCATACGTGGGATTCCACGGAGGTGGGTTTGGCCATCTGTCTCTCCTTGCTCTTCAGCTGACTTCAGGCAAATGTACCAGAGTGACATTTCTCCAATTCACCTTCCTTTCTAATGCTTAAGATCTGGAATCACCACATCCTGCAGCTTGTCTGAACTGCTGGCTTTGTCCGGGTGGGACTGGGTTCCCCAGGCTGTGACATTTCTGTCATTGTTTGCTTTGTGTCCGTAGGTCTGTGGCAGTCAGTGCATATAGATGACCTCCGCAGATCCAAGGACATGATCTCCGATATGTCTGTCCTGCAGAAACTCACCATCAGCCAGATGCTCTGTGAGGATTTGGGTAAAACCAAAGGTGAGCTGTATGCGAGCTGTGCCAGCCAGTGGTGTCAGATGCTAGAGGGGAAAAATGGGGAGATGGCACCCCAGATTTGGTACTGGGAGATCCTATGCTGAGTATGACACATCTATTTCCACTGCTAAGTATCTCGTGTAGGGAGCACTATGTGGCTGTCAACTTTGCCTTTCTGTTTGGTTTGTTTCTGTGAGGTTTTGGTCCTAAACAAGTCACTAAATAAACTCTTATGTGACTGCCGCAGCAGTGTGCTGTTGCTTTCTAATAAAATTTCTGCACCTTAAATGCAGCTCCACCTGTAGATGAAGAAGAGGAGGAAGAAAGTGAGGGGATGGCTGAAGCACCAGTGCCAGAAGCAGAGCACTGTGAGGTCAGTTTGGGATGCGTTTATTTGCTCCTCTGCTGCTAGTATAGCTCTTTGCTCTTTTGTCATCCGCAAGTGCAATGTACCCTTTGCATCCACGTTCACTTGAAATCCATCACAAATATCATTTTCCCCTATTTATATGCTCCTGCTGCTCTGTGGACTTGATACCTGAGAACTGCTGTTCCAGCTTTTGGTGCCTTCTGGTAGAAACCATGCTGGAGTTGGCTGTGGACTTTGCTGTGGCTGTGTTAAGTCTGGAGCTTGTGCTCCTGAGGCAGTGTGGTTCCAGAGTGCCCAGAGTGAGGGTGACCATATGTGGCTTTCATCCTTCTGTTGCCCAAGGGTCTCCCAAGGAGGTTGTATATGCCCCCAACACAGTTGGGTTTATCAGTTCCACTTTCATTTGTGAACTGCTGAATCTTTCCTTGTATGAATTGTATCTTTACAGAAATGCTATTTTACATGCTAGCTTAAAAGGTCACAGAAGTTAAAAGGCCACAGAAGCCATAGTGTATACTCGGTTGCAAAATAAGTACTTAAATTTGACACGAGGGGTAACAGAAGAACTGTGTTAGGGGAAGCAAAGGACGTGGACTCTTTCAAGAGAGCACTTTATCTCATAATAAGATGGATGTACTTGGGGCAAGGGAGTGAAACCAAATAATGAATTTTTTTTTGACTCTGCTCCTGGGAAGGGTGAAGTCTTGGACATCGTTGTACTGCTGAGGAGCTGTGTGCAAAGTGCTGTGGGGATGCTGCGGGACAAGAATGAAAACCTTAGTCGAAGCAGAAAGCGAATTGAGATTCTCCTCAGCTTGCTATCCAAAGAGAATGGCTTGAAAGGTATGTTCTCCCCTGTAGTGCAACTGGTAGTGCTCCTGAGCATCCAAGGGAGCCACCAAAATGTGTGAGTTAACTCACAGGGGAGCAGAAGATTGGTAGTGTAGGGAAGGTGGAACTCCCAGGCTGGCTCCTGAGAGTGTATGTCTGTGCTCCAGCCTCACTGCTTGTGTGGCTGTAGGGCTTTGCTTGGACTTCTGCTTTCTCTGGCTGTGCTATATCTGGTGGATAATTGCTCCCCATTGGTTGACTATTGAAGCAGCTGTAAAATACTGTGCTTGCTGTGATATGTGTTTTGATCCAAGGTTGATAAAAGGGGAAGTACAAATGGCTTGTTGTTTTCTAGCTTCTTTCCTGAAGACAACAAGGGCTCGTCTCTCCAGCCTGTTGAAAAAGCAAGAAGAGAATTCCTTCCAGCCCAAAAACTGGGTGCTTCGGGAGGCTTCCAACCTCGGTGCCCTGCAGGAGGCAGGCACCTTCAGGTGAGGATGGCAGCAGTGCAGCATGCAGATGGACAGCAGTTCTGTGTCATCTGGTCTGTGCTGGAATCTCTCCGAAAGCAGTTTTGCCCTCCTGGCTCAGGAGAGATGGCAGCTTGCAGCTGAATGGGCTGAACTGGAACAGGAGTGCTTGAGTGCACAGGGGCTCTGAGTGGATCAGTGGGATTACAGATGAGTCACAAGGGAGGAGTGTGGGATTTTTCTTTTTTTTTCCCCTTTTTCATTTAAAGGTAAGATTAGGGCTCTCACAAATGAATGCCCGCAGTTTTTCAGGACAGCCACTTCTGATTTGCTGATACCATTGTTCATGTTCCCTCTGGGTTTCTCAGTCTCTTTCTTCCCCCCAAGGCACACCTTATGGAAGCGAGTCCAAAAAGTGATTACTCCATTCCTGGCTCTCCTAATTGCTGTCATAGACAGAAATGGCAATCTGGAGCTGTTGGCTAGGCCAGCACCTGAGTGGGTGACAAACCTGTGGATGTTCATCTTCAGTGACACAAAACTTCTGACTGTCCCTTCTGGTGTGGGTAAAAACAGGTGAGCTCCTGGAGAGAGCAGCAGGAGGGCTTGGCTGGCAGCACAGAGACCAGTCCCACGCTGTCATGGGAGATTAATGCTGTTGGTTGCTCCCCAGTGCTGTGCCCACAGTGGCAGGGCAGGTCTTGGTGCCTGCAGAGGTCTCTTCTTTCTGCCTTATCCCTGTTGCTCCTGGGCTTTTCTCTGCAGTTCTTGGCTTGCTCACACTTCTTACCCATCCCTCGAAGCCTATGCATCGTGACATTAGAGTCTTTTTGACAGAGAACACTTGCTGGATAAATCCTAATGCTATGTAGTTGGCACAAGGAGTTCTATTAATGAGCCCTTCAATTCTTTTCCCCTTCTAGGGATGCTTTCTTGCCTTCTGGATCTTACTGTCTGAATGTTTCTCAAGCAAAAGCCCACTATACTGATGATCTTTTAATCTTCTAGCTCTCAAACAGAAGTAATTCTGGTGCAGAACAGCATGGTGGTGTCTGCTGATGCTGGGAACAAGATGCCCTTCAGCTGGAGGATAAAGGAGTATTTGGATGAGATGCGGCTGAAAGCTCAGTACATCCAAAATAGTGAAGGTGAGCGCTTGGCTTGAGCTTGTGGTGCAGAACTTCTCCATCCATCTGCCTTGTGAACTCTGGTGTATTGGTGGCACACATCGACCTGTCCAGCACCCTGGGATCACCTTCCACCCCTCTACACTCATAGAAGCCAGCAGAACTCTGTGCAGCTAGCTTTTCTTTCTGTTTCTCAGTATCAATCTGTCTAGTGTCCTGAACATTGTAGAAATATCAAGAGTTGATGTTGAGATCCAGTAAATATGGCTGAGAAGGCCTGGCTTCAAATTCCTTGTTAGCCCTCTGAACGAGGGGGTGCTGTATGCACCAGAATTGACTAGGTGTCCAGGCAGAAGCTATGTCAAACTCAGCTTCTTCCTAACACGTAGAGCTTTTCTGTTTTTGTTCTTGTTTTTCAGACCAAGCAGAGAACTTTCTGGATATCTTCCAGAAAACTGCACTGGGAGAATTTATCTCTGGCCTGACCAAGGAAGAAAGGCAGGAGATCTTCCAGTGCTATGTCACTGACTTTATTGTCCTGACCATCGGTGTTTCCTCCACAAAGGAACTGCAGGTCAGTGCCTGGAATAGGGACTGGAAACCCCTTGGCTGAAGAGAAGGGCATGATGCCTGTGAACATGTTCTTCTGTATCTCTGTCTCAGACAAAATCCTCCTCTCAGAAGAGTGATGAGCTATCCCCAGGGCAGATGTTTGATTCTGAAACTTTTTTCTTCCTAACCTTCCAGTGTCTGCAAACTGCTTTCCTCTCCTGTATAGAGGAATGGAAGACAGCTTCTCCCAGAAGACAGGAGGCAGTGCCATGCTTGCCTTGGGTTCACCTTGGATACAATCAGTTCAAGAGCCGTCTGCAGAACTTCTCTAGGATCCTGGCTGTGCACCCCAGTGTGGTTGGCACCCTCCTTAACCTGAAAGATGAAACGCCACATCCTAAGATGGTATTGTCATCATCAGGCATTCTGTGATCCTCAGCCCTAGCTAAGAACTGTCTTCATTGAACTAGTTTGTGTTCAGCGTCCTTTTGATTTCACCTGCAGTGAAGTGGGAAGCATGAGCCTTCAGAATCCTTGGCATTAGGAATAGACAGCTCTGGCAGTCATAGAATCATAGAATAAAGGTTGTAAAAGCAAAGAGACCAGAGCGAATAAGGAGGCCTTAAAAAATAAGGAAAATAAGTGTTCACCTGTCTCTGAAGATTTAGGTTCACAGGGAAGGAACCCTAAAAAGGAGGGATCTCCAACAAGAAATCCTTCCTCAGTGGCAATCAGCCCTTAAGTGAGGTCTAAGAGAGGCACAGCCTGGCTCCACCCCTTCTGGTCAGACAGGTGAATCACCCTCAGCTGTGCTCCCAGGGCTGACCAGATCTTCAGGTGCTCGTTCAGTGGTTCAGGCTGTGACTCAGTAGTTCCCATACACCCAGTATGGCCTGGGTTGAAAAGGATCTCAAAGATCATCTAGTTTCACCAATCATTAGACCAGGCTGCCTGGAGCCACATTCTGCCTTGTTTTCAATGCCTCCACAACCTCTCTTACTAGTAGGGTTTAAATTAGTTTGCCATGCTTTTATATCGCTTGGTAGGGTGTCCTGATAGTGTGAGCCATGAGCGTGGGAATCTTAGAGCTTAAGGTCATCAAGTAGGATGTTATTCAGTACTACACAGCAAGCCAGACTGCGAGCCTTGGGCTCTCAGATAATTCCAAAATGTTACTGCTACGTTCTTATACCCTGTGTGTGCAATTAGATTTTAGATGTCTTAGCTGCAATTGCATGTGCTGAAGAGCTGGAGAATCAAGTGCAGAGAGCCCGTCCAGAGATCTGGCTGCAGAAAGTAAAAAATCTTCAAATGCCAATTGAATTTATTTGTAAAGACGAGGCTTTACAGAGGAGTGGGAGTTGGTGCTGTCAGCTGCTAAAACAACTCAAGTACGTACCACAGATCTGCTCACAGCCTTGATCTTTCTTTTGCCTTACTCTTAGTGCAGGCTGAAAGCTGTTCTGGTGCTGCTTTTCTCAGATGAGAGCTTTGTATACCTTCCCAGGCTCCAACTCGTGAGGGTTACTTATCAAGTGTCAGGAGCCAGATTGTTTTTCCTTTCCTTCCTTACACGAACACTCCCCTGAAGTGTTTCCAGCAGTGTTATCCAGTGCATTCCAGCTGCATTCAGAGCTAATTTAAAGCTTGTTAGTTTTGACATTAATCAGCAGTGTTTCCCTGCTTTACTCTGTTCGTGTAAAGACAGAGATGGGGAACTTTGACACATCTGAGATCTGATTCTCTCTCACATGATAGGCCAAGGGAGCTACACTGGTATCTTGCAGATATTGTTTAGTTTAACTTAAGTGGGGGGGGGAAAAAAACAAAAACAACTTAGTTCCTGGTGGTTTTTTTTATTTTTTACTTCCTATTCTAACAAAGCTGGATATGTGATAAGACTTATGTTGTGGTCTTTGTCGTGCTGCTGTGCTGTCTGCTGATTCCCATGCCATAAGGTCACTGTGGTGTGGATACTGCTATGTGTTTTGTCCTTGACAAAAAGCCAGGCTTTGGTTCAGAGGCAGATAACCAAAGGGCAGATCTAAGAAGTGGCATGAGAACTGTACAAGAGCAGCAGCAGTGAGCATGAGAAGCAGATTGCTAGACTGACCTGATGCTGTTCTGCCTTTCATACTCATCACGCAGCCTGCATCGGCTCTGAACTCCTAACTGTACTTCTGAAATGATATATTCCTTCCCACAGAACCTGCTGGAACCGTGTTTTCTGCATGTCTCTGTTTGTAGAGCATGTGCTGCTTGGTACCAGCACTTTGATGCCAGAATTTGCTGATTTGGTGAAAAAATATACTTTGCTTCTTGCTGAGGTAAGCTGGGATGCTATTTCACCTCTTTCCTGTTTGCTGCTGCCACCTGTATGAATTCTCGTCTGGGTTGGCAGAACTGAGCCACTTAGCTTTGCCATTTTCTTCTGCAGTGTTTTCAGGAAGATTCAGACATGAAGACTCATCAAACGTTTGTTGCGGTGATGAAAGTACTGTGCAGATGTAAGGAGGAGGTCAGCAACAGGCTCTGCAGGTAGTGACACTGGGACAATTTGCAGAGTTGAGAAGGCGTGATGCCTATGTATTCCTGAGCACAAAAAGCATTACGTTCGATGTACTGAAAGCCAGATGGAGAGCAGTGCATTCTATTTTATACTGCACCCTGGGGTTGAGGTTAGCCAACAGGTCTAAGTTGTCTCCTTTGATTGTAGTTGCAGAGGAACGTATTTCTTGAGACTTCCTGGGTAAGGCAATATTGAGGCAATCACGTTCATTGCTGTTCCTGAATTACAGGTATGATGTGAAGCAGTGTTCTGTCTGCCATGGAGAGCCCAAGGATCCAGTTCAACTTCAGTGCAACCACGTCTTTTGTGAGAAGTGCATCAGAACATGGCTAGTTCCAACACATATGCATTGTCCACTTTGCAGAGTTGAAGTTGAGGATGATAACTTAATTGTTTCCGAGGAGCTCAGGTACTCCTTCCTGTCCTTCCTATCCCCATTTGCAGTGAGGTTGGTTGTGTAAGGAAATTTTTATTTGCACCTGAGAAGTTGTAAACTCATGCACAAAGGGTGGAGGAAGAAACTCCACTCAGCTCTTCCTGGTACTGGAATAGATCCGACCCATTTCCCCTTTATTGTCTCAAAAGAGAGGAGGAAGTAACCTTTGGCCCACGTGATGAGACTCATCGCAGAACTCTGCAGGCTGAATCAGACAAGGGAGCTGCTCGTCACCTCGGGTTGCTTTGTGATAGCTTAGCAAAAAGCTCACAGAGTATGCATCTGGCATTGCTTTGACAGCTAAGATCACAAATGGCAATGCGATGTGGCCTTTTCACTATTGAAGCGTTGCATAAATCCAGCCTTTTGGAAAGCTGTGAGGAAGCATCACTTTGACTTTTGCCTGTGTCTGCTTTGCTTCATCCATTAGTTAACTGGTTCTCTACTTGAACGTTGTCCTAATGCTTTTCACCCTTTGCCTAGTGCTGCCATAGCAAGAAATGCCCTGTTCCGGCAGAGATGCAACAACTTCTTTGTAGATGTGGTTACTACCATGTGTTTTAAGGACAATGAGCCCCCTGATGCAGCAGTGATCAAAGAGCTTCTCAATCTGCTGTTCGTGTACAGGGACTGCCTGGAAGGTTCAGGTGAGCTCTCTTCAGCTCAGCCTCAAGGAGCTGATTCTCTTGGCGGCTTCTCTCACATGCCTATCCCATCCCTTCCATGTTTCCACAGATCACCCTACTGCTTACACCAAACTTCTGTCCCCCTTTGATGAGGAAGTGGATGAAACTCCTGTCATCCGTTCAGTAATGCTGAAGCTTCTCTTGAAGTACAGGTGAGCACAGTCAGGCAGTTTTGGGATGTTTCATTGCATGGGAGGGGGCAGTGGTTCATCTTTTTTCACGGCGCCATCAAAATCCATCTGTTTGTTCTCCTTCCTTCTGTACTGCTCATTGAACTTGAACCACGGCATGTGAAATTCATCCTGCACTTTTGCACTAGTCTTGCAGCTAGGCTGACTTGCACGTGCCTCATGTGATGTATCTGATTAGTCTGTGCCAACCCTTACCTAGCTGTTCTTAACCTAAAGCTGTGCTGAACGTGGCTGGCTTGGGCAGCCTTGGAGATAGCTGATGTTTTTCAGATCAGCACAGCAGCACTCCTGATCCATGGGATCTGCTTACACAGAACTCTCCCTTCACAAAAGTTCCTCCAGCTTCCCTTTGCAGTCAGTACATACAAGGAGCCATTTATCTCGTGTGGTTGTTTCCTAATTCAGATTCCTAAAATAGAGCAGATGGAAATCCTTATTTGTTATTTTTGATAGAAGCCTAGCTTGAAGGAAGAAGCTGGATGTTATCTGGTAAAAGCCAGCATGGCTGTTCTTCCATCGCTTCCGAAGTGATCTCTGCCTGTCCTGTGGCCTTAGCTGGCAGTTTGATCACAATTTAGAGCAGTAGTAGCCATCAGCATTGCAGCTGTGATAAGGGATTGTTTTTTCTCCAATAGCTTCAGTGAAGTGAAAGATGACGTGCAAGATTATCTGTGCCGGGTTGAGCACAGCCGTGTCCTGGACAGAACAGATAAAAAAGAACTCTACTTGCTTTTTGTCAACTGCTTGGAGGTAAGGGTTCAGCAACAAAACTGGTATGGGGGAATTTTAGGCCCACTGAGCCTCCCTCTCCCACTGAACTATATCAAATCACTTGTTCAGATCCTTCTCTCCAGTAACTAGCCATGCTTCCCAAGGTAGGGTTTGTATTTGCTGCGTTTTGTAAATGCTGCTTTCCCTTGGACACCTCACACAATGTGTATTTTGTGAAGGGAAGGGTAGAGTTCTGCATCTTGGAACACATTATGTGTGTTTCAACATAAGTGTGCTCAGTCAACATGCTCTTCACTCTTATCCTCATCTATGCATGTGGGAAATACAGCAGAGAGCTTGGGTGTATTGCTGAAGAAAGTGTTTGATGTGGTAGAAGTTTTGGATAAGCACCAGAAGGATCCCGGGAAGGAGCTGATGGCAGTTGGGTGGAGGGTATTGTGAAAAACATGGAAGTTTTTTGGCAAGGATGCACTGGAGATATAAAGCACCAGTTCATGGGATATCTGACTCAGGTAGTTCTGCCCCTCATGCAGCATTCTGGTTCATCTCTAGGATTCTATGTGGGAAAAGGCTGAAGGCAGCCTTGGATATGAGTATATTAACTCTCTGCTCGGAGACAGAGGCTTTCCAGAAAACTACCTCCCAACAAGCAATCAAGAAGCTCCTCAGGAATCATCTGTTGAATACCTGCAGGCAGTAGCCAAAGTTCGCTTATACCTGACTAAGGCTCCAGAGCTGCTCTATGACTTGCTTGAGCTCAGAGGTAAGTAGTTATTGTCTACAACATTTCCATTTGATAGCACCGTGGGAAGTGAGCTGGACACAGTCAGTGTGCCTGCTGCTGTGCTGGAACCTGTGTTGATGTCTAGCTGAGACACAGTGCTTCAACAGTGTTCTCATTCATTAGGAGTGTCAATCAGTTTTTGTCCTCTTTACCAACTGCTCTAGCAAGGCTGTGCTGGTAACTCCTGGGGCATAGCTGCATAGCAGTTCTGACTTAGAAAAAGAGATTTTATCCCCCAGATGCTAACAATGAAACTTTGTTTAGGACCAGATAAATTGAACATCAGTGAGTGAGTGAATAAGGGATACTTCAGATACATGACTACTTCTGGTTTCTTTTTTTGTGGGCATCTGAAAAGGAGGAAGAAGTACTTCCAAAAAAAATACAAACCCTGAAAGAAGTGTTAAGCTAAATTCTTGATCCTGTAAAGGGGAGCAGTGCATGGGGAGCAGTCTTAGAGATGCTAACACAGTCCACGAAGCATCAAAGCACAGCAGGGCAATGACTTCAAAGGGATTTCAGAGCCCAGCTCTTGTCTCTCAGGCTGGTAAAATGGATGCAGGAAACTGTTGTTAGGGCACTCCATCGCCTTGGTAGTTGAGTTGATGGAAAGCCAATATTGGGAAAAATGGAAGAGCTTGGAGAGTTAACTACCAGTTATCTATTGCTGGAGGAGAGCAGTAGAATACAGGAATGCTCCTGAGCTTATCCAACTAGAGCTTTGGTAGGAGTCACAGGAAGACTTTCTCAAGTATTGAATTCCTTGTTCCAAAATTGTCTTTGGAGTCCATGTCCTGTTGGAAGCCTGGAGCAGATTTCTATGTAATCTTTGGACGCTTTGGAAATGTCATTGTCAGTCTCAGCAATGGGTTGCTGGGCTGAGGGAGCGCTCTGGATAAGCAGCAGTATTTTTTTTTCTTCCAAGGTAGGATGTTTTTTTGCTTTTTCTCCTTCAGAACAAGACCAGGTAGAAGAGAAGGAACGTTACTTGGAAAACGTGAAGGTGTTCTGTAACCTCACCAAGAATGACTGGCACCGTGTTTACCTAACCAGGAAAATTGCTCATCTGTATGGGATGGAGTTTGCTCAGAAGCTTGTTATGGAGGCACGGTTCAGCTGGGTGTTCCCAGTGGAAATTCTGCAGCAGGTAAAGAAGAGGCGTCTCCTTGGAGATGGCCCTCTCCTGTTAGTCCTCAGTTTGTTCTACTGCTGCCTGGTTTTGGGGAGCTTGCCATGTGGCAGCAGTTGTGAAGATGGCTTGTCCTTGCTCTCTGTTGAGTGGAGTCCATTATGGAAGAGAGAACTGTTTGTGTGGCCACACCTGTGTGCTGAAATGCCACAGCCATTGGGAGAAATGGTTCCTGCAAAGAGCAGATCCTACCTTGGCTGGTTAACATCCACAATGCTCACTGTGGGCTTTTCCCTTCGCAGGTCCAGAGCTGCCAGTCTAATCACATCGATCGTTACCTGGCACATGGCAAGAACTACAAAGTCCTGCGTGATGCTGTGGGGGAAGCCATGATAAAGTGCAACCCTAAGGATCTTCTTGAGGCTGAAAAGGTAGGGCATGCTCTCCTCACCATAACTCTCTCGTGGGTTCTGGATGCCCAGTGCTGAGGCTTTATATATTGGTATTGGCTGTGCCTCTTTCCAGTGGAGATGCCTGGGTTGCCTTTGCTTTTGGAAGTTGCTGTGGCTTAACCTGGCTGAGACACAAACACTTGCTTTTCTTTTATTGTGTGTTCTAGCATCTGTAATGCTGAGTTCCTTTACATTGGTTGCCTCATCCTTTTCTTCCCCTCTAATAAATGTGGCAGTATGATTTACAGTGAATGTTGCATGCAGCTCATAGCCAACTGCTGGGAGAGGAAGCAGGTAGTCACAGAAGCTCCATGGCCATTCCTTGCCTGCCTCCATCTGCCTAGCCTAGTCTTGCTATGTAAAATTAGGCAGGTAATCAGCTGGAAGGATGGCAGATTGCCATCCAAGCCACAGAAGAGTAGCTTCTGCACCAACCCTCTAATTGTGGGGTGAACTTTAATGCAGACCTGCTGAAGCTTGCTGATCAGATAACCACTGAAACCTTGTGAATGTTCAGCCATCACAGCCATCTCCTCTTCTCTGCTCTATGATGAGTTCATCTTTTCCAGGCCTCCAGCAGCAGCCCAGCTGTTCAATCTGTCCATCTGCTCCTGGCTATTTTCAGAGAGGTCACTGCTCTGTATGGATTCAGTGACTCAAGTTTGTATCCCAAAGAGCAGGTAAGACACTGCCCTTCAGGGGCTCGTGACAAACATGCTTTGTTAATAAGAGTAAGTGAGATATAAATCATTGGTAGAAGAACTTTTTGTTTCGGTTTATGGATAAAGTATTTTCAAAGTGAGGGAAAGTAGATCATGGGAAGCAGCTGCTAGTTCTCCTCAGTTTGATGGATGATATCATGCTGGTTTTATTTCTTTTTCACATGTGCTTTCAGCAAGCAGGTGCTATGACTAAGTTCATCCAAAATTCCAAAGTCCTGAGTTCTCCAGACCTGCAGAACTTCGCAGAGTCTCTTGTGATGAATAAACTGCCATCTGTGCTGACAGTGGATCCTCAAAGCTTCAGCCATAACGGAGCACTCACTGAGATGGCTGTTCATACTATGGCCATCTTGCTGTGTGGGCAGAACCCCATCCTGCAGCCGCTGAAGAATCTGGCGTTCATGCCACACACCATGGAGGTAAAGAGATCAGCACATTGGTGGTATTTTCATGCATCTGCTGGGTCCACTGTGACTTCAGAAGACACCAGCTCGTTGTTTCAGTTGTTAATTACCAATGTATGGATATTTCAGAGTTGCTGGTGTTAACTAGTGCAGCACCGAGCTCCAAACTGCACCAGAATACTTCTGCACATGGAGCAGTATCAGACAAACACTTGTGCTGGTGTTTGAATGAGCAAGCCTGAAAGCAGTTGGCTGATGGCACTGTGGAAATGTGTGTGTTTTTAGAGGATAATGGAGCCATAGGCTGTGAAGATAGAAGGATCTACTGCTCTGCTTCTTCTAGTTTTCCAGATGTGAGGAAACATGCTGGTAGACACCAGGGCACATGAGGTCACTCCAAGAGGAATCCAGTTCAGGGTGTCTCGAGAGTGCACATGCAAATATTGACAATATTGACAACATACACAAGTATCACACCCTTTATCTACATTACCTCTTATTTTAGATACCATGATGAGGAATGACGACAAGGAACTAATGGGCAGCTGCTGCAGTAAAGAACCAATTCAGATATTCATTTGTCACCTTTCTTCCTCTCTAGCACTCTTTTCTGCCTACAATGCCTGAAGATGTGACAGTTCAAGCAAGAGCCTGGGAAGGTCTGAAAGGTCTGCGAATGTACAGTAAGTGCTTCTGACTGGCTTTGGAAGAAACTGAAGAACCCTTGTTTTAAAAGAAGCAGTTCCTAATGTGAGGACAGACATACTCCTCTTAGCATGGGCTTTCCATTGTAAATGAAAAGCAGTAGTTTTTGCTGGTCATGTAAAGTGGCTTGAGTTCCTCTTGAGTCTCGAGCTTACAGCTGTTTCCAGAGTTGGGGGCTGCAGGAGACCTGTCCTATTGCTTCTGGCAGAGTTGGGGAGGTGTGAGCAGAGGAGGAGCACTTGGCCATCATCCTGGCCAGCTTTCAGTTCTCTGCTTTTTGCATTATGATTTAACCCTAAACAAGGAAGCTGGGTGGAATGGGAGTGTTCATTCTTACTAGTCCGTTTGTCACTTGGTAGCAGAATGTTTTGGGCTTCCATTCCATGTTTTTCAAGGAGAGAAGCAGTAAAAGCTTCCTCTAGTTCCTGTGTGGGCCTTTAACACTTGGTTGGTCTTTGGGAATATCAGTACTTTCCGTTAGACCTTCAAGCACGTTTCTAGCTTCAAGGTGATGGTCCCTGAGGTAGGGAGTAACAGGAGCTTCACAAATAGCTCTATTAACACTAGCCTTTTTTTCTTTCTTCACAGCATGTCCAAATGGCCACCCCTGCACTGTAGGAGAGGTGAGAATTTGAGATTGGTGTGTTTTCAAGCAAGTAACATTTGCAACAGTAAACTTTCCTATTTTAGATACTGTTGAAGTTCCATTGTAACGCATTTAATCTTATATACTCTCTGCACTGCTAGCCCTTTAGCCACTGCAATGTAAGATCTAGAATGGCTCTAACCCAGGCTGTACCATGAATCTAGGAAGCAAGTCAGCCAGAGGTCATTTGTCCAGTACACAGCAGTGTTCAAAGTAACCTTCTGTAGTCTGGGTTTTTGCTTCACTTTCTCTGCTCTCACTCTGGAATTCAGTGTTCTCATTTTTGTTTTTTGCTAGTGTGGCAAGCCCATGGAAGTCAGCCGTTGTATTGAGTGTGGTTTAGCAGTTGGAGGACACAATCATAACTCACTGCCTGGCTTCCATGAATTCCGGTACGCTTTGATTCATTAACCTTCTCAGTGCTAAATGATATAGTACTTGCCTGTACTTGTTTTTTCAGAACAGAAGTTATTGCCTTGTGCTGCTACCTGAAAGGTGGAACATGGTGTTCCCCATTAGCTTACACATTGGCCTCTTGGAGGAGGAAGAGCCTCAGCCATGAGGAGTGCTGGAAAAACTCAGAATTTCCAGAAACTACATTAAAATGAGAGCTTGTCAAGCTTTTAGTTGAAGCTTTTCAACTCTCTGCTCATCCAAGCTGATACATGTTATGTGGTTCTATAGTGATGTATAGCAAAAAGCTCTGTTAGATGGCTCATCAAGGCTGTGGAACTTCCACCAAAACTGCAGAAGCTACGACTTGTGTTCCCTCCTCCTTTATTCTCTGGATTTGCACTTCGAGCCCTTGCTTGAAAATGTTGAAGTTACTAAGTCTGACAGTCATGGCTTTTTGTCTGTCCTGTGTGGTGCTAGCTAGTCCTGCCCCACAAGACCAAACATTGCCTCCTTCATAGAATATGTAACAGGAAGAGGTGTCCAATAAAAAGTAGTAAGGCAGCAAAACCTGGGGAACTGGCTTATTTGTATGCAAAACTTACTGAAATTCTTCATTCCCCCGTAGCACTCTTAATTGGTACCTTTTATGGCATTCAGACAGCTCATGATCAGAAGGACGTCTACTGAGTATTGATAACCTTGTGTGTTTTCTTGTCAAGGCAAAAATTAATGTATGTATGCTTTCCAACAGGAGTAATGAAGACAGAACTCAAACTGGCCATGTACTTGGAGATGCACAGCACAGAAAAGGGCTGGGAGTGTCTGATCGATCCATGTCCCCAGCTGTATTCGTTCTCATACGCTTGCTCACGCATTTAACGATGTTGCTGGGAGCCACAAGAGATCCTCAGGTATCTCCCAGTAGAGACTTCAAGTGGCCGCATGCAACGCAGTGAAATCTTTGCGTGATGCTGGTCCTTTGTGTCACGTTGCCTGGTGACTGGGGCAGTTTTTCAAGACACAAGACCCAAACTCGCTCCCCTCCTTGCCTAGCAGTGGGCTTGGCTTCATCACACAGTCGCATGTGTCCATATGTGCACATAGCTGTTATTTGTTAAAGTGGTGGGAGTCCTGCAGGGTGGAGATGTTCTGGTAAGACTGCAGTTGTGCATGCCTTGTGCTTGATCTTTTGCTGGCTGTACTCATTCTCACCCTTTGTCACTCTTTAGTCACTGCGGAACATTATCAAGCCACCGGTGCGCAACTCAGTGCTCTTCCTGCAGCAGCATATTCAGGAGGACTTGGCACAGCTGACAAAGATTTTCGGAAGGAGTGTGGATGAGACTATCAACGTCCTTCACCTGGTGCTGGGCAGCCTCCTCAAGGACCCCCACCAGCACCCAATGCAGTGTAAGGAAGCTATCGGCCATATCTCATCTGCAGGCTGCGTTGGTGTTTTAAGGGCAGCAGTTATTTCACTCCTTTGCCAATTAAGCACTTCCAACAGGCGGTAGCTGAGTTGATGAGGAAGAGGCAGAAACATGAGGCTTGTTTCCCCGCTGTAGGGAGTGAAGAAGTTTCAACTGTGTGCTTTTATTTTGGCTGAATTGCAGGGGTTCTGTGAGATTTGATAAGTAACTCTGAAAAGGAATCGATGAATAAATAGCATCGTGATATATTGACGGAGTCCTCAGCTCACAAGCTGAGGAGCTGCTCAAAGCACAGTGTTGTGTGTGTATATCATATACTACCCCTTAAGTGACTGCCAAGGAGTTATTTGATAGAATAGGGATGGCAGAGTATGGCTCACAGTGGAATGAGGAGTTCAGGCTGACACGAGTCATTGTCGCAGGGTGATTTATATGTAACAGCCGTATTTTTAGTGTTTGACAGCACAGGCCATTATTCAGGTTCTGTTCTTTAGTCTGTTGTTGCTCTCAGTCTGACCTTGAACAAGTTGTTTAACCTTTCTGGGATTCTGAATGACTTGTATAAATGTCTGCATCGTTTGAATGAGTGACTGGAGTCTCTAAAAGCCTGAGATTACTGTGTGCTGTTCTGGATGACATTCAGCTAGATTGAGATGCTCATTTAGCTTCCAGGACCTTTGTAATTGCTCCTGGCTCATCATGTAAGCTTGCAAGGATGCCACATCTAGAAGCTGAGGGGATGTAAGCTCTTTTTGCAACTGAAATGTTATGAGCGTAACTCTTAAATATTTCTGCTACAGGGCCGGTTCAGTTTGATGGTGTGCTTTCCACCAAGGAGAAAAGAAATAAATGGGAAGAAATTGTTGCAAACACAGTTATTATTCCTGAATTGGCGGTGAGAAATTGTTTTAAAAAAACTCAAGTAGCTAAGCAGTTCAAAAGCTGCTTCTTCAGAAATCTGACCTGCCCTAATACCCTTCTCACTCCTATTCCTAAACCTGAGCTATTTGGGGGGGGGTTAAATGTGGTATGAAGCTGCCAGCTCTGATAGAATGTCATTCTTTTATGCAGGGTTTGGATAAAAAGCTTCTGAAGTTAAATGAGCAAATTCAAGAGGATGAGAGAATCTCTTCCAATCCAATAGTGAAAATAGTTTACGGTGACCCAGTGACTTTCCTGTCCCAACTGCCCGGGGACAGCTACATACATCATTCCAAGATGTGGAGCAGCCGAAAGAGGATTTCAGTGGAGAACCTGGGCCACGTAGTCCAGCAAACGAACGCCAAGGATACCGTCCCACTCCTGTGGAAGTTCCTGCAGAAGGTGAGTGTGATACAGGGGTGAGACCCCACCATGTTCAGGTATCTGTCCACAGATTCACAGAACGGTTGAGGTTGGAAGGGATCCATGGTTCTGTCTGGTCCCAATTCCTAAGTCCTATTTGTTAAAAATGAGGTAGATTATTTTAGGAAACCTTTGTGTGTTTCTTTACCTTTCCAAAGAAAATGTGCAACACCACCGTTTTATTCCAGGAAGTGCTGAACTTTACTTGGGTGTCCAGCTGGCTTGCAAGGGTTCCCCATGAGAGTGTGATGAAAACCTGAAGACAAACCAGGGCTTTGCTGCCCTAGCATGAGCAGCAAAAATCAAACTGGAAAAGAACAGTAACGTTGCCTGGAAATGTTTAGGAAGACAGCCAAACTTGAGAAGCATTGTAGCATTTGACTGTAGTGTCTTTCCCATCATAACCTTTTATCATCTTGAACTGTACATGTAAAATATATATATTCTCCCTGTAACTTCTAGGAAGTGATTCAGTAAAAGCATTTGGAAATATGTTTTGTCCGAAGACAGCTTTACTCACAGGTCCCGTTTCCTCCTCCAGGAGACAGAACTGAGGCTGGTTAAATGTTTGCCGGAGATTCTGGCCCTTCAGAGAGACTTGGTGAGGCTGTTTCAGAACGCCTCTGATGCCAAGCGCTGCACGATCAGAGAGTTCCTCAGTAAGCCCCTCTCAGGTGAGAAGATGCTGCCCAAGCTGTAAATTAGCAGAACAAAAAGTGCTTTAGAAAGATTGCTTGGATAATTCAGCTGATAATGAAGGTGAAAACTGGAACTTGCAGTGTTTTCCTTTCAGCTCCTGTCTTAAATGAACTGGAGGGCTTGTCCTAATGTCAGGGTTTTTTCTTTTAAAAGCCATAAAGTGGTTTTAAGAGAATTAAGCTCAGCAAGAGTAATTACAAAGGGTAGGAATTCTGTTCAGAGATAGGCAAGGTGAATGCAGCTGTGGGTATGCTGAATTTCCAAGCTATGCCCTGGAGTAGGGCCTTCCTAAAAGGTCTAAGTGATGCCCGTCCTTTCTGATGATGGGGAAACAGAAAATTTAATGTGCATTTAGACACTTCTGGTCTGTTTGAGCTGTGGTGCTTTGAGAATTCCTCTATGACTGAATTTCGTGGTGTTGCCAGTAAATGGTGTTTCAAGGCTTCCTGTTTCTGATGTTCCCAGATGTGACGTGGGTCCTGTTAGAGAGGAGGGTTGATGTGTTTCTGTCAGTTTGGAACAAGCTGAGGTCATCCCTGGATACCAACGGTGAGTGCTCTTTCCCAGCGTTGTTCTGAGGGGTGGAAATGAGAGATTGCCTGATGTCAGATGAGGCCCTTCAGTATCATTGGTGGCATTCTCCCATCAGATGCTGAAATGTAGCCTCAAAATTGACTTTGGGCATTAAAGATAAAAGCAAAATAAAAAAAAGACCTAGATGCAATGAAAGGCTTTTTTCTGCTTGTAGTATCCTCCCCTAAACTGTTTCCTTTAACACTTACAAAAGGAGCAGAGGGAGTGCTGATTTCTTCTCACATTGCATACTTTCTCCCAATCTGTGTCAGCTCAGGAGAGGCTGCTTATTGTGGGCTCTAGGGCAGTTCAAGCAGCTCTCTGTTTTTTTATTTCAGGGGAAATTAAACTTCCTAAAGGCTACTGTGATGCTGACCTAACCCTGGACAGCAAGCTTGAGGTCCTTCTGCCACGTCGACAGGGACTGGGCCTCTGCTCCACAGCCTTAGTCAGTTACCTCATCAGTCTCCAAAATGACTTCATCCATTCAGTGAACAAACATATCAAAGAAGATGATAGGTATGTTGCAGCTAAGCCTTTTTTGGTCTGTTTCATCAACTGCTACCACGCAGTGTGCTTCCCCTGCTTCATAAAGGTTTCTGACTGTAAATGGAGGCATTTTGTTTTTCTTCTCCTTCAGGTACTTGATCAGTCCATCAGAAGTGGCTGACCTGCACTTGATCAGTTATGAGGTTGAGAGAGACTTGATTCCTCTGATCTTATCCAACTGCCAGTACAGCATGGAGAAGGGAGGGGAGACGTTGCAGCACTTTGATCTGGAGAGGATCCAGCAGCAAGTCATCAGCAAGTTCTTGCTGGGGAAGCCACTCATCACCCTGACGGTAGGACAAAGCAACTAGCTATGTTTTCTAGGCAGCCAGAAAACAGCTAGCAGGCAGCTAGCTGCTGCCTGGCCTGCAGTTATCTGCAGGGCTCTGACGATGTGCTGGCTGATGTTGGAAGCCCTGCAGGGTTTGCTGCAGCAAAGCATACACTGTAGCAGGGCTAGCGATGTTACAAAGCTCTACAACAAGCACTTTCTCTCTTGACAGGGAATACCCACCCTCGTTTACAGGCACGATCGGAATTATGAAGAGTTATTTAACGATGTCAGGAATAAGCTGGGTCTGCATCAGGTGGGTTTCTGCCTTGGAGGGAACAGGGCAAGCGTGTGGCCCCTTAAATGCTAAGAAGTGTCAGGCCTGCCTTCTCGCTTGCCTATCTGCTTTGAAGACTTGCCTGCTAATCTGTTAGCACACCTCGAATTTGCACCCTGTGGTTGTCTTTCATCAGTTGAGATTTACAAAGGAAAGAGGAAGTTAAGCATTTTCAGTTTCCTAAATCCGAGGCTTTGTCCCTTGCTCAGCACTTCAGCAGCTTGAGCAGCAGGAAGGAGTGGTTCTAACCTAACACTGCTTTGACTTCATGGCTTTCAGAGTGCACTTCCCAGTTCTGTGATGAACATGATCAGTGGGGAACTGCAGTCTTATAGTGATGTCTGTGATGCGCTGTCTGTCACTGAAATTGCCTTGGAATTTCTGGCCATGGCTGGAGAGAACACTGAGATGCTTCTGACTGACTACATCAAAAATGTTCTGCAGATGGGTGATCAGACAAACCCTCATGTACTGCAGGTGAGTCCTGAGAGTGTAGTTCGTGTTCTTATATGGTAAAATATGTACTGATTATACTAAATCCAGCCAGTCTGACCTCCAAGCTCATTAAAAACTTCAATACAAGCTGAATTAGAATGTGTTAGGATTCTCACCACCATACTTGACAGCAGGGTAGAAAACAATTTTCACTTCCACTGTAGCTGGGGTTTACCAGGTGGGAGCATCCAATGGTTCATGACACTCAGCAGGTTCTTGCAAAGCCCTGCAAGTGCAGGATGCATAGAAGATCAGTCTCCTCTCTGCAGCTCCGTGCTTTTCTGCCAGCACCACCAGGAAGGGTAATAATTAGCTGAGTGTCAGCATAATTGGTTGCAATGCTGAAACTGAGAAAAAGGAAATGACTTTTAGCAACGTTGGTTTGCCTGCTACTGAGTGGGATGAGGATGGCCCTTTGCCTTTCAAGTAGTGAAAGGGGAGGGTTTTGTCTCTTACTGATGTGCTTTTGACTGATGGTGGGCTGAGGCACTACTTCATGACAGTTATGTGACACAGGGAATGGGAAAGTGAATATAGGTTTCACAATGTCTGAAAAAGGAGGAATACTGAAGGCAAGATGGGGAACCGTATGGCAGAAGCACATAGGCTTTTATACCCAGGTTGAAAAAGCTTGATAGCTCCCTGCTGGTGGAAGTGGCTTTTGTTTACATAGTTTGTCATCACACTGCTGTTGATCAGAGCCATGTTAAAACTGGAGAACAGCTTGGGTTGGAAGGGACCTTAAGGATAGTCCGGTTCCATCCTGTGACTAGGAACACCGTCCCTGGGTCAAGCTGCTGCCACTCTGCCTTCTCGTGTGGTTTCTTCCTTAGTGGGCATCTTGCTTGTGCTTGTAATCTTGTGCTGTTTTGCTCTGTATGGGGAAACATGGAGAAAGAATGAGCTCCTAAACATGACCTCACATCCAATTCCTTTCAGGCCCTCAGACGATGCCACCTAAAGCACACCATTGCCCTATGGCAACTGCTCTCTACCCACAAATCTGAGCAGCTTCTGCGCCTCAGAAGGGTAAGATACACTGGTGTCCTCTGTGACTATTGGGATGTTCTTTCACCTCTAAAATGAAGTTGCTTAACGTGCATGGTTTTTGGTTCTCTAATTTGTTCTCTCATTGACATTTTTAGGATCCTTTTGAAGACATCAGTACAGAATACAAAGCTGATCTCAGTCCGGAGTTTGCCAAGCTCCTCAATGCCTACCTTGTCCACTCGAGGCTGGAAACCTTTCTGCAGGAGCTCCATAAGATGATCATCCTGAAGCTGAAGCGTGTCAGATCCATGGATGAATTCAGACCCACGTGGGGGTAAATGGATTTGTGCTGCCCTAAACAGCCCGCACTTAGTAATGACTTAGTGGCAGAGAAGCCTATGAAAATGCCTTTGATAGAAACAGTTCTGTTAGCAAATGACTGCTCTCCTGGCCATGCGGTGTGAGCGATGCTGTTAAGAATGTGCAGCTAGTTACAAGCTGCCCTGTGTGTTCCTGCCTCTTAAAGGGGCTGCTTTGGGAACACAGCTGAAATGCAGCAGCAGCAGTCACTCAGCTGAGCATGCTAAGCTTTCTGCACTCACAGCCTGGCCCTAACAACGTGCTTCCAACCAGCAGCATCCCATTTGGGGTTTATTAGCCCACAGCATGCTGCACCCCATCTATTAACACTACATTTGCTCTTTGACTTCCAGCCTGAAGGAATCCCTCATTCCCCTCCTCGATGAAAAGGACTCTGAGCTGGCTGCAGAGCTGCAGGACACGTTCCCAGATGAGATCTGCCTCTCTCACGTCACTGCCACCTGGAAAGCGGCCGCTGTCTTCAAGAGAGAGCGCAGGGAGAGCTAGGGCTGAGCAGGACACGCTGTGCAGCAGTTACAGTGCCTTGGCTATGTGGTGCTCGTGAAGTTTGGGAAATCCAGGGATTGGGATTTTTGTTGTTGTTGTGTATTTGTAGGTTTTGTTGGCTTTTTTTTCTTTTTTTTTTTGGAGGGGTTGCAGCTAGTGTGAAGAAGGGGGGGGGGGGGGTGGGATCTCCTTGCTTCTGAAGGACGAAGATGAGCTTTTGTTTTCTGGATGAGTGATGCTCATTCCCGAAGGGAACGCTTTTCTCCGCTCCCTGTTACCCGGTGCGTTTTGTACGCTTGTTTCTCTTGGCTGGGCTCACCCCAGGCTTCAGAACCTGAGAGAAGACAGAAACCAACAGAAACCATTCCTTCACAGCCATTCCTCCGGACCCGTTCCTTCATGGCCATTCCTTACACCCGTTCCTTCGTGGCCGTTCCTCACACCCGTTCCTTCACGCCCCTTCCCTCAGCGCGCCGCCCGGGCGGGCCCGGCCGGTTCCTCCCCGCCGCGAGGGGGCGCTCTGCGTTTCTCAATAAAGCGAGGAAGCGCGCTCCGCTGCCGCCTCTTTCCCGCCCGCTGTGTGTGTGTATGTGTGTGTGAGGAGATGCCGCCATGGCGGGGCTGAGCCCGGAGCCGCCGCCGCTCGCCACGCTCCGCCGCTGGGAGCGGTAACGGCGGGACGGGGTGCGGGGGGGCTCGCAGGGTGTGGGAGCGGGTTTCTGAGCCCTACGGTCCCTCGCAGCGAGCAGGCCCGGCTGCGGGCCGCCGTGGTGGCGGAGGACACGGAGCGGTGGCAGCGGGAGCCGGGCTGGGGCGGCCTGCAGCGGGTGGGCGGCGTGGACGTGTCCTACGTCAAAGGCGGCGACGGCGGCGCATGCGCGTCCCTGGTGGTGCTCGGCTACCCCGGCCTCGAGGTAACGGCCCGGGCCGCCGCCGGGCCGGATCTCCCCCCCGGGTGGGGGACGCGGGCTGCCCGCAGGCCGCCGTGTGCCCGCAGGTGCTGTACGAGGAGTGCCGGATGGTGGCCGTGAGCGCCCCGTACGTGGCGGGGTTCCTGGCTTTCCGAGAGGTCCCTTTCATGGTGGAAGCTGTGCAGAGGGTCCAGCGGGAGCGGCCCGAGCTCAGTCCTCAGGTGTGACACGTCCCTTCGTCCCCAAGCTGAGAGCGTGCAGAGTGCTGCTTGTTTTCTGCTGGCGGAGCAGAAGCGGTGTTGAAGCAGCTGGCACGCCTTTCCTGGGCACCAGGGATGCTGAGCCAGGGTCGGTGTGGTCTGCCTTAGCTTTAGGAGTTCTATTCCGTGTGCGTTTTTTGGCTTTTTCAGGTACTTCTTGTAGATGGGAACGGCTTGCTCCATCAGAGAGGTAGGACTGTACTGAGGAGTCCTGCTTTACCATCATTTGATGTTCCTGTCTTCTGATCTCCAGCTGTTTTGCCGCTGTCTTCTTGGTAGGGTTTGGTGTGGCCTGTCACCTGGGAGTCCTGACAGATCTGCCGTGCGTTGGAGTGGCCAAGAACCTCCTGCAGGTGGATGGTTTGGTCAAGGATGAGCTGCACAAAGAGCAGGTGAAGCCAGGTTGGGAATTGTTTCACTCCCTAATAGCCCTAGAGAGCTGGTACAGTCACAAATCATACTTCCTCACTGTGTACTTTCTGACCTTGAGTGTTTTTGTGCCCTAGATTCGTTCCCTGCAGAAGAAGGGAGATACTTTTCCTCTGATAGGCACTTCGGGGGCCGTCCTTGGGATGGTGAGCTGCAGGGAGCTTCCTGTTTGCTTGGCATCACATCTTTTTAGCATTGTGTAGCTGGGAGTGCTGGGGGATGTTGTCTGAGCAGGTGACCAGTAGCACTGATTTCCCCTTTCTGTCAGCTCAGGCATCCATGGAAAGAGGTGATGGTTCAGGTATTGGCTGTGTTTGCGTACGAGGTGCTGTCTTCCAGCACGCTTTTCATGAACCAGGATGTAAAGGAAGAGGTGCCAACTCTGCAGCACCTTAGCAGGATGCAGCACAGGAGCGTGGGACTCAGAGTTGCACAGAAAACAGACAGGTGTAAGAAACTTCCTTTGTCTGGTGTTCACGCCAGCGTAGTCTGCATTAGCAAGAGACATTTGGGAGTCTGAAAGGGTAAACAGGCTCTGTAAAGAGATTCTGCAAAACAAGGTCAGGAAGCCTGGGCATTACCGAATACAGACCTGCTGCTTGCTTTCTGAAGGCAACTGGCTAGCCTATAATTCATCTGCCACTTTGTATTTGTTTGAAATAAGCCTCTTAAGGATTTTATCTGTCGTTTCTTAACACACAGGCCCTGCGAGGCTGCAACAAGAGCTCTAAACCACTGTATGTCTCTGTGGGCCACCGGATATGCCTGGAGACAGCCGTGCATCTCGTCCAGTCCTGCTGCAAGTACCGGATCCCGGAGCCCATCCGCCAGGTAGAAAAGAAAGGAGCTGAGCAAGGGGAAGGCAGGCCTGGGGCAGGGAAGGAAGGCAAATAGTGGAGGGAGCGTGACAGCTGTGGATGCCAAGCCTGTTTCAGAGCCCCGGTTTGCCATCGATCTGCAAGTGACAGTTCTGCAGTGGGCACTTTTCTTGCTGGCCTGTACTCCCCAGCCTGTTGTGATGTTGTTTGTGGTAGATCCTTCCATCTTCCTCTTGTTCTGACGCAGTGCCCAAAGCGTGCGCAGCCTTCACTGCAGACCCAGCCTGACTGATGCCTTGATTCCTCTCTGCAGGCAACTTCAGCGATGCTGATGTTGTTAATACAGAGGAGCTGGAAATGCAGCTCTCCTCGTGCTCTGAGCCTAGCACAGACCGCAGTGCTGCTCCTGTGGGCTTTTTCCTGCTACTGCACTCAGCGAGGAACTGCGGGCTCTGGGGCGGCAGGCAGCCAGTAGGTGACAGCACTGGATCACATTCAGTGAGCTGCAGCTGCCACCGAGGCTCTGCTTCACACTAATTAAATCACAGCAGCGCTTGAAAAAGGGATCCGGAGTAGCATCAAGCCTTCGGGATTTTTAGCCTGACAGGTAGTTTCCCCCATCAGGGTCACCCTGCTCTGAGCAGCTTGGGAGTGCCTGACCCAGTGGGAGCAGGGGCTCTTCAGATGTCCCTGTTGGTAACGGTGTTCTGGAGCATGCAGTTCACGTTGCTGCGTCTCTGTGCTTATCAGGTGCCTGGCCACCTTTGCTCTGCAGCTCCTCAGAGCAGCCCTGAGATGATCCTGCTGAGGGCTGTTAGGCAGTCTGCACACACAGGATCCTTTCCTTGGCACTGCAGTGTTGTCTGAAAACAGAGTATTGAGTCTATAGTTATAAAACAATCTAGCACCTTAGAGCAAAACAAACCTTGAGGCATCCATTCCAGAACTAGAGTTTCTGATCTCGTAAACCACTACCTGCCAGACAGGAGTAGGCTGATAGATCTTCTTATGTAACCTCTTCCAGCAAGGGACAGATGCCTCCGCAGAGCTATAAGCTAGCTCTGCAGTTCAGCAGTGGGGAAAAGCATTCCCTTTGGAAACAAAAAAGTGTCTTGGAGCATTTAATTTCCAGCTTTTTCCAGGATTTCTCTACATGCTGAGATTTCCAGTCTGTGATCTTTTTATTTCAAGTCATGGGAAGAATTGCCATCGTGTTCCTCACAGAGAGATTAAAAATTCAGAAGGGAATGTGTTTCCTGTAGACATAGAAGAGCGGTAGCAGGAAAGGGCACTTCAAGTTCCTTTTCCATGGGACGTCTCCCCATCATAACTCTGCGTGGTAATTGTTATAGCTCTTGATGCAGGGCAGTGCTGGAAGCTTGAGCACCTGAAGCAGGAGTTAGGAAGCAGAAGGCTGTGGGGAGTCTGCCCTGTATGACTTCCTCCCTTTTTGCTCCAGGGTATCTCCAGAACAGCCTTGCAGACCTCGTGGGTGATACACTTGCAGCTTTCCCAGTGTGCAGTGAAAGACTTCTGGAATGTCTGTGCTTGGTTTGTGAGCCCCAGGAGCATGGTGGTCTTCAGATAGCTCAGCTGCCAGTACCTTTATATGAGGTGATATTTATGGCTTTTAGGAGCACACTGCTAATCTGCTGCATGTGTAGTGCTGTCAGCTGTTGTGGGTACTTAAACCTCTCTCTTTTGTAGAGGTGTGGTTTGCCATTCTGTATAGGTTACGTTGTGGCGTGAGGTTGATGTGCATTCAGCCCACGGCGTGGTCATGTAGGTGAAGGATCTGGCTGTGATGCAGGTGAGAGGGGTGATCTTTCAGAGGAAGAGGGGAGAGGTTGGTTATCTCCTTCAGTAAATCTTTACGTCCTGCTTAGTCCACCTTCCATGTGCGAGGCTGAGCTGGGAGAATTTTGTTTGCGGAGGGCTGGTCCCTCCATCCAGGCAGCTGGTGAGATTTTGAGACAGAGGGTCAGTACTTGGGAGCCATCCAGGCAAAGGTCAGTGCCTCTGAAGTCAATACCAGTTGAGGTAGGCAGAAGCTGTTGTCTGAGAGTAGCAGGTAGAGCATTCAAACTGGAACAATAGCAAGCCCTCTTGAGAGTATCTGCCCTTGCCTACTTCTTGCAGGGGTCAGAAGCCCTCTCCAGTGTTTGCCCACGCTCCAAGCCTGCTCAGACCCAGGATCCCTACTGCACAATGTGGAAACAGAAGCTTTTAACGCTCTCCATCTGACAAGGGTTGCTCTGGGACTGATTCTTCTGCTCTTGCTGCTTCAGCTTCCTGCTTGGCTGCACACCAGCTTCCAGCGCACTCCGTGATCCTTTCAGCTCCAGCTGGCATCTTGCCCTGCTGGTTCCTGCTGGCTCAGGAGGTGGCTGGTGGGGCAGCCTGGTGTTGCTTCAGCCCACCACAGAGGACAGAAGTCAGCCAGGCCAGAGCTGTGAATTTCCATGGGTCACGCTGAGTGGAGCATTAAACACTTAAAATAGCAGAACTGAAAAACCCCAGTTCTGTGTGGCAACAGTGCCCTGCTGGGACATCAGTACCTCATATCCCAAAATCCTTTTCTCCGGAGATGTGCCACCCCCGTACAAGCTTGCTGCTCAGCACCACACCTCATAAAATAGGCAAAGCAACAGTTTTGGACCCTAATGCCAGCACTAGGCCTTGCTGAAAATAGAAACAATCTGTGAGGATTATTACTGGACAGTTATCCATCTTATTGATTAGCCTCTCGGTTAATACGCTGGGTTAAGCTGTCTCTCAGCAGTGTGTTAGGAGTGAAGACCAGCCAGTAACTTGCCACCTAATGAAGCATTATCTTGTGTTACTGGCAGAATGGGGTTTGGGGTTTTTCTTGCCTAGGAAAGTAGTTTGTAGACCTGACTCTTGCTACACTTGGTCTCCCAGCAGGGACTCTTATCGAACAGCCTCTTTCCCTTGTTGTAAAATACATCACGTAATCTCATCCTGAAGAGTGATCAAAGTTATTTGTCAGTTCAGTTATGAAACTGTCCAATTATAGAGGGAAGGGAAAAAAATCTCCCAAACAAAGCACCCCTTATGTAACTATTCTTCGTTTTCAAGCTTGCAGAACTGTTAAGCAGTGGTGGAGCTGCATTTCCAGCAGTAAGCTGGCAGAGCCTCCACCTGAGAAGCCTTGCTGGGATGGGTGGATGGTGGGGAGCTCTTCTGGGGCAGGGGAGAGACTCTTCAGAAGTAGCACAGAGATGAGAGTAGCAAATGCTTCAAGGACAGCCACTGGGGATGCACTAACCCACTTTATTAGGATGATGGTTATATTCTGTGAAGCTTTTCCAGCTGGGAAGGTCACAGACTGCTTTGTAAGTAGAGAGAGATACTCTTTCTTTGAGGTGGGGCGCAGCAGCTGTTCTAAAATGTCACGGGGTTGCAGTGTTTTTGAGAAAGGAAGTCTCTGGAAAAGAAAGAAAAACTTTTAAGAGAATGTTAAAATCAGCTGGCAGTTCTCAGAGTCACCAGGAGCCCGAGGTCTGGGTGCTCAGGTGGCGTTCAGGAGCCTCATGCTGATATGGAGTAGCACTGAAAGCTGAACAGTAATGCTTCTGGGTGACAAGAATGTATCCAGTAATTGTCCAGCAACACTTTCTGTCCCTCCTGGGATTCCTGCTGGTGTTCTTGCCCTGCTCTGACCCTGTGCTGTTGATAAGATGCAGCAGTTCAGTTCTCCTGGTGTTCCCAGGTGGTTTTGTGCATATCAGAAGCAGAAGGGAAGAGGTGGCTGCTGCCAGGAGCAGGGATTTGATGATGGCTCTGAGCTCTGCTTCAAGCGAGAACAGGGCAGTAAACCACACATTTGGTAGATGACAATATTATCCCTCTTAATTGTGGCTCCAGGAGAGGTTGTACTAGAAAGCAGAGCTCGGAGCACTGATACGACCCGGTGTGGATGCTGCTCCCCTTGCAGCTTTGCAAGAGGTGTGTCAGGCAGTTCCCCTGCTGCCAGGAAGCAATAGAGCCATGGATGTGCTTGTGCCTCGTCTCTGTTTGTGTTTACTGGATGTTTTTACCTGCTTTAGCTGCATAATTACCATCACACAGCCACCACCAGGCGTAAAGGCAGGATGAGCCAAGCTCTTGCCTAGGGAAAAGGATATGCAGCAGTCAAGTGGTGTGCTTCTCCATCTGTTGCTGCATGATACAACTGCTGGAACAGGGGAAGGAAGGATGGGTACGAGAATTGGCAGTGCCAGCTTCTCTTTTCATCCCACGTCAACACGACAACTCGCCTGCTGTATCACCATGTTCCCAAGCTCCTAATGGCCCTCTCTGTAGCCTTGTTCGCCCTCTTAATTTACAGTTTCCTGTGGAGAGGGCAGTCCCATTTCTCAGCTGGTCAGTGAGCAGAAAAGCTAATTCTCTGCAAGTATCACACAGTCACAGCTGCTAAGACCACGGATGACCTCCGGGTGCTGTGAGCTGGAAGGCTGCAGCCCACACCTGTGTGCAGTGCCACTGGGAACCCCTGTTAGCATGGCTCCAGGACACAGCTTCTGTTCCACTGAGGAAGGAAGGATACAGCTTCCTCTTGGCAAGTCAGCCGAGGGCTAGTGGAGGTGCACTGGCATCAAGGTGTGCAGGGCCGTACTGAGATGACTGTGGGGAGACACCAAACAGGTGTCAGTCCCTCCTGACTCATTTTCCTCCTTAATTCCAGGCTGACATTAGATCGAGGGCATATATTCAGAAGCAGATGTGCTCCCCGCTGGCAGTCGTACCTTCCGGGCTAAAGAGGTAGGTGTGTGGGCAGCCCAAGTAGCTGCCTCTCCAAAGGGGATCTGCTCATGTAATGATCTTCAGTAATGGCATTAAAGGGACGGGTGGGGTAACAAGGTGAGCTCGAGTGACATCAGGACATAATGCTGCCCCCATAACGGGTGACTTCTGGTGGTGACTGCGGCCATGCTGCTTCACACGTTTCCTGCACAGAGCACAGTGTCCTGAGCAGGGGAAGGTCGTTGGGGATTTGGTTTGTTTCCAGCACCCATGATAAGCAAAGTGCTAACGCCCACAAGTGTGACACGAAGGTGAACGGAAATATCCTTTGAGGAGCTGGTTTCTGTCCCCAGAAAGCAAGGGGAGGGTCAGGCTCCTCCACTCTTACATAACGTTGGCCAATGCTGCTCAGTTAAACGGTGTAAATCCATCGCAAGTCCACTGGTGCGTGGGAGCTCCTCGTGTTGTGAAAAGGCCTTTCATGAGAGTTTATCATTGGGTTCCCTCAGAGCCACCCCAGGTGGGACAGACACCAGGTTAGCATTGTCTGGAGGGCTCCTCTGGGGTGAGTGAAGTTTGTCAGGACTCCAAGCCCACCCTGCGCCGAGAGTTGTGCGGCAGCAGAAAGTGAAGATTGCTGGTGGCAGCAGTCAGGGATTACCTGCGATGAACTGAGGCACTTCACAGAGATTCCTTATGACACTTTGCCAGTGCAGCTTCTTGTGGTCTGCTCAGCTCCTCTGTTCTCCAAACCATGAAGCCAGAAGTGAAAGTTGAGGGTTTTCTCCTGTTCTTTCAGTGGCATTGCGCAGTGCAGCCTGGCCGTGGGGTAGCACCATGCTGGTAGCTGGTGCTCCGTGCTGGTGCTCAAGGCTGGCTGCTTTGGGGGCCTGAGCAGCAGAAACGCAAGACTCATTCCATTTGTGTCTCAAATCTTGTGGATCTGAACCTCTAAACCACCAAGTAACGTAGTTGGTCCTCTTGGTTCCTTCTTTATGTCTCTGATCCTTCCTGACTTTTTGTTTCTTGCAGACAAGAGAAGGCTGACGTGGAGGAAGAATCTCGTTCTGGAGGAGGTGATGAGGACTCTCTTCCATGAATCTGCAGACCATGGTCCTGCAGAGGACAGCAGCTGTGTGCCACCCGGGGCAGGGCAGCACGTGGCTGTGCTGGTCAGGACAACACCTGCAGTGGTGCTGCACTGTTCTGGCAGGCACAAACCAGCCCCTGTTGAATTTGATGATTAGAGTCTATTTTTTGTTCTACTGAAGCATTGTAAATACACACCTTTACTTGTGATTTTGCCACAACTTCGAATGCTGTGGTTGTAGCAGGAGGGGATTGTTGGAGGGAAACTGGGCTGCTTAAGTCTCCAACAAGCTGCAGAGCTGGCCTTTGGCTCCCTTTGCTCTCTGGGGCATAGCCCTCCTCCAGCCATGCCTGCATCCTCTGCTCCCTTCACACATCTCTGTGGAACAGAAGCTCAGTACGCAGCTCCGGCTGCTCCTGACAGACGGGCAGGGGACGCTGTGTTTCAGGTGGGCGTGTGACTCACAAGGGAGGGGGCAGAGCCAACATTGCTGCTGCGTGTTTTGGAAGAGGCTCAGAGGTCTGAGCTTTGGTGCCTGGGAAGCTTTGTGTCTGATGGGTGTCGGTGGTTTCTGCTCGCCTGCTGCCTCAGTGCCGTGCCAGCTCCTCAGTGTCTGGGTGGAAATCGTTTGTGCTGTGGGCACACGGTGCTCTGGTGTGGCTGATGGTGCTGGGAAGTCGCTCTGCATTGCTGATGCAGGGGTGTTAGGAGATGGGTATGGCAGTATTTGGATGCTGTGTGAGATTCCGGGCTGGAGTGGAAAAGTGCTGTTCTCCTGGGGCTGAAGGGGGATGCTCAGGGTCGGGGCTCCTGTGGTTTATTTTAAATGCAGCCAAGTATGCGTGAGTTTATCTTTCAGCTTTTGTTGTTTCAGCCTCACCTCCGCCTTGTTCTCAGCACTGCTGTGGGGACACTGCCATAACTGTGCAACGTCTGCTTGGTCTGAGTCCGCTGCACTCCTGGGGTTCAGGTGGGAAGACAGGAGGTGACAGCTGGGGATCCCAGGGATCACTTTTGGGGACTTTGGCCCTTCCCTGGGAGGGAAGGAGGGGGTGGGCAACGCTCTGTCTTCGATAGAGTTCTCCTTTTTCCCCCCCAAGATCTTGCTGGTTCCTCTGTTTCAAAGACAAACCCACAAGCAGTTTTGAGGCCCCGAGGAGGAGCGCGCGGTCCCTTTGGAAACCTCAAAGGCGTTTTCACATGGGAATTCACTGCGGGGGCAGACAGAGGCTGGGGAGGGATGGAAGTCACAGCCACGCCGTGCTCCTTTGATCCCTGCGCTGTGTGGGATCAGACAGATCCCTGTGCCCTGTGGGGAGAGCCGAGGGGAACCACTTGGGTCTGTGTGCCCCCACCCGGGTCAGGGGACAGAGCCTGGTGGCTGTGGGCACTGCTCCCATACCTCCTTGGTGTGGCCTGATCCTCAGCCCCAGGGAGCAGCTGTGTGCATCGTGCCCCACTACTGAGCAGTGCAGGCAGCTCCGTGAGCACAGGCTGCTCTTGGGTTATGGGGCTGGGGGGGCCCACAGCCCCTTCTGCCCCACATCGTGCTGCCCTGTGCCACGCGGTGCTCGTGGTTGCCGGGACCTGAGGAGTCGGTTAAACAAAGTGAGTAATCCCCGTGTTTGGTGCCTGCTGGTGGCTCTGAACACAATGAGGGATTAACTTGGTCTTTATCTAATTGGTTTATAAACCAGGGAAGGGGAAATCGCTTTGTGAAGCATGAAACCTCCTCTTAATGGAAACTCGGAGACCAGAGCTTGCGTCTTTGCTAAGGAAACTCATGCACATCCCTTCCTCTGTAGCTCTGGTTGCTGGAAGTGAGCTTTTCGGGTGTCCCAGGAGCAAACACCTGGCACTGAATGCTCCTTCGGGGCTTCCCATTGGGCAGCAGTAGGAGGGGTGACTGCCTTTGTGCTCCCCGTAGCAGGACCCAGCTGCAGGCTGCTAGTATCACCCCCAGCTCCATTAAAAGCAGCCGAATGGAATTTCTCTCGACACCCAAATTAATAGCGTACGAGATAATTAACACACCACGGCACGGGGCTGCTGGGGCAGCTCCACAGGGCTCTGTGTGGACACACACCGTGCTTGAGCTGTGCACAGACCCCGCGTGATGGGGAGAGCACTGAGGAGCACCCCAGCTTTAAGGAGTGAAGCAGTGGTGCAGCTCCCAGCACGAGAGCTCGGTGCGGAGGGTTTCCTTAGGAACGCAGTTTCCCTGGGCTGCCCACCCCGCTCCCTGCACCGCGAGGTGTGTTCTGCTCCGCTCTGAGCCGTGTTGGTTTAACGCTCTGTTCCCGGAGCCCTGGGAGCACCCTGGTGCAGCAAATGCGTTCTGAGAGTGCTCAGCACCCGAGAGCACGCCATAAATCTGATGCCTGCCTGAGATGCTCGGAATGGCAGCGGGGTAGCGATGCAATTCCAGCTGCCTGATGAGCACGCCAAGCCTTGCTTGCAGCGTGCGGGACAGGGAGGGCTTGGGAAATCCAGCCGGCGTGTAACGAGGTCGCTCCAATTACTCGGATATCAATTAAGTTTGCTAGGTAAACGTCACCTGCTTTCCCTTTGTTTGCAGTGTGCAGCTGAGCCCTGCAGGGCGATGGGGCGCGGGCAGCAGTGGATGTTGCTGCCTATCCCTGACTGCAGTCCCCCACAGCCCCCATCCCATCTCGCTATGGGGAGGGCACGCATGGGGTGCACCTGGCTCTGTGTAGGAGCCTTGCAGCAGCACAGCCGGGCTGATAAATGTTAAAATCTGCTGCAGGCGATTGCTGACCTAATTTCCAGTATCGCTGTGGATTCATCCCTTCAGCTGTTGCTTGCAGCCCCGCTGTGGATGGGCTCGGAGGGGCAGAGGAGCTGAGGTCCCGGGGTTGATGCTGTGGGATAGGAGCGGTGCCAGCCCTGCTTGAGGCCCTGGCTGGTACACAAAGGATGCGTAGGGTCCAGCGCTGCTCCCTGTGGATTTCTGATAAGCGGCAAACAAATGCTAATTACGCAGCATAATTAGCGTGATGCCGCATTTATTTTTAATGTGCTGGTGGGGAGACATCCTTCCTTCCGCTCCACGTGTGAGGTGGGGGAGCGTGCGGCCCCACGGCTGCATGGGGCCATCCTGGAGCGTCCTGGTTATGTGAGGTGGGGGAGCGTGCGGCCCCACGGCTGCATGGGGCCATCCTGGAGCGTCCTGGTTATGCTCCCCCACACCCAGAGCAGCTCCACTCGGGGGGGGGACCCCAAGCACAGCATCTCCACGGCCCTCACTGCCACCCAGGGGGAGTCCTGAGGTTCTGGGGAGCCCACGAGGGCAGAGCTCCCACCTGCAGCAGGCAGCGAGGGAGGCAGTAGCTCCGAAAGGAGAGATCCAGGATGCTGAGGATCATTCCGAAGTCACTTTGAAGCAAACTCACGGGCTGCTGTGGGGGCTGAGCCCTCTGCCGTGCCATTTCTGGGGGGAGCTGGGCCTCGTGGGCTCACCGACAGCAGCGCTGCAGCACGGCGGTGCCCAGGATGCTCTCACTGCACTGAGCTCAGGGGGCACTGCCATCAATCAGTGCCTGAGCACCAAAACCTCCCTGTGCTGGGGGCTCATCCCGTGCTGCCGGCGGTGCCCTGTGGGTCTCATGTCGTGGGGCTCAGGCCCGTTCGGGCTGAGCAAGCCGCAGGATGCGTGTTACCAGCTGGAGCCCTCGCTGTGGCTTCCCCTGCTGCCAGCTGCTCTGGGAGCACGGTGCTTCCCTACCTCTGCTGCCCCGGTTTCCCTGCCAGGAGCAGCTCCCAAACCGCTGCCCACCTTCCTGCGGTGCAGCGTTGCGTGCAGGGCAGCGCTCATCTCCCCCCTCCAACTCCAGGTTCTGCACAATGATGGCAGAGAGAGCTCTCCGTAGGCAGAGGGGTCGCGGCCCCCGGCTCCGGGCTGAGCCCCCGCACCGCTCAGAGCCTCAGCCCTCTTTCACCCGGCTCTCCCAGCACAGCAGAGCACTCGGTGCTAACGAATCTAATTGCGCGTTATGAAGTGTGCGCCTTCAGCAGCGCATCGCGGCGATGCCGGGGGGGTTCTGCGGGCATCCCCGGGGTGCGGAGCCTCTCTGCTTTCCGCGGGTGTTTCGGGCCGGAGTGGGGCGGGTTTTGCTTTGCACGGGGCCGCGGTGTGCGGGGAAGAAGGGGCGAGCGGTTTCTCCCCCACGAGAGCCAGCAGCGAGCGCCCGGATCAGCGCGGTAAATCCGGGCCGCATCCTGCCCTTAAGAACTCCTCTCCCTCGCCCCCGTCAATGTTTCTGCGCCGTGGGGGCCTGTCCTCACGCAGCCCAAGATCTCCATCTGCTCTAAAAGCCTCCTGGATTTAAGGCTCTCGGCGCGGGCAGCGCTGCCCTTTATCCGCGCTGTCCCCGCGGGCTGCAGCCCGGAGCCGGGCGGCTGAGAACCCGCACCCGACGGCGCTCCGTCCTCACGCTGCGGTGCCGGGCTCACAGTGCGGCCCTAAAGCTGCCCCAGGGGATGCGGGGTCGGGGGTAACACGGCACATCCCGCAGCGCTGGGACCCCACGGCCCCGCGTGTCGCCCCCCCCCCCCCCCCTTCCGTGGGTTATCGGCTGTGGGGCGGCTCCAGGTGTGAGCTGGGGGGGGGGAGGAGGAGGAGGGGGGGGGTCTGTTCTCGTAGTGCGGCGTCTTTCTTCACTCTTTTATTGTGTAAAAATAAAGTCAGCAATCCACGTCGTCTCGGCCATCAAACGGAGAAAAAAAAAAAAAACGAAAAAAAAATAAATAAAACCAAACGAAAAGAAAGAAAGCAGCACGGGGATCGTCAGTAGAAACAGCGCATCTCAGGGCTGCTGCTGCGGGCTGCGCGCACCGCGACCCGCTCGGGATCCGGAGGAGACAGCGAGGAGGGACGGACGGCTTCGGCTGGCAAAACGACGGCGAAGGAGAGGAGGGGTTCCCTCCCCACACCGCGCGCTGTGAACACCGCAGCCCACGCGGCTCCGTGGGAACCGAACCGCGGCGGTCCCTAAAGAGAGCACAGTGAGAGCGGGGCGGGGGGGATGGGGATGGGGATGGGGATGGGGGGATGCGGCTGTCGTACAAAGCGGGAGTTTAGAAAAGGGAACCGTACAAAACGCGTTAGTTTCAAAATACGTTTCTTTCTCTTTTTTTTTTTTTTTTCCTTTTTTTTTTTTTACCTGCAGAATCTCGGAGTGCTTTTTTTTTTTTTTTCCTCAGGGAGCGCTGCGTTATTCTGTTATCCTTTCTATATTCTATTCTTCTTCTTTTTTTTTTTTTTAATTTTATTTTTTTCTTCACAAAAATACCTTTTTTTTTTTTTTCTCGTTATCATTTATCGGTAATAAACTTCCTTTGATAGTAAGAGAAACAATATATCGTGTTATCAAAAGCAGAAAGGCTTCGGACTTCTCAGCAGTCACTAAACTTCCCAAGGGGGGGGGGGGGGGAGGGGCAGAAAGGCGGTTTTGTCACCAGCTATGGCATGGGGGGGGGGGGTCAGGGCTGCGGGCGGAGGAGGGACGTACCTGAGTGAGGGTTTGGGGGTGGGGGGCTGCGCCCGCTCCTGCCTGCAGCCCGGGGCTATGGCTGTGGTGCTGGGGAGCGGTGCTGGGGGGGGGGGGGACGCACAGAGTTTGGCCCTCCAAGGGGAGAAAGAATGGCAAAGAGGATGGGGGGGGGGGGGTGGCAGCATCCTCGGAGCACAGAGAGGCCCGAGGAGGGCGTGTGGGGGGGTTGTAGGGGGGGTTATAGGGGGGGTTATAGGGGTTGTGATCCTCCGCCTGCATGGGGGGGCTGCGGGGAAGGGAACGGGGATGGGGGGGGGTCGGGCGAAGCGGGGCGGGTGCAGCCACGCCAGGCCAAGGCACGCAGGCATTGAAGGACATTGGCAAGACAGAAACCGGACTGCGGATGGGGGGGAAGAGGGGGGCCCGGCTCCGTGGGGGGGGGGGTGGGCTTTGTTCTCAGTCGGTTTTGCGCAAAAACAAACAAACAGACAGACGGACCGACCAACCAACCAACCAACGGAAAAAAAAAATCCCAACCGAAAAGAAAGAAAGGAAGAAATAAGAGGAAAAACCCCAAACGACTGAAAGGACCCGATGAGAGGCGGCTCCCGCGTGTCCGTGGCCCTAGTTGAGCTGGCGGCAGGCCTCGAAAGTCCACTTGGTGGCCCCGCCGTAGATGTCGATGTTGGCCTCGGCCCAGGCGATGACGTTGCCCGCCTGCGCCTTGCTGCTGCAGGTGGCCAGCGCGTACACCTCGCCCGGGGACAGCCGCCGGTCCCACACGTTGAAGTGTGCCAGCTCTCCCACGAAGGCCTGCGTGGCATCGAACCCTCCGCCCAGCGTGTCCTGCGTGGCGTGGTGGCCGTCAGAGCACGGCCCCGTGGTGCTGGCGGTGGTCCCGCTCCCCTATTCCCCCCCACCCCGCGTGCCTTACCTGCTCCTGGCCCAGCACCAGCACGCCCTGTGGCTTGATGGGGTGGTAGGGGGCCAGGTTCTCGCCGCTGCCCGTCTGCGTGCCGTCCTGGTACGCCTCCCAGACGCCGTCCCGCGTGGTCCAGGTGACGCAGATGTGGTGCCATTTGCCATCGTTGATGACAAAGGGCAGCTTGGCCACCTAACGGGGACGGGACGGGGTGAGGACGGTGGGTCCCCGTTTCCACGCTGTCCCTCCAGCCCGCCCTGCGCCCGCACCTTGTCATTGATGAGGATCTCCATGGGGTTGTTGCCCCACTCGATGAGCACCAGCTCGTTGGCCTGCCCGGGCACGGCGTAGGAGAAGGGGGTGCCCATCCCGGGAGAGGCGCTGGATTTGATCCACATGCAGATGCTGAAGGCGTACATCTCGGGGAGGCTCTTCTTCACCTTGGCGTACATGTAGTTGGTGCGCAGCGAGAAGGTGAGCTGGAACCTGTCCGGGGGACGGTTGTCCTTCTGGCCTGCGGGGTGGAGGAGTGCTGGGACCCCGCTGCCCGCACCCGGGATGGGGGTCCGCTCCCCTCCCCGCCCCGTTATGTAACAGCAGTGAAAACAAATCCCCCCCCCCCCCCCGCACGGCCCCGCTCGGGCCATAATCCCCAGCGCGGAGCATCCCTGGAGAGTGGAGGGCAGTGCTCGGAGCGGGACGGGCTCTGCTCGGCATCCCGGGAGGGGGAGGGGGGGACGGGTACCTTTCTCCAGGTCGCTGATGCGCTGATGCAGCGACGTGAGGGTGCTCTCGATCTTGCCCCGCTCCTCGGACTCGTTCCTGGGGTTGTACTTGCCCTCCTCCAGGCTGTTGACGCGGGACAGCACCTCCTTCTCCAAATCGTCGATCTTGTTTTGCAGGATGTCCTTCAGGTTGGTGCTCTGTCCGGAGGAGTTCATCCTGCTGAACTGCTGCGGGGGGGCGGACACGAGTGGGGGTGGGGGTGGGGGTGGGGGGGGGGGGGATGCGTTAGGTCCGCGCTCCCCCGCGGGCTCCGCGCTGTGCGGGGTTCGGGTGCGGGACGCGGGGTACCTCCAGGTTCTCCAGTCGGGTTTTCAGGGACTGCAGCGTCTGCCCGAGCTGGCTGAGGGTCTCGGCGGCCGGAGCCCGGGACAGGTCCCCCATGGTGTTCTTGGAGAAGCCGCCCTGCTTCTTGCCCCCCCCGCCGCCCTTGGGCTCTCCGGGCAGCGCGTCCAGCACGCTCTGGCTCTCGCACCTGCCCAGCTTGGCCGTCAGCTCTCGGATGGTGTCCTTCTGGTTCATGATGGTCTCTTTCTGCTGCAGCACCGTCTCCCGCAGCTGCAGCACGGTGCTCTTCAGCTCCTCGGCCGTGCCCCCGCCCGGCGCCGTGGCCGCGCACATGTCCCCGTCCAGCGGCACCGAGGTGCAGATGAAGCGCGTCTGCCCGAAGCTCTGCGCGCGGCCGCGCAGCGCCGACAGCGACAGCAGCAGCGCCAGGGACAGCGGCAAGAAGCGGGGCAGGGCCGGGGGAAGGGCCGGGGGCAGGCAGCGGGGCAGCGCGGCCATGGCGGGGCCGGGAGCGGGCTGGGCTGGCGCCGGCTCCGCCGCTCTCCGCCGGGCCCACTGCGGCACGCGGCCGCTCTTATAGCGCCCGGGCGGGGCCGCGCGGCCTGACGTCACGGCGCGTGGAATCCCGGCCGCGAGACGAGGGGGGGAGGTGGGGGCTCCCGGTCCCGCGGGGGTGAGCGTGAGTGAGTGTGAGTGTGCGAGTGAGTGCGCGCGGCCGCGTGTCGGCGCGTGGGTGCGCGGCGTGGGGGGGGTGAGCGCGCGTGTGCGCGGGGGGTGTGCGCGTGGGCGTGCCACGGGGCGGGGGTGTGTGGAGAAGTGAGCGTGGAGCGGCGGAGGGGGAGTGGGGGGGGGGGGGGGGGGGTTGGAGCCGGGGGTGGGTCTTGCGCGTGTGCGGTGCGGGGCCGCGCAGTGCCCGCCGCCCTACGGGGCGCGGCGTGGCCGTGGGTACCGCGTGTCCCAGAGCCCCGCGGCCGCCGCTTCCCCGCGCCGCCGCCGGAGGGGTCCCGCGGGCCGCACGCACCCGGGGATGGGGGGGGGGGGGTGGGGGGAAGCGGAGCTGCGGTGCCGCCCGTCCCAGCGCCGGGCACGCGGAGCTGCGCGTCCCCGCGGCGAGCACGGAGCCGCGTCCGTCGGTTTTGCCGTCGCGGTGCGGGGCTGACGCGGTTTCCGATGGCACCGGGCGTGAATTGGATCCTTTCGGCTCGGTTCGGCGCCCGCCCCGCCGAACCTGCACTGCAGCAGCAGCCCGTATGGCTGGAGCGTTTCCATAATGCCGAGTTATCCCGTGAAATGTGATGCAATTAATTTTGATTAGTGAAGTGGGTCAGGAAAAGACAAGGTCCTTCAGGCCGCGGGGATGCAAAGGACGAAGTGCTGCCGCTGCTGGGCCTTTCCCCTCCCCCCCATCCCCCCTCCCCCCATCCTCCCCCCCCAGGATGTGCCATCCCCCCCCCCAGGACGAGCCCTCCCGGGCTGGCACATCGCTCCGTGAGTCACTCCGTTGCCTTTTTATCGCATGTGCTCACCTGCCCCCGAGCTCTGTGACACCGCCGTGACACAGAGTGCTTCCTGCTGGCAGCGCCGGGACACGAGTGGCTGGCAGAGCTCGGGATGGTGCCAACGCTCCAAAAACGCAAAGTGACCTCGGGGTCACAGGGGCTGCTCACCCGGATCCTTCCCAGAGCCGCTGCCCTCAGCTCGGAGCTGCAGAGCCCGGGGGGAGCGCAGAGCGCTGCGTGCTTTGCTTTAGGAAATTCGTGGAGGGGGGGGGAAGAGGGGGAGGGGGAGAAATAATAATAAAAAATCTGCATTTCCCTCTAGGTTCCTCACTTCTGGCTTTATTGCAGTGGTTCGTCTCCTCTTCTCTGCTCTTTGCGCTGTTTGGATGCGGCCAGCCTGGAGCAGAGGGGTGGGTGTGAGTTGGGGGGGATGCTGGGCACACCGGGCAGGCCTCTCCCTTCCTCTGCTGGTTGGTATCTTTCCCCTGGACAAAGGGATGCTGTGGAAAAAGGCTGAGGAGACTGCAGGTCCGTGTGGCAGCAGTGCAAACTGAAAGCAGCGTTCCTGCAGGCAGTGCAGATCCGGTGGTGTAAAGCGGCTCTGGGAGGCGGCCGAATCCGTGCCCACTCCTGTTAACATCCGCGTGCTGTTGACAAAGCTGTTGGTGTCACCGAACCGATTTAACTAGGGAGCTTTTGTCATCCACAGTGCATTATGCTGAGAGGAGACCAAGGTGACAGGTGCAGTAAAATAAACACTCTGATACTATGGTGATGGAGACCGTATAAATACCTGGATAGGAAAAAGAAAACAGAGCTGCGCTCCGACAGATAGGCACCGTAACCCCCGCGTCTCCTCGCGTGAAGGAGGGACAAGAAAATGTGATGGAGGATTCAGCTTTTCCAGAAGCACCGAATCACGCACGGGGATCTGTTATTGCTTTTGCAGATTTAGGAGCTGGATTGATAGGATGGAATAATGGAGCCCCTATTATTTTTAACTCTTCTCTCGCCTCTCCCCAGGCGTTCTCTGTGGCTGATTTATCGCTCTGTGCGCGGAAAGAGCTGAGCGCAGCGATCCAGGCCCCTCGGAGGTGCTGTGGTGCTGAGCAGGAGCCAGCAGGAACATTTGTGTCCGTGATTCGGAGGGTTTGGGGCAGTCTGGGGCACTCCCCCCAGGGCCAGCAGTCCCCTTGGGCCAGCACGGGCACAGCAGCCTCGTCCCCCTCTTTGTGTAGGACCAGCAGAGCTGCAAATGCGTAAAGGGCGTTTTGGAAGTGGATCTCTGTGATCCCAGGGGCTGTGGAAGCTCTCTCTCCTGTTGGTGGAAGCGGCCGCACACAAGCCATCCTCCCCCGGGGGGGAACGCCGATTCCGCAGCTAAGTCTCCTCCGTGCAATATGATCCATTATGGGATGGAGACAGCTTTGCGATGGGAAACGGTAATGGGCAAAGCGAGAAGCGCAGCTCCCGGCGTTGGTGCCTCTGGGGGATGGCAGAGCCAACATCCCCAGGGCTCATTGCTGCGGCCCCGCTCCTCCCCGAGCCCAGATGTGGCACGAGGACGGGTGCTGGGAACACAGCGAGGGCAGCAGCCAGGTCTGTGCTGTGCCACGCGGGGTGGGCCGGAGCCCCGCGCCCCGAGCAGCTCGGTGAGGGCACGCTGAAGGCTGCAGAGCGGCGCGTATGCAGAATATGTATTTTTAATGCCTTCAGAAATTTACGGATCTCATTAGGACAGCCTGAGCGGGGTGTGCAGTGAGTGCAAGCGCACCGCCGGTAAGATGGAGTATTCCCTCCTGGAACAGACCAACACTTTGGACTGGAGTTCTGAAATCTGCTGCATTTTGCTGCAGTCTTTCTTTGCAGATCTCTCCCTCTCCGTTCCTCTCTGTCTCTCTCTCACACGTTCGGTCTCTCCTCCTTTTTCCTTCCCTCTCTTTCATTGTTCCCATCTCAGAAGTCAGTTTCCTCCTGAAACGCCTGACATTTACATCAGTGAGAACGAGGAGTGTGCTCTTTGTGCCGGCACATCAGCGACGCTATAGGGGCACAGGTCCTTTCATTACAAATAATTAATTTAACCATATATTGCATAACATCCTAAAAAGCTTTCTGGGGCAATCTCACGCTAGCTGGATGCACAGCTCCTATCAATATTACATTACATTTGGGTACAACCGTTATGAAGTTTCATTAAAAATTTAATTTGTGGTTTAAAACTGCAGCGTTCCCTACAAAGTGTGGCAGAGAAACCGTTCTGGCTGCTCGAGGTGTGCTCCTGCATCAGCCAGGACTGCAGGAGAGCTGCAGCAGGGGATGGGGCTCAGGGTGGTGCTGGCACACACCAGGCATCACTTGGCAGTCAGCAGAACTGTCCTACAGCACGAGCTGGGAGCCGGGGGGGACTGGGGCACGCCGTCATGTTTTGTTAATGACGTTCTGTCGCGACTCTTCGGCAGAAGGTTTGAATGGAGGGCAGATATGGAGCATCCCACATCCGCCTCTCCTTTTCGGAATTGATTTGTGCAGTGGCTTCTGGCCCTCTCTGCGCGCACGCCAGGAGGACCAGTGGCTTCTCCTCTGAGACGGTCCCTCGGCTCATTACTGACTGGGATTTCCCATGGCAGGAGGCAGTGTGTGGAGCTCCCTGCCCCGTGGGTCTGTCCCCTCCTGCCCCTGTCCTCCCTGCACGGAGCCAGGCACAAACTGTGGCTCTGTCCCCTGCCCAAGAAAGGAGGGGAAATCTGTGACAGGCGTGGGGCATTTCAGCAGCCTGCACGGTACTGCTGCGTGCTCGAGGTCTCTGCTCAAGATCACTTCCCCCTGCAGCAGAGAGGATAATAATGGGGAGTGGGTTCCTAAATCCTTTAAGCTTCTTTGATAGCTTCAATATTTATCCGTAATCCTGCTGGCGCTCCGTGCAGAAACAGCCAAGGCCTGGTCCCACCTTGCAGCATTCCCTTTCCCCAGGAGGAAGGCAGGGCGGGACGGGAGGGAAACATCAAAAGCCACAGACACAGTTGTGCCCCAGTTTCTTCCTGCGATTACTGATTATTTTGCACAGTCTCTTGCTCTCCTTCTCCCACGCTCTGTGCTCTGTTATGGTAATGTCTGTGGAGGCTGGGCATGCCTCTGTGCCTGAAGGGAGGACGGACAGATGGCAGGACGGCTCCGAGGGGGTTCCGAGCATGTATGGGGTGGGGGTGGCTCGTGGGTGTCCGTAGGTCTGTGCACACAGGTGTCCTGGGAGCCCTGAGCAGGAGCTCTGCCTGCACGTGGGGAGGAGCTGGCAGTGAGCTCTGCTGGTGCTGGAGGGGCAGCTGCTGTCTGTGCCACAGCCCGCACTGGTGTTGGGGATAACTCGGAACGCTTGTGCTAAAATACAGCAAGGCTTTGAAGGAAGGATAGGCAAAAATGCCACAATGCAGTAGGGCGCCGTTGCATCTGCCTGCTGTGGGGCATGGCCCTGCCCTAAAGCGTGGCTTTTAGCAGGGGAGAGGAGCTCTTATGACACTGAAGATTCTCTGCTGGCAAGGATGCCATTAAGGCTGGGTATGTTATTGATTCCTCTTCCAAGATACAAGGCTCAAGAAGCTGCAGACAGTGGGCGTAACTGGAATGGCCCGGGAGCTGCTTCTGGGCAGTGAGCAGAGCGAGAGACTGCGAGCAGAGCTGGCACTTCCCAGGCTGATGCTGCAGCCAGAAGCAGGAGCCCAGCGAGGCCACAGCCGGCACCAGGACGGGCAGTGGGGATGGGAGATCTCCAGGAGGTGAAGAACTGCAGAGCTCTGGGCTCCTCATCGCCTCGGGGCGAGGGGGGGTGCGTGTTTCTGTTGGTGTTTCTCACAGTACTTCGCACTTTGCTTTGAGAACTGGATGCCATCCAAACTGGAGAACATCAGCACTACCTTGCTCTGATTCAAGTACAGTAACAACGCTGCCTGTGCACGGTCTGTGGGTCTGAGTGCTTTCTGCTGTGATTTCGGAGGGCCTTTCTGCATGGCACGTGCAAAATAAATGATACTGCAAACCAAGACTACACTAGCTGCACTGCACTGCTTCCAAGGACTGAAGCTCTTGGCATGGTCCTTGGATGCAGAGCGAGCTTCTCATGCTTGCCACATCCTGAGTGCTCAATCAGCAGTTTAATGGGAAGTCATTAGTGTACTATAAATTCATACATCAGATTTATGTAGCGCTTATTTTACCACGTAGAGACGCCTTTGCTTTCCAGCTGTATGGACGTTCCCCTGTGTAAACGAGAAGCTGGTGTATATATTCATCCTGCATCCATTAATTACAGCAAGTCTAGTCACATCATCTCTTAGAAACCTGCTGGAATTTCAGCAGCAACACAGCAGCCATCAAACCCACCCCAACCTGGAACGTCAGTGCTGACCATTGTGTCATTCTGCATCGGGAATTTGAGTCTGAAATGTCCCAGGCATAAGGAAGAGGTTTCAAATGGTTTATTTCAAGGGAATGGAATGGTGCTCCTTCCATGGATAATGATATTTCTTAAGTGTAGGAAGAGATTCTTGCCATTTTTGCCATGAAAAGGATGTTAGTGGGTAACACTGTGTGGGTGAGCCTGGGCTGCACGCTCCATTCCAGGTTTGTTGTGCTTGCATCCAGGTCTCTTGGCTGTTGCCTCCTTTTTGCTCATCAGAAAACCAAACCTCTGTGGTTCTGACTGAAGCAATTTCTGTGTGGTTGTGCCGGGCGTTTCCCAAGGCCGCTCCAATTGCCAAGCTCAAGAAAGAAGGCAGAGTACAAGGAGTTCCCAGCAACATCCTGTGAAATGCTGAATTGCTTCTAATGAAGCAGCTCTGCTCCAGTTAAAGGGAGTGTCGAGTCAGGTCTGCGCTCCGCAGATAGGTGCACTTGCAGAAAGGTGTATCAGCAAATGGGTGTTCGGTCGGAATGCTTTTGACGGGCTCGGAAGGAGCCAGCAGAACTCACAGCTTTATTTCTGGTGCACTGGGGTTGTTCTGTCGCTGAGTCAGAACTGATAGGATCTATAGCAGCTACAGAGTGGTTAAGGAAACGTTTCTGCTCTTAAGAATGAGAAAACCAGTGACTGTCTGCTGAGGTTACATCTATCATGTGTTTTTAAACACACATAGCCCGATAACCCAGCAAATTACCCACCCTGCGAAGAGACAAAGGGAGATAATGATAACAAATGAGCTCACATTTATGTAATGCCTTTCATGGAGATGGATAGTGAAGTGCTTTGAGAACTCTATTAACGCATTCTACAAACTATCTAATCTATTGTATCCCCACACGTATTGAGCGCAGCTTCACTCAGGCTGTATGAGAAAAACATCTCCATTAAGCAACCAATTTTTGTCAGTCTGCAGAGTGGTCATTTAAACCCCCGCAGTGGGAGCAGGAGTGTGGAAATCTTTAGGTTTGGCAGTGACCCGAAGCCACCTTTGGGGTGAAATGCAGCTGTTTCTTCACAGTCCAAATTACTTCCACCTTCTTTGCTACCAAGAATGTCAGATGCACACATTAACTAAACTCTACTGCTGCTGGTGCACCAAGAAATACCCTTTGGTAGTTCATCAGTGGCAAAGAGAAAAGATGGAAGCCACGGTTTTTCTGCTTTGTGTCACTGCATCACCTCTTCTCTCTCTCCACTTTTCTCAGTGAAATATTTCCCCTGGTGACAAACCGCTGCTTCCACTGAAAGGGCAAGGGGAGAATTTTGTCCTAGTATTTATTCTGCCCTTTTCAACAGGGGAAGGGGAGGGAATCCTGTCGTACTCCTGGTTGGGCCCTTCCAACTGAGACAATTCCACACAGAGCTGTGCTGCACCTGGCAGGCTTAGCTCCTGCACAGCGTGCGTTTCCCTGCCCGAGTGGATGTGTACCTACGGAGAAGCAAGTGAGGAAGAGGATGCCACGGTGGGAGCACACCTTCCAGTTCTCTTCCTCGCAGAGGGAAATCACTGGGATTCTTTTACAAGACGAAGAGTCAGTCTCATGAACTATTTCTGGATGTGTATTGGACTTGGCACAGAACCACCCCCTTCCCACCTCCTCCCAGGGCCGTCCTCCCGGGCTCCACTTCCCGCTCCCACCCTCTGGTCTCTGAGTGGCATTTACTGCAGGGAGATGATCGGGGAAGTCTGTGTGCTGCACATGCATAAATAATAGAAATGATATCAGGCTTAGTTAAAAATAGATATTCTTCCTGATAAATATTTTACCTACTGTCTTTAGGATATAAAGCTTCCCCAACTGAAGTGTTAAAACAAACCTTGTTGTTAGCCCTAAATGCAGAAGGCAGCCGTGGCAGAGGCTGTACAAGCAGTGTCTGTGTGTGGGGAAGGTGTGTTTGCATGAACACAGATGTGTTTGCTGTGGAAGCCTTCAGAAGAGCAGCCCTTTGACTAAGGATGTGGACTTTGAACCCGATTTCAGCTCATTTGGTGACCTGCGAACGCGGCTAATGAAAATTATAGATAAAATCTCCTGATGTTTATGAATAACTCTCTCCTTTCCATACTTTTCTTCCTTCCCACCAAAGAGTGGAATTAGAAGCAGCTGGCTGAATGGGAGCGAACAATGGACGCTGACAGGGACTGAGATAGGAGAATTTTTCATTAAAAAGAGTGGCAGGTGGAAGAATTTTTCAAAGTGTATTTCCAGAAGATAATCCCTCTGCATTTTGGTCTTTAGGACACCAGTGAATGGGGCTTGCTTGACATGGAATGTCTGTTCCCTAGATTCCCTAAGAACAAGGGCCTTACAGTGCTGCCCTAATCAAGAACAGATTTGTCAAACCTGGGTTCAGCTTTGTGAAAGATAAAAGCAGAGCTGAAACACAGAGATTTGAGATGTGATGAGAGTCCAGAATGGGGCTCAGCAAGTGGGGTCTGCCTGCAAGTATGCATGCGTGTTTTAGAGGGCTGCAAACCCAGCAAGGCAATAGGTGAGTGCCTAGAAGAGAGAGGAACCACAGGGTGAGAGGAAAGGCTAAAAGAACGGGGATTGTTTTGTCTGGGGAAGATGTAACAGAGGAAAATAAAAACAAACTTTTAAATTGTCTTTCATATATATGTCAGAGAGGGTGAAAGAGGATAAACTGTTCTCTTTGCCTGCTGAGGTAGGAAGGGAGCACCTGCTTTAATTTTAAGATGGAAATTAGCTGTCAAGAGCACGCAGCCTGGAGAAGGCAAGCAGTCTGTCATTAGAGGTCTTAAGAGCCTGTGATGCTGTAGAAATATGAACTAAACATTAAAAATAAATAAATCAGAACATTAAGAAAGCCCACACGTAGCTCAGCAGAAGCACACATGTAGCCTAGATGGTGTATTGGTGTATCCTAGTGGCACGGGGCTTGCCATGGTCTATTGGAATTGAGTAATGTTTTGCCTGCATAAAAGCTGCGGAATTTTCTCCACAGTGAGAGAGAATCCTGATCCTGAACTGTGGTGTGAGATAAAAAGAAGTTCAGGGAAAGGCTTCACTTCTAACAGCTATTTCTAAGGAAATATAAATGGAAGATTATTTATGTCTCCCTTTGGTCCCTGCCCTATGGAGACTGAACTAAGGTGAGTAGCTCTGATTAAAGCACATAGCTGCGAATGACCAAAGAGAGCCCCTGACCACTGTCCTGAGGGTTTGTGCTATCAGAGAGCAGATGCCGTGGGACCAACAGCTTAGCAGTGCTATTTTTGAATAAATCAACTCATCCTGATTTCCATCAAACCTGAGAAATTAGGAATTTAAATGGAGACTGATTCCCTGCTGACCTGCAGCATGTGTCCTTTAGGAAAGGATGTTTGTGAGGCTTACTAGGCGATCTAATAAAGCATGGATATTATTTTATTTATTTTTGTTTGATATTTACGAGCTCTGGGCAGTTTTCAAATTCCCTGTCATTAAAACTAAATGTTATGCCCTTTTCATCATGCATTTAATAGAAATAGTACTTATTTAGCGTGGAGGTTGTCATCCCACCTGGTTTTGGGCACTGTCAGCAGAGCAGTGTCCCCTTGGAGGAGGTTGGGGTGCTGGGGCAGGAGCTCACATGTGGGGTGGAGGCTCCCAGTCCTGAGCAGTAATAGGGAGTGCAGCTCTGGCATGCCGTGGGCACACATGCAGCAGTGTCCTAGCTCATTCCTGTCAATGCAGGCTGTATCTTGTAGCTGCAGGCACCTGTGGTATTTCACCATCTGTGGAACAACAGCAGCCTCAGAAGGCTCCCAGGGAGCCTGCCAGGACCCTGTTTTCCTGCAGGGTACGTGTCTGGTGCTCTCTGGCTCTTCTGCAGTGCCCCAGTGATGAACCCAAATGCCAGGGGTAGCTGAGGCTCCATCCTGCATCACTGCACAGAGCCTGGAGGAATGTTTGTTGTACAGACTGTGAGAGGAGCGGGGCACGCATCTGTTCCCTTGAGAGCAGCACAGAGCTTTGGGGTAGCCCCTGAAATGAAGGGGTGGGACGTGAAATAAAGGGGTAGGGAGTGTCAGAAACATCTGAGATAATTTTTAGGAGACAGGATCTCTGGTGAAGAGATCGCAATGGCAGGCATCTTGCCAACAGGAGCACCTCTATGGGACTGCCATTACAGTTCTTATACTTGGTCTCCCCTTGCCCCCTGCCCTGCTTCCCCATTGGCTGGCTATTCCAGGTTCACATTACCAGATTCACGTTTGTGAATTAATTCTGAAGCTTGTTAATTTATATTCTACCTTGTGCCAGCGAAGGTTTACATTTTTAAACGCCATTCTGCTCCTACTGCCTCTTGCTGGCACCAGTCACCATCCTGTTGTTTCCAAGGTGTCTCAGGACTTTTCTTATCATATTTATGGGGCAATTCCCTCCCAGACCTCTTCCCTTCTGTCCAGAGATGGAGTAGCTCTCCTTGTGCTTCTCGTCGCCCTTCTGGGTCTTGGTGACGGGGCGGGGATGTTCCTTTTGTTAGACAAAGAGTACTGGAGGGTGCCAGGTCCTCCTGACGGCTCTTCAGAGCTGAAGTTTTGCCCTCACTTCCTTGGGCATGGCACGCAATGAAATATTACATGTGTATTCATACCGGCTAGGCACAAATTGTCACTAGCCGTACCCGTATCAATTTACAGCCTTCGTTCCTGATTTCTGCGGTGCTAGATGGCCACACGGACCACGACATACACTATCATTCTCGGGCAGAAACACTCCATCCCCACAGGCAGCGGCGGGCACAGCTTTGCCGGGGATCAGCGCTGACACCTGGCCCGGCTCCCCACCAGCCACATCCAGCACACAGCTGTGCCCTTCAGAGGTATTTGCCCTCGCAGCATCTCGCTGCGGCCGGCCGGCACACGCTCCTAATGCCGTCGGCAGCCGGGATTAGCGGCAGCGCGGAGCTGAACGCCGGCGGGACGGAGCGGGGAGGGGGAGGGCCCGCTCCGTCGCCGTCACCATGGCAACCGCGGTCGGCGCGGCGCCCTCTGTCCCTCGCGGCGCTCCGTAGCGCGGTGCATTGTGGCCCGGGTAAGATGGCCGCGTCCTGGCCGCGCTGCTGAGTGGAGCCGCTCCGCCGGTGCCTCGCGTCGCTTCAGCCCTCCGCTCCCGCTCCGCCCGCTCCCGCTCCGCCGCTCGCCGATCCGCTCGCTGCCCGCCGGAGCGCGAGGGAGCGCGGAGCCGCCATGGGCCGGACGCGGCTCCCGCCGCAGCGAGCGCGGGGCCCGCGGGGCTAAAGGCGCGAGGGGAGGCCCGGGCCCCGCCGGCAGCTCGGCGCTCCGCGGGGCCGCCCCGTGCCCTTGGCCGTCCTCGGCCGCTCCGCCGCCCTCCGCCCGCCGTGACCCCGCCGCGAGCCGGGCCGGGGGGTGGGGGGGGGTGCTGCCGCTCCCTCGGTGCCCGGAGCTCCCGCCCCGATGGAGTCCGAGCTGCTGCAGTCGCCCCTCCTGGGGCTCGGGGAGGAGGATGAGTCGGACCTGACGGACTGGAACCTGCCCCTGGCCTTCATGAAGAAGAGGCACTGCGAGAAGATCGAGGGCTCCAAGTCCTTGGCGCAGAGCTGGAGGATGAAGGACCGGGTAATGGCCGAGGGCGGGAGGGGGTGGGCAGGGATGGAGGAGTGCCGCCTGGCCCCGAGTGGGGCTGGGGCTGTCCGTCTGTCGGGGTAGCTCTGTCTGTGCGCCCGCTGTGCTGGTGCTGGGGCTGCAGACAGGTAGGAGATGTGCAAAGAGCTTTGTTGGGTTCCATCCGACTCAGGGGATGCTGTGGCAAATACATACCCATGCTCACAGTAACGCGCTCTCTGAATATCTCCCTCGTTTGAGCTCCTTAAGTGGGACTGGATGTCGTTCAGCGGAGGCAGTGCAGTCAGTGAGGGCTCACAGGGCGCTGGGGTGCAGCACGAGGCACAGTCGTTACACTTGTTTAGTGGTGAAGGTGCAGGAAGCGCTGTGGTTTTGAAGTTTGCCACCAGCGTGTTATGTGCAATATAAAATTAAGGTGTTCTCTGTGTGTGCGTGAGAGACAGGAAACGGCTTGTGTGATTGTGGAGGCAGAAAACAGTTTTTAAATGAAGTACTTGCTGTGTTATAGAACGGTGGTTCTCTTATGTGTGAATATATTGTGAGTGATACTGATAAAGCCAATGGCACCTGACTGTTCCTCTTCAGGATGCTTGGACTGGGAGCTGTGTCTGTGTCTCAATTTAGCTTAAGTTAAAAACAGATAAACATACAAAATACCAGGGAAACATAAAGGATAATCAGCTGCACTCCTTCCGTTCATGGAACGGGGTTAGGGTTAGAGGATTGCTGGGGTCTCATGGTTGTGATGTCTGCATGTTTGTGTGTTTACGTGATTGTTTTGTGCATGTGTGACCACATCTCTTCTACGTTTCCAATTCCTTTAATAATACTCTGACTTTAACTTGAGATCTGCTGGTGAGAGTCCTTCTTGTAATTTCTTTCCAGAGGCATTATGACTGGGAATGTGGATGCTGTACGTTAATTTCTTAGAGGGGCATTCATGTGAACAGATCTCGAGTGCTGGGGAAGCACTGGCAAAGCCAGAATGATCTCAGTGGTCATGTACTGAAAATCTGACTCGGCGAATCACAGATGTTCATTCAGAGTCCAATTTAGATGAGGCACAGAACATTTTGTAGGAATGCTTCCTTTAAAGGGTTTTGGCATGGAAGCAGTTTGCTCTACTAGACTGTGGAGGTGGGATGAGACTGCTTGTCTATTTTAGCGATCCTGCTGCCTTCCTGTGGAACTTCCTGTTCACTTATTCGATGATGTGCAGAGCTGTCTTTTTCTAAATTGGGAATGACATTGGCTTGCTAATCAATAGGTTACAGCGTGAGCGTGTGTAAAGAGGTGGTAGTAATCAGCTGCATTTGTTGTAGTGCATTTCATGTGGCTGTTAAAGGGAATCGTCTCAGTGAAGAGCAGAGCAGTGGTTGCAGCACTCCGTGCCTGTGAGGCTGCGGTTTCTTTTTCTTAGAGTACACGGTGATGTGAGTGGTGCACGTCTCACAGAACAGTGCTCACTGTGAAACAAAGTCAGACCCGGAGTGCATTCATCCTTACGGAGATGGAGTATGGCTTTTGTGAAGTAAGAAAGAAGAAGCAAGTTGGAATGTTTCTGATTATCCCTTATGTTTTCACTGTGAGCTTGAAACAACTTTTCTTGATATCAGAATCAGTAGTGCTGTTCATGTGTCACCGTGTATTTGAACAGCTTTACTGGGTACCATTTGGACAACTATGCCATTACGTACAATTGCTTCTCGTTGAAGAGCACTTCTTTTTTCCATTCCTCCCTAATTCACCTAACTGTTGGGTTATGCTCTCTGGCTTTTGAGACAATCCCTCTTGTTGTGTTACAGCTGACTTCAGAAAGGCACTTCTTCCTTTTTTCTTTCTGTAGAGCATTACAGCTCAACCATGAGAAGTTAGTGTTGTAGCCGTGGGAGTTTTGGTCAGCACTGGAGGGTACTTTGTTGCACTCCCTATTTTGTTGCTTCCTTTTCTGATCCTTGCCACCTTCTTCAGGACTGATTCACCTCCAATGTGCTTTTCTCTCTTCCAGATGTTACTGAAATACTCGGAGAGGGCCGGAGGGGATGTACCTGTTATCTCTTGATGTGATTTGAATTCTGAATTTGATCAATTCACCTGTCAGAGCAGAGAGTGAGCCTATTTTAAAGAAGGAAGGTTGTTTAGCCAAAACAATCCCATATTTGCTAGAGTTGCAGGTAAATTTGTGGCTTTTTTTTCCCCATGAATCACAGAGAAACTGCAGGCAGAGGCTGGCTCTGCCCTTATTCATCATCTTGAGCTATGCTGTGCAGTGATCCTAACTTCCTACAGGAGATGATTCCACTAAGATTTGGGAATGGAATTAATTACTTTAATTTTTTTCATCTTCTTCCATTCCTCTTTAAACCCCAGAGTTTATAGGAACTCGAAGGTTCTTTAGAAGGCCAGAATCTAATAAGAGGGAAGAATCAAATAAGAAAGGTAATCAGTAGTAAATCTAGATAAAATAACGGAACATTCTCTCGCCCCTCTTTCATCCTTTAGGACTGTTCTGAAGACATTTAATCTTCCATCTCCTGCTTCCCTGGACTGCATATGCCATCAAAGTGACACTGCTTTGATCTATTATTTATTTAAGGAATATTTTTAACACAAGAGGGTTAGAATTATGCTTTGTATATTGAATTAAATCTCACAGCCTCAGTCGCAGTCAAGTCATGAAACTTGATTTAAATAAAAAGGTTTCAGATACACAGGGTTTTACTGACAAGTTGCTACTAAATTCAGGATATTTAAATTAAGCTATGCTGTACTTATATTGATTTCTAAAATAAGCAGAGAGCGGGAAAGCTGATTGTAATAGTTTCGCTTCAGCGTTTTGTTCCTGCTGCCTCATAACTTGCTATGTGAGAATTAAATCCTGCTTTTATGAGAAGAGGAATACACAATTAGGTTTCTATGGAAATGCAGATGAAGGCTGTGCTGCATACAAATGCTCTCAGCTCAGACAAGGAGCGTTTACCTGCCTGCCTGGCAGATGTTCCTGTGGCAAAGGAAGCCAGTGGAGTGAGGGGGGCAGCACTGGAAGCTCCTGCCTGTCGTTTCAGTTTGAACTCGCTGCCTTGGGTTGTACCTGGAGGCACTGGGCCTCTGAGGACTCTGCAGTGACAAGCAGGGTCCTGTTAGCCTGGGAGCTCATGTGTGGGCTGCAGCCTCCCCTTCAGCTTGGCTTCTTGCATCTTAGGCATTCATCTTGTGTTTTCTTATTCGTTTTCACACACTGTGTTTGTGCTTAAGGATCTCCTAACACAGGAAGCTAGCCCAGGATCTAAACCAAATGCAGCATAGTTCCTGTTCTCCTGCGTGAGGGTGAACTGGCGTGGCTGACTTGGAGCACTTCACTTGGGTGTTGTGGGGCAGCCCTGAGAGCAGTGGTGGCCGTGTATCCCTCCTGGAGCTGTGGCTGATAACCACTTTAGGTCAGTGGTGATAGTAGTTGTTGTTGCTGTACTGTGAGGGGTGCAAATCGAGCAGTAGCGTGAGGCACCGCTGGTGGACGGTTGTCTTTCAGAATAAAAACCAAAACAAAGCAACTCAGCTTCTCCCCACTCGAACCCCCCGCTGCAAGTAATGAGCACTGCCATCCCACTTATAGATCTGCATCTCCTCTTACCTAGAACAGAGGTCATTCTGGGTTAAGATGGTTTATATTGATTGAACAGAGCTGGGAAGCTTGCGCTGTTTCTACCGCTGCCGACAAATGTTCTTATCTCTAAGCAGAGAGAGCAGATTTCGACAGCTCTGAAGAGTGGGGCTGGTCATATTTTGAAAGAGAAAACTCTTGGTGTTATACAACAGAAACAAACACTGAAATCTTTAGCTCAATCTCCTATCCCATTGATTTCCCTGGTAGGGAGATGTATCTATAAGGTAGAGGTAATAATTCACTCCTATCAGTTACAGTTGTGTTCCTGGTAAGCTTAGATTAAAATCTGGAGGTGCTCTGCTACGTCCAAGCATCACGTTGAATTGTGTTTTTTTTATTCTGTAATTTAAGATAGGAGGTTTCGAGATAAAGCTTTGTGTCAGTGAATCTGACTTGCAGAATTTCAGAGACTACAGAATAAAAACATACTTCTTTGTTCACCTGCATTTAATCATTCTCCTTCTTCCCTAGTTCTCCAAGACCAGGGGACTGTATGGGGAATTGAGAAGTGAGTCCATTTTTGTAAGAATTGGCTTAAGTCCATCTTTAAAGATTGGAATAGGCAATGCATATATGAAGCACCACGAAGCCATGAATTTGCTATTTCTACTTCCTCTAGCTAGGTGGAGAAGAAAATAATTATTGCAAATCTAAAATTTTAATGGCTTAATACACAGAAATGTCCAGGAGTCTCGTTCCCTTAAATAGCTCCTGGAGAGTGCTTCGTTGTAATTATGTTTGCAGTATGAGTAATAAGCGATAGAAATGCAGTGTAATGTGTTGGAAATGAGCTGACGTTATCGCTTAGCAGAGATAATTTTAGAGTGGGGAGAGACTTCGCCGTTAACGTGGAATGACAGAAAATTACCTTTTTGCTCCATTCAAGAGAAGTGCAACGAGGGGATGAGCATCCAGTGTGCTGCACTTAATTAATGGGTGCGGCCAATCGCCACCACTTCCAGAAGCCCTTTGCTAATGCTTGGGTGATCCTTCGGTTTCTTCTCTCTGCTTCTGTGCAGCTGCAGGAATTCAAGGGCAGCTTGCTTCCATGGGGCTTATTTCCCTCGTGGCTCATCAAGGTTTTCTGGAGAGGTTTTAGGGTTTCCTCGTTTTTCCTCTGACACAGTGTTTTAATTCGCTGTTGCTGTGCCGGTCTACCACGCTGCTCTGAATGTTTCTGAAGATAACAGCACAGTAAGGCCACTGATAACAGAGATGATTGATTGTTCCTTGTAGCTTTGAGACACGTTTCCAAGTAATCACAACAAAGCTGCATTCACCCTGGGCCCTTTTGGGAAGGCAGCCTTGCCTGGCCCTGGCAGTGTCCGGGCAGGGGTCCTCCCAGTGCAGCTGTTCTGCTGTACCTGTGTCTCCTGGAAGCTCTGTGCCTCCTCAGTTTCTCCGTGCTTTCTTTCACCACATAACAAAAGGGAATGGATGCTGAAGACTGCTCTACTCCCTTGCATGTCTGTTGCCCTTGCTTAGCGACTCTGAGGTTGATTTGCATCGTTTCTTACCCCTTCTATGGAAGGAACTGCGTGAGATTGTTCAGCGAAAACACATTCAGCAATCTTTTCCCAGTCATCCAGGACAGCTGGGCTCATTAGGAAGTTGCTGTGTGCTGGTAGTTCTCAGGTGTTTTTGCCTTGCATTCATGCCCACAGCCCTCTCCACAGTTTCATTGAGCACAATAGCACCCATCTGTGAGGGTACCTTCAGTGGCTGAGGTCTCTGGGTCAGGGTGTGCCAGTTGCTGCTGTTCCCCATCAGGGCACAGCACATGCTGGTCTTGGAGTGGGTGAACAGAGCATGTGTGCATACCTTGGGCATCTCCTGGCAGCAGCAATTAACCTGCAGCTGTAAGGAGTGCTTTGGATGTGCACGGTGGAGCTGGTGATGCACGGTGGACGTGTCTGAAATCACAGTGCTCCTGAGGGTGGTTTGCAGCACGAGTGTGGGATGCGGAGCTCAGAGGAGGAAAAGAAACGCGAAGGAGGAGTCGATGGAGGAATCCTGCATGTGCTGTCACAGCAGGGCTGACCTTTGGGCTGCAGATGGCTGAGGGCTACCAGCAGAGGTGCTGAATTGTTAATGCGTGCTTTGGGTTTTTCTCTGCATTCTGCTATTTTTGTCCTGCTGGAGAAGCATGCTGACATTTCTCCATAACATCGCATTTCTTGTTAACTTTATATAAAGCTCCCTTTAAATGGAAAGCTCTTGTTTGGCAAGTATTACGTTGTGAGTGTTACAAATGAGGTGAAGAAAGATGACGAGGAGCGGTTCTCTCTAATGTTTTGGCACTGGGCCTCCCAAAGGGAAGGTAGCATTTGAAAAAGAGAGAAGTAACACGGATTCCTGGTGGGGCACCAGGCCCCAGCCCTGCAAGGAGCTGCCGTGCAGAGGGTCCTGTGTTGCAGCTTACCTGCAAGCATGTAAGATTTTAATTGAATGTGGGTGTGAATCGTACCCAGATTTTTATTCTGTTTTGATCTTGACCCTTTGCTGAGGAGGCACATTTGATACTGCTTTCCCTAGAAGCATGCCAAGTATTGTTATGCTTCATTTTTTAATTAAAATCAAATAATTTTGGGGGGGGTTTCTTTTTGGTAATGGATTTATTCTTGAAATGTAGAAAACTTCCACTGTAATTTAATGACAGATGAGCATGTCCTGATAGTTCCTGTGTTACAAAGTTTTACTTGCACTACAGAGTTCCTGGTAGTATCTTGTAAAACAGTTCAGAAATGTGAAAAGCATTATTCAGTGCATCAGGTTCAGTCTTTCTTTTGATTTGCAATGATTCAACGTCACTGATGTTGAACAGGAGTCAGAGAGGAGCATGGGCGAGCTGTAATTCTTGCTGAAGATGCGCTCTTTATTAGCAGAACAAATAGTTGTGAAATGTAATACTTTATGGCTCTTGTGGGGAGGTAGACAGAGGGGAAATAACCCCATTTATCTTTGGGATCAGTTAGGCTTAAGTTTTCATTACTGGCTCGCTGTCTGTTCTTGAGGAGAAATGCTTATTTAAAACACGGAACTTGGGAATATAAGATAAATAGTGGCTCATTCAGCATAAGTCACACATCAGACGTTACTAGTAAAATATTGAAAAACAAGTATTAGGCCGTAAATGGGAAACAATAAATAAATGAGACAGCTGATTGCTTACTGGGACGTGTTCTCCTGAGGTGTGTGTGCTGCTGCTGCGTTGCACTGTGTCCCATTGCTTTCCATGCTGCCCTCTGGCTTTGGGATTCCTGCTGGGGATGGCAGTGCTGTGAGACCCTGCAGCACCGTGTTCCTTCTGAAGCCTCATGGCTTTGCAATGGCCATGGTGCAGTGAGGGGGTCGTGCTGGGTGGCTCGGGGCTCTGCCAGTGCCATGGGGTGTCTTGTGCTACTGGTTGCATGGTTGGTTTCCCCAGCAAGTTGAGGGTATTGGGATCGAGCCCTGTGGAGCTCTCAAATGGTTTGGTTCCTTTTGAAAGCGAGGTCAGTTCTATAACACACAGAACTTAGGCTGCATGGGCTGAAAATTGTAAAGCTTTGGGGCTGTTCTTCCTTTTACTTGTGCTCAGTATCATTTTGTTACCTTGAAAATAATGCAGCTGTTTCTTGCAAACAACCCATGGTGCTGGGGCAGGAGCCTGGTGCTGTTCTGCGTGGGTCACAGCACTCAGGCAGCTCAGGTATTCTTGAAGACTTCTTTTTGTAGGCAAGCAACGTGAGAGATGTCAACAGCAAGTTGCTGGCACAGTTGGTTTTGGAAGGTAGCAGTTTGGTGTTCGTAGACTAAGTGAGGAGAAAAGAGTTGAGGATGAAAGAGCAGCAGGGAGGGAGGGAGGGCTGGGCAGGCCTCCTGCAGATGGCTCACTGCATGTGGGGGGGGTCTTGTGAAGCTCCCCCTCTTTGGCCACATAGCTGCACTGCTGTGACTGCTGTCACTTCTGTAAAGTGCTCCTCGTGCTAGGTTTCTGCTCCAGAACCCCCATCATGCTGCAGGACTTCCTTCCCAATGTACAGTTTTTTCCCCCTCTTGGAGTGAATAGTGTTGTTGTGCTCCAGTTTCTGCTTTCTTTATGAATTATACATTTGTGTGGCTCTAGCTCTCTGTATGAGTGTGCAGTTTGGGCTTTTTTCCCACTGTTCTCAATGGTAATGAGCACCGTGGGGAAGTGGGGCTGCAGGTGGCTGTGCTCCACCAGGTGCAGCACTTTGCCTGCTCTCCTTTGGTGCTGGGAGCATCTGTAGGTTCTGGGATGAAGGAGTTTAGAGAACGAAGCTCTAAAATAACCCTTTTCAAGTAATATTTTTAAGCTGCTATAGTGTTTAGTAATTGGTTCCGTGCAGCTTTTTGCTCAGAGTTCAGGGACCGGTGGATACCTTAGCTGCTTGTGTCAACAGCAATCTCACTGACTGAGGAACACAGCTGCAAATTGATCATGATGTGGTATATCCCCTTTTGTTTTGCCCTACGTATCTAAAACAGCACCAAATTTGGATGGGTATGATGACTTGAGCGGAAGTGACTATAGCAGAGTCTGAATTGTGTATATCGTTGTGTGTAACCATCAGATACCTAATGCTTCCCTTGGTCACTTGGGTGTTTTTCCTTTTATTACTTTTGGTTTTAATAATAGAAAGGACATAATATGTTCTAATATTGTTCAGTGACCCTGGATGGCATAATCACGTGTTTTAATGAAGTATTTCAGTTGAGCAGTGGCTAATTTAAGGGATGTACATGATATCCATTCCCATGTATAAAAGATACAACGTACAAAAATAGTAATGTAACATCGAAGTACTATTCTTGTGGAGTAAGTACTGTTCCATTAGAGCAGCATTCTACTGCTCTATTAAAAAATGACAAATGTAGTCTGCCTTGCCTTGCCTAAAGTACACCGTGTTAAAGAACCAATAACAAAGCATAGCTGAAACTCTTCCACATTTATAGTGTGGTAAAATCTCAATGTGAAAATGGATCCGTTTCCACACTGAGCGTGTCTTTTATTCTCTTTCCAGATGAAGACCGTTAGCGTTGCCTTAGTTTTGTGCCTAAATGTTGGTGTGGACCCTCCTGACGTGGTGAAGACCACTCCGTGTGCCCGCTTGGAGTGCTGGATAGGTAGGTTGAGAGCTGCCAAGCTCCAGGAAACTTTTGGCCTAACTGATACTGAGGTGTAACATGTGTGGCTGTCACAAAGCTGTGTGCTTCCTGAGCTTAGAACTGGGGTGAGCTGAAGGAAGTCTGCTGGGTGGTTTGTACGTGTCCATCAGTAACTGCTGCCATAGGTCATCTTTTCTGCTTTATTCAACATTGAGATGTTACAAAGGACAATGAAGAAGCTGCTAATTAGCTACTTACCCTTTTCTTTTAATTGCTATGGATTTATAAGTATCTAAGGAAATTTCTGAGCAGGTACATCTTTACAGCACTCTGCTCTGGGAAGGTTTAAAGTAACCCTGTGTCACAACAGAGAAATGTCATGACTTCACATTATTTTGAGGTGACAGCTCTGAGGCTATTTAAATTGGGAGTGTGAATTCAGAAGAGCTGGAACTATTCCCAGGAACCTCTTCCAGCAGTGCCGACACATGGGCTTTTTATTTTGATGCAGCGTTGGACTAAATTCTTAATTCTTCATTAGGAAGCAAAACATTTCCTTGGTTTTAACACTGCCTGATTTTTCAAGGTGAGGTAAGGTCTGAAATGATATAAAAAAGGAAATACCTCCTAGGAAACTAGGAGATTTGGATTTCGTGTAGGAATGGGGCACAAAGCCCTGTAATCCTACTTCCTGAGGTGCATAGAAGGCTGCAGTAGCAAATTAATCATTGTACAAAATAAACTTATTGAAAAAACAAAACCAGAAACTGCACAACTTTCAGAACATCTCATTTCTAACTTGCTTTATGAATCTGCAGCATCTCATTTTGTTTTTTTTTTTAACCAAAAAATGCTGATGACTTTATAGCAATTAAAAACCCATGAGCATGCACTAACAAATCCATCCAGTCAGTGAAGAGAACAGCTCCTCGTTTCTCACTTATACATGGGTAGTGAGTAAAGAGAATGAGGAGTGTTGCAGAGTCATTAAAATTAAGTTATTAGTGCTTATCATCAACAAAGAGAATTTTGAATGCAGTTTTTTAATTAAACTTTTAGTGCATGTCTGCACAAGTATTCATTTCCATTTCTGCTTGCTTCAGAAACTTAAAGCTGTGTAATCTCCAAAAATGTCCTGGTTTTTCCTTGCATACACCAGTCTTAAGAGAAGCTAATGGTGTGTATTGTGGAAGCATAATGTCTCTGCTGGATGTGGAAGACAGCGTGCAAAGTGTTCTGGGGCCGTTGCTGTCACTTGAGGCTGAGCTGCAATCACCAGCCTCTGCACTCTGGTAAAAAAAAAAGTGGCCGTCAGCATCTCTGCCAAAAGCCAGCTGTGCTTCCAGATGTGCCCTTGGAACATCAGGAGTGTTGTGGCTCTCACCAGAGCTCGACCGTGGTTGGTGTTGTGCAGTGCTGGTGCTGCTGGAAGCTCGGGGAGCTCTGTGCTGAGCTCGGCCTTGGCTCTGTCAGCCTCCTGCTGGCCTTGTGCACTGCCTGCGTGGGCAGCATTCACCGCTGTGAAGGCACTCCCAAGTCTGCCAAACTGTTGTTCAGCTCAAGGGTATCTACTTGAAACTTACCTTAAATATCAAGGGCACTGTCACGGTTCAGAGTGCCGGAGATTGCTGCGATGCATAGCCACACTTCTGAGATGTGTGTCAATGAGTGCTGAAGCTGCAAGGTCTGCAGAGAGGACTGAAGAGTTTGTTCTGTTCTGGTGGTGCTTCTGGAGCAGCAGCAGCAGCTAGGCTGAAGGAAACGTGCATCTTGAAGCCTGAGCAGAAAACTGACTGCTTGTGTTTGTTTTCTGCCTGGTAAAATGCAGACAAATCTATTACCTTAGATCGTTTTGCAGAAGAATTCTGTATTTTAAAGAAAATCCTGGGTTTGATGCATTAAAGAAATTCTGCTTTCATTGTACCTGATTGCGTTTTGCTTTTAATGGTATGAGATAGAATATTCATAAAGATGATATTAAAAACTTCACTGATTCAGGTAATTGCTTTTAAAATAATTTGTATTAACTTGCAAAGTATTAGCTTCTAGATTTTTTGGAAACTTGTTAAGTGTCAATTATATGGCCATGATTTTTGAATGAAGCACAGAAGCTGATATTTTACTTGCTGTGGATTGTAGTAATTATCTGGTGATATAATTAACTTTTTAAAACGGTTAAATATTTGATGATTTTTTCCTTGCTAAATGCAAAATTGTGCTTCATTTACTACCGTTGCTTCCTGCTTCAGGGGTTACACACTGCTGGGGATTTTTGTGTAAGGTGTTTCAACGTTGGTCATTATTTACTACAGAAACCTGACAGTGTTAACAGGAACAAGTGTCTTCTCCTTCAAAACGGTCGTATTGATTACCTTTTTGAGACCTTCATCCAAATTTGACAGGCTCTAGTGGTTTTTAATTTGGATGTGAGTGAATAATTTGAGTCTCCCAGGTTATAGATCTGAATTTTACCGAATCACAATGCGGAGTCGCTAAAGGCTCCAATGTGTATAGAAGTGGAAATAATTCTGTCCTCTTGACAAGCTGAGTGATTCATCTGTGGTCAGAAAGACTCATTTGCATTTTATTTCCTAGATCCTCTGTCCATGGGTCCTCAGAAAGCTCTGGAAACCATTGGTGCGAATTTACAGAAGCAGTATGAAAACTGGCAGCCAAGAGTAAGTATTCCTGGGGCTTTCCCTGCGAGCTGCAGGCGTGGTGCTCCTTCAGGCCCAGTGCTCAGCTCCTATTGAAAACTGAGCTGCATACCTGTTATGTGGCATGGTGTCTGGCAGCAGTGGTTGCTTCTGTCATCCATCCGTGTGAATCGACTCTTGCAGGCTGTCAAACCCTCCAGTTCTCTAGCTGCTCTCTCTCTTGGCTAGAGCTTAATTCAGTCATGCCTGGGATATTTGTTTTAAGTACTACATTCTACAGCTGAATTCTTAATTTATATTCTCCTGCCTTTATTGTTGAGATGTTCTCTGATCTCTGAGTTTGTGGTTTCCTCTGTAATAAGAATGTGTTTGCCCTCAGCTACTTCAGAAGTGTGTGTCCCACTGGTGACTGGAAGAAGTCAATGTGGTGCAGTCAGTAGCTGAGGAAGGCTTTTGGTTTTGGTGACTTCAGAGCTTGGTTAATGGCTAATTCAAACTATACAGAATTAGTACAGTGTGATATAAGCTTCTGTATAATGTGAGCTTGAGTTTTTGAAAGTAAGTGTGGCAGTGCTGGCTGTTTGTTTCCTGTTTGTAACAACTTAGTCTTGCTTTTGGGGGATGCATATTGCTTCTGGGTGTGTCAGTAGATAAACTGCACAAAGGTCTCCAGGAGGAGATGTTCTGTCTGCAGCATGCTTCAGGTAGATACAGGAATCAAGCTGTAGCATCATGCTCACGATTAATATTCCCCTGTACGTCTGTGTCCTTATCTGTATGCTGTAGGCAGTTTGGATCAGAGTATTCCCCTTCAACGTACCTGGAGTATTGACTACTAAAGCGTAAACTTATGATTGTAAACAAATAACGTGTAATCCAGACAGAAATAACTCCATTGAATGAGCTTGACTGTAGATTTGCCTTTCCCCTTATGGTGCAGCACTAATTGGAAGATCTTCATTTTAAGGAGGTATGGATAAGGGGACACTGTTGGATCTCTTCGTGTTTTCTTTCCCCACCTTTTCCATTCCTTCATAAAGGACCAGTACTTGTAGATAAAGGACGATTGGCTTTGGCATTATCTGCAGTAGCAAACAACTTTTTCCTTTGCTAGAGGCTGGGAATGTTTTTCACCAAAAAGGGTTGCTGGGCTGTGTGTGGCTCTGAACAGATGCTGGATGGTTATTGGTTGGGTGCATTGAGTCCATCCTCTGCTTTTTAAGGCAAACTTAATGGAATAATACTGCATTCAGAGCAGCTTGAACATAAATACATGTACTACAAAGTTCTTTACCTCTTACCTGTGTTGGATACTTCTCTGCCCCCTTATGCAGGGGTGCCCAACTAGAACTGGGTTTATCTTTCGTTAGCAGCTGAACGCATTACCTGAAGGAGACGTACTGCATTAAGCAGTGAGATGTTGGCATTACTAAATCTGTGGGTCATTCTCTACCAAAACACTCCAAATGTGGATGTTCAGCGGGCATACTTTTTTCCTAAAGTGTTTTGTAAGTGTGTTTATGTAAGAAGGGTTTGTCTTGAAGCATACATGGTGTATATTTAAGGCAGGATTTGCTTTTGCTTTATTCCTTTTGGTGCGCTGGCAATTTCCTTTTTTTTTTTTTTTTTTAATCTCTCTCTGCCAGCCCAGAGATTTGGCAGCAAATACAAACAGCGTCTGAAACCAAATAGGAAGAGTAAAACATCTTGATGCAAAGGTGACAACAGAGCTCTCTCTGCTCCTTAGCACCGCAGTCCGTGTTAGTGAGGAAGGAGGGCCGGGCGCCTGGAGGCAGCGGGTGCGTGCTGTGAGGGCTGACCTCACGCTGCCTCGTGGAGTTTGCACAAAGCACGAGGCAATTACCGAGCTCAGATGTTTGTGTGCAAGGTGCCTGCTTCTGAAGAGTAAATCACAGCCCTTTGAAACATTGCAAAGCTAAACACGTACCGTTTTATTGCACTCTACAGGGCTCTTGAGTTTTCTGCAGTAATAAAGAGAAGTTGATGTGCCATCTGCAATAAAACAATGGGAACATTATTGAATTTCCTAGACCTTTCATATAAATACTAATACAGCTAGTTTTGTCTATTTCTCAGTGTTTTGGAATGACAGAAGAATTGATGGAAAGAAGACAATCCTGGGAAAACTAAGCACTCTTAAAAGACCAAACCATTAAAATCTTCTGGAATCGCTGGTGTTACTGGTTTGTTACCTAAGCCAGGAAGTGCCTGTCATTGATATCTTACTGTGAATGCACAAATAGTGCTAACTGCTGGTAAATGGATCGTGTCAGTCCTTCCAGCAGTGCTTCTATAATAGATGTTGTGTGAGAAGTCCTATCATTGCTACCAGTGCAGCCCTTGTCTGCTTGTAACTGCAAGATGTTGTTCCAATAAATGCCCGTACTTGTTATGTACAAATAGTTCAGGTGAAAAAGCCTTAAAAGGGACAAGGATGAAAAGTCTTTGTTTCTGGGAGCTCCCAGGCTCCACAGCTGATGCATATTTCCCTTTAGGTCTTATCGAGCCCCTTTCTAAATAATTTATCAGCTTGCCGTGGCTTGAAGTATTTTTACTGATTAAATTTAAGACTTTGCTTTATTGTTGTGTAGCTACATAAATTTGTGTGCTGCAGGAGTAAAAAAAAAAACCAAAACACTTCAGACAGTCTTTCATCTGCAAAATACTGCAGTTAAACAATGTTCAGTCATCTCACTGCCATTCTCAAACGAAAATTTGAACGGGGGAAGGAAGTAGCAGATGACAAAGGTGCAGGCACACAGCGAAGAATTTATCTCTACAGAATTTTTCTGAACAAGTTAGAGCTCTTGCAGTTCAGTGCCAAGATAATTCAGGTGCCAGTGAACAGGTGGAAAGAAAAATAGGCAGTAATCCAGTATTACCATGTGGTCTTGAGTTCTGCTAGGTGCTGAAGGGGTTAAACGTGAGGGTAATCTGGAAAGCAGGCTCAATTACAGGGGATAAAGGGGGTTGCTTAAGCAGCTGAGAATGAAAGGAGGAAAAGGCAGTGAAAGTGAAGAGCAGGGACCCCCTGGTGCAGGTCTGGGAAACTGCCCTTGCAGTGGCTGTGCTTGGGGGAATCTGCAGCCTGGGTTAGGGGAGGCTGGGGGAGCTGGGGCTCCAGTTAAGGACCCACGTTGCAGACTGGGGCCTGCAGCATCAGGAGAGCACTGTGATAAGGGAGAGCCTTTAGCTGAGATAACGTGTTGTGTCGCTTTAATTGCCTGCAATAAAGTGTTCCTGAAGTTTCTTTTGGAGATTCGTGTGCTCACTATTTAGATAAGAAACTGATTGCATCGGAATGGTACTTCTCTTCTTCTGGTTTTCTTTTATTACCCTTTGCAGAGTGCTGCCTGTGTCAGGTGCAGCGCAGTAGTGACTGACTCGCAGTACTGGCAGTGAGAGATGAGTGTTTGTTTACAGCTTTAATTTTTGGCAACATTACATGTTGCGCCATTCAAAAGGAAGGTACTTTCCTTAGTTAAAAAGTCAACAGTATTTGTTTGCCAATAGGAAAAACAAAGCGAATTGATAGTGCTGCTGCAGTGAGATGCGTTGTGGAGGTGAGCAGCTCGTGTGGATCTTTGAGAGCAGAAGCGACTGTCGTGTAAGTCCCAGTTTACATCCACTTATTGGCACTTAGAGAACTTGTGTTGTAATGTTGTGCAGAGGCAGAGCAGAGGATGGAGAGGAGGAGGGTGCAGTTCAGCACTCTTTGCTGCCCCACATGGCATGCTGTGCTGGTTCCTCAGCACTGGTTGGAGGGAATGTGCTTTTCCACATTCTGCTGTACAAAAGCACCAATTGCCCCTTGTCAAATATGAGGTTGACCTGTGATTTCTGCCTTCATTCTTAGATGCCAGACGTTTATTTTTTTTCACCTCCTTGTAATGGACATCTCATTTCTTGACTTCTGGCCTTCCACAGGCGTGAGTTTCCTTGGTTTCCATTCCTGCATGCTTGCCTTCACGTCAGAATGGGGCTGTGTAGCCTAAGGCAGAATTGTAGGTCGAATGATGCACAGTTGGCATAATTCAGGATCTGGTATGAAGTAGTCTGGAGAATACGCTCATTAAATTTGCATGAAATTACAGCTTTTTTTTTGTCAGCTACGGCTTTTGACCGCTTTCCTTATTTCAAAACTGCCCAGAAGATTTTGCCTTTCTTTCATCACGGCCTATAATTTGACACTTCTGATTTCTGCTAGTTCAGTTGAATTCCAGTTGCCTTCCTGTACCAGGTGCTTTTTGCATCTGATAGAAACTTTCCCAGTTCTGCCATTGGAAGGTCAAAAAGCAACCCTGCTGTTTGTGTGTTTTCTGAACAGAGCTTAGATTAAGCAAGCTATCTCAGAGATGCTTACCTTCCTCCATTGTTTGTGAAGTGTGTTAACGCTGGGGGCAGAGGGCTTGCCTCATTTAAAATCAGTGCTTTACATTTTTTAAAACCTTTATTTTCCTGAGGGTTTGAGCCATGCTGGGGGTCTTTGCACAGCTAGCTCTGAGAAAGCTGAGGAGCGAGTGGTTGTGATTCCCCTAGGTGTGCTTTGGTAAAGCTTAATTTCCTTTTAATGGCACTACAGCAGCACACAGGAGCTGTGGTGTGGAGGAAGGCTCAGTGGAGCTAGGCTTTGGTTCTTGTGTCATGGGAGAGCTGTAGGTGAGCCAGTGAAGGTGCTGGTGGGGCATGAAGCGCCCTGAGCTGCTCTGAGATCCAGCAGACTGGTTCTGCTGGGATTTTGCTTCTGTGTGGGAACCTCTATCTCAAGCTGAAGGTCAAGTCTTGTGTGGAATTTGGGAATTTTACTTCCTCTGGTAAGCCACTTAATGGAGTGTGACGGGTTTGTACCTCTCTGAGTTGTAGCACAGTGAGATCTGCTGTTTGTTATCTGTGCAGCATCTGTTCCCCACTCTCCTTCCTGTCCTTTCAGGCCAGCGGCTCTGATAATTCTCTACTTCCCCTGGTGACAAGCAGCACCAGCAAAGCCAAAGAGCTTGAAACATTGCATCCCAAGGATTGTTTTATCCTCCCAGCTGCTTGCTTAAATAAAACAAAGGAAGAGTCAGTCAATTACAGTACTGATTTCTCTAATCCAGGTGCTACATTCTTGTCTCTATTTTTCTTCTTTTCATTTCCTCTTTTTTTGCAAATACATTCTCTTCACTAATGCTGCATTTCAATTGTCTCAAGACATTCTTATTAGTATTTCCTTATAGCTCCACCTGAATGGAACTCACTGGTGTGAAGGAGAAATGAAAATCCCTCGTAGGGGAAGGACTGGATAGATCAGGAAGGCAAGATTAGACATGCTTCTAGGAATCTTTTTTAGGGGGGAGGGAGCAGGATGGCTGAAAAGCAGGTGCTGATATTTGAGAATTCCTCCATCTGTAGCATCCCTGGTCACTGGGGACAGCATAAATGAGTGGTATGGGCACTGTCACACTGCAAATTTCCTTCTGGTCCTTACGCAGTACTCTTATCAGCCCTGTGATTTATATTAGAGTCACTTATTGGGCAGGCAGTGTCACATCTGAACTGCTTAGTCTCACAGATCTAGGGATGTTTTAGATACTTCCACCTCATTTAATTTACATAGTTGTACCCTTTCCTCACTCAGTTCAAAGAGGTGAAGTAATAGAGGAGCTTCTGCAGCAATGCTGTGTTGGAGAGGTGGGAGAACGTTGGCCTAGGGGAACTGAGAAAGTTGTTACTCATCCCCAGTGGGCACACCTTTCCTTTTTTAGCGTAGCAATAACTGAAATGTCAGTTGAGCTGTGGTTATAGATCTGTTTTTTTTCCCATACTGTTCACGTTGTGTTGAGACTCCTGGCAGTATATATGTCCAGTTGTGCTCAATTATGCAGGTTTTCAAATAAATTTTTGTCCTTTTTTTTTTTTCTCTCAGTCCAAAATCACATGGTGTGTGTTGCCTCTTGAAGCTTGCATCCACCAACGAATGATGGTCTCGGAGGAAATATCTCATACAATGCACAGAAATTATATGTGTATATTTTTGATGACATCTTCAAGGGGACAGTGACTCTTTCGTGTTCAGACAGAGCTTCCTCCTTCTCCCTTCTAGTCTGCTTCCCAGCAGGTTTGCCTTAATTTCAAAGGAAGTGCAGCCAAGATACTTGAGGATGATCATTTTAAGCTTCAACCTTTTGTGAGTGTTTTCTGTTGTTGATGCTGTTGTTTCCCTCATTAGATATCTTTGGGCTTTGATACGGTTTCTGAGGTTTCATTCCTTGCATTGCTTCCCCCTGCCTAATTAATTGCTAAGTTGCCTGCTGCACATCAAAGGTTGAGCATTTCCTAAAGAGTAACTAGTTAAGCATGAAAACTAATTGGACGCATGACCTAATTATTGGTCTCTCTCTGACTCATACTTTTCCTTTATTTCTGTCGGATTTTTCTTTTAAAACAACAACACATACTAATTGCTTCTGCGGAAGAAATATTACAGAGTTGCAAAAGGGAAAGCGCAAAAAATGTGTACTTGGTCTCCCTACCCTGGAGATGTAGGAACGTGTTTTTAGAAGGAAAAAAAAAAAAAGAGGGAAAAACCCAACAACGCTGTGACCTTGTTTAACAAAACTTGGTTTCCCTCTGAGGACTACGTTTGCTGTTTTTATTTCCCAACAGCCTCCTGCATTTGGCAGCTATTTTAGGCTCTGTGAAACTTTGCTGTATCAATCCTTTGCTGTCTTGTTTAAGATTAACTGTCTTCAGCACAAAATGGCTTTTTTTTTTTAATTTTTATTTATTTCTGGAAAGAAGTTCCTCAGAGAAGAGGGGTCGACAAGTATAAGTGCCAAAAGCAATTATTCCTGTTCTTATTCCATCTGAAAAAGTGTTGTGCTATCACAGTGAGTTTTGTATTAGCCCTGTGCTGTTTTTGTAAAGTACCAGAGGAGAACAAGTAGTTCAGCCAGAAAAACAGAACTTGTGAGGGTAATCGATAGCGAATGGCACCTTCCTATGTCCTGTGAATGTGAGGAAGGCTGTGGCACATCCTGGTGAACAGAGGTGCTGGAGAGGTCAGGCAGTTGAACGAGGTGGTCTTTGGAGCTTCCTTCCAACTGAACTGTTCTGTTCTTATGGGAGGAAGAGAAGGAAGCCCGAGGTGGAAACAATAGGTACAGGTATGGGCTGGCATGAAGGCGCACGTTCTGAAGCTGTAAAGACAGAGCAGTCATATTAAGCTGTTTTGGGGCTGAACCGTTACTGCGTGGCAGATCAGCAGTGATCTGGCATTCTGGAGCAAAGTCAACAAACCTGCAAAATCAAGTTAAGTGGGGAAATCCTCTGGGTCTTGCTGAAAGCTGCAAGCACTGCAGGCAGGAGTGACCTTGAGGAGAGGAGTTGGGCTGTGGCTTTCTCTGTGCTCTAGGTCTTGAAAGGTAAGTTTGAATTGTAACGAAAAGGACTTCTAACTTGCAAGCAAACAGACTTCTTGCATTTTATTGGAAGAGTAATGCACTAATGTGACAGCTTAAGTAGGAGAGCTCTCTGAAATTACCAGATTTCAGAGTCAGTAAACTGCTCAGGCTGCTGCTGGGCGCTGATCCCTGCCTCAGGTGTGCTCTGTGAGGGAGAGCTGCCTCTGATGTGGGTTTCCTTTATGTACCACCCAGCACCTGAGCTCCTCCTAGGTCTGAAATCCTCTATTTGAATGCAAGAGTTCAGCAATGGTGCTTTTCCTTGTATTAGTTTCCACTGTCTTCTGACAGTAAGATCCGTTCTGATGCTGTATGCTTCCTCTTTATTTTTGTGTTGCATTTCCTCATCAAAATGAGGCCAGAATTGGCAGAGGAGCAAGATTTCTGTGTGCTAGAGTGCTTCCATATGACCATTGTACTCTTAACGTCTGTTTGTCGCAAGATGCAAAGAAAGACCTGATATTAGAAAGGCTTCTTGACAGAGATAAGCAGCTCTGCCTGCGCAAATCTGATTAGCGCTTTTCTGTAATTACCACCCAGCTTCCGTGTGACCTATTTAAAAATACCTTGTCTTTGTGTTCCCTGGGGAGCTGTGGATGGCTGCGATCAGGTGGGGAGGAGCCTCCTGTAGGGCCATTGCTGCTTCCCCCCGCAGGACCAGGATTCATCTCTGCAAACTTGGGAGTGCAGATGGCACTTTCCTGGGCAGCTGAAGCTTTGTTCTGCTCAGACATCAGAGTTCTGTGCAAAGCACACGGTGTTGAGAGAAAGCAGTTTACGTTTGGCTTCCTGCTCTCATCTCTAAGGCAGAATGAGAAAAGTCTGAAGTACTGTAATTTCACTCAATAATTTAGAACCTCTGAATGTTTGTTTTTCCCTCTCCTGACCCATTGAGATGCTCCTAAATTGGAGTTCCACTTTATGAAACAATTGCTTTTTTTATCAGAGGACAACCTGAAATATCCAGGTAATTATTTAGCACTGGTATCACCTTCTGTCCCATGTTCACACTAGGAGATGTCCTGCTGAGGAGATGCATGTGGGCCAGAATACAGAGCCAGCATTTTGAGGCTTCACTTCCACATCAGGCTGTGGTCCCACTCAAACTCTCCGTTTGTACTGAACAGACAAGAAGACACAGAGCCTGAAACTTTAAAGAGCTCTCAAAATAGATATTATAAAGAAGGAATAGTACTAAAATGACACTGTTGCTGAGGAGCTGTGTTGACTAAGTCGGTTTTAAAGATGTGTCCTGGCCTGTACTTGAAATCCTGTTAGCGTATTTTGTGATGTGACCTGTCAGAGCCATCGAGCTACCGTCAGACTGAGGAAAGGGATCTGTCATTGAGAAGCTGTGAACTTCTTTTACCAATTCCCACTGTTTATAAATACACAACTACTTACACATCCACCTCAGAACATTTATTTTATTTGAGTAGATAAGGCGGGCTCCTTACCGTATGGTAGAGCTGGTGGCTGAAATTTTGGTATGTCCTGGAACAACCCTGTAGCTCACAGCAGCTTGAGCTTGCTGAGGAACACACCTGTCTCCCAAATGTGCCGCAGCAGATGTTCAAGGTTAGCACTCCTGGTTTTTTGTCTTCCCTGTCAACATCAGTTCTTCTTAACAGACCGCTCAAAGGTATTTTTTTTTTAGGAAGTATTGTTGAATACTGAATCCACACAGTGAGGATTAGCTACTTTAGAATTCGTTTCACATTGGACTTAAAAGCAAGGTCGAAGACTCTGCAGAGGAAAGGTAAAGTCACTACGCTGCTGACTACAGTCAGGTGAATAAATGTTCCACCCTCCCAGCTTAGCTCTGGTAATGCATTTTGTCCTGGACATCCAGCAAATTAAGCTGTTTAAGTCTTGGCTGCTTGTGAATGTATTCTCTTGTAGGAGATGAAGATGGGTTTTTGAAACGCAGCCGGATGCCCACAGAGGACTTGCCTACAACATCCAAGATTCTTCCTTGTGTTTATTTAGAAACTGAAGTATCCATAAGTAAAAATATTTCTTCACTGCAGTTAATATTTTTTCAAGTTATTGGTAACTAAGAATCAGATGTTTTCTGGGGCCTGGACACAGTTTGCTGTACACTTTGGGGCATGCTTGTAGCTGCAGCCTTCCTGGGCAGCAGGCAGCCTTGATTTGTGCCTTGCTCAGGTTTTGCTGCTGAAATCCAGAAAAGAGCAGCAAGGTTGGGGAAATGCACTTCTTCGTTCTTCTTCTCGTGAAGGAATTCTTTTCCATGTAGATTGCTCTTTTCTTTTTTGATGCAGAAATAAGAGTATTTTTTTACTGTTCACAGTTTGTCTACTTTTTGATGTGTTTCCAAAGCCCGTGTAATTTCAGGATCCTAAATCTTTCTTTGATATAAGGAAAAAACGTGTTTTAGTAAGTACTAAAATCAAATGGCTGTAAATCACAGGATTGGGATATTAATCACAGTTTTGAAGTCACCAAAGAGCAGAGTACTTTCTCTAGGAACGCAGGACGTCGCTTCTCACTAAAGCAGCTCCAGCATCAGAAGACCTGGAAGTAAGCCAGCGTGCTGTCAGAGAGAAGAACGAGTGTGGAAATTAAGACATCACAGAGCCCATAGTGATGAGGCTAATTTTGAGGAAATTAACGAGTGGAAAACAACTAGTAGTTGTTAGGAGCACGAGCTGCTTGGTAGTGTGGAAAGATCTTGAGAAAGAAGTGCCTTGGGGAAGGGGACTTGGGGTGGGTTCCTTGGGGGAGGTGGTGACGCTCGGTGTTGGGGCTGAACACAGTGTGTTGGGATGCGGTGTTGGTGTTGGATGGTGCCAAACAGATCCCTTGGAATGTCTCAGAGACATCACTCCTGGAGACAAGAATTGCTTCTTGCCCTCCTGTCTGTTCTTATGCAAGTCTTTGTACAGGGACTTCTGTCCAGATCCTGCGCTGTGCCCAGCAGTGTGCTGGGGCTGCCACCTGGCCGGCAGGTCTGCGCCGCGGGCATGCGGAGCACACGTGATGTGGATATTCATAGCAGTTATTAGCTCTATTTCTGTCGGTGGCACAGAGAGTGGTTTTTCTTTAGGCTTATCTGCTGAAAAGGTGTGCTGTCCTTATGAACACTTTTTCATGCAAATCTTTTAATAAGCCTTCAGAAGGGCTGACGGTAACAACATGTTCCCAACCCTTCGCTGTAAAAGCCCTGTGTTGTTGCAGATTTGGATTCACCTTGCCTTTTTTTGGGAGGTTCTGTTGAGCCACTTTGTTGTCTTGCATTATGGACATGCTGCATACCCTAAAGCTGATGCCTAAAGCAGTGCTGAAAGCTTACAGTTGCCTTTTCCTACACTGTCATTCAGGATCAGACACTTAATATACTGGTCAATGAATTAAAAAGGGCTGATTTCAGTTTTTTTCCTATCTTTAGCTGTTTGATTCTACTGTTACAGGTTGAGAACAGTATTTATCAAGAGCCTTTGTTTACTACTTGTTACATTAACAGTTTTCCAGCCCCTCATAATTGTACTGTGTATGTGTACATGGTACATGCAGCCTTTACAAACTCTCTTTGTGTCTTACAGAACTGCTCACACTTGGCATGGCACAAAGGGTTTGGTTTTTCAGTTTCTTGTATGTCATTGTATTCAAAACACTGAGAATTGTGGCTAAAGACAGCAAGTGTGCACTGCTGCTCCTTCCTTGTTCTCTAATAGGAATGTAGAAGAGAAATGCTGGGATACAGATGAAGCTGTTGTGAATTCATTAGCTGGCACATATATTGAACTTGTCTTCACGGTGAATAGGTCTTAAATAGTTGGAAAAAAAACATCAACAGAATAGGAGATACTCCTTGACCCTGGACTTTGCTTTTGTAATGGAGATGCAGGTTGGCAGAGCTCTTAGGCAAGCACAAGAATCAGCCCAGAAGCACACGCGTGGAGATGTCGTTGTGCTGTGGGTTTGAGTAATCTCTGATGTTTTCACCTTAAGTCATTGCCATGTAAACAGGCACGTTCTTGTTGCTGCCCCTTTTCGTTTTCTAAATGGATATGTTATTCAAAATGTCTCTTTTAATTATATTAAACCAAACAAAAGGACCGTAATGCTGATCTTTGAGGGAGTTATGTTTTGGGAAGACCAGTGCCAATCTTTTTTTTTCCCCGTTGTCTTAAATGCTTTCAGTGTGCTGAAAATTAATGTTTTTACAGTCAGTTGTGCTGCTTTGCTGTGTGGCATAGCAGTCATGGAGCAATGTGGCCGTGAGCTGCCTGACAGACACCAACCTGCTTTATGGCTAAGCCAGAGTTTGTTCCAGCCGCTCGGAGGGCACGTTGCATCAAGCTGACAGCTGCCCCATAAAACGCACAATCTGGATTAATTCAATTCTACTTTTATCACTTCACAGAAAAGCAAATCCGCTGTTTGTAGTGTTTGTCATTAGCAGGCCTTCAGCCATCATCTCAGGTGCTTTTTCAGTCCCTGGACTGGAGATGCTGATCTGTCCTCTGCCTGGGTCTGACCTCCTGCAGGGCTGTTCCTCAGTGTGTGTGCTGGAGGGCAGGGGGTGAAAGTGGGCACAGCAGTCACTTCAGGATCGGCTGCTTCATCCCCTCTTCTGTTTGGGCCCCTCATTACAAGATGGGCTTTGAGGTGCTGGACCATGTCCAGAGAAGGTCTGGAGCACAAATCTTACGGTGAGCGGCTGAGGGAGCTGGGGTGGCTGAGTCTGGAGAAGAGGAGGCTCAGGGGAGAGCTCCCTGCTCCCTGCAGCTCTCTGGCAGGGGGTTGCAGTGGGGTGGGGGTCGGCCTCTACTCCCAGGTAACAGTGACAGGGTGAGAGGAGGAGTGGTCTTCCTCCCTCCAGCTGCCCGCCCCATTGTTCATGTTCCTTGCTAACTGATTTCCTTGGAAAGCCTTTCATAGTTCCGTTTCTCAAAAGTTGGGCGTTGTTCCAAAAACATTCTCTTGCAATAATTAGATTGCTTTGATTCCTTTTAATTAAATCATGCTAAGTAGGCTGTCTGTGCGTGCAACAAAGTCTCAGGTTTAATGCGTCTTCTGCACTTGGAAACCGGGGTTCAGATTGGATCCAAGTCACGGCACAGCAGCGGAGCATCCCGCCGTGCACAGCATCCCCTTCTGCAGAGGTTCATCTCAGCTGCTATGAGGAATGAAGGAGGAAAGGTTATTACAAATCAGCGTAAGGAAGATTCAGGCTACGCTGGGACAAAGTGTTGGTTGCGACGCGGGATGCGCAGCGCTTGCTGAGGTTTTGGGGCACTGCCACACGATGCCTTTAACACGGGTCGTTTGATTTGTTTTCATCCCGTTAAAGTAAAAGCAAAACCTGTAATTAGGAAGTGGTTCTGAGGCAGAGCCATTCGTTTAGGCACAAAATCCATAGAACCGTGGGAATGACTTTATGCAGCCAATAACTCCTGTTGTTTCCCAGTGGGATAGAAGTCGGTGAATTGGTTTTTCCTCTCCAGTCGGACTCATCGTGGGGGGGTTCCTGTTCCCCCCTGCTGATCAGGGAATGCAGCACTGTTTTATTTATCCTCTGAAAGATCTGAGAACGCCCTGAAAATGATGGGACAGCAGTGGGGAGAGGGGATGAGACAATGGGCTTTCAGAACTCACAGATGCAGTGTTGTAGTTGGAGCACATGCACAGAGTTGATGCGGGGATAGGATGTGCTGCCCTGCTTTGTGGCTCTGAGTTGGGGGATTGTGGGAACCTCTCCGAGTCTGGGAGATCTAAAAGGAAAATGTTTTGCTTTACCACAGGGAGTTCTACATATTTTAAAGATCTAGGGTGAGCTATTATTTATTCATTGATATTGATGGCTTTTAAGACGTTCTCGAGTTTTTACTATCCCTAGCTCGTTAATTAATGATAGTGACATCTTACAGTTAGAAGTGCTGCACAGTAACATGTTGTCCTTGCTTAGTGGTGAATGACCAGCGTTATATGAATGTGCATCGTGCTAAAGACAGTCTTTCATTTCCCATAGGAAAGTGTCCTGCTGTCCTTAATCTGCAAGCATTTGTAAAGCCTCTGCTAAACAAAAGATTAAAAGCATGGCAGGGAAAAAATAGGGTGTTTTTTGTTTTGTTTTTTTTTTGTCTTTTTTGTGCAAACTGTAGTTTCTCCTTCAAGTTTGCTATTTAGCCTGCTTTGCCATAATATCTGTATCTATGTCTGTGTTGCAGGGACAAAGCACTTGTGCCTTTTGTGCTGCAGGTGGCTGTGGTTGCAAATGGGAGCTCTCCAAGGCTGATGAACGCTTCTTAGGTTTCTGTTCTCCCACCTTCTCCTTTTGAATTTGAAAGCTTTCTTTCTTGAAGGAAGGAGCAGGACTCCTGGCAGTAGAGCTCAGGCTGTCTAGGAATGGGCATATCTGCATTTTTTTTTTGGACAGTGTCTCTGGTTTGTATTCAACCTTAGGTTGTTTGAATGAAGTAATCAGCTACTCCTGTTCCCTACAACTGGCATCCTCTACCCCTCTCCCTCCCCCCCTCACATGAACAAATGCTGCACTTTCCTTGTAATTACAGCACTTATTCTTCTGGTATTTGTTCCATACCAATGAAAAAAGTCTTGAGAAGTCTTTAAATAAATGAATTAGAAGAGGGATTATCTGGTCCCGTTCGTTGCTCGGATATCCATTTGTTGTATCGTGCACCTGAGTGATGTGTAATAAACTGACACAGGAAAGTCCTGTACTGACATGTAGGTGATTGTCTGCTTATTTACAGGCTCCCTCCTCTCCTTTTCATCCTCCTCCACCCTGTGTTTCTCAGTGTGTAGATTATGTGCTTGCAGTTGGGATCTTTGCATCGACAGCCTTTAGTTTTAGGGTATGAGTTCGCCTCCATTAATTGTGAACTGTATTTAATATTTATGCTAACGGGGCGTGAGGAGCATTCCAATGAGCATGTTCTCCTTTAAAAAAGGGGAGCTGAAAAATTACCAACCACTCTGGTTATAGTGTCTGGTGAAGGTGCCAGCAGGCAGGATGTGATTTAAGGTGCATGTTTTTGCACATCAGCACCTTGATAGCAACGTTGAAAGGGGAGAGAAAGATGTGGTGGGGTGACAGTGCTAAGATTAATACGGCCTCTTACCTTTACTTGGTGTGGAAGTCCCCAGGAAGGATGAGCGTGTCAGATCACTGGCTCTTCCTTAATATATTTTTTTTCCATTTGCTTGCTTTGCTTCATGGCTGTAATCATGCAGATGATAGCATTCATTCTATCCATCCTGCCTACTGGCTTGAGGTGCTGCATATTGAGCAATGTTATATCTGTTTTTCAAGCTGCATAATAAGCAAAACATTTTTATATTAAATAAAGCGTTTCATGGCTATGATCTTTTAAGACTTTCTTATCCTTGCATGCTTTAGAAGAAGGGTTAAAAGGCATTAACTTCTGAGACCTTGACTTGTAAGCAGGCTTTCACCAGTGGATTTTGTAGATGTGTGCATACAATTGTCCTGCTCTTAGACTTGGTGGTTCTTTATTTCAGTACATCAGTATTTATTAAGCCATTGTGATTCTGGATCCTCAGTCTCTCTGGAAGTCTGAAGAAAGAGAGAGATACAGGCTTTTATCTTTCAAAGGACGGTTGGAAGACTTGCTGTTATTATTTGGCCTTGCTTCAAGAAAATGCACTTTGAGTATGACAAACTAGCATACTACTTAGACATCTTGAACTTAGTCGAGCAAAAATGTTTTGAAGTATTGGGTTCTTTTAATATCTTTTTTTCTCCCAAATGTGGAAATGTGCTATGAATCACAAGCTTGTTGAGCTAGGTGGTCAGGAACTACTCCACGGTGTCTGTCTCCAAGGCTGTGAGAGCAAGCCCAGGTGCTTCAGAAAGCAAGCTGAGGGCTCTTGATCACTTTGCCCTCTTCTCATCCCATATCAGATTCACACTAGAGGGTTATTTTGTTTATATAGGTATCCAGTAAACCTTTTATCTTTTTCCAGTGTACCAATACTTCTGACTTTTTTTTTTTTTTTTTTTTTTTAACACTTGTAAGCAATGACCCTGTATGTCCACAGGCCAGGTACAAGCAGAGCCTGGATCCGACGGTGGACGAGGTGAAGAAGCTGTGCACATCCCTGCGGCGCAATGCCAAGGAGGAGCGGGTGCTGTTCCACTACAACGGGCATGGTGTGCCCAGGCCAACAGTGAACGGGGAGATCTGGGTCTTCAACAAGGTGAGGAGCAGAGCTAAAACAGTTGAATCCCTCGTGGTGTTCTGTCACATTGGCTGAGTTTTCAGGATGTAATTGTGTCTACAGATGTTTGGTTCTGTGCCTGCTGCTGTCTGTTTTCTCCGTGTTCTTGAAGTTCTTGCTGTGACTTTACTGTCACGTGTCACTGCTGTGGTTAGTGAGTTCCTAGCATGACGTTAGCTTTGCATCTAAGTTGGATATTAGGAGCAATTCCTTCTCAGAAGGAGTGGCCAGGCACTGGCACAGGCTGCCCAGAGGGATATTCCAGAGCCATAGAGATGTGGCACTGAGGGACGTGGTCTGTGGGCACAGTGGGATGGGTTAGGCTTGGGGATCTTAGACATCTCTTCCAACCTCAGTGATTCTATGAAATCTCAGCTAACTCTGGATAACCATTGTTAAAATTGCACGAGGTTAATTCAGGAGGACAATAAATGATACAATTAGCTTTAATTCCAAATCAGAGAGTACTAAGGAACCTCTACAACATTATATGTATCTCTTATGTTTTTAAAAATCTTGCCACTCCTGCTTAGCTGTGTAGATCCCGTGCAGCACCTTTCTGGTGATACCAGGTGTGATATAAATGTGCTAGTAAAGCTATTTAGTGTCTCTTAAAGTTAACTGATGGAGAAGGGAGTCTTAGGGAAGTGTGAGATACTGCTGGTAGCGGGGGAGTGCATCCAGCTGACACAGCTTGCAGGGATTTGCTCCTATTTTATTTCGGGAACGTACTGAACTTCTTTTCTCATACTTCTCATGTATTATTTTTGTAATTGAATGAGCATTCAATAATAGCTTGAAAGAGCAAGGAGAGGAAGGCAGGGGAGAAAGTGCAAGAGGGCATCACCTTTTTCTGGTGCATCTCTACTGGAGGCTCGATTAGCATTCTGACCACCATCTTAAATGATTATTTTGAAGCTGAATTTGGTGTTTAAGAACAAATAGGAGTGACCTTCTTCTTACTTAACAGCCAGTAGGTAATAAATAAGCCAGTAAGAATGCTGAGCAGAATGTGTTACACGTGGAAGAAGAGGAAATTACTGCTCAATGAAGTTGTGTGCTGTGCCAAATGCTTTATTAAGAGCTTACTGGGTGTTTGCCAGTTTGCCTGCAGTTTCAGCTGGGGAATGTGGTGCGGGCTCCTCTGGTGATGAAGAGCTGAGGTCTTTTATTTACCTTTTGGACTGCGGGAGAAGAACCTTAATTGTCATAAACATTGACAAGAAACAGTGAAACTTGGTAGCTTTTGCAGCACGTTACCAAATAGTGATTTTTTATTTTTGTAGTGAAGGTATTGGAAATGGAACTTTTTATTTAAGCAAATCATCAAAATGCAATAATGCGCTTTTCATGCGCTTCCTGTGAGCATTGCTGGACTAATAAGGATCGATGTTCTCTGTGTGGTTTTGCTCTCTACTGTTTTCGGACAAAATCACAGTGTGGTTTTAAGAGAAAAGAAAAAATCAGAAACTGCAAACTTCAGACAAGTTTGTTACAGAGTTCTGGGAGCCCCTCTGGAAACCAGAGGAGCGCTCTTTGCAATGCTTTTGAGTTTTTTAAAGAAAGCGATTATGGAATTAATTCATGCTCACTTTCTTGTTTGGCTGTCGCTTTGAGCAGTCACAGGTGGGTGCTGGGAGATGTTGGTTAACCCACGGGAACTTTTCTGTTACGAAACCCAAATCAGAGAACAAACCACAGAGTTCTGTCACACCCACAGCCCCAGCAGCAGAGGAGAGCAGGCTTCGCCCTGAGCAGCCACGCTGGGAGGCCATTGTTTAACACTCCTTTTTCCTTCAGATTCTCTCATTCGCATACTGTTAGCAGGTTTGATAAGCTGTGTGTGACCCCCACAGTAAATGTGGAACATAAATTTGTGCCAGTTTGCAATAGCACAGTATTGGTCAGAGCTGTCATCCAATCTGAGCTGGAGCAGCACGTGTTATAAATTTAAACTTAAAACAACATGTGTCCCTGAAACCTCTTCAATAATACATGTCAGAGCAGGTTTTCTTTGTGCAACTTACTGATTAGAGTGTGCTTAAACCCTTGGAGTGTCCTTATGAAAGATTGTTCATGTATTGTTCCACCCTGTAACAATTTGCCAAGCTGCTAACTCCCTAAAACTTTAGTAACAAAACAATTTTTCCTATTAATTTTAAAAGGCCAATCAAAACTTTTTATATATGGGCAAAACCGGATTTTGGAATGACTTAGTATTTCCTACCTTATCTAACATATGGTCTCTAATCCCTTCTGTCTTTATACACGCCGATACGTGTCCTTGAAAATTTGATTTTTGTAAAAGTTTTATTACAGCTATTTTAAGTCTCTTGAATTTAAATGAGAGTTATGATCCCATCCATCATGCTGCTGATGTTAATAGGAGCATTGCAGCTTTTACTGTTGGTTTCAGGCTGAGCTTAGCACGGTATGAACATGAGCAGGTTGCCCTCTGGCTGCGGATGGGCAGGGTTATGCAGGCAGCCGCGGTGTGTTCGGCACTGACTCTCTGTGGGCTCAAATGACAGAAGTTAACTTTCATCTGTACTTCCAGTTCTGCTCCTGAGGTTAAGGTTCAACTCCATAGCTAACTGGAAGCCTGAGTTTTCATCCTGTTTCTGTAAGGAGCTGTTGCCTCCAGTTATTTTGTCTGCATGAATACCTGGAATTGCCCTGGCCCACATGCAGCACCCTGCACTTGTTGAACTTCGTGAGGTGCACACAAGCCCACTTCTCCAGCCTGTCCAGGTCCCTCTCGATGGCTTTCCTTCCCCTCCTGTGTATAGACTGTACCACTCAGTTTGCTGTGATCCACAAACTTGCTGAGCGTGCACTCGATTCCATCATCTGTGTCACTGATGAAGATGTGAAGAGCACTGGTCCCCAGACTAACCCTTGGGGGACACCACTCGTGACCAGCCTGCACCCAGACATGGAACCATTGCTCACAGCCCTTTATCTGTGACCAGCCAACCAGTTCTTAATCCATCAAAGAGTCCATCCTTCAAATCCATACCTCTTCAATTTAGAGAGAAGGATGCGGAAGAACAAGAACAAAATACTTCACGTTTATAGAAACGGAACTGTTGGTACTTGACTTTGCTGAAGGCAGGCTTTGTAGGTATTGATGCTATTGGATAATTCTGAAAGTTGCACAGAAGCTAATAAAATCCTGAAGCATCTCATTACACTAAGTCGGGGTAGCTGCTGATGGGCTGCGTAGTCTTAATTATCAGTCCTGATTTATTGATGGAATTTTCAGTTTGAGATGATTGATGCTAAATTAAAGACATCTGCTTTACATCTTTGATCAGCCTTGCAGAAATTTGAGCTTAAATGGGGACTGTTAAATGCTGGTTGGAAGCGTTAGTGCACATCAAAGCACTCTTTGCATTTCAGAATTTCAGTTTAAAGTTCAACGTTTCAAACATTTCATTCACAATGAAATCTGATTCATTTTCTGTACTGCAGCTGGATTTGTAGTTCTTATTAGTAGATGTTGGTTGATGTTTGTTTTGATTAATATCTCCAGAGTTCAATCAAGGTTTTATTTTGTGGCTTCAGAACTGGGTTTCACTGTATGTATTTTGTTACTGATGGAAGAGCTCTTGCCTCTCTGCCTCTTGTAACGTGCTTTTTTCTTCTTGCAGAACTATACACAGTATATTCCTCTGTCCATTTACGACCTGCAGACTTGGATGGGCAGTCCTTCCATTTTTGTCTATGATTGCTCCAATGCTGGCCTTATTGTCAAGTCGTTCAAACAATTTGCACTACAGAGAGAGCAAGAGCTGGAGGTGAGATCACGACCAGTTGCAGTGCTTTTTGTTTCTGTTTGTGCGGTGGGGTTAAGTTTAAGCTTGTTTTGTCATACACAGCTGGAAAAGTGTTTAAAATCATGTTGAAATTCAAATTAGTTTGCAAATGATTTTGCCACTCCAGTCTGTCTGGTTTGGTTTGCTATCCTGTTAAAGTTTAAATAATTCTTAATGCAAGTGCTAATTAAATAGTAATGTTAATAGAATCAGTTTGTGCCCTAATGGTCTTTTCTGCTGAAATAAATGCTGAAGTGAACTAGACGTGTTTATTTTAGATTCAGAAGTGCAGTGTGTGGGTATGTATTTGGATGCAGTTTGTGTTGTTGAGCCGAATGTAAAATTGTGAAAGCAAATTAAATAAACCCGGCGCACAGAGGCACCGTCACTGATGATTTCTGTCTCAAAGAACGCTTAAGCTGGATGTGCTTCTAACGGGAAGCTGCCTTTGGTTGCAAATATAATTACTAATACATTGATTGAAGTAAATCTGAAATGCAGAGTGAAAGGTAAGGAGCAGGAGCTGTGGTGCTGCAGCCTGGGATGGCAGAGTTCCCCACTGCAGGGTCATCCTGCTAGCTACAGCCCACATAGAAAGCGCAGTTTTGAAAGGTTAACTTCTTACACTCCTGTCATTCAAAGACCTGGAATTAAAAAAATCTTCAAGGAAGAATAGTAATTAATGGGACAACTGACTGTAACAAGTGTAACTATCAACAGATACTAACATGAGCCCTGACTCTAATTCCTTTCATTCCAAATGCCAGTTTTTGAAGGTGCTTTTGTGATGACTTTTTTGGCAAGTGGAATAACATTTCTAGTAACAGACACCAGCCTGATAGCTTGAGACACATAGATGTTTCCAGCATTCCTGCTCTTTTCAATCAGTGACTTTGCTGTACTTTGTAAAGTTTCTTCCCAAAGTCTGTGGCTTGGGAAAAATATGAAACTGCAGGCATGTGTCAGGAGTGTTGGTAATAGATGCCTTTTGGAAGCTACAATCTTTTTAAGTCAAGGCAAGTGTCTGGTGGCCATAATCTGCTCTCCTTTTCCAACTTTTTTTGTTTTATTTCTTTTAATCAGCATGCAACTTTCATCACAGTATCATCTACAGTCTGTTTGTAGAATGAGCCCTTGGGGTTTTTTCTTTTGTTTTCTCTATTCCTGAGCAGGTAAAAAGGACCCACCCTCACTCTCTCTCCCTTTCCCTGCTTTCTCTATGAGGTTCTTGTTCTCCTCGGCTCTTGCAGGGCTCTGCAGTGGCCCTGCTGGTGCCTGCTGCCTGGCAGGTATGCGGCTGCTAGGAGGCTGGTGCAGGAAAAGCTCCTCTTTGGAAGACAGGAGAAGGAGGCTGCCTCCACACAAGGACAGCTGGTTACTTGTGGACCTTCCCATTGTAACCATGTCAGTATTTATTCCAACAAAAATAACAAATTCTGTTTGCTCAGTTTTTTTTAATTTTTATTTTGTCAAAATATGCTGGGGAAATGGTGTTAGTATTTATTTTCTTTGCAAGGTGGGTTAAAAATGCCAGTTAATTTGGTTAGAACAATACTTCAGGTTGAATGTTGAGCCTCCCCCCTGCATCTTTAGACTTCATTAACTACTGAAGGCTCACTGACATACAGCCTATTACTAATAGGAAGTGGAAGACTTGCTGACAGAGATAGGAAAGTGATTACAGTGTCATACAAAATCTGGCTGAGAATTCATCTGGAGTGCTGTAGTGACCCAATAAGCCCAAGTTCATGAAAAGCAAAGTGAAGCTGGAACTGGTGCTCAGAGGGGCTGCTAGGGTGATCAAGATAATTGTTAGCCCATCTTACTGAAAGGAGATTAGAAGAGCTTGCTGTTTTCTTAATCAGATAGAATGAAGGCTGAGGGGAGATGTGGCTGCGTGTGTAAATTCCTTGAAGGATAGGCTTATGGAGGAGAAGTATTCATAGGATAATGTTGACACGAGCAACTAGGTATATAGCTATCATGAATAAGTCTGGTCTACCAGTAGGTAGATTTAGAAAATCCAAAGAATAATGCTCTAGAACAACCTGCTTGCTGGGGTAACCAAAACCAGCTATTTCTCCGCATGTAATTTCATGTGTCTGAGAGCATCCATTATGTGAGATGGATGCTGGAGGAGCAGGAGGCCGTGCCTCCAGACATTGCTGGTGGAGGTTCTGGTATCTCAGTGTTTTGCAAACTGGCACAAACAGACCTCTCACTGCTGGAAATGCTGTGTCAAGTCGTAGTATCTCTGTGGCTTGAAAGCGTGCTGTGCGTATGGAGCCTTCTCTAATTCCTGAACGTTTCCTGATTTTCACACAGTGCAGCCCTCTGCCCGTAGTCAACTATCAGTTATAAAGCTATTACTCTGTAGTCGCAGCTAATGTGCAATTTTTTAGACACTGATAGTAATTTGTTTCTTCTTAATATGCCTTCCATTAGATATCTAGAAATTAGTTGGTGAAGTTAATTAAGGAGAGAAAATACTATGAAGCATAGAGAGGGTGAAGAAGGGATTACATGCCATGGAACTGCAGTGGATGGATAATCATTAGGTGCAAGCTACCAACTAAGAAATTGAATTTTCAGATTAAGCACACATTGTAGCTCATGGTTTTCATTAAATGGTGTGTGTCATACTTAGAACAATCAGAACTCATATTTTTCCCCATTAATCTGCTAAGTTTTCTGTGGTATTTAGTATCATCAAGAAATCTTTAAATGCATTTGAGATATAGGCAGACAAGCCCAATATCAGTGACTTTCCAAGCAGATATGGAGACTTCACTTTGGGCAAGATGAATGTTTTATCTGCAGCGTTACAGCATTGATCAGTGAGGGCTGGGATGTGATCTTCGTTTACCACAGGCTCAAATCCAGCCATGGCCAGGTCCAGCTGTAGGGATCCCTTCTCACTGGCCAGGTGCTATCAGATCATGTATAATTCTACCAGAGCTGTAAGAATTAATTACAACATACTTAGAGGTGCGCTTGCAATTCCCTTCTATTTAGTTTTCATGGTCTGTAGAATATAAAGGCTAGTACTCTTTCTTAATGTGAAATCTTAATCTTGTTTTATCTTCAAAAAGTAGAAGCACAAAAAAAAATGGTGATAGGAGCAGTGAGCAATGTGAGCGATAGGAAAGCAGTTAAAGCTCTAAGATACCCGAGGAAAGATAATATTTTACCATGCAGCACTGCGTTGTTGTCTTTAGAGAGCTGCCTCCAAAGTAGCACTCGAATAGTAAATTTAAAAAACGCCTTTTGTTAATAAATAAGATATTGCTGATCTGTGGGAGTGAAGAGCTGCACAGATAGAAAGAATTACGCTGGTTTCAATATGATGGTGATGATGACTTTGTGTACCAGAGGCAGGAATCTGTCATGTCTTATCCTGGCAGCCAGATCGCCATTGGAAATATTTTTTCTCTTAACGAGAATGCTTCTGTGAGGGAGGAGAGGAGGAAGGGCAGAAGATTTAGCTCGGGGGTCCCAGAGGCACCAAAGCCAGCTGTAAACAACGCGCAACCACTTAGCACCACGGCCTGGATTTGGTGACCTGGGAACAAGTGTGATATATCAGCTAACAGTTCATCTTTGCAGTTGGTCCTGCCTTTTGGTGGTGGTGGGGAGAATGTGCAGAGGAGAGATTGTCTTTTAATATTTGTAACAGATTGCTGTTGTTTTCTTTTCCCTAAAGATATTTTTCAGAGCTGGAAACTGACCCCAGCTTTTGGGAACAGGAGTTCCTGCTGTTGCCTTCCTGCTTGATGTCCTGTTTGGCACTGCTGAGTACCGTGGCAGGGATGCTGGCTGTGAGGAGGTGCCGGGGCTGGCAGCACTGACCTCGTGCTGCTGTCAGGAAGCAGCAGGGGAATGGTTCCTACAGGGCTGGCAGTAACCTAGTTAGAAAACACCTTACATATGCCTGCTTTTGAGCTAGCTTATAACATATAATGGAAGTGAAGGCAGTGGATGCTTTTAATCATCTCATTAGCTAGCTGTGATGATTCTGTGAGTGCGTATAAATGCAGTGTAATTCTGGAAAATTAAGCAGATGTTTTCAGTGTGCTGTGCTAACAATGATAAAACAGTAGGCTGGTTATTTCTGATTAATTCTGTGTAACTTGTGACATTGTGTTTCCTCTGACTCATAATTATTCCATATAAAAAAGGTCTGTAGTCTTAAGGCCACATCTGAAATGTACGGAAGTGAGGGCTGAAAAATGTCTTCCGGATGTGTGCTTTGCTGCAAGAGGCACAGCATTTTGCTTTTCAGCTTTGTTGTTTGAGTTTCTGACAGTGCACCTTTCAGCTGCATGCTGCCTTGTTTTCTCCTACGTGGCTGGGAGCTCAGTGCTGCAGTGGCAGTGCCTGTGCTTCTCCCCTCCATCAGCACGTGTAGTATAATCAGAGCCGAGGAGCTCGCAGGTTTTGTTTTTCAATCTTCAATGTGAATTCTCACAAAATTAGCTTAACAACAGTGTGGCAGAATGTTATCTGGCATTAGCATCACGTCTGGGGGGAGAGCTTTTCTAATCCACCATCTGCTGGGAGAGAGGAACAATGTCTTCTACAAGGGAAGAGGATTCTCATAGCAGGAGTTTTGTCAAGCTAGCAGGTCTGGTCAACCCTTGTGATAACAAGAAGTTTCTGTGCTGGGTCACTTTCTCCCAGGTTTAAATTAAAGGTGCCCATTCGTAGCATCTAAAACCACTTGTTTTTTCATCAGGTGTTTGCTTCACAGCATAGCTGTGTGAGTACATAAATGTCTTCAGTAACAGCAGTTTAAAGGCATGGGGTTTCCCTTTCTGTTAGTCCCAGGCAGCAATGCTTGCAGATCTGTGAGCTCGTCCTCCTGACAGCGCTCTTGGAAATAACAAACCCAAGTGCTCCTTAGCTTGGGCAGACGTAGTTTGTTTTTCAGAACAAATTAATTTCCATCATCTTACAGGAACAATTTCAGCACATTTCTGTATAACTGAAAAGTTCCTATTATCGCTGTTATTTTGTCTGAATGGCAGTTGCAGTTGGCCATTGTCAGTTGCCCCAGAGTAACAAGAAGTGAAGTGATAAGTGCTTTGTTGATAGTAAGGGCACTTTCATTGAGCTGATCCGGGAATGTGTGCATCACTCCGTCCTGAGAGCGCGTTTCTGCTGAGGAAGCCGCGGGATGGTTATGGCTGCTGCGAGGTCTTCGTCTAATTGCTTGTTTACAGAAACTGCTGAGACACGAAAAAGCAAAGATTGGAGATAAATATGTATTATTAATAATTTTGATAACATTTCACACAGGGTAACGTCGCACAGTTTATTTACTCTCCTTGCAGTTGTTAGTCCACGCTTGCTGCTTTGCTTTTAACCTTTTGTTAGCCACGAGCTCGCTCCGTGTCTCGCCCTAATGAGGAGTTACATCCGTGGGGGAGCAGAGCTGTCTGCTCACAGTCTGACTTTGGTGGATGTTCTGAGACTGTAAAACAAAAAAGTTGGTGGTGGGCCCTACCCTCCTTTGCCCTTCACGCTTACTTTGCAAGTGAATGTTTTGCTTCATCATTATCCCTAGAAATCTGACAAGGTCTGTAATTACTAGCTGATACTCCATGTTCGCTTTTAGCTCGTTAATTGTTCATCTCCTAATGGGCAAATATTTATACTGCGTGTGTCACAGCTTGTTCGGCTTATACGCAGTAAGACAAACTAAGAGTTGAGCAGGAGCTACCTCCCCATCAGAGCAGAGAGGGACTACCAGTGTACGACAGCCATCAAGGCTGCAGTGCTTCACACTGCTCAGAAAGCAGAAAATTCATCTAAATGTTCTCCCCACCTGTGGAGCCCATTTATGAGGAAGCCTGGAGAGCAAGTCTTTCTGTAAGAAATTAATAGCCATCGCCAAGCAGTTTGACTGCTTTGTATTTATACATCTGTGAAGAGCTAATGCTTTTCCACGCAGTCTGTCATGCCTTTCTCCTGAAATAAAAGACATTCTCAGTGTTGTCACTATCATCTTTTGTTGTTAGCATACAGGTTAAGTTTTATAGAGAAGTGCAGGAAGGATTGTTCGGTGATTTGAGCATAGGTCATTTCCACCCAAGGTATGGCATCAGTGTTTATGACAGCAGGGCAGGCAGCAGGGACAGGTCTTAGCTCACATGGGCAACTTGTGAAAGTCCAAGTGTGTCACTGCCTCCTCTGGGATTAGAGTGGAAAAAGAATATACAAAGAATCAAAAAACTTAAGAGGTTGCAGAATTTGTGAAATAGCAGCTGAAGCTTCTCTGTAGCTCACCAGGGTGCTGTGCTAGGCCAGAGGAATGAGCCAGGCTCATGGTTTGTAATACAAGTATCCCGTTCCCCATAAACTCTTGTGAGACACAGAGTTAATTTCCTCTTGAGAGAGATGGAATTTCTTATTTATAAACTTGGTAAAGAATGAGTTTTCTTAGTCAACTGTATCACTCAGTTGGGGAAAAAAAGAATAATAAAAAGGAAAAAATGGAAAAAAAGGAGCTGGCCAAAGTGTTTGTTTTCGAAAGGAACGTGTTCTGTTAGCTTGGATAATTCAGTGTGTGGTCACTGTGCCAGGTCTTTGCTTGCTAGGTCATCATGAAAGGGCAGTGAAGGCACTGCATACATTAAAATATCTTGGCTCTGTACATTTAAGAACCTTTGAGCACAAATTTGGGGTGGCTGAAGTGTTTATTTTGTTCACCTGTTTCACAAAAGCATGGAGTAGGCTGTTTTTCTCCAACTCCAAAGATGTGTTGCACTTTGACAGCTCTTCGCTGGTTATTTTCAAAATGAAATTGAAGTTTACCTTCCTGAATTTCCGAATCCACCAATTCAGTAATTTCTGTGGTCTGTCCAGGTGGCTGCAATTAACCCAAACCATCCTCTTGCTCAAATGCCTTTGCCTCCATCGATGAAGAACTGCATTCAGTTGGCAGCATGCGAAGCTAATGAATTGCTCCCCATGATCCCTGATCTGCCGGCCGACCTTTTCACATCATGCCTTACTACACCAATCAAAATTGCTCTGAGATGGTAAGTATCATCTCTGTAACCGAAGGCAAGTGCATAATTTGTGTCGTTGGCTGTTGAAATGATAGATTTTTTTTCCATCCAAGTGCTTCATTTAACCTAACGTTTCTCCGCAATATTGAATTATGAGATTTGAACTATGCATGTGGGACGGACTGATATTAATCAGAACTAGAAAGGTGAAAAAACTGTTATCTTCTACTTATTACATTTTAGATTCCAGCTCAATATCTAGGTTTGCTCAGATTAAAGGATTTACTGTTCTGGGAATTAAATATCTGCTTCTTCAGAGAGCAGAAATAGTACATAGTGCAATAACAACTCCTTGCAAATTGCCCTTCATACAAATGATATTCCAAATATTGCAGTTGCTGTAAATAATGCGGCAGCATTAAATAATGCTGTAGTGAAAGAAACCGAGCAATAAACCAAAGGAAGATGTTACGTAAGGGTACAAAAACCTGCTAGATACAGGAGGAGCTTTCAGAGAGCAGTGTTCTTACCCAGCAGCAGAGAGGAGCAGGAGCAGTTGGGTGCCAGCTGAGGACGTGGTGTCAGGAATCCAGTGTGTGCCCACAGGTACAGAGCTCTGTTGATTCCTTCCTATCAGCACATTTCAGTTGATCCTCTTAAGGTTATTTGTAGTCCAGAATGAAAAACTCCAGGTCATTTGCCAGACTAGGTTTAAACAGGCTGAAGCATATAGACGTGGCAGACAGTCATAAGCAATTGAGTCACTGCATCTTCGAGAGTTATGACTTGTCTTTTGAAGATGCTCATAATAACTTACGAGTCCTGCATTCCCTGAGTTCTACAAGCAGCAAACAAGGTGACTTAATGTGTCCAGGGTCTGGTTTAGATCCATAGTGCCTTCGAACACGTAGCTTTTGCTTGCAAGCACAGGCAGAAGTCTTTGATAGTTTAGCGGGGCAAAGAGCTTCAGTGATGTGAGGAACATCTAAGAGGGAATGTTTTGGGAAGGTTATGTGAGAAAATAGTTTTCCAACCCATGTGTTAGGGACCTGGAGTCTGAAGCTGGGGGAGGTTGGACTGGGATTTCTGACAAGAAATGGCAAACTTCTGAATGGGCGAGGCAGCTGTGCACTCCTCTTATTCCTCTAATGTCATTTTTGTATTACTTTTTCTATTGTAAAAAATTAAAAATTATGTTGTTTTTCTAAGAGAAGTTTGGTTGCAATATTAGGCGCTCATTAGAACTCCCAAGTGAGCACTTGGAGACAGGTGACAGGGTCGAGCTTCCTGCTTAGCCAGAGGCTTTTAATCTCATCTAATCCTGAGAGGATGGGATGCTTCCTTTCTGGGCAGGTGGGGGAAGGAGCATGATGGCTTCCAGAGCAGCCACTGCCTGGCAGTGCTTCAAGGCGAGCTGTCTGCCTTGGCTGGGGCCTCGCCTGTGCACCGGGTGCTGATGTGGTGCTGGTAGACTGCTCCTGAACTCTGCCTACAGCGTGAAAATTCTCGAGCTGCCTGCATAAATCCTGCTTTCTTTAAAAGCTAAGGAAACATGGCAAAATTCCTTTAGGGGAACTTTGTGAAATAGTGTGTTACTTATGGTGCCAGGGAACTACTTTTATCATATGGCTGCCATCAGATCACTGCTAGCCAAGCAGCGTGATGTGAAGCAGTTAAAGATTTCAGCTGTGTTTATCTACAGAGGGAGACTTTGAAATTGAACTCAGTGTTCTACCTGGTTAGTTCAAGGCTAACCACTGGTGACAATGAGTACAACTTGGCAAATACAAATGTGGCTTTTCTTCTTTTAAAAAAAAATTCTTTTTGAAAGGTATGCAAAGCCAATAAGTAAAACAAAAAGCATCAAAGGATTCAGCAAATGAAGGTTTGAGCTCAGGTTCCAGGGAGAATATTTTCATCAGGACTGCATGTTAAGGTGCAGTGAGGAAGAGTTATACAATTGTTTCTCAGGTTGTCTGAACTGAGGCTTGCAGTTATTCTGAGTAACTCATTATTGTGAATATGAGTTAAATCAATACCACAAAGATGCAGAGATACTGCTTAACTTCTCTTGTTTTCACTATTTCATGAAGACTTTGTGGGAATCCATAGCATGGGCTTTGATCTCTATTGAGGATTAACTGGCTTGCAGCAAACTGAAGCTTCTCGAGTAACGTGAAGGTGTTCTCGTGTAATGCAGAGCTGTACTTGAGTTTGAGTGACTGTTAAGGTGAAGATGTGAAGGCTCAGGAAGAGTTGTTCCTGTTGGAAGGAAGTCCCCTCCAAACATTTAACCCCTTACACAACAGTGTTTAACTCACAGCTTGCATGCATGGAGAGGTTTTTCTGGATATTATGATCTGTTCAGGAGTCTTCTGTTGCTGCATCTCCATGGGAACATGGCTGAGGTGTGACCAGGGCAGGTTCTTGAGCAGAGCTGCACCTGATGTAAGCATGAGATGCTTGGAATTGTCTTGCTTGTATTTTGTAGGAAGCATTGTCAGAATGCTCTTCAAGTAAGGGATTTAAAACCGTGAGCCTCAGCTATCCTTGGTGCTGATGCAGGTGGGTGCTGTGCTAACTCCTGGTTAGTGAGGCATTTCCTGCTACATCTAATCCAAACGTTATGTGCGTTGCTTCTTATTGCACGTATTTAAAACAAAATATCTCCTCTATAGTCTGCAGATTACACTCCTTTTATATTCCCCATCGATTGGTATTATTACTGTTGTTCTGTAAATAAGAGCTTGCTTGCAGGCCGTTGTTATTCACTGCAGTTAAACAGGATAGATGCAGAGCCAGACCACCTTCCACATCCAGTTGTTCAGTGCGAGCTGTGTGTTGGTGTGCTGAGGCAGGCAGTTAACCAAAAATAAAGACATAAGCCTTAGTCGTTAAACCTACTCTTCTAATTCAGTCGGGCCCTTTTGTTAAAGCTGACCCAGGACTCTGCAGAATTATTTTTGAAACAGAACACTTTTGCAAGTCCAGACTGACAGGTTAATGAGGTTTCACATGTGGGATTTATAGGCAAATAAGAGCTGGATGAAGAAATTCCTGTACATCCCATTTTGTGTTCGTATTTGGAATAAATTGATTCACAAAATCACTTAACAAATCGAGTTGCAATTGCATCCGCTTCAGTCAGGGAAAAAAAAAAAAAAAAAAGTGGTTGGTAAGAGAAAGACAGATCGATGGTGCACAAAACTCTTAATAAAACCGTCTGACAGTTTCAGATCTCTGCTGTCTGAGTGCTGGGTAGCTCGGTACTGATTGTCTTCATGTGCAGTCACCGTTGAGAGCTGACGTTCCAAGTGTATGTTGCAACTCTATATAAGACAGGCTTAAAGATAAGACATGGATTGTCAGTCTTGACTGGCCTAACCAAGACCCAGCTATTGCAGAGACAGGCAGAGTGGTGCATTGTTTTGTGCAGATCTGTGTGTCTCTTGCACTGTGCAACAGCAACAAATAAAGCTTGGACTTGTGATCAGCAGTGTCGGTCCCTGAAGACAGAAACAAGCTGCAAGTGTAATTTCACAATTTTACACTTGGAGGAGAAGGCTGTAATTGTCTAGACTGTCTGAAGGACCCACTTACATAAGCTTGTGGGGCTCCTGAAAAGTACAGGAAATCCCTCAAGCCAAAAAAATGAAGTTTGGAAGCAGCTCGGACTCAGGAATTTTAAAGGTGCAGTTGTGTGAGTGCCTGGGAGTAAGTGCTTGGCTCCTGACGGCTGGTTTTGTGTTGGGTCAGTTGAACATTTATTTTTTTTTCCAATGTATGTGTTTTGTATTTCTGCTTGAGAGTTTGGGGGGTTTAACTGAACCAAACCCCCATCCTTGACTTAGAGAAACTAAGTTGAGTTTCAAGATATTCCTGGGTTATCTGAGTGAAATCTGAGCGTTGTGACGCCTGGTGTGTATGGGTACTTCTGCAGTTCTGACATCTCCTGCCTGATGACACCAACCATCCACTTGAGACATCATGTTTGGAGCCTTGGAGTGATGAGAGGGAGGTTGCAGATACAGGATGAGGAACATTCTGTTTACAAGTACATTTTCTTGGCAATCACTGCTTGTTAGAGAGGAAATGCAGATAGTCTGTTAGCAGTTACATGGGGTCTTAGTGAACTCATCTTTTTCAAAGTTTTCAGAGGGTTTTTAGAACGAGTGCTCCTATAGGTAAAAGCAAGAAGTGCTTGTTGCCTCACTCCCATTCAGGTGGGTATCAAACAGATCTGTGATGAAGGCAGGGTGGTTTTCTTCTCTGAGTCAAATGCCGTCCGGTTGTACGTTATCAACTTAGAGGAGCTGAGGCTTGACCAAAATAGCTGAGATGTAAGCTTGTTTACAGCCTTGCCCATGATGCAGCTCCCTAAGGAAAGTGCAGAGTGACGGCTGTGCAGCGTGTTTAGTACGTGAGGATGTCTGTTCATAGCTGACCTCAAAGGTGTGCATATCTCAGTGCTGCAGAAATGGAAGGAAATGTTGGCACGGTGGCATTTCTCATGTACACATGTCCTGTGTGCATCTGCATGCACAGGGAAGCTCTCTGCTTCTTAATACAACCAACTGTAATCAAAAGCCTTGTGTTCAGGAGGAATCCTTGCAAGAAGGAGCCTAATATATTAGTTTGCACTGAGGCAGGTGCACTCCAGGTGAGACCCCGCTCATCAGCTCAGGGTCCCTTGCTGTGGGGCTGGCAGCTCATCCTTGTGCAGCATGCCTTGCTGCTTGCAGCTCTGTCCTATTAATCGGGGAGCTTATAAAGTATTGCTGAGTGCTGAGGTCGTATCATAACTCACACGAGAGGCTTCCAAAGTAAACACAAAATGCTGTGTGACGTAGTGATAGGTGGAACCCTTTTCTCTGTAGAAAACAAATGTGTAACAGCCCGAAGTTGTGCGGGCTCTGCTTTAATCCTTCCAGATACGTCGTAATGTAGAGACATTGAGCAGCACAGTGAGAAAGTGTTTTGGCATCCACGGTCTGCAGGGAGATTCCAGTCTGATTCCAATAACCTAATTCTGCCGTGCTGAGATCTGCTCGCAGTGTCTGTCTGGGAGCAGCGTTTCCCTCCGTGGCTCTGTAGTGCAGCATTGTGAGGTGTCTGTGTCTTAAGGGATCGCACAGTGGTTCTGCTGTAGAACTCAAAGACAGTTTCATACTGTTTTTTAATTTATTTTTTTCTTTTTTGTGATGGATGGCACACACCTCAGAGAAGCAGCCTGGAGAGCACTTAGGTTTTCAGAGCCCGTCCCTGGTCTTGGCAATAATGGATGTCCTGCAGGCAAAGGGGACCACAGGGACAACCAGAGTGTCTGAAAGGTTTCAAAACGAGCTCGGCACATCTTGATCTTTAGAGAAGTAATTGTTTGCTGCAGTGCTGGGAGAGAGCCTTGCGGATGTGGGTGTCATGAAAAGGAGGGGCTGGGGAACCCCAGCTGCAATGCCAACCTTTTGTGCTGCGAGGTGTGCTATTAATCAGCAAAGAGCAGATTTCTGAATGCTGAGAAGCAGGCAGCCGTTGTAGTGACACAGAGAGGAAGTCCTTTCTCCAACTGGCACAGCTGTTGTTCCTCGCGGAGCTGCGGTTTCCCAGCTCTGCTCTCCAGACCACAAAGCACATCCCAGCAGTGGGGCTGGCAGCCGTGCTGCCTCCCACCCACACCCGGTGCAGTGCTGCACTGAGCAGTCCTGGAGGAGCAGTACTTGCAGCGCTGAGGAAGTGGAGTCAGCATTTCCTTAATTAAATAACCATGATGTTTGAACATGACACATCACTCCTGGCTTCCCTCGCATGCCCTGCCTGCAGAGCCGGCTCCTTGGGGATGCTGGGCACCGCTCCCCATTCTGGGGCCTCCCCAGGGACCCCACTCCCCCACACAGCAGAGAGCTGTCACAGTGATGGATCCCAGCTCTGACACCCTGCACTGGAACTGCCATATAATCATGAGTGTGACAGAAATGGGAGTGTGACTCCCGTTATGTGGGGGGAAAGTTTTCCACCCAAACATTACTTTAAAAGCAGGAACACTGTTGTAAAGAAACCTTCTTCCACGTTTTTTTGTTTGTTTGTTTGTTTTCCTAGACCTCACTATTAAATATACAATTAGCATGTTTTGGCTTTATTCTCTCCCCCACAGGTTTTGTATGCAGAAGAGTGTCAGACTGGTGCCAGGAGTCACGCTGGATTTGATAGAGAAGTAAGCCAAGTTTTGTTTGTTTGTTTGTTTTCCTGTGTTGCTCTGTTTCCTGGTTGTTTCTCTTGTTTATCCAGGAGGAAATTTCCTGCCAGCTTTGTGCAGGGTCCCTCCGTGCTGGGTTTGCTGTCTGTGTCCTGCTCTGGCTGTGGGTGCCTGTGGGGATGCGCTCTCCCCACATCACCAAAGCCACCATGAGCAGAGAAGCACTCACCAAAAACACCACCTTCCGTTTCCTTGCTGTGCTGCCCTGTTATCCTTCCTCCAATAGCATTATGTTTCTGACAACACTGAAACGAGCTATAATCCTTTTACCCAAAACATATTTGAGCGTAATTACTGATTCTGAAGCAGCTGAGGGGAGAAAGCTGTTCGTAAATCTCCTTCAGTTTATACCAACAAGCTGCCCTTTGAAATAATAATTGCCCACCAGAGTCCCTGCTGGCTTTTCAGGTTTTTTTTTAATGTGAAGCATGTTCTTAAAGTCAGGGCAGTCGGTGCAGCCGTTCCGTTCTCCCCACGGGTTATTCTGAATATCCTATTCTGGGAACATTGATACACGCACACAAACCAGGAGTAATTAATTAAACACAGCTCAGTTTCTGAGGAGTTTGGACGCTGGAAATATAATTGTCAAGATGAATTAGAGCAGGCTGCACATCTGCACTTCTGATGTGTGGATGCCCACAGCCTGGTTACCATCCTTTGTCTGAGACGAAAGCTGCAGAACTGAGAGGCATCCTGAAGGGGTTGAGGAAGCAGGGCTCTGGGTAATCAGTGTGCTTTCAAAACAGAGAGATATTTCCAGACTTCCTTATTTTTCTAATAATCTTCTGAATGGTGTTGTGAAGCACAGCAGTCATTCATTGCTCATGCTGCCTGTAGCAAACTGTCAGTGATAGCAGAGGCAATGAGGTAAGGTAAGGTTGCATCAGCTGACGTTTCTTGTTCGGGGTTTTGCTTTAGTAAATCATTCGCTGTTGAGTAACTTGCACATTTCTCATTCTCATGAGGTTAAAGATGCTTCTCAGTGCCATTCGTTCTTCCATGGTGTGTATTTTAAGAGTAGACAGACTTATCAGGAGTATCTGGGTGTTTAATCACGCTAATTTTACATGTGTAAATCTGATTATCCTTTCTCATTTCGGTTGGAGAAACAAAGCATTGATTCTGCAAAACTGTATTTCATTGGCAGTAGTCTTAACTGAAATTAAAATCATTTTTCAGCTTTCATGAGCGGACGCAGGACCTGCCAGGCTGACAAGCAGATGGTTTAAGTTGTGTTTATTTCCCTAAGTTCAGTCGTTTCCTGCCCTGATGCAGTATCTGGTTATTCAAACCATGTAGCCACGGACTGCCAAAATAGGATCTAGATGTGAGTTGTTTCCAAACCCAGACCAGTATGACCTACAATGGGAGATTGTTTTAGGGATCACTTAGGGAGCTCGTTAGAAGAAATGGAGCCGACTTCTTTCTGAACCAGTGGGCTCATCATCAGTGCAGGCTGAGGTCTCCTTGGGTCACTGAATAAATGTGGAACAGTGACTGTGTTATGTTAATTGTGATTAACATACTGCTACAAGAGCATATCAAATCAGAGAACATATGGCAAGGGTCAGTGACAGTCTGAGCCAGGTAGCTCAGGAGTTGGCTTCACTGAACCTTTGTGTTACTGAGGGTTAGAAGCTCTTTAAGTAATGGTTTACTGGAAAAAAAAAGTCAGTATCCTTGTTGATAGTACCACTGCATGTGTGAATTCTGTAGGGTCACGGAATCGTGGAATGAGCAAGGTGGGAAGAGACCCTCAAGGTCACCAAATCCAAGGTCGTTTTAAAGACTCTCTTCATGGGGGATGTACTAGAAATAGGTTCCTGTAGGTATCAGACATTTATACCCCCACATCGTAATGTGCTACGTTTCATGAGTTATAGAAATCACATGTTTTTTATTGCAGTCCCAAGATAGCCCTAGAATACTTCACAATTTGCCTTTGTGTGTATTGTAATTTATAATTTAGTTGTCTTTAGAACTGTGGAGAGAGTTTATATTCTAATTAGGCTGCAGACTTTGAGACTAAATTAGCCTACACCTTCTTTGAAGGGCCCAAATTTGCAATTATTCAGGCTAAGCCAGCGTCCTGATGAATAAATGCATGGTGTATCCTGATGCACGCTTCTATTACAAATCTGCTGAGATGAAGCAAAAAAAAAAAAAAAGAATCCAGCATTTAGAAATAAAGATCTTTGCTGGAGCCAGGCAGTAAAACGTAAAGGAAAAAGGAGAGGACATTTAGGTCGGTGCTGAGAGTTTGGGAAGCTCTGGCTGCCACTCTGCCTGTCTCCTGTGGCAGTGTTGATGTCAGGCATCCCTGCCGGCTCCGTTGGTCTCTTCTGCTGGATGACAAGTTGTCCTGTCATCCCTGCCAGCACAGCTGGCTGCGGGGCTCCTGAGTGCAAGGAGCTGAGGCTTTGTTCTGCCTTCCCACATTTTTAGGAATACCCTAAGGGGCAGTGTAACTCAGTGTAGGGAGGGTACCAAGAGCCGGGGGTGTACGAGAGCACGATCATCATGTTGCCTCATTAGACTCTCCCTCCTGAAACCACACTCTCAAAAGAGTGACAACGGTATCTTGCTTTCCTGGGATTTTTTTTCCCCAGGTCCATTTGATGCCTGGTAAAGAGAGGGAAATCTTGTCCCCCGCTGCCAGGGTTTGTCACAGAGGACTTATTCTGAATGTCACGTAGGCAGGAGGCTGTGGGAGAGATCTGTCTTGCTGCAGCTCATGCTGCTGCTGCTCCCGACGCACAGAGCCCATCTCAGGGCTGTCACTCACTGGCAGAAATCTATTTATAAAAATCACTAGAAATAATAAATTTGAGACTAATATTAATTCTGTTTCCATATTAAGCATTATGGACTGTCAGGGACCAGAAGTTATTAATGCTGGAGTGTCTATTGATTATTGATGGTGTTCAGCAGGAGCCTGTTTAAAGACAAAGTAGGAAAAATAAAACCCCAAGATATCTCACAGCAAAAATAATGTAATCAGAGAAAATGTAGAAATTTTGCTGTGATATAACAAATATCTTCTGTGCCTGCCCTCAGAACTTAATTAATCAGTTGTGTCAGAACGGGACATCAGAGGACAGGCAGTGGAGTACAGTGGTTTACTTCCTAATTCTCTTTCCAGGTGAAGTCACATGCAGTGTGGAATTAGTTATTCCACCAACCACGTGCTCGTCCCAGTTCTGACATTCTGCAGCTCGTGTTTTAGATTATTTTAATTATTTGACTCACTCTGGGAAATCTAACTGTTAGTTTGTCTTTAGGTCCAATTTAGGCAGCTTTCAGCTCCTTTCAAGCATTAGATCACCTGTTTCTAAATGTTTTGTTACAGGCTGTTTGGTCAGTGGTGTGAAGCTGCTGTGCCATACTACCTGTCTGCAATGGGTGGCACGTTAATTCTTGAGGTTAGGGAAGATGCTGCTTTAGAACATACTGGTCTGAAACGTTTCTGTTCCGTAATAAATCTGATTTCACTGAAACAGAGTATTTAATTTTATCACTCTTGTTACAGGGCAGCAGTCTCTAGTGTAGGCAAAGTCTATTGTACGTACAGAGCGAAGATTACACTCAACAGGGTGGTTTTCATGGCAACACTTCTTCCCTATCTTTGTGCAGAACGACGACAGGATTGAAAACCGGTGTGCAAAGCCTGACAGAAGTCTCAAACAAATCATTTAAGAGCTCCAAACATTTTGTCTTTCTCAAGGAGTTTGCCAAGGAGCTCCATCCCCACACCCCTGTGCCATTCGTGTGATTTGTGACTAGAGCACGTTGTCTTTGAGCCCATTAGCTGTGTTGATCATTTCTAAGCAGTTCTTGCCAGTTCAGGAAATTGCCACAGCACATATGCTCTGTGCAGTATTGTTTTACCATTTTCTGTGATATACCCTCTTTTTTTTTTCCCTGAGGCTGTAAAAAGTGAAATATACATGCTTTTTTTTTTTTTTTCCCCAATGCTAAAATTACTGTGGATGTTTGCAGCTATAAATCAATGCTGATGTGTTTTGTTTTCTAAAGCCTAAGCATCATACTGCGTATCTCATGTTGCGTGTATTATAGTACAGAAGTAGAGAAAATGGTGGAGCCCATCCAAAGGGAAAATCTGGCATCCTTTGAAGTAAATACTTTCCTTGTAATTAAAGTGATTCATGGGATTTTGCTAAATTTCTGACAAGGACATTGGTGTTAACACCTAGCACAGGCTCTTTTAGTGACCCTGACATTTCGTAGTCTTCACTTTGCACAATAGACTGCAGTGATTTAGGTCTTTGTAAAGGCATCTGTCAGGAAGTTGATGGAAGAAGCAATCGAGAGTCCAGAGATGTTAAATTGAAGCCGGCTGAGGCAGCCTGCCCTTTTTTCCTTTTCTTCCCCTCCCTCAAAAATGATTTTTACAAATGATGCCTGCCTTGTCCTCATGTCAAAGGCTCTCTGGTGATTGTCAAAGTATAATGTGAAAGGCATCAGAAGAAGTGATGCTGAGATGATAGCAGTGTTTCCTGTGGTGGAGAACACCTTCTGGGGCATTGCAGCCTGCTGACTCTGCAGACTCCTGTCCAAACACAAATTATGAGAAACTTTAGTTCAGAATTGTTGGAAGAGCTCATTGTGGAAGAGAAATGTACCGAGTCCCCTCGACATATGTCATCCAAAAAATGGCATTTTTATAGTGAAAATCTAGAAAAATAGCATGGTGATTTATCGAAATGCACATCAGAAACTTCACAGTTGATTATTTCAAAGAAATCTTTATGATGATCAGGATCTGTTGTCATTGAGTGATGCTGTGCCTAAACCCCTCCTTCAATCATTCGACTTCTCGTCTGAGCAGTGCAAGCTGTCCTCAAGTTTCTAGGGTGAGAGAGTTTGAGCAGTCCAGTGTAGGAACAGAAAACACGTGTTTATTTTCATCTGCAGATTTATCGTACTGCCTGTTCCAACTTTAATTGATTCCTGTGTGCAGCACAGAGAGCAGCAGTGCTGCCAATTCCATCCTAATGGTTGCTTTCTAGCTCGAAATCGGAAAGCCCTAGAACGGTTTGGCGCAGTTATTGAAATGGATTGCCCTTCATTCTGCTGCTATTCCACGCTCTCTACCCTCACCATTGACACCTAATGCACGGGTTTTCTAAGCACTGAGCACCATTAATCTTCGCAGTGCTGGAGTTTGTATCTTCCTGAGTGTATATGAGGGCAGAGAGAAAATGAACTCAGCGGATGACATGGCAGATGTGGGATTGACATCCTGTTAATGTCTGTTTCTTGACTGCAGTCCCTATAGGCAACTGTATTTTCTGTGAATCTGGCAGCTCATCTTCGAAAGCACAGTTGCTTGGTGCAAAAATACCAAATGTATTTTAAAAGCCAACATAAAACCGGTATTAAACTAACAAGAACTCATTTTTAGCCCTTCAGTGCAAAAATAAGCATACCTTGTTCCCTGGTAAAGCAGATTCTTCCAGGTATAAGAGTTTCTGAGGTTGTGCTAGCAGCAACTTTTGGTTTCAGGCTGTCATTCCCATTTAGTGTGATCAGTCAGATAATTATCAGCAAACAATTCACATTTAATAAAGAGAATCCAGTACGAACTGTATGCAGAGCTCTCCACCTGCTGCAAAGATTGAGACTCCACTATTTCTATTTGCACTGAAAGCTGACTTGAAAGTGGCCTTCAGAAGGTCTAAGCTCAGCATTTGGCTTGAGAGGAAAACCTCAACAAGGAGTGCTTTGGTTTCTAATTAATAGCATTCCAGCTTATGAAATGCTGTCATTTTGCTGCAGAGGGTGATCTGCAACGCAAATATTGATGCGAAATCCTCCAAAGAGCGGTTGTGTGGCCTTGTGTTCCCTCTGCTTGCTCTGGGGGATCAGTTAACAAACACTGTTTCAGAGATGTATATTTTTCCTCTGATATCAAGACAGACAGGAATTCTTTATAAGATGTTAATTTCTAGCTATTTCAGAAACGTATGCAAGGGAATATGCTTCATCTGGACCTGCATGGGAAACACTACTGCCGTACGTATCCAAACAGCTTAGCACACACAAAGCTATTGCTCTTCGTATACTGTCTCGCTACTTTTAATATATGAATTTGTTTTTCCCGATGAAAAGCAAAAACACGTTGGAAAACACATCTGAGAAAATTGAGGATGGAGCCAGGAGCTAAGAGATGTTGAAGAACAACTCACAGCCTCTTTCTTTCCCTTAGTCCTGAGTGTGTGTTGGTGTGGGGTCCCAGCTGTCTGGTCTCTTGACTTGCAGCAGACATTGCTTGCTGGTCCTGTAGTTCCTTTGGACTGCTGTAATGGATGAGCAAATCCAGCGTGAGCTCAGCTGGGTGGAATGAATTTGAGCACCTTATTTCAGTTCACAAAAGTGAGGTCCTCCCAAGTGGCAAACAGGACAGCTGCTTTCTTTCCAGCACAACACACACCTGGACAGAGTCATAGTGTTTTTTTCGGTTAAAACCAAAAAGCAGGCAGCTAGATTTAGCTCGTGGAAACACTTCAAGATGAAAATCTGTCTCTCCAAGGACCGTAGACTGAATCTCTTCGGTTTGTGTTGTGCTGGCACACTGCAGTCCGGTGCTGTTCTGCCATGCTGAATGCCTGTCAGGCTTCTGTCCCTGGTGCATTGATGCCTGGGGTAACAAATGGGCAGCCCAGGGGGATGGGGATGTTATCTGCTCTGCCCTTCTGCCTATCTTTGGCTACAGCTTTCCACCTGGCTGCTCCTCAGCAGAGCTAAATAGCTCATGTTCCTCTGGAGCACGTGTGCCTGCAACCTTTGAAAAACATTCAGTCGCTTCCTTTTCTTCTAATGATTAAACACTCTTTATTCATCCACTAGTGCAAAGTATTCATTAGCATGAGGATTCTTCCCTCTGGTGGGTGTTCATCCACAGTGCTCAAGTTGTTCTCTGCTGTAGGAATAACCTTACATTTCTCATTTCATGACATCGACTTACTGGGTTTTTTTGTTTGCTCATTTGTTGTTTGTTTTAAATCTTTTTCACACCTTTTATATTTTGTATATCCCATTTTTAAGCATTTCCAATGAACACCACCATGGGTGCTTGGCACACAGCCGTAGTACCATGCAGAGCTGCCTCTCCCTCCAGTGCCCTCTGTCTTGTGCTTAGAGATGTGCCATGTGGTGGGGTTGGAAGAGAGCTGAGTTAGGGTTCCATAGGATCATATACAGCCAGAATGCATACATCCAGATGCGTGTATGATGTGCATGCTTGGAGGAGTTGGTTTGGTGCATTTCTGAGGAGAGGGGACATAGCTGCTGTAGTCACAGTAAAGGCCTTCATTGTGACAAACAGAAGTGCCAGCTCAGCTCGTTGCTGCTTGTGTGCTATAATGGACCTCTGGTTCTGAGGAGGTGTGCTTAAATGCAATTATTTCATAAATGCTCATGTGATATGCAGCAGTTTTATTCCTGTAGAACCACCAGTTGGTCCTCCGCTTTCTCTTGGTTTGAGAAAGGGGACTGCTCTAGGAGTACTTCAGCTTTTTGGAGGATTTGAGTTATTTTTTCTCACCTAAGATATCATCTTATAAACAGTCCTGCTCGCTTTCAGCGCGTGTCCTGTGTGTTTGCAGGGACAGGAGTCTCCTGCCATTTGGAAAGCTGCCGTCGCAGCTATTGATTAGTGCCACATTTTTTCTACATCCAAATATTTGATAACGTTAGCAATTGGATTCCTCAGCTTTTTTAGTACCCGCAAATAGACTTCCAGGTATGCACTGCTGACAAGGTTTTGATATTTTTAGGGTTGACACAGCACTCCCTGTTGCAGGCTGGATAGGTGTGCATGTTGACCAGATGGAGGAAGGCCACGAGCTCCGGTGGGTGCCCGAGCAGCCCGCACAGCAGTGGCAGTGCTTGCTCTTTGCTTCCTGGCACTTTGAGGGAAAGGAATTTGTTCTCTTAAGGAGAAAAAGAGCAATAGAGCAGAAGAGGAAGAAAATATTTATTTTTTATTATGTCATGCTTTTTGGACGTGTAGGTACCACTGTGACGTGAATGATACAGTTATAAAGTGACTACGTGCAGCATATTTAAAAAATAAAAATGAAAACCCAACTAATATGAAACGTCCTTGTTCCCCCTGCCCTTCCTCTCCCATAGGATTCCTGGAAGACTGAATGACAGGAGAACTCCCCTGGGAGAACTGAACTGGATCTTCACAGCCATCACAGACACCATTGCATGGAACGTGTTGCCTAGAGGTACGACTTGGGCAGGAGAAGCAAGTTTTCATCAGGAGGGAGCATTGCTTATTCAAAGAAGGATGAAGAGTTAGAGAAACGAGATGCTGAAATAAGGAGAAAATTAAAGCTTGATATTGAAAGAACAGCTCAGGCATGATCTTGAGGCTACTTGAATTTTTTATATTCGTTCTTCTGTACCAGAACAATTTCTGCAACACGGTAATTAGAAACAAGGAAGGCTTTTTTCAGTGCTAACGTGATTGCTTTAGCTTGAATAATTTTCTTACTGTGTCTGGAAAGAGCAGTCTTATTTCCTCGTAGCCTTTGTTAGTATCGTGAAAAAAACAGCTTAATCTCTTTGCTGTTTAAGACAGCGTATCTTTTGCTGAGTAACTTCACCCCATTTTTCTACCCCTGTTCTGCTCTGAATTCACTCTTCTAGAGCACGAGCAGCCAAATTCGTATACATTTGTATATGCTCATTACTGCATAATTACTTCTTTGCCCTTCTAGGAGATAGTTTGTTTGTAATCCTTTACTGTTCACGTTGGCTTTTCAGAAGCACATCAAACTGCCAGTTAGTACTGTAGTTCTTGATTAAATGGTACACACGGGTCCTTTTCTCCCTTATAATTTCCAGATCATTAGAAGAGAAATTTTTCCAGAAAAGGCAAATCCAACCTGATATAGACAGTAGTTAATTCTTTTAATGTGGAATGTGGAGTAATAGTGATGTTTTAGGAGAACTCAGAGGGCTGATGTCCTTTAAGAGCTGTGATATCCTGCCACTGAAAGACTGACGCAGGAATTTTTTGTTGCTGGAATAAAACATGAACATATTTTTATCACTTAAATGATTATTATGTAACGCGTAGGGTGCTCAAGTTGTAAAGACGTGCACGTAGTAATTTGTGTTATCTCTTGGCAGATCTTTTTCAGAAGCTCTTCAGGCAAGACCTGCTCGTGGCCAGTTTATTTCGTAACTTTCTCTTGGCAGAAAGAATTATGAGATCCTACAACTGTACCCCTGTCAGCAGCCCCCGCCTACCTCCAACGTACATGCATGCGATGTGGTAAGTCACAGCCCTGAGTACCCTGTGCTGCAAAGGCTGCTGCTGCCTTAAGGAGATTTGGGGAGCTGTAGTCATGAAAGATTGTTACTACTTAAATCTACACAGTGCTTTACTGATTAAGTCAGTGGATCAAAAATGGAAGAGCATGTGGCAGTGTAAATACCCATCTACAAATTAATCTCTTCACGTACATAAATGGGATGCAGTTCTGTAATACAGCAGCTTCTGTTTAGCTGTGTAATCTTTCATTCCAAATAGAAAGGGAGTGGGACATCTCTTTATTTACGTGGAGCAAAGCTGGTCACCTCTGACTGCAAAGAGTGGGGAGAGCTGGAGGCCTAAGGGAGAAAATCATAACTTGCATTGTGGAATTTTTTTTGCCGCAGAGTTCATCTGTTGTCACTGCTGCTTTTAAGATGATTAACAGAAATGGAGGTGGTGCAGTTATGTAAAACCTCTTAAATGTGTTTCTATCAAACAAGCATTCCATGAACAACAGTAATACAAATAACATTAACAATAGCAGTAAAAATGCTTGCTTTGATTCTGGAACAGTGTAAAATTTGACTAAGTACAAACCAGTACAGTCAAGCTAATATAGTTCCTTTAGGGGAAAAGGATGGCTGTGTGACTTGCTAGAAGGCTGATAGCGTGGCAGGTAGTGACTGAGTGGGCTTAATTTGCCTGCATCTTCAATTTCCTTTGGTAAGTTTTCTCCATAAAAATGCAGAGCAAAACAAATGTAGAGGAGGTGTGAGGTGATGATGATCAGTGCAAGACTGAAAGCAGCACAGTGAGTCCAAATCACATTGAACATTTCCTTTAAGAAATGGAGGCAGGGTAACAGGGAGCCTCAGCAGCACTCATGAGGTGCAGAGGCAACAAGTAGGCATTTGCTGGTTGTACGAAGCTGCTTTCAGAATTGGAAAGAGTGGAGGTGGTAGGATAGATTTTGATGCTGAATGTGTTGTGTGCTTGTACGTGGCAGCATTCATAAGTGCTCTGCGTTAACATCTTGGGAGGAAAATGGTTTTGGTTGCTTGTGAATGTGGGGAGCTGTCTTACCATTGTGTGGTATGAGGCACTGGGAAATTTGGAAGGGATGGGAGTAGAAGAAAGCCTGAGAGGTGCCTTGGAGTCATTCAGATGGTGTTACAGCTGGATGGGGCCGGGCTTGAGCTATATTGTGGTTGCATTAGAGGGAGACACGGTTTCACAGAAATTTTGAAATTAATACAGAACATTTCTGGAGTTATTTGTAGCCTGCTCATTGCCAATGTATTAAAAGCTTCTGTTTCTGGTTCCTTATGAGCATGCAATTCACGCTTATTGTCAGTGTTCTGAAAGCCCCTATTTCTGGTTTCCTGTGGAGCATAACAACTCAGTGTTGGTGCTGCTGGCTGAGCTGAACCACAGGAATGAATCTCAGAAGTCCCAGATCCTGTTCTGTCCGTCACAGAGCTGCTTGGTGCAGTGGTGGATTCTAGGAAGGCTTTCTTTGCTCGTGTTCTTGTGCAAAATGGCACTAAAAATCCCGTTGTGAAGTCCTTCAGACCACACCACAGCATAATGACATGGCTGCTGCTTGTTAGGAAGGAATTCTGTAGGAAAAGACTTTTCTCCCTCTGAATCCCAAACACTGGCAAAGTTGAAAATGAGTCAGTGGAGAGGATCCCTTGACATGTTTTTTTCAGTGTCCTAAAAAAAGGTCCAGTTTGAATCAAATCTAGCAAAGGGGAAAATTCCACTTTCGTCAGAGGTGCCTCAGTTCTTTATTACGAACTTTTGATAACGACAGATTTAGAAACTAATTTAGGCCTCGCTTAAATACTTTCTAAAAATAATCACCTGCACTTACCTATCGCTTTTCATTCAGTACTTTTCTACTGGATTCCAGATCCTCCAAACCCATTTTATTTAGATCAGCGAGATGAAGTGGCTGAAAGCAGGGAGAACTGCTAAAAGGATGCTGAGAAGAATTGAAACTTTGGAGTGATTTCTTTTTTCCCATACCCAGCATGTCAGCCTGACTTATTTCGGAGCACGAGCCCTGGCTGTGTGCTGTCAGCAGTGGTTGGATGTGGGAGGCAGGCAGGGACCTCTGCACTTCTCTCCTGCAGAGCTGCATAATGAGCACGAATAGAGGCAGTGTGTCTGTTGGTGTTCTTCAAGGATTAGACCTTAGACTTTGGGATTTGCCCACTCCTCGACCTCTTCTTCCTCTCTTCTGTGCTTTCTGGGTGTTGCTTCTGCTAGTGCTTCATACCTTCCTCTGTTCCCCTAGAACTATGGTCCTGTGTGCACCAAGTACATGATCCTGCCTCAGGTTTGGCTTCGTTGCTTGTGACCTCAGTGTGGTGTGATGTTTAACTTCTCCAGTATTGAGTATGCATATGTTCTCCCTTCCGTTATCCCCTGGACTTTGCTGTCCATTCCCAGTGTCAAGAGAAGACTGCCACTTTTATCTGCTGTTGCAGATGGGAGCCGTTCTTCAGATTCACAGCTGAGAAGCATAGAAAAATGGGATCTGCGTGCAGACATGATTTGTAACCCAGCAGAAGGCTGACTGGAAAGGCAAAGTACTATATTTTGCACCATCTTTTGCAGGAAAGGCACAAGTCAACACCAGTGTTTTGCTAAAGCAGTGAGGCACACACAATCCCTTCTGAATTGCGGGTGGTACCCTGATCTCAGCAGCAGTGAGTGTGCCTGGGGGTGCTGCCTTGCAGCCCCTTCTCTCTGGGTGCCCCTCGCAGTCAGGGAGAGGGGAGCAGAAAGCCCCAGCCTCCTGCAGCTCCTTCAGGGCCTTCTTGCTTTCACTGACTTGCTGTGTTTTACCTGCGTTAGGTGTAAACCTTCCCAGGCACGTGCAGTTGATATCTGTGCAGTGCCTAGTGCTGCAGGTCCCTGGCTGCTGTAAGCACTGCTGTAATATGTGTATTAATATTAATATGTATTGATTGACTGGCTGAGCTATTCAGCTTTGAGAGTTGTTTTGTCTATTGTGCAGTACGAACAGGGGCCTGGTGCTCTGTCAGCATCTTGATCTCTGTTGTGATGGATTACAGTTTATACATTACTGCTGTTGGCAGCAAGTTATATTCACGGCCTTCGAAAAGACCCAATAATGTATTTAGAAGTATTTCCTAACCTGGGACATAGATTAAAAATGAAGTACCTTAATTACACCATGGAAGAACTATGATTCGCCCATAATGGAAATATTGCAATAGTATATAAACCAGGCATGAAATTGTAGTTGAAAGAAAGTCATAATGTACTGCAAATAGAATACGTGTGGAGTTCCAGCTGGAAAGGAAGTCATAATACAGCAACCCAATTACAGGGGGTGAGGAGCAGCAGCCTTTGAGGCTGCGGTGCAGGGCAGGTGCAGCCTGCTCCCTGATTTCTCAGAGAAATGAGTCTCTCTTTGGCTACACAGAACTCTAAGCACCTCGGGAGGAGGAAGGTGACCGTTGCAAAGGGTATTTGGAACTGTTTGGCATTTGAAGGGTGAGATTAATTCAGATTACACTTGCTGTAGCCAGATCTTTCATTTGCATCTGTGTTTGTCTTAACATCTCCCAGAGCCATCCATGGACTGCAGAGAGAAATGCAGGATGAAACCAGCAAAGTGTGTGCTTTAAGCTGCAGCTAATGCAGGGGAATGCACCAGCAGAAGAAAGCAGGATTTTATAGTTGTACCAGATACTCATAGCAATAAATATTCTTTTAAAAATAGCTGTGTCTGAGCATCTACCCAGCTGGCTTCCTCTGGAGCTCAGTGAGTGCACAGTGTCACTGCGGAGCAGGTGAGCTTAGGCTGAGCTGTGTAAATTCAATTGAACAGAATATGTTGTTGAGTTGTACTTGCAGAAAAGACAAACATAGGAATCTTGTCCAACATATTTGATACAGACTGAAATATTTAACAGTTCCAGAAATACCGACTCCAAGCAGTTGCCCTGGTGCCCAAGCCCTGCTCTGCACATGGCTTCAGCTTCTCTGTAGCTGCTCCTTGGTATGACTGTCCCTGTAAGAAATACCATTTATCGTGGTGCGTTGTAATACAAACTGTTCCCAGAAAAAGACACAATGCTAGAAGACATCAATAATACCTAATAAAATAATGTGACATGAGAATTAAAAGCATTAGACACTGACTCAGCCCGGAAAATGTAAGTGGGATGTAAGAAAATCTGCCTTCATGCTCTGCCGGCTGAGGTGGTGCGTGTGGGTGAGGAAAGACTAAAGCACATCCCTGCAACCATGTTTCATTTATGTTGTTGGAGTGTTACGTTGGGCTTCCATCGCTGAATGTTTCATGGGTGTGCACAATAAATCCGTCACTGGGCAGAGCTGGTGCTCTCAGCCTTCCCTTCTTTGTGCAGATGTCCAAACTGCAGCACATCATGGGAAACAAAGCAAAGGCAGCTGGATGAATTTGAGTTAGGATATTCTGAGTTTCAACAGTCCTACTGCAATTAAATCGGTGTTGGGAACGCAGAGAGGTGGTGTCCCAGGAGTACATGAATGGGAACTTTGAGCTGAAGGGCTGACGAGAGTTGGAGCTGAAATACACAGACATATATGAGTATTTATGTAATGGGAGGAGAGTGTTAACGACTGAATTCAAGGGAGCTCTTTCCCTGCTGGCTTTTTATTGTAGAAAAATGTCAGCCATGTCTTTTCATTCTTAATTTTCATCTGTTCTGAGCTGTTGTATTGTGTCCCAGGATGATGGCTGGCACCTTGTCTGTTGAGTACCTTGTAGAAGGGGTCGATGGGTGCAGATAGAGACACAGGGCGTTGTTGGCTTGTTTTCTTTACAGGCTGTTTCTTTTGGCAGGCTCCACTGCTTCACCTGTATTTCAGAAAACAAAAGTGTATTGCTGCCTTTTTTTTGTTGTTTTGGTTGAGTCAGTCTTCCAACTAAGAGAGAATTTAATATACATTTATTCAGGAATATACACAGGAGGTGCCTGACTCCAAGCATGCTCTGCTCAGTTTTGGGCCAGATTTTTCCTCCCAAAACAGCTCATAGTCAGTGACTTTGAAACCTTTCTTTAATGAGAATGCTTCACAGTGCAGCATGGAGGAAACCATAAAGTACTCGAGCCCCTTTTGAGATGTGGTTCTATGAAACTTGCACAAGGAGACGCATGGCCATGCTGTGAGTTGTGTGCAAAGCTTTTGAGCTCGTGCTTTGGTGCTGGCAGCCCACTGGCCAGGCAGCTCCACGTTGTCCTGCCTTGTGCCTCTGCCAAGCTGGTGCTGCTGCTGGGTTCCTCTAGGAGGGACAGAACCTTCACATCACCTGCGTGGCTGACTTCAGCCTGCAGGAAATGTCTATCTGGCGCACAGAGATAGGGATGTGGGCCCACGAGGTCATATATGATCACATTCGGAGTAAAGGTGTGCAGAGCTTTTAGTTGTAGTGATACAGGGACATACAAATAAACAGCTGGGTTTGGAGAAAACAACCTGAAAATTCTGTTAGGCTTTATAATGTGATTTTTGACATATCAGTGGTGTGTATAAAACCTTATGTTACGTGTATGGTGGCTTCTAATTTATGTGGGGTGTACAGAGAGCATGTCTTACGGTTTATGTACAGAGCAATTAGGACAGCATAGTGTAAAACCCTCATTAACACGCTGTTCAGCAGGGTAGAGAAGCTGGAACACTGCGATATTTCAGTCACTTAGAGCCAGCAACTGCGTCACAGTGTCACCTTGCTGGGTTGGGGCTTTGAGAGTGATGGGGAGAATGCAATAGAGGGGGAGGAAGGGACAGTGCTGAGGTGTTGCCCCACTCCTGTAGTTGATGCCAGGATAACAAATCTTCCCCAGCACTTTGCAAACAGTAATCTCCATGAAGAAGGAAGAGAGGCAGTGATCTCCTGGGCTGGCTTTCATTAATCACTTGTAGGATGCAGTGGCACCCATCCCTGTTCCCTTCCTGCTCCCTAATTTATCTCCTGTTTGTGTGCTAAAGTGTAATATTAGTTCAGGAGCGTGTCTACAAACTGCCCACCTTTCTGGTTCCCTTTGGCATATTGAAGCAGTCAATCACTTCTACCCATCACCAACAGCCATTATTTTCATGTCTCCACCAAGTATTTTGTCCCCTTCTGTTTCTCTTCGCATAGACAATGGCATCAGTCCTTTACCATTCTTTCGTGGCTGATTGACTCTTAATTACCGTAAGTCCTACTTAAAGCTGTTCCTTATTTTGCCCATGCCATGAGTTAGCTATGTGACAACTCATTCATGAATTATGCAGTCCGAAGTCTAGCAAGCTACATGCAGCTGCCCTTGTAGTAGTTGGGGATAGTGTGATGTTTACTTCAGGCAGAACTGTTGTTTCCTCGTGTGTCTGGGTGGGTGGGCAGGTTTGCTGTCTCGTTTCTTACAGAGCTGAAGTGGAAGCAGTGAGTTTTGCTGCTTGGGGAAGGCTGGAGCATCATTTCAAGTAGTTGAATCGATGAGAATCCCTTAACACAGTTGATGTTAATCAGTAGCTCTCTGGACTGTGATGAGCAGTAACAAGATTTTATATTGCTGGTTACACTCTTTTAAAAGATTGAGTAACGTTAGCTGTGTGGCTGCATTGATTTTTAATGGCTTGTTTTTTGAAGCGTAAAAAGAGATTTTGTTTTAATGTACTTAAATCGCTTTTTAAATTTTGGGTTGTTCTTTCTGATAACATTTAAAACCTTTGGGAATTGACCCTGCAGGGCTGCTCCAGACATTTTTATAGCAGTATTAGCTCTTCTTACCTAAAATGACTTTGTGGAGCTCAGCATCTTTGTTCTGTGCCCCTGCAGTATAATGACCTGTGCAGGATCCTTTTATGGGCAGCCAAAATAAGTCCGCTTGTCTCTGATCTCCAAACTATTTTCCTCCCACCTCGTAAAACTGATCTTGAAGGCAGTAGTTATTGATGTTTTCTGAAGCCTGACAGGATTTCTTCAGGTGATATTCCCCGATCCTTCAAGCACCTAAAAGTCAGAAATGTTCATCCTTTGCTTGTAGCGAAATTACCTTTATAATTGGACTAATTGACTTTTCCTCTTCCACGAATAAATATCTCTCATCAGCTCCACACAAACGTTTTGTCTGCAGCATGGGTCTTTATTGAGCATGTGGGAAGCATTTGTTGCCTGTGCTTTGATTATCTCTTGATTATCTCTTAATTATATTGGCAGCATACTGTCAAGTGGAAGGTGAATGCAGTGAAGCAGAGGGACAGGGTCTGGGACAGCGAAAAGAAGCTGCAGCTCTTGAACCCATGGAAAAATGCGAGATCCCTGTTGTTTGTTTTTCCATTTAATTGGAGAGATTGGTTTTAGTTGAGAATAGCTGCCAGTTAATCCAATGGGATGGATTTTGTTCGGTAGTTGTTCTAATGGGAGGCTTTGTTTGACTCCAAGCAAGGTGATTTAAGAACTTATTAGAGTAGGTAACTGAAATACGCCGTATTGATTATCACCTATGGCCTTCTGTCTGCAAGTGTTCCTGGGAGAAGAAAAATTGCTCAGCCTATTGATGGTAGCACATGATGGCCACAAGTCATTAAAGAGCTAATGTGTCTGGAGAGTAAATTAGTTTTTGTTTAAGGAACCCAGAGGGTGGTGGTTTAACTCACTAGTCTTTCAGAGTGCATAAATCCATATGCTAAAATGAAAAGTGTGTGGAATGTCTGTGTATAGAGCAAGGATAATGGTTTCGTGGGTAGGATGTGCCCCTTTAACATTTTTAAAGGTGTTTCAGGAACTCTGGAGGTGAAATCCTTTTATTTTAGTGTGGTCCTCTTTTAGTTTGATTGTGAGCATTTGGAAGCAGATTAGTACAACATTTCATTTGCACTGCATCTACCACAACGCCTTCCCTTGCCACTGCGTGTGGTGTATGGGCTGTTCGTGTTATAGATACTTTAGCTATTCTATAGCATAGTGGATAAGTGTAAAAACCATTAGAAATGGAATAGTAAGTGTTGTGCAGCCAGTCTGACAGCCCTGCTTTGTCCATATGCTTGTATGATACTGCTTATGGATAACTGCTGATGACTTTTCTTCCCTCTTTCACCTTTTCCTGTAGGCAAGCGTGGGACCTTGCTGTTGATATTTGCCTTTCCCAATTACCTACAATTATAGAGGAAGGAACTGCGTTTAGGGTAAGTTATGTAACGTATCAAAATGTGTCCTATGTAACCCATTATTTGAAGCCTCAGCTCAGCACAGCATTTTTTTTTTCTTACTGAATCTTGGATTTAATGGTTTATATTTTTGGAAAACTGTAAATCTGGATTCACCTCACTTAGAGAAATACATGTGGACGTGGAATATTCATATCCAATTATAGCAAGCATCCTATCTTTCAACGTGAATTCACTGCTGGAAGTGTACCCAGATAGATTCTGTAAACAGCTGCCATCTCCACGTGGATAGGAGCAAAGTTTCAGAGTTTTGTGGAATGCTTTTGTGACTGAGTTGGTTCAAAATTGGAGGAAAAGATCTGTGCGGTAGCCGTACATTTTCTACTTTTTACAAAGGTGTTCTTAAACTAAGTGACTATTTCCACTGAAACAAGTGCTAAAAAGAAAAACGAACGTCTGCTTCATTCCTTTCTTCACAACCAGCACTTCTGGTGTGGTTCATTTGGCAGAAGTGTGGGATGTCACTGGGAAACACAGCAAGCCCAGAGCCCAGCAGGAGAAGAACAGTGTGTGCATTGCCCCTGCTCGCAGAGCAGCTGGGGGTGTGGGGCAATACCTTTACAGCCTTGTAAGTGCCACTGGAATGGAACCAATTCTACTCTAATGTTCTTGTGTTATATTTACGATACCAAACTTTGAAAAGGCTTTCTGGCAGTGATTGCAGATGGTCTCCAAAGACCCAGGTACTGGAGGACAGTCATTAACTTCTGCAAGGCTGGGAGTTGAGAAAGACGCCCTTTAATTCTCCCACCTCTTTTTTCACCCACTCTATGTGCTATATTTTAAAATGTACACAAATACAATTCTATCAGCCTGTTCATTTTTATATTGGGTCTCTGATAATATCAGTTGGGTACCTTTATGTTAGACCCAGACATCATCTGTACACCCACTGTCAAGTGAGTTGAAATTTACCAAATTTATGTGTGTTCAGGGATGAAAGGAGGCAAATACTCTGCAATAGACAGAGGACCAGCAAATGTCCTGCCTGATTAATGCTGTATAGGTTTGTGCCTGTTCTGCAGAGAGAGGACCTGTTGAAGGTCTCCATCAGACACCTAGAGAATAGTAGGAAACTTGGCTATTAGTCTGGGAGGAAGTGGAAGGGCTCAGCTTTGCACTGTGACAAATGCTTGCAGAAGACAGGCAATTGCACACCTCTGATCTGTTCCTTGTGTTCTAATCAGAGTTTCACCCTTACACCTCTTGATTTATGCCAGCAGGAAGCCGTGTCTATCAGCAGAGGCTGGCGGCTGCTGGGCAGCAGTAATTTGGGCAGCAGTGGTGGTTTGGGGTGGGGAGAGCGTTTGTGTTCCTGAGGTCATGCCACTATTTCATAAGGGGGCAGCCCGGTGAGTCACAGCATCACCTGCTGCCACCGCTGCGGGCTGGGCACCTGGGCTGGGTGAAGCAATTGGTAATCTCTTCAGGACTGGTTTCTTTCAGCAGCACATTATAGACCACGTGCTCCTGGCTTCTGCTTATTCTCTAGCTGTTCTTTGCTACTCAGATCTGCAAAGTGTAATAATCTGCTGGAGCCGAGCATGCGGGCTAATGTAGGGATCGGGCTTCTGGCAGCTCGGGGTGGATGTAGGTCCCTGATCCCATCTCCTCCCTGTCCTCAGCCCTCAACTGCATTTCCCCCTGTGTTTCTGGCAGTTGTCAGTATCCTCTCATAGCACTCTGTGCAAAAGGAAGATTTTTACCAGAGCTGAGGATGCTGCCATGGCCAGGGGTGCTGCTGAGCCCCAGGGCCTTCCAAGAGCATGCTGTGAGCAGGGCTGGGGGACTGTGTCACATTGCTGACCACTCACCACTGCTGTTAGGTGTTGGATGCACCTAAGCAGCCTCCTGGTTCTTCAGTGTCACATCTCCTCGTGTATTCTTCCTATTTCATCAGCCGGTAAACCTGCCTCATCAGAGTAAAGCTGTAGCTGCATTGTGCTTTTCCAAGCCTGAAGCATTTTCTTTTCTCCTGTATGCCTAGCAGTACCACAAGCCAGTGTTACAGGCCGTGGTGCTATTCACACTGATGTCTAAGCACAAAAGCCCAGCTGAGAGGTGTTAGCTGATGTTGGGAGTTCATCCCACCTGATGAATTCAGGAGGGGATTAAAGTGCACTGAACACTGCAGTGCACTGCTTGCTACCTCCATGCGCATTCACCCACCCTTCCAGGATATCTCTATTGGTGGATTATCTCTAATTAAATGATTGGATTCAGGACTGTAGGTAAACTTTCTGTTCTTTGTTTGCCTACACCAAGTTCTGTAACTGTGATCACTGTGTACTGGGCAGAGGCAGCAGTGCGTGCCTCTGCAGAACAGATGAAGGCACTTCTGCTCTGGCTGCTTCTCACGTGGAAGGAATTAACTAGGTTTTCCCAAGAGCTTTTGTGATATCTTTTCCAGTTTCTCTGCCCTTTCCTTTTTTTTCCACACACATTAGGAAATGCCAGTATGTTTAAAGGGAACAGCACCTGATCAGTCTTTGGAAAAAAAAAGAATTTACATTAAAAAGCAAACCAACCAAACATCTGCCAATTACCGTTTGTACAACCAGCACACCGTGCGAGCCCACAGATGCTACATCTAGCTGCTTCACTCATTTCACAGCCAAACATGCCATCTGTATTCTTGCTCCTACAGCACAGCCCCTTCTTCGCGGAGCAGCTGACGGCGTTCCAGGTGTGGCTGACCATGGGCGTGGAGAACCGCAACCCCCCGGAGCAGCTGCCCATCGTCCTGCAGGTGAGCAACAGGCAGCCCTGGGTACAGAAATACCTGAGCCCCTCCAGGATTAATTGGAGCTGACAGCATGTCTGCTAGACCTGTGCGGATGAGGACAAGCTGCTTTTCTTCCCCCGTGCCTTCCCTTTCTGTTGAGGATAACTTGCCATAGTTCATCTGCCGCTCCAGCAGTGTTGGGCTGTGCTGCCTGGCTCTGAAGTAGCAAGAGGTCGCAGCGTAGCACATCTCTGTTGTTTTCTCCTGTAGCCCTTTCAGGCAGAGACTTTATCATTCTTGCTTTCTCAAAGCGAGCATTACTGCAATGTAAATGGTTTGGAAATGGATTATTCTTCTGTGCGGCTTGTATAGCCTGGAAAGTGTTCCCTTTAATGGGATGCTGAAATTTTGTTGCGAGAACATAGAAACAAGTCTCTGAAGACCGTGTCTGGAAGGAACAGACGGTTCTGGTAGACATTTGCTTTTTAGAAAGGAGAAGTAAATCTAGAGGAAACAACACCTCATTTCAAGTCACCTTTTATCCAAGAGAAATATGGCAGTTGTTTGTCTGTTCTTGCCTTCCCCTCTCCACGTTTGCATTGACAGAAATACAAACCCTTATTGAGGTCGCTGTGGTCTGTTCTCTTTCAGGCAACAAAATTTAAAGTCTTCCTGTTAAAGAAACACGATTCCAATCACTTATCCAGAGACCTGTGATTTCTTTCACTAAATGTGAGAAGACTTGCCTTCCCTGTTAGCTGCCAGCTTGTTCTGTGACTGACAGCACCATCAATCATTGTGAGACCGAATCTTAATTTCCCTGAGCCTCCCAAGTCTTGAGAGATCAGCTGGATAAACAAATGCAGGGTTTATCTCGGTCACTGCAGTAGGAGAAGGCAGGCTGCTGCTCCAGCACCAACTTTGCTGCTTTCCAGTGAGTTATTTGGCACCGGAGGGCTCTTCAGCAGCTTAACCTTGCAGTGTAATTGAGAGGTCACCTGGCAAAGAAATCTGCTTTCCTTCCTGGAGCAAAAATGAGCTAGGACAGTGTAATTATTCTTAAAATTAAGGTGTGTGTTGTTGTAGAGCGGAATAGGATGGCTTGTTAACAGATTTGCGATGCTTTGAGAAAGAGAGAGACTGCTTAAGAGAGGGGAAGAATAGTTTCACACCTCTTGCGAGAGTCTTTTTGCTATGAGCCCCTGGGAGCGCTTACACCATGCTGTTACAGCCTAAGATTGATTCTGTTTTCCAATTTTAGATGTGCCCCCGGGGAAAGAAGGTGTTTGAGTGCCAGGGGCACAGTGCCAGCCACACAGAGCTTGGCTTTGTGAAGGACGGGGAAAACACCCTTTGTACGTGGCCTTTATTGACTTCTAGAGGTTCCAATTCCCACTTCTAGAAGTTCCAAATTCCATTTCAGGTTTGTGCTGTGCCTGAGGCAGATTGGACACAGGTGACGTCCTGGTGTGGAGATGGAGAAGTTGTCAAAGGCAGAAGTTAGCAGCTGCAGATCCTGGCGGAGGTGCCTCCTGCCATGGGCTGCTGGTGCACATGGCCAAGTTCACCCCACTGCAAGCCCTCTGCATTTGTTAGGGAATTCCTGCTGATGTGTGAACACCTACGTTGCACCCTTGTATCTTGGTTAGTCTCTAACTTGCAAGTATTCACATAATTAGCTTTTCAAATTCATTTCCTTCTGATTACTCTAGCTTTGAAACTTTGCTTTGAGCTTAGAGGGACAGCTCCAGCTGTGCTGTGGGCATCCATGAAGGGGCTGCTTTCAGCGTCCCGAGTCCATCCCAAAATCTCACTCATTTGCTGTTCTTTAAATCCTGTACCTGTGATACTATTAGGAAAGGAAGAGCTTAGAGGGGGTAGAGAAAAAGCATTCCTAATATTGTTCTTGCTGATGTGATGTTTAAACAATGGAAATAAAAGGCTTATTTTTACTCAGTGTGGTCTGAGACAACTAGAGGAAGGGCAGAATCTCCCATCAGGAGGGTTCAGGGGAAACGGCAACTGTACCCCTAGGTGTAATTGCCTCCTTGTCTTCTGTTTAGATACAAATAACGATGGCCAAATGTATCATGTCTGGGAGGGATGTGATGCAGCCCTGAGTGTGCAACGTAACAACTGCAGTTCACTCAAAGTTCATAAATGGTGCAGAGAGTCCCCACGTCCTCATCCGAGTCTCCGGAGTTTGTGTCAGTTGTGGCTTCGGTTTATTGTGCAAATCAGGTTGGGAAGCGTGAATACAAAACCTGGGAGTCAGCGCTGGCTTTTTTGTTTCTGAGGATAATGAAACGGAGCTTTTGACAAAAAACAGAATTTGGGATGGTTGAGGAGTCTCGTGGGAAGTCTGTGCAGTCAGGATGTGGTTTTGTATCTTCACCTGGAAATCGTTTTCAACCACATCCATTTATTTCCAGCTATGACAAAATTTATGGCCTTCCTTGGTTTTGTTTTTTTTCCCCAAAGGTCAGATAACAGAAGCATTGCCAAATCTCTGTGCCCCCTGTGTCTGCCTAGGCACCCTACACTGACTGTGCCCTTTTCTGTTGTTTCAGCTCTGCCCCAGCTTCCACCATGCCCTGCTTTCTCTTGCTGCTTTAATCTTAAAGAGCTGGCCCTGTTATTTGTGTGCTGGGCATCTGTAAAGCACGTGGTTAATGGCACCAAGTTCTGCAGTAAGTTTATGGTGCCAAGTAGGGCAGGATGACCAAATGCTTTCTCTTATGACCTGTCTTGGGATCTGAGCAAGGATATTCAGACATGAAACAATTAGAGGGATTAATGCACCCTCCCTTGTAACTGTCTTTTTCCTCTGGACTTTCTCTGCACTACTTTAGTATCCAGTGTCGATTTTCCACGGTGTGAGATGTAAGCCAAGTAATTTAGTTATTCTTTGACATTAAACATGAAAAAATATTTAATTTGAATATGCTGTGTGGAAAGAAAGCATTGAGAAGGGGATGGAGTTGTGGAGCTAAATCAGCAAGTCGCTTTCCCTGAGATCCATGCTGAAGGATGGTACTCAGTTTAAACTGAGGATTAAATGTTGCATTCCAATATCTTACATCTGTTAAGGAGATTAAGAACTGAAAGTCTGTCTGTTAATATTTCACACCAGGGTAGGTATAAGCCAGTAAACTATCACCTCATTATCGTTGTCAGACTCCATTTTAATGAGATTTTTATTAATGACTAATGTGACCTTTTGCTTCCCTCTTAAGTCTCTTATATTGATTTGCCGAGGAAGCAAAGCCTCTTTTTCTGCTTCTGAGCTGTTTTGAGTACAGGCAGGCTGCTCCTTTTGCTCACCTTTGAATCCTTTCTGCAGATACAATCCTGTTCCTCCTTTGCTGAGGAAAGGCAGTAAGATGAGTCTGTCTGAAATCCGTAGTGGCTGCTTCCACCTAGCAGAGCTGAGCTGCATAGGAACCGTTGCACTTGAGAGAAATATTAACAGGGAGAGAGCTGGAGCAACGCTTGGAGACTGAGGATAGCTGTTCTGAGGGGAGGATTTACAAATGTCTGCAGAACTTCATGGAAGAGAGCATTGCTGGGGAGGGGCAGTGCCCCACTGATGACACTGTTCAGTGGGGTGAGAGTTCTCAGCAGCCAGAGTTTGTCCTTTTTCCATTCAGATCATCAGTGCTTTTCAAAGTTACGTGATGATCCTGAGGTCCTCTTACATTTGCACTGCAGTCACGAGGAGCTTTGTTCCCTGGTAGTAACTGTTGTCCCTTTCCTCTGCAGGTTCTGCTGAGCCAGGTGCACCGGCTGCGAGCTCTTGATCTGCTGGGAAGATTTCTGGACCTGGGGCCCTGGGCAGTCAGCTTGGTGTGTTTGTGCTGCATTTTGTCTTGTAAAAGTCGCTTAGACTCTCAGTGATAAATATGAATGATGATTTATGGAAGGAAAATGTGGAAGATACTCCACAGATTTGACAAATGGCTGGTGTTCTGTGTAGTCATGCATATGGAATGGAGCAAGCATCTCTACAAGAAAAGTGGTTTGTATTAATCAAGAAGGCCAAATAGCTTTTCATTTGTGCTATTAGAAAGAGGAGTTATTTAGACAAAGTTGAGCATTATGTAATGGAAGCTACAAAACAGAAGGAAGCACCCAGGATGAAAAAGGAGGTTTGTCGTGTAATATCAGTGACAACAACAAAACACCCATATGTTTGTCATCCCAACTTACTGGCTGCATCGTTTCTTCTCTCCCTTTATCTATTTTCTCTTCTGAGTGGAAGCAGCTGCCTTCTGCATATTGGAAAGTGGCTAGCATGGTGCAAGTAATAAGTAAGAACGTAGCAGAGGAGCAGTTTAAAGCATTCTTGTACGTGGAGCTGTTTGTTGATAGCAGTGATGAAGACAAACCAGCAGCTGGAGTGGGATACCTCTGGAATGGGGCTTCTTGTTGGCTTTCTTTCCCTCCTTCCTGCACCACAGACAGCTTAGCCCACAGTAGCATGAGGAAAGTATACTCTGAAGGTGATTTTAAGCCTTCTAGATTGGAAACTTCCATGAAGATCAGTATGTGGTGTGGGGCATCCATAATGACCTCTGCTGCAGCTGTTCTGCTCCTCGTGAACTGCAGCATCTGCATTGCTGTGCAGTGCCCTGCTGCAGCCTGGGGAGCCCCCTGAGCCCCCAGCACAGCCACATCCCTGCCTCCTCCTCATCCTTCCCTCCCGTTGCCCATTGGGAAGGGATCTGCAGTCACGGAGGGGTTCTCAGGGATTTAATGAGTTGCGTGTGCTCCTGTGAGCAAAAGGCTTGGTAAAAAGTCCGTGTAAGCGAGAGGCCTAGTTAATTTCCAGTGGGAAGACTGTAATTATTGAGCTTTTGCAATATGTTTACTTGTGAAAGCAAATGGCCCCATCTGAGAAGAGCACAGTGTATCGTGAAGCATAAAATAGCACAGGCTGTAACGAGAAGAAGCGAGTGCTAGATTAACTCCGAGTCTCACCGGGCCAAACGAGTCTGAAAAAAATCTGGTGACATCCGCGGTGAAAATGAGCATCCGGCAGACACGCAGGGATCCCCTCTTTACTGGAAATGTATGAAATCGCTTTCTGCCAGGTTTCTCATCTGTGTCATTAAAATATGCTCCATCTCGGCAGAGCGGGCGGTGCTGCCCCTGTGCAGCGCGGTGCCGTGGGGCCGAGATGGCTCTGAGCATTTGCTCTTCTCTCTGCCTCCCCAGGCGCTGTCTGTTGGCATTTTCCCGTACGTGCTGAAGCTGCTTCAAAGTTCAGCTCGCGAGCTGAGGCCGCTGCTCGTCTTCATCTGGGCCAAAATCCTCGCAGTGGACAGTGTGAGTACTTGCCCGTACGGCTGCTTTCCGTGGTTTTCAGCACCGGCCCTTTATTTTCCCATTTGCTTCATGCAGTTGCTTCAGGATTTGGAGTTTCTCTTCAGGCACTTCAGAAGGATGCTGTATTATCATTTGTTTATTTCACTTGTGTGCTTGCTGGCTTCTGCCATTTTCTGAATATGAGATCCCCATTCAGGCCCTGGCGAGCTGGGCTGCCCGCCCCTTCATGCATGCGTGAGTTGAAGGTCTTACCCAGGGCTGTAGGTTTTGTTTGGAATAAACTGAGACACAATTGTAGATGGATTTGCATTGTCCTACGTGTGACTGTCGTTTGTGAGTACAATTAGTTGAGCAATTTAAAATTACTGAGAGGTACACACAGATAATTGCAGGCACGGTTATAAGCTGATATAAAATGGTCTGAACTGCTTGTGGAAGTTGGATCTTGCTTATTTTGGGGTTTGTCTTTGTTAGGTCTCTTCCATTTCACTATGGAGAATAATGCTGAATTTGTTGGAATTTTTCCCTACTGTTGATATAGCATTGTCGGGTTTGGTTTTATAAATATATTTTCATTAACATCCTAAGAGGATTTTGGAAAGCAAAGAAAATGAAAACTATTCATCTTAAAGCTACTCTTGAAAAGCTTATTTTGATGCATGCCCCTCTGCGGCTCTCGCTTCAGCCCCAGGTACCTTTTGGAGAGGGCTCATGTATAATTCAGGTGGGTGCTGAGCCATCCTTCACTGTCTGTGGTGCAGGAGGCAATCTGGGAGTGCTTCCATCCCTCTGCCCTCTCTTACCACCATCAGCATAGTTCCCTGCTCTGTTTTTCTGCCCCACTCATTTGATAGACTGCTTTTTTTAATTAAAAAAAACAACCTAAAAAAAACCCAACCAAAATACATGGCTCTTTGGGTTTCTTCCCATTTATTTTTTTTTCCGTTCCCAGCTCCCAGGCAGTGGTGTGAGAAGGGAAAGGCAGTGACAGCAGGCAGGTGGGATGAGCGCTGCCGAGGGAGGGGACAGGCCGCCGTGCCACGGAGGGAACAAATGTGGTGTAATAGCAGAAAGCTGAGGAGGAAAAAATACCCCAAAAGCAAACAGCAAGTTTACAAAACGATGTTAGAAAGAAGTACTGCTAATGTGGGACAGCAAGGAAACAGATCTCAGAACTGCAAATAATCACCTGGGGACAATAGAAACCAGACATTTCTCATACTGATCCAGGGAATTAAATGGCGCAGATAGTATCCCTGCTTCCCAACTGTGACCTCTGCTATCAGGATGGTGACTGCCAGCTCATGGTGCTGCCTCTCCATGTTCTTCCCAGTATCTAACAGTGAGGGCTTGATTAAATGTGTTGGTTCCATAAGAGCTGCTCCTCCCTGGAGCTCCAGGTGGTGGGCAGCAATGGGAGCTCAATGAGAGCGGGGTGACGATGGCAGTGTCCTCTGGGTTGGTCTCTGCTTCCACTGCAAGCTGAGAGATCTTTTTTTTTCTTTTTCCCAGGGAGTAAAAGAGTGTTCATGCTCAGAATGAAGTGGGGAGGAATAAAGCCTGTTTTTTTTATTTTATTTTTGTGCAGCGTTACACAGAAGTCAGGGAAGCCTCTCATAGCTGCAGCCTGGCATCAATCCATTCCCTCTGCTCTTTGGTCTGCCAAAACCAGCATCTCTACTCCCTTCAGCACTAAAATATTCTCTTGCATCTCTGCCTTGCCATCCCCTTGCCTTTCAACAATTAGTTCCCTCCTTCACCTTCTATGCCTGATAAAAAATACATGATCCTGTCTCTGGTGTGAAACAATACACTAGAACTGCTGTCACAAGGGAAATTGAATGCCAAGTCAGTTTTCACTCACCTAAATTTTTGCTTTAATAATATGTATTTTCTTGGTTTGACCCTAGTATGTCATACATGAAGCCTGACTTCGTATGTTAGCAAAAAGAGCTGTGGGAAGGAGTTCTTGGTGCACGCCGTGCTGTGGAATCAGGGCCGTGTGCCTCACTGCCAGTGCTGCCCCATCAACTGCATCCCCTCCCCCACAGCCAAGTTCCTCCATGGGCTCTGATTGTGTGTGAGCAGGAGATCATGTCACCGTGTGCTGCTGGTGTGCCAGTTCAGTAAACCTCAGCACTTGACCAAATAATGCAGAGATTAGAGACGTGTGCGCGATGAGTTGAAATCTTCTTGTCAGAATACAGTCCTGCCTGGGGAGGGGATTGGATGGAACATAGGGAATGAATAATTCCTTCTCCCTCCCCCTGCAGATTTACTGGTAATCGCTCACTGATGTGGGTCACTGTATGAAAACGCGTGCTAGGTTTGTTCAGTGCTGCAGTCTGAGTTGTCCTGCCTCCACAGGACAGTGCTTTAATGCTCCCACACACAGCCTCACATCCTGAACCCAAAAATTGGCTACAGACAGGATGTCGGTGCCCTCAAACTGTGCCTTCTGTAGTCATGAAGAGTTGGGTGCAAGGAGCTCACTCAGAAGCATCCCTAGCTCTGAGCCCTGGGGGTATGACTGAGATCAGCCTGGGAAAGGGGGACCCCGGGGCTCCCACAGTGCCTGTGTGCTCGCTGAGGGCGATGGGCTCCAAGGGCAGAGCCTGGCCTTGCTCCCTTTCCTGGGGGCTGTTGCTGATCTGAGCAGGACCTTACACCACTTACAAAGACATCTCACTGTGCAGCCAGAAGTGAGAGGCAACGCTCAGGAGATCTGATCTGTGGCAAGCTCATTGCCTTGGCACCAACGTCTTCTAATCACGTTCCTCCGAGGTTTTGCTTTTAATGGCTCTCAAATAATGGTGAAGGTGCAGTGTGGGGCAGATGTCAGATGTGCTCTCTTTGGTTGCTGTGTCTGTCACTCCCAAAGATGCAGTGTCTGCTCTGTGCAGCTGTATGGCCTTGGACCTGACGGAGGGCTCGCTCTTCCCTTCTCTTCTTACATGCAAACTAGATTGGAAAGAAATGATTAAGGCATGGAATATGCATGCACCATCAGAGGGACAGATGTTTTTGCTACTGTACTCATTGCTTTTTCTCCATCTCTCTGTCTCGTTTCAGTCATGTCAAGCTGACCTTGTGAAGGACAACGGTCACAAGTATTTCCTTTCCGTTTTGGCAGATCCTTACATGCCAGTAAGAACAAGTCATCTTTATTCAGGCTCTTCCAGCCCTTGCTTGTCGGGGTTTGTAGGCTGCTTTCTGACACAGTGCTGCTAATGAGGGCTGGTCCCACTGCAGCTACTGCTGGGGTAGCTGGTGCTGCTGCCAGGCTGCGTGATGCAGGCAGCCACCAAATGGCGAGCCACAAACTTGCCTGAAGATATTTAAGCACAAATTACTCAGAAAGATAGGAGCTGTGGGCTTCTGGGGGCTGGGTGCAGAGGCAGGCTAATTTCTCTCTAACTTTCGTAATTCTCTCTGCAAAAGTTGTTTTTTTCTGTGTGTGGTTTCCAGTAATGAGTATTTGTATGCCTCCTCCAGAACAATACCCAGGGGTTGGTTGGGAGGATCGTATTGGCAGTCTGATGATATCAGATTATGAAATGTCTGAGGAGTGTGACAGGATGACAGGAAAATCCTGGCTTTCTCTCCTCTCTTGCTCTTTTAATGTGATAGAAACCGTACTTAGAATAAGCTCGTGTTTCTGAAAACGTGGAATGCTGTTGATCTTGCCCTGTTTTATAGATAACAATTAGTTGTGTGTTGTTTTAAGGCTGAACACAGGACAATGACTGCTTTTATTCTGGCTGTAATTGTTAACAACTACAACACAGGACAGGTGAGTCCCAGCATGCTCTTTCCTTTTGTTGTCCCTCCTCTCTCTTCTCTACATTGTGCTTTTACTTTGATCAGCATGTCTTAGCTCCCATTAATGCACAGCCCTGAACTGGAGAACTGAAATAGAAGATAGCTTTACGTTAGGATGGGTTTTTTTTTTGGTGGAGTAAAAGAAGAATTGGCCTGGAGGTGTGACAAACACACGATCCGGACGTGGCACCTGGAAGAGGAGGTTAAGGACACAAGACACTCAGCAGCTGCCCTCCAGGCAGTGCACTGACGTGCTGGTGGAGAAATAGTGCCTAGTTCCTGTCGGGTGAGAATTTAATGGCTGTGATACAGTTCTTAGGAAGGATATATGGAAGGAGCCATAAACCTTAGGGCTCTGACAGGTGCAAAAGAGGAGAAAAACAAGCTTTATGCATTATGGGAAGTACTTCTAATGCTGAACTATTTAACTAGCTGCTACAGCACGTAGTTGACCTTCCCCTTATGCTGTTTCCAAATGGTATTTTGCAAGAAAAATCAGTATATAACCAAAGGATAATTGTTTTCTCTTGGTTTGTGGTCTATTTCTTCTTTTTCGATGATGAAGTGGGAAGCTGTCAAGCCAAATAAATTGCATTGATTTGTGTTTTAGGAAGCCTGCCTTCAAGGAAACCTGATTGCAATTTGCCTGGAACAGTTAAACGATCCACATCCTCTCCTGCGTCAGTGGGTGGCCATTTGTTTAGGGCGTATTTGGCAGAACTTTGACTCAGCCAGGTGGTGTGGTGTGAGAGACAGTGCTCATGAAAAGCTCTACAGTCTCCTCTCTGATCCAATCCCAGAGGTAAGAATCCAACTGTTGAAGTAAACACCAGTGGAACTGTCAGAATTGTGCAAGCAAGCTACAGAAATACCTACAAAACCAGTGCCTTCAAGAGCTTTATGATTGTGCCTGGTTCAGAGAAATGTGTTTATTGCTCTCTCTTCAAGGTGGTTCGAATCACACAAGCCCTGTGAGGGAAGCAACTGAAGAAATGTAGGGGCTGTTCATTCAGCCCAGGTCTTTGGGCTGAATCAGAATCTTGCAGCTGGCACTAGAAGACACCAGCTCTGTTACTTCCTTGCTTATCAGAGGCTTTTTAAGAAATGTGGTCCCAAAACTCAACTCTGTGTTTCAAAAAACCCTCTCATCTTTTTATCTGAGTATGGAAACTGTTCTCCCCCGGTATGTGTGAAAGCATATCTTTAATTGAATGTGTTTTACTCTTGTGACCAAATCTCCAAGAGAGCAGAGATTCTTGTGCAGAGCATGGCTGTGATTGACAGAGCCTGTCAGACCCTGGTGGGATTACTTGGTGTGTGGGAGAAGTAAGCCTGGAGATAAACGCCACTGCTGACTTGCAGTGATTAAAGATTAGCTTCCCTTTTACATCCAGTCTTTCTCTCCTGTATCCTCCGCCTCCTTTCTCTTGCCTAATCTTTCCCACGTTCTATAATCCATGTTGGTGCAGTGGTCGGGTTGACCTGTCTTTAGGGCACATCTGCACCTTTGTTTGAGAAGCCAGAGTGATCATTTCTGGTCTGTGAAGCACGTCCTGCACTTGCTGATTATACTGTATCCCCACCATTTTCACTCTCTGCCAAGGCAAGCTGTAAGATTACCAAGCCATCTGATCCCTCTGTTTTTTTCGTGTGTGATCTGGCAAAATTTACCCTGATTTCAGCTGCTCTCTCTTTCTTTTTCCCAACTTCTGTTACCTTTTTGCATGCCCTTATCTAAAGGCTGGAGTTCAGTGCTCTTGTTAAAGAGATTCACATGGCAACCGTAACTCCCTGTATGCCTTATTCCTATTAATTAATATTCTAGGCAGTGTCAACTGGAAAAATCACCCATGGGAAGGTCACTGAGTATTCTGGGAAATTAAATGTACTCCTTCATCTGTGAATACTTATAACTCAGCGCTTTGATGAACCTGGTTTGGTTCTTAGTCTCTCTGGGCTTCCATTCAGCCCTCACTATTTACTTGACACGGTAGCCCAGGTTTCCAGAGACACCATTTGTGGGGATAAAAACTCCCAATGGCAAACTTGAGGCTGGAGCAAAGAGGAAAATAATGAGCAACGTTTGCCTCTCCCAGGTTCGCTGTGCTGCCGTCTTTGCCCTGGGAACATTTGTGGGCAACTCGGCCGAACGGACCGACCACTCCACCACCATCGACCACAACGTGGCCATGATGCTGGCACAGCTCATCAACGATGGGAGCCCCATGGTTCGGAAGGTACGGGCAGGGCAGCTCTGCAGGAGTTGGGTGGAGTTGTGCTGCTGTTGTTTGTAATTTAAAGAGAGTGCAGAGATGGAGGGAAGGGAGGAGAGTGGTTACGGTGACGTCTGTTTCAGGGGGCTAAGCAAGTTGGTTGTTAATGCACTTCTGTTAATTCCTGTTCTGACTGAAATATTTCACATTGCACCATCTCAGTGACGTGGTAATCTGTTGCTAGAAACATGGAGTATGCAGTGGTCCTGGGGGAGGAAGTGGAGAGGGAAGTAAGAGAGCTGTGAAACAACATGAGAGCTCGTAAACGGGTCTTGTTGCTTTTGGAAACCATAAGGAAGGATGACAGATTGGTTCAAAGTGATTCTTCAGGTTGTGGAGTGTTATTTTCTGCTGCACTGTTGTACAACAATAGCACATAAAATAGTTTTTTGATGTTTTAGGTTGTTCTTGATGGGATGCACTTAGGTGTCCTAACACTTGTCTGCTTAACCGGAACATCAATACCCTGACAAGTTGTCACCAGCGTTGTGAGGATTAATTTTTGCTGTCTTGTTCCAGCATTTATCAGTTTAATTCAAGAGAGAACTGTGTGTCCCACTGTATGCTCTTTGAGATTCATAAATCTCTATTGTGGAGATTCGTCCTCTGAACAGAGAACAGCAAGAAATGCCAGTTCTCCACCTCTCCTTTTTGCTATTTCCACGTGCCCAGCCAATGCTACTTACCTGTGGGTCTGAACTACACCATCTTCACCCACCCTGTCCCTGTAACTCAGGGCTCCTGAGCTGTGTCTCCAGGGATGAACCAGCTGTGAGTTGTTTGTAGGTGCATGGCATGATCCTCACTCTGGCTGCTGGCGTGCAGGGCAGGGCTGCCTGCAAGTCTGCCCAGGGCCCATCAGGGCTCCTTGGGGGAGAGCTGAGCCACGTCCCCAAGGGCCACATGTCAAGTTCTGTTTCCTTCCACTCAGAGCAAATGTAGGACAGGCTGTGGGGCGAGAGCTCGGCTCCCTGTGCGTATGGCACAGGGATGGGGTCATGCTGTTCCACTGCAGGCTGAAGGCAGCGATCCCAGCTCACTGCTGCTCATATGCATGGTACTTTCTGGGACACAGCATCAGTTTGACAATATCAGGCAGAATCAAAGAGCAGTGGCAGACTGTTGAGGTATAAAAGACTTGCAGTGAAGAATTAATTTTGAAACCGAGCGCTTTGGCTTTTTTCGGATCATCCCTGTGAAGCAAAGGGAAAATCAATGCTTCTCCCAGCCAACCATAAAAAGTGTCCTCGTCTCCACTTGGTGACAGATGGGTGTTAATTTTGTCAAAGGGTTGGTTTCGCAGGGACCTGAGCCTCCATAATTTAAGAATAAAAAATAAAAATAGAAAGTCCTTGCAGAATAGAAGGCCATTCCCAGTCACGTTAGCTCAGAATAACTGGCTGGATTGCCATCATCTTTGTCATTGGTTCTTCTCGAGCGTTCAGAAGCTCAAGCAGAGGTTTTTTTCTTTCCACTGTATTAGAGAAAGTGTATGTAGGGCAGCAGACCTACAGCTGAGCCTCTGCAGCAGTGTATGTCTGGAGAAGTGCCCCTTGGCTGGGCCGTGGTGGACGGTCTGGGGGCTGAAGCACACCGTGTGCCTCCCTCTGTTGAGGCACCTCCCAGGCAAAGAACCTGTCTGTTTCTGTGCCTCTCTTTATGAACTTCTCTGGATCTTGGGAGAAGGAAACGTGCTCTGTCTTGCTGCTGTTTGGCCTCTTTGAGAAGTTCTGGTTTGTTTTCTTGATGTGGTGGCAGAGGATGTGGGGATGTGTGGAGCAGATATGCAGGATGCCAAAGCAGCTCATGGGACTATTTGCCTATTGCTAATGAGTGTTCCTACATTTTTATTTCTTCTTGTTACCAGTCTGGATGGTTGCCCAGTCATATCAGTTATAATGGGCATCTGGCTCTGCCTTTTTCCTTTTGTTCACTGTTTCTGACCCATACAACAATGAAATACATGTTTTATTCTGCTCTTTCCATAGGAGCTGGTGGTGGCTTTAAGTCACCTGGTGGTTCAGTATGAGAGCAATTTCTGCACTGTTGCCTTGCAGTTCATGGAAGAAGAGAAGAATTACCCTCTCCCTTCTCCAGCTGCCACAGGTTTGTGTTCTGTGTCCTTATGGCAGACAGCTGTGGAGGATGTTAATTGAGAGCTTTGCTTAAGACAATGAAATTCTTGATGCTGAAATTGCATTGCTACAAAGCTGAGGGCTGTGGCAGGTAGTGCTGTAATACATTTGTCCTGGAGAAATATATCTTCAGCTGAGTCTTCATCTAAATAGCTGTAGCTCACTTGTGAAGATTGAACACCCAGCCAAATTCAAAGGGATGCCCTTCAGATCAAGACTGAGCTATATTTGTCACATGGCACACAGGCTTACCAGAATTCTGATCTGAAATGATATCTGAGACTTCAGTTTTGTGTTGACCCAATGAGGCTGATAGGAAACCTCTCAACAGAACAGTGAACTGGATGTACCCCTTTGTGCTGTAAAGCACCAATGGAAAGCTTTGTGCCTATAGTCCTATCTTATGTGTGTTGTTTTACTCGGGGAATGAAAAGCCCAAGTAAAGTTGTTGCTGACCTCTTCTTTTCCTTAGATATTAAGTACATTTGAAATAATCAAAGATAATGGGACTGTTGCTACAGAAGCCTGGAGGCAAGAGCATGTGTTGTCTCTGCAACAAGTCGTTTAATCTCCGCATTGTCTGAATAAATTAGTATTAGGAAATAAGTTCCACATTTGTCTTTTCTTTGCTGCAGGAAATAAGCATTATTTACCACTTATGCAAGTGCTTTTCCTTACCCACAAGGACCCTAATGTACTCTATAAGTAGGATGTGCTGGAAGCATTGCCCCAGCACCTTAATGCAGCCTCCTCTGCGTTGGAATAGAACAGTTATTCTGAAGTTGTGACATTGTGAGTGTATTCAGGAATGAAAATAAAAAAAAATATTGGGAAATTACAGTTATCCAAATCATGGGTGAAATACAAGTCAGCACTAGGCCTGAAGACTGGTCAGAAAACTCTGATTTTTCGTAAACCTTTGTAACAAAAAAAACAAAAAGAGAAAAGAATCCAGAGCTTTAACGAGCAGGAGCAGACGGAAGCCTGCAAATGCCATCTACTAAATGGCGTCTGCTGCAGCAGTGTGTCCTAGCACAGTGTCTGGGCAGCAGCCCAGCATCAACCTGGAGAGAAGAGCCATCATGTTTCTGCAGGCTCTGGCAAGGCTCAGCTCACCTGGTTTTGTTGGATGGAACAAAATCAGAGCCTGAACAAGTGCAAAACGTGCTCCGTGCTGATCGTGTTCAGGAGGCTGCAGCGTTATACCTCATTCTGTTTTAGCTTTATGGGCAATGGGTGAATTCTGTTTGCGTTGGTAATTGTTCTAGCTCTGTCTGGGAATCTGCCAACAAGCTGTGAGTTCTTTGGTCACATCCAAATGGATAATGGTTAAATTTTGCATCCACAGAGGGTGGCAGTTTGACACCAGTGCGAGATGGTCCGTGCACACCTCGGCTGCGGTCTGTCAGCTCCTACGGGAACATCCGAGCAGTCACCACAGCCAGGAACCTGAACAAGTCCTTGCAGAACCTCAGTCTGAATGAAGAATGTAAGAAGAATGACAGAACGCTGTCATTTTCCTATGCCACCTCTTTTTTGCCCCTGCTGTATGCAAACCAACGTGCACAGTGAAACTAACTTTTGTGCCTAGGTTATCCAGCTGCCAGCTCCAAGGGGTTGGGTGAGGAGCCCTCTCCTCATTAATTACAATTTACTGGTCGTTAAAATTGATTTTTTTGTAGCGTTTGGGGATCAAGATGGTGTCTTTCAACTCCCTGACACACATAGATTTTTCACTATCAGAATCATTTATGAGCCCCTGATGCTTACTCTGTATTTAAACATTCAGGTTTTAGAAGGGGTCTTTGTGGATACTCCTACACCGTCACTGGGCGTTGTAGGAGATGGAAAAAGCACTGTGTGCCCAGGTGAAAATTGTTCTTCTCGAGTCCCTGTTTCAGCATCTGCCCTCCTTTCCTTTGGCAGCTGGGAGCTCTGTTGCATTTTCTCCTGGGAATCTCAGCACCAGCAGCAGTGCCAGCAGCACCTTGGGCAGCCCAGAGAACGAGGAGTACATCCTGTCGTTTGAGACGATTGACAAGATGAGACGAGTCAGCTCTTACTCTTCTCTGAATTCACTCATAGGTGAGGAAAGACTCTCCCCCTTCCTTTGGCGTCTCCTTTCTTTCCATGTTGGCACTGGCTTTTGAGGAAAGTTTGGATCTTAGCTCCTGCTACAGCGCTGACAAGAGGTCTCCTAGCAGCAGAAATGCTGTTCTCGTGTCTGCTTAGCCTATATGCAGAGCAGAGTCCCTCCTGCTCTGAAGCTGTTGGCTTCTGCTGTGTGCCTCACTGTGGCAGACAGCAAACCTCCTAGGAATTTGAGCACAAAAATGTAGCACATGCAGGGATTTTATGTCCACCACAGTTTAGTTGCCTAGATAATCAAAACAAGGACTCCCCATCCCGTGGATGTAGCAGCTGGGCTGTCTGGTGGTAGCAACTTCCCCCCATTATTTTTCATGTCGGTTGTATTTCTGTACAGCACAGCCATTTTGTTGTGTTACTTATACAAAAAAGCCTCACCTAGCTAATTTTCCTGGCACGTTTGTATGCACATTGTTAAAATAGGACATAAAAAAGAAGAAATCCTCAGCTGAGTCTCAGACACAGAGGCTGATAGTTTTACATAGCTTGTCTTTGTGCAAAAATTTCTGTGACTGATCCCACTGCCTCCAGTCCCCTCTCCATTATTTCCTCTTGAACAAGGAGCTCCAACAGCAGCAACTGCACCCAGCTTTTTAACACTACTCAGCAGCCTTTTTCTTCCTGGGTAATGTATAGAATTCTGCAGAGGGAAGTGCTGTGGCACATAAACAAGGGAGTTTTTATTTGCATTTATGCAGTTCATGGCTGATTTACATACAATGGCTGATTTGCATTTCTTTTACAGAACACAACTGGTATTTTTGTGTTGGACTACTTCCACTCAGTTATTTTTTTTTCTAATAATGCTCCCAGTGCTGTTTGAGTTGCTTTAAACTAGGTGTGGGCTGTGGCTTTCCAGTCTGAACCGTTTTGGGATGATAACACAGCCAGTGTGCAGAAGGGATTGACTTCTGGAAGAGTCTCCATCCAGGGAGCACAGGAGGTAGCATGTAGCTGAGAAATGGTGGGGGGGATCTATATATCATCTCTGTGAGCTATCCATGCACCACAGTTTTCCACCCTTCACAAAATCAGTGCAAAAACAGTGGTGTCAGTCTGGAGTCCCCCTTGATGCTAGGCATGCCTTGGCTAAAGAAACACTTTGCTCTGCCCTGCATTTGCTGGAAAAAGTGATGGTGGTTTGACACCCTTCAAGTGAAAGGTTCTGGGATTGTGATTTGTGAGACAGTAAGCCCCTGTGGCAGTTCAGCGTTGTGTGTTCGTTAGAAACTTGATTGATTCCTTTGCTTTTGGCTGTGGGTAGTGAAACTGGATCTTCTAAAGCATGACAGAAAATGTTAGGAAATTTCTCTTAAGCTAAAGAAGCTAGTTTTCCCCCGTTCCTCTTGTGCAAAGTGGTGTCTGCTCGATGGCTTGTGCAAGTCTCACAAGAGCTTCCAGCACATTTGGAAAGAAAATAAAATCTACAGATCTTCTGAAGGTGCGTGAGGGAAACCCTAAGAAACAACAAGAGCAGTTCTGTGAAGCCTGGCTCATTCCTGTTTAATCAGAAGAGCTCATAGCCAGCTGGAAACGAGAGAGCTTATAGAAGTGTTTAAAATTCATAACTCACAGAGAATCCCATTACCTTCAGCGCTTGCTTCCCGAAAGCTTGGCTTTTTTCATCTCTCCTGAAGAAGCACCATCCTTCAGCCTGTTCTCTGCTGGTCCCCAAGGAAGGAGTTTTCAAAATCCCATCAGCTCCAGCTGCTCTTGATGCTGTTGTGCTGCAGCCTGGGCTCAGATTAACACCACTGTGGATATTTGTCACCTGCAAGGAGCATCTGCAGCTAGCCTGTAGCATTGCAAGAGTGCCCATCTGCCTTGGGGTGAAGGTGTTTCTTTAAGTTCTGGCAGACAGTAGAATCCTGCTGTACTGCATGCAAGACTGGGGTAGTGCAGAGGAGGCACTGACTGAGGGAATGTTTCACTCTGCTCTGTATCTTCTGGCAGAATAAACAGTGATTTGACTCTGCAGTAGTGACCGTGCCCCAGGTGTTTGGGACAGAGCAGTAAAAGAGATGCTTTGGGCACATGGGTAGAGTCAAACCAAAGCAGAAATCCAGTCTGTAGTAGTAAAACAAGAAAACATCAACCACAGTTTTATTCTGCATTCTGTAATCCACATTCCCTACATTGATTCACTGATGCTTGGGGCTTTCTTCCCTATTCTGATTTTAGGAATAAGTCTGTAGAAGGATTTTCCTGGATCAGCCTATCCCCTTGACTGACACAGTGGCATCACACAATGTAATTCTTCCCATAAACCCGAGGAAAACCTCCGTGCACCCTCTCCTGCCATTTTGCAAACAGCTTTTTGGGAAACAACTTGCAAAACATGACCAGGAAAGGCAGCAGGTACCCTTGGTGTGGATGTGCTGTTCTCTGGCAGACCAGTCCTTGCCCAGGCAGCCCTGGGTTACCAGAAGATTGATTTCTGGCTCATGTGTGGCTGAGCTGGCAGCAGGTTTGGTTAGTTAACACACAAACACCAGTTTGGATGGGAAGCTGAGCCTTGCTTCTTTTTCCATAAGACAAGTCATTAATCTTTGCATTCTTTTTAGTTTTGTTTAGCTTTAAGATGGGGAAAAGGTATTGAGATGAGGGCTTTGCATACCTTGAAGGTGATTATTCATATCGAAATTGCATGATTAAAGTCTTTGTCCTACGGAGAGCAACACTGGAAAGATTATATTAAGGAATGATCAAAGGAAAAGGAGGAAACCTTGGAGCAGTGAATGAAGGGGAGCAGTTCTCTCTTTCAGCAGGAGAGGTGGGGGCAGGAGGCTGTTTGCTTGTGTCATAGGAGCCACAGTGAAGAGCTGCCTTGAAGTAACACTCGCAGCAGGAGGTGGATGCAGTGAGGATGAGAAGGCAAGAGGTGTAGGTGGGCAGTGAGCTGCAGGAGGGGAGGCTGCTGGGACAGGTAGAGCCTCAACTCTCGCTAGGCACTATAGTGAAATTCACTATCATGAGGAATAATTGGTCAACCAGTGCTACTTACAACTAGGGCTGCTCAAACTGGTGAAGTACAGGGATCTGAGTGGGCTTTGGAAAGGGAGGCTCGTGTCAGAAGTTGCCTGTCAGCTCGTGCTGTTCGCCCTGCACTACAGGAGCAGGATGGTGGCACCAGGGCCACGGCAGCTCTGCACAGCCACATGAGGCAGCACTGCCCTGCGTGGCATCACTGAGAGCAGTGAGGAACTGGGATGGGAGGGAAATGCCTGCACGTGGCAGTGAGCAGCAGAGCAGCACGGTTGGCTTTGTGGCTCTGGTTCCATGATGTGCCACTGTTCCCCCTGGCCTCACACACTCCCTGGGCGCAGGCAGGGAGCAGTGGCGTGGGCTGGCTGTGGTGGCTTGCAGGCTGTCAGCACTGTGCACAAAGAATTAATTTGCCATCCCTCCAGGGAGCGAGCTGCTGCTCACAGTTGTCGAGGTAGAGTACAGAAAGCCATCCCAATTTCTGATGTTTTCTCCATCTGAGGAGCTCCCACAGGACCTTCAGTGTCACTCTAGGAAGAGGAGAGGCATATGGGATGCCGCCTTACAAAGCCTTGGGATCAGAGTTGATGGGAACCAGATAGCTGAGCCCTCAGGTGCTGCTTGGTGTGAAATGTTCCAGCTATATGCTTTCGCCACACACCAGTCCCAAATGTGCTTTTCCCTTCAGACAGAACATACAGCAGCAGAGCTGCCTTCTGTCCAAGGCACACAGCAGCACAGGTTCAGGCATTGGTCAGCTTTTGCTGCTGTGCTGGGTGGGCGCTGCATCTTCCAGAGATCAGGGCTTACACTCACTGCAGCAATTTTTAAAGGGAGTTAGAAAGAGACAGCATCACAGCCTGGCCAAACAAAACGGGTAGATGGAAATGTAGTACAGTGTGATCCTGCACTTTGTGTGCACAGTGACCTCAGCCAGGTCCTTTCCTTGGGGCAGTTGTGTGATGCTGTCACACTGAGCTGGGAGCTACACGCGTGCAAACAAAATCAAAGGCGTCCGCGAAGAAAGGCAATTTATTTCTGACATTCCTAGGTGAGAGAAAATCATTTTGTAAATCTGTGCTGCAAGGTCCATTTAACTGGCTTTGAATCAGTCTGACTAATTACAGAGCTGTCTGCTTAAATTAACACCCCCGTTCCCCTTGCTCGGCCCTTTGTTTGCATCTCGTGGATATCTTCCTGGTTTCAGTGTGATACATGAAACGGAGCTGCTGCTCCTGCTGCCGCCTCTGCTGCCTCCCATTATCCCAGTGAGTCCGCGCTCGGGTTCCTACAGGAGCTGTGTCGATGTGTCACTGGGCTGAATCAGTGCTCAGAACAGCATTTCTGGGAGGGGGGGAGGCAGCAAGCAGCAGTCCTCCAGCCCCGGTGCTGAGCCTTTGTAGAAATTCCCTCTGTTCTTTTCAAAGGCCGCAGAGTGAATGAGGAATGGCACTGGCGCAGTTCTGTTTTAAATTTGTTTTTCGTGACGCTTAGATGTATAAAAAATGTTATTGGTTTTTTCCTCCTTCATGACTGCATCATGAGTGAGGTGGTTATCAGAGAAACTGGGAAAGCTGACGTGTACCTCCTCGCTCTTCCTTTCTCCCCCTTTCCTTCTACTGCCTTTCGAGAGCTCTAAAAGGAGCCACACCATTCAGATCCCTGCTGCTCCTTGCGTAGCTTCTGGTGCAGCATGCTCAGGGGCAGGATGCTGAGCTCAGCTCGCACGGCAGCACCTGGCTCCAGGGCTGGGGCTGCTGTCCTCCCATAGCTCCGTGCATCTCCACCTTTGCTTTTCCTGGTAGCAGCAGCTTCTGGAGTGAACATGCTGGTTACAGAAGTGACACCCAAATGGTCAGAAGCCCAAAAGGACAGCATGGCATCTCCACTCTTTCTGCCTGGGAGGCCCATTCCTCTTCTGAACAGGGACTTTATCATGTGTTGTGTTGACGTTTTCTAACACAGATAAAGAAATTCTGAAAAAGGTAATGACTTTTGCCAGCTGTGACCACAGCCAAAACCTGAGGTCGGATCTGCACTGCTCCAAGTCAGTTCTGCTGAACCCACACGTGCTGTCCTTGTGTGTTCCTTGGTACCGTGTGCTCAGCCAGCATAAACTACATACAACAGATCAGTGCCCTTTGACTGCTGTGTTCTGACAGTGGTTTTTGCTTTCTGGGATCATCAGCCTATGCGCTGCTTGCATTGGAAAGGTTAGGCTCAGCTGTTGTGTACATCACCCACAGCAAATGGGCAGCACTGCCGGAATGGTGCTGTCATAAATGCTCACCCATGAGATAGCTACGTGAAACTCTGAAGTAGAGAAATCCTTTGGATGTCAGCCGGGTAAGAGACCCTTTGTTGTGCAGGTCAGGTGGAGGGATGGAGTGTGATTATCGCCTTTGCATTTTCCAGAACGTTTGTCACATGCCAGAGAGTTTTTTCTGGCAGAGCAGGATTTGATTGTCTGGTGCAGACAGCCATATGGCAGTGCAGTGTGCGTGCTGCTGAAGTTTATAACTGCACACTGCTTGCATTCTTCAGCTAGAGTTCAAATCCAAACTGTCCGTGTCTGTTTTCTGTTGGCTTGAGCATCAGGTTCAGCTGTACAAAGTGCTTGCTGACCAAGGAACCCTGTCTTCACAACTTAACACCTTATATTTAGATGCCTACAGAAACACGGAAGGAAATGCAGTAACAGCTTGATCTGTCATTTACCATTGATTGTGACTCATCTGAAATCCCTATTTTTGTTCCTTTTTTGTTGTTGTTGTTGTTGGTAGTGCAGCCACTTTAATATTGTCCAAATGGCTCAATTCCCAAAAGACAGTGTTGTACCTATTACGCTTGGTGAGGGTTAGGAGAAAGAATAACATATTGAAGATTCCCCTACAAGGAGCAAAATGGAACGTTTGCTGGATGATGTCAGTTGTTACAAAAGCTTATTAATTTGATTTGTACTTCAAATCCATCCGTCCCTCCTCCTGAAATAGCAAACTGCAGACATTCTCATTAAACAACAAATTGGCAATTGAGGAATTGACACCAGTGTCAGCAGGAGAGGCTGCGCTCACAAAGGTTCAGTCCTTAAAGCTCCACTTTAACATTTAACATTTAGTGAACTTGTAGAGTGCGTAAAGCCCTGAACACTCAAGCTGAGTATTAATCCTTAAAGCAGCTATAAAAGCAACCATCAAAATAGAAGCCAGTAACTATGTTCTTACCACATTTAATATTTCAGCTCGAGAGCTCCGTGGGCTCTGTGTGGTGTTCCATGTGGCTTTTTTAGTTTACTTGCAGCAGGGGCACAGCAGACTAGCAGTTTGATTGAGGCTTATTCGAGTAGTCTTTATTTTGCTTTCTGCCACTCTCATTTTGCCAACTCTCGCAGAGTTCACAAGAAATGACAAAAAAAAAGAGGCAGAATACCCATGTCGGGTGTTTGTGAGCTCTTCTCTTGATATTTTCTTAGGTGTCATTGTGATGTGTGGAGTTCTAATGAATTTTCTCACCTAGGATAAAAGAGTTTGAGTTGATGGATTGTCATGTGCTCTGGGGATCTGTTTTTTGTCATTTTAGGTGTGAGTTTCAACAGTGTTTATACCCAAATTTGGAGAGTGCTCCTTCACCTAGCTGCTGACCCCTATCCCGACGTCTCCGATTTGGCAATGAAAGTTCTCAATAGCATTGCCTACAAGGTATGCCCTTCTGTGTGTGTGTGTGCGTCTCTATGTGGCTTTTCTGTGTTAGTTTTCTTCATGCCTAGGCACAGGGTAGGTAGGCTGAGCTGCACAGGTCCATTGGAGGGCTCTGGTAAGTGATCCTAGTTCAGTCTGAATCTGTTTCTGAAGGAGCTTGTAGTGTTTCAAGATGATAAGCACTCGTGAACTCTTGCTCAGGTAGAATAAATAAAAGGGGGAGGGCCTGGGATTGTAAATTAGGTACGGATCTTAGACAGTAGGTCTTGTTTACAAGTGTACTTATCTGATCAGTCCCTGGGAGAAACCTTCAATATCCTTCATTAAATTATCCGTTTGCAAACCGATTTAGATTATGCAAGTGGGACTGGCCTGCAGACTGAAGCCACAACGGCTCTCCAATCCAGGTGAACTAGTACATGTGAGTCAGCATGCAGACACCCCTGCCACTACTCACCTCCCAGCCAGGCCTACCCGCCTAACCACCATCCTCATCACATCTCATCCTCCAAGGATGACAAGATGTCCCTGGAGGCTGCCGTCACTGCTGTTGGGAATTGCCAGCTTGGGGAGCTGGAGCAGCACCCTCACCTCCGCCCGAGGCGAAGCACCAGGCCACCCCAGAACATCTTCTCACCAACTGCCTTCCCCCCGCCCAGCGGCGGTGTCAGAGCTCTGACCGCAGCCCTTCCCTGCGCTTGGATTCCACCTCTGTAGTTGCTGTAGCATCCAGACCATGAGCCATTCCAATGCGAGGTGGCGTCTCTTACTGGTGATTTCTAAAGAACAAATCTTCAGATGAGGCTTCGAAGCTGAAGTTGTGCAGTAAGAGATGCCAGCATTGTGCACTACCATTTGAACGCCTTAGAGATCTCTTGCTTTTCAACCTGATTTTCCCTTGAGAAAATAGTTACTTATTTAAATTCCTCCCTTTGTTTTAAGTATACATGTCAGCGAGTTGGCAGCGCCTGTGTTTGGGGATAGAGAATGGTTTTGACAGTGGGGGCGATGAGGTCAGTCCTCCCCTGGTGATGCTGTTGTACAACAAATTGCTGTCAGGCACGAGGTTCCAAATGAAGGTGAATAAGAGAAGTTAAAAGATTTCCATCCCTGCTCGAACTCTGCAGAGCTGTTTCGGTGGTGAATGCTGGAAGGGCTCTTTGCAAAATGAAACGTTAGTCCGACTACGGGGTTTAAAGGGCTATAAAAAGAAATGGATCTGCTTTTTCTGACTTAACTATTTTTTCAGGATTGCCTCCTTTGCTGGTGGAAAGAGACGTATAAATATTAATAAAGGTGCAGTTGTGCCCTACAGAAGTCTTCACCAGCACTGCTGTGGTTCTGCTTAGCCAGCAGGAATGTTGAGCACTGTGCTGCAAATGCTGTGACTGTTTGATAAATCGGGTGCTGATTCTGAGAAGTCTGGTCCTAAGTTCTTTGCATAGGAAGGAGTCCAAAAGCTCGAGTGGATGGATGTTGCACATCTCATGCTGTGCTTCGCAGACATCTGCTCTCTAAAGGCAATGACTTTTCAAATGGCTTTGCAAAATAATAAAAACATTCCCATTTATGAAGATTTTTATCTGGGGACACTTTGGTGAATAAAGCCTATTTGTTCTTCTTGTTAGCCATATTTGTACTTCTGGTTGCCACAAGTCGTGTAAGGGCACCGTTTGAACACACAATTTGTCCAATGGTTTGTGCAGATGTGTATATCTGTACGTGTTGTGATGCATTTGCAGCTGCCAGTACCACCTGCCTTAGGTAGCTGCCAAAATGGTTTCCTCCTGCAAAATCCTGTTACCAGCCCTCCAAAATGGAAGCTGAGGCTTCAGACTGTGGGTGATGACCATGGACATCTCTTGCTGTGCAGTGGGACAGCCCCAGATCTGCCCTTCTCTGCTGCTGTGAGCTCGGGTCGGTTGTAGGAGTTGTCTGTCACAGCAAGCAGATCATTAACTGTTACGTGTTTGTTGGCTGGACACTGGACCCTTTCCTTGGTGCTAATGGAGTTTGAGCTGCACGTGGCTGGGAGCAGCCCGGGTCTGTGGGGAAAGCACATGCAAGCAGTGTGTTCTCATTTTGCTGTTAGAATATAAACTAAAGTTGATTTCCTTGATTGAAAAAAGAGCCTTGTTTCACGCTAAGTAAAACACTTGGATGCTTAGGGGGTCAGTCCTTCTCTTCTAGTTGGTACAGGGTTCAGGGAAAAAGGCTTCATTTTGGAACTTGGCCATCTGAAAGCTTCCTCTGTTAAGAGGACATAACGCTGCAGTTTGTGTGGCACTGCGTGCTGTTTTTCAGCTGAAGGGCCTTAACCAGCTGCCCTGTGCTTGCAGTTGTGAATGGCGGTGGTTACCCATGCCTTCATTCTTGGTGAACTGAGTATTTAGCCGCAGAACGTTGCCAGGCTCTGTGCTTTGAGTCTTCACCATTTTCAAACATGTTTTGTACCAGGTCGGTGTCAGGTGTGGACATCAGGCACCCCGAGGGCTGTGCAGGCAGCGCCAGCAGAGCAGAGCAATGCCAGGCTGCGAGAGGTCAGCACTGTGACACCAGGGCAGTGCCGTGTGTGGTGGGGTTGTGCAGGAGGTCAGGTTGTGTCTGCATTTGTGGAACAGTTATTTTTGGTTTCCAATGAGGCAAGTTCTATCGGGTGTTAACGGAGCCGTGAATACAGCTCCTGATCTACAGGAGGACTCCAGTGGTCTTTAAATAGGGCAATGTCTTTCTGAGCAGCTGGTGAGTAGGTTGCACAGACGTGCATGCTTCCTGGGTTGGAAATGTGCAGTTTTATTTCCTGGGCTGATTAGACGTTGCTGGTTCTCCCACAGATTGCTGCTGAGTTGTGATTTATGTTCGTGATGCAGATTGGAGTGGTACTATCTCGTTCCCAGCCTGATCTTTTAAAAAATCCCAAACACGCTTTTTATTTGTACCAAAGCAAACAAACAAACAGAAAGGAGCCGGTAAGCAGTGTTGGCCTTTTAAGACTTTTTGAAATCAAAATTAATTAAGGGAAGTTTGCTTCCCGTTGGATTGCCTCACCCAGCTGTTTGTAATGGAAGCCTCGAGGCTGAATTGTCCCGGCAGCTCTTCCTCACTGACATCTCTCTGGGTACAGGCTTTTCTGTGCAGGAGCAAGCGATTCTGACAGCGTGCTCTTTTTTCCTTTCCTCTACCGGGTGTCAATTTGCAAAATTATGAATTACCATTTCCCCTCCTGAACGAGGTGATGTGTCGGGCAGAAGAGCAAATCCCCGGCAAATGGGGAGCTGCAGCCTCCAGCAAAGTGCTGTCATGTCACTGTGCTGCAGCCTTGCACGGCTCGCTGCTGGCAGAAAAGAAATTCCTCTTCTGTTTCCCCAGGAAGAAGGAAGGCTGCCGTGTTCCCCTCGGTGTGCCCCTGCAGCACACTGTCACTGGCTCGCTGTGTCCCTCTGCTGTGACACAAGGGGACCAGAGCTTTTTCAGGTGACAGAGATCTGACTGCAGAAATCTTAAAACTGAGCCTTCTGTGACTAATTAGAATTAGCAATGAATAATAATCTGTGACTGGTTGCTAAATTGCTTCTGCTTTCCTTCCGTTCTCTCTGTGGTCTTCTGTCCCAGCTGCTTGCTGAAGGCTGCACTCATGACCGTGATGAGTGGCACTGGGGCCCCTCTCACCTCATATGGGAAGGAGGAAAGTAACCCCAAGTCAGGCAGCCTGCAGGAGGGGCTGGCCCAGGCTTATCCGAGGCCGTGGCATTAGGAGCGTGCCCCTGAAGCCAAGCAGGTGTGGTTGGGGCTGGAGCCCTTGAGTAGGTGGAGCTGAAGCTGCGTGCTGTGCTCACTGCCATCCCCTGGTCTGCATCTGGGACCTTTCCTAGGAGAAAGGATGGATGTTTCTTTTGGGATTAAGTCTCTCTCAGCCTGCAGGAGGGCCTGGCTGTGTTCGGCAGAGCTGTGAGCAGCCCAACTGTGCAGACCTGCTGCCTTCCTGTGTGAGCCAGTGTGGGCTGGTGTGTAGGGAAGGGGCATCCTGCACTGAACTCCATGGAAGCTCAGCTCCCAGCAAAGGCAGTGGGAAGTAGATCTGTGCAGCTGCCAGATGTGCAAGGACAGTTGTGAGATGTGGATCATCCTGATGGGTGCTGGAGCTGTGGTGCTCGGTGTGAGCTCCATGCTCTGGGTCCTGGGGCTGTGACTGCTTTGGGGAAGAGGCTGATGTGTTGATCAGTTATGTCTCTGTAAGCGAAAGAAGGATGCTGCCTGGTAAGTGTTGTCAGACTCAAAGAGCAGCAAAATTGTCTTACGTGTTGAAAACTGCACAGGGACTTCTCACGTTCTTTTTTAAACACCCCCACACACACTGATAGAGAGCTTAACTTCATTTAACCCCAGGTGTGCAGTTGTACCATATAATAAACCCCTGCAATTGCTATTCTGCAGTCCTGCTCAGCTCTCTGTTGTCTTTCCCTCTAGGCAACAGTCAACGCTCGTCCCCAGCGCATCCTGGACACGTCCTCGCTGACACAGTCGGCGCCCGCCAGCCCCACCAACAAGGGCATGCACATCCACCAAGTGGGGTAAGTGGGCCTGGGGCTCCCCTCTGCCCCCTGGCAGGAGCCCACTGGGGTCTCATAGCTTTTTGGTTTAGTGCTGGTAAGAGGCTTAGAGCTTAAAAGCTCTGGGGGCGGGTGGGGAGCTTCTACGTGATACTCCTTTTAGGACAAAGCATAACAAGGCAAGCTGGTTATTTTAAGCTGAATTGAAGAGACGTGTTGAATGTTACTGATTTTACTGATACACTCTGACCTGATAGACAAATTTCCCACTGAACTCTGATCTCTATTTTCTCCATATTCAGCTAAAAGCCAGAGTTACCTGATGGTCAGCAAGTGATGCCTAAACTCAGTGAAACTAAGACAACAGTATGAGCAGTGCTAGGGTTTGAAAATGTGTTTCCTTCCCAAAGGATGCTGTCCAAGGGAAAGCACCTGGCTTGAGATCTGGCAGCCTCACAATCCACATGAAGCAGTGAGATTCAAAGTTGGAAAGGAAGGCTCTGAACTGCTCAGTGATGCTTTTAATGACTTCTGATAGCATTATGCAGTCGTGCAGTAACACAGATCTCAGTTTGAACGCAAATTGAAGCACTGCCCTGTGGTCTGCCAGGACTCCAGTCACCACGTTGCTGGTCAGTGTGCCATGGTCATACACCATCACATGCTGGTGTGTGACTACTCAACCTACAGGTTCCCAGAATTGTGATTCTCTGATCCTGACTCTGGAGTTGGATCAGTCAGGATTCACTGATGGGATTTGTACCTTTTTTGGATTGCTTTGCTTTTGTAGAGGAAGCAAAGCACTGAAGGATAAGTCTTGTCAGAAACAAGCAAAGTAAAAGAAGTAATGTCATTCACATGCAGGAGTAAAGGCAGCAGAGCAGATAATGGTAATGCAGTCAGTGTTAGCCTCTGCCCTCGAGTTTGGGGGTTAGCTTTGTTTCTGCTGTGAGATGGAGCACTGAAGTGCCTTCTGCTTGTAGAACCAGGCTGATTCTCAGAGGTGGAAAGCATGTCAGGACTGAAGTTTAGTGAGACGTGCCAGGTGCCAGGGGATACGTATCAGAGTGGTTCAGAAAATGAGGGCAAGTCACATGTCTGCTGCTGTCTAAATCCTTTTACTCTTTTGATCTGTAGAGGATCACCTCCAACCACTAGCACAAGCAGCTCCAGCCTGACAAATGATGTGACAAAGCAACCGGTCAGCAGGGACATCACATCTGTGCGACCTGCCAACGTGGGCAACATGGGGGTTCAGTACACTCCCCACTCCCACCAGTTCCCCAGAACAAGAAAAATGTTTGACAAAGGGCCAGAGCAGGTAAAGAGACATTGCTTTCAGTTCTGATTCCCTGCTCCTCTGGGTTTTGTTACACTTTCTGTTCTTTGCGTTTTATTTCTACATATCCTTTGTTTGCTTCTAGCTGCTGCTAACACCAGGTTAGCTTCTTTTAACCAGTAAAATGAAAAATGGATTCATTTTTTTCTTCAGTTGTTTTATGACACGGATGGAGGACAGTACTCAATTCTCCTCCCACCAAGAAGCATTTAATCTGAGTTGCTTGTTTATTCTTTCACTAATGTTTGTCTGCCTGAGCAATAATGCACAGCTGCATCTTCTGTCAGTTGCTTTTTCTCCAGCCTCAGCAAAGCATGGACAGAGGTGGGCAAAGGGAGGACTCCTTCTCCTTTAACACACAGGCAGATGTTTCTCTCGAGATTCTGGGAGATGCCCTTGCAGCAGCAGATTCATGTCCTTTGCTGCAGTCATGACCCACTCTGTGCTTGGCAGCCCCCCTTCACTAAGCACAGGAGCAGATGTAAGCCCAGACTGGCACTGGGAAGACCAGAGCTCACTACAGGTCGCTCTACTGGAAGACATCTGTCCAGCCAAGAGCTGTGGTATCTCCTCTTTTCAGCATCAGGCCGACAGGGGGCTTGCATCTGTGTTAGCATTTGAATGACAGTCACCAGGTACTGGGCGTTTTTCCATTTAGAGAAGTGTGAAGGACTGAAACGGTGCCAAGCAGAGGAATGCTGTGATGTGCACAAAGGAATCTGAATGTCACTTTCAGATGACTTTAAATGAGTCATCTCAGATGAATACAGTTGAGTCCTAGCACACTCAGGTGCACTTGTTGCCATGGTCAGTGCCCCGGATCCAGCTGGCTGACAGTAGTTGGGTGTTTACCCCTCTCTTTACTTCAGAGCATTTCCAGGATGTTTCTGGTGCTTGCTCTGTGAGAGGAAACTGGAAAAGGCAGCAGGTGTGCTCTGCTATGTGTACTAATGCACAAAGCATGGTGAAGGCAGCACGCTCACCGCCCTTTCTGGCATCATGGAAGGGGAAGATGATAAGGTGTATGTTTGGCAATCCACAGGCTAAGAGGACAGCACAGATTTCAGGTATTCTGACTACTGAGGAGTAACTGATCTTTACTTAAACTAGCATTTGTGCAGAGCCAGTACTTCTGTGTGATTCCAAGAAAAAATTGTTAAAGCATTAATAGGAACACCTTCATTTCTAATGGGGATGGCAGCAATAGCACAGCTCTGAAAAACTGGGTGAAGCCTGGGTGAGCGGAGTGGTATTTCTATTTCTTGTTTATGTCTTATGCTTTATAACAGACATCTAATGCATATATGCCCTTGATCTGAAGCTGGGTCCTGCTGTGCTTTATCCTGAATCATCATCCCCTCACTACTGTTTCTCATGCCAGGTTCTTGTGTAGACCACAAGAAACCTCATCCTGTGATGTCATTTTTGTGATATGCTAACACTTTGGCTCATGATTCATACCGTAGCCTGGTTGTGTGCTTTGCTGTGCAGATGAGGTGGTTTGTGCAATTCTGAGCAGTTAATATAATGCCAGTGGTCTTGGAGCTCTACACAGAAAACTCCGTATCCTTGGCAGTGTTTTTGAGGGCTTTTCTCTGCTCAGGGATCTGTCACAGGCAGTCTGGCTATTGCTGTGTATATACTTCGCCCATGAACGTGGGGTGGACATGGGATAACGTCCTGTTCTCTTTCTGGACAGACTACTGATGATGCTGATGATACCGTTGGACACAAAAGTTTCATTTCAGCCACGGTGCAGACAGGGTTTTGTGACTGGAGCGCCAAGTACTTTGCTCAGCCTGTCATGAAGGTAATACTTTATCATCTCTCTCAATGCCTTCTGAATCACGACACTGCAGCTCTTGAAAGGTTGAGGTGCTGGTCCTCAGCATAGACTAGTGGCTTCCTCTGTTCACTTTGCCTTCTTTTCCTCTTCTGTCTGAGGAGGGAAAGGAATGGACGTGTTTCCATCATGGTGCTCTGATGAGCTGCGTGACCACTGCCTATCACAGGGAGCAGAAGAGGCAGTGAGAGCCAGAAAGGTCAGGTATTGGTAGGGACAGAGCCCAATGCAAAAGCTCTGCACCCACAGAATACTTTCCTGAGAGAATGTGAAAATGAGGAGAGCTTCTTGAGTGAAGATGGGGACAACGGAACGTACCTTTCCCTTGAAGTGAGGCATGGCTCCGTACTCAAGTGTGACTTGGGAGCTGTACTTGTAAGCTGTGTTTACATGCACCCCATCTTGATTCCTTTACCTTAGCAAAAAGAATACAATAGCTACTGGAAGTCTACATGACAGCGTGGGGAAAACTTCAGAAGAATCATTATTCTTTTCAAAGTTCAGCAGCAAAAAAAAAAAAAAACTTACTACAGCAAAGAATGAGGGTTGTAATGATGAATCTCCATTGAGATCTCTTTAGAAGTGAGTGCTTTCTGGTAACTCTAAGTTGGTTTTATGTGAAGTGAGAGATGCACTAAAGCTTTATTCTAGGAAAAAAAAAAGAAAAGAAAAACAACCATAAGACAAAACAGAGCTCTTCAGAGATGAGCAGAGATCATCAGTGACTGGAAATGAAAACTGTTAAATTCCCAGAATCTTTTATCCAAAGATCAGGTTTCAGTCTTAAGCGTGAAGTCAAAATAAGCAGTAAACCTTGCCTTAGAATTAGCTGCCACAGTGAAGCAGTCTCCAGGTACCTTGGGATTCAAGCAGCACAAACTGTGGCAGAACTTTCAGCTTAACTTTTGGAGCTATTGCAATTAATGTGAACCATAATGCACAGTTTGTATTAATGCCACTACCTGAGCAACTCAGCAGTGGATGCTTTGATGCAACTGCTGATGTTTAAATCTTCAGAATATGCAAAGAAATGGCACATTTTATGTGCTGTCTCATCTAAGAATTGCCACTGAGCCATCTGTTACTGCTCCTTCCCATCTTTAGGCATGTTACATTGTTTGGTGATGAGATGAGGTAATTGCCCCCAAGTTTAAGGATATCAGAAAACCAGTTACATGGCAGCTAGGTTTCCGTGCAGCTTTAATTTGTTTAGAAAATCACCAGGAGGAAATACTAGATGGTAGAGTGATTGCCTGATAACTCCTCAGCTGCTAGTGAAATTAACTTTCTGCTGATATCATTAGCAGAATAATTAATTAGGAAATACATGTGGCCCGTGGGGCTCGGTCAAGCTTTATAGAGGGGTTTTCTCACATCAAGATGAGTTTCAGTGTCTCAATTCAAGTCCAGAGGAGAATAAAAGAAACAGAGGAGGATGTTCTTCCATCTCTTAGTTCTTATTAAAAACATTTGTCTACTTTCTAAGGAAAAAGAGGGGTGTCTTTATTAATATAATAAATCACCGTAGACAGCCAATCAAAAGGGAGTTTCATTGTGTAGATGGGGAGCCGTGTGTGTGTGTGTATATATATATAGGTTTAGTACTTCATGTGCATAAAATTAAGAAAATTGGGGGAGGAAAGAAAACATACGGAGCATTCTCATACTGATTCATAGCAGCCAGGGAGGGGGAGTCCTGGAAATGAAAATTTCAGGCTTCCTTTCACCGCAGTGAGTCCCAAAGAGTTCCGTGTCTCACCGTGAGAACTGAGATGCTCCAGGCTGCATCCCTATGCAGAACATGTGCACAATGATCTCTCTCCTCAGCTTTTACTTTCATACAGGAGTAGCAATATGTATGTTCTCTTAGTTCCCATGGTTTGGGCTGGTAACATTCAATGCCTTGTGTTGCATTTTCTGTGCCCAGAGTGTCCTCAGCAGCAGTATTTTAGGTAAGGTTTGCTCAAAACAGAATCTGTGATTCCTTTCGAGACAAGGAAGTGAATTGATTTCCCCATTACTTTTGTAAAGCAGCCTTAAGAGGCCAAGTGGAGGTCTTTCTGCCAAAAAGCTTGCGTGTCATACTGATAGGGAATTGTGTGTGGCTTTGTGATGAGGGTGGGTGGTACGTGTGCAAGGGACAGGGAGAAGTCCCTCTACTACAGCTACCTTTGGCACACTGTGATCGCTGCGTGTGTAGCCAGGCAGTGCTGGCCATCCGGGATCTCATGTATTGGTGAATTTCCAGAGAGTTCTCCTTTCCTAGAATCTGTTCCTGCAGCAGTGAGGAACAAACAGCCCTGGCTTGCAGCTGCTGTCTTTTGGGAGCTTTAGCCTCATGAAAAAGGCAAAGAGTAAATTCTACAGAGTACTGATGGAAAAAGATGACATTGATGTGCAATTCCAATACTTCATTTGGAGATGCTGCCTACCGTCATAAACAGGGGAAGATAAGACAACTATTCCTGTAATGAATAAACATAAAATGACTGCGAGTGCATCTTAGTCATATTTAATTTATGAATTCAGCTTTGCTTCATAGACCTTGCTATGAGAATGCTTTCATTGGAAAGATTGAGGGATTAATTCCCAGTGTAAATCACTGGCTCGGATTCAAGCCATCATACCACTTTTGATTTATCGATTATCTAATCAAATACACGGAGGAAGAAAATACCGCATTGTAAATTCTCGGTGTGCCAGGAAAGGCAGGCACCTACCACGGCTCCGATCCCTCCAGAAGTCGTTCCTCTTCCTAAAGCCATGATGGCAAAAGGCTGTTCTGCTCACCACGGGCAGCCTTGGCCCGCACGGCACAGGAAAGCCTTGTTGCCAGCTGTCAGGAAGCCCTGAGTCAAGGAGAGCGGAGCCAGCATCTGCTGCTCCCAGGGCTGGCAGAACACGCAGGCAGGAGCTGGGAAGGATCCTGGAAGGTGAGAATTACATAAGGAATCCTTCCTGAAAAATCCCAGCCCGCGCTACAGCGCTCGCTGCTCTGTGTCTTGGCCGTGGCTCAAAGTCCTGGTGGAGGAGGGAGCCCTCTGCACGGTTGCTGCAGTAGCACTATGCAGGGACAAACTGTATTTACTACGGGAGCAGACTGCTGAATTTTCCCCGCTCCCATCCAAATCCCGACTTCCACGCTGACACGGAGGGGCACAGCGTTAAAAAAAGGAGAACCTGTTTGGCTTTCAAATGACACCGCTTGGCGGGGTTGTCGCTGGTTGATGTCTGAGTGGAAGCTCAGAGATGCAGGGAATCGGAGCCATGTCATGATCCTCATCATGTAGCACAGTTTGCTACTCCCACGTACCTCTGGGAGCTCGGCTCGGAGGAGAGCTGAGCAGCAGCCAAAGCCCGGCTGTTGTTTACTAAAACGACTTTCTAATGCTTAAACTCGAGCTGGATGGGAGAGGAGACAAAGACATGAATAATGAGCCTAAAGAGCTAGTTCTTTTGAATAATAATTTCTGGTTTTCCAGCCAGCAGCAGCCGAGCTGGAGGTCACTGCTCTATTACACACATGTCCTGACACAATCCTGTGCTTCTGCACCACCAGTTCCCCTGTGACGTGTTCTGTGGGGTTCATCTTACAGAATCATCATAGAATCACTGCAATACTGTGTTGGAAGGGGCCCCGCAGTCCCACACCTACCGTGGGCTAATTGCTCCGCAGCTCAGGCTGCCCAGGTCCCATCCATGGCCGCAGGCACCTCTGGGGATGGGGCCTCACCATCATCCGGGTAAAGAATCTCCTCCTCACATCTGACCTAAATCTCCCCTTTCTTCTCCTCTGTTGTTACCCCCCATCCCATTGAGATCACCCACCCGGCTCTGTCCTGCAGGCTGCTGGGAAGGGGAGAAGTGCTGCATGGCACTGTGTGCAGCAACTCTCTGTGCTCACTGCAGTGCTGGTCTGGGGGCTCAGCCAGTCAGAACTGTGTCTGCCTGCCACAAGCATGCTGTGACCTGCAGCACACCGAGCTGAGCTGGTACCGAGCTCCTCTGTGTGGTTACACGTATTGGCAGCGCTTGGAAATGATAGGTTTAGTTCAGCAGATCTCATTATTGGAAGGATGTTTATTGCTGAAATCAGATAATAAAGCAGCTTTCAGCTCAGCCTCCTCACAAAAGTTCTTTCTCTTCAGACCCGAGGAGCCTGGCAGCTCCTTTAATCCGATATTCTTCATCTGCTAGAAAGCAGAAGAGTACTTCACTCAGCTGCAAACTGGGTTTCTCGGCCCTAAACTGGGAGAGCTGCTGGGTGCCCCCAGGAAAATGTGCCCTGCTCATCCCCTGCCCTGCTAGGTCCTACTTCAATTTATTCTCAGAGAAGCTGGATTTTCATTAAGGTGTAGCTGTAATCTCCGTACTCTCAAATCTACTTTGATGTATTTTATCTTAGGTTTGTTTATTACCTTGCATTATTGGTCATTTGTCACTGCCTTTCTAATAGACGTCATCTTCTTGAAAGATGGAAATAGCAATCCTTTTTTTTTTTTCCAGCAGACGGGGTGGGTTTCTTTTTTTAAAGCAGCAGCAATTCAGCTCAGTAATGGTTGTTTTCCAGAGCATAATGCGTTTTGAAGATAGGGCATGTAACAGCGGCAGGTGATTTAAGTACTTTCTTAGTCAGGAAAAAAGAAGTGTGTGCCTGTGGGGAAGGAGCAGAGGGATTTGGCTTTTTATGTCGCCCTTCTGCAAGGCTCACTCATTGACCCAAAGATGTTTCTAGAGCAGTGACACTGCTGGGCTTGGAGAATTCTTGAAGCAGAAGTCACGTTACGTGTACCCCTGGAGCGGTCTGGGGGTGAGGTCAGTGTGCTGCTCCCTCCCATGCTGTGCTCTGGGTGCGGGCACTGTGACTCTGAGCCCTGACATGCAGCCTGGCAGGAGCTGCTGGCACTGCTCTGTGGTCCCCCTGGCTGCAGGTGGGTCCTGCAGGAGACCATCAGCAGGCTGAAGCCCAGGGCTGGAGAGTGAGAATAAATGCAGTAAAATATGTCAGAGTGGTTACGTACTGCTCAGGGCTCCTCTTCCAAGTGAAGGTGTGGATATCCGAGCCTGGGCCACGCAGGGGAATCATTTTCCTGCAGACAAAAACAGTTACCATTAGCAGGGGATGTCATGCTGGTAATTCAAGCATCTCAGGAATTCGGGAATAAAGGAATGCATTTTTTAGCCTGCAGTTCTGTATTGAAAGATAGATTTTCATGTGTTCGTAGCTTTCAGTCTGTATCAAAATCATGCTCTCCCTTTAATCTGAAGATTAGGGCAGCAGAAGGAAAGGGGAAGGTTTCACAGATGACAGGAAGGTTGAAATCAAAATGTCCCCTGAGCTCATCCATGTACTGCATGGAGATGCTAGGGTGTCATGGCTTGGTCAGACATGAATGCACGTGTTTGTGAAAGATGATTCATGCAGTTCTGATGTACTGTTTTGTGTTCTGAACATAATGATGTATGGAAAGATCCCAGAGGAGCACGACCTGGAGAGCCAGATCCGCAAAGAGAGGGAGTGGCGGTTCCTGCGCAACGCCCGGGTCAGGAAGCAAGCCCAGAAGATCATTCAGAAGGGTGAGTGCCCCTGTCCCCATGTGCAGGCAGCTCCCTGGGGCTCCCAGCACCACACGGGGCTGTAATCCCCATTAATAGCACCTACACTGACCCTCAGAGGCAGAGGTCCCTGTTCTCAGGCAGGGTGGCAGGGGCTCGTGCTGCTGTCAGCTGTTCTGCTGCTTGTCACTGCCCTTCCCATAACCAGCTGCTAGTTTGGTACCCCAGGTCAGGTGAGACCTCTTGAAATGCCAAATATTTGTCTACCATTTGAAAAGTTAATTGCAGTGCAGTGTTTGGAAATGCCACGTTCAGGTGTGGGCAGGGTGCTCAGCTAGAGGATGAGGTCGTTCTGCCTCATGGGCTCAGACAGCACAGGTTGGAGCTCTGCATGCCCTCAGAACCTGGCACGGGCTGGATCCCTGCCTGCAGCCCCCAGGGCAGGGTTCTTCTGTGGGTGCTGTACCCCCAGGCCGGGAGCTGAGGTGCGTGGAGCTGGAGAAGCTGATGTGCTGAGTGCAGGGCTCAGTGCTGGAGGCACAGCCTGCTGCGGTGCCTCGCTCTCTGGAGGTTTGCTGGGCTCGACAGGGAGTTTAATGTCATGGAACTGCAGAGTATCATAAACCAGAATAATAGAGAAATGAAACTGGAGCTTGGGAAATGGCTTGGGGGATCTTTTTGAATACAAAAAAGGGGATTGTTCATGCTTGCCTGAAGAAAAACCTTTTTCTAGACTCTGTTCATATTTGGTTGCTTGACCTGAGCAGCTGAGATGCCAATATTCATTAAAAAAAAAAAAGAAAGAAAGAAAATCTGAAATATTAAAAGGAATTAGAATAGACTTAGATTCCCTTAATGAAAATGAAATTAAATGGATGCATGCTAAAACTAACCAGGACTGAGTGAACGTCTCTTGAGCTTACAGTTCTGTGTGATGGATTCACTCTGTGCTAAGAAATGCAGTTTCAGGGGTTAGCAACACTGTTTGCAAATCATGAAATGCTCTAAAGAGAGGAGGGAAAGGTCTGCTACCACCATTCGGAAGTCTCAGTGGAAAATATATTTTTCATTTGGAAATTAACCTAAAATCTAAAAACTGAAATGGAAGGCTAAATAAATAATCCACAAGCTAAAGCATAATTTGAATAAGGGAGGTTTCTTTTGTTTTCTTTGGGCAAGAAGTGGATTTCTGCATCAACACAAGCTGATACTCCGTGGAATCATGGAATGGTTGGGTTGGGAGGGACTTTAACTAGTTCCAACTGAGTGATCTGGGCCCCATTGCCACCCACTTCTTTGGTCACTAAATGCTTCTTTGCATGTGGCTTGGCAAAATAAAGGGTCCCAGCATTTTTGTTTGGTTTGCACCTTGGGCTGAGATGCGTGGCAGCGTGGAGGGGCTGGGGCTGTGGTGTGCTGTGGTCACTGATGGCTCCTGGGGAGCAGCACGTTCCCCATCCCTCCACGGGGATTCTGGGGTGCTGAGCCCACTGCCTGCTGTCCCCCCAGGCATCTCCCGGCTGGATGATCAGATCTTCCTCAACAGGAACCCTGGAGTCCCCTCGGTGGTGAAGTTCCACCCCTTCACACCATGCATCGCGGTCGCTGACAAGGACAGCATCTGGTAAGAGGGCCAGATTGGATTGCCATGCCATGTAGGCAGCTTTTAGTTTAGCCAAAACATAGATCTCTTGGGTAGCTTACACAGAGAACCAAAAACTGACCTCGTATTCTTTCCTCCCCCAGTTTCTGGGATTGGGAGAAAGGGGAAAAATTGGATTATTTCCACAACGGGAACCCACGGTACACCAGGATCACGGCGATGGAGTACCTGAACGGGCAGGACTGCTCCTTGCTGCTGACTGCCACAGGTAAGCAGTGCAGCTCCCTGCGTGGCCAGGCAGGACCTGGGGAGCCTTGTCAGAACTGGGGTCCGTGGGAGCTGTGCTGTACCTCTTGTTCTCCCCACTCTGCTTTTGGCCCAGCCTGGCCCTTCCCCTCGCCCGTGTGGTCTCAGTTGAAGCACTTTCAGGATCGAACACGAAAATTGCTTCTGGCAACATTGAAATATCTGAATGGCTTATGTAAGTGCTGCAGTGTTCTCAAATAGCAAACAAATCAAACGCTTGCTGAAACCATTTCCAGGCACAGCTTTATTTGTTGTGGCATTCCGAGCCTCCACCTGGCACAGCAAGTTCACAGCAACCTCCTGTGCCATTCCTCGGGCACCGTGCTCCTTAGCTGGTTAAAAGCTGCTTCCAGAGCTGAAGGGGAAATGGTGCTGCAGCCAAAGTGTGAGGAATCAGGTTTTGTTGCTGGTGCTGGTTGAAGCCCAGAGCAGACAAGGATTGTTTTAGGCACTGAACTTCTCAAATAGTTTGGAGTTTTTTCGTGTGAGTCTCTCCAGTCCCTGTGTCTCAGCCAGGGAAGCACTTCTCCAGAATGCCCTGTTGCATCATGTAAGGAAGGATGAAGTGTTTTTTCTCATTCATTGGTCTGTAAAGCCATGAGTAAGAAATGCTTCACTCCCAAGGAACCATTCTAAACCTGTCAGTCTAAGTGTTTTCAATAGCTTTTGAAACTTCATGCTGAAATGTACAGGTTGGGTATAATTAAGAGAGGTGGAAGAGGATTTGAGAGGGCCTTCAGGACATTTTTCTTTCAATTTATTGATTCTTAGCACAAAAGTTTCACAGATGGGGAACAAATTGAAAAAAATACATGATGTACTTGAAAGATTTGCTGCTGATGGGCTGGGCTTTGATTCAGCTTCTTTGTGGAGCTGTATTTTGTATTTAGGAGGGTATTCATGTGGTTCTCAGTGCCAGTAGCAAGGAGGACAGAGACAGTTCCTAGAGAAAATTGGTCAAAGGGATGAACGACATCTAATGTCAGCTGTTATTTGCAGGAAGGAGAAAAGTTCTTCTGGAGCAGTTCCCAGTGGAACAATCCTTTAGACTTTATGGAATAAGATTAAATCAGAAAACAACTCTAATAAAAGGTATTAAGTTCCGGTGACACTCTCAGTTCTGGGGTTTGTTATGAGTACAGTGCTGCTTCCCTTCTTTTTATTGTGCACAGTTATGAGGGTTGCGTTGGCAATGATATGGCGTCGTGTTCTCTTTTTTGTGCTTCCCAAGATGATGGTGCCATCAGAGTATGGAAGAACTTTGCAGACCTGGAGAAGAACCCAGAGATGGTGACTGCTTGGCAGGGGCTGTCAGACATGCTGCCAACTACACGAGGTAGGTCCCATTCCATGAGGGGGGAGGTTGGGAGGTCAAAAGTAATTCATGCTGATTGGGCTTTTTTCAAAGGATGAATGGAGTAAAATGGATTTCTCAACATCAGCCACCAGTGACATCCTTGTTCCACAGTCTCTGCCTTTCTCGAGTGGCTTTTGGCCGAGTTTTGGGGAGGAATTACTTTTCTGTTTCTCAACCACCAAGACTAAAAGCCCAACACAACGACCTCCCACACATGCTGAAGAGCAGCTGGAGCAGCCTGTTGCTGCACAAAGTTGCTGTCCTTCACAAGCCTCGCAGCAGCTGTCTTGGCCAGATGTTCCACTACCCTGTTCGTAAGGAGAGAGCTGTAGAACAACGATGGAACTGCCCTGCCCCATGCTCCTTGTGGCAGGAGTTTGTTCTTCCCTTCTGGGTTGGATGGCATCTCACATACTGCCTCTTTCCTTCTGATGGGCTGCTCAGTCTTCACACAGCTTTGCATGTTGCACCTCTGACTTCGTTTAGCTCAATTCTAGCACTTACTGTCCACTGCTCCTCGTGGGTCAGGAGGTGGCAAGGGAATTTGCAGTCCAGATCTGACACTTGCAGGACAGCACAGTTAAAACAATGAACTGCTTTGGATGCTAGAAAACTTAGAAAAAAGACGTAAAAAGGAGCATTAGCATCCTGCCATGCACAGGATGAAACCAGAAGACCAGTTCAGGTAATCCTGAAGTCTGTTTTAACATATTAAAGGAGATGGACATTTTGTCCTTCTGAGACCTGATAATGTACTAATGCTCTGATGGGGTTTCTCTGTCACTTGAATCGTTTCAATCAAGGCTACAGGTTTCTCTAGGTGCACTGTAGTTCAATCAGTGCTTGTGGGATTAATGCAGGAATTGCTGGGTGAGATTCTCTGGTTTGTGCTGTGCGGGAGGTCAGATAAGATGACCACCATCACTCATTCTGACCTTAAAATCTGACAGTTCTCATTTCGGAGCTTGTGGCTCATCACAGGAGTCTGACACAGCTCTTTTAGCTATTCATTGGATTTTACCAGTGCTGCCTTGTTGAGCTCGTATCTGCTGTTTTCCTTAATGCCTCCTGTTTCGTCTCCGGTGTTTTAGGAATGAGGAACTGCATCTGAGGTAACGTTAGGCTCTGTGCCTCGCTGCAGTATGCGTGCAAAACTGATGAGAAGCTGCTGGAAGTCTGCAGCACACTGTGAAAATTGCCGTGGTCAAAACTTGCTCTTTGCAGAGACGTCAATAAAAGCAGGCTGAAAACAGTGGTGATGCACGAAGCACGTTTGTCTGTAGGCAGAGAGGAGAGCGTCCAGCAGTCATCTCCAGTTGCCCTTTGTAGTGTCGTTCAGTTGGTCCGTGTTCCTTTCTGGCCAACGCCAGTTTTCATGAAGGATGTTGATTAATGTTTACCATCTCTGCACTCTGAATCTTGCTTCCTCAGTGCTGGTGATGGATTCTCCTGCACTGACGATGTCTGGGAATTCCCCTGGACTGCTCTTACATCGTCTTCTTGCTGCATCATCAGTCGTGTTCAGGGAAGATGCTGACAGCTGTAGACTGAACTCCTTCAGGCTAACTCCATTTTCCTGCCTTGCGTTCTACATGTACCTTATATAAGGGCATAGCATTTGCTGACTTTACCTTCTTCTCTACAAGGCTTTAATGTAAAAGAAAGGGTTGTTAGCAAGCATCAATGTTTGACGTTGCAAAATAGGTTAAGAGCTGAGCAAGAGCTGATTTAGCTGTAAGAGTTGAACGTTTACTCCTGCCAAAACAAGCGTGCTGAAACTTAAATCTGTTCTCTTTAGATGGTTTTACCTTTTTATTTCCAGTAAGGTCTTAGGAAGTCTGGGCCCTGTTTCTCTTGCCTTTCACTTTTGGAGCAATAGAACTAGGTTCAGAAGAAGAAAAGGGCAGATTTTTGTGGAGAGAGAAATAACTGTACTCACTTCAAAAGAGCTATGTGGATCAAGTCCCCTTGGAAATGAGACGCTCTATTGAACAGTTATCTTTTGCTGCCAAGGCTTGAGTTGTGGTCCAGCACTGGCTCATAAAACCGAAGATGCATCTTTGAAGCTGCAGAGCTCAGGAGTTTTGCTGGGGTTTGTGTGCTCCCACTATTGATTTCCTTCTCTCCACTCCCATCCTTTTCCCCCATGTCAGACTCATCTCTGAATTTAACAGTCTTCTTGCAACCAGAATACTGACTTTTGTAGGCAGTTTTCCCTCTTATAAAAGGAGGGAGGAATATACGATACCTAAATAGATCCTAGGGAAGCTTGTATGCACCACTGGCTTGTCAAAGTAATGGGATATTGACAGTAACAGATGCTCAAAGGCTGTGATGGGGCATGATTCGGGGTGAGGCACGAAGCTTAACCTCTCACACTCCTCCAGACCTTCCTGGTGCTGTGCAGCCCGAGGTGAGAGAACTGAATGCACCAAGTGCTGAGCCCTGTCTGGGTCAGCTGCTCTCGCTCCGAAGTAGCTTGACCTCAGCTCATTGCACCTCAGTCAGTTCGAGTGAGACTCAGGGAGGGTGAATCTTAAACATGGGTAAACTGCTGTGTGGGCAGTTGACTGTGTTGATTTTGTCCTTAATTAGATCTGTGTCTGCACGCCTGATGTGCCAAGAAAGCCTCTTTAAGTCAAAATTAAAGATGCATCGGTACCAGGTGCTATGGTGTGAAGCAGCATTACTTCTCACATGACAAACACGAGAGATGGGAGGGTCTGAGGAAAAGGCAAAACATGTTGTCAATAGCCATGGTGTTTCAAGGCAGCACAAAGTCTGCAGAAAAGCTGTAGGAAAAGCCAGGTATCTTCCACAGAGCAGTGTAGGAAGAATGTAAACCTGGAGTGCTCTGAAGCTGTGATTTCATTGCAGGAGGCTTTGGGAGTTTGGCAGTCCCTATAGAAAGGGCTGCTGGGACTGCTGGCTGTGGGGTGCTGGTCCTGGGGCTGAGCTCACTGAGCAGCAGTGCCCCACATCTGCTCCAGCTCGGCCTGATGCTCTTCTGTGGCAGCAGTCATGCACACACTTCTGCCATTTTATGCATTGTGACAGAGCACAGCAAGCCACAATTCCCACTCAGAATGACTTTGCCCTTTAAAACAGCGCAGTTCTGGAATATGGAAAGACACAGCTGTGTGAGAGGCTGCTCCCAGCCACCGAGCACTGCCCTTGGGCTGCACTTCCCCAGCTCCATCAGCACCATGGGATGTATCTCAGGGCACAGCTCCCCACTGGTACCAGGGCTGTGGTACTGGGCTCCAGCTGTAGCTCTCCTCCTGCTCAGAGCTGGCTCGGTGCAGCTCCTGAGGTCTCCTTGTTCAAGAGGAAATGTCAGACAACCATGCAGGCATGGTGCAGGCACAGCCACTGGTCCTGGGAAGGGCTGTGACCAAACTAACGCTGCTTGAGATGGAGGCATGTGCTGCTCTCGGTGCTTCTGCTTCTCTCTGTGTCCTGTCCTTTGCTTCGAGTTGCTTTTTTCTAATCCTGTTGTAAGATTGTTTTTGCTCTGGCTGACCCGTGGTGTCACCCCTAATCCCTGTCTTCTCACAGGTCTGGCCCGAAGGGTTTCAATCTATCTTGACAGAAGTAAGCAGGGAGGTGAGTGTTTTCTTTCCTCTTCCTATGGCCAGGAGGGGTGGGAAGGAGCTCCTTGTCCATGTCTGGTTGGTTGGTTGGTTGGTTTTTGGCATTGTTTGGAATGATTGCTGGGTCCTTGTGGCTCCTGGAAGGCTTTGCTGCTCCTCCCTCTTCACTCCTCGTGCTGTGTGTGTCTGTGACGGCTGTGAGCGATGCAGGGACGGTGCTGTGCACTCTGGGTGAGCTCAGCCGGGCACTGAAGGAAAGGACAGAGATCCACAGGTCTGCATCATCCTCCGAGCTCTGCACAGAGGAAGCGTGGGCAGTTTTCTGGGAAGCAGAAATCTCTCTTTCTTGGAAGATTTCAAAGCATCCTCAAACAAAGGAGTTTGGATGACAGGTTCCAAGCGGCCGTTAAGCTGATGCGGATTTTGCTGTGTTTTTTTTTGTAATACACTTGCTATAATGATCACTTGAGAGAGAGAGAAGCTAAAGACTCTTACCCAGGAGCCTTAGGAGAGTGAACTCAGTCCTTTGGCAGGGAAATGCCTGGTAAATGGTACAGATTCTGTCCTTTCATGTGGCAGGGAGGTAGCTGAGCCCCAGCCTCCTGCTGTGGGACTCAGAGCTGCATGGCACTGAGCCTGACCACTTCTTGCTGCTGGGGCCATCAGGGAAGCAGATGGCTGACGTGCCAGCATCTGTGTGCACAGATACGTGGGGTGAGCAGTGACGTGGTGCTCCTGAGCTGCTCTGCAGTTATTGATCTTTGCTGACTGATATGAGCCAAACTCATCTGTAGTGATCAACAGAACAAAGCTGGTTGAGGGGGTGTGCGATGCAGAGCTCTTTAGCTGGAGGTCTTTGCAGATCTCTGTTTGGAAGCAAAGCAGTGAGTTGGAAATTAGCAAGGCTGATGTGTTGCTTTCATCGTTGTGGCTCTGCATTTCATTCAAAAATCCATTCTCAAATGGAAAGGCTCAGGTTAGCAAGGCATGGCTGCAGGGGATTCCCTGCCTGGAAACGTGGGCATCCCAGCAGCCTAAGGAAGAGCCAGCCAGCCTCTTGCTGGAGCACTGCTGCTAATGCCAAGCGACTACACTCCATCCCAAGCACACATATACCTGGCAATGGATACAAAACATTGACTAGCATTTTCTGGGTAGGTATTCCTAGTGAAAAATTCAGCAAAAGAATCTCTTCTTGCCTGCTCAGGAAGTCTTAAAGGCACACGAGGTTCGCCATTTGCTTGGCAGCAGAATGCACCAGCTATTTCATCACTAAAGCACCAAAAACCCGTCCTCATTGCCCAGTCTTCCGTGGGGATTTTGCTGAATGGAAGCCGAGGGGCTGCCTCATTCATTCATGCCTCGCTGGGAGCCGCGCTCGGCACGAATCGCTGCACTGCAGATCCCTGCTACGTTGGAGAAAGACCGATGGTTTAATGATGGCACAGGTCACATCGGGCCACCGAGTGCAGATCAGCAGCAGAATCCCTCACGTCCCCATGAGCCACACGCAGTGAGGCTGTGACCTCTGCCCGGCTGCGTCGCCTCCGTCCCCAGGGCCCCTCCTGAATGACACTGGGAGATGTTAACAAGGGAATGTATGTCCGACCTGCATGCACTCCCATCCATCGCTGCCTCGCGGGAGCTGTTGGCCCCAGAAGGTAAACAGCCGTCATCTCGTCGTACCTCAAGCAAATTTCTACTTACGCCAGGCGAGAAAGAAGCACATGCTTGCCAGCTCCCTGCTTCCTTCCTGCTCTCCTGGGGCTTCCCTAACAAAGTGAAGGACGTCAGTACCTACAGAATTACGGGGCTGTGCCCTCTGGGGCTGTGCTCTGCTTTGAGTCACTCTGGTGCTCTGTAATCCTGCAGGTGGGAGAGGGAGAGGCAGCCTGGGGGGGTCCTGGCACCTTAGGGGGGGACTGTGCCCTGGAGAAGCTGCAGCCTGCAAGTGGTCCAAGGGTCAGAATCACCTTGAGGTTATACTGGAGAGCAGAGGGAGAAAGGTAAAGTGAGCCCACGCCTCCTGGGGTCTGGGGTTAAGTCCCGTAGGAGCAGGTCTGGGACGAACACCCAAGTGCTGGTCAGATTATTTCTGTTGCAGAAATAACAGAATTGGAGACGTTGCAGCTCCAGTGGTTCGTGTGCGTTTCCAGCATCGCAGGTACTGCTCTGCCTCGCTGTGCATCGGGGACTGACGCTGACTGGAGGAATCCATGTGGGAATGGATGAGGTGGGGTCTCGCAGCCCTCCCACCGCCTCCTGGGGGGGATGGCAGTGCTGTGCCCCTGCTCAGGGCTGAGCCTGTCCCACTGCGGGCTGCTGCTGCCCATGGGCCGTGCGGGTGTTCCTGATCCTGCCGCAGCCCACACCGAGCCGTGATAAAAATAAGCGCAGACACCACGAGGCAGCTGTTCTCAACACCGCTGTTATTTATTGAAATTTATCCAGGGAACGGTCCCCGTGAGACACATCTCTGATGCACGGGGGGGAATCCTGAGGGAACGGCCACGGGAAGTTACAGCCTCGAGAGCGGCCGCTGCTGTGTGCATCATCTCCCATCACACAGCCCTTCGTGCTGAACGCATGGAGAACACCAGCAACCACGGCATTGTTTTTCCCCCTGCGTTGTGGAGGATTTATCACTTGTTATCTGGGAACGTGTCGTTCCTTACGGGATAATCTCAGCTAACGGTGCATTCGGGGAGCTGCGTTGCTAGGTCCTGCTCCTGCAGGTGTGTGGTCTCGGGGGTGTCGGGGGCTGCATGGGGTCACCCCTCAGCCCCGCTGCTGTAAGCAGGAGGAGCTCAGGACCAGGTGCACTCAGGATGCTTTTCCTCCTGTCTCAGTGGGGGCGAAGCGGGTGAGTCCTGAGAAGGACCTCTGTTAATTAAGAAGGAAATGATCATTAGCAGTAAGTCTCCCTTGGCTCCTCAACCTAAAATAGCGCCATTTAACACGGAGCCGTGGGCCAGCGCTCCGTGGCTCCCACCGTGACACCCCTCGACCGCCGGCTCTTTGTGTTTCGCACCCTCCCGCGTCATTCTCAGCCGAAGAACCGCGCGGTGACACAAAGGCTTTCGCCCCCCGCGGCCGCGTTTAAGCCGTAGTTTCGCGCGCCCGCCGCACCCGCTCCTTCTGCTCGGCGGCCGCGCGCCCTCTGCAGGCGGCACCGTGCGGGCGGGGGCACGGCGGCCGCGCTGAGCCCGTGGTGAGGAGCACGCGTGGTCCTTGGCCGGCACATGTGCTGTAGCACTTTCACTTGCCGTGCTAGACTCTCTTCTGGAGGTGGGCATAGCCACACTCACCCCTTCGGACGAGGCGTGCGTGCCCTCATCCTTCGGGTGTTTGCGGAGGGGCGGTGCAGGAATGCCCCCAGAGCTGGGGATGGAGCATCCCGTGCTTAGTGATGGATCAGAGCATCCCTTTGAGCTTTGGCTTGCTCAGCCTTTGCAGCGTAAACAGCGATGGGTAATTGGTGCGCAGCACTCCGTGTTTAACAGCACACAGCGTGCTGTGGTGTGCAGAAGTTCCCTCTAATTACATGTACAAGAGTTGTTCCTTGGGGAGCTCCCCTCCAAATGAAGGGCTTTGTTGTGGTTATTTCCCAGGTCCAAGCACTGTGCTCCACGTGGGGTGGGGGAGCTCATGCAGCAGCTGTGGGGCACGTTGTTCCTGGGATGGAAGGGAGGGGAATGCACTCGTATTGCCATACCAGCAAAGTTCATGCAGGCTGCCCAACCTGTCTGTGAGCAGATGCTGAAGTCAGTAGCTCGGGGATAGAAAACCCATCCGTGCTGCAGGGGAATGACAAGGGGGCTTGTTTTGTAAACTTGAGCCAGAGGACGAGGATCAGAAGCTCTCAGGATGCATTTTAGGCCGTGTAATTGCAGAACCTGTCTGCGTAGCAAATTGCTTTCTGCTCGTACCACGCTGCAGTTCTGTACCCTGCAGCTCTGCTGCCACCACTCCTTGTTCAGAAACACCACCCCTTAGCCACATACTTCCATTAAGATGAGGGATCACAGCAGTGCAGAGGATTGCACATCTTGCTGTGTGCGACGTCGCTGCTCTGATCTGCTTCAGTCTTGGCTGGGTGCAGCGTTCTGTACAGGATGGGTGGTCTTTGAGGACCCCTGCAGACATCCCCAGCAGCTCCCAAAGCCCCGCAGGGCCACGTCCACCCCATGGGTATGACATCTGCCCCCAGGCTTTCCATTTAGTCCAGCCAAGAGGTAGAGACCATATACTGGACTCGAATCCAGACCGTCTGCTTCAATCCCATTTGGAGGTTGTGTGGATGCAGTGGTAGATCTCCTGGAACGATGACAGATCCCGTGGCCTTGTGCTGCAGATGTTGGGCTCTGTGTGGTGCAGCTCTGCCCATGCTGATGTGGGGAGGAATTTGCAAACCCCGCCTGTGTTTTCTCCTAGGAGCAGGAATGGTGGTTGACTGGGAACAAGAAACCGGGCTGCTCATGACCTCGGGAGATGTGAGGATAATCCGGATCTGGGACACAGACCGGGAGATGAAAGTGCAGGTGAGATCCATGTGCGTTCCCTGCTCAGCAGGACACTCCTGCAGTGCTGCCTGCACATGGGCTGAGTGCTGGGACGTCCCGTGAGCACATTGCCATGCTGCAGAAAGCAGGCAGGCCTGTTCCCAAACTTCCCAGTAGATAATCAGCCCTGGAGAAACACTGCTACGCTTTAACCCTGCAGAGCAGGATGTTTAAGCCTACGTTAATCTTAATTACTTTCGCATATCTTTTTTTTCTCTGTGTAAAGTGGGAAACACCAAAATTCAGGAGGTGAAAAGCTTTTAAATGCTGAGGCCTGGTGGTTGCGCTGCGAGTATCCAAAAAAGAGTTCCTTTTCTAATTACAAAGAGTGGCAGTGTTGAAATTGGAGCAGTTGGAACTTCCTGACTCAGTAACGTTGGCAAACTGAAATTCAGCACGAGGAGCAGAAAGCGATGGGAGCTGAGCTAACAAAGTGCTCCCCACTCTTTGAACTGCAAGAAGTGCACCTCTGGAAGTGCTTTGGATGTAGCTGAAGGAGCAAGTGCCTCATTTTCACTTCTGCTGCTTGTTCCTGCCTCAAAGGCACGCTCTGCTCTCAGGCAGTTAGCGTGGCTGGCTGCAGACAGCCCCGGAGTTGGGTGCTCCAGCCAGCAGCTCCTTCCCTTGGCTGTGGCTGTGAATAGCAGCTAGGAAAGGTGAATGTGTGCGGCAGCAAAAATAGGACCGAAGTGTGAAATGAGCTAATGCAGCTCTTAGCAGCTCTCCTGATTGTTATCCCACTTTTGCAGCGTTGCTTGGTTTTCACTTGTTGTAACTGAAAATGTTTTTCTTCATAGCAATCGTAGACATGACTCTCAGCAACTCTTTTGCTTATGGCAAACAAAAAAGGGGAAGGAAACAGCATCAGAGTGAGAACACACAACGTGTTCCCAGCACAGCTCCTCGGGAGCTCCAGTTTTCTTTCTTTGTCTTTTCTTTTGATGTGCACCGTGTGCCATCTAATGAGATCACCTGAATTGCTTGTCAGTGCTGGGTGGCTCAGCCCCGCTGCCATTGTCTCTTGTGAGTGCTCTGTGGCCCCAGGGCTGTGTCTGCTCTGACACTGCTCCAGGGCTGCAGAGGTGCATATGGATATATAAGCACTATGGCATGCTTAGGTTTGGGTTTATATGAGTTTCTATATGTCCCATTAGGAGGTTTTGCTTTCTCCAGGGACATTCATCTTCCTTGACTAATCTCCTCTAAATATTTACTGTCCTGCCTGCTGTTCCAGTGGTGTTCACAGCTTACATCCAACAAAGGTGGTTTATGGAGAAATAACCCCTCTGGCAATTTGTTTTATCTCAATAGATGTACTTAATAAAGGATAATATGAATTTCTCCTTTCCAATGCAGACCTTAACTTGATTTTGGCTTATAAATCGGAATGATTTACAGGAGCAGGTTTTGCTGGAATCCCTCCCCTGTTCTCTTTGGGATGAGCTGTGGGATGCATGGCTCTACCACACACAGCAGTGACCATCGTCCCCAGGGCCACCACTCTCATTCCTGTTCTATCCAGACAGCCTGGAGGAAGGCTGCACCGACGCAGCGCTGTGATTTAACCGTGGTTTGGTTTTGGACTGATGTACAGAATGGGGAAAGGAGGAGGAGGACGGGGATGTGTCCAGCTCAGCAGTCTGCCTCTCATGCCTCCTCCTGTGGGCTGCAGATGTAGATGGTCTCAGCTGGGCTTTGTGTGCTGTCTCCACAGGACATCCCCACCGGGGCGGACAGCTGTGTGACCAGCCTGTCCTGTGATTCCCACCGCTCGCTGATCGTGGCAGGGTTGGGTGACGGCTCCATCCGCGTGTTTGACCGGAGGATGGCTCTGAGCGAATGGTAATCCCCGTGCTGCGTGGGACCCACGCCTTTCCTCTGCTGTGCCTTCACCACCTTTCCTCTCTCTGCTTGTTCCTCAGCCGTGTCATGACCTACCGGGAGCACACAGCCTGGGTGGTGAAGGCGTACCTGCAGAAACATCCTGAAGGCAACATCATGAGCGTCAGGTAGAAGGGATTTCACTGTTGGAGCCGTTTTCTCTCCGACACTGTGCTGTTTAAAATCTGCCTCTGGTATTTCAGGAGTGAAAAGTGTGAAGCTCTTGAGTTTGACAGTTGCTTCAGTAATTAACTCCTGCTGCAAACTTGATGGCGAGGAGGCAGAACGAAACTCAAAGCTTTCTTTAGAAGCCTGTTAGTGAGGTTTGGGAGTAAACAAGAAAGTATCTGTGCTGAAATCACTATCACGAGGCGTGTGAGGGAGGCATGGAGTGAACCAGAAACCCGAGCTAGATATAGCACCTCTTATGTTGTTGTTCTTTATTGCCAGCATCTTTGTGGGGTCATTTGAGATGGAACACGAGAAGGAAGGAGGTTTATGTTGCATCTGTTGGGCATATTGCTGCGCAGGATTACTTCGCTATCTAGCAATTTTCTACACATAAATCCATTTCTGCAGCCTGGTAAATACTGCACAGAGAACAGCGTATACTCATTTGGCCATTAAAGAGCAGCAGAATATAATTTATTGTCACGATGCTACTGTTTGCACACAGAGAGGCTCTTTTTTCTCGGTGACAAAATGCAAACAAACCCATTTTCTGCGAGGCAGAACATTCCTGAAGTGGGGGATGGGTCAGCAAAAAATTATTAACATTTTTGGAAGGGGACTTAAGTGACACGGCTGCCAGATTTGCCAGGCTCACATATGAGAGTTTTTAATCTTCCTTGCTGTAATCTCTTTCAACAATCCCGGGGCTCAGGCCTGCATACTTGGCCAGCCTGAGTCTGAAGGCTCATTTTATCCCCTCCTCAATGTCCTTACCAGCAAACAGTGCTGTTTCTCAGGATTTAAAGGGTATGAGAACGTGGTGTGCCTCTGCAGACAGGTCTGGTCTCATCCCAAAGGAGCTCTGTTTCTTATGACAAACAAACCCCATCGCCCTCAGCTTCTCCCACTTTTCTCTTTCATTTGACAGCAAGATCCAAGAAAAACAAACGCTAGGTCACAGAGGGCCCTGGTATAGCTGGTCCCTAAAGAATACTGCGAGCCATTGTATTGCTTACAGAGTACTTCTCTGAATGACAGAGAAACTTTGCATCTGGACCAGAGGTGGGAGTGCTGAAGGCAGAATGTTTGGCACTGCCCTGGGTCCTGCGGCCCTCATTGCTCAGCACTGGTTCACCACACCACTCTTTGGTCAGCTTGAAATGAGTGCACTGTATATTTCATCTCTCCCAGTGTTTCCATCCAGTCTCCTGGATGTAGATTAACCTGGAGTTTAATTTCTCTTGAATTTCATTATGCAACAGCTGGAGTTGCAGCTTCTTATGATGATATAAGTAATCCTGTGTAGCAGCTTTTGATTGGTGTTAGATATTCCGGAGGTAAGGAAGCAGAAGGCAATATACTTCTTAATGTTTTTTCAGTTGTTCTGAACTCCGTGTTGTGACTCACAGTTGTACACAGTCATCAGGGACTTGAGGGGGAAAAAAAAAAACCACTTCAAAAGTTGTGGTGCCAGAAACCTTACGTCTACTGCCAGGAGAGTAAGGTCAGATGAGGTGGCACTGCCTTTAGTTTCCATGAGAGGTCTCTGCGTGTGTCCCCACAGTCTCTTCTGAGAGGCACAGAGGAGCAGAGCTGTCTTCACAAAATCTTCAGCCCCCTGTTCCAGGGCGGTAGGAGATGTGGCCACTTCTAACGGATGGAATCCTACTGAGTTATTTTAGAGAAACCACTCAACAACAAGAAACCGTTTGTGTCGGAAGTGTGCTTGATCTACTGAGCACAGCATCTTGTCGCTGCTGCTTTCCCCACCCTCTGCTCTCTCATAAAACCACGAGTGGGGCTGACACTGAGCCTGGGAGTGACACAGTGTTTGTCATCCCTGATCTGCAGAGAGATTTGGGCAGTGGGGACACACTCCTGTGTGCAGACATTGGGTGTAATGGATTGTACCAGCAGATCCTGTCTGGTTACAGTTTTCTAATACAATTCTCTACTGTGAAAAGGAGAAGGGATTTGGTTCTGACATGTGGCTTAGTGCATTGGATACGACATAACAGTAAAGGCACTTGTACTCAGGGATGGGCTGTAAGTGATAAAAGTACCAATGGATCGCTCCCAAGGGCGGAGGCAGAGCTGTTTGTGCAGCACTTAGTGCTTTGTGGATGGTACCAAATATAAATGACAGCGGTAGAAGCTCAGCTGTGCTGGCAGAGGAGGCAGTGCTGTGTGCCTTCTCTCCTATCCTTCTGCTGGAGGTGGCCAGCTCGCAGACAGGGCTGCAGGACCTGGCCTGGGTACGCCCTGACGTGAATCTCGTGTGTTGGCAGTGTGAACGGAGACGTGCGCTTCTTTGACCCCCGGATGCCAGAGTCCATGAAGGTCCTCCAGATAGTCAAAGGGCTGACGGCCCTCGACATTCACCCACAGGCCAACCTCTTTGCATGGTAAGTTCTAGTATCATCTCTTGCATCTCTGGAGGGCAGTTTGGCTCCGCAGCATCACCCATGGCTTAACTTGTTGTTTTAAACTCACCACAAAAAAATGTGTCTTTGTTCCCAGTTATTCTCTGCCTTCCACGCAGCAGTGAAACCTCTGCAGTGGTGGCAGAGTGGTGCTGTAGGGTCTCAGTCCTACACCAGATCCTGGTTCAGTGTCAGCCTGTTCGTGTGGGCACGGAGCAGGGACCAGAGCCCGCTCTACACAGCTCACCACGTTTCCTGTGTCTGTCCCACAGTGTAATAGGGAACTGTGGTTCAAGCCTTTCTGCAAATCTCTCTCCTGAGGTTGCCATGGTACAGTTCATGTCGGTCTCACTGCTTATAAGAGCTCGTTGCACGCCAGCCTGATGAGCAGCTTGGATCTCTGCAGCTGAAAAAGGGTCTGGAGGCAAAATATCGGTGTTACCACGCTGCTGTCAGTAACACTGTCTTCTCTGGGTTCCTTTCAGTGGCTCAATGAATCAGTTCACTGCCATCTACAATGGAAACGGCGAGCTGATCAACAATATCAAATACTACGATGGTTTTATGGGACAGAGAGTTGGAGCCATCAGCTGCCTGGCTTTCCATCCTCACTGGGTCTGTATTCTCTTCTTGGATTTTGGTATTTCCATTTCTCAGTTCAAGTTGGCCTTAAGAGAGGGAAAAGCACAGAGATCCCCCCAGCACAGAACAGGGCTGTCCCAGTTTTCTGAAGCTCCTCGAGCCCAGATCCTTCCGTGCTCCCCCTCTGTCCTGTTCCACGTGTCTGTGTGAAGGTCGACCTGCAGAGCAGACCAGCACACGGCTCCAAGCTGCTGAACCCTTCTGACCTGTGGCTCAGCTTGCTGTGCTGTCCCTGTTGCTCTGGGTCTGCACTCTGGGGTGGCTGTGTGCTTCTCACTGCAGCACTCCTCCATGGTGTGTTTGCCTGGAGAGGGGCAGTCTCTCATCCAGCATGCCAAGCTCTCTGTGCTTTGTTATTCCGTGCCTCCTGTTGCAGGCAGCAGGTTGATCTGGGTGTCTCTGGGGCTGCTTTTACACTGTCACTTATGTGAGGCTGTAGGAAGACCTAATGCTGTGCGGCAGAAAAACAAAGAGATCAGATCTGCAGAAGCCAAAGGCACACACTCCTGCTGCAAGGGGAGGGAGAAGTGGCTCTTTAAATAAGCAAACACAAAACCCTCTCCAGCCCAGGTCTCCTTAGCGAGGATTATTCCTGGCCCTCTCAGTGCAGTGGTTGTTAATTTTCAGTCCAGGCGACCGTTCCTAACGAGCAGATTCGCGGCCATTTAGAAAAATGATGTTACAGGTTGGCAACTAACAGTCTCCATCATTCTTCCCCCCCGGGCTGAAACGGGCACATAACTCGCTGGGACAGCGTAGGTGCTGGCAGAAATGTCGTCAGAGCCGCGTTGGCAGATGCACTTCAGAGCTTTCCGGCATCTGGGCATTACTGCTGGAGATGCCGCCCGTTAGCGCTCACCACCTGTACCTTTATCCCCCTCTGCCCTTTCCACAGCCCCATCTGGCAGTCGGAAGCAATGACTACTACATCTCGGTGTACTCGGTGGAGAAGCGGATCAGATAACGGCGTCCCGGCGGGCAGGGCCGTGCCTCACCCACAGTGTACATAGCGAAATGATCGACTTGAATGTTTTCGTGTTGGCTGCTGCTGCTGCTGCAACCCGTGACTTGAACGTTTTGGTTCTGACTTAGCTACTGATGATTTTGGCAAGGGGGAAGAGAGACAATCTCCTGTTCTATATTATTATTATTTTTTTTTTCATCCGTATCCTCTCAAAGCTACAGAAAAAGGAATATTTTATTTTTGTTCCCGGCAGTTGGCTTCTCTGTTAGAAACACGGCTCCCGAGCTTGGATGAGGCAGTGCCCTCCAAGAAGGCTTTTTGGTTTCAGTCTGAGCTTCCTCGTTTTGCTGGAGCGTCGTTCAGGACTGATGTCAGCACTCACTGCTGCTCCGTGCATCCCAGCTGATGGTGGGGACCCCTCGGTGCCACCACCCTGTGCCAAACAGCCGTCCCTCAGCCGTCCCTGTGCTGCAGAGCTGCAGAGCTGCGTGGCTCCTGCACTGCCTGGGCTGGGCAGGGGGCTCAGGGCAGCGTCTCCATTGTGTGACCCCTGTTCTCATGTGGTTTCCCCTCCAGTGGAGGAAGCAGAAGACAGCGCAGCAGCGAGGGAAGGCAGAGATCCTGAGGAATGGGGCTTGGGGAGAAGACAGGAGCAGGGCAGGGTGCCGTTGTGCCATAAGGATGCACGTACAGGATGAGAGAGAAGAAAGCGTGGCCATGGTGCATGCATGGCTGTGGCTTGTCCATGTCCCTGCAGAACAGGGCACGTATCCACACATGGTCTGAGCACAGAGGAATCACTGAGAGGGAAGGCAGCAGGTCCTCCTGCTCAGAGCAGCTTTGTCCCAGCCCCCCAGGGGCCAGGCAGCTCCGTTATCCGCACCTTCCCAGTCTGTGTAATGAGTGTTTCTATCCCTTGAAGCCCATGATGTGTCTGGAGATCAGTGTGGGGAACACAGGCGAAGCCAAAGGGCACCTTTCTTTCCAGTGCTGCTGAGGTGCGTCTTCCCTGGCCGAGGAAAATCACTGCGGCCACAGAGGTTGACTTCCTAAACCCAAAGTCCCCAGGTTCCCTCCTGTGTCTGCAGGCTCCCAGCACTCTGACAGCGATGGAAAGGGGAGAGACATTCCCTCACTGTGTGAATGGCGGCTTCCCCTCCACCGCAGAGTGAGGCTGGCCCAGCACTGCTGCTCCCTGCACACCCCATAGCTGTGTTTGGAGTCAGCAGAGTCGTGGAGCTCAGCCGGAGTGGCTCTGGGGGTTCACTGCAGGAGGAGCTGACCACAAAATGCTGCGTGCAGCTCCGGGTGCTGCCTGTGCTGAGCTGTGCTGAGTGCTCCCCCCACAAAGGGCCGTCCTCAGGGCCACGGCTCCAAGGCTTTAAAGGAAGAAAACTACCTAAAATCCATTTCTTGAGTTACCAGACGTTACTGACGATCTAACAGAGCTGTGCCTCCCGCTCCGGGGGCTCTGCCCAGCATGGGGGGGTGGGGGGGGGCATGGGTAACCCATTAACATACACAGCTTGAAAGCAAGCCGTAGGTTTTTTAACTTCTATCAGTGTATTCGTCCAAGGAGTGAGAACTGCCTGGCACAGCACGAGGGCACGTGGCTGCCAGGAGGTGCCCACCCGGCCCCGTGTAGCTTTCATCCAAGCACTGTGTGTGTGTGGGTTTTTTGGGGGGGGGTGGGGTGAGGGGAGGGCTGTGTTCCCGCAGGTGTGACGCAGAGGTTCAATCATGGAGTTTAACCGAGGGCTTGGAGAGCATCCTACCTAAAAAGTTCACTTATCTCTATTTATTTTACAAAAAAGAAAAGAAAAAAAAAGAAAGAAAAGAAAAAAAAATTAAACAAAGTATATATATATTAAAAATGAATAAATAAACCGACAGTAAAACCAACGCAACGATTGTAATGTGAGAGTCACAGCAATTACAGACAAATAAATGGTTAATAAAAAATAAATGCAGAAACTCTGATGGTCTGGGGATCGTTTCCTGGGGAGGGGGAGAGAGCAGAGCCAGCGTGGGAACACGGAGTGCTGTGGCCGTGGGGCTGTGTCCCTACATCCCCCATCCCCTGTACTCATTTCCTATGAGCCCCATCCCCACTAAACCCACCCTGACGCCCCTTGCCCCACAGTCTCCTGTCCCCCATCCCCTTGTATCCTCCTCCCATACCCCCCCGTGCCATACATCCCCCTCTGTTATATCCCCATTCCCTATAGCTGCCATGCTGTATGTCCCCACCATCCTTTATAGCCTCCGTGCCCTACAGATCCCCGCCATCCCCTGTAGATCCAATCATCTCCTACAGATTCCCAACACCCCCTACAACCCCTCCATCCCCTATAGATCTCCAGACCCTTTAGTCCTCCATCCCTATGGGTCTCCTCTATCCCCTATAGGTTCTTTCATCCCTTATAGATCCTCACCATCCCCTATAGATCTCCTCTATCCCCTATAGATCCCCACTATCCTCTATAGATCCTCTCATCCCCTATAGATCCCCACCACACCCTGTAGGTCCCCCCTATCCCTATGGGTCTCCTCTATCCCCTATAGATCCTCTCATCCCCTATAGACCCCCCCACACCCCCTATAGCCTCTCCATCCCCAATAGTTCTCCTACAGATCCCCTCCATCCCTTATAGACCCCCTCCACCTCCTATATCCTTTCCGTCCCCAATCTATCCCCCACAGATCCCCTCCATCCCTTATAGACCCCCACCACCCCCTATAGCATCCCAGTCTCCTACAGATCCCCTCCCATCCCCTATAGCCTCCCCATCTCCTACAGACCCCCTCTATCTCCTATAGACCCCCACCACGCCCTATAGCCTCCCCATCCCCAGTAGATCTCCTGCAATTCCCCTCCATCCCCTATAGACCCCCCCCCACCCCCTATGGCCTCCCCATCCCCAATAGATCCCCTACAGATCCCCTCTATCCCCTGTAGATCCCCACCACCCCCTATAGCCTCCCCATCTCCTACAGACCCCCTCCATCCCTTATAGACCCCCACCACCCCCTATAGCATCCCAATCTCCTACAGATCCCCTCCATCCTTTATAGACCCCCACCACCCCCTATGGCCTCCCAATCTCCTACAGATCCTGTCCCATCCCCTATAGCCTCCCCATCTCCTACAGACCCCCTCTATCTCCTATAGACCCTCACCACCCCCTATAGCTTCCCCATCTCCTACAGATCCCCTCTAACCCCTACAGATCCCCACCACCCCCTATTAGCCCCCCACCACCCCCTATAGCATCCCAGTCTCCTACAGATCCCCTCCCATCCCCTATAGCTCCTCTCCACCCCCTACATCCTCTCCATCCCCAACATATCCCCCACAGATCCCCTCCATCCCTTATAGCCCCCCACCACCCCCTATAGCATCCCAATCTCCTACAGATCCTGTCCCATCCCCTATAGCCTCCCCATCTCCTACAGACCCCCTCTATCTCCTATAGACCCTCACCACCCCCTATAGCTTCCCCATCTCCTACAGATCCCCTCTAACCCCTACAGATCCCCACCACCCCCTATTAGCCCCCCACCACCCCCTATAGCATCCCAGTCTCCTACAGATCCCCTCCCATCCCCTATAGCTCCTCTCCACCCCCTACATCCTCTCCATCCCCAACATATCCCCCACAGATCCCCTCCATCCCTTATAGCCCCCCACCACCCCCTATAGCATCCCAATCTCCTACAGATCCTGTCCCATCCCCTATAGCCTCCCCATCTCCTACAGACCCCCTCTATCTCCTATAGACCCTCACCACCCCCTATAGCTTCCCCATCTCCTACAGATCCCCTCTAACCCCTACAGATCCCCACCACCCCCTATAGCCCCCCACCACCCCCTATAGCATCCCAGTCTCCTACAGATCCCCTCCCATCCCCTATAGCTCCCCTCCACCCCCTACATCCTCTCCATCCCCAACATATCCCCCATAGATCCCCTCCATCCCTTATAGACCCCCACCACCCCCTATAGCCTCCCCATCTCCTACAGACCCCCTCTATCTCCTATAGACCACCACCACCCCCTATAGCCTCCCCATCTCCTACAGATCCCCTCCATCCCCTATAGCTCCCCTCCATCCCCTATAGCTCCCCTCCACCCCCTACATCCTCTCCATCCCCAATCTATCCCCCACAGACCCCCACCACCCCCTCCCCATCCCCACGATCCCCCCTCCGCCGCCGTTCCCCGCGTTCCTCTCTCTCTCCCCGCTGGCGCCCCCTGGCGTCGTCCCTCGCTCTCCTCTCCGCGCTCCCCGGTTCCGTCCGCGTCGTGCGGGGCGGGGCCCTTCTCGGCCGCCGTCGCGGGGCGGTGCGGCGCTCCCGGGGCCGCCCGGGGCCGGGGCAGGAGCGGCGATGGGGAATCTGTTCGGGCGGAAGCGGCGGAGCCGCGTCACGGAGCAGGACCGGGCCGTGCTGGTGAGCGCGGGGCCGGCACCGCGGTGAGGTGACCCGGCCCCGCCCTGACCCGCTGCGCTCTGTCCTCAGCAACTGAAGCAGCAGCGGGACAAGCTGCGGCAGTACCAGAAGCGGCTCAGCCTCGGCCTGGAGCGGGAGCGGGCGCTCGCCCGGCAGCTGCTGAAGGAGGGCAAGAAGGAGTAAGGGGCGGCCGAGCTTCGAGCGGGAGGGAGCGGGCGTGCGGCGGCCCCGGAGCGTCCCCGAGCCCGGGCTCGGCTGCGGCCTTCCCCGCGCTGCTGCTCGCGGCCCGCCCCTCTGCCGGGCTGTGTGTGTGTGTTACCCCCACGTTAAACCTCGTTAGGTTCACGTGGGCGCAGTCCAGGTCGCTCTGGACGCCGTCCCTTCCTTGCGTCGCATGAGGTGCACGGCTCGGCGCTGTGCGGGGCGCACTCGGTCACTTATTGCACTGATAGTGATGTTGAAGAGCGCTGGTCCTTTCTCCAGGGCTGATCTCCTGCTCTTTCCCCCCAGAAAAGCCCTGCTCTTGCTGAAGAAGAAGCGTTACCAGGAGCAGCTGCTGGATAGGACAGACAACCAGATCAGCAACCTGGAGCGGATGGTGAGCGCGGGAGGGGCTGCCCTGGGGGGTGCAGGTCTGTGCCTCAGCTGCGAGCTCCCAGCGGGGCCGTGGTGCTGCCCACGGTGTCTGAAACCATCCTGGTGCTGTGGCTCTTCTGTAAAGAATCAAATGGGAGCACGCTGTGAGTCCGTGCTGCGTGTGGAAGGCGTGTTGTGTAAGTTCATGCAGCCTCCATCACAGCGTGGGCAGCTGCGGTAGGAACTTTGTCCAGCTTGTCTCAGTACCTTGGTGGAGAAATGGATGTGTTTGCTCTCGTATGGCCAGGGGAGCTACAGCCTAAGCTCACACTTGAGAAGCAGACAAAAGCCTGCTGGGTTTTGTTTTGCAGCTGTGATTTTTTCTGTGTACACTGTACTGCTGATACAATTTAAGCCTCTGCTGGGGCTCTTGGCCGTCTCCACCTTGCAGTTTCTCTGGGAGTCTTGGGAGGCCGTGTCAGGGCTGGGACAGCTGTGATGCTTCCCCCTGCTCCTCCTGTTTCAGGTCCAGGATATCGAGTTTACCCAGATCGAAATGAAGGTCATCGAGGGCCTGAAAATAGGCAACGAATGTCTGAACAAAATGCACCAGGTACGTGTGGTCGGCCCAGCACACTGTGAACTCAGCAGGATCCTGGGTGTCTCCCTGCAGGCCTCACTCACGCGTGGATTTTGGCTCTTTTCCTCAGGTTATGTCAATAGAAGAAGTGGAAAGAATAATAGGTGAAACCCAGGATGCTGTGGAGTACCAGAGGGTACGTACGGTGTGTGTGGGAAGCTGTGAGCTGCACTGTTACTCTGGGGCAGTGTTCCCAGCCTTGTTTAAGAGCAGGCAGACTGGGAGTCGAACTCTTTCCCAGCTGCCTGCAGAAAAGTTAGCTTTGTTGCTTTTCCGTTGGCACCCCTTCGTGCTGAGCATCCCTTGGTTTGGTGTGTCCAGCTGTAAGCCACAGAGCTGCTGCTGGGTGCTGTTCTGAATGTGCCTTTTCCTTACCTGTGTAGCAAATAGATGAGATACTGGCTGGGAGCCTGACTGAGGAAGACGAAGATGCCATTCTAGAAGAATTAAACACTATCACTCAGGTAGGACGAACTTGATGGAATTAATTTCAACCCATGCTTTCAGGAAGCTGTTGGCAGAGGAGGAATAATCTGATTACCACTTGTGCTAGCTTATTCTGCCACAGATCCCAGTTACACCTGTTTGTGCCTAATTCCTGAGTCATCAGAGCTCAAGCTAATTGCTTCACACGCAGTGATGGCTTGAAAATGGGATGATTTAAGGGCTGCACTGTATTTGCTGGCTGTTCCAGTCAATCAGCTGATTTCTGTTCTCGCTGGGTGGCTGTGCTGCTTGACTAAATGAAGATCTTGAAAGCCCCGGATTGTGCTCAGATGAATGGGAATCAGTGTGTGGTACCACTCTCGGTGGTGCCTTTGGCTCCTCCAGGCACTGCCCTGGCTTGGCTCCGCTGCAGAAGCATGCAGCCATGGAAAGTGAGGTGCAGAAGATCTGCAGCTAACGTTTATCCGAGGAGATCTGTAGCTAACAGAGTCATTATGAACTGCAATAAGCCCTGCTCTCGTTCCCTGAGTGGTGCTGCAGCCCATAAGCCATCAGGTGGCAGTTTCTTTGTGCAGTCCCTTCTGTCACTCGTGTGTTCCCAAAAAGTCTTTGCATAGGACTGTGGTGCAAAGGTCCGTGAGCGCTGCGGGCTCAGTGTCACGTTGGCTTGTTATTCTTGCAGGAACAGTTGGAGCTTCCAGACGTTCCTTCTGAGCCGCTCCCAAAAGAGCCCCCAGGTATGTGCTGCCTCTCTGTGTGCTCCACATCCATCGTCTCAGCTCTGTGCTCTGTTTACTGTCAGTGTTGTCCCAGCAGACGTGAGGGGGTGCAGCCCTGCTGGGCCGGGCTTCCCTGCATGGCTCTGACAAACCCCATAGTGCTGAACCTTTGCCTTAAGAGCACCTCTGTGTGGGAGAAATCTGGGACAGGGAGGACAGGGCTTGTTTGGTTGCAGTCCCTGTTTACTAAACACGGATCAGATGTCATCTCTGTGTTGACAGCAGGATGGCCAAACAAAATACAAGCTGCCCTTGCAGCAGGCAGCTGATTGAGCCCCACTTAGACTCTTATTGTCATTTCTCCAAGAAATTTCTTGCTGCTCTGGGTCTGTGTTGGGCAGGTGCGTCCAGAAAGTGTCTTAACCCTTGAAGTGCTGTGGGAAAGAGGGGCATACTGCATAGGTACAGTTATTTGTGATGATGGTGGCTTTCCAGGTGCTGTGCAGGCAATTGTTGCTGTGCTGAGAAGCAGATCATCAGTCGTAGTTCGTCTGCAGCAGGTGACTGCAGATTACTTCTCTCTGTAACAGGTTTCTTTTTCCTCCGCAGAAGCAGCACCCATCAAGAACAGGCCAAAACCAGAGCTGGTGGCAGCATCTTAACTCCCGTTTCTGGGGGTCCCCCCATAACTCTCACCCAGGACAGTTTGCCATCCCAGCACGTGCTGGGAACAAGCAATGCCTCAGCAGCATCCCAGCTGTGCTGGGCAGATTGTGGAGCAGGATTCCCTGTGCAGGGCAGGGAACCTCGGCCGATCGATTATTGCTCTTGTATCAAGATTATTTTCTAGTGCTTTCTTTTTTTGTAACTTAAATTCTCGACTCACTCAGCTGCGCTGTCTTGGGATTAAATAACAACTCTAAAACTTCCAAAGCTGAACGCTTCTCTCCAGGTTTGATTTCAGCTCTAAATCTGCCTTTGCCCTGTCTGCATCCCCAGCCAGCCCTCCCCTTTGGAGTCCTGTCTGAAGTGGCCATCCCAGGGCTGCTCTCAGCCCTTCGGACCTTTCTCTGTCTGCATCTCTCTCAGCCCCTCTGCTTTTCCTCCCCTGGTTCTGTTCAGGAAGGGCCAGTGGTACTGGCATGGCTGGGGGCTGCAGTGCTCTGTGTGTGAAGCTGGTGTAGCCAGAGTGTTCCGTGTGGGCACAGCACGGTGACTGCTTGTCTATGCCTGCAGCAGTGCTCATTGAGAGGGGAAAACCTCTCAGCATGTGAGGTGAGGAGCTGGGCTGTCCCTGGGCGTGAGTCAGAGGCGCTCATTGAGGATTCCTGCTCAGCTCCTGCTCTGCCTCTCCCAATGTGCTGGACCTGTGATGAGCCTGTTCAGAGTGCAGCAAGGAGCCTGCCTGCGTTGGGAGCCACGAGTCACCCCGTGTGGCTCTGCTCCTCGGTCAGCCTGCAGTGCTTTGCGGTGGGCTGAGACAACCGCTCTTCCAGCTGTCAGCTCTGTATTTCCTGGCCAGGCAGCAGAGAGGAGAAGTCGGGCGGGGATGGGTGAGTTCTGCAGCGTGCAGCTCCTCGTGTCAGCACTCACCAGGGATGCTGACGTGGCCGAGGTGCTGCCCAGGGCGTGCAGGAGGAGCTGTGCCCGGGAGCTGGTGGGGCTGCCAGCTTGCAGGTGCTCGTGGGAAGCTGCACATCTGCATTTATCGCAGTCCCGAAGCCGCAGCCCTTAATCCCTGTTTCTGTGACAGAGCAGAAGGACCCAGAGGGCCCTCTGAGACTTTGAGTGACTGCTTTTGGGGATATGTGACCTGGTGCTAGACAACACGGAGTAATCCCGGGGGCCGTGCTGCTCCAGCCTGTGGTGGTGAGTCAGCAGCAGCTGCGTTCTGTGGTTTTTAAGTCATGCTTTCTATTCCACCTTCCCGTGTGGCATCCCAAAGCCCGGTGTGGGCACCCACGTGGGGCAGGACATGGGCTGTGAGCAGCAGAGCCATCCCGAGCCCTGCAGCTGCTCTGTGTTGTCAGTCGCACCGTGCTCTCTCTTAATTAACGTCGCGTAACGAAGCTGCTGTTTCAGAATTGGGAGGACAGGTTTAAAGCGAGCACTGTGCTGAGCCCAGCGCTGATCCTGCTGGGAGCAGCCTCCCTGCAGCCGTGCTCTGGGCTGTCTCCTGGGATACGCTGTGCCGTGGTTTTCCTTTCTGCGAGGCTGTTGTTGCTCCGCTCTGTTCCGTCCTGGGTGAGTGCACTGCTCTCTTTTTCCACCAGAGAGAGCCTTTTCTTCGCGCTGCTGTCTCTAGCGTTGTTGGGGAACGTTTTTCCTTCGGCCTCCTTTACTCCGTTGCTAGCCCGGTGTCTGCGCGTTTAGTTTGACCCTATTTAATTTGTAACTCATAGGATCGGGTGCTGGGCTCTCCCCAAGTCCTGTAGGGACCTCTCCGTGGGGCAGGGCTCTGGCTGTGCACTCTGGCAGTGGGGCAGCCCCCAGCAGACCCCCCCCAAGTCCGCTGGGCCGAGTGCTGAGCTGTGCTCCGTGTGCTGCTTGGGGGAGGGCTGCGGAGCAGGGGGGGTTAACGCAGCTCCCTGCTTTGGGAAAGGCCTCTGGCCTCCTGGCAGGAAGGTTGCGAGCAGATCGCCAGCAGCTTCCCCTCCCAATCCCTGTACCAAACAGATTGTACCGCGTCTCCTCGGGAGGAAGCGCCAGGCGTGCTGTGTGACCTCTGTGGTGTGCTCTAACAATAAACAGTTTCTAATGGTTTCACCCATCCCTCTGCCGGCCTCGTGTTTTCGCAGTAGATGTTCTCCCACGAGCAGCACCGCCTCCAGACAGGCTCGAATTCCCCGTTGCCCACGAGGGAGAGGAGCATCATCGGGCTCGCACATGAGCTCGGGCTCAGCTCCCTTCTGAGCCTGGAGCTGTTTGGGGCTGAGCCCCTCGTGGTGCAGCCGAGCTGTGCGTGCCTGCAGAGCCGCGGCAGTTTCTATGCCAACGCGACCGTGATGGTGCACCCCCTCGTGCAGACAGCTCCTCGAGTGTGCGTGGAAGCGTTGGGTGAGGGGCACACCCCGGTGTGCGGTGCTTTCCCCCCCAGCAGCACCCGAAAATGGTTCAGCTTTGGGGGAGAAAAAGCCCCAATCTGAGCCGTGCCCTCGTTGGGGCAGCAGTGGGAACAAAGCAGGTTTGTTGTGGGGCTGCAGGGGAGCACAGCTCCAAGTGAGCGGTGACCGTGGTGCTCCTGGGGGGGACGTGGCCTCGGGTCACCACTCCTTCCCACCAGCACTGTCCCACGATGCGAGGAATGAGGTTCCTCGAGTGGTGCACACCCTGTGCCTTTGTGTGGCCATCAGCGGAGCCGCTCCTTGTCCCCACTGTGGGGTGGGGACCAAGCCGTGCAGCGAGTCATGGGGAGCGAGTGGAGGTGACCCTGGGGCTGTGCCCCAGCAGAGGGCTCCTGGCCTTGAGGGGCTGTGGCACCCGGTGACCCCAGCCCACGCTCCGGCAGCGTGATGCCAAATCCCCTCGTGCCCGTTGTGCAAATCACACGAGCTATGCCTGTTATTCAGAAGTATCCCCAGAGATCTCCTTAGCGTGCTGTAATGCAGCATTACTCACGGATCCGGGAGCTGGGGCCAGCCCACAGCCAGCAGAGCATTGCCCAGCCCGGCCCTGCACCCCCCAGAGCTCTATGGGCTGGGGCTGCCGTGGGGCATCACCACAGCCCGCTCCTCCAGGCCTCGGCCAACCGAGCTCTGGGGCTGGCCCCTCTTTCCCTGCTGTTACCACCCACTGCTCACCCCCAGCTCAGCCTCACCCGGGTGAGTTCCCCCTGCAGTCCCCCTGCGATGCAGTGCCGACCTACTTAGGGGGCTGGAGGAGTGCTGCACGGGGGTCCCAAAGTGCTGTCACCACTGGTTTGGGCTCTGCGCTGGATTTCAGTGCCACAGCTTCCACCTAATAAAATAAGAGCCGGAATTGTTCATCCTTTGCTAATCCTCAATAAATGGCTTTACTTGATTTGCTGTTTGTGCTCTGGGGGATTTAGCGGGCTGAGAGTTGCTGACACACGCGGGGGAATCTCCAGTTTTTGGTTGCAGCTTCAAGACCTGACTCTACAAAAACTCCCCCGTACCTCAAAGCACCGCGTGGCACAGCACGGGGGAAGGACCCAGAGTGCGGGATGGACTCAGTCAACCACGGGGCATTGGAGGTCACCATGTGTCCCTGCAGCAGCTTGGGGCTTTATGGCACTGCTCAGTGCCCCATGGCACAGCTCAGGGCTCTGTGGCATAGCTCAGGGCTCCGTGGCACTGCTCAGTGCCCCATGGCACTGCTCAGGGCTCCATGGCACAGCTCAGGGCTCCGTGGCACTGCTCAGGGCTGGGCACACGTCTGGGAAATGCACATTGATTGGAACCGCCCGAGCCGTGAGCCGAAGCAGCCGAGCGGGACGAGCCGGCCGGGGGAGCAGCTCCTGAGGTTGTGCTGGAACCCATTAGGCCGATTTTCCCGAAGCGCTACATCAGATGTCAGAAAAATCGTCTTAAAATGGTTTCAGAAAGAAATAACTCCTGGCACGGCACGGAGAGGGTTCAGAGCAGAATGCACGCAGTGCTTTCAGGACACTGATGGGGAAGACATCTGCATGAGAGCGAAGGCACGGAGATTTCCTGGTGATCTCGTCAACATGTCAGCGCTTGCAGGGACGCTCCTGCCCTGTGCTGCACCACTCAGAGGGGGATGGATCCCCGAGGGACCCCTGTGTCCTGCACATCCCAATGGGGCACGGTCACAGAGTGACATGGGGCTGAGCAGGGAGCTGTCCCTGTCCCCAGGGGCCGATGGGAGCCCTCAGCCCCACCGCCTTTGCCCATCACCGCTGCGGTTCCATGCTCACTCTGAGCACTGGGGCGAGTGACCCGGCCTGGAGTACTGATCATGAGGAAGGAACCTAATGAAACTTCTAAAATAGCACCGTTTCCTCCACGCACACCTGCAGCTGAACTGGGTGGATTACATAAGGTGGTGTTGCCACAGCAACTTCGCTCCACCCGGGGCTGGAGGTGGACGGTGCGGCGTGCGTGGATGTGCCGTCACCCGGGGAAGGGGTTCGTGGGGAGGGGGTGGTCCTGAGCCCTGCGTTGGGGTCCTGCGTGGCTGCTCCCCTGCGTTGGGGTCCAAGGTGAGCCAGCACTGGGGTGTGAGGTGCAGGCAGGGGTTCTGCTGCCAGCCCCAGGGTGTGACGGGCACAGAGCGGAGAGCAGCCACGGGAATAGGGGGAATCCAGCTCTTAATGTGAGAATAAGGAACCCCGGAGGCTTCGAGCTTTGGGAGCAGGGGTGCGAGGGAGGGAGGCTGTCAGTATTCAGATTTCCTGGGGATAGAGATAAAGAGAAGCAGGAGACGGGAAGAAAGCGGAGCGGGGTGGAGGCTGGAAGCAGCGCGAGATTCTCTGCGGGTCGTCCCAAAAGGCCTCTTCCACGATGAGAAATTACAAATCCTTTTATCTTCTCCAGCAGAACAGCTTGTTTGAATTGCTGGGCTGTCACACTGGAATTAGATGCAAGAACCCCCCCCCCACCTCCGTGACGTGGCGAACAACTTACATAACGCAACTAAAAATAAGGCGATGGAGATGCGCGTGGCTGCTCGCTCCAAAGCACTTTGCCGGCAGTGGGAGCAGCCCTGGGCCTCATCCTGATCCTGAGCTCACTTCTGGTCCTGGCCCCTCCAGGCAGGTCCCTGCTGGAGGTCCCACGCACCCGATTGCAGCCGGGGGGTCCCTGTTTCCCCTCCTGCCCTCCAGCCTCGGCGGGGAGGAGTTAAGCAGCTGGTGTAGGAAACAGCACACATGGTGTAGATCCATCTCTGTCCTCCGGAGTGGGAAGCAGGGATGGAGCCAGGATGGAGCTGGGACAGATCCAGGTGCACCCAGGCTGAGCCGTGCCCCTGCTCCACGTCAGGTGGATATGGGGAGGTGCAAGGGGGATGGCAGCGGGACAGCAGCAGAGCTGCGGGGCTGAGATGTTGACCATCTGGGGCTGATCCTACCACTGGCCTTTGGTTTGGAGGGAGGAGATGGCTGAGGAAAGCATGCCTGGCTGCTAAGTGCTGCACTGTTTCCTGGGCAGAGGGCGGGAGGAGAAGGGGAGGGGGGGGGGGGGCTCATCCTGGGGGCAGGTGAGGACACACGCAGCAGTTTGTGCCATGGCATCTCTGGATGTGGGAGCACCTCAGTGCTGTGGTCACAGCGACAGGAATAGGGATGAGGGTAAGGACAGGGCCATGACCTGCACCGATGGTCCCACTCTTTCTTGGATGGTTTCTGCTGTCTTTCCCCATCTGACACTTACACCATGCAGCACTCCGCTGCCCCTCACTGCCCAGCACCATGCAGGCAGGAGCACAGGGCACAGCATGGGGTGCAGGGGGGTGTGCAGGGCAGCTACAGCTGTAGGGCACAGCATGGGGCACCACAGGGGGTGTGGGACGTAGTGTGAGAGAGGGATAGGGAGGAGTATTGGGGTGTAGGAGGAGGTATCACAGGCTGAGGCACAGCAGGGGCTATAAGGTCATGAGGGGTGTGGGATGGGGTATAGGAGGGGGGTATGGGATGGGGTATAGGAGGGGGTATGGGGTGGGGTATGGGATGGGGTATAGGATGGGGGTATGGGGTGGGGTATAGGATGGGGGTATGGGGTGGGGTATAGGATGGGAGTATGGGGTGGGGTATAGGATGGGGGTATGGGATGGGGTATAGGATGGGGGTATGGGATGGGGGTATGGGATGGGGGTATGGGATGGGGGTATGGGATGGGGGTATGGGATGGGGGTATGAGGTAGGAGTGGGTATTGGATCAGAAAAGGTTATGGGATGGGAATGTGATAGGGGATGGGAATGAAGTATGGGATTGGAAAGGAGTAAAGGGTTGGGATGGGAATGGGGTATGGAATAGCAATGGGGCGTGGAATGGAGAGCTGGGTCTGGGGTGGGAATGGGATGTGGGGTGGGGATGGGAGGTGAGGCGGGAACGGAGTATGAAATAGGAATGAGGTACGGAATGGGAACGGGCGATGGGATGGGGTATGGAACGGAGAAGGTGGCTCGGGATGGGTTGTACGCGGGGAACACGTCGGGGCACGATGGGGCACGAAGGGGCGGTGCCCAGGACGCGGCCCCTCCCCGCGGGAGGGCCGTGGCGGTGCGGGGCGGTGCGGGAGCTGATAAAAGCTGCTGTGCCGCTCCGCTGCGCTGCTCTCCGCTCCCACCGGCACCGCCGCCCCGCACCGCCCCGCAGCTGCCCATGGTGCTGCCCGGCCCGCCCGGCATGGCCCGCTCCGAGGAGGTGCACCGCCTCACCGAGAATGTCTACAAGGTGAGCCCGCAACAGGTGCGGGGCCGCGCGCCGCGTCTCCCCCCTTCCTTCATTCCTTCCTTCCTTCCCCCCCCCACCCATCCCCCCCCCTCCGGTTCTTCCGTTTGGTTTTAATTCCTTGTTTCTCCCTCTTTTCCTCTTCTCTTCCCCTCCTCCTCCGCCGGGCGCGGGGGCAGCGCGGTGCTGGGGAGAGAGGAGGAGGAGGAGGAGGAGGATGTGGCTGTGCCTCCGCCGGGGGGGCCGCACCGCCTCCGCTCCCCACCCGCAGCCGCACGGATCGCGTGGACCCCCCCCGGCCCTGCGTGGGGGTGGGCGATGGGCAGAGCCCCCTCCCCTTTTCTTCTCCGCTCCCCCCCCCCCCCAATCCCTGGGTCACCTCGGGCCGCCGCTCGCTTTCTCCCGACGTCTGAGCTCCGTGAGCATCCCGGTGTAGCTCCGCGGGTCTCCCCGCGCTGCGCCTCGCTTCGCTTTTCGGTTTTTAAATGGGGTGGGGAAATTGCGCGTGGTTTGGTTCGCGGTGGACGTGTCCACGAGGATCTCTCCAGCCCGGAATATCGCGCTGGGTGCCGGCCCTTCCACCCGCACCGTCGGGTTGGGGGCAGGAAAATCAAAATCTAGTGCCCGGGACATCGGGATGGGGAGGTTCAGAAGGCTCCTGCGGGCACCGCCGGGCCCCTCGGGGTGCGGAGCCTTCTGACTGTGGGATCGGGGTCCCTGTACCACCCCACTGCACCCTCGGAGTGCCCCGATGTGCAGCCGTGCTGCTCCCAGCCTCGGGCAGAGCCCCGACGCCTCTCCCTGCAGAGCTCGGACGCTCAGCATCGTGCTGCTGCTGTCCCTATGCTGCCCTCCCGGCTTGGTCGGTTCCCAGAGTGGTTTTGGGGGTGACCCAGGTGTTGTCCCGGGGGTGCTGCCCTCGGAGGGCCGTGCTGGTGGCAGTTTGCATGGCACGGTGTGTGCGGGGCTGCTGGGTGCTGTTGCTGTGCCATGTGCTCGTCAGCAGCTTCGAGTGTGAGTTTGGTGTCGGCCTCATCTGGAGCTCTGCCCCAAAACAGCTGCGGCTGAAGCACATTCGCTCCTCGGGGGTGCAGTGGGGGCTGTTGGCTGTGCTCTCCTCCTGCCTACAACCATCAGCTTCATCACTCGTGCGTTGGGAGCTCTCAGGTCTCAGTGAGGGTGGTTACTGTGTGTGGGGCAGTGCCCGGGATGTGGGCTCATAGGGACCGAAGTGATGGAGTTGTGTACCCCGCAGTGGGAGCAGCGTGGAGGTGAGAACTCAGACGTTGCAGTTTTACCCACATCCCCTTTGGCTGCCCCGGCTGCGGGAGGAAAACAGCGACAGCAGTGTTTGCATTTCCAGCATCCTTCCTTGGTGCTGCGTGTCCGAGTTCTGCGCAGCACTCTTGGAGCTCACAGAGCTCTGGGAACCCAAAAACCATCCCCAGTGCTTCACAGCCCGAGTGCTGTCCCATACCTCACCTGTGCCTCTTCCCGCTGTCCGGAGCGGCCCTGCCGGCCCAGCACCCTCTCCCCATCGCGGCCGTTCTGCCTGGGGAGTCCGCTGTAATTATTTCCAGCGCTCCCCCTCGGAGCGACTGTGCTAATGAGCTGGTGGGGGAGCTGTCAGCCGCCCCCTCGCCGCTTTGCCACTACAGGCAGCTGCCTACACATGTGGAGTAATTACAGAGCGAGACGGAGGATGCTGGCACCATCCACCGACGTAATCCCACCTTCCCAAGGCGCTGATTCACTGCCGGGCACCTCGGTGGGGCAGTGCGTCTGCCCCTGGGCTGGGGGACCGCGGTGCCTCCTCCCCCTGGAGACAAACCTCTCATTTGTGACGGATGAGATAACTGCTTCCAGGCCAACCTCCATTTCGTTGAAAGCTCTTTTTTCACGTGGGAGATCGTTTTGCAATGGTGCACGGTTAGCTCTGGGTTTGGAGAGAGGTTTCTTAGCAGCGCCCTGAGCTCAAACCCTCGTTGTTGTGCATGAATGCGGGTGTGATTTCTGCCGGTCACTTGCTCCCCTTCAGATGTAATAAATGCTCAGCACAGCAGAGGTGTTACCTCCAAGTGAGGTGGGAAGGGGGAGAGCTCCTTGCTCAGGTGAATTGCCTGGGAAATGGTGGCTTGCTCGGTGTGCTGGCAGCAGAGGGAGAGCATTACAACACCAAATGGAACCTTGGGGCCGACTGTGCTCCTGGGTGCAGCGTGCCGTGGTGCTGGCAGTGCACTGCCCCACTGTGGGGTGCTCTGTGGGATGCTGTGTGCCTTGGGACTGTGGCAGTTTGCAGGAGGAAGCCCATGGTTTGCCCCAGTACCCCAAAGTGTTCCTGCACCACTCCCAGGACAGCGGTGCCTTTGCCTTTGGTGGCTTCTGGTGCTGCTGTGCTCGCAGTGTGGTTTCATACCCCTGCTGCTGTGTTGTAGGGTGGAGGGCAGCGTGCTGCAATCCTCCCAGCCCAGGAACTCATCTTGTGGGAGCTGCTGGGTGAGCTGAGCCCATGGTCACTGCTGGTGGCTCCTGGGGTGTGCTGGCAGTGGGTTCTTCAGCCCTGAAACTTGGGTGTCCTCATCCTCTGATACCTTGAATAGAAATGAAACGGTTTTTGGAAGGGTCCCATTCTTCCTCTGTGTCCTTTGCTCCTTGCTCTGGCACAGCTGGTGCTGAGCACTGTCTGGGCCTGCTTCTCCTGCTGGGGATGCTCCTGGAGCAGCACAGTGCTGTTTGCAGCTGAGATCTGCTGGTGTGGGACAGGATGTGCTGAGATGGAGGCAGCACTGGGGTTTGTTTGGGCATTAAATATTAACACAGAAATAATGGAAGGCGTTCCCGAGGCAGGGCTGACCCATTTAGAAACAAAACTTCCTTGTGGCTGTGCCATAGCAGTATGGCCGTACTGTGATGCTCAGCACGGTCACAGCACCCACCCTGTGGGGATGTCACCCCATTGATTCTGTGGGGCCGTGATGGAATGATGCTGGGAGAACAGAGCTCAGTGGTTTTTCTAGCGTAGAGGTAGAACCATCACTTCAGCTTGAGGTGCTGGGACATCTCTGCTGCCCTGACAACTCTGGGGCCGTTCCCTTCTCCTTCTGGCATTCAGCTGCCTGCCTCTGGGCTGGAGAGGGATGGACTTTTTGGAGCGTTGTGGTAAGGACCCTGGGGAGGTGTTGCAGAGGTTCTCTTCCTACGCAGGAGAAATGTGACACGAGGTGAGCCAGCTCCGCTTCCAGCTGGCTCCTGGGGAGCACTCCAACTTCCAACTGTGGGCTGGAGACTGTGGCGTGGGAGTAGGAGGTGAACCCCTCGTGGAGTGTGATCTGAGTGGAGAGAGGCAGTGAGCTTTCCCCCCCATCCCCCCCAACCTGCAGGACTGTGTCCTGGAGACCTCGTGCTTCGCATTAGTTTCTTTTCTGGCAGCTGAACAAAGCCGTGCCAATCCCAGAGAGCTGAGCGGCATTACCCGGGGAGGTCAGCGCCGCGGAACAAAGCAGAGCCCTTCCAACCTTTTGCTGCCAGGTTTTGTTGTTTGTGTTTTTCTAAACTCTTGCCCATGCAGAGGGCTTGTGGGTGCTGCTGATGGAGCGGAATCGGAGGGAGGGTGAGATGTGCTTCCATCACTGGGGTTTTGCTGTGCCCGGGCACTGAGCGTGGTCCCCGGTGTGAGCTCGGTGTTTATCTGCGGTGTTTGTTTCTCCATCGCAGCTGGTAGCTTTCCAGCATCTCACACTGGGGAGATGAAGGTGTGTTAGCTCTGGAGCTGGCTTCTCTTCCCACCGCGGGAGTGAAAATACAGCTTAAAATCCTCTATTTTTATCTCTGTAGTGAAGATCCCTTTTTAATTCCCTTCTCCTGTGGGGTTATTTGTGTTGGAGTCTCCAGGCAGTGTCTTAACATTCAGCAAACTTCCTCTCTGGGTTCCCTGAGTTTTCCTTGGCCACCGAAGTGCCACCTCCCCCCCCACACACACCGAGCAGTGTGAGCCTTTCTGCAATGCTTCTGCTCTTGGCTTGCTGCTGCCAAGCAGCTGTGCCATACCCCAAGCTGCTGCTGCATGGCCATTGCCCCTCAACTGCCTCAGGTCTGCGGAAGGAGCAGTGCAGCCCTCCCCGATGCCAATTAACCCCTGTGCAATCAATTCCTGCAGTTAAAGAGAACACCTCACTGCACATTTTGCTGCTGCAGATCTGTTTCTCCTTCCAAGCTGAGCATGTTCCCAGTGCTGCCCCAGCCTCAATTAGCCCTGCAGCTCTCGTTAGCTGGATGCTTGCTGTACCACCTCTGGCCTGGATCATCCAAGGGCAAGAGTGAACCCAGCTGTGCACAGCCTGCCCTGCACTCACAGGAGGAAATGAAACCATTGCAGCCCGCAAAGGGCGTGCAGCAGAGCTGGGGGTGAGGATGCCCCGGGAGGAGAATGAGCTCTGTGTGTTTGGCCAGCTTCGGGTGAGGTGACAGATGCTTAATCAGCTTATTGGGCACAAGTGTCTGCCTGCCGCCCTCCCAGCGTGGGGCACTGCCAGCAGTGGGGTGGGGGCTGAGCCCTTTCCCCGTGGCATTGCTGTGCTCTGGGTGCGGTTGCTCTGGGGGTGCAGCCGTCCTTCCCCAGCTCAGTGGGGGCTGGTGTTTGGTTTTAGTGATGCTATTGGTGTTGGGGGTTGAGCAGCTTTGGCAACAAACACACAAAGAGCCGTTCTTGGGCGCGATCCGATTAGTCCTCCTCTCCCCTTGTTTTGAAATTAGGGCCTCTGGGAGGAGGAAGGGCTGTGCTGGTGAGCTGTGGTGTGCTGCTGCTCTGACTGCTGTCAGAGCATGGCTGGGAGCAGGGGTACAGTTCCCTGCCTGCAGCTCCAGTATGGCACTGGTGGGACTGGGCGCTGCTCGATGCAGCAGCATGGGTTGTGTCCAATCACTGGTGCTGTGCTTGGCAGAATGTGCTGCTCTCGCTCTCAGAGCTGCCCAGAAGGAGCAGGATCTTTGCCCTTTGCCCAGTGGGACCACTGCCATTGAGCAGCACGGGTTGAAATGTGGCTCCATCAGTGTGTAACCACCATCCCCTCGCAGTGCTGGGGGGCTGGGTGAGTCCTTCACCCCATTTCTGCCCTTAAAGCTGCACTGAGCTGCTCTGCTGCCACCTCCACTAACACCTGGTGTCCTCCTTTCTTCCAGACAATCATGGAGCAGTTCAACCCCAGCCTCAGGAACTTCATTTCTATGGGGAAGACCTATGAAAAAGCCTTAGCAAGTAAGTGATACTGTGCTGCTGGTGCACTGCCAAGGGGCTGTGAGCCCCATGTGGGGCTGCACAGTGCTCTTAAATCACTGAAATTAACTTAAAGCTCTATTTAAGAGTATTGTTTATGTGTTTATAAGTTGCAGGGGAAAATAAATCCCCACCCCCACCCCCCCAGTTGTTGGCGGCAGCTCTTCGCTGAGCCTACAGGGTTCCACTGGGGGCTGTTAGATGAGCATGGAATTAATTGGATGAACCATGGATTGATGGAAACCAAAACCAAACAGTTGTGACATGGTGACTCTATGCTGCCCGGGTCCTGTCCAGCCCCGTTCTGTCACAGCTTTGTGCAGAGGATGCTTACTTTGCCTCTGCTCGCTTCAGAAGCTTCACTGCACGTCGCCCAGGTTTTATTTTTTTAATTGGATTGCTGAAGATGCCCTTAAGGGTGGAGGCTGTCACGATCTTAAGTCAGTAGGGGGAAAAAGAAGTATTTCAGCCTCATCGTCTTAAATGGTGGTGTTTGAAGTGTGACCTCTGGGAAGGCCCTGTGCATTCCTGCTCTGTGCATTCCTGCTCTGCGTGTGCCTGGAGCACTCTTTATCTCCCCCAGGCCAGGCAGGGCTGCTGCATGCCTGCGAGGGGTCCCACAGCCCTCTGCTTCCCAGGGTGTGCCAGGAGTTAATGGTGTGGGAGGTCCCCATGGCACAAAATGCAGACCTGAGGTGCTCACAGACCCTCACGTGCTGCAGCATTGAGCATGAGAGGTGATGTCCTGTTGTGCCAGAGGAGGGTCAAGTTGGGTTTTAGGAACAATTTCTTCCCCACAGGGAGTGGGGGTCACCATCCCAGGGGGTGTTCCAGAGCCATGAGGATGTAGCACTTGGGGACTTTAATTTTTTTTTTTTTCATGTTTCTGCTGTGAGATCTTCCTGCAAGCTTGATCATTGTCCTCAGTCATTTGTTTGGGATCCAGGAGCTGGTGGGGACACCCAACAGCAGCACATTGCTCTGGATGAGCTCTGGAAGAGGCTTCATTGCTGAGCTCGGTGGTGCTGAGTTGTACAGCGTGTTCTGTGATTAGAGGAAACCCCCTGCTTATCTGATTAAAGCAGAGCGTGGAGCTGGAATGTCAACAAACAGCACTGAGCCATAATGAAAGTCTGTGATATTCAATTATTCCACGGCGCTTTTGCTGAGCAGAGCTGAGCTCCGGTGGTTACGCTGGAATGAAAACCACCAAGGTCCTGCACATACCTTGCTTTCCCCTCCTGAGCAGCTCTGTAATCTTGCTGCTCTAGCTTTCTTCTTTCTCAGTGTGTTCCTTGCTCCTTTTGCTTGTTTGTTGTCTCGTCCCTCCCTGTGGGGCTGAGCCCTTTGAAGTCAGAGCAATTTTTGTTTCCGTGTCTAGCGCCTATTCGGTGCTGCAGAAGTTATAATAGCTGTCAGCCAAGTCTATAACCTGCATTTCTTTTTTTGCTTTTTAGGTATGACATACGCAGCTAAAGGATACTTCGATGCTCTGGTGAAGATGGGGGAGCTGGCCAGTGAGAGCCAAGGATCCAAGGAGCTGGGTAAGTCACTGATCTGTGGCTCAGCAGAGATCTGGGGCAGGGATGGGGCCTCGCCTGGGCTGCTGATGGGGATGAGGAGGTGGGCACGGAGCTGACCCTGCCTGATGTGAATGGCCCACGTGCCTCTGTATTTATTCTAGAAGAAAACAGAACTGCTAATCTCAGTTTCAGGGTTTGGGGATGTTGTCAGCACGTGGTGTTTGCTCAGAGCTGCTCCCACAGCACTTTTCTTGCTTTAGAAATGAGGAAGGCACCGCTGCCCTGGGAGCTGGGCAGTGCTGCTGGGCTGCAGCCCTTGGCAGGGTGGGGGATGCACAAAGCACGGGGCACATCCATGCCCTGCCTGTGTCCCGGTGTGATGCAGCTCTGATCCAAGCCTAAACAAGTCCTGATGCTCCACACCTCTATTCCCTCTTGTATTTACTCTTCTGGAAGCTGCTTTTCCCATGCTCCCCCTTCCAGGGATGCTGAGCTCCGTGCTCCCCAGCTCGCTCTGCAGTGGGTTTGGTGTGGGGCAGCTCCTGTTGGAGCAGCAGCTCTCAGCCCTCCTGCCGAGCTCATCTCACCGATGTTTATGGTGGCAGCTGCTCCACGCGGAAGAAAGTGGAGATAACATTTGTGGAGCCGATAACAGGATGCCGCCTGTCCCAATGGGCTGTGAAATGCCTCAGATGGGGCTGTGCTGCCTGCAGCAAGCCGAGGTACTGCTCTTCCTGGGCACACCTTGAGCTTATCAGGGTGTACTGATAGTGCCGGAAAGGAGCTGGGTCTGGGTTGTGTCACAGGGCTGTAGCAGGCCAGGGGTGCTGCTCCAAGGTGGCTGGAGGGGCTTCTGCTTCTGGGGCTGGCAGCCCTCTCTGCTTCTGGATGTGAGGCTTCTCATTTTTTGGTGCCATTTCTGTGCCAAGTCATCAACAGAACAGAAAAACAGTGCAGATCCCGTGCCTAAAAGTGGTGTGAAAGGCTGTTTCTGTCCCAGATTCATGCTGACTCTGCACCCGACTCTGTGCCTCAGCAGCACATGCAGCTCAGAGCAGCTTAGCTCCTGAGCCGAGTGCTGGGAAACCTCTCGGTGATCCCTGTCTGCAGGCGTGCTGGGTGTCTGGGCAGGGTCCTGCTGCCTCGTGCTGCCTGCATTTGCACATTCCTTGGGTTGCAGTGATGTTGCACGCTCACCTTGCTGCAATCATTCAGCCTTTGCCCACCAGGCTGCTGCCCCAGCTTAGCTCCGCGCTCCCCGCCTGCTTAGAGTTTCACATGGCCCACAAATTCTCCACCAGATTTTAACAGCGGCGTGGAGACAGGATAATCTGGTGCAGCGATGGGAAACCCAGCAGTACTGAAGCACCTGAGCTGTAATCGGCTCTGTGTTGGGTGCAGGCATTGGGTGGGCATGGCCCTGCCAGCCCCACCACCGAGGTTTGGGGTGTTCAGAATCTGATTTTCATGTTTGCACCCAAGGTGGTGGTGCGAGTTGCAGCTCCCAGTGTGTCCTGCCTCAGTGACCTGGGCTGGATTTTGCATCTTGAGCTGGGTGTACAGTCAAGGCCAGTCTGCTCCTGGCATTCCCATCAGCTGAGCTGCTGGGATGGATGTGACCCACCTGCCTGGCTCTGGTCCTGACTCCTGCCCAGCTTTGGGACATGGAGGGTTAGACCCAAACCCACAGTTCCTCTCGGGTGCTCACAGCTTGGCTGAGAGGTGGTTTTTGGGAGCATGAGAAGATGGAGTGAGTCAATGCTGTGCCTGATCAGGCAGTATTTGCTCTGGGCTCAACCTGGGACCTTCTGGGACTCAGCACTGCAGTCCCACCTTGGCTCCCGGTGGCCTTGGTGTGGTCAGGAGGCTTTGTGCTGCACTGAATCCTCAGGGGAGCTGTATTAATCCACTAATTGGATTTGCAGCTGTTTCGGGTAGGAGTTTCCTGCTGCAGTGGAGACGCAGATAGAGATCCTGCAAATGCCAAAGGTCATCATGCCAGCAGAGGTCCTGTTGGTGGGCCCTGTGCCCCAGTGCTGCATGCAACTGGGAACGTGCCCTGTGCTCAGCCAGGCTCTATGAGGGAGCTCTGGCATTATTTTTTTTTTTTCCCTTATATCTCAAAAAAAAAAAAAAAAAAACCAAAGAGGAAAGCTTTGCCAAGCTGGGCTGGAACAGAGGCTGGGAACAGAACTGATCATTGTAATGCTGATGAGCTGCTGATATAACATCAACAAATCCTGCATGATCCTTTCGGCTGTGATAAATAAATGGAACCTTTTTGAAGAGGAAATGTGGAGCTGATTGTTTCCCTGTGCCCCCCCCCCACAAGTGTCTGCATGAATCTCCCTCCATGTTGCTTTGCAGTTTCGTGTCAGAGCTGGTAGGAAGTCGGATCCTGGGGGGTTTGTGTCTGAATTGAGGGCTCTTCTCAGGGGCTCGAAGGCTTTTTTGGGGCTGTGCCATGTTTTGAATCCTGACTTGTTGGTTTCAAGGAGGGAATAGGATTGCAGAAGTGCTCAGCAGTGTGTTTCTGTCAGAAATGTGGCTGTGCCGAACCCGGAGCAGTGCCGTGTGAGTGCGGCTGTGTCGGGCTGTGCATTGCAGGGCAGATCAGGACGCGATGTATGGGGGAGCAGATGGGACTTCACCCTGTGCGCAAATTGATGCTTTTCTCCCCCAGAAGATAACTGTTGGAGCTTTCCTGTCTGCCGTGTGGCTCAGGAGGCAGCTGCCCAAACAACCTGCCCTGTTAGTCTGCTGTTTTCTCTCGTTAAGGAGCTTGTGCTCCTTCTTGCCTGCTTGGTTCCTTCCTTTCTCAATGCTATCACTTCTTCTGTTCACAGAGCAGGGGGGGATTTATCCTCTTGAGCTCTGTGTTTGTTAACCAGTGGGGCCATGTGCTTTGGGCACAGGGTAGCGATGCTCAGTGCCGGTGCTCCCATGCAGCTTTGTGTTAGCTGCTTTTTTTATTAAAAATGGCCCTTCTGAGCTCGAGGAGACAGAGCCACAGGCTCAGGAGCAGCCGGTTCCTGCAGCTCTGCCTTCTGCCGGGCAGCTGGCTCTGTGCGTGGTGCCCGATCGCAATCTGAGTGATGTGGAACAACCTGTTTCACCGTTGCTTGCTGGGTGTGGTGGGGAAGGGCCCACAATGGCCCCTATAGTCCTCCCAGCATGATACTGTGAGTCACACCGACGCAAATAGCAGCTCCCTTGGCTCCCCAGCCCTCCCGCCCCTGTGTACCTCCCTGCAGAGCAGGCACAGCCCTGGCACTGCCCTCCTGCCCACCCCGTGGCTCTTTGTTTCTGACCTCGGCTTTCACGCTTTGCTTTGCTTTCTTGGCTTAGAGCATGTGTGTTTTGGCACGGGGTGAAGATGGTGCTCGCCCTCTATCTAATTCCCAATGTGACCCATGCTGTTTGCAGCAGTGATCATTGCATGTGTAGGTTCCAAGCAGCCCCTGTGCAGTGCCAGCAGTGTGGTTGGGAGCTGGGGAGAGCCCCCTCATGTGCACTGTGCACCTCCTGTGCTGTGGATCCTACCCTCAGCCAGGGCATGCAGTATTTTGCCTTCCCAAGAGGTGCAGTATCTCTGAGTCACATTTTAACTTCTCCCCTCACTGCTGAGCTGTGTCAGTCTGGGTGGTTTCAGGGTGAGCTGTTAATACCTAACGAGGGCTGCAGCCTTCTCGCAGTGGGTAGCGTGAGTCTGTCGGGTGCTGGAGGTGTGTGTGTGACTTCACACTGCATTATAGCTGCAATTCATGGCCTTTGTCTTCAATCCACCACCCTGGGCAGGCTCCCAGCTTTGGAGGCCACTATGGGAAACCCAGAGCAGGTTCCTTAGGGCTCCCAGTGCGGGAGGAATCTCAGAGGAAGCCGGTATGACCTGATGCTGGGCGGGCAGCATGCAGCCTTCCTGTGCTGTGTGCTCCCTCCCTGTGCCAGGGCTGCTCATTTCTGTGCTGGAGGAGCTGGAAAAGCAGCAGCGCTGACCCCATTGGGGCACATGTACGTAGGGCAGTGGGACATGCGGTGCAGGGGATGGCTCTGCCTTGCCAGGTTTGATGTGGAATGGCATCCAGCCGGGGCTGAAACTCCCCCACGCTCACTGTGATAACAGCCAGAGGGGATGGCGGAGGAGAAAGTATCAGCAGAGATGGCTATCAATGTCCTGGGAGTTGCTCTGCCACCTCCCTGCTGTGGGGAGCTGGGTGATGAGTGCAGGGGTAGAGCTGCACGGTGCTATTCTGGGGCTGTGTGTGTTATTTCTGAGCATCCCATGCGTTCCCTGCCCAGCAGTGCTGACAGAGCCCTGACATGACTACTTCTGCTGCTGGGTTTGGTCTGATGGGACCCCGCTTGGGTCAGATAGGAAGGGAAAGGTGCAAACTTTGGAGATACAGGAAAGCCACCCTTGTGCTGATATGCTCTTGGAGAGAAAGGAATCTCAGCCGAGTTGCAGCATTACGTCACTTTTCTTGCCATCCTGGTAGTGGGAGTTTGTGCACTTCCTAAGATTGAGCGGTCGCAGCCCAACCGGAGAGCAATTTCCTGCAGTCACGTCGGGGTAACCTTTGGCCCAGGCCTTCCCATTCATGCGTGGAGCTATTCAGTGCCCGTGTGGGAACTACTACGGCTGCTCCAGCTCTGCCTCAGTGCTGTGGGCTGCTCGGTTTTGCTTTACTCAGCACCTTGCAAAGCAGCCATAAAAGCTAACGGCTGCAGAGAGCCAGACTCTCAGGTCCCTGGTGTGGGAGCAGGGCTGGCTTGTCACCTTGCTCTGTGCACTGCTGCTCTGTTCCCTTCCCTGTGCCACTCTGTGCCTGTCCCAGCTCCTTCAGCCCTTTGAGATTTTTCCCCTTCCAAAGCACGGGGGCTGGCTCCTGCCCAGAACAAAGGGGTCAGATTTTAATGTTTGCAGAGTTTTGAGACACGCTGTGCGGGTGCAAAGTACGAATTGCTTCAGCTGTGAGCTAAAGCACGTTGGGCCAGAGCGTTCCTAATTGCTTGATGTGTGCCTGATCCCGTGGGAGCAGGGTGACCCCTGCGCAGGCTGGGGCTGATGGTGCCATGGGTCTGAGGCCAGCACAGCTCCTGCAGAGCAGCTCTGGCTGTGGTGGGGCTTTGGGGCAGGATGTGGCCCTTCCTGTCTGGGGAAAGCCGAGTGGGAATCAGACTTGAAGGCCTTGTTATTGGGAAAGAAGAATTGAAGGAAGAGTGGAAGCAGAGCTGGGATCCCTCTGCTGGGACAGCCCTTCCTCTGCCTGTGGTGTGCTTGTGGCTCTGTGCACACTCTGGCTCAGCCACCAAAGCTGAACAGACCCCTCCCTGCTATCAGAGTGCCCCCAGCTCTGTGCCTGAAGCCCCCTCCCCTTACCTTCTCGTTCCAGGAGACGTGCTCTTCCAGATGGCTGAAGTCCACAGGCAGATCCAGAACCAGCTGGAGGAAATGGTGAGCACGTGTTGGTGCTGTGGTACTCAGCCTGGGCAGAGTGAGCCCCTGAGCCCTCAGATCTGATCTCTAGAGTTGCCAAGGGCTTGGCTGGGGCACCCAGACTCACATAGGTCTGCTGGTACCTGGGGTTTGCTCATACTGAAGCCAAGCTGCTGGCATTGTGACCAGGTCCCTCTCTGAGCACCAGTCCATCCCTTGCTGCTGGCAGCATCCCTTTCGCCTGCTCAGCCCCAGCCCCACTGCCCTCCTGGTGTTGGGTCTGTGCACCCTGGTACCCATCATGGGGACTCTGGGTAGTGCTCAGCAGTGCTCCAGGTGGCAGAGCTCAGAGCCTGTGTTATTTCTCATCCTGCAGCTGAAGTCCTTCCACAACGAGCTCCTGACGCAGCTGGAGCAGAAGGTGGAGCTGGACTCACGCTACCTGAGTGTAAGTGTCCCAGTCCAGCCCCTGGCCGTGTCCCTGGGCCATCAGATGTGTCACTGTTTGGAATGTGGTCTCCCAACCCGTTTGCTCTCGGGGCTTGGGGTTCCCCATCCCCCCCTCCCCCTTGGGCTGTTCTGAGCCTCCCCCTCTCACCCCCAGGCTGCACTGAAGAAATACCAAACGGAGCAAAGGAACAAGGGCGACTCACTTGACAAGTGCCAGGCTGAGCTGAAGAAGCTGCGGAAGAAGAGCCAAGGAAGCAAAAACCCCCAGAAGTACTCAGATAAGGAGCTGCAGGTAGGAGTGGGGCAGGGGGAGGGCAGCATCCCTGTGCCCATCATCCTCCCAGCTGTGTGCTGGGGCTGTAGAAGCAGCTGTGGTGGCACTGGGATGACACTGGGATGTGACCATGCCCAAGTGCTGGTGACTAACCCTGCTGGATCCACCACAGCTGGCTGTGTCGGTTGGTTTTTGTTTCGTTTTGTTGTTTGTTTTTTTTTTCCCCTCCTCCTTAATGAATGAACCCGAAAAGATCATTAGTTTCTGTTGTGCCAGATCCATCTCCCTCTGGATGGTGTTTTGCTTCAATATTTTCGGTGCCTTCTGACGGGCGGCCCTTCCCCCAGCCCACCCTGTGGCGAGCGCGTGCGGGAGGAGGCTGGCGAGTGAATCACGGCTGCGTGACTGCAGCGTGGGCTGCTCTGTGCTGATGGGGCTGTGCCTGCACGGCTCGGGGCTGGGGGCTCAGAGCCCCTTTATACAGCTTTGGCTGCTGAGCATCCCTGAGTACATCCCAGGGCGTGGAGAGGGGCTGCAGTGCGATGTTGTGATGCACCTGTGGCACAGATCAGTCTGTGGGTTTTGGTTCGAGCTGTTCTCAGTTGTCTGAGCATGGCTTTAAAGAGGGGTTGGTGTGTCTCTCTGTAGAGCTGCTGCAGCACAGCACTGTCCTCACTGGGGAAAGGGGAAGCTTAACCCCGAAGCTGGAAATCAAGTGCTGCTGTCTCTAAGAGAATAGATGTTATGTTGGGACCAGATTTTGATAGCGCAGCCACATATCATCCCTGCCAAAGGTGATCTAAGCACCGCTGGGGCTGTGCACAGGAATGCAGTAAATAACCAGCTGATAGCTGGGAAAGTGACATTCTTAATTGCACTAAAATCTGGGAGAATGGTTGTTCTCTCTTGGTAGCGTGAATCAGGATAATCACCAAAGGAGAAAACAGCTTTTCAGCAGCCATCCAGGCTGAGTGCAGCCCTTGTGCTGAGCTGAAAGTGCTCTGAGCTGAGCTCATTTCGTTTGCAGCCTCCCAGCTCCTGTGTCTGTACCGAGCTGCTTGTGCACGGTTAATTGGAGCATCTTCAGGAGGTGTTGCTGCAGTGTGACTGAGGTGTCCCGCGTGCAGGCTGGCACTTCCCTGAAAGCTGAGCAGCTGAAAGCACTTTGGAGGGCTGATGTCTCTGCAATCTGTTGCTCCTGATCTCTGCTGAGAGCGAACCTGTTGAGCAGTGAGGCAGCTCTGCAGGAGGAAATGTGTGGCATCAGCACCTGGAGAGGTGCAGGAGCTGCTGGTGGGGATGGGCAGTGCTGCTGGGGCCACCTGGCTCCCTGCAGGGTCCCCAGGGCTGCTGTGTTGCTGGGATTCCCACAATGTACTGAAGAAAGGAACCCACTGCAGGCAGGAGGAGCAGAAATGGTTTGGTGCTCCCACCACGAAGCAGCAGCAATAAGGGTAGCTCCAATAGCACATCATCTGTGGGCAAAGAGAAAAACAGGATCAGGTTTTTCATTCCCTTAATCTTTCAGCAGTAAGTATTTAGGAAGTGCTTATCTAGGCAAAAAAAAAAAAAAAAGCCTTATGATGGCTTTTAAGCTTAAAGAGCAATGAAACTGCTCAACTGCTGGCTTTGTTCCCCAATCTCAGATCAGAATCCTCCCTCGATGCTGGAGGAGCTGCTCGTGCTGCATCGGGGGTTCTCACTCCATAAAGCCTTCCTCTGGACAGTGAGGATGGATTGGAGTTGGGGTGATGGTTTGGTTGTGTCATGGGAAATCTGCTGTTGGCAGATGCACCCCGGTGCCCACATAACTCATCCCATTCAATAAAGCAATAAAATCGTACTCTTTCTTTGAAGACTCATCCACTTAAGTTACTGTAGCACTCAGCAGCCAGGAATCCGGTGCTCTGTCATCATCTCTGGGCTTAATACTGCAGGAGGAAAATTGCTCCTATCTGCCTCCTCCCTGCTCGCAGGGAGACTGCAGTTCATCCCACAGCACTGGTTTGGTCAGAGCCCGCTGGGACGGCCCAGGGCTGTCTCCCCCTGTGACCCTTCACATGTAAGGCAGAAATAAGGGTGGGGGTTGCACGCCTGTCATTTTGGGGTAGCCTCAGTCTCCCCTCTCTGTTCTGTGGCTGCTGAGGTTTTAGGGTTTTGGACTCGGGCTGAATGAGGCAGCAGCAGTGTGGGCTCAAGCTGTCCATCTGTCAGTGCTGTGAGCAGTAGGACTTCTCCACGAGGTGGCTGTGGTCAGTGCAGGGCTGGTCCCCATTGCTGTCCCCACGTGCTCTCGTGGGAGCGTGTAAGCATTAAACACCGCTGAGCCAAATAGCCCGGGGGTTTTTTAGAAACTTTGGTAATTGAAACCTCATTTTCTGTTCCCACTGGGAGAAGTAATTTTAGCGATGGGTCAGGAAGCACGGGCTGATGGGGAATGTGCGCAACCAGGTTACGAGGGCTTGTGTGAAAGTCAAACGGGGAGGGATTATGTAAAAGCTGTGGGGCTGCAGATGCCTCACCCCCCCCAGTTTCCTTGTGCTTTGAGCCCGGTGGGGCTGTGTCCACATGCAGTATCACAGCCCGGTGCTGGGCTGTCACATCCATCCCTGCTGCCTGAGTGCTGCTTCCTGGGGCTGTTCCTGCAACTCCCACAGCAGCTGCTGCAGATAAGCTCAACCGAGTGGATTGATTTTGGTAAAGAAATGAAGCCTACAGCCTCTCTTTCTCTGGCTGAGATGCCTCGTGGCCCTTTCGGAAGGCAGAGCTCAGCCCATCTCGGCACCGGGTCCCAACTTGGAGTGGTTGCTCTGAGCTGTCCCCAGGTTGAGCAGGCATTCTGCGTGGCAGGAAGCACTGCGTTGCAGGAGCGTGTTCCTGCACGGAGCTGTGTACGTGGTGTTACATAAAGCATACAGGAATAGTAAAAGGATGAGGCACTGCCCTGCAGAGCAGATGTGAGATGGCGGTGTAAGGAGGAAGGCAGTGCGTTGCGGTGGTGGGGAGCAGATGGCTGTTGGGCTCCAGCAGCAGGACCTGCTGGGCACAGCTCACCTGGGGCATGATAGATGTAGGGTGTACCCCTTGCCAGGGCTGGTTCCCAAAATCTGCAGCAGAGGTGGAAAGTTCAGTGTAAATCCCAAGGCAAGGAGTATAACTCCCACGCATGGAGTGGTTTCTGAAGAAGAGGAGACCCTATCCCCTGAGAGCTGAGAGGCTGAGCATCCCCAGGGCTGCTGGTCTCACCTCTGATCCTGTGCTGTGCTATAGCCTCGGAGCTGCTCTTCCTTCAGACTATTTGTCAGCTTAGAAGCTCTTTCTCAGTTAATCAGCCTAACTTCTTCCTTATTTTATCCCATTACTTTCTAATTATTCTCTCTTGTGGTTCCCGAAATAGATCCCTTCTCCTCGCAGTGGTCACTCTTTCCATGTAGTGCATCCTCTCTGTCCAGGGCTCTGGCTTCCTCAGCCCCATCTCCCACTGCCCAGTGCTGCCAGTTCCATCTCACCTCAACCTGGGCAGGAGCTCTGTTTTGGGGATGGAACAGAGACACAGTCCTCTCCCTGCTCTGCATCCAGCTCAAGTTTGTGGCTGTGCCTGTGATGGCCCTCTGGTGTCATGCAGAGTGCTCCCTGCATTTGGTCCCCTCTTGTCTGCACGAGTCCTCCTCCTCTCAGCCCATTTTTGCTGTGCTGATGGATGCACCCAATTGCTGATAAGGATCTGTCGCAGTGATTTGTGCAGCGGAGCTCAGTGCCGTGGTGATTAGCATTGCCCTTGGCTTACCTCCTTAACTAGTTCTTGTGTTCTTGGGTAGAATGGTTTGAACTGATTTTTTTTTTTCCAGTGCACCTGCCTTGTTATTAAGAACTCGGGCGAAGTTCAGTTCTGATGCCACTGCTCCACGAGTGATAGCTGTCTGCTCTGGGGCAATTCAGAGAGGCTTTCTGAATGGAGCATCCCCAGTGCTGCTGGATGGTCCCTGCATCCCTAGGCTGGGCACAGGGGAGCTGCCACCAAGGAGCTCTGGGTGTGCCCACCCCACAGTGCTGCTCCCGTCGGGTCTGCCACCCGTGAGCACCGTGGGATGGGCTCCAGCCCCACCACACACTGCTAATTGGGTCAGCAGCTCCGGTGACAGCGAGGTGATGCGCTCAGGAGCGGGGGAAGGGGGGGTTATCTGAGGCTTCTCCAACCTAGAAACCCAGAAAAGCTTCCTGGAGCTGCCGGAGGCGCCTGCGCTGGGCTCCGGCACCGTGAGCGCTGGCCGGGTGGGTACCACCACGGAGTGAGGGGGGTTGGCTTTCCCCTGTGAGATGAGGTTTTGGTTTAGATGATGATTAAAATGAGAATTCAAAGCTCTGCCCATCGGGATATGGTAGTCATGGTGCCCGTGGGGGCTAGGCTGTGTCACCTCTTGTGGGACACAGCATGTTGGTACCGCTGCCATTGGAGTGACCCCACGTGAGGGCTGGGTGGTGAGGCAGTGCTCAATGCTTTGTGGCGTAACCCCATGTACAGAGCAGTGCTCTGTGGCATGCTGTGCTCATCTCTGCACAGAGCAGTGAGAACACTAAATTTAGAGCACAAGCTCTCTGCTTGCAAACGGACGTGTTCTAACTGGTCGCAGCCGCTATGGCAAGCCCTTCGTTAGCAGAGTAATTAAAAGTGTAGCTGCAAAGCGAGATTGGAATCAGGGATGTAAATGGGGCTTCGCGTGTTTGCAATCGTGATTAAAACTGGAAGTCTCCCATTGCTGGGAGAAGCTTACCTGCCTGGCTGGCAGCACTCCTCCCCACCCTGACAGCCCATTTCATATAGCAAACTGCTGAGTTGAAGGTGCTGAGCTCTGTGCATGCTGCTGCATCCCTGCTCTCTCCTGGAATCCCTGGGCAGGAGCATCCCTGCTGCCAGGTGCATGCCTCTGGGCTCTGTCCCCTGGGCTGGCACTGGTGGGGATGGGGGGGGGAGCATCGTTGTGCTCTGTGTGCTTCTGCCTTGTGCCCACGCAGGAGCTGCTGCTCCTGCTCTGCCTGTGCCACCCCCAGGCTGTGCCCGCCTCCGTGTCCCCGGTCCAGCTCTCCCTGCAGCTTCACTTGGGGGATGTGCAAAGACCTGCAGCAGTGAAGTTCCTATGTCTATGTTTTCTGATCTGGGAGAAACAAAATTCTCCGAGGGGTGAATGCTTGTGGCTGCAGGTGGGGTATTTACCCATCCTTCAGCCCTGTTGGTGCTGTGGGGCTGCCCTACAGCAGCCAGGTGCCAGCCTCCTCCTGCAGGGCCCCCTATTGTTGGTGTGCTACGTGGGGTGGTGGGGACTCCTGCTCTGCTCCGAGCCCTCTTTGATGTCTGGGACATCACTTATTCTCACTGCTTTGTTGAGGTTTGCTCCATTTTGTGTGTCTGCTAATAAATACTGTAGCATGCTAAAAATAACCATTCAACATGAAGAAAGCAGCAAAGCTGCTTTGGGCCCTGAATTTCCAGTTCAGTTCCCATCTCAGGGAGACTCCTGGAGCAGGTTCAGCAGTGCCTGGGCTCACAGCTTTCTGGTGCCACTGTCCTGGAAGGAGATGGTGAAGGCAATGTGTTCCTGCATGGTGCAGAATGAGTCCTGGTGTTGGGGCTGTGCAGTGCTCCTCATGGCTCTAGGTGCTGGTTGCTCCTCACAGAGGAGCTGGGGACAAAGCGAGGGCAGGGGAGGAGGAGGAAGGAGCTGGTTTAGGAGATGGGGGCATCTCGTGTGCGCTGTTGGATGCGGTCACAGTGCTGCTCTGAAGCTCTGTGCTGCTCCTGCACTGCATGGCTCTGCTCCATGTGCTGTTTTCTGCTCCGCACCAAACGTGCCCTGCTCCTGCTGGCAGAGCGCTCACGGGCACAGCCGAGCTGGCAGAAGCCATGTAGGTGGAGCAGGAGCTGTGCCAGCAGCACAGTCTCCTTCTGCTGTGTCTGCAGCATCCCTGCCCGGTGCTGGCGGGGCCCTGCTGAGGCCGGCATCGAGGAATGGCTGCTTGCAGCAGAAAACCCGGTGCTTTGTGGGGGGGGGAGGGGGAAATGCTGTATGCACACTCCTGTGGGGCTGTACACCCCGTCGCATTATGCAGGGCTGTGACACCTGGCGGAGCTGCCCCAGCCCCACGTGTTGTGCGTGCGTTGCTGTCCCGGGGATGCGGGAGATGAGCGGGGGCTGCTGCCAGCAGTGGGGTGGGGGAGGGCCAGGACAGCCTCCAGTGCCCGTTTGGTGAGAGGGCGGCTGTACAGTACAGCTCAGCCCGCGCGCTGAGTCAGCAGCTCTGCGTGGGGGGGTTCTGATGAATACGGGTGGGTTGGAGGGGACGTGCAGGCACGTGTGTATGTGTCCTGTGCTGAGGAGCCCCATGTGGGCTTGCCCCGAGCTGGCTCTGCCACTACTCCCACCCATGAGCATGTCCCCTGCTAACAGGTGTGGGTGCTTGCGGGGCACAGCAGGCATCGTGGTCACCTCTCTGCTCCTCCTTCCCCTCCAGTACATCGAGGCCATCAGCAACAAGCAAGGAGAGCTGGAGAACTACGTCTCTGATGGCTATAAGACAGCTCTGACCGAGGAGAGGCGACGCTTCTGCTTCCTGGTGGAGAAGCAATGTGCCGTGGCCAAGAGTGCGATCACTTACCATGCCAAGGTGAGCTGGGGGCTGCCACATGCCTGGGGGGCTCCCAGCAGCAGGGAGCAGGCTGAGATGGTGCAAGCTGTGGGTTGTGCAGCGCCCTGCAGTTGGGAGCAGCAGGGGTGCAGTGGTGCTGTAGGAAGGCATGCTGTAGGCTCCTACAGGTGGCTTTTGGCTGGAAGGGGTTTGGGGTGCAGTCACCCCAGTGGGTGTCCTATTGCTGTCTGCCTTCTCCTGATGCAGTCTCATCTGCACAGGGGAGATGCTGAATTCACCTGTATGTGTTGTGTCTACCACGTGCCTGGTCAGCGTGGTTCAGGGGCTCCTTCAGGTGCTTGTGCATCGGCTTCTCCTGACTCATGAAAGCAGAAGAAATGCAAAGTGGTGATGTTCTTGCTCTGATTGGAGCAGAGTTCCTGCTCCTTTCCACCCACATCACCCCTTGTCCATAGTAAAGGAAGGAGTCTAACCCAATACCATCTGCTCCAGCCCCTGTCTGCTTCTGAGCCTGCGTCCCCTGCTTGCAGGGGCTGGGGGCCATCCCCTGGGCTGTGCAGGGCTGGAGCAGAGCCCGTAGGCAGGCTGTGTGCACACAGCTCCCAGCAGCCTCGTGTTCCCCACCACCCCCTGGCTCTCGTGGCACCCATCTGTCACTGCCGTGCTTGGCACCAGGGAGCAACGAGAAGAGTTGGGCTTAGTCAGCTTCATCCTCGTGCTGCGCTACGGGGCTGAATCAATTGCCAACATATGCTTGCTTCCAAGGGGAAAAATCCCTCCCCTCCCCACCCCAGGATGGGTGGTGGCACCTGCAGCCCAGCTGTGGCCATGGCACGGTGATGCTCCTGCCCTTGCTGCAGTGTTTCAGAGAGAGGAGCTGAGCTGGTGGGTGCAACGTGGGCACCTGTCCCTGTGCATGGCCACAGTGGCTGCTGCTGAGTGATGAGGTGAGTGGTGGGTGGTAGGAAACCTTCAGGAGCTTCTGTGCCAGGTTTGGGAGGGTTTTGTTGGTGTGTGCCTTGAGTTGTGTTCCCATGAGAGCACCTGCAGGAGCGTAATGCCACCTCCTGCAGGTTGGCTCTGCTCTGGGTGTGCTGTGTGTGTGTGTGGTTGGGGCTGAGCACTGTATTTGGCTGAGGAGTGAGAAGGGGGGGGTTGGGATATCTGCTCCCATGGGGCCGTGTGATGGGGTGTTCTCAGGAGCCGTGGCTGTGTTAGCTGGCTGAGGTCAGCTCTGTCTCCTTGCAGCAGCTGGCTGTGGGTGGCAAAGACTGCTGGGGTCAAGAAGCCCCAAACAGAAGCTCATCCCTCGGAGCCTGTGTCACAGTGCACAGCACGAGTGTGATCCTCCCGTCTCCACGAGCAGTGTAGGTGTCACAGGCATCTGTCACATTAATGTGATCTCTCTGCAGTCACTGCAGCTCGTGACGTTAGAGTGCCCCTGAGAATCCTGACCTGCAGTTTTATGGTGGTTTTGCTGCGGGGGGAGTGGTGCATCCCTGCAGTCTGCATGAGCTGCGTGCCAGGAATGGGGCTGCAAGAGATGTTCCCTTCCCTCTTTTTAGTCTCCATCACTCCTTGCTGCTAGCAGAGCCTGGAAGCAGTGGGTCCCCAGGTTGTGCCACGCACAGAGGAGCCCATCAGTTGTGCTGTGCCCACGCGTGGCCCTTTCGTGCTAGAGCCTCCACGGAGCTGCCTGGCCCCGTGCCCTCATGCTGCATTCCCTCCTTACAGGGGAAGGAGATGCTGACACAGAAACTCCCGCTGTGGCAGCAGTCGTGCTCCGATCCCAACAAGATCCCGGACCGTGCCATCCAGCTGATGCAGCAGATGGCTGCCAGCAGCAATGGCACCATCATGCCCAGCCCTCTGTCTACATCCAAGTCCAACCTCATCATCTCTGACCCCATTCCTGGTGCCAAACCTCTCCCTGTTCCCCCGGAGCTGGCACCTTTTGTCGGAGTAAGTATTTCAGTGGTGGAAGTTGCCCTGCCCTTCTGAGCAAAGCTGGAGGGATGAGCCCAGGCCAGCGTCACCGTTGTCCTCAGCAAGTTGCCTTTGTCATGTGTGGGTGTGTGGGGTCTGGCAGCCCAGGGCTGTGGCTCTGGGGGGCTCAGGTGGGAGGTGGGCAGATGGGGATTGCACTCACCTGGCCTTGGGGCTGGCACTGGCTATGTGGGACCAAGGCACCCCACAAAGGTGCATGGAGGACCCTTGCATGATGGGATCACCCTTAGGGAAGAGTTTCATGCCCAGTGCTGGGGACTGAGGCGCCCCGTAAAAGTGGATGGAGCAACCTTGTGTGATGGAATTGCTCTCAGAAAAGGGTCTCCTGCCCTGGGGACTAAGGCATGTTTCAGAGATGCATGGAGCAACCTTGCATGATAGAAGCACCCTTAGAAAAGGATCTCCTGCCTCATGCCGGGTGTGCAAACTGAGCAGTAGAACTCAGAAGCAGTTTGGTGGGTGCAAGGCAGCTTGCAGCAGTTTGTCAGGAGGAAGCTGAACCCCACAGGCACTGCGTGCCCATCCCAGAGCTCACTAGGTGCCCTAATGGAGCCGTCCCCATCTTCCCCTCCCTCCCCTCCTCTCTCCATAGCGCATGCAGGAGGCCATGCCGGTGGTGAACGGAGTCTCGGGCCCAGACAGTGACGATTACAACCACTGGTCTGAGGTGAAGCCAGCACAGCCCAAATCTTTATCTCCTCCCCAGCCTCAGAAGCAGCTGAGCGACTCTTACTCGAACACGCTTCCCGTTCGCAAAAACGTGACCCCGAAAAACAGCTACGCCTCAGGTGAGGCTTCCTGGTACCCACACTGCCAGAGATGGTGTTAGGAATTGAGCAGAGCCAATTTCTGAGCCCACACTATGGGATTTCCAGGAGGAAAATGCTGAGGGATGGGAAGGAGGACATGCTGGGAGGCTGCTCCTTTTTGGCTGTTGGGTGGCACTGAGAACAGGGGTTGTATCCTGCCTGGGCTTCAGTGCATCTGCACAGTGAAGGACAAGGATGCTGCTGCTCCATGCAGTGGGATTGGGGTTGAAACTTTCCAACGTGGCAGGTGAAGAGGGGATATTTGGGAAAGAGTCAGCTGGAGCACTTTGATGCCTGTAAGGCTCCAAGACACTGTAGGGCACTTGGGTGCCAAAGCTGAAGGTGGGCACTGAGGATGCTGCAGGGCAGTGGGTGCTGTGCACAGAGGTGTTGGGGGGTGAAGCAGGCACAGGGGCTTTACTGGGACTGAATATAGGAGCTGGAGTCCTGGGTGCTGACGAGGTGAAGGACTTGGCCCCTGTTGTGGTTGTCTCCTGCCAGCTGAAAACAAGACGCTGCCACGCTCCAGCTCCATGGCTGCAGGGCTCGAGAGGAACGGCAGGACGAGGGTGCAGGCCATTTTCTCTCATGCTGCTGGGGATAACAGCACCCTCCTGAGCTTCAAGGAGGGAGACCTCATCACACTGCTGGTGCCGGAGGCCAGGGATGGGTGGCACTATGGAGAGAGCGAGAAAACAAAACTGTGAGTGCTGCTGCCCTCGGGGCTGACTGCGGGGGGGCTCCATTTAGCCTTTTCTGTCTCCTCCATCAGTACCCATCAGCTGATGCCCTGCCTTCATCTTGCAGGAGGGGCTGGTTTCCTTTCTCCTACACACGTGTCCTTGACAATGATGGCAGCGAGCGGGTGCATGCGAGGTAGGGGCACCGTGTGTCGGCACATGTGGGGGCTTTGCAGGGTGGGGGGACCCTGTGCTTCCCCTATGAGCAGGGTTGCTGCCTTGGAATGGGGATTTGCTGCTTTCCCTTGACAAGAGATGTGGCTCTGCTGATAACTCCAAGCATGGAGCAGAACGGACTTGGTACCACTCAGCCCTTTGTGAAGTCCCTGTGGGATGGTGTGCACGAATGCCAAGCAATGTCCTTTTCGGTTGGGGCACCAAAGAATGTCCTTTGGTGCAGTGGGGAGCAGCATTTGGTGCTGGTGACACCTGTGCTGCAGCTCCATGCCCCCTGGGGCGTTATGGAGCTCAACTGGTCCCAGTGCCTTGTTTGGGGTGGTGGGGATGGAGATGTTGGATGTGGATGGGGACAGAAGACACTGCAGGAGGGACGCTCTGGGGAGGTCTCAGTGCATCTTGCCCTTCTCCCTGGTGCTGTGTGGTGTCTGCTGCTGCTGACGGTCCTGCTGTCCCCACCCAGCCTACAACAGGGGAAGAGCAGCAGCACGGGCAACCTGCTCGACAAAGACGACATCGCCATCCCACCGCCTGACTACGGCATGTCCTCACAAGCCTTCCCATCGCAGAACATCAACACCTTCAAGCAGAGGCCGTACAGCGTGGCCGTGCCCGCCTTCTCCCAGGTGAGCTGTGGTGCCATGGCCACTGGTGGGGCTTTGCTGAACTCTGGGGGATGTTTTAAAATGATTGATGCTCGAGCGAGCCGCAGAGCTTTGGTCTCTGCTGCAGCAGCATCCCACCCGTGTATTTAAAGCAGAAAGAAACGCGTTGCAGTGTGTTCTTGGTGTTTGCGTGGTGCAAACCACGTGCCAGTGCCCGGGAGCTCCTCTCCAACAGGGTGTGTTCATTGTTTATAGGACTACCTTATGCCCTATGGTTGTGCAATTAAAGACTATTCAAGTGGCCTCTGCCAACCACCACCTGCCCACTACAAGCCTTACTCTAGGTCGACAGCTGTAAGTCCGAGCGCACGCAATGTTGCCATTGGGACCTGCAGCTGCCTGGTTTTGTATGGCTGTCCTCATGCCTGGCCCAGCCCCAGCCCCTTCTGAACACCTATCCCAACAGAGAAAGGGACAGAGAAGAGGGGGAAGCAGTGGGAGAGAAGATGAGGAGTGCAGCTTGGCTCTCCTGGGTGCAACGGGCAGGGCACGAGGGGCCATGGCACAAAGTGGCACTGCGAGCCCCCGATGGACAACACTTGCCGACTCCATGGCAGCCTCCCACCAGAAATGAGCTGCTTGCAGGGAGCGTTTTCTCTTGGCTGTGGTGGCTGCAGGGCACAGGACACCGGTGGCTGTCCCTGCGAATCACCACTGAGAGCTGAAGGAGAAAATGGTCCCAAACCCCATGAGGTTTCTGGTGGGAGTTAATGCAGCACAAACCCCTTCCACAGAGCATTTCACTGGTGTACCTCAGACTTCTGACCCTTTCCAAGTGTCTCACATCTCAGAAGTCTGGAGCTGGGCAGAACAAACCAGGCTCAGCTCTTGCTTCCCCTGATCCAGACCAAGTCTGTTCCTAAGAGAATGGTGCAGCTCTACCCCACTGTCTGAATCCCGTTGAAGCCATCTCCATCCTCTCCTGTCCACCTCCAAATGCATTGGCTCTTGCCCAAGCATCCCTGGGTGCCAATGCACTTTGGTCAGTCCTTGTGACCCTCCAGTCGCTACGGAAGGGGCACAGCCCATGTCTCACTGTGCTTCCTCTCCTCCTCCTGTAGGGTCTCGATGACTACGGGTCGAGGTCTGTGAGCAGGTAAGCTTTCACCTTCCCATCACCTTGAGTAGAAGCGAGTTGTCGGTTTGTGCTCTGGGTGAAGCCGTGTCCCTGGGGTGGGAGGAGGGGCTGTGCCTTGTGGCCTGGGATTTGGCCATATAGAGATCTTAGAGCACAGTGGGACCCGGTGCCTCTCACAGAGGGCAGGTCCAAGGGCCAGCCCCAGCTGCACCCAACCTCACACCCCATGAGGTCAGTGCCTCTCCGAGGAGCCCCGTGTCTCCGCAGCCACTTCTTGGGCTGAGCTCTCGGGATGCCCCCGCTCCCTTCTCCCACTACAGCAACCCCATCCCTGGGTGCGAGGGGTCCCTGTCCCTGCTCAGAGCCATGCACGGGGTGCGTTCGGTCCTTGGGAGATAGACACAGGGGTGATGAGCCATGCAGCACTGGGGCAGCCTCCTCTGCTTTGTTCCACAGCGGCAGCAGCAGTCTGGTATCAACGGTGTGAGGACACAGGGCTCACGGCGGCACTGTGCTGCTCAGAAGAGCGCTCTGCTTCTCTCTCCTCCTTTTTTTATTATTTTTTTTTCCTCCCCCCTCCTTCTTCTCTTTCTCCACTTTCGGATTTTAAACTCTCTCGTGATCTTCAAGGAAACCATGGTGCTTCTCCACCCCTCCCTGGTGTTCACAGTGCCCTTGTTTCTGACGCCTTTTCAGAGCAGAAACTGCCGCTCGGTCTGTGCTCGCTTTGAAGCAGCCTGGATGCAGTTTACACTTTTAGTGGGACCCAGTTTTTTTTTTTGTTTTTTTTTTTTTGTACTACTTTGTGAATGTTAGAGATGCACTATCCCTCCTCTGGGGCTTTACACGAGCCGCGGACGCGGGCAGGAATGCCCCAGGACGGACCCAATATGCATGGCCTGGTGTACGTACTGTTACTGAGCACCCGCTGGGCTGTGGGGCAGCGTGGGCCCCGCACCCCAAATCCACTTCCACCTGACTATGGGGTGAAGCGGATGGGGCCGAGCTCCTGGCACCGCAATGGGCTCAAGGGCGGCCCTGCAGGTCCCTCCTTGTTGTTTTATAAATATATATATCTATTTTTTGTAGCAAGGTATCGTTACCTCACCTTCGTGCTGGTCTGGGCACGGCACGTCCCAGCACTGCGGAGCTGGCCACGCTTCCTTTCTTTTTTTCGGATGTGATTTTTAAGACCTCTCACGTGCCCGTTTCTAGGACATGGCTGGTGAACCACGCAGCCACACGGACCAGGTTTTGTTTTATACACTTTGAGCAGGCAGTGATGAGACCCTCCTGCGGCGATGTCCCGATTTTGCTATAGATTTTTAACCCAGGGTATGTCACGTTGAATGACTGAAGGTAGAGGGGAGACGACCGCCCTAGCAGAACGTGTATGGAGACTGTAAAGTGCTGAAATCCTTTTTCTTTTTTTTTTTTCCTAAAAAAAAAAAAAAAAAAAAAAAAAAATCAGAGAGAACCGTGCCCTGTATCGAGTTATTGGTTGAATAAAAGTTTTATTTATTGCATTGAGCTGGGCCTCGGTGTCTTTTTCGGCTGCCGTGCTGTGCGCTGCCATCACCGCCCGCATTGCCATGCCTTTTTTTGGGTTTTGTCATTGCCATTCTCCATCCCTCCATGCCCAGGGCCATACCCATCCCATCAGTGCCATGTGCCCGCGCTCAGTGTGCAGCTTGGACTGGTTCCTGTTGAAGCAGCTTTGCTGAGATGAAGGGTTAAAGCTGTTTAACTCTGCTCTGTGCCGCATCTCCGCTCCCTTCAGCACTGCATGCCCCTGGGCTGCCCAACTCCCAAAGAAACTGTGGGGGCTGCAGTGGTTTGGGGGGGCTGGGAAGGAAGCAGCAGCATCCTCCCCTCTTCCTATTCTGACCTCTCCTCCCTGCAGGTTGGCTCCACTCACAGCCCCATGCCTCCTTCCCCTCCTCGCAGGGTGTGCTGCCAGACTCACCACTCAGTCCCACTTCTCCTCCTCCTCTTTCTTGTGTTTTCCTTTCTTTTTGCCTCCCCCTTCCTCCACCCAGCGCCACGTCCACCCGGTTCCTCTTGTTAACCACCGCCGTTTGTTCCCATCAAGGCATGCCGCTTGTCCTCCAACCTGCCTTCTCTTTCCCTTGCAGCCCCGATGTTGAAGTGGCCAGGTTTTGAGATGCCCCCTGCCCATAGTTAGTAAGTTGACGGTCTCTCCGCGTGCCCCTCTCTGTGCTGGGCGCAGACGGTGCCTCCGCTCGCCTTCGCTGTGGGGCCCTGGCTCACTGCTTGTCCCCATCCCGGTGGTGGATCCCTGCACCCAGCCCCGCTGCTCAGCTCCACACATCACTGCTGTGCTGCGGGCACTGCTGCTGTTGCGCTTCTGCGGTGGGGTCCCAGCTTCTCGCCCGCTGCTGCTGCCCGCCCTGCTCTGACCCCATAACCAACCCCTTTGGTTGTAGGTCACCGCTGGCACCTGGACCCTGCAGAGCTGTCCCTGGGCACAGAGCCGACCTGTGCTCACTAATGATGTTTTTTGAGCAGCTTTTTTTTGCTTGTAGACATTGGTGCCAACCCCCGGCCGGCTCCGGGGCTGTGTCTTGGAGCTGCCTGCCCTAACCCAGCTTGGGATGGAGCTCTGTGTGCCCTGTTCCTGCCGTGGTGCAGAGCTGTGGGTTCCCATCCCAGTGGCTCTTCCCTGGCAGAACCAAAACAGTTAAATAATAGCCCCCGGTGACTCATCAAAGCCGCCTTTTCTATTCTTTCAGTC